>JAZGTN010000123.1:422500-3252500 GCA_037783415.1 Leptasterias polaris
TGACGTATACACAAGCTGACAGCTAAGACCAAACAAACATAACCGATAAAAAATTTAAAAAAACCATTAGATTATGATGGCATTACATATATGTATCTAACAAGTAATGTTTAAGTTTTCTTGAAAATGTACTAATTGTAGCAGGTTGCTTAAAATTTATGGGAAGACTATTCCAATATTCTGTTCCTCGTTGCACAACACTATTTTTGTGAATGGAAGTTCTATTATAGTTGACATACAAATCCCCCTTTAATGCTTTACGAGTGCCATAGGAATGTATCGATGAAGCTAAAGTAAACATTTCATTAAACCTGTTGGGTAATAGGCCGTAATTGTACTTGGACATGAATTTACCCAAGTTCAGACGATACAGGTCATTAAATTTGAGCACTTTAAGTTTGGCAAATATAGGAGCTGAATGAGATAGATAGTTGGCTTTTGTGATAATTCGAACGGCTTTCTTTAGCAATAGTAAAAGTTTGTTACATAGTGCCTTTCCGTGACCCCAGGATAATATTGCGTAATTTAACTATGAGATATTGGCGATGTTATTGCAAGACTTATAAACCACTAGGGTTTGATATTCAATTAAGAAGACGAATAGAGTCTATGTGTGAGCCCTGTGGTGCCATCTTAATATTATCTTTACATGCTATTTTACCCTCAAAATGGCAAAAGATGGGCAAACGGCAACCGGGTGTGACGTCACTATGAAGCGAAACTATAGACCTTTCTATTGCAACGTCACAGCCCGAGTTTTTGCCAACTGAGGTTGGAAAACTAAAAACCATAAATGGAAAACAAAAACAGATAGCCACAGTTTGTAGCAATGTCACACAAATATTCAAAATTAGTGTTGAATTTGTTGGAAACAAAGCAACCATTGTAGTCTGCAATAAGGTGTTGTTGTTGCTGTTGTTGTAGTTTTGCGGTTTTGTTTGTTTGTTTGATTGTTTGTTTATTGGGTTGTTTGTTTGTTTGTTTGTTTATTTGTTTGTTTGTGGGTTTTTGCTGTTTTGTTTTGGGGTTTTGGGGGGGTAGGTTTTTTTCTTTTTGTGTTTTTGTTCATTCTTTGTAATCGGTCAATCTTTAATTCATTGTAATTTGACTGCAATTCAGCATTTGGCTGCCATTGTCTTTTATTTTTCAATAAACCACAAAATTCAAATTCATAATAGAAAACGGTCACTTAGGTCATTTTGTTAGCGTTTGTGAACAATCCCACGTGAGGGATACAATTATTAATTTAAAATTGAGTAACGGAACACCGTGGGTTGTCCTTGCGGTTATCTTGTGGTCAAAATGAAGCGGGAGAAAACAGTAACCCGAGAGTGACGTGGTCGGTGGCCTGAGCATCGCGAGGTGCCAAAAATACCACTCCGCAGTTCTCCCGACTTCGCTTTTTTCTTCAACGATTATCGGTGATGGAATAGCATGTCGGTCTATAGAATAAGTGTTTATCTTCACGATCGGGTGTTTTATACATTACTTATTAGGAAAACAGAGGCGTTGCAAATTCGGAAAGCTTTCTGGAGATGGGCCGGGAGGGTTGGATTTAACTCTCACACGGGGGACTGTATAAAGTTACGAGACCTTTTCTAACAAACTAGGTATTGATATAAAGTAGGTGTTGAATCGAAAAGGATGGACGACGAAGGGTCAGGCTTCGTTTGATATATTTTATTCATAAACTAAAAGTACAGGCTATCTTGAGATGGGCTGGACACACTTCGAAGAACACAAAACAGATGAACAACAAAACTCTTTGGTACTGAACAATTTACTCCAGCGGGATTCGAACCTGTGGCCTCCGGATTAACGTGCCAGCACTCTACCAACTGCAGTGAGCTATCTAGCTATCTTGTCAATATCTTTGTACGGGTGCCAGTTCAATTTTTTAATAAAAAAAAGCAGATGATCCTTAAAAACTTTAGGATTTAAATGACTACACTCTTTGAATCTTCTCTGTTTGGAAACCAAACGATGTGTGTGCATTCCTCTTAAAAAATGTAATTGGAAATGTTTACATCCCGCGAGAATTTGCTAGAGTTGCCATTGCAACAGTATTCTGTGACGTCATATCACAGTCTCGAGAGATACTCGTCTTCCCGACATTTCGTTCCGTTTTTGTTCTTCAAGGGTGTTCGCTGTACAATATAAGACGTAAACGCCCGGAGCACCGACTCGTTAGAGCACATGTACAACATTGGTAATGTCAAAGACCAGTGTCCACACTTGATGTGACCCAACAATCATATACATGAAATAACAAACCTGTGAAAGTTTAAGCTCAATCAGTCTTTGGAGTCATGAACAAAAACAGTGAAAAAACCCATTATATGTTTTCACTGTTTTCAAACATCGGATTTTGGACACGTGCGATAAAAGACTAATAGTTTTACTATTTTTTTTAAAACTGTCAAGCAAACCGGTAATCAGTGGAGCCAGTTTGTGTGAAGTGGGCGTGGCTTACAGTGGAACTACGTCACACTTACAAACAGGATAGCTGGAACGCCAAAAAGTCATCCTCTTTGGCGTTGTCGATGCAGCCACTGGCCGTAGCCATGTAGTCCTTGCCGAAGTGGCTCGATTCTGGCGCGACGTAGATGTATGCTCGTGCTGAGATATTACGGGCAGTCTTTGGGTTCAATTCCCACCCAAAGCTGCTGAGAATTTCTCTTGAAAACATAATACTCATGAGTTTGTAGTTTGTCTGTCTAGGCTGTCTTCTACAAGCCTTGGCTTAATCCGACAGCCTCATACTCTCTTAAGATTTGATTTGGTCTACATGATAGATTAACTCTGTCCCCTCCATATTCTGAGCGTTCGCTTATCTATGTAATATTCTGTATTATGTTATATTTTGAGAAGAGTTTTAAAATTCTAAAATACAGCTGCAGTATTGCACTGTCAATTAAACAGTGTCTATTATACCTTGGAAGTACTGTCTTTCTTTTTTGTAATCGCAAGGTGACAGTCGCAAGGTATAGTATAACAAATGTTGACTTGAATTGAAGAAATTGAATGAGTGAGTGGTTGAGTTGGAGACATAATCAAACAGCCGTGTAGTATCACTGAAACATTTTTCACAAAGACGAATTGAAACACAGTAAATCAACGGCGTCCATTACGTAACCATTTGCTGCCATACAACAAGCTGGTCTTTTGTGACTGGCTTTACATTACGTGCGGTCATTGAATTAGAGAAAATGTGGGTTCGAATCCCATCCAAGATGGCTGACCGTATATGACAGTAACGTTTCTCTGATTCCAATTTTAGGGCATAACATATCTTTTTACATAACCACACAACTTCGGAGTCAAATGTTACTAAAAACGCTTTATATATCGAAAGCTGATATATAGTAGTACTTCAGGCTAATAAGTTTTTATTGCCATTATTTTAAAAGTGACTACCAAACGTATACAGTTTAATATCCACAATAGCAAAAGCCACGTTAGCAAAATTTTGCAACATTTAGAATCATTACGATTCTAGCTATTACTGAGTTTAGAAGAAGAACAAAACTTACCGATGGTCACATTGGTCGTCGGTCTACCGTTGACGTTGTCGAGCCAAAATCAGAAGTCTGCCAACCGGATGTTACGGGCTGTAACTCCTAGCTCCTCAAGAGACAGAGAATCCTCGCTTCTAATTAACTGTTTGGACGTTCTTGAGAGATCGTCTGACAACTGCACACGGATTGCTGAGATGTTTGTCCGTGTGCCGCCGTGACTTACGCAAATCCTCTCAGTTCATGTGTGCAGTTGAGTGCCATACGGTTATGAAAAGCATCGCGTGTACAAAATCAAAGACAAGTGCAGAATTAAAAATGACCCAACGGTTTGTACTTGCGTCGGCTAATTGTCCAGGTAATATTCGGGGAAACATCAAAAATCTTACTCAGGGTTCAGTCTGGACGATTCCTGACACACCGTTTGGACCTTCCTGTATAGTGGCGAAAATTCACGACATTCGCGTCCAATCAGATCAAACGATCACTCGGTAGCTTTTTGATGACCGACAAACAATGCTCCTGCGGCGCACCGCAGCAGGCGTTATTTCATTTATGAAACAGCCGTGGAGTTCGAAGCCATCGACGTCCAACGCTGAGAACTAAATAAGTACCGACGGTCACAGTCTAATAGCAGAGATATGGTTTGCTTGATTGACTAAGAGCTAGCTCTCACCATGCTCTCACATCTTCGCAAACAATTTTTACAAGGCCGAGAACTTCTCGTATGTGGCAGAATTTTACAAAATTTAAGGTGCATCATCTTCAAAATTATTTCTCAATCACTATTTTATTATTTTGTTATTTATTATTTACCATTCACTTAAAGGCAAAGTATGCATTTGGTTTTTGGCACCGTTCAATTGAATTAATTCTATAATGTAGATATACACAATGATAAAACTAACTTGTGAAAATTTCATTTCAAAGGGTAGTCGCGTTTTTTAGCTATCGCCGAAATTCGGAGTGATCATCCACGCAGGAAGAATAATCCCCAACAGGAATACACAATCTGAGAAACGTATCTGACAGAAACGCTTCTCAGATTAAAATTTTGGGGCATACAGTTTGATATATTTTTCCATAACCACATTACTCCGAAGTGAAACGATTCTCAAAATGCTTTATAGTGTCGAAAGCTGCTGTAGGCTTCTAACCAATAAGTTTGTATTGCCACTAATTTCAAGAGTGATTACCAAACGTATGTACGTATGTAAACTGTGTTCTGCCATTGTAGTGTGGTAAAAACATGTCCTACACTTGCAATCATTCCCTATTAAAGGCACTGTACACGTTTGGTAATGACTCAAAATATATATTAGCATAAAAACTTACTTGGTAACGAGCAACGGAGAGCTGTTGATAGTATATATAAAACATTGTGAGAAACTACTCCCTCTGAAGTAACGTAGTTTTTGAGAAAGAGATAATTTCTCACTAAAATAATAAAAGACTTCTGGCCAGAAGCCTTTTATTCCTATCTGAAAGCACACTAATTTGTACAACAAGGGTGTTTCTTCTTTCATCATTTTCTTGCAACTTCAATGACCAATTGAGCCCAAATTTTCACAGGAAATGTTATGCATATGTTGGGATACACCAAGTGAGAATACTGGTCTTTGACAATTACCAAAAGTGCTCAGTGCCTTTAACCTTAGCTCCTTCAGTTTCTCTCCGGATCCAAGTGTTTCCCTACCATTACCAAACTCCCCTTCCCTTTAATAAAGTCTAATGATTTTTGTGTACACGTGTTTTTCCCGACAATGCACAGACTTCTCGGTCAGGATCCTTCATGGTCCGAGGACGCCCCAGACTCATTCATGTTTATCCTGACCCAGAATCCGGGTCAGCTGATTCTGGGTCAGGGCCAGTAGAAGGTCTAGCTTTGCTTGAGTTGCTCCAAGCCTAGTCTTAATTGGCGACGCTGTGTTTTGTTCTAATTCTTTTTTTAGTCACCGGTAGAGGGCGTCACATCAACTGTTTTGGAGGCTGACTCGGAGGGACTGGGCAAGTCTATAATCATTTTGATCCAGGTGTTTGTGTGATACAGATATCTCTTCTCCAGTAATTCGTGTTGTTGGCAGTTAATTCGTGTTGCGATATCGGCGACTACTCCAAGCCCATCTGGAAGTATTGTTATGTATTGTTGTTCTTGCTTTGGCAAGAATGTATTGTTGTTCTTGTGGCTGAATAAATAACAATAATATGGTAATTTGATTGCTAACTCTAACTCTAACTATGTACGGAGCTACTAACTATTAAGGACCCCACTGGAAATAAGTCTAAGTTATTGGCTTTTGGGGGCTATCCTTGGGGGAAAAAACGAATTTTGTCTTTCTTGTTTTTGGGGGTTTTTTTTCATTGTTTTTACCTCCTGATGTTGTGTATGTATTTTTGCCTTGTTCTTGCTGTATTGTATCCGAATAAATTCAATCAATCAATCAATCAATATAATATACCACTTTACCGGGTGTCGAGATATATACCAATTATCTTTCCAAGTTGAATTAATTTAGGCAAGAAGCCAACCTACTGTGATAATTTATCTTCTTTAGACGATTTACAGAGCTTGTGCAATCCACTAAATAAACTCCCACAGCATAGAGAGCAAAATGCTAAACTTTCAAAAATACAAAAAAATACTTAGAAGTCTCACAGCTTTTTACAGTAAACGGGAGATCATCCATTGACTCTGTTATCTTCTGCTTGATATTTGATATGACGAGTCACCAAGGCCCGTCAATTTATTCCCCCTTCAAATAAAAACATCTTTATACACTGGAGTAATTTTCCAAACGTCCGAGCATCAATCTTTAAAAAATTCCCTACACCTCTCGGCAAATAGGACCATTTATTTCAGGGCCTAGGTCATTCCAAATTACCTCAATTTAGAAGTCAACAACCCCCAGGTCACAATTGGGCACAATTTTTTATAGTTCCCAGTAGACGCCATCTTTACGGGCAAATCGCATTTTGGCTTGCAGGCGCGTCAAGCGCTCAAATTATTAACGCAGCCGCGTCGTTCACTAACCAATCATGCAATGAGTTTTGGGAAATGTGCGCGTGCTGCACGCCGTTCTCACGCGTAACGCATGACTGTGTGTTCCAAATTGCCCGTAAAGATGGCCGATTTACGTCATATTGCAACCTATCTATAGCACTGATCTCTATATACTGAGTATATATACTCAGTATATAGAGATCAGTGATCTATAGACCTTATGCATTGACGTCACCAAGCCGCCATCTTAGAGGTAAACTGATGATGAAACAATGGAAACGCGCTGATTTGTACGCGCGGCGCACAAGACTGGCCAATGAGCATCTTCCTTTTGACCTCTAGGTGAGGGCGCCCTACTCAAATGACGTCATATGCATAAGGCCCTCAAATATTTCTAGTATAGAATATCTTGAGGGCCTACACAATATTAATGAGAACGACGCTCTGTTTTATCCCTATTTAGTGGGGTGCACCCCTGTACTCGACCGGCAGACTAGTTTTATAGCTAAAGTTGCATTGCCCGAAATTCACCAAAAGAAAGTTTGTTTCATATTATATTTTTCCAAACGTACTTTGACAGATGATGCTTTTTCATAACGAAGAACATAATTAAAACTTTCGCATGAAAATGCCACGGACAATGCACACAATGTGACATGCAACATTGTTTGTACAGTGGCTGATGGACGTGAGATAAGGTCAGCATCCTGACAATAATTCATTTCTATTTACTAAAGTTTTCTGGTAAACTTTACTTTGGTCACAGCTTAAACTTTCAGAAAGGTCATTGGTGACGTGGTGTACGTGTTGTATTAAAGGGAAACGTTGCCTTAAAATCTCATGAAATTTTACTGTTAGGAGGTGTTCCTTATCCTTATTAAGAGTTGTTCATGCAATAAAACACCTTTAATGTGTTATAATTAGTGAATGGTGATTTTTAAAAAACATTGCCCTTTGACCCCTGACATCTGTCCCGCAAAACGTATACGTATTTCCAGCCGTAAATACCATCGTCCATGCAGTAATGGGCAAAATGCGCGATGAACAGTAGTTATAGGCTGGTGCCCTATAGCCAGTGACCTGGTAGACCTATCAGATGAACACTGGGTAATATACCATTCTTTACCTCTCGCAACATGTATGTACACATGTATGTTAACACCCACATCATTCTCATGTCAAAATGGATCGCACCCAAAAAACAGATGAAGACACAGGTCCAAAAAGAAGAAACCTCGTCAATCAGTGTAAGAAAACTGTCATGGGACAAACCGAGAGAAAGGACCGGTGTTGTTTATACCCAATGTTTATTGTGGACAGGAGGGGAGGACTAAAACACGGCACATCACAGCAGCACTCTGAATAGCAAATAGTTTAGCTACGACTGGAAATAAGACTGCTAGTCTTATTAGTGAACACGTCAACCATTAGTGGAGTCAAACATTTGATTCCACAAAATGGCGGAGCGTTTTGTGTCACGAAATTTAACAAAAACCAAACATTTCCAATGATTATTATATTCTACTTTTAAAACATCTTTCCAACTGTGTTAATTTCATATCAAACGCTTTGTATAGCCCAAAGCGCCCAATCCGAAGGTTGCCTTTAAACCAACGACCGATTTAATCGGCTCCTTGCCAACTCCACAGTTCAATTTAATCAGCCCATGAGGACAGAAGCAAATGTGCAAAGCGAATGCGAAGCGAATTCGAGATGCAAACGACCAGAACGCGCCGGGTTTGTTTTTGCACCTCCCCCCTTAATGGTGACACCAGAATCACTGTTTGCTTTGCTTTCACCATTTAAACCGTGAGGTATGAGGGCTGTATAAAATGGGTGCTAAAATGTCCACTTGTTACATCATTTTAACATTAATTGACTATTCACTGTTGCAAATTCGCAACATTGCTATAGGTAAAAGAACGCGCTAAAAAGACAGTATTTTGGGTTGAGTAATGAGGTCCTGCGCTTAAAAGTCTCCAATAACAGTTTGTGCTCTTAGACTATTAAACTTGCAAATTGCTACCTTCATGCTGTCGACAGTTCCAGCAATTTCAGGACGTCTCAAGAAAGGGTGTCAAATTACCGATTTAAGGCCCCCCTGACGTGCTAGGCGTAATGAGGTATCCTAATTTATATGCATGAGAACTGCAATTAAAACACGGGTTTGTTTTTATTCCACACTCGCTCCTACCTGCAAAAACGTGAGCGAATTTGATGTGTAGGATACAACGATGAAAGCAATATCATTGTTGCATAGCTTATAAGCTAAACTTGAGTTAAGTTGACGTTTCAAGCGGATTCCATTTTACACTTTTGTTTATTTACCTCGTTGATGTCTGTTTGGGCTTTTGTTCCATTTGCTCCTCATATAAAACAACAAAACAAACAAAAACAACCTTTATGGGCAATCGTTTTTTATTTTGAGGAAAACTGTTATTCTGTCTTTAGAACGATTAGCGTGATTACGAATGACGTCAATGATGACGTCAGCGTACGTCAGATTAACGTAACCCGCCAACTAAGAATGGAATTGCAATTTCGATTATTAAAGACCTACTTGAACGAGAAAACGGCAACAAGTGATCTTTGCTGAAATTCATTTAAAATGTTTTCAATCAATAAGGACATTGAGTTCACATTAGATTAAACAGATTTTAATTGTGTCAAAACAATCATTTTGAACACCCTTCTCCGGTGCTTTTCGGAAAAGATTCGCGATAAGCCCTGTAGTACGTCATCACTCATGTTACGTCATATTATATGGGAGCTCTGTTTTGTATGGCTGCTTTGTTGCAGTATGGAGGTATAAAACAGCAAACTCCCGCACATGACGTCAAAGTATTTTGCGCACGCCGTCAACGGCAGATGTGTTTCTAGTTTTTCAATACCTTGAGGTTGGGGCCTAATCTTTTGATCGATAATTACCTAAAACTCAGAAGGTAAAAAATAGTTTAAACAGCATTCCCGTTGAAAAATAAAAATCACTCAAGTACCTGTCTAAGAAATGAAACTTTTCTCCATCCATACTAAGAGGAGCGTTCCAGAAAATTATTTGTAAATGATGATAATTTTTCAGTGATTTTATAGAACATTCTAAGGTATATCATAACACCAAGACCAAGAATGTAAATGGAAAATACATGAATATTGAGCATTCATTTGCATTTTACCTCAGTATAGGCGAAATAATTACTAGATAAAAAACAAATCAGAGTTTTTTCCTTTAACTTTAAATTGAGCAGTCAACTCTGCTCCAGATTTTAAAGAAAAAAATACTGGACCGTTTTAGACTCGATCGTGAGGGCTGGTTGTTCAAGCGTAACGCTACACTTCCGTGTGAGGCATATGTTTTATGTATTTAGGGCATTACAACTACTTGCGGAATTACCTTACTGCAGTTACATGAATGTGCATAGTAAGTATATCAATCCGCAGAATAGCGCCCGCAACGGTAAATCGGACCCCGAAGAAGACCAGTATAGAAAGAGCTGAAACGATCTGAGACTTCCACCCTGCAGCAACTTGAAACAAACAAACAAACATCAACCCTTATATCATAAATGCCCCAAAACATACAAACAAACAAGTAAATCAGTAAACAAGAAAATAAACAAACATTGCTATAATATTAATAATTGTTCCCGCACAAAGGTCAGAGGTTATAATCATTCCCAACCCTCTTGAACAGATTTAAAACTAAACTTCACCTAATTTCTTCTGATTATACTTCAAATTACAAAGATGTGTTTCCTCTGATGACGACCACAACATCGAAACGTCGAGTAAATCTTCAGTTCTTCTCAGAACCAAACACACTGGATATTCACACACAGGAGTTTATATACCGGTTCATGGTGTCACCAAAAACATCCAATTGTAGTTTTACCATGCAAACCTTACAAGTAGGTTCCTCAATGAATGAAGAAACTATTTTTTCCCCGAATACTTAAAAAGTGATAACATCTTAACCCGTTTATAGGCATCTACCGACCATATCACCTTGTTAATAAAAAGAGTGAAATTGCACAATGCATTGTATTTCCTAGCAGTCAAGATACACCGATATATTTTACAATTGCATCATAATAACAAGATAGTAAAGAAAATATTTTGAGAATCATGTCACTTCAAAAAACCAAAGGTATACGTTCACTTTAAAGATGGCTGTAAAATGTCAAACTCTGTTTTGTGATGCACTCATTTTCTGAAAGATATAGGGAAAGTCCCTTTTTAAAAGGTAGGGTAAAATTACAAGGCTCTATACTCACGTTAAAATGATGAAAATCAAGAATTGTAAAGAACAAAAGCTGACCAAATTCTATCAACAAAATGTGGATTTTCTTTGGTGTGTTTTGTTTTTGTTTTTTTCAATGTCCGTAAAATATTTACGAATGATTTCCTCTGTTGAGCTGCGCCGGGTGCCTGCAGCGTGACATGTTTACAAAACGGTCACTAAGCCTGGACTTCCTGCAAACCTATATCTACCCTCATTAACAGAACTATCCTTTGCAGCTGTTCCAGAAAGTTTGTTTTCGCAGAGTGAACACGATAAGATTTGTCAAGTATAAGACAATTGTGGAGTGAGATTTTCAACTTAGACTAGAGCCAGGATTCAGAATGATTTATACTGACGCCGCGAAAACTCAGTGGAGCCGACTGATGATCAACGAGACCCACATAACAAAAATGTCACTCAAAACTCCTAAAAATAATAATGTTTGTTTTGAAAATAATAATGGCGGGGCAGGAGAACGCCGACTGCCTATTGGTAAAATGTCACAAACTGACCGCTGTCGTCTTTAAAATCTCGGATCTGTTTAGTTGCCGAGTTTCAGGTCATTGCCGCTAGTAAATCGTCTTCAATCTCAAATGGCGAGCTCAGGTTAAGGTTAGATTAGCCGGCTGATCGATGCAAGTGGCTTCATCATTTTGCTCACCTCCCCCCCCCCCCCCCTCCTCCTTGCAATAAGTGTCATTCCTATGTGACCGGACAAGGCGGATTTGTTTGACGAATTCTCCTTGGAATTTAGTGTGACATATTAAGTGCCACATTCAGCGGAACATTCCGCGCGAGGTAGCGAGGTAATCCCCACCCCCCCCCGGTACAATAAACAGTTGGCGAGACTGCTTGTTTTTTGCGGAAACATCTCACGAACCACATGTCACATCGTCTCGACATTTATTGATGAAGCATTCACCTTCCAGTCGATGTTGTAACATGAGGAGTTATAATCATGTTGTCTTTCCTTTTTGAGACAATGAGCGATAAGAGGCAGATATTGATTATCAAAGTAAATTCACAACGAGACAGGACCTGACATTTCCATGTCACGCACAGTTTAAAGTCACCTGGAAATAGATTTTTATTTTATTTTTAATATAAGAGTATATGTATATTAACAATAAAACAATTTTTTGAGTAATTGTTTGTCAGTATTTATATGTTAAAAAAATAGATAAAGTTGTTTGGGGCGACTCCGCCCATCCCTTTTTGTGACGTCAATCGAGGAAGACTTCGCCTCGATTGCACATCGACCCCACTCGAACTTGCCTGCATTTACGTTGTATATACACGTGCAAGTAGTGAGATTGTACGTTTCGTTTGGTTATCCAAAAGGGGGTTTTTTCTTGCATTTTTCCAGCGAAAATTGCTGCTGGATGCAGCAAAACGACTAAAGATGGGGTCAGCCAGCATTTTTTTCCTGCAGATCCCAAATATAGGCAGTTACGGGCATCGAAAGTTAGGCTAACGAGGGCAAAGTGGTCCGGTCCGACGTCGTTTTCAGCGCTATGCAGCGAACACTTGGATAGCCCGGGGATTTTTTCGTTGGTAGTGTGCAAGGGAAGTTGCAGTGAAGCTTAGGTTACCAGCGAAATGTTTCTGGTGGAAAAACAATACCTCGTATTATCCGTGTTCCTCGTTATGACCATGCTCGTATCTTCCGTTTTTAAGACATAAAAACGCGCATGGGACAGTTCGGGACCGGTGAAAAACCTCGTATAAACTGGCGTCTCGTATTAGTCGACTGTACATTGTCCTAGGATTGCATTGGGTGGTGACGTCCGAATACGAAAACGCATCATACTGATCAGGTACCCAGACGTAATGTACGGGGCCAGACTACACATTTTCTCCTGCCTCGATTGACGTCACGAACAGCGCCATGTAAAGGGGGGCCTATTTTTTAATTTGTAATTAAAAGAAAAATACAATTTTTTAACCTTAGTAAATTGTTTATTCACATTCCACTCATAAAAATGTATATATTAATGACAAAAGCTTTATTTTGAAAAAATACCACTGCCAGGTGCCTTAATTGCATTTTCGTGTGAAGAAAGTTCAGCGAAAGATTTCCCGGCCAATCAAAAAAAAAGAAACTTTCAATATAGAACCTCATTCAATGTATTAACATAAAGCTTATTCAATTTCGTCTCTCGCTGATGGGAGCGCAGGGGCAAGGGCGTCGATGGGTGGGGGACGGGGGGGACATGTCCCCCCCACTTTTTAGACTGGGGGGGACAGCATATCAGATGTCCCCCCCACTTTTTGATTGACTGTTCATTAGAAATATGCAACAACATAAAAATATACACCATTTTCTAGATTTAATATTTCATTACAATTTTTGTTCAAATAAAAGTATAGCGAACAAACGGTGAAATGTTTTCTTCATTTTCATATTTTTTTCTGATGGACCACGCGCAGAATGGTATTTTGGGCCCATTTCCGCTTATATAATACAGACAATTGATGACACGTATCGTCCAAGACATGAACGCCAAAATCCCACTTACATACCTTGTTAGCATTCAAGTTATGCGTCGTTTGTGTATGCTATAATGTACGGTACACGATCCCTCCACAAAGGATGTCTGTGTGTGCGCGCAAGTGCAAATGTGTTACATTTTTTTACCATCGCACAACGCACAAAATGTAGTAAAATCCATTAAAATAAATAGGAGCAGTTTGGGCCATGACAAGATTGTTGAAGAAGCAGTATTTTGTTTTTTTCGAAGAACTTCAAGCTGACACACGATAAACGCCGGACTCCCGGAGCATGTTTGTATTTGGTAGAATCTCGGTTTTACATAAGGGAAACCCAGGCCCAAACACCATTTCGGATGATGTTATTGTTCAAATTATCACCCCCTGTAACTCGCCTCCTGGTCAAACAAAAAATAGGGAACAAAAAGTGTAACACAGAAATTAAATGTAAAAGTAATGGTGTGGGGTGCAAATAATGTAAGATGTATTTTGTCAAGACTTGCTCGCCCGTCCCCCCTACTTTTCAGTAGCGATCGACGCCCTTGCGCAGGGGTCACTTTTCTTAGCTATTTAGCATAATGTTTTGCTCGTAGACTAATAAAAGAGAGTCAGTAATTGTGAAGTGGCGTTTGGGCAAGTTTGTTGCAGCTCAGAAAGACTGTCCAATGGTGATTCTTCTTCTTCTTCTTTTATGTCTTTCATTCTTTTGTAGTTGCAAATTATACAAAATGCCTTCTTTGCTGTAAAGAGTGCACACCCAAGATGGCTTACCGACACGCAACATTACAAAATCGGAAGAATGAAATTCCGGGAAATGTTAAGTCACCAAAAATGTCGGCACGGATGACTTCTAGTTGCTTGAACCGTTACCGGGATACGATTTAGGTCAGCGTTGTTGTTGAATCGTCACCAGCTCAACGAAACTTGAGAATTCAGTGTACTGAAACCGCGATGGGTTTGACTGAGCACGATCGTCTTTCTCTCGTTGAATAGCCGTCGATTATCGGAATGTGCCGTGTATCATGGAGGGCCCAGAGAAGGTTTTGCAAAATGTCGTTTTGCACTTTAATACGCCGACCACAGTCTGCAATGGGGACAAATATGGGTGTTTTTCCCAGCCAATTTCAGCAAAAATTCTCACGCATTTTCCACTAATCTACTCAAACTTTGGTTTCTTTTTAGCTATTAATGCATTTAATTTTGTGTTCGCGCACGGTTTCGTTGTTCTCATTCAGATTCGTTTCAGTCAGTCTATTTCATTTATAGGCATTCAAGACTACACTCTGGCCATTGTTACGTTGAATTTCTGCTACCTATTTACTTTTTCAAAAAATACTTAATGGCCTGAATGGGTCGCAACGTCTGGCCATCAACTATTTTTTGCATTTGTACCACAGGTCCTTTTGGTTGGTTAGCAGTTTGCAACAGCTAATTCTATTTTCCTATTTACTTTTGTTGAAATTGAATGGTTGACCAGCTCTTGCTGCGGGCTTTTAAGAAATAGAATGAGTCTTGCAGCCTAACGAAATCGATTGATCTTAATTGACCAGTGAAAGCTAAACTGGTGAAATTGGATTACTCCTTTTGATTGTTGAACGCCGATTCAACTCAAAATTAATTTTATACGAAATTTAATGAACCAGATGGTAAAATTAATGTTTTTGGTTCTTTTTGATGAAATTAGTTGGGAAAACCTATACAACCACACAAAGGACTTCAGAGAACGAAACAAAAGAAATGTTTAGAGAAGGGGAAAACAGAAAATGGGTATATGCAGTGTTACCCCTGTGTCTGATGTTTAAGCTAAAGAACAACAAAAACAACAGTATAAAGGTGGCATAGAGTGACGCGGTCGTATGGTTAATTTTGTTCAGTTTATTTTCGTGTCTTTTGAAATCCAAGCTTTCAAAGAGTATTTGCTATGTGGGAATGTATATGCGTGAATGGCACTTCGTGAAGACATCTTTTGAAATTCATCCGTATGCTGAAGTTTATACTTTCAAAAAAAAATTGATAAAAGTTAAAATAACATCAATTTTGAAAAACACTTGCCACCAGCACTTGTTTCCTGTCCTTTTTGTGAACTTCTTGAGCATTTCGACGACGGAGTCAGTTCGTTTGTGAGAGCCAGGCTTGAATTTAAAATCGTGGATTGATTGGAAAACGGCCGGGGGACACTCGGCTTGGACACGAAAAGAGAACTGTCTTCTTCGGAGTGCATTTATGGCGGTGTATTGAGGGGGTTTTCCCCCCCGAAGTGTTGCCTTTTATCTGTGATTCAAAAGATAGTTCCTGACGTTGATTCACTTACACTCTCGAATGCCTGAAAGGAAAATTTTCTGTCGAGTACTTCACTGTAGGCCGGGAATAACTGAGGAATACCTGCGGGCAGTTTTACAGGAAAGCTACAGGGAAGGAGAAACAATGTACTAACTATGGATGGGTTGCCATTGGTCTCGATCATTTTGCGCACTGTGGGAGAATGACTTAAAGACGTGCTCAAAGTTCTAATTCATTTTTGTAATGCACTCATTGTCCAATACTCACGTAAACAATTGTATAAATTGCCATTTTATTTGATAGTCTTCGAGAGCAAATTGACTCTGCACATCCCGAAGAGGACTTTTTGTGTCAGTTTGAATGAATATATCACCGAAATTCAGAAATGAACTAAAAGACTCTCAAAAAAAAATTTACAGACCCATATTTGAAATATGACGTCATTGTATGTTGACAACATTTGCACAGAATATGGTATATAATCCAATGGCATTTTACATCATTTTAACGTGAGTATAGAGACTTGTAATTTTACCCTACCTTTTAAAAAGGGACTTTCCCTATATCTTTCAGAAAATGAGTGCATCACAAAACAGAGTTTGACATTTTACAGCCATCTTTAAAGTGAACGTATACCTTTGGTTTTTGGAAGTGACATGATACTCAAAATATTTTCTTTACTATCGAAAGCTGCTGTACTTCTTATTATTTCGAAAATGAAATCCACCGAATACTTGCACTCGTGGAAATCACTCGTCTTTGGTTGGTACTTATTCAGCGTCTTATATTATGTTCGGTATTTCATTACTTGGTGATCCCCGCGGGGAAGAACAGACGAATAATTATGCACTTCGGCGAGACCGCATCCATACTAATTAATCAAACATTCTTTAACCGAATAAACATAACGAAGGGCTGTTGATCTCTTTTTGTAATGGAACTACCGTGTTCTGGACATTATCGATTCTGAAAAATGTGTTTTAGGGCTTATGAGAATATAGAATCTAATCAACGGGGACATTTCAGACAAAATAATTTCGCAGGATGCTTACTATCAATATCATCTTTACAAAAAGGGGCTTTCGGAGCCAGGAGGGAAATTACAACTTTTTCGGGTTAAGTATCAGAGTTTAACCCCTTCATTAAGACGTGTAGACTAGACATACATTCTTGGACAAAACTAGGGTATACCAGTACCAAATTTAATTTCAGAATATCACATTCTGTACCAAATATTTTTACATCTCTGGTCTCGTTCATCCGTCAAAATATATTTAATTTCAAACTTTAATTTACAATGAAGTGTAAATAATAAATCAATGTATAAAAAAGCACGCAAATATCAGCTGACATCCGAGTATCACAGATTCAAATCAACATGAACAAAAATATTAATAAAGTTATCAAAAATATAAAAGTATTGTTAGAAAAGCTTTAGTTCCCCTTCATTGACAAAAAATCTTGTCAAACAACACCCAGTAACAAAACATTTAGGACGTTCTTTGTTAAGCTTTAAAAAAAAAATATATAAAAAATATTTAAGTTATCAAAAATATTACAGAGTATTGTTACAAAATATTCAAAGTCAATTTAACTCAGTAAGCGCAACTCTCGATCCTCCTGACGGTCGGGGGCTTACGATTATCGCATACTAATAACTCGTCCACCTTATTAATAGACCTTATGCATATGACGTCATTTGAGTAGGGCGCCCTCACCTAGAGGTCAAAAGGAAGATGTTCATTGGCCAATCCTGTGCGCCGCGCGTACAAATCAGCGCGTTTCCATTGTTTCATCATCATTTTACCTCTAAGATGGCGGTTTGGTGACGTCAATGCATAAGGTCTATAATAGAAGTTCAGCTACAATAATATTCAATACATCAACTTTTATGAATACAAGTATAGATGTTATAAGATTATTCATTTATAAAAAATATGTCTGGCAGTATATACTCGGAACTCTTTCCGATAATGGTACAAAAGTGAGGAATTTTGATGGACTTGCAACAAAACAAATAATAATACTTTGCTTGCTTGTACACTCACTTTAAAGAAACCGTCTTCAAACCAAAATGAAACTATAAGAAATATATTCAGGCGATTCAAACTTGCCTGGAAATGCTTGACAAAATAAGGAATGTTTTAGTAATAATATGCAGTTTAAATGGTATACAAGTGGTAATAAAACAAAAATGAAATAATTGTTCAATTTATTAAATTGAAGAGGAAAACAAACGTGTTGACTTATAAATATTTACAACTTCATGAAGTGCCCTGAGAGGTGTAAAACAGTAAGCAGAGAATGGTGATTGCAAGCGCAGAATTCGGCGGTAAACAGAGCCATGAAATTGAGCCCTGAACCGAAAATAATTCTACCTTGCTGGAGGCGAGTTCTGGTTTAACGTACTCACGTGACATCAGCAGTCCTTACCACATCAGTCCAGATTAGTGTACAAGCTTTCAATCTGCGCTGAGAAATGTTTCTTTAACATTGGACGCTTCGATTTCATCGTAGGGGTGAGCAAGTTGTTCTCAACGCTGAAAAGCTCAGGTTCCAGATAAATATCTTTAACCTGAATTTAAATAAATAATAATACAAAACAAAAAGGTAAATGCAATTGTAATCAATATAAAAAATATATTTTTTGGTTTTTACAGCGAGATGTAATAAGCACTGCATACTCAGTAACTCCCAAGTCCTGCAGAAAAAGGCATACTACTTGAGTGTGATTCGAACCCACAAACCCCTGTATTCTACAGCAGATCTCTTAACAATTAGACCATTGGTCATGCCCAGTGAAGAGGGGCCAGTTTAAATACAGTTGAAATCAGCAGAAGTCACCACAGAGGGCAGTATATTCTAAATTTAGCAGAAAGTGGAAGCCCACCTGTTCAAAGCTATGCAGTTTCGCTTCTTTGCCAAGTTTCACCATGTCCTCCAAAATCGCCTTCTTCACAACCTGGATGAAAAACAATCATGAAAATGTTTCTTATAAATCTAAACCAAACTTACACACATAACTTGTTTCACCAAAAACACTTTCCTCCATGTACACCAGTATACAGCAATCCTTCACCGATCTTGAACTCTTGGTGGCAGCAGATATGCCTCCATTACTGCGGTGTACCTGGGTGGTACTGCGCTGCCTAGCGACTGGTATAAGGTTTGGGCTACACGGCGATCATTTGATCAGTCGCGGGTTATTGGACTTTCACTTTGCAAATCGCTTAAACCCGTCGCTAGGCAGCGCAGTACCACCCAGGTACCACCGCAATAATGGCGGTATCTGCTGCCACCAAGAGTTCAAGATCGGTGAAGGATTGCTGTATATAAAGTTGCACTCTATTTTTATCGATAATTTGGGGTTGAGCAAATACAACTTGACAAGTGCGGGATTTGAGCCTGCGACCTCCAGATCAACACGGTGGTGCTCTATCAACTGAGCTATCTAGCCCTATGTTGGCGGTCTCCCTTTTTTTCTCAATATCATTGTTCTGAGGTGCCAGTCAGAAGCAATACAACCTGTAACTGCCGTGTAGCCAGGGATCACACCCAAGTTTGGTACAACCTCGGAAGTGGAGGAGAGTGATATTTTCGTGGATGTGACTTTTTAATTTAAACAACGAGTAATAAACCACAAGGGTCACAGACTGGGTAAATTTTAATCAATTTTGGGTTGAACAAAGACAAATATTCACGAAAAGCAGGATTTGAGCCTATGACCTCCGGATTAAGGTGATTTTTTTTTGATTTTTTTAAATGAGATTTCACCTAACATCACAAGGCCGCGGACGGCCACTTCAAGGTGAGGGCTACACATAACTGATTCGGGCTATCGACCCTAATCAATTGACACCAGGGGCACGTTGCCTCCTACTCCTGGGGCTGAAACAGGGTTACCCCCTTCACCGTCCTTAAGGATGTAGGTATGGGTATCATCAACTAGGAGCCTGGCTGGTAGAGCAGAATGCACTACCTTACCAACTTTTTCGAAGCAATTATGGTTAAGTGCCTTGCTCAGGGGCACAAGTGTCATGACCGGGTATCGAACCCATACTCTGCTGCTGACTACACCAGAGCTTAGGTCCGGTGACCTAGACCGCTCGGCCATGTCACGCCACAATGTCGCTCTATAACTGAGCTATCTAGCCCGAATGTTGGTGGTCTCAAAATTCGGTCAATATATTTGAACTTTCGCATCTGATTGTAAGTTTTAAATATTGTATTATTGTTGAACATTTACCTCGTTTGAGCAGATTTCTTTGTAGTCTCCTCCGACCCCTTTGCTCTTAGCAAGTTTTGGAATCACTTCCTCATCAGGTACAACGATTGCGATCAGACTCGCCTAAAGAAAATACAAACAATTTTATTTAAACCCTTGCTCTGTGAACCACAGAAACATAGCGGCCCTTTGATTTACACAAATTTGTCTGAACATATTAAACCAAAGAGAGACTGTTCGTCTGAGTAGGGAGAAACTGTGGATAAGGCGCCTCCCGACCATTCAACCCCATGGTCTGAACATCCAAGAAGGAAATGACTAATAACATTTTGTCTTTGCCTTCTCTTTTTCCAACCAGATACCCTCTGTTTTAGTCTGCCTTATTCACTAAATAATTACTTTTTCACCCTCTTCCAACTTTACATTTTGTCCTTTCAACTTCTTGTGCTCAAACCAGTCTCTTCCCTCCAACCAGTTAGAGGGAAGAAGTAATGTGGTTATGTAAAAAGACAGCAGTTTTTATGCCCCAAAATTTGAATCCGAGAAATTTTCTGTCAGAAAAACTTCTCAGATTGTGTATTCCTATTAGAGATTGTTCTTCCTGCCTGGACACATTCGCTCCGGATTTTCGGTGATATCTAGAAAACGCGACCACCTTATGACTTTACATATTTACATTTACATAGGATTAAAACAAGTGAACAGTTCCAAAAACCAAAGGTGGGATTTGTCTTTCGAAATTGAATTTGAAATCACAAATAATTGTTGGAAACCTGTCCACATACCTTAAGTCCGTATCCATGAACGAAACACTGGGTTACAAACTCACTGCGAATGTAGACGTTCTCAATCTTCTCAGGGGCGATGTACTCACCCTGCGCCATTTTGAAGATGTGTTTCTTTCGGTCGATGATTGCCAACTGTCCGTTCTACAAAAACAAAACAAATATTTATTCTCTCAAACGATATTCATTTCATACTTCAATATTTGAACTAAATATTACGTAAAAAAACTAGTGAGCAAAATTATTGCAAGACTTGGCCTAGTACCTGCTCAAGGTCAACTTACAGAGTCTATGTTGGCCTGGTACAGGCTGGAGGTCAACTTACTGAGTCTATATTGGCCGGGTACAGGCTGGAGGTCAACTTACTGAGTCTATGTTGGCCGGGTACAGGCTGGAGGTCAACTTACTGAGTCTATGTTGGCCGGGTACAGGCTGGAGGTCAACTTACTGAGTCTATATTGGCCGGGTACAGGCTGGAGGTCAACTTACAGAGTCTATATTGGCCGGGTACAGGCTGGAGGTCAACTTACAGAGTCTATATTGGCCGGGTACAGGCTGGAGGTCAACTTACAGAGTCTATATTGGCCGGGTACAGGCTGGAGGTCAACTTACAGAGTCTATATTGGCCGGGTACAGGCTGGAGGTCAACTTACAGAGTCTATATTGGCCGGGTACAGGCTGGAGGTCAACTTACAGAGTCTATATTGGCCGGGTACAGGCTGGAGGTCAACTTACAGAGTCTATATTGGCCGGGTATAGGCTGGAGGTCAACTTACAGAGTCTATGTTGGCCGGGTTCAGGCTGGAGGTCAACTTACAGAGTCTATATTGGCCGGGTACAGGCTGGAGGTCAACTTACTGAGTCTATATTGGCCGGGTACAGGCTGGAGGTCAACTTACAGAGTCTATATTGGCCGGGTACAGGCTGGAGGTCAACTTACAGAGTCTATGTTGGCCGGGTACAGGCTGGAGGTCAACTTACAGAGTCTATATTGGCCGGGTACAGGCTGGAGGTCAACTTACAGAGTCTATATTGGCCGGGTACAGGCTGGAGGTCAACTTACAGAGTCTATATTGGCCGGGTACACTCTGGAGGTCAACTTACTGAGTCTATATTGGCCTGGTACACTCTGGAGGTCAACTTTGGTCTTTGTTAGCCTGTAAAAGGTGGTTCTATACTTACAGGCAGCCATCGTCCGATATCTCCCGTATGTAACCAACCATCTTCATCGATTGTTTCAGCCGTCTTCTCTGGCTCTTTGAAGTATTCCTTAAATACACCGAATCCCTTCAGGCAAATCTGTAGAGATTGTCAAGATTTTTCCACATTTTTGTTTTATGTCGTACAGACAGCATTACTTTTTAAGATCAACCCACAAAGTAGCACCTATCAACATTTTTTAGGTTAATGCCTTTTCACTCCTTGACAAATCTCCGTGTTGACCACGGTTCCAACCCGTTTGTTCTTACCCATACACTCTTGCTTTGCTGAGATGTAGAACAAAGAGCCATTCCAACAGCTTTATTCCACATACTGCATCTCTTTGGAACTCCTTGGTTTATGGTGTACGTTTCCCTCAATTCTACAACCTGAGCCCTTTTCACACTGTATCTCTTTTCCGCGTGGAATAAAACTCTTGCTCACACTGTCCCCGCCTAGGTCCCTATTCCATGGGGTTCTCTGGTTGCATGTTTCAGGAATACCCTGGGCAGGGTTTTACCGCTTACCTCTACTCCAGAGCAAGGGTGGCTATTCCCCGGGGTATGCCTATTTGCCGGGGTAGATCAGGGGTAAAGCGATCCAAGTGTGAAAGCGCTGGCCATTTTGGGGTTACCCCCGGGGGAAACAAGTTTGGCTGTCTTGTGTTTTCAATTCAATATTTTTATTTTCAAAACATGATGCTTAAATTTAGACTTTGAGTCCGATAAATATCTTTCAATTATGCCAAGTATCAAAGTAAATTCACCCATTAGACAAATGTCTTTCTAAAGAAAAAAAAATGTCATTTTGATTCTTGTCTTTTCACGTCTTTTCTCATTTTGATTTTGTTCTTCTGAAGAATATTCTGGCCCAGTAAACAAACATTATGAGCTACAGGCCATGTGGTCTTCATTAACAGATGTTAATGACAGATGTGAGTTAACAGCCGGAAAGGATGTTTAATTTTAGCCTCTTAATGTTGTGGATTTCCCCCCAAAATTTGAGCCCTCATCAGAAGGATAAGTCAGTGAAGCTGACGCATGGTTCCCCCGACTTACCTCGCCTTGCCAATTTGCGGCAAAATAATTCATCTCAGGTACATCCTGCAGCTTGTAATACATGGACACCAGTGGACATCCAACATGGTGGGCACTCACATCCTTCAGGAGTGTTATGGTCGACGCGGAACCAGACTCTGTCTGTCCGTAACCTTCCAGCAACTGCAAATAATGTCACAGCAAACTAATTTTACAAAAAATCATTTTCATCCATAATTGTTTTAGTCCCCCTTTATTCAAATGAGAGTTTTGAAACCAAGACTGGACAAGTATAAACAGCCCGGCCCATTTTGAATCTGGTCGGCCTTTGAGTCAACTGTGAATCAGTGTTGTGACCAGAGGTTTTTAAGAGCCGGTTAATTTTTTCAGACGATAGCGAGGAGCTCACAACTTGGTGAGTTTAGATAACAAATAAAACACATGCATCAAAAGGAGGAAGTCTGGCTACGTGATACACTACAATGTACATAAACCATTTAAACACAGACTCGATGCATAACGTAGAGCTATACGTTCTACTATAGTCTGGCTCCTAGGTTTTTCTGATGCTTTACTCATAGGATGAGGCAGCAAGCAGACGCTGTGAGAATAATTTTTTTTCTGCTAGCATGGAAAGGGGAAACATCGCTGCATCAAACAGTCAACTTGAAATAAAAATGACACCAACAAGTAATGATCAATCGTGATCGTCGTCGAGGTCAAGATTTAACAACACTTTGAATTTTTATAGTTTTCAGTCAGTTACGTAAGAAGAATTCCTTAGTATTTAAGCTTATTTAGAAGCAAAAAAGTACCGGTCGGCATTGTCGTAACATTGCTTGAGAGCCGGTCGGGATTTTTTAGAGCTGGTTAGTGCCGACCAGCCCCGACCAGCGTAGTCACAACACTGCTGTGAATATTGTCAATATTGTGGCATGCGGTGGCCGAGCGGTCTAGTTCACCTGACCCAAGCTCTGGACTGTGAAGGGGGTAACCCTGTTTCAGCCCCAAGAGTAGGTGGCAATGTGCCCCTGGTGGCTGGCAGTTGATTTGGGTCGATAGCCCAAATCGGATAAGTGTTGCCCCCATCTTGAAGTTGCAGTCCAGGGCCTTGTGATGTTGGGCAGTCTCTCATCATTTTTTTTTTTTAAAGTCAACTGCCCCACAGCCGAATGATAACAATGATTACTTACCATAGCACCAAATGCACATCTGAAGAACATCTTCACCTCATGAGAGATCGGAGCAGCACCCGTAGTAATGAACCTCACTCGCCCACCAGTCATCGCCTAGTAATTGGATCAAATATTCAAAAAACAAAACGTTCACCTTAAACGGAATTGATATACGTTTGGTAATCACTCTTAAAGTTAATGACAATAAAAACTTACTTGGTGAGAAGTGCAGCAGCTTTCAATAGTATAAAGCATTTTGAGAATCATTTCACTTTGAAGTAGTTTAATATGGAAAAAGATTACAGTTTTTATCACCCAAAATTTGAATCTGAGAAAAGTTAGAGCAGATTATCTCAACCACTAAACCACAGAGCTTGAAAAGACTTGGCAAGCACCGAGTACACAACTACCATCATATGCAGTTGTTACATCAATTCAAAGTTTTTCACACAATATTTAATAAAAGCGAAACAAGTTTTTGTTCTGAGCTGGTTCTGAACAGTTTTTAGTTTCTCACCCTGATTTTTCCAAAGACTTTGTCCCAAATGCCGTCATTTCTGAAAGTTCCACTGAAAACAAAATACATATGCAGAATTTAACTTGACAATTTCCTTGATAATAGTGCTGTTTAATAATTGCTCTTTGTTTGACCGAAAGTGGTGGTGGTGGGGGGGGGGGCACTGTTTTTTGTCAGTGGAAAGTAGAATGGATCATACTTTCTCAGGGCTCGATTATTGGAAATTTGTGGGGGGGGGGGGCCTCTGCCCTTCCCCCTTTCCACTAGTGTGGGGCAAAGCCTACCAAAATATTGTGCTTTATATCCCATTGCGAGCAATACATCATCACATCAAAAAAGTTTAACAGTCGCTTTGAAAGTAACAAGTTTAATTTAGAGAAATGCTTTGTGTTCACCTCAATCGTAGTGGTTTGTGTGTGTGATATTGTCTTGATAAAGCGCCCTCTTTTGGCAACTTGGGACTGGAGCACATCTTGAACGAAGACTGATCAGTGTGGGGCAATCATTATGTGAGAATTAAACCATTAACTAAGTCAATAATACAACAGTTGGATTTGAAAGCAATAGTTTGATAAATCAGCAAAAAGTTTAAAGTCTTACCTTTTAAGTTCATTGGTTTTTTTGCTCAGTGCTGTTTTCATGAGATATCTCGCAAGCCATCCTTTTGCCGCGACAGTTTGTTGAACCTATTAACAACAAAAATGATTCATTATTACATTTTTTTAAATAGATTTATGCAACCCATTGGGATCCTGCTTGATGGGATCCTATAGGACCTCTAGGATCCTGTTGGATGGGATCCTGTTGGATGGGATCCTAAAAGAGCTATGGGATCCTATAAGACCTATGGGATGCTATTGGATGGGATCCTATAGGACCTCTAGGATCCTGTTGGATGGGAGCCATCCAAAAGACCTCTAGGATCCTGTTGGATGGGATCCTAAAAGAGCTATGGGATCCTATAAGACCTATGGGATGCTATTGGATGGGATCCTGTAGGACCTCTGGGATCCTGTAGGACCTCTAGGATCCTGCTTGATGGGATCCTATAGGACCTCTAGGATCCTGTTGGATGGGATCCTGTAGGACCTCTAGGATCCCTGCTTGATGGGATCCTATAGGACCTATAGGACCTCTAGGATCCTGTTGGATGGGATCCTAAAAGAGCTATGGGATCCTATAAGACCTATGGGATGCTATTGGATGGGCTCCTATAGGACCTCTAGGATCCTGCTTGATGGGATCCTATAGGACCTCTAGGATCCTGTTTGATGGGCTCCTATAGGACCTCTAGGATCCTGTTTGATGGGCTCCTATAGGACCTCTAGGATCCTGTTTGATGGGATCCTATAGGACCTCTAGGATCCTGTTCGATGGGATCCTATAGGACCTCTAGGATCCTGTTGGATGGGATCCTATAAGACCTCTAGGATCCTGTTGGATGGGATCCTAAAAGAGCTATGGGATCCTATAAGACCTATGGGATGCTATTGGATGGAATCCTATAGGACCTCTAGGATCCTGCTTGATGGGATCCTAAAAGAGCTATGGGATCCTATAAGACCTATGGGATGCTATTGGATGGGATCCTGTAGGACCTCTGGGATCCTGTAGGACCTCTAGGATCCTGCTTGATGGGATCCTATAGGACCTCTAGGATCCTGTTGGATGGGATCCTGTAGGACCTCTAGGATCCCTGCTTGATGGGATCCTATAGGACCTCTAGGATCCTGTTGGATGGGATCCTAAAAGAGCTATGGGATCCTATAAGACCTATGGGATGCTATTGGATGGGCTCCTATAGGACCTCTAGGATCCTGCTTGATGGGATCCTATAGGACCTCTAGGATCCTGTTTGATGGGCTCCTATAGGACCTCTAGGATCCTGTTTGATGGGCTCCTATAGGACCTCTAGGATCCTGTTTGATGGGATCCTATAGGACCTCTAGGATCCTGTTCGATGGGATCCTATAGGACCTCTAGGATCCTGTTCGATGGGATCCTATAGGACCTCTAGGATCCTGTTGGATGGGATCCTATAAGACCTCTAGGATCCTGTTGGATGGGATCCTAAAAGAGCTATGGGATCCTATAAGACCTATGGGATGCTATTGGATGGAATCCTATAGGACCTCTAGGATCCTGCTTGATGGGATCCTATAGGACCTCTAGGATCCTGTTGGATGGGATCCTGTAGGACCTCTAGGATCCCTGCTTGATGGGATCCTATAGGACCTCTAGGATCCTGTTGGATGGGACCCTAAAAGACCTATTAGGATCCTATTGGATGGGATCTTTTGGATGGGATCCTATAGGACCTCTAGGATCCTACTGGATGGGATCCTATAAGAGCTATGGGATCCTATTGGATGGGATCCTTTTGGATGGGATCCTTTGGATGGGATCCTATAGGACCTCTAGGATCCTACTGGATGGGATCCTATAGGACCTCTAGGATCCTGTTGGATGGGATCCTGTAGGACCTCTAGGATCCTTGCTTGATGGGATCCTATAGGACCTCTAGGATCCTGTTGGATGGGACCCTAAAAGACCTATTGGGATCCTTTTGGATGGGATCCTTTGGATGGGATCCTATAGGACCTCTAGGATCCTACTGGATGGGATCCTATAAGAGCTATGGGATCCTATTGGATGGGATCCTTTGGATGGGATCCTGTAGGACCTCTAGGATCCTACTGGATGGGACACTGCAGAACCTCTAGGATCCTGTTGGATGCAATCCTATAAGACCTATGTGATGCTAGTGGATGGGATCCTATAGGACCTATGGAAGAGATGCCCCTGAATAAAACCCTATATTAAAACTAGTCATTATTTAATACAGAATACAGTCAGATGAAATCCTAACAGAGCCAATGGGATGATTTTGACCACCCAAATTAGTTTTTTTCGGAGAATCAAAATCTTTATCAGGTGAGGTTTGCGGTAACACCATGTGTGAATTCTCCGAACCACCACTTCTCAAGTGTTCAACAGTGTTACCACAAACCTCACCTGATTGTTTGTACTCCCACCTTAAATCTTTATGAGTCAATTTAGCACTTGAATGTTATTTAACTCTTTCGGTGCCCGCTTTTTTTGCGTTTTTGAACCTAAAATGCCCAACTTTTCGATTTTTGTTGTTGAAATTCTGAAGAAAAAAATTAAATAATAATAAACAAAATTTATCTTGCTGATTAGTATTTCTTGAGTGATATTGCCCTCTTATAATAACATGTATATTATGGGTCGTACATGTACGATTAATGACACTTTTTTAGTACAAAAAATAGATTGTACATTTACGATAATGGCACTTTCAGTATACATAGAATAGATCGTAAATGAACGACCTTGGCACTGAAAGAGATGAAAACTGGCATAATTCAAAAGTCTATAGTAAACATTTGACGAAAAATGATTTACCTTGTCGTAGATTTTGTTCATCACCCTCGGTACACATGGGAACATTGTTGGTCTCAATTCTTTAATATCGTCCAGAAGTTTCCTTGCGTCTCCACGGTAGAACCCGATGCGTGCACCGTTTATAATCACAGTCGCCTATGTGGCAAAAAGTGTCCAAAAGATTGAAAACTCGTTTTACATTATACTCTTGGCATGTCGTGGCCGAGCAGATAAGAGCACCGGACTGAAGCTCTGATCAACAAAGTGTGTGTTTGAGTTCCGGTTTTGACATTTGTGTCCTTAAGCAAGACACTTAACCATTATTGCTTCGTCCTTCGGATGGGACAAAAAGCCGTTGGTCCCATGTGTTGTGTAATGCACATTTTTATTAAACAGATATAGACACTATGTCAACTTTTAAATTGCAAATTAGTTTTGAAGTCGATCATAGAGGACATCAATAAATAATGGAGTTGCACCTTAAAATTTACAACTAATTGATTGAATTTTGACAATCATTTACTGTTCAGATTCCATTACATTAAATTGGTGGTCCGAGAAATAAACTCCCTACAAGCCTCCCTATTATCTCATGCATGCTACTCCTTGTAATAGTGTACGACGTTTGTCAGTCCACATAGTTTCCGGTCTTCCTCTGCAAGCGAGACCAGCGAGACGTCCTTCCATTCACTGCTTCTCAAGATTTCCCCTGTCTCTCCTTGAAATACGCCCAAAATACTCCTGATGTTAACTATAAGCTTTCCGGGTTAAGGAGTTTCTCCAACACACTGTGATGTTAGTTGTATGGTCTTGCCATTTGATATTATATTTCAGAATTATATTTACCTGTGACAATCGCTCATAGATATGAGCAAGTGGGAGGTAGGATATGTATACGTCATCCGTGCGTAGTTCCATCGAACTTGAGCTCTGACAAAAACAAACAATTGAAATCAACAGAGAGGGTCCAAAGCTCTAACCCCCAAGTCCTATAACCCATCAATATATTTTATGCAAGTGAATTTTTAAGCAACCATCCAACATTGGTAAATGTCAGCAGCAGAGTGTGGGTTTAACACTTGTGCCCCTGAGCAAGGCACTTAACCGTAACTGCTTGGTAACAAGTTGGGAAGGTAAGTGCATTCTGCTCTACCAGCCAGGCTCCTAGTGGATGATACCCGTGCCTACATCCTTACAGACTGTGAAGGGAGTAACCCTATTTCAACCCCAGGCAGGCCTTGAACTTCGCTCTTGAAGTGGCACAGCAATCTTCCTCTGGTAAGGGGGAATTCTATGAGGAAAATGTAAATTTGTGTTGGAACTTCGCAAAGGGCACCACGGCAAAAGCACGGGGCACCACGGCAATTGCTGTGGGTGCCGTGGGTTAATTCGAGGCCTGCCCAGGAGTAGGTGGCAAAATGCCCCTGATGACAGTTGATTTGGGTCAATAGCCCAACTCAGTTATCTGTAGCCCTCACCTTGTAGTGGATGTTAGATAATAGGCATTCTCTCTCAAAACTGTTTTTTTTTAATGTAGTTGATTTCAAACATTTTGCAAATTCAAATAAAACTACATCAGCCTTCCACCTTGCTGCATATGGGACGAAGCAGCCCAATTTTTTTTCATTCTTGCTTCTCGGGTATCTAAATCCACACTCACCCCCATGTGGATGAAGAACGCGTTTACACACGCCAAGATGTTCCCATGTGACAGAACCACACCCTTCGGTGTGCCCGTTGTACCACTGGTGTAACAGATTGTGCTCACTGTGTCCCAGACTGGAGGCTGTAGAAAAAGTACAACCACAGATTCAAAATCAAAGTTTGCTTCAAGAAAATACAAATAGTTGGGTCAGTGCAACAAGGTCTAAACTCCATACCTTGGAGATACGACCTTGTTGCACAGAGACTGCACACGGTTTTAGACTGGTCAAAAGATCGTACCTTGGAGATACGACCTTGTTGCACGAAGACTGCACACGGTTTTAGACTGGTCAAAAGGTCGTATCTTGGAGATACGACCTTGTTGCACAGAGACTGCACACGGTTTTACACTGTTCAAAAGGTCGTATCTTGGAGATACGACCTTGTTACACAGAGACTGCACACGGTTTTAGACTGGTCAAAAGGTTGTACCTTTGAGATATGACCTTGTTGCACTGACCCGATGAAATATACACTGTTTTATTTTTCAAGGATTAAATTACTGAGGTAGTGCTTTGAATTAATGCCAATCAGAACAGTTTTTGATAAAGATAGCCTTTTGTCAAGGCGTGAAAGCTACCACAAAAAAGACTAGTTTAACACTTACCACTTTTTCCCGATTGTTATTTGCTCCCAGTTCCTGTAAAATGTTAAAGATAAATACATCCTTTATTGATAATCTTCTTACGTTCCTATTTTAATATAATTTTCCCTGGCCAATTTCAGCAAATACTCATTCAATATCATTAACACTCAATCAAATTCACGCATTTTCCCCTAATCCACTCAAACTAGGGTTTTGTTTCAGCTATTAATGCATTCAAATTCGGTTTTTGTGCACATTCAGATTCGTTTCCGTCATTCTATTTTGTTTTTAGGCATTAAGACTGCCTATACACTTGATGAAATTGACTGGTTGACCAGCTCTTGCTAGGGTATGAGGGGGCTGGGTCTCCCCTTGGGGTAGAGGGTGAAGCCCCCTGAACCTCCTGGGTGTTACATTTCAGAGGATTAACAGACTCTCTACATCACCATGAATAAAGAACTAGGATAGTGGGCCTGGGTCTCCCCTTGGTCTAGAGGATGAAGCCCCCTGAACCTCCTGGGTGTTACATTTCAGAGGATTAACAGACTCTCTACATCACCATGAATAAAGGACTAGGGTAGTGGGCCTGGGTCTGCCCTTGGTCTAGAGGATGCAGCCCCCTGAACCTCCTGGGTGTTACATTACAGAGGATTAACAGACTCTCTACATCACCATGAATAAAGAACTAGGATAGTGGGCCTGGGTCTCCCCTTGGTCTAGAGGATGCAGCCCCCTGAACCTCCTGGGTGTTACATTTCAGAGGATTAACAGACTCTACATCACCATGAATAAAGGACTAGGATAGTGGGCCTGGGTCTCCCCTTGGTCTAGAGGATGCAGCCCCCTGAACCTCCTGGGTGTTACATTTCAGAGGATTAACAGACTCTCTACATCACCATGAATAAAGAACTAGGATAGTGGGCCTGGGTCTCCCCTTGGTCTAGAGGATGCAGCCCCCTGAACCTCCTGGGTGTTACATTTCAGAGGATTAACAGACTCTCTACATCACCATGAATAAAGAACTAGGATAGTGGGCCTGGGTCTCCCCTTGGTCTAGAGGATGCAGCCCCCTGAACCTCCTGGGTGTTACATTTCAGAGGATTAACAGACTCTCTACATCACCATGAATAAAGAACTAGGATAGTGGGCCTGGGTCTCCCCTTGGTCTAGAGGATGCAGCCCCCTGAACCTCCTGGGTGTTACATTTCAGAGGATTAACAGACTCTACATCACCATGAATAAAGGACTAGGGTAGTGGGCCTGGGTCTCCCCTTGGTCTAGAGGATGCAGCCCCCTGAACCTCCTGGGTGTTACATTTCAGAGGATTAACAGACTCTCTACATCACCATGAATAAAGAACTAGGATAGTGGGCCTGGGTCTCCCCTTGGTCTAGAGGATGCAGCCCCCTGAACCTCCTGGGTGTTACATTTCAGAGGATTAACAGACTCTACATCACCATGAATAAAGGACTAGGGTAGTGGGCCTGGGTCTCCCCTTGGTCTAGAGGATGCAGCCCCCTGAACCTCCTGGGTGTTACATTTCACAGGATTAACAGACTCTCTACATCACCATGTATAAAGGACTAGGATAGTGGGCCTGGGTCTCCCCTTGGTCTAGAGGATGAAGCCCCTTGAACCTCCTGGGTGTTACATTTCACAGGATTAACAGACTCTCTACATCACCATGTATAAAGGACTAGGATAGTGGGCCTGGGTCTCCCCTTGGTCTAGAGGATGCAGCCCCCTGAACCTCCTGGGTGTTACATTTCAGAGGATTAACAGACTCTCTACATCACCATGAATAAAGAACTAGGATAGTGGGCCTGGGTCTCCCCTTGGTCTAGAGGATGCAGCCCCCTGAACCTCCTGGGTGTTACATTTCAGAGGATTAACAGACTCTACATCACCATGAATAAAGGACTAGGGTAGTGGGCCTGGGTCTCCCCTTGGTCTAGAGGATGCAGCCCCCTGAACCTCCTGGGTGTTACATTTCACAGGATTAACAGACTCTCTACATCACCATGTATAAAGGACTAGGATAGTGGGCCTGGGTCTCCCCTTGGTCTAGAGGATGAAGCCCCTTGAACCTCCTGGGTGTTACATTTCAGAGGATTAACAGACTCTCTACATCACCATGAATAAAGGACTAGGATAGTGGGCCTGGGTCTCCCCTTGGTCTAGAGGATGCAGCCCCCTGAACCTCCTGGGTGTTTAAATTTCAGAGGATTAACAGACTCTCCAAGTCACAATGAAAAATGAAAGATTCTTGCTCATCAATGTTCATAAAGAGCATGACCCAGTTTGACCTAAATTTAGGTCAGATTCATACGGTCAGTCTGAACCCCACACTAGTCTGAACCCCACACTAGTCTGAACCCCACACTAGGCAATGCTGACCATGCAAATGGGATGGCCCTCTGGAACCTAGATCTGGGTCAAAATCTGACCCAGGATTATTTTAAAGAGAAATTATTACCTCAACATCAGCAAATTTAAGGAGCTCAATGTCGTGTTTTGTTGCTTTCTCGACCATGCTCTCGGTAGCCTCCTCCATGATGACGATTTGCTTCAAGCATGGCATCTCCGCTGCTTTATCCAAAAGAATCTCTGCTCTGGCACATGTGTCACACACTACAATACGAATATCAACTACAACAAAAAAAATAAAAATTAAAATATTTCAATATTTGTTGGAAAAATGTCATTAGTCTTCATTACAGGAAAGCTCCATTATAGAAAGAGGCTAAAGTAACACATCCTTTTCGTCTGCCAACTAACACCTGTTATCTCCGTGTAATTCCTTATCCAATGGTGTTAATTGGATCATGCACAAACCAGTAGTGCTACTGACTGCCCCAGGCAAATTAACTGCTCATCCAATAAGTTTAGGGGGCAAGGATGGCTAGGAGTGCAGAAGGCGCTCGCCTCTCACTACTGTTGCCCTGTTAGATTCCCGGACAAAGCCATATGTGAGTAGAGTTGTGCGTTGGTTCTATCCTGTGCCGCTAGGGTTTTTCTCCGGACCATCCGGGTTTCCTCCATCTAGAAAAAGTTTGATTTCTTGCAGCACTCTGTGGTCATGAATTATGGGTCGATATGGTAGCTGACCAACAAAGGCACCCTTGTAGCGGTTCTTCACAATTCAGCTTCTCAGCTGTAAATTAGGGTGATTAACCTGTCAGATTATTATTACTATTTCATTACTAGTTTGAAATGAAAATATCAAACCTTGGTTGATGATGTGCTGACACACGTCTGGTCCCAGTGTATCGTACAAAGGCACAACCACCATTGAGTACATGTTACATCCCTGCTCAGTGAGAACCCACTGCAATACAAGAGAAAAAAAAGAACAAAAACATTCATCACAAATAAAACTAGGAAAAAGGCCTTTCCAAACCAGTGGTACTTCCTGGAGGCAATGGAGGCAATCGCCTCCATTGCCTCCGGTCATTGCCTTGGTGCCCCTTGGAATGTCCCGATAGAAATTTACAATTTACCTCAATTAGGAGCCTTTTACTGAGAAAAAGCTGCCACGCCCTTTCAAGAACAAACTATCATGCTGCTGCCTTTCTTGTTGAGATAAGTTTGGTGGTTTATGCAGACAAACTGCTCTGCTCAACAAAAGGTCATAGGTTCGAATCCTACCCAAGAAGGTTCGGACGTTATTTCTGCAAGTTGGGTGTCTTGGCTGAGTGTAGGACTAAGTTCCCATGGCTGATTCATGACAGTATGGGTTCCAATCTCACTTGTGTCCCTGAGCAAGACATTTCTTCTTCTTCTTCTTCTTCCTTTTGAGTACAGCCTTCAATGATTGAAGATATATACGCACTGCCTGACACACCGAGGCAAACCCCTTCTCTTAGCAAAAAGTGTGTACTGTAGTATTTCTTGTGCATTGATAGTTTTTATAACAACACACGGTACCTACGGCTGTACACCGCATCCGAAGGACAAAGCGAAAATGGTAAAGTGACTTGCTCAAGGACATAAGTGTCACGACTGGGACTCAAACCCAAAATCAGGTGATCAGAATAACCAGAACTTGAGTTCGGTGCTCTTAACCGCTCGGCCATAACATGCAACCACTTATCATAAAGCTCCTAACAAAAGTGTTTTGGATTCAAATAAAACATCAACTATCCCGCCCACTCAAAAGATATTTTCAAGGTGCCTTGTACTTACCTCAACACGATTGCTACTGTAGATACCGATGTACGTGTCGTTACCAGCGGATAACCCTTTCTGGATAAGACCAGAACCAAAATTCATGGCTCGAGCGTAAACCTACGAGAAAAATAGATCATCAACTTTTCCACGATCAAAAATCACTGCTAAAGGTTACCTAAAGAATGAGCTTAATGGATTGGTCTATAGACCATGTTACTTTTGTTTACAGAAATAGTGACCTTGTACATTCCAGTGCATTTCCTGACAGGCAAGATACTACACATGCCATATGGGAAAATTTACATTTTGTGTCATAATTTTCACATAAATTCAAGAGTTACAAAAGCAACAGCTGTACAGCTTTTAAGATGTCCCCCCTTTCTTCATATCAAAAGTTGAGAAAAAATAAGACTGTGCAATCTCCATAAAACATAAGATTTAGCATATTCTTCCATTGATCTGCGTACAAACTGTGCCTGCAGGAAGTCCAGGCTCTGTGGCTCTTTTGTAAACATGTGATGTCACAGGTCACATGGTAAAAAATACCTGCTCATAGGTTATCCAGCTGTATGGTGCATCCTCTGCGGGCCTCCATCCAAGACATGGTTCCTTTGCTGTAGACGTTAAACATGGACATTTTCAGAGGTAAAAAGGTAGGATAATAATAACAGTGGCTTCTTATATAGCGCTCATATCCATCACCCAGTAAGGCTCAAGGTGTTTCAACAGTCAGTATTTTTCCTGCAAGGTATGTGGAGCTATGTTTTTGAAGTATGAGACCTGTTCCTTTACAATAAGCACCATATCATATTTGTTACTGCCCCATTGCAGTATCATGGTTATGTGTTTACAAAGAGTACATTCCTTGGTGATTCCAAGGTGCTTCTTATATAGCGCTCATATCCGTCACTCGGTGACGCCCAAGGCGCTTCAACAGTCAGTATTTTTCCTGCAAGGTATGTGGAGCTATGTTTTTGAAGTATGAGACCTATATTCCTTTACATAGCACCATGTAATGGTTTACAAGGTGCTATGGCGCAATACGCAGCCAACCAAACCAGGAACACCTGGGTGAACCCCGTCTCTTTTCGATAAAGTGCACTGGATTCTTTTATTCGATTACACAACACACCGGACCAACGGCTTTACACACTCTGCTGATCAGAACCCACACTCTGCTGATCAGAAACACCATAGCTCGAGTCCGGTGCTCTTATCTGCTCGGCCACGACAAGATAATGCAGGGTGACTTTAAGAGAGAATAATACAGGGCCTACGCCTTCTAAACTGGACAAAATTTCATGGCTCCGCACTAACCGTAAACAAAACATTGGACTTCGTTTGTCAATGATGGGCAGCGCAATGGATGACCCATTGTACAGAACTGCTACTGATAGGTGGTACTCCGCTGTTAACAATGTTGGACAGTACTCTTACAGGGTATGCCGACCCTGATGACTACAAAACCCCATGGGCTACAAAACCCCATGGAGGTTTTAGAGATACTTGACATCAACACCAAAATAGGTAAAGATAAACCTGCAGGATTTGTCGGCAGCTCTGGAGCATGTTCTCCTGACTACAGGGGATACCAATGGAGTGTACCAGGCTGCCTTGACAAACTATCAGTCAGAGCTAAAACAGACGAAAGGGATAAACTTAAGGGTGACATTTATGAAGCAAATCAACGAAATGTCATGCTGGTAAAGGAGGTTGATGAGACCCACACAAACATTATAAAGACTAACGAAGCCAAACTGCAAGCTGCTGAGAAAAAGTACCAAGAACAAAATTCAGCAATGCAATCCCAGCTTAAAAAAGAAAGAATGCTGATGGCAGTGCAGGCAACCAAACAAAGTCAACGATTGGAAGACCAGCAGCCGATTTCACGAAACCTTTACGCAACTGCGTAAGTCCACATACGCAAGATCTCTTGTATTAGTGGTGCACAACTTACGCAATAAATGTTGCGCAAATGGACTTACGCAGTTGCGTAAAGTTTTGTGAAATCGGCTGCAGATCAATCTAATGAAATCCGGTGATGCTGGGCTAGGAGAAAGACTTCTGGAAACACAACAAGAGATTACAAGATTGGAAAAGGTATTAAGTGAGGCTGCGGAGAAGTTGAATGATGACCAGAAAACCATACAGAAACAGCAACAGGTTCTGGATGGATTCGAAGAACTTGAGGAGAGGTTGGCAGAATTAGAATACAACAGAGAAACCGTATCAAAGCAGCAAGAAGGTTCTTTGAACAAAGCCTTAAAGAGTACCAAGAACATGTCAGGGTACCACAGGACCAACTCGATGAGATGACCCAAGAGAACGAGCTACTCAACCATCAGTCTTCAGAACGCAAGATTAGATCAGGGGAAGTAAAGCTTATTGGGTCAAACAAACCAAACCGGGTTGGATCAGTCATGTCGTCAAAAAGTCAAGTGGAAATTCATCATCAGAGTGACTACACTTTGGTGCGGCAGCAGATTCAAATTTATTAACTTACCGGAGAGTTTCAAGCCACGCATAAAACAGTCGTGTAGCGATTCAACACCGTCGTAAAATCTGGAGATGAGCTTGCCATCTTTGACTAGTGGGGAGACGCGCACATACTCTGTTGTTCCCTTGATGAAAAACAAGTTGTTAAAGGAATTACTCTAAAGAAGTTAACTAAAAACGTAGATGATTTAAAGGTAGGGTCTTAACGCCGCCATCACTAAGGTCAAATTATGGAAACGTCAACACGTGGTTGTGCACCGTGCACGCACAGCTCACTGCCAATGATAGGTCTTTCTTTGACCACAGCGAGGGCGCTGTTTGATCTAGTGATGTCAAATGCAAGGGATATCTAGTTTTGAGATTTTAATTTGTACTGCCATTATATCCCCAGTGGGAGGGATCATTTTTTGTAAACTACTGTCAACTTTAGATTTAGGGTCAAATCCTTAAACACAGCATTGTATTAAACAGAATCTCAATGAATTTTACTCACTGGTAACTCTACTGACTGCTTTTTGAGGTCTACGTCCAGAATTCCTAGTTTTTGAAGCTGTTCTTTTACTCCACTACTGGCCATGACGGAATCTGTAGTAAAATCAGAGCATTTGGTTTAGTTGTAAGAATTGTAACCCTCCCCTTTAAGGGTGTGTACAACATTAGATTGAAAATATAAATGTTCACAGATTTGCACAAAACTTACATGGTATAAAGATGGTCATGGTGGAAAACTTCCCTTAAAATAGTTTTGCTTTAAATGCCATAGTTTTTAGGGAATGAGTAAAACAGTAGTCTTCATCCTGCAGGATAAAATCCAATGTTTGAAATTTGAAAAAAAGTTAAAACATACAATGGGAGTTTTCACTGTTTTCTCATGACTCTGAAGACCGACACTACTACTCGGTAGATGTTACCACACACGTATGTATGAAAGAGAGCCTCATTATTTATGCGGATGACCCTTCAGTGGCCTTTCAGTAGACAACCGCAAACGGCCATCTCTCCATTCCAAAGCCTGGTTAGGAACGTACTCGTTCAACAGCTGTCCGAGCTGAAGGAGGGCGATATTCAAAAAACTATCCAGGGAAATTTGCAAGCCTGGACCATGCCTGGATATTCAACTGATTTCATGCAAATATGTAATCGGTTTTTCACTATTTGTTCGTGACCCAGATGGCCGAACGATCTCAAACTTCTACAGGTTTGTCAGTTTATGTACATGGTGTATTAAATAAAGATCTTACACTACCAGCAACTGTTTTGTTAGCAAAAACCAATTCTGTAATGTTCCTTTAAACTTTCACAGGTTTGTTATTTCATGTCTATGTTTAAGGTCACATCAAGTGTGGATACAGGTCTTTGGCAAATTACCAATGTTGTACACACCCTTTAAAGGGAAGGTAAACATTTGGTAATCAGCACTCTTGAAATCAATGGCAATAAAAACTTAATTGGTTTAATACAAACATACAGCAGCTCACGATTAGTATAAAGCATTTTTAGAATCACTTTGAAGTAATGTGATTATGGAAAAAAGATATCAGTTTTTATCCCCCAAAAACTTGAATCTGAGAAACGTTACTGTTTCTCAGAATATCCTTATAGTTTCTCAGAATATTCTTTCTTATTACGGATTAGTTTTCCTATGTGGACAAAAACTGCTCCGTATTTTTGGCGATATCTCAAAAATGGTACCACCTTTTGAAATGAAATTTGTACAGGTAAGTTTTATTTTGTATACATCTACATTTTTTATACGATTTAAAGGCACTGTACACATTCGGTAATTACTCAAAATATTAGCATAAAAACTTACTTGGTAACGAGCAACGGAGAGCTGTTGATAGTATAAAACATTGTGAGAAACGACTTCCTCTGAAGTAATGTAGTTTTTGAGAAAGAGGTAATTTCTCACTAAAATAATAAAAGACTTCTGGCCAGAAGCCTTTTATTCCTATCTGAAAGCACACTAATTTGTACAACAAGGGTGTTTTTTCTTTCATCATTTTCTTGCAACTTCAATGACCAATTGAACCCAAATTTTCACAGGCTTGTTATTTTATGCATATGTTGGGATACACCAAGTGAGAATACTGGTCTTTGACAATTACAAAACGTGTTCAGTGCCTTTAACATTCAAACAGTTCCAAAACCCAAAGGTAAATGTTACCCTATAATTTGTTCTGTTGACTAATACTAGATTTCAGGATGCTTTAAACCACCATTACCATCTGATAAAAACAACACAATTTCTTTCAGAGGTCGTACCATTTGTATGACCTACACCAAGAGTAAACTGGGGCGCTGTAGTGCCTCAGTTACTGGGTCTATGTGGTACCAATTTAAATTTAAAAAATTTAACTCCCATCTCCTTAAGTAAAATGGTTGCAGTAAGAGAGATGATCAGAGAAAACCTCCATGGTGATGTGTGACGCTTTTTTTCTAAGTCATTACTGTCAATTAACTAATATTAATTAATAAAGTTTTGGTACAACTGAACTATAGAATACAGCCGGTACACTTAGAAGCTATACCTGCGCCTCCTTTCTTTTCCTTTATTTTTTTTTTTGGGGGGGGGGGGGGGGCTGTCACTAAGTCGGTGCATGGAGGTCTATTTTTAACTCCATGGTTGGTTACCCTAACGTTTATCAGAACATTTATTGATTTCTCTATGATCGAAAAGTCCACTACATTATACATATGATACACTCTAGTGACGCACCACGAGTTCATTTCAGAACCACCACAAGTCACAAACTAAAGTTTCAAATACTACAATTAAAACATTCAACTATTTAAAAAAAAAATTGTTTTAATACTCCATGGCACCACAGCGATCTTACCTTGTTTTTCATGAAGCTAGACGTAAACTATTAAATTAGAAGGGGCGTGACACAGTTGAAGAAAATGAGGCCTCAGAAGTCTTCCTGGAAACTGCTAGTGCTATGTGTATGTACTCAGTAATAGACTTGCCACGTAGGTGTAGTTATCGAACTGTAAAGCGTCCCTTGCTTGGCTAACTCTAACTCAACCACCACACACCCACACTAAACCACAGCCTTTGTAAATCGTAGGTCAACAATGGCATTAGGATTTTGAATTAATCAACAAAACAGCCGCTTGCTACTGCTGGACAATTCTGAATATTGAAGTGCACACAGGTTAGTCCATCCATCAAAAGCTGTAAAACCACGCCACAACTTAAGGACAGCTAGCCTTGCGCTGTTGTAGCTTTGTTATTTAAATCAATTGCATTGTTAATATAGTCCCTATTGTTAATGTTCACAGCTATAGCCTCAGGGGTTCGTCATCACTCATCGGTATGTAGAATTTGAAGACGATCAGCTTGGAAATAGGTATTGTACATCATGAAAGCCTTTATACACTATAGACCATGTAACTGTTTGGTTTGATTAGACAGTATGGCGATGCGATAGGAAGCGGCATCACACGCCATCTTCCCTACACGTGCGTGTCAGTATAGAAAGTATTAACGCGAAGTCTCACGGAACCGCCCTCTAGAGCCGGCCGGCCGCTCATAATACCAACACGCCGAAGTCAATCCTCACCCTCGATCTTGCCGCATGTCGCTGCGATATGAACCCCCTCCCCACCCCATCCCGAGCATCTCATCAACAATTAAACACAATTGCTCCAGAGCCTCTTGCACTGTTTAGCCTCATTTAACAACCTGATGGGGTACTATTAGGAACCCTTCCCAAGCACATCTATTATATTGAATAAACACATGCAAGTTCATTATACTAAACCCGCTAATAGGTGTCACCCCCTCCCAACTATATGAAAGACATGCCGATGTCAGGCCACCAACTTCCTGTTCAGAGCATACACAAACCACGCCCCCCGGCCTCCCATATTCAATATAAATGAATATGCCAAGGTGATCCTTTACCCCCCCCCCCCCCCCCAAACCTGATTCTATATAAAAAGATAATCCCCCAAATGAGTTTTCAGGCCCGTCACGCGTCATAAAAGACTGAATAATTCCATTCCCACCCAAACCGTGTGCACATAGTATGACCTCCTCTCTTATTACCGTATTGACACAATCCACGCACCTATCCTGTCCGCCATTTTGGGAGTCAATGGGAGTCAAAAATGGCGGAAATGGTAGAGACGCACTTTGTGCAGAGGTGCGTTCCGCGTGGTGCAAGAAGTGGTCAGTAGAGCTTGCCCTCTTACTGTGGTTTACTAATTAATCATAATAGGAAAATACATGCAGACAGTTCTAGAATCGTGAGGCCAAGTTCTAATGGCCAAGTTCTACCCCTGGTTGTTGAATAAAATGAACAGGTTTTTAAATTGAGGGTACCTTTCTTGGTAATCACAAAAAAACTAATGTGTAACATTTTTTAGAAACGATTCCCTTCAAAGGAATGTGGTTTTAGATAGAGGGATTCAAAAACGTTTCAATCTGAGAAAACGTTTCTGCATGAAACGTTTCTCAGGTTGTGTATTCCAATTACGGATTATTCTTCATGCGTGGACAAGTACACTGCTCCAGATTTTCGGCGATTATCTCAACAATGCTACAACCTTTTGCAGTTATATTTTTATATGTCAGTTTTATTCATGGTCTTCATTATAGATTAAAAAACAATAGAACACTTCAAAAAACCAAAGGTATACTTTTGTCTTCAAGGGTGAATTTAGATATTAATAATTAGGCTAGTCATTAAATTGCAAGAAATTACTGACAACAAATAACTACTCTCTATTGTGACCATTCGTGCAGTACTTACTACTTTTTATTTTGTAATATTCTTTAGAGAACAATAGGCAATGTTGAAATTACAATTAAAAAAAATTACTGAAAAATAATCAAAACAACTGTTTAACTGCATACTGCAATGTTCGAATCATTCGATAATTTCTCATAAAACGAATAGAAAGTGAACGGCAAACGTGTTATTTGTTGATGTTTTTTTTCTCAGAGCTAATTAGGCACTTTTACATGACCTCCCAGTCTAAATTCCTATACTTACAAAAAAATAAATAGAATAGCCAACCTATTAGTATTATGCAAGTCCCAACGCCCTTTGACCACAATATTATTGATTGTTTCGCAATGAATTCTGAGTCCATAACACCATCACACACTATGGCGCAATGCGTTTGAAGTGATGCGCCACACAACAACCCAAACCTGGCATAGTTAAACACTAGAAAGGAACTCTCTTGTTACACAATTACAGCTTGACGTCCATCTTGGTTACTTAATAGACCTTTCAATTGTTAACAAACAAACACAATCAAACATTTCAAAAAACCCAAAGGTATACTTTTGACTTTAAGGATATAATTAGATAATATAATTAGTCATTACTAAATTGTAAGAAATTACTGACAAAAAATAACTACTCTCTATTCTGAGCATTCGTGCAGTACTTGTAACTTTTTATTTTGTAATGTTCTTTTGAGCTAGAACTATAGGCAATGTTGAAATTTAACACTTTTTAACTGAAAAAATAATCAAAACAACTGTTTAACTGCATACTGCAATGTTCTTCATTCGATAATTTCTCACAAAAACGAATAGAAAGTGAACGGTAAACGTGTTATTTGTTGGGGGTTTTTCCAGAGCTAATTAGGCACTTTAACATGACTTCCAAGTCTAAATCCCTATACTTACAAAAATAAATAGAAGAGCCAATATTATGCAAGTCCCAACGCCCTTTGACCACAATTATTGATCGTTTCACAATGAATTCTGAGTGAATTCCGAGTCCAAACACCATCACCCACTATGGCACACTGCTTTTGAAGTGATGCGCCACACAACATGCCAAACCTGGCATAGTAAAACACTAGAAAGTAACTATCTTGTTACACGTAAACTACAGCTCGACGTCCATCTTGGTTACTTAATAGACCTTTCCATTGTTGATAAACAAACCGCGCTGGGTTTGGGAGGCCAAATGTTATAGTAACACATCCAATTATGTTAACAGGCGTTTTAACAAGATTCAACATTTTCTGAAAACCTTCAATTAATAAGCAGAATACCTCACATGATTGGTTGCTTTGTTTCCAACAAATTCAACACTATTTTTGAATATTTCTGTATCATTGTTAAACACTGTTTGTGTTTTGCATTTAAGGCTTTCCATAGTTTTCCATCGGTTGGCAAATACTCGGGCTGTGACGTCCAAAATATGCAGTCTGTTTCCCAACAAACGGTTTATTTTCAAGATGGCGCTTGTGCATAATTATGGGCTATAGGATTTTCAGTCAATAAAGTGAAGAATGCGCGCCATTGCGACACTGGACCATTGACATGGACAATGCCGAGATTATTGTGCAATTAATATTTACCGTTCATGTGATAAGACCATGTTTACCTTGTTTGTAAAAACGACCATGAGCATTGATATTATTTACGTTAAGGTTTAATGTAATATTCCATAAACTCAACATAGATACAACTACAGCTTAAAATACAATGTTATCAAACGTCGGGTTTTGGACTCGCGATAATAAAAACAATCGCAGTTCAAACAATTTTAAGGAGTTTTCCACCGTGACAATCTTTATATACCATGTAAGTTACGTGCAAATCTGTGAACATTTATATTTTCAACCTTACCAATTCACACACCCTTTAATATTAAAGTTAAGAAATTTCAACAAATCTTCTTATCAAAGGTAACTAATGACAATCGTACGCTACTTGTTTTTCATTTGTTTGTTTCGGCACTTTTGTTGTCACCATTCCAACATCATAATGGAAGTTCGTTCGCCTTATAGGCATTTTGAGATTTGGAGTCGAGTTTTTTTAAAGTTTATTTGTCTATAAAAATATTTTCCCATTTTAATTAGCAGCGCACAACATGTCCACATTTTGCTATGTCGTCCCAGGCTGCACCTGAACCAACGGCGCTAGGATGTGATGATCATAAACACATGGTCATTCGACCATTTGCCCAGACCAAACAGCCCCACGTCAAATCTTACGAAAAAATAGATCTCTTAGACTATAAGAATGTACCTATATGGTGTAAATCCATGTGGTACAATTGTAACTCTTTGCCTTGTACAGGGCTCGATCGCACCATTTAAATTTTACCTGGCGAGTTTTCTTCTTCTTGCAACTGTGTTTTAAAAAGAAGAGGGCCAACTACGGTTCATCATATCGCGTGTGTACGTATTGTGATTGTGGGCGTTGCATCGATCAGCAGTGCAGTCAGTCCCATCAAACATTATTCATCTTCGACACAAATAAAGAAATGTATTTATCTTTCAATAGACGAAAATAAGCCCGATTTTCAAATCCACACACACTTTTGCTGCGGCAAAACAAATACATCAGAAAACCTACTACTTTAATTCATATTGTTGAGTTCGGATCCTTTAACATGAACAAAAATACAACAAAAATGCTAGTACTCTTCTAAATACAGCAATACAAAGCTGTAAGTATATGACTCAATCGAAAAGGTGGACTTAATTGCATCCAACTTCTTCACCATAAATGCCAGTGCGCTGCATCCTGGCCTGTATGACCTTTTTGGGCACCACCTTCCGCTCTGTGACCTGGCCCAGAGATGCCATCAGATCTATGAATATGGTGGTGAGGTTGATCTTCCAGCCGAATTCCCCCGCCTTGTAGTCCCACGGGAAGGTATGGTGGTAGTTGTGCCAGCCTTCTCCGACCGCCAAGGAGGACACGAATCTGTTTTCCGAGGGGTTGATGAAGCGATCGTATGGCTTGTTCCCCCAAAGGTGGGCCGCGCTGTTCACCAACCAAGTACAGTTGAGCGTGAAGCAGTAACGGAGCAGACCAGCTACGTAGAAGGCGTTCCAGACTGTTTCTCCCCAGTACATCACCGGTACAGCGGTCGGTGCGATGAAGCAGAAGAACAGCACCAACAAGAGATAGTACCTGACACAACACAACAAAATTACAAATTAGAATACATGCAACATTCATCATTTCGCACTGCCACACATTCCAAAAGTTACTAGAATATTTGAACTCTTTGACTCCTACTCACTTTCTTTGGTATTTGACCACAGGGTCAGCCACGAGGTCACGAAGGTCAATTCTAGACCCTTTCTCGATCACCTTAGGATGTTTACGGCACAGGAGCCAGCCGACGTGAGCGAAGAAGAACCCTCTGGTGGCGTTGTGTGGATCGGCGTCGGTCTCCGAGAACTTGTGGTGAACTCGGTGGTCACGGGACCACTCGTAGATGTCATTCTGCAAACCAACAGTGGATAGTTATTTATTACGGAAAAGCTAAATCTTCACTTGGGAAACTTTTAGAAGAGTCGATTGTGGCGATCTGAGGTATATTCAAACTGGATTCTTTTACCCGGTCGTGGGATGCATTGTACAGTGAAAGTGTGGTTTTCTTGTGTAATACAATCATTGGCTACATAAGCATGGTGGGATGAATGTAAACTGAATGTGTGGTTTTTCTTATACATAAACCTTGGTGTGGGATTTTGTGAAGTCTTATTTACCTGGAGTGCTATGCAGTTAAACATTCCCAGGAGTATCCGTAGAGGGAGCCTTGCCTTGTATGTGCGATGGGCCCATAGCCGATGTGCACCTGCTGTTATCCCAATACCGGAGCACAGATAAAGCCCGATAGCTGAAAACAAACAATATAAGGTATTTAATAATTGGTAAACAATTTTCGCGCGTCAATAACGGAATTTCGTATCAAACATCCAGAGAAATATTCCTATATATGAAATTGTTGAGTTACTTTGTTTGAAAAGGATATAAGATGGTGGAATATTTTGCTGTCAAACCATTCCAGAAACACCTGGCAACCCCTTCTCGTTAGGATAGGACGTGATGGGTTCTTTTATTACGTGAAATACCGATGAGTTTACGAAGCAATAATCAGTCCTTCTGATTTGAGGCGTGCGATTGCACCCGCACGCCATCGCACGCCTAAAAGCACTCCCAGGAGTGCGAATAATCCACACGCCCGATACCTCTAAAATGCACGCCTTGGCATTCATTTTTGGCGTAATCATACTTCATAAGGTGCCCTTAATAAAATTGTAAGATGCATACTAAATATCCGATTATTAGTTTACATTTTTACGGTTCCGATAAGCGTCGAAAAATTTCTCAAAACACGGACCGCAAAACAATTCCCCCGAATTGAGATCCGAGTTGCAATAATCACCATCGCTGGTGCGCGATCTAAAACCACCGTGCACGTGAGCCACTGGTATTCACGCAAAAGCCGTCGACAGCATGGTCTTCAAAGCACAGTTCCTCAGAAATGTCAGCTTGTTTACAAAAACTGCACAACGTAAAGGCTTTATTTTACAAAAATGACGCCATTTATGACATTTTGGATCAACAGAAAGATTATTTTACTGTTAAACGTAAGATTGTTTTCTTCTTAAATGTGTTTTGTTTGTTGTTGAGGGGAATTTTTTGCGGGAGTGTTTGTGCAAAGTCAAAATGCTGTGGGTGTGAAGACGCAGTGTTTTTGATCATCCGTGGTTATGTTAACGTTTTTTCAATCTTTCAATCGTCTTTTTAAATTTAGTAAAATTGTGTTTTTGCCATGATGCCCCCAAAATTAGAAAAAACGTGTGGTGCCCTTTTTACACTTAAGAAATTGCTGTGATGCCCTTCAAATTCTAGAAAAGGCACAGCAATTATTGCAGTGCCCTTTTGAACACTCAGTTCGAGGCCTGTTGTGGTCTACGATCTGTACGATCTCAGCATATACCACAAATTTGGCGCTCTGCAAAATCGCACCCCTCGAAAAATCCAGGTGTGCTTTTTCCACACGCCTGTGATTTTCAAATCAGAAGGACTGCAATAATGGTCAACAAGTGTCTTCCTTAAGGACACACGTGTAAAGACCAAAGGATTCGAACCCGCACTCTGCTGATCGGCAACACCAGAGAGTCCAGTGCGCTTGATTGTTCGTGATCGCTCGTTCCTTGAAGGTTTCATTCTATTAATGGACGCAATCAACTCTCCATACACAAACAATGCATTTTTCCCCGATGAGTGCGACTATCAAAAGGATGATCCTTGTTTATGTTTAAAAGCAAATTCCTTTTCAGCGTATTTTCCACAATGGTTAGGGGAAAACTGCAAATTTGAGACAAAGGAAATGTTGAACATCTTATTAAGCTTACCCCAGAGAAGTGTGTATGTTCGACACTTCCACGTCAGGAACAAGAAGGCGTAGAGAGACGCAATGTGCAACGACGCCATAATGACAACGTTACGCCACACAATTCGTGTCCGGACTTTCAAAGCGTCTCCCGGCTCATTGTCGTCCATCTCGGCCGATTGACCGGGTGCTGTCCCCTGCATGCCGGTCGCCTCGCCATGCTCCTCTTGCACCTGCTCCGCATTGCCTTCATCAGGGGTCAGCTCCACAGAGGAGTAGATGTGGTTCCGTGGGGCCATTTTGAATTAGCGACGTCGCAATTTACCCTATCAGAGACAAATAAAGATGGGTCTTCAATTCCCTATGCGCAAAATGTCTATCACGGTACAGGACGAAACCGAGGGAACTGGCTCGTGGCTTTAAATGTTTCAGTTAGTAATGTTTGATTTGCAGTAACACCATACGAGACTGGGTTCATCGTCCGTCTACATTACTGATAACCAACCGCAGTATGCAGTTCTACAACCCAGTTTCCTCATCTAACTAAAAGTATTGGTACTAAAGTTGCATGCCTTTCGGTAAAGTTCATTCCCATTTATATCACGTGTAACATCATCGACAGTTGGTTGACCCCGAGTTTCCAAACTCTACGGACAAAACTCATGTTTCTGCTGTTGATGACGTCTTTACCCGTCTTCAATTTCACGGAATAAATTAAACAGACATAAGAAGAATCCCCCATGTGGAATAAATTATGTAAATAGTGCATAAATTAATAACCGTTTCAAGTTGACACTGATTTAGCTATATTGTCACTTGAAAATGTTGACAAGTATAACATTTAAATTATCAGTTTTAGACAGCTGGCAAATTAATTAATAACATGCATGGCAAATTTACATCACTTTTTAAAGATGTTTTAAAAGAACTTTTATATATCTGATCCATTAAACAAAAATACATGATTGTAAAGTTTTTAAAACAATTCTTGAAACCAGTGACGTACATCATTCCCATCAGCCAATACTTTTAATGTTTGTAATTTACCACAACAATGTAGTCAATAGTTATATTCAAAACCAACTGAAGCAAAATCAGTTGAGAAGGATTAAAGGGTGTTTGTAACATTGGTAAAAAGTAAAAATATAAATGTTCACAGATTCACACATAACTTACATGGTATAAAGATGTCATGGTGGGATACTCCCTTCGAAATATTTTTGCTTTAAATGCTATAGTTTTTGAGAAATGAGTAAAACAATTAGTTTTGATCTCACGAGTCGAAAACTCGATGTTTGAAAACAGTGAAAACACTTCCCCCCCCCCCCCCCCCCCACTTTTTCTGGTGATTGCAATGACCGATTGAGCTTAAACTTTCACAGGTTTGTTGTTTCATGTATATGTTGGGATACACCAAGTGAAGATACTGGTCTTTGACATTTACCAAAAGTATAAACTCCCTTTAACGGATGTGATGTGTTATACTAGAATTAAACGTCTGACTGTGTAATAAAGTTCAATAGTCGAAAACCAAAAAAAAAAAAAACATTGACATAAAAAGGTTTGCACAAAAACGGCAAGAATGAAAGTACAAATATTCGCTCATGACTTACAATGGTTTAAGATGGTCATGGTGTGAAAACTTCCCTTGATATGTTTTTGCTTTTAGAAGCTATACAATAAGTAAAACAATTAGTTTTGAATTCACGAGTCCAAACAGAGAACACATAATAAGGGTTTTTCCACTAATTTCTTGTGAATCTGAGGGAAGACAGATTGAGCTTGAACATTCAGGTTTGGTTTTTCATTTATTTCTTGGTTCACACAAAGTGTGGATACCGATATTTGACAATGACCAATGCTGTCCAGAAAGGATAAACCTACCTCAGGCAAACTACAAGTTATAACTCTGAATGAAATATAAACCAAATAATAAACCAAATAATAAACCACAAGGGAAACTGACTGGGTAAATTTTTTAATGATTTTGGGTTGAACTATGTACGAGACAAATCAAGGCTGCCCATTCACCCTCAGCCTTGCAACAACCAATAGCCCCATTCAAAATAATTGCTCAGCGAATCTTGATTGCATATACACACAAAATCTTAATGGATGAAAAAGAGGGCACCAGTCACAACACTGTGTACTACAAAGCATTCTGAATGCTGACCCATTTCTTCTAAGCAACATATATCTAAAGCTAACAAATTCTTACCGAGATTTGTGAATTCAGGATAACGTAGAAAATAATGTCCAAAAAGTGCGTCCTAACTCAAAGCGTTGACAGCAATTATGTTCAGACTGAACGAGGCATAGAGCTGCAAACAAAATTGCATAAGTACTTTTATAGCAATAACTACTAAGCGAAATTGAAACAGCAGCAGTCACACACACAAACGTCATGATAAAAAAAACTCGACCTTGTTTAACAAAACAACTCTTATACAACTTATAAATAGTTTTGTGCTAAGCGTTTAGTTCTGAGTGGGGAAGCCCGCATAATTAATAATGTTGTCATGCACCAAAACATGACCAGACGCAGCAAGGTCAGGTTACACTCTACAGCGCGATGGTCCGATTGGATAAGTTAAAATCGTACGACTGACCACGCGTCATTGCCATCGTCTGTTATTGTTAAATGTAACCTTTGTTTCCTTTTTGTTTGTCTCCAACAAGAGAGTAAATAAAATAAGTTGGGAAAACCGACTCAGAGAAATAATACAATCATCAAATAAAATTCAACGGGTAGCCTACAACAGTTGTAGATTGATAATGCGAAACAAGGCAAATATTTTTCATGGGTGAATGTATGCTGTAAATTGTAGAGCTCAGTGGTACAACATTTTACAATGGGGTGTGTACAACATTGGTAAGATTGAAAATATAAATGTTCACAGATTTGCACATAACTTTCTTAGTATAAAGATTGTCAAGGTGGAAAACTTCCCTTGAAATAGTTTTGCTTGAAATGCCATAGTTTTTAAGAAGTGAGTAAAACAATAGTCTTTATCCTGCAGGATAAAATCCTGTGAAAAAAAAGAAGATAAAACATATAATGGGGGTTTTCACTGTTTTCTCATGACTCCGAAGACCGCGATTGAGCTTAAACTTTCACAGATTTGTTATTTGATGTATATGTTGGGTTACATCAAGTGTGGATATAGGTCTTTGGCAATAGATCGATCCATTAAGCCCCGCCTCCTTACGAGTTGACCAATCACAGCCGCGAAACCCGATCACCATTAGTGCAAAGATCACCAAACGGCTCAAATGGTGATCAGATTTCGCGGTTGTGATTGGTCAATGAGAAATGGGCTTGGCTTAATGGATCGGTGTATTACCAATGTTGTACACACCCTTTAAAACCCTACGAAGACCGCCAGGAGAGGGCCTAATACTTGTTGGCCCATATCTTTATAACGCTGCATCCGATCACCACGACACTGCAGTGACTTTTCACGATATCAGGCACAATAATATTTGGACCTTGGAAAAATTAGGAATATTTTATCAAGTACAAGGACTGGCCTGCATGTACAGTTTGTGTTAAGTGTAGTCTTTAATAGACATTTCAGGCTAATTATGCACAATTTTTCTGATTTTTTTTCCCAGGGCAAACAAATCGGAAATCAGACTCAAGTAGGAAGAATATCTTGCCTGCAATATTTATCTAGGGTTATACTGTTTAAAAAAAGTGATGTCAGCTCTTACCATGACAGCCATTTGTTTGACCTTGAATCAAATAATTTTAATGTTTTCAATGATTTTTTTTACAAGAAATTAAAAAATATATATATATATAAACAAAACAAATTTTAAACTGGCATAATTTTGGTCGCAATTTGGCATCATGTTTGAAACTACCGTCCATGGAATCCTAGGTGAAGAATTCAGATCTGATTGAACTGGTCGAATGAGATATGCAAGCGCCAGGTTCACAAGCCCATGTTTTTGTGCAGGTTATTATGATACACTACAGAAAATACTGCGAAATTTAATATTGCAGAACAAAAATAGCCAAAAGATCAAACGGAGATTTAAATTAAGCAATCAATAGCCACTTCCCACTCCTTTTTTTCTTCAGTTGCTTTCTTTTTTGTACATACGTCCACTTTTTAATCAAGGGTGGTGTGCACAACATGTTGGCAGGACTGGTAATACTGTTCACAGATTTAATAGCAAACTTACATAGTACGTAATCTGTCATGGTGTGAAAACTAAAATAGTTTTTTGAGAAATGGGGGTTTTTAATTTTTATTTTGAGTCATGCGAGTCAAAAACATTTTTTTAAATGTACAGTGAAAAAAAAATTCCCCCAACTTTCACTTGTTTGATATTTTCAAGTAGGTTAGTCATGATGAGTCAAGCGGATTTACGTACTGGGCCCAATTTCATACAGCTACCTAAGCACAAAAAGGAGTGCTGAGCACATAAAGCGTTGCTTACCAGAATAAGGTTACTAGCCAAACTACCATGTCAGATTGTCACATGTTCAATTTGTGACTGTCAGTGCACATGTTTAATCCTGCTCATTTCTACTTATATAGCAAAAAAAAATTATGCAATAATTTCTGCTTAAAAACTTAAGAAAAGCAGCTCTAAGAAATTTGGCCCTGGTCTTTTAACAATTACCATTGTTGCGCTTTAACTCATGATTTTAAGAGCAACTCTGTAGGCCTAAACACGAAAAGAATGTTCATGTTTCCTAATACTGGTACTGGTAGGCCTAAACACGAAAAGAATGTTCATGTTTCCTAATACTGGAGTGTGAGGCCAACAAGTTCCCCAAAAATTAAACTCCAACTCCACTAATTCTTCCCCGGCCATTCCCCGGCCGGTGTATCAAGCAAATGCCGAAGCCCGCAGAGCTACCACCTCACCACCGGGCGGGAAGCAGCAGCACAGCAGAAGGCCTGCTTGTTGAATGCACGAGTGTTCCCGATCCCCGACCAGACTAAGTCCATAAATGGCGATGTCGTTCTCGATCGATCGAGGTCAGTGGATTTGATCCAGGGTAGTCCCTCCCATCACAGAACAGAATGGGTCGTTCACGTTCACACGGTGCCACAGACCAGAATAACCCTAGAACTAGTACTATTACCATGGCTAGCTTGTAAAAGATATTTTTAAAACATTTGTCATAAAATTTGACAGTACACTTTACTGACGATCCTGACATGTACATGTACCGTCAAATTTAATTGCTACACACGTCGTCACACCATACACAAATACAATCACACGCAAATTTCATAGCATGTTATAGTTGCATAAACCGGTTGGATATTTACCCTTTTCGCTGTCAGTAGAACTGTTGTACTAATGGTATTGTAGCATCAATTTTGACCATCAAAATAAATAACACGAAGCCTTGAAATGTCTAATTTGCAACATGAAAATCACGTCACACTAACCACCACTTACTTTCTCTTCTCCAACTGCTCTCGTCGTACATCCCATATGTCCCTAAATTTTGTGGGTACAACGACTGACTGTATGTACGGTGTGTACTATAATGATTTAAATGTACATCATCATGTACACATACATGATGTATATGTACATGTTCAACGTATCTAGCTATGCACAAATATTAATAATGTATTATGCACCTTGTCTAATCACTGACTCGACAACTACGTCACGGGCATGTGACTATTTGTACATACATTATGCACCTTTCCCCCGCGTGTTATCCTTGTATAGTCTGCTGGTGTGCGGTCATTCCCATCCGTCAGAGTTGATGTTCCGTATCTCAGGCAGGGTGCCAGTTACTGCTCGATCAGCTGGTGGTGGTGGTGGCGTGATGCGCGCGTGCTGATGATGGATGGGGCAGCGCGTGATGATGACGTAGATAGCTGTAGACCAATCAGATAATCCATCCGTCTCAAGTTTTTTATATTCTAGCTGTGTCTGATGAGTACGGAGTCCGGGAGGTGACATGCCAAGAAAAACTTATACCGTTTTCATGCGGAAATAATTTTTCAACATGTGTTTCTCGCGGAAATAATTTTCCAAATTTCGTTTTCTCGTGGAAATTTTTTCCCGAATTTCGTTTTCTCGCGAAAATAATTTTCCGAGTTTTGTTTTCTCACGGAAATAATTTTCCGAGTTTTGTTTTCTCACGGAAATAATTTTCCGAGTTTTGTTTTCTCGCGGAAATAATTTTCTAAATTTGTTTTCTTGCGATAATATTTTTCCTAAATTCGTGCGTGTTCTCGCCGAAATATCCCTTTTCCCAGCACGGAGTATAATTCTGGCGTAGGCCGGCCCTCTACGCATACGGCGGGGGAACGAGATCGTGGGTCGAGTTGAATTGCACTTGGCGGACAGCACTGCGGCAGTGCAGTGTATGTAGGGCCTGTGATCGATTGTGAACTGGATGGCTGTGGTCGGTATTAAATTTGGGGAAATTATTTCCGTAAGAAAACGAATTTTGGAAAATTATTTTCGCGGGAAAACGAATTTTTGAAAATTATTTTCGCGAGAAAACGATTTTTTTCCCGGCATGTCACCTCCCGGGCTCCATAGATGAGTCATCTCAATTTCTTTAAAAAGTATTTATGGGGGGGGGGGGGGGGGGGGTGTTCTGCTGTGTTTTCCCAGTGTGACAAAGAATACACTGTACAAAGTTTAGTGTGCATGCTACTTCATGCTGTGCGTGCGGGGCACTGGCGTATTATTTCCTTTTATCAGATTTTGGCTGGCAAAAAAGCTATACTTGGCCTATGATTTCACCGTAAAAGGCAACGTTTCTTTTGTCATTGTTTTTGGTCGTTGCTTATAATATGTCATACAATTCTTGTCTCCATGCCTAATATTGCTTGAATTGAATCAACATTTATAGGTCAAATAAACTTTATCTCAAGCATGCACCAATTTATTTAATGCATTGTCAATTGTTTTAAGTTTTAAAAAAAATTATATAAAACCTGAACATTTTCTCTGAATGAATTTTTACAGACAACAAAACGAAAAACAATCAAAAACTTTCACTTAATTATGTCACGGAAAACGAACGTATAGATCTTGCAACCATCGTCCTGCCTTTTGAAAAAAGAAAGGAGGGGGCCTTTTTTTCTTTTCTTTTTTTTCAAAAATGGCCCCGCCCGACACATTTTTCAAGACAACCGCCAGGGCTGTTTTTTAAAGGCACTTTACACGTTTGGTAATTACTCAAAATATATATAGCATAAAAACTTACTTGGTAACGAGCAACGGAAAGCTGTTGATAGTAAAACATTGTGAGAAACGACTCCCTCTGAAGTAACGTAGTTTTTGAGAAAGAGGTAATTTCTCCCTAAAATAATAAGAGACTTCTGGCCAGAAGCCTTTTATTCCTATCTGAAAGCACACTAATTTGAACAACAAGAGTGTTTTTTCTTTCATCATTTTCTTGCAACTTCAATGACCAATTGAGCCCAAATTTTCACAGGCTTGTTATTTTATGCATATGTTTGGATACACCAAGTGAGAATACTGGTCTTTGACAATTACAAAACGTCTTCAGTGCCTTTAATGAGTTGCCAGGTTTTTTTTTTATGACCGCCACTTGGCTCAGGAAATGACATAGTTTGCTTTTTATGGGCAAGATACAACAGAAAACTGAAACCAACATTATTTCACTAAGCAGAAAAATTAAAAACTTATCTTTTTTTTTTCGTTAAAAAAAAGGAAAGAAAAAAACAGGCGGGAACGCCTAAACATTTTTTTTTTTTTTTCGCCTCATTATATTGAAATGTCGGGATCCCGACGAGACGACATTTTGATTCAATATAAGTTTTTAACTATACCACTTATTATTAGTGCATTTTAAGGTACAACATTTGAAAAGAAAAATGTGATAACTTTCTCAAACATCAAATAATAAACCACAAGGGAAACTGACTGGGTACATTTTTTAATGATTTTGGGTTGAACAAAGAAAAATTGACTAGAGCGGGATTTGAACCAACGACCTCCGGTTTAACGTGCCGGCGCTCTACCAATTGAGCTATCTAGCCCTATCTAGGGCTTAACTTTCTCAAACCTGTAAAAATGGTTATTGTAAATATTTATCTAGATTTTCAGGTCAAAACGGTCAGAAATCTAACCATCTATATACTTATAAAAAAGAGGTGCTAATACTAACTTTAAAGTGCCAAAATATTCTTAATAACATCAAAGAAAATCAGAGGAGCAAATGATCAACCTCTTCAAAGGTGAGGTGCCAATTTTACACGCCCCCTCCCCCCCCCCCCCCCCGTCCCTCCGCCCATCACGGCGCCCCTTCCAGTCTCATTAGCTAAAACTGATTATTACCGTCACAATAAAGGGAGCACTCTCGTGCCAAATCTTTACGAATGTTTAATTCTGACGTCACACTTCCAGGCTCATGAATAACACCAGCTACCTGCCTTGTACCGGATGCTGCCAGATGTACCTTTGACCTCCCATCACTAAAGTATGACTCCCAAAATGGCGATAGCAAGATGGGTGAAATGGCGTCGGATGAATTTGGTTCCACAAAGGGGAACTGACTCTATAAAGAAAATTACGAAACCAGGATTTATTTGGGTAATGACATCACTAAAGTTAATTGGGTCAATAATGAATAAGTAAAAATTGATTATCACATCGACGATGCGATGAGACCACTGAGGGCACTCGATTAGAGCATAGAGAAAGGTCTGTGTTCTCTGTGATTAGAGTATGATTAGAGTATGGATAATAAAGCCAGTGCCAAGACACTTCAGATTGGCATGGCCTAGCTATAGGCCTACAATAAACCGCTAGCCGCAATCTTGCTTAACCTTGAGATGCACAAGAAGGATAGATTCAAACTTGCCCCAAGATTTCATAGAGCTGCTTAGGCACAAAAGTAGCTCAGAACCCCCACAATTATGCTTAGAATAAGGTTGCAGGCATGCAGCCAAGCTAACCGTTTCACGTGTACATTTTTTGACTTGCTCATTTCTGCTTAGCAGAAAACTGTTTATCAATTTTTTCTGCTTAAACAGCTCTATGAAAAAGGACCCCAGATGGTGAACTCAATGGAGGTCGAGATCACGGCTACCGGTTGTTTACCCTTTACCTTGTGCGGTGTGGTGGTTTGAAACCTAAGACCGACTTGAAACAAGTCTAGTTTTGGGCTCACAGCCAAGAAGTGATGTTTGTAATATTATAGCATGTAGCTCCTCCTCGCCATTGCGGAAAACCCGTGACTCATAATAATAATTGTCATCCCGGCATTTTGTGTACATTGGAACAGAGTGAAGTAGGTTTGTTCAAGATTATCTTCAGTCTTTTGTACAAGGAAGTTACTTCGAACTGATCAGGATCACGTCCGGGATTGCTTTCACTATCACCGTAGAACAATAGGGTATATCGAGTATGACTACGGAGGTCAAAGGATCTGACAAATGCTTAGGAAGGTGCACTGGGTCCAGTACGAAGCTGTTGTTTTGAAGAGGCTCTGTGTGCGTGCTCGTTGAAGAAGAAGGTTCGTCAGTCAATTCGATTCCGTCCGGTTCATAATATCGAAGAGCTTCCCAATTCGCCACACACTCTCTTTCGTAGATCATTATCTGGTCGGGAACACAACAGACAGACTTTTCAATCGGGACTATTGGAAACTGGTGAGTTGGCCTACGATTATATTAAATTCTAATTTTGGCCTGTTATTTATTTATTTCCAGGCAGCACACAAATAGTACATGTAAAGAACAAAATAGAATAAGACAGCAGAGAACAAGCCTACGTATAACCTAAAAGCGAAAATAATCACTATCTAAAGGCGATTCAGACAATAAAACCCAACAAAGGCAAACAAAATAAAGTAAGAACAAAGACGTAATAATAATTGTGTTAAAAATTATTATGATTATTAGGCCTATGATTTCGATTTAGTGCCTATTCGTTATTTGACATAATGTGTCCACGGTCAAAAAATCTGTCTTTTTCATACTTTGTATAGATTTATAACGATTCATAAAAGCAAAATACTCTGTATATTATTAGGGCCCAAATTCAAATCGAGGGAAACATTAAAACCCACTTTTCCTGTTTTTGGAACAAATTTCCGTTCGGGCATCACTGTCACAACAGGATAAATTGCCCAAGTTTTTCTCACCAGATATGAAAAGACCGATGCTGGCCCTAATATCACAGCCGAAAGGAAAATATTTTGAGAGTCATGAGACCTAAGTTAAAAATTTGAGGGGCAAAATTTGGGTTAAAATCATAAATTTTTGCAAGTTCCAACATGCTTTTATAGGCGTACTCTAAAAATAGCACAAGGGTGACTCTTACAACAATAACAATAATTATCAAGTAAGGGCAAGGATGATAGTTTGTAATTATAAAGGTGATTTATTATACATTTTTTCAATTTTTGGTTAGCTAAGCTAAAAACCAGTTTTTAAGACCCCCAAATTGGCAAAAAATGGCCAAAATACAAAATGATCTGTTACTTTGGCAACGGGCTACATTATACAAAGCCTAGATATTAAAGTCGATTTTTGCTTGCATCCTGAGTCCTTTTATTTTGCAAAATATAAAGAATATTTTTTGACCGTGGACTCACGCGTCAGGTCCAGTAAAACTAGGCCTGGGGGTGTTATTTGCGACAAAAAAATATTTAAAAGGGTGCTTTAATTAATTGTCTTACGGAAAAAAAGAAAACAGAAAAAGATACAAACTGCCTTTGTGTTTTGATCTGATGACGTGAATTGGAACGTCTTTAATTCAAAATGGCTACTCGAAAGCCAAATTTAGTTTATTGTGTGGTTATTTTTGTCAATTTAATTTCAAATATGGTCCCAATTATTTACAGTTTTTTTGTGTGATGTCCGATAGAATCTTGTGGCTTTTGCGTTGCACCTTTTTCATTTTGACAAAAATACTTTGTCTTACGACATTAAAATAGGCCCTAATAACTGTCTTCTGATTTGGTTAGGTGAGCTGCTACGTCATTAATTCAAAATGGCGCCACGGAACCACATCTACTCCGGGATGGAACTGACACCGGACGAAGGGAACACGGAGGAGCTAAACGAGACGGACTCGGTTCAAACGACCGAGATGACGGACAAGCAGCCGGAGGAAGAAGTCCGGACAATAATCGTGTGGCGTAACGTTGTCATTATGGCGATGCTGCACATTGCGTCCGTGTACGCCTTCTTGGTACTGACGTGGAAGTGTCGAGCATGCACTCTTCTCTGGGGTAATGTTCAATGATAGGCCTAATGAAGAACACTTTATAAATAATATAGCGCCGGTATCCACTATCCAGCACAGATGGGCCCTATGACGCATTGTCGCTTTTTGTTCACGACACGTACGCAAAGTTATGATGAATTACACCCAATGTGGCACCTTGCAAAGTTTTATAAAGTGATATGGTTGCAATCTGCAGGAAATCAGGGGCAAATCCCTCCTATTAATAGCAATAAGTGCAATGGGTTCTTGCATTACACACCACACGGGACCCATTGCTTTATAGACTGTGCAAGTCTCGCACTTATCCGAACAAGAAAACACGTCAAACGAAGAACATTTTTATTTCTGAAATCAAATCGTTGTTATAAATTATTTCTTATGATAAAATCTGAACAACAAAAATAAATCATTACAATTTTATGAAAAGTTTTAGCTTTTGAAAAAATTACACAATAGTGTGTTGATTAATATTGGGGAAATTGATTAATTGATTAATACTCTGGGACAAGGACGCTTATTTGATGTTAACCTTTTAGAAACCCCTTACGCGGATTCGTGGTGGTCAAACAGGTTTAAATTTGACTCGTATCGCAGTTTAGAGAAGATGCTGACGCATCAACAACCATAGACTGCAATGAAAAGGGTTTGTTTTGCAATTACTGCATCTGACGATTATAACCGCGCATCCAAAACAAGCGTTTACATAAGTTTTATGATCGGAGGCGAGCACAAAATTCTTATTTTTTTGCAATAACCGGAAGCTGAGGTCAAGTTAAATTATCGGGTTTTCGTCGTTATATTGTTGAATTGGTTTTACTTTTATACTTTGTTATCACATTCCCAACAACATATATAATTTTCTAGGTCATAAACTACGTTAAACTAAAATAATTGACGAAACAAAATCTCGCACACGTAAAACTCCATATGGTTGGGACCACTATGGTCCCGGAAGTTCGAATGCGCGCGAGACTTGCACAGTCTATTTGTTCCATCCAAAGAACAAAGAATTATGTGTTTTTTTATATGTGTCTTGCTCAAGGACACAAAATGTCATGTCCATTAGTAATTATGATACAATGTACATGTATATCTTTTCACTGCAGTGTGGTTTCCCATTCAGTAATGTTGCTATATTATAAAACAAAGTACGGCAACATACCTTTCCTATTGTCAACCTGTGTATTATAAACTAATAATGAGGTCAAATTTTTATCAGTTTAATTATATAATTCTGTGTTTTTCAGCTGTTTGGCTTTATCTGTGCTCCGGTATTGGGATAACAGCAGGTGCACATCGGCTATGGACTCATCGCACATACAAGGCAAAGCTCCCTCTACGGATACTCCTAGGAATGTTTAACTGCATAGCACTCCAGGTAAATAAAACCCTATACAAAATCCCACGCTGAGGCCTACGTATATGAAAAACCACACATTCAGTTTACACTGCATCCCATGCCATCCCACGACAAGTAAAATAATCCAGTTTGGGCCACAGGATCGCCACAATCAGTCTCATGCATGACGTTTGAGGCATGACCTTACAAAACACCACAATTGAATATCATTATTTGAGGTTACTATAACCTCACCCAGCCACAATAAGTTGTACGGTGTTTCATACACAATCCCACAAAACCCTGCAGTCAAGTTTCCTCCAGGAGCACGACTCCAATAACACACAACCAAGTCATCTGGTCTATGTATGTCACAATAGTCGCGAATCATTCTCAGTATTTTGAAAATGGACATCGGAAACACAATGTGTTTCAAACCAACGTGGACTACCCGGTAACTTCAACTTGCAAACCGATGATACTCTCTCACACAAGGTTCTTAAAAAGTAGTATAGACTATAACATAAACACAAACTTTTCCTTGAATAGATTTATTAATGCTGGTTTGCAGAATGACATCTACGAGTGGTCCCGTGACCACCGAGTTCACCACAAGTACTCGGAGACCGACGCCGATCCACACAACGCCACCAGAGGGTTCTTCTTCGCTCACGTCGGCTGGCTTCTGTGCCGTAAACATCCTAAGGTGATCGAGAAAGGGTCTAGAATTGACCTTCGTGACCTCGTGGCTGACCCTGTGGTCAAATACCAGAGAAAGTGAGTAGGAGTCAAAGAGTTCAAATCTAGTAACTTTTGGAATGTGTGGCAGTGCGAAATGATGAATATTGCATGTATTCCAAATTTTAATTTTGTTGTGATGTTATGCGCCATCAGGTACTATCTCCCCTTGGTGCTGTTCTTCTGCTTCATTGCACCGACCGCTGTACCGGTGATCTGTTGGGGAGAAACAGTCTGGAACGCCTTCTACGTAGCTGGTCTGCTTCGTTACTGCTTCACGCTCAACTGTACGTGGATGGTGAACAGCGCGGCCCACCTTTGGGGGAACAAGCCATACGATCGCTTCATCAACCCCTCGGAGAATGGCATCGTGTCCGCCCTCGCTGGCGGAGAGGGATGGCACAACTACCACCATACCTTCCCATGGGACTACAAGACAAGTGAGTTCGGCTGGAAGATCAACCTCACCACTATGTTCATAGATCTGATGGCAAACCTTGGCCAGGTCACGGAGCGGAAGACAGTGCCGAAGAAAACCATACAGGCCAGGATGCAGCGCACTGGCATTTGGGCTGCAGAAGTGGGATGCGACTAAGTCCACACACACTTATTTTTCTCTTGAACTATGTATTGCTGTATATTGAAGAGCAGTTGCATTTTTGATGAACAATATAATAATGTATAGTATTGTTATTGCGTTGTCTAGTTAATACCAAGTTTGGCCGTATGAAAAATGTACAGTTCTCCCGATTGCATTAAGTGACGCCATGAAGCTGTTGAAACTGCTTCATTGGTGTAAAATCTGAAATTCGGGAGAAGGAAAATAATTATGCCACACACATACTTTAATTACAGTGCACAATATAATCAGTTAATAATATGTAGCTTTCAGTATTTGCCTCCCTCTTTTCGGATCTGGCTTAATTCCACAGGCACAGAGCAAAAATCCACAGTTCTGTTTTATTAAGGAATGCATGGCTGTCATGACGTCAGACATTTTCTCGGATTCTGTTCTATTGCCGTTTACAAATTGAGCAATTTCAGCTACCGGCTTTTCGGTGTTCCGGACATTCCCGAAGCCATGAATTCTGACATGACCTATGTAAGGATGGAAGTCGACGAAGAAAGCCACCATTTTGATTGTAAAGTTAAATTGTTGTTGCGGACGTGGTAGCGTTTACTAATAAGAATGTCTATAGGGGTATTTTTGGTCAACACGTAACACTGCTGCACTGCTGCAGCTGCACGCGCTGTAATCTTCGCTTCTCACTTCATCGTTCAATGGGCATTTCTCATGACAGACAACTGATGTTTCAGCCAAACCACTTGTCTATGAATCGTTGCAACACATCGAAAATACAAGTTCACTACAATTAGTTATTCAAACATAAACTCTCAAAGTAAAACTTGCTGTATTGATTTTGTGTGGGCTTCCCGTAATCTTTGGAGCCAATTTGTGTAAAGAGTTAGTGACTTAAAATTTGGATTCCGGCACAGTCACGAACAGGATAAGTTGCAAATATATTTTCCGTCCCTAATGTCTCCAATTAAATGTAATTAATTGTCAGTTGTTTACACTTAGTGAGGAGCCATGTTCTTGTTTTGTTTACCTTTATAGCTCAACGCAAATTTAATAAGTAATGTAATAAATTCGTGGTTGCATGGTAAAGATTAAGATATTATTATGGTGATCGTTTTTTAATGTAAAAGTGTCATTTTAGTAAACTAGACACGGTCATTCTCCTGAGAAATACCGTTGTCAAAAATACTTCAAACTACAAGAAAAGGGTCCAAAGAAAACACTCTGATTCATTGTAATTGTCTTCAAAAACTTAGCAAACGATGACCCCGTTTGACCTTGACTTCAATTTAGGTTTAACTAGAAGTTGAAGTTCTCAATGAGAAAATCACAAAAAAAACAGTTCTCTTGCCCAATTTAGAAAGGCTCAGCATGCGAAAGAGGGTAGTGCCATTTTTCATCAGGTTCCTGGTGCCCTGGATTGGAGCGGGCCCCGGTCGCAATCGTTGTTACAGCTTCACGCTGCCCATTTGCCATACTATAGATCTCATTGACAATAAATCTCATTGACAAGAAAAAAAACAGTCGTTGTACTAATACCTTGATCATTCTTCAAGGATGTGCCTCTGTCCATTTTAACTACTATTTCATGAAATTTCCACACAGCCCTTTTTGGGGGGTGGAGTAGTTGCATGCGTGAAAGAATAACAATTTTTTTTCTTTTCTCAAAACTAATTTGTCATAATTATCTTTAAAATAACGGGTGGTATCTCCTTTGGACACAACGTTTTGCCCGTGCCCCGTACTCGACCCAGTCATAGAGGTAGAAATCCGATAAACTCTGCCCTACAAAGCATAAAAATAACTGCTCAGAATGGAACTTTGGCAGACTAAGGAAACTTGGGTTATCGATACCAGTAATTCCGTTCCATACACTCAACAATCAGCGTGATAACAATAATGTTTACCTCTGTTCCCATTGTGTGAAGTATTAGCATATGAATACATTGTATATAATAATAGACTTGCCCAGGTCAGCCTGAACGCGAGCCTCGAGCATTAGTAATCACCGGGTGTAGTGTAGAAAGTCGAAGCAAATGATATGCATGTGATATTGAACTTCGGTCGTGACTCAGAGCCAGTAGTCTTGATTGGCGACGTTCATTTTGTTAACGAACAGTCGCCGATATCGCAACACGAAATCCTGTCCGCAACACGAATTACTGGAGAAGAGATATTATCTGTATCACACAAACATCATTCTGTTTCGATCCAGATTTATAGACTTGCCTAGTCCCTCTGAGTCAGCCTTCAAAACAGTCGTTGTTGCGCCCTCTACCGGTGGCTAATACAGAAAACAGCTTCACCAATCAAGACTATTTCCCGAGTCGATCACACATTGGTCGTCGACAACGTGTACGCAAAAGGGTATAACGAATAGCCGTCAAGCCGGAGGAAGATCCGAATCACATCGTCAGGCCCATCTCAGAATCGAATACAAGAAACAAAATCCATTCAATAGTACACCAATTCGTCGATGACCAACACAAGCCTCCCTTTTACTATCGACCTTAGATGTAAAACAAAAATTAATAATAATAATAACTCGTGTCTTTGAAAAAAAGACTTTCCATTGACATTCAGTGATCTCCAAATTTGAAACCATGGGTTGTTGCAAAATAGTGTTAACATTAAAAAACAATAACCGCGTACAAATACATTTACATAGTTCTTTGGGACAAAACGTCCGTGATCCGACTTGAGCCAAGACTACTAGGCCTATACGATAACTTTATTGCCCTATTACCAATGATTATTGTTCAAAAAGTCACACACATTGGTCTATACTAAACTCCGGTCCCGGTCGTCATGGCGTTACAACGACACAAAATTCAATAAAGAACTTTGGTAATGGGTCCAAGTTCTGCTTTTAATATTTACCACCCAGCGGCTCTCCATCGATGCCAAGTTCGCTGTCTGCAACAGCTATCACGACCACAGATTATAACCGTACATATAACGGGTTCTGACTAATGTTTATCTCAATCAAAATACAATCAGTGATCTCCAAAATTAGAAAAAAAATGGGTTGTTGCAAGATAGTGTTAACAATATTAAAAAAACAATAACCGCGTACAATTATAGTTTGTTTGTATTATTTTCACAAAAGCGGGGTGGGGAAATAAGGGGTGCACCCCACTAGGGAGAAAACAGATTGTCATTTAGGCCCTCAAACTATTCTTTATTAGACAGAGTTGAGAGCCCAATAAAAGAGATATTCAGGTTTCAAATGTGACCTGGGGATTGTTGACTTCCAACTGTGGGTATTTTGGATGACATAGGCCCTGAAAAATGGTCGTATATTTGCGGAGAGGTGTAGGGACATTTTTCAAGATTGATGCTCGGACGTTTGAAAATTACGCCAGTCAAGGGGGTGTTTTTATGAGGGGAATAACTTATAGACGGGCCCGAGGACTCAAATTGAGCAGAGGATACAAGTTTAAGAGTCAATGGATAAATTCCCCTCTGCAGCAAAAAGCTGTGAGACTTCTAGTACTTTTTGTTTATTTTTGAATATTTACAATTAACCTTTTAGCCACTGGACCGCCCAGCCGCCAAAAGCGATAAACCGTAACATGCGGTAGAAGGAAAAACTCACAAGCTTGTGTATTGCGATAAAACAAGAAAAGAACAGAAAAACACCCCAAAACATAAAAATAAAAATATACATGGCCAGTTGGCCAAGTCAATGGCACTAGTTTAGATAATAATTTTGAATTCACTCCCCTTCACAGATGACTTGTAAAGATGGTAACGCTAATGATGATGAAATTGTGTAGCTTTCACCAACAACACGCTCATTTGTAACAAAAAACAAATTAATTTTCTTTCATCATGATGATACTATCAAAAACTAATGACTTAGCAATTAATCACTATGAGCATTTGATGCCAGATAAGGCTTCAAAAACTATTGTGTCATTTTAACCTTATGAAAAATAATCGCCAGGAAAATTCCCGGTAGCCGTTAACGAGAGGCATTTATTGTTCCCTAGGGATTTATCACCTTCGAATTGGAAATAATAATGTTATTCAATGACAATATTTACAAAATAGACGAAAACTGTACATATAGGGCCTACATAATTAGCCTTTTATTGGTGTCTTTTGAAAATTTGAACCACGGTTCTAGTAATTTACTGCAAGAGTCTTGGAAAACTAAACATCGTTTCCGTCAGCAAACTCGGGCGGTGCAGTGACTAGACGGTTAAAGGATTTGTTATCGAATCCTTTGATCAGACCAAACTGAGTCCAAAGGTTTTGAGTCGCTTCCACCGCAAGTGCGTGACAAAACACAATAAAGGCCAAAGTTAGAGTTTAAAGTTCATTGAATAAATACGTAAATATTCAACAACGAAAATAAACCAACATGGCTGCCCCCGGTGACTTCCAATTAAGCCAAAATACAACCTCTATTTTAATTGCTGTGTTTATTTTAGGTCTTTTCGTTCTATACAAACGAACCAAGAGGCCGGATGGCTTCCCGCCCGGACCGAGTTCTCTGCCAATCTTTGGAGGTTTTCTGGGTAAATACGTAACTTTCAATTTTTATTCATATTTTATTAATTATTTTTTAGCATAATGAACAATAATCTTGAGGGCGTTTTATCAGTTAGTCCATAAAGGGATTGTTTTTGTATGTTGTGAGTGCGGTGAATTCGTTTTGCTGCATAGATAATTTTGAAAAGTTTTGTTAAAACTCTGTTTATAACAATGTCGACATGGATAGCTGTCATTTTGTGTAACTTCCTCCGAGCCTCGTTTACGTTCAAACGACCCTGCGCTGCCCAACCCCTTTAAAATACATACACGGCTGCCATTGGTTACTGCAGCGTGTAGACATTTGGGAAAACATGTGATACCTCATTTAAAATGATGATTTAATACTTTTTTCAAAGCTAATAAACTTTCCAGACGTTGTAGAGATAGTTTGGCAAAAATATAAAGAAAAAATATATATAGGCCCTATATAATATTTAATGTTGTTTTTTTGGTTGGTTAATTATGTTTTTACACTGTGAAACCGCAGTAATTTTGTACACTATAGCCTATTATAAAAAGTGTGTTCCAACTGGAGTTTGCGAGTCAATGAGTCATACTGCCTGAAGGGTCATAGACCATGTCAATCAGGCCTGTCTGAGGATAGAACTTAAAGGGTTTCAACTGTTTCAGCTAAAAACTGAACGAGTTAATTAATTGAAACGTGTTTTCGGTCTACAGACTGCAGTACCGTTAGGCCATTGGAGAGTTTTAAATTAAGAAAGAATATGGCTGACAATGTGCCATTGGTGTAATTTGCCTAGCAAAAATGATCAAAGCCGTGTTCTTTCCATAATACTTTTAATAGGATTCGGTTTCAACAAATCTCCTCATCAACTCTTCAGGGAGCTTCACAAGCAATACGGCGACATTTACTCGCTGAAGTTTGCAGGACAGAACACGATTTTACTCAACAGCGCCGAGGTGGTACGGGAGGCCTATGTAAAACACGCAGTGGAGTTTTCGGGACGGGGCAGAGCGTACGCTGGTATGCATGGTGCCTTGAAGGGACATTAAACATTATATTTACGTGAATATTTACGTAAATATTCACGATTTGTGCATCAATTGCAAGTATTTACATCAGTATTTACGTGAACATTTGCGATACGGGGCAAACAAACGTGAATATTTATGTAAATATTCACGTATATAATGTTTGATGTCCCTTCAGGGCCACCATATGTATGTGATATCATCATCGTTCTTATAAGTAAGGTGCTTTCTACACTCAACGGGCTTCTCTAAGTGCAAATTTTTTTTCGTGTGAGCTTATGTTTGAATTATGAGAAAAATTATTCTGTGCCTTATCATACATGTTTATAAAAGGTATCGGTCTATAGCCATCGGCAGACATGCAAAGAACACTTGGGCACTAGCGTTAAGCCCCACCCCTCTCAATTAACAAAAAGAGGACCATTACACCATTATCCAAGAACCGTCCATAGACTCAGGTGATCGGGTTTTTGTAAAAATACCAAAACATTATACATGTTTTTCGAGGATTTCGTAAGCGCAATGTGCATTTTAAAAATCAGTTAATTATTGAAATCTCTGCTTGGGACAATTATTTCTCGTGAAGGCATGCCATAATAAATTATTTCAGAAGTTTTTATAATGTTCAAAGCAAGTTCGTGGATTGAATTGCAGTCATTTATTTAATTGTTTTACTTTGATATCCTACAGTTGGGTTGCTTACCGAAGGATTCAAAGATATCATATTCTCAGATGGGCCACAATGGAAATACCAACGCAAACTTGCTCACAGCGTTTTCAGGTAATCTTCAATCAATTCAATCAAAATGGAGCCTATAGCTGTGATTTGTTCCTTGAAGTTTGTAATTTGAACGTTATAATCACGCTGGTAGGAAAGGCGCACAATTAACAATGAGGTTTTTCTGTTTATTTTGTTACATTGGCAACTCAAAAGTCGTTTTAGTAGGAACACTTTTCTATGAGCTATGAAACTCCATTACAGGGAGATGATTATTATTTCTGTTCTCATAAATTTCAGACAATTCACACAACGGAAGCAGATGGAGAGGCTCGTCCATGACGTCACTCCTAAAATCGCGAGCGTACTTGATGCCTTCGGAGATAAACCCTTCGCTCCAAAATGGACAGTGTGCAAGATCGTGTATAACATTCTAGCTACATTTACCCTTGGGAAACAGTAAGTAGTTATGCACACTGATTATTGTCTACCCTAATGGCCCATTAGGCCCCGCCTAGCAAATTGTCAATCAGTGTCTCAGCCTCCGGTACTCACATTCGCAGTTATGCACATCTGCAGTTATGCACATCCGTGCACAATGCGTTTGTCAACGGTTAGTTGAGAACTTTACTTTGTTTTACTTTAGACCTTATGTATAAATGACGTCATCATTAGGGAGCCATTGATCTCTATTAATAACATAGATCAATGTATGGTTCCCAATGATAAGCTTAAACGAAGGCTGCTCATTAGTCCATCATAATATACGTGCGTACTCGCGTTGTGCGTTTTCATTGTTTCGTCGTCGTGTCACTTCAAAGATGGCAGTGTGATGACGTCAATGTATAAGGTCTACTGTTTTGATTTTATCAGCATGCGCACGTCGATCCTCGACAAGTCTCGCTATACTTATAATGGTAGCATTGTAAATAAAGAGTCTTTATTGCTAATAATGCATGCATGGGATCGGGACAAAGTCAAAGAGTGTGGCAGCACGATATAAAGGCATTGAAGATATCCAGTTGTTGACTCGAGTCGGTGACTTGGACTCGAGTCAGACTCGAGTCGCCAATTTCATTGACTTGCGACTTGACTTGACTTGAGCAAAAATGACTCGTGACTTGACTTGACTTGAGCAAATATGACTTGCGACTTGACTTGACTTGAGAAAAAATGACTTGGTTACAACACATTAAATGTCAAGTTATACGTTTACATTTTTAGGGTTCGGATAAAATGTCGAAACAATTCATTCGGAAGTTCCGCAAAACACGGACCACATTGCGATCACAGTTTACACAACGCACGCGGTCACATCGTTTCCAAATTAGAGGCTCCTAGTCTTTGTTATGTCGTTCCTTTATGCGCAACAATAAAGATAGGAAACATTGAACGCTAGAGGGCGTTTCAAAACAATGCGATACCATTGGAGTAAAAGCCCTCTATTGGTGAAATATCCCACAACACCTGTTTGAAACGCCTTGACAAAAGACTTTACGTGTCTGCGCATGCTCGGGGAAAAGCGTTTTTCCCCCGAATTGCAATAATCACCATCGCTGGTGCGCGAAAAAAACGTGTACAGAGCAATGAGCCACTGGTATTCACGCAAAAGCCGTCGACAGTATGGTCTTCAAAGCAAATTTCCTCGGAAATGTTAGCTTGTTTACGGAAAACTGCACAACTTATAGGCTTTATTTTACAAAAATGACACCATTTTGGACATTTTGGATCAACAGAAAGATTATTTAAATGTAAAACGTAAGATTTGTTTCTTTTTAAATATGTTTTGTTTTGTTGTTTTGGGGAATTTTTTGCGGGGTGTTTGTGCATAGTCAAAATGCTGTGGTGGTGAAGACGCATTGCTTTAGATCACATCCGTGGTTGTGTTCAACCTTAGTTTTTTCACCTGTCGTGTTAAATTTTGTAAAATTTAGTTTTTGCCATGATACCCCCACATTCGACAAAAATGCCGTGGTGCCCTTTTTACACTTGCGAAATTGCCCTTCAAATTCTAAAAAAAGCACGGCAATTATTGCCGTGCATGTGGTTCAATGGTTGTATTTAGTCTGTCACAACATCCTGGGACTGGGAGTGGGCTTATCGAGACATTATGTGACTTGTGACTTGACTTGACTTGCGAAAATTTGACTTGTGACTTGACTTGACTTGTGAAAATTTGACTTGCGACTTGACTTGACTTGAACAAAAATGACTTGTGACTTGACTTGACTTGACCAAAGATGACTTGCGACTTGACTTGACTTGACAAAAAATGACTTGGTTACAACACTGAAGATATCTAACTAAAGCTCTAAAGAAATCTACTTTTGTATTAAACAGGTACGAGTTAAACGATCCTGAGATCATGACGTACATTGATCTACGAAATACAGTTATGTACCAAGTCGGCAACGGCCAACCGGCTGACTACCTTCCCATCTTGAAATATTTACCCATACCTTCGGTACTCAGGTTCAAGAGACTCCTGAAATCTTTCCATCTCTTCTTCTACGATGAGTTTGACAAACACCGCGAAAGATTTGATCCTGGTGAGTCAATTCAGACCATTTGATAAACAATGATAAAACAAGTTACTCAACAGCCAACACAACACTGGTGACGAAATTCAACTGTGTGTATTGACCTGTTGATAATGATGCTCATTACAAAACCGTCAAGAACCGTCCGGATACCTCGCGGCTCTCGGTCGGTTAACGTGCTTCCTAACTCAACTGCCAACACATATACCACATGCCTACCCATTAATCATCTAAAACAATAAGATTGTTCAACAAGCTATAGGCATATTGTTCTCTTCTGCAGAAAACATCGGTGACTTGTTTGACTTGCTGATATTGAAACAAAGCGAAGAGATACAACAAGCTGGCGAGGACCAGGCAGGAAAGCTGACGGACACACACCTCGTGCAAATCGTCATGGACCTTTTGATTGGTACGGATAATATCTTCTTTTTATTAAAGACGATGTCGTCATTGTTTTCTTCTGATTTTGGGTGGCATGGGTGGGCCAAGGTTGCTATAGTGCGTATAGCGCTCACTTATCACCAATGTGGCCCTGGTTTGATTCCGGGCTATATGAAGGCTATTGTTAGTAGAATTGTGCGTTGGTTCTCATGCCACGAGGGTCTTCATCAGGCACTCCACTTTTCCTTCCGCCGAAAAAAATTAAAAACTTTCGATCTGTAGCTATGCTCCGTGGTCATATTACTTTTATACGGGTCGAAAGTGGCTGGCTGCCAACAAAAGGTACCCTTGTAAGCCTGCGGCTCGAACACGTTTGCAACCACGTCCTTCCCGTTTCAGGTTTTCAAGTGCGAGTTAAGAATGATTTGCCTCTCAACTTTTATTACTTTACATCCTTAAACAGCTGGGACAGACACAGCTATCCACACCCTACACTGGGCCATAGCAGCCATGACTGAACACCCGGAAATCCAGGAGAAGGTTGCCATGGAGATAGATGGGGTCGTAGGTTGTGATAGACTGCCCTCTATTGACGACAAGGGCACCTTGCCGTACACCGAGGCTACCATTTTGGAGGTGTTCCGATTTGGTAGCGTGGTTCCGATTGGAATACCTCATTCTGTAATGGCAGACACTTCCTTGTGTGAGTAGGTATAGACCTTTCCATTGTTGATAAACAAAGTGCGCCGGTTGGCATGGACGGCCGAAAGTTAGCAAAACATTCAATCGTGTTAAAAAATGTTGTGACCAAATTCGACATTTTCTGTAAAGATTCATGAACTGAAATACTTTCCATGATTGGTTGATTTGTTTCCAACAAATTCAACACTATTTTGGAATATTTGTGTAACATTGCTGCAAACTATGGCTATCTGTTTTTGATTTGCAGTTCAAGTATGGCTTTCCATAGTTTTCCAATCTCGGTTGGCAAAAACTCAGGCTGTGACGTTGCAATAGAAAGGTCTATAGGTATATCACTATGTGAGGTCAAGTAGACCCAACAACAAGATGTGCACACAATCAAGGCCTTCGGGTATCTGACCAGTGTCGTTCGGATCAAGCCTACTTCTAAAACAAGTTACGGGCCTATCTAGTCTTTGACCACAATCATTCTTTTAAAAAAAGTGGGGAAAACTTATTCATATTTTATTATATTTCTGACAGAAATAATTTGATAACGATACCCCGACAGTGACTGGCACCATTTCGCTACTTGTAGGATCCGCCATGTCCATTTAGAGCCTCGACTTCGTGCTTCATTTGAATTATTTTGTGTATCTGTTTGGTTTTATACACTTGTGATTATTTAACTATTTTATGTACATAATTAGGTGGATACAAGATTCCTAAAGGCACATCGGTGATGATAAATCACCTCGCCTTGCATTACAATCCGAAAGACTGGGCAGAACCAAACAAGTTCAAACCGGGTAAGCATCAACAACAGCAGTTCCCGTCTACGTCAAGGTCTCGGGTTTTTCACGAACCAGTGGTAATTGGTTACGGAAATACCGTAGTTACTAAAGACATGTTCTTACAAGATAAAGGTGCAATGAAAATTCAACTCAACATGACAAAGAAGCGTTTTTCCTCTCAACAAAAAACGTACACAAAATAAGTTAATATTAACGGAAATCACCATTATAGGTCCTCCACGTACATTCACTGGTCTATCTTTAAATACTAGTATCATGATGAGATTATCAACTTGATTGTTGCATGTCCCCCCCCCCCCCCCCCCCCCCCAACTGTTGAATAGGAATGATTGACACGTGGTTTTATTTTGTTTAATCACACCTGCATTTCCCCCTTATTTACAAAAGCATCTTTATGTACAACTCGTTATTTCATTGTGGGTATTATTTCTCACAATGTCAGAGCATTTCAGGAAAGACAACGGGAAGCTTCTTACCAAACTGCCGGAGAGTTTCCTCCCGTTCAGCTGTGGACGTCGTGCATGCCTCGGTGAAGACTTCGCTAAAAAGGAGATCTTCCTTCTGTTCACATGGCTGTTTAGCAGGTACACCTTCTACAAGGTGCCAGGGAAGGAGATGACGTCATTGCTTACGGTGACTTCTAATTCGGCGTTCAACCATCAACCGAGTGACGAGTTGGAAGTGTGCGTTAAGCGACGTTTTTAAAGGCCCTTTCCGGCTTGGGTTTCGGCTTATAGGTTCCGCACGGACAGTTTGAAGGAGGAGCCCCATCAGCTCCATTATTAAATAGGCCCGATCGTTCCCATGGACAGCGTGTTTGATCATAAGGGACCGGTGGGGGAATGACGCGTCGTAAACTCATTCCATGACGCGTCGTAAACCCATCCCATGGAAACGAGGTAGCTCCTTACAGTCATCAAAAGTACACCTTTTTGAAAGCCAAAAATACCACGTAAAACAAATGGTTTGCGCACTGCCAGGTGCAACCACGTTGACCACCCCAGACATCATATTATAGCGTGGTAATTTTTGTGTTAAAAGTTTAAGACTGAAGTTCCACAAGTCGCTGAAACTGAATTCAGTTTTCTTTTAATTCCCGAAAATCATTATTTAGGTCAACTATAATAATAGTATTAATGTAAATAACACCATACTCTCGATTCAATGAGCAAGTATCAATGAGAAAGTTCGGGTGGCTGACTAGAGTCAACTAGACTTGACCATAGTCGATCTAGATGTCACTCGTATGCTACATGGTTGAACCATGGAGGTAGGAAGCTTCCTACCTCCATGGTAGAACTAGCTAGTCCAACTGGATCAAACTAGCCCCAGAGCACCTCTTCTCTAGTCAACTAACGAAGTTACGTCACTTTGTCAAGATGGCGGTTAGGTTACGCATGGAGGCTTCCGTGGGTTCCCTTTTGTTGCCCTATTTTGACGAATCAATCGACTATTAATTAATGCGTTCGAGTGAAACATAGATCACGCATGCGTGATTTCAATGGCAAAGTGACTGAAGGTTAGCACCCGAACTTGCTCACTGCTACAGCCGAGTATGATTTTGTTGTCCCCAGTAAACAACACCAGTAATCATGACGAAAACGACAATGGGCAGTGGGAAACTGAAATGTGAATATACCTATTTTTTTCCATGGACAAAATATCATGTCTGACTACACGATTAGATGTAAATTTTATGCAAACGCTGCATGCAGACGACCGATCAGAATCACATCAGGCCAACCATAACACAGATATGGAAAGCTTACGTCACAGCACGTTTATCCAATGAAATCATTTGGCCTGTGAAATTCCTAGTAAAGTGGGAGACTTTTGGGGACACTAGTTGGCAGCAGACTTACTAAGTAAATCCATTGTTCTCGGTAATGTGCGCATGCTCAGAACTATGTAAACAATGGAAATTTACCTGGTAAGTCTGCTGCCACCTAGCGTCCTAAAGTCTCCAATTGGCCTTCACATCCCATCTATTCAAATCAATGTAATCCAAAACGAGAGTGGAAGGGCCAACTAGTCTGGCTCTTTCAAGTATGATGTTGCACAAAGTTTGACAAATGTTTATGACTTTCTGATAAAATACAGTATGATGGGAAACGGTATAACTTACTGATGTTGCACAAAGTTTGACAGATGATTACGACTTTCTGATAACATACAGACAATTCAATTTGCCTTTTTTGAATATTCAAGTAATTTTTTTTTTTTTACTACAAGGCCTTTATGTTTATAAAATTATTTAATACGAAGAATAACAACATTTGACAAAAAATAGATTAGATATTTTTTATGATATAAAAGGTTTTGATTATTTTACATTATATTCTCAGTAGTATTAATTGAATAATTATATTGCATTAATACATACCTCGGAGAGTTTGTGCATTCTGATTGGTCGAGGACTGGTCACGTGGGGGTGTATTAACATGTGATAATAGACCGGCTCTGTAAACTAGCAAATAAATGGCCCCTAAACAAGCACAATGTTGTGTAAAAGTTCGTTTTGCACCGTGCTTGCTGTGCGGAAACTATCAAATCTGTTTCTTTGCGCGTATTGTTTTTGGTTATTTTTACGAGGACAGGATGGTGCCGCGTGTACGCGCATACCACGCGTGTTCGTGCATACCACGCGCGTATGCATAAACGCGCAGACAATGTATCATTTTGGTAGCTGGTACGTGCATGAAGCCAAGGTAATGCAAAGCATAAAGCCGTACACCAACCAAAGTGTTTCTATTAATAGTGCTGTTACTTTAAAAGTCTGGTTCTTCAAAATATGCACATTTCTGATATAGTTAATTAAGTGCAGGGGACTAGGAGCCACGCAAAAGTTGAACAGCCAAAAGAATGGCCCCTGAACATGAGTGGATTATTTCCAAAATTTACGGCGAAAGAAAAATCACAAATTCTGATGATTACTACCCTTTTTCTTCGTTAAAGGTATTTATCAATGGGAATAACAGTGTGGGTAGCCGGTCTTCACTGCGTGGTAATGACCTTGGTTGGTGGCTGGCCGCAGTTAATGGACCTCGCCTTCGGCTCGGTCCATTAACAGCGGCCTTCGGCTCGGTCCATTAACAGCGGCCAGCCACCACCCCGGTCATTACCACGCAGTGAAGACCGGCTACCCACACTGTTATTCCCTAATTAATAAATACCTCGGAGAGTTTGTGCATTCTGATTGGTCTAGGACTGGTCACGTGGGGGTGTATTAACATGTGATATAAAGACCGGCTCTGTAAACTAGCAAATAAATGGCCCCTAAACAAGCACAATGTTGTGTAAAAGTTCGTTTTGCACTGTGCTTGCTGTGCGGAAACTATCAAATCTGTTTCTTTGCGCGTATTGTTTTGGGTTATTTTTTACGAGGACAGGATGGTGACGCGTGTACGCGCATACCACGCGTGTACGCGCATACCACACGTATGCATAAACACGCAGACAATGTATCATTTTGGTAGCTGGTACGTAGGTACGTGCATGAAGCCAAGGTAATGCAAAGCATAAAGCCGTACACCAACCAAAGTGTTTCTATTTATAGTGCTGTTACTCTTAAAAGTCTGGTTCTTCAAAATATGCACATAATAGTAATTTCTCTCCATTTATGATATAGTTAATTAAGTGCAAGGGACTAGGAGCCAAAAGAATGGCCCCTGAACATGAGTGGATTATTTCCAAAATTTACGGCGAAAGAAAAATCACAAATTCTGATGATTACTACCCTTTTTCTTCGTTAAAGGTATTTATTATGGTGGCTGGCCGCTGTTAATGGACCTCGCCTTCGGCTCGGTCCATTAACAGCGGCCAGCCACCACCCCGGTCATTACCACGCAGTGAAGACCGGCTCCCCACACTGTTATTCCCTATTTATTAAACCCTGTATTAATACTAATAGTAATTAACTATCAATCATAAATGTCTATCTATAGAATGAGGTATGATCCTTACAATTAAAATAATACCCATTTCTACTGGCCACCACCAAATCCTACTTAAAAAAATAATGCAAAGAACTATATTTTTCTCCTATTACAATAAGCTAAATTTTAAATACACAGCAATGATTTGTTTATTGTCAAGTGTTTGTTCAGAACTCGATCTCTTATAAGGTGACTGTTGTCATGATCATAGCAGGTCTGTGGCTGTACGCGGAATTTTGACCTCTCCCCCAGTACTGCATGCGTCACATCATTGTTATAATGTGATCTGAAACCTGCGCATACGCCTGTGCAGTAACATGGCAATTTGTTCCATTTCACAGTGGTCCACTGGCCAAATGCTAGGGAACACACCCCAGGACTAGACTGGCTAGATTTGTGCTAATTGCACAAAATTATGTTTGCTCATATTTTTTCAAATTACAATGCGGTCTTTAAAGCTCAAATTTGGGAGCAAAGTCAACAAAACCGCTAGGCACTGGACCAGAATTGACTCCTCTAGATGCGACTACAGCTATCACTGTAAATGCCCATTCTTTAATAGATCGATCCATTAAGCCCCGCCTCCTTACGAGTTGACCAATCACAGCCGCGAAACCCGATCACCATTAGTGCAAAGATCACCAAACGGCTCAGATGGTGATCAGATTTCGCGGTTGTGATTGGTCAATGAGAAATGGGCGTGGCTTAATGGATCGGTGTATTATCATTGTTGAAGGTGCGACTAACCACAAAAGCCAAAGACGAATTTCGCTAAGACAAAGACAAAGGGACTGTCTGATAAGGAGAGAGAAACCGCAATAATTTAAATTTTAAAGGTATATTCCTGATAAAGAGGTCAATAATTTTTTTCTCTTGCGAAAATTAAGATTGTACCGGGAACCCCCTTCCAACCCGCGTTGCTTTTGTCTGGAACGAACACACCCAACAAAAATTAAATAGTGGTTCATTAGGCCATGGAGGTAGAAGTTCTACCTCCATGATTAGGCCTATAAAAGGTTATGCATGACGCAACCATAACCTGACCTGCAAACAATAGCTTTGCCCTTGAAGCTTTCTAGAATCCCTGAATAGTCTTTGTTGCAGTGGTCACGTGTTTGTGTTGATGTTAGAGCTGTAGCCAAAATAATATAGAGCTCGATGGTTGGGATACCATCAGAAAAGCTGCCAGCGCTTTGACTAAAGGCTACGCTGTCAACAAAAGGGCTCCCATAATCTCCCCAACCACAACCACAACCACATACTCTTGCGTAAGTAGTACAATTTTCATTCGAGAGCAGTCGACTATATAAGAAGTTTGAAGTGGATGCTACCCACTGATCTCTATATACTGACTGGATAGCGCTTCGGGTTCGTGCGATGAAGGCGCCGCATCGATCGGGCCGCCATCTTACTACTCACATCATCGGTCGGTCCGATCCGAAACTATTGTCAACAAACGGCTGATGAATAAAAATGAGTAGACTGTCCTGTCTTCTTGTCTCCCCTCTTGATCATCGTTCTTGACTTCAACAATGCCAGCGAGGATGTGGAAATACATTTTATGTGTAAGCATTTATGGTTTTATTTTTTTATTTGGAAATTAAGTGGAATAAACAGGTTTTAAAACGATGTAATTTGTTTGTACTTTGTAAGCAGTGTTTGTAGTGTATCTCTTTCACGTCGACTCGAAGGATATAAAACGTGTGTATTGTGTACATACATTGATTGGTACATGTACATTGTACATACATGATTGTACTTGTAGTCATGTCTTTGTACTTTTTACGGCGAGAATGTCGCCTGGCCCTGAATTGCATTTTCGTTTTTCATAAATAAACACCGCACGATTTCCAGGTATGAAGAAGGTTGTTATGAAACGATATTTACAAACATTTGTGACAATTATTAATTAAAGAAAAATATGATTCATAATGATAATCATATGATTTTATGAATACAAACTGGTGTGACACGTACTTCAAATTCAAGGGGGGCACAACTTCAGAGCCCGAGGTTCCGTAAGTATCCGTAAGTATCTATAAACTATTAAATTTTTTATCTGAATTAACAACCAACACTGTCTTGACTTGGGCTTGCACTTTGCAGTTGCACACATTTGGCATTGGTTGGTCATATCGTTGGCAAAAATAAAAATGACAAACATTACATCCATGGATTTGTGTGCACATTCACTTGACTACCCCTTTGTTTGGTTTTGATATATCCATAAACTATATCAGAAAATGTTGCAAAGTTAGTATTTCTTTAGACAGAAAGGTTGGGGTTTTGTTCTAGCTACATTTGGCATCACAGATCACAGCAGATGACCAACCAACTGAGAATTTTAGTTTACGGTAAATCATAGCCCCACTTTTGAGGCCGACGACTCCAAGTTTGCCACAAGAGTGGGGTTAGGTAAATCACTGCAAGCTTGTCCATTTCTTCTCTATCCCTTTGTAGCTTTTAGAACCCATACTTAACTGAACTGATAGTTGTTTTTAGTATATGATTGTGTGCATTTCCTTTGGCATGGCATACAACATGCAGGTTGGAGATGATGCTTTTTCATTAGCCATTTTACAGTGACATATGGTGCTAGACTAATGTAGACTATCATAACTTACAGCTGATTCTAAATATTTACTCTTGTTCTTATATTGTTAATTGAACAAAAATAGAAAAAAATAAAGAAAAACATGTTTAAACTGTTTCTTTCCATTTGTTTCAGCTTTCCAATCAGTCAACCTAGTATCTTAAAGAAATGGGGGATCAGCATGAAGCGGGACAATTGGAGCCCATCAAAGAAAAGAATTATCTGCTCTGATCATTTTGAAGAGTCATGCTTTGATAGAACAGGTCAGACAACGAGACTCAAAGCTGGTATAGTGTCAACATCATGATAATTAATCCAGAGGTCAAATGTTAGAACCCCATGTGAGTAATTTTTTTTAATTACCCCAAAAGGGAATTAAATTTGCCAATTCAGTTTCCCTCATGGTTTATTTCTTGGTAAATTTTACATTAGTAACAATTGAAATTGTCATGATTCAAAAAAATTTTAATCCTCTGTGACAGGTGTAGAAAGACTATTGTTCTGTAGAAAGACCCACTGTTTATGATGGAGTTAATTACCCTTCTTCCACTGTTTATATTTCCACCTTAAGCTCTTATAGCACCCTGGTAGAAGTTAAATTCTTCAGAATATTTTGTACTAAACAACCCTCTTGCTCCTTGTATTGTGTGGTTAGTCACCCCTGTACATAGTTTACTTCAGATAGCAGCCTGGCAGCGTAATGAAAATACTCCACATTTATGTGTTATTCCACCATCACCTATTTAATTTTCTTAAATTGTATGTCTGGGTTCTTCATGTTTTAAAGGTGCTGTATACGTTTGGTAATTGGAGCCTACTGATTGTGTTAATCCTATAAATGTAGGTATTGTACAATAAAATTTACCTGTGAAAATTTCACTTCAAAGGGTGGTCGCATTTTTGAGATATTACCAAAAATCCGGAGCGAATAATTTCCACACAGGTGTTATGGCAATTACGCTTATCAGATTCAAATGTTGGGTAATAAAAAGTGACATATTTTTCCATAACCGTAGTATTTCGAAGTTAAAAGTTTCATAAAATTCATTATACTACCCAAAGCTGCTGTACTTCTTACCAAGTAAGTTTTTATTGCCATTAATTTTCAGAGTCATTACCAAAGGTATATACAGACCCTTTATGTTTTGCCTGCGTCAATAAATTCATACTCGGTAAGCTTAAACTTTGTATTGTTATTTATTTTGACAATCATAGGCCTAATACTCATTACTTTCTTTGGATTTTCATTCCTAAAGTTGTATTTTTAGAAAATATGATTTGGAAATATCTTTTGTTATGAACTTGTTTGGATTCGATTTTTTAAGACCATGTTTTTCTTCTTAAATGTGATTGAAAACTGTATTTTGATTAATTGTATTTCTTTTTGTTTCATTTACACAGGTTTTAAAGCCATTTTGATTTTAATCTATGACTTACTTTGGCACTGTTGTTTTTAGTGGTTTCTTATTTGTTTCCCCAGTGTTAAGTTTGATTTACTTTATTCAAGTGATCCATTTTGGGGGGGTTACACCTCCACTAAGTATGATAATTGTATCAAAGGGACATTATTTTATAAGACTTGATTTCATGTGTTGCATTGAGATTTGTCAGGTTGTTAAAAGTGAGGTACTGTAAAGAATTACTGTATAATATCATCCCTGAAGTAATTTTGCAGAATGTGTTGTTCCTTTGAAGGTGGATGTTTTTCCATGATGAGATAGTTTTATTACATGATTTTATTATTGTCAACTTGTGTTTTGCTTTGTTCTTGCCTTGTCCTTGTCTCTTTTTGTCCTTCCTTGTCAAGTTTTGTTTTGTTTTTGTTATGCAAAGTCTTCTGGTCTTGCATTGACTTTTCTGTTGGTGCCATGTCATGTCTAAATTATCTACATCTTTTAATTTCCCATTCTGATTGTCTATATGATACAGATACTCTGAAAAAATAAACTGAACTGAACTGAACTTTTCACTCACTGACTGATTTATTTGTTTGCATTCTTTTAAAGTATAGTTTTATTGTTTTATTTTTGTTGTTATTACAAATTCTGTAGGAGCATTCACTGACAATGCGTTTTCTCATAGACATCAGGAAAAGAAAAACACAAGAAAAGTTTTCTTTGTGCTTCATGCTTTGACTTTGGTTTAATTTTATGAAATGGAGACCATTTAAAGACCTTTAAAACAATGAAAATTTTGTTTTTAGGTTCTCCATGTATACTTTTATAAGTTTTGAGATTTTTCTTTATATATCAAAGACTAACCACAAGCTCCGAAAAGTTATATTTTTTTGTAAGTCAACACCAAATATTGTTCCAACTTACAATCCATGTGCGAGTGTTGAGTTGACATGGAATTCCCCCGGCCCGTAAACCATAATTTTGAACATTTGCCACGTTTTTTTTTTAAATACTGGGGTAAGATGGGACAGATAGTTAGTTTTTAGATAATAAAAATTTAATTTAACCCTAATCTGTCATGTGGGCTTTCTACTACTGAAGGTTAGATTGTAACATTTTAATGAAATTTCAAGGGTTTTTAGATACTAAAACTTTACTTTTCCTGCCACCCCCCCCCCCCCCCCCCCTTGAGTCACGATGGGATGCATGCACTGTAATGACGGGTGAAAGAAATATTTAAGTGGGATATTGGAAATTAATGTGGGTCAAATTGGGGCAAATGACAAAAAATGCATGACCATTACTAGTAGTCTACTACAATATTATAACTGTCAGGAGTTTTTAGTGTGAAAACTAGGTTTTAAAAAACCTGTTTTTAAACAAAATTATATTATTCAACAATAATTTACACCTTTGAGCATTTTAAAAATAAATCTGTTTACAGTTTTGTTTCAAACAATTAAATGCGTCCCAATCCCATTTTACCCCTACCGTGATAGGTTGTTGATATTAAGTTGTTGACAAATTGGCTCATTTTACCCCAATAAAATAACAACTGAGGTTGTAAACGGGACAAATAACAAAAAATATCCAGATATAAAATATTTCTGCATTCGGTCAGCCGACAGTAATATCATATCTGATATTGTGCTCACAAAATGGGACAAGTGCTGTTGTAAAGACATCTTGATGTCTTTCAAAAATACCCATGGACAAATGATGACCCGCACCCTGTTGTATGATAAGTTGACGACGTGCTGGTAAATACTCACGCTAATAATAGAAAAAGAAAACGGTAAAAGGGCGACCTCCAGCAGTGTGCCAGAGACAGACTACATATGGACGAAACTATTTTTGCAGAAAGGGGGTTTGCAAGAAATAGTTTGGTAAATGCACTGTCCCATCGCCCCCCCCGTGTCCCATCTTCCCCGGGACTCGTGTACCCCAGTTGGAAAAGTTTCGTATCCGGCCGCCACATAAGGGATTTATTTGTTTATTTTTTTAAATGGATTTTAAACCTAATATCCCTTTTTAAAATAATTATTCTTGGGGAATTAGAGCTAAAACGCAAAATTCAAGCGCACGTACATTAAATTCTAGGGCACCGTAAAACATTTATTTCAAACGAAATATCATGTAAAGTAGGCCTAATCCTACTCAAACCCCGGAAGTAGGTATGCTTCAACGCACACAGAATGCCCGCTCACGTGGCTTCTTGCGAGTAGTAAAATGGCCGCTGCGTCATCGCGCGTGCCTTCACGGCTGTGTGCACAGCGTATGCGTCGAAGCGCTATCCAGTCAGTATATAGAGATCAGTGATGCTACCTCCATGATCTGACTGAAAGTTAGAAAGTAAAGTGTACTTCTCTGGACTGGAGAACCGCAACAAGTTTTTATTTGAAACGCTGATCAGTGATTTTCAAAATGGTTGATACCGATACATACTTGAATGTCACCACCGTTTTGGTTGGGTTGACTACGCTGGCTGCCATTGCACTGTACAGGAGCACCAAGAGGCCCGCCGGTGGACCGCCCGGCCCGACCCCGTTTCCAATCCTTGGAAATGTCACCAGTAAGTATGGTGTCCGAGACTAGAAATAAGTGTAATTTATTGTATGTCTATTTCTACCTCCATGGTAAATACCAAACTAGGATTTTGCGAATGTGTTGGATTGGAGTATGGTCCTATGGAGGTGATTGGAGTTTTAAAAAAAATACACTGTTGTAATGTTGTCCTGGGCATGTTCATGATTATTGTTGGCTTTGGTAAACAATGTCTGTCATCAGTCAGTGTTTTGTAGACGTGTTTATAGCATAGCAGTTACTGGCTGTGCCGTGCTGTCAATGGTAACTGAGATTTGTTTCTTTAATATCAAAAAGTCCACTTATTTCATTTGTTTTCCCCCAAAAGAAATTGTAGTGGTTAGGTGAGGTGTTATGTAGTGGTACTCCTACTACTACACTAGTGCATAGACCATGGAAGAAGGAACCCCCATGCCTAGACCTAGTCCTAGAACTAGTACATGTATGACCATGGAGGAAGGAAAAGACTGAGGTTCGATCTGCTCGAACCTCTTAGTTCTAGGAATATTGTAATGGGGTGTTAAATGCTTTGTGAGAATCAAAATGGTGCTAAATTATATCTTCAATTTCCCTTGAATTTAGGGGTTAGGCCTTGGGGGTTATTTTTGACATGCTAGTTAAGTTTTCAACTTTTCATGGATATAGGGTTAATTAGTGGAAATAATGACTCTTAAGTTAAGTTAAAACATTGAGAAATAGCTTCTTCTTTTTTCCTGAAATCGGATCAACCATTGACCATAGCGCCCCCAATGGTGACACGGTCCAGTAGAAGAATATGTCACGTTATTGATCATGTCAAAATAAACAAGCTTTTTGACACAAAAATTGGCAAAATCTAACGTAAAAACCCTGTAGTGGTAAACTGTTAGATTTTGCAATTAAAAATGCAAACCTTGGTAATAATACCCTTTTCTTCTCTCTACAGCTTTCATGACCAACAGGCATGTTTATGACGTCTTTGGAGATTTGAGGAAGAAATATGGCCCAATATTTTCCCTGAAGTTTGCTTCGAGGAACGTTGTGGTATTGAACACAAGTGAGGTAGTCAAAGAAGCAATGATCAAGCAGGGCGTGGAGTTTGCAGGACGCCCCACGACACAATCATGTTAGTCTCAATTATATTTTTGTAACAGCGACTGCCTTTGCTCAAATAATTTAACCCTCATTCACTGTGGTTTTGAATGATAGATAAGCTATGCCAGCCTTGCAATATGATACCATGAGGGAATGCATGTACACAGTACACAGTTAGTTCTGTGCACAGTTGTGCCACCATACACAACTTTGGCAGTTGAATGGTTTCAGATGGTTGGTCAACTCACTTGAAAATGTTGCGAACAGTAGGAGGGTTAAATAGATTGAAAACTTTCTGATCTAAGCAAACTTGCATGGAGACTTAGACTCGAGTCGAATTTAAGCCTCACTTTAGTTGTATTATTTGGGGGCATGGACTTGACTTTTTTGACCAGAGACTATCCCTGAAAGACTTGAGACTATCCCTGAAAGACTTTAGACTTGACCTGAACGACTTTGAGGATTTATTTGCCTATTGAAAGACTTTGAGCTGAAAGAATTGAGACGTGACAGGACAATCTTAAGACTTGACATAAAATACATGAGAGTTAACCTGAAAAACTTGAGGTCCGGCTTGAGACTAAGTTCAGACGTGACTTGGAAGACTTGGGACTTAACCGGAAAGACTTAAGGTCTGGTTTGAGACTGAAGCACCTGAAGCACTTGAGAATTTACCTTTGAGACTTGAAATTGAAGAAGAGACAAACCAACCCCAAAAAATGAAAGGAACTAAATTGTTAAGACTATGCTACTGCCTACTGGTATATATTTTTACATTTTTCTTTTTAGTTAAAATTTTCACAGAAGGGTACAAGGATATTGTTTTCACTGATTATGGTGCACAGTGGAGGTATCAACGAAAGCTAGCCCACTCTGCCGTCAGGTAAGCCATTGTCTCCTATGTCTCTTTCAATTCAAACAATTCTTGGATGGCTACAAGCCCAGGGTGCATTACATAAAGGAAGGTATCGATGGAATTATCAGTCCATTTTTTATGTCTCTATTTCAGACGTTTCACCCGCAAGGAAGAGTTAGAAAAGCTGGTGTTCTCAGTGACTCCAAAAGTGGGTAGAATTCTGGATGAACAGGAAGACAAGCCGTTTGTGCCAAAGTATACCATTGGGCAAGCAGTTTACAATATCCTTGCTACAATGTGCTTCGGAAAGCAGTAAGAAAGACCAAGCAAAATTTATCTCTTTTCCAAAATAGACTGATCCTTTTTTTAGGTAAAATGAAACACGGGGGAAAAATTACAAGTCTCTCACTTGACAGTAAAAAAACCCAGTAAAATGTCTTAAACTGCAGTGTGTTGTCACAAACCAAAAGCGTTCGATGGTGTCACATTTAAAATATATGGTCTGCACATTTTTCTACAAAGAATTTTGATGATATTCAAAATAACATTGATTTTGACCTTTTGACTGGCGCAAAAATTCCTACAAGAAATACAACGACCAATTTGTTTTTGCTGTCCAATGATGTCATGTTTCACAATTTTGTTCTGAGAGTATGAATTAAAATAACATTTTACCACCTTTGAATGTGACCTACATGTACCTTCATGATTCTTATCTACTGGGAAAGCATGTACATCACTAAACTGACTTTGACCTTGGAGCCTATCTTCAAGTTTGACATTATTCTGAGGCCTTATGTCCACACATGGTGTTGGAATACACTTCAAATGGTTCAAAGATGATAGGGTTGGGAAAAGACCAGCCCACAATAATTAGAAACATTTCTAATATTCTGTTTAATCTCTGTTTAATCTCCATTTAATTCTGTTTGTAGCGTGTCGTGGCCGAGCGGATAAGAGCACCGGATCCAAGCTCTGGTGTTTCTGATCAGCAGAGTGTGGGTTCGAGTCCCGGTCGTGACACTTGTGTCCTTGAGCAAGACACTTAACTATAATTGCTTCTCTTTACCCAGGGGTAAAATGGGTACCTGTGAGGGCAGAGATGGTTCTTGTGATTGATTTAGCTTGATGCGCTACGTATTTGGCAGCACAGGCTGTATACTCCCAAGGGAGTTGAGATGGCTAAAGTAATGAAATAAAAATGGCCCAGTGACCAGGGGATAATGTTGAAGCGCCACGAGCGTCACTGAGTGACGGACCTGAGCGCTATATAAGAAGCCACTATTATTATTATTGATCTATTAGTATTGAAGTTTGTGGGTTGTAAACAATCAACACTGAGATTCGACAAACGTTTTGATTGTCAAGTATGTCTGCTTCAACACCATCAGTAAACAAAATAATCTACCTTGAAAAAAAACATGTGTTATTTTCTACAGATATAAAACTAACGATCCGGAGCTAATGGCATTCATAGAGACTAACCTTGAAGTGACTGAAGTTTTTGGCAGCGGGCTGCCTGCAGATTACTTTCCGATTTTTGAGTACATCAAACTGCCGGTTGAGAAGAAGATGGAGAAGATGGTCGACAAACTTTTAAAGCTGTTTTACACCGAGTTTGAAAAGCACCGTGAAGATTTTGACCCAGGTAAAGGGACGTTAAAAAGGAAGTGGTTAGGTCATAATAGTGTAATGTCAAGGTCCCTCGGACCCTTGTGATAAATTAGTGAAAGGGGCTGTTATCCAAGTGCCTAAATTTTAGTTCATGAATTCAAGTTTATCATATTGACGCACTATATTACCATTCAATATCACACACTGTATGTGATATGATATCATGTGGTTAATGCGTCTACACAATACACACATAAATAGATTCTGCCTTGCTATATTAGGGGTTTAGAGGGCTTCACCTCTGTGATCCGTGGATTGCCCCATGGCACTCAAAGCGGTCAATGTTTCCATACTTAGCGTGTCGAGGCAGAGTGGTCCTGGTTCACTGGACCCAAGCTCTGGGGTTGTCAGCAGCAGAGTGTGGGTTCGAATCCTTGTCATGACACTTGTGCCCTTGAGCAAAACACTTAACCACAATTACTTTGTAAAAAATTTGGAAGGTAGTGCATTCTGCTCTACCAGCCAGCCTCCTACTGGATGATACCCATTCCTTCATCCTCACGGATTGTGAACGGGGTAACCCTGTTTCAGCCCCACAAGTAGGTGGCAATGTGTCTCTAGTGGCAGTTAATTTGGTTCAATAGCCAAGTCAGTTGAGTGTAGCCCGCACCTGGAAGTGGCCGTTCGTGGCCTTGTGATCTCTCATTTAAAAAAATAACAATAAGATAAAAAGTTGTAATACCATACACAGCCTGTGCAGTTTCACATGGTTAATCAACTTGCTTGAAAACATTTACCCAGAAAAAGATGGTACTTTTATAACATTTTTCATGTTTCCTTTCTTTAGAGAATGTGAGGGACTTTTTTGACACCCTGATCCTGACCCAGAAGGAGGCCATAGCAGCCGGTGAGGAGGAGGCCAAGTTACTGACGGACACCCACCTCGTTCAGACCGTGGTTGATTTGTTTGGAGGTAAAATACACAACCAAAAGCAAAAAACCATCTTGTGAGAAAATTTAAACAGCATGAAGTATTCGTTGGCTTTCCAATTATCTTGATCACACTCTTCAGACCTTCGTCCAATTTATTGTCTCTACCTACTGTGGAAGTCTGTGCTTACAGTCAGCATTCTCTGCTTACTGAGTTAATGCTACACTTGCTGCGTCAGCAAAAAGTGCTTAGTAACAGAAAAGATTCACCCCCAAGAAAAAAGCTTTTGCTAAGCTGTGAAATATGCTTACGTTAAGCACAGATTTTTCTACTACCATATGCGCCCCTGCTTTATTCAGTAAGCAGAGCCATGAAGTTGGGCCCTGGTACTTCACAGAGGCAAGTGCCCCCTGATCAATGCCTTGGTGCCCCTTGAGCTTGAAAAGTTCCTGTAGAAGTTTCCTTGAAGGGGTGCCCCTTTGTTCAAACCAAGGAATAGACCACGTTGTCACTCGCACGTTTTTACGCACATAAAACACCTTTTGTCAAATGATCTGCCTCCTTTTGCCTCAGTGAGGGCGCTTTTTGGCCTCAGTGAAGGCGCTTTATTAGAGTGTGACATTATATGCAAGGGGTCTATAACTCCATTCCTTCACAAGAATGAGGCTTCCTACATGTAGCTCTATATAGGACTCTTCCTCTGTGTTGTAGTATAATACGAAAGTGAAAGGCCGCCAGGGCTAGAGGTGTTGCCATGGTGACATCATCATAGTTGCTTATAGTCAATTTCAGGATTATGAGGATTATATGCATATGGAAGATTTCCACAGCAGACAAAGTGACAATTTGGTAGAACTTTGTAATTTTTATCTGTTATTCTTCTCTTGAAAATTTAAACAAGGAATCCTTAGAATAAAGCAGGGGGCAATGCTACTATTTGGAATTGAAGTATGACCTAAAAGGTACAATTTACTTTTTTTTTTTTTTTCAAACAGCTGGAACTGAGACAACCACCCTATCTCTTCACTGGGCAGTCGCTGCACTGGCAGAGTACCCCAAAATCCAGGAGAAGATTGCCCAGGAGATTGATGACATCATTGGTCGTGATAGACTGCCCTCTCTTGATGATAAAGGTACCTTGCCATACACCGAGGCTACCTTACTAGAGATTTTCCGCTTTGGTTCCGTCGTTCCACTGGGTGTTCCACATTCTACGCTGGCTGATACTACCCTGAGTGAGTATCCAATTTACCTCATTATGCTTCTCTATCGGCAAATCCAGGGATGAGGAAGTTGGTTCTAACCCAACCCCTAACCATCCCCCTCTCCTGGCAGAATCCAACGCCTGGAAATGATTCTCAGCTTCCCTAGCAAACCAATATCACCTCCCTAGCCTGTGTGTCGGTGCAATGTAATACCAGGTAATGATTATTCCACACAAAAACCCTGCCTGCTTAGTACAGAGTTTCTCCAACCAGTTATCAGAATCCACTGAGATCTGGGATTAGTACAGAGGTCATTACAGGAAAGTGCCATTGAAGAATTTCCGAGTTAGGCCACAAAAACCCTGGAAAGTATACATTCTTCTCACAAAGGTTTGTACATTTAATTACTTGGGTCATTAAACTTAATGGACGAGCAGTTACCTTGCATGGGCAGTCAGCAGCACAACTGTTTAGAAAAGAAATAACATGGAGATAACAGGTGTTAGTTGCCAGAAGTATAGGATGTGTTATTTTAGTCTCTTTCTTTAATGGAGCTTTCCCATAATAGCAAGCGTTTTTTTTTTTTGGGGGGGGGGACAATTCTCGGCTTGGGTTCCGGCTCATTATCAATTTTAGAGTGTGTATTTTGATCAGTGCTTTAACATCAAACAGAGCCAGCGTGTAAGCCGAGTTTTGGGAAGTGCCCCACTTAGTCAGAGCCGTATATTGAGAAAGTTGCGACAACAGGCGATTAGAAGCCATTTTGTGTCAAAAATAAAAACGCTTTGGTGTGTACGGGGTGCCAGACTGCTCTGCCCAATGGGTTGTGCAGCACTTGGACAGAAAATTACACCCAGCAACCATGAGACTGAAGAAAACTGGTCCCTCTATGTCGTAACTCTCTCAATACACAGCTCTGCCACTAGTTATGTAATAGCGCCCTCTGCTGTTTGAAATTGTCAATGTAAACAAAACAAGTTGGGGCAGCGACAAGTCTTTAAGGTGTTAAAAAAACAAGACAAACAAGCTTATGGAGCGATTCAATTGTGTAAATACGTTTTGTGCAGCTAAAATGTTCTCGCCTTTGTCTTGATCAGATGGTTACAAGATTCAGAAAGGAACAATGGTGATGATCAACCACGTAGGTCTTCACTTCGACCCTGATAAGTGGGACCAACCTGAGCAGTTTAAACCAGGTCAGTTAGATTGGTCGAGAGACTATAAATTTTAAACTAGTGAAAGATTTGGGAAGATCAAAATGCTCTCTTTAATAGATATCTTGCGAGAGAATAGAGCCCACTGCATTGGAGAATGTTATTTGTTGGACCAAATAGCTTGCCAGGATCTTGCCAGGATCCTTGGGCTTGGTGTTTCATTCCTCATCTTGGCTGTGTAGGGATTTCATAGCTTGTCCTGCCAAATATAAGGCATGTGAAAAATACTCAGAGTTTTTGTTGTTCTTTTGTTTTGAATAAATAATAAATTGTTTTGTTTCCAATAGAGCGGTTTTTGAATGAAAACGGGCAACTTCTTGATAAACTGCCTGAGAATTTCCTGCCGTTCAGCTGCGGCCGTCGCGTCTGCCTCGGCGAAGACTTCGCCAAGAAGGAGATCTTCCTTATCTTCACCTGGCTGTTTGGCCGGTACACCTTCTACAAAGTACCTGGGAAGGAGGAGGAGTCACTGCTGAAGCTGTCTGACATCTCGGGCTTTGTCCACCAACCTTGTGAAGGGATTGAGGTGTGTGTTAAGAAACGCTTTGAGTTTGATAATGTTATGGAAATTTGACCTGTTTTTGTTAGGTGTGATTTTTGTTTGCCAAGATATTGTGCTTAAACAGCGCTGTTTGGTACCAAGATTATCAAGAATGTAAAGTTTGATTTACCAGGTTATCTTTCATGTAGATTGTATAGTTTTTCTTCTCATGAGTTCATTATAGTTTGATTTTAGTACACTGCCTACATGCACAGTTCTTGAACAAACATGTAAAATTCAAATTGTTTTTGTATAGTCATTTAAAGACTAAATGACCAATTCATATGATCCACTGTAGAACGTAGATTGACTATGCCAGCCTGCAATGTGATATCAGTCGACCCTTCTACTGTCTGACCATTCATTGTCATTCACTGTAGAATGGTAGATTGACTTTGCTCATCTGCAATATGACATCATGTTGTGAATTCATAATGCACAGCAAGCAGACAGTCGTGTGCCTAGGTTTTGCTGCCAAACACAACCTGGGCAGATAACTGGTTTTAAATAGTTGGTCAATTATAGACGATAGACGCCATCTGTACAAACAATTTGGGTTTTAGCTTTTACCAGCCAAGTCAAGTATTCTAATTTTTCTATGCAGTCAAACAGTTCACTGACCAATCATTCACAGATTTTGTTAAAACACCCTTGTGCTGTGCAATGTGTTTACAGATAATGCATCATTGTGTGTTCAAATCATTAGCGGTAAAGATGGCCGACTTAACACTGTGTTACGTCAAGTGGGACCTATGTAGTAGGGCGTGTCTGTATTTAGCAGAATTCAGCTTTGGCTTTTGTGGTTAGTCGCACAAGCTTCAACAATGATAAAGAATGGGCATTTACAGTGATAGCTGGTAGCCGCAGCTTCAACAATGATAAAGAATGGGCATTTTCAGTGATAGCTGGTAGCCGCAGCTTCAACAATGATAAAGAATGGGCATTTTCAGTGATAGCTGGTAGCCGCAACTAGAGTAGTCAAATCTGGTCCAGTAACCAATTTGGACTACAAGCCTAGCGGTTTTGTTGACTTCGCTCCCAAATTTGAGCTATTAAGACCCCAATGTAATTTGAAGAAATATGAACAAACATAATTTGTTTCAATAGCAATTAGCAAAAAACTAGCCAGTCTGGTCCTGGGGTGTGTTCACTAGCATTTGGCCAGTGAACCACTGTGAAAGGGAACAGTGGCCACGATTATCTCAGCCTGTGGCTGTAGATGGAATTATAAACTCTAACCCAGTTACTGCACATGCGTGTGCGCAGGTTTCAGATCACATTATAACAATGACGTCTGGGGGAGAGGTCATAATTCCACGTACAGCCACAGACCTGCTATGATCATGACAACAGTCACCTTATAAGAGATCGAGTTCTGAACGAACACTTGACAATAAACAAATCATTGCTGTGTATTTAAAATTTAGCTTATTGTAATAGGAGAAAAATATAGTTCTTTGCATTATTTTTTTAAGTAGGATTTGGTGGTGGCTAGTAGAAATGGACATTATTTTAATTGTAACGATCATACCTCATTCTTTAGATAGACATTTATGATTGATAGTTCATTACTATTAGTGTTAAGGGTTTATATGTTCAATATAATTACACAATTAATACTACTGAGAATATAATGTAAAATAAACAAAAAATTTAATATCATTGAACAAATCTATATTTTGTCAAATGTTTATGTTCTTCGTATTAAATAATTTTATAAACATAAAGGGCTTGTAGTAAAAATAAAAAAATTACTTGAATATTCAAAAAAGGCAAATTGAATTGTTTGTATTTTATCAGAAAGTCATAAACATCTGTCAAACTTTGTGCAACATCAGTAAGTTATACAGTTTCCAATCATACTTGAAAGAGCCATACTAGTTGGCCCTTCCACCCTCGTTTTGGATTACATTGATGGAATGTGAAGGCCTTTGGGAGACTTTAGGACGCTAGATGGCAGCAGACTTACCAGGTAAATTTCCATTGTTTACGTAGTTCTGAGATTCCATGAGTCTCCCATTCTTACTAAGCAATTTATAAGCTAGACTGGTCCCCTGTCTTTATCAGCAAGGATAAAGACAGGCACTGGTTAAGTTTTACAGGCCAAATGATTTCATTGGATAAACGTGCTGTGACGTAAGCTTTCCATATCTGTGTTGATTGGCCTGAGGTGATCGGTCGTCTGCATGCAGCGTGTGCATAAAGTTTACATCATGTAGTGTTTTTGAATGTACACATGTACGTGTATATTTGAATTGACTACGATACTCTGTGTGAAATGAATGCGTGGTCAAAGGTACGTCCGGCGGGAACGCGCCAGGCTCTCAAGGCTGATTAGGCGTTATTCACAAGCCTCGAAGTGTGACGTCAGAATGTTCAGGCTAGGAAAGGCCCCCGTCTTTACAGGCGTCTAGGGCAAGTTTTGGTATGACGAGATTTCGTCTTAAATCCGAGAGTGTGATTACAAAAATGAAACGTGATAAAATGGGTTCGGAGAATCCTCTTGGTCGAAAGTGACACCCCTGATACTTCCCAGCCAGGCTGTTACATTCTCGAGGAGTTACACTTTACAGACTGTTGATATCACCACAACTGTAAAGTTTGGAGACGGTTAGTCCTCGTCTTTCAAGAAATTTGGAAGCCAAAGGATAATCTTTAAAAAAACACTAAACAAAACACACCTGAAATCAGGAAAAATCCTAATAAAGCACAGGCTCGCAAATAAAGGAAGTCACTCTTGTTTGTGGTACAATAGTATTCGTATCTGTTAAACGTTATTGGTTTGTTACAAACTGTTAAAAATACTCAAGGAATTCAGTACAAATTTAAAGATTTCATTGGGTTGTCATTTCTCGGGTAAGTTTTAACAAAACAGTGTTTTAACATAGTAGTTCAAGTAAAAGACAACTATACTTCCCAGTGCAAGCAACGCATCATATTCTGCAAATCATACAGTAAATGCAGTACTGAGTAAATGTGGTTTCTAGCTATTTAAAAATGATTGTAGGCCTACATTTTTAACACGAATACACAAAATGACATAGACACAACCCTAAGGATTTTACTACTCTATATGACCGCTTAAATAGCCATTACCATATTAAAACTAACACCACCTGTGATTCACACCTTTAAGTGTCATTTTATGACCACCCTTAAGTCATTTCCAGTGTGCAAAAGGTTATGGGGCCAATAGACAATGTATCTACACCATGGACACATTTGCATTTACGATTTGTCTGAAATTTGTATGTTTGGATCGATTAGAGCTGGATATATTAAAAGTAAACACACACGGTCAGCTTATCAATTGAATTTGACAGTGGCGGAATCAAGTTATGCCCGTTTGGATACCGGCCGGGTATATAAACGTCTACATTGTACCCCCTTTTGTTTGTAATTCAATACAATATATAGATTAAATATGAACAAGTTTGTCCGGAGCTTGTTCATATCAGAGCAAAGATTTGCTATAGCTCCAAGGTTACGAAGGTAGTGTTGTTGAACGTAAATCGCGAGAGGGCAACGATTTCTTGAGATTGAATCTCAAAGGAAAGGTTATCTTCGAACAGGTTGCCACGCCAACCGAAAAAAGTTCAAACACACCGACTACAAGGCCCGAGTGTGAAATATTTTGTTGTTGCAAAGGGGGCATATCCCGCGCGCTGCCTTACATTATAGTGGGACACCAAATCAACCATATTTTGTTTATATATAATCATAATTATAATTATATAATCATAATTATATATACATTTAGAAGGGGAGATATGGCCTTAGCTTTCTATCCAAACCGGACCTTCGTCAGAGGCATAAACAAGCACAAACACAAACATATTCATTTAAAGCAAAAAGAGGAGCAAAGGATTAAAGGGAAAGTATCAAAAAAGCAGGAAAATTATAGCAAATCAAAGTTATTGATTTCGATAAACTAATCAAAGCTATATATATGATTTTAAAATATAAGTATCACGCGGTACTCGTTTTCTTTTACGATGATAGTTTATACCCTTTGGGATTGTCACTTAAATATATCCAAAGCCTACTGTTATTACAATTATCTCAAAGTATCACAACGATAGGTTTAATCATGAAAGGTCAACCTGTTGACCTTTCTCAGGGCTGCACAACCATTAGCAACGCTAACCAGAATGTATTATTTGGGTTACAGCGAGAAGCGTTCTTGGCTCTGTGAAAACGAAACATGGGTAGACTGATAACAATATAGAGCATCACACTAGTCTACAAGTTCAGAACAAACTAAATTGTCGCTCTTTTTAGAACCAACATTTCCTTGAAAGATTAAAACATGGCGTACCCGAAACAGAAGTAATCACAAAGCAATTTTGCGGAGCAGAAAATGTTACCATCCAAAGTGCACTAGTGCCACAATGCTGTTTTAGAATACTTTCCCGCTTTAGAGTGAGATGCTGTTTAGAGATTAAACCCACGACCGTCCTTCCAGCACAGGTGTCTAAACCGGCAGACTACCGAGCTCACTCGCTGACGTGTGGTCGGCTCGGTTGGGGGTTTTCGTACTAGGGATAATAACCGATGTCCTTGTCTTGTAAGATGAAGTATGGTAAAGGCTTTTGTATGACCGTACCATCATTGACTTCATAAACAACTACGTTTTTCTTTCATGAAAGAGTGTCACTATAATGACTCTTGCGGTCTATAGTGGTTACAACATCTGAGCTTAGAATGTTTGTCTGACAATCTTTGTCAGAATGGGTGATCGATGTGAAATAACTCTAATATTGTCATTTCATATTTTTCCACACTTATTTTCCTATTTTATGGAGAAACATTTATTTAATAGAATGTTCCTTTATACGAAAGCCCAATCGTGCCACTGAAGTATATATTATCAGCGGGAACTAATTCGTTATAACGAATTAGTATTTCGTTTGAACGAATTAGTAATTCGTTTGAACGAATTAGTAATTCGTTTGAATTCGTAATTCGAATTATTAATTCGTTATAACGAATTAGTTCCCGCTGATAATATATACTTCAGTGGCACAATTGGGCTTTCGTACCTTTAGACTATAAGTTTATAATTGAAGAAAAAAGGTTAAAGCACACAAAGTAAAACAAACAGAAAGTCCTTATTCAATGGACCCTTGTTATTACAAGTAAGTTTTAAGGGGGGGGGGGGGAAATAAAGATGTTCTTAAATTAAAAATAGGCAAGTTAAACGAGTCAAAGCAAACAGAAAAAGACTGTGATTGTGAGTATTTGTTTGATCCATCCGGGCCTCCGTATGTATATAAAGGTTCACTTCTGAAACTTTCTTTTACCAAGACGGATAGAATTGATTGAGAGAACTGTTACACGCTACCGATCTCTACTGCTTCATAGTCATCTGGATCACTATGTTCACTCAGGGACACCGTATTATCATACGCCGAAGACGGGCCGTCTTCATTGAAGGACGCGGTGTCTTCGTACTCGCTCCCCGCAGCATGATCACCTGTCTCGCTGGGGACATTGTAAAGCTCCCCATCGTCTACCACAGAATTCACATACCGCGAGGAGTCCACAGAGCCCATCCTGCTCTTACGGTAGTCAATCTTGGCATTGGAGGTTGTTATTGATTGGGATCTTTTCTCAAGACGCTTACGGAGAAAGTAGGCAAGCACCACGGCTAGAAGTGTGAACATGACAGTGAGAAACATCGTTGGTAGGACGTAAGAAGACGGAGCAGCAGGAGGCCTAGGTTTTTCAGTTACCGTGAGATGCAAAACAGATTGATCAGTCTCTCCAAGCTCATTCATGACTCTACAAGTGAACGACCCCTGGTCTGATTTCTCCACTTGTATGATGTGTAAAGTCATGTCTTGGGTGGTGAAATATTTTCCTTTCAGGTTAGAGTCAATCTCCGTGCCGTTGGGGTCAAACCAAGAAGTGGTGGGCGCCGGGATTCCTGTTGATTTACAAGGTAGAGTTACCGATTCACCAGCTACCGTTTGGAGCGTTTTGAAGTCTAAAATCGCTACAGGGGGCTCACAGGCCAAGTCGTGTGTTGCCAGATCTATGAGAGCGCGTCCTGCTAAATCTTGTGGTCCGTGACATAGAGGGATAGAGGATGGTGGATTGTTTTGCAGCCAGTCGCGTACGCTAGCCATCCTGCAGTCACACTGAAGCGGGTTGCCGAACAACTCGAGCCGGGATAGGGTTGGGTTTCTTCCCACGATGGAATCTCCCGGTACGACCTTGATCTGATTTGAGCTTAGGTCCACGGTTTCCAGGTGATCACAGTGGCCCAAGATGCTACTGATAACGCTGATGGAATTACGAGCAAGTAGTAAGATTCTCAAGCCATTAACAAGTTGGCAGTCCTCCAAATCAAAGATCTTGATGTTGTTGTTAGATAAATTCATTGCCACGATCTGTGGTAGAAGGCGGAACATCTCCGAGTGGAGTCGAACCAGCTGATTCCCGGAGAGATCCAGGCGCTTCAGGGAGTCCAACCCAAGAAAGTACTCAGGGTGGAGCACCGTGAGATTGCAGTTGGCGAGGGACAGAACCAACAGGTCACCCTGGCTCCGGAAGACACCTCCAAACAGAGACGTCAAAGGATTCCCATCAAGGTACAAATATCTTAGCATCTTCAGTTCTCTCAATGCAGATTCTGAGATGAAGAGGAGCTGGTTGTTTGACACATGGAGCTCCGTCAAGGTCAGGAAACCGTGAATGCTTTCTGAGGACAGGTTCTTCAAACTGTTTCCATCTGCGTTCAGGACCTGAAGCTCCTCTGTCCAAGACGGTGGCTGGAGAAGTGAGTCGAAGAAGTTGCCACGTAAACTTAGACTTTCCACATACGGAAAGCCATACCGTAAAGCATCTGTCATTACATCCCAGCCACGAAGTTCGTTGCTGTCTATGTTGAACATGGTGGTGATAAGCATGCCATTGGAATGTATAATACCTTGAACTTGATTGTGGCCCAAAGAAAGCTTGTGGAACAACTTAGTATTCCCGAAATCATTATCGTAATCAAAATGACTGATGAAGTTGTTGTCTAGTTCAAGAGTGACATTACAGTTGAGGCCACCGTTGAAAACAACTTTGACATTTGTTATTGAATTAAACTTCAAGCTTATTGACGCAGAGGGTGACATGTACATGCATAACTCCAGCTTAATGGAACCATTTACTAAGTTTGAGTTCGCTGAGAACTGTTCCAGAGAACCGCAACGCGGAATCTCGAGGCTCGTGATCAAGTTAAAGTCCAGCTGGAGGGTCTGCAAAGAGCGAAGAGTACAATTCACCGGGAGAACCGAGATGGCGTTGTGTTGAACTGAAACTGTAGTCAGGTTCGCCATCCTCTCCGACGTCATCAGTGACGTGATGTCTGAAATGTCGTTCCAGTCCAGGATCAGTTCGTTTAATCCGGGGTTAAGATCTTCCGGATTCACAGCGTTAATAGAGTTGTGACGTAGATCCATCACAAGGGACTCCGGGTAGTTGTCAGGAATGCACTCGAGGTTCCGGTTGGAGCAATCGGCCATTGCAGTCACGTGATCGTAGTCACATTGCGCATGACAGCTTGCTGCCTGGCTGAATTCAATCGGGATTTGTAGAAGAAACAATACCAAGATCCACTTCAGTTGCGGCATTTTAGCTGGCTGAAATTAATTGAAGCGTAATGATTATCTGTTTTTTACGACGGTAAAAATTATTCCATATAGAGACAAAAACAAATGTTACCGGACGTCATCACAATAATAATTGAAATGTCTTCAACTTTTTGAATAGAGGAAGTCATGAAATAAGAGGTTTATCAATAAAATATCGCAACAAGCACCAAACAATAATTTTAAATCAAACCATATTTTTCTAAGAAACATGAAAACAACGCAAATAAGATTTACTTTTGTGTATGAATCGTATATTATGTGAAACGTATTCGAAGAACGATTAACACTTTCATCTTCATTGAAATATTTCTATAATTGTTTTTTTTTTTTAAGTCTCTATGGAACTTAGTGATAGACAAATAGCCTACTTACTGCAGGTGTCACGTTGACTGGATGGAAGAAGTGTAGCTAGGAGGCTCCAATGAAACTTTATCCTTAAAAAATCGAAGAAAATAATCGCTTGCGGAAAAGAAGACACTCAGAACTGCAATGGCAGACAAAATCCAGCACGGTAGTTGACCACCAATGAATATCATGACCTGATTATTGTTTTGTTTTTTATGAAGGACGAAAAACTTTTGTGTTTATATTTTTGCAAACAATGGTTTGTAAAATGTTGATGTAACCTTTTGGTTATGGCTTTGTCAACTGGGCGAGGAATTGTTAACCGGCAAGGTCAACGGCAATTCATGCATGATAAACTATAAATACAACCCGTGTAGTCTTCATTTATGATTACTATCCTACTAGCCCAGAAATAATATTATGAAATGAGACGTTTTTGACACCCCTGGGAAGGAGTACAATATCTCCCGGGTTAAACGTTGTATGTCGAGGAGGTACATTGTATGGTAATTTGTAAAAATAATTTGGGGTTGAACAAAGACAAATTGACAAGAGGGATTTGGACCAACGACCTCCAGATTAACGTGCCGGCGCTCTACCAACTGTCTAGCACTATGTTGGCGAACTCCCTATTTTTTAAATATCTTTGTTTGGAGTGCCAGTCAGAAGCCATAGTCGTTAACTACCGTGTAGCCAGGGATCACACACAAGTTTACGATACAAACTGGGAAGCGGCAGCCAGGGAATCGCCTTAAGGTTCAACCTCAAATCATTAAAAAAAATACCCAGTCAGTTTCCCTTGTGGATTATTATTCGTAATTTTAAATACAAAAATAATATTCCAGAATACTTGAGAAGCTCTAACATCCCCCCTTACCAGAAGCCTCTTTCTGGTGGCGATTTAGGTAAATAAGTTGAACATAGCCTACAGACTCAGTCCTCTGAAGTTATCACCACAAGAAATCTTAGTAATACGCCATCTTGGAAGTCACATGTCCCGTGTGCAATTACTGAGGTGCGGTGTGCATGCATAAGGAACTCGGGTTGTGAGATGCAAAAATAATAATATTACATCTATCAAACCATAATCTTCAAGCAAAATTGACCCCCAAAATGGCGGACCGCGAGGCAGACAGTAGCTGCGTGCGACGTCAGTGCATGGGGCATACAGACCAGGGCCCAATTTCATGGCTCTGCTTACCGCTGAATTCTGCGCTTACGATCACTCTGCAAGCGCCGAATTTATGTGCCAGCTGTGTAAGCAAAGAATGCCTAGTAACATGGACTACGCACGCGCACAAGCAAAAATTCCCTGCTAACCCGTGAAGCACGCTTGACGTAAGCGCGGAATTCCCTGCTTCCGTAAGCACCGATTATTTGCTTACTGTATTAAGCAGAGCCATGAAGTTGGGCACACAATCAGCTCATCACAAAACAATCCCGCTTACCGAAAGAGGGTCACCAGCTAAATTAAAACGTTTTGTGTACCGTTTGTGACTGGTTTCTGGCAAATTGTTTGTTCAGCAGAAATTTGCGAAGCTTGGGAAGCTGTATAAAATTGGACTATAATACTTAATAGACCTTATGCATTGACGTCACCAAGCCGCCATCTTAGAGGTAAACTGATGATGAAACAATGGAAACGCGTTGATTTGTACGCGCGGCGCACAGGACTGGCCAATGAACATCTTCCTTTTGACCTCTAGGTGAGGGCGCCCTACTCAAATGACGTCATATGCATAAGGTCTATTGTATTTAAAATTTGAGAAATTAAAGTGAATATAATCTTCCCACAACCTTTACAGTACTAGCAACACTTTGATTAAAGAGGAAGGGAAATGACCAATTCAATTTTGTGATGACTCATTTTCCAATATGAGTCCTCATGTGAGTTGTGAAAAAAATGGGTCAAAGGGTATGAGCATCTGTTCTGTTATGTATACGCTAAGCTCTGACTCATAATACTTTATCACTATAGATAATTATATAACTGATTACAGCGTTTGTTTTTGGCAGAGTAAACCCATCACACCGTCTAGTATTCTAACAAAATAATACCATATCATAACCCGCAAGGGCGGACAACCAACCTGCAAGGGGTGGGCACTTTCGAGAGACTGATGCACGTAGGTTTTTATTTGCAAACCTCGGCTAAGGCTTCGTCTGACATTGAAGAAGCACTGTGCAAAATGCAGACTAAACTTGATAACGAAGCCAGAGCCGGAACCTTATTCCCACGGTTTCGAAAAGGCCCCAAATATACGCGGCTTAAATTTTATCAAATCAACATCCGTGTTGGTGGACAACTTCTTGAAACGGCAGTATTTCAGGCACAACTATATTTATCGAGATTTCAAGCTTATTATAAAGTAAGGTTTTCGGTTATAAAGTACAAGTTTTCTCGACCATAGTTTACCACTGATGCATTATTTAGGCCTACTTTTTATTGAAATGCTTGTTTATGTTGGCTTCACTGAAAACAAGGTTTAAATAGTTCGAATACAAAATCTTTTTTTCTGCGGTGTAGGTTTTTAAAGACAAAACTGAACAGTTGATAACTATATAGTTTCAACATGGAGCAACAGCCGCACTGATTACTATGTTCAGACTCAGTTGTCATCACAAAAATGGTTTACTTCGATTCTGAGATCGAAACAGGAATTGGCCTGCGTTGAATGTACACACAGTTTCTGACAAAAAAAATCAAGCTGATCATACAAAAAGTAAGGCTTTTGATTAAGATAATTCAGAAGTTGTTTCGATTGCAATCAACCAACAGTTACCTTTAATTGCAATGCTTTTACAGTACTTCGGAAGAACATAAAAATATGTCCGACTCTACGAAGAAGGCTTTAAAGTCAAACTAAAGAGTTGATAACATTCGTTGAAAAAAGTAATTAGTACAATCTGACAGCCCACTGTCCACCAAAGTAAGACAACATTACATATTATGATGTGAAGTTTGGACTACTTCGCGAAGAACTGAATATCAATCAGTTTATTTCCACAGTATGAAAACCAAAATCAAAGACAATGTAAATTGGAAGTTAAGAGTTAAATAGTGTTGTTTGACAAGACTTCAAGAATAAGCATGGAAGTTCACGAAGACCCACAAAGAAGCAACTTAAGGCTTGTAAGGTTAGGGGTCGCTGAGCAAGCTCGTGCGTTGAGCCGAGAATGTCTTTTGAAGTCTTGTGGAAGACACACTCCATGTAGCAAAAATGTCCCTGAAAGGACAGGTGTGACCAAGAAGCCTCAATGCATAAGGAAAGTAGTTATCAAGTCAAACGAACAATGGACAAGAACGAACACAGACAGGTCAGCAATAATCTATGAAAGAAAATGAAACATATATAAACAATACTAATCCAACGTCATTGAAGACCATCGCACCGCCACCCCAAAACCCAATCACATTTTACAGCAATCAAAACATGAATTAGCCTATGATGAATGTGAGAAAATTTCCTGGCAAAACATAAACCGTTTAGTTTTTGTTTTTCACTGAAAAGCGAACACCTACTCCGGTGACATGTTTACAGGTTGATGTTTTTGTGTTTTAACGCTACATACGAAATGTGGACCTGAGAACAAAAAGAGATCAACATAATATAGGGACTTGAAACACTATGTGGACTTACAAATGTCCACACAGTATTTTTTTACAGTGTTGAAGAATATGATTTTTTCTAAGAGTACAGAACAAAGATATGTCAACAGAGTGACTGCAACACGGATCTGTGGGGTTATGTGTGTGTGGAACATTAGACAACATGATTTTACTGTAAAAAAAAAACCACTTATTATGAGCAAGTTGTTGAGGCAGAAAATATTTGTTGTTGTACTGTAATTTTTATTTATATCTTAAGAAACGACTTGAAAGGTGATACAAATAACCTACATCCAGTTTATTGCCAATAAATGTATAGCACAGTGATTTACGATGGTCGTATTTTTAAAGTATACGTGCATTACGTAACACTGTGACACATATATTGTGAACTTTGTACGCGTATTTCAGAACGGAACGTGAATGAAAAAACACACACGACAGGGGTCACCGTGTCACCAAACTCATCTCTACCAACATGCCTTGTGACTTGAGTGGAAAGTGGGTGTACGCCAGCGGAGAGGGCATGGATGCTCTGTTCGACCTTCTGAAGGTGCCCGCTGAGAAGCGTCCCGCCGACCCCTCCTCCACCGTGGAGATCACCCAGAGTGGTGATGACTTCACCGTCACGACCACCACACCCGATGGCAAAAGCCGTGAGGCCAAGTTCTCAATAGGTAAGTTTGACATCGGGAAAAAATTACATTGGCGTCACTGGGAGGGGGTGCAACAGCCTCCCCCTATCCCCCCCCCCCCACCTATCTGCTAGGCAACACTAAGCAGCAAACTTGTTACAAGCAGTAATTGTGATATGGTATTTTGCAGCGTTCTCACTTAACAGTGGCCCGCTGGCCAAATGCCAGTTAAAACAACCGAGGACCAGTCAATCGACTGGATAGTTTAGTGTTGAAAGCATCCCTATTTAATGAAATAAGGACTAGTGAAAAACCTGACGGACCAGTGAACTGATGGACCAGTGAAATGAAAAGCTAACTGGTCCTGCTGGCCAGTCACTGAAAAATTAAGGGCAAACCCCCTTTTTTGCTGGTCTGGTAAGCAAAATTGTTTTGTACTTAGCTGCTTTTGGTGCTAAAGAAGCTCCAAATAAAAGGTTAATAAATAAGGTTTTATGAGTTTTGGTAATCTGAAAATAACTGGTGGTGTGACAACCCAAAGTTTCGATCAGTATGCTTTGATGTCTCCATGAGTACCACCTCAACTCCACAGCAAATCCTACTAGATTGTATTCCCACCATGCAACGTTTTAAAAACCTGCTGATAAACAAAATGTCATCATTATTAATAATACTATTATTCCAGTTATAAGAACTAACTTGATTGCATTTTTTTCTCTTCAATTTAAGGTGTTGAGTTTTCCGATCCCGACATCAAGGCCCTCCGAGGTGTCGAGGTCAAAGCCACACCCTGCTGGGAAGGAGAAAAGCTCATCCTCAAGGGATCCGGTGGAAATGGGTCCACGACCCGTGAGCTCCGTGGAGGTCAGATGATCATGACCTTTGACGTTATGGGAACCAAGGCAGAACGCTTCTTCAACAAGGCATAAACATCACCAACAACTTCATTCGAATATTTATGATCGCTACAAATTCATTAATGAAAATGGTTTTATTCTGTTACAAAAATCTTGTAAAAATTAAACAGTCCTATCACTCACCCACCTTTTATATCTAAAGTAATGAAAAAAGCTTTATATCTAAAGTAATGAAAAAAGCTATGTGAATTTGTTTAAACTTTGAAATAAATCACGCATTTTCAGTGTCTTTTAGTCAAATAATTATTGACTCTGTGTTGTAATTACTATAGAAGTGAAGTAAGGGCCTCATTTTATAGAGCTGCTTAACTCCCAATTTTGTGCTTACTGTGCGAGTTTCAATTTCATAGCGCTGCTAACTGTAAGCACACGAAAAGGCATGCTAACCTTCCGTTGCTTACTGCGTGAAAATGAACAATGCAAATCCATGGCGAACTCACAAGCTGGCTGCCTAATTTTTTCTTGCTAACCTGTGAAATAAGCTTACGCTGAAGCAAATTTTTCTGCTACAGTTAGCATAAAATTTTTCTTACCGTTAAGCAGCGCGTTGAAATTGGCCCCGGATGTCAACCGCATAAAATTGTTCTTACCGTTAAGCAGCGCGTTGAAATTGACCCCGGATGTCAACCGTTTAACTACATGTACTATTGGTTTATGTTTCAGATCAAAATAGCGGGGGGGGGGGGGGGGTCGGAGCAAGCAAGGGCAAAGACATTGCACTGGGGGCTTTTATGTATGGAACCAATCATTTGAGCATTTGGGGGGGAGCGGGGGAGGGTTCTGACCCACCCCTTGTTGGTTACACCACTGCAAATTAATTAAACATTGACTCGAAAAACAATCAGGGTTGTGACTGTACAAGGATTAAAAATCCCTCAAAATAATGGAACTGGGAACTGGTCTCTCCTAGTTAGGAGATGAAAGCCCCTGAACACAACTGCTGTCATATTTTATAGTCTTTACAGTCTACATTGCCACAAATTTAGAAATGTAAGGGAGCTACAATTCTGTTTTACATCAAAGCAAAGGAAAATCTTGAAATCAGTAAAACTGATAAATCACAGGCCTGAGCTATAGCCATACCCATCAGACCATCGGCCACTGGGCCTACATGTAACAATTTGTAGCCCTACCACGGTCTATGTATGATAGGAAGAACGCAATAATTGACATTTATGGTCATCATAAGTGAAGAGCTCTTGAGCAGGTAAGCTCTTTGTGTGGCGTGTCGTGGCCACGCAGTCTAGTTCACCGGACCCAAGCTCTGGTGTTGTCAGCAGCAGAGTGTGATTGACACTTGTGCCCTTGAGCAAGACACTTAACTATAATTGCTTCGTACAAATTTGGGAAGGAAGTGCATTCTACTTTACCAGCCAGGCTCCTAGTGGATGATACCCATTCCTACGGACTGTGTAGTGGGTAACCCTGTTTCAGCCCCAGGAGAGGTGGCAGTTGATTTGGGTCGATAGCCCAAATCAGTTAAGTGTAGCCCCTCACCTTGAAGTGGCCAAGTAACCAATGGGAAGCAAGGGCGGAGAGGGATGTCCTAAATAGAAATTTCACCCTGTAGAACAACCGTAGCTCGTCCAAGAAGATCAACCCGCCCGTCATCCCGTACCCTCATCTGAACATCTCCTCCCCTCTTTGAACACTGACGAGCTGTTAAAACACACAAATAAACAATCGTGACTAGGGCTACCAGTAGAGGGCGCTCCACAACAATGCAGCATCACCAATTTGGATGCAGGGTCGCACTTCACACACAAAAACGTCAGTAGCAGAAAAATCTTAGTTCCTATCAACAATTGCAAGATTCAATTTGATCTCGGTGGTTGTTTGAAACAGAACTGACATCCCAATCCTACTCGAGTCGGCCATGACGAGATCTTCACCTACCGGTACTCTTTAAAGTGAGTCCTCAGTCCTAGCCAGCTACGGTGAATCTCAAATCTCAACCCTACTCATTTGTCGTGGGATTGATCCAAACTAACTCGGGTATGGTGAGAAGCAAATCCTACTCGGCGATAAATAGATCTGCTGCATCCTAACTTGGTGGAAAGGAGAACCCAATGCCCACTCAGTGATGGCGAGATCCTACAATCCCAATCCTACTCAGCAATATAGGGACACTTATCTAGGTCAGCAATAGTAAAGTCAGAACTCTACCAAAACATAGTGAGATCTCAACCCATCGGTGAGATTTTACACCTACACGACAGTTACATCTCCGTACTAATCAGTGAGATCTCAAGATAACTCAGAAATAGTCAGATCCTAATCGTAAATCCTACATGGCGATAGTGAAATACTAATCCACTCAGTATTTAGTGATAGCTAGATGTAGGTGTATCCCACTCAGTCTTAGTGAGATCCCAACCCCACTCAGTGATAGTGAGTTTCCAACCCCACTCAGTCTTAGTGAGATCCCAATCCCACTCAGTGATAGTGGGATCCCAATCCCACTCAGTGATAGTGGGATCCCAATCCCACTCAGTGATAGTGAGTTTCCAACCCCACTCAGTGATAGTGAGTTTCCAACCCCACTCAGTCTTAGTGAGATCCCAATCCCACTCAGTGATAGTGAGTTTCCAACCCCACTCAGTCTTAGTGAGATCCCAATCCCACTCAGTGATAGTGAGATCCCAATCCTACTCAGTGATAGTGAGTTTCCAACCCCACTCAGTGATAGTGGGATCCCAATTCCACTCAGTGATAGTGAGTTTCCAACCCCACTCAGTGATAGTGGGATCCCAATCCCACTCAGTGATAGTGAGTTTCCAACCCCACTCAGTGATAGTGGGATCCCAATCCCACTCAGTGATAGTGAGATCCCAATTCCACTCAGTGATAGTGAGATCCCAATCCCACTCAGTGATAGTGGGATCCCAATCCCACTCAGTGATAGTGAGTTTCCAACCCCACTCAGTCTTAGTGAGATCCCAATCCCACTCAGTGATAGTGGGATCCCAATCCCACTCAGTGATAGTGGGATCCCAATCCCACTCAGTGATAGTGAGTTTCCAACCCCACTCAGTGATAGTGAGTTTCCAACCCCACTCAGTCTTAGTGAGATCCCAATCCCACTCAGTGATAGTGAGTTTCCAACCCCACTCAGTCTTAGTGAGATCCCAATCCCACTCAGTGATAGTGAGATCCCAATCCTACTCAGTGATAGTGAGTTTCCAACCCCACTCAGTGATAGTGGGATCCCAATTCCACTCAGTGATAGTGAGTTTCCAACCCCACTCAGTGATAGTGGGATCCCAATCCCACTCAGTGATAGTGAGTTTCCAACCCCACTCAGTCTTAGTGAGATCCCAATCCCACTCAGTGATAGTGAGATCCCAATTCCACTCAGTGATAGTGAGATCCCAATCCCACTCAGTGATAGTGGGATCCCAATCCCACTCAGTGATAGTGAGTTTCCAACCCCACTCAGTCTTAGTGAGATTCCAATCCCACTCAGTGATAGTGAGATCCCAATTCCACTCAGTGATAGTGAGATCCCAATCCCACTCAGTGATAGTGGGATCCCAATCCTACTCAGTGATAGTGAGTTTCCAACCCCACTCAGTCTTAGTGAGATCCCAATCCCACTCAGTGATAGTGAGTTTCGAACCCCACTCAGTGATAGTGAGATCCCAATCCTACTCAGTGATAGTGAGTTTCCAACCCCACTCAGTCTTAGTGAGATCCCAATCCCACTCAGTGATAGTGAGATCCCAATCCCACTCAGTGATAGTGGGATCCCAATTCCACTCAGTGATAGTGAGTTTCCAACCCCACTCAGTGATAGTGAGATCCCAATCCCACTCAGTGATAGTGAGTTTCGAACCCCACTCAGTCTTAGTGAGATCCCAATCCCACTCAGTGATAGTGAGATCCCAATCCCACTCAGTGATAGTGAGATCCCAATCCCACTCAGTGATAGTGAGTTTCCAACCCCACTCAGTGATAGTGGGATCCCAATTCCACTCAGTGATAGTGAGTTTCCAACCCCACTCAGTGATAGTGGGATCCCAATCCCACTCAGTGATAGTGAGTTTCCAACCCCACTCAGTCTTAGTGAGATCCCAATCCCACTCAGTGATAGTGAGTTTCCAACCCCACTCAGTCTTAGTGAGATCCCAATCCCACTCAGTGATAGTGAGTTTCCAACCCCACTCAGTGATAGTGAGATCCCAATCCTACTCAGTGATAGTGAGTTTCCAACCCCACTCAGTCTTAGTGAGATCCCAATCCCACTCAGTGATAGTGAGTTTCCAACCCCACTCAGTGATAGTGGGATCCCAATCCCACTCAGTGATAGTGAGATTCCAATCCCACTCAGTGATAGTGAGATCCCAATCCCACTCAGTGATAGTGAGATCCCAATCCTACTCAGTGATAGTGAGTTTCCAACCCCACTCAGTCTTAGTGAGATCCCAATCCCACTCAGTGATAGTGAGATTCCAATCCCACTCAGTGATAGTGAGATCCCAATCCTACTCAGTGATAGTGAGTTTCCAACCCCACTCAGTCTTAGTGAGATCCCAATCCCACTCAGTGATAGTGAGATTCCAATCCCACTCAGTGATAGTGAGATCCCAATCCCACTCAGTGATAGTGGGATCCCAATTCCACTCAGTGATAGTGAGATCCCAATCCCACTCAGTGATAGTGAGTTTCCAACCCCACTCAGTCTTAGTGAGATCCCAATCCCACTCAGTGATAGTGGGATCCCAATCCCACTCAGTGATAGTGAGATCCCAATCCCACTCAGTGATAGTGAGTTTCCAACCCCACTCAGTCTTAGTGAGATCCCAATCCCACTCAGTGATAGTGAGTTTCCAACCCCACTCAGTGATAGTGAGATCCCAATCCTACTCAGTGATAGTGAGTTTCCAACCCCACTCAGTCTTAGTGAGATCCCAATCCCACTCAGTGATAGTGAGTTTCCAACCCCACTCAGTCTTAGTGAGATCCCAATCCCACTCAGTGATAGTGAGTTTCCAACCCCACTCAGTCTTAGTGAGATCCCAATCCCACTCAGTGATAGTGAGATCCCAATCCCACTCAGTGATAGTGAGATCCCAATCCCACTCAGTGATAGTGAGTTTCCAACCCCACTCAGTCTTAGTGAGATCCCAATCCCACTCAGTGATAGTGGGATCCCAATCCCACTCAGTGATAGTGAGATCCCAATCCTACTCAGTGATAGTGAGTTTCCAACCCCACTCAGTCTTAGTGAGATCCCAATCCCACTCAGTGATAGTGAGTTTCCAACCCCACTCAGTGATAGTGAGATCCCAATCCTACTCAGTGATAGTGAGTTTCCAACCCCACTCAGTCTTAGTGAGATCCCAATCCCACTCAGTGATAGTGAGTTTCCAACCCCACTCAGTCTTAGTGAGATCCCAATCCCACTCAGTGATAGTGAGTTTCCAACCCCACTCAGTCTTAGTGAGATCCCAATCCCACTCAGTGATAGTGAGTTTCCAACCCCACTCAGTCTTAGTGAGATCCCAATCCCACTCAGTGATAGTGAGATCCCAATCCCACTCAGTGATAGTGAGATCCCAATCCCACTCAGTGATAGTGAGTTTCCAACCCCACTCAGTCTTAGTGAGATCCCAATCCCACTCAGTGATAGTGGGATCCCAATCCCACTCAGTGATAGTGAGATCCCAATCCTACTCAGTGATAGTGAGTTTCCAACCCCACTCAGTCTTAGTGAGATCCCAATCCCACTCAGTGATAGTGAGTTTCCAACCCCACTCAGTGATAGTGAGATCCCAATCCTACTCAGTGATAGTGAGTTTCCAACCCCACTCAGTCTTAGTGAGATCCCAATCCCACTCAGTGATAGTGAGTTTCGAACCCCACTCAGTCTTAGTGAGATCCCAACCCCACTCAGTGATAGTGAGTTTCCAACCCCACTCAGTCTTAGTGAGATCCCAACCCCACTCAGTGATAGTGAGTTTCCAACCCCACTCAGTCTTAGTGGGATCCCAATCCCACTCAGTGATAGTGGGATCCTAATCCCACTTAGTGATAGCAAGATCTCAATCCTTTTCAGATAGCAGTGCAATCCTAGTTATCCTAGTTACATTTCATGATAAAACAGTTCTTCACCTCACTCATTTGAGATCAACAGTAGCTCACATTTCAATTCTTTTTGGAACCACAACAACCACTACCATTTTTAACATTCAGCAAAGCTTAGAAACTATCAAATAAGAATCAAATTCAAATCTTACCGTAGAGTTCTTTCTTGCCCAGTTTCTCGGCCCAGTAACCAGCTAGAACAGTGTGTGCAGAGCCTGAATAAAGGCAATTCAGATGTAACAGTGATTATCTTGTTAGTTTTAATACAGGAATAAAAGAGTAGGTGACGATCAGAGGGTCTTAAACTGCCATTTAAAGGGTGTGTACAACATTGGTAAGATTAAAAATAAAAATTTTCACAGATTTCCACATACCTTACATGGTTTAAAGATGGTCATGGTGAAAAACTTCCCTTGAAATAGTTTTACTTGAAATGCCATAGTTTTTAGGAAATGAGTATAACAATAGCCTTTAAGCAAGATAAAATCCAATGTTTGAAAAAAGTTGAAACATATTTATGGAGTTTTTCACTGTTTTCTCATGACTCTGAAGACCGATTGAGCTTAAACTTTCACAGGTTTGTTATTTCATGTATATGTTAGGTCACATCAAGTGTGGATACTGGTCTTTGACAATTACCAATGTTGTACACACCCTTTAAACCTGGCAAGGTCGTGTCCGTGTGCGAAAGGACCGAGCCTTTTGTAAAGTGAGCGAAGCAAATTATGGTCAGGTTCCTTATTCAAGGGCACATGCATCATGATGACCCTGGTGCACTAGATTGTTCAGTCACCACACTATTTTATGCAAATGACAGGGTCATGGGTTATCTAAACTTTTTCCAGCATCTGGATCACCTTACCTGTAACAGGGTCTTCTGGGATACCGTTCCACGGAGAAAAATACCGTGAGATGAAATCGTACTGTCTGCCCTCTGCATCCACGGCACCGTTGTCACGGTTACCCTTTAGCGTGACTATAACACCTCGGACGTGGGAAGCGTTAGGGGCAGCCATCATGGCTGGACAGTCTGGTTTCAGACTCTCCAAAGTATCTCTGTAGAGTGGGACAAAACAATACATAGCTTTGTTAAGATTGGTTCCTCTCTTTTGAAATGATGGCATTTCACTAAATTAGTATCCCAAATCATGAAACGATTTAACCTTCTGTTCTACATAGCAAAGTCAGCCATGTTAGCAGCGTGCAAGGCTGAAACACAGTTCATAGTTGTGCACTGAAATTAAGTTCTGGTGTTCAGGTCAAAGTCATGGCACAAATGTCCTCGAGCAAGACACTCAACCATACATGGAATTTGTTTATCTTTTACTAAAGGACGTAAAGCTGTAGGTCCCAAGTGTTGTGTATAGACCTTATGCACATGACGTCAATTGAGTAGGGCCCCCTAGCCGAGTTCAAAGGAGGCTATTCAATGGCCAGTTATGTGCGCCGCGTGTCACAAATCTATGAGTTTTCATCGTTTGTCACCAGTTTACCTCCAAGATGGCAGCTTGATGACGTCAATGCATAAGGTCTATTAACATATGTAAAATGACCCAGTACACTTATTGTTAAGAAAAGGGGTTTGCCCTGATGTTTCTAGCGTGGTTGGCTGCGGATTGCACCCCATAACGGTCGAGTGTGATAAAGCACCATCTAAGAACTGCACGTTATGTTACTAACTGGACAAAGAAAAACAAGAAGCCTGTATTTTCTACCTCATTTCCGAATCAGACAGGCAGAGAAGTAGTTCCTTATTGGCCCCAGGAGTGTATTGAACATCAGCAGGTAACAAAGGACCCAAAACAGCCTAAGGTGTCGGAGTTGAAAGAAACAATTCAAATCATAGAAAGAAAGAAAAAACTGTGTCCCTGTTATTTTGTTACTAACGTCTACTGTGGCACAAGAGAGGCTCAGTGGAAAAATATCACATCTTTGATTTACTGAGTTTGTGCGTAAATCCAGGATAGTTTCAGTGAGTTACAACATTTGAGAGCTTCTCTTCCAAAACCCTAAACTTCCCGGCATTTACCGTTATGTGGAAATAACAGTCATGATAAGGTAAAAAACTGACCCCACGCGGACCAATTTGACATTTTTGCGTCACCACTATAGAGCATTGACTAGATTCTGATAGAAAAAGAGAAATTCTGAAAGATTGTTGGGATAATTGTTGATTTTCACAATACGCTGAATTTTTATTTTAAAAAAACATTCTTGAAAATTTGACCTCTAGGCAAGGAAACCCTACACAAATGACGTCATGTGCATAAGGTCTATACACAACACTTGGGACCTACAGTTTTACGTCCAAGGGCTTATAGGGCTTTGCCAGAAACAGTCACATTGCTGCAATTTCAATACGCATGTCATTTAGTTAGGGAATATTTTGAGATACAAAGTTGTTGCGTGGAAACAAAAAAGTGAAAGAAGTCGTAATAACAACAAGACTGATCCACTGGAAGAAATCTTCATCTGGCTGCCTGCTCACAGGAAGTCAAGTTGGTGTAGAGGTATCTTTCCTCGCCTTCCACCTCTAGGACCCCGGTTCGAATCACTCCGGGGTCACAATGTGGATTGGGTTTCCAGTCCCTACCCGACTGTGTGGGTTTTCCCTGGAATAATTCTCCAGGGTTTTCCTCCCACATCTAAAACTGAAATTTCCTTCCTTGTCTTCTCTCCATGGGGTTCTTGGCTAGTTTAGTGATTAAGTTCGCTTTTCTGAGAGTCCTTGGCTTCACAACCAGAATAAATGAAATGAATTGAGAGTGGCTAGACCGCTGCGTGTCTCCAACCTTGCTTTGTACATTGATTTGAAAGACCGCCTACTGAAGCAGAATGTTATGCCTGCTTAACACCCCCTCCCTCCTAACCCACATGCACAGGTACTGTGTAAAACCTCCAGTTTACGAGCTCAACTAAAAAATTCCTTGCCAACATCCGACGGATTTAAACGATTCTCATTCCAGACACTTGGAACGTTCTAGTACCTTGTCTCAGAGTCTGAAAGCCTTAGCAGCAGTTTTTTAGTCGTTTCTGAATAAAAAACTTCTTGGGGTTTAACGTCACCAATAGTTACCTGTAAACAAAATGAGAGTCGTCATTTTCAGTTATATTCATTCATAACTGCATTCATTCGTAGCCCATTAAAATCCAAAATTTGCTTGATTCTGTTGTACTGCAAACTACACCTTACACAGGGTCAGGGGCCGATTTAGATTATTTTAAAAGCTATGTATCAATCTTAATTGCTTTAAAAAAAAATATATATATATATATATATATAATAATTATGAGAGATCGCCTTACATCACAAGGCCACAGACGGCCACTTCTAGGGCTACACTTAACTGATTTGGACCATTGACCCAAATCTACTGCCACCTACTCCTGAGGCTGAAATAGGGTTACCCCCTTAACAGTTTGTAAGGATGTAGGCATGGGTATCATCCACTAGGAGCCTGGCTGGTAGAGCAGAATGCACTACCTTCCCAATGTTATTAAGTGCCTTGCTATTAAACCAAAGTGTGATGTCACAATACAAATCACTGTGGTGATATTGACAACTTGCCTTAAGATGAGTCTGAGTCCCTAGTGAAATCGAGCCCGGGCATAATAATAATAATCTGCTCTTATATAGCGCAATTCCAAAGAATGATCATTGCGCTTCACACATTATTACCCCTGCTCACTGGGCCACTTATTTCATTCCTGAAACCATCTCAGCTCCCTGTGGAGTATACAGCCTGTGCTGCCAAAGTGCACTAAGCTAAATCATTCACAAGAACCATCTCTACCCTCATAGGTACCCATTTTACCCCTGGGTGAAGATAAGCAATTATAGTTAAGTGTCTTGCTCAAGGACACAAGTGTCATGACCGGGATTCGAACCCACACCCTGATGACTCAGCCACCAGAACTTGAGTCCGATGCACTTAACCGCTCGGCCATACCAGCGTAAATCAAGAGTCCAGTAACTGAGATGATGGGTTTCCATAAAATGGTGTTAGATTTTGTCGAGTGAGCAAGGATTTAAGTAAATTACTCAGAGGAATTAGGGTTAAACGAAAACGTAAATGAAAAATTTGATCAAACAAAATTTCATTATTGAAGATTTATTTGGAGGAAGACTTACCTGAATTAATTCTGCAAGTGGTGCCTCATCCTAAATAAGCCACACAAAAATAAGAAATATAAATATTTTGTAATTCGGATCTTACTGTAGGGTCAGACTTTTATGGGGATTTCAAGTGCAGTTGTGCTCAGTCAACCGTAGGGCAACAAGGTGCACAGCGCTATACATGTAGATCAGCCAAAGTTGGGGAAAAACAAATTATATTCTTTATCTCCGATGCAAATATTCACATTTATGGTCAGAATGGTAAATTACCTCTTTTGATGGTTTATTTAGAGGGAAGTCCAAGCCGATGGATTTCCCCTCTCGACTCGCGATGAGCTCCCCACTCTTAGACTGAAACCTGATGGAATCACACCGGTTACCGACGACGTCAAACAAGGCTGCCGCAGATGCCAGGGTTGCATGACCACATAGATTCACCTCATTGGTGGGTGTGAACCAACGAATTTTCACCCGACTTGCTGTATGAAGGAAAAGGGATTTAGTAGGTCATAAAATCAATCAATCAATCATCAGGCATTTGGAGAGTGATATCATTCTAGTTGACTATACCGAGGCGCTTAGCAAAGTGAAGACAAACTAAAGACCAAAGAGTGCACAGAATTTCAAGCGGAGATGAAGAGATTCGAAGAGATGTGACTTTAGTCGACTTTGCACTATATCCTGCTTGAGCCCCAAGGGCATCTTAAGTCGACTCTCCCCTATACCCTGCTTGAGCCCCAAGGGCAACTTTAGTCGACTTTGCACTATACCCTGCTTGAGCCCCAATGGCGACTAAAGTCGCCCAAGATATTACACACAAAATAGCACACAAGCCTGGGCATAAAGGCCATTTGTTAAAAAGCTGCAGTTTTGTCCATGTTCACCCTGTAAGCTTTATCATTGGAAAAAGTAAGCCTAGTCGAAACGTTGAGACAAATTTAAGAACTCACTCTGTTTGACAATCGGGAGAATCGAGGGTTCTGATTATCACAACTTTGGGATGAGACAACTCTTAATACAAGTCATTTAGGCCTATATGGCGCTCTACAAAGAACACAGCGCCTCACAATCAACAACATAAATAAATATAAAGAAACTAACAAAATGCAATAAAACAAACAGTTTATAAGCTTGGAAATTAGTGAGTTTTGAGTTGGCGCTTGAAGGTCGCAGTAGATGCCGCTTCCCTGATAGTGATAGCACATGGCAGCTTGTTCCACAATTTAGGGGCAACAAAGAATGAACTGTCCCCAGCCTTCCTTTTGGAGTGTGGAACAATCAGCCGGTTGACATTGGAAGCCCCTTGCGAACTCCAGGCCCATCTGTATATACAGTGAGATTGTCAGAAACGTAACTTGTCGTTCCATATGAACAGAAGAATTTTGAACATGATTAATTGTGTTTACCATTCTGAAATGATTCTTCTGGGTCAACTGTCTGTAAATAAGCCGTTTCTGATAGATTCATCTCGGCTGCAATTTTCATCTTAGTTTCATCTGGAATATCCTAAATAGACAAAAATAAACAACAAATTAAACAAAAGAATGATACGGGGGAAAAATATATTGTTGTCCAGATTTGGAATTACGCTCAGGTATTTTTATCCACAATACTAACTACCCTAGCCCAGGTTGGACTATTCCGTTCCTTGCTCTATGCAACAGACAGATTGACAGATTGACGTCCTACCACTAGGCACTACTAACTACTCTCGCTGTCTGTCTACATTTGGTTTTTGCAATCCAATTGACAGCGCTTCAAAGTTCAATTTGAGTTCGATGGACTGAACAACGTTCTTCTACGCTAAAAAAAAAGTATAAAACAAAACTAGAAAGAAAAACAACATCTCAAATTCAATGCTCAAAAACACTATTCCCTCACCTCATTTAGCAAGCAGATAGCAGCTGGGTTTCCAGCAAAAGGTCTATCCGTGAATGCATCCACAGTCACCACTGGCAACCGTCCTTCTTGTCCAGAAACAGCAAAATTCCCAAACTTTTCGGCTGCCATCATGATTCAGACTTCAACTTTTTAGCGCCAGGCATTTAGTTAAACTGCCTTCCCTTGAGGGCGCTCTTCAATGTGCAGAGTTTTTACTTTTGCATTTATTGCTAAAAAAAAAAATTGTCTTGGAGGTTGTAAACAAAAATCTTCAGTTATACAAAAAGATCCTCTGGAATTGATAACTGAAACTGAAATTGACATCTCTTTTCTCCCCTAACCTTAAACATGATGATTATTGTGGGAGGGGTTGTGGGAGGGGTTGTGGGAGGGGTTGTGGGGGGAGAGGGGTTGTGAGGGGGGGAGAGGGAGGGAGGGGGAGACTATTACGGTGTCTTATACCAGAAACACAATATTAATTGTCAATATTTTATTCACCGCATGGCATTATTACTGTAACACTATAATATGAAGGTGTCACGTATGTAGCTGGCCGATGACAACGATTGAATAAAACTCATGGGTAGACTCAGTTCCTCTTGGGCTATAGATACAGAGTGTTTATTCATCACTAGCTGTATGGCTTGTTCACAAAGGAAAGGGTCGTCCCACTCAAAGTAGCAGGAAAGTAAGAATGACCTTTTTGCATGGAAAGTATTACTCTTATATATCTATTGGTCAGTGGGAAGGGTCAGTGTGACAAGGTGAGGGTGGTCTTGGGGTCATTAAGGAAACCTATAAATTTGTCAAGTCCCAGACAGCCAGTCTCGACCACTGGTGTCTGGGGGGCATTTGATTAATGCCAATGGGGCCTGGCTTGTGAGACTGAGGGGAAGGGCATTTGATTAATGACAATGGGGCTTGGCTTGTGAGATTGAGGGTAAGTAATGGGCACAATAAAAATACACGCTTACATTACCACACTGAACACTGAAGTTCAACATACATTGTTGAACCTCATATTTGTCAAATTTAACAGAAATATTATTACATCAAATTAAAAAAGCTGTATAATTAATTTCAATTTCAATAATAGTACACAACTGTGAAGATTAAGACAATAATTAAAATATCAAAAAGATATAGATACTTTCACATAAACAATCTAGCGGTAGAATGTTTGCATTAACGGTAAAATCTAATCTGGTAAGTTTTGCGATGACATGAAATATATATCTCTATGAGTTGTGGTGGTTATGAAAAGAGCCGTTGGTGTAACAACTTTTTGATCAACTTTGGGAAGAACAAAGTAGAATTGTCTAGAACGGGATTTGAACCTACCAGCTCTGGATTAACAGGCCAGGGCTCTACCACTGAGCCATCTTGCCCCAATCCTAAAGGTCTCCCTATTTTGTCAATATCTTTGTTAAGGATATTCCTTAAGGGGAACGTATACCTTTGGTTTTTGGAACCATTTGATTGTTTTTAATCTTAATAAATGTAGATATATACAATGAAACTAACCTGTGAAAATTTTATTTTAAAAGGTTGTAGCAGTTTTGAGATATCGGCGAAAACCCAGAGCGGTTATGACCAAGCAGGAAGAATAATCCGTAATTGGAAAACACAATAATGAGAAACAAAGCTGACGGTAACTTTTCTCAGACTCAATTCAAATTTTGGGAGATAAGAACTAATATCTTTATCCATAACCACAATACTTCAAAAAGAAATGATTCTAGAAATGCATTATACAATTGAAAGCTGTTCTTCTAACCAAGTACGTTTATATTGCCATTTATTTTAAGAGTACCAAACGTGTACCTTCCCTTTAAAGGCATTATACAGGATTGGCGGAGCTGACAAAATAATCACAGACAGTGTTCATGTTTTTGTGTAATCAACCACATACATGAAATAACAAACCTGTGAAAATTTGAGCTCAATTGGTCATCGAGGTCACGAGAAAATAGTGAAAAGAGACCTTATGTGTTTTCTGTTTTTCACTCAAACATCGAGTTTATTATCGCGCAAGATAAAAACTATTGTTTTACTCATTCCTCAGAAACGATAGCATTTTAGGCAGACATTTTTTAAGGAACCCTTTCTACCATTACTTACTTTAAATCATGTAAGTTATGTGTGAATCTGTGAACATTTGTGTTTTTCGATCTTACCAATAGTGTACAGGGCCTTTAAGAGAAAGTATATGCTACAAATATAATCCAAATATGTTCTCTGTACATCAGGACTGGGATTTCATCTTTGAGAGGGCAGGGCCATAACAATTTTCCAAAGGGTACTTCCATTGGCAAATCTTAATATCACGACCAAAACCAGGGCAACACTGACCATGGCCTCCAAGTTATTCCAGGCCTGGTCTATATTTAATTGCTTCTTCGAAAATCTGAAATAAGTTTTTATACTGGTGTCAAGCCATCCCCTTCCCTCCATAACCCCCCCTCCCCCATAATCCCTGTTTACCCCCTACTTTTTCTGAATGCTTTCTGCTTCTCTCTCTCTCTCTATTCATGTATTTCCACTTGACTGCTCTTGTTACACTTGTATACCTGTTTATGTGTGTTGTGTCGTCATTTAGCCTTCGAGAAAGACTCTGCTAGGGTCGAAACGTCAGACCATTAACTATTTTTCACATTATTTATACCACAGGTCCTTTTGGTTGGTAAGCAGTTTGCAACAGCTAATTCTATTTATAGCAACTTTTCCTTTCCCCTAACCAGTGGCATAAACAGAGGGCTTCTCAGAATCCTTGCCCCCTCCCCCAATTTTGTTTAACTTTATTTGAGATTGAAAAAAATGCAGAAATGGATGGTACATCCTCAGGTTATGCCACTGCCCCTTACTAAAAGGGATTGTAAATCTTTGGTTTTCAATAGTAAGCAAATCCAAAGAAATTAACAAATTTCCCACTCAATGTTTCACTGAAAAGGTACAAACATTGTTAGATTTTGTAAATTTTGCAACATATTGTTAATTTTGTTTAAAGTGAAAAATTCTATCAAATTAAAAGTTTTTTTGAGATAAATATGAAAGAGTTAGAGCAGGGAAATTTAGAGGAAAAAAAAGTCATGATTATGACTTTTATCTAAAAATTATGACTTAGTACAAGTCGTAATTATCATAACTTATACATGAATATGACAACAATTACAACTTAATTGGTAAAAGTCATAATAATGAATTATGCCAAGTCATAATTATGAGATATAAGTCATAATTATGACTTGCGCTTATTCATAACTATGAGATATAAGTCATTGATATGACTTAAGCTTGAACTTTTCTGTAGAAAATGAACTGAGATTGAAGCGACAAACATATAATATTTACACTTTAGATTTCTGTTGCAAAATAACACAATTAATATAAGTTTTCCCCCCAAACCAGTTACCAAGTAGAAATTCACTGACCTAAAGAATTCTTAGAGCTACGTAAAAACCAGAAATAGACGAACCAGAAATAGTTTGTAGCTTTGGTACAACTCTCAAAAAGCTAAAATTCCCAAAATGTATACACTAATCCGACGGAAAAAAATTGGCAGCGCCCTCTATTGACAAAATTTAACAACTGCGGTGTCGCAAGCTGTGCGTAATATCTTATTCATGTAATGGTACTTCATATTTTAAATTGGATTGTATACTTCAACGTTAGTAAGTTATAAATTAAAGTTGGTTGACACTTTCTGCTAGTTTGCCAAATCTAAGCCGGTTACGGTTTGGTCGGAACAGCTACCTCAGGCAAAATCAAACTCACAAAAATGCTTCACCAATGATCGAAGCTCAAACATGCCCAGGCAAGATGAAGTTCATGACTTTGTGAACCTTCAAGAATGTTCATGAACAACCATGAACGAGAGCACCTAAAAGTTCTGGACAGTTCAGGGAGTGTTCTTTTTTTGAAGTCCAGTAACACTATTGTTTAAACCTTACAATTTTACCACAAAATAGCACCCTCTTGTGATCAAGCATAAGATCTATTCCAACTGCATTAGATGAAGTTTTTAGCTGAGCATCCACAGAAAATGCTTCACTTTTTGCATTTGTCTTAACCAAGCAGTAACATTTAAGTAATATAATAAAGAATATTGCAACCAGACTAGACTAGCTCCCAGTACTTGGGAAAATCTGTGTTTTCCTGGCACATTTCCACATGGCGTCCAAAATGCGCGAGAGCCCCAGCTCCTTAGACTTGTCCAGTCCTCTCTGTACTCGGTTTTTGACAACTCCTACGAATTCCTTGTTGCTTAACTTTCCATCATCTAGGAATTGAAAAAAAAAAATGTGAAATCAATCGTACAAGTTTAGAGATTTGAACTGTTTAGAGATCACGTGTTCGTATACACTCATCATGTCACACACAGTCAAGGCTGATTCTTATCAAGTGGGAGTGTTTCACAAAAACAATACCAAACACAAGTTTTATTCTAGTTCAGAAAAGATAGGTAGATAGCAGAGTTGGCAGCAGGTCATTTTTTGCAAGTCCAAGTCAAGTAAAATCACAAGATATTTAGTCCAAACACAAGGCAAGTCACAAGTAATAAGCAGTCAAGGCGCTGGGCCAAGCGAAAGGGCAAACCAGACTCGAAGTCGGAAGTCGAAGTTGCAAGTCGATCGAAGTCTGGTTATGGAATGCGTCAAGTAAATTCAAAAGTTTATGAAGATGCTCGAGTAGCTTCTGACTTGCCTTGGTCACATATAATTTTTTGCAAGTCCAAGTCAAGTCACATGTCAATGCTGAAAGTTACAAGCCAAGTGAAAAGTAAAAATAATATAAACTCGAGTCCGACTCAAGTCCAAGTCGCTCGACTCAAGTAACACAACTCTGATAGGTATGACTTACCAAGAGTATGGTCTCTGATTGGTTAAAAGTAAATGTATAGGTATTTCTGCAAATGAATTCTTACTCACCATTTTCATCAAAGAGTGTAAATACAATGTCTAGTACCCTATCACTCAGCTGTACATGTGCAACCATATTCCCAACATGCTTCAAGGTATCTGTTTAAAGATGGAGGGAAGTATCAAAGATGTATTGCCAAAAAAAATTTGAAAGCAGTCTAAATATCGAGAGCTTATTGCAAGGACAAAAGCTTGCTAAACATAGAAACCGGTTAACAGCCATTAATTCCACATTTATACTGTTTTGACTGGTGTCCACTGTCTTTTCACTTAGCTAGATAATTTGCTGAGCAATGTTTTCAGCTTAAAGAATGGGGTCATACTTTGGCAATGACCACCCCAATTGTTTTTGTGTAATTTCTATCTGCATGGCCTCTTGATGGTAATGGTATTAAGCATCTTGCAAAGTGATTTCGTCTGAACTGTTCCTGTTGATTAGAAATCAATAAAAGTACGTCGGGAAATTTGACCTCACAGCAAGTTTTGGAGATTTAAATTTTCATGGTGCCCGTTTGTAAATGCTGCGGCCAGAGATGCAGTTGGTACCCGCTGTCACCTCGCTAAACGTGGATGGATTCCACATTCTTAATGTAAATCCCGTGACAGTTTTTCGCCGTTTTCTCAGCAAGCAGACGCCGTTTTCTCAGCTGAAACTTTCACAGGTTACTTTTATCGCAAGTTGCTGATAATTTTGCCCATAAAGTCGACATTACGTTGACAAAAACCAATCCATTACCCTACCTTTAAACAGCTTTATGAAAATGGGCGGAGTGGCAGCTGCATTAGTGTCTAGGCTTACCTTGATCAATTGCTGCACCAGCCACATGGTAGAATGATAAAGCTGTATCTACATCATGTATGCTACTCAGGAAACGCTGAAGGTCCATAAAATCCTGCAGTGTTATGCCCTGCAGTCAAAAATACAGTATATTGACCCCCTTGCATCATAATAATACTAATGGAGCCTTGTAATGCGCCGATATCCGCCATTAAAGGCACTAATGGAGCTCGCTCATGATACACAAAAAAAGGTTCAAAAGAAAGGGACACAAAATATGTATATGAATATTAACAATCAACAATTACTTTAAACAGATGAGTTTTTAGGGCAGTTTTAGATGATGATGTTGTATCAGCAGTCCTAACGTGGTACGGAAAACTATTCCACACTTTCCCTGCAGTAACTAGGAATGAACGTGCTCCCCATGTGTTCTACCAGGGGCCTATTTCACTAAAGTCCCCATTTGCGATCATCGCTATCGCACTTGCGATGAGATCGCAAACCGCAAATCCATCGCACTTGCGACGCCGATGATTTTTGGTTTCACTAAAGTCATCGCAGTTGCGATGATATTAAAAGGAAAATAAATGTTTTGTACGAGGCTAAATGTGTGACCTTTGACATAGCCCGCCAAAAAATCGTCGGTCCTCGCATGGTGGACGTCTTAATGTCAAAATGTTGTTGCCGCGGTTCGATTAAAAACGAAATGCATAAATTGCAGTTTAAATGTAAATAATTTTCATGCTGGTGCATCAAAAATAACAACATGTGGACTATGTTAATGTTTAAACTAAGCATTCATTTAAAAAAGGTTCACATGAAATCATATTCAACTTGTTTCATTTGTAGGCCTATTAATATAATTAATTTTATAACATTTTGTAAATAATAATAATGTAACGTAGAGATTTATGAACATTTGACAAAACTGGTTAAATCATGTATGAAATGACGTCAAAAGTGTTGTCACCGAAAATTGGTACATGATATTAAATTGGAAAGGCTGAATTCTTGATGCAATATCAATGGCCTACATTAATTTTCGGCCAAAATGCTGGCTAAAATAATTGAACCCAATAGATGGAGATCTCCTTTTTACCGATTTTAAGCTCTCTCGTTAAGAGATTAAGGGTTTCCCGAGTCTCCCAGTAAAAGACTGGGAATGAAAATAACGCAATTTTACTCTTTAATTCACGGACAAACTACCGTCAAGACGTACACCAATAATAACATCTAAGCACAAAACGGTGCAATTTATCATAAATTTGCGATGAACTTATACTTTGCGGACACTAACGAGTCATCGCAAGTTGCTCATCGCTAATAATTGTTTTGCGATGAGTAAGTTCGTTGCAAAGATTTAGTGAAATCGTTATTCAAAATCCATCGCTAAGTTGCGATGGTTTTTGGATTTAGCGATCGGTTTCGGCGTTTGCGATGATCAAAACGCGTTAGTGAAATCGGCCCCAGGAGACCTTGATTGGCTGATCTTAGGTTACTGCATGAAGGAGTGTATTGAGTGACAAGATCCGAGATGTAGGACAGCGCCATGTTGTGCAATGATTTAAAGACCAGGAGACAGAGTTTGAAAACTATCCTTTGTTCCACTGGTAACCAATGGAGTTGCTTTAGAATCAAGCATGATGTGTGATCGCTTGCGTGACCGAGTAACCAGTCTTGCGGCCATGTTTTGCAGACGTTGAAGATGAGTGAGCTGTAATTTGTTTACACCGTACAGGAGGGAGTTGCACATGTCCAGCTTAGAAATGACAAGGCAGCTACTGTCTGCCATGCTGGCCATTTTGGGAGTTAAAATTGCTCAGAAAAACTACGGTTAGCGTGTAAACACCGCAACGCATAAAATGCCCACTACACTGTTTCAACAGTTGGGGAAATTGACTACCAAAATGGCGCAACCAAGATTATTGTGATCACGAAGTCACATGAATGGGGTCAATTAAGGACTTTAAAACAAAATAATAATCCTAAGTAATTGTAAAAAACCGAGTTCCACAAGGCACTATGCATTGCTGTACAACCATCACCATATTGCTGTGTCGGTGCAATAGCGCTGTATCTCGATTTTGTAATCACTTCGTATCTTGCACGAGACGCTCCTTGCAAAACGTCAGATCTCAAGACCTCAGGGACATTTTAATCAAGACACAACAATCAGTTTCCCTTGTGGTTTATTATTTGATATCTGGGGAAAAAAGGTTGTATCATAAACTTGGGTGTGATCCTTGGCTACAGGGCAGTTAACGGTTGTATGGCTTCTGACTGGCACCCCCAAACAAAGATATTGACAAATAGGGAGACTGCCAACATAGGGCTAGATAGCTCAGATGGGAGACAGCCGGCGCGTTAATCAGGAGGTCGTTGGTTCAAATCCTGCTTTGGTCAATTTTTCTTTGTTCAACCCAAAATCATATAAAAATTGTAAAACTAAGTAAGTTTCCCTTGTGGTTTATTATTTGATATCAGAAAGATTTATTTACAACCGCATTTAGAAAATCATCTGAGAACACGCTACGGTCAAAATAGAAAAGGTGTAGATACTAACATGACCCTTGGCGTCCCCGGCAAACTTCTTCTTGACCCTCTTCCGCATCCGTAACTTTTTAGGTTTTGGAATCTGATCTGCGTATACCAGGAGGAAGTTGGCCAGGTTCAGCTCGGTGATCTTTCCATTGACGGGTTGGTATCTTTCAAACTATAAAAGAGGACAAGGAGGGGAAGTATGTAGTAACTTTTTGTTTCAAGATTTCTTGTAAAATATTTGATTTGGCGTGTCGTGGCCGAGCGGATAAGCTGATTAGCAGAGTGTGAGTTCGAGTCCCAGTCGTGACACTTGTGTCCTTAAGCAAGACACCTAACCATTATTGCTGCGTCTTTCGGATGGGGCGTAAACCCGTAAAAGAACCCAGTGCATTTATCACAAAGAGAAGGGGTTCGCCCCGGTGTTCCTGGTTTGATCGGCTTCATATTGCGCCACAGCACCTTGTAAACCATTACATGGTGCTATAAAGGAATAGGTCTCATACTTAAAAAACGTAGCTCCACATACCTTGCAGGGAAAAAATATTTCGCACTTTGATACGCCCCTAGGTGTGGTACAGCGCTATTTAAAAATCAAGTTTTATTATTTTCATTCTGGAAATTGTATTGGCACCACTTTAAAGAAAAATAGAAGACAGATTGACCTACCTCCATTTTCAGAATCTCTTCCTTCAGGTGTTTGTGAAATTTACCAAAGGATTCGAAAGTCAACTTCTTGTCCAGGTTGGGGCCAAAGAAGAAAGTGTCCAAAGAGCTGTTGAAGGGTTTGTTCAGAGTGTTTCCTGTGGTCTTACGGTCGCGGTGTTTTTTCCCCGTTGCTGTTTGAGCTCGGATGACATCTGTCACCTACAAGAGAGAAAATGGATTTTAAAAAATGAAGTTATCAAATTATAACATGTAGGAAACAACCTCCAGTGGGGGTGGTATACTAAAACGATTGGAGTTAAAACAAAAAATGAAGAACTCTGGCAGGGAAAGCCAATAGTGACAGAAATCTCTTCTAAAGTGGCTGACCATTTGGTTCTAAAACCACAAAAAACAATGACAAAACAAACCCTCGCCAATGAGGGATGTGCGTTACCCACCAACAAGCCAAGCCGGGCAACTTAGAAAAAAAGTAGATAAAAATATTTTATTTATAAAAATATTTTGATTTTTCACCGAAAATAGTCCCGCAGGAAGGCCCAGTAACGGTTGAGATAATCCCGGCAGCTACTGGTTAAAAGTACCAACATAAATACCTTATGAAGTCTGTTTCTTAATTATTTTTGTCAAGCTTTCTTCACCTGTTGAAATTCATCGTAAGATACGTCGCCATCCCCATTGATGTCAAACAGCCGAAAAGCAATCTCAAAGTGTCTCTCAGGAGCTATGAAATAAAACATACAAATTGTGAAAACAATTTTGCGTGTTGTTGCTGAACTGATAAGAGCACCGGACTCGGGTGTTTCTGATCAGCAGAGCGTGGGTTCGAGTCCCGGTTGTGATACTTGTGTCCTCAAGCAAGACATTTAACCATTATTGCTTTGTTTTATTTACCTGCTCGTTTAGTTACACATTTACATTTGTTCTTGTGAAAGTGAGCTACATTACTGAACAAACTATTAAATAAAATAACTGTAAACATGTACAATCTCTTGTCTAACATGTTTCTTTTGTTTTAGTGCGTTGAACTGTGAACAGTAAATTTAAAAAAGAGTGGCGGCCATCTTGAAAAAATAAAATAAAAGGCCCCTGCTGCTTCCTTTTTTTCAGGAATCCGGACGCTAAACATCCTTTTTTCTTTCTTGGCCTAACCTAGACTTTAACAGACTTACTTGACAAGACTGTGATTAGAAACATGTAGTCAGCGAAGGAGATCAATCCACACTCCCCCAGCTTCCCAAAAATACTGTCCTCATCAAACTTCTGGTTCTTCAAGTTCAGTTTCTACACAACATTGAAAAGAATTTATAGAAAATCACTCAAATTGTTTACTTCACACCCAGTTTAGACATGCGCTCTCAAGTTGCGCCAGCAAAATTATTGATTTAAAGGCCCTGTACACGATTGGTAAGATCGAAAAACACAAATGTTCACAGATTCACACATAACTTACATGATTTAAAGTAAGTAATGGTAGAAAGGATTCCTTAAAATATTTCTGCCTGAAATGCTATCGTTTCTGAGAAATGAGTAAAACAATAGTTTTTATCGCGCGCGATAATAAACTCCATGTTTGAAAAACAGAAAACACATAAGGTCTCTTTTCACTATTTTCTCGTGATCTCGATGACCAATTGAGCTCAAATTTTCACAGGTTTGTTATTTCATGTATGTGGTTGATTACACAAAACATGAACACTGTCTGTGATTATTTTGTCAGCTCTGCCAATCCTGTATAATACCTTTAAGTTTTTGAAAAGTTTGACATCTGAAACAGTTAGGAGCGACTGGACGCGCTGCAAGTAAAAAAAAACGACTGTTGCAGTCGTTCTAAACAACTTTGGAGCGTCTTAGTTCCATATTGAATGGTCAGATAGTAGGAGGGTTGACTGTGTACTGTGTACTGTGTAGACGTATTCACCACAATAGTTTATCCATATCATTTAAAAACACAGTGGATGATACTGAATGTCAGATAGTGATACAACTGAAAGGTGTCGCTTTCCAAATAGAAATACAGTGAGCTCAGACTCAGTACCAACTTTACACCAAGTCGTCTTTCCCAAACCAAATTGTTTTTACAAACCTATTACTTTGACATTCACCAAACATCAATTTCGTAGTCTGAACTAAAATAAAAACTCAGACAAAACTTAACTTTCCGCATACCTTTGCTTCAACTTTCTTGAACTGATCAAGTCCCAGACCTTTTGACAAAAAGAGAAGGGAAAAAAAATGGTGATAACTGGAAATTGTCTTCCAGCTCTCCCTTAATAACAGTGGTTCTTAAGAGCTAATCCTTGATTTAGAGTTCTAAAGCTAGTCTCACCTTCTGGTTGTTTCTCGTCCGGAGTGATGGTCCGAATGAAATCTTCTGCCGTCATGAATATCTCTGAAATGCCGTCATCCGTGACCACCTTCAGCGTGGCAAAGTAACGGAAAATCTTGTCTGGGGTTGAGTAGGCGCGAATGCGGTTTTCATACTCGATGATCTTCATGAAAAAAAGAAACCAACTACACATTATTGTTCTCTGCTTTACACATGTGACATATTATTCTTATGTGTGATTTGAGCCATTGCATGGTGAGGTATCAATGTATATTTGGTTTGCGGTAACACCATGTGTATATCTACTTGCTGGGTACATGTAGATTTTGTTCTTTTGAGAACTTGTCTTGTTATTTACTCAACTGCCGCTGCCGCAGAGTTATCTCATGTATGCTAGGTCACATCAAGTGTGGGGACTGGTCTTTGACAATTACTAATGTTGTTCATATGTGCTTTATTAAGTAAAGCAGTAAAACTCTTCATAAAATCTGGGCCTCTATCAGCAATCTTGACTTGTGAGTTTACCTTTCTATCTCTGAAACCAGGCCCTTTCTTCTTCTTCACCACTTCTTCTCCTTCCTCATCACTCTGGTCCTCCAATGCCATGGCAACATCTTCCTCTGATTTCTGGACCTCTTGTGCATGCATTATCTGTGCCCTGTGACCAAAATAGTATTTGAACATCATTAATAAATTTAAATTAATAAAGTATTTATCTATAAACACATTTTGGGGTGAACAAAGAAAACAGAATCAAAAGATCAAGAAAACATCACTCACATTTTGTAAATTGCTGATTATATTTATGCAGAGCTGTCATCAAATTCAAGTCTTTTTGGGCAAGTCTAAATCTTGCATGGCGAGTCTTTTAACTTTTGTTAATTTTAAAAAAATCAAGTCCATGTTAAGACCAAGACCCAAACAAAATAAGGCAAGTCTAATTTATGTCACTCTTTGTAAACTGAATATTCTTAGACTCCGGACTTGTTGTTTGGTATTTTTAATAAAAACCGAAATTAATAAAAGAATCGAATGAAAAAAGTCTCACACTCAGGTCACTAACTCTCTGCTCTGCTCTATTTGATTATATGGGGTATTTTTTTTGTAGAATGCTCTTCCTTTTTGTGTATATGTCTCAACCCCGCTCACCTCCTCCCCAAACCTCGACCCCGCCCCTTTTCCTGGTATCCTCTTAAACACTGACAAAATTATTCACAATCATGCACTGAAGTGCTGACCTTTCCCACATGATGGCTGCGGTTACCACACCAGCCCCACCCCCAAAGAGGGACAAGACGTGTTTGATACGAGATGGGGACTGGATGATGACACCAGGGGGTGCACTTGTCAAGCTCCTCCATTGCTGCTGAACGAGGACTTGGAGAGTCCGCCTTGCTGCAGATTGGAACATCCTGTGTTTGCAAACCGTCTCTTCACCTAATGGAAATTAATTTATTTGAAACAACTGGCATGAGCTAAAAATAAAATAAAAGTAAAGTTTACATTTTGTGTTTTACAAGCACTCTTCTTGCCTTCTCAAGTTCTCAGTTTTTGGTTGCAAAGCCAAAATAAATCATCATTTTATAAATAAGTAAGTTAAGCATCTACAAACATGAAATGCCCTCAGAAGAAACAAATAAAGCCATAAAACGTACATATTTTTATAACAAACATTTGAATTCCGTTGTTAGAATATTAAAAAGACAATTTCTACCTGATCAAAACATCACCAACCACACGTCAATTGAGCATTTTTCATCACTGTACTTTGCTAAATGGTACCCGTTTCAAAATCAAGTTTACCCGCACATAGTAAATAAGCGATTTTTTGTTATTGAATTGAGGTACCAGTCTATATAGGCAGGGTGTCATGTCTGGTTCATCTGCCTCTCAATCATAGAACAACTGTGCATTCAATGCGGCTGAGGCATTGCGGAAGAACCAGACTACAACAAACTTGACAGCAAAATGGCGTTCAGATCAATCTTCCGCTTGGACCGCTGCAAACAACAAGCATTTTCTGCTTTTTCTGCTGTCTCGAAGTCTGGCAAAAAGGTAAGAAATAACCATGCTTTATTTAATGAAATTTTTCACCAGTTATGTTGGTTATTATAACTGCTCTTTAATCACCTTGGCAAATATAAATAAATAGATCAAGTATCACAACAACTTAAAAAATCGGAAGCCGGTTTCGTTTAGTGACTGCATGCTGCTGGTCCCCGCGCCATCCACAAGGAAGGATGCAGGAAGCAAAATAGCTGCTTGAAATGTTTATCGGATCCCACACCCACCAAAGATCTGCTGGTCGAAATTAATATGACATTTAATGTGGCAAAATGCCGTGTCCGAGCTTCACTATTTCTCTGTCAACATTTAACTTTAACTTTTTTAGCTAGCTTTTCAATAGTTATAAATCTACACTAACACTGGATTGTAATAATAATTATTTGTATTTTTATGTCGTTTTACCTTTAAATTTGATTTCAGTCACACAATGGGCACTGTGGTCATAAGGTTTATCGCGAATAGCAAAATACCAAGAGAGAGCGCTGTTTTGCCGCGCATGATAGTGTAGTGAAAGGGGGCAACCCGGGAACTCGCGCACGACGACCGACTGTAGCATTTGCCCTCTCTGCCCTCCCATGATCCATTGCGATTCTGAATCGCGATAAACCTTATGGAAAGAAAAATGGGTCAAAAAGTGCTCCCTTTTCCTTCCAGGAAGTTTGCAATTGAATTTGGTCTATTTTTTAGTTAAATTAATTATGAGGGCAGAGACACTGTATGTATCCATCCCACACACCCTCTGTTGTGGGCGAGGCTTCATGGATCAATCTTATTTCTGATTGCATTTCTTGATTGTTCTTTAATTCACCAGGATATTCACCGTTTCCTACCTGGGAGTCTAAGACTTTGTGCAGCGGCTTACTGTACGGCACCCGATGATCACGGTGAGACTTTAGTCCTGTTCTGATAGTTCACAGAGGCAATGAAAGCAAATGTGCCCATACCTCCACACCCCTGGTCACTAGCTCCCCACCACTGGTCATTACCTCCATGCCCCTGGTCATTACCTCCACACCCCTGGTCATTACCTCCATGTCCCTGGTCATTACCTCCATGCCCCTGGTCATTACCTCCACACCCCTGGTCACTAGCTCCCCACCACTGGTCATTACCTCCATGCCCCTGGTCATTACCTCCACACCCCTGGTCATTACCTCCATGTCCCTGGTCATTACCTCCATGCCCCTGGTCATACCTCCACACCCCTGATCATTACCTCCATGCCCCTGGTCATTTCCCCCATGCCCCTGGTCATTACTTCCATGCCCCTGATCATTACCTCCATGCCCCTGGTCATTTCCCCCATGCCCCTGGTCATTACTTCCATGCCCCTGGTCATTACCCCCATGCCCCTAGTCATTGCCTCCTTGCCTCTGGTCATTGCCTCCATGCCCCTGGTCATTGCCTCCATGCCCCTGGTCATTGCCTCCATGCCCCCTGGTCATTGCCTCCATGCCCCTGGTCATTGCCTCCATGCCCCCTGGTCATTGCCTCCATGCCCCCTGGTCATTGCCTCCATGCCCCCTGGTCATTGCCTCCATGCCCCCTGGTCATTGCCTCCATGCCCCTGGTCATTGCCTCCATGCCCCCTGGTCATTGCCTCCATGCCCCCTGGTCATTGCCTCCATGCCCCCTGGTCATTGCCTCCATGCCCCCTGGTCATTGCCTCCATGCCCCTGGTCATTGCCTCCATGCCCCCTGGTCATTGCCTCCATGCCCCTGGCCATTGCCTCCATGCCCCTGGTCATTGCCCCCATGCCCCTGGTCATTGCCCCCATGCCCCTGGTCATTGCCTCCATGCCCCTGGTCATTGCCTCCATGCCCCTGGTCATTGCCCCCATGCCCCTGGTCATTACTTCCATGCCCCTGGTCATTGCCCCCATGCCCCTGGTCATTGCCCCCATGCCCCTGGTCATTGCCCCCATGCCCCTGGTCATTGCCTCCATGCCCATGGTCATTACCCCCATGCCCCTGGTCATTGCCCCCATGCCCCTCGCCATTGCCCCCATGCCCCTGGCCATTGCCTCCATGCCCCTGGCCATTGCCCCTATGCCCCTGGTCATTGCCCCCATTAAGGCCCCCCATGCCCCTGGTCATTGCCTTGAAAAGTGAAAGTGCCCTTGAAAATATTCCAGTGCAAATTTTAATTTTCATCATAGAGGTGCCCTTAACTGCATGAAAGTCCAATGTATGCATACCACTTGGGTGGGATTCGAACCCATAACCCTCGCCAATTCTAAAGCAGATGATCAATGAGTGTTTTCCCACTATATCACCGAGCGTGCACAGTGACAAGAGGGGTATGTTCTGTTCCCTGTTACTGTCAGACATCTGCTCCTAGCAATGCAAAGGTCGTGGGTTCGAATCCCACCCGTTTGATTTGCCTGTGGATTTTTTTCACAGAACTCAGGAAAGTACTGAGTATAAAGTGCTTTTTAAAATACACATCAGTACAGTGTAAGGGTAAAATACAAATTAAAGGGGTCTAATTCTTTATCCTGATGCAAACATTAGCATCTATTAGATCGTTGCGGTACCTGCTGCTAACACATAGGGTTTGAACTGCCTCTAGCCACCGGGCTAGCTCGGTGGTGTAGTTGTAAGAAGTCTGCTCTAATGGCAATGCAAAGGTCGACTGGTCTTTGGTTCGAATCCCACTCGAGTAATTCGCCTGTGGATTTTTTTCCCCAGAACTCAGGAAAGTACCGAGTATACAGTTCTTTTAAATGCACATAAAATAGGTAAAAACAAATGTTTATCCCGATGCAAAAACTAACATTGTCTACATGTATTAGGCATATAATATGTTGTTTTTCAATGAAGCAAACAGCAGAACCATAGCATTTCCTGCGTAGAATGGTACACCGTTTGCACGTAGTTTTGTGGTTATGCCTTAGTATTTATAACACCATCATTAAACTTAATCACCCATTAAATTCATGGACAGAAACTTATCTTTTTGTGGTAGTGACTGCATTTGCTTTTAAGATAAGTGTTTTTCACAGGTTAGCAAGAAAATAAGGCGGCCATCTTGCGGTTTTGCATTGTTACCTCACTTATTTTCGTGTAGTCAGCACCGGAAGGTTAGCATACCTTTTCGTGTGCTTACGGTTAGCAGCGCTATGAAATAGAAACTCGTATATAAGCACAGAATCGGCCGTTAAGCAGCTCTATGAAATTGGGCCCAGGTCATACATACTCAGAGAGTGACACTTTACGACCTCCATGCCCATGGTCTTTGTCTTGGTGCCCTTTGAAATGTTCCATTACAAAATTACATTTCCCTCAAGTCGTAGAGGTACCCTTTTCAAAGGAAAAACTGCATTGCCTTTTCAACAGCCACGCATCAGTGACAGTACCAGTCTGATTTCACATACTGTATTAATTTTTTCCGATGGTCAAATTTGCATTTATGACTGTGTCCAACTCATATATTAACCAGTAGATACTTTCTGCAGTGTGTGCCAGGTATCCTCTTAAATTATTCAAAATTGTGCAAATGATTTGAATCTATTTTGCTGAGTTGCGGTCAAATGACATCACATGCTGCCACGGTCACTAAAAGTCCTCTTGAAAACTCGTCAAATTTAAAATTCTAATGAAATGTCAGTTGTTAAGTCACTCTGTGTTGAGGTGCTCCGCTGTTTCTATACCTGCATAAAAGTAAAACATAAATGTTTCAAACACTCTGTGTGCTACTGTACAATAAGCTTTTGAGATTCCTGAATGTAGTGAATATAATCAAATTATGTTTAAAGGCAAACTGTTGTCGTCCTTGCTCATTGGTTGTACATGTTGGATGCTTTAGTCCTTATAAATAAATAAAATCATTCTGTTTTGTTAATTATGGAATTAACATTTAGTTCATTATCATTATTATTGATATTTTATTTGACATTAAAAACAGTCGTTCAGAGTAAATACATATAACAAGTAAACTGATAAAAGCCAAGGATACATGTATGATGTAGCCCCAAAAGCTGATTAAATTTGGCTTATTTCTATTGGGGTCCTTAAAAAACAAGAAGACAAAAAATTAAGACCACAACAAGAAAAATTGCACAGGAAAAAATGAACTCTGTTGAAAATTAGATTGAGACGATAGATATATTGTTACACTGCCCTTTTAAATTGATAATATTATGATTATTAGAACATTTGAACATTTCGTCGCTCGTACCACGAACCGACCTAACTGACAAAAATCACACACTTTTGCAAATATTTTTTTTTACAAATTATTAATATACTCATTACTGTTAACATTTTCAGCAAGTTTCAGAACTAAATACGTAGTACTTTTGTAATTACACTAATTACTAAAAACGACGTATCACTAGATTTGCCGTTTTGTCTTTTCACAAAGTGACCTATCTAGATACGCCACTTTACCAATGATGTACTATGCGCTACAGCGCGCGCAGTTCGGGCGCGCGTGTAAAATTTGCGTACCACGAACTGACCTAACTCAAAGCGTGGTATTTTCACAAAGTGACCTAACTAGATACGTCTCTATTATGCATTGGTTTGTACACGGCGCTCTGCGGGCAAAACTCGTTTAGGTATTATTTACTAATTAAAATAGTTGCGGGGATTAAATGAAATTGACAGTTCTGTATTAATAAAGTAGTCGGCTTTATTTTTGTCTTAAAAAATTTTATACAAATAGTTAGCAGAACCCGAAACAGCAGTTTGAAAAATAGTGCAACTTCATTCGTGATTTTCTCCAAACATGTTTTTTTATACTGTGTACGAGTTAGGTCGGTTCGTGGTACGCGCGACGATTTAATGCCTTCAGTTATCTCACTTAAAGATATGGGCATTCTTTGGTAAGGAACCCGATTAGCAATTGTGTAATTTTTATCTGAAAGCAACCTTGTTTTAAAGATGGCAATGGTAGTAAACATCCTGCCAAATTATTTTTTCTGAAAGTGCCCTCATTGATTAGAAATCAATCATGTCAAAAAAAGAAATCAATCATGTTAACAAATCAGACTCTCCAAAGATTGCCTGTGGGCAACTTTTGGAAATTTTCCCTGGTGTCAGTTTGAGTATTGCACTCAAAGGGGCCAGAGATGCAGTTGGTACCCGCTGTCACCTCGCTTAAACGTTGATGGATTTGATGTTCTTGATGAAAATACTGTGACAGGGCTTCATAATTTTGCATATAAATCAGTAGACGTTGACAAAACCAAACGACGACCTCTCCTGGAATCCTTCATTTACTCCAAAGCAGGGGTAGCTTTTTTTTTCTGTGAATTTTTATGGTGTATTATTTATTTTGTGGTTTCATACTTTTGCTTCATAACGTACCTCAGAGTGTGGGTTTGAATCCTGGTCTTGACACTTGTGTCCCTGAGCAAGATGCTTTACTATATTTACTTCTCTTCACCCAGGGGTATAAATGGGTACATGTATCTGCAAGGCCATGTTTCAATTTTTTGTAGCAAGCTTAGGCCAAACATCCAAACATTTGAGTCCATAATGTCCACAGTTTTGACAATTCCTGGGGAGAACCCTTCTATACAATTACATGAATTCTCAAAGTTAAATGTGTGGGAGGAGACGGGAGTAACAAAAAGTTCAATCCATGGCTTCAATTTTTTTGCAGAAATCATGGCACACTTGACATGTAGACATCAAGAATATTTTCCTGGCAATGCATCCTTTAAGTTTAATCACATACTCACAACTTCCATATTGGTCTGCCTGAAGCAGTCTGTCAATCATCTACAAGTCCCCGGAAATAAATTGAAGCTTTTAAGGATTTGTAATAAGTTTTATTTTTTTCACCCGTTGGGAAAGTAAGTGTTTTATTTGTATGTTGGATAAGGGAGTCAGACAACGTTTGCTATTGTACGCAGCATTTTAATTGAGTTTATTTTAATGTGGGAAAGCTTTTACATGTACATGCCTGTAAGGGCCATGAACTGAGTTTCTAATTAGTGAAGGTAGTCCAGTCAATCTACGTGTAGCCCATTTTAGGGCTCAACCCACCACTAATTGCAAAAGAAACTATTGACTTCGACTATAGATGCAGTTCAGAGATGTCCCCTGAGCACCATACTCAAAGTCTACATGGGGTACCTCTACATGTATGTGCAAAAGGTCAATTTCAAGGGGCACCAAGGCAATGAACAGCGACCTGGAGGCAATCGCCTCTGTTGCCTCTATCTAGTGTTTTTTTAAACATATACTTCATGTAACTTTAAGAGATTACTGATGCCAAACCTCCTTCTAAATGTTATATAAAAGCAATTGTTATACGAATATTGGAGCATAAGATTGCATTGTGCAGAATGTAACAAGTTTACCATGACATGACCTTGCTTTCTTTGAACAAACATGCAGGGAACAATTAGTTTGAAAATGACGCTGGGCATGCCGGGAAGTGTTTTTTAGTTATCCACTCCATATTAAATGTTGGTGTGTCACAGTGCAGATGGCAAAATAAAAGATGACAAGGGTCTGTGTGTGCAGTAAAAAGAAGGAAAAAGTTGGTGTTGGGGAACCCCTAGTTAAATGGGTGTTACAAATTTGTTTCATTCACACATATTTTTTAAATATGTGTACACACTTTTTTGTTACATAAAAAAACACAAAAAAAACGCCAACATAGGGCTAGATAGCTCAGTTGGTAGAGCGCCTGCACGTTAAACCGGAGGTCGTTGGTTCAAATCCCGCTCTTGTCAATTTTTCTTTGTTCAACCCAAAATCATTTAAACATTTACCCAGTCAGTTTCCCTTGTGGTTTATTATTTGATATAAAAAAAAAAAAATTACACAAAATTTTCAAAATGAATTCACTGAAACACTACTCTACATTTTTTGCGGAACAATTTGTACAAATTAGACATTTCCGCTTGTCTTGCCCTGCCTTATTTGTACTGATTACAAGTCACTATGGTAACAGGTTGCCGTACACTTGTGTCAACATGTCTAAGTCAGCCAGTTTCCTTGTATTGAGTGTGTAATTAATTGGTTCTCAATGTTCCAATCAGTTTAATAGACTCTGATAGATCTGTTCTAATCAGAATTGCACACAACAGGAAGTCATTCGTTGAGCTGTATGAGCCTTGTTTAGTCATGGGGCAACTTCTAGAACTAAGAGACACTGAAACAGAGGCAAATTGGGAGGTATATTCAAAATACCACGTCTTGTAGAGAAATACCTTATAAAACAACATACAGGACTTCTGAACAGAACTTAAGTTAAAAACGTACAGACAGGGAAAATACAGGACAAACTCAGGACAAACAAACAAAGCAAATAAAGCTAGAACGGAACAGTAAGGTAAATCATAACTAGAAACTCATAGAGGTGAAGGTTGAAAAGGGAAGAAGCTACTCAAGATAATTAGAGACAACATGTTTTTTGTAAGGGATACAAGAGAAACCTGTGCATCAATACTTTGACTTAATGTTTGTTTTTGGTTTGTTTCCCCACAGGGGTGCAGTGTGAATACCGGAATGGTCTCCCCGTCCTTCTCGTACCTCTACCCTCAAGAAGAGAGCGCTGCCAGTTTACCCTGAAGCCGGTAACAGAGACGGTCGGCGATTTCATCAATCATGTTCAAGCCGAAGATGGGGGAGTTGATAGGGCAGGAATATACAACGAAGGTACGCACAGAGTTTGATGACATTCATGCACTCAGTCTTCTTTATCCAAAACACCAGCGGCAAGATGTGGAGTCTCTGTTGACCCATTTTTACACTCTTGAAAAATATTTATGATCTCTGTTTGCATACTTAAAGGGAAAGTATATGTTTTGTTATCAATCTTGAAATTATTGCCAATAAAAACTTACTTGGTTACAAGTACAGCAGCTTTCGATAATATAAAGCATTTTGAGGATCATTTCACTTCGAAGTAATGTGGTTATGGAATAAAGATATAAGTTTTTATCCCCCAAAATTTGAATCTGAGAAGTGTTACTGTCAGACACGTTTCTCTGATAGTGTATTCTATTGAGATTATTCTTCCTGCGTGGACATATTCGCTCCGGATTTTCGGCAATATCTCAAAAACGCTACCACCTTTTGAAATCAAAAGGTTAGTTTTCTTGTATAGGATTAAAACAATTGAACGGCTCAAAAAAACAGAGGTTTACATTTCCTTTAAAAAGACAAAGATACTAATAGGGAGTCGTAGTAAATGTAATAAATAATAATAATAATAATAATAATATGGATTTATATCGCGCTTTATCACACCCAAGGGCGTCTCAAAGCGCTCATTATTACCCCTGGTCACTGGGCCATTTATTTCATTCCTTAAACCATCTCAGCTCCCTGGGGAGTATACAGCCTGTGCTGCAATATATGCGCTACTAAGCTAAATCAATCACAAGAACCATCTCTGCCCTCACAGGTACCCATTTTACCCCTGGGTGGAGAGAAGCAATTATAGTTAAGTGTCTTGCTCAGGGACACAAGTGTCATGATCCCGGGACTCGAACCCACACTCTGCTGAACAGAAACACAAGAGCTTGAGTTCGGTGCTCTTAACCACTCGGCCACGACACTCCACAATAAAGGGCATTACATGTATTTACCAATAAGGTACTCAAGGCACTAGAACAAAGAGAAACATTTTCAAGACAGGTTTGTGAAATTGTTGAAATATGAGACCGATTTACGTAGCACCCTGTAAGGGTTTACAAAGTGCTGCGGCACACTCAGCAGCCACTGCCAGAAACACCAAAGGTGAGCCTACATTTAAGTTAAACCTCTTCGGCAGTACTTACCACTCCATGACATCATCAAAACAAAATCACACGGTTACACCATCACGCACTTTTTAAGTGACCGTTTGATATTTGCGTGTAATACATTTTTTGAAGAACACAATCACTTTTAAATAGATATAGACCCTTGTGACTAAATAAAATTAATTATAGCCAAATTTCCTTTGAAATTAGCCCATATTTGTCTTGGTTCATTTCACCTAGTAGTGGTAATTAGGTCCGAGGCTAAGTAATTGCTCTACTAGGAGAGCTGGTCCTTGGTGGATTTTTTTCAGTGAAAACCAACCCCGATGGTAACAAGACAGTTGGCATGCTATTTGGCTAGGTCTAGTTAAGAATATGGACAAATTTTGAAAAAAGAAGGGGAAAAAATGGCGGAGTAGTGACTTTTTAATTAAAAACTGTTACTCGATAAGTCAGCCATGGCATAATGAAAGGTTTTGAAAAGCAGCATGTAACAGCATCAGAGTCAAGCATTCTCCTGAAGACAATGAGAGCATACTGATCGAAATGTTGAGGTTCCTTTCCGTAAAGCCATAACAGAGATTAATGTACGTGGTGTCTCCGCAAACCTCTCAAGATTGTTTATCACACCAACAGCGGAAATACCACCAATTACAGGCATGGCAATTACAGGCATTGTATTCCCGTCAAGCAAAGTTTCAAATCTTACTTATTTAAGCCTTTGCCCCTTTCAGAAAGCTCTTGATATTTAGGTTTTTTTCTGCAATTGCCTCTGTTGCCGCCATGAAGTATCAGGCTTGCCCTTGATCATGTTGATACAATACATTGTAGGTTACAACTAAGTAGTGTGTTGCACCACGCATTGTTTGACATGTTTAACCTTCCTACATGTACTTCCTACTTGGTGTAACATTTTCAAGTACAAGTACATGTCAACCATTTGATGCCATTCAATTGCACAGGTTTTGTGTGGCTGCACAATTGTACAAAACTACTATGTACTGAGCAATAATGTATTCACCACATGTTTCTGATTGTGGGCTGGCATGTTCATCTGTCATTCAAAACCAATAGTGGGTGATATTGAATGGCCTGGCAGTACAAGTCAATATAAGTTTCCTCAATGTTCAAATTTACACATAAATGTGCACAACAGCTTAATGCTCCAAATGAATGACACAAATCCTGATGATTTTTGAGCCGTGTCACGCACAACGCAATAGATCTTTCCAATAAAGTTAAATTGTGAGCACATGTGTAACATTGTCAAAGACTAGTATCCACAATTGATGTGCTCCAACATTATGAAATAATAACTGTAAAAGTTTAAGCTCAATCTGTCATTGGAGTCACAAGAAAAAAGTGGGGAAAAACCTAATGTTTTCACTGTTTTCAAACATTGAGTTTTGGACTTGCAAGATCAAAACTAATGGTTTTTCTCAATTTCTCAAAAACTATTGCATTTCAAGCACAATTATTTCCCACCATGACCATCTATATACATTGTACCATCAGGGCTCGAATTTTACACTGGACCACAGGCCCGAGGCCAGTAATTTTGGTGTTGGGCCAGTAAACTTATGACCTAACAAGTCCGATGGTCTTGTGTTTTTCAATTAAATAACATAAACAAATTATGTTCAAATGTTGACTTTGGGTCTGACAAATTATCTTTCAATTCTATGAGTAATCAAGTATACTCTTCTCTTACTTGTCTCAGTTCTGGTTCATATGAAAGCAGTCAAATGCATGTTAAACTGTGGCAACAAGTTTTTTTTTCTTTTCACATTTTGAATCGGGTCTTGTAAAAAAATGTCTGGTCCAGTAAAGATTTTGAGCTACAAGCCCTGTAGTCTTGTGGATTTTCTCCCCAAATTCGAGCCCTGACCATGTGTATGTAAGTTGTGTGCAAATCTGTGAACATTTATATTTTTACTCTTACCAATGTTATGCTCACCCTTTAACCATGGAGGCGCTTTAAAACTCCTTATTGGCAAAATGAGGGAACATTTTGCCTCCTGATACAGAAGTGTCCCTTTGGCGTGCAGTGCAATTTGTTGCCTTCAAGTTGTACAACTTTTGTTGGAAATTTCTCTGCCTTTTGGGACTGATTCTGACTGTACAATAGCGGGGTTCGAATGTGGGAGAAATATCCACAAGACTGCAGTGCTTGCTCAAAATGTTCAGAAATTTTTGTACAAGACCGGAATCAAAATGAGGACAAACTTCCTGATGCCTGACAACATGCATTTCAATGTTTTTATCTGAATAATAATTGCACTTAGACGTGTAAGAGAAAATTTATCCCATTTGTCTCCTTGAGTATTAAGTATAAGTCATTACTCAGTATAATTAAAAAGGTATTTTTCTGACTCAGTCAACATTTAAACATAATTTGTTTCTATTCAATATAGATAGTTCCCAGTAGACGCCATCTTTACGGGCAAATCGCATTTTGGCTTGCAGGCGCATCAAGCGCTCAAATTATTAACGCAGCCGCGTCATTCACTAACCAATCATGCAATGAGTTTGGTGAAATATGCGCGACCTGCACGCCGTTCTCACGCGTAACGCATGACTGTGTGTTCCAAATTGCCCGTAAAGATGGCCGACTTACGTCATACTGCAACCTATCTATACTACACAGTGAAGGGACATTTATTGTTCATCAGTTGAACCCCATAAGTTTAAGTTGCCCTGCACTAAAATCACTGGCCTTCTGGGCCTGTGATCCACTATAAATCTCAAGCCCTGAATGCCTACAGTTCCTTTGTTTTGTTAATATTGATACAATTAAAAATATTCACTCAAGGTTTATGTAATAGTGCAGGTATACCAGCAGATAGTCATTTTGTTTTTGCAATATTTTACGGCTGCAAGCAAAATACATGTACGTATTCAAGCTACATTTGTACTGTGATTTGGGGGTCTGCATGCATTTTCCTGGACTTTGACAGGATTTGAGATGGGGATATTTTCTTTGGGGGATTGATTCTGCTGTGAACTTTCTATAACCAGGGAGAATTAACGATGACTAGAGCAAGCTAGTCGAAACGTTGAGACCTATTAAGAACTCACTCCGCGGCAGTGTAGTTATTAACAAGAAGTCCCCCCCCCCCCGATCCACATAGCGAAAGTAGTAATAACAATAATAATAATTTATTCATTTATTATGCGCAAGTTTCATAAAAAATATGTACAGATGCGCATTACAATAGTAAAAAAGTACAGATGTAAACAGTAATTTAAGAATATAAAAAATTAAAAAAAGGAATATACACTGAAAAATACAAGAACAGTAGTTAAAAACTATCAACAGAAATTATACATCAGCCGGCCAAAGGCCGCATAAAAAACTAATAAAAAGCCTGCCGAAATAAATGGGTCTTGAGCAACGTTTTGAAGGTACCTGTATTATTGGCGATCCTGATGGCATGTGGGAGAGCATTCCAAAGTTTAGGGGCAACACACTCAAAAGCGCGATCTCCCAGAGTACTTTTAGTTTTACAAAGTGGGTAACTGAGAATGGAAGTGTCGTTAAAACTACGAAGACAATATTTGGACAAAGACCTTTTAGTTAAAAGATTACACAAATATGAAGGCGCTTGCCCATTTAGGGATTTATACACAAACAGCAAAATTTTAAAATTGATCCTAAGTCTGACAGGTAGCCAATGTAAATCAACTAGCAAAGGCGTGATATGGCAATATCTATTTTCATTACAAACAAGCCTAGCACATGAGTTTTGGACCCGTTGAAGCTTATTAATGAGATTGTCTGGCAAACCATAGAGGAGGCTGTTACAATAGTCCAAACGACTTGATATAAAGGCATGAATTAATTTTTCAGTGCAACTCCTTGACAGATATTTTCTGATACGTCTAATATTGTGTAAAAAATAAAAAGACGTGCTGCAAGCTTTTGTAATGTGCGTGTTCATATTCATATGACTATCGAACCAGGCGCCCAGGTTTTTAACAATGGGAACAGGGGTTACTCTGAGACTCCCCACCTTGATGCTGTGAATATTAACTTTGGCCAACTGTTGACGAGTGCCAATAACCATGAATTCAGTTTTGGTGTCGTTTAACATCAAACCATTACTGAGCAACCATTCACACGCTTTATGTACGCAGGCCTCCATTGCGAAAAGAGCAGACGCCTGGTTAACTGCATTGTCTGGACAAAAGGAAAGATAAAGTTGAGTATCATCAGCGTAACAATGTACATTAGGGAGATGATTCTCAAAAATAACAAAAAGTCTGCTGGTATACAAATTAAACAACAAAGGTCCCAAACAAGAGCCCTGGGGAACTCCCCACTGAAGGTCAAATTTCTGAGAGAGGTTACCGTTCACCAAAACACGCTGAGATCTGTTAGACGAAAAAGATTTAAACCAGAGGAGAGCAACACCATTAATACCAAAATCATACTCCAATGTGCGCAGTAAAACCTGATGATTTCCTACCTCCCGCCCAGGTAGCAGTTAATAAGCAGGACAGTTCTGTTCAGAACTGAGAAGTCTCCCGAATTCTGAATATTCTACTCCGCGGCAGTAGAATAAATAGCAAGACAAGTTCTCAAAGAACAAAATCTACCTAGCAAGTAGATATACACATGGTGTTACCGCAAACCCAATATATACAGGGCGAATTGAATCTGATCTTTTATTTAGTTGGCAATACTGTAATGAAGTGACAAAGTGCATGCCACAGGGCTGTCGTATGTATTACATGTAAATGTCTGCCAGCTGTGAGTTATGACTCACGCAAAAATATCCTATAAAGAACGCCTCATCACCAGGGAATTGCGGTTGTCTCACCTTAAATGTCAGTACTATTTTGGGTGAATTTTCCACAAAAACAAACGAACTAGAGAGAGTCGGTGAATATTTGTTGAGATCAAATGTAAGACACTAATTCATGTTGGAATGGTAAATCTAAAATGGGATTGTACTATGTCCTATGTGTTTTAAATGACTTCAAAGTACTTGTTTATGAAATTGTAGTCACAACTGCAAAGAGTGACTTTGAATTAAACAATTTGCTGAACTTTCAATGTATTTTTATAACTTTAGTCACTGAAATGTTGTCATTTTCTTATTTTATTATAGACGAACTGATCTCGATATATCATTTGGGTCTAATTTCATGACTCTGCTATTGTTGTAGCTGCCATAGTTACTGTACTTTAGGGGCCATTCAGAAAAGTCAATGTTAAACTTTTTGTCTTTTTTCTTCAAAATTGTGGGTGGCTGGCCAAGATCGTCAATTTCATTCCCAGGGCCCAATTTCATAGAGCTGCTTAAAGGCTCTGAACTTGTTTGTAAATTGTCAAAGACCAGTATTCTCACTTGGTGTATCCCAACATATGCATAAAATAACAAGCCTGTGAAAATTTGGACTCAATTGGTCATTGAAGTTGCAAGAAAATGATGAAAGAAGAAACACCCTTGTTGTACAAATTAGTGTGCTTTCAGATAGGAATAAAAGGCTTCTGGCCAGAAGTCTTTTATTATTTTAGTGAGAAATTACCTCTTTCTCAAAAACTACGTTACTTCAGAGGGAGTCGTTTCTCACAATGTTTTATACTATCAACAGCTCTCCGTTGCTCGTTACCAAGTAAGTTTTTATGCTAATATATATTTTGAGTAATTACCAAACGTGTACAGTGCCTTAGCACAACAAAACTATACTAACCAGAATAAGGCTTACCAGCCAAACTATAATGTCACATGTTCAATTTGTGACTGGTATCCTGCTCATTTCTGCTAAGCAACACATTTTCTGCTTAAGCAGCTCTATGAAATTGGACCCTGTTGAAACTCCATAGTTTGTTTAAAGGCACTGAACACGTTTGGTAATTACTCAAAATAATTGTTAGCATAAAAACTTACTTGGTAACGAGCAATGGAGAGCTGTTGATAGTATAACACATTGTGAGAAACGACTCCCTCTGAAGTAACGTAGTTTTTGAGAAAAAGGTAATTTCTCACTCAAATAATAAAAGACTTCAGCGAAGCCTTTTATTGTTGGCATCTGAAAGCACACAAATTTGTGCAACAAGGGTGTTTTTTCTTTCATTATTTTCTTGCAACTTCGATGACCAATTCAGCCCAAATTTTCACAGGTTTGTTATTTTATGCATATGTTGGGATACACCAAGTGAGAATACTGGTCTTTGACAATTACCAAAGGTGTCCAGTGCCTTTAAGCCAGGAAAACTCATTGAAAACTGATTATGTTGGAGATCTTTGATCTAAAATATCTGGTTCATTTGAGGCATTAATTTGTTCTTCATTGTATAGATTATATTATGAAGCCATTCAATATTAAAAATCGGAATTCGATGTGGGTGATCGGGTCCAAACAATTTTTTTTTTATAGTCAAAATGTTTTAACATTGACTGTTCTGAATTGCCCCTTGGACAGAGAAGAAGACCAGTCTGGAGTAAAGATTATAAATACATTATCATTTTTTCCCCCGTAGACGGTTTCAAGATTGCTAAATCTACGAGCATTGACGTGCTGATGAGAAATCCATTCACGTTAACAATCAACGATGACTCGTTCAGGGTTGATCCTCCGGAGTTAGGTAAGATTCCTACAGACCTTTGTATTGTTGAAGCCATCTTGCCATAATGTAACCACAGTGAGGCTCAGAGGAAATACTAGTCTGGTGCCTGATGAAATGAGAAGTTGAACTATCTTTGTCGCTGTGTATACAGGGAACCTTTTGATCTACTGAACAATGACAAGTTTGGCCTCTTTTTGGGGGGGGGGGGTTCTTTTTGAGGTGCACTTAAAGTTGTATGAGTTTACTGCCATCCCATCAGATGCCGAGATGTAGAACAAAGAGCCATTCCAACAAATGTGTTCCACGTACTGCATCTCTTTGGAACTCCTTGCCTGGTGCATGTTTCCTTCCATCCTACAATCTACACTGTTTTAAGAGAAATATCAATTCCTACATGTACCTTCAGCTCCCCTGAGTTATTTTCATCTTTAATATTTTTCTTCTTGTAGCCCCTTACCAAGAGTGGCCTTATTTGGGGCAAATTTGCATTTAAAAAAAATAATTTAAAAATAAAATACTAATGGGGCCCATTGCTCTAGATACATTTTTATACTGTGCATTTAATTAAACCCATCCGCATTTAAACAGTTACAAATTTACAGTAAACCTGACAAATTCAATAAATAGTTCACTCTGCAGTCTGCACAATAAAAAAAAGCCCCAAATCTCAAACATAATTCTGGAGAAGAAAAAAAAAGTAGCTTTTAGCCTTATTTGGGGCAAACTCGCATAACAAAAAATGCATTAAAAAAGAAGAAGATCACAGCCCAATTCTATTTAATGGTTGTTGGCACTGAAAATTCCCAGGCAAAGAAAAATCCAGATCAGCTGAAAGAAATGTGTTGTGAATACAAATACCACTGTCAGCCTGGTGCTAGTCACAGAGTTAGATGGACATATCAGTCGGCAATCAATGGTTTTATTACATTATTGCATGGGGGTATAGGTAGTCAGAAGCAGAACGATCCAGGGGGGATGTTCCTCGAGGAGAGTTAATAGAAGAGACATGGCGACTGATTAACATGATGTGCACGCCACTTACGTTTATTGCATTGGGGTGAGCCCCGAGAAACCGATCAGCACAGACATCATTCTTTCCCATTCCAGATCTATCAATAGAGTTTGAGGTTACCACTAAGTGAGACCCAAACAGCTTAAAGGCAATGTATACGAAGAGAAACTTGGGGAAAATGTTGGTGTCAATGATGACATCAAAAATATGTGAAAACAGTGATTTGACAAAATATGTGATTTTTTTTTTTATGAATTTGTAGCTCGTGAAGTGACGGTGTGATTAATGCTTATTTCAAATTGTGGCAATCTTGATTTTGGAATTTTTCAAATGTTGTTTTTTTGAGAGTCTTTCAGACAGAATTTTCTCTGGAATGGTTCGTGTATGAACTTTAAAATCAGGTAGCTTTTTCCTGGGTTTTGTTTTTTGGGGTGTTTTTTTTTCACAATAAGGCCGTGTCTTAATTGGTCGCTATGGCTTCGGCTTTTGCTAAGGGTGTTGGGCATTCTGTGCTTTAATGCATGTTGCCATGACGATCAAGCCACAGCTACTAATTTGGACATGACTTATAATGTACCAATCCTGTATTTTGTCTCAAAAAAACCTACTTGATTACGAAAACGGCAACAGTGATCTTTGCGGAAATTCATTTAAAATGTTTTTTTAATCAATAAGGAAACTGAGTTCACATGACATTAAACAGATTTTGATTGTGTAAAAAACAATCATTTTGAATACCCTTCTCCAGTGCTTTTCAAAAAATATTTGCGAAAAGCCCTGTTACGTCATCACTCATGTTATGTCATATGTGAGAGCTCAGCTTTTGTATAGCCGCTTTGTTGCAGCATGGAGGTATAACAAAGCAGACTCCCACACATGATGTCAAAGCATTGTAATTTTGTTTCGTGTTTTTCAAAACCTTGTGGTGGGGCCCAATTTTACATTAACATTACATTTAAATGATAAACAACCACATTATAAACAACTTTAAATGGCATTCTCGATAAAAGTTGTTTGCTCAAGTAGCTGTTTAATCATGTTATGCAATTGAGGGCAGAATTAAGGTGGGGTTTTTTCCCTTCTTTTGTACATGTAGAAGGACCCTGTCTCATCATAAATTATTTGTAAAATTTTGCAATCCTTGCAGGTCTGTCGGATCAGGTTGCATTTTAGTTGCTGGTGAATTATATATTATGTTAAAGGCCCTGTACACTATTGGTAAGATCGAAAAACACAAATGTTCACAGATTCACACATAACTTACATGATTTAAAGTAAGTAATGGTAGAAAGGGTTCCTTAAAATATTTCTGCCTAAAATGCTATCGTTTCTGAGAAATGAGTAAAACAATAGTTGTTATCGCGCGCGATAATAAACTCGATGTTTGAAAAACAGAAAACACATAAGGTCTCTTTTCACTATTTTCTCGTGACCTCGATGACCAGTTGAACTCAAATTTTCACAGGTTTGTTATTTCATGTATGTGGTTGATTACACAAAAACATGAACACTGTCTGTGATTGTTTTGTCAGCTCTGCCAATCCTGTATAATACCTTTAAAGGGCTGTGCACAACATTGGTGCAACTGAAAGGTCACAGATTGGCACACAACTTAACATGGTATAAAGGTGGTCATGGTGAAATGCTATAGTTTTTGAGAAATGGGTTTAAAACATTTAGTGTACAAAATCCGATGTTTGAAAATAGACCTTATGCATATGACGTCATTTGAGTAGGGCACCCTCACCTAGAGGTCAAAAGGAAGATGTTCATTGGCCAGTCCTGTGCGCCGCGCGTACAAATCAGCGCGTTTCCATTGTTTCATCATCAGTTTACCTCTAAGATGGCGGCTTGGTGACGTCAATGCATAAGGTCTATAGTCTTCTTCTTCCCAACGATTACACTTTTCCCGCCCACGTCAGGGCTCGAATTTGGGGGGGGGGGGGGAAATCCACAAGACCACCTCCAGGCTTTTTACTCAAAATGTTTACTGAACCAGAATTGTTCTAACAAGACCAGAACAGTTTAACATGCATACTGTTAACATTGGTAAGAATGAAAATAAAAATGTTCACAGATTTGCACATAACTTACATGGTTTAAAGATGGTCATGGTGGAAAACTTCCCTTGAAATAGTTTTGCTTGAAATGCCATAGTTTTTAGGAAATGGGTAAAACAATATAGTCTTTATCCTGCAGGATAAATTCCGATGTTTGAAAAGAAGTTAAAACACATAAGGTTTTTTTTCACTGTTTTCTCATGACTCTGAAGACCGATTTAGCTGAAACTTTCACAGGTTTGTTATTTCATGTATATGTTGGGTCACATCAAGTTTGGATACAGGTCTTTGGCAAATACCAATGTTGTACACACCCTTTAACAGGCACTTTGACATATTCAATCAAATTGAAAGGTGTTTATCAGTTTTTACATCAGTTGTTTTTGTTTATAGGATATTACACAGTGAAGATTTATTAATAATTTGAAAAAACACAAGACCGCTGGAGTTTACAGGTCCAACACTAAAACTGCTGGCCTAGGGCCTGTGGTCCAGTGTAAAACTCCATCCCTGCCGCATTCAGACATGTTCTTATAAAGCTGTTCGGGTGTAGCAAGACTGGCCCAGTTTTGGGCATGATAGAACTTGGGGGTTCCTGATTGTCTGAGTTATATTGCCGCAGGCACAAGTTGTTGGGCCTTTGGTATATAACCCCATTTTGCAAGGGTTCTCTGAGTCAATTGAGTGTTTTCTAGTAAATCCATCTGCTTGGTTGACGCTGTTATCATCTTTTCCCCCCAGGGAAATTTGACCTTGTGTTAGGGGTCACTAGTTTTCAATGGACATGAAAATCAGAAAAGGACAATTTTGGGTAAACAGATTTTTAAATCAAACATGTGTGTAAGTGGGTCAAAAATAAAAATAGAATAATAAAAAAAATTGACAATTAATTCTGAAGGTATTTCTGTAAAACTATTTCGGTAATTGAAAAGCTCAGTTGGCATTTTTCCTGTTATCAAGTAAATTAAATTACTGGTCACTGACATTTTAGATGTTTTCATGTAGACCTAATTGATTAGAATATATAAGCGGCTTAATCCAGACATGCTTAATCCTCACTAATCCTCCCCATGAGCTCCATACATGTAGCTTTTAGGGATTAATATTTGTGGCTTTGATACTGCCAGGATTGGATTTGGGCCTGTTGAAAAATATAATATGTTTATTGTATGTTTTGTTATCAAATCATTCAGAGTTGCCAAACTCTCCCTGATTTGTGGCATTGCGTGGTGAGGTATCAATGTACATGTACAGGGCTCGAATTTTACACTGGACCACAGGCCCGAGGCCAGTAATTTTAGTGTCGGGCCAGTAAACTTATGACCTAACAAGTCCGATGGTATTGTAATTGAATAACAGAAACAAATTATGTTCAAGTGTTGACTTTGGGTCTGATAAATTATCTTTAAATTCTATGAGTAATCAAGTATACTCTTCTCTTACTTGTCTCAGTTCGGGCTCATATAAAAGCAGTCAAATGCATGTTAAACTGTGTCAGCAATTTTTTATTTTCATATTTTGAATCTGGTCTTGTAAAAAAATGTCTGGTCCAGTAAAGATTTTGAGCTACAAGCCCTGTAGTCTTGTGGTTTTTCTCCTCAAATTCGAGCCCTGATGTATACTATTTGGTTTGCAGTGTTTATCTACTTGTTGTGTAGATTATGTTCTTCTGAGATCTTGTCTTGCTATTTGTTCTACTACCGCGGAGTAGATTTTTCGGAATTTGGGAGACTACATGTAATTAGTTTTGAAAAGAACTGTCCTGCTTATTAACTGCTACCTGGGCAGAAGGTAGGAAATCGGCTGGAACTACTACTTTCGCTTAGTGGATCGAGGGGACTTCTCGTTATTAGCTTCAATGTCGCGGAGTGAGTTCTTAATTGTCTCAAAGTTTCGACTAACTTGCTCTAGTCATTGTCAGGAGACTGAAGAGTGTGCGACCTCCCTGATTTTTCAGAAAGTTCCCTGAAAATCAACAAATTTTTGTCATGCTGTGATGAACAGTTGAAAAGTTGAAAATTCCCTGATTATGGAAACTTGTTACCTATTATGTTGAATGTAGCTAAGTATTTCCCCGTGAATCTCCCTGATTGCAAGAAGGAAATGTTGTGTATTTGGGCTTGGGTAGGATTTGGTGTTGATTCTTGCTCTATGGTTTAACCAAAGACTGCAGGCCTGGAATTACATGGAGGCAACTTAATAATAATTTTCTTACAACCTGCCATTCTAGTTTTAAAATAGGGCCCCCAGGCAGTCCTACCAAACCTACATGTAAAAACGTCTTTCATTTCCACGCTTTTAGATTTCCCATATTTTCCAGCAGCAGATTAAATCAAAAACGCGAAATGCTGCAAAATTTGACAATCTCCCTTTAAAACTAATTTTTGTGTAGGTGCTACCTTATCTCCATACTTCGGCTGGCACCCACTCGGAAGAAAAAACATTACTCCCGCATGAATTGACACCTGCCAATTTTTGTTCCTTCACACGATGATGATTATTTCATCGACTGAGCCAATAATTGTCAGGTGTATGCCGTCATCTGGATTGTTGAATTACCAATCGGGTTGGGCTTCTTAGTGGTTTTGTTCCCATGCAAGAGAAGAAGGTGTCATGTCCGCTTGCAGGTCAGGGATCTTTTGCTGGTTTCTGTAAAGAGGATCTGGCATAATTTCACTCAATTTAATTCAGAAACATTTCTTGCTTGACAAGCATAAAAAGCAAACAATGTTGATTCACAGCTTTCCTGGAAGGATTCCATCAGGTTTTTTTTTTTCTGGGTTGGGAAAGGGTACTTCAGGTCAGGGGCTTATTCTTTGCAGAAAGGAATCAGCAGAATTACATTTTCAATTTAATTTTGGGGTGAACAAAGAGAAGAAAATGACTATAGAACAGAATTTCAACGTCCAGAATAATGTTTCAGCTCTCTTGCCCCTATCAATTAAGCTACGTGTATCTAGAACAATGTTGGCTGTCTACACCCAGTCAGTTTCCCTCGTGGTCTGTTACTTGCTAATTCAATTTTGAAAATAGTTAATGGCCTGACGTTTCAACCCTATTGACTTTTGGATGTACCAAGGCAACACAAATCAGCAAAATACATTTTGTTTGCTGAGAAAGACTTTTTTATGTACTACGGAATTTCGAAAAAACTGGGCGTTTTAGGTTCAAAACGCGAAAACAAGCGGGCACTGAATGAGTTACATGTAACAGGCACTACACAACACAAGGGACCTATGGCTGTGCCCCCCATCTGGGCCCAATTTCATGGCTCTGCTTACCGTAAGCAAAGAATCGGTGCTTGCAAAAGCATTGAATTCTGCGCTTACGTCAAGCGTATTTCACGAGTTATCAGGGAATTTTTGCTTGTGCGCTTGCGTAGTCCACGTTACTAGTCATTCTACGCTTACACAGCTAGCACAGAAGTTCGGCGCTAATTGCTCGGTAAGCGGAGAATGGTGATCGCAAGCGCAGAATTCAGCGGTAAGCAGAGCCATGAAATTGGGCTCTGAAGGTTAAGGTAATTATGGTTGAGTGTCTTGCTCAAGGGACACAAGCGCAATGACTGGGAACTGAACCATTACACTGACAACACCAGGACTTGAGTCTACTGCATTAGAATGTGTGGCCATGACACTCTGCCACCACTCAATTTGATTTTGTGAAATTGTAATATATTACAAGGTCAAGTCATTTTTTTTTCCCCTGGCAATAATGCATTGGACAAAATGCACACGTAAATATTCTCCTTAAGTTGTGGGTAGTTTTTAACCTTGACGGGTTATTTTGATTTGAAGTATTATTTGCATCTCATTTGCATCTCATTTGCATGTTATGTTTTAATCAGTAACAGTGACCATCACCCATGAAATTTGCAGATGGAAAATGAGGACAAAGGGCCATAACAAAAACAAAACAAAACAGTGATATTTAAAAAATTGCATTAAAAAGGTAGATTAATGGCATAACTGTATGACCCAGGGACTGGGGGAGGCAACTGCCTTCCTAAATTCGGGCAAAAAAGTGGGAATTCAGGCACAGCAAGAAGGGGAACAAATAGACAGAAAAAACAAAAAGGACTTTTTAACCGGTATTAGAAAATGGTACTTATGTTTTAGGGGTTTTTTTATCTGTAAAATTTCGGGCAAATCAAGCCCTGCGTGCCCCCTTAACCAATGAGTCCCTATTCACCCGGAATTATTACTATAGTTAAAACAAACAATCACTCATAAAAAGTTATTTTATTTATTTATTTTCTTTTTTTGTGTGGATTACTTGTTCAAGCTCATTTTGAGGCAAAAATTGTGCAAAACATACACAAACTCATAATTATATCAAAACCAGAAATTGAATATTTCTTCAAAATTTGCTCCTTAATTGTGTTTTTCAGTCCTGAAGCCTTGGTTAACGATCAATCAGCATTACTTTCCACTGCTGATTAAAAAAAAAATGCTAAAGCCATAAAAGATCAAAACGTGTCTGTCGTGATGATAATAAGCACACTCTGTCCGGTGATCAATATAAGTGTACATGTGTAGATCAATAGTGTAGTGATGAAACTTGTACTGTCACAGCATTGATGTTTACAGTCTATAGATTGTCAAGTTCTGACTGATGCCTGAAATGACTAAAACAAAATGCTCACTAAGCAAATTTCACATGGCCCAATTTTATAAAAAAAACAGGCATGATATTCTTCCTACTTCAGGGATATTATTATTTTTTGTTTTGCTTAAGATCAAATTCATAAAAAAAATGAAGAAAAAAACACATAGAATGCCCCAGATTTCGGAGTAGGAAAATCAAAGATAGTAGGCTTCGTGCTCGCAAGCTTTCCCGCTTTGCAATCACAGTTCAGGGCTTTTTTTTCAACAGCCTACATGTATCACATTCCTGCGTGCTATTTAAATCTGATTTCCAATTTGTCAGCCCTCAGAAAAAATCAGCAAATTGTTATTAAAATGCCTGAAAAAGTCAGCCTACACCATATGTATCTGAGGGTCAGCCCCTGTATTCATTAAAAATGTCCCTATTTTTTTCCAAGGACTAAGTATCAAGCCTGAAAATATACAAGTACATAAATTTGCAAAGCACAGAAAAAACTTGCTTAGTGTTAGCTCCATTATTATGAAGGTCACCAGCCAAAATGCCATGTAGTTGATGTTGCTATGGCTGGTGCCCCGCGAATTTTTTACTTAGCAAATAAATTTTCTTAGGAGTTTTTATTTTCTAATAGCTTTATGGGGCAAAGTTAAACAAACCCCGAGGCGAGATGATCATGGAATGTTGATGAATATCCATGAATTATTCATGATTTGTTATTGACATCAGTTCACGAACTGGCCATCAAAATTCGTCATGATGCTCATGAACAGTTCATGAACGTTCATGAACAACAAATGAGACAACTGGTTGATGGATTTTTCTCAGAACAAATTTCATCCACTTCATGAACTGCCCAGAACATTTATGCATTCTCGCCCATGGTTGTTCATGAACATTCTTGAAAGTTCACAAAGTCGTGAACTTCAACTCTCCTGGGAAGTTATGAGATTTTCGATCAGAAAATGGTGACTGTTAGCAGTATGAAATTGGGCTCTGTGTTTAATGGCCTTATACAACAGTACCCTTTCAAAATACTCCCAAACACTTCAGTTTTCCCAGAAGTGCTTTTCTCTGTGGAATAAATTGGCCATGCCTCTTCAGAGATGAAATTCCAGGCCCAGGGGGCAGAATCTGAATTAGGAGCTCAGCCATGTCAGTAGAGATCCCTGTAATAACAAGCTCCAAAAACTACATTACAATAAGCTTCATTTACTCTGAAGCTCCCGCAAGTCCGGTCCAACAACGTTACTCCCTGGGTGGTTTGCTAATAGTAATACATGGAAATAAAATTAGGAGAGACATTGGATCTGGGTGATTTAAAGGTGTGATGCATCATTGATGTTTGAAAAGCCGCATTAATGGGAAACTATCGGTCACTACATGTACATGTACCAGGTTCAATTCAGCGAGCGATTTCCTATGTATAGCTGAGCAAAATGCTATACAAAATGTATCAGTTGCTACTCAAAAATCACGATTTGTTACTCAATATTAGCATTCAGTGTGCTTCAATGTGACCCCAGGGAGAATAGTTCTTTGATAACTGTTGAGGCTACCCCAGCCTTTTGTCAAGGCCTTCGTGGCTTGAACAGCTTTGTAGAGCCGTGATCCCAAGCGACTGAAATGGGAGACCACGCACGCACGCGAGTGGCGAAGCCACGAGGGCCTTTTCCAACTTGTTTGCGGTTTCTTATGTGTTTCTTTATAATCTCGAGTTTTGCTACCCAAAACGGTAGCAAAAGTCCAAACCAATCAGAAGTGCATAACGCATGTTTCATACTTCATGAATAATTCATTTTAAAAAACGCAAACAAGTTGTAAAAGGCCCTCGTGGCTTCGCCACTCGGCTCGCGCGCGTGGTCTCTCGTTCCAGTCGCTCCACTGTTTACAAAGCTGTCCAAGCCATGATGGCCTTGATAGCTAAAGCTACCCCGGTTAAACAAGACAAAATAAATGAATAAATAAACAACTTAAGTTCAGTCTTAATTTTTGCAAAATTACTTGACGAAATCACTCCCTGCAATTCAAAGTCATAAACTTCTTCTCGCCTGGGAAGTGGTTATTGTGTATGACTGAACCCTCTATATTACTACTTATAATTTTTATGGGATTTTGTACGCAATATACTAGTTCATGCATGTTTTGATTTGGGAGACAATTTACTTCCATACCGTAGTATTTGAGACGATTTCCTTGATATTCAATCAAGATTGCATTGAATTTATCATTTTGACTGACATAAAAAATCATAATGTGTGGAATAATGACGCCATCTTTCAAATTTCACCTTGTTTAATCCGAAAGAATATCAAGTAAAATAAAAAAAATTACCATATTTCTTCTTTCTTAAGGATACCTTTGGTTTTTTTAACCGTTTGATTCTTTTAATCCTATATAAATGTAGATAATATATACAATTAAACTAACCTTTAAAAATATAATTTCAAAAAGTTGTAGGGTTTTTGATTGCCGAAAATCCAGAGTGGTTACATGTATGTCCACGCAGGAAGAATAATCCGTAATTGGAATGCACAATCTGAGAGACGTGTCTGACAGTAATGTTTCTCAGCTTCAAATTTTGGGGGATAAAAACTGGTAGCTTTTTCCTTTGAATTAAAATGATTCTCAAAATGCTTTAGACTATACAGCAATCCTTCACCGATCTTGAACTCTTGGTGGCAGCAGATACCGCCATTATTGCGGTGGTACCTGGGTGGTACTGCGCTGCCTAGCGACGGGTTTAAGCGATTTGCAAAGTGAAAGTCCAATAACCCACGACTGATCAAATGATCGCCGTGTAGCCCAAACCTTATACCAGTCGCTAGGCAGCGCAGTACCACCCAGGTACATCGCAGTAATGGAGGCATATCTGCTGCCACCAAGAGTTCAAGATCGGTGAAGGATTGCTGTATACAAAGCTCCTGGGGCCAGTTTCACAAAGAGCTAAGATTGATCTTAACTGCAAATCAATCGTAGTTGCTAAGTAAAATGTGATGTCACAATACAAATCACTATGGTAATACTGACAACTCATCTTAAGATGAATCTTAGTGCTTTGTTATTGCCATTAGTTTCAAGAGTGATTACCAAACGTACACCTGCCCTTTAAATGAGTGCAATCCTGTGGCATCCCGCTGAGTTATATCTCAGCATGCCATCGCAGACTAAAACGATCTGAATTACAGAAGGAACATTTGTAGATAAAAACAGATGGGTCGCTTTGATCACAAAAGCTCGTTTTAATTGAACTGCCATGTCATCTTCTTCTTTGTCAGTAATTGCATTTTATTACTAGGGATAAAGTGCAGATGTTGACTCTGCATTTACACAAAAGCACCTAATAAAAAGGAAATTCAATTATTAAAATGTGAGGGCTAAACAGACATGTATTCTTTTGGTTAATGAAATTATTTTTGAAACTGATTCGATTATCTGAAGAAGAAAAATACACAGGACAGAAAAATGTTTGTACTTTTCAATGTACTTTTGCATTGTGAATGTGTGTGGCCCCAGCCCAGGATGGTAGTTTATACATAGAATCGAATGAGACAAAGAATCAAATTGTTCGATTACATGTTACAGCCTTGAAAAACTGTTTTTATTGTAAACAAATATAAATTGTGCTGGATGCTGGGAAAACTGTTTGGCCATCCTGTCGCACATACATCAAAATCACACTTTGGGCACACCTAACCCTGCTAAATATTATGGGTACACCTGACCCCAACCATGTGAGCACACAAGGCCAAATGAAATTTTAAAAACAGTAATATAATGAAGTAATCATACATACATGTATACAATGAGTTTAACCAATCAAGTAAGTTGTGAGTTTCCACCTTGGCACATTCGGTCGGAAATAGCGTCTGTGGTACATCGGAATTTTGCGCTTTGTCACATTCGCCACTTATAGGGTTACGACCCAATTTCTACACTAGCTGTGTAAGTGAAGAATGCTTAGTAATACTCAGTGAAATATGCACACACTCACATGAGTGATTTATTCCCTGCTAACCTTTGAAATATGTTTGGTTAATGCATTCTCTGAACCAAAATCAGGGAATTTGCCATGAAAATGGAAATGCTTCAAAGGAATGTATTCTTTATTTAAACTTTTTAGTACATCTTTAAAAAACAGTTAAATTAACTCTTTCAGTGCCAAGGTTGTACATGTACGTGTACATGTACGATCTATTTTGTATTCTGAAAGTGCCATTATCGTAAATGTACAATCTTTTTTATGTACTTGAAAAGTGTCATCAATCGAACATGTATGACCCATAATATGCATGTTTTTATGAAAGGGCAATATCACTCAAGAAATCCAAATGAGTTTTGGATGTACCAAAGCAACACAGAGTAGCAAGATACATTTTGTTTGGTGAGGAAGACTTATTATTGTTTTTCATCGTACAGAATTTTGAAAAACATGAAAAAGCTGGGCATTTTAGGTTCAAACCGCAAAACGATAGCTGGCACTGGTAGAGTTAAGAGATAAAAAGAAAAGCAATTTGTACAGGAAACTCTGCAAACCTGACCGACTCTATTTTTTTCTACAGTGAAACTGATCAGTGAGGATGCCAGAACGATGGCAGACGTCAAGTCCATGATCTACCAGCTCTATTGTACTCTACACGTCGAGCAACATCAACTAGAGAAAGAGAAAGACCTACGGGGACAACTGGAGAATCTCAAAGTAGAAATTGAACCTATGGAAAAGGTAGGTACTCAGATCACGGCCTTCCTGTTTGATTTTAAAAACACACCAGTGTGTCCCATACAAGTGCTTTCCCTGGCTTCCCCTGGCTGATAATTGTTTGTTTATTTTTTATGAGAGATCGCCTAACATGATAAGGCCAGACAGCCACTTCAAAGTGAGGTCTACACTAAACTGATTCGGGCTGTCGACCCAAATCAACTGTCACTAGGGGCACGTTGCCGCCTGCTTCTTGGGCTGAAACAGGGTTATACATACCCCCTGCACAGTCCGTAAGGATGTAGGCATGGGTATCATCCACTAGGAGCCTGGCTGGTAGAGCAGAATGCACTACCTTCCCAACTTTTTATGAAGCAATTAAGTGCCTTGCTCAAGGGCACAAGTGTCATGACCGGGATTCAAACCCACACTCTGCTGCTGACAACACCAGAGCTTGGGTCTGGTGAACGAGACCGCTCGGCCACAACACGCCATGGAGCAATGTGGTGAAAATTCAAGTTATGTACTCAGTCCTGCAAAGTGACAAGAACAGTTTGGCCAAACTGTTCACAGAGGATGTCCAAATGACAATCACTCACCTCTCACTAAACCTAGGCCACAATTCCACAGGTTTTTTCACTCTTTTTGTTAAGGGGTTTGGAAGAATCTTTGAAATGGATTTTGTCTCAAAATCCCTGCACCCCCAACCAAAGCAGCTTTAAAGGCACTGGACACGTTTGGTAATTACTCAAAATATATATTAGCATAAAAACTGACTTGGTAACGAGCAACGGAGAGCTGTTTATAGTATAAAACATTGTGAGAAACGGCTCCCTCTGAAGTAACGTAGTTTTTGAGAAAGAGGTAATTTCTCACAAAAATATTTGAATCTGAAAAAGACTTCAGGCCTGATGAAGCCTTTTTTAGGCATCTGATGAAAGCACACAAATTTGTGCAACAAGGGTGTTTTTTCCCATTATTTTCTTGCAACTTCAATGACCAATTGAGCCCAAATTTTTACAGGTTTGTTATTTTATGCATATGTTGGGATACACCAAGTGAGAATACTGGTCTTTGACAATTACCAAACGTGTCCAGTGCCTTTAAAGAGTGAAAATATAATTTGCGCATAACTTACATGGTATAAAGATGTTCATGGTGGAAATCATCCCTTGAAAATTTTTGTTTGGAATGCTATTGTTTTTGAGAAATGAGTAAAACAATAAGTTTTGATCTTGCGATTCCAAAACCTGAGTGTTTGAAAACAGTGAAAATATATAATTTGGTTTTCACTGTTTTTCTTGTGACTCCAATGACCGATTGAGCTTAAACTTTCACAGGTTTGTTCTTTCATGTATGTGTTGGGTCACATAAACTGTGGATACTGTTCTTTGACAATTACCAATGTTGTCCTTCTGCTTAAATAGCATTATCATAATTGTAATTTCAGTTGAGATTAGAACTGGATATGAAAGCCGCCCGTAACGCCAACATGTGGGTGTGGGGCGGACTGGGTTACATGGGGCTTCAGTTTGGACTCCTAGCTCGGCTGACGTGGTGGGAGTACTCCTGGGACATTGTGGAACCCATCACATACTTTGTGACGTACGGCGGAATGATCTTCATGTACGGTTACTTTGTCCTGACGAGACAGGTAGGTCAAACTTAACCAGTTTTTATTATTATTTTTTTATTTTTTTATGAGAGATCACCTTACATCACAAAGCCACAGACGGCCACTTCAAGGGAGGGCTACACTTAACTGATTTTGGGCTATCAACCCAAATCAACTGCCACCAGGGGCACATTGCCACCCACTCCTGGGGCTGAAACAGTCCGTACAATGTAGGCATGGGTATCATCCACTAGTAGCTTGGCTGGTAGAGCAGAATGCGCAAACTATCTCATTGCAAAGATAACTTGTCATATTGAACAAAACGTACAGTACTCATTATTGAGTAGGTGACTTAAACAAGTCTAACGAGGCCCTCTATGGACCATGCTTGTTCTATGTGTTTTTCTATAGCTATGATCCTGAGTTTGTGATTCTCTGACTAGTTGATATTCTCTCTAATAAAGTTACAGTCTCCTGACGATGACTAGAGCAAGCTAGTGGAAACGTTGAGACCAATTAAGAATTCATTCCTCGGCAGAGAAGTTAATAACAAGAAGTCCCCTCGATCCACTAAGCGAAAGTTATCGTCCCGGCCGATTTCCTACCTTATGCCCAGGTAGTAAACAATAAGCAGGACAGTTCTTTTCAGAACTGAGAAGTCTCCCGAATTCCAAATAATCTACTTTGGGGCAGTAGAATAAATAGCAAGACAAGCTCTCAGAGAACAAAATCTACCTACCAAGTAGTACAAGTACTACCAAATACATAGAGTTACAGTTGTTCTGATATTGATAATAGTTGCTCGTCTCTGTGTCTACAAATTATTGACACACATCTGTACTGCTCGTCTACGCAACACTCATTAACTGTGCACGATGTGAACTCAGGAATTTGAATAGAGAACAGTGCTTCATGGCTAGGTTGTTCCAGTTAGACTAGCCAGCCGAACCACTCAGCATCAGTCACCCACACAAACTTCACTCAAGACTGCATTATGATGATATTGAATTTATCTTTTTCTTCTTGAAGGAGTACACCAATCCAGACGCAAAGGATAGACAGCACCTTCTCAGCTTTCATAGGTTTGCCAGAAAACAAAAATTAGACGTCGAGAAATACAACCAACTCAGGGACCAAATAACGCAGGTAAAAATTGTAGACTATTGAAACATGTGTGACTACTATATTCTTCCATTACTTAGTCGGCACTGTTCTATTATATGATGTGTAGAAAACTCATTCTGAAGCATGTTTAGGCATTAATGGCATTTTCAATGTGCGATCTTTACAAAACCACTATGTACTATTATTATTCATGGTTAATTAAAAATCCGAACTTGTTGCCAGAGGCAAAATTGCAACGAATTGTACATACCAAATTACATGATTTAAAATGGTAAAAATAGCAAAAATATGACAATAATAGCTACAAGCTGAATAATTAGAATATACAACAATGTGGACAAAGGGACAAGGGACAACAAAACTGCTGGAACTTCAGTTAGATGATATACAATCATTAGGCAAAATAAAAAAAATTAAAAACTACACACACAACATGTACACAAGTTTAGTGATAATGACAAAAAGCAGTGGTCACTCGGATTTGTAAAATACAAAAATTTGCTCGAAACTGATTTTGGAGTCTGCTCTGCAATTGTTGCTTCAATGGGAAAAGGCGTTAGTCTGCTGCCCTCTTTAGTCTATGAGGATCTGGTTACAAACGTTCGATTCTGATCTCTTTGTTTTATTTTTATTTTTTCCAGCTGGAAATGGATCTTGGAAGACTTCGTGACCCCTTGACCCTTCACCTCCCCATCACTCCGCCCCCAGCAGAGAAGTCAGAAGAATAATAGTACGCAGTTCCTCATTACTAACATAACCATGACAACATTTTGAAACATTGAAGGTATCGGAGAATGAATAAAATTATCTTAATTTACCCAAACTTAGTTATAAAAATACTGTGTGATACTATCAAGGGCCCAATTTCATAGAGCTGCTTAAGCAAAAAATGTTGCTTAACAATTTTCTGCTAAGCAGAAATGAGCAGGATACCAATCACAAATTGTACATATGACATGGTAATTTAGATGGTATTCTTATTCTGGTAAGCATAATTTTGTTGTGCTTAGCTATGAAATTGGGCCCTGGTTCTACAAACAAAATCAAATCAAAGGCACAACAAAGGCGCCCCTAGTGGGATTCGAACCCACAACCTGCGACATTCTAGAATAATGGTCTTTTAAAGGGAAGGTATACGTTTGGTAATCACTCTTAAAATTAATGGCAATAAAAACTTACTTGGTTAGAAGTACAGCAGCTTTCGATAATATAAAGCATTTTGAGAATCATTTCACTTCGAAGCAATGTGGTTATGGAAGAAGATACAATTTTTTCCCCCCAAAATTAGGATCTGAGAAACGTTACTGTCAGACAGTTTTCTCAGATTGTGTATTCCAATTACGGATTATTCGTCCTGTGTTAACATAACTGCTCCAGGTTTTCGGCGATTCCCTCAAAAACACTTCCACCTTTTGAAAGAAAATTTCCACAGGTTAGTTTTATTGTATATATCTACATTTATGTAGGTTTAAAACAATTGAACACGTCACCTTTAACCATTGAATTACGCTGTGCATGTACAATGCTGGAGCATCTTGTATAAACCAGTGTACAAAACTGTATAAACTGATCTTGTTGTCGCTTTGCAATGAAGGTTCTGTCAGTTTATAGCCAGTGTTCAAGCTGATTTGCTGCAAATATGGAAAATGAATTGATTTGATTCAAAAACAACTCCTTTCTAAAGCACAAACAGGGTGTGTTAAAAATGTTTAAAAACACAATAACAAATTATTAATAACAGGGGATAAATTTCATAGAGACGCTTAAAAAGAACAACATTGCTGAAAAAATTTCTGCTAGCCGAAATTAGCGGGAAACCAGTCACAAATTGTACATGTGACATATAGTTTAGGCTGGTAACCTTATTTTGGTAAGCAACAATGTTTTGTGCTTAAAGGGGCACTATCATTTCTAACCATTCTCTGCTTACCGAGCAAGCACCAAATTTCTGCACTAGCTGTGTAAGCGTAGAATGCCTAGTAACATGGACTACGCAAATTCCCTGCTAACCCGTGAAATACGCTTGACGTAAGCGTGGAATTCCCTGCATCGGTAAGCGCCGATTCTTTGCTTACGGTAAGCTGAGCCATTAAATTGGGCCCAGTTACAACACTCAAGCGCGTTAACCGTCATATAGAGACGTAGAGTAGATGATGGCCTCGAAAGCAGAACTGTCATATCACAGACAAAAGCTGCACCGTGTGTGTGCAGTAACTGGGTGCTCGGAGAGTTCAGAGTTTAATGTCTGGCCACAGACTCACTGTGATCACAACGACAGTGTCCCTTTAAGTAGCTCTATGAAGTTCGGGCCTAAAGATGAAATGTAAATAGTTAATAATATTGAAGAACTGGTCTCTAATAAGTACCATTGGAATTGTTCGGAACCGAATAACCGGACATGCTCAAATATTTGGCTTAAATATTTATCCATGTACTATTATGGGAAAAAAAGTGATTATATATCTGATTATTTAACTTTTGTAGTGATGAAAATAAGGGTTTTGATATCTAAGTGTGTTTGTAGATTAGGTGTTATTCAATTTCTAAAAAAAAGTAATGGAAGGTGCGAAGCAGAAACTTTTGTTTCATAAACCAAGAAAAAATTTAAATTCTACTACAGTTTGGCTGGTAATCTCTTTGGCAAGATTTACTGAGCTAAAAATTCATTTTTAAAAGTCGCAGTCTGATTTGGTATCTTTCCATGCAAAAGCGAGCAGCGCAAATGAAGACTTATTTGGTAAGCAGAAACAACTTTTGCTCAGCAACTGGGTACCAGCTAAAGCACCATGTGACTTCCCGTGTGTGTAACTGGGTTTTTGAAAATATCTGCTTATTGACTACGTACTTAGCTTAGCAATATTTCCTGCCTTTAGAATGAGTTACAAGGTCTACAAAATTTTGACTGGTTTCTTTTTTCAGCCTCCTTCCTGTCGGTGATGGTCAAGTTAAACAACACTTTCTTTTTTCCTTTTTATATTTTCCCTTCTCTTGTAAATTTTCCTTCCTGACCTAAATTTTTCCCCATTGAAAATAAAATCTTTCAATTTTTTTTATTTTTTTTTATGCCTTGATCAAACACCTTGGTACAAACCAATGTTTTTTCTTGCAGATATTTAATGTTGCATTTCAAAAGTTAACCAAGTTGTGTGTTACCAATATTTTATGCAATGGTTATTCCATTTGCAGGAACATTAACCTAATTACGCCAAGAAATATCATCTTTTTCTTTTGTAAGAAATAATTTTGTAATTATTAGAAAAGTTATGAATGCACTTTCAGTATAGGTATTTCTATAAGGCGATTTGGCACATTTTCACAAGGTTTTTATTTCAAAATGTTTTTTTAATGACAGTTTACCAATTTTGTGATTTATACCAATATTGTACACTTGTCTCTTTCACCCTCTGAAGAGCTTTGGTGAAGCCAAACAATTTTAACAGGCAACTTGGCGGCAACCAACTAAACTGCATGCAAAACAGAGTTTGCCCTGAACTTTTTAAGTGGCTGGCCAGCAGGACCAGCTAGCTTGTCATTTCACTAGTCCGTCAGCTTTGTCACTTGTCCGTAATTCAAGAAATATAGATCCTTTCAAAACTGCACTAGCCAGCCAGACAACTTGGAGTGAATTTTGACTGGTCCTCAGATGTTTTAACTGGCATTTGGCCAGCGGACGAGTGTGAAGAGAGAACGCTGCAAAAAGAACAAGTTTTGATGACACACTTTAAGTGTCTTATACTATCCCCAAGAAAATTACATGAAATTGAAATGTGATTTTATTGTCTTTTGGAGATTGCCTGAAACTAGTTGCCTGTAAATTGCATCCTGTGACATGGCTCTTAAAATGAAGGCTATAGATTGAATGACTTCGGCCAGCGTCGTGTCCAGCTTTGGGTATTTGTAGTGGTCTAACTCAGTGTTTTAGTCAATTACTTTTCAGTTGAGTAACAAGCACTGCCAAATACTAAGGTGGCCGAGTAGTGCTCGAGTATAAGTATTTGGGGCATTTAGTACAAGTTCAAGTTTCGAGTACTGAGGATTCTGATGTCCGAGTTCCGAGTCCAACAGTCAAGTACCAAGTACTTGGATTTACGAGTACTTTATATAAAAACAAATTATTTCATAGACAAGTTAAATTTTACTTTTTCCAGAGCTTTATTCCTCTATTCCTTGCATAAACGCATGTATAGGAAAGTGGTACTTTGATCACAAGTACTTAAAAACAGAGTCTGAGCACATTTTCCGTACTTGACTTTGATTACAGATTTTTTTTGTCAGTCAAGTATCGAGTAAGGACTTCGACTACGAGTATTTTGCAAGCCATAGTACCATCAAAACAGTACTTGAAAAGTGCAACACTGATCTACACGTGGCTGCAGCTAAAGCATTTGTTGAACAACTTCATACCCAGTCTGGCTGAAGAAACTTCAGCTGTGTTGCTGTTTGGAGGCAAGCTGCCCAGGCGAGATGAATATCCATGAATTCCAGAACATTTATGCATTTTCGTTCATGGTTGTTCATGAACATTCTTGAAAGTTCACAAAGTCATGAACGCCTGGGTGCAGCCAAACCAAACTAAAAGATCAGGTCTGACCAAAGCAGCTCTAGCTGTAAAGCCATTGGTTGAAAATGTTGGCTGAAAAACAGTCGTGGAGCAATTTGAATTAACTTTCAAATCTCACAACATCTGTACATGTATGTGTAAATGATTATAATATACAAGTTTTTGGTGTGGGGACTATTAAGTGTTAATTATCAGGTAGTAGGCTATTTACGATATCGAACTTGTGCACTTTCTTTTTAGATTATTTAAATTTTTTAAATTTTGAATACAGAGTGATTATGAAAGGTTTGTTTATTTATTTATTTATATATAGACAAAGTGATGCAATGTATACATGGCCAAATGAGTTTTGAAGTGGTGAGTGGCAAACAATGCAACAGAAAAGTCAACTAGTTTAGTAGGTAACAACCCTGTCGTTATGGGAAAGCTACATTAAAGAATTTCTGAGTTTGGCCACAAAAACTTTGACACAATTGGACTCGGTTGGATTCAATTTGAATTTTTTCCCAACTAGACCCAACTGGATATTTTCCTAACTACTCACAATTGGTTTCAATTGGTCTTTAACTGGTCATTTTATACCCATTGGGCCGACAGTCCAAAGAAATAATGTATACCACCCCATTTGAGGGATTTACACCTGTGCAATTAACTGTTTCTAAATCCAGTTGGCACACGTTGGAATAATATTAAGAAATATTTTTGTTTTTTCAATTGGACCCTGTTGAGAAATATAATTTCCATTTGGAAATATATAAGGAGGTGACAATTCCAATTGGTATAAACAAATTCCAGCTAATTCCAATTCAATTAAATCAATCCAACTGAGTCCAATTGGATTTCCAACTGGACTGAGTTAGGTCTAAGATCGCATTCCAATTGGAAATTCGGTGTTCGAAAATGAACAAACTCAATACCAATCAATCCAATTCTTTCCAACTGGAATGAGTTGGAAATTTTGTTAAGGGATGATGAAGAGAACAACCATCCACTTTAGTCCAATACGGTCGTTTAAAAGTTCACCTTTCAAGATTTAGTCCGATTATTTAATTCGTTTGAACTTTTTCAGCTTGAATAGTTATGTATTGGAGGCAAATGTAAGTCTATCTGTAAAAATTAACATGGATTTATTACTGACATTGTAATTATTTCACTCTTTTCAACTATTCTCTCTATAAGAAAAGTAAATAAAATTGACAATAAATTTTTCAAACAATTCCTTATTTATATTTGGTGAAGTTATTCTGTCTTACGTGAAGTCTATGAATGATTATCGCCGTGAAATACCTGAAAAATCAGTCACAGTGTTTCTCATCATTCAGGCTATCTCATTCCTTTGTAATTTTCAATTTGCATAGACTAGAGCAGTGGCGTAGCCTGTTTGGGGCAAGGGGGGCAACGTCACAAGTAATAAGCAGTCAGGGCCAGGCGTCAACTTAATGTACAAGTTACAAGTATATCAAGGCGCTGGGTGGGCCAAGCGAAAGTGCGAAACCGCGAGCCGAACAATCTGTTGACGCATTGCGTAAATTTTAAAAGTTTATGGAGTCACTCGAGTAGCTTCTGACATGCGTTGGTATATAACAAGTATTTTTGCAAGTCCAAGTCAAGTCACAAGTCATGTTTACAAGTCATGTTTGCAAGTCCAAGTCAAGTCACAAGTTATTTTTTGCAAGTCCAAGTCAAGTCACAAGTTATTTGTTATGCTGAAAGTTATAGTCACACCCAGTGACCCACTAGTCAAAAGATTATAGCGACTCGAGTCCAAAGTCGCATGACTCTGGTTTTTGCGTTCCAGTACAAATTGCAGTACTATGAAAATGCTGGCGACACACTAATTACTGAAAACGATTGGAACGATTTTCGATGAGGTGTTGAATTTCATTGACTGATGTAATCGCCACTACCTTCGATATAATATATACAGAAAACTAAGGAGATTTTTAACTTTCGGCGAGATGCTGAGGCCCATGAACCATTCACTATCAATAAAAACATAATTGTAGAAAGATTCAATTAAATTAAATTTTTGGAACTGTGGTGGATGATAAACTGAACTGGAAAATTAATACTGCAACGATATGGAACCCACCCACCGCCCGGGAAGAGTTGTTTAGGCCCTATAACCAATTTTCAAGTTTCAATTTTAAAATTTTAAATTGTTTTTTAAATTTAAGTTTCGCAATTGTAAGTAAATTGTAAGATGGGCCTAATACTGAATTCACCCCCCCCCCCCCTGGTATTTAGACCCTATTGTTGTTACTGATGGTTGTTGTTGAAAGTATTTGGAAAATGTTGTGATTATATTGTTTCCAATTGCCAATGGAACACGGAACAAAGCTTATCCCGGCACCATAGTCGTGCAACATCAGGGGCTTCGGCCAAAGACCCCGCCCGAATACTCAGCCAGGGAAAGCCCCACCCAACCCACCAATGATCATGAGGCCGTATCACTATCACCAGAATTACCACTTAATTATAGATTTTGAAAAAACTTTGCCACAAAATGTTGGCAAGTTTATATAAACTTAGACCTATATTTCCAATTCTCTAGAGGCAAAACGCTTCTAAATAATTAGAAAAGCCTAAAATTTGTAAAGTGCAGAGTCTGTCATGAATAACACTCCCCTGGCATGGCATCGAATAATCAAATCAGCAGATTAATAAATGAAAGCTTTTGTCGTACACCACTTAGGCCATAGAGAAAGGACTCACAGGCCTACTATAGCGTATACTTGCAGACAAAAATAACCGCGATGTTCAAACTTGAAATTAAGTTTCACCCGCAGCAGAGTGCTCTCTGGAACACGGTTGCGCCGTAGGGGGCGTGCGAACTTTTCAGCAGACGAAAAGCAACCCCACCCACAATGCATTGCTTCGAGAGTAAGAACTGGGCAGACAAGATGGCGCGACGCTTGAACAGAGATTTATCCTGTTCTACCTCCATACAAAACAAGAGTTGTGGAAATCTGTGTGACAGAGTGTTGCTGTAGTGTTATTGTATCATTCATCTGGATAATGGCGGGCGACCAAAGAGAATTCCTTGTAAGTCAGTGTTGATTTTTAACGTAAGATTGTGAATGTGTGTTAACAAATTAAATTATTGAAGAACAAGTGGTGTTGTCGTCCTAGTTGTGAAAAAGTTCTCAGTCATAAAAACGCAAAAGGTATAGTAATTAAATAGTATACTATTTAGCAATTAAATAGTATAATTTCCCCCATATTAAGGCATAGGTAAATTGAGACAAACTAACGTCAAAAGGTCAAAAAGTGTCTAGGGTACGAAAATGTTTTCAAATAATATAATATATTGAGTTAAGTTGCATTCACAACATACAACATTCATATGGACATATTCATAGACATGAATATTCGAATACCGGACACTTCGGCACCTTGCAAACTCGGCACCCACAAACTCGGCACCTTGCAAACTCGGCACCAAACAAACTCGGCACCCACTCGGCACCAAGAATGCAAACTCGGCACCGGCTGTTTTTTGACTAACAAACTCGGCACCCAATCACTACCTGTTCTTTAAAACGCTGGAAGGGTTTAGTGGTTAAAGTTATGTACTTGTACATGTACATTGTACATTCACAATAAAAATGAGGGATGTTTCGATTCTTTCTCTATATTTCGAATTATAATGTGCAAACATGGATCATGTCTCGTGAAAAGAGGGTAGGGTAATTCATTTGACACGCTATTGACTAATAGGAGGGAATGTGGAAATTTCAAAAATTTTCATTTATTTTCTGGGCGTAGAAAACATTGTTTACAAGCGGACAGTTAATAACAATCCCGTGGCATCATGGAAGGTTTAAAAAGATGCAGGTATGCATAGTCAGAGCATGGAGCTGGATTCCAAGCAACTTTCAACATCTGCGGAAAATGACTCATAAAAACACAATTCAGAGGCATCCTTATCGTATTGAATAATGATAAGGAGCACCACAAATAAAAATTAAATAGATCAAAAAGGACATGTCATTGGTTGTTATTAACAAAAACTCAGAGATTTTGTTGCTCATAAACAAAGTTAATGCGGTCGATACCACCCTTTCAAAGAATGCAATAACATTTAAACTACTGTTTTATGCAAATTACTCTTTCCTTTCTGTATAATTATTTGTTTTGTTTATTCATTTTTTTCAATTTTTTTTCTTGAGGTCTTTATTACTTTGTTATTTTATAGATTTTAAGTGAAGGTTTATTTTTTTATGTCGTATTTTTGCACTTAAATATTTATCTTATGAGCTTTAAACTTATCTTTTTTATAGTCATCGCATAAAACAATATTTGTGTTTGTTTTTGTTCACTTATTCTTTTATTTAATTATTTATTTATTTTTATAGTCTACTTTTAATTTAATTTTTTTTTCTTGTTAAACAGTCTAAAACAACTTTATTTATTTTTGTTTATTTACTTATCTTCTTGTTTATTTATTTTTTATTTTATTTCTCAACTTTTAAATTAACAACGAATTCATTTTATTCATAATATTGCAGTCTAAAAAAACTAATTTATTTATTTATTTGTTTATATACATGAACTTGATACGCAGCGGTAAATCGGCTTGGTGCTGAATTTGTATTCAAGTGCATGTGCCGAGTTTGTGGGTGCCGAGTTTGCTAGGTGCCAAGTTTGTTGGTGCCGTGCCGAAGTGACCGGTTACCGAATATTCATACCTCAGCTTTTTACATCCAGAAGTGGACTTTGCTGAGTACCAGCGTAGATGTAGACATAATTTATTTAGGCAAACATCAAAATATTAAAATTTTGAGTTTTATTTAGAATTCTTGCAAAAAAAACCGGGAAATAAACAGCAAATTTTCTTTCACATTTAAAATCGACAGTATGCAAGAAAAGATCTGTGTGTCCAATGCATGATCAAACTAATGGTTTTCCTCCCTCTCCAACCAGGTGTTGTACACACACCAGAAGACAAAGAAGAGTAAGAGATGGCAGGACGGAATTCTTAAAGTAAGCCATCAAACATCTAGGGCTGTCCTCTTCGACGATAGAGGCTGTAAACTTGATGCTGTGTATGTGAAACCACAACAGGTATGGCATTAATGATTAAGATAGTATGGGTTTTATTGGCCAAATCTATTCATTTTAACACCTGGCTCGTTCAATTTCGTTTGAAAATTAGTGCTCCGTTTAATCAGCATTCATCAGTCAAAAGGAGTAATTCAATTTCATCAGTTTAGCATTCACTGGTCAAATAAGATCATTCATTTTCATTAAAAGTCTGCAAGACTCATTCAATTTTGTAAAAGCCAGCAGCAAGAGCTGGTCAACCATTCAATTTCATCAAGTGTAAATAGGTAGTCAAAATTCCACTCAAGAATGGTTAAAGTGTAGTCTTGAATGCCTATAAACAAAATAGAATGACTGAAATGAATCTGAATGAGAAAAACGAAAAAGAAGTTGAATGCATCAATAGCTAAACAGAAATCCTAGTTTGAGTGGACTAGGGGAAAATGCGTGAATTTGAGTGTGTGTGTTAATGAAATTGAACAAATTTTTGCTGAAATTGGCTGGGAAAACCTATATAGTAATTCAGGCATTCAATATTTCAGTTGATCAGATGATATTTTCTTTTTGTTTTTAAAATCATAAGAGTGCCATAGAAAACTTGAAAACACTAAAGTTGCCTATGGTAAGGAAAGGGTTAAAGGGACACGTTGCCTTGGATCGGGCGAGTTGGTCTAATAAAAAGCGTTTGTAACCGTTTGTTATGAAATGCATATGGTTAGAAAGATGTTTTAAAAGTAGAATACAATGATCCACACAAATATGGCTCGAAATTGCGTGGTTTTCCTTTTACTTTGCGAACTAACACGGTCCGCCATTAAATTCATTCATTCAGTAACATTTATTTCAATGCTGTCATTGATTACAATAATGCACATTTATGTTGAAATTACACAAGTAATACATTAGCATGAGATATGATTTATATTTAGTGCACAATGATTCAATAATAATCAGCAAATTAATGACAACATTTAGGTGTAAGGTTAAGCAAAATGCTTTTGTGCCCTAACCTATGGACAGACAAACATACAACCAAGGAATCGTACCAGGACAATGGACAAATAAAACAGACAAAACAGACAAAACAGACAAAACAGTGTGAGACAAGGCCAACACAACTTACAAGTTACACCTTATTAGTTTATGAATAAGAGTCAAGGAACTGAGCTCTTAGGTTATTAACAAACACAGATAGGGAGGTTGAAGATTTAAGAGAGTCATCTAAAATTTGACTCCCATAAATGGCCGACCGTGTTAGTTCACGATGTAAAAGGAAAACCACGCAATTTCGAGGCATACTTGTGTGGATCATTGTATTCTACTTTTAAAACATCTTTCTAACCATATGCATTTTATAACAAACGGTTACAAACGCTTTTTATTAGACCAACTCGCCCGATCCAAGGCAACGTGTCCCTTTAACCCTTTCCTTACCATAGGCAACTTTAGTGTTTTCAAGTTTTCTATGGCACTCTTATGATTTTAAAAACAAAAAGAAAATATCATCTGATCAACTGAAATATTGAATGCCTGAATTACTATATAGGTTTTCCCAGCCAATTTCAGCAAAAATTTGTTCAATTTGTTTGATTTCTTTTTCAACTGACTTTGTTGTAGGTAGCTGTCGGTGAGGAACTTGAGAGTGAGAAATATTTAATTACTGTAGAAGAAGAGAAACAATCAGGGTCTGCCAATAAGGAAAATAATGGCAGTGAAGGGGCTCACCAACAAAGCCAACACCAGCAGCAGCAACAGCAGCAGCAGCAACAACAGCAGCAACAACAGCAGCAACAACAACAGCAGCAACAACAACAGCAGCAACAACAGCAGCAGCAAAATAACCAGCAGCAGTTTCCAAAACCAGACTTCCAAAATCGTATGAGAGTTCCTCTTAAAAGAAAAAGAACGGTAAGTTTGTACAGAATTTAAATGGTTTGTATACGTTTGGTAATGACTTTGAAAATTAGTGGCATTAAAAACTTACGTGGTAAGAAGTACAGCAGCTTTCGATTTATAAAAAGCATTTTGAGAATCATTTCACTTCGAAGTAATGTGGTAATGTAAAAAAATATGAGTTTTTTATGCACCAAAATTTGAATCTGAGAAACGTTTCTGTCAGAAAGGTTTCTCAGGTTGTGTTTTCCTATTGGGAATATCTTCCTGTATGGACATATTCTCTCCGGTTTTTCGACGATATCTCAAAAACGTGAGCATCTTTAGGTTAGTTTTATTGTGTATACTACATTTATATAGGATTAAAACAATCAAACTGTTCCAAAAACCAAAGGTATACTTTGCCTTTACAAGACGTGACAAAAAAGTTTTGTGTTTGGTATTTGTGACTGGTTTGTTCTGGATGAGCTCGATTTCACAGCACTGCTTAGTGTAGAGTGCCATCTAGGCTTATGGCCCCCTAGATTCACTATGCTTTACAAGGTGCAGTAGGTGCAGAATTCTGCGGTAAGCGGTGCCATGAAACTGAGGTTTCATAGGTTTATAGAGTTGCTTACAAGCAACAATTGGGCTTAATAGTTCTGTACTATTTTTCTTTTTAATAGTACAAAGAGCCCATTTCACTTCCCTGCGGAGAGGTGTGAAGAAGCAACCTTATATGTCTAAGAAACGGCACCCGCCACTGCTTCAGATTCACCCACTCTTTTTAATTTTGATATTTACTAATAATTCTCATATTAAATGATTTTCCTACCGCAGGGCTTTACAGTTCCGAGGCAAGTCGTCAAAAAACTTTCAACAGAAAATGACGATGTTCAATCAAGACTACCTAGTTCCATCTCCCTCCGAAAAGAGACAGGTATGGAAAATGCACCCCACCTTGGAAGGAGAGCCCCCCTCTTCAGCACCCCTTTCTCTGAGGAAACAGAAGGTTTGAAAGGTGGCAGGGACTGTGCGGATGCGGATGGAAGTCAAGAGATGAAGCAAGTTTCACACGATTCATCCATGAGTTTTCATGACCAATCTCAATCATACATCTATCAAATTAAAGAGAACCATAGCTGCACTTTGCCATCGACAATTGCGGACAGTTCTCCCCCACCGTGTTACAATGTGGACACACCCAAAGATGACCACCTAGGACATGTTGTTTTTGGTGCTCCCAGCTTCTATAGGCCCCCTATTGGTCTGAAAACGTTCCCAGAGATGCCAAATGCAATACCAGAAAGCAACATCAAAAAGCAAAATATTGATGGGAGAATTGGAAATGCAGATCTGCAGGAAGGAATAGCGATCAAGGAACAGCTCTTTAGACAGGATCAATTTGAAAGTCAGGATCGTGTTTTCTTGTCCTTCAAAGAAACTTCCTTGTCCCCCGTCCAAGAAACTGATCAAACCCACAACACCTTAGCTATCACTAAACCGTCTTTATCATCAGTGGGAAAGAGGAGCACCTCGCAGATTCTTGCACTTCTCGGAAAAGGAAGTGGAAAGTTCAAGCCCCCCATCAAACAGTTGGACTCGGACATGAGTGAAACAGTGACTCATGCAGGCAGTACAGATCTTAAAACACCATTTCATAGACCAGTCACAGAGTCACCTTCTGTAATTCCTTCAGACCAAGCCCTCTCTGAAGACATTGATGTTATGGAGCTTTTGGGACGTGCAGATTCGTCTACTGCTGTTTCATGTAACAATCCATTACCTGACCAGTTTGACAATCCATTACCTGACCAGTTTGACACTGAGTGTGTCAACACATCAAGGATAACACATGAGATGCTTGATAGATGCAGTCATGGAACAGTGCAAGGCAATGAAACACATACAGCAATTCCAAACAACTTGCTTAAGTCATCAAAGCTTGAGGAATCCAACAAATCTGTGGTCCTCGTTGGATCAATGGAAAAACGTAAGCATAACATCTTTAAAAAGAAGGATATTTAGCACCTGTTTGATCAAATAGAAGTAGTTATAATGTAGTTTCCATTATTATTCGGCTTGCTTGTCAGTATTTCCGTCATTTTCTTTACAGTTTCCAAATACAATTTATGAACAGTTGCCTAGGAAAATTTCATTGGGGGGGGGTTAAAAAAAAGGTATTTACAATAATAAGTAGTTAGATACATTTAAGTTGGTTTATAAATAATAATGTTTAATACATCACTGACCTAGAAACAGAAACTAAACTTTCTTCGACAGTATATGAGGTTGAGCAAGACAATGGTTCAAGTCTTCAGAAAAGTTTGGGCGAGAAGAACCAAGGACAGATTGAGGATTTACAGAACTATCATGAAAAACCAGAAATAAGGGACCAACAAGACAAAAGCCAGGAAGAAAAAAATCAAGTTGATGCTGTTGTTATCATAGGTGTTAAGAACCAATGTGGTAGGAGCCAGACTTGGAACCACAATGTTGGAAATCAGACTAGCAACCAGATTGATGGTTTGATTGTAGATAGTAAGAACCAGGATTGTACTATTTGTAGGAACCAGGGTGATGGTGACCAGACTAGCAACCAGATTGATAACATGATTGTAGATGAGAACCAGGATTGTAGGAACCAGGGTGATGGAAACCAGACTAGAAACCTGATTGATGGTATTATTGTAGATAAGAACCGGTATTGTAGGAACCAGGGTGATGGAGACCAGACTAGCAACCAGATTGATAATATGAATGTAGATGAGAAGAACCAGGATTGTAGGAACCAGGGTGATGGAAACCAGACTAGCAACCAGATTGATAACATTATTGCAGATGAGAACCAGGATTGTAGGAACCAGGGTGATGGAAACCAGACTAGCAACCACATTAATGGTATGATTGTAGATAAGAACCAGGATTGTAGGAACCAGGGTGATGGAAACCAGACTAGCAACCAGATTGATAATACAAATATAGATAAGAAGAACCAGGATTGTAGGAACCAGGGTGATGGAAACCAGTCTAGCAACCAGATTGATGATATGAATGTAGATGAGAAGAACCAGGATTCTTGTAACCAGAATGCTGGAAACCAAATTGAGAATCGGGTTGATATTGTGCATGATGAAGGGAACCAAAATCAGGAAAAACAGAGCCAGAATGATGGGAACCAGAATAAGAACCAAACTTATAGGAACCGGATTACAAAGCATCTTGATGATGCCAATAGCTGTAGCGATGAGATGAACCAGGGTGATTGTAACCACGGTGACAGTAGCCGGGATGAGAGCAGCCATGGTAAGACAAATCATCTGATTGATGGCAACCATGGTGATGTGATAAACCAAGATAATAACCAAGGTGATGGAAACCATGGTGATAGTAACAGTCTGGATGATGGCAACCATGGTAATGCGATAAATCAGGTTTATGATAACCAGGGTCATGGAAACCATGGTGATGAGATAAACCAGGAAGGTATTAACCAGGGTGATGGAAACCATGGTGATGAGATAAACCATGATTATATTAACCAGGGTGATGTAAACCATGTTGATAGTTACCAGGATAGTCACAATCAGGATGCTGGAAATCATGCTGTTAATGTTGGTGATAACCCAGATAGCCAGGATAGTTGTGACGTACTACAAGAGACTTCAAGTAACCAGGTTAATGTTGGAACCCACTGCAGTAACTGCTGCAATGACAGCTTTCAGGATGGCAGGATTTCACCTGAGAATCGCCCAAGTGAACTGATTATAGACATGCTAGGAACAGATTCTGAAACTGCAGCACATGCAGCTATTGCTGAGATAGTGTGCTCTAAAATAGCCTGTGCCCTTTGTGGAGTCGAGTCGAGTAAAGCACCACTACAGGACATGTGTGCTGAATGCACTGATGAGTTAACCACAGGCTTGGAATCATCATGGAAGTCAGGAAACCACTCTCAAGAAAGTGATCAAAAGCCTCAACTACGTGTATCTTCACAAGATGCAACTCCGGAAGTCACGGGAGAAGCGGTTATATTGTCTTCTTCTTCGAGTGACTGCTGCATCCTTGTTGAGCACAATCAAGTTTCTGTACCTTTAAAAGCGGAAGATGCCAAAGCATCGCCCATTTACTGTAGCAATCAGGCCCCTGCTGAAGTGATTGACAGAGAGTATACTGTCCGGAAACATGTATTGTTCATTCAGAATCTAGACAAACAGAGCCTTCAGACTGGTCCAACAAACATCAATGCTTCAGAAGGTAAGGGTGAAAGATCCCAGCATGATGACTTTGCCTTAGAAAGTGCATCTCTACTACCCACAGACTATAATTATTCCAACCAGTGTGGTCTGCGAAATATTAAGCCAAGTGCTTTACAAAGAGAAAGTAATGGTGATCTTAAAATCATCCAAGACTCATCTCAGATTCATGTCGACACTTTTGAGTACCCTCATCGCAGTGAAGATAAAAGCATCGGGACGATTAATAAAGACAAGACAACCCTTTTTCAGTATCCTGTTGAGGATTGGTTAAGAAACGTGGATTCTGTGTCAAGTACAGAACTGGGAGAGACTAGAGATTGTGTGGTGCCTCAGATGACTGTTACGCTGCCTAGAACTGGAATTTGGGACCAAGATAAACCAGAAGTTGTGCCAAAGATGGACCTACTTGTGGAGAAGAGGCAAGAGAATGAGGTTTTACCAAGCTGTGGATTTCATTTACATCATGGAAGTAAAGTAAGTCAGCAGTTAGAAGCTGTGACTACTAGGGACCACCAGGCCTGGGTAAAGAGTAGCAGCAGTTCAACAGAACAATGCGTGCCTGTTGATCAAGACGGATCCTTTGCTGACGATCTGATAGTGTCTCAAGAGAGACATGTCCAGCGTGAGAGTCCACGACGAAGGGACATGCATGTCCTAAGAGGATTCTGTCAATCAAATGTTCTGAAAAGGATGGGCGAAGAAATGTTGCCCATTCCTGAAGTTCAGACGAGAAGTCACTCTGTTGACATCATTCCTCCCTTCTGCTGTCCAAATTCTAAATGGTCTAGGGATAATTCTTTCTTTGATCCAGTCAAGTTGAGAGGAGTGGCAAGGAGGGGTAAGGCGGAAATGATGTCTCATAAAACGAAGACAGATTGTTTCAATCAAGGACTAATTTCAAAACAGATACTTTGTGATGACCTTAATGTCAACCAAGGAAGAATACAAGACATTCTTACATCTGTAATATCTCAAGGCGTACCTTGCACAATGTCTGGACCAACAGTGAAAAATATTGATCTTCGTAATGAAGGTAAACAAAAGCCTATGCTTAGAATCGAGACTCAAAATACAGAAGATGAATTCTGTGAGCCAACTTCACAACGACATCATTTCTCACAAGGCAATAAGAATCGTTTTCAACCTGATTCAGAGGGCAGATGGTCAAAGAGTCTGCCTGAAAGCTTGCAAAGTAACAAAGCAGAAACTTTATCCCCACTGATGCCCAACCAGAAGAGTTACAATGATGCTGAGATTGAAGTAAATCCTCAATGGCTGCCAATGGCACCAAACAAGAAGGGTGATTCTGCCTTGAGTTCTTGGTCCCCGTATTCCTCAAGACCTTGCTCCTCAAACCTTCCCTCCATTCATCAAGAGGCAGAAGTACAAGTAGATGAAAGCATAGAAGAAGATCACGCACCAGTTTCAGAGATGACAGATCCTTCAAGCCAGTTAGAATCAGGAAATCCCCTTGATCCCTGGATGATCCCAAGAGACCATCAGATGATTGACAGATATCCACAATCCAGTCAGCCAATTCTCAACTTAAGAAGTAAGTGACATTTTATTGTTAAAAAGGGAAACAAATATAAAATTGTTATTATTACAGGGTTCTCCTGAGTTTTTTTTTTTCAAAACTGAGGGGCATTCTGGACCGAATTTTTGGGATGTTTGGCCGAAGCGCGCTGAATTGAAACAAGGTCTCAGGAAGGTTTTCTACTTGGTGTATATCTTGATTTTAAAAGCCCTTCTGTGCAATCTGGAGCATTCTAAATGATTTTCTTTTGATTTGTTTTATGTTCAAATTTTAAAAAGGTTTGAGTATCAGCTGAAATTTGCGCATGTCGGCCAAAAAGTGCGTGTATCTGCACGTTATTTTTCTTATCGGCTCGATATGCTAGCTTGTGCATGGGAGAACCCTGTATTATAATACAAATGTCACATGTTCATGAGATAACAAACGGGGCTGGGATATAGGTCATTCTCCTAAAAGAATGATTTTTTATTATTTCCATATCACAAAATCCAAACTTTAAAAACCGTAACCTCACAAAATGTCTTGTCATGATGAAACATACTGCATGGTAAATAGATTTTGCAGCCCTCTGACTATCAATAATGCATTCAGCCTATGTTCTTCTTTCTTTTGAGTGCAGCTTTCAATGATTGAAGATATACACACTGCCTGACACACCGGGGCAAACCCCTTCTCTTTGCAATAAGTGTCTACTGGGGTCTTTTACATGCATTGATAGTTTTTATAACAACACACGGGACCTGCGGCTTTACGTCCCATTCCATCACATCCCAAGTTTTGGCGTTTGTGATCACCAGAGTGTGGGTTCGAGTCCTGGTCTTGACACTTGTGTCCTTAAGCAAGACACTTTACTATAATTGCTTCTCTTCACCCAGGGGTATAAATGGGTACCTGCAAGGGTAGAGGTTGAAATTGTGTTTGAAAAAACCTTCGGAGCGCTACGGCAGCACAGGGTTGTATACTCCCCAGGGAGCTGAGAAAGATTAAAGGAATGTTATTGGCCCAATGACCAGGGCACTAATGTAAAGCGCATTGAGACGTTACATTGTATTGTGAAATGCGCTATATAAGAACTAGTTATTATTATTATTATTACTTGAAACCATTATTGCTCTGTCCTTCAATGGTCCTGTGTAATGTGTAATGCATGTAAAATAACCCAGTACAATTGTCATTAAGAGAGGGGGTTTGCCCCGGTGTTTTTGGGGTATGGTTGGCTGCAAATTGCGCCACAGCGCCTCTCGTAAACTGTTACATGGTGCTATGTGGGTCGTGGTGAGAACATAGTTCCGCATAAATGTACCTTGTAGAAAGAATACTGAGCGCTTTAAGACGCCCTCGGGGTGTGATAAAGCGCCATATAAGAACTGCGTATTATTGTTTACACGCTGTATACACACAGGAAAACATTTTAACATCCGATTGTCATACTTAACCATTAGATGAAGAACCTGTAGCGAGTGTACCTTTCTGGGAGCAGACAACGTCATCTCAAGGAGGACACATTCATCCTTATCCATCATTACCTCATCCATCTCTTCTGAAGAAGGGACCTTCTTATGATGAGAATGTGTCCCAAGAAGGATGCGTCACAAGACTTAGTGAAAAGGTTGGTTAGTTGGTTTTATCATTACCAGGGCTCAAATTTCATGATTTATTTAAATGCGTCAATGCACTAATGTGCATCTAATAATTAAGAAGTATTCTCGTTTGCATAAATCCAAACTAGAATTGATAATAAATCGTACATGATTGTCTCCTCGCAGAAACTTAAAAAGAGAAAGAGAGAGAATTACTGGAACGATCCTGTGTCAAGCGGAACAGTGCGCCGAAGGCCTCCTGCTCCAACCATACTCCAAGCCAGCGCAAGACGCCAAAGCTTCCCCGTCATCTCCCAAGATGAAGGATACTCTACTCCCATCCAGGCAAGACCTCAAGTACCTACCTGGCCGTGTGGGGAGAACAGAGCTAAAGATGAGCAGTTCAGAGAAGCAACGAATGAGCTTCTTCCACATTGGGAGACATTCTTCAACGACGAAGAATCTGGCAGTTTTCGTTCACGATCTGAAATGAATCTTTCCTCGTACATCACAGAGAAAGAAACAACCGATCTGTTTGAACCTGATGTCATTCTGGAATCAACTCTATTATCAGATATATTGTACCCAAGTGATACTGCGATGAACAAATCCATTTCATTTATCTCATCACTAACTGACGAGACTGTTGCATCAAGACAACACCACAACAGACCCCACCAAATCTATGACGAGCAGTTAATGGAAGAATTAGTCCACAATGAATCTACCATACAAAGCCCCTTTATCTGGGGACAGGATGAAGTTCCATCTTCACACCAAGACGTTAATAGCATACCACCTCCTTATTCCTCTAGTTGGAGTCAGGACCGTGTCCAAACTCAAGTGCGGAACATCGTGACATCTCCGTATAAAGACACTAACAGGCTGAAGGTTTCGCAAAGTCCATCTCAAGGGAGACGAGACAAAGACCAAATTGAATCCGAATTGCAGAAGATCTTGTTGCAATCATCACTTCAAGATGCTGTTAGTGGGGACTTCCCTCCAAGTCCCTGTAATTGGAGACAAGATGGAAGCCCAAATCAATCCAACATACACAGCAATTTGTTATCTTCACTTCAAGATACTTACAGTCTGGATGTTTCTCCAAGACATTGTAAATGGAGACGAGACGGAAGCCCAAATCAATCCAACATTCACAGCAATTTGTTATCTTCACTTCAAGATACTTACAGTCTGGATGTTTCTCCAAGGCGCTGTATTTGGAGACAAGATGGAAGCCCAAATCAATCCAACAGACACAGCAATTTGTCATCTTCACTTCAAGATGCTGACAGCCCTGAGATTTGTCAAAGTCCCTCGAAATGGAGACGATGCAACGCCCAAAATCAACTTAATACACCGAGGAGCTTTGCATCTTCACTTCAAGATGCCAACGTCTCCAACTTTTCTCAGAGTCTCTTCACATTGAGACCAGAGATGAGCCCTCCACATCAGAATGAAGCATCTAACAATCGGAACCTCAGCGTTGACACAGGGAGAGTTATATCTACAGGCAACAGTGGGAGATGGTTAGGCCACCAGGGTACAACCACCCATCCCAGTAAACCGAGCAACATCCACACTTATGATTACCCAGAATGCACAGGTGATGCCCTCGTATGTGCCTAAGACATGTCATGTGATGTAAATGCATCATGTGACATGTCATACAATTGAACCTGTTTAGCTTTTGACTAGTGCCATTTTCTTGTATTACTGTTCAGCGCATAATTAGGGTGCTTTATAAACTTTTTTTCTTTGCTCAGGCTGTTAGTTTAACCTGACTTTAGGTTTCATGTATTCATATGAGAATCTGGCTGTGTTTTGATTAGTTTCCCGGTGAGGAAAGTGGGAGCAAAAACCTAGCATTGGAAAAAACAAAAGGTTGAATCAGTTATTTGATTTGTATTTGTGTGCCGCAGGCCTTGATTGACCTGGAGGCCACAGAGGGCACGGCCTTCATTGTCTTGGCCTTGGTGCCCCTTCAAAAGTTTCCCATGGACCTTAAGATTGTCCAATGGAAGTGCCCTTTGCAAAGTGAAAATGGCCTTGCCCTCTCAAAGTTGAAATTCCAGCCCTGCCTGGTGCCATGAAGAAGGGCGTAGAGCCGTACATTGTTTTTCGAGGAGCATAGCAATATGAACCTTTTTAAACTGTTGCTTTTATCTGACTGATGTGGTCACTGATTGTTCACACTTCTAATTTTGTCTTGATGATTTCAGCAGATGGCTTGTCTTCACAGTCTTTAGCGAGGCAGCAGTACAAGGGCTTCAGGAATCCTACATCATCAATTGCTGGACAGAGTTCACTTTCATCAGGGGTAAGAACGGGGATGTAGATGCGTTCACCACATGATGTCAAAGTGCAGGCTGGCATAATCCATCTATCATTCAAAACAACACAGGATGAGATTGAATGGTCAAACAGTAGGAGGGTTGACTGTGTACTGTGTAGATGCATTCACCACATGATATCAAACTACAGGCTGGCATAATGCATCTATCATTCAAAACAACACAGGATGAGATTGAATGGTCAAACAGTAGGAGGGTTGACTGTGTACTGTGTAGATGCATTCACCACATGATATCAAACTACAGGCTGGCATAATGCATCTATCATTCAAAACCACGCAGGATGAGATTGAATGGTCAAACAGTAGGAGGGTTGACTGTGTACTGTGTAGATGAGTTCACCACATGATATCAAACTGCATGCTGGCATAATGCATCTATCATTCAAAACCATGCAGGATGAGATTGAATAGTCAGACAGTAGGAGGGTTAGCTGTGTACTGTGTAGATGCGTTCACCACATGATATCAAACTACAGGCTGGCATAATGCAGCTATCATTCCAAACCACAATAGATGAGAGAAGCCATTCAGCCAATAGCATTCCTCTATTAATAGCATTCCTCTATGTTTTGGTTTCACTTTCAGAGAAGCCTCTGTGGGGAATTGTTCTTCCCCTCCGCTGGAGAAGTTCAGGGTGTGGCTTCCCTCAAACGTCAAGTCCAAATCCCTCCCTCTTTCCCATCGGTAGCTTCTTATAAACAAGTCTTCACATCAGCTCTAAAAGGTACACTGTCAAGTCATTGCTTTTTTTTTTTAAGTTTAAGGAATTAAACGGCTCAGTGACCAAGGTAAAAATGGTTATGTGCCATGAACACATAGGGTGTCGTGGCTGAGCAGTCTACTTCACTGGACCCAAGCTCTGGTGTGGTCAGCAGTAGAGTCTGGGTCCGAATCCTGGTCATGACACATGTGTCCTTGAGCGAGGCATTTATCCGTACTTGCTTCGTAAAAAGTTGGGAAGGTTGTGCATTCTGTGTTACTAGCCAGGCTCAGCTAGTGGATGATACCAATGCCTACATTGTTTTGGACTGTGAAGGGGGTAATCCTGTTTCAGTTCCATTCACTGAAATACCACAGCAAAAATCTTATTCTGATGATTATTTTAATACAGAGCATCTGAATATCATCCTGTTCAACCTTAGTCAGCGCTTCCACACGGCCAGAAACAAAGTTGATACCCAACGCCTAGACTCCTCATCACCGTCGGCCTCCACGGATAACCCTGAAGCCAGCCATGCTCCTCACTGCGACCATGGCAATGCTGCTAAGATGGTCTGCGTTAAGAAGGAAGGCAATAACAAGGGCAGGTTCTTCTACGCTTGTAGTGCGCCTCGTTCCAACCAATGCAAGGTTTGTCCCAAAAAAAAATGAAATTCAGAAAAATGACTCTTACATTTTTAGCTCTTTCACTGTTTAACCCCATCCTAGCTACAGGAAATGTGAAAACCATGTGACTTCTATTCCTGATGCGATTATTACGTAAATTAAGTTGTTGTCAAATCCTTCTATAATTTTGGGTTGAACAAAGACAAATTGACATGAGCGGGATTTGAACCAACGACCTCCGGATTAACGTACCGGCGCTCTACAAACTGAGATATCTAGCCCTATGTTGATGGTCTCCCTATTTTGTCAATATCTTTGTTCGAGGGTGCCAGTCAGTAGCCATTCAACCTGTAACTGCAGTATAGCCAGGGATCACACTCGACTTTACAATACAATCTGGGAAGGTGCAGCAGAAGGAACACCTGAGGGGATGCAACTTTTTATTTATTTCAAATATCAAGTAATAAGCCACAATGGAAACTGACTTGGGGTTGAACAAAGAAAATTTGACAAGAGCGGGACTTGAAATTTGGGGTTGAACAAAGAAAATTTGACAAGAGCGGGACTTGAATCTGCAACCTCCAGATTAACAAGCCAGTGCTCTACCAACTGAACTATCTGGCCCTATGTTGGCGGTCTCCCTATTTTGTCAATATCTTGATAGTATCTCTGACCGGCACCCCTGAATAAAGATATATTCACCCTAATCCGTTTAATCCAAAACCCTGATCCCCTTGGTTTTCATCATCTTGATGCAGTTTTTCAAGTGGGCGGATCAGTTCAAATCAGACACAGCCATCGATGCCAAGGGGTCAAGTGTCACCAAGATGGCCCTGATGGATCCGAACGCAGCCGTGATGTTCTTCAAGGGCCATAACGTTCGTCTGTACTACGGCTGTGAATTCCGGAGGAGGGCTAGTTCATATAACTCGATGTTGCCTGGCGCACCAGTAAGTTTCTTCTATCTATCTAATAATTTTGGTTGTCAATTTTGCCTTTAAACTGCCATTTTCAGTTCATTTCTGGCAGTTTACAGTACAGTGAGCTCTCTGCAGTGTACCATGGAGGGCCAATTTCCCCCAAAAGTGTTCAACAAAAACGATGACTAGAGCAGGCTAGTCGAAACGTTAAGACCAATTAAGAACTCACTCCGCGGCAGTGAAGTTAATAATGAGAAGTCCCCTTGATCCACTAAGCGAAAGAAGTAGTCGCGACCGATTTCCTTTCTTCAGCCTAGGTAGTAGCAGGACAGTTCTTTGGTGTATAGCTGTGTTTAAATACCCGATGGAACACTAGTTATAGAATCCACCAATTTGCATCGGGCCAGTTTCCCCACGACCAAACAAGTCAAACATTGAAGTGTTTTTCTAAACACACATTTGTTTGTTTGTTTGGCTTTGTAGAACTGAATCCATCCAACTTCAACGGAAAAAATGGAATAGAACAGACAGTAATTTTCATAATCCCTGTTTATCCCCTGCTTTTTCTGAATGCTTTTTGCTTCTCTCTCTCTCTATGCATGTGTGTTGTGTTGTCATTTAGCCTTCGAGAAAGACTCTGCTAGGGTCGAAACGTCGGGCCACTAACTATTTTTTGCATTTATACCATACATGTAGGTCCTTTTTGTTGGTAAGCAGTTTGCAACAGCTAATTCTATTTTCTCAGTAATTTTCATTGTGAGATTTGGTCACTTTTTGCTACTTTCTTTTATTGCAGGCGTGGGTGATGAAACGCAAACAACAAATGATGGACAGCAGTAAGAAGAAGCTCTACTTAAATCTATCGAGGAAAGAATCCTCAACTTCCTACGGCAAAGGTAGAGTCTTGACTTCTATATTTTATGGCTGTATACATGTATATCAACTCCGAATGCTATTCATGCCCGGGTACTATGCAAAGACATTGTTGCTTGTCGTGGCCGTGTGATCTAGTTCACCGGACCCAAGCTCTGGTGTTGTTAGCAGCAGAGTGTGGGTTCGAATCCCGGTCATGACACTTGTGCCCTTGAGCGAGGCACTTAATTGCTTCATAAAAAGTTGGGAAGGTAGTGCATTCTGCTCTACCAGCCAGGCCCCTAGTGGATGATACCCATGCCCACATCCTTACAGACTGTGAAGGTGGTAAACCCTGTTACAGCCCTAGGAGTAGGTGGCAACGTGCCCCTGGTGGTAGTTGATTTAGGTGTTAGGTTAGGTGTAGCCCTCACCTTGAAGTGGCCGCTTGGTCTTGTGATGTAAAGGCGATTTCTCATAAAGAAAAGAATGAAAAAAAAAGAGAAAAAAAATGCTAAAGCTGTCGTTAATTCCATTGCATAATCAAGTTATCGACTTAAAGACAGTGATGTCAAAACCCTTCTTCTTACAGTTTACTGACTCTCCTTTTCTTTGTTGAAATGCAGGTGACATCTGGGTCATTTCCAAGGACCTGACCTTTGACCCCAGGTCAACTTTTCTTGCCAAGAGCGTCTACCACGGTCCGTCGTCTAATAATGACGTGGAGATAGAACCACTAGCGTGTTATTCTACTTCCAACTGGCCGTCACCATGTAAATATTGTTTTAAACTTGTTTGTAATGCACCTGTCAATAAGAGAATTTATTGCTCCTTTGTAATTTTGTTTTATTTGTCTTGGTCAAATAAATAATAATAATAATAATAATTTTTATTTCATTACACATCCAACAGCGCAAGGTGCCAATAACTGGATGAATAGGAATAGTGGGGTTTCATGGCCGAGAAGTTAAGAGCACCGAGCTCAAGTTCTGGTGTTTTTGATCACCAGAATGTGGGTTCGAGTCCCGGTTGTGACACAATGTGTCCTTAAGCAAGTTATTTAACCTTTATTGCTTCGTCCTTAGGATGGGACGTCAAGACTCACCTTATGAGGACTGCATAAACATTGTCCTCTTTTGATGTGTCACTGTGCCATGAGGATCTCAAAGATGAATACCGGCGCATTACAAATGCCTATTATTATATCATTATTTTATTATGAGCATCTTGGTGATCTTTTTTCTATCTTTTCAGGTACTGTACATGCCATCCTTGCCTGTAATGCCAGCTCTGAGCTGACATGTCTGAGTAACCTACAGGAGCATGTCAATGCTGCGTCTGTGCCTATACTGCAGTCTCTCATTAACATGTAAGTTTGCCCTCTCTTCATCATTTCATTTGACTCTATCTCAGAGAGGCACTTTGAATCCTATGTGTCCAGATCGTATTCCAACTGCCTCTGGGATCCAGGCCACATAGGATTCCAACTGCCTCTGGGATCCAGGCCACATAGGATTTGAACCGCCTCTAGGCAACAGGCTAGCTTTGTGGTGTAGTGGTACGACATCTGCTCTAGCAATGCAAAGGTCGTGAGTTCGAATCCCACCCAAGTGAGTTGCCTGCGTTTTTTTTTCACAGAACTCAGGAAAGCGCTGAGTATACAGTGCTTCATACACATCGGTGTAATGGTAAAAAACTAAATATTTTCTTTATCCCTTATGCAAAAAGTTTGCTGGTCTTGTTGCACTACTTTCCCTCTCAAAGTTATCCAATGTAATTGGACTGCTTGGGGATATCTTTTTGTACTGATTTTTATTCAAAAAACCCCAAAACAACAACAGCAAACAAAAAGAAACCTCCAAAACACAAGACAGACAGACATGGACAAAGTCACACACTGAAGAGCAAACAAAATGAAAGAAGAACTGAAGAATATGGCTTATTAACACATCATTTTTTCTTGTCTTATCAGACGCTAGCTTGGCGTGTCGTTGCCGAGCGAATAAGAACACCGGACTCAAGCGCTGGTGTTTCTGTTCAGCAGGGTGTGGGTTCGAGTCCCGGCCGTGACACTTGTGTCCTTAAGCAACACACTTAACCATTATTGTTGCGTCCTTCGGATAGGACGTAAAGCCGTTGGTCCCGTGTGTTGTGTAATGCACAGAAAAAGTACCCAGTGCACTTGTCGTAAAGAGAAGGGGTTCGCCCCGGTGTTCCTGGTTTGATTGGCTGCATATTGTGCCACAGCACCTTGTAAACCATTACATGGTGCTATAAAGGGAATAGGTCTCATACTTCAAAAACGTAGCTCCACATACCTTGCAGGAAAAAAATTGAGCGCTTTGATACGCCCCTAAGGGTGTGATAAAGCGCTATATAAGAACCGAGTATTATTATTATTGGGGATATCTTGCAGGTTGGAAAATCAATTGTGGAAATGTCAATCTGCAAGTTATCCGGGACTAGTTTTGAGAAAGTGCCTTAGTTACTTCTTATTTTTCACACACCATTCAAAGCTTCAAACTTTACTTTGTTCTTTTTGTTTGTGATTGATATTATAAAGCTCAGACAATCTACCTCCCACCCAGTCAAGTCTGTCAACGTTCAAGTCACCAGCTCAAGCTCAGAGTCAGTCAAAGTTCTTGAACTGCTCTTCACAAGAAATTGTAAGTAAACTAGAGTAAACTTGCACCGGACTCAGGCTCTGGTGTTTCTGTTTCTGCAGATTGTGGGTTCCAGTCCCGGTCGTGAATCTTGTGTAAGCCAATCAGCATTGATTTTCAGTACTTCCCTTCCAGGGTGGGGGGGGGGGGTTAGTGACGTTGGGTATCGATGCTGCGCGCCGCCCATGGTAGCGAGGCTGTGTGAATCCAAATTCTGATGACTCTGACTCTGTCACCAGAACCAGGTCCAATGCGTTAGACTGGTCGGTGTCGACACTCCTCATTAGGGGTCTTGTCAAAATTAATGCAGGACAGGTAGTCAGATAACGATTCTCCGATATCGAATTTTTGTTGGATTGTTGTCGGACTGTATTTCTATGACAGACATGGTTTTACCCGCTGAAAGGCACGCAGTTCTCCGATGCACTAAAGACATCCCCCGTGCCAATGCACCCCGCTGAGCGCTCTGCGGGTTTGACTGGCTGATTAAATGTAATATAAACAAACTTGAGGTTTTGAAGTGATCTGGAAGGTTTGGAGGTCATTGTATTCAACTAAGATGATAACTAACTAACTTGTATCTAACTAAGACCCCCTGCTTGTTTTCCAGTATATAGCGATCTAAATCACTGCGGTTTGTAAACAAATGTGACCCCAGGCACTGTGAACTTCTCCCATGGTTTCTCTGACATCCAATTTCTAACAAGGTGAATTAACAGCGGGTAAAAAAAACCTTGTCCTAGACGGTACTTATTCCCTGGTTGTCCTGGACTATTTTTGACAAGGTCCCTTAGCAATCATGCTTTGAATCTCTGTGTCTTGTTTCAGGATCACATAGCCACACTTATGATCGAGACATACAAACTGAACGCTGACCAAGCGAAGGCTTTGAGAAAAGTGAGACGGATGTTTCAGCAGACTGCCAACGACATCCCAAACCCTGAACCTGTAACTCTTATCCATGGTAAGAATTGCAACTGTTTGACTTTCAACTTAAGGATTTAAAGTGAGGTTTGATGCATACTTTCAAATGCTGTTTATTTTATTTCATCTTTGATTTCTACCTCTAGGTGTCTTTGGCGCAGGAAAGAGCTTCCTTCTCTCCGTCATTGTCTTGTTTCTCGTCCAACTCTTCAAGCTCAGTGAAGAGCAGAGTAGAGAAACAGCATCTCAACGGTCACCATGCAAACTCCTCATAGCATCCACCACCAATGTAGCTGTAGACAGGATCCTATTAGGGTAGGTTGTTTGGTGGCCCAAGGGAATGTACATGATTGGATTTCTTCTTTTATTTCTAGCGGTATCCTCGGTCGTTATGACAGAGTTGTCCCCAGGGCCCAATTTCATGGCTCTGCTTACCGTAAAGCAAAGAATCAGCGCTTACGGAAGCAGGAAATTCCACGCTTACGTCAAGCAAATTTCACGGGTTAGCAGGGAATTTTTGTTTGTGCGCTTGCGTAGTTCACAATACTAAGCATTCTACGCTTACACGGCTAGCACAGAAATTCGGCGCTTGCTCGGTAAGCAGAGAATGGTGATCGCAAGCGCAGAATTCGGCGGTAAGCAGAGCCATGAAATTGGGCCCAGATTTCACTGTCCCTCATGCATGTAGATATTTCATCTGCTGTCACAAACCCAGTGTCTCTTCTTAGTATGTCTTCATAAGTCAGGTAACCTTGACTTCTTTGGACTGGAATTCATGCTCCAAATCTCCCTTTTTCAGGTTGTTATTGTGTAATCCCCGATGAGTGTTGTACGAGAGCTCAATAGGCTGCCACCATTGTTTATCATTGTATTTGGCATATCGGAAATTAGGCTTGACCTTGATTAGGCTCCCTGAGGACAAGCTTGCTGGCTGGAATTTCAGGGTGACGATAGCAGTGGCCGGCTTCAAACTCTTCTTGCGCAGACCTTTTGCACTAAGCTCGAAAAACCCCAGATAGAGATCTGAGTTGGATATCATGGCCAAGCGGTTTAGAGCAACGAATTAAAGTTCGGGTGGTTCTTGGCGATATCTCAAAAATGCTACCACCTTTTTGAAAATGAAATGTTCACAGGTTCGATTGATTGTTTATAGCTACATTTATACAGGATTAAAACAATCGAACGGTTCCAAAAACCAAAGGTTTTCTTTAAACTTCTCCCCATCTACTCACGGTTTGGTCTAATAAATGTCTTGTGGTTTTGTCTTGATTCTTTTTCAGACTTTTAGGGCTTGGCTTTGAGGATTTCATTCGAGTTGGAAGTCTCAGAAAGATTGCTAAGGCAGTTCTCCCATACAGGTAAGCGTATATATTCATTCATTCACGAGCATTGATGGTAAATTTGTAATAAATGAATACAATTTTAGGAAAACACAAATAAATAACAACATTATTAAACCAAAAGAATATACAAACAGAATTAAAAACTAGTTTATTGGCCTGACGTTTCCGCCCTAGAAGGCCATTAAGCCTTCGAGAAAGACTCTGCTTGGGTCGAAATATCTGATCCTGTGTAACTGCTTGACTGAATACAAAAATAATAATTCTTTAAAAAAAATTTTTTTAATGAAATGTAATAAATAAAAAAAAGCGATGTTCTAATATCAGATTTATCTCCCCCCCCCCCCCCCCCCCTTTCTCATCCCTTTTAATCTTGCTGTTACCTTCTCGGTTTTGATCAGCGTTCACGCCTCGGATAAGAAAGACAGCCAGGAGATCCGAGACCTGTATGAGATGCTGAAGACTGACTTGACCCCAACTGAGAAAACCCACGTACGACGGAGTCTGGAGAGACAACGGCTTGGACAGAATCGAGACTTACTCGGCAGCGTCAAGGTGGTTGGGGTCACATGTGCTGCTTGTACGTTTCCTTGCATGAGCAAGCTCGTCTTTCCTGTGAGTGATTGATGTTAGGGCGTAACTAGACATTTTCAAATGGGGGGGGGTTAGTCTTTTGATGTATCAACCTTTCATTTGTGATTTTTTATTTTTTTTTTTTTTTCTTTTTTTTCTTTTTTTCGGGGGGGGGGGAAATCAAATGTGATTTAAAGACTTTTTTTGAGAGATCGCCTAACATCACAAGGCCACGGACGGCCACTTCAAGGTGAGAGCTACTCTTAACTGATTCAGGGTCCGAGCTGTTTAAGGCTGAATGGCTTTTGACTGACACCAACAAAGATATTGACAAAATAGGGCTATAGATATCTCAGTTTTTAGAGTGCCGGTGTCCAAGGGAAATCTGTCCCCCGGAGATTCTGTCCCCCATGGGAAATTAACATGGGCTGAAGGAGGATGATTCAAGAGAGGGCGCTATCAGGAGAAGTTTTTACATAGTCGTAGTATAAGGGGGACAGAATCACTGCTACACCGGCACATTAATCCGGCGCGGCGCTGGTTCCAATTCTTCACATCTAAATCTCGGAGCCTTTATCTTTCTCACTATCAGGTGATCCTTCTGGATGAATGCAGTCAGATGACGGAGCCCTCGTCTCTGCTTCCGATCGCTAGATTCCAGTGTGAGAAGTTAGTCCTAGTAGGGGACCCTAAGCAGTTAGACCCAACGATACAAGGGTCGGAGGCCGCCCATAGCTTTGGACTGGAGCAGACGCTGTTCAACAGACTTATTCACCAGGCAAGGATGTTTCACTCTCCTTATGTCAAATTTATGTTTTATAATAACGATAATAATACGGCAGTCTTAGAATTTTCACTATGCCACTGGAAAATTTACTGATTGGTTGGCCAATAATTGATCGATTAATGGATTTGATTGAATGACTGATTATTAGTTGATTAATTTATGGACTTGATTGAATTGTTTATTTGTTAACTGATAAATTTATAGATTTGTTTATTAATTGATTGATTGTTTGATTGATTGACTTCTTGATACATTGATTTATGTATTGATTGATTGATTGATTGACTGATTGATTAATTGATTGATATATTGATTTATTGAATTATGTATTGATTGATTGATTGAAAGGCTTATTGACACATTGATTTATTCCTTTTAGGGCTATGAACCAACCCTTTTGCGGACCCAGTATAGATGCCATCCCAGGATCAGCGCTATTGCCAACTGTTTGTTCTACGATCAACAACTTATAGACGGAGTTGTAGCTGAAGATAGACCTCCACTGACTGTAAGTTAGATGACGTCTGGTGTCCTGTTTCAGGTCTCAACCCTTTAGAAATGAATATAGTTTGAAGCCTGTGGCGTGTCAGGGGCAGGTGTCGTGGCCGAGCGGTCTTGTTCACCGGACCCAAGCTCTGGTGTTGTCAGCAGCAGAGTGTGGGTTCGAATTCTGGTCATGACACTTGTGCCTTTAAGCAGGGCACTTGACCATAATTGCTTCGTAAAAAGTTGGGATGGTAGTGCATTCTTCTCTACCGGTCAGTCTCCTAGTGGATGATACCAATGCCTACATCTTTACGGACTGTGAAGGGGGTAGGTTAACCCTCTTTCAGCCCCAGGAGTAGGTGGCAGTTGATTTGGGTCGATACCCCAAATCAGTTAAGTGTAGCCCTCACCTTGAAGTGGCCCTCTATGGCCTTGTGATGTTAGGCTATCTCTCATTTTAAAAAAAAAAATCTAAAAAGCTGTTCAAAATTTGTTTGAAGGGGTCTTGTCAGGATTTCTAGTTGGCGCCTTGAATATTTACAATGGATATATGCGCCCTATAAAAGTATATTATTGTTATTATTCTTCCACAGCCCTCCTTGCCAACTCTATGTTTCTTCAGCGTCCCCAGCGGTAAGGAATGCTGCGCTAAAGGAAGCTTCTACAACGAAGAAGAGGCCTCCTTCGTTGTCTACTTGATTGAAGTATTAATGTCGTTGGGAGTTGAACCTGGGGAAGTTGGAGTGATAACTCTGTACAAAGCTCAGACGGTGAAGATTAACATTATGCTACAGGACAGCAAGTAAGAGAGTTTGAAGTTTCATTTCATTTTTCATTTCATTTATTCTGGTTGTGAAGCCAAGGACTCTCAGAAAAGCGAACTTAATCACTGTACTAGCCAAGAACCCAATGGAGAGAAGACAAGGAAGGAAGTTTCAGTTTTAGATGTGGGAGGAAAACCCAAGAGAATTATTTCAGGGAAAACCCACGCAATCAGGTAGGGACTAAAAAAAACAATGTTCACAACTTGTTTAATGTCAAGAGTTGAGAGAAATGCATGTTTGATCTTTAAAGCTTGTGAGCTTTAATTAACTTTTCATAACTTTTATTACAGCTGTAATTATAGTTTCTCTCCCTGAACTCAATTCTCTTTAGGCTCACCAGTCGTAAAGGTATCAAAGCAATCCAGATCTCTACAGTGGATGCATTTCAGGGAGGAGAGAAAGGTGTCATCATCTTGTCTTGTGTCCGGACTGACTATATGGGTTTTGCAGACTCAGATAAGTAAGGAACCACCTTGTAACAATGCTTCTAAAAACAGTAAAATTTGGAATACATTTTCTTGTAAAATCCCCTGAATTGTAACACCCAGGAGATTCAGGGGGCTTCATCCTCTAGACCAAGGAGAGACCCAGCCCCACTACCCTAGTCCTTTATTCATGGTGATGTAGAGAGTCTGTTAATCCTGTGAAATGTAACACCCAGGAGGTTCAGGGGGCTGCATCCTCTAGACCAAGGGGAGACCCAGGCCCACTACCCTAGTCCTTTATTCATGGTGATGTAGAGAGTCTGTTAATCCTCTGAAATGTAACACCCAGGAGGTTCAGGGGGCTTCATCCTCTAGACCAAGGAGAGATCCAGGCCCACTATCCTAGTTCTTTATTCATGGTGATGTAGAGAGTCTGTTAATCCTCTGAAATGTAACACCCAGGAGGTTCAGGGGGGCTGCATCCTCTAGACCAAGGGGAGACCCAGGCCCACTATCCTAGTTCTTTATTCATGGTGATGTAGAGAGTCTGTTAATCCTGTGAAATGTAACACCCAGGAGGTTCAGGGGGCTGCATCCTCTAGACCAAGGGCAGACCCAGGCCCACTATCCTAGTTCTTTATTCATGGTGATGTAGAGAGTCTGTAAATCCTCTGAAATGTAACACCCAGGAGGTTCAGGGGGGCTGCATCCTCTAGACCAAGGGGAGACCCAGACCCACTACCCTAGTCCTTTATTCATGGTGATGTAGAGAGTCTGTTAATCCTCTGAAATATAACACCCAGGAGGTTCAGGGGGCTGCATCCTCTAGACCAAGGGCAGACCCAGGCCCACTACCCTAGTCCTTTATTCATGGGTATGTAGAGAGTCTGTAAATCCTCTGAAATATAACACCCAGGAGATTCAGGGGGCTGCATCCTCTAGACCAAGGGGAGACCCAGGCCCACTACCCTAGTTCTTTATTCATGGTGATGTAGAGAGTCTGTAAATCCTCTGAAATGTAACACCCAGGAGGTTCAGGGGGCTGCATCCTCTAGACCAAGGGGAGACCCAGGCCCACTACCCTAGTTCTTTATTCATGGTGATGTAGAGAGTCTGTAAATCCTCTGAAATGTAACACCCAGGAGGTTCAGGGGGCTTCATCCTCTAGACCAAGGGGAGACCCAGGCCCACTACCCTAGTTCTTTATTCATGGTGATGTAGAGAGTCTGTTAATCCTCTGAAATGTAACACCCAGGAGGTTCAGGGGGCTTCACCCTCTACCCCAAGGGGAGACCCAGGCCCACTACCCTAGTCCTTTATTCATGGTGATGTAGAGAGTCTGTTAATCCTCTGAACAACACCAAGGCGGTTCAGGGGAAATGTTACTCATACAGTATGAGGCTCTATGGTTGTCAAACCATACCCTTTGATACTTTCTTATCTTTTTCTATAAAAGGAGAACCAATGTGGCTCTGACGAGATCTAAAAACCACCTGTTTATTGTTGGAAATCTTCGGATCTTGTTAGCTAACAACCTATGGGGCCAAGTAATCAATCTATGCAAAGGTGAGTCAAAAAACGAGTGAATTATGTCCACGCAGAAAGAATAATCCCTAATAGGAACACACAGTCTGAGAAACGTGTCTGACAGTTGACGTTTCTCGGATTCAATTTTTGGGGCATAAAAACCAATTTGGTCCATTCCTCTCCAAGTTTCGTTATAGATGGTGTAACGTTCAGGTGTGGGCAAACTTACAATGAACAAATTAATAACGTGAATTATTTTGGTATTCATGTTAGATGCAGAAAATGGCATTCAAACGTCAAAAGGTTTTATCAAGGAGTGGACGCCGAAGCTTGAAGAGCTGCAACGGCTGGAGGAGGAGGCTAAGAGCAAAAAACAGGGACGGAGAAGCAAGGCTAGTCAAGAAATATCAACAGAACCTAAAGAGCTTGAGAAGGAGACTAGTTGCCAGAAAGCAGGCAAGGCCAGTGAAGACCGTCAAGGGGAAACATTCAGTAACAAGTGTAAGTGAAAAGACAAATTCCAATTGTTCGGTTTATGTTTGTTTTGCTTGTTTGTTTGTCCGCTATCTGTCTGGCTGTTTGTCTGTCGGGCTGTCTATCTGTCGGGCGGGCTGTCAGGCAGGGGGACTGTCTGTCGGGCTGTCTGTTGGGCGGTCGGCTGTCTGTCTGTAGTAAGCAGGATGTCTAAAAAGTGGTGTGTTGAGGTTGGGGTTGAGGTTGAGGCCGAGTAGTCAAGCACACCAGACTCAAGCTCTGGTTTTGTTGATCAGCAGATTGTTTTCTTAGATATTTTATTCTATGAAGTGATATGATTTGTTCTAAGAGTGCTTTGAAAATGTAATCTTTATTTTGTCTTATAGGTCTTTTTGAAACATCAAGATTGGAGTCACCCCACCCGCCAGACAGGCCATCCCTTTGCATTGAAAGCCCAAGCTTCTCTCCCTTTTCTGAAGTGGAGGGTTCCGTTCTGGAGGACAGCAAACTTGAGGAGTCACAAGTTGGTGTGAGTGCATTGTGCAACAGCAGCCCAAGCTACTCCCCTCTCTCAGAATTGGAAGAGTCTGAAGACGAGGATAGCTGCATAAATGAACATCCTCCCTGTTTTCACATTGGAGGGTTGGAGGACATCTTGGAATAGCATCTGAATAATTCATGACAATGGTTAAATGTTAAAAATAAAAAATTATTTATTTAAAGTGAATCTTGCGACTGAAAATTAATTGTTGAACGTTATGTCCTTTCTCCAAACTTTAAACAGTTGATTGCTTAATACCGTACCTTGCTTAGAAGAAACTGGTTACCAACTCAAACACAATAGAGATAATACTATTGATGACTGGTACCAGGTTTATGTTATGCAAACCACATAAAGAAGCTTGGTAATATTTTCTGCTGATGAGCTTTTAGATAAGGTTTTGTTATCATAATAAATAATATTTTGTTCCCTTGAAATAGTATTTTGTTCCCTCCAAATAATATTTTGAGTGAAAGAAATAGTGTTTTAAGGTATCAGCATAACATTTTGAGGGAATGTGAAAGATTGTTGAGGGAAAGAAATAATATTTAGGGAAAAAATCCAAACCTTTCCCCTTTATGGGCTGCAGATGAAGACATTTGTGGCGCGTTGTGGTCGAGCGGTCTAGTTCACCGGACCCAAGCTCTGGTGTTGTCAGCAGCAGAGTGTGGGTTCAAATCCTGCCCTTGAGCAAGGCACTTATAACCATAGTTGCTTTGTAAAAATTTGGGAAGGTAGTGCATTCTGCTCTACCAGACAGGCTCCTAGTGGATGATACCCATGCCTACATCCTTACAGACTGCTAAGGGGTAACCCTGTAACCCAGCTGGAGGCCAGCTGAAATCCTGTCATTAGCAATGGATATACCGCTAAGAATGATAAACGTATAATTGCATACTAGGTGTTTTCCAGTGCATTTCATATTGTATATATTTCTGCGCATTTTGGGGGCTTAAACATACAATGTTTTTGATTACATATTTCATAGTTCATATTGCATTGAGTATAACAAATATTATATTTGGTTTTGTACTGATTTGTGGTAAGCACTGTATAATCAGTGCTTTCACTGAAAATAAAACCCACAGGTACTTGGGTGGGAATCGAACCCACAACCCCTGCATTGTAAAGTAGATTGTTATCCGAATTATACCATCTTCAACATTGTTTGCTGCACTTCTGCTAATAAGTGCCCTCCGAACATGTCGGCTCTAGAATGTGAAGGACGTGGGTTCGAATCCTTCCCAAGTAGCTTGTGGAATTTTTTTCCACAAGACTTGAAAAATCATCGTGTATAGGTGCTTATCAAATCCAATCCAAATACAATTTTCATCAATATAATTAATATGATTTGATAAAAAATATACTTTGTAACAACCAGTCATGTTTTATAATTTATGCATAGTTATTCATTTATTTAAAATTAAATGTAAAGCTTAATGTATACAATTCACAGTTTAATGTTAAACATGAAACATATTAAAATTTGTAAGTTCAAGTCCAATGCTCTAGCCTTGAAATGTCTCAACTTTATCTGATGTGTTTTGGGGTTGAACAAAGAAAAACTTACTGGAGTGGGATTTGAACCAACGACCTCCGGATTAATGTGCCAGTGCTCTACCAAACTGAGCTATCTAGCCCTATGTTGGCTGTCTCCCTATTTTGTCAATATCTTCATTTGGGGCTGCCAGTCAGAAGCCATACAACTGTTCACTCAAAATATTATTTTGTTCCCTAAGAAATTATTTTCCTCTAAATCATTTTGCTCCCTTGAAAAATATATTTTTCCCCCTTGAAAAATATATTTTTCCCTCAAAATATTATTTCATTCCCTCAAAACAATATGATTTTATTCCCTCAAAACAATATTTCGTTCCACCGCGGTGCACCGAACACTCGTTCAAGGGAACAAAATATATTATTTTGAGGTAATGAAATAACTTATTTCGGGGGAAAGAAATAACTTATTTAGAGGGAAAGAAATAACTTATTTAGAGGGAATGAAATGAGTTATTTTGAGGGAAGACAAAATACAAGTGCCCCAAAGATCATATACGATTTCCAGAGCAATGACCAAAGATCTTGTAGCCCCCCCCCCCCCTCATGTATACTTTCTTCGCCCTCCAATTTGCCCCTGCAATTCTCATCTCTGAAAGTTTGTCTCACCAAACCATGCTTGCCTCCTTTTTCCCCCCACCCCCCACCCCGTCCCCCTGACAAGTCTTGCTTCACTGCTTTGTTGAGTGGCCAGAATGATCATGAATGAAGAAACCTCTCTCCCTCCGCAGGCCTTCTAGCTGAAAGAAAATGATATTTTTCCTCCTCAATCAGAGGTTTGGTGAACAACTTTGTGAGAGCCAGTTCGAATTTAAGGAAATCATCCATAAAGGTTGTGCATAATATTGGTAAGAGTAAAAATATAGAATTTTCAGAGATTTGCACACAACTTAAATGATATAAAGTTGGTCATGGTAGAAACTTCCCTCGAAATATTATTGCTCAAAATGCAATTGTATTTGAGAAATTAGTAAAACAATTAGTTTTGAACAATTAGTTTTGATCTCCCAAGTATAAAGCATAAGGTTATTTTCCACTTTTTTCTTGTGACTTCAATGTCTGATTGAGCTTAAACAACTTTCACAGGTTTGGTATTTCATGTATTTGGGTCACATCAAGTGATTCTAGTGTTGTTGACAATTACCATTGTGACACTATGATTCAGAAAATACAACCTTTGAGCTCACACCCATCCCCGCCCACGTATTTTTTTTTTTTACACCGCAGCGAGGGGTTTTGTACTGTAACACTGCCAATTCCGTCTTGAGATAAGAGACTACGGTTTACCCTAAACCCTAACCCTAACCCTAACCCTAACCCTAACACTAACCCTAACCCTAACCCTAACCCTAACTCTAACCCTAACCCAAACCCTAACCCTAACCCTAACCCAACCCTAACCCTAACCCTAACCCAACCCTAACCCTAAACCCTAACCTTAACCCTAACCCAACCCTAACCCTAACCCTAACCCTAACCCTTACCCTAACCCAACCCTAACCCTAAACCCTAACCCTATAACCCTAACCCAACCCTAACCTATAACCCTGACCCTAACCCTAACCCTAAACCTAACCCTAACCATTACCCCAACTCTAATCCTAACCCTAATCCCCTATAGGCATAAATGTTTGTAGTCTCATCTCAAGACAGGAATTGGCAGTATTACAGTACAAAACCCCTCGCTAGGGATGTAAAAAAAAATGCTCCCCGCCCATAAAAATGACTCCTCCCCTCCTTGATCTCGCCTCCTCTCTCTACACTCTCGTCTCATGTACGCGAAATATATTTTTTGTTTTGTCACACGGGAAGTGGCTAGCAGCTCATTCGCCACTGCGCCTCTTCAGTGATACGATACGCAATCGACACAAATACCAGCCTATCCTTTCCTTAGCTGCCTGTGCGGAGTGTAGTCGCCGGATCTGTGCTAGTGTCCACTTTCGACCGGATTTTATCCAACTTTACAGAGTTTTAAAGGTAATTTTCCTGTAAGCCTACAACGTTTGTACATTCCTAATTAAATAGTGTAGGTGTCATTGTGTTAACAAAGATTTGTTGTGTATCTTTTGACGAATATTTTGGGGCAGACCGGGTGGGATTTTTCCATTCACAGGTGTCCGTATCTACCTGTGTGTGTGGTCGGTCACCTGGCCACGACCGGCGCTGGTGGCCGCCGCCCCCGGGGGCTCGGGGATCGATTGGTCGAAATGGAGTAAGATGGAGTGAAGTTTTCTTTGCAACTCTCCCTCTGATATGATGGTTTTTTGATGGGTGTTCAAAGTGGTTCATGACATAAATTTGGATGGTTTGTTCTTCCAAAGAACCAGCTAACAACAGTGTTGCATTTTGACTTTGTACTGTAGTTTGACAATGGGACTCCTTCCTCCAGAGTCCATGGTTTGACTTTGAGTTTGACTTTCCTTTTCTGAGAATGAGATTGAGAGTAGCCCCATCCAATCCATGGACCATTAAATTAACAAAGTAGGTAGTGTTTAGGATCCCCGGAGACTATGGCCTATATGGGGCTTACATTATTTTGGGAGCTAAATTCTTAACTTTAAAAGTTAATGTAATCATAGAGCAAGGACATTGCTCTATCACCATGGAGGAAGGAAATGATCGCACTAAATAAGTAATGCAAGTTTCTAATTTTAATTAATCTAAAAGTCACATTTGTCAAAACCTTCCTCTATGTCCAAACTGACTGGATTGACTCCCATCCCCCCCGCACAACTTGCACAGCACTAACACGTCCGCCATTTTGGGAGTCAAAATATGCATAAATGTAGTATATTTGTACAAACTTCAAAGAACTTGACTCAAAAAATGGTGGAAATGGTAGACGCACAATGTGCAGAGGTGCAAGGGGTCAATAGTTTGATTTTTAAATAGACCTTGTCTTAACTACTGAAAGATATTATAAAAAGCTTCCTGCCCTGGTAGACTGAGCATGCAAAGTACATGTACATGTAAGGTGCGTCATCTCTAATAATTTGTCGAGGCCAAGACAATAGGACTGAATGGATACTTTGCATGATCTTGAACTTTCTGATTTGAACTTTAGTTTGACACTCTGTTTTTAGTCTCCTGAGATATGCCCCATAATTAATGCCAATAATTGGCATTGGTTTTTTTATGCATTGAATATAATTTGTTTTTACCCTTGCACCGATGTGCGTTAAGCACTGAATACTCAGTACTTTCCGAGTTCTATGAAGAAAAAAAAATCCACAGACAAATTATCACTCAGGTTAGGATTCAAACCCACAACCTTTGCATTGCTGGAGCAAATGTCTTACCACTAGACCACCAAGTTAAACCGGTGGCTATAGAGGCAGTTCAAATCCTATGTGTTAACAGCTGGTAGGCCCTATAAGCGGGTACTGTAACGATTTACCCATGAAGCTAGTGTAGTAATCTAAAGATTTTGTTTCCAGTAGTTGGGCAAAATCCAGTCTGCATTAATATTTCACATGGCTTACTTTTTAAGTAGTTAAGTTAGTGTTTGGTAGCAATGTTCTTACATGTAGTTCAAATTATGTTGCACGATCTTACAATGTAGGCCTGCACTTTGCTTGTTTTAAATATATATTTATTTGTTATTTTAAACATGACAAAAGTTTGCACCTGTTTATACACGAAGTATTATTGTTATTATTTGCAATAATCTCTCATTAATAGATTTGATGCGTGACATTACACCTTTTGGGGGAAGTACAGACTGAAGCTCTCCATGTCACCTACATTAATTGTGACCCGAATGTAAATTATTCACCAACTGCAACAAAACTCACAGAATTTAAGTACAAAGGTCAATCCATTATTATCTAGTGCAATGTGTACTTTGTGATCACACCCATGGTTATTTTGTGCAACCTTTGTAACATCCTATTTAGGCAAGCCCATGCATAATATAACTGTAAATATTCAGTGTCAACAGTATGGCCAGTGACTGGTCTGGGGCAGGTTACCTTCATGCTTGACCATTGACCCATGGAGAACGTGGGTCCTTTGTGGGCTTGTCCTTTGGATCCTCTGAGGGTTCTCCCCAGGGTTTTTTTCTTCAAAACTGTGGGACATTCTGGACCCAAATTGTTTGATGTCTGCCCGAAACACGCTTTTGAAACAATTAAAGTCTCCGGAATAATTTATACGTGGTGTTTATCTTGGTTTTAGCCCTTACTAAGGTACTGTGCTATCTGGAGCAATGGTTTTCTCTTGTCTTTTCGTGATGTTTTTTGTGGAAATTGTAATAAATAAATAAAATTGCATATCTGCCGAAATGTTCGCGTATCAACATGCAATTCGCGCGTATCATACTTCATTACTCAATAGAATTGAAAGGAGTTTATCAGACTCAAAGTCAGCATTTGAACATAACAATTATTTTTTAAGATATTAGGCCTACACAGTGAGGTTCTACATGTAGTATTCAAATGGACTTGTCCAGTCATGAGTTTAAGTAGGCCCTACACTAAAACCATGGAGGTAGAATTAGCCTCCATGCTATAACTGTACTGATACCCGGCCTCGGGGCCTGTGGTCCAGTGTAACATTTGAGCCTTGCATTGAAAGAAAACAGCATGATGAAATGTCAGAAATGAGAACCAGCATTGATACTGGAAGGAATGCACCATCACTGGACACGGTCTCTGAATCACAATGCTGCTTAACTATACAGGTCTCTATGGTGGCACTGCATGGTGAAAGTTAAAAACTTTTTTTCCCCCTGCACCCTTTTAAGCCCGGATGAGTGTGGGTGTACATGTGCATCATACCCAGTGGTACCTTAGCAGTTTTTGTTAACTGATGTTTACCCTTGCTTATTGAAACATCTTGGTGCATACATTGTACACTATGTAACCTGTTAACTAACTAAGACCTTGTTTAGAAAATGGATGAATGTATGGTTCAGTAAATCAACTAATGTTGGCCTTTGTCTTGCACTTTCTGCAAACAGTTTTTCTTGGTAAGGTCTATGATAACATAAAGCCCCCTCCCTCACCCCAACCTAGTTACACCACTGCTGTTAGCTAAGATTGTCAACTCCCGCCAGCCCCCACCCCAACCTTGTTACACCACTGCTGTTAGCTAAGATTGTCAACTCCCGCCAGCCCCCACCCCAACCTTGTTACGCCACTGCTGTTTGCTAAGATTGTCCACTCTTGCCAGCCCCCTCCCCAACCTAGTTACGCCACTGCTGTTTGGTAAGATTGTCCCTCCCACCAGCCCCCTCCCCAACCTAGTTACGCCAGTGCTGTTTGGTAAGATTGTCCCTCCCACCAGTCCCCACCCCAACCTTGTTACACCACTGCTGTTATTGCTAAGATTGTCCCCTCCTGCCAGCCCCCACCCCAACCTAGTTACGCCACTGCTGTTTGCTAAGATTGTCCCTCCCACCAGCCCCCACCCCAACCTAGTAACGCCACTGCTGTTATTGCTAAGATTGTCCCCTCCCGCCAGCCCCCACCCCAACCTAGTAACGCCACTGCTGTTATTGCTAAGATTGTCCCCTCCCGCCAGCCCCCACCCCAACCTACTAACGCCACTGCTGTTATTGCTAAGATTGTCCCCTCCCGCCAGCCCCCACCCCAACCTAGTTACGCCACTGCTATTTGCTAAAACTGTCCTTGTCTTGTTCCTAGCATGTGATATACTGATATCTGCTGCCATGGTTTGAATAGATTTGAATAGAACCCAAGACGATGTGATAAAAGTTATGATTTGGGGTTGAACAAAAGTCCCCTGGCAGCCGCTTCCCAGATGGTAGAACGCTGGCACGTTAATCCGGAGGTCGTTGGTTCATATTCTGCTCTGCTCAGTTTTTCTTTGTTCAACCCCAAATCATTTAAGCTTTACCCAGTCAGTTTCTCTTGTGTATTACAATGTGATAAAACTTAATTGCAGAGTGTGCTTTAGTGCGTTAATCAGACTCGATACTATGGGAAAATGAAACAGAAGTTACATTATACAAACAAGTTTTTATTCAGGTACATTATAACGACCTTCTTTACATATCAACCACACTACTTTAATGCAATGTGTATAAATTGTACATATTTACTTACTATGCAATTTAGAGGGTTTTGCTTCTTGGTTTTGCCCTAGCTTAATTGGATATGATCTGATAACAAGTCTGACTCATTAACGATAACAAAATCTCCCCTACCCACATACAAAATTACAACACTTCCTTCTTCACAAACAATAATTTCTTGACTCTCCCACTCAGCACCACCACACAAAAATGTAACCTTCAATTTTGATTTATGTAGGGTTTGGGCTTTTTAGGCATTTATAGTGTGCCAAAAAGCCCAAACCCTCTACATGTGAGTGTGCAAGAATTAAACGTTACACATGAAAGCTCATTGACTGTGTACTGGTGTTTCTTTTATTTGTAAATTGTATCATGTAGGCCAACTGTGTAGGACGCATCTGGATTTCATTTTGACTAAAACCAGTGAAGCCCATCCTGTCTTTCTTTATCAGTAAATACAATTGGCACTCAAAGCTTGTATTTCATACTAAGTACATTGTACAACAAACATAATGGTGGCATTTTTGGTAAAGTTGTTATAATTATTTAATCTTGACTCGCATACTTAAATGGGAGGATATATCTTCAGTAGTTACTCCAAAAATTAATGACCATAAAAACTTACTTGGTAAGAAGCACTGCAGCTGTTGATAATGTATAACATTTTGAGAAACAATTCCCTTCAAAGGAATGTGGTTTTAGAGAGAGGGATTCAAAAACATTTCAATCTGAGAAAACGTTTCTGCATGAAACGTTACTCAGGTTGTGTATTCCAATTACGGATTATTCTTCCTGTGTAGACATAACTGCTCTGGATTTTCGGCAATATCTTAAAAAAGCTACCACCTTTTGAAATGAAGTTTTCACAGGTTAGTTTTATTGTATACTTAGAAGTATTAAAACTACCGGCCTTTAATCTGCAATTGCAAAATATAAACGTTGAAATGTTTTGTACAGTACATCTGGTGTACATGTTGTCAAAACATTGAGGGTGTATTGAATGCTAAAACTGTACAAGTAAAACTAAAATGCTAACATCAGTTAGGCCAAGTAAAAAAACAAAAGAGTTTCTCGTCCCCGCCCGCCTCCTTTTTGGCCGTGGTTTTTTTACTATTTACTATTTTCAGAAAAAATGAAAAAAATAAAAACTTGGAAAAAATCTTAAATCAGATTTTTTGGAAGATTTAAAGCTGAAATCATATTTTTTTGATAAAACTGAGTGGCATCTCTGATATTTTGAATCTCCTGAATCCAATTAGATGGGCCAAAATAGCAGCTTTGCCTCAAGAATTCGCAACTTTCTCATTAATATTATCATCAGTGTCATGGCACCAAACCCAGCTGGGCGTTCTTTTCAGAGCGGACAGCAACTGTTGCCGAAGGTGATGGTGTCGCGATTCTGCAGTGAAGGGTCTTACAAATCATTTGTTTTGTCATAAATTGCATCAGTATACTCAAATAGCACAATATCTATGAATAAATATACCTTGGCCAGCCATATTTAGCATGGCGGCCATCTTGGAAAAAATAGCTAAAAATTGAAAAAAAAAGTAAATAGTAATGCCCTGCCTCCTCCTTTTTTGAAAAAGTCCGGACGAGAAACTCTTTTGTTTTTTTGCTTGGCCTTACATACATGAATAAAATCATATGAAAGTCATCTTTCCATATTGCTCCAACTGTGGCTATCTTGACCTCACAGTAATGAAAATATCATATGTTTTTTCTAGGTCTCGCTCTTCTCTTCGCCATGCATGCATGGCGTTTTTAATATTTGTTTGTGAGTGATGTTCACGCCTGAGTGGCCTCACAGACGGGAACAATTTTAATTATATTAAATTTTGATAAAAAAAGATATAAGCAGAGAGCTGATATTCCTTTGCAAAAACTATAATGAACAACAAGAAAAGAAGAAAATTAAATTTGGTTGTACCTTCCCTACATATTTGAAGAAAAAAGGGTTAGCATCAAACAACCCCTTAGGGGCCATTCAGATTAGTCAATAATAAAAAACTTTAAAACATCTTTTGAAGCTGTTTTGACCCACCCACCTACCCCAAATTTCAAATGTTAAATGTTGAATGGCTTCATAATATAATCCATTCACTGAAGAACAAAGTAATGCCTCAAATGAACCCGAAATTTTAGAACAAAGGTCTCCAACATCAGTAGTTTACAATAGCTTTTTGTGGCTGTGTATTATAAAATAATAATTGACCAATTGAAAGAAAATAGCGCACCAAATGAGTGGTTCTCTGCCAGAGTGCATTGTAATTTAAAACCCAAATACACGCCTGAAGGAATGACCACATGCAAGGTGTGTACACCTGATTGTGGTTCAAGGAAAAAATTTCTCAGTATTAACGGTTTGACAGCTGAAATATTATCAGCAGACTTTTCCTGCCCAGAGTGGTTGGCATGTGTGAACATGGTGAATATGTGGTGGCAGTGAAAAACAAAAACAGTTTATCGCAAAATCACCGCCGACGGAAGACGTCCCTTGGAAGTGCAACTTGCTAACAGGAAGTACAAAAGGCTTGCTGAATGTTCTCATCAAACCAGTGATTGTGTAGATAGACACATGTGTACGTGGGAGTGTACATGTAGGCAAAACTGGGACATGCTGTGTTTTAGTTTGTTTTGATAAATGTTCTTTACAGTTGATGTAACTGAAGCTTTGTTGTGTAGATGAGCAGTAAAGAAGTATGTCATTAATTTAGAGAGGAGCTCAACTAGTCAGAAAATCACAGGATCAACAATACACATAGAACAAACATATCATGCATTCATCAATGGTTTTTATTTGAAAAGAAAATTTACAAATCGCGGCATCATCAGCCGAATTGCAAGTAAATTTACAATAAAAGTATTTACACAAATTAAGAAAGCACATTGGAAAAACAGCAATGAGTTTAAAACAAAACATAATATACTTAGAAGTAAAGTTACAAAAGTAATTCATTAAAAAGGAGCAACAATCAACTATTGTTAAAATTACAGACAAGGTAAGGTGACAAACTGTTGAGGGTTCCATTAGACTTGTTTAAGTCCCCTACTCAACAAGCTTTGTACATGTAGTATTAATTGAAAACTGACTGTTTTTCAGAGCACAACAGTAACTTTTCTTAAAAAAAGATTGAGGAAGTTGTGCTGATTGTCCTCTGTACCTATACATTGTACATTATGTGAATAGTAAATAAATTGATCAATCATGCAAATCAACAGGATTAATTGTATTGCATAATGTGTGAATTCTAGTTTGTGCTAAAAAAAGGAAAGACTAAAGTGGGCACCATATGTACAATCATCATTAAAGAAAAGGTAAAGTTGGAATCACTCTTAAAATGAATGGCAAAAAAAGCTTACTTGGTTAGAAGTACAGTAGCTTTCGATAAGTATAAAGCATTTTGAGAATCATTTCACTTCGAAGTAATGTGGTTGAGGGAAAATATGCAAGTTTTTATCCCCAAAAATTTGAATCTGAGAAACTTTTCTGTGAGATACGTTTCTCAGAAACGTTTCTCAGATTGTGTATTCTTATTGGGGATTATTCTTCCTGCGTGGATTATTGGCTCCAGATTTTCGGTGATGTCTCAAAAAATCTACCACCCTTTGAAATGAAATTTTCACAGGTTAGTTTCATTGTATATCTACATTTATATAGGATTCAACAAATCAAGTGATTTCAAAAACCAAAGGTGTACGTTCCCTTTAACAAACCAAACTGAAAAAAATTGCTAGTCTCATTGTTTTCATTTACTCTTTCAATTACATGTAAATATAAACCCGACTCATTTCCTTTATGCATGGAACATTATGTAGGCATATCACACTGTAGAACCGATGTCTGGTGACAGAAACTCAAGCAAATGGAATTGTCATTTAAGTATCTAACATTACACAGCTGTCTGTAGAAATTGAAATTAATATTTTGAAATGTTGGGGAAGCTTTTAAAAGATGAAGCCTAATATTTAAGAGATGTCAATTTTTGCATCGGGGATAAAGAATATAATTATTTTCTGGTAGTGGTATAATACAATAATCAAATATCACACAATTTTTAGGGAGACAAAAATCTGCATTAATTTTATTAAAGAAGGAAGACCAAGTATGCATTTGAGGTTTTGAGGGCAGGGTAGGACAGGGAAGTTATATAGGGAGGGAGGAGCTAGGTGAAGCAGAAGATGCAGTTGGCATGTTAGGTAATCATTAGACTTGTTGTGGACAAGTCGTTAATGGTTGTTGCGGTGACAGTCAAGTTTCGGTAATACACTCAGCTCTCCAAGTTTGAAGACAGCTTGCAAGAACACTGCTCTCGCGCAAGGCCGCTGTTCCCCCCCCCCCCCCCCCCCCAACTGCTCCTCCTTAAATGAGACTGTAGTTGTTAGAGCAGCAGTCTCGCGAGGACCAGCAGTCTCACGAGAACAGAGCCAGTGTCACGAGAATAGCAAGGGGTCAGAACACTATCATCAGGGCAAACATTTAACGACTTGTCCACAAGCCTAGGTAACCAGTAATGATGATACCTAGTTCATAGACCTTATGCATATGACGTCATTTGAGTAGGGCGCCCTCACCTAGAGGTCAAAAGGAAGATGCTCATTGGCCAGTCTTGTGCGCCGCGCGTACAAATCAGCGCGTTTCCATTGTTTCATCATCAGTTTACCTCTAAGATGGCGGCTTGGTGACGTCAATGCATAAGGTCTATTGGGCAGCGCCATCATGGTTTTACATGTATGGTTGGTAGTATTAAGTAATTATGCATGTAGGTTCATTATCTAGGATAATGTACTTGTTAGCAGTAACTGGTGATTGAACCTTATAATGGTTACTTTACTGATTTCATTTAGTTACATCGACTGATATCACAATTGGCTTGACATTTGAACTTTGGAGTTTGTGCTTCGGGGTTTGCAGGTAGATGTCCACGCCCACATAACAAACAGCAATGCTGCAAACAGCTGACACCATATAGTACTTTACAGTTCAAAGTATAGCATGTAGTAATTGCAGATAACCTTAGAGATGGTTTTTATTCAGCTTCCATCACGGATTGATTAATGTGTCAGGTTGTCATTTATTGACCCGTGATGTTAAACTTACAAAGTGTAGGTGTTAATATTTGTTTGTGTTGTAACACTGAGCCACTAAAACTAAAAGCTGAAATCTATGTTTATGTTATACTAGACTACCTCTACCAGCACCTTGTTAGCTTTACAAACATTGATATGTATTTGATACTGGTATGTTGTGTAGTTGGTATGTATGGTTGTTTGTATTTTCATTCTCAATAACGTTTGTTCTTTGTATCTGAACCCTAAACGTCATCAGGCATCGTCAGACAACTGACATTCACTCAATTTACTAAAATGTATGTTGCCTCCTTTTTTTACAATGTGAATGAGATAAATTGATGAGCTGAACCTAACACTGGGTTACACTTGAGTGTTTTTGAATTATATGCATTTATTGTGCATCATATACATGTCGGCGTACTTATTATATAAGCACTGGCTTTCTTAAAGGGAGGTTATACGTTTTGTAATCACTCTTAAAATTAATGGTAATAAAAAACTTACTTGGTTAGAAGTGCAGCAGCTTTCGATCCTACAAAGCATTTTGAGAAAAGAAAAATTCACTTTGAAGTAGTGCGGCTATGGGGAAAGGTATCGGTTTTTATCCCCCAATATTGTATCTGAGAAACGTTAATGTCGGATACGTTTCTCAGATTGTGTATTCCAATTGCAGATTATTCTTCCTGCGTGGACATAACCGCTCCGGATTTTCAACGATATCTCAAAACGCGTACACCTTTTGAAATGAAATTTTCTAAGGTTAGTTTGATTGTAAAACGATCGAACGGTTCCAAAAACCAAAGGTATATGTTCCCTTTAAAAGCCAATTTAATGAAAAGCAATTTCAAGATGTGATAAAAATCACCTCTTACAGTCTGAGATTCAAATCTCGCATTCAGTCAACATCTTTTTTTTAAAACTAATTATCAGCTTTCAAATTAGGTCATTACTTATCTTTAAATGCATACACTGTTGCCATGGTTGCTATGAGACATGTACATTGTAAGTTAAGTGTTTTTTTTATACAGATGGACAGAACAAAAATTACTAGTCGTTCATTATGTGCATATGTATGTAGGGTCCATGAGGTATGTACTCTGTCCTACAGGAACAGTTGTGATTTGTCTATTTTTCCCCCCCCTTATTTCTTTTTTGAACAGCACCTGAGAGAAGTGACGTTGTAAGTTGTTTGGAGTTGCCTCAATGTTGTGTTTTAAATTTAGAGTTTCAATTTGCTGTGACATGGATAGCTTGCCATCTACATAGTACATGTAGATAATGCAAATTCTGTACTTGAAGTGTAGGGGGATTGGGAAGTGCGGTCTTATTCTGAGTAAGTGGTTATTGGTTCAGAATCAGAATTCTTTCCAGAAGCTAATGACATGAGTGAACATACTGTATGTGCATTTGTTAATAGCAGGTGGTCGGGTTGGTGTTGTGGTATCTTTCCTCGCCTTCCACCTCTAGGACTCCGGTTCGAATCCACCGGGGGCACTATGTGGATTGGGTTTTCAGTCACTACCCGACTTTGTGGGTTTCCCTGGAATATTTATCTGGGGTTTTCCTCCTACATCTAAAACTGAAACTTCCATTGTCTTCTCTCCATTGGGTTCTTGGCTAGTACAGTGATTAGTTCGCTTTTCTGAGATTCCTTGGTTTCAAAACCAGAATAAATGAAAAGAAAAAAATACCTAGTGGCTACAGTGTTGAACATTTGATGTACAGTCATCAAAAAACATTCTGCTCCTTGACGACCTTGTAAAAGGTCATTAAGTTGTTTTTTAGGTCAAGTTCAAAAAAACTGTCTGTATTTTCATTCATTTTTTAAAATTGATCATTAGACTAGTAGGAGGACTAGTTTGTGTTCTCCCTTTAAATTTTAAATTTCCTGGATCCTCTTGACTTCCGCCTACCTCTTTTATTTTGTTATTTTTTATTACAGCTTTGCATTTCCTTGATAGGTAACTCAGTCCAACCTGAAAGTGAAATGCCACCCTTGTGAACATATAAGATTTCATATCCATGTATTTTTACAAAGACCATGTACATGTAGATAGCCATATGTTGGAAGCTAAAGTGTATACTGGATATGTCTGTCAGTACGGTGTGCTTGCATGAGCAACCAACCTTTGCAATGTCTGGAGCTAACTGCCAATTTCCTCTCCAGGTTTTTTTTTAAGAATAAAGATTATGTTATAAAAAATATATGTAGGAGTACATTAGGCGAAGTAAAAAAACAAAACATGTTTAGCGTTTCCCGCCCGCTTCCTTTTCTGGGGCAGCATGGATTTTTGTTTTGTTTTTACCAACTCGAAATGAGATTAAAAAAATATAAAATGTCAACTGATCCATCAGAAAATGCCTTGCAATCTACTAAAAAAAAAAAAAATTATCACATGATTTTAGACAATAACAAACTACCTCATAGACTTTGGTGTTTGTCCACTTTTCCTGGATATATAAAAAGCTGATTTCCGTTTTGGGATTAGAAGGTCAAATGACATCCTGGAACCCTGGAGCTTGTCCTTGACAATGTCCTGTCTTAATAAAGTGAACATAATATACCAGGGTTTGGCCTTAATTTTTTTCGGTGAATAACAAGCAGGACCAGTGCCCAATTTCATGGCTCTGCTTGCCGCCGAATTCTGCGCTCGCCATCGCCATTCTCCGCTTACCAAGCAAGCGCCGAATTTCTGCGCTAGCTGTGTAAGTGTACAGTGCCTAGTAATGTAGACTACGCAAGCGCACGAGCAAAAATTCCCTGCTAACCTGTGAAATACGCTTGACGTAAGCGCGGAATTCCCTGCTTCCGTAGGTGCCGATTCTTTGCTTACGGTAAAGCAGAGCCATGAGATTGGGCCCTGTTAGCTTTTCATCTCACTGGTCTGTCAGCTTTTGCGCATTGTCAATAATTCATGTTAGATAGGGATGCTTTTCTAAACTAAACTATCCAGCCGGACCATTCGGAGAAAATGTTGACTGGTCCTCGGGGGTTTTAACTGGTGTTTGGCCGGTGGACACCTGTTAAGAGAGACAAGGTATACCGTTGCAGAGAATGATTTCATCCGGCAATTTTGCGTAGCAACAAATTCACACTGAATGCCAATATTGAGTAGCAAGATGTGATTTATATTATACAAGGGAAATTGTTCACTGCGTTGCACCATTGAGTCTAAGCTCAAAGTAAACTGTAAATTTCATCTTAAAGGCCCTGTACACTATTGGTAAGATCGAAAAACACAAATGTTCACAGATTCACACATAACTTACATGATTTAAAGTAAGTAATGGTAGAAAGGGTTCCTTAAAATATTTCTGCCTAAAATGCTATCGTTTCTGAGAAATGAGTAAAACAATAGTTTTTATCGCGCGCGATAATAAACTCGATGTTTGAAAAACAGAAAACACATAAGGTCTCTTTTCACTATTTTCTCGTGACCTCGATGACCAATTGAGCTCAAATTTTCACAGGTTTGTTATTTCATGTATGTGGTTGATTACACAAAACATGAACACTGTCTGTGATTATTTTGTCAGCTCTGCCAATCCTGTATAATACCTTTAATTCTCAAGTCTTCTTTTGCAATTTTTTTATTTATTTTTTTAAAGAATTTTGCACCATTTGAAATAGTCAAGATCATCCCTTCATGGCCATCCCAAATTGTGAAGAGAAAAAAAGTGCAAATGTAGGCCGAAGACCACTTTAGCTTAAACTTTCATAGGTTTGTTACTTCATGTATACATGTTGGGTCACATCAAGTGTGGATGATACTGGTCTTTGACAATTACCAATGTTGTACATGTACATGTATATGTTGTACATGTATATGTTGTACATTAATATCATGTATTCATTTTAATTTTGTATAATCATTTCTTTTTGTGTAGGCACCTTGATCAGTTTTTGGGCAAAGTGCACACTATAAATCCAATTGTTATAATTATAATTGTTTTGAAGTGCCGGGGCAACAGAGAAGAACCACCATAGTAGGTGACTCAATGTAATGAACAATAAAGTGGAATAGAAACGACCTGACCTGTAAAGGCCTTCGCATACCTAGACATTCTACCCAGTCAATAAACGGGTTTGAATTGTACCCCCTTAACAAAATGGGTATAATGCTTTTATTCAGCACATCCTGTACCGCACAACCAGGAGTAGGCGTGTTTGCCAAAATGTACACATGTACTTGTGTGGCTGCATAAAATCTGGGTCTGTAGGATTGTGTATGAGGCATTTGGAAGCTTGGTGGGAGGAAACACTGACTGCGTTGATAAAGAGTGCTATAAAGAGGTTAGAATCTGAAATTGATCTTTCTTTCATTGACACTTTTAAACCAAATAGTTTCTTGTTTGTGAGTGATGTAGAGTTGTTGTACTATCAATCATTGATGCATCCATAATTTCCACTGTGTAAAAAGTACATGGCTGTTTTTTCCTTGAGTGTATGAAACATACAGGTCTTTCCAGTGTGGCCTGTATTCATTAGCTGGTATTTAAACACAAAGCATGTGTTGAACACATAAAGTATGTAGTGAACTGTATCTTTACACAGTCATTGTACACATGATTGTCAAACAAAAGGGAACCAACTTGTTCTTACAAAGGAGCTGTACTCTAACCTAAATGTACATGTAGACATAGTAAGAAACTACCTTTAAAACACCTTTAAAACAGATTGCTTTTATGTGTTAGCCGTTATTAGACAAATTGCTAAACACTTTATAGATAACAAGTTTTTGTTACAAAGAGCCCCTTTCACGCTACACTTTAATCAGGAGAATCTCTGTGTTAAGGAAAACATTTACATGGAGATTTTCCGGATTGAGTGGAGCGTTCACTCTACACTTTTTAGGGCTAAAAATTCTCTGGATTATTAATGAACCTAAAACTGGCTTAATCGGGGTAAAAGATAACCCTGCCCAGGACTAGGGTTATACCCACTAATCTCGGTTGTTGTAAGGAACTGGGTCAAATTTTCTTGCCATTTATCTTAAGAGTGATTACCAAACAAAATACATTCCCTTTAAGAATCTTTATGAGTTTTTACCGACTGAAATCTTTTGAAGCACCAGAAGTGCATGGTTTTTGATCCTAGTAATTGACACTCGGTAGTTGACAACCACCGGTTCTTTTCAGAACCAACACTACTCAACAAGAGATTTACACATGGTGCTACCGCAAACCTCACCTCATTAGACTCCCACCATGCAAAGTTTCAAATCCTACTTAATTGACACTCGGTAACCTTTCAATTTCTAATTTGAGTAAGTTTTGTGAAACGGGGTCCTCTTCTTTCGCTATCCCTTTACCCTTCGCCCCCGAGAATGACACATAGAAGCAGGATGAGGAAATAAGACTCTCTGTAGACACTGCCGTTGATTTCCTGTCTCTATGGCAACCGGGCAAAGTTAGGTTAAATCAACCCTGAAGAGGTGAAGGCTGAGGGTACCGGCCAATGAGTGGGCACCGGCCCTGATTGCCGGCGGCCCATCCTTTTTTGGAGTTGACTTTTTGTGGTTGTGGGCATTTGGGTGTTTGCTGTATTACTTTTAGAGATAGTCACTCAGTACTGGTTGAAAGAAGGAACTGTTCACGTAGTGGTAAGCTTGTCAGGATTTAGTTCCGTGTTGTTTGTATACTTAAGATTCAAATGTAGTACTTAGCTGAAGTGAGAACAAGCAAGTTAGAGAACATGTACTGTACATGTAGAATTATTTTACCAAGTCTTCCCATGTAATTATTATTCAGTGCTTAAGTCAATGTTTCTAGGATTGATTTACTTCCAAAAAAATTTGCCGATTGGAGACTCATACAGTATGTAGTGTACATGGCAAAACACTTGGTTCAGTTGCTTTAATAATGTAATTTGTTTGAGTACCTTGTACTTTATAGTAAGTGGTGTGATTACTCGTGAGTGAGTGAGTGTTTATGCAAGGCAGCTTGATGCGGGTTACAGTATATCCAGTTAGCACTTGTATAAATTGTTGATGTCGGAACTTCACCTCTATTCAAGATAACTTTGGAATTCTATTTTTAAAGGTTTGAATAAACCATGCACCACCACTTTTACCAATTTGATATACACACCTACAAAAAGATTTATTCATCTTGCTTACTTTCAAATCAAAATTGTTGATAATGGGCGAACCGTTTACAGATTTGTTATTTTATTTTATTATTATTAACTTGTTTTACATCCACACACTCGCACATCGTTAAGGGAACGTATACAGTACCTTTGGTTTTCAATATCATTCAATTGTTTTAATCCCATATCAATGTAGATATAGACGATAAAACTAACCTATGGAAATTTAATTTCCAAAGGTGGTAGCGTTTTTTAGATATCCGGAGGTTTGTGTCCACGCATGAAGAATAATCTGTAACTGGAATACTCAATCTGAGAAATAAGCTTACTGAGAAACGTTTTGACAGTTAACGTTTCTCGGATTCAAATTTTGGTGGAAAAAAACTGATATCTTTTTCCATAACCACATTACTTCAAAGAAAAATCATTCTCAAATTGCATCTATCCAAAGCTGCTGTACATCTAGCCAAGTTAGTTTTTATTGACATTAATTTAAAGAGTGATTACCAAACGTACACCTTCCCTTAACTACAGGGATGTGATTTCTCCGTTTTTAACCGGAAATCCAGGTTTTTTTTGCCCCCTCTCCACCCCCCCCAAATTGTTTATTTTTTATTTTTTTTATAAATAAATAATAATAATTTGTTTACTTTTTTTATTATTTGAGATCAAATTCATTAAAAAAATGAAGATAAAACCATATATAACGCCCCAGATTGCAGAGTAGGGCTTTTTAAACCAAAGATAAATATTATAAGTGGGCTTTGTGCTCACAAGTTTTTGAGCTCGCAAGCTTTCGCGCTTTGTGCTCAGAGTTCAGGGTTTTTTTTCACCAGCCTATCACATTCCTGTAACTAGGATGTAAACAAAAAATTGTGTTGACTGGCCATTTTGGGGGCATGAATCGGCTTGGGGTGTTTTCCAAAAGCATTTCCAGAGGAGTGGGCGTGTTATGGTTAGTGGTTCTTTTCATTGAAAGTGTTGGCATCCAAGTGAGAAATTACTCTGAGCCTACAGAACGTGTAGGAATGTACATAGGAGGGGGTTTGGGTTTCTAAAAATGGAAACAAAGATTGTTTTGATTTTCAGTCATCCTGCGCTACGAAGGATATAACCAAAGGATTGGCAATTGTCAAAGACCAGTACCCACATTGTTTAAGTGACCCAACATATACGTGGAATAACAAACCTGTGAACGTTTTAGCCCCATCAGTCATTGGAGTCTGTTTTCATCAGGTTTTGGACTTGAGAGATCAAAACTAATTGTTTTACTAATTTTCAAAAACTATAGCACTTCAAGCAAAAACACCCAAATTTTGAGAAAGAAGTGTTTATTTTGTTTTATAATGTCTGGTTTTATTGCCTTCTCTGTTTCTGTAAAATGTTGAAACGGAGCAAGCATACATCATTTTTTTGACAAGTGCATAGTAGCCTACTTGTAAAAGCTATTTGTTTTGTACTAAGAATACGAGTGAAATATTATTATGCAATAGAAAATACTGCTATAAGCGATTTGAACCAACATACATGTAAAACAGAAATCTGTTAATGCATGCATCCGTCCAAAGAAAATAACATGCCCTATTGAAGCATAATTGCAAATGCCCATACTGTGTTTTTGTTGCTATGGTACCATCACACGCCTCTTTTGGGATGACTCAACCCTCTCAGGACGGGATGCTACACAGTGCGCCTTGAGTCACCGCAGACAGACGACAAACATGCACTTTGTCTATGCTTGGTTGTCATGGAGGCGGTCAAACTTGTATTTTTAGTCATTTTTGGAAGTGTGGCAAAGGTCATCCTTCTCTACTCTTATTCGCTGTCTTTTATGTCATTCTTGATGTGTGTTCCCTCAGTCCTGCCCAGGGGAGATGATCACTGAACGCTCATGAATATCCATGAATTGTTGATTGACATCAGCTCACAAACTGGCCATCAAAGTTCTCCATGATGCTCATGAATAGTTCATTGAACGTTCTTAAACAACGGGACAACTGGTTGATGAATTTTTCCAGAGCAAATTTCATCCTCTCAGTTCATGAACAATAAATTGAAGAACACTCCATGAACTGTCCAGAACATTTATGCATTCTCGTTCATGGTTGTTCATGAACATTCTTGAAGGTTCCCTTACTTCATCTTGCCTGGGTTACTGTGGACTCTCTGCTATTACCTTAATAATTAAGTTTACATAATTAAGGTAAAATAAACTTTGGTTTTTGGAACCGGTCGATTGTTTTAATCCTATAGACCATGTTACCTTTGTTTACAAAGTGGTGACCTTGTAGATTCTAAAGTGTTTCCCGCCGGGCAAGATACTACACAGGCATATGGGAAAATTTACATTTTGTGTCATAATTTTCACATAAATTCAAAATTTACAGAGGCAATAGCTGTACAGCTTTTGAGATGTCCTCCTTTTCTTCATATCAAAAGTTGAGAAAAATCAGACAGTGCAATCTCCTTAAAACATAAGATTTGTTGTTTTCTTCCATTGATCTGTGTACAAATGTGCCTGCAGGAAGTCCAGGCTCTGTGGCTCTTTTGTAAACATGTGATGTCACAGGTCACATCGTCTATATAAATCTAGATATATATACAATTAAACTAGCCTGTGAAATTTTCATTCAAAAGGGGGTATGGTTTTTGAGATATTGCCAAAAATCTAGCGCAGTTTATAATGTTTATGCAGGAAGATTAATCCGTAATTGAATATACTCTCAGACAGAAACGTTTTTGAATCCCTCTCTCTAAAACCGCATTCCTTTGAAGGGAATTGTTTCTCAAAATGTTAACCATTATCAACAGCTGCAGTGCTTCTTACAGAGCAAGTTTTTATGGTCATTAATTTTTGGAGTAATTACCCAAGGTGAACCCTCTCTCTAAGACTAGTGCTTCACTCTAAATGCAGGTCTATTAATAAGCTTGGGAGGCATTTATGTACACGTTTTACAATTCTCTGTCAATGTCATCTGTGTACATTATTCATCACAGATTCCATGTTTATGTAAACACACTCAATGCACATGTTACTGCTGCATTCAGGCTTTGCTTAGTCATGCACATGTACAGTATAAATGTATAGTGTACCACAAACACAACAAAGCACACAAATATGGGCATTTCCTACCCACACATTGTTGTGAGCACAGTACATGTACACTCTGCTGACCCACTTACATTATAAAAAAGCAAATTTCTTCCTGCTACAATTCTAGATTGGCTGCAACTTCAAACAACCCAAACCACTGACTGTTTTGTATCTTTTATTTGAAAACATTTCCTCTTCAACAAAACTAGAGGCTTTGATTGTTAGCCTGGAGTTTGAAGCAGAGGAGAGTTTTATGATATCAAATAATAAACCACAAGGGAAACTGACTGGATAAATTTTAAATGATTTTGGGTTGAACAAAGAAAAATTTACTAGACTGAGCGGGATTTGAACCGACGGCCTCCGGATTCACGTGCCGGTGCTTTACCAACTAAGCTATCTAGCCCTATGTTGGCCGTCTCCCTATTTTGTTTTGTTCGGGGGTGTCAGTCAGAAGCCATACAACCTACATTAAGATACTAAGCTTCTTCTAATTTGATTGTTGGTGTTTCAATGTATTGGCTGACAACTAACATGACATGTACAATAATGAACATGTACATTATACTTTTATAAATCTTGAGAAAGAGAATTAGCTGTTGCAAACTGCTTACCAACCAAAAGGACCTGTGGTATAAATGCAAAAATTAGTTAGTGGCCTGACGTTTCGACCCTAGCAGTCTTTCTCGAAGGCTGAATGACAACACAACACACATAAACATGTACATGTATACATGTGTAAATCTTCTTAAATGTAGAAGTGCGTAGAGACCTGAATGTGTCTTTTCTCCCCCCCCCCCCCCCCCCCCCCCCAAGGATTCCATCAGGAAGCATGGTTCTCCCCATGCACAAGCTAACATATCGGGCGGACACAAAAACAAACAAAAATTATATAATTTTTTGCCCTTTAATTACACACAAAAAATCAAGAGAAAAACCATTATAGCAAGATTGCACAGTAGGGCTTTTAAAACCAAGATAAACACTAAGCAGAAAACATTCCCGGTTATCTTGTTTCAATTCAGGTGCTTTAGCCAAACATAACCAAAATTGGGTTCAGAATGCCCCACAGTAAAAAAACAAAAACCTGGGGAGAATCCTGACGTGTACACATCCAGTTTTGGGTTCATTATGTAGAAGATCAGTTGTTATCCCGGCCCAATGATGTAATGGAGTGACCACTTTGATTGAAACACACCCCCTTCTTAACACGGTGTCATCTTTGTAAAATATCAGCGACAACAGTCACATCTAATGTGATTGCAATCATTAAAAAAAGGGCAGATTTCATATCATTTCTATAATTGTGTCTCTGTAGACCAGCTGGGTCTCCATCAAGATGGTCAACAAATTTTAAAGGTCTTTAATTTAAACTTGTTTTTTCAATATATATGGTTGTCAAGATTGGCACAATGGAAGGGAATGGACAGAGGTGTGTAAATACTGCGGGCGGTCGGGTTGGCGTAGTGGTTGGGTTGGTGTAGAGGTATCTTTCCTCGCCTTCCACCACTAGGACCCCCCACTAGGACCCCGGTCCGATTTCACGCTGGGGGCACTAAGTGGATTGGGTTTTCAGTCCCTACTCGACTGCGTGGGTTTTCCCAGGAATATTTCTCAGGGGTTTTCTTCCCACATCTAAAACTGGAACTTCCTTCCTTGTCTTCTCTCCATGGGGTTCTTGGCTAGTATAGTGATTAAGTTCGCTTTGCTGAGAGTCCTTGACTTCACAACCAGAGTAAATGAAATGAAAGGGCTTTGATTTATACTTTGTTTTTTAATTGTCAACATTGGCACGATGGAAGGGAATGGACAGTGGTGTGTAATACTGCTGGTACCACCATGTACGTAATGAAGCTCAAACAGATCTATTACCCTATAACAGTAGTTGTGGCTGAAATGTGTATTTTCTTTTTCTTTTCGTTCTAATTTTGGAAAGGCGATCTACGTGTACAATGTGCATTGTGCACATGGAGTGTAAGTTCATTCATGTTTAAAGGTGGTAAGAATAAACACAGATTCTTTTGGCCACATGTGGAATGTTAAAAAATGTCAACATGGCCATGTGATCTCCTCTCGACCAATCGGAACGGATAAACTGTCCCGGGGAATTTATGAATATTTGTTTTAAATTTGATTGCAGATTTCATTCATCTGATTTTGAAGCTTTCCCACCTAACCAACAAACACCATGTCTGGCCTAATCAAACCCAAGAAGTATGACTGGAAAGATTCTAATCTGGCCATGTTTGGCTCCGACACCGAGAAGCAGGTCAAGAAGGAATCGGCCGAGTCAGAGCCCGCATGGGAAGGTGCTGGTGAGAAGATCGGCCTACAGATCTGGCGCATCAATAAGTTCAAGGTTGAGCACTGGCCCAAGGAGGAATATGGCAACTTCTTTAATGGAGACTCCTACATTCTCCTCAATACCTACGTAAGTCTTTGCCGAAAGCTTTTTTTATTCCAAAACAATGTAGGCATTTTGAACCTGGGCGAACTTCATAATGCTGCTTAACGGTAACCACATTTTCATGCTAACCCCAGCAGAAAAATTACCTTAAGCTTAAGCATAATGCGGCCAGCTTGTGCGTTCACCATGGATTTGCATTGATACGTCATTCATTTTCATACAGTCATGACGGTATGCGCCGGAAGGTTAGCATGCCTTTTCGTGTGCTTGCAGTTAGCAGCGCTATGAAATTGAAACTCGCGCAGTAAGCACTAAATTGGCTGTGAAGCAGCTCAATGAAATTGGGCTCCCTGATTGATCTTAGTTTATGTAAGAAATAAATCCAAGACCATAATCACAAAATGGGTTTCTTATTATTCCTTCAAGAAGTTGGTGTTTGTGCCAACACCAACATAATACGATTTTGTTGGTTTTTATATGATATACAGGGATGTGATTTCTTCGTTTTAACGGGAATTCATTTTTCCGCAAAAAAAATCTCTTTTTTTTGCCACCCCCCCAAAAAAATTGTTTTATACTTCAAATTCATAAAAAATGAAGATAAAACCATATATAGCGCCCCAGATTGCAGAGTAGGGCTTTTAAAACCAAAGATAAATGTTATTAGCGGGCTTCGGCTCACAACTTTTCGAGCTCGCAAGTTTTCGAGCTCGCAAGCTTTCGAGCTCGCAAGTTTTCGAGCTCGCAAGCTTTCGAGCTCGCAAGTTTTCGAGCTCGCAAGTTTTCGAGCTCGCAAGCTTTCAAGCTCGCAAGCTTTCAAGCTCGCAAGCTTTCGAGCTCGCAAGCTTGCGAGCTCGAAAACTTTCGCGCTTTGCGCTCAGAGTTCAGTTATTTTTTGAACAGCCAATCACATCCCTGGATAAAGAGAAATGACCAATCACATCCCTGGATAAAGAGAAATGACCAATCACATCCCTGGATATTTGATGAGTACCAAAAGCTCAGCCTTTCTTAAAATCATAATTTAATTTGTAATTCCTTTACAGAAAGAAAAAGGGGAAGATGTTATTAAGTATGACGTACATTTCTGGATTGGCTCAGAATCATCTCAGGTATGTATAACTTCAGTGTATGTTGAAGAGTATCTTGATTAACCCTCCTACTGTCTGACCATTCAATATCATCCACTGTGGTTTTGAATGGTAGATAAACTATGCCAGCCTGCAATGTAATATCATGTGGTAAATGCATCTACACAGTACACAGGTAGTTCTGTGCACAGTTGTGCCATCATACACAACCAGTGCAGTTGAATGGTTTCAAATGGTTGGTCAACTCACTGGAAAATGTTACCAAGAGTAGGAGGGTTAATTAACTCTTTCAGTGCCCGGTTTTCCTTTTGGCGTTTTGAATCTGAAATGCCAAGCTTTTTTTAAAGTTTTTTCAAAAATCTGTATTAGAAAAAAAATATAATAATCGCACCAAAAATGTATCTTGCTGATTTGTATTGCCTCGGTACATCCCAAAGTCATTTTCTTGAGTGATAATGCCCTTTCCTGATAACATTTACGTTATGGGTCGGACATGTTACAAATCCGGTCATATTACATGTAATCCTCTATTAGAACCCCCTTTGAGGTAGTGTAGTGTAGTTTGCCGGCGGCAGTCCCCATTGACATGTCGACAAACAAAAATGTGAAACATGTACAGATTTTTGCCTATGTACGTGTACACACCCCTTGAAGAATTTTATTTAAATAGATAATGTCTGCAGCCAACATAACATCAGACTTTTACAAAATCTTTCTAGCGTGGGAATTACCTTGGGACCACCCCCAAACAAACTTAATTGCCTTGTAACTAAAAGTGCCTTGTCTTTTTTTTTTGGGGGGGGGGAAGACTCGGCACCTAGGTCTGCTATAATGTAAGCACAAGACGTACTTGTTGCTTATGTGGCACCCAGATTTCCCATCACACTTTTGATTATTTTTATTTTTGTTCATCCATGCCAACAGGATGAGTATGGTACAGCTGCTTACAAGACAGTTGAATTGGACACTTTTCTTGATGACAAACCAGTCCAGCATCGCGAAGTTGCACGCCATGAATCGTCACTCTTTAAATCTTACTTCAAGAGCCTTACGTAAGTTCGTTTGAATGGGAGACTTTTGAGACGATAGCAGGCAGCCCACTCACTATTGTCCTCATTGCTGGAGAACGTGCCTAAAACTTGATCCCAAGCAAACAAAATTCCCATTTTGCAAAGACATCGATTATTCAGCCATCGGTACTTCTCTTGCGATGTCCAGCAAATTTGAGTCTCCTTTTTCTGATTTTTGTAGTAGTTTTAGGTAGTTGTCAATACAAATAAATAATTATAATAAACAGTTCTTATAAAGCGCATATTACAATGAAGTCTCTACGCGCTTGAGTGGGTAAACAGGTGTGTTTTAAGTTTCATCTTAAATTGTTCCAGGGTGGGGCTGTTTTCGATGTGGTGTGGAAGATTGCAACTTAAATTGTTCCAGGGTGGGGCAGTTTTTGATGTGGTGTGGAAGATTGCAACTAAAATTGTTTTAGGGTGGGGCAGTTTTTGATGTGGTGTGGAAGAGTGTTCCATAGTTCAAATATTGTGCTTCAATTGTGTGTAATACCAGACAGTTACAATTCTGAAGAGGACTTAGTGGTGAAGATGGCACTAAACAGTCATAATGAAAATACTGTGATGTGTTTTTATTAACAGTTTAATGGAAGGCGGCGTCGACACAGGCTTCAACAAGGTGGAACCAGAACAGTACATACCAAGATTGCTTAAAGTTTCTGGCACATCTAAGAAAGTCCGAGTCACTGAGGTGAGTTGAAGATATTGAAGTTGTTCTTGGCTCTCGGAGCATTTGTTCTGGAATCCTCCAGTGTTCATAAAACATGTCATCCAACCAACACTGTGATCAACTACAAATCAGAGATGTGATTTCTCTGTTTTTAACCGAAAATCTGGGGTTTTTTTTTATTGTTTTTTTTTTTACTTGAGATCAAATTCATATAAAAAAAGAATATAAAACCATCTATAACGCCCGAGATTGCAGAGTAGGGCTTTAAAGATAACAATTATTGGTTGGCTTTGTGCTCGCAAGTTTTTTGTTTAGCTCGCATGCTTTCGCGCTTTGCGCTCAGAGTTCAACAGCCTATCACATCCCTGTACAAATAGGTGCTTTTGTTTAAAGGGAATGTATTCGTTTGGTAATCACTCTTAAAATTAATGACAATAAAAACTTACTAGGTGAGAAGTGCAGCAGCTTTCGATAGTATAAAGCATTTTGAGAATCATTTCACTGTAAAGAAATGTGGTTACGGAAGAAGATATCCTTTTTTTTGTCCCCCAAAATTTGAGTCTGAGAAATGTTACTGTCGGATAAGTTTCTCAGATTTTGTATTCCATTTTCGGATTATTCTTTCTGCTTGGGACAAAACCGCTCCGGGTTTTCGGCGATATCATAAAAACGCAAACACCTTTTGAAATGAAATTTTCACAGGTTAGTTTTATTGTATATATATACATCATTTTAAACAACAAAACGTTGTCAAAAACTGAAGGTATACTTTCCCTTAAAGCAGGGGTCGAAATTAAACTACAGTGCTCACTAGCCGGCAGGGACAGTGGAAATAAAAAGTTACTGGCCCGCCAGACAATCTGGTGGCCCAACACCATTTTGTATTTTTAAATCAGCAATGCGGGGGTTAGTGCACATGTACATAAGGGGGAAAACATTTTTGGGGTCCTGCCTTTTTGAAAAAAGGAAGGATTTTTTTGTTTTTTTAATGTTCGCCCTACTTTTTTTTCAAGACAACCGTCCAGGCTTTTTTAAAAGATGGTTGCCAGCCTCTTTTCCTGTGTGCTTTTTCGGTGTGCTAAATTAAAAAAATACGATCCTAATTATTTTATATAAAAATAATTTTAAAAAACCAGAGATCGTCAAAATGGCGCCCTTTATATGACGACATCGGACGTGGAAGCAAAAACATTTGAGATAATCCTTTTCTTAATTTTTTTTTTTATTAACCCCTGGGCCCCGACACTATCTAAGGAGAATGATTGACATCCATTTCGGTCAAAACAACCTTACTGTAAAGCTAATTCAAAACCTACCATTTGTTATACATTTTGCTTTGTGCGCCGCGCCAAAAACATCAGAGAGATATGCCGCACAGTGTGGGGTTTTAGAAAGCTGGATATGCGTTGGTGATCGGACACGTGCACAAACTTTTCAAAACGCTAAAAAAAAAGCTTTAAAAAGAATGCGTTTTTGGACGATCTTATCCCCTAATTTCTGCCCTAAATAGTACCTCTTCCATCAACAACCATTTTCATGGATTTGTGATTAGAGGATCCGTTGTTTAGAACTTCGTTTGCAATAAAATCATCGAGATTCAACGATCGGTCGACAACGCACATTGCAAATTCAATGAACAAATTCAATGAACTTTGCCCCGCCTCGCCCTCTATCGGCAAAAGTTGTCAATGTTTGAATATCCTTCATCCAAGGCTGTATATTGTACCAATCTGCAGGCGTGCGGCACCACTGTGCGGCAATTCTTTACTCGGCTCGAACGTGTACTGCGTTGGAGTCTAGCCAAACTCTCTTGCAGTCTTATAAATATGGTAATTATCAACGGCCATCAACGGCCAATCACAGCGTGCGGAATATTGATTAGCTTGGACTTTGGACCTCGCTGTTGTTGCGTGTCATGCACTATGCATGGACTACCGGTCTGCTGGTGTGGTGTGGTGGATGGGCCACCGAAAGTTGTGGGGCCCGGGCCGATGCACGCGCAGCAGATACTCGGCAGTCAGAAAAAAAACATGTGGTTGTGTGCATCATGTTTTGAAATGAACGTCGCTATTCCAATTTGCGGTTTGGAAGTCAGGCTTGGCTTGTTGTCGGCTACTCGTTTGATTGTGTTTAGTGCAGGCCGCTAAAAATAGTTTGTTTGTATTTTTGGGCGGGGCGGCCAATTATCTAATTTTTAGCAGGGCGGCATTAAACGGACTTTTCTCACTGTCCCACCGGGCTATCGTTTTTGGGGTAATCGGTGGCCCGGAGATAATTTCACTGGTCACGGGCCAGCGGGCCAGCGGTAATTTCGACCCCTGTTAAAGGAAATAAAGTACAGCAGAATGTGTGATGTAATCAGTTATTTTTTAAATTTCTTTAAAAATTTTAGGTAGAAGGTTTTGTAGGGATGTACATGCATCCAAACGTTTACTGTTGGTATTAAAAATGTAACCTTTTTTTTATTGATTAATTTAGGTTCCGTACTGTATGGCCAACGTCACCGATGATGATGTTTACATCATTGACAAAGGCAATAAGCTCTACCTGTTTTGTGGCAGTACATGTAATGCCATGGAGAAATACAAGGTTAGTTGTCCTGTAGGAATGTACCTGAATTGGATCAAAACTTTTTGCGAGGCATTGAGTTCATTTATTGCCTTGTTCTTCTTCCTTTTCAATGATTGAAGATATACGCACTGCCAGACACACTGGGGCAAACCCCTTCTCTTAGCAAAAAGTGTGTCCTGGGGTCGTTTACTTGCATTTATAACAACACATGGGACCTACAGGTTTACGTCCCATCCGAAGGACGAAGCAATAATGGTTAAGTGTGTTGCTTAGGGGCACAAGTGTCACGACAGGGACTCGAACCCACACTCTGGTGAACAGAAACAGCATCGATTGAGTCCGGTGCTCTTATCCACTCTGGCCATGACACACCAACAATGCCTTATTACCATGTATAGTGCATGGAATGGGTGTCATGGCCGAGTGGTTAAGAGCATCGGATTCAAGTTCTGGTGGTTTAGTCATCGGGGTGTGGGTTCGAGTCCCGGTCATGACGCTTGTGTCCTTGAGCAAGACACTTTGCTATAATTGCTTCTCTTCACCCAGGGGTATAAATGGGTACCTGCAAGGGTAGAGGTTGATATTGTGTTTGAAAAAGCCTTCGGAGCGCCATCACGGCAGCCCGGGCTGTATACTCCCCAGGGAGCTGAGAAAGATTAAAAGGAATGTTATTGGCCCAATGACCAGGGCACTAATGTAAAGCGCATTGAGACGTTATTGTGAAATGCGCTATATAAGAACTAGTTATTATTATTATGGAATGGCTTTGATTGTTAATGCACAAGACTTGTTGGCACTTCGATTGGCTCAGTACCGATTGTCTTGTGCTGCTTTTGTTGAAATTGTTTGTGTTTTTCTTTCTGGTGTTGATGCATTCATTGGAAACATTTAAGGTATTGATGCGTTTTACTGTTCACAGTTTGTATTTGTATCCTGGCCACTTTCAGGGTACTGCATGGCTAAAGCCCGGAGCATACTTCCTTTAAAAGCTTCGTGCAAAGCTAATATCGCAGTTATCGCTGCGAATTGCGAATTTGCGAATTTGTTCGTTGCGAATTTGTGATGTCAAAATTTGCTTCGCAATTGCAGGAAGTATGAACCGGGTTTAAGTGCTGATTGTCTTGGGTTGTTGACCTGAGCTGCATTCATTGTAAACGTTTTTTGTTCTTTTTTTTTTTTTAGGGAATTGCCAGGATTCAGGAGATTAAGAACACACGAGGGAAGGCTACGTCAGAGACTGTAGAGAGTATGGGTCATCGATGCTTTGAAGATATCCCACAAGTAGCTTCATCTGAGAGTTCTGCTGATGACGAACCAGACGTTAACGCTGTTCCTTCTATGTTCAAGTAAGTGATTGTACCAGAGTTAGTAGCAAGTCATTATTTTGCAAGTCCAAGTCAAGTCGCAAGTCATATTGTCCAGTCACAAGTCATTTGGTCACAAGTCATGTCAAGTCAGGTCACAGGATATTTGGTCCAAACACAAGGCAAGTCACAAGTCAAGTCGCACATTATTTTGTCCAGCTGTAATATGCAGTCAGGGCCAGGCGTCAACTTAATAATAATAATATAATAATAATACTTTGGGAGGCTAATCATCCTTACTGGCAGCTAAGAGCTGAATTGCGAAGGACGCGGCTACAACGTGTTCGAGAAGCAGGCATGCAAGGGCGCCTTTGGCAGCCAGCCACATCAACCCATTATGACCACGGAGCACAGCCAGAGATCGAAAGTGTTTGATTTTTTCCGAGGGAGGAAAACCGGATGGTCTGTAAAACCCTCGTGGCACAGCAGAGAACCAATGCACAACTCAACTCACATATGGCCCTGGCCGGGTATCGAACCTGGGTCACCTTGGTGAGAGGCGAGCGCTTTACGCACAAGCCAACCATGCCACCAAATGGACAAATTATGAGTATCAATGCGCTGGGCACAAGCAAAAGGGCAGACCAGACTCAAATTTGAGAAGGAGGGACAACTTTGCTGAGTAGAAGTAACGATAAATTGTCAACTTGCGGGTACAACCATGTGTAAAATCTCTTTTGGAGGGGTGTTGGCTCTGAAAAGAGCCGGTGTGGTCGCAACGTTTCGAACAATATACTCTGCTGGTCTTCAGGAGAATGCCGAGTATTTTACACATGGTTGTATCAGCAAGTTTTCTATTTATAGTTACTTCCATATTTTCCCACACCATGCAAAGCTTCAAACATAACTAACTTTACCGAGTTATTTGTCTTTTCTTGTCAGGTTGTCGGACAACTCAGGACAGCTTGAGTTTACCACAATCCAGAAGGAAGGTACACTGAGTAGGAGCAATCTGTCTCCTGAGGTATGTGAAGAGGAGCAAGGTTCTAAATGTAGAGACACTGGAAGGAGGCTTGCCCTCTATTTAAAAAGGACGAGCATTCACCAAAATACACCAAAAAAACAAAATCCATACGATGATGTCTAAAATATCAAGTGATCTCCTGCACTTGCACTGATTTTAATTCTCCGATCAATAGCACACAATACAAATTAGCATTAACACAGTCACTAGGGGCAAAAAGTCAACACAACACAAGGCTGGCTTCATACAGGTTTACAACTGTTTATGATTTGGGGTTGAACAAAAAAATGATTAGAGCGATACTTGAACCACTGACCTCCGGATTAATGTGCCAGTGCTCTACCAAACTGAGCTATCAAGCCCTATGTTGGCCGTCTCCCTATTTTGTCAATATCTTTGTTCGGTGGTGCCAGTCAGAAACCATACAACCGTTCACTGCCGTGTAGCCAGGGATCACACCCAAGTTTACGATACAACCTGGGAAGCGGCAGCCAGGGGATCACCATAAGGGGACGCGACTTTTTATTTCAGATATCAAACAATAACCACAAGGGAAACTGACTTGGTCAATTTCCCTGTCAGTTTCCCTTGTGGTTTATTATTTTATCAAATAATAAACCACAAGGTTTATTATTTTAAACTGTTTATGTTAGTTTATGCCAATAACCAGCCACATGCAATATGCCTGCCCATCCCAATCATTGTTCGTTAAGTTTCCCATTTTACACTTTTTTATTAATTTTTATTTGTTTTGAATATTATCTTAGGATGTCTTCATTCTTGATACAACAGACGATTGCTTTGTCTGGGTCGGCAAAGGAGCAAGCCCACAAGAAAAACAGAACGCCATGACATATGCACACGTAAGTATGTTAAGAATATGGATAAATGTAGACGGGGAAAAAATCCACAAGAGTATAAAAGGTCTTGTAGCTCAAAATAATTACTGGACCAGTTTTTTGCGTACAAGACCAAAATTGAAATGAGAAGGAAAACAATGCCATCATAGCTTCACAATTGAACTGTTTGAATTTGAATACACAAGAGAAGATTTATCCCATTTGAAGTAACCAAGGCAGAAATGGGCTCTGGGGTTATTGTTAGTTTTGGAGACATTGTAGTAAGAGAGGGTCCAGGGCTTTTTATTTGGGGACAAGGTGCTGAATAGCGGCGAGGCGCCTGGTTATTTCAAAGCCTGACAATCACTTCGGGGCGTTTTGTAGATCGTGATTGCAATTTTTCTTCGATGTGCAGTCCTTTTACGGTGCAAAAAGGGCACGACGGCCATGGGGGATAAAGGGCACGGCAAAAGTGGCCGTGGTATTGGCTAAATTGCAAGGGGCATTACGGCCACTTGGAGGGCAACGACGGCCGTCGTGGCCGCCGTGAAATTCCAGGCCTGCGCTATATAAGAACTAGTAATTATAATAATCTTTCTGAATGGCGACCATGGTGTCTTTCTTTTTTTTTAATTGTTATAATTTTTTTTTTTTTTTATATGATTTTTTTATAAATAATACTGTAATTGTACTGAGGGCCTCCATGGAAAGCAGTGCTGGGCGCTGATTGAAGTTTACTCTCATTAAAGATGACGTAAATAAAAAAAATTAACAAAATAATAAATATTACAATAGAGTGAGCCCCTTTTTTCTAACTCAAGAGTGATATGTATCATCAAGTAATGTTTCATCGTTTCCTTTTGTTCATTTTACAGAACTATCTGAAGAGCACGTGTCATCCTTTACTACCGGTCTCCATTTTTAAGCAAGGGCAAGAATCAAAGTCGTTTTTGGCTGCCACCTCGGCATAAACGCAGTCCGGTAGAGAGAACTGACTGAGTATGTATCAAGGACTAATGAAGATGTGATGTAATATCCAAAAGAACTCCGACTTGTCATTTTCTCTTTAGAGAGCAGTTTCATCAAACGGCTAAAGCGAAGCTCTCACAGGGAACCTTTGCTTATCTGGTCCCAATTTTATAGAGCCGCTTAAGCACATGAGAGTAAAGTTACCAGCTAAAATACCATGTCACATGTATAATCTGTGACTGGTATCTGCGTATGTTTTGCTTTGCGGAACATTTTTAAGCATCATTTTCTGCTCAAGCATCTCTATGAGATTGGGCCCTGAGCTAAGTAGCGAGCCAAAGATACCATGCAATGTATACTAAGAGGGGTTTGCGGTAACACCACCGCAAACCTCTCTTAGTTATACTTCCACCATGCAAAGTTTCAAATCCTACAATGTATACTAGTTGGAATCGATAACCATCTTAAATTTGTTATAAGTAATACTTTTTTGCTTAATAGCTATATGAAAGTCATTTGGCTGAGCTGCTAAGCAAGCAAAACAAGTCACCAGCTAAACTGCAATCGGATTTATGTAGAGTTTATAACAGGCTCCCTACACATATTTGGTAAGCAATTAACAGTTTTATGCTTACTAGCTCTATGATAAAGTGCCTGGCGCTTATCTTGTCATATATTTTTTATAACTGATAATATCTGGATATCCTAAGATAACTGGCATTGAATTTTACCTACCATGTCTATACTTGATATTTGCGCTACAAATCATGTATTATCATCCGTAATTCAATATGTTTAACTATAGTGGAATGAATGTATTACTGTTAATTGATATGCAAATCAAAAATCATGTGTTCTTCGAACTTACTCCCATATGTTGTCTGAGTTGTTATAACATGCATTAAATAACACTGAGAATCACACTTTAGCTATGAGGTAACATTTATTTTTTGGGTACATATTTGTGTAATTTGTTATAATAACAGGTCTTATGTTTATTTGATGGTGCAAAATTTGTTATTAAAAACATTTTTTAGAACAAAGGTAATGTTTCTTAATGAGAGATCAATTTCTATCATCATACTTTCAAATGACTTTTAAAACAATTTGATTTGTTGTTTTTTCTAGAAGGATTATGGTAAGGGTTATAATGTAAATATGAAATTAAACTTCTGCTTGCAAAAAATATACTCAATTGCATAAGTGCAAAGAATATATTATTTCAACTATTTGGCATCATCAATCATCATAATTATATAAAGTAGCTTTAGTTTTGTGTTTGAAATAATTTTACCATTAAGAGATTTGTTAAAAAAATTGTCTTTCTTTTGTTCTGATTTTCTTTCTAAAAAATATATTTTATGAGATGTTATTTTGATTTTTAAGTGATGTTTTTGAAAGAGTGTTGTTTCCTGCTTTCTGTTTACCCTTTTCCAAATATACGATGTAGATGACCAACATATCTTGTAGATGTTTAAACAAGTAGTAGTTCGTAGTTCACTGAAGTTATTTTATTAAACAAAAAACCTGAAAGAGAGTTTTGAGTGATTTGGAAAGTCCCTGCAAAATGAAACCTTAGATGGTTGCAATTCCTCCAAACCGTTAAGACTTATTACCTGAAAATTTAAATTCACATAAGTTGTCCTAGGTTGAGACTCTTATCTCAAACAAATTGGCACTTTAGTGGCTAATGGTATAAGTAGCCAAGAATAAAACTTCCACCTTGAATTTTGTACTAAATACGAGAGTAAATTGTTCATGTTTACATTTTAAAACCTTGTGCTCATTTAGCATTACAACACACTACATATACCTACCAAAAACAAACACTTCTCGTTAGCGTATTTTTAGTTGGTAACCAGCAAAACTTATCAATGAATTGTATTTTTTGCTTGATATCTCTTTGAAATTTGATGTAAGTTTGACAAAAATGATTGTTCACTCTAGTTGTTTTGTGCTAAACAACCACCAGCTTTGTATACACTGTAGTTATTTTATGTGTAGTGTTATGTTGCATGTATACACAACTGAGTACTTAGACAATTTATTGCTGCTTGTAAATTTTTCTCTTTTCAAAACAGTCCCCCTCCCCCTTATGAATCTGTGTAAATCTCAGTCAGTCTTTGCCTAATGTTAGGACTTCATTACATTCCTTTACCAAAGTTATCATTCCCTTACCATTCAAGCTGTAAGTCGTACAACTCAAATTCAGCATTCCATTCATTTTCAAATACAAATGTATCAATATAAGAATATACAGGTCTCATTACGTGACCACATTTGTTTATTGTGATGAATGACAGTCCAAAATATATCTTGAACGACAATAATTATTGTGATCGCTGTGTTTTTTCTTTGTCACTTCCTTTTTATTTCTCATTTTGCACTGATCTGAAGGAATCTATTTGATGAGAATCTATACTGTCAGTAATTAGTTCAAATAGCTTTAAGTTGTTGGTCAATAACAACCAAAATCAAATTACACATGTTGCTTTAAACCCCGAGAGTTGTTTTAGGGCAAATTTGGAACAACACCTTGGCCCGCTTTCATAGAGTTGCTGAAGCAGCAAATATTGCTTAACAAATTTCTGCAAAGCATAAATGGGCAGGAAACCAGCCACAAATCGTACATGTGGAATATTACTTTAGCTGCTGGTAACCTTTTTCTGGTTAGCATGATTTTTATGCGCTTATTTTTTGTTGTTGCTTAATTGGCTCTATTAAATTGGGCCCCGATTATATTATTGTAGTCTTCCATTACTCTTGTGTTTTCTTTGGCTTAGTATTGGTTTTGTGCCACATGGACTTGATCTACTTTCATCAAGATTTTTCATTTATACTTCCCTTTTGTAGAATAATAGTCTATTAGATTCGTCTGCGTTTTTGTCATCACATGCCAAAATTTGTACCCGTAAGTACATGTACATTCTTAGCCAATGAGATTCCTGTATTAGTTCTTAGTGTTGGGAAGAAATACTTTAATCCTATTGCCATAATGTTTTAATAAATGGGTTCTTTACACCATATATAATTGGATAGTTATATACATATATACAAAAGTAGTATTGTTCTTGTATCATATTAGTGTTCTGACGGTTTATTCAAATTTGTACTGTATTTGTTTTTCCAATCCCAATTTCATATTTTATTAGCAACCAGAAATATAGCTTAGAATTGCCTTCTTCACAGTTGTGAGACTGTGTTACATTTGGTCGGACTTTCATTATGCAAGGTAATTAAAACAATGACAACTTCATTTTGTCTTTTTGGACGTAACTTTAATGTACAACCAATGGAACATGATTATAATCTGGTGCACACATATGTAGCTTGTTATAAACGAAGCCTAATTCTGTGATAAAATAAAGGCACATCGATTGCCAAGAAACACACATGACTCTGTTGTCGTCGAGACTAACCCTTATAATTATATCACCACAACGGCGTTTGTATAATTATTTTATTTAAGGTATTGTTACAGACATCATAAAACCAGAGGGTGAGATTTTTTATCTGAGGATAAATCGTTTGGTCAATACATTGGGGTCAATACATTGGGGTCAATACATTGGGGTCAATACATTGGGGTCAATACATTGGGGTCAATACATTGGGGTCAATACATTGGGGTCAATACATTGGGGTCAATACATTGGGGTCAATACATTGGGTTTTTCGATTGCTCTATGGATTGGTCATCATATAATTGCCTATGTACTATCAAATACTTCCGAGTCCATGGTACAATGAAGTTTATCCAGATAATACATGTAGCAAAAGCGAGCATTGTACTATTGTAGATAAATCTCTTTATCACAGGAAACAATGTTTGTTTCCCCTCCCCCACCCCCACTTCAACTTGCCAACCCTAACCCCCGCACCCCAGGTCATTGTTTTTCCAACATTCCATGCATGACGTAATTGATAGGAATGGGCGTTGGCTTTGGTTGTGTTAGGCCGTCTGCTGCTGGAGTACGTATGGGTTTAAGAACAGGTTCATTCACGTACACAGGCAGTGGTTGTTTGGAAGCCAGCTCGACCTGCACGACCACAAGGGGTGTCTGACGCAGTCACAGTGTGCTAGAAGTATACCATAGCTCCCGAGAACCGCAGCAAAAAGAGTTCATTTGGACCTTTTCACCTCGTTGAAACTTGACTTTCTAAAACAGGTGGGTGCTAGGAAACATTTTCTTCATCGAACATTTATTTTGAAGCTTAAAATGCAGGGACACGTCCGTTTTTTTGTTTGAGGGAAACCGACTTGGTGCAAGAGGATCGAAACATGATTTCCTTGTCATCAACCGGCGAGCTCGACAGCGAATTAATTTGGACACCCTCCAACAAATTGGATTGAATCCAGAGTAGATATTTCTTTTATCTATTTTCCATTCAGTTCATCCCTCCAGTGGAGTATAGTCGTACTTTTTAGCACTGTGTTGGGTTAGCTTCGACAGCGAGCTTTTAAGTTTTAGCCATTGTCAGAGTACTCAATTTTATAAATTGAAAAGTTTATAAAGTTAAAATCTGCGCATTGTCTGTGCAGACCGTGTCCTTTCTCTATGATTATTTACGCATGCAGTCTGCAAAGTGCAAACTGTTGATGACCCATGCACATTTTTGACAAAATTAACCACCACAGACCTACTCAGTTGAGAAAATAAACATGACCTTGCACTTACAGTCTAGTTGCACAATGGTAAAATTACAAACCTCCATTATGTGGCAAATGTTGAACTATGCTTTAACTTCGGTGGAATCTTTCAACTATTTGTTTTATCTTCGCTTGTTTTGTTTTTCCATCCATCTTTTTACTCTCAAGGTCTGTCTGTTTTTTGTGTAACTTCTATGTCTTTTTGTTTTTGGTGTTTTTTGTAAGGACCCCATAATGGAAATAAGTTATTGTTGTTTGTTTGTTGTTTGTTGTTGGTTTTTTGTTTGTTTTTTGTTGTGGTTTTTTGGGGGGGGGGCTATCCTTGGATAATGTTTGTTTCCAGTTTTCTATTTTGGTTTATTTTATTTCATTGTTTAACCTCCTGATGCTTTGTATGTATTTTTGCTGTGTTCTTGCTGTATTTTAATCCCAATAACTTCAAATCAAATCGGTGTGCTAATGAATTTTTGTTTTGATTTGAATTGTGCATAGTGTGGGGTCAAGTAAATGAAACAAATAGGTAAAGGTAATAGGTAAAGGGACAACAAACACATGTTGGGGTTAAATTAAGTTATTTTCCATTAAGTATGAGGTTTGAAGCTTTGCAAGGTGTAAGTATAAGGTCCCGTTTATCTCATTAGTAATCTTTATTCTTTAACTTTTTCTCATCTGTTTTACAAATGTCTCTGTCTTTTTATGGTAAGATGCACACTGCCGGAAAATAATTGTCATGCTTTTTTAATTTTATAATAAATTGAATTGAATTTTATTGGAAATGATGGCTAAAATTCTGCATCCTTGAATTGTGAAATATTCTGGATTTTTTGAGATTTAAACTCCGATGTCAAGCACTGACAGTCAACTAAAATAGTAACATGGTGTTACCACAAACCGAATATAGAACATTAAACAGAATATTTTGTAAAACCAAGTGGGGGAAAAAATACACATTTATTAGGCAAAAATTGGTTCATAATGGAATATTCTGTTTTGTTTTCAGAGTTATTTTTTTTAAACCAAAATGTAAGGGCAGTTTGTGATGTTACAATAAACATACAACTTAAAAGTACCTCTGTTTACCCCTTGAAATAGGAATAACTTCTTAAAAACCGACAATGCAGAAGGCCAAGAAATACGACTGGAACGATTCAAACCTCGCTCTGTTCGGCTCGGACACTGAGAAAAAGGTCAAGAAAGAATCCGCTGAATCAGAACCAGCCTGGAAAGGAGCTGGAGATAAAGTTGGTCTTCAGGTAAGTCAAAAAGAATTTTGTGGATAATGAATGATTTTCTCAAAAAGAATCACTTAACCTTGACCATGACATAATAGACAGAGTAACCATGAAAAGGCTCAAATATTTTGGACATGTGAAAAGAATGCAAACCCCAAGATACGCCCAAAATGGCAGTTGAAGGCAAGGTCAAAGGAGAGAGACCCAGAGGCCGCCCACCCAAAAGATGGATGGACTGCATCTTGCAAGACTGCAAAGCTAGATCTATAAACAGACTAACAGATGCATCAAGACTGGCAACAGATAGACATATCTGGCACACCATCACTATACAGAAGCCACCACGAGGTCCCTGCCTGCATGGACGGCATAAGTCAAGTCAAGTCAAATTAAAAACATGGTCAAGATCAGCTTCATTAATCACTATTCATAAATCCAACAATTCCGTCATTTGTTTCAGATTTGGCGTATTGTGAAGTTTAAAGTTACCCACTGGCCCAAGGAAGACTATGGAAGTTTCTATGATGGTGACTCCTACATCATCTTGAATACTTACGTAAGTAAATCAAGGCAAAGAAACAACATTAAACAGTATGTGTGATTTGAGGCATTGCATGGTGAGGTATCAATGTATATTTGGTTTGCGGTAACACCATGTGTATATCTACTTGCTGTGTAGACTATGTTCTTTTGAGAACTTGTCTTGTTATTTTTTCTACTGCCGCAAAGTAGATTTTTCGGAATTCGGGAGACTTCTCAGTTCTGAAAAGAACTGTCTTGCTTATCAACTACTACCTGGGCAGGAGGTAGGAAATCGGGCGGGACTACTACTATCGCTATGTGGATAGAGGGGACTTCTCATTATTTACTTCACTGCCGCTGAGTGAGTTTTTAATTGGTTTTGATGTTAATTTTGTTGTGCGAAGCTAATTTTTGTGCATGAAATTGGGCCTTGCACAGTGTCGGAATCCTTTCAATTAATTCTCTAAATGAGTAGAATTGTTTGTGCCTTAATTGTAGAAAGAACCTGAGAATGACCAGCTGCTCTATGACCTTCACTTCTGGATTGGAGCATCTTCTTCCCAGGTGAGTTGGAATTAAAGGGGAATTCCAGGCACAAATCGTCACCGTTTTCACAAAGAGCCACTCATGTCAAAACGTGTGATTGAGATTTACATTTTACAAAGTGCTCAGCTTTAAACTGCAAATCTGCAATACTAACGTCACGGCATGCAGTTTAAGACCTCTCATATGATTCTTAACAAGTTTAACCTTTTCGTTGACAACTATAATTCCTTAAAATATATTGGTTAATTGCCATAGTGATGAGACAAAGATATGTGTCTCTTCGTATTTTCACATAAGAAAAAAAGGTGGTCGCGTTTTTGAGAAATCGCCGAAAATCCGTAGCGAAAATGTCCACGCAGAAAGAACAATCCCTAATAGGAATACACAATCTGAGAAACGTTTCTGACAGAAACGCTTCTCAGATTTAAATTTTGGTGCATAAAAACTCATATTTTTTTACATTACCACATTACTTCGAAGTGAAATGATTCTCAAAATGCTTTTTATAAATCGAAAGCTGATGTACTTCAAACCAAGTAAGTTTTAATTGCCATAAATTTTAAGAGTGATTACCAAACAAATACCTTCCTTTAAAACCAAATGTTATGAGTTTATTAATATGAATGCCCATGAGTTGCCTAGAAGCAAAGTGGGTTTAATATTTGGAAATTAGCTCGTCATGTTATACTAGTCTGTCGGCATTTTCACTAGTCCTCACTCATTATTAAATAGGGATGCTTTTCAACACTAATCTAGCCAGCCGGACTACGTAGAGTGAAGTTTGACTGGTCCTCGGGTGTTTTAACTGGCATTAGGTCAGCGGTCCACTGTTAAGGGAGACTGCTGGAAACATACAGCAGGTACAAGATGACTTGATTTGGTTGGCTTGATTGTTTTTGTATGCACTTTACAGGATGAGTATGGTACAGCTGCATACAAGACTGTGGAGTTAGACACTTTTCTTGACGATAAACCAGTGCAGCACCGCGAGGTCATGAACCATGAGTCATCGATGTTCCTGTCATATTTCAACTCCCTCTCGTAAGTCTGTTTCTTAGTCCGATTCTGATATACAGCGGAGGGCATGCCACATTGTTCAATACTTCAGTTTGGAGTATTTCGTTGCTTATGTTTAACAAAGATTTAATTCGTTTATAACAGTGCTTTGGCAGAAGTGAGAATGCATTTCATCAACCAGTTGTCTCATTTGTTGTTCATGAACGTTCATGAACTGTTCATGAGCATATCATGAAGAGCTTTGATGGCCAGTTCGTAAACTGATATCAATCAACAATCATGAATAATTCATGGATATTCATGAGCACTCCTTGATCATCTCGCCTGGGCGGGATCACCTCAAGAGGATACGACTTTTTATTTCAAATATATCTTATAAACCATGATGGAAACTGACTGGGTAAACATTTAATTATAATCTGTACAGCCTGATGAATGGTGGAGCTGAAACTGGGTTCAGACGGGTGAAGCCTGAAGAGTATCAGCCAAGACTCCTTCACTTCAGTGGAAGCAGAAAAAGTATCAAAGTGACAGAGGTAGGATTTTTTTTTTTATATCAGCTGAGTGCTATAATGTCAGTAATGGCAGAAGTTCCCCCCATTAATGATGATGTTAATCCCCCTTTGCCACAGGGTACTTTTAGGTGTTCCAACACATCCAAATGCATCGTTTGTAGACAACACATCAGGGAATCAGACTCCTTTACCAGCCATACTGGTGGTACCACCCACAAGACAAGGGGTCATGTCACCTGCACCACCACTAATCTAATCTATCTAATATCTTGCAGAGTCTGTGGTGTTCAATATATAGGTGAAACAAGAACTACACTCAAGAGGCGTTTCTATGGCCACAGATCCACAGTCAACACCCAAAAGCTGGATACACCTGTAGGACACCACTTCAACCTTCCTAACCACTCCATTTCTGACATGAATTTACAGGGCATTGAGGCACTAGGTAACTGCAGAGAGACTGTCCGTCCGAGTAGGGAAAAACTTTGGATAAGGCGCATAAAGACCACTCAGCCCCATGGTTTGAATATCCAAGAAGGAAATGACTAATAACCTTTTGTTTTTGCCTTCTCCTTTTCCCACACAGTTATCCACTTTATTAGTCTGCCCTTCATTGTATTAACTAATTATTTACCTCTCTTCTAACCTTCCATTTTGTCCTTTGTGTTCCCAACTTCTTGTGGTCAAGCTATCCCCTTCCCTTCATACCCCCCCCCCCTTTTGTCTTCATAATCCCTGCTTACCCCCTGCCTTCTCTGAATGCTTTCTGCTTTTCTCCCTCCACTCTCTATTCATGTATTTCCACTTGACTACTCTTGCAACTCTTGTCTGCTTGTATGTGTGTTGTGTGTTGTGTGTTGTCATTTAGCCTTCGAGAAAGACTCTGCTAGGGTCGAAACGTCAGGCCACTAACTTATTTTTTGCATTAATTGCAATTTCATATCCATAATAATAAAAAAGTTGTTAAATATAAAAGTATGTATAATTTTGATAAAATAAATGAAAATCAACAAATAAAAGTTTGTCTTAAAGGTTAGTATATACCTTTGCTTTATGGAACCGTTTGATTTTATTAATTCTATATAAATGTAGATATGCAATAAAACTAACCTGTGAAAATTTCATTTCTATAAGGTGGTCGCTTTTTTGAGAAACCGACCAAAATTCTGAGAGAATATTTCCATGCAGTTAGAATAATCCCTGATAGGAATACACAATCTGAGAAGTGTTTCTGGCAGCAACGTTTCTCAGATTCAAATTTTGGGGGATAAAAACTGATGTCTTTTTACATAACCTAACTATGAGCTTTTTATTTATTGTAGAGACCTCTGTCAAAGTTTTCTCTGAAGTCAGACGATGTCTTCATTCTGGATCTTGGGCTGGAGGTCTACCAGTGGAATGGAAAAGGTGCCAACAAAGATGAGAAGTTTAAGGTACAAAAGGACATCATTAATATAAGCCCTTTTCACACTACTCTATTCCCCAGGGGCAATAACGGCCAGCGCTTTCACACTTGATCTACCTTGGCAATTGGGAATACCCTGGGGAATAGCCACCCCTGCTCTGGAGTAGGGGTAAGCGGTAAAACCTTGGGGCGTTCTTGAAACGTGCAATCGGAACCCCGTGGAATAGGGAGCTAGGCGAGGACTGCGTGAAAGTGAGACAGGGTAACCGTGGGGTAAAAAACTCCTGGTGCCTCCCCAAGGCTGTATTTCACGGGATAAGAGATACAGCGTGAAAAGGGCTTTAGACTTGTCGCCTGCTTATATACCTACATCTAATTTACAATTGACCTCCTTGCTGACAAATGTGTCATATGACAAATGTGTCATAATCCATAAAAAGAATGAACTATTAAAGCAATATGAACATTTTACCAACTCATTTAGACACTAGTGGGGTTTCGTGGCTGAGCGGTCTAGTTCGTCGGACCCAAGCAATGGTGTTGTCAGCAGCAGAGTGTGGGTTCGATACCCGGTCATGACACTTGTGCCCTTGAGCAAGGCACTTAACCCTAATTGCTTCGTAACAAATTGGGAAGGTAGTGCATTTTGCTTTACCAGCCAGGCTCTTATAGTGGATGATACCCATGCCCACATCCTTACAGACTGTGAAAGGGGGAAACGCCGTGTTTCAGCCCCAGGAGTAGGTGGCAATGTGCCCCTGGTTGCAGTTGATTTGGGTCGATAGCCAAAATTAGATAAGTGTAGCCCCCACCTTGATGGCCTTGTGATGTTAGGCAATCTCTCATAAAAACAAAGTTTTTAAAATATGAAAAAATTATATAAAGAATGATGCCATTGACTGTGATGAAGTTGACAAAACATTGCTCTTTTTCATTACAGGCTGTTCAGTTCCTACAACAACTGAAATCAGAGCGCAGTGGCAAACCGAAAGTGGAGACTCTGGATGAGGGCAGCATTTCCTCCAGCCACAAGTTCTACACCAGTCTCTCGGAGGAGGAACCTGAGGCGGAAGATCAACCTGAAGAGAATTTTGCACCTTCCATTTTCCGGTAACATATAATCTGAGAAATATATATTCCAGGCCTTGAATTACATGTAGGCCACAGAGGCCATGACATCTTTTGCCCCTGGTCTTGGCCTTGGTGCCCTTTCAAAAGTTTCCCATAGACTCTAAGATTTTCCAATAGAAGTGCCCTTCATGAAACGAAAATGGCTTTGCCCTTTCAAAGCTGAGATTCCAGGCCTGTATATCCCAGTGATATTCTTATCAAAAAGAAACATGCAGAGGAAAACTGCAGTATATGTAACTCAGTGGGTGAATGTCATATTTGTTGTCTGTGGATGGAATCTTATATAATAATAATAATAATACTTTAGATTTATACGACGGTTAATACTACGTTTCTAAGCGCTACATTATTTTGAGAAACATTTCACTTCGAAGTAATGTGGTTATGTATGAAGATATCAGTTTTTATGCCCCAAAATTTGAATCTGAAAAGTGTTACTGTCAGGTAGGTTTCTCAGATTATGTATTCCTATTAGGGATTATTCTTCTTGCGTATTATTCTTCTTGCGTATTCGCTCCGGATTTTCGGCGATATTTCAAAAACACGACCACCTTTTGAAGTGAAATTTTCACAGTTTAGTTTGGTTGTATACATCTACATTTATATATGAATAAAACAATCGAATGACTCCAAAAACCGAAGGTATACTTTGCCTTTAGAGTATGGTACAAAATATCCGAACCACACTTCAATTTAATGCAGCAGCTGTGACTCTAGTGTGGTTTGATTGATGTTTATTTTGTTGGGTGTTGTTGCTTGAATATTTCCATGAACTGAATATGATTTTTTTTGTAATGTTATACTGCAGCGTTTCTGACGAAACTGGTAAGATGGCGGTGAGCGTTGTATCTGAAGGCACTCTCTCAAAAAGCTTCCTGGATTCAAAGGTAAAATAAAAATGGATTTATACCAAGTTTTAGTTTCGTTTTTGTGACGATTTTGTAGGCGAGGCGAGCGGAAACTAAGTAGGGCATCTACCTACACCAAAGTAATCAACCTGGGCTACGTATTAATGTTTAGCAAGAGTAATGTCCTGCCAAATAGTGGTTTGAAATAAAATCTGCGCTATGTTTGACAATAACTCCCGATCTAAACATGCTAGAGAGACGTAACTTGTACCTGACTCATCCGTGGGTTCAGATTGAAATGGAGAAGTAGAGAAGGTAAAATGTAACAACCAACACCTGCCCCTGAGGCCCTTCTGTTTCTTTTCTCATCAATCTCCATGCCAGCTATCAAACACAAATCCCCCGTCCCCTTTGTGTGCCCACTTTTATAAGACAGTTTTGTTGGATGCTTTACCGTTTTGGAAGCGTGTTGTTGCTGAGCGGTCTAGTTCACCAGATCCAAGCTCTGGTGTTATCAGCAGCAGAGTGGGGGTTAGATACCCAGTCATGACACTTGTGCCCTTGAGCGAGGCACTTGACCATAAATGCTTAGTAAAAAGTTGGGAAGGTAGTGCATTCTGCTCTACCAGCCAGGCTCCGAGTGGATGACACCCATACCTACATCCTACATCCTTTTGATTGATTGATTGACTGATAGACATTAAGACTTATTTTAGTTTTGGTTTTCTCTTTCTCCCATCTCTACCCCCAACTCTATTCCTCTGTCTATGTTGTCTGTTTATCCAGGATGTCTTCCTCGTGGATGATGGGAAACAGTTGTTTGCATGGATTGGAAACGGGGCAAGTTCTGATGAGAAGAAAAATGCCATGTCTTACGCCCACGTAAGTTCTTTTCAGTTGAGAAAATAGAAATAACTGTTGCAAACTGCTTACCAATCAACTGACTTATGGTATAAATGCACAAAATAGTTAATGGCCCGAAGTTTTGACCCTAGCAGAGTCTTTCTCGAAGGCTGAATGACATCACAACACACATAAACAGGTATACATGTTTAACAGAAGCAGTCAAGTGGAAATACATGAATAGAGATAGAGGCAGAAAGCACACAGAAAAGGCAAGGCACCCCCCGCACAAAGATATTGACAAAATAGGGAGACCGCCAACTTAGGGCTAGATAGCTCAGTTGGTAGAGCATCGGCTCATTAATCTGTAGGTCGTTGGTTCAAATCCCGCTCTAGTCAAATTTTCTTTGTTCAACCCAAAATCAGAAAAAGCATTGGGTAAACAATTAATAAGGAGACAAAGAGGGAATTGGGGCTGGTTTGACCACAAGTTGGGAACACAAAGGACAAAATCAACGGTGGGAAGAGGGAGAAAACCTAATTAATTTGTGAATACAGACTAAAACGGAAAATATCTGTGGGAGAAAGGAGAAGGCAAAGACAAAAGGTTATTAATCTTTGCCTTCTCCATTTTCCCACTGTATGAAGATAGCTTGGAACCAGCCATCTATCACATTATGAGCTGTATCAAGTAATAAACCACAAGGGAAACTAACCGGGTGAATTCTTTGTTAAGAAAAACACAAGAAACTAGACTTAAATTTTTGTTACACAACAAAAACAAGGTGTTCGGCATGACGTTCAAATATGGGATGTTACTCATTGTCAGCTTGAATACATCAATTTGGTTTTAAGCTTGACCAAGCAATTGTAATACTGAGTATACAAATCTGGTAAAACTGCAACTTTAAGTCGAAGTCATGTTACAATTGATGACGTCTTTTATCAGGAAAACAAGCGTTAAATGTAATATATCGCGGCTTGAGCTCAATCTTGCAATTTACTATAGGAGCACAAAAATAATGCTCCAGTACATAATATAATTAAATTGGGCCCCACGAGTGCAAAACACAACATTGCAAATTTATTGTAAATTTGCAACGTGGTTGTAGATCGTTGTTACGTTATACGCATGTTTTCTGCTAGTATTAATAAGCACACGACAATTCCTTTTGTCACCTTAGTGACGAAATGCCTTATATTCAGCGTACCCTGTCACCGATTAACGTTTTACAGCAAATCAAAGCAAATTGACCACGTCATTGACCACCATCATTGATGAAAAACAATGGAAAAGTGCACGCGTGTACGCGCTACGCACGACTCAAAGTGTGTCTTTGTTGGCCAACAAAAATGCTCACATTGGTGTTTGCGTAGACTAAAACGAGCCGATCTGTCACAGAGCAAGCCAATAATGCCACAGAGCGTGGTAAAAGCATGACCATAATTTGATATAGCACCACCAGCTTTAGCAACAGTTTTAAAAAGCACACGATCGAAAGCATAGCATTTGATTGTTAACGAGGTTTGCATGGACGGCTGTTTTAGAGACTAACAAAGCGTATTGTCAAAAGCAGGTTGCGCGAACCTTGAACAGAGACTAGACCACAAGCATGTTTGATGGACTTTGAACCTTGCGGATGATTTGCTCAACGTATACACACACACTACGTGTTAACAAAACAGTAAACTGGTTTAGTTCGCGTAGTGTGTGTGTAGCCCGTGGTTTGACAGCGGGTCAATAAATACCCGTAATAATTGGTCAATATTTCAAATATTTGTATAAAAAAAAGGAATGACGTCATCATGTTCTTTCTTTAGATTTACATAGTCAATATCACTGTCTTTCAACATGCCAAGTTTCAACTCAGTCGATCTTGTGGTTTTGTAAATACACGGCTTCAAAAAGTAAACCTTTAAGGCAATACCACGTGACACACGATGACGTCATCAATCTAAAACTTCACACATATGTTGTCTGCATGAAGGTCATTATGTATACCAATTTCGAAACGATTATCTTAAACTTCGCCACAGACATCTAGGAAAAGTGCATTTTTAATTGTTTTCAACCTGCCGCTAGAGGGCGCTCTTGACTTTTATGACGTCATTTGTCTTATTTTGTTAAACCAGACTCTTGCTCGACTATAACACCGTTAAAAAAAACTTCAAAAAGTGTGCCACTTTTAAATTACAAGGCACTTCCTGTTTCTTCCTGTTACGACCGGAAGTAGAGGTCATGTGAGGTCATGCACACGACAAAAAATAAAGACCTATATGACCTAAGTATGATCCCGCATAAAACAACCGCCGGTCTCTTAAGTGTGATTTGTTACAGATTTTCAAAGATTAATTTTTTTTTCTTCTAAAAACCTTGTAAATTGACACCTGATGACGTCATCATGACGTAAATGAAACGGTTTCGTCTCCTAATGGTTATCTAACTATGGTAGAAATTTCAAAATTATACGAGCTTGGGAAGTGTGCTTTTGTTAGCGGACAATCGCGGGGGATAAGAAGAAGAATAAGAAGTATTAAAAAGTAAGAAAAAAAACCGGAACAAAAACAAGAGGTGTTACGGGCTGTGTGCCCGAACACCTAATAAGTATGAGCTGGTAAGGTGTTTATAAATAGTACAGGAGACCATATAGTGTTATCCTTAGCTCTGTTATACCATGGTTCAACCAAATCAATCGTTTTGTGAATGTTGAGAAAGATTTATAACTGAACACTGATTGAGAAGGTAAGTAACAATGTATTTGAAATATCGTTTCCTTATTCTATTTCAGAACTACTTGATGAAGACCAAGCACCCCCTTGTTCCAGTTACTGTGGTGAGTGAGGGGAAGGAGACGGCACAATTCACTCAACTCATGCCTTAGGATGATAAGTCAACCTGTAGGCAACGTAAACACAAAGCTTCTGGTTAAAGGGTGTGTACAACATTGGTAAGATTGAAAATATAAGTAATCACAGATTTGCACATAACTTACATGATATAAAGATGTTCATGGTGGAAAACTTCTCTTGAAATAGTTTTGCTTCAAATGCACAGTTTTTAGGAAATGAGTAAAACGGTTAGTCTTTATCGCGCATGTCCAAAACCTGATGTTTGAAAACAGCGACAACGTTTAATGTTTCTTTTTACTGTTTTTGTGTGATTCCAATGACCGATTGAGCTTAAAGTTTCACAGGTTTGTTATTTCATGTATATGTTGGGTCACAACTCACAACAAGTGCGGTTACTGATCTTTGAAAATTACCAATGTTGTACATGTGTTTTAATGAAAGAAACGCCAGTAATCTAAGAATGGAATTATTTCTTGAAGGTGAAGATGGGATCGTTAAATGTAGTACGTGTAATCCAGAAATAACACATATTTAGGAAGTTCTATTTTCAAGCTAGTTTATTTTATGTCATTTTCATTTCAGGGTACCTCATCCTAGATTTATTTTTAGCCATTTTAAGAATTTTCCCTCCAACTTCCCCTTCGTGAGAAATTCAGTCTTCCAGAGTTGCAACTTTCTTTTACATTTCTACCAATTTCTCAAGGGAGTGTTGAAATACTAAGACTAATTAATAAGTTACAGGCACTGGCCTAGCCAGGGCCCAATTTCATAGAGCTGCTGAAGCAGAAGAAATTGCTTAACAATTTTCTGCTTAGCAGAAATGAGCAGGATACCGGTCACAAATTATACATGTGACATGGTAGTTTAGCTGGCATCCTTATTCTGGTAAGCATAGTTTTGTTGTGCTTAGCTACTTTTTGTGCTCAATGGAAATGGGCCCAGAATGGGGAGCAGGGGGGGTTAACCTACCCCCCCCCCCCCCCCAAAATGTCTTCATACCCCACTGGTTACAAAAATGTACAAAACTTCAAACACTTATTTTTGTGCCAGATGAGAACATTCCAATGGATCCATTACACATTAAATGTTTAACTTAAACGTGTATCATTTGCAATTAACCAAAGTAACATCACAACCATATATCAACTGCTCAGGACTATGTAGGTCATTTGTGCAAATTGTATAGATTTCATCAATTTTGGAGCTCCTGGTAAATGGAGTTTATTGATCAAGAGTGGTCTATGTATTTGTTTGGCGAAAAGAAACATGCATCTTCTAAGTAAATCATTCATTTGTTGATTTTGATGTATTTTTTTCTTCAAATTGATACACATTTTTCACTTAATGACCTTTCAATCATTATGAGTACGAAATTGCAATTTTCACTCATGTAACTCTTGAAACATTCCAAAGTTTTACAATATTAAGTCGGCCACATTCTTATTCCAAGATTCTGTTTCAGAGACGTCTCGTTTTGAGACATTTATCCATTTATTTTTGTAGGTAACTTTGTTTTAGTGTGTTTTGTTTTGGTTCATTTTGCAACTGTATTTACTATCGGGAAATTGATTTTAACAAATTTATATTAACAAATGAATGGTTCATGTTTGCTTAATAATTGCGCATAAGTGCCTTATACAAAAGTTGGTGAAATGAAAAGGTAGATTTTATTAAACAATCTTTTCAGAGTAAATTTCATAGTCACGATTGCCTTAATAAGTCACCATTAAAAGTGCTACTTGCCATACTATGAATTATATAAACACAGTAATTATAAAGAGTAATTATAAAGCTACTTTGTATACTTGGGCTATGATCTTCCTGAAAGTTAATATTTAAGGTCTAAATCAAAGCTTAATGCAATTTTGCCTTAAAATAGTTAATAAAGCAAAAGACAGGCAAACTGACCATTAAGCTTTCCTGCACTGAGGTCTTGCATAAAGGTATAGTCTTGTTCTTTTATGATTTATATGAGAAAATATAATTAGCTGTTGCAAACTGCTTTATACCAACCAAAATGACCTGTGGTATAAATACAAATTATAGTTAATGGCCTGACGTTACGACCCTAGCACTAGCCGAGTCTTTCTCGAAGGCTATAAGACTCTGCTAGGGTCGGGACGTCTGGCGATTAGCTATTTGTTACTATTTGCTAATTTTGAAGTTGACTTCTATTACAATGTTCAGAAGAAACCCTACTGATATGAAACGAATGCGCGTATTGCTTCAACCGTTAACAAAATCACAACTTTGGTACAAGCTATTCGCTCTTTGCAGGGATCCGCCATGTGCGTGTAGAGCCTCGACTTCATGCCTCATTTGTATGGTATTTACTGTATCTGTTTGGATAAAAGTGTCAACATATTAAACCGTGACAATGCAGAGTTATATAATGCTTTCATTTACTGCTGTCCCCAACTCGAGGCTCTACATGCAAATGGCTGACCGTGCAAAGGGCGAATACCTTAATATATTTGATGAAATGATTGAACCATGTTTAATTATTCATAATACTATTAACAGTTATTTTTAATTATTTAATTTAATTTAATTTGAAAGCCTAGTGGCTTGTAGGTCAAACTTTAACAAGTTAGGTAAACATTTTCGAACCCGAAGTTTAGGTATATATTTTGCTATTAATTTATACGATATCGGATCATATTTGATAAAGGAACAAGGTTGTCTAACAAACCCCAAAAACTGTTTCACTGATTTTTTACAAATGTAGGCCCCCTATTTGTTATTTTATTGCATTGCAAATTCTTGTCTTGTACTTTTCTAGCGCTCTCTCCGAAACGTGAGAGTTGCGTTCGTCAATTGTCATCAGCCCATCACATCTTGTTTTATTGATTGGTGTTTAACCACAAAATGAAGATATATTTATATATTTTTATATTTTTTATTTAACAGTTAAAACGGTTTTTACTTCCCCTGCTATCTGGCGCTCATTTATTCATTTCAATTCGCTGTGATTGTATTTAAATGAACGGTTTTTACAGCTCCTCGTTTGAGCCGCATGTTAAAATCAACGATTTGATTGGTTAAGATCACATAATATAAATAATTCATGACCATGAAGGGACCTACATTGACAGTGCCCGAAAGAGAGATACTTTAAACATGTGCTTCGAGATCGGAATGCAGCAGACATTCCCTGTATAACACTTTCTGTATGGAAGGCAAAACTTATTTATTTTAAGTGTACAACAAATTCACCCTGGTCTAGCAAGAAGGTACACGGCGTTTTGAAAATTCAGTACGATACGATTACCGCCGAGATACGTTAAAACAAATTGAAAATGATACCGTAGTGTCAATTCATCGATTGATTGAGCATCGTGATCAAAATCTTAAAGATCAAAACTGAATGTAGGAAAATGAAATTGTAATACCTCAGATGGTTGCTGACTTCTCAAGTTAGTGAAGGGTTGAGATCAACATTGCATCCTCTTTCCCACTGTAGGTCTGTAGCCAGCCTCTGTCTCTTCTACATATATTTTCATGGTAAATGTGCCATCAGTGTGTCCGACCTAGTTCCTCCTATAAGAATGTTTGGTGAAACCATGGCTTTCTGCTTCTTCTCACCCATACACTCTTGCTTTGCAGAGATGTAGAAAAGGGGACATTCCAACAGCTCTATTCCACGTACAGCATTTCTTTGGAAATCATACTGCCTGGTTCATGTTTCCCTCCATCCTACAACCTAGACTGTTTTAAGAGGAATATCAATTCCTACCTTCAGCTCCTGAGTTATTTTCATCTTTATTATTTCGCTTCGCGCAAACTGGCATTAAAGGAAAAAACACACAAAAAGCACAAAAACAAAAACACCACAAAAATGTATTGAATGGGTATTTGACGATGAGCAATCGCTTTATTTAAATACAGGATTTGGGGTTCCCTTTTCCTTTTCCGCAACCCTTTTATTGTTCAATCTGCCGGCCATACCTCGCCGTCGGGGTTCCACATTTCTGAAGTTTAGGGGATCATCTTATAATATAATATGTCATAATTTCACGGTGACAGTCCGTGCAGCTTCAGGGCGTTGGTTCCTTCTCTCCTCAGCAGTGGGCTTGTGTGTTGTGATTCTGACTGGTGGAGTACTCGGTCGATGCAATCTTCTCCAGAATTATATTGTAACTGAACTGATCTTTCTCCCACTGGTATGTATTTAACAATGCAGTATACAAGTTGATAATTAATTGAACCGGTTTGCATGCTTGTTAAAGTTGGTAATTAATTGTTTTATTTTCCAAAACAAATTTGCCCATCGACATAGAGCTGGTTAATGTGTTTTGATGTTTGGGTTAGAAGGGAGGTGGAGCGTGGCGATCTTGTCTGCACCCCCTATAAAGAAATAGTTTGAAGTAATTTTGTTTCTCTCAAAATTCTTTTTTCCTAAAAATTCTGGAAACGACGACAGAGTATTTTTACTTCAACATCTAATAAACAAAATTGTTTGATGGTTAGAACTAAATATCTAAATCCCCCCCCCCCCCCTTCTGCTATCTGTCGCTCAGGCTTTGTTTTTTAGGCGTAGGCCTATGTTAATTTATTAGTTTATCACCACACCGAACTTTGGGCTACGCTTTTAAGCTCAACGTCCCTAACAAAATAATTTTACTTATGCATTTTCCTTTTGTTTCAGACTAATAATAGGCTGTTTTCGAGAAATGGCAATTTTTAAAAACTGTTGAGTTCTTTTATTTTCAAATTGCTTTTTATCTTTTGAAAGTCGGGTTCCTGTCAGAAATTGTTTTTAGGTGTTCGGTCCACAGACCGAACAACTCTTTGTTATTGTTCGTTTTTTTTTGTTTTTTTTATAATTTGTTTTCTTTTCTTTCGTAAACAAAGGGTGGAATAATGTAGTTACCTTAAGTTAGGGGCCATTCAGTAGTCGAGGTTAAAACGTTTCGATATTTTTTCGAAATTGTTTTGAATAATTTTTTGTAAATATTGAATGGCTTCATAGTATAACAAATACACTGAAGAACAAATGAACCAGATATTTTAAATCAAAGATCTCCAACATAGGCCTAATCAGTTTCAGTGGCCTTTCCTGACTTAATCAACAAACTTTGTAGTTAAATCAGGAATGAAATTGACGATCTTGGCGAGCTAGGTTATCTGTTCTTTTTCCACGTTTGTTATTATTTGTATCATTATTTAATTTTTTTTCATATATTAGAACATATTTCGATTTTCAGTTATTTCTTTTTGACCCACCCACGATTTTTGATTTTTTTTTACATTGACTTATTCTGAATGGTCCCTACGCCACTGTACACGATTCGTTTGTGCGTGAAATCAGACCTCGATGTACATGTACATGTACAGTACATTTACTGTACATAAAAGGGAGAGGTCTGGATTTAATAGACCTTGTTGGTTTTGGTTAGCCGTTCTTCCAGTCGTTCGTCTTACCCGCACCCAATGACCATATTAGGCCATTTATTAGTACCGTGCTTTGAAATTGAATTCATATGTTAAAATAATCATCGCATAGCAAAATAGCGATACCAAATTGGTAGTGTCTTCCTTTAGGTTTCAGCAAAATTGTTTACATGGGACATCTTTTTTATTTTTTCATAGATATACCGTTTTGTATTTCAAGTGAACTGTTCAATCATGAAAACAAATAAAAAGTAACAATATTATCACTGATAGTATACCTTTATTTACTCCAACAATTACCATAAAAACTTACTCGGTAAGAAGCACTGCAGCTGTTGATAATGTATAACAATTTAAGAAACGATTCTCTTCAAAGGAATGTCGTTTTAGAGAGAGGGATTCAAAAATATTTCAGTCTGAGAAACGTTATTGTCAGATACGTTTTTCAGATTGTGAATTCCAATTAGGGATTATTCTTCCTGCGTGGACATAACCGCGCCGGAATTTTTTTGCGATATCTAAAAACCGTTCCACCTTTTGAAATTAAATTTTCACAGGTTAGTTTTGTTGTATAATATCTACATTTATACAGGATTAAAACGATCGAAAGGTTCCAAAAACTAAAAGTAACGTTCCCTTTAAGCTGCATGCTGCAAATTGAGAGTATCCTAAACAAGTTGGTAAACGATTATTATAATTAAATGTTGATGTAGCTACATCTTCACATCTGTTTTCCTGAAGTGAAGACTACTGTGACAAAAATGTCAGCAATTTTAGAGGCATCCCAATGCTATTTTGAGATTGACCGGTATGGAGGGTGGTGTCTTGAAGCAATTTCGTGATAAACTCTCCCCCCCCCCCCCCCCCCCCCCGTCTCATATCTATCACCACGACCTTCCCCTCACCAATCTTTTCCTCGCGGCTGCTCATCTTAATGCTTTCATCTTTCCAGATCACATGGGCAAACAGAAATGAATAAACTGGGCATGTTAAGCGTTAAAGGCCGTAGTACACGTTTGGTAATGACTCTGAAAATTAATGGCAATAAAAACTTACTTAGTAAGAAGTACAGCAGCTTTGGGTAGAATAATGAATTTTTCGAAGTACTACGGTTATGGAAAAATATATTACTTTTTATTCCCCAAAATTTGAATCTGAGAAGCGTTTCTGTCAGAAACGCTTCTCAGACTGTGTATTCCTACGGGGAATATTCTTCCTGCGTGGAAATATTCGCTCCGGTTTTTCGGTGATATCTCAAAAACGCGACCACCTTTTGAAGTGAAATTTTCACAGGTTAGTTTTATTGTATGTACCTACATTTATATCGGATTAACACAATCAGTAGGTTCCAATTACCAAACGTATACAGCACCTTTAACTACCGTGTTACATAATTCAAGCTGAACCAGGTTTAAACAATTTTTCATGACATGGCACCAGACTACCTCTATCAAAAATTCAGGAAGGTTCAACAAAGGGTAGTTCCATCAATTTTATTGTTCCAGGAATTAAAGGGACAGAGTGCAATACATTTTTTTAAACTGGAATTCATGAATGGAATCTACTTCCTGTAGCATCAAATGTTCTTATAGATTGTTCCCAGTAGACGCCATCTTTACGGGCAAATCGCATTTTGGCTTGCAGGCGCGTCAAGCGCTCTAATTATTAACGCAGCCGCGTCATTCACTAACCAATCATGCAATGAGTTTGGTGAAATGTGCGCGTGCTGCACGCCGTTCTCACGCGTAACGCATGACTGTGTGTTCCAAATTGCCCGTAAAGATGGCCGACTTACGTCATACTGCAACCTATCTATAATCATTATCAATTTCAAAAGGGCAGTGAAACAGCATTTCTCCTCTCAATCTATTGTTAAATATAGGCCTACTTTTGATTACCATTGTGCGCTTTTTCCTGTGCAATTTTTCTCGTTATTACTTTTATTAGTCTTCGTGTTTTTTAAGGGCCCCGATGAAAATAATCTGTGTTTAGTCAGCCTTTTTTGCTATCCTTGGCTTTAAAGGCCCTATACACTATTGGTAAGATCGAAAAACACAAATGTTCACAGATTCACACATAACTTACATGATTGAAAGTAAGTAATGGTAGAAAGGGTTCCTTAAAATATTTCTGCCTAAAATGCTATCGTTTCTGAGAAATGAGTAAAACAATAGTTTTTATCACGCGTGATAATAAACTCGATGTAAATATGTTTACTTGTTATGTATTTTCTCTGTATGCCGATTAAATTTATAATTATTGTTCTTGTAAATATTCATATCGATGCTTATTTTGCGAATCAGTTTTAATATACATTTTTTTTTTTACTTAATGTACATTCCTTGTTTTGTGACCAGTAATTGAGCTGCAACCATGGCAGCCCCACCGACCCGCGGACTCGTGAAGGCAAAGAAGTATGACTGGAAAGATTCCAATCTTGCACTCTTCGGTTCCGATACCGAGAAATCGATCAAGAAAAAATCTGCGAAGACTGAGATGGCATGGAGAGGTGCTGGACAGAAAACAGGATTGCAGGTCGATAAATCTCGAATACTTCCCCAATTTATTAATATTCAAATACTATAGATTTTCCCGCCAAATTTCAACCCAAAAACATTCATGTTAACACCTGACTCATTCAATATCGTTTGAAAATGAATGCTGCGTTGAATCAACATCCTAGAGTCAAAAGGAGGAATTCAATTTCACCAGTTTAGCTTTCACTGGTCAAATGAGATCATTCAGTTTCGTTAGGCCGCAAGACTCATTCAATTTCGTAAAAGCCAGCAGCAAGAGCTGGTCAACCATTCAATTTTATCAAGTGTAAATAGGAAGTAGAAATTCAACTTTAGAATAGTCGAAATGGAGTCTTGAATTCCTAAATAAATGAAATAGAATGACTGGACCGAATCTGAATGAGAACAAAAAGAAAGTCTGTTTGCATGAAAACGAAATGTGTGAATTTGAATGCGTGTACATAAAATCGAATGAATTTCTCTGAATTAGCCGGGAAAACCTATAAAACTTAGAAACTGTTTGGATGTTTCATGCTTTACTTGATTATTATTTTTGATTGCAGGTTTGGCGCATCAATAAGTTCAAGGTTGAGCACTGGCCCAAGGAGGACTATGGCAACTTCTTTAACGGAGATTCCTACATCATTCTCAACACCTATGTAAGAGCAAACAGATACTCATATTCAGTTGCCCCCCTACCCGTTTCATTATAGCGACTTGGAACATTCCTTTAAAGTTTGGAAATTTATTTTTTATTTTTAAGTCAGAAAATAGAGAAAGAAGACAGAGAGTTAAATAAAAACTTAGGCCTATACAAAAATATGTCTCGAACTCAAAGATTGGTTTGAGCACTGGCGTCATACCTCATTAAAAACTTATTTGGAAGCATTTTTTTTGATTAATTGTTAAGTTTGATGTTTATTCATTTTTTTTTTTTTTTTTTTTACAATCGCTCAGAAAAAACCCGATTCCAAGTCCGAGGAACTGCTGTACGACGTACACTTCTGGATCGGTCAATACTCCACTCAGGTAAGAAACTGGTGATCGATAACATGGTCAATATTTCACCCAAGGAACTGGTGATCGATAACACGGTCAATATTTCACCCAAGGAACTGGTGATCGATAAGACGGTCAATATTCTACCCATACAGGTAAGAAACTGGGATCGATAACACGGTCAATATTCCACTCAGGTAAGAAACCGGTGATCGATAACACAGTCAATATTCCACCCAAAGAACTGGTGATCGATAACACGGTCAATATTCGACCCATGGTAAGAAACTGGTGATCGATAGTACGGTCAATATTCCACTCAGGTAAGAAACCGGTGATCGATAACACAGTCAATATTTCACCCAAGGAACTGGTGATCGATAACACGGTCAATATTCCACCCTGGTAAGAAACCGGTGATCGATAACACGGTCAATATTCCACTCAGGTAAGAAACCGGTGATCGATAACACAGTCAATATTCCACCCAAGGAACTGGTGATCGATAACACGGTCAATATTCGACCCATGGTAAGAAACTGGTGATCGATAGTACGGTCAATATTTCACCCAGGTCAAAAACTGGTGATCGATAACACGGTCAACATTCCACCCAAGGAACTGGTGATCGATAACACGGTCAATATTCCACCCAGTTAAGAATCTGGTGATCAATAACACGCATCAATATCTTGATGCGAATTTTACCTTTCATAATAGCCTTAGAATCTAGTTTTATGAAAATTAATTCGGTGTTTGCCTCGAAAAGTTACTGACAGCTGGAATCATGAACGTGGAAAATAGACTAGCCAAACTCTCACAAACAATTAGCTGGATTCATCGACTTATTTACAAGCATTTACAACCATTATATTGAAGTTATTTCATAGCATGAACAACTTCATTTTTCGAATGTGAGTTTCAAACTTCATGTTAGCGTTGGTGATCATATTTGATGTTTATTTCCTAGGATGAGTACGGCACGGCTGCCTACAAGACGGTCGAGTTGGATCATCTTCTCGATGACAAGCCCGTACAGCACCGAGAGGTCATGGACTATGAGTCAGATTTGTTCAAGACTTACTTCAGCGTTATAACGTAAGGGCACTTAACTAGATGACTATTGATACCAACAGCAGGCCTTAAATGAAATTAGAAAATGGGATATGTCTATGTAGGTTTAACAATATTTAAGAAAGGTGCCACTGGTGGTACCACAAAATGAACCCGGTAAATAGGGGGCGGGGCGTCCTGATGGTCTGCTTGCCAATGCATATAATGATGTACATTGTGCGTATTTCACCCAAACTGGCTAATGTATTTTTCCAAGTTTCGTGAAAGTAACATGTAAGAAATTTGATTATTTTCTGTAATAAAAGCTGACATTTCTTTGGAATAATTATAGTCATCGAATTTTGAGAGATGTAATTTTTGATGACGTAATTGTATAACATAAGTACCCTTTTTGGTGTAGTAAGATGGAGGGGGGTGCAGATACAGGTTTCAGACACGTAGGACCTAAGAACTACACCCCTCGTCTGTTGCACTTCAAGGGAGCCAAGAAGAACGTCACCCTGAGAGAGGTATGAGACCTTCCATGTTTAGTCCAATCCCCAATCCAAACTAACTAAACCCTATAGCGGGGTTACAGTCATGTTATCTCATTGTTCTCCGGGGCCCACATTCTTAGAGCTGTAAAGTAGCTAAGCACAGCCAAATTATGCTTACCAGATAAAGGTTACCAGCCAAGCTACCATGTCACATGTACAATATGTGACTAGTATCCTGCTCTCTAGTATACTAGAGAAATTGTTAAGCAATATTTTTCTGCTTAAAAAGCAGCTTTATGAAATAGGGCCTGGTAGCGTCTGGTACTAAGACAACTAAGCATTATTCCCATTTAAATCAGTTTACTAGACTTAGTTTAAATCAAGTTACCTGGACGCCAAAGTCTTGGTTCAATCAGTTTACTAGACACCAAAGTCTTGGTTTGAATCAGTTAACTATAGACGCCAATTTAAACAAGAAGACATGTGCGTCACGATGGATGTACTTTTAATATTTCAAATAGCGACCCCTGAACAAGCACGTACTGGACTCCAGTGATGTGTTCATTTTGGATCTTGGACTGAAGATTTTCCAATGGAACGGGGAGACTGCCAACAAGGACGAGAAAACAAAGGTATGCCTACCTCTATGTGGATTAAGGTGAAAATTATTTGTTTAGGCCTGGTTGTGAATCAAATTAATATGGACGTGAATTTACGTTTCCGTAAATTGTATGCTCTGTGCGGTACTTTGCCTGAGACAGCAAAGTTCGAGTTTGTTTTATGAAATTACTGCCTTTATACAAACATAGACTATTAAAACGTTTTTTTCTATCTTATAACAGGCCATGCAGCACTTACAGAAACTGAAGGGTATTCGCGGCAAAGCATCTAGTCAGGTTCTGGAGTCTGACCGAGTAGGACCAGATCATCAATTTATGAAGGCTTTGTCCGACGATCCTTTGGATGAAGAAGACTTTGCTGTGGGCGTGGATGACTCTAAGCCCACCCTGTTCAGGTACTTGCCAATCTTTGTAGGTAGGCCTTGTGGATGGGCGAGGATAACACAAAGGCTGATCTGTATATCTTTGTAGTTGTGGAGTGGATAACACGAAGCCCGCTCTGTGCCGTACTTAGTTTGTGTAGTTTATTAGGTTGGAGTTTTAAACGTAGTGGTAATCGCGATAAGGCCTTCTCTGAAAGTGGTGGCTCGGCTTCAGAATACGAATTTACTTTATCAAAGTTAGCTTGTTACCAATGCCCAAAACACACTCGTTGCGCAGTTTATAACCAAATGTTAACAATATTGCTGTGATGGCCTAGACTATTTCTAACAAATCTGTATTTTGAGTTCGTGTTATCAAGTGACACAGGAGCTCATATGGACTAGCAACAAAAGTGTAGGCCATAGGTAATATTATTCCTTCAAGTATGTAACTTTTTATGAATGAGGCATTCAGTATTGGAGACTCATTATTTCCGTTTTATCCCCGTGTGAACAGGCTAAAAAACACCGACAAGCTATATTTCACAAAGGAGGCTGAGGGTTCGTTGCCAAAGTCCAAGCTTGATTCATCGGTAAGTTTAACCGAATATGTAGTGAGAAACCAGTTCACTGTCCACGTGTATCATTGTGTGGGCTACTCGATCATTTGTTTCACCAACTTCATTTTCGCCAAAGTCGCATCCCCTTATGGAGATCCCCTGGCTACACGGCTTTTGACGGGCACCCCCGAACAAAGATACTGACAAAATAAGGAGACCGCCAACTTTGGGCTATATAGATAGTTCCCAGTAGACGCCATCTTTACGGGCAAATCGCATTTTGGCTTGCAGGCGCGTCAAGCGCTCAAATTACTAACGCAGCCGCGTCAATCATTAACCAATCATGCAATGAGTTTGGTGAAATGTGCGCGTGCTGCACGCCGTTCTCACGCGTAACGCGGGACTGTGTGTTCCAAATTGCCCGTAAAGATGGCCGACTTACGTCATACTGCAACCTATCTATAGCTCAGTTGGTAGACCGCCGGCACGTTTATCCTGAGGTCGTTGGTTCAAATCCCGCTCTAGTAAACTTTTCTTTGCTCAACCCCAAATCCACTTCATTTTCCGAACAGGATGTCTTCATTGTGGACAACAAAAAAGAGCTTTACGTCTGGATCGGAAAAGGAGCCGACACGACGGAGAGGAGGAACGCCTTTGCATATGCCCACGTAAGCGTGCACATTATTTAACACTAAGCATGCAATAATTATAAGATTTAATTCTCAATAACTATTTCTATTATTTCTTTGGCAATTTCACATTAAAATACAAAAATACGAGTATATACAAATCGGATAACACTCTGAAAAACATAAAACATTAAAAGGTATCCATTTAGATTCAAATATGTAATTAAAAAAACACCCCAAAACAGTAGACAGTGGGGGATATATCTAGTTTTTTTAAAGGGGGCAGGCGATAAAAAGTGGGAAAAACAAAATACCAACAGAAAAGACATCGACAATCCAGGTTTGCCAGGTTTGATAAAAGTGCTCGAACTGTCACCACCATGAGTGGTGTTAGTCCATTATTGATGTTAAAGAAAACAGCGCCATTCACCAAAATGTAGTTTACTGTATAATTCTGAGCAACTTTCTTTCTTTACTCATTTTTACAGAAATACCTCCAGGACACTCCTCATCCATTTATTCCCATCACGTGCCTCAATGAGGGACACGAGAAGCCGGAATTCTTCAACGCTCTGTCTTAAACCCACCTTCTTTAGCCTTCTCTGGATGGTTTACGAAACCCTTTAGGGTGCACCACACTAAATAGGCAAAATCTCATGCGCCAAACTGATTACCATAATTTGTAACCTCTCAAATTCTTTTGAATAATAACGATTTTGGGGTCATGCAATTAATAGATTGTGTTATTAATAACAATTGTTCACAGCCACGGGGCTCTGTGCTTTAACTATTGATGAGATTTGATAAATTTAGGTTTAAAGTCGGTCCTATTTGGCTTGGGAATTGGAGGAGTACCTCATGAAAACTGGCAGCAAGTCAGTTTGGGAAAAAGCACACTTTCGGGGTGTTTTTTCTGGGGTAAATAGCAAAAATTCCTAACTGCTGACCTGCCAAAAATTGAAAAGAAATCTGAACTTTAGTTGTCTGGAAATATGTTTGATTGGTTTTCAATATTGTGTGTGGCTTTCACTAAAATGATTGAAACAGAGGTAGATAGTTATGTATCGGCGCTTCTGTTAGGTATAAATGGCTTGCCAATGAAGGCCAATATAGTATTTTAAATGCACTATTATAATTATGTAACAATTATGCCATTAACAGATAATAAAACACTGAACAAACCAAGTTGTCCTTTGACGTTCCATTTCGGAATTAATGGACAATAATTATAGGAAAACTTATTTCAAATCTCTTTCAATTATGAAAACCATACTTCTATCAGAAAAATCGGGCTGATAATTTGACATTTTAAAAGAGAAAAGGGGAAATACACAATCCCAAGTATTCGATTTAAAAACTCACCAGAAGTCACTTTTTCATCGTAGCTCTTGCAAGTTCATTGTTACAAAAAAGTATACAATTGATAAAAGAGCGAAGCATGTGAGCTCGGTGCACCAACTTCTACTTTCAATAGTTACATATAAAACAATGAACAAAATTATTGTCGTTTTACAAAAGACAACAACAAACAAACAAACAAATAACCCAAAAAACAATTAAACAAACAAATACTCCAAACAAACCCAGAACCCAGACAGTGCCTTATAACTAACCTATTTAGTATAAGTTATAATATAACATAATATATAGCTCTAATTTAAACTATACTTTAAGGCTCATACTAACGATGTAATAATACCTTATTGATTTTACTATAAAAATCTTAGATACTTATAAGCAATCTTAAAATAAGAAAAACCAGACTTAGATATAGACGCACGTAGCTAGAAATCAATAAATACATCGTTAGAACCCATAAATGGATTAAAATATACTGTACTTAAGATGAATGATGGCTACTTCCCCTTTCATACTTTCTGTCGTTTTTTCCATTTTTCTTTGTTCGTTCTTGGGTTTTCCCAAAGCGTGCACGTTCTGTGGACAGTGATCTACTAATGGGGAAAGTTAGCAGTCTCAGTTGGTAGAGTCCCGGCACGTTAATCCGGAGGTCGTTGGTTCAAATCCCGCTCTAGTAATGTTTTCTTTGTTTAACCACAAATCAATTTAACATTTACCCACTCAGTTTCCCTTGTGGTTTATTATTTGATATCTGAAATAAAAAGTCGAATCCCTTTAGTAAGGTGTTCCCTCTGGCTGCCGCTTCCCAGGTTGTATCGTAAACTTGTGTTTACCCCACCCCACCCCACCCCCCCCCCCCACCCCACCCCACCCCACCCCACCCCACCCCACCCCACCCCACCCCGAACAAAGATCACTGGGCCAAAATAGTGATGAAGCCAACATAGATACCTCAGTTGGTAGAGCGCCACAATTGCTGCTCGATATGGGGCAGAGGGAGGCCCCCCCCTCTATTGTGTCTTCATTGTGTTCTGGGAATCTCAGGAATTCTTTTGAGAATTTTAGGGGGGGTGCTTCTGTATACAAGAGGGAAGAGTGTGTTAGGGTTAGGGTTAGTTTGGGGGGGCCTCCCTCTGCCCCATATCGGGCATGGTATAGAGCGCCGGCACGCTAATCCGGAGGTCGTTGGTTCAAATTCCGCTAGTAAATTTCACTTTGTTCAACCCCAAATCAGTCTCGTGGAAGTTACATAACAAAAACAAATCAACTGTGAATGCAGCTACATAAGTTTTTTCTTTTGACGTAGCTTGGGCCATTTGAATCAACCACTTCAACTGGTTCAATCCTCCAGGGGAAAGTGTTATGTAACCTTTCATTTAAATTAAGATGGACCTATTCAAGTGGGATTTTCCAATTGCTGCTCGATATGGGGCAGAGGGAGGCCCCCCCTCTATTGTGTCTTCATTGTGTTCTGGGAATCTCAGGAATTCTTTTGAGAATTTTAGGGGGGGTGCTTCTGTATACAAGAGGGAAGAGTGTGTTAGGGTTAGGGTTAGTTTGGGGGGGCCTCCCTCTGCCCCATATCGGGCATGGTATAGGATTTTCCTCTTAACCATAGTGCATGGTCCTGCTGGACTCTGCTTGTATAACCATGAGTGCAGGCCCCAATTTCATAGAGCTGCTCAAGCAGAGAATAGTGCATCAGTTTTCTGCTAAGCAAAACTAAGCAGGATACCAGTCACAAATGGTACATGTGTTATGCTATTTTGGCTGGTAACTTTATTCCGGTAAGCATAAGCTGTATGAAATTGGGCCCAGGATGGTCTTGAAGTTGTTGTAAAATTCTGAGTTGTAGGCTATATTATTTCATGAGGATGTGATTGATCGTTAAGTTGATTGAAGCAAAGCTGAGATACGGGCATTGACACCTGTCCTCTGGAGTCTGTACACTGCAATGTAAGTCCTCTATTTTATATAATTATATTATTTTGCCTATCTAATTTTGACCTATACGCCATTACCCTCTTTGAGATTAATTGGCGAACACACAATGAGGTAGCCTGAACATCATTTCTGACGTCACACTTCGTTGCTCTTGAATAACGCCAGATACCTGCCTGGCCGGATGCTGCCAGATGTAGCCTACCTTTGACCTCACATCCATTTCACATGGAGATTCGCAGTCAATTCACACGTACATGTCACCTCTGCCAGATGGTAAGAATTACAACCAGATATTAGAAATTTCTGGTTCCTGAATGTTAACCTGTAATGTGGTCTGTCTAATGTTATTTACACAGTGATTAAAACAACATTACAAACATTATGCACACGCTGTCCATGCAGACGATCGAAAGTGCAAGCTGTCAAATTACATCACCTCGGACCAATCATGACACAGATATGGAAAGCTTACGTCACTGCACGTTATCCAATGAAATCATTGTATCCACTGAAATCATTTGGCCTGTAAGACCAGTGCCTGAATTTATCCTTGCGGATAAAGACAGGGGACCAGTCTAACTTGGAGTTTGGAGGTTTACCCAAAACGAATGACCCCCTCTCATTTGCTAATCATTATCTCTAATTGTTTAAATACCTTATTATACCTTATTCAGTCTTCTATATTGTAGTCATGGACAGACTCTGATTGGTGCACGGATTATACCGCCTGAGACTGTATAGACCTTATGCATTGACGTCACCAAGCCGCCATCTTAGAGGTAAACTGATGATGAAACAATGGAAACGCGCTGATTTGTACGCGCGGCGCACAAGACTGGCCAATGAACATCTTCCTTTTGACCTCTAGGTGAGGGCGCCCTACACAAATGACGTCATATGCATAAGGTCTATTATGAGATCGACATTATGGGTAATGACGTCGACATTATGGGTAATGACGTCACCCACATCAATGTCCACATCCGAGGCGTAACAATCAAATCCATACAAACATACATTCTGTTGAGAAGACCACCAACATAGGGTTAGATAGCTCAGTTGTTAAACATGAGGCTTTTGGTTCAAATCCTGCTCTAGATAGTTAATTTGTCTTTGTTCAACCCAAAATTATTAAAAAGTTATACCGTCAGTTTCCCTCGTGGTGTATAACTTAACCGTTGAGAATTTGTTCAGAGTTTCATTTAAAAGCCGATCTATGTTTAGCAACAGCAACAATCGGTCGATTATAACAGTGGAGGCATTTGGGAAAATAGCGGGAAGCATTCCTTCCTGGCACAGGAAACACAGTTCGGGTATTATTGCATGTTTCCTCACTCACTTGAACCTTAATCACTTCCAAATTTTGGGGAGAATCTTCAAATCAAGTGACATTTTAGTGAACGAGTGGTTGGGTTGGCGTAGTGGGTTTTCCCCTCGCCTTCTACTTCTAGGACCCTGGTTCTAATCCCGCCGGGGGCACTATGTGGATTGGGTTTCCAGTCCCTACCCGACTGCGTGGGTTTTCCCTGGAATAATTATCTGGGGGTTTCCTCCCACATCTAAAACTGAAACTTCTTTCATGGTCTTCTAGAACTCCTATGGGTTCTTGGCTAGTATACAGTGATTAAGTTCGCTTTTCTGAGAGGCATTGGCTTCACAACCAGAATAAGTGAAATGAAATGACAAATAACGTTATTAATCCTGCTCTTCAATCCTTGCTCTATAGCCGGTCCCGTAGCTGGCTCCATATCGCTGTGTTTTGGTCGAACAAACTTATAGACTACTTATAAGAATCATCAACAGTTACTTAAAATGATTGATTTTCGACTGAAAGACTAATTGTTATTCCAGCGATTGTACTTGAAGGTTTTTGTATGTATCTAATTTTGATTTGGGTGGCGGTGGAAGGGATGAGGGTGGGGGTGGAGGGTGGGTTGGGGAGGGGGAGGGGGAGGGGAGGGGGAGGGGAGGGGGAGGGGGAGGGGGAGGGGGAGGGGGGAGGGCATGGCTTATTAACCCACACGTAGTCTAAGTTCTAGCGGATGTAGATACGCACAGCTTTATATGACTCAACCATCGCCCCCACACACAGCCTGTGGCCATAAACATGTATGTCAGTGTTGTTAAAGGGAAGTCCCAACATTTGCTTTTGAAGTTAAGGGTTTCATGTTCTACATGTCTGAAAAATATGAGTTTCGTTCTTGTGATCTTTAATCGCCCTAATTTCCGTCCTAACTTCCCCGCCATGAATTATCCCATCACTTTATGTTATAGACCCACCATGCAGATATTGTCACAGACTTCAATCTGACCACTTAAAGTGATCTGACCTACCGTACAACCACAATTATTGTTTACCAAATATGTAATTACATACCAAAGATACCTGGGTCCTCATAAAGGCACCCTTGAAACATTGTCTGGACTAATTTAAATTAGATGAACAACGTCTACCCGCCAAGTTGACCTAGTTCTTCCTATTCACTCTATTGACCCCAGGGTTAAAAACCATCCCCAGTGTGACCCGATGGAAATTTCGTCCCCCTGGCCTCATTATATCATTATTGTAAAGCCCCATGGGGTTTGAGCGAGTGGCCATTCAGTGTGTTAATAATTTCATGTGAACCTGAGACACAGGTGTTGTTTTTCCGTTGTGATGTCCCATTGTGTCAAATCATAGGCCTAACAGTTAAATGTATCACATGAAACAAAATCACATTGTACCATACGCGTGTATATCCGTTGGCGTCTAACACCGAGTGGGATGATGTAGTCTTTTAGATCAAATTCCGTCAAAGTGCGTGCAGTTGGCTGCACTGAGACGACACAGCTCAACCCGCTTACACTCGTATCTTACTGGACAAGTAAGAAACACGGACGCGGCCAAGTTGGCACCACTCACTAAGCCTCGTAAATACTTCTGTGTTGAGTGGCTCACCCTTGACAGTTCTCTCAACTTTCCCACTTGGACCGCCACTGGGACCGCCACAGACGTCCTCTCGGCATTTACAGTCTGTATTCATGCGCAGATCGGTATTCGTATACGTGCCCGACAGACAAGTAAACAAACCTGCCACCATAGTTCAAGGTGAAACAAAAGGCCATCTTGCTTCAGTTCATCACACTAGATTTGACAATGATGGACCAACTGCCCATAACACTTCTTCTGGGTATTTTCTCCATTTTGACTCGGGTAAGTTGTTTTCTAAAGACTGTTCATAATAGGCCTAATCATTGTTGAGATTTGCACACTGTTTTCGATATAGACATTGCTAGTGCATTTGCATAGGAAGCGTATATAGTAGACTTGTGGACAAGTCGTTAAATGTCTGTCGCGGTGATAGCGGAACGGCTTTCTCGCAATAACCCGCGAGAGGGCTGCTCTGTGCGAGATTACTGCTCTCACGACTGGTCGCATTTACCGACTTGTGAAACCCGCTGGCGGTTTGTGCACGGCCTATGGGCACTTCAGCCGAATTTGTACGGACGCATCTGATTGGTCAATTTCGTTATATCTATGAATATTCAAACAGTAGATGAATATTAAACATCAAATCCTGTACTGGATGGAGTTTTATGTTGCTTTGATCATGCACGATCAAAACCAAACACTGAGTGGTGAGAGTGATTGTGTTCATAAATATTTTGACACAAGAAAATACGTATTCAAATTATGGGTACAACTTGTAAATAATTACAAAAAATCGAACGTAAGATTTTATTTCAGAGAGTCCGAGCGTGTTTGACAGTGCACAGCGTGTGGGGACATGACGTAAAACACACGGGCAAATCGTGTAGCTGCATGCCATGGCGCGCAGAGTTTCTCTCGGCCGGGGCTCAGCACGACGGAAACCCCTACCCGGCCCTAGCTAGCATGCCAAGAGATAGCTGTACCTGGAAGCTCATGAACATGTGGGAGGGGGTAGGGAGCCAGACCACCAACTACCTTGTCATTGCGGGTTTGTTAGTCGGTAAACCTCGCTGATCGAATCCGCTGTTTTAAAATCGTTACGTTTCAATGTTCGGTGTACGTTCCTTTCCCCCGATTTGGAAATTAAATAAGATTTATGTCAATAAATAGGAAAACCACTCTTATATTGACGGTGCAATTAAGTTAAACAATTTGTGAGACAAAAACGAGCCCCCACCCAAAAAAAAAAATCACACAAAACCAGAGCCCCTGAAGGTGAAAAATAAATTTAAAATTAAAATGTGAAAAAAAATTCTCACTCTGAATTTCTTTTTCCACTCTCGACACACAAAATTCCAACAAAGTCAAGTAGTTTCCTCAAAATATTATTTAATTCAATCAAAATATAATGTTGTCACATAAAATTTAATTTTTTTAAATTTGTAAACAAAGTTGTGTTTTTCTAGGTAGCAAAATAGATTTTTCCTAGAAAATACGTTTTTGTTCCCTCGAACACGCCTTCTTTCACCCGAAATATGATTTTGTTACCCATAAATACGCGTTTGTTCCCTGAAAGATACGCATTCGTTTCCTCGAAATATGATTTTGTTCGCACAAAATATAATTTTGTTCGCTCTAAATATGCTTTCGTTCAATAAAAATTATTTTTTCCACCGAAAGGAGATTTCTTTCCCTGAAAACAAGCTTTCGATTCATCAAAATACGACTTTGAATTAGTTGCCCGAAACATACGTTCATTCGTCCGAAATATGCTCGTTCCCTTAATATACGCTCCCGTTCCTTCGCAATGAGATTTTGTTCCCCAAAATTCCTCTTTCATTCCTTTAAGATAGCTAGCTTTTGTTCCCTTAAGATAGCTTTCGAAGCCCTGTAGTCCAATCACACAAATTTGTTAAATTCCCTTGTGAGGGGCGACTATGAGAGGGGACGAGTTTGTTGTCAGGGGGCGACTTTGCTAGGGGCGACTTTGTAGTTGGTGACTTTGTACATGTGTTTTTTGAAATTGGCGACTTTGCTAGGGGGGCGAGTTGACTGGTTTCCGTGTATGTTGTTTATACACACTTATAACACAATTACTGTAGAACACATCGGGTTAAATGATTGGAGCGTATCAGAAACTATTCACGGTAGGCATTATTTATTTTTATGAGGCAAAACACACATCTTAAACAATTATTATAATAATGAATTTTAAGATAAGTTTACTTTATTTCTTTAGTTACTAAATTAATGAAGGAGTTAACACCCACAAAATACACCCACAGATGTCTCAAGCGCAAGCATTCAGTACATTTACAGTAACTAAAATTAGTACTACCCTTAGATAAAATGGACTCGTCTTCATGATCGTCGCTACAGCAACCGTAATGTACACTGTGTCCGTACATGAATAAATGAATATGTACCGCCGGCGGGTTTCACAAGTCGTTAATGACGAAGAGTCGGCAGCCAGCAACTTCGCGCGAGAGCAGTGATCTCGCGAGAGCATTCTTTATTATGCTGCAGCACCTCACGCGACTCGACCCACCGCGACCATCATTAACGACTTGTCAACAAGTCTACGTATATAGCGGAGCACATTGTTTTTCTTCAACTGGTTTATCATACAGGAAACATCACCATGTGGTTTTCAGTTAATCGTCTTCCTTTACCTTCTAAATGAAAACTTTATAACAAACAAGTGATAATTTTTTACCTATAGATAGGTTGCAGTATGACGTAAGTCGGCCATCTTTACGGGCAATTTGGAACACACAGTCATGCGTTTCGCGTGAGAACGGCGTGCAGCACGCGCACATTTCACCAAACTCATTGCATGATTGGTTAGTGTAAGACGCGGCTGCGTTAATAATTTGAGCGCTTGACGCGCCTGCAAGCCAAAATGCGATTTGCCCGTAAAGATGGCGTCTACTGGGAACTATCTATACACTTTTAATCGCACTTTTAATCCTTAAACCATTAGCAAGTTAGTTTGTAAACTTACAATAGGCTTATTTGTACAGTTTCGTATTGAGTTTGGTTGTCCTTTTCGTCAAGTATAACCATCAAAGATTTAAGGTGGTACTTCTGTTTGTCTCGTGATTAATATTTATTGGTACGCCTAGATGAGATGCGCCTATATGAGATATGCCCAGATGGGACATGCCCAGATGGGACACACCTAGATGGGGTATACCCAGATGGGGTGCGCCTAGATGATGGGGTATGCCTAGATGGGGATATCCATAGATGGGATACACCTAGATGGGGTGCACCTTTATGGGATACACCTAGATGGGGTACACCTATAGATCGGGTACGCCTATAGACGGGGTATGTCTAGATGGGTCTGCCTAGATATGGGGTGTGCCTAGATGGGATACACCTATATGGGGTACGCCTAGATTGGGTACACCTATGGGATACGCCTAGATGGTGTGTATGCATAGATGGAGTACGCCTAGATGGTTTGCGCATAGATAGGGTAGGCCTACATATGTAGATGGTGTGTATGCATAGATGGAGTACGCCTAGATGGTTTGCGCATAGATAGGGTAGGCCTACATATGTAGATGGGGTACATCTAGATGGGGTACACCTCGATGGGGTACACCTCGATGGGGTACACCTCGATGGGGTACACCTAGATGGGTATGCCTAAATGGGATACGCTGGCTGTACGTTGTGCACGAAGTGCAGAACGTTGTCAGCATTTTCAACTTGGGAAGGACGGAGGCCTTCCGAAACCTTGCTGCTTTCTTGTCCACATTTCTGATGCAGTTGAAATGTAACGGTACAAATCAACTTGTTCAAACAAATTGGGCCATTTGATCAAAAAATGTGATGATCAGTTCGTAATAAATACACCTTGTGTAGGGGGTGTCTAAGAAGACAAAAATAGCTGCACACGAAAATTACTCTGTCCAGACATTAAATATTCAAGGGGCATTTTTCATTTTATTATTATTTTTTTTATAATTTCGAATGTGTATTTGGTTTGCAGTAACATTATGAATATCTACTCGCTGTGTATAGACTTTCTTCTTTTGAGAACTTTTCTTGCTATTTTATTCTACTGCTGCGGAGTAGATTTTCGGAATTCGGGAAACTATTTTATAACTTAGAACTTGTTTTATATCAGTGTCAAGAGCTATTCAAGGATATTCAATCCCTTGAAACTCGCACCTTTCGAACCCCCTCCTGTGAATTCCATGACAACTGGTCTGCTTCGCATGTCCCCTTTACCCCCATCAAGTGACCTTTGGGTAAAACTGACAAGAGATCACTTTTATTTTGTTGCCATTTGAAACCCCTCTGTTCCCGAGCTCACTGGCAAGAGTGGGAAACAGTAATCACTCTCTTCCTTGTAAGATGCCCCGGTTTAATATCAAACTACTCCCACGAAACCCTTAGGCGATAACCTACAGACATGAAGCAGCATTTGGTTGCAAAAGAACATTGTCAAGTAATAAGTACAAATGTTTGTTTAGGCCTATGGATGGTTAGTGCTATTAGTGTCATCATTTTAATGCCACATTTTAGTGTTTTAGTGGTATTGTTCTTTGTGTCCTTTGTTTGTATATTTTCTTCTATGGTTGCCTTGCCGATTAGTTTAGATTATCTACGGGTAGGGTTCTAGAGGCATCTGTCTCCTGAAAAGATCAAAACATTACCAATGTAAGCAGGGATAGACCTATATGTAATAAATAACTATTAGTTCTTGTAACACTGGTATTTAGTTTTGCATACGCTAGCCCATCTGGGCAAAGTCAGAGGAATTACCTGCGCATTCGTGTGGTATCGTCCACAAGTTTTAAGCCAGTAAAATGATACGAATTTCCCGCAAGTCTCATTTTTAACCAGTCAGGCTTAAGGCGGTTAAGCTGCGGTTACTGGGAGTTGTAGTTTAGTGTGTTATTGTTCAGTAATTAGTTGCATTGTCCAAGCCTTTTGTACTTTGTTGTGGTATGTTGGTTTGGAATGTGGTGCGAGAGAGTGCGAGGGAGAGAGAGAATTCGGCAGTCCGTGAAAAACTCTTGACGGAGAAAGACGTACCCAAAACGCCTGAAACAGCAGGTGTATTTTTCACGATCTGTTTGTGGATTCAGCCACAAAACGAGACTCGTTGCAGCCCGACAAATTTTCCTTTTCCAAAATCCCGTCATATTTTTATCTCGGGGGGAAAAACAACACTCAGCCCGTCATGAGGTATCGCACCATTTACGTAACCGTAAGTATTTATTTATATTTTATAACGATCCGTATAAGTCTTACCGTTTCATCACCATTTTGTGCGCCTACATTATGTACTCTTCATTTAACAACCGAAATTTGAATGTTAACCAAAAATGTGGCAAACTTAAAGCAGCACAGTGAATTTTGCCATGTTGTATCTTTGATAAAGAAACTACCTGCCCGTGAAAGCATACGCGGCTATTACGTATCTTAAACCAATAATTGATTTTGATGTTTCATTCACTAGATATTTGTTGTTCTTTAAACAGGAAAAGCTTTGCTTGTAATTTGTTTGCAAATTCTGTTGAGGGTTTTGGTCTATCATTTTATGTAAATAGATAGCCGTGGTTTCGGAGTAAACACCCCTCCTTGGGAAGAGACTACCATGAAAGGCGCTGGCCGATTATGATGAGAAACACACTTGATATTCTGGAGTGGAACTCCTCAATGATGAGATTTGTGTAAAGTAATAGAGTATAAGTTTGAAATTGTTATGTTTCTAAAAGGAACTGAATATGGAATAATCCATGAGTCAAACTGAAAAGTTAAAACTGTTTGTAATACTATATTGATGCAAAGTGTTAAAGCATAAGTTTGTAATTGTTATGTTTCCAAAAGGAACCAATATGGAAGAATCCATGTTAGGTTTATAAAAAGAAACTAAATATGGATTAATCCAAGAGTCAAACTGAAAAAGTTAAAAAAAACTGTTTGTAATACTATCAGATCAGAATAGAACGAATTTAGTGTGAAGGAAACTTATAGAAGTGATCGGAAAAACCGACATAGTGACACGTATAAGAAACTATAGAACTATTTGAGTTAATTGACGACAGTATAAAGAAAAATGTACGATGACGTGAAATGATCATGTATTTATTCAAAGAGAGATCAATTACGGATCTGTATAAAGCCCACTGTACAAATTGTAATTAGTGTAATATTTCAAATAAATATAATTTTGTTCTGCTTCCTTGTCAGCCGTCTCAATTCCTTCTAAGATTCAGTTGTAATTTGTTTGAACCGGGGTCACCATTAGTAAAATCTAATTAGAGGAATATTTGATTAGTTGCCAAAATCAAATAATGGTGACAGTTCTCTGTTGGCAGGACAGACGTATCCCCATGACAGTCATTTCTTTATCATTTTCTTCAATTCTGTGCAATTTAACGTGTGTTATGCGCTTTTAAGCATTTTGTGTGTGTAAGGGGCGCAATATAAATGTAAAGTATGGTTAGGCCTATTGTTGAATTTTATATTGTTTTTATAGTAGCTATTAAGTTCCCATTATAAGTTTCTATTTTGTTTTGTACAAGAAATCCGGGTTCAATATTGAGACAGGCACTTATAATTTAAACAAAAATCCAAACACCCCCCTCCCCCCCAAAAAAAACCCCAAAACCCGATTAAACAGTTTTCGAATATTAAACAATACTTCCCAAGCAACCCCTGCCCCACCCAGCTGTATAGCTTGGGAAATTATTAAAGGTTTTTGTGGGGTAAATGAAGACTGCATGCATTATCTTGTACTTTAATTTTTGTTTAGGGGGACCGGGGAAATTGCTGCACTTTACCAGGCCTATAATTACACATAGTGAAATGTCAATGTGGTAAACACATCTTTGCAATGGCCAATTTATTTTCATGTCACAATATTATGATACTAACATTGTGAAACTTGTATGCACAGGTGCAGGGAGACAGTGTTCTTAACCAGTTGCATTTGAGCGAAAAACATCGTGAGTTTATAACAGTGTATTTTAAGACATTTGTATAAAATAGTTTATACCATTAACAAATCTTTAGCTGTTGTGTATTTTCTTTAAAAACTTGCCAGGATCAGAAAAGCAAAAATATAGGCCTCCAATTATTATCTTGCATTACTGTGGTATTGTATTATTTCCCTACAGAACACTTGCTCTCAAAACTCTCACATTACGAACTCATCCGACCTTACCGCTTAACGCAAGATGGCGGCTTCCTTAGCAACGACCTATCAACGGCGAAGGAAGAGGAAAGAGATATCTACCACGAAGCCAAAAGAAGGTCTTTGCGCAGCAAGGACGCGCACTCACGTGACGCGAGGAGTACCGATGATGACGTAACCAACAAACCGATATTTCATCATTTTCGGGTCGATGCTTTCGGAGCCCAAATGATGTTGAACGTTACAAGGAATCGATATCTGGTATCGCCAAAAATGAGAGTTGAGAGGTTCAAGGGAGACGGTAGCAAGTTTGTGTTTCGACCCAACACATTGTGCTTCTATACTGGTAAAGTGCAAGGCGCTGTCAGTTCATCAGTTGCTATTAGTAATTGCGACGGTTTGGTAGGTTGACATTCTCCCTAATGATATTCATAAATTCCTCAAGATGGTACACCCGGTTCAGACAGGCGCTCCAGACTCGTGCTGAACCAAATAGATTAGGAGCGATTCTAGGTCGACCCAAATAAATTTGGGTTTCAGACAGGCGAACTTAACATACATTTACATTAGGTTCGGCCAGCACGTCCAATCGCTCCTAACTGTTTCAGACGTCGAACTTTTCCTGTACTTAATTCAATAATTTGATTCGGCGCGACTCTAGAGCGCCTGTCTGAACCGGGTGTAAAAAAAAGTTTACAAAATGTAAACATCAACGACTTCTAAGTCTGAAGTGTAAAGTTGTTTGTTTTACAGAGTGGTTCTATCAGAGCTGAAACGGAGGAATACATCATTGAACCATTAGTTTCCACAGTCGGTAATCGGTCGACATTCAACGTAACTCAAGGGCATCTTCACATCATGTATAGACCCAAAGACTTCAAAGTTGCCTCGGCACAAGTCGATACTTTCTGTAAGTTAAATTTTATTTTGAAGAAAACATTGTGTGGTTTCCTAGCTGTCTTATTTATAGATGATGCAGGTTGAGTGAAATAAACTAGTCTATTTTAAAGGCAAAGTATACCATTGGTTTATGGAACCGCTCGATTGTTTTAATCCTATGTAGATAAATGTAGAGGTAGGTATATATATAGGTGTGTGTAGGTATAGGTATATATAGGTATATATATAGGTATATATATATATATATATATATATATATATATATATATATATATATATATATATATATATATATACAATAAAATTAACCTGTAAAAATTTCATTTCAAAAGGAGGTCGAGTTTTTGAGATTTTGCCGGAGATGTCCACGCAGGAAGAATATTCCCTAGGAATACACAATCCGAGAAACGTATCGGACAGTAACGTATCGGACAGTAACGTTTCTCAGATTCAAATTTTGGGGCATAAAAACCGAATATCTTTTTAAACATAACCACACTACTTCGAAGTGAAATGTTTCTCAAAATGCTTTATACTATCGAAAGCTGCTGACTTCTAACCAATAAGCTTTTATTGCCATACTTTAAAAGTTTAAGACTTGCAAAAAGACCGAAAAACCTTTCAAAACGGGAACAGCTCAGTTAGAAGACGCCTTGTCTTTAACATTGAAACCTGATGGGAATATTAATCTGTAGTTTGTTTATTAATTTCCACTCGAGTAAACTTGAAGAAAATAATACATATTGAGCGGAGGGCCATCTATAGAAACCCACAGGACTTGTATCGATGACCCTATGTAAGTGTACAGACGTTGTGTCTCACAAAATCATTTTAATATCAATTTTTGTATAGTATCTTAAACACCGAGGCGAAGTTGGGGTAATGTGTCTTTAATCTGATCGCTGACACCTGAAATGTAAAAGTCGCCGGGATGGAGTGGGGGTTTAGCTTGCGGCGAAAGTCGTTGGTGATAATCACCCATGGACTCACCATCGGTGGTCTTTAATCAAATTTCAGACCGAAACTGCCTTTCCTGCACCATTTTCACAGCTTTGAATAGTTCTCATAACAGTTCTTGCAAATAAATTGTTTTGGGCAACGGCGTCTAATGCATTATACATTAACACTGCGGTTGGCTAAAACGTTTTTGCAGCTTGGGGTAATAATGTGGCTTCTTATATAGCGCTCATATCCGTCACTCAGTGACGCTCAAGGCGCTTCAACATTCAGTACTTTCTTGCAAGGTATGTGGAGCTACGTTTTTGAAGTATGAGACCTATTCCTTTAATACATAGCACCATGTAATGGTTTACATGACAAGAAATATGCAGCCAATCAAACCAGGAACATACGTCCCATCCGAATGACGCAGCAATAATGGTTAAGTGTCTTGCAGACACAAGTGTCACGACCGGGACTCGAACCCACTCTGCTGATCAGAAATACCAGAGATTGAGTCCGGTCCGCTCGGCACAAATAACGAAAGAAAAACACATGTATTTTGACAGATTTATATTTAATGACCAGTGACCATGTTTTTTGCTATCAGCAAAAGCATTATGTAGTTCGAGAGGAACTTCTTAGAATAATTGCAGATACTGCGCATTTTAGCGAGTTGAATTTGATCATATGTAAATTTTGCGTTGTACTTTGATCTTTAGAGGGTGTGCATAACATTAGTAAGAGTAAAACATAAATAATGTTCACAGTTTTTCAGCTAACGTGATATAAAGATGGTCATGATGGGTAACTCCCTTTGAAATATGTTTGCTTGAAATGCAATATTTTTGGGGAAATTAGTAAAACAATTACTAGTTTTGATCTTGCAAGTCCAAAACTCAATGTTTGAAAACAATTAAAACATTTAAGGTTTTTCCACTTTTTTCTCGTAACTCTAATGACCGATTGAGCTTAAACTTTCACAGGTTTATTTAATGTATATAGGTCACATCAAGTGTGGATACAGGTCTTTGGCAATTACCAATGTTGTACAGTGTCTTTATTAAGTGACATAAGTATAAAACTTGCAGTGAACCAGGGTTCGAGTTTTACACCAGACCACAGGCCCGAAAGCGCTTAAATATAGCGATCGATACATTGTTTGTTTGGTAACCTGGACCCAATTTCATAAAGTTGTTAAGCAGAAAATACTGCTAGACAAATTTCTAAGCAAAAATTAAGCGCACAACAATGTAAACTTAATAGGCCCTATGTAATTTTGGCTGGTTACCTGTTTTTTGCTAAGCAATATTATTATGTGCTTAGCAAGTTTTTGGTGCTGACAGGATTTGTGAAATTGGGCACTGTGGCTATAAGCAGCTGGAGATTGTGCTGACTGATCGTTTTTAGTTTTTTTTAAAGTAGTCTGTGCCTCGGGTGTCGTCCATAGGCCTTCGTGAAACAATTTCTCCCTTTTTGCTTATAGTTAATATAGATCAGTCTCAAGACACAATTAGGCTGTACGAGATGGGCAGTAGGTTTACAAAGAGCACGGCCAACCTTCATCATCAGAAACGAAAGTCCTTCGATTCTACGAAGCCTTTTGTCGTCGAGACTTTGATCGCCGTTGACCACTCGGTGGCATCTTACCACGGCGTAGACGAGCTGCATACGTACCTACTGTCAATGTTGAATATTGTAAGTATACATCCAAGTTTTCAATAACCAGCCCCTCCCCGTGTCCCCTTCACTACTATAGCCACAACATAATGACGTCGCATTTCGAGGCTCGTGAATATTAAACGCCAGATACCTGCCTGACCGGATGCTGCCAGACGTACCTTCGACCTCGCATCCTTTTCACATGGATATTCGCAGTCAATTCACACGTACATGTACACACATTAATTACTTGCATATAGTGTACAAACATTATGCACACGCAGCATGCAGTCGACCGAAAATTCAAACTGACAAAGTATATCACCTCGGACCAATCACACGAAAAGCTTACGTCACTGCATGTTTATCCAAAGAAATCATTGCATCCAATGACATCATTTGGCCTGTAAGACCAGTGCCTGTCATAAAGACGGGGGACCAGTCTACCCCACTACCACTACCACTGCCACCATTAGCCAAAACAAAACAGATGTTGGAAACTTATCTGCCCCCGACCGGTCGTCAACTGTCAATTATAACTTGTATGTTGAAGTAAAAGTTAGCATAACCCTATGTGTGTTCTTCCCATCATCAGATGAATAATGCTTACAAACACGAAACAATGCCTGTGGATCTTCAGTTCATCGCCACCAAGATAATAGTCTTAAGCGAAGAACAGGTTAGTTGACAAACTCCATACGAAATACCAGTAATCAATTAGCCTATTGAACTAATTTTAATATCTAGCTAAGGATATTAAGTGGGTGTCATTGCCGAGTGGTTTAGAGCATCGAATTCAAGTCCTGGTGGTTAAGTCATCGGGGTGTGGGTTCCAATCCGGTTTTTGAAATTTGTGTCCTCGAGCAAGACACTTTGCTATAATTGCTTCTCTTCACCCAGGGGTATAAATTGGTACCTGCAAAAGTAGAGGTTGATATTGTGTTCGAAAAGCCTTTGGAGCGCCACGGCAGCCCAGGGCTGTATACTCCCCAGGGAGCTGAGAAAGATTAAAGGAATGTTATTGGCCCAATGACCAGGACACTAATGTAAAGCGAATTGATACGTTAGTGTAAAATGCATTGTACAAGAACTAGTTATTATTATGTAGAAAGGGAATTTATTTAGTTTTTTTCCGTGACTGTCAAACTTTGTTCCCCAGTCGGATAATGTAATCGTTGAAGGCAATTACAGAGAGAGTTTATCGAATGTGTTTCACTGGGTGTCGTCTATCTCGGGGGACCACGACTATGCTTCTTTCTTGACCAGAATTGAGTTCGGTCCAGCAGGTAAGTGGTAACGAACCTTTCCAGATTCCATCTACTCCACTGCGTTATACTATAGCAGGACAAGTTTATATAAGAACAATCTATACAAATCAAAGAAAATATGGCCAACCAAATATAGTTACCGATACCCCACTTTTCAGAGCCTAAAATTGCACATTGAAACATGTAGATTTAAACAATAACTTCTGGCAAGCTCAGCTGGACAATTTTGATCCAAATGTTAGTGTAGACCAACATGCCTCACACTATTCTAACGCTGACTAGCAAGCTGGTCGAAACTTTGAGACATTAAGAACTCACTCTGCGGCAGTAAAGTTAATAACAAGAAGTCCCCTCGATCCACTAAGCGAAAGTAGTACGTATATAGTCCCGGCCGATTTCTTACCTTCCGCCCAGATGGTATGGTATGGTCTGGTATGGTTTATTTAATTTCCACTCAAGTAAAAACATATAATTAGAAACAGCGTAATTGATGAATGAAAAGCTGAGCGGAGGGGACCATCTAGAAACCCGTAGGGCTTGTATTGATGTCCCCATGTATGTGCCAATGGTAGGGTAGGAAAATTTTTGTTTCGATTTAAAGAAAATATAATCCTTAGGGAAGAAAACCAAACAAAGAGAACAATTTGGATAGTGGAGAACATAATAAGCAGTTCCAACCCTACCATTGGCAAATAAGTACAAAAGTTATTTGAAGTAATTGAAACACATAGAAACACAGAAGGACTTTAAACAAGGACAAAAACACAGGACAGAAAAACAACTCGTAGAGGCTAAGAGGTATGCTTAGCTAGAACTTACTAAAAATATTTTAACAAATCTGGAGAAATGGGTCGAGGGCCCCTGGAGACAAAATTGGGTGAGGACTCTTTTCAGAGAAATTATATAATAATAAAAGGGAAGGAATCACTCAGAAAAACGACTATCATTTTGAATATTGGTCAAGAAGAAATTTCTTCAAAGAACGCTTAAAGGTGAGCAATGAGGAAATGGAAGTAATGTTGGGAGGAAGGTTGTTCCAGGTTTTGGGGCCAGAGAACAAGACGGTACGCTGGGCAAAGGATGTACGGAGTTGGGAATGTGAATTTTTTTAGCAGAGCGAGTGTTGTAAGAATGAACTTGACAACGGTAGTTAAAGTTTTTAGAAATAGACATGGGCAGGCAATTTTTGGTGTATTTAAACATAAGCAGAGAAACTTGGTATATATAAATATCTTGTAACTTAAGTAAAGCAAGAGAATTAAACAATGGGTCAGTATGTTCTCTGTAATGCGAATTTGTGAGAATTCTAAGAAGACGTTTTTGGAGACAAATTAAAGGAGTGAGTTTGGACGAGTGGGTAGACGCCCAAACTATATTACAATATGTAAAGTAAGGCAGAATTAAGGTTGAATAAAGTGTTTTGAGTGCAAGGTGGGAAACGTCATGTTTAATTTTGTTAAGAACGCCTGTTAAGCGAGATATTTTTAAAGAAATATGATTTATGTGGTTAGTCCATGTGAGATTTTTGTCTATCATTACTCCCAGGAATTTAGTAGAATTAACCTGTTCTATTTGTATGTCATTAATATAAATATGGCTGTTGATATTGAAAGATTTAGAACCAAAAATAATATAATTAGTTTTCTTAAGATTGAGAGAGAGTTTATTACATTGAAACCATCCAGCCAACTGGCTCAGCTCAGTGTTTAGAGTTTTACAAAGTTCCTGGAAGTTTTCATGACTATAAAAAATGTTTGTGTCATCTGCGAATAAAAGGAAGGAAACTTTTTGAGATGAATTTATGATGTCATTGATATAAATAATAAATAACAGGGGACCGAGAATTGTTCCTTGAGGAACGCCACAAGTAATGTTGGAAATATTAGATGTTACCCGAGAAAAAATAACACATTGTTTACGATTTCTAAGATAAGAATTGAACCAGTCCAAGGCTATTCCTCTGACACCGTAATGACAAAGTTTGGAAAGTAAAATATCATGATCAAGAGTATCAAAAGCCTTGGAGAGGTCCAAAAAAAAAACAATGGTATGCTTTTTCCTATCAATAGAATCAGCAATCTTGTTATGGAGATCGATCAATGCTAAATCAGTAGAATGTTTAGGACGAAAACCGAATTGTCTGTCAGTAAGAATGTTATGAGCATTTATGAAATTATTTAAACGGATATGAACTAATTTTTCGAGTAACTTAGAAAAAGCGGGCAAAACGGAAATAGGTCGATAATTATAGAAACTAGAAGGGTCACCGGATTTTAAAATAGGGGTGACTTTGGCCACTTTCAAACTGGATGGAACTACCCCAGTACTTAAGGAGAGGTTGAAAATGTGGGACAATGGACGAGTGATATTATGGAGCGATTTTTTGACAATTGAAGGATTAATGTCGTCGTGTCCCGGACTCTTGTTATCCTTAAGAATATACTTAAAACTCAAGATCTCGTCGTGGTTTGTAGGGGTAAAAAAAAGTGAATCAGTAGTTTGGCTACCAAGAAAATTAATAGGACTAGAATGAGAAGTTGGAATTTTTTTGGCAAGGTTGGGGCCAACATTGATAAAATAATCATTGAATTTATTAACAATGGAGGTAGGGTTTACGTATGAGTTGTCACCGTCATAAAATTTCAAAGGTGGTGAAGCTTGATTTTTTCCTCTTCCCATGATGCCATTCAAGACCTTCCAAGTCTGTTTGATGTTACCTTTGACCTTATCCAGCTTTTTCGAGATGTATGTTTTTTTTGAAATTCTAATGAGATGTGTAAGTTTGTTTCTATAATTGGTATAAAGATTCTTAGATTGAATGGAAGGATGTTTGATAGAAGTTTTATATAATTTATTTTTCTTTTTGATAGATGTTTTGAGAGCAGAGGTTAACCAAGGTTTCGATGATGAAACATAAGTACGGGTATGTTTTACAGGAAAATTGTCGTTATAAAGACGAGAGTATGTATTTAAGAAAAGTGTATATGATTCATTAGGACAATTTGAATTAAGCACTGGATGCCAGTTTAAATGAGCAAGCTGAGAATTAAAATTAAGGATATTTTTATTATTAAATACTCGACTGGAACTGACATTGACCTTGTTATTTGCTTTACAACCTGTGATATGGAAAATTGGAAGATGGTCACTCAAGTCTGTGACAAGAATACCTGACATAGTGTTCTGTGTAATTGTATTAGTGAAGATATTATCAATGAGCGAAGCAGAATTTTGAGTGATTCTGGTTGGTTTATCAATAACTGGAACTAGGGAATGACTTAGGAGAGTATTGATGAAGTTGGTATGGGAGTTTTTATTGTTGCATAAAAGGTTTATGTTAAAATCTCCGGTGAGATAACACAGTTTTTGTTCTCTGGTGAAGCGAGTACAAATGCCATCGAGGTGATTGTTAAAATCGTTGATATCTGTGTTCGGGGGTCTATAAAGAACACCAACAATGACATTTTTTGAAGAAGCATTTTCAATTTCAATAAAAAGAGATTCTGACGTATCAGTTTTGCCAGGAATATCAGAACGAATTTTAAAGGAAAAGGAGTTTCTAACATATAGACAAACCCCTCCACCTTTGCCATTTACTCTATTTTCACCCAGAAATGAGTAGCCATCAATCGTTGGAGGGATTGTGTGGTCTGTAAGCCATGTTTCAGTAAAGCAAAGAATAGAAAATTTATGACGAAGTTGATTTAAATAATTATTGATGCTGTCAATGTTTTTGATAATGCTACGGGCATTATGATGAAAAATTGATAATTTGTCAGAACATTTGAAAAATTTGTTGTTGAAGTCATCTTCTAATAGGTAATTTGCAGTGGGGGTGTCTATGGAATCCTCGGTAACAGTATCATTTTGATCAAAATTGGCATAAAAAAGAGGGTTTAAGGGCAGAGAATTTGAGTAATGGAGATCAATAGTGGTATTTGAACTGAGCTCTGAAAGAGCTATTGCAAAATCATTGTCGCTCTCTAAATGATTAAAAGGGAGGTCCAAACTCAAGTTAATTTCGTTAGAGTCACCATCGAAAGAAAAACCAGTGTAAATGTCTCCAGGTTTCCTCTTACCATAGTCCAGGGGATGGGTTTCTGCTGGTGTTTGAAGTTGGGTTTGGAGTATAACTCCTCATGAATAGTAGTCAGGCATTTGCTATACAGTAAATGAATTTGGCTACGAGGATCTAGAACAAACAAATGAAACAATACAGATAATTTCAAAAAAAGGAAATCAACAAAAACTTGGTACAAAACACACAAAACAGTGGACAGTTGATTGATAATTAGTAAATATAAAGGTAACGAGTGATGAAGAACATCCGCAAAGTGGATTTAAATCAAGAGTATGGATAAAAGAAATCATTTTTCTGATATTATCATTTTTGTTCTTAATATAAACAAACTTTTATATGGTAAAACAGTCGTTTAGTTGAAAAAGTAATTTCAAAGGTATTTCTATTATTGCAAAGAAATGTGAGGTACGGCAGGATAATAATATCAGTTCTTAAAAGTGATCAAGAACAAAGTTTTGCTAATGAAACTTGGGGTGTGGGACTGTACTTCAATTCATTTGAAGGAGGGTAGTACCGACGTCTTTGCTTTAGTTCAGTTTTCTGAGGTCGTCTTCCGAGTTGATGGATAGTTAATAAGCAGGACAGTTCTTTTGAGAACTAAGTAGTCCCCCGAATTCCGAAATCTACTCCGCGGCAGTAGAATAAAACAGGAAGACAAGTTCTAAAAAGAACATAATCTACACAGCAAGTAGATATACACATGGTGTTACAGCAAACATACATTGATACCTCACCATGGCAATGCCTCAAATCCCACTCCTACTCAATCGCTGCGATCTTCGCAACGATCTTGTTAAGCAATAGATTTGTTAAACAAGTTTTCATCCTGATGGCTGGTTTCAATTCTTATTCTTGTATTCAATGAAGGTTTTGCTCCTCTGTCGTCAATGTGCATGAGTTACTGGAGTAGCTCTATTACTAGTGATCAGGGTCTGATTTCATCTTTCATCATGGCGCACGAGGCAGCACACGTGTAAGTACATACTGTAGCCTGTAAACCGAGCACCGAGAGTCAAGAACTTTACAAATGTCGTTATTACCCCTCGACTGTCTGTTGTGGCCCGTTATCCCGTTGTGTCTCTTTTTCATAGCCAAAAATCTGTTTGAATGTACGAATTAAAAGGCCTTGATGGCCATCATTGCTTCGTCCTTCAGATGCCAGTGCACTTGTCGTAAAGAGAAGGGGGTTCGCCCCGGTGTTCCTGGTTTGACTGGCTGCATATTGCGCCACAGCACCTTGTAAACCATTACATGGTGCTATCTAAAGGAGGTATCAAACTTTAACACGTAGCTAGCTCCGCATACTTTGCAGGAAAAATACCGGAGTAGATAAAGCGCTATATAAGAACTGGGTATTATTATTATTACACATTCTTTAATATTTTGTTCTCTACAGCTTGGGTATTGAACATGACGGTGAGGACAATAATTGTGAACCCTACTTAACTTCTATCATGAGTCCATTGATATTATCTACGTACCATGATTATTACTGGTCCAACTGTAGCGTCAAATACCTCAAGAAACACCTACGGTAAAGAGAAACAATAATTATAGGAATGTCACTCAATTTAGCAGTAAGTTTGGAAATAGTTTGTTTGACTTTGATCATTGTTTTTTAGTTTTTTAAACTATGTTTTGTGATTATTGTTTTGTTTGACTACTTACGATTAGGGATTATTGTTTTGTTTGACTATCAAAATTACGATTTGTGATCAATGTTTTACTTGTTTGACCATTACAAATTGTGATCATTTGGGGTTTTAGGGTTTTTTGTTTTTTGTTTTTTGTTGACTATAACAATTTGTGATCATCGTTTTGTTTGTTTGACTGTTGTAAATTGTGATCATTGTTTTGTTTGTTTGACTAATACAATTTGTGGTTTTATGTTTTTCATATATTCGTCTCTGACTTTAGTCGTTTGTTTCGTTATTTGTCTGTCAGTTTACTCGACTGCTTGATGCCCTTTTTGTTAAAATGATTAGATATTTTGGGTTAGCGGGTTATTGACATAAACAAGTCGCCTGGGCGCTGGGCCCAATTTCATGGCTCTGCATACCGTAAGCAAAGAATTGGTGCTTATGGAAGCAGGGAATTCCGCGCTTACGTCAAGCGTATTTTACGGGTAATTAGTTGGAATGTGTTGCTTGTGCGCGTGCGTAGTACAGTCATTCTTCGCTTACACAGTTAGCGCAGGAATTCGGCGCTTACCATGTAAGCGAAGAATGGTGCAGAATTCGGCATGAAATTTTGCCCTTTGCCCTTTTTTCATAGAGCTTCCTAAGCACAATAAGCAGCAACAAAATTATGCTTACCAGAATAAGGTTACCAGCCAAACTACCATGTCTAAAGTACAATTTGTGAATAGTGTCCTGGGCCCAATTTCATAAAGCCTGTAAGCACAAAAACTTGCTAAGCACAGAAAAGTATTGCTTAGCAGAAACGGGTTACCAGCCAAAATTAAAATAAGTTTACAATGTTGTGACTGGTGCCCCACTCATTTTTTGCTTAGCAAATAAATTTGTCAAGCAGTATTGGGCCCAGGTCATTTCTGCTAAGCAGAAAACTGTTAAGCAATATTTTCTGATTAAGCAGCTCTATGAAATTAGGCCCTGATCAATGTTCTATACTTTTCTGTTTTTAAATCTGGTTAGGATTTACCCGTGTATTGAGGATAGTCCGTTCAGTAAAAGTGTTCAAGAAGTCGCGGAGTACCCTGGAGAGCTCTACTCGATAGAAAGACAATGTCAACTTACTTACGGAGAAAACTCCAGGCAGTGCGGTATGGTGAGTTGTAAAAACGATCACTTGAAAGTTCCTTTTTGTTAAAGAAATGATCTGTGTTTAAAAAAAAGAAAATATCAAAAGTTAATGTACATGATTCACATATTTTTATCTTTATTTTAAGATTGTGATATTGCAATTGCTTAAAGGTGCTGCATACGTTTGGTAATTGGAGCCTACTGATTGTGTTAATCCTATATAAATGTATAGGTATATACAATAAACTAACCTGTGAAAATTTCACTTCAAAAGGTGGTCGCGTTTTTGAGATATCACCGAAAAACCGGAGCGAATATTTCCACGCAGGAAGAATATTCCCCATAGGAATACAGTCTGAGAAGCGTTTCTGACAGAAACGCTTCTCAGATTCAAATTTTGGGTAATAAAAAGTGATATTTTTCCATAACCGTAGTACTTCGAAGTTAAATGTTTCTCAAAATTCATTATACTACCCAAAGCTGCTGTACTTCTTACCAAGTAAGTTTTTATTGCCAATAATTTTCAGAGTCATTACCAAACGTATACAAACCATTTAAGTTGATTTGGGGTTGAACAAAGACAAATTGACTATAGAGTGGGATTTGAACCAACTACCTCCAGATTAACGTGCCAGCGCTCTACCAACTGAGCTATAGTATTAGCCTTATGTGTGCGGTCTCCCAATTTTGTCACTATCTTTGTTCGGGGGTGCCAGTCAGATGCCTTACAACCGTTCACTGCCTTGTAGCCAAGACATACCAACGTTTACGATACAACCTGGGAAGCGGCAGCCAGGGGATCACCTTAAAGGGATGCAACTTTTTATCTCAGATATCAATTAACACTACAAGGGAAACTGACTGGGTAAATTGTTAATGATTTGGGGTTGAACAAAGAAAACATTTCCTTTTGTTGAAACATTTATAGGAAACATGGCACAAAGAATAACTTTATTTCTCACTGCTTTTTCAGCCACAGGATTTTAATTCGTGTATGTTCAAATGTTCCGACCATTATAATCCATGGATCTGCAAGGAGTACCCCACACCGGCATTAGACGGCTCGTCATGCGGCAACGGTTATCAGGTAACCAGAAATGTTACACGTCGTTTTTGTTTTCCCATAAACCGCGCCATTACGGGAAAGCTCCATTAATGAATTTCCGAGTTTGGCCGTAAAAACTCGGAAAGTGTACATCCTTTTCACAGAGTCAATGTGTTTACATTGGATTACTTGGGTCATTAAAGTTAAACTTAGTAGATGAGCAGTTAATATGCCTGGGGCAGTCAGCACCCCTACTACTGGTTTGTGCATGGTCCAATTAAGTCCACTGTTGGAAAAGGAATTATATAGAGATAACAGGTGTGAGTTGCCAGACGAAAAGGGTGTTTCATTTTAGCCTCTTTCTTTAAAGGAGCTTTCCCGTAATGATTAGAAGTGACAGATATACCTGGGTGAATATTTGTAATCATGACGTCAGAAATGCTCTAGTCTCCTAAAACAATTCTCGTTAACTGGCATTTTAGGCAAACATTATTAATTAACCACATTTATAACTCCTGGAACGAAATTCGTTTCTCAATTCAAATATGGCCTCCATGACCACTACCTCACTTGTGACCTGTAATTTTGGGCAGGGTGGTTGTTTTTTCTTTACCATCTTGCATGTGCAATACCTAGCCGTCATTGTATTATAATTTGTCCACAAAATGTACATATGTATATATTTTTGTGTTTTAATAATTACTCTTTTTACTATACACTATACTTCCATGTTTTCTACAGTGGTTTTTGCTTTGTTGCTGTTGTCTTTGTTTCGTTGTTTTATTCTTATGTGTGATCAAGGGTCCCCATTTAGTGGGCAGGCGTGCCTGTTCTGGGTTTCCATTTTGCACTTAGTTGTATTTTGATGTTTATGCAGTAAAAGGGAGGTGGGGTTAGTGTATGGAATCCCAGAAGGATATTAACTTATTTTGAAACCTTGGCTTACAGGTTTCCTGATGTGTTTTTTGTATTGTCATTAATTTCTTTAACAGTGGTGCATGAAAGGTGACTGTAAGGACAAACCTCCTAAAAGGAACGGCAAATGGGGAAAATGGTCCAGCTGGGGGCCATGCTCCTATGAATGTGGGACGGGAGTCAAGACAAAGCAAAGGAAATGTGACAATCCAAGGTATGTATTACAATGATCAATGTTCACTCCTATACACTTTGATAACAAACTTTAAAAGCTGCATTTAAGAGCAAGTTCGGTTGCTAACCTACTTGCCATTTATAAATCACGCATACGTGGTCTATGTTTCACTCGAACGCGTCCATGCGTAACCTAACCGCCATCCTGACAAAGTGACGTAAATTCGTTTGAGGTGACTTTAGAGAAACGGGAGCTATATGTTGATCCAGTTGGACCATGGAGGAAGGAATTGGAATGGCTAGTTAACCATGCAGCGTTCGAGTGACATCTAGATCGACTATGGTTAAGTGTAGTCGACTCTAGTCAGCCACCCGAACTTGCTCTGAGCTGTGACTAAAAAGGCCATGCAAGCTGATCGCTGTGGGGTGCATTTTCTAGATCATTATCGACCTTCAAACTAAACGAAGTTCATGTACTTATAATTATGTCAATACTACTCAAACCAAAACGATGCGGGTATCACATATCCTGGTTAATTACTTTCCCGGAAATGTTCTCATTTAAGATAACTGCTTCACATTAATCCAATTTCCAAAGTAATTATTCAGACCAACTATACATGCTGCATCAAATTTGTTCTATAAATACTGAGCAGTGCCTATAGTCTTTATTGGCGACGCTGGGTTTTGGGGGTATTTGTCAGCGGTAAGAGAGCGCAACATCGACTGTTTTGGAGGCTGACTCTGAAGGACTTGGCAAGTCTATAAATCTGGATGTTTTGCTCCAGATGTTTGTGTTTTATATGTATATCTTTTCCAGTAATTCGGGTTGCGGACAGAAATTTGTGTTGCGATATCGGCGATCCAGATTTATATAGATTAGCCCAGTCCCTCCGAGTCAGCCTCCAAAAACAGTTGATGTTGCGCCCTCTACCGGTGACTAATACAAAAATAGCGTCCTCAATACAACGACATTGGCGACTACGTTAACAAAATGAACGTCGCTTATAAAGACTAAGCAGTGCCCGATCACCTTGTCCATTACAGACCTGCGTACGGAGGAAAAGAATGCAAAGGAAAATCATTTCTGTTCAAAATTTGTAGCAAACAGGTAGGAGATCAATGACTTTTCAAATGATTTATCAAAGATTATTTATATTTGGTAACGATGCAGTGTAACAATATTTAGTTATATAAAATGTTTTTTTTACCTTTACACCGATGTGTATTAAGCACTGTACGTATACTCACAGTACCCCGAGTTCTGTGAAAAAAATCCACAGGCAAGTCGAACCCATGACCTTTGCATTGCTAGATATGTCAGACCAACGAGCTAGCCCAGTGGCTAGCTAGAGGCAGTTCGAATTCTATGTGTTATCAGCGGGTACTGCAACTGTAAGACATCTGCCCTAGCAATGCAAAGGTCGTGGGTTCGAATCCCACCCGAGTAATTTGCCTGTGGATTTTTATCACAGAACTCGGGACAGTACTGAGTATAAAGTGCTTTATACACATCGGTTTTAGGGTAAAAACAAACGATATTCTTTATCCCCAATGTCAAAATTAACATCTATTAATGTTTAATAAAATGGCTTCTGATATGAATCGACTTTTCTTCCATGAATAACATGGGTATCGTATTTTAATAATGTCAACATGAATTTGTGTTGCTTGTATTATTAGCTTAGTAGCGCATATATTGCAGCACAGGCTGTATACTCCCCAGGGAGCTGAGATGGTTTAAGGAATGAAATAAATGGCCCAGTGACCAGGGGTAATAATGTTCGAAGCGCTTTGAGACGCCCTTGGGTGTGATAAAGCGCGATATAAATCCATATTATTATTATATTATTATTTTATTATTATTATTAATTTGTTTCGCCACACATAGGATTTATGACATTGCTTGCAGTATTGTATTTAAACAAAAAATAATAAATCATCAATGATGTCCCATTCACGTAATTATTCAAATTAGCCCTGCGCAGAGTGGGTGGATAGACGAGCTGATCAGTGCCAAGATCGCCTTTCTGCTGTCTTGATCAACGGAAAACCACACATTTGGTCGCCGTATGAAGGGAGAAATGGTAGGTAAATACTCACTTCTTACGAGTCCAATTTAGTTTTGTATTTTTATTCGGCCTTACTAGTTTTTACAAACTTAAAAAATAAATAATAATCAGAGATTTTTTCAACTTTTCTTTTCTGAACAACGCTTTTCAGAGTCAATGCAGTGCAGACTAACCTGTATCGCAGACAAGACACTTGACGTCCTTGGTACCCCGTATATGGTAACCGATGGTACACCTTGCTCCTATGAGGATCCTGACAACATATGTGTTCGTGGTCAGTGTGTTGTAAGTTCTGCATGAATACTTACACTAGAATGGAAAACTAAATCATAAAATTACATGTTGACGAGGCTCACAAATAAGTAGGCCCTAGCATTTAAATAAAAACTATGCAAATTTCAGATGAACGCCGTGTGACAATTTCTCTTGACATGATTGGTTACAGAAATTTGGATGCGACAAACGCCTTCGTTCCAAGACGAAGGCAGACAAATGTGGTGTTTGCAAAGGAGATAATAGTGAATGCATATACATCCAAAAGGAGTTCACAAAATCACCTAAAAAACGTAAGAAATATGCTGTAAAATGCAGGAAATATTTTAGAATGCTGTGAAAAGTTCACTATCTCAATTTATGAGAACACAGTACTATTCTGTTGTAATTTACACTTTGCGACATTTCAAATTAAAGGGAATATAACGCTTGACAATCACTCTTAAAATTAATGGCAATAAAAACTTACTTAGTTTGAAGTACAAGTTAGCTTTCGATACAAGAGCATTTTGAGAATCTTTTCACTTCGAAGTAATGTGTTTATGTAAAAATATGTCCGTTTTTATAACCCCCCCCCCCCCCCCCCCCAAAATGAATCTAAGAAACGTTAGTAAGATACGTTTCTCAGATTGTGCATTCCAATTACGGATTATTCTTCCTGTGTGGACATAACCGCTCCGGATTTTCGGTGATATCTCAAGAATGCTACCACTTTTTGAAATAAAATTTTCACAGTTAGTTTTATTGCATTTATCTAGGATTAAAACAACCAAACGGTTCCAATAAGCAAATGATAACCGGAACCTAACATATCATAATAACTAGTTATTATATAGCGCATTTCACAATAACGTATCAATGCGCTTTACATTAGTGCCCTGGTCATTGGGCCAATAACATTCCTTTTAATCTTTCTCAGCTCCCTGGGGAGTATACAGCCCGGGCTGCCGTGATGGCGCTCCGAAGGCATTTTCAAACAAAATATCCACCTCTACCCCTGCATGTACCCATTTATACCCCTGGGTGAAGAGAAGCAATTATAGCAAAGTGTCTTGCTCAAGGACACAAGCGTCATGACCGGGACTCGAACCCACACCCCGATGACTAAACCACCAGAACTTGAATCCGATGCTCTTAACCACTCGGCCATGCACCCTATAACATCTTGTTCATCTTTACCTAGGATACCAACGGATAGATACTATACCGGCTGGAGCATACAACCTTGTCGTGAGAGAGGAAACCAACACAAAACATTTTGTTGGTAAGCGAAAAAAGAATGACGTGACATCGACGTGTTCAGTAATTTTATACGAAACATAACGGCCAAAGTAATTCCATAAAGTTTACATGACTCAAAAAGGATTACAAAAGTACCATCAATGTTACAAAAGTCCATTGTGTTTTTCAGCAAGACTCCAATAGCACCACAGTGTCCTCGCTAAAGTGATGTCGCATTACTCTTTCGTATAATAAAAAGTAATTTTTTTGATAGTGATGAAGTAAAATGAATAGCCCGTAATATTAAAGCATCCCGTTTCATTGTTTGGTACACAGCTCTGAAAACAGGCAAGACGTACATTCTCAATTCTGGTGGTAAATACTGGGGACGACCAGAATTTGTCTGGGGTGGTGCCCGATTCGTCTATTCAAAGGAAACTGAGCTCATTCAAGCCTCGGGACCGATTCAATTAGATCTGATGCTAATGGTGAATATACTTTTATGCGTTTGTCGTTAGGCTACAAAGTTAGGCCTGTCATTAGGCACAGCTTTAGGCCTTACTAATAGACCTTATGCATTGACGTCACCAAGCCGCCATCTTGGAGGTAAACTGATGATGAAACAATGGAAACGCGCTGATTTGTACGCGCGGCGCACAGGACTGACCAATGAACATCTTCCTTTTGACCTCTAGGTGAGGGCGCCCTACTCAAATGACGTCATATGCATAAGGTCTATGATCAAAATAATAAACCACAAGGGAAACTGACTGGATAAATTTTAAATGAATTGGGGTTGAACAAAGACCAATTGACTAGAGCGGGATTTGAACCAACGACCTCCGGATTAACGTGCCGACGCTCTACCAACTGAGTTATCTAGCCCTATATGTTGGCGATTACCTATTTTCTCAATATCTTTGTTCGGGGGGGTGCCAGTCAGAAGCCATACAACCTTTAACTGTCATGTGGCCAGGGATCACACCCAAGTTTACGATACAACCTGGGACGCGACTTTTCATAATTATCGGCACATTGTTGCAATACTACGTTTTTTGTTTTTTAACGGTAAACACTATTGCGTGAACTGGCGTTTACATTTTTCGCCACCAAGCAAGGGTAGCATAGGCCTATCGCTCTTTATGCTCAATGCAGAATTAACTCTAAGTACCTTTTTAATTTACAAGCACAACCTTTTCAGACAAATCACTTATTCATTCACCTGTTTTTCTTGCACAGATCTTTTGGACAAATGACACAAAACCTGTAAATATAACTTACAGTTATTACTTGCACAACAGCGATGCATCCATTGCTGTAGGCCTAGATGCTGAAGGACAACGCGAAACTTCTCTGATCAAACCCTTGGCTAGTACGACCAATAAACTCCAGGTCTCCTCTACTGATGAAGGAAGATCGCCGAGAATCAAACGCAACGCCCCCATCAAAACTGTGAAGAAATCTGCGGTCCAACAGCCGGGAAACCCTTCGACACTTCGATGGCTCAATAATAAGCTAATCTTACCCTAAACAATTAACGCAGGAATCAACATCTTGACATTCAGTAATCAACCCATTGTCATTCAGTATGATTCGATTAAAGGGGACGTATACCAGTGGTTTTCGAGTTTTTCGATTGTTTTAAACCTATGTATACATATGAAATAACCTGTGTCATTTCAAATACACATTCTGAGAAACGTATCTGACAGACAACCGTTTTTCAGATTCAAACTTGGGGGATAAAAACTGATATCTTTTTCCATAACCACATCACTTCGAAGTGAAATTAATCTCAAAATGCTTTACCGAAAGCTGAGTGTACTTCTAACTAAGTAAGTTTTGATTGCCATTAATTTTGAGAGTGATTACCAAACGTATACCTTCGGGTTATGGTCGAAGAGTGAAGGTGACCCCTTCCCCATTAAAGTACCAATAGATCGATCCATTAAGCCCCGCCTCCTTACGAGTTGACCAATCACAGCCACGAAACCCGATCACCATGAGTGCAAAGATCACCAAACGGCTCAAATGGTGATCAGATTTCGCGGTTGTGATTGGTCAATGAGAAATGGGCGTGGCTTAATGGATCGGTGTATTGTCATGTCCTCTGTGTACACTCAATGGGATTCTCAATGGGATTCTCGATGCTTTCAGTAGTTCCTTCCTCCATGCATGACTCCGAACGCACACTATATTTTATGCTACCGCCAAGCCGGAGACGGAGCCCAAGCAGAGGGTTGAGAAAGGCCCCAGCTGTTTCGATCCAGATTTATAAATTTGCCCAATTCCTGGCGAGCCGGCCTCCAAAACAGTCGATGTTGCGCCCTCTACCGGTGACTAATAAAAAAAAAACTGCGACGCCAATATCAAGACTACCGTAATTGTGGATAATCACCAACACCTCTAAAGCATATAAGTATTGAGCAGAAGCATGAATGTGGCCAAGGTTGTGCTTTAAAGTATTGAGTTCGGCTCAAAGGTGCCTTACCTTGTGACGTCAACGAGAAAAACATTAGTATGATATATCGATACGTGGTTAATCACGGAAGCATATTGCCGCCACATGAATACAAAACAATTCTCTCTTATCGCTTACACGATTGTTCCAAACTGATTGTGTACGTACACAATAAGTTGTCGTGTACGTGCACGTGCACGATAAGAGATATATTATTTATTTTATTCATGTGGCTGCAAAACGCTTCAGTTGGTAACAGCAACAACAAAATTCGCACGAAATGTTTTGTTATTATAATATTAAGTAATGAGAAGATAATTATGTAAATTGTATTATTATGATAATCATCGTAAATAGTATTGTATCTTTATTTAGACGATCAATGATTGGTTTTTAAATTGAAATTTCGAATCTATACAGCAAACATTTTTTTTAATGACCTTGCTTTTATACCAATTAATATACCGTATAGTGTACCCTTTTGATTGTATTGTGTTTGTTTTATTTCAACATTAGACAAAGCTGACACAATTTTTTTTAGTAAAACTAGGTTTTTCTCACCTTATCAATTCAATTTTCGTTCAATCGTGAAAAAATTGGAGCAACAGTTAATCAATTTAAAGAGTTTTTAAACAACAGCGCCGTCTTTAACTCACTTTAAAGGGACACGTTGCCTTGGATCGGGCGAGTTGGTCTAATAAAAAGCGTTTGTAACCGTTTGTTATAAAATACATATGGTTAGAAAGATGTTTTAAAAGTAGAATACAATGATCCACACAAATATGCCTCGAAATTGCGTGGTTTTCCTTTTACTTTGCGAATGGTCCGCCATTTATGGGAGTCAAAATTTGACTCCCATAAATGGCCTACCGTGTTAGTTCGCGATGTAAATGGAAAACCACGCAATTTCGAGGCATATTTGTGTGGATCATTGTATTCTACTTTTAAAACATCTTTCTAACCATATGTATTTTATAACAAACGGTTACAAACGCTTTTTATTAGACCAACTCGCCCGATCCAAGGCAACGTGTCCCTTTAATGATGGAATCATTATTAGTGTTTTTATATGCGCAATTCCCATGTTCAAACACTTGCAAACGTTTGTTCGCATTGCGCGTGGCCGAGCGGGGATAAGACACTTTTGTCCATAAGCAAGACACTTTACTTCTGCGTCCTTCGGATGGGACTTCACACCGTAGGACCCGTGTGTTTGCAATGCACGTCAAGTAAAAGAACCCAGTGCGCTTTATCGAAAAGAGAAGGGGTTCGCCCTGGTTTTCATGGTTTGATTGGCTGCATATTGCGCCACAGAACCTTAAACAATAACATGGTGATATGTAAAGGAAAAAGATCTCATCCCCTAAAACGTAGCTCCGCATACCTTGCAGGAAAAAAATACTAAAGCTCTGTGGAAAAAATTAAGCGGCGCTACACAAAAGCCCGTATAGAACCATGCAATTTGTAGCCAACCCATTCAGCACACGTCATGTTCATTTTTTTAAAACCTACTTGCGGACATCGAACTCGTGCACCAACCAACCTCGACACCCACCACCTCTTGAGTCCCCCCCCCCCCCCCCCCCCCCCCCCCCTTCGTGTGTTGGCGTAGGTCCTTGCACATAACATTATTATTTATCTGTGAGCATTGAAGGAAATGTGTATTGAGCATATTAGGCTATGGTGTTCTACTCAATAAATTAGTGCAGAATATAATTAGCGAGGAAACGGCGTGGCTTTTTAGTTTCCACTCCCGCCAACAACTATGCTGACGCATTGACCGCTATTGGAATTGAGAAAGTTTGTTATTTCCTTGGTTTGGATTGATTTAACTGCCCTTATTTCCTGGCGGTAACACGCACACTGCAGTTAAATCAATTGGTTGTTCGGAGAATCGGCACCAGTGTCAACTTATGAAATTGGACGTGTCATTCAGGATTACATAAACAGCTCTAGGCGAAATGTCATATTATTCGGGAAAATGAATGTACTTAAAAGCTAACTTGGGATTTCATTTCATTTATTATGGTTGTGAAGCCAATGACTCTCGATAAAGCGAACTTAAAATCACTGAACCCGATGGAGAGAAGACAAGAAAGGAAGTTTCAGTTTCATAATGTGGGGGGAAAACCCACGCAGTCGGGTAGGGACTTTAAACCAAATCCAGGACAGATACCAACCCGACCACCCTAAAGTGTCAAACTTTATACTAATTACTATTGTCATGAACCAACCATTTTTAAACGAAATTTCTCGGAAGTCTGTTATCAGCAATTATGCCTACATTGTTAATACATGTGAGTGGTGATGAGTGCAGATCACTGTGAGAGAAATTTGAAGTCTGCCCACTTTGTTTGCCAAAGTGGGCAGTAGTTTTTCTTCGAAGGGTGTCACTAATGAACCCACCATCCGGCGTAGAGTGATGCATCGTGGGTTTGCAGTCTTGTAGCAAAAACAATGTTTTAAAGTTCACGAGAGGGAGCTATTTTCAGGCAGCAACTAGCAACGTCTATTCTAGACATCTCGCAATGATTCTGTCCCGCTTCAGTCACGGTTTTTAACTAAGAATACGCAGTCTAATCTAAATTACTGTTGATCAAAAAGGGGAACTTTTGGCTTGGTCTTTATAGTCGTTTTTATCGTAAAGTCACAAGTTTTTCAGTGAAGGAATTACTTACATTTTAGAGGAAGTATAAATAAAAAAACATAAGGAAAATAAAATAAATTTTGATTAAAATTACCCAAGGGTGTTCATTTAAGGATTGCGGAGGGGCAGTATCGGTCGCCGTATTGAGCGAGCTCCATAGTTCCACTTTTTAAAGCCCATGATGTTTCTTTTATACCTGCATTTCGTAAGAACTGAATTACAAAGAACGGATCTTCTTACAACACAATCACAAAATCTTTCTAGATCCTTATCGCCAACAAAAAACTGATTATCTCTGGGGGTATTACAAATCCACAAAAGTTCAGTCGACCTCATTAGACAAAAAAAAGTTAAGCAAAAAGTCAACTGGAGTTTTAAGTGGGTTCATTGTGTTGGCAAAAAGGACCAAATGCGATTATTTTGTTTGACGTTTTAACGGGAATAAGGCTTATATAGTAAAACTAATTTCCCTAAAGCGGGCCTCTTGATTTTCTTTAGGGACATGTCACACAGAGCATTTTTGTACGGGAAACTTAGAGGCAACCAACTGCGCTGGTGCAAAAGGAACACTTTGGTCGCACAAGTCTAGAGTTGTTTCTCTAACGAAATACAATACACCGTGACGAAAACTGTGTGCAAATTGATGAGAGAATGCCTGTTCTTCTTGGAGATTGCCTGAAACTGGTTGTCTACAAATTGCCTCGGGTAAAATGACCATATTCAAAATGTCTGTTGACCTTTTGCAAATAATCACTAAATGGCGTGGCTAAGGGGAGGGCACGAGGGTGTACGGACCCCCTCCCCAATTGGTGTATAAATCTGCTCATTTGATTTTTAAGATTACCCGGATAAAATGTTACACTTTACAATTTGTTTTCTACCGTAAGTTCATCTTATAAAAAAAAAAACATTCCCCCATACAAACCCCCCAAACCCCCCCCCCCCACAAAAACCCACACCCAAACAAACGAAGCAAACAAATTAACAAACAAGAGCACTGAAAAGGAGCTTAATAAAAATGCAAACGGAAACTACAGTTTTAATTGGCCAGAAGTGATCTCCTACACTAACACGTGCCCCCAAGAATTTGACTCTAGGTTTTAGCGCTGTTTCTGATTGGATATAAAACACCAAGTATTGTCATTCTGGAAGATCGTGTCTCAATTCACCGTCAAAAATGACTTTCATTGACAACTTATCTTAAATTTAGTTCTGGTAATGGGCAGAAAATATATTCCGTGGTCTATGTGGGCGCATGCGTCCTTGTGATCCACTTAAAATGAGAACGCAGGTTTTAAAGTCACTCTCAAACAATATTTATCAATTACAGGAAAACGCAGCAGGAAAATGCAGCAGGAATACAGAAAACTAATAATTACACAATTTCAGCTGTTTGATTTAGAAGTTATTCGAACATCCCACCCTAAACTCATTTCACAATAATACAAGAGGCGGAGAGAAGGGGGTGGGTGGGACACATATTATGGGCTACTTTTCATTATATTTGAGAACAAGCTATTGATTCACCTCGGTATAAAACTATTTTGTTCAATCACACAAATATTGACGTGACCATTACCCAGTTGAGTCTGCCTTTTAATAACTCTTGTTTTTTCCTCTTTTGTAAATAATGTTTTTCTAACAGTGTACATAATGTTTTTATAGGAGTGTATTGATATCTGTCTGTTTGTTCTAATGTCTTTCTTTTTTAAGGGTATTGCTGTTTTAGATAGTGATTTAGTTCGCCTTTGGGCAATCCCAACTAAGGCTGCTGTTTGTTTTTGTTTTTGTATTTCTACATATAGCCCCCCCCCCCCCCCTCTGTTTTTCGTAGTTCTTGGTCAGATCTTTTTTTTTCTCAGTTTACACCGTATTGTTTTGGTTTTTATAGCCTAAATGAATATATAAATAAATACTTCATCAGTGTCTGACCATGACTGAACACAAAGGGTCACACCACTAACTTGACGAACTTGACAATGACAGACAGTTGGCTCTGCTCATTGGCGAGTGCAGTCGTGTCATGTACCCCTTACCCCCCAGGGGACATCATAACCTTCGGCTACCACGAGTACGTCATCCACACACAGCACGTTAAAGAATTGGTGGTCTACCAGCAAACATCACAAGTTATTACATCCAGTCAGCAGAATTGAGATAGATCGTTGTAGCACAAGGTAGAAAGTTATTCTACCTCCATGATTATACTGAAAGAAAGACGAATTTCCGTTAGCATGATGGTGTTTGGTAATGAAGTATTTACTAAGTGGAGCAAACAGCAACTACTGTCAATAGTTGTCATTGTTTTACATCTCACTGCTGCTACAACGGTGAGTACTTTTACTTTTTTAGTTTACTAAAATAAACTTGCTGTGTAGTTATAACTTGTATCACAACAGGGACCTGTCCTGTACGTAAGTGGAGTCGTGGATTAACGTCCTCAAGCGCTGGCCCATGGTTTAAGGATGGACGTTTATTTGTAATTGTAGAGTCACACTATTGTATTGGATTTGGTGTACGTTGTTGTCTTTCATTTATAAATTTACTAGTCTTGGTATAACCATGGAGGTAGAAATAGATACCTCCAATCCATGGATGATCATGGTACAACTGGGGCGCTGTACTCCTTTTTTCGAAATGTTGACATTTGTGGTCGTACTACTAATAAATAGTATATTACTAATGTACTATTACTAGCAGATATCAAAATTTCGATAATAGGAGTACCAGCGCCCCAGTTACTGGGTCTATACTGGGTCGAGTCTTAGTATACCCATGGAGCTATAAAAAGGACATAGCTCCAGAGTCCATGGTATACCCATGGAGGAAGCCTCCATGGTATACCATTGGATTGATTGCTCAATAGTTGAGTTTATATGGAATCTGAAATAATATTGTGTACTTCTACTAGTGGTAGGCCTACAGTGCATTTTAGCGGATTCAATTTTGTTTCATCTTAGACTGGCTGGAGGCAGAAACAATTAAAGATGTTTAGAAGTAACTATACATAGTAAACTTCCTCCATGGTACAACTTTATGTAAAATCTCCTTTGGGAGGAGTGTTGGCTCTTAAAATGAGCTGGTGTGGTCTTGATACTCTGCCTGTCTTCAAAAAGGTTTAGTTTAAACAGGTTAAAGTTTGTCAAAATATTTGAAAACAAATAGCTAAAAAATGTTGATGAATGATGAACCTGTGAGTGAGACCACCCATTGATTGATGAAAGAAAAGGTATGCAGGACTCAAATTTGGGGTAAATTTCCACAAGACCACAGGGCTTGTAGCTCAAAATGTTTATCGAACCAGAATTTATTTCACAAGAGCCTTCTATTCAGTTTAAGATGTAAATTGTTTATACTTGAGCAAGTACGAAGAGAAGATTTATCTCATTTTGTCAGATGGGTTAGTATATTTTGATACTCAACGAAATTGTATAATTACCAAACTCCAATTAACTTCTGTTAAAGAATGACAATTAATTATTTAATAAACACAAGACCAGGGGAGTTTATTGGCCCGAGGCCAAAATCCCTGGAATGAGTTTGACATTTCCCTAGCTCTTAGAAGTTATAACTTATAGAAATGATGTTTACACAAAAGTAACACAAAGTATAGTGACATCATTTCTTAGAACAAGTATGAGCCACCTGTTATTTGGGTAATATTAGGGGGAAAGTAAAGTTAGTGAAAATACATCCTTACAAAACTGTATCTTGAAATTTGTCATTGTTTTTGAAGCACATTTGTAACATGCGTATTTGTCAAAGACCATTGTCCACACTTGATGTGACCGACATATACTATATAGGCCTTCATTAAATAACAAACCTGTGAAAGTTTAAGCTCAATCGGGTCATTGGAGTCACAAGAAAAAAGTGGGGAAAAACCTCAAATGTTTTCACTGTTTTCAAACATTGAGTTTTGGACTTGTAAGGTCAAAACTAATTGTTTTACTCATTTCTCCAAATTATTGCATTTCAAGCAAAAATATATTTTAAAGGGAGTTTCCCACCATGACCACCTTTATACCATGTGTGCAAATCTGTCAAGATTTATATTTTTACTTTAGTCATACCAATGTTAAACACTCTTTAAAAAGCCTTTATCACATCTATATGTTGTCTTGTAATCATATCTTTAGCCTGTTTCCTTAAACTGCCATTTAATGACAATACGCAAATTGAAAAATGTGTAACTGCAAGGTCCCCTGCTGAGAACCATGTGTTTCTGATCAGATTGAATGGTTACCACCTGTAACAGGAGAAGTAGAGCCATGCAAGGTTGGGGTGTTCCCATATGCAATTTGCTTTTTAAAAGTTATGACAACTTATGTTCAAGTCTTTATTTCCAAAATATTTACTAGAAAAGAAATGCTTCATCACTTTGGAATATAAATTAATTCCTCTCATATGGCAATGGTTTAAAGCTTATAATTTGTGAGCTTTTAACATAATGACATAATTTTCCATTGAGAAGACGGTTGTCAATTCTCTGCTTTGTCTGTTATGGATTGTCACTTTTATAGTTTCATGGAATGTAGCCCTGTTTCAGCCCCATGAGTAGGTGGCAACGTGCCCCTGGGGACAGTTGATTTGGGTTGACAGCCTGAATCAGTTATGTGTAGCCTTCACCTTGAAGTGGCAGTCTGTCTTGTGATGTAAAACGATTTCTCATAATAACAATGATAAGAAATTGCTCCAACACAAATTTGTCATAAGACCAACTAAGACCAACTCAACAGTTTGTTTACTTGCCCAAAGACTTACATTTTACACCAGAAAGTAGGATAAGTGCATGTTATGAATAATGTTCTTGTGGCTTACATACTTGAGTGAAATTGCTGTAGGCTGAAATATTTTATAAGACTGCCAGCAAGAAATTATAAAGGTAAGACACATGAAATTGCTATTTTGAAGGCAGTACCTCCATGCTCCATGGTAAACATAGGTCTAGATCAGGAAAACTTTCAATTTCCTGGTGGCTTTCACTTCATTAATCACGGATTTTTTTTTTTTAAAGGCCCTCCATCCTTTGGTCTTTCATTTCCAGGATAAGATAGATCAGTCAGTGACCTTTCTTAAAGCACCTACTTTTCAAAGGATCCAATTTAATAGGATCAGTTGTGTCTTTCACTTTCTGGTAAGACAAACAGTAAGATGTTGAAGTCATGTCAATGTTCTACCCCATGTGGTACCAATTATATGAGATTTCAATACCAACTGTTCCTTTTAAAGGACTAGTAGGATATCAGTTTGGATTGAGTACACAAACTGTGTAGTGAAGGTATACGTTTGGTAATCAGTCTTAAAATTAATGGAAATAAAAACTTAGAAATAAAAACTTAGAAAACTAGTTGGAAGTACAGCTGCCCTTCAATAGTATAAAAGCATTTTGAGAAACATTTCACTTCAAAGTATAATGTGGTTATGTAAAAAGATAGCAGTTTTTATACCCCAAAATTTGAATCTGAGAAACGTTACTGTCAGATACGTTTCTGATATTGTATTCCTATTATTAGGGATTATTTTTCCTGCGTGTACATATTTAAAAACACAACCACCTTTTGAGGTGAAATTTTCACAGGTTAGTTTTATTGTATATATCTATGTTTATAAAGTATTAAAACAATTGAATGGTTCCAAAAAGCAAATGTATTTGCCTGTAAGTGTGTCAGGCAGTTTGCTTCATTTCTATAATGTTCTTGTTTTTTTCAATATTGCAATTTCTCAATAATAACACCTGAAAAACTGAAAGAAGAGTTGCAATAATAATTATGTGTTTCAACTTGTTCCTGGGATTTTTTGATATATTAAATTGTTCTCAGGAAGTTGTCTAGCCATTGAGTTTGATTGATGAGTTAATTGTTTTCACTAGTCCTGTTTGCTTTCAAAGATGCCAAGTTTCTTAGAAAATAACATCCATTCTGTAACTGATTGAGTAGAGTGCCAGTAAATTTTTGGAAAGACATTCAAGTAAAAGTTGTCCTTGCTTCAGGCATCTTAATTTGTTTTCAGATTTTTTTTTTCACTAGTCCTGTTTGCTTTCAAAGATGCCAAGTTTCTTAGAAAATGACATCCATTCTGTAACTGATTGAGTAGAGTGCCAGTAAATTTTTGGAAAGACATTCAAGTAAAAGTTGTCCTCGCTTCAGGCATCTTAATTTGTTTTCAGGAAATATGTAATTTGTTTCAAATGAACATATATGTTTGGTAATTACTCTTAAAATCAATGGCAACAAAAACTTACTTGGTGTATACAGCAGCTTTTGATACTAGCATAAATACATTTTGAGAATCATTTCACTGATGTGGTTATTTGAAGGGTGTGCAAAACATTGGTTAGAGTAAAAATATGACAGATTTGCACACAACTTACATGGTATAAAGATGGTCATGGTGGGAAACTCCCTTTGAAATGTTTTTGCTTAAAATCAAATAATTTTTGAGAAATAAGTAAACCAATTAGTTTTGATCTTGCAAGTCCAAATCTCAATGTTTGAAAACATTTAAGGATTTTTTTCCACTTTTTTTCTTGAGACTCCAATGACTGATTGAGCTCAAGTTTTCACAGGTTTGTTATTTCATGAATATGTTAGGTCACATCAAGTGGACAATACTGGTCTTTGACAATAGACCTTATGCATTGACGTCACCAAGCCGCCATCTTAGAGGTAAACTGATGATGAAACAATGGAAACGCGCTGATTTGTACGCGCGGCGCACAAGACTGGCCAATGAGCATCTTCCTTTTGACCTCTAAGTGAGGGCGCCCTACTCAAATGACGTCATATGCATAAGGTCTATTACTAATGTGACACATGTGCTTTAATCTTGAATACACCTTGTATCTCTTGCACATGGGCCTTGAAAAAGAAAGAGGTTGATCTTCAGAGATTTGCTACAAATTTTTTTAAAAGTGTTTTAGTCTCACAAATAGATTGAACTTTCCTCAAAAAGTCTACCAGAAATGTCGTTGTTATGTACAAATAAAGTTTTTAATGATCCATTATTTGCATCCTTTCAGGTTTCAGGAGCCAGTATTCCAGTCAATCTACCACTGCAGAAAAAACACCGTAAGTGTTTACGTTGAGACTACACTTCCAGAATTTTGTATTCTCAATCCTGGTCTCACCATAACACCAGTCAGTGTATCCCCATACATGTAGTAATTTTGTCCTTGAAAACACTTAGAATGGTGTGCATGGTAGAGTAAAAATATAAATGTTCACAGATTTGCACAAGACTTATGGTCATGGTGGGAAACCCTCTTTGAAACATTTTTGGTCAAACTGCAATAGTTTTTGAGAAATGAGTAAAACAATTAGTTTTGACCTTGCAAGTTTAAAACTCAATGTTTAAAAACAGTGTTAACATTTCAGGTTTTTCCCAAATTTTTTCTTGTGACTCCAGTGATCGATTGAGCTTAAACTTTCACTGGTTTGTTGTTTCATGTATATGTTGGGTCAAATCAAGTGTGGATGCTTGTCTTTGACAACTACGTAACACATGTGCTTTAAAAGTCTAAAATGCTAAGCTTCTAAGAGTTGTGCCAATTACCAACACCAACACTGAAACCCAGCAACGATTTCAAACAAGTCTTTGCAAAGTAACCAAGTCTTTCTTCTACAAACCTTTCATGAAGAGACAAAGAGTGACTTTTCACACTTAGTCTAATACTTTAATAGCATTTACTGTTGAAAAATTTATAAACCAGTATTTAACTTGTATTGTTGTTGTAAGTAGATCTCTTTAGATTTTCACACTTAGTCTAATACTTTAATAGCATTTACCATTGAAAAGTTTATAAACCAGTATTTAACTTGTATTGTTGTTGTAAGTAGATCTCTTTAGATAGTGAACCATGTTAAGGGATTTCAATCAGTAATTTAAAGCCCTGCATACTTAAAGGAACTGTTGAAGGTACAATAATTATTGGCCTAGTAGGAATAATCACAGCAACCTTCAGCTCTTCTCAGGCGAGATGATCATGGAATGTTGATGAATATCCATGAATTGTTCATGATTTTTTTATTGACATCAGTTCACGAACTGGCCATCAAAATTCTTCATGATGCTTATGAACAGTTCATAAACGGTTCTTGAACAACAAATGAGACAACTGGTTGATGAAATTTTCCAGAACAAATTTCATCCTCTCAGTTCATGATCAATAAACTAAAGAACACTTCATGAACTGTCCAGAACATTTATGCATTCTCGTTCATGGTTGTTCACGAATATTCTTGAAAGTTCACAAAGTCATGAACTTCATCTTGCCTTGGCTGTTAGCCACTTTACTTCAATAAGCAGTTTCAGAAAAGAAAAATAGTTTCGTCTAAAAGCTTGCATAAGAAGTGTTGGTTCAGATTCTCTCTAACAAACACTTCTTTCTTAAGAGTATTCAACTTTGCATAAACTGTGTATCAATCTAATGCTTGATCAATCTGTCTCAATCTGTATCAATCTAATGGTTTGAGGAAATGTTTTGTTTTTGCATAAACATGAGTACTGGGACCACTTTGATGACATTCCCAGGTTTGATTGATGGGTTTAAAGCACAAGGAAAACATTGGTTATTGTTTTAGAAGGCCAGTATCAACACTTGATGTAACCCAACACATACATGAAATAACAAACCTTTGAAAGTTTCCGCGGCTCAATCGCTCATCGGAGTCATAAGAAAATAGTGAAGCAAAAAACTTGTTTGTTTTCACGCTTTTCAAACATCGGGTTTTGGACACGAGATCAAAAATAATTGTTCAGAAGCATTTCTCAAAAACTGTAGCATTCCAAGCAAAAGTATAATTTCAAGGAAAGTTTTCCACCATGACCATCTTCATGCCATGTAAGTTGTGTGCAAATCTGTGAATATTTATATTTTCACTTTTACCAATGTTATATGTATACACCCTTGAAGAAAAACTTTTACCCAGAATTTGAGTATTTCTTGCTAACTGTCTTCATTACAAATCGCCCAAACCTCATGGCCTCTAAACATAAACAAATTTGTATCCATTAAATTGAAGTACTTAAAATAAAACAATAATTGTTTTGTTTTACCACACAGATCATCTTCTGTCCAAACTTTCAAATTATGAAGTAGTCAGGCCATACAGGTCAACCCCAGATGGGGGGTTCATAAGTCATGACCTTTCAACTTCAAAAGAAGAGGAAAAAGATCTTTATGAGCGTGCTAAAAGAGACACTCTTCTAAATAGGGACGGGCGATCACGCTACAGGCGGAGTGCTCTTAATGACGACAGCCAAGACCTCAAACATCACTTCCGTGTGGATGCATTTGGTGTTCAGATCCGCTTAAATGTTACCAGGAATCGGTTTATTGCTACACCCAAGATGAAGGTTGAGTTGTATAAAGAAGATGGTACCAAGGAAGTTTACAGACCTAATACACTGTGCTTCTACTCCGGCGCTGTGGATGACAGCCCAGGATCATCAGTGGCTATCAGCAATTGTGATGGATTGGTAGGTTATTTGTATTTGTCTTATCTTTTTGTTTCCTTATAAATAAACAAAGGATTGATTTGTTTTGTCTGAAAGCAAATATTTGAAATGAAATGATATGCAGTTGAAAGGTTTCAATTGTTTTGGGTTTTTTTACAAAAAATTTATTAATGTTTTACAGTGGCTTAAGAACTATCCTCAACTTTTTCTTTAAAAAAAGGGTGGTATAATCTTGACTTTTGGCGTGTTGTTGCTGAGCGGTCTAGTTCACCGTACCCAAGCTTCAGGGTTGTCAGCAGCAGAGTATGGGTTCAATACCCGGTCATGACACTTGTGCCCTTGAGCAAGGTACTTAACAATAATTGCTTCGTAAAAATGTTTAGGAAGGTAGTGCATTCTGCTCTACCAGACAGGCTCCTAGTGGATGATAACCCATGCCTACATCCTTACGAACTGTGAAGGGGGTAACCCTGTTTCAGCGGCCCCAGGAGTAGGTGGCAACGTGGCCCTGCATGGTTGGTGACAGTTGATTTTGGTTAGCAGCCCGAATCAATTTCTCATTACAAAAAAATGAAAAGAAAAAAGGCTTTATCGTGGGTATGAAATCAAAACAACATTTTGCACTTGTTATTTTTTTCCTCTTCATTTTACAGAGTGGTTTCATAAAAACTGGTGATGATGAATTTATTATTGAACCATTGGTGTCTACCATTGGTCAGTCCAGGGCCAATATCTCGGATGGTCACCTTCACATCATGTATAGAACCAAAGACTTCACCTTGGAGTCAACAAAACTCATGAGAGATTGTAAGACAGTCATTTTCTGATAACTTACATATACTCGGCTCAGGACTATCAGGTCATTTGTGTAATTTGCATGATTTCATAAAAATTACTTTTGCATATTTTGGAGCTCCTGGTAAATTGGTTGTATTGATCAAGAGTGGTCTATGTATTTGTTTGGCGAAAAGAAACATTCATTTTCTAAGTAAAACATTTATTTTTTGATTTTGATTTTTTCCCCTTTCTAATTTAACTGGCAAAACTGGGGAGGGGGGGGGGCACACCCCATTTGAAATCTGAACTTTTTGGATTGGAAATTTCCATAGTAAAGTTTTACATTTTATCTACTTCAATATGATAATTTGCCATGTTTTTTAAAACTATTTTTCCATTTACACACAGACATTTTATTTGTTTTTACACTGACTGCAGACTGTCTTATAAAAAAGTAAATTACATAAAAAAGGCGCTGGAAATGGACTTGTTTAAGACAAAGGCAAACGGAAACTTGTCCAGAAGTGCCCCCACTAGAAAGAAATGGAGAAACCCCAAAAATGTTACCCTAGTATAATGCTGGGCTCATAAGGCAGTGTTTGCTGGTGGTTAGAGGGTACCAGCAGTTTCCTTTAAACGTGTTCAGCATGAGATGCCACTGGTAACCAAGGAAGCTTGGCTATCCCTAGTTATACTTTGCTGATACTACTAATTGCGTTATGTAGAGTAAGCAGAGAGATCAAGGCCAGTGTACCTTGAGCTTCTATTATGGTTATCTAATTTTGTTTTTAGTGACCTTTGACCTGCACCATGACACCCCAGAGAGGAACATTACCCAGCAAACACCATTCTCAAGTTCAGAGCGTCAGAGACGTAGAGCAGGAGATCCAGGACAGAAACATTTTGTTGAGACACTTCTTACGGCTGACTACTCCATGACGAGTTTTCATGGCATGGACAATGTGCCGACCTATCTTCTTACCATGTTGACTATTGTAAGTATACCTTAAAAAAAAAAAAAAAATCAATAAAAGATTGATGTAAACGTTAAGGTTATTTAGCGATTACTTACATTTATGATTTGGGGTCGAATTTCAATGAAAATTTGACTACAGCGGGATTTGAACCAACGACGTTCGGATTTACGTGCTGGCGCTCTACCAACTGAGCTATCTAGCACTATGTTGGCGGTCTCCCTATTTTGTCAACATCTTTGTCCAGGGATGCTTCAGACTGGTACCCCCGAACAAAGTTAGCTTAGTTGGTAGAGCGCCAGCACGTTAATCTGGAGGTCGTTGGTGCAAATCCTGCTCTAGTCAAATTTTTTTTGTTCAACCCCAAATCATAATTTTTTTTTACCAAGTCAGTTTCCCTTATGGTTTATTATTTGATACTTTAAGTTATCTGACAATTAACAAAAGTATATAGAAAAAGGCAGTAATCCTAAAAGGGAACCAAAGTGCATATAGATCAAGCATCTTTGAATCAATCTGTTTATAAATTACCTGGGGCCAATTTCATAGTGCTGCTTAACGGTAAGCAAATTGTCAAGCTAACTATAGCAGAAAGGTTTGCTTAAACATAAGCTTATTTGAGAGGTTAGCAAGAAATTTAGGCGGCCAGCTTGCACGATCACCATGATTTTGCAGTGTTACTTCATTCATTTTCATACAGTAAGCACCAGAAGGTTAGCGTGCCTTTTCGTGTGCTTACGGTTAGCAGCGCAATAAAATTGAACTCACGCAGTAAGCACAACATAAGCTGTTAAAGACAATTGTACAACAAATGTAATTGCCAAAGACCAGTATCCACACTTGATGTGACCCAACATATACATGAAATAACAAACCTGTGAAAGTTTAAGCCAAATCGGCTTGGAGTCATGAGAAAACAGTGAAAAAAAACATTATATGTTTTCACTGTTTTCAAACATCAGATTTTATCACCACTAATTGTTTTACTCATTTCCTAAAAACTATGGCATTTCAAGCAAAACTATTTCAAGGGAAGTTTTCCACCATGACCATCTTTATACCATGTGAGTTATGTGCAAATCTGTGAACATTTATATTTTCAATCTTACCAATGTTGTACACACCCTTTAAGCATCTCTATGAAATTGGCCCCTATAGTCAACATTTCATCACACTATTGTTTCCATCATTCAGGTAAATATGGCATACCATCATGACTCCATGTCAGCTGATATCCAGTTTGCTGCGTCCAGGATCATCCTTCTGAGCAATGAACAGGTTTGTCAACTTTTCAAAAGACTTTTTGCTCTGGAGAGAAGTAATGAAATCTGTCAGTCATTGTATGCAAAGAGGCGGTTATGTTCATTCCGACTCTTAACAAATATTTTGCATCATGAGTGGTTCATGTTTTATTGACCACTTTTCCTGTGAATCAGTAAACACCTTTTAAAGGGAGGGTATAGCTTTGGTAATCACTCAAAAAATTGATGAACATAAAATTTTACTTGGAAAAGAGCACTGGAGAGCTGTTGATATTATACCTCATTTTTTGAAATGACCCCCTTTGAAGTAATGTAGTTTTAGAAAAAGAGGTAATTTTTTACACCCAAAAAATCAAATCTGAGGAAGGCTTCAGGCATGAAAGCACACAATTATTTGCAACTGGTTTTTTTCTTCTTTTCTTTCATTATTTTCTTGCAACTTCGATGACCAATTGAGCCAAAACTTTTACAAGTTTGTTATTTTGTTCATATGTTGGGATACACCAAGTAAGGATACTAGTCTTTGACAATACACCGATCCATTAAGCCACGCCCATTTCTCATTGACCAATCACAACCGCGAAATCTGATCACCATTTGAGCCGTTTGGTGATCTTTGCACTAACGGTGCTCGGGTTTCGCGGCTGTGATTGGTCAACTCGTAAGGAGGCGGGGCTTAATGGATCGATCTATTACCAAAAGTCTACACTGCAGGTTCTACTTTTGGAAATTGATCCTCACTTAGTGTATCATAACACATACATAAAATAACAAACCTGTGAAAATTTGGGATCGATTGGCCATGGAAGTTCCAAAAAAATAATAAAAGAAACAACACCCTTGTAGCAAATAATTGTGTGCTTTCAGATGCCTGAAGCCTTTCTCAGAGTCAAATTGTGTTGGTGAAAACAAATTGCCTATTTCTCTAAAACTACATTGCTTCAGTTAGGGTGTCATTTCTAACAATGTTTAATCATATCAACAGCTTCCCAGTGCTCTTTTACTAAGTAAGTTTTTATGGTCATTAATTTTTGGAGCAATCACCAAAGGTATACCATCCCTTTAGTAAATTGATTCCAAGTTTTAATATGTGATGTAGAAAATGTTCTTAAAATATTACCCAAGGCATTTTTATTTGTCTACCTTGTTTTGTGCATTCTGGAGGAAAATAAATAAATGTCCAGGAGGTTCAGAAGGTTTCATTTTTGATTTAAGAAGAACGTCTTGATCGACTAATAATTCTTCATGGCCTTTTTACGTGATCTCTATATTTTTTTAATTCAGTCTGCCAGCATGGTTGTAGAACGCCAAGCACAGGCAAGTTTAGCTCATATCTGCCGTTGGTCATCCACACAGACTGTCCGAGATGAAAACCAAGCGAACCACCACGATTTAGCTGTATTTATTACCAGATTAGATTTTGGACCGGCAGGTAAGAATGTTATGGGAGGTTTCTGTCCTGGTGTTCTCTCCAAAGTTTTCTTGGTAATTTTTTGTCCTGCTGGCACACCATTAGTTACAATTGGTTGCACTACCGTGGGGAGTTCACAGAAAATGCCTCGTAAAACCGTTCTTGAAGAAAGACTTGGACCCCACTCGTGGCAGTCCCTATACAAATGCAAATATATCTTAAAGTTGTAATAAAACAAGAAAGAACAGGGAAAAAGTGTATATAAAAAATTAAAAAATTAAAATGCCAAAAAGTAAATAAATAATAAGATGATTTGGGGTTGAACAAAGAAAAACTTACTAGAGCAGGATTTGAACCACAACCTCCGGATTAAATGCCAGCACTCTACCAACTGAGCTATCTAGAGCACCGGCACATTAATCTGGAGGTCGTTGGTTCAAATCCCGCATTTGGGCCCTGGTATTACATCCCCCCCCCCTGTACATGCCAATTATTATAATCACAAAACTAGAAAGGTTTCAATTATCAATCTTTGATAGGTTATGCTCCGGTGACTGGAATGTGTGATATGAGAAGAAGCTGTGCCCTTGCCCGTGACGAGGGTCTCCTGTCGTCCTTCGTTGTCGCCCACGAGGCGGGACATGTGTAAGTAATCACTTACTATTATCAGGGACAATTGTCTTAAAGGGATGGTACACGTTTGGTAATCACTCTTAAAATTAATGGCAATGAAAACTTACTTGGTGAGAAGTGCAGCAGCTGTCGATATTATAAAGCATTTTGAGAATCATTTCACTTACTCGGTTAAAAGTACAGCAGCATTCGATGGTATAAATCATTACAGGAATCATTTCACTTCGAAGTGATGTGGTTATGAGAAGAAAAAAATCCGTTTTTATCCCACAAATTTGAATCTGAGAATCGTTACAGTCAGTCACGTTTTTCAGATTGTGTATTCCAATTACGGATTAATCTTCCTGCGTGGGCATAACCTCTCCGGATTTTCGGTGATATTTCAAAAACGCTAACACCGTTTGAAAAAAAAATTGTCCACGCAGGAAGAATAATCCCTAACAGTTATACACAATCTGCGAAACGTATCTGACAGTAATTTTTCTCGGATTCAAATTTTAGGGCATAACAACTAATATCTTTTTGCAGAACCACATTACTTTGAAGTGAAATGTTTCTCAAAATGCTTCATACTATCGAAAGCTGCTGTACTTCTAGCCATTTAGTTTTTATTGCTATTAATTTTAAGAGTGATTATACCTTCCCTTTGACATTACATTTGTGATTGACATTATCTCTGTGACTGTTTCATGTTTGAAGGTTTGGTATGGAGCATGATGGAGCAGGAAACAGTTGTAGAGATGATCCCTATCTCGGCTCTATTATGGCACCTGTTGTCATTTCAACATACAATAACCACTTCTGGTCAGAATGCAGCAATGAAGAACTTAATCGATATTTGAGGTAAGTTTCTAATCAAAGAGGCAATGAAATGTCAAATTCAATTTTGTACTAGTTTTTTTATTTTTAGATAGAGTCCTCATGTGAGTGGGAAAAAAATTACAAGTCTCTGACCTGACTTTAAAATGGTGTAAATTGCCATTGAATACGATACCCTTCTGGTGCAAAACTTGTCAACATCCAAAACATCCGAAGACATCATTCTGAGAAAAATGGGTTCGAATATTTTTGTACATGGACGTTTTGGTTCATTCCCGACTTTCAGTTATGTTCAATCAAAACGGCCTTGAATTTGTTATTTTGTCTGACAAAATATTCCTCATTGGAATATAAATACCTGTTGTTGAAATTCAATGACATCATATTTCCACAATCGCTCGGAAAAAGTCAGGAATGAACCGAACCATCCCCATACAAAAATGTATAAACCCATTTTTCTCAGAATGATGTTCTGATGTTTTGGGTGTTGACAAAATTTGCACTGGAATGTTATCGAATACAATGGCAATTTACACCATTTTAACGTGAGGTTAGAGACTTGTAATTTTGTTGCCCACTCACATGAGGACTCGATCCATCTATTGGAAAATGATTGCATCACAAAAAGTAGTTTGACATTTCCCTTTCTGTTTAAGATAAACCTTTCTCTTGTGTTTCACAGAAAATCTGAAAGTCTGTGTTGGTAACTGGCAATTTCCCTATAAATGTATAAAAAGGTTTATAAACTGACTTCATCAACAGTTGGCATAGGTACCAATAATTACTTAAAGCAAAGTTCCTCCTTGGTTTTTTTTTTTTTTTTTTTGAGATAAAATGTTGATGCAGAACAGTTAAGTACAAAGTGTTGGGAACTTTTGAGTGGTTAAATGATGTTTTGACAACAATCATAAACATCCAATGAATAACGTGTATTGTTATGTAGGAAGGATTTTTATATATATTTTGTTATGAGAGATCGGAGGACCCCTCAAGGTGAGGGCTTCACTTAACTGATCTGGGCTCAATTTCATAAAGCTGTTTAGCAGAAAATACTGCTTGGAAAATTTATTTGCTTAGCAAAATTTGAGTGGGGCACCAGTCGCAACAATGTTAACTTTATGGAATGTTGGCAGGTAACCTGTTTACGCTAAGTTTGTCTGTGCTTAGCAAGTTTTTGTGCTTACAGGCTTTATAAAAATTGGACCCAGCTGGGCTATCGACCCAAATCAACTGCCACCAGGAGCAGATTGCCACCTACTCCTGGGGCTGAAACAGGGTTACCCCATTCACAGTCCGTATTGTTAGAGGCATGGGTATCATCCACTAGGAGCCCGGCTGGTAGAGCAGAAAGCACTACCTTCCCAACTTTTTACGAAGCAATTATGGTCAAGTGCCTTGCTCAAGGGCACAAGTGTCATAACTGGGATTCGAACCCACACCATGCTGCTGACAACACCAGAGCTTGGGTCCAGTGAACAAGACCACTCGGCCACAACACGCCATTTTGTTAAGATTTAGAAAACTAGAATGGAAACACTGCTTTCTTTATCAGTGCTAATAAATGTTTACTCTTTATCAACTTTAATTATAGAGCTTACACCTGCCTAGAGGATACCCCGTTTGAGAGTGGACTACCAGAGTTAGACGGCTACCCAGGGGAATGGTATGACATGAATGACCAGTGTAAATTTGACTTTGGTGAAGAATTTGAGCTATGTGGAACTGTAAGTACACAATTTTTTTTTATAGTTTTCTCTTTTTTCCTTTACTTTTTCCCCTCGTTGAAAATAATATAACCACACTGAATTGGTTATTTTCATATTTGTTTTATCCAGATTTATTCCTCACAGTAAATATTTTTGTCAAGTGGAAATACATGAATAGAGAGAGAGAGAGAGAGAGAGAGAGGGGGGCAGAAAGCACACAGAAAAGCAAAGGGTAACAATGACTAAGGAGTCAAAGGGGGGGGGGGGTGGAGGGGAGAGGCTGGTTTGACCACAAGATGTTGGAAATACAAAGGACATAAGGTGGGAAGGGGGAGAAAAAGTAATTAGTTAGTAAATAAGGCAGACTAAAAAGGAGGATATCTGGTTGGAAAAAAGAAAAGGCAAAGACAAAATGTTGTTAGTCATTTCCGTCTTGGATCTTCAAACTTCTCTGGAAAGTATAGTTTTCGTGTGGATGTAAGTAGATATACACATGTTGTTACCGCAAACCAAATAGACATATAATTTTCATGTGGATTCAAAGAATATTCCTTGAAAGGGTCCAGCTGTTTCAAATAAACAGTGTTACTCATTGTTATACATATTTTTGATTCAAACAATTTCCTGGTATTCCAGTAATTGGTAAATTAATGATGTCATTGTACAAGGAATTCTGTAACGAGTTTTGGAAACCTTATCCCAATTTTCTTATTTGTGTTCAGAGATTGTTACCCCCCACAAATCCGCTTCCGCCCACCGCCCCCATAGTTACGGGCCTGCAAGTCATATAATTTCCTTGTCAGACTATGAGCTTTCTCGATTTCCAAACTTAAACAATTTCACGCATCTATATCGGAATGTCAAACATTTAGAAAATTTGTATCACAAAACATTATGTTCAATATCAGGATTACCAAAAATGTTGATTTAACGCCTGTTATGAGCACATTGGTATAATGATGTCACCTGTTTGTTTTCAACAGGTGGAAAAATATAAACTATGCTTTGGTCTGTACCAGTAAATGTCATCCTCACTGTTGACACCATCCTGTGCCTGACAGGGGGTTGACATGCAGGATGTATGACTGTTTACTTACCCCTAAGAAAACGAAGCTTTGTTTATTGCTTTTTAAGGAAACAGCAAAAACATATACAGTGTGACAGGGTGCCTGATTGTGATGTAAATCCCTTTTAGTTATGCCACTGGGACTTTGGAGTGAGTTTCATGGATATAGTATTTGAAAATTCAGAAGTGATTGTTAAATAAAGCAATCAAAATGTTTTACAATTTCAGTGAGTGAATTTTAAATAGCTATGTTGTAAATCAAGTTTTCATAAATAATATTTGAAGCTTGTATATTTGGTTTGCGGTAACACCATGCATATATCTACTTGCTTGGGTAGAGTATGTTCTTTTTGAGAACTTGTCTTGCTGTTTATTCTACTGCCTTGGAGTAGATTTTTCAGAATTCGGGAGACTTCTCAGTTCTAAAAAGAACTGTCCTGCTTATTAAATACTACCTGCTGGGCAGAAGGTAGGAAATCGGCCAGGACTACTACTTTTGCTTAGTGGATCGAGGGGACTTCTCGTTTTTAACTTGACTGCTGCGGAGTGAGTTCATAATTGGTCTCAGTTCTTTTTAGAACTGAGAAGTCTCCCAAATTTTGAAAAACCTTCTCTGCGACAATAAAATAAATAGCAAGAAAAGTTCTCAAAAGAACATAATCTACCCAGCAAAGTAGATATACACATGGTGTTACCGCAAACCTAATATACATACACGCCTCAAACCCCACAAATTCGAAGCTTCTTTTAACTTAAATGATTAATTCCTGTCAATAAAAAAAAGTTAGTTTAAACTTTCAAGTAGATTCACCTTATCACCTTGTGTGAAATCATAACTGGTTAAGTGTTTAACCATGTTATAGCAGTATGATAGTGTTGTATTTATGAATGCTTGTTGTCAAAGGTGAAAGGTCATGCCAAAAGTGATAGGTCATGTCATACTCGATCAGTCAAGGCTAGTCGACTATGTCTGCACTGTATTCAAAGTTTCTGGACTGTTGTGACAATAAACTCCATACCCTTTTGAAATAAAAACCAAGGTAAAGATGGCGTTCTTATAATAAACAAAACACTGGGGAAGACTAAACTAAAATCTAACAAAAAACTTGTCATTCAGTTGCTATATCTGTATCGATGTCAAACTATGGTCAAACAAAATCTACATCTACATGCGTTTGCTTCAAGGGAAGAAGGACGTTTGGTAATCACTCTTAAAACTAATGACAATAAAAACTTACTTGGTGAGAAGTGCAGCAGCTGTCGATATTATAAAGCATTTTGAGAATCATTTCACTTCGAAGTAATGTGGTTATGGACATGATATCAGTTATATTCCCCCCAAAATTAGAATCTGAGAAATGTTGTTGTCGGATACGTTTTTCAGATTGTGAATTCCAATTAGGGATTATTCTTCCTGCGTGGACATAACCGCTCCAGATTTTCCAGCGATATCTCAAAAACACTACCACCTTTTAAAATGAAATTTTCACAGATTAGTCTTATTGTATATATCTATATTTATATATAATTAAAACAATCAATGGTCCCAAAAACCAAAGGTATATACGTGTCCTTTAATACACCTAATTTTAATTTCCATGTATCACAGTTCTAAAATGTGGTTAACAATTAGATAAAGAAGTGGCTGTGTAATTGGTTTATAATTGGGGTGTTTTGAAGTCAAAGAAAAACAAATCATGTTTAATGAAAAAAAAGAACTTTGCAAGAAAGTGTAGTACATTTATTTACCGGGTTTTCTTATATTGAAAAAAAATAATTGGGGGGTTTTGGAGCCAAAGAAAAACAAAACATGTTAATGAAGAAAAGAACTTTGCAAGAAAGTTTAGTACATTTATTTACCAGGTTTTCCCATATTGAGAAAACTGATTTAAAGTTTCATCTGGTCTGCTCACTGTGATTGGTTTAGAACCAGTTTAGTTATTACAGCAGATTCTTCTGGAGTTTGAATCATTGGATAGTAAATTAGTATTTTGTTTTGTCATATAATTTGTTTTATTGTGTTTATTTATTTTATTTATTTATTTATTTATTTTATTTTATTTATTTATTTATTTATTTATAATTATTATTGTTGTTGTTGTTGGTTATTTTTATTATTTTTTTTTGGTGGGGGGGGGTTGCAATTGGGGTGGGGCTTTAGGGGTTGCATGTTTACTTGCTTACTTGCATGATCACGTAGCTCGTTTTTTATTTAATATCATAAACATTCTTTTCCTCATCAATGATGAAATCACTGTTTCACTTCAAACTGCTATTTCTAAGAGAAAAGAACCTATTCGATAAAGTTGATGTTGTTTCACCTCACAGCGAGCTCACCGGCAAGTGCTGAGGCTTTTTTGCAGGGTCACACAATTCCTAACAAGTCTGGCCGATGACGACAATGTTGACCCTTCCAAATGCCCTCTTATGAGAAAAGTAAGGTCCTAAATATTTGGGCCCAATCTCAGTGAGCTGCTAAGTGAAAAGATTTGCTTCAAGCAGACATCTATACAAGAAATATTGGCAGTTGCAATGGACACAGCTGTTGGTCAACATTCATTGCTTTATTAAGTTACAATTGTCAGTGAATGCCTCCAAAGGGAGTGGTTTGCTGTAGATGTGAAATCTGTTTCTGGAAACTGTACCACTACAGTGAACTATTCAGACAATGTTTCATCCCACAACAGATATTTCCTTACAGCTTTACATTTCTTTCAGCAATTTATTGTTTTAGTTTCATTGCATGACTCCTTGCATGAAATCTTTTTTTAAAAACATGTATGGCTTCAAAAGTAAAATGTTGCTAACCTTGTAATTATGGTATGTGCTGAGCCAAATTGTCATCGCTTAGCAGCTTTAAGATATTGGAACCTGGAAAATATTAATGTTAATTTGTGTTTTATTTTTAATTTTTTTATGTAGAAGTTTTTAGTAAAAAAATGAACTTTCTGTAGAGTTAATTTGATTGTATTTATTTCTTAACACCATAAAGGCTTTGTTCAAACTGAAAATTCAACTTCAAATGATAGTTGTAGCTTTTTCCCTTTTGCACTCTGTTAAAAACATTATAACCTTGATTAGTTATAAAAAGGTGTTATCCCTTTCTTCGGGTTCTGAATATCAAAAAGTAAATTCTAAAATAATTTCTTACCACAGATTAACATTTTCAAATAAACATTTTGGCCAAAAAATATTGGGTTTATAAATAGCCAGATAAACACGCCGCTATGCACACTTGGTATCACATAGTAACACCTTGTGGGAATTGCAGTTTGCAGGGGTTCACATATCAATCAACATACTCTCAAGAAAATTGTCTTACAGCACCGTGACCTACTTCTCACACAACCCCTGAGATAAAAAAACCAAACAAACTTGGGAACAGGGATAGAAGAATGCATTTTTTAAATTCAATTTCCGGGCTGTGTATTTTCTTTATAGAGGTTATCAACTGCAAATTACTTTCCAGATTTTTTTGAAATGTGTGAAATTCATTGGCTTTTGACCTTTGAACAGCAAGGTCTACCTAAAGTTTAACTAAATCGCTCTAACAGAAACGAAGGTAAATGTGCATAACTCACCCAAACCAACAATGTTTATCTGTAAAGATTATGTCCTTAAAATTTATTTAGTTCACTTCAATTTCTTTGGGGTGTCCTTTTGATTTGTTGGTTTTTTTCGTTTAAAGAGTACATCTCCAGATGCACTGATAAATGTCTTGTTATCGGTCTATCTGTATGCGTTTATATTGGAGGTTTGTTGTAACAATCACTTTTTTGGTTGAGTATAATGTGTTTCTGAAAAGCAATGATGACGAAAGAGTTGTCTTTGTTTGGCATCAGGAGATTTGCTGGAATCCAAAAAGGAGTTTGTTTTTTTTGAGTCTAAGGATCCTGGTGTAGGTACTATAGCACTTGAAGACTTTAGTTTCATTATCAGCAACTGCGCTCTTCCAACCATCTGTTAGTTGCATATGTTCCATTTATATGAATTCCCTTTATCCTTATCTGCAGTAAAATCTGTACTTTCGAATCTATGGACCCTAACATCACCCACAGCATCCCACCATTTGTTTCTGACCACCTTAAATACACTTACTCTGTTTTTATATGTCTCACTTCAGTGAGCTAATTCTTACAATTTAGATGTCTAGTTTGACTCCGAATTGGATGTCGGCAATCACTTGAAGACAAACAGTTGGAACAATATGAGTATATTCAAACACATACATGCCCAAGCGAGATGATTATGGAATGTTCATGAATTATCCATGAATTATTCATGATTGTCGACTGACATCACAGTTCACGAACTGGCCATCAAAGCTCTTCATGATGCTCATGAACAGTTCATGAACGTTCCTGAACAACAAATAAGACAACTGGTTTTATAATTTTTCCAGAACAAATTTCATCCTCTCAATTCACGGTTGTTCATGAACAAAAAATTAAAGAACACTCCATGAGCTGTCCAGAACATTAAGGTATTTTCGTTCATGGTTGTTCATGAACACTCATAAAAGTTCACACAGTCATAAACTTCATCTTGCCTGTGCTGTACTGATGCTGTGGTTACAAATCACCATCTTAATTAATAGAAGTATTCCAGTGCTTTTATTTGTTTATTCGTCTGTTTTTATGGTGTACAACTTTCTATTTTTTTGAAAATGTCAGATAGCTGATATTGTTAAACAATGAGAGGTTAAGAATAGTCCTGGGCCCAATTTCATGGCTCTGTTTACCGCCGAATTCTTGTGATCACAATTCTCGGCTTACCGAGCAATTGCCGAATTTCTGCGCAAGCTGTGTAAGCATAGAATGCATAGTAACTTGGACTACGCAAGCGCACAGGCAAAAATTCCCTGCTAACTCGTGAAATACACTTGACGTAAGCGCAGAATTCCCTGCATCCGTAAGCGCCGATTCTTTGCTTACGGTAAGCAGAGCCATGAATTTGAGCCCTGACCAATCAGAATTCAATGCTCAATCTGTTTCATATTATTATTATTTTTTTTTTTTGCAGCCTGAGGAATCAAAATCATGTCATCAATTGTGGTGCATTGATCCCTGGGATCCACAGTACTGTCGCACTAAGAAGGGACCAGCGCTGGATGGGTCCCCTTGTGGTTCTGACAAGGTAGGAATGGTCGGACATGGGGCAAAAGACAAACATGGGGGTTAACTTATGGATATTGTTAGGTGCTGCACCCAAAATGATTCTTCTTCTTCTTCCTTATGAGTGCAGCCTTCAATGATCATTGAAGATATACGCACTGCCAGACACATACCGGGGAGAACCCCTTCTCTTAGCGATGAGTGTGTGGTCTTTTACGTGCATTGATAGTTTTTTTAAACAGTTGGACCTACGGCTTTAAGTTCCCGCCACCCGAAGGACGAAGCAATAATCAATAATCGTAATTGTTAAGTGTCTTGCTTAAGGACACAAGTGTCACGACTGGGACTCAAACCCACGCTCTGGTGATCAGAAACACCAGAGCTTGAGTTCGGTGCTCTTAACCACTCGGCCATGACACGCCATTGTAGGCTGTTTTTAGCTCCTTACGATTTAGACTCATTTTGGGTGCAAAGGCCATTAATGGGTGTTTGTGTGTGTCTGGAATGTCTGTATCATAATGATTATAGATATATTTGTGTAGTACCAACAATGCCACTAAGACGCTAGACATTGATGTCCATTTGATTTAAGGGTTGGTTATGATGTTGGTATAAACAAGTATTTTGAAAAGGGATATATTGGTTGTGATGTATCACTTGATTCGTGTATGGCCATAATACACAATTTCCTAAGTAATAGATGCAGTTATATAAGATACCTATATATTTGAAACCCATAAAGTATCACAAACCAACTTCTTTTGCCGATATGTAGTGGTGCATTCAAGGCACCTGTGTTTACAGAGACATGGGCAGACAGAATGGAGAGTGGAGTAAATGGTCTCAATGGAGTGATTGCTCCTACCCATGTGATGTTGGCGTTAAAGTCAGAACTAGGAAATGTGACAACCCAGCGTGAGTATCAAGTTTTTTAATTTGTCCCATTTTGGATTTATGTTTCTTTGTATTAAAGGCAAAGTATACCTTTTTGTTTTTTAACCGCGCGATTGTTTTAATCCTGTATAAATGTAGATATGTACAATAAAACTAACCTGTGAAAATTTCAAAAGGTGGTTACCTTTTTAAAATATCGCCGAAAATCCGGAGCCGGAAAAGTAATCCCTATTAGGATTACACAATCTGAGAAACCTATACGACAGTTACGTTTCTCAGATTCTAATTTTGGGGCATAAAAACTGATATCTTTTTACAATAACCACATTTACTTTGAAGTGGAATGTTTTTCAAAATGCTTTATACAATCGAGAGCTGCTGTACTTCAAACCGATAAGTTTTTATTGCCGTTAATTTTAAGAGTCATTACCAAGCGAATACAATTGCTTCCCTTTAACTACATATTTGGAGGTTTTCATGGCAGAGTTCTGTGTACGAAAAATGTATGTAGTATTTAGTGGTAATGAACTTTGGAATGACTGATATCTATTCAAGTCCTTTATTTCCCGTGTCTTTGTAGGCCATCTCATGGAGGTAAAGACTGCAAAGGAGATTCTTATGAATATCATCTGTGTAATACTAAGGTAAAATATTCTATCTTAATTGTCTGAAGGACTCAAGTAGTAGTTTGTGAGTGACTCATTTACAAACTTGGTAGTACAACCTTTGTCTTTTACACTTTTGACACATTTTGGACTAATTTATACTGTATGTGGGATTTAAGGCATTGCATGGTGAGGTATCAATGTATATTTGGTTTGCGGCCATCTAAATAAATAAAGAATAAAAGGCCCCTCTCGCTCGTTTTTTTTTTTTTCAGGAACCCAGAAGCCAAACATGTTTTTTGTTTTAATCTGCCTTATGAAAGAAGAGTTAATCATAAATAGCAGTTTAAATGTCAATGCCAATGCAGAGTTCCTTCAATTATTGGCAATGTATCTAAATATTTAACACCTACAATATTATTCAAATTGGCACTTCTGTGACGTCCATTTTTAGAAGCTGTTGGCTTGTTCATTTTTATTTTGCTTATAATTTGTATGATAACAATTTCAGGCGTGTGTTGGTGATTTGGAAGACAGAAGAGCTAAGCAGTGTGAAGACAATTTAGCCAGCTTCACTCACAGAGCAACAACTCACTCATGGCTCCCATTTGAGAATAGAAATAGTAAGTCACTCACAGAGCAACAACTCACTCATGGCTCCCATTTGAGAATAGAAATAGTAAGTCACTCACAGAGCAACAACTCACTCATGGCTCCCATTTGAGAATAGAAATAGTAAGTCACTCATAGAGCAACAACTCACTCATGGCTCCCATTTGAGAATAGAAATAGTAAGTCACTCATAGAGCAACAACTCACTCATGGCTCCCATTTGAGAATAGAAATAGTAAGTCACTCATAGAGCAACAACTCACTCATGGCTCCCATTTGAGAATAGAAATAGTAAGTCACTCATAGAGCAACAACTCACTCATGGCTCCCATTTGAGAATAGAAATAGTAAGTCACTCACAGAGCAACAACTCACTCATGGCTCCCATTTGAGAATAGAAATAGTAAGTCACTCACAGAGCAACAACTCACTTATGGCTCCCATTTGAGAATAGAAATAGTAAGTCACTCATAGAGCAACAACTCACTTATGGCTCCCATTTGAGAATAGAAATAGTAAGTCACTCATAGAGCAACAACTCACTCATGGCTCCCATTTGAGAATAGAAATAGTAAGTCACTCATAGAGCAACAACTCACTCATGGCTCCCATTTGAGAATAGAAATAGTAAGTCACTCATAGAGCAACAACTCACTCATGGCTCCCATTTGAGAATAGAAATAGTAAGTCACTCATAGAGCAACAACTCACTCATGGCTCCCATTTGAGAATAGAAATAGTAAGTCACTCATAGAGCAACAACTCACTTATGGCTCCCATTTGAGAATAGAAATAGTAAGTCACTCATAGAGCAACAACTCACTCATGGCTCCCATTTGAGAATAGAAATAGTAAGTGACTCACAGAGCAACAACTCACTCATGGCTCCCATTTGAGAATAGAAATAGTAAGTCACTCATAGAGCAACAACTCACTCATGGCTCCCATTTGAGAATAGAAATAGTAAGTCACTCACAGGGCAACAACTCACTCATGGCTCCCATTTGAGAATAGAAATAGTAAGTCACTCACAGAGCAACAACTCACTCATGGCTCCCATTTGAGAATAGAAATAGTAAGTGACTCACAGAGCAACAACTCACTCATGGCTCCCATTTGAGAATAGAAATAGTAAGTCACTCACAGGGCAACAACTCACTCATGGCTCCCATTTGAGAATAGAAATAGTAAGTCACTCACAGAGCAACAACTCACTCATGGCTCCCATTTGAGAATAGAAATAGTAAGTCACTCATAGAGCAACAACTCACTCATGGCTCCCATTTGAGAATAGAAATAGTAAGTCACTCATAGAGCAACAACTCACTCATGGCTCCCATTTGAGAATAGAAATAGTAAGTCACTCACAGAGCAACAACTCACTTATGGCTCCCATTTGAGAATAGAAATAGTAAGTCACTCATAGAGCAACAACTCACTTATGGCTCCCATTTGAGAATAGAAATAGTAAGTCACTCATAGAGCAACAACTCACTCATGGCTCCCATTTGAGAATAGAAATAGTAAGTCACTCATAGAGCAACAACTCACTCATGGCTCCCATTTGAGAATAGAAATAGTAAGTCACTCACAGAGCAACAACTCACTCATGGCTCCCATTTGAGAATAGAAATAGTAAGTCACTCATAGAGCAACAACTCACTTATGGCTCCCATTTGAGAATAGAAATAGTAAGTCACTCATAGAGCAACAACTCACTCATGGCTCCCATTTGAGAATAGAAATAGTAAGTCACTCATAGAGCAACAACTCACCGATCATGGCTCCCATTTGAGAATAGAAATAGTAAGTCACTCATAGAGCAACAACTCACTCATGGCTCCCATTTGAGAATAGAAATAGTAAGTCACTCATAGAGCAACAACTCACTTATGGCTCCCATTTGAGAATAGAAATAGTAAGTCACTCATAGAGCAACAACTCACTCATGGCTCCCATTTGAGAATAGAAATAGTAAGTCACTCACAGGGCAACAACTCACTCATGGCTCCCATTTGAGAATAGAAATAGTAAGTCACTCACAGAGCAACAACTCACTCATGGCTCCCATTTGAGAATAGAAATAGTAAGTCACTCACAGAGCAACAACTCTCATGGCTCCCATTTGAGAATAGAAATAGTAAGTCACTCACAGAGTAACAACTCACTCATGGCTCCCATTTGAGAATAGAAATAGTAAGTCACTCACAGAGCAACAACTCACTCATGGCTCCCATTTGAGAATAGAAATAGTAAGTCACTCAGAGCAACAACTCACTCATGGCTCCCATTTGAGAATAGAAATAGTAAGTCACTCACAGAGTAACAACTCACTCATGGCTCCCATTTGAGAATAGAAATAGTAAGTCACTCACAGAGTAACAACTCACTCATGGCTCCCATTTGAGAATAGAAATAGTAAGTCACTCATAGAGCAACAACTCACTCATGGCTCCCATTTGAGAATAGAAATAGTAAGTCACTCATAGAGCAACAACTCACTCATGGCTCCCATTTGAGAATAGAAATAGTAAGTCACTCACAGAGCAACAACTCACTCATGGCTCCCATTTGAGAATAGAAATAGTAAGTCACTCATAGAGCAACAACTCACTCATGGCTCCCATTTGAGAATAGAAATAGTAAGTCACTCATAGAGCAACAACTCACTCATGGCTCCCATTTGAGAATAGAAATAGTAAGTCACTCATAGAGCAACAACTCACTCATGGCTCCCATTTGAGAATAGAAATAGTAAGTGACTCACAGAGCAACAACTCACTCATGGCTCCCATTTGAGAATAGAAATAGTAAGTCACTCACAGAGCAACAACTCACTCATGGCTCCCATTTGAGAATAGAAATAGTAAGTCACTCATAGAGCAACAACTCACTCATGGCTCCCATTTGAGAATAGAAATAGTAAGTCACTCACAGAGCAACAACTCACTCATGGCTCCCATTTGAGAATAGAAATAGTAAGTCACTCATAGAGCAACAACTCACTCATGGCTCCCATTTGAGAATAGAAATAGTAAGTCACTCATAGAGCAACAACTCACTCATGGCTCCCATTTGAGAATAGAAATAGTAAGTGACTCACAGAGCAACAACTCACTCATGGCTCCCATTTGAGAATAGAAATAGTAAGTCACTCACAGAGCAACAACTCACTCATGGCTCCCATTTGAGAATAGAAATAGTAAGTCACTCATAGAGCAACAACTCACTCATGGCTCCCATTTGAGAATAGAAATAGTAAGTCACTCACAGAGCAACAACTCACTCATGGCTCCCATTTGAGAATAGAAATAGTAAGTCACTCATAGAGCAACAACTCACTCATGGCTCCCATTTGAGAATAGAAATAGTAAGTCACTCACAGAGCAACAACTCACTCATGGCTCCCATTTGAGAATAGAAATAGTAAGTCACTCATAGAGCAACAACTCACTCATGGCTCCCATTTGAGAATAGAAATAGTAAGTCACTCACAGAGCAACAACTCACTCATGGCTCCCATTTGAGAATAGAAATAGTAAGTCACTCACAGAGCAACAACTCACTCATGGCTCCCATTTGAGAATAGAAATAGTAAGTCACTCATAGAGCAACAACTCACTCATGGCTCCCATTTGAGAATAGAAATAGTAAGTCACTCATAGAGCAACAACTCACTCATGGCTCCCATTTGAGAATAGAAATAGTAAGTCACTCATAGAGCAACAACTCACTCATGGCTCCCATTTGAGAATAGAAATAGTAAGTCACTCATAGAGCAACAACTCACTTATGGCTCCCATTTGAGAATAGAAATAGTAAGTCACTCACAGAGTAACAACTCACTCATGGCTCCCATTTGAGAATAGAAATAGTAAGTCACTCATAGAGCAACAACTCACTTATGGCTCCCATTTGAGAATAGAAATAGTAAGTCACTCATAGAGCAACAACTCACTCATGGCTCCCATTTGAGAATAGAAATAGTAAGTCACTCACAGGGCAACAACTCACTCATGGCTCCCATTTGAGAATAGAAATAGTAAGTCACTCACAGAGCAACAACTCACTCATGGCTCCCATTTGAGAATAGAAATAGTAAGTCACTCACAGAGCAACAACTCTCATGGCTCCCATTTGAGAATAGAAATAGTAAGTCACTCACAGAGTAACAACTCACTCATGGCTCCCATTTGAGAATAGAAATAGTAAGTCACTCACAGAGCAACAACTCACTCATGGCTCCCATTTGAGAATAGAAATAGTAAGTCACTCAGAGCAACAACTCACTCATGGCTCCCATTTGAGAATAGAAATAGTAAGTCACTCATAGAGCAACAACTCACTCATGGCTCCCATTTGAGAATAGAAATAGTAAGTCACTCATAGAGCAACAACTCACTCATGGCTCCCATTTGAGAATAGAAATAGTAAGTCACTCATAGAGCAACAACTCACTCATGGCTCCCATTTGAGAATAGAAATAGTAAGTCACTCATAGAGCAACAACTCACTCATGGCTCCCATTTGAGAATAGAAATAGTAAGTCACTCATAGAGCAACAACTCACTCATGGCTCCCATTTGAGAATAGAAATAGTAAGTCACTCAGAGCAACAACTCACTCATGGCTCCCATTTGAGAATAGAAATAGTAAGTCACTCATAGAGCAACAACTCACTCATGGCTCCCATTTGAGAATAGAAATAGTAAGTCACTCATAGAGCAACAACTCACTCATGGCTCCCATTTGAGAATAGAAATAGTAAGTCACTCATAGAGCAACAACTCACTCATGGCTCCCATTTGAGAATAGAAATAGTAAGTCACTCATAGAGCAACAACTCACTCATGGCTCCCATTTGAGAATAGAAATAGTAAGTCACTCATAGAGCAACAACTCACTCATGGCTCCCATTTGAGAATAGAAATAGTAAGTCACTCATAGAGCAACAACTCACTCATGGCTCCCATTTGAGAATAGAAATAGTAAGTCACTCATAGAGCAACAACTCACTCATGGCTCCCATTTGAGAATAGAAATAGTAAGTCACTCATAGAGCAACAACTCACTTATGGCTCCCATTTGAGAATAGAAATAGTAAGTCACTCACAGAGTAACAACTCACTCATGGCTCCCATTTGAGAATAGAAATAGTAAGTCACTCACAGAGTAACAACTCACTCATGGCTCCCATTTGAGAATAGAAATAGTAAGTCACTCATAGAGCAACAACTCACTCATGGCTCCCATTTGAGAATAGAAATAGTAAGTCACACATAGAGCAACAACTCACTCATGGCTCCCATTTGAGAATAGAAATAGTAAGTCACTCACACTTAGTTCCCATTTGAGAATTGAAATAGTAAGTCACTCACAGCTAGAGCAACAACTCACTCGTGACTCCCATTTGAGAACAGAAATAGTAAGTCACTCACACTTAGTTCCCATTTGAGAATTGAAATATAGGTTTTCTCGGTCAATTTCGGCAAATGAGCAGCCGATTTCATTTTCGTGCGTTCGAATTAAAGCTATTTTGCCTCTCCAGTTGTTACTGCGTTTCAAATTCAGAATTCGGGCATTCAATTTCGTATTGAGGCATTCAAATTCCTTTTGCACTGTGTTCAATTTAGCATATCGTCATTCTTTTTCGTAACGCACAATCATCATTCAATTTAGCAAAGCTGGTTCGACTGGAGATTTTACTGGTTTAATTTTTTTCAATTTCGTAAAGAGGCAATCAATTTCGCTAAATGAGAATTCAAATAAGTACGACTAAAGAAATACGAATAAACAGATAATCTGTATTAGGCAACTGTTTCGTATCTTCACTTTAATTCAGGCAAACCTTATTTTCTTTATTTATGGTTCCAGGAGACTTTACATGGGCCCCATGATGTTTTTTCTTCTTTGTTTTCTCCTATATTCTTTTTTGGGGGGATCTTTATTGGTTAACTGGCCTAATTTTGTATTGTGTTTGAATGGGGTGTTTCTTTATGTTTTTCCTGGTTTTTGTTGTTTATGTTGTTTCTTCCTCAACCATCAATCTGTTGGCGTGCCAGACATCTTGGCGTATATGTTTAGGTATGGTTGTACCACAAGCTGCAAACTTATTGAAATATGCGTGTAAAACTGTAGCAAAAAGCTCGTCTTCGAAGTACAAAGTGACTCAAGTGCAAATAAGTGAACCGTATATGCCTTATTAACAAAGCGTTTTTTAGATTGCACAAATTACAGAAATGACTGCCCAAAAATGAATTTGAATGACTAAACACACGCCTCAAAAAGCTCCGGCGAATTTGAATGCTGCTTTGATGAATCGTTAAATTGAATGATTATTTTGTTAAATCGAATGACGCAACAGTATATTTGACTAGTCATAAAACGAAATCGAATGACCCTTTTTAGTAGCATTCGATTTCGCGCGAAATAGAATAGCGTGGTGGTTAAATTGGCTGCTCATTTGCCGAAATTGACCGAGAAAACCTATAGTAAGTCACTCACAGCTAGAGCAACAACTCACTCGTGGCTCCCATTTGAGAACAGAAATAGTAAGTCACTCACACTTAGTTCCCATTTGAGAATTGAAATAGTAAGTCACTCACAGCTAGAGCAACAACTCACTCGTGACTCCCATTTGAGAACAGAAATAGTAAGTCACTCACACTTAGTTCCCATTTGAGAATTGAAATAGTAAGTCACTCACAGCTAGAGCAACAACTCACTCGTGGCTCCCATTTGAGAACAGAAATATTAAGTCAGTGTTATTAGAGTGATCCAAAAGGGAGTGACAGCTTATTAATAATCTCCCAGCTACAGTTGACTCTTGTGATAACAAGAATCGTTGTTACAAGAGGACAGCAACACATATGAGACACACAAAGCACAAATGAGATTCAGGACTTCAGAATGTACTGTTTTAAGCAGAACCTTTTTATAACAATAATCTTTATAAAGAGTTGACTGTATATGGAATTATTTCAGATATCAAATAATAAACAACAAGGGAAACTGAAAAGGTAAATTTTAATTAATTTACTTCATGTATGTAGTCAAAGCAGTGAGAGCATAACAGACAAAAAGTGCTAAGAAGCTATTATATGGAATTATGTAAAAAATGTGTTTTTCAGAAACTAAGTATACAGTTATAAATATTTGTACTTCGTTTCCTTAGAAACCTTACAGTGTAGATTAACATGCATCTCCAAAAAGACAGAAGATGTTGTTTTGACGGAATACAATGTGACAGATGGAACACCCTGTTCGTACGATGACCATCACAGTATCTGTGTTCAAGGCCAATGTGTGGTAAGGAGCTATTACTTGTTCAAACCCTTCAAATTCCATCTTTAAGATTTTGCTGATGTAAATTTATTTTTACATATCAAAATAATAAAACCACAAGGGAAATTGACGGGGTAAATTTAAGTGATTTGGGGTTGAATAAAGAAAAATTTACTAGAGCGGGATTTGAACCAATGACCTCCAACTTAACGTGCTGGTGCTCTACCAACTGAGCTATCTAGCCCTATGTTGGCGGTCTCCCTATTTGTCAATATCTTTGTTTGCGGGTGCCAGTCAGAAGCCATTCAACCATAAACTGACGTGTAGCCAGGGATCACACCCAAGTTTACGATACAACCTTGGAAGCGGCAGCCAGGAGATCACCTTAAGGGGATGCAATTTCTTATTTCAGATATCAAATAATAAACCACAAGGGAAACTGAGAAGGTAATTTTTAATTAATTTACTTTACGTAGTCAAAGCAGTGAGAGCATAACAGACGAAAAAGTTGCTTAAGGGAAAGAAGACTGTGTGGCCTAATTGCTAAAGAATTTAGTGTACAAGGGAGGGTAAACCATTATGTTTTAAAATTTGCACTTGTCATTTGAACAAGTTTCTCTTAAAGGTATTATACAGGATTGGCAGAGCTGACAAAATAATCACAGACAGTGTTCATGTTTTGTGTAATCAACCACATACATGAAATAACAAACCTGTGAAAATTTGAGCTCAATTGGTCATCGAGGTCACGAGAAAATAGTGAAAAGAGACCTTATGTGTTTTCTGTTTTTCAAACATCGAGTTTATTATCGCGCGCGATAAAAACTATTGTTTTACTCATTTCTCAGAAACGATAGCATTTTAGGAAGAAATATTTTAAGGAACCCTTTCTACCATTACTTACTTTAAATCATGTAAGTTATGTGTGAAACTGTGAACATTTGTGTTTTTCGATCTTACCAATAGTGTACAGGGCCTTTAAGGATATTAACTGAAGAACAAGGTCTAAAAGAAAAATCCTCTTGTTGCTTAATATCACCTTCCTTTAAAGATTGTAATGGCAGTGAAGATGGAATTATATCGTTAAAGCGTGAGCAATTTGTTTTATATCTGTCAACCACAGAAACTAGGATGTGACAAAGTTGTTGACTCAAGCAAAGTCGAAGACAGATGTGGGATATGTGAAGGAGATAATGGCCAGTGTAACTTCGTTCAGAAACATTTTTACAGTGAGCCAAAGAAAAGTAAGAGAAGCTGAAATTGTTTGAAAGCCATTCTTAACAATTTATTATCAAATATTCTTGATCTTGGATTCATGAAAAAGCAAACCGGATAGGTAGCTTGACCAGTAGCTTCATCACAGAAACTTGATCAGTAGCTTCATCAATGAAACTTGATTAATAGCTTGATCAAGGAAACTTGATCTGTTGCTTTATTAAGGAAACTTGATCAGTATCTTTGCCAAGGAAACTTGATCTGTAGCTTGATCAGAGAAACTTGATCAATAGCTTCAGCTAAGAAAGTTGATCAGTTGCTTCATCAAGGAAACTTGATTAGTAGCTAAATTAAGGAAACTTGACTAGTAGCTTCATCAAAGAAACTCGCTCAGTATCTTGATCAAGGAAACTAGCTCAGTTGCTTCATCAAGGAAGCTTGAGCAGTAGCTTGATCAAGGAAACTTGCTCAGTTGCTCCATCAAGGAAGCTTGATCAAGTAAAGTAGCTCAGTTGCTTCATCAAGGAAGCTTGAGCAGTAGCTTGATCAAGGAAACTTGCTCAGTTGCTCCATCAAGGAAGCTTGAGCAGAAGCTTGATCAAGGAAACTTGCTCAGTTGCTTCATCAAGGAAGCTTGAGCAGTAGCTTGATCAAGGAAACTTGCTCAGTTGCTTCATCAAGGAAGCTTGAGCAGTAGCTTGATCAAGGAAACGTGACTAGTAGCTTCATCAAAGAAACTTTATCAGTAGGTTCATCAAGGAAATTTGATTAGTATAGCTTCATCAAGGAAATTAGATCAGTAGCTTCATCAAGAAAACTTAATCAGTGAGTAAATAATAGTTGAAAACTTTAAAGCCACGTCTTGAATTTTCAACAAAGTATTAGTATAAGACCTGAAGGCCGCCGGGAGAAATAATTGAAATATTCCAAACTTTATTTAACGCTGTTTTGTTGCCCATCTGATTGGGTCCATCTGATTGGTTGTCATAAGGGTGCAGCTCTATTCTGTGTATTTGTAGTTGGCCAACACCAACAGAATGTTCTCTTTATACTTACTGTTTGCTTGATTATAGAGTATCAACAAATTGATATATTACCTGCCAGATCTCGCTATATTGACATCAAGGAAAACACACAGACGGACAGCTTTATTGGTGAGTTTAAATGCAAAGTTTACCTTTGGTTTTTGTAACTGTTCAATTGTTGTAATCCTTTATAAATGTAGATATATACAATAACACTAACCTGTGAAAATTTCATTTCAAAGGGTGGTTGCATTTTTGAGATATCGCCGAAAATCCGTAGCGAATATGTCCTCGCATGAAAAATAATCCCTATTAGGAATACACAATCTGAGAAATGTTTCTGACAGTTACGCTTCTGAGATTCAAATTTTGAGGCATAACAAAAAAATAACCTTTTTACATAGGGCCTAACCACATTATTTCAAAATGAAATGATTCTCAAAATGCTTTTTACTATCGAAAGCTGCTGTAGGCTTATAACGAATAAATTTGTATTGTCATTAATTGTAAGAGTGATTTTATTTTGGGGACTTGCAAGGATATTAAACTAGACTCTTTTACAGATTTTGTAATGTACCAATGGTATTGGTACCCAACCCAAACTATTATGAAGTATGAAGTCCTAACCCACACAATAACTCCGAGCCCTCCAACCACAGTTCTCCTTTCAGAAGAACCAGCCAGAGCAGGGCTGACTCCACAATGAAACCCCTATAAAAAGACCAACATGTCTCACACTCTTCAGTCTCTTGATGATGACATAAAGCAAGCTAGTCAAAAGGTTGAGACCAATCAAGAACTCACTCAAACAACAGTGAAGTTAATAACGAAAAGTCCCCTCGACTTCCTCTAAGCGAAAGTAGTATTCCCGGCCGATTTCCTACCTCCCGCCTAGGTAGTAGTTAAAAGGCAGGACAGATCTTTTCAGAACTAAGTAATCTCCCGAATTCCGAAAATCTACTCCGAGCCAGTAGAATAAATAGCAAGACAAGTGCTCAAAAGAACAAAATCTACACAGCAAATTAGATATACACAAGGTGTTACCGCAAACCATATATATATTGATACCTCTTAAGATCTTATAGTGTGAAATGGTACAATCTATTGGCCATGCTTAACCATGTGTATGAAAATTCCACAAAGAAGTCTTCAATAGTGATGTGATATTTGCATTGATTCTTTATTCAGCACTACGGACAGTAGACAAGTCTTACATACTAAATGGTCGTAGCGCCCAGTCTGGCCCACACTCCTTTATTGAAGGCAGAGCTCGATTTGTTTATGCCCCCGATGTTGACAGACTCTTTGCTGTTGGGCCACTTCAAGCAGATCTGGATTTGTTGGTAAATAATAATAATAATAATAATAATAATAACAATAATAACAATAATAATAATAGTGGCTTTTTATATAGCGCTCATATCCGTCACTCAAAGAAGTATGACTTAATTTTTCAGACAGCAATTTTCCGCAATTTTGAAATGTCAATCATCCCTTTCAGGTTTTCTGGAAAAAGAACAGCAAACCTGTCAACATAACCTACAGCTACTATGTACAGAAAGCAGATTCTACCACTGTAGAACAATTAACAACCACTCCAGCAGTTCTTGAGGATGCTGTTACAGATCCCCCAACTGTTCCTAAACCAGAAGTCGAGTTTGTTTGGCAGGATATGGGATGGACTCAGTGCACTCAGACTTGTGGTGGAGGTTGGTGAATATTTGTTAAAGTGTTTGTATTTATATCTATTAAATTATTCGGGCAGATAAAAAGTACAATAATGCACATTGGTAAAAACATTAACAGATACAACAAGAGTAATTGAAATACAGATGAAGGAAGGAGAAGAAACCAAAGTTCCAGTCTACCTGGTCTTGAAGAGAACAACAATAAAATAAAATATATCAATACAAATAGGGCCTCCTTGTTTAAAGGCAAAGTATGCCTTTAGCTTTTGGAACCGTTTTATTGTTTTAATCCCATATAAATGTAGATAATATACAATCACACTAACCTGTGAAAATTTCACTTCAAAAGATGGTCGTGTTTTTGAGATATCGCCCAAAAACCGGAGTGAATATGTCCACGCAGGAAGAATAATCCCTATAGATAAACACAATCTGAGAAATGTTTTGACAGAAGCACTTCTCTGATTCAAATTTTGGGGCATAAAACCTGATATCTTTTTCCATAACCACATTACTTCGAAGTGAAATGATTCTCAAAATGCTTAATACAATCAAAAGCTGCTGTATTTCTAACCAAGTAAGTTTTTATTGCCATTCATTTTAAGAGTGATTACCAAACGTATACCTTCCCTTTAACGTCCTCGTGGAGTATTTAGGAGTTACCAAGTACAAAGTACCAACCAAGATTGAGATGAATTCTTCTTCTGTGGTCTTTCTTTTTGTATAGGTTTCTCCTTCCATAGCTTCCAGTGTATTAAGAGCAGTGACGATTCTAGAGTGAAGAAGACATTCTGTGGACAGGGCAGCTACAACCCTAAAGCATCCAAGAAACCTTGTAATGAACAACCCTGTGGTGAAATTATGTAAGCTAGAATCTATTTATCGAATAATAAACCACAAGGTAAACAAGTAAACAAAGATATTGACAAAATAGGGAGATCACCAACATAGGGCTAGATAGCTCAGTTGGTAGAGCGCCGGCACGTTAAACCGGAGGTCGTTGGTTAAAATCCCGCTCTAGTCAATTTTTCTTTGTTCAACTTAAAATCATTTAAAATTTACCCAGTCAGTTTCCCTTGTGGTTTATCAATTGATATAGAATCAACAGAAGTATCACAACAAAATTTACTGGAGCGAGATTTGAACAAACGACCTCCGAAGTGCCGGCGCTTGTGGTTTATTATTTGATATCTGAAATACAAAAGTTGCATCCCTTATGGTGATCCCCTGGCTGCCGCTTCCCAGGTTGTATCGTATACTTGGGTGTGAACCCTGTCTAATTGGCAGTCAACAATTGTATGGCTTCTGACTGGCACCTTCTGAACAAAGATATTGACAAAATAGGGTGACTGCCAACATAGGGCTTGAAAGGATGATAAGGGTTAACCCTTGTTCATTGGGCTGTAAGCATTCTTAAAACCATAACTGTGTATGATGTATTAAATGAAAAATGCTCCCTTCAATGAAGTTTGCAAGAGCTCTCCTTGCACAGGAGTTATCTTGTAAAGGAATACAACAACAAAATTATATATATATGAATTCAAAACCCCCCGCGTATTCATATTAATAATTAGAAATTGTTTTCATTCCCTACTTACAAAGAGCTGAAACAGAAGCAACGCCAACAACCTCCTCAGCACCTTTAACTACTACTCAGACGCCACAACCTGCCACAACCAAGCTTATCCCAACTACTCAGCTAGCAACTACTACAACCCAAACTACAACTCAGCCTCCCACCACAACCCAGCCCCCAACAACAACCCAGCCCCCAACAACAACACAGCCACCAACAACAACCCAGCCACCCACAACAACCCAGCCTCCCACAACAACCCAGCCACCCACAACAACCCAGCCACCAACAACAACCCAGCCTCCCACAACAACTCAGCCCCCAACAACAACACAGCCACCCACAACAACCCAGCCACAAACAACCACAATGCAGACTACTACCCAAACAACAACCACAGATCCACCAACGACAACTAAGAGAACAACTCGACCACTAACCATTCCTACTGTGACAAAGAAATCGGGACGGGGAAAGAAGAAGCCTGTCTTTAAGTGGCAAGTGGATGAATGGAACCCGTGCTCTCATACCTGTGGTTCCAGTGGAGTCCAATCACGAGGGGTACGTTGCATCAAGAAGAATGGAAGAAAGGTGTCTTCTACTGCTGCTGAGAGGTGTACAGAAGAGAAGCCAGCGACTCGCCAGAATTGCAACCAAGAGCCTTGTCCAGCATTCTGGAGTATTGGGGATTGGTCGAGAGTAAGTATCAGATTTTTGGGGGTAGTTATTAACCCTTTCAGTCACAAATTCTTTTGAGCTCTCAAGCATGAAGTACACATTCTCACACAACAGGAAGCTTGTGTTCAAAAATCATTGAAATCAGCCAATAAATGTCCAATTTGGTCTTTGTTTCCCCAGTATATATGTGCTGTAAACTCAAACACTTTTTTGCACACAACCATAACGCGCTCCGTAGGTGTTTGGCATTTTGGATCTTTCCACTCCAATTGTGATTGCATAATAGCAACCCTATTTTATTTCAATATCATTGGAAAGATCTATTCTTTCTTTTTCCAATGGAAAGCTTGGGTATGGAGGGTGAACATGCACAAAACTACAGCTTTTAAACAATGGCCTTTGTGCTGAGTCTCCAGTACTTTTTAGTGTGTTATCTTGGGCGACTAAAGTCGCCATTTGGGCTGAAGCAGGGTAGAGTGCACAGTTGACTAAAGTCACCATTGGGGCTCGAGCAGGGAACAGTGCATAGCAGTCGACTAAAGTCACCATTGGGGCTCAAGCAGGGTATAGTGGGACCCATGGGACCCATGGGAGACCAGTGGTTTCCACTGAATGGGCCACCCAGTTGAAATAAGAAATAAATAAATAAATAGTGCACAGTTGACTAAAGTCACCATTGGGGCTCAAGCAGGGTATAGTGCACTGTCGACTAAAGTCACCATTGGGGCTCAAGCGCACATAACAGTTAACAGTCGACTAAAGTCGCCATTTGGGCTGAAAGGGTTCTGTTGGTTAACTACGTCAGTGTTAAATCTTATAAAAATGTAATACCCAAGTGTCACTTCCCAAAGTTACTTAATTGAAAGAGCTTTAATTTACTCCATTTTCTTGGCAGTGTACCGTCACTTGTGGAGATGGGTTCATGAGTCGTACAGTTATGTGTGGAGCCCCTACAGATAATCCTGAAGAATTTACTTGTTATGAAGAACGACCGATGGACACAAGTACCTGCAACCTCGAAGAGTGCCCTGTGGAAGGTAGGTGTACACTCCCATAGCTTTCACGAGCCCTAAATACTTCAAAATGTGCATATTTTTTTTGTTCTAAACCTGTAATACTTTGATGGTTCTAGATAATTGTTGTTTAAAACCCTCAATGATGCCATTGCACTATTTTAAACAGGCGTTTGTGAACAAATGTTGTGTGCTCTGCCAATAAGTTGGTTAAAAGTCTCAAGAATTCCAAGTTCCTTTGGAGACCTCGCTAAGTAGCCTGGAAAATGTCAAACTACCCTCATTTGATTCTTTGACAAGAAAAAGTTTCATCAATGACCGCCCCTCTTGGAATTCCCACCGCAATTGTGAACAAATCTTTAAGGTTGGGGCTAGTAGCAACTCATGGCTGAATTAAGCAAGTCTACAGTATTTGATTCAAAGACCTTCATATTAATTCCGGCACTCCACTAACTGAGCTATTTAGCCCTATGTTGGCGGTCGTTCTATTTTTCAATATCTTTGTTCGTGGGGTGCCAGTCAGAAGCCAAACTGCCGAGTATAGCTATAGATCAAACCCAAGTTTACAATACAACCTTGGGATCAGTCAGCTTAAGGGGATGCAACATTTAGGGAGACTGCCATGATCATAGGGCTAGCTCAGTTGGTAGAGCGCCGGCACGTTAAACTGGAGGTCATTGGTTCAAATCCCGCTCTAGACATTTGTTCTTTGTTCAACCCCCAAATCATATTAATTAATACCAATTATAGTGTGCCTGTCCTACATGAATCTCTTTAATCCCTGAAACAATTATGTATGCATATTTCCTTAAATTGATTTGCTATTGTTTTCTCCAAACTTGTAGAAAATGTGTGTACTCCAATGGAGAGTGTTATTTGTAACCCGGATTCGTTCCGCACGTACTGCAATATGCCTAACTATAGTGACATTTGCTGTACAACTTGTGAAGAGCAAGAACAAAATCAACGACAGACAGAAGAAGAAACCCCTGTAGTAGAAGACCCCGAGGTAAAGAAGAAGAAGAAGAAAAAGAAGAAGAAAGGGCGTGGGCGGTCAGGAAGGAGACAACTGTAAATGACATTCAAGACAAAATTTCCCTCCATTATATATATTTTTTTAAGTATACTGAGATCCATCCAGTTTGAACAGCATTATTTGTAAATTGAGTAAAACCAGCAGGGCATGATTGAAATAACAAACCAATGTTTGCAAGTGAGTCCTTTGTCTTGAGTAACCCAGGCTGTTTTGGGGTTAATTTCTCGCCGGTAACAGGTCAGATTCGAACTGCCTCTAGCTCGGTGGTCTAGTGGTAAGACATCTGCTCTAGCACTGCAAAGGTCGGTGGTTCGAATCCAACCCGAATGATTTGCCTGTGGATTATTTTTCACAGAACTCGGGTAAGTATCGAGTGTACAGTGCCAAGCCTTGCTGTTCATTCCTGTTGAGCCAAAATTACAAGGGGTAATAAGCCTTGCTGTCCATTCCCGTTGAATGTGAATCTGTTATTTTTCCAGTTCAAACAACATTTACATAAAAGCTTCAAGTAGCCATGAACAGTGTGGATAAATTTTAAAATGTGAAATGTCCTCTTTATTTTATTGCCTGATCGCAAAAAATTGACCTCAAAAGCTTCATTAAAGAATATCCGAGTTTGGCCACAAAAACTCGGAAAGTTTACATCCTTTGAGTCATTAAACTTAATGGATGAGCAGTTAATTTGCCTGGGGCAGTCAGCAGCACTACTGGTTTGTGCATGATATAATTAACTCCACTGTTTGGAAAGGAATTACATGGAGATGAGATAACAGGTGTTAGTTGCCTGACAAAAAGGATGTGTATTTTCAGCTTCTTTCTTTAATGAAGCTTTCCTGTAATGCTGTTAAAACATAGAATTATTTTTTCTTTTCCATAAAAAGAAATTTGTATAGAAACTTACAACATTTGTACATAATTATCTTATAGTTATTAACCACAAATTTTATTTCTTCCCCTATAGGCCTACTGCCACTTGGAGAAACATTATTAAAGAGAAAGGTTGTTTTAAACCTGTATAAATGTAGATACACAATATGAAAGTTTCATTTAACAAGGTGGTCACTTTTTTAAAATAGATATTGCCGAAAATCCAGAGCGGTTATGTCCACGCAGAAAGAATAATCCGTAATTGGAATACACAATCTCAGATTCAAATTTTGGGGTATAAAACCTGATGTCTTTTTCCATAAACACATTTTTTTTAATAAGTGAAATGATTCTCAAAATGCTTTATACTATCGAATGCTGCTTTTTTTTCCTAACCAAAGTAATTTTTTATTGCCATTAATTTTAAGAGCGATTACCCAACGCACACCTTCCCTTGAAACATGTGATATTTTATTATTGAGTTTCAACAAACTTTGCACCTTGCAGACGGGTTAAAATGGCAAAGGTTAAAAATTGTCAGTTTTAAATGATGTTATATACTGACTGTATAGACCTTATGCATTGACGTCACCAAGCCGCCATCTTAGAGGTAAACTGATGACGAAACAATGAGCATCTTCCTTTTGACCTCTAGGTGAGGGCGCCCTACTCAAATGACGTCATATGCATAAGGTCTATTGCAAAACTGAACTTGTAGTGTTCTTACTGTTTGCAAAATTATGACTATGCATGGCTTTTAAAAAGAAATTTAATATATGCTGTATTATGAAATGTAATTAAAGGTCTTTACGCAAAAGCTATGATGAAAAATTGAGTTTTTTTAATTACTTATGATTAAAGTGTTGGATTGGAAGTCAGAGGTATTGAGCAAACAGGGTCAACAGACCTATCCAACAAGTACAGTTGTTAAAGCATGTACACCATTGGTAATTGTCAAAGACCAGTATCAACACTTGATATGACCCAACTAATAACAAACCTGTGAAAGTTTAAGCTCAATCGGTCTTCGGAGTCATAAGAAAAACAGTCATATCACGAGTGATAAAGACTAGGTCCTAATCATTTCACTCATTTCATTAACATTATAGCATTTCTAAGGAATTTTACATAATGTTACAATGTTACATACGCCCTTTATAGATCATCACTGCAGAGGCAAATATCATCCGCGAAATCCATATCGCATAGGTCTTCTTCAGGGTATCTAGAGCTTCTTCTTTTGTGAAGCGTGAATCCTAGTCCCCAAACAGTCTTCACATTCATGGAAGAGTTGACTGTATCCAAGGCTTGTCACTGATAATACACTTAATGTGCCCATAATCCTTAGGTTGTGCATGTAGCAGTGCTAGTTCATCTTCACTGTGTTTGTTCCCGGGCCATTCCACCAAGGCAAGGAGGTGACTTTGTCAGAGATGCATTCTGAGACCACTGCAATGGTGTCTTTGCCTACATGTGGAGAAAACCAAAGATGTAAACACTGGATGCTATGACATGTAACTTGACCCAAACTCTCAACCTCTTTGCGCCTTTCTTGCACACAACCATACGGCACTCCGTAGGTGTTTGGCCTTTTGGATCTTTCCACTCCAATTTGAAGTGATTGCATAATGAATAGCAACCCTATTTTATTTTACAATCATTGGAAAGATCCGATCTTTCTCTTTCCAATGATGGTAAGCTTGGGTATGGAGGGTGAACATAGACAAAACTATAGCTTTTTAACAAACGGCCTTTGTGCTCAAGCTTGAGTGGTTTTTGTGTGTGTTATCTTGGACGACTTAAGTCGCCATTGGGGCTCAAGAAGGTATAGCGCACAGTTGACTAAAGTCGCCATTGGGGCTCAAGCAAGGTATACCGCACAGTTGACTAAAGTCGCCAGTGGGGCTGAAGCAGGGTATAAGCGCACAGTCGACTGAAGTCGCCACTGGCGCTCAAGCAAGGTATAGAGCACAGTCGACTAAAGTCGCCGGTGGGGCTGAAGCAAGGTATAGTGCACTGTCGACTAAAGTCACCATGGGGCTGAAGCAGGGTATAGCACACAGTCGACTGAAGTCGCCAGTGGGGCTGAAGCAGGGTATAAGCGCACAGTTGACTAAAGTCACCAGTGGGGCTGAAGCAGGGTATAGCGCACAGTCGACTGAAGTCGCCACTGGCGCTCAAGCAAGGTATAGAGCACAGTCGACTAAAGTCGCCGGTGGGGCTGAAGCAAGGTATAGAGCACAGTTGACTAAAGTTGCCAGTGGGGCTGAAGCAGGGTATAGCGCACAGTTGACTAAAGTCACCATTGGGGCTGAAGCAAGGTATAGAGCACAGTCGACTGAAGTCGCCATTGGCGCTCAAGCAGGGTATAGCGCACAGTTGACTAAAGTCGCCAGTGGGGCTGAAGCAGGGTATAGCGCACAGTCAACTAAAGTCGCCATTGGGGCTCAAGAAGGTATAGCGCACAGTTGACTAAATTCGCCATTGGGGCTCAAGCAAGGTATAGAGCACAGTTGACTAAAGTCGCCAATGGGGCTGAAGCAGGGTATAGCGCACAGTTGACTAAAGTCACCACTGGCGCTCAAGCAAGGTATAGAGCACAGTCGACTAAAGTCGCCGGTGGGGCTGAAGCAAGGTATAGTGCACTGTCGACTAAAGTCACCATGGGGCTGAAGCAGGGTATAGCACACAGTCGACTGAAGTCGCCATTGGCGCTCAAGCAGGGTATAGAGCACAGTGGACTAAAGTTGCCCTTGGGGCGGAAAGGGTTAAAGCACTGACCTGGATTGATAACGCGTGGACTGATCCATCTAATTCTTCTTGTAGGACCTCATTGACGAGACGATGCCTCTTCAGTAAACTCTCTTTTTCAAACCTGTTTGACACAACAACTACTTTAAAGTGTGTTTCCGAGCCTCTGGGAACATTGTGCATAAAGCTCTCATTGATTACATCCAGATGGGTTGGCTGCAAGAAAAGAACCACTTAAACTTTAGGCGAAATAAAACACATTATGTTTAGCATCCCCGACCGCTTCCTTTTAAGGGGCCTCTCTCTTTTTTTTTACGAAAAAAAATGATAACTTGTGTCTTGCTTTTTAAAGGCTACAATTGTCATGATCGGGACTCGATCCCACACTCTGCTGATCAGAAACACCACAGCTTAAGTCTGGTGCTCTTATCCGCTCGGCCTTGACAGAACATGACTCACCTGAAAGGTGTCTGTCAACTTCTTTGTTATGCTTGCCTGTACTGGCGATTGTGTGTCCATGTTAATGGAGCGAGTGAGTACTTGCTTTGGTCGTTTTAGGTTTCCTTTTACTACATGTAGTAATGCTCTTAATAGAACTCTTGGTACTGTGAAAGGAATATCATAACAAATGAAATCTTAATAACAATGAAAACTTATAAAGAGCACAAATCCACAAAAGTGCTGATAGCACAATAGTAATACAAACAATAGTCAATAGCATGTACATGTAGTACAATAATCAAAATGGAAACTTACAATACATTGGTAGTTCAAAGAAATAAATATTAAAAACAAAAGACACAGGCAAAAAGTTAAAAAGAAACCATAATTATTCAAATATACTTGAATGAAAAGATGAGTATGAAGGTTGATTTAAAATTGGGTCAAGGAAACAGATGATTTGACTTGTGATGGCAATTTGTTCCATAGCTGTGGCGCGGCACCTGAGAAAGATCGGCCTCCCCACGAATGACCGGATATTGGCTCAATATGGAGGCCAGAATTGTAAGACCGGAGTTTGCGAGGAGGATGGTATGGTTCAAGAAGATCATCAATAATAATAATAATATGCAAGTGCATTGTTACTGTTTGTGAGTGATTTATACACACACAAAAAGAAGTTTGTACTTTCAATTATAACGAAGACTTTGGCGGCATATGACCCTAAAGAAATGAGACATAAATCCAGAATCGGTATGAGGTACCATGGAGGTACAAAGTGTGTCTTGTTATATAGAAGGTACGAAGTGTCTTGTAAAAGGTACGATTACGAAGTGTCCAGGGTACGAAATGGTCAGGTACGAAGTGACCTGACACCACTCTGTCTCATTTTGGGTTATTCACCACTTTATCTCCCTACACTCTGAGTTATATTCTTACCTGTCAAGAAGGGAAATTGAACAATTCAAAAAAGGCTTAAAAGAATAAAACGGTGTCAGAAAATCGCAAGGCTTCGCATAGCCATAGTTGCGATAAAATAATCGTATAACCCTCTTCCCGACGACGGTCTACCGTCGGGAAGAGGGTTACGATTATCGCAACTACTAGGCTTCGCATTGCACTTGCAGTCCGACTCCTACCTAGTCCTATTCCCATTCTATTCCTAAGCTGAATAAGAACGAAATCGTAACTCACCTTGTTGAGACATCAGTACAGTTGACATGAAGGTCTAGAATCTGTTATTTAATAACTTTATAATGTGTGTTGTTATCCAATCGAAACCAATTTACCATTCTTTTGGAAACTGGCGGAAACTGTTTCAATAATTGTGGTAATTTATAAAAATAGTCGCAACCTGCTAAAGTGCTATTTTTGCTATTGATTTTTACTCAGTCCATGCTCAGTCTAAGACCAGTTTCCCCAAAGTTTACTATTAGTAATTACTAAGGTGGTTCCCCGAAGCAATTTAGTGCACTTTGGTACGCAACAATGCACACGTATCTGATCATCACACATTGGCGACTAATCATGAGGTCAATACATAAAGTAAAACCAAAAACAGGGCATTGTTCACTACGTATAAGCAATGAGGGAAAGAGCAAGGAAGAGAGGTTGACACACATAACTATGCTAATTAGACGTCACTCTGGCGGCAATATAGTCTTGATTGGCGACGTTCATTTTGTTTGTGGTGCGATATCGCAACACGAATTACTGTCCGCAACACGAATTACTGGAGAAGAGATATCTGTATCACACGAACATCTGGATCAAAACGAACTTGTTTGATCCAGATTTATAGACTTGCCCAGTCCTTCTGAGTCAGCCTCCCAAACAGTCAATGTAGCGCCATCTATTGGTAGCTAGTAAAAAAAACCAGCGTCGCTAATCAAGACTAGCGACAATAGGAAGGTCCAGGGCAGGGGGGGGGGGGGGGGGGGGGGGGGGGGGGGGGGGGGCCGGAAGGGTGCGTGGACTCACTGATACTGTGCACTATTTGAATTTACGGTTGCTCTCCGCTGCGTGCCGTTGAGACTGCCTGGACGAGTCCATTTTATCAGAGGGTATTGTTATCTTCAAATGTTGTAAATTTACACCAGAAAACATTTGTAAATTGTTTTGTTTGCCTTGCCAACTGCTTCAGTAAATTAACTATTTAATAAACAACATATATTTAACCTAAACGACATGTATAACATATCTGTTTAAGATGTGTACATGTATGTTGCCTCAGAATTACAATTACCTGCGGCAAATGTTCCCGTCCGTCAACAGAGATCGTTTGAAGTATTGGCGGGATCCATTCTCTCCAAAAAAACTTTTACAAATCGTCAAATATCTAGAGGATGTACCGAGGGATTTTGATTAAACTTTCAGGAATGAAAGATCTATTCCTAAATATTACGTTAATGGAAAAAAATCAGAGGATGAACGATAATTTTTTTTCACATTATGTCGATATTTGTAGCCATTTTAGGGGAGACCATTTGTAACGAAATTCCCACCTGGACCCATTCATACACGTTAGCCGCTGCAATAAACCAACGGAAAATTTTCGATAATATTTTTACGCACTTTATTTAAAATTAAGCATCTCAACAATTGAAAATACTCTTACGATATACACTGTTATGTTTTCAGTGCTGATAAAGAGAGAATTTTAACGGTATACATGAATTTCTTTTTGTTTTGTAATGGTCATTACCTATTTTTAAAATGGAGTGTACCCAAACAGCGATCGCAAATGATTGCGCAACACCCCTTCCCCTTCCCCCCCCCCCCCTCCCCCACCTGGTCCAGGGATCACTGAGACCATCTAACATTAATAAGACGCACAAAGCAAGAAGTTGCTTCTCACTTACCGTGCTGTCAATGATCAAGCACCACCATACATCTCTGATCTACTTGAATTATATAAGCCACCCCGGTCTGGTTTGCGATCAGCTGCTAAATTACTCTTGGTTGTGCCTAAATCATCTAGGTCCTGGGGCGACAGAGCTTTCTCTGTCGCAGCTCCCCGGTTATGGAACGCAATTCCCTACAATATTCGTACTTCTCCATCACTTGAGACATTCAAAAACAGGTTAAAAACACATCTCATGCAAAGCACTTATGGTCGGGATCATGTGTAAATGCTTATTTCAGTTTTTCCATTTGTAAATCATGATTGCATCCTGTTTACTATTATGTACTTGTGTACGTTGCTTTTGTTTTTATGACCATGTTGCTCTGTTTGCGCCATGAGCGTTTTTTGCGGATTTGTGCGCGTTATAAATGTTCTATATTATTATTATTATTATTATTATTAAGTTAGTTTGACCATTGACCTTCAAAGACCATGGGATATGCTTGTTGGATCGGGTTTTTTATTTGTTTGCAAACATTGAGCATCATACTAAATGGCAGACCTTGGTTTTCACAAAAACTGCCTGGACAAACTTTTAAGAAAATAATAGTAAAGAAGGAACTGTATGAAATGCAACTTTTTTAAAGTATGGATCATAGCGCAAGGACAGAGTATGGATTAACCATACAGCAGTTGAAGGATCACTATACACTGCATGATGAAAACATTTATCCATAAGTTGAATGAATGATTTGTTGTTTCATGCGTTTAAGTTTGTTTAACATATGTTGCTCCAACGCCTAGTAACGGCTCATTTTAAGACTAGTCAAACGGGTATCACGTGGAACTACGTCATGCGTAATCTGCATAAAGTGAAACCTACCTCGAGAAAGCAGTGGTCAGTTGGGTGTGCTTGAAAATGAAATAGAATGTGGAATTCAATGGAAAATGTAACCCATTTCTGAAGACAGGCATCTATTGTGTTGAGCCAAATAATTCAGTTTTATTTATTTGGTCCTCTTTACCAAATTTTGATATATTTAAGGGTGAGTATTCAGTAAAATGTGACGCACGTAAGTACGTTTGAATAGCTCGTGGGTGCCCGAATTCCGGACAAGTAAATGCATAGCATTGTTATGTATTGACTGCTTTAGTTGAGTCCGTAATCTATTTGTTTATTTTGCAATTAAGAGTAATCTTTATTATCTGAAAGTATACCACCTTTCCCCTTTTATTAATTAGCATGGTGCTCAAAGGTTTTAAGTAAGGGGTTTATTTGAGGAGTTTTTTAAAGCTAGTAGTAGTAGTAGCTAGGTAGAATCATCAAAATTCAAAGTAGACCCAGTAACTGGGGCGCTGTACCCATTTTTTGAAATTTTGTCTTTTATAAAAGATAAAAGACAATTTAAAAAAATGAGTACAGCGCCCCAGTTACTGGGTCTAATTTCAAAGTGGATTTGATAGTTGTAGAATTTGCTTTTTCTGAAAGAGCTTTCAAATTGAAATTGCTATTAAACAAGGGGTCTCCTAGCTTCATAATCATAGCGCAAGGAAGCGGTTCTGAAGTTATCGCAATTCTAAATTCGTACTTTTTACCTGAAATAATGGTCGCTTTGGCTGAAAAAAATGTGACCATGCCATTTGATGATACATGCATGTACAAATATCATATGGGAAATTAATACACAAGTATTCCTGTCAAAACATTGGCTTATTGTGGCTTTTAATTTTCAAAACAACCGCCCAATATCAAAATGGCCGCAACGAAAATACAATTTTTTTTCACTTTGTCTCAAATAACAAGTCTTTGTTAGTTGTATTTGTCCAAAATTATATTACAAACCTCAACAAGTGGAATATGACCGTCCATTTCGGTGGTCATCGTCGCCGGTCAACGCATCGCCGTATGGCATGGCAATGAGCCTATTTTCGGGAACCTCTACAGGCTCTAACTTTTTTCGGCAACGTGATTTTGTTACCAACAAAATCTCGCCCACGTAAAACTCCATATGGTTGGGACCACTATGGTCCCGGAAGTTCGAATGCGCGCGAGACTTGCACAGTCTATTGGTAGCTGAAACGCTTAATTTTGACCTTTATAAAGGAAAATTCATGCGCACATTTCACATGCGGATGGAACTCTTGTGCACTCATGCCCAAGGAACTAAAATGGAGTGTACATGCATGTACATGTACATAGCATTTAGCGAGGAGCTTTGTGAAGGAAGACCACCATACCATAGACCCTGGAATGGGTTTTTTCCCCCCACGATTTTGACACTTTGTAAATAGTTCAATGTGCCTGTGCCTCTCTGTGTACCTTTTGTCTACTGTTGGAAACTTACTAAGTATAACTATAGAACTTACAAGGCTCCCACCCTGAGCCAAAGGTCCGTTCTCTATGGTTCGTAGGGTAGGGGCCTAACATTTTGGGCCTCTGTAATGCTATACGTTTTCAAAATGGTCATTGATATTGATAATGATAGAACAAAATTATCTGGTCTATAGCAAGCACTAAATTCAGTTTCCTTTGTACTACTAAATGTCTCGCCTAAAATTTTCCCAACAAACTGTACATACATTCACAATGCTTGTGCCCTTTTTGCCGAGTTACATGCAAAAACATCTCCAAAAAACCGAAATTTTTGCACTACTAACGGTTGTTTTCCTGTCAAAGCACACTAATAACACATGACAACATGAATGGTCGGACCAACCATTCTGTGAAAAGGGGTGTTACAAGGCTTCTGGCGCACACTGCGTGAACAGTGACTGTGTGCTGCATTGAAGAGGCAAGGTATTTTGTAACACCCCTTTCACGGAATGGTTGGTCGACCGTTCGTGTTTGTTATGCGTTGACAGCACCCATTTATACCCCTGGGTGAAGAGAAGCAACTATATAGCGAAGTGTCTTGCTCAAGGACACAAGCGTCACGACCGGGACTCGAACCCACACCCTGATGACTAAACCACCAGAACTTGAATCTGATGATCTAAACCACTTGGCCATGACACCCTACGATTTAAAAATTTTGTTACAAATAATTGACACTGTAAGTCTACAAAGTAATAAGAAAACCACACATTTTGAGGTATAGGCCTATTTGTGTGGATCACTATATTCTACTTTTAAAACAAACGCTTATTAGATCCCAAAGCCCCTCAATCTAAAGGCAAACTTGTCCCTTTAATAATTATTATTGAAATGTTTTTCCTTTCAAACCTCTAGACAACCATGGCACATTATGGACAAGCAGCAAGGAAAGATCCTCCCTGGTCACAGCTAGGGGCAGCAGGATTAGGTGAGATCTGTTTGTATTTATGATTTAGGGAGCATGGATAAATTATGTCATGGGCTCAAACAAAAGAAAACACACACAGTGTCACTCACTGCCTGGTCTAGAGGGAAACTCACTGTATAACAAAGGAACTATGGTGTTGGACAAATGCCACTGTGTAGTTATAATCAGCTTGCTAGATAAACCCTAGTATACCTGAGCTAGACAGCAAACACTAATCCTTCACTCCTTTGTGGGCTACTTTTGCACTGCCTTGTCTGTGTAATCCGACCAACAAAAGCCACCAACAATAGAGTTCAATAATGAGGGAACCTAAAAATCACTGGAGCGCAAATCACATCATTACACAGGGCTGTGACAATTTTGGAAAGACTCTGTGCAGCCATGTGTCGTCGCGCGTGCGAACGCATTCTTAATTTATCCATGGTCCCTTAGTGTGTGTGTGTGTGTGTTTGAATCATAATCAGTGAAACATTAAGACCAATTAAGAACTCACTAATGGCAGTGAAGTTATTAACAAGGAGTCCCCTCGATCCACTAAGCGATAGTAGTAGTCCCGGCCGATTTCCTACCTTCAGCCCAGGTAGTAGTTAATAGCAGGACAGTTGTTTTCAGAACTAAGAAGTCTCCCGAATTACTAAAAATCTACTCCACTGCAGTAGAATGAATAACAAGACAAGTTCTCAAATTTACATAATCTACACAGCAAGTAGATAAACACATGGTGTTACCACAAACCTAATATACATAATCAGTGTATTTATTTAGTAGATGTTAAATTTGCATTGAAGATAAAGAATATTTTTTCATTTTACCCATACACCGATGTCTTTAAAGAACTATTATACTCGGTACTTTCCACAAGTCCTGTAAAAAAAACAAATACGCAGTCTTATTACTCGGGTGGGATTCAAACCCACAACCTTTGCCATTCTAGAGCAGATGTCTTACCAATAGACCACCAAGATAGCCTGATAGCTAGAGACGGTTCGAATCCTATATTTATAGGATAAATACTGGATTATAGGATAAATACTGGATTATAGGATAAATACTGGATTATAGGATAAATACTGGATTATAGGATAATTATAGGATTCCTAACTGCCTTTCAAAGCTACCGGGCAATCTCGTTGGTCCAGTGGTAAGACATCTGCTTTAGAATGGCAAAGGTTGTGGGTTCGAATCCCACCTTAGAAATATACCTGTGGATTTTGTTCACAGGACTTTGGTACACAATGCTTAATACACATCAGTGTACGAGTTAAACAAAAAAACAGTATATTTATTGTACACTACTGCGTGCACTAAAGTGTGTATTTAAAAGAAATACTGTGTTAATATTGACTTGTATGTGTGCATATATGTACGTAGGGCAAGCAGTAATGTCAGCACAAGGGCCTACTCTTATTGGTAATCCACAAGCTGGTGGTCCGGCCAGTGTCTACAGCCAGATGGGAGTACCAGGGGTAGCACAAGGTATTCCCCAGGCCAGCGCTTACCAAATACAACAGCAACAGCAACAGCAGCAGCAACAACAGCAGCAACAACAGCAGCAGCAGCAGCAACAGCAGCAGCAACAACAGCAGCAGCAGCAGCAGCAACAACTACTGGTACAACAGCAACAAATGCAGGTTAACCAGGTAATATAGCAACATCACATGGAAAAAAAACAAAAAAACAGTTAATCCTTTTACATCAACCCTTAAGCCGTGTTCGCATTGGACTTTTTGGGGGTAAACTAACGGATCAAATGCGTAACTTGACCATTTTAAGCCCAGTGCAAACAGCCCAGGAAAATTTCCCCCATATAATTTAACTACACCCAAAAGGTAGTTTCACCGGTCATCTTCTGCCCAGGTAAACTAACCTGGTCAAACTAGCCAAGATCGAAAGTCCAGTGCGGACGCAACATGGCGGTAAAACTGGCCAGTAAAATACCACATCCGGCTCGCTGCACAGCCATGATCACATGACACACAAACAGCGTTGTAGCCACGCCGGTCGGCGCCGGTCGGGTGTAACCGGCACTAGCTTCTGCCGACCGCCACAAAGACTAAATGAACATCCTACCGACCGGCACAAAATGCAACTAAAGATTAAAATTATCTACCTCTTTAACGCCGGTCGGTCGCATGTTCAGATTGACCGGGAAACTTTTTTTTCCCAGTTGCAAACAATTAAACAAAACATTTCTCTTTACCCAAACCATTCCTCCATGCCCAAACGAAGCCGACAGTTGGGGGTCCCTTTCTTCATTAAATGTTAGCCCCAGACACTATCCAGACATGTCCAGGGAGAATGATTGACACTCCTATCGAGATCCAATTACTCTTATCTTAATCCCCTGCAGTTTGTTATACAATTGTTTTACTTTGTATTAATACTCTTGCTTCACTTAAAAGACAAGCCGGGCGGTGTCTTGGTGTCTTTGTGGTTTTGTGACCAGGTTTTGTGACCCTTAGGAGTGGGTGTTGTGTTCTTTTAAACCTGGAAAGTGTGTTGACATCTGCTGGCTTATAGTTTTCGGTTTGTTTATGAATAAGATATGATTTATTAATATCTTATTCATGCAAACTGTTTCATCGGGTTTACCACCCATGGGGGAACCTCTGGCCAATTTTCAAATTAATATTTTTTATTTTTTTTGTAAATTGCTTTTTTCAAGATAACTAATGCATTAATAATGGTGTTATTTTGATTTACAACTAATAATTTATTAATGGCCTTCGTGTCTTTTTGTAAATTACCTTTTTGGCCTTCATGCCCTATCTACTGGCCTTGGTGCCCTCCAAAATTTGGCTTGCTCCAAATCCAAGGCCAAAGTGGCCTTGCCCTAAAAATGTTGTAATTCGAGGCCTGTAGCTTATATACTTTACTTGAATCCCTGTCATGAAGTTTAAAATAACAGATTTTCATACCTAAAAAAACATCATTACGTCGCAGTAAACTCATTCAAATCCATTTTTAAAGCAGTAAAATCCAAAGCTTCGCTCTATTTTGATTGTAAATTAGCCGGCACTAAAAAAGTTCTAGCTACAACCCTGCACACAAAAGTGAACTACGACATGCATGTACTGGTGATGTTCACACTCATGTTGTTGTCGCGGCGGTATTCAGAATCCTCAGAAATTGCGTCACTTTGCTTGCGTTGTTTTTCTTACTTATTGCTGTGCTTCTCTTCGACCATTGTTTACGAGCTAGTTCCTGTATTATGTCACATCCAGTTAAAGGTCACTAGTGTAGCGCCCTCTTGTGTTTATTTCAGTCAGTCGGTTTGTTTCACCTTGTTTCGGTTAGTTAACCTCTGTCAAATAATCCAAGTGCGGACACTGGTATGATTTACCCATCGGAATGTTACCTACATGTACGGTCTCCGTTATATATAAATCAAATATGATGATAGTGTATGTTCATGATTAAACTGCAACTTACAAAAGGGAGGACATTATATGTATAAATTAGTTTTATTTGTTTAGTATAAAAATATTAAGGTTTTTTGTTATTGTTACAAAGCCATTTTGAGGGAAAATTATCAAAGTTTTGCATGTTGCAGTCCATAGGCTGAATGAAAAGTAATGGTTACATTTCAGATGAATGCGCTGCAGAACAATATGGCAGCACCTGCAATCGCCCAGAATAACCCAGCCGGAGTTGGAGGAAACGCTGCCCAGTTGACTGTTAGCTACCCAGCACCTCGCTCCACCCAAGCCCCTCAGCCCAAGCAGAGGGTTTTCACTGGCACTGTCACCAAAATGCATGATACATTCGGCTTTGTGGATGAAGACGTGTTCTTTCAAATGACGTACGTATTGTCTCAATACTATCAGGCCTGCAATTTTATCTTTGGGAGGGCAAGGCCATTTACATTTCGCATAGGGCACTTCCATTGGGAAATCTTCAAAGTTGATGGGAGACTTTTGAAGGGGCACCAAGGCCAAGACAAGGGGCTACAGAGGCCATGGTCTCTGTTGCCTCGAAGTAAATTCAGGCCTGTATGATGCGCTTATGTCTTAAACGCTGGAAACAAATAGGAGAGAACTAAATTTAAAACAATTTCATGACAAAGTTTGATTGCTCTTGTCACAGATATATTTGTTCATTTGAAATGTGAATTAATGAGTTTGTAAAAATATAAAGTACTGATACAGTAATGTGCACTTAATAACTTCTTTCAACCCTGTTGATAATGGTAGACCTGACCAAGTTTGCCAAAGCAATGTTTGCCTCTTCAGGGTTCTGCCCACGGTGGTCGGTGCCGGAAAACCCGACCGGCACTCATGATTCCCCGACCACCACTGGCAGAATTTTTTCATTTTCCGACCACCACACATTTTCCCTTCCACCCCCCCTCCCCCCATTTCCATCAAAATATTTTGAACAACGTGTAAAACAAATTATTTACCAGTAAAGGTTTTATCCAAAGTTTCGAGTAGCCTACTTCTTTGGTTTGAGTCTATTTTAATGATCCAGGATCAAGCATCACTCCCGCCTGTACGATGTACATTATATCCAACGCACGACGAAATCCGCATTGATTTCGCAATGGTTTCCAGTTACGCTGATTATATAGCTTTACGCTTGGAAAAACATGATACCAGTTTCATCACGGTGCGTACCCTATTCTATAGCGTTTAATACAACGGAAATTAACTGCAGAGTAAGCACCATGCTATAGATGCTGTAAATTGTTTTCCCATGGCGGTAAAGGCGTGCGCGCACTGAGGGCCTACATTCAAGGCACAGCTGCAGGGCGCACGATCGAAAGGAAATTGACTTGACCGTACTAGGAAAAACCTTTTTTCCGGCACTAAACAAATCCTGGGCAGAACCCTGCCTCTTTTTGCTGGACAGTTGCTGGGTTCTCTCCAAGATTTTTTTTCAAAAACTGATTCTGGACCCAAATTTTTAAAGTTTGGCCAGAGCATATTAAATTGAAACGAGGTTCTTGGAGTGTTTTCTAGTTGGTTGCACAAGCCCTAGTGTGCAATCTGGAGAATTTTATGTGGTTTTTATCATGATGAATTTTGTGAATGTGATCTGAAGTCCAAAAAGAAAACAAGTTTTTGTTTTGGGGTTTCTTTTTTCGCATATCGGCCACAATTCGCGCATATCGGCACGCAATTCACGCGTATCGGCGTGATAACCTAGCTTGTGCATGGGGGAAAAAAACCGACTTGAATTAAATCAAGCAAAAGCATATTGTGGAGATTTTAGTGCAGTCACAAATGCAGGAGATACTATCAACAATTTTTCAACCTTTTCATTTTCTTTATAGCTCTGTCAAAGGACCTCTGCCCAAAGTCATGGAGAGAGTTCTAGTGGAAGCTACATATAATCCAAATATGCCCTTCAAATGGAATGCAACCAGAATTCAGGTTCTACCCAGTCAGGTTAGACAAGTTCTATATTACCCCCTTTCTTATCCCCAATCGCAAACCCCAAACTTTCTAATCACGGTATTTCTTTCAAATGGGTTTTTAAGAAGGATTTGGTTTCTACCAAGTTAGGCCAGACAAACCCAATCCTACCCCAACCAAATCTCAAACCTTTCTTTGTCCAGCCAATCTTACCCCCAAATAATTCCCATACCTATCTCAATCCAACCAAGCCTGCCCCAACAAATTCCCAAATCTTTCTTTATCCAACATATACAAAGACAAACTGCATTAAAATAACACATTTTAAAGCTTAACATTTAAAATATTGGGTTCGATTAGTATAAAAAAGAAAAAAGCCTTTAGTTGTTGAAATGATTTTTTTATTTTTTTATTTTTATAGCAACAGCAGAGCATTCCGTTATTGAAAGCCCCTCCTGGCCAAGGCCTGATGGGTCAGGCCCCACCCTCTATGATGGGTATGCAAGCACAGGTTGGAATGGGACAAGGAGTTGCTCCACCTATAGTCCAAACAGGACCTGGTAAGCTCAGGATTTATTTCTTAACATTTTACAATGAAAGGGTCTGTATAGGTTTGGTAATGACTTAGAAAATTAATGGCAATAAAAACTTACTTGGTTAGAAGTACAGCAGCTTTGGATAGTATAGTGCATTTTGAGAAACTGCGGTTATGGAAAAATATATCACTTTTATTCCCCAAAATTTGAATCTGAGAAGCGTTACGGCCGTAACGCTTCTCAGATTGTGTATTCCTATAGGGAATATTCTTCCTGCATGGAAATATTCGCTCCAATTTTTCGGTGATATCTCAAAAACGCGACCACCTTTTGAAGTGAAATTTTCACAGGTTAGTTTTATTGTATATACCTACATTTATATAGGATTAAAACAAACGGTTCCAAAAACCCAACGTATACAGAACCTTTAACTTAACTACCTAAATAATTTAGCCAATTCGTGTCATTATTTTAAAAAAAAAAGTGAAAGTTTTGGAGCTTCCAAATATGGTTGCCACAATGAAACCCTGAATTGACAAAGGAATAAGAACAAAGGTTCTCATAATGATTTCTGGGATTTGATGATGTCGTATGATAAAATTGAGTAAGCACTCGATGTGATTTCGCAGAACCTCGGCCATGAGCCATGGCCGAAAATCCCGGAATGCTCAGACTTACCTCCCATTGAGTTGAATTCAATGACGAACTAGGGATGTTTTTCCAGATTTTGTTGTCACTCTTTGTATTGATGAAATGAAGCTGATCAAGATACATGTAGGTGCCTGCCTGTGCACCCTAAACAATGAAAAGTCAAAGTGGATAACAATAAGAGCGGTCTGGATGTCAACAAAATATTAAGGAAAAATCCGAAGTTGTTGCGGGCGTAAAAAGAAATTTCTGTCCAAGGAAAAATTTGCAGATAAACATGTCATCCGAACTGAAGTGGTTAACAAACACCAGGGCCCAATTTCATAGGGCTGCTTAAGCAGAAAATTTTGCTTAACAATTGTCTGCTAAGCAGAAACGAGCAGGATACCAGTCACAAATTGTACATGAATGGTAGTTTGGCTGGTAACCTTATTCTGGTAAGCGAAATTTGGTTGTGCTTAGCTACTTTTTGTGCTTAAGCAGCTCTCCTGAAGGTTTAACTTGCCAGTCTATAATTCTTTCCATGTAAAGGTGGACCAGGCTTACTTGCCCACCCTCATGGACCAATGCAGCAGGTTCAGCGCCGCCCTGAGCCTGTCCGTACTGACCCACTCCGCCCTTCTTACGATCAGCGAGATCGCGACAGGGAATCGCGAAGGCGAGAACGGGAACTGGAGCGAGAACGGGACAGGGAACGGGAACGAGAACGGGAACGGGAGAGAGACCGTGAGAGAGAGCGAGAAAGAGAAAGAGAGCGTGAGCGGCGACGTCTAGAGCGAGAGAAGACGCCCCCTCCGCATCACCGTACCTACTCTCCTCGACGCTCGCCAAAGAGGACTCGCCGACCTGCACCTCGCTATGTTGTACAGATTGCAAAACATTCCTTAGACATGTAAGTACAATATGTAGGATTGTTATTCACTTTACCGCTTGGTGCCAAAATTTTCATAATTTTCCTTTGCTTACAAACGGGGTTATTTTTTCAGAACTCTGGGAATAATTTGTTGTTTGTTTAGAATAAAATAAGGTTTTCATAAAATCTATCACATGAAAATGCTTGTTCTCACCCATGCACTGTAATTATGCTGAGATGTAGAGCATAGAGCCATTCCGATAATTTTTTAACCCATGTACTCTGCCTTTTAGGAACTCCCTGCATGCGTTGGTTTTCATTTATCCTAAAATTCTAGCCTGTTTTAAGAAGAGAATAAATTTGAACCGGTCAGCTTCTCTAAGTTTTTTTCTTCTACTTATCATTTTTCTTGCAGTTCTTTACCACAAATGGCTTTTTGCCTTAAGGCATTCTTGCATAAAAAAGAAGTAACTAGTTTTTACAGAAATTGCATCATCAGAAAGAAAAAAATTCACAGAGCAAAAAACAACAAACCATCTGCTGAGTTTTTTTATGGGGTTTTGGTTTTTTCAGTCAAGCAATTACCTGGAATTACAAATAGAAATTTCAAGAGATTAACATTAAAACAGATTGTAGATCAATTTCAGTATGAGCAAAGTTAAATAAATTAGTCTTTAATTATTTCTAAGGCTTTTCTCTCTTTTGGGCAATCTTGTATTCAATACTCTCGATTAACTTTACAAGAAATCAGAATGTGCTGGCTTATTTTTATTCTCCATATCATAGTTATCACAAATGTTATTATTTCTGTTGTGTTTTTTGTGTGTGCCTATGTTCAGCTCCAAAACGAATGTCATCGAGCTTCGCAAGCGGTACGGTAACATGTATATCCCAAGCGATTTCTTTGCATCCAACTTCATCTGGCAGGAGGCCTTCCCCTTGCACCGTACTCTTGGGTTGGGTAACAGCTGCAGCTTCCATGTCATGAGTAAGGACGTTGAACCCCTGGAGAAGAATGATGCGGTATTGGAACCATCTGATGCAAGCTACAAATACAGTGCAAAGGTTAAAGTTCATTGATTATACTTAAGTTTATGTTCTTTTGAATGGGGTTTGTTAAAGGCAGGATATACTTTTTGGGTAATTGTCAAGGACTAGAATCTTCACTTGATGTATCCCATTGTATGCATAAACAGAAATTTTTTGCTCAATTGTTCGTTTAAGTACAAAGAAAATAATGAAAGAAACAAACACCCTTGTTGCATCGAATTAGGGGTTTTCAGATGCCTGAGAAGGGCTTCATGACTGAAGCATTTCTCAGATTCAAATTTTGGGGTGAAAAATTATCGCTATCTCTAAAACTACATTACTTTAAAGTGGGTTGTTTCTAACAATGTTTTTCTAATATCAGCAGCTATTCAGTTCTCTCTTTACCAATACGTTTTTATGGTCATTAACCCTTCTACTGTCTGACCATTCAATATCATCCACTGTGGTTTTGAATGGTAGATAAACTATGCCAGCCTGCAATGTAATATCATGTGGTAAATGCATCTACACAGTCCACACATGTTATGTGCACAGTTGTGCCATCATACACAAAGTGCAGTTGAATGGTTTCAAATGGTTGGTCAACTCACTAGAAAATGTTACCAAGAGTAGGAGGGTTAATATTTTGAGTAGTTACCAAAGGTATACCCTGCCTTTAAATGTAGGGTCATAAGTAAGTAGGTACTCCACAAACTAATTACCCAAAAACTTTACTTGGTAAGAAGCTCTGCAGCTGTTGACAGTATAAACTATTTTGAGGACGGATTCTCTTCGAAGTAACATGATTTGGATAATTTGTCATTCAAAACATTTAAAGCTGAGAATCGTTTCTGAGGATTTGTGTCCGTTGGCCAATGGTTGGTACTCGCTATCTCCGGCCTACATGGTATGACTTCACAATCTTACGTCTAACGATCTTTCTGCCTAGGTCATGATGATGGCGTCCAGTAATCTTGAAGACTTTTATGAGCAATGTTGCTCAAGACCACAGGACTCGAGCGATGTTCGTGAGAACTTTCAACATCCGACACGTCTCATCAACTTCCTTGTCGGTCAGAAGGGTAAAAATGAAGCTATGGCTATCGGGGGTCCCTGGTCCCCATCACTCGACGGTCAGGATCCTTTGAATGATACCACTGTGTTGATAAAAACTGCGATTCGAACAACCAAAGCGCTGACCGGGGTCGATTTGAGTGGCTGTCTTCACTGGTATGTATACTCTTTCGCCAATATTTCATATCAATAAGACATTCCCTTTAATTATATTTTGTTTGCACCACTTTACTGCTTGCGTGCATTTCAATAACTTTGGTGTCTCTTAAAGTAGTAGTTTATTTTAATCAAGGTATTGTAGACTTTTAGAGGTCAGATCATCACATCTTTATGTGGTTCTCCAGAGATGTGCCGTTTGCAGACACTCCATCCACGGTTTGTTTCGATGTTTAATTTAGGGTAGCATTGGTCACACCTTAGGAGCTCACTTCATATTTCATTGTAAGGCCTGAGCAACAAACACGACATCAACGTAGATTAATGGTATTAAAGCTGTTGGTTAAAACAGAAAACTCAGTCCATTGATGTTGCACCTCTGATCCCAATTTCAAAGAGCTGCTTAAGCACAAAAAGTAGCCGAGCACAACAAAATTATGCTTACCAGAATAAGGTTACCAACCAAACTACCATGACACGTGTACAATGTGTGACTGGTATCCTGTTCATTTCTGCAAAGCAAAAAATGGTTAAGCAACATTCTCTGCTTAAGCAACTCTATGAAATTGTGCCCTATTGACCTCGATGCACAATTCCTCAATTCGTGAATTTCGGTGTGCTAAATACTTTGTGGTACAACGGTGTTTGCCCTGAACTTTTTCTGCGACTGGCCAGCAGGACCAATGAGCTTGCTGCTCGCTCAATTGCCGCTTTGGCCAGAGTCTTTGTTCTGGTACACCATAAAATATTCTAAGAGAAAGTACAAATGCACTTGTAGATCTATGTGCAACAATTTTTTTAAACTAATCTCCATGGAGGTTGGTTAAGAGAATGTCACTATGCTAGGTTTTTTGTTTTTTACGGCCAACATTTTGTAGCAAAGCAAACATTTAGAAAGGTAAGTTGAGTTGATTGCAACAGCTAGTTGAAGAGGGCATGTAAGCTTTGAGAATTAGTGAAGTGAAAGCTATGCTTTACTTGCTGTAAAGTTTGTGTACATGGCCAAATTCACCCGGAGAGTAAAGCCGCCCTCAGGACGACCTGCATTTTGCTTGCGCTGCGCCGGAACCATCAGGATCGAGCAAAAAAACAACGCTCAGGTCACTCAAAATGAGAAATGTGTGTGAATGACGTGGAACAAGAGTCACCCTAACACAACCATGTTCATGTCACCCACAATCAAAGACCGGTTAGCTAAGGTGCGTTCAGTGTAGCGTGTGTTGGGCGCTAGCTTACACGGGCGCTAATAACGCGAAGAGCAAACAACGCATACGGTAGTCAATGTAAAATCTATCGATTGGTTCCGAATTGTCGGGATCACTGATCAGAAGTAGGAGTGTTGATTTGTTCAAGTCGATTGACTGGAAAATTTAGGTCAGCAAAACTAATGTAAGTTTTCTCAGTGTGTATGTAATTTGTAAGTGTTTTAAGACATTATAGAGTCATGCATGAAAAGGGACCTTTACCATCTTAAATGATTGTGAGAATGTAGAAGAATGACTTCTGACGTCATTTTGTCACTTAATTCTCAATAAGTGGATAGGATTGTTTTTGTAACAATCACAAACTACCCTTGGGGAAAGGGTGTTGTCTGGGCTATCGGTCATTTTAAACTTCAGTTTGTCACTTCTGTCGTGCAAATTCTAAGAACTTGCAGCGACAATAAAAAAGAAAATTGCAATTCCAGACAAGTTGTCCCTTTCCCGCAATCATGTACTTATTGTACTTGAAGTAAACACAATTATAAAACATTGATGGGATTCACAGAAGTTTAATTTTACCTCAATTTAAGGAAATGTTCATCACTACTTGCCTCCTGTGAATTGTAGGATATTTTAGTCATCTCTGTTCAAGTTTGCAACATCACTTAATTCTTATAAGCCATACTGCCCATGGGTCGTTGCTTTCTGCAATGTCTTTACTCCATAAGTTAAATACCGATGTGTTGTTTACGTTAAAGGTATTAAACATTGTTTAATTCTAGTCTGAAAGCATACTGATTATGAAGTTCATACTAGAACCAATTTTTCTTTGAAACATTTCCATCTGAAGTTAAGTCATATTCAAGAAAACTATCTGAAAACCTACATGTATAAAAACAACCAACAGCTGATTTCGGTAGTTACAACCAAAATTAAGGATAATGTGTTAACATGCTGAAAATTGTGCATGGTTTTCATTAGTTTCTCCTGACTCACACAACGGATTAAGTGCAAATTTTCAGGTTTGTTAATTTGTGTGTATGGTCGATCGCTCAAATCATGAACACTGTCTGCAACTTTGTTATCAGCTCTACCAATCCTGTATAAACCCCTTGCACAACGCGGAACGCACGTTCGAACATTATGCGCGCCCTTCCCTTTTGGGAGTCCAACTGTACAAGAATCATAAAGTTGACTCCCAAAATGGAAGGGCGCGCATCATGTTACGAACGTGCGTTCTGCGTTGTGCAACGGGTCTACAGCACCTTTAACATTGAAACAGTAACACGTGTTGGTTTTGGTTAAAATTGTAACTTTGGGGATATTAGAGGAATGGTAAATGAAGTTTGAAATTTAAATTGTTTACATCACTTGTAACAAAACAATGACTTGTATTCCAAACAAAACGTCACTAGCCTTCATCTGTAAATTCTTTACGACTCAAATCCTTGTCTACCATTTTTAACCTCACTCATGCTTTTCAAATGTACATCTAGACTAAATAAGACCCGCAGCTACCCCTGAAGGACTCGGGTTACGTTAATGCACTATCATTCAAACCCCCACCAGGTACCGCTTTCTTGAGCTGCATTACCACCGCCCAGAGAGGATCTCCAAGGGCCAGCTAGTCCCCGCCTGTGTTGAAACTGTGGTTATTTTCCTTCCGGATGTATGGCATCTTTTACCCACCAGGGTGGAATACGAGGGGCTTGGAGCCCGTTACAAGCAGAGACTCCAGGAGCTGGATCGACAGCCTCTTGGGAAGCCGCCAAGCAGCGACATGCAGGCACAGAAACTAGTATTTCTACACACTCACTTTTAACCCACAAAATCATTCAACACCTAACTTCTTTAAAAAACATGACATTTTATCTTTCCCTATGTATTTCTATTTTAATTAAACCAAAAATACCATAACAAAATTAATACTGTACTGTAGCTCAAATTGCTTGTCCGAGCAGTATGATACACCAAAACCTTTGGAACTTGAAATAATTAAAGTCCGAGTAATATTTAAATTATGTTTACATCCAACTGTTGTCAACAACACCAACAATTTTTTTTTTTTTACCACACATCAATATTAATGGAGTAAAATTCAGCGTTCAGAAAGTTTGATTTACTTCCAAATAATGTTTACTGCTTTTATTTTTTATCGACTTTCCAAAACGGCATGTTCTTCAAGCTGAACCATTTTATCACTTGAACGAAAAGAACACATAGATCAAACTCATCTTCTCTAATATACAAGTAGACGTATACAGTACCACTATTTTTTTACAGCTTTTCTACAGTTGGAGTGAGTACAAAGCTTAAGGCTCTCCGGGGTCTTTCAGTGAGCCAATTTGAGCAACTCGTCAAAAATCTTCTAGGCATCATAATTTTTCCCTTTTTCCCCCTTAAAGGCCCCATCACACCGAACTCGTTCTCACTAAGTTCTGAAAAATGTAGCCGAACGGGCCTAAACTGTTTGCAAACGGAGTGGACATAGTAGCAACTTTTTACGGTCTGTTTACGAACTTCATGGACGGGCTCGGACGGGTTTGATCGGGAATGGTGCTCCAAAACTTTGAGCCCTGCTCAAAATTTTCGGGCGACCATCCCGTCCTGCAATTACACGGAGTGGCAACGTACTTAAAACGAGATGGACTTACTACGAACGGAATTGCCATACTGAAGTAGAACTAGTTACGGACCGGTTAAAACTGACTATACAGACGGGCTTGGACTGAGGTGAACGGGCAATTTTACCCGATCTGAAATTGATATAGACGGACTGCAGACGGGATAAAGACGAGATGGACGGGTCACATTATAGACATTGTTCGGCCAAAACTATACGTTCTAGCCAGACCACAACCCATTTTTTAAAGACGGGTTCGGACGTTTTGAGAACTAGTTTGGTGTGACTGAGGCTTTAAATGGGTCGGGTTTCAACAAAGTTTTTTTAAACTTGGTTGATCTATTACCATTTGCTTTATTGGGGAAAGTTATTAGAGAGGTTTCGGGTTTTGGGGTTTTTCTTCTCTCTTTTTTTTTCAATTCTCAGCTGGGAGCATGGAAAATAACACTTAAAAAAAAAAAAAAAACATATTTTTGTATGTTATAATACGAAGGGATGCAACTTATCATCGCAGTAACGTGGATCTGGAAAGCATCCTATTGTCCACTCGGGACGTGATCTTTTAACTTCACTATTATATCCATCTCACTGACAGATAAGACAGGACTGATTCCATGACCTCTTGGAAATATGGAGACCAGCTTCTCAAGAATATTAATAACTATAAAAACGATAATAGACATCAGAAAGAAACTCCTCAAAGAAACTATTAATCTCCCCCAAAAAAGAGTCCTGAGATGAATCACAAAACAAAATATAATAATATCACAGCTCGCTTATTCTGTGAAACAAACAAAAACAAAAAAACAAAATCAGCTTTTCAGCAAAGTAAGATTATACATCAACACCAAGAGTCAACTATTTTGTTGTTTTCCAAGTTTTATTAGTAGCTTCTCCGAAGTTTCGTTGTCAAGAGAAATCTTGTCCTTCTTCACTAGAACTGTTTTGCTTATTTGATAAGAGTGAACTGATGTCTCAATTTCACGAAGGACGTATTTGTGATATTTTTCATTTTTCATTTTTTTAGGACGACGAGGAAGAATCCGAGGAATCGGTTACCATGGCGCCAACACACTTCAGTCTTCTTGATCCCAAGAATATGAAGGTGAGTTTGAAGTCGGGAAGTGAATTGCCTTTTTGCTTGGTGTAAATTTGTGTATATTTCAGGGTAAGGGTAAAAAGATGGTCGGCAGGTTTGGATCGTTCATCACATTGACCTGACTGTTACGCAATATGCATTCGGGAGCTTCAAGGTCAAATTCAGTTGTGATGTACGCTCATTTTCCAATAGATAGAGTCCTCATAAAAGTGGGGGAAAAGTTACAAGTTTCTACCTCACGTTAAAATGCCATTTTAGTTGATACTCTTTCAGACCAAAATTTGAAGCTTGACAACATCAACAACGAAAACAACGGGAATTTTGTGTGTAAGTCAAAAGGTCAAATTCAATGCCGCTCTGATTGAATATCATCAAAATTTGGGAATGAACTAAAAAATTCTCTTTTCAAAAACGTACAGACCGTATATTTGAAAATGTGACGTCATCGAACCTTTTTGCAACTAAACAAAATTGCACTTGAAGGGTATCAAACACTGTGGGGTTTTACACTAACCCTGAAAAAAAAGTTGTGATATTTCAATCCGAAAGCTTGGTAGTAAGCATCCTGCAAAATAATTCTGCCAAGGATCCAATATTATGGAGCTGCTAAAGAAAAAGTTATTGCTGAAAAAAAATCTGCCAAGCAAAAGGAGCAGGATACCAGTCACAAACGGTACATATGACATGGCATTTTGGCTGGTAACCTTATTCTGGTAATCATAAGAACATTTGATTCTGAGAAATGATTCATGCATGAATCGTTTCTCGGATTTCTGAGGGAACGCTGTGGCCAGAGATGCGGTTGGTACTCGCTGTCACGAAACATGGATGGTTTATACGTTCTTGTAAAAATACCGTGACAGTTTTTTGCTGTTTTCTCAGCATGTAGACACTGTATTCAGCTGAAACTTTCTTACGTTACTTTACTGCATCTTTCTTTATAATTTGGCCTATAAATCAGCATTACGTTGGGAAAAAAATTTCTATGACCCTACCTTAATTGTCGTTTATCCATTCTAAAGGTGAATGACCTCCGCCAGGAACTGGAGTGCCGTGGTCTTAACTCCAAGGGACTGAAGTCACAACTTATCGCCCGACTCACTAAGACGCTGAAGATGGAGACCGAGAAGGAAGAGGAAGGAGAGCAGACTTCAGTGAGACCACCAGGTACAGAAGATGATGATGTACACAAAGATGGCACTAAGGATGACGAGGACATGGAGACAGATTTACAGAAGGAGGTTAGCTTCTACTCGAATTTAATTGTGTTCATATTATAATTTGGTTTCTACCATTACACTGATGTGTGTTAAGCACCGTATACTCAGTACTTAACCGAGTTCTGTGAAAAAAATCCACAGGTAAATCACTCTGGTGGGATTTGAACCCACGACCTTTGCATTGCTAGAGCAGATGTCTCACCACTAGACCGATTTGCCTGTGATTTTTTTTTCACAGAACTCGGGTAAGTGCTGAGTATACAGTGCTTAACACTTATCGGTGTAAGGATAAAAACCAAATTATATTATTTATCCCCGATGCAAAAATAAACTTCTATTAAACATACTGTTGCACCCGGGGTTGTGATTATTTGGTATTCTTAACGGTGTAGATTCTGTAAAAATGGATGACCACATTTAATTCATGTGGGCTTCCACTGCCATGTCATCAGGTGTAAAACAATGGCTGTGAAAAACCACACACTCTTACTACTGTGGTGTTGCCGGGCACTGCTGATTGGTGGAAAGTAAGGCTGTTGACAGTTAAGGGGGGGTGGAAGCTTGGCTGTTGAAATTTAAGGGGGTGGAATTTTAACAGTAAAATTGTACACAATCTCTCCAAGGTCCCTACAATGCTATTGGAGAAGTTTCGCAAGACTTTGGATATGTCAATACTTTGTGTGTTCAATCGACACGTAACCGAGGCTTCAATGTTTTGCATGGACGTTAGCGATGGATAATAGAGTACATTTTTATGGATACCGATTTTAGCTGTATCTTTTCCCTAGATTAAACACATTTTCCACGATATTGCTTTAATGGTGTCATTTATGATATAGATAGAAATGTATTAGTCATTTGTAAGCAACAAAAATGAGAAAAATGCAGTGTAAACAGGGTCATGCTAGTTGGGAACTTTCTTTACATGTGTTCAACGAGTGAGTCTGAAAACGAATAGTTAAACAAGAATATTAATAAATCAAATTCTCCAAGGTAGCAAGAACATAAACAAAATGCTTGCACAACTTATGCCAAAGTGTATCTTTAATTTGGCCTTGGCCTGAAACATAACTCTATAATCGCGAAACGAAATCTGACACACATCCAGCGTAAACAAATACGATTGTCATATCAGCATCTGTATCCATATACGTTCGATAGATTTAATCCCTTAACATGACTTTATTAGGACAAGAAGAAACATGACGAGAAACAGAAGAAGGATCTGGAGCGTAAATACATTCTACCAGAGAGTCCAACGCTAATCGTCCATCCCTCCAGCACTGCAAAGAGTGGAAAGTTTGAATGTAACGTCGTGTGTCTGAGTGTACTTCTAGATTACAGGATTGAAGACAATAAAGAACATTCATTTGAGGTAAACACTTTTTTTTAAAGATTGGGCTCAGTAGATTTCAGTTGATTTACTGTGTTTTTTTAACTTGCTACAAAAAGTTGTCAATGTTGATCTGTGACCGTTCTTCGTTGTGATGCTCATTTTATATGGTCAAGGAAAAAGTGTTTTATTTTGATATTGGAAGTGCAGCAATAGTGAATCAAAGTGCTTGAAGAAGTTTCGAGCTGGTTGTTTAAACAAGCTTAGGTCTGGGCACAATTTCAGAGAGCTACTTAAGCACAACAAGTAGCTAAGCTCAGCAAAATTATGCTTTCCAGAATAAGGTTACCAACCAAGCTACCATGTCACATGTACAATTTGTGACTGGTATCCTGCTCATTTCTGCTTAGCAGAGCATTCTTCGCTTAAGCAGCTCTATGAAATTGGGCCCTGGTTTTTGATAATTTTACAGAGCCTTCTTTGCATCTGATGAAGTAGTTGTTGCTACGAAGGATCATGCGTACTTTATGTAATTAGTTAGTCCTCAGTGCTACCACTACCTTCCTTGTTTGACTCTTTTGATGAACTTCTTCGTTTGTCTTCCTCAGGTGTCTCTGTTTGCCGAGTTGTTCAATGAGATGTTGCAACGAGATTTTGCCTTCAATATCTACAAGGCATTATACCAAACACCGGAGAAGAAAGAAAAGGTACATTGTTTATCATCCTGAATTGGCGTGTCGTGGCCGAGCGGTCAAGCGCACTGGACTCAAGCTCTGGTGTTTCTGATCAGCAGAGTGTGGGTCCGAGTCCCTGTATTGACACTTGTGTCCTTTAGCAAGGCACTTAATCATTATTGCTTCGTCCTTCGGATGGGACGTAAAACAGTAGGTCCTGTGTGTTGTGTAATGCACGTTAAAGAACCCAGTGCACTTATCGTAAAGAGAAGGGGTTTGCCTTCGTGATTCTGGCAGTGGCTGCTGAATGCGCTGCAGCTCCTTGTAAACCCTTACAAGGTGCTACATAAATCGATCTTATAATTCAAAGAATTCAACAATAATTTTAAATTGTTCTGCTTGTTCAAGCGCCTAGATCGGATTATTGGTAGATATGTGCGCTATATAAGACTATTATTATTAAACATGCAGCAAGATGTAACAAATGAAGAGATTTTTTGTTCTTGCTACATCCTACACCAGGGTTCAATATTATGGAGCTGCTAAAGAAACAATTATTGCCTAAAGAAAACTGTGCTAAGCAAAATGAGCGGGGATACCAGTCAAAAATGGTACATATGACATGGTAGTTTGGCTGGTAGCCTTATTCTGGTAAGCATAATATTAGTGCGCTTAGCTACTTTTTGTACTTCGGCAGCTCTATAAAATTGAGCCACGGGGAATAGAGGCCATGGCCTCCGTGTAAGTCCAGGCCTGATTTACAGCAATTTAAAGTAACACAAAGTCTTCATCTTTTCTTCTTCCAGGATAAAGACAGAAAAGACAAGGATGAGCCGAAAGCCAAGAGACGGAAGACATCAATGGATGATAAAAAAGATGAGAAAGCAGACAAAGATGACAAAAAAGATACAGAGAAGGTAAGACTGGTTCCAGAATCTTTGATGTGAGACTGTCATAAGCTTGTGCTATACCTTTGTAGATTTAAACTGCGTCTTAGGCATTTCAACACAGTGTCTTGAAAGGTAGTGTCATACTTTGGTAAGTACTCCAAAATATAATGGCTCTAAAAACTTAGTTAGCAAGAAGCACTGCAGCTGTTGATAGTATAAACTATTTTGAGAAATGATTCCCTTCGAAGAAATATGGTTTGGATAATTGTTCACCCCAAAATATGAGAAACGATTCATGCATGAATCGTTTCCCTGATTTCTGAGGGATGGTGTCCATTTACGAATGCTGCGGCCAGATATTTTGTTGGTACCCGCTGTCACCCTCACTCAACGTGGATGGATTCGACGTTGGTGTAAAAATACTGTGATAGTTTTGTGCTGTTTTCTCAGCAAGCAGACACTGTACCCAGCTGAAACCTTCATATGTGACTTTTATTGTATCTTTGTTTATATTTTTGCCTGCAAAGAAGCATTTTGTTGACAAAAGCCAATCTATGACCCTACCTTTTAAGGTTGTCAATGGTTGTTTATTTCACTGTTTTTGGTGTTGGGTGTTTTGTCCCTGACCTTGAAATTTCGCTTATTTTAATCTGTCTGGATTTTGATTGGTCATGTTTTCTTGAGTTTATTGGGTTATTTAATTGTTTCTTCAGGATGAAGACAGGATGGAAGATGATGATGAGCAGGGAGACGACGACGAGGAAGAAGGAAAAAGTGATGCAGACGAAGAGGAAGAAAGTAAGTTGGGGATCACTGTCAATGTTTCTTGTACTGCAGTGTTGCTGCTGTTAATCCCTTCAGCCCCAATGGCGTCTTTAGTCAACTGTGCACTATACCCAGATTGAGCCCAGTGGGGTCTTTAGTCGACTGCACTATACCCTGCTTGAGCCCCAATGGTGTCTTTAGTCAACTGTGCACTATACCCTGCTTGAGCCCCAATGGTGTCTTTAGTCAACTGTGCACTATACCCTGCTTGAGCCCCAATGGCGTCTTTAGTTGACTGTGCACTATACCCTGCTTGAGCCCCAATGGCGTCTTTAGTCAACTGTGCACTATACCCTGCTTGAGCCCCAATGGCGTCTTTAGTTGACTGCACTATACCCTGCTTGAGCCCCATGGTGGCTTTAGTCAACTGTGCACTATACCCTGTTTGAGCCCAATGGCGTCTTAAATCGACTATGCTTGAGCCCCAATGGTGACTTTTTAGTCAACTGTGCACTGTACCCTGCTTCAGCCCCAATGGTGACCTTTTAGTGAACTGTGCACTATACCCTGCTTGAGCCCCAATGGTGACTTTAGTCAACTGTGCTATATACCCTGATTGAGCCCAATGGCGTCTTAAATCGACTTTGCACTTTACCCTGCTTGAGCCCCAATGGTGACTTTAGTCGACTGTCCACTATACCTTATGTTTTGTTTTAAATATTTCCATTTGCAAAATGTTGACAACTCCACAGCTGATGATAAAAAGAAATCTGATGACAAGAAGAAAGATCCCAAGAAGAAATCCAGACGTCCAAAGCAAGAGACGACAGACCCGAATCTTCTCCTATCCTGCGTCTACTTTGATCAGAATCACACCAACTACTTAGTGGACAGAGACACTGAAGAGATCATACATAGTATTGGTCTTCACCTGTCTAGATCACAGGTAATGCACTTCAGCTTTTTGCCCACGCGCTTTTCCTTCCCCCCCTGGACATTTTAGTAGTCCAGATTTTAATCATGTATTGTCATAAATGTGTCTCTCTGATGTATTAATGGTAGCGATCACAACCAGTTTAAGGGTCAAATGAAGTTACTTAAAAAATTTATTAACACACTTTTAAAATGTATAACTCGTATCTGAAATAGAAGAAATGTGAGCATTTTAAACAAGTAGGCTGCACAGTTTTGAGTAGCTCACAGGGCAAGTTGAGAAGTGGAACTAGCCAAAAGCGGTTTTTAATAGACAATGTATGCCGGTCTAGTGAACCCTAGTAAATATATGTTAACACTTCCTGTCCATTTTGAATGTTTAGGTTCGGAAGATTGTTCAGAAGGTTGTCTCTCGAGACTCCATGTCCAGGGAGATCTTCAACTATCGCAAGTTGACAGATAAATCAAAAGAAGAATCGGAAAGCAGTAAACCGGAACAGCTTATAAACGGCAGTGTTTCCGACTCACAACTGGCTAAAGGTAGGTGTACAACCCAAAATTTGACATCTCTTTGTCTTTAATTTAGTAAGTTTTGTTTTGTTTGTTTGGGGTTTTGGTTGGGTTTTTTTGTGGCCCTTCTCAAGCGAACAAGTGTGGGTTTGAGTCCCGGTCGTGACATTTGTGTCCTTAAGCAAGACACTTATTGCTGCATCCATCCAGGATTGGTAGAGCTGACAAAATAGTCGCAGACAGTGTTCATGTTTTGTGTGGTCAACCATATACATGAAATAATAAAGCTGTGAAAATTTGGGCTCAATCTGTTGTGCGAGTCATGAGAAAATAGTGGAAAACCATGAACAATTTTTAGCATGTAAACACATCGTCCTTAATTTTGGAAATCAGCTGTTGCAATTTTGTAAGTTTCTAGATACAGTTTTCTGGAATATGACTTCATTTCAGCGGGAAATATTTAAAAGAAAAATGGTTCTAGTATAAACTATAATCAGTAAGCTTTCAGAAAAAGGTAAACAATGATGTTTTTATCCTTACCAATCCTGTATAATACCTTTGAAGACACTATGTTGAAATTCCTAAGATAATAAAATATCCTGTTCCTTAAATTGTGTCTTTTGTTTTGTCAATCTCTTTTATAAAACAGGTAATTATGAACTGTTGAAGGCCAACGCCAAGTCCTCACCAGTCAAGTCTAAGCAGGATGGAGAGGCTTCAGGATACTTGATTACTTACCAAGGTAGCGTCGTTGACATCCAGAACCTCCTCCAGAAGGTTGAGAAGAGTGAACAGGACCGCCTTGTGGCCGAGCGGAAAATTGAAGAAATGGAATTCATTGTCGGTATGTCATTACTTGATTCAAGTTGATTAGAATCTAAAGGTTTGTATGATGGGAAATACTGAGCTGCCAACTCTCCCCGATTCTGCAGAAAGTTTCCCGAATATAAACCAATCTTTCCATGCTCTGATGAAGAAATTTGAAAATCTTCCTTATTATGGAAACCTTGTCCCCTATTGTGTTGAATGTAACTTTAAATATCTCCAAAATTCGTTAGTGGCCTGATGTTTCGACCCTAGCAGAGTCTTTTTCGAAGGCTAAATGACAACACAACACACACAAACAGGTAAACTGGTGTAACAAAAGCAGTCAAGTGGAAAGAGATGACTGAAATAAAAGCACACAGAAAAAGCAAGGGGTGACCAAAGAGGAGGGTGACAGAGGGGGGGGGGGGGTGTAAAGGGTCAAAAATGTCTCTGAAGTGGCACTAGATCGGTGCACTAGATTGCACCAGAGAGCATCTACTAACTGAAATTTTCCCGGGGCCCTAAAGCGGGCCTCGGTCCCCACGTCGTAATGGCTTCATGCTCGCAATTTATTAACCACCGATTATTTTTCCTTCTTTTTTCTGAAACTCCATTCTCATGCCTAATAATGAAGTCTTAATGAAGGAAACAATAATAAGGTCTTAAAAAGCAAAATATTTACAAACACTAGCTAATAAGTTAATACAAAATAGAAGCCAACGTGTTTGAATCTAGGTACGGTAGCCTTTAGGGACAAATACTTAAGGGGGGGGACACCTTTGGTAATTACTCCAAAATTTAATGACCATAAAAACTTACTTGGTAAGAAGCACTGCAGCTGTTGATAATGTATAACATTTTGAGAAACAATTCCCTTCAAAGGAATGTGGTTTTAGAGAGAGGGATTCAAAAACATTTCAATCTGAGTAACGTTTCATGCATTCTCAGATTGTGTGTTCCAATTACGGAATGTTCTTCCTGCATGGATATAACTGCTCTGGATTTTCCGCAATATCTCAAAAATGCTACAACCTTTTCAAATGAAATTTTTCAGGTTGGGTTTAGGTTCCAAAAACCAAAGATATACTTAGTCTTTATAGACAAGTGTGAGGACCTTGTATTCAATTGTTGTTGGTACCAGGAGTCAGTGGAGCTCTAGGGGGTGATGTGTTGGTGCTTCTCGATTTTTGCCAGACAAAAAAAAAATCATTGTTTTGAATGTCTGCGTCATTTACAGATAGTCTGAGATCCAATGTGTCGTCATCTGAGGCTAATGCTCAAGGTATGGTGGCGAACTTAGACGATATGCGGAAACGTCTCTACACCACCGAGAAACAGCTGAAGTCTTCTGAGAAACAAGCCCAAGTCTACAAAGACGTCGTCAACTCCTCCAAGAAATCCCTGGGATCGGTCATGAGCAAACTAGATGAAGCTCTTGCTGACAAGAAATCGGATGGAGACAAAGACAGCAAAGAGAAAGTGAAAATTGAGATAAAGAAAGAGTCGGAAAGTACAAAAGATAAGGATTCAAAGTCTGCCAAAGATGATAAATAACTTTCAAAACGTTTTTCATAGTAAGTTGTGGACTTGCTGTTGATTCATCTTTCTTTGTGTGTTTTAAAGGGAGCACTCACTTTTTTTAAATGACATTAAATCTTGACATATTTTTAAGTGTGTTAAAGGTGTTGTACATGATTGGTAGAGCTGACAAAATAGTCGCAGACAGTGTTCATGTTTCGTGTAATCAACCCTTTACATGAAATAACAAACCTGTGAAAACTTGGGCTTGATCCGTTGTACGAGTCGGGAGAAACTGGTGAAAGCTATGCACAATTTTCAGCATGTAAACCGTACTGTCCTTAATTTTGGTTGTAACAACCCAAATCAGCAGTTGCAGTTTTGCAGTTTTCTTGAATATGGCGTCATTTCAGAGGGAAATATTTGAAAGAAAAAAATAGTTTGGGTATGAACTTCATAATCAGTCAGCTTTCAGACTAAGATTAAACAGTTTTGGGTTGAACAAAGAAAATTTACTAGAGCAGGATTTGAGCCAATGACCTCCAGTTCAACTGAGCTATCTAGCCCTATAATGGCGGTCTCCCTATGTTTTTTATCTGTACCAATCCCGTTTAACACCTTTTTACAGTTTAATAAAGAATGTTTTGTGATATTTCAAAATATTCATTTCACTATATTCACATGTGCACATGTATCATTGTATTGTCATGTGGTTCATAATGATATTTTGATAATATTTTATGTTGTTTGGAGGGTTTCGTTGTTGTTTAGCTTGTTTTTTATTGGTTCAACAATTCATTCACGGATTGGTAACCCAAATGTCAGAGATAAATACAGTTGACTTTTTTTTCTTTCTGTTTTTCATTTTCTTTTTTTTACATGTAGGAATTAAAGGCACTGTACACGTTTGGTAATTACTCAAAATATATACTAGCATAAAAACTTACTTGGTAACGAGCAACGGAGAGCTGTTGATAGTATAAAACATTGTGAGAAACCACTCCCTCTGAAGTAACGTAGTTTTTGAGAAAGAGGTAATTTCTCACTAAAATAATAAAAGACTTCTGGCCAGAAGCCTTTTTATTCCTATCTGAAAGCACACTAATTTGTACAACAAGGGTGTTTTTTCTTTCATTATTTTCTTGCAACTTCAATGACCAATTGAGCCCAATTTTTCACAGGCTTTGTTATTTTATGCATATGTTTGGATACACCAAGTGAGAATACTGGTCTTTGACAATTACCAAACGTGTTCAGTGCCTTTAAACAGTGGTTGCCCAAAACTTCATGAAATATCTTTTGATTATGAAAGTATTATTTGGTTCTAGAACCAATGTATAAAGTTGTTTTTGAGGATTCACCTAAAAACGACCACTTTTTCCTTAATACAGAAAGTTGTTGTGCTGTTCCAGTGTGACAACATATTTCCAAAGATTTGATACAACTGAAATGATGAGGTTTTTTAAGGTTGTGCAGATGATATTCTGCTCAATGAATGGATTTAATTTTGCTGTTTCAAAGTAGTTCCAATTGAGTATAATTTCGGAGCCAAAGAGGTATTTTAATATTTAAACAGATAGTGATAAATCAATTTGTGAAGAGGCCTCGAGGGGTTTCACTTATAAAGTAGAATGCAAATTTTGTTTGTCACAAGAAACATCTCTATATTCCACTCTCTATAATTGCCCAAGCACAAGGGACCCATTTTTAACCGGGCATGAAATTTAGTTCGTGGAAAAAAAGTAGGTACATTTCATTTGAGTACAAGGGCTATTAACCTCCATAGTGTATGCTATAATACATTGTTTGCCCTTAAACGTTACTGTGACTGGCTAGCAGGACCAGTTAGCTTTTCATTTCACTGGTGTGTCAGCTTTTTCACTTATCCATAATTCATATTATACAGGGATGCTTTTCAACAGTGAACTAGCCAGCCGGACCACTTGGAGTGTATTTAAACTAGCATTTGGCCAGCGGACCACTGTTAAGGGAAGACGCTGCTCTAATAGACTTTTCGGACCTTATTTATAACAATTTTTCTGTTTTTTTCCAAGGACAAAACAAATTGGGAAAAAAGCAGACTAAAGTAGCAAGAGTATGATGCTTGTTTTAATGCTGTGTATTTTTGCTTCTGTTTGTGTGCAAGTACTGCATTTAGTTGTGAGGTAATTTGACAATTTTGTGTGGGCAATCAATCTATAAACATGCGTGTGTACGTACACTGGTAATTGTCAGCAGAAGTTCTCTTCACTGTTCAAAAACAGTTAGGTAGTTGAGTCAGTCAGTTCATGCTGTAGTTACAAGGTGCAAAGGAAATGATATATGCAAATTAGCTCCAATCCTCCCCCCTTTTGATTTAGCGGAAGGATTTGTCGCATTCTCGACCTCTTCTCGTAGGGGGTCAAGTGGACAAAAATCAATTAATCTGTATAAGGGAGCGTTTCAAAAGTCGGAACGATCGGATAGTATTCCAGCGCGTATTCATGGATCGCTGCCGGAATGTTCCGTTGGAACGTTCAAAATACTAATGCTCGTATTCCCTTGTGTAGGATTTCGGCACAATAATGCAGTGAAGCGGAACGTTTTGGTGGTCCAATGGATTGCAGGTGTGTGCCCACGGGAACTTTCTTTGCGCCTATAATGTAAACAACTTTTGAGATGCTCCCTAAGCAAGTAAGTTAAGTATTACTGCACAATTTTAATTCACAGTTATCCACGAAACAAAATTCATTTACTTAATTGATTTTAATGAATAGAATCGAAATATTTTACAGTCAATAAAGTGTGCAAAAAGAATCTAAACCCTTACTGTTGTTTTTATTAAAACAAACATTTCGTTAGAAAACATCGCTTACAAATAATGTTTTTTCAAATTTTTAAGATAATGTAATGACACCATTGGGCCTAAAACCACAACCAAAAATAGTTATCAGTGCCCAATTTCATAGAGCTACTTAAGCAACAAATAAAAAAAGGACACCAGTCACAGATGGTACATGTGGATTGTTTCTTTGGCTGGTAACCTTATTCTGGTAAGCATAATTTGGTTGTGTTTAAGCAGCTGTATCATATGGTGTGATCCATAAGTGGCCAAGTGTTTATTAATTGTTTCTCATCTTCTAAACATAATGAGCCATCCTTGTCATAATTTTTTAATGCACTGTCCGACCTCTTCGTTTGCATCAGCCACTTTGATTGGCATAGGCCTATATAGACGCCAAGCTTTCCCGCAAAAGTCATACAGTCAATGTATGAGTATCGCATCGTGAGAAAGGCAGCTTGGTTGGGCCATTTGGTTCGTCAAGGCTGCTTGACGGCAGCCGTTGTGGATGGGATGCTATCATTTTATGGGCCGATGAAAGATGGGCTGGGTAGACAACATCCGGGAATGGTCGGTTGTGATACCATCGAACTCCAAGCAGCAGCACTGGAAAGATGGGCTGTGGTGGGAGCGGTGCCAGTGATTCCAGCGGGGTACAATTTGAGGAGAAGATGGCGAGATGACAGAGCAAACTACATGGACCAGAGTGGTTAGTGAGAGTGGTAAATGGAAGTTGAGGGCTTTGTCCAACAGGCGGACCAAATGCGACATAGGCTAAGAATTATTTCTAAATGCAATAAGTAGAACCTTTAGCAAAATTTTTCTACAATGTCTACCTTCAAATAAATACAACAGTCCATATAGCTAGTCTAAAAAATTATACTTTTAAATAGTATAAAAACCTGTACAATTAATAGTCTTATAAATGTTCAATATCAAAAATATTAAAATAGATGCATTACTCTACTTCTTCCAATCATAGCCATGATATGAGCTTTGCAACTTTGCACCTTTCGTTTCTATTAAGTTCTGATTTAAGGTCTGATTTCATAAATAATTTGTTAACACAATCTAAAGCCTCACAAAAACCTTTCTGAATGTTCAGTACCATCACTGTGAAGAGATTTTCTCATAAAAGGAGTACTGAAGTTCTTTTGTCTTGTCATGAACCACACAGAAAACTGACACGGTAAATGTTTGCATCCTGAGAGAGTTATCAATAATTCATCTCCGGCGGGATGGAGGTTGGCTGGCTTGACAGATCATCAGTCCAAGTTGTTGTAATCATCTTCAGGTTCACTCACTTTGATATTGATATCTGGAACATTTTGAAGGATGAGTCTTGTTTCATTAGTTAATGGGTTCATCTCCAAATTAACATCAACGAGGGAATTTCCAGCAGCTGAAACTAAGGACTGGTTGTCCACATCTGTCAAGGAATTTGAATAAAACTACTGTGGTTATGGAGCAAGGATAATATTGACAAAGTATTTGATGATTTAAATTGGAAGTATTACAGCGTCATTAATGGCAAAGGTTGCAAAAAATAAATCGTTGTGTGCCTGGAAGATTGCCCCCTTCTTCCAGGCTCACAAATTAAGGGACCATGGATAAATTAAGAACACGTTCTCACGCGTGGCTGCACATGGAGTCATTCCAAAATTGTCATGGCCCCATGCAAAGATGGGATTTGCGCTCCAGTGATTTTTAGGTTCCCTCATTATCGAACTCTATTGTTGGTGCTTTTTGTTGGTCAGATTACATGGACAAGGCAGTGTGAAATTAGCCCACAAAGGAGTGAATGATTAGTGTTTATGGTCTAGCTCAGGTATACTAGGGTTTATCTAGCAAGCTGATTATATAACTACACAGTGGCATTTGGCCAACACCATTGTTCCTTTGTTATACAGCAAGTCTCCCTCAAGACCAGGTGATTGCAGAAGAATGCATGACACTGTGGGTTTCTTTTGTTTGAAGAAATAAGAGCTAACAAAAAATATGGCAATCCATTTATATTTTTGGTGCTAGAACTACCCCAAAGACATGTTTGCCCAATCCAATGCCGAATTCGACCTTCCTATAATGACCTATGAAGGACAGAAAACTGATCAAACTTTCATGCTCAGTTTTCTTGAAACACTATGTTGCACATTGATTGCTTAAGCCCTTTCTCCATTAACTTTGATTCTGTCCTTCCTGCACAAGAAGAAATATTTAAGTGGTGTTTGAAGCTTTGCATGGTGTGAAAATAAGAAGTAACTATAAATAAATAAATATTACATTTGGGGGTACAACCAGTATTAAATCTCTTTTGTTGGAGAACAGGCTCTGAAAAGAGCCGGTTTGGTCTCGACGTTTCGAGCAGTATACTCTGCTCTTCTTCAGGAGAAATATTTACCTGAAATTCTGTTATTTTGAAGATTTATTTCCTGTAACTTTGGAAGGTTTGAAACAATTGATGCAGGAAAAACTCTCAAGCAGTTATTAGAGGCATCAAGTTTCTGGAGGGACGTCAGTAGGTTAAGGTTTTCTGGAAGACTTTCTAGTTTGTTGGCAGACAGATTAAGAACTAGGAATAAGAAGAAAAATGTGAACATTAAACTAATTTTTGGGGTTAAGTTTGTGAAGCTTAACAAAAGTGTCGGGTAAAAGAATGAACCACAAGAAAAACTGGCTATGTAAATTTTTTATTTTGGGGGATTGAACAAAGAAAAATTTACCAGAGCAGGATGGAGGACCACAACCTTTAGGGCAAGATAGCTCAGTCGGTGCAGGTTTAAGTCAAATTTTCTTTGTTCAACCATAAATTATCTTTTAAAAATGTATAAGAACAGGTGAGTGAGCCTTGGTAAATGGACATGGCTCATACCCAAGGGAGCCTTAAAAAAAGTTCCAATGGTCAAAGTTGTATTTTTATTTCTAAATTCTCAGAAGCATACTACAAGAGTTGAAGTGCCACAAAAACAGGCCTGGAATTAAACCCGACAGTCTCAGGCCTGGAATTAAACTGAGGCCATGGTCGATGTTGCCCTGGTCTTGGCCTTGTGGTGCCCCTTGAAAAGTTTCCCATAGAAGTGCCCTTTACAAAATGAAAACGGTCTTGCCCTCTCAAAGATGAAATTTCAGGCCTGCAGTGTTACAATATTATTTTAAACAATACTGTGTATTGTCTTTCATTGTTCTCCAGCCATGTCTTACCTGTTAGAAGAGTAAACTGCTTGGCAAATTTGGGGGTCAATTTCTTCAGCTCGTTATGTGATAAGTCACATGACTCAACAGTTGCTTGCCTTGTCAGATGGAAAACAGCAACAGGGAAAGATGTCAGCAGACAATGCGACAGATCTGGGGGGAAAAGTATTTGTTAAGAATAAAAATGGTGTAGTTATTTCATTCTTTTTTTGACAGGCTGGGCAGTGCATCCAGGTAATTCTTTGAAAAGTAGAGTCATAGACTGGTAACAATTAATGACCATAAAAACTTACTTGGTGAGAAGCACTGCAGCTGTTGATAGTATAAACTATTTTGAGAAAGGATTCCCTTGGAGGCAATATGGTTTGGATAATTGTTCACCCCAAAACAATTGAATCTGAGAAACGATTCCAAAAGAATTGCTTCTCAGATTTCTGTGGGTTGGTGTCCCTTCAAGAATGCAGCAGCCAGTGATGCGGATGGTCCTTGCTGTCACCTCGCTAAAACAAGGATGGATTCGACATTCTTGTGAAAATACAGTTACATTTGTTAACTGTTTTCTCAGCAAGTAGACACTGTAAATCAGCATAACATTGACAAAAACCATTCAATGACCCTACCTTAACACTAAACATTACACAATCGATGTTTCTCACCTAGTTTTCCATCTTCATTGGCCTGTTCACATCGATGAACGACTCTTGTAACCTCTCCAGCTGCCATTTGTTGATTCCTTTTTAAACCCTATAGCCCTAAGTGACGATGAGTTGTTTGGTTACTTCCTGCTGGGTTGAATAACTTCTTCTGTGCATTGAAGAAATACATGGGGCTTTATGGATAAGCTCCTTCATGGTATGACCATCTTGTTCGAGGGGCAGATTTGTTTACTTCGAACACACGTTGCAAACTTGCCATCTGTGACTCGGCGCATCATCTTCCATGCACCTTCCAGTGTGTATATGATGTTTGAGCGCCAAGTGAGTCACAGGCCTCACAAAGAGTGTTCGAAATAAACAAACGCCCCTAGCCTTGAAGTTGAACAAGATGGCGCTTAGTTAGTATTACTATTTTTTACTGTGAGTGTGAACTGAAGGTGCTCTAGCTGCGATAATCCCAATTCTTAATCTCAGTCATGTTTTGTTAGTAACAATATTAAGTTGATTCAATCAACGCAGTTAGGAAATTCAAATCAAATCATCAAGTCAGATATTAACTAGCACGTATTATTTGATGGCTGCAAACTGCATGACCTCCACATCCAACTTGAATATGAGATCATGTTGGTGACAGAGTGTTTATCATCATTGATGATCATCATGCATGTCATTACTAAACAAAACATGATCATGTCTTAAATGATAATTGATATTCATTATTGATATAAAGTTCTACCTCCATCTATATCCAGTATCTGGTCTATTAACGACTCTAACTATTATTAAAGTTCTAACTCAACTGCATTCAATATGAATTTTTTTAATTTATGCTTCACAAATCTTACCCACATTATCCATAAATTTACTTACCTCATTAGTTCATTCAAAAAAGAGTTTATACATGTGTAGTCCAATTATGCTCCAGCAACTGCAGAAACTTGCTTACCACACATTCATGACATTCCAAGATTTGTCTTGTTATTGTAAATACCGCCCTCTGTTGTCATAATTTTTTCGAAAACTATTACATTTGAAGAGCGCCCTCTTTAGCCTTGAAATAATTCGCGCAATTACGAATAGCTGGTACCCATTACAAAAAGGGCATAGTTAAGTGTTTTGACGCGGACACCATTGACGTTGTTGCCATGCGACAATGGTAAAGATTTTGATGTGTTTATATATTTACATGGACATGGGCACGCACTCATTTCGTGTAGGCATAGTTTAATGATATGATGTGAAACAACTTATCTGTACACCAACAAAGTCCACAGTATATCCACGATTTGTCTAACTATATCAGTGTTCTTGGTGCCTTGTACTATTAATTATACAGCGAGAAAGAGTTTGCATCAATAAAAACGGATCTGGATCATTATTATTATTCATTGGATTTCCAAATTCCAACGGTAAGTAAGTTAGTAAGTATTAAAGTAAACTTGTATTTTTTGTAAAAGAAGAAGCAATACAATTAATATTATAGTTTTTACGAACAAAGTGGCTGATACTCCTGGAGTTGTGTAAACAACAGCCAGCATTAAGTATGTACACTAGTTTGCACTACAGTACAAGTAATGACTTGACTTGAGCAGCCAGTGCAAAGTCCACTCGGCTTGGGTACAACTACAATTATACAACTTGTCCTACCGTAAGTTCGTAACATACTCTTTCTAATCTATGTTAATTTGTAAATTGTATCGGGGAAAAAGAATATTATTAATGTTTTAATGATGTTTCGCTATGGGGATGCATGCCGGTGTCACTATTTACCGGAAAACACCAGAAAGTACCGGAAAACTACCGGAAAACTACCGGAAAACACCGGAAAACTACCGGAAAACTACCGGAAAACACCAGAAATTACCGGAAAACACCGGAAAATACTCAGGTAGAAGCATTCCAGAAAAGCGTGAGTTTGAAACAGCACCGACACAAGACGGCGCGGCTGGCGTAGCTACACAGGAATACGTATACGAAGAACTGAGGAATAATTAAACTTATCAAAGTCCTTCCTTTATATTTCTACCGGAAAACACATGTAAACTACCGGAAAACACATGGAAACTACCGGAAAACACATGGAAACTACCGGAAAACACATGGAAACTACCGGAAAACACATGGAAACTACCGGAAAACACATGGAAACGCGTGTACGTGTGTCATAGTGCTTGCAAGCCGCATGCACTTACACTATGACACACTGTGTCAGTAGCTGACTGCCACCACCTGTGTTTGCGGCGAACTTTGACTACCATATTGTAACGGGCTGCCCCCGCACCGTAGTCTCCAACCTGTATTTCTACCAACAGAACAGACGGCAACCGCACCGTTAAATGTCGAGTGATATTTCGGGCAGTCAGTAGAGTGATAGAGGGCGGGCTTCACACCGGGCTCTTCGTCAACTACTATACTGTCAACACTGAAGGCTATAAAAAACTTGTTTTTGTCTTGACAGACCCCGTTTTTCAAATTTTATTCAGCGTACGTCTAGAGATTTAAATAGGAAACGAAAATAAAATAAAAATGATTTGTGGGTTAGCGTTTTCCTTTATTTGTTCCTTTCTGTCTCTCTCACCGATTTTCCTACCGTACCAGAACCATCTATGCCATCTATGATTTTTCCCTTTTTATTGTATTTAGTTACCTAATTTATAGTTGTATTTTAGCCTCAACATTTACATATTGCCTCTATTTTGTATTCTATATATTGTTGTTATAAAAGGACAGTAATTCAATAAATATACTGTTAAGTATGCCACTGGATGATGTTGTGTTTGTTCCCTCAGTATAATGTCACTGTTTATTACCTATTTAACACAATGGAATGGCCCGCACTGAAGGTCAGTGCTGTTTATTCACTGTGTGTGTGTTTCCCATGTGTGCACACATGTTACTCCAATGACTAAATCTTTTTTCAGATTTTTACTATCAAAGGTTTCCATATGATTGTTTATTGCGTGCATCCTTGAGAAATGACCTTAGTCATGCAGCGCTACTTCTGATTGTTCACTGAAAAGACTCATGGGTCGTTAAAACCGTGGACCTTTGGTGACACAAAATGCAGTAGATATTTATTGAAACATTATTTAATACCATTTAAACCCACAAAACGTGCAATAAGTAAAGGTCAACATGGGGTCATGGTTACCTAAGGTTAATCTTGACAGAAACAAAAGCTGTTCCGACTGAAAGGTCGGAACAGCTAATAATAATAATAATACTAACACGTACACAAAAAGTAATGCCGACGCAACTTCTTACATTAAAGTTGTACGTTTTATAAACTGCACTGATAATCGAGAAAGATAAAGGAAGGACTTTGATAAGTTTAATTATCCTCAGTTCTTCGTATACGTATTCCTGTGTAGCTACGCCCGCCGCGCCGTCTTTTGTGTCGGTGCTATTTCAAACTCACGCTTTTCTGGAATGCTTCTATCTGAGTCCGGTATTTTCAGGTGTTTTCCGGTAATTTCTGGTGTTTTCCGGTAGTTTTCCGGTGTTTTCCGGGTGTTTTCCGGTAGTTTTCCGGTGTTTTCCGGTGTTTTCCGGTAAATAGTGACACCCGATGCATGCTATGTTATTCAGGTATTGTCTGATTGTGACTTGTTTAGGCTGAATAGGCTGCAATACAATCAGGAGTCAGACCCGCAACAATTGATCAACTCACCCAAAGTCAACTCAACGTCATCTCACACACACCTCGCCAAAAATTGTATATTTATGTTTACAACTAGATTATAGTTTAATTAGTTTATATACACTACAGTACAGTAGACATGGTAGACCGGATGTCAGACACTTCGTACCTTTACCTTTTCGTACCCGGGACACTTCGTACCTTGGAGACACTTCGTACCTTGGCAAAGCTGGTCACTTCATACCGTCAGCTGAGTCACTTCGTACGGTCAGTCGAGTCACTTTGTACCGTCGGCCCTCTACTGTTGGGGCCCTCTACTGTTTTATGTCAGTAAAATGTCATCTTGTTATGAATGCTTGTTTGTTATTTTAATGAAGTGGTACATTTTTTTATCTACTGTTCTTTTCTTTCGACAAAACTAATTAAAACTTATTTATCAATATTTATTGACTACGTTATAAGAAAAACCTAAATATTTTCTTCTTATTCGTTTTTAATATTTTAGATAAGTTTTGTTAATTTTTATAACTGTTCTTTTCGACAAAAGTGATTTTAAAAAAACTAATCACAACTTATTTATCAATTGTTAATATTTATTACGTTATAAAAATATTTATTTTCAATTTACATAAATTGTTATTTTAACATGCAACAAATCGTTAGTTGGTGCTCAATCCATATCGAGTCTAGTCAGAACTGGTCATTAATGAGTCTTTGGCAGCGTGACCCTCTCGAAACGAGGCAGAAAACCATAATCAGTTCGAGGTACGAAAGGTACGAAGTGTCTTGTGTGAAGGTACGAAGTGACTCGGCTCAGTGTCCAGGGTACGAAGTGTCCAAAGTCACTTCGTACCTTGTAAAAGGTACGAATAAGTACCAAGTGTCCCGGGTACGAAAAGGTAAAGGTACGAAGTGTCCTGACACCAGTAGACCCACCAGTATTAAACAGCAACTGAACTGGCCTGGGGCACTGTACAACTCCTTTTGAACTTTTGACTTTGATACTTGCGCTGATTGCCAGTCATCTCTCCCCCTGGCAGAGTCGCCCCTCACAAAGTCGCCCCCTGCAAAGTCGCCCCCCAGCAAGCTCGCCCCCTCCAAGTACAAACTCGACCCTTCACAATGTCGCCCCCTACAAAGTCGCCTCCCGCCAGAGTCGCCCCTATGCATTTTTTTGCTATTGTTGCAATGATTTTCTAAGGGGAAATTTTGTTGTTTTTAACTTGATTCAAGAAAGGGAATCCTTAAAGACTTTATACATTTTTGTTTAGGATAAATAACTTAATAACTATAACTAATTGAAAAACAACAAATGACAAAAATTCTCCCGTTGTAACTCAGTATTTAATTTTTAAAAGAAATTCAAGAAACATTAATTTAAACAAACTTTACAATAAACGGCCGCACTAAATTGATGTGTGACAAAAATTTGAATAGCCATAACGTACAAAATCAACAAAGCTTAACAGTTACTTAATAAACATAAAAGATTTCTCACAAAAATATACTGTATGGTATTTTAAAAAAACTAAACTGTCGGGGGGTGACTCTGGCGGGGGGAGACTTTGTAGGGGGCGACTTTGTGAGGGGCGACTTTGTGAGGGGCGACTTTGTGAGGGGCGACTTTGCCGGGGGGCGAGATGACTGGTTTCCCTTGCGCTGTACTCCTCTTTTTAAAATCTTTACTTCGATGGTCAGGCTGTAGTTTGTACCCTCCTCTTTATAAAATGTTGACTTTGATGGCCCGCTGTACTCCTCTTTTTGAAATGTTGACTGTGCCAGTTGCGCTGTACTCCAAGCTCTTTTTAAATTTTGACTCTGGAGGTCTTAGTCAAAATTTCAAAAAAAAGAGGAGTACAGCGCCCTAGTTACTGAGTCTAAACTTACGACATTAATACTGACATTATAATATAGATTAAGGGTTTACTTCTATATAAAAGCCCCCCAAAATGAAATGTAAATTAATTTCATCCAATAAAGCCTAAGTAGTTCAAAATGGCTGATTCAAAATAGATACTGCGACCTCTGACATGGCTGAAGATGAAACAAATTGTTGTGACCTTGTTCTTTCATTACATGCTCTAACTTCTTTCAAGAAAACAATTTAGTTGTACTCTTTTAAAAGCAGATGAATTTAGAAGAAAACCTGATAGGCCTTTGTGTCATTATATAATTGCTGATATTTTAGTCTTTCTCCTGATATTAGGTCGAAAACCCCAAAGGGAAAGACCTTTTGGTCATCAGGTGTAAACAAACAGCTTCAAGATGCCAGGGGACAAAGGCACAGGAAAGACGGATATGGAGCGGATCGGATTATTCCAGGAGATGGATTATGTCACCATTGGTGACAAATACAAAATGCCCGGAACAAGTGAGTTTTGTCTGTCCTTGTGATCAACATTCTTTGCTTAAACAGCAAGCACCAAATTTCTGCGCTAGCTGTGAAAGCGAAGAATGCCTAGCAACGTGGAGTATAAACAATTTTCAGCATGAAAACCGATATCCTTAACTTGGGTTGTATTAATCAAAATCAGCTGTTGCCTTTTAACAGTTTTCAGATACAGTTTTCACAAATGTGACCCGCTCTATCAAATTTTGAAAATTGAGTTATGCATACCCATGTTAACAAGTAACTCACTGGCTTCCTAGCAATACCATTATTATTTCCGTAGCTTATTCCAGTCAGAAGTTATCGGGCAATGAAAAAAGTATACAAGACAAGGCCACTTCCATTTTTTTACGACGTGTTTATTTAGATAATCGTTTTTAACAACTAGCTATTGTAGCTATGCGTACAAACATGCTCAAGAAAACATACCTTTTGTGGATTTATTCATCTTTTCAATTAAAGGTAAGACCATGACAAGAAAGATCAAGTTTTGTTTAACCTAATACCACCGAAATCGCGGAATCGGTTTTTGTAGTGTTTTTTCATGATTTTCGATTGTCAACAACTATTGTATGGCGAATTACACGTAAACGTGATTTCCGAGACATTCCTCATTTTGATAGAGCGGGCCACAAATATGACTTCATTTCAGAGGGAAATATTTCACAGAAAAAAATGGTTCAAGTATGAACTTCATAATCAGTACATTTTTAGACTGAAATTAAACAACGATGTGTTTAATCCTGACCAATCCTGTATATTATTACCTTTACAAATTTGTTGATCACTTTTGAATTTGTTTGTGTAGAAACGTTCAACGTCACGGCTTACACTGGCAAACAGATGCTACCCGGAGGAAGTAAGATTCGAACGGCAGGACAGGGGGGCTACTTCAGCGAGAAATTCACAAGGGTCATGGAGTCGGAGGCCTACAGTGATCCAGTCAAAATGAGGAGACAGTATAAACTCAAAGAGAGCAAGAAGAACTTGGGGAAGGCATTCTTGCCGAGCAGTGGAACAAAGATGCAGTAAGTTATTTTTTTATTTTATTTATTAAGATTATTTATTAAAAACTTTCAAAAGTCACCGCAAGAGGCCGAATTGAATTTGAATTACAATATTAAAAAATAAAGGTAAACATATGATTAAAAGGTAAAATAGCCACACACAAAAAACCTACAATAAACACTAATACACTCAAAAAACAGGTGAATACGAAGGAGAATACAGGAAATAACGACAATAAAAGGACGGAAAGCAATCCAAGTAGGCATTTAGTGCTCAATATGGGGGAATGGTGTACCTATTGCGTCTTCATTGTGTGCGTGGAATCTCAGAAATTATTTAGAAAATTTTAGGGGGTACAGAATTGCAAGAGGAAAATAGTTTGTGGGAACATTGAGGGGGATACCCTCTGCCCCAAATGGGGCTTGATAGACAAGTTGGTTCTCCGGTATTTTATAAACTCATTCCCGGTTGCTTACAGTAATTGACTCGCGTTAACAGCATGGCCCAATTTCATAAAGGTGTTAAGCAGAAAATTTGACAAATTTCTTTGCTAAGCAGAAAATGAGGGGGGCACCTGCCAGTCACAACAATGCAAAGTTTATGTAATTTTGGCTGGTAACCTGTTTCTGCTAAGCAATACTTTTCTATGCTGAGTAAGTTTTTGTGCTTACAGGCATTATGAATTTGGGCCCAGGCCTGATGCTTCACGGAGGCAATCGCCTTTAATGCCCCTGTTCATTCATTGGTGCCCCTTCAAATTTTCCAATAAAAATGTACAATTTCCTCATAGAGGTGCCTTTTACCAAGGAGGAAATGCCTTGGTGCCCTTGCCCTTTCAAAAAAACAACACTAGGTTGGTATTTAGATCGCTGGAACTGGCAAAATTACCTCCTTATAACAGGAATGTTGTTATAAAAGGACATCAAAACAGAGAATCGCAAAGCAGAAAGGAGATTCAGGACTTCAGAATGTTCTCTTTTTGGCCGGTAACAAGATTGCTGGAACCGGCCAAATTAGCTCTTTATAAGAAGAACGTTGTTATAAGAGGACAGCAAAACAAAGAAACTGAAAGCAGAAGTGAAATTCAGGACTTCAGAATGTACTCTTTATAAGCAGAACCTTTTTACAACATTGCTCTTTATAACGAGGGTTGACTGAGACAATACCTTGATCGCTGTATCCAGCTCCACGTATCTGGTCGATCCGGTCTTCGATCATGCCGTGATGGTACGCTGCTGTCAGAACCTAGGTCAAAAAACACTTACACGGACAAAGCCTTCGCAACTGCTGGCTCTAAGCTTTGGAACAATATACCCTCTCACATCAGATCACTGGACACTGTTTCGTCATTCAAAAACAACTTAAAAACTCACCTGTTTCCAGTAGCCCTGTAAAATGTATTTGTTTTTCATTACCTCTTGTTGCTACTAAGCGCCATGATCTTGATGGAATGGCGCTATAGAAATCCTGTTATTATTATTATTATTATTAATACTATACTCAGTGTAGTGCAATTTGTGTCAATCATACACTTTTTTCTTATCATAGGAGTGGTCTTGGCAACCATTATGGTACCTTAGGGGGCGCTGTGGGAGCCTTCAGCCCAGTCAAGAAAGCAGGAAAACCCTACAAAACAGACGGACGAAACTTTACAACCAATCCAGGAAAGATCGGAACAGGCTACGGGTGAGTTCTTTTTACAAATTTGTTTTGAAGTTAAATGCCAAAGTGCACCAAGTTTTTCGAATGCAGTCATATGTTAAAGTCCACAAAAGTTAAATGAATTGATAAACAAATACTTCTACAGAAATCAGTGTATGCTGTTTATTACAACTTCGTTGGTCCCGGAGCTTTATCCAGAGGCGCTGGGATAGGCTGATGTGTACACATGCGCGTTGGACGGTTCCCCTGACCTAAACCCCCGGTCACCTCTTCCTGTTAACGAAAGATCCAACTGTTAATAATAATGTAGCTCTATTGTGTAAATCCATACTTTGCCTTGTATTAAAAATACTAAGAGCTCGATTGCAACATCCTTCTTGCAACTTTGGTTTAAATTATCGTTTACATTATCCATTGAGCCCTCCATGCATTATCATATCGTTTGTGTACATGTTGTGATTGTGGGTATTGTGCCAATCAGCAGTACACTTGTTTCCATCATGCATCACTACATCCTGAACTAATATTCATACAATCTCATCAGCCCATTCCGGCGGTCTTGGATGAGACCGTGGGGCTGTGCAAATAATTCACGCATGATTACATTATTTACGCGGTCTTTGCAGTCGCCAGAGCTATATCAATTTCAACTACTCTAATCACTCTGAATTCCGGAGGCTGCTTTAATTTGAAAGCAATTCTTCCATTTGTTTTTGTGCAGATACCCTACATTAACCATTGGCAAGGGCTACACATATTCTTCAAATCCATACAACAAAGGAAAGGAGTTGAGACGGGTGAGTGAATATTATACTGATACTTTGTACATTCAACAAGTTAATCCATGGCAAAAAAAAAAGTTTGAAATGACAAGGATCTATTTGTGCGGTTTATAAATAAAAAAAATATTTCAAAGTAACTCTTAATAAGAAGTATAACTACAATTAAATAGTGAACTTGCGGGTACAACCATGTATTAAATCTCTTCTGTGGGAGTGTTGGCTCTGAAAAGAGCCGGTGTGGTCTCAACTTTTCGAGCAGTATACTCTGCTTGTCTTCAGGAGAAAGTAACTCTTGTACACAACAACAAAGTATAGTTACTGTACATGTATGACTCAAATTGTCCCCATTCTGATTTTGATATTTGTTTTTTGCAATGCTAGACTTACCCATAAAATAGCAGTCATAACAAATAACATCCAAAGGTGGACATTATTGGTTATCTCAAAAGCGCGAGTGGAATATGGAAAAAAAAATAGCGCAGCCGTGTCCCATATTTAATAAGCAGTGCCAATAAGACTGATGAAGACCAAGTTAAATATGGGAGGCAAATTTTTTTTTTTTGCACTCTCCATCAGGAGCGTACGTGTGATAATGAATAGCGCAATACGCGGTGTTTAGAAAAGCGCAATACACAGGGTGTGATATGGCCTGTGCGATGTAGGTTTATAACACACCTCTTGTTGCTATATATGGGTTGACCAATCAGAATCGAGGATTCAAGTTTGTCTGAAGATATTAAGCAACATTTATATTTAAAATTATTAATTTCAGACCTTTCTCTTTCTGTCTGTGAATAAAGTTTTTTACAAAATCTCAAATCCTGACTTTCTCACTTTTCAACCAACAGAAAGAGCTGGAAGCGCATAAAAGCCAAACAAGAGGTGGCGCCTTCAAGCTCGGAATGCACCCAAATTCCATGTTTGACTCTAACCCATATGCTACTGACAAACCCTTGCCTCCGATCAAAAAGACTGGCACACCAAAGAGGGATGTCAAGCCGTTCAGACCAAGCCATCCTGCAAAAGCAGTAAGTAGAAATTTTATTTAAAAGTATTCCAAGTTCAGGTGAAATAGGAACATTTTTATTGAGTATAATTATGGCTGATGTACATGTACAAATCGTGTGGGCTTCGTTAGATTTTTCAAGGCTATTTAACCCTTTCAATATCGCATTTTTTATAGGGGTCACGCTGCTGTGTACCGCATTTTTTTCGCACAAAAAGCAACGTGCAATGTTCAGCAGTGGTGTTCACTTTTTCCAATCTTTATTTTCTTTGTGAAGACATACTTTAGTGGAAAAACTTTGTACATACAATTTGTAGCTTATGAAATGACCTTTCATATGATGTCCAATTTATATTATCTTCATGTCCTTTGCCACCTCAGTCGGCACGAATGGGTCGAGGCCCGCCGAGCCCACGCCCAAGACCACGGCGTTGAAGTGCTCGGTCCAGCTACCGGTATATCGTAAGGATTGCTGTCAACATCGGACGTGCCTTGCAACAAAACATCACGAGTTTCATCCGAATATTCACTAGGTTCTTCTTCAGATATTTCTGATTCCAATTCAGAGTTTCTACTGACAAATATTTCAACCAAAACCTCTGGGTAACGAACAGCTATGCTGGTGATTATTTGCCGGGAAAACGGAAGCGTGAAATCTGGACGTACTGTTGCATGCAATGTTGTTATTCTCGGAAAATCGTAATGGCGACCCCCTATACAACACACACCATTGTAAAGCATGGTAAACAAGCTACCAGTCCATATAAGGTTCAACAACAGAGGGCACTAAATAAAATAAATACAGGCTCCCAAACACCGCGTTTTTTCCCCCCAAATACCGCGGCTTTTAACGTCGAGTAAACTCGACAATGGTAAGAAAGCATTATATACACTGCGCGTGGTCGAGTAAACTCGACAATGGCATTGAAAGGGTTAAAGGCACTGGACACGTTTGGTAATTGTCAAATACCAGTATTCTCACCGTTGCTCGTTATCAAGTAAGTTTTTATGCTAATATATATTTTGAGTATTTACCAAACGTGTCCAGTGCCTTTAATAACAATTTCGCTGATTTTTTTAGGGCAAAAAAAAGGGAAACAATATCATGCCTGCAAGTTGTACACTGGGGCATGATGCTTTGTTTTTGAAAGGGCAAGGGCACCAGGGTATTTTCTCCTTGGTGAAGGGCACCTCTGGGAAAATGTAAATTTCTATTCAAACATTTCAAGGGGCACCAAGACCAAGGCAATAAGCCTTTTTGAGTTATGGCGGACACAATGCTACAACACTATATTAGGTTCGGGCAAATTTGTCTGTATGCACCCAAACTAAACAGTGCATTCCTATAGTGATCCATCATATCTCAAAAAGGCTATTGACTTGGGGCAACGGAGGCAATTGACCCTTCCCACGAAATATGTAAATTGCGCATCACGCGTGCGCACTAACAGTTAGCAAAATGATGGACCATCGCGCCTTTTTGTATGGGGGATGGTGGTGGCGTAACGCAGGCGCGTTTGTGTGTGTCTGCTTAGTGCACATCTCTATGGCGTTTGCCAACCATGTCTGTACGTTTGTGTGAATGTAATTAGCATATTTCATGGGAAGGGTCTATTGTCTCCTTCAAGTATCAGGCCTTAATAACACTGCCTCTGAGGAATTTTTTGCTAAGATGTGACTTAAATACACTGCCTCTGAGGAATTTTTTGCTAAGATGTGACTTAAATCCTTCAATATCATCCTCTCCTATGTTACTCCACACCAACCTGGTTTGGACTTCAATTAGATTTGAATGCCTGACCCAGTGATAAGCAATTTTCAGTTGGGCCTACTGACCCCATACAGTCCTTCTGAACCTTTCACTTTGTCAAACGGATAGAAGAATTTGAGACTGTGGAGGTTAATCATTGGGGCATTATTAAATTGTCGTGTTGAAACATTAAGTAAGCTTTTAATTTCACAATATGTCTCATATCAAAAACATGTTTGTCCAAAATGGTCTGATTTTTTTTCAGTTGAACAGGTTGGCTCAGTGGTTTCTGTCCCTGCCTTTCATCTCTGTGGACCCTGGTTCGAATCCCACCTCAGACTGGAGCCTTGCATGTGGATTGGGTTTTCAGTCCCCACCTGATTGCGTGGGTTTTCCAAATTGGGGTTTTCCTCCCACATCTAGAACTGAACATTTCTTCTCGTTTCCTAGGCAATCCTGTCTTTGGCGTTAATTGTGCTGTTGGACACATGCTGTTTTATAACGCATTATAAAAAAGTCAAATGTAGGAGACATTTTTGTGAACGAACTCAGTGATTACATTATAAATAATACACTAGTATTGACTAGTGTATTATTTCTAATGTTAATGATATAAACTTGAAAGCGTCATGAATTGGGAAAAAATCATGTAGAAATATCTTAACAATATCTACCTCTTTATGTATTGCAGATCGGTGGGTCTAAAGCTGGCACATTTGACTCGTATCCATCACATTCTAACGACCCCTACAAACCAAAGAGGAAGAAGGGACCACCTCCAATGAACAGCACTGGCAAGATATTCATGCCATCTCCAGGCCCCAAAACTGCAACCACAACATCCATTATTAACCAGAATGTTGTCAAGTAAGTTCAACATAAAGATTCTCTATTTGTTTTCTTTCTTTTTTCTCTTTTTGGAGAAGGGGGGGGGTAAACTTAAAAACAGGTGTTCAAGATACCACACTATAATTGCATGAGATGAGTGCCTTAAAAGTTGACACTATTTTATATTTCACTCACCTAGCTTATATTGCAATTACTAATAAAGGAGTAAAGAGTGGCAACAAGGTCTGAATTGGCCGGTTAAACCAAAAGGGTAGTGGACGGGCGATAAAGGACCGACAAGATTGCATGACCACGACCGTGTAAGGTTTTAAACAGCCATTTAAGACCACTGAGTCTCTTCTCTCATATTCCCATTCATAAATGCCACTTTTTCGTTAAAAATTTAAAATATGTAAAACTTGTCTGTACTTTTTTACTTCCTGTCACGTCCTTGGGCTCTGTTTTGCAAAGGGTCAAACTACATTAGAGCTCAACTGTGTGCGTGTGCGCGTGTACTCATGTCTTTTACGTTGAGTAAGGTGTGTATTGATTGCATTATGCGTAAATTAGGGCCACACAAAAGCTTGCACGCCACACTTCTCACCATATCACTTGTTTAAACATGGCAAAGTGAACTCCTCGCCCGACCAATCAGAATGGATAAACTGTCCCAGATATTTATGAATGACCAATCAGAAATTGCATTCTGTAAATTCTCACAGGAAAACAAATTGTGAACTCCAAACTGTCATGAACTTAATAAAATATTGATGTGCTTTTTTTCTCTATTTATTCTCAGGAGCATCAATAGTACAAATTACAGGCAAGTTGTTACGTCAGTATAATTCAAGAGCTGATGTAGCGCCATCTTGAACCTCTACTTCCCGACGACAGAACATCATGTGGACACCGCATCCTGTCTTCTAGTCTCTTAACTGAAGTCATCTCAAGGAATGCCTCCCATCAGACTTCCACCAGGCCATCTGCTGTTTGTTGATCAGCTGTGTTAACATCTTCCAGTAAAGTGACTCAGTTCTGGGATTAGAAGTGTCTGTACCCCCTTTCACTCCAATAATCTTTCTTAACCACTTGACGTTGGTATTTTTTTTCAAATCACTGCCCATCAGCAGTATAACTTTTCGGAACATTTTGGAGCTTCTTGAGTAAATGTTTTCCTTTGAAAATATCGTTTCCACAATGAAACCCAGACTTAACAAAGGAAAGACAACAAAGGTTCTCAAATTAATTCTGGGATTTGATGTTGTTGAGAAGGCACTCACTGTGATTCACAGAATCTCGGCTGTGAGCCACGGCCAAAAATCTGCCATTGTATGCTTTGCTTTTCAGAACACTCAGACTTACCTCCCATCCAGCTGAATAAATTGACATACATTAGTGGCAGCCAGTCCATTCTTGTATGCCACATTCATACAACAGGACAAAGGTCTGGAATCCGGGGTTACACAATAACCACTGGAAAGGGATTTTACAAGCCATGTTTTCCAGAACCTGTGGTCGCTCTTTGTACAGGTGAAATGAAGGGTATCACAGTAGGTGCCTGCCTGTGCAGGTTACAAACTGGAAAGTCTGGTCGGATATAATTGTCAGCCATTCAGCAAAAAAATTGAGGACACTCTGAAGTTGTTCCGGCAGTAAACAATGCCCGCTGTAAGTCTGTCCCCCCAAAAAACACTTCATCCAGCGTAAAGTGGTTAACAAAACAAAATTATTAAGAGTTAACAATTCTATTCCATGTGTTATTAACACTTGTATAGCCATACATGAAACAAATTTGTAATCAACTGTCTTATATACTATTGTTTGAGCTGCATTCAAACAAATGAAGCTTCCGGTTTGCATGTTGTTTTTGCATTCCTTAATTTAGTCCAACAAAATATCCGTTCTTTTTTACAAGTGCTGTTCTTTGAGTCAATAAGGACTAAATAGTTGTAAATAATAAATATAAATTGTACATATTTATTTTAAGTACCTATGCATAGGTATGGAATGGTTCCGTCCTTTTTAATAGTCTTTTTTGTACAATTCAAACAGGTCAGATAGGTCTCTTTGTAAACGAGTCTTCAATCATTTCATTTTTTACGTAACTAGCAGGAAAATCCAAGACTACAGCAAAAGATAACAGGCAGGGGAAAAGATCTTCATTTACAATTAATTTTCTGAGCTATGGCTTTTTTGGCTTCAATCATGACAAAGTCTTGTAGCTTGAGATGCAATGATAGGCAGACAGAGTGATATTGGCTGTGTTTGAATTGGCGGATGCTGCTTCGGCTACCACTGGATCGATGAGAGCCCAGTCAATGCTATTGACTTGCACTGGTAACAAACCCTGTTTTTTTTCCGAACAAATGATATAACATTTAAATCCAACGCCCTATCATGGTCAATGGATAAGATTTGTGTGTAAAGAACAAAACATGTTCCTTTTGCAAGAATGAAAAGTACTATTAAAACAGTGTATAAGAATAATTATACCTAAATTGTTTGTCTCATTTGGTTGTTAACTTCAATGTTTCCAACGATCCAATAACAGCAATTTGCAAGGCTTACCCCTTGTGATTTAAGCAAAACAACAGTCTAACACGAAGAAACTTGCAAGGCTTACCCCTTGTGATTTTATCAAAACAACTGTGCAAAATGGAGAAACTTGCAAGGCTTACCCCTTGTGATTTTATCAAAACAACTTTGCAAAATGGAGAAACGTGCAAGGCTTACCCTTTGTGATTTTATCAAAACTGTGCAAAATGGAGAAACTTGTAAGGCGTACCCCTTGTGATTTTATCAATACAACTGTGCAAAATGGAGAAACGTGCAAGGCTTACCTTTGTGATTTTATCAAAACAACTGTGCAAAATGGAGAAACTTGTAAGGCGTACCCCTTGTGATTTTATCAAAACAACTTTGCAAAATGGAGAAACGTGCAAGGCTTACCCTTTGTGATTTTATCAAAACTGTGCAAAATGGAGAAACTTGTAAGGCGTACCCCTTGTGATTTTATCAATACAACTGTGCAAAATGGAGAAACGTGCAAGGCTTACCCTTTGTGATTTTATCAAAACAACTGTGCAAAATGGAGAAACTTGTAAGGCGTACCCCTTGTGATTTTATCAAAACAACTGTGCAAAATGGAGAAACTTGCAAGGCTTACCCCTTGTGATTTTATCAATACAACTGTGCAAAATGGAGAAACTTGCTAGGCTTACCCCTTGCAGTGATTTTATCAAAACAACTTTGCAAAATGTTGGTCATGATTGAGGCAAGTAATGAGTACATGTTCAGTTTAAGTGACGAGAGCAAAGCAGTGTTGTTCATGTTTTGAGGCTAGTATTAGGGTACATATGTTCACTCAGCTTAAGTGAACAAGAGCAGTAATAGTAATACAGCAGTGTTGGTCATGTTTAAAGCTAGTAATGAGTTCATGTTCAGTTTAAGTGAACAAGAGCAGCATTATTATTATTTTTATGGAAAATAATTACAGCATTGCTGTCGTGGTTTTAAACTTCAGAGAACTGCTTGGGCAAGACTATTAATTATGTATACTCGTTTTCGGGGGTTTTATAGTAAGTCTCGATAAGACCCTTTAGGGTACTGATTTTTATTAATGTTTGCGCCTTATGTGCGTTTTTAGAAGTGGCAAATTTACGTTTAAACACATTATGTAGAAGACAGTCGCCAAGTTACAGGTGCTTGGGTTAAGGGGATGGGACCACAAATGCGTTTTAATCTGGATTATGAGGCATCGTTATATCGAAATCAGGCAATATCTTAAAAAGTTGCCAACGTAGACAACTCAAACCCAAAATGTTCTGCTCCTCGCACTCCGTTTCACCTATAGATGGACTAGTAGTCATTATGCCTGGGTGTGGCTGGCTGGAGATTGGCATGATTAAACTGGGGCCTATGGCAAACGTTAATTAGCCATCATTTATTAAACTTAAATACAAAAACCACACTCCATGTAATTTGATATTTATTTTTAATTTATCTATTACTGTTTCTTCATTTCATTTCCACTCTAGTTAAATTACATCAACCTACCCAGCTAGCCATTCCCCAGCATGTTGATTTTTATACTGTAAGCCAATGTCCCCTACCCTCAAATCGAGACCCCGTCCCAGTCATCTACCCATTTTGATTTATGTAGTCATGTCCAACAGTACACATCCCAGAAAACTACTACCAGTCCAACTATCGCATTTCTGTTCATTACCGGTGTCGCGCACTGAGCATTCCGGCGTACTAAGCATTCCGGCGTACTAAACGCCGTTCCAGAATATGACTAAATATAATACATTACGTCATGTCATGCCTGCGCGCAGCAAGCGAAAGTAGTCAATTTTGTGTCGCACTGAGTGTTCCTCTAGTCTCTAGCTGTCATGGCGTCGCTCATGAGCTGTAGTACTACTACTAGTAGTGATGAACGCACAACGGCATGTCAAGTCGTTTCGTAATTCTAGGTGTGAAGACATCAATAATAATTCATTACCTTACCAGCGGGAGGTATGTGGAAGGCCTGACAGAGGGGGAAAAGAGGGCTGTACGTGCCCAATCTTAGAAATATTCTTACGACGCGGTATTGTCTGACAATTTTAGAGCACGAGAAGGAGACCACGTCACCAACACGGCTGGAACGAACAGTACGGCCGCGCATGCGTACGTCACCTGGAACGCTCAGTACGCCGGAACGTCGAGGACGTGACACCGGAGAGACCTTGCGGGAGCCAGTTGCGTAACCCTGTGGTCTTCGACAAGCCCAGGTGATTGGAACCAGCCAAAGAAAACGACAGGTACCTGATTACCACCTAACACCAGATAAACATATAGTAGGGTTTGGGTACTCGACGGCTTGATGCCATGACGCGATATTCAAAATGGCCTCCAGCCATGCTTTATTTATGTTTTACACCGTGGATGTATTACGATCATTTGATGTGATTTATTGTCTCTAGAGGTAAGCTTTATCGTGTAGTTAATTTAAGTTTAAAATGTAGAATAGGAATAGGCCTCATGGAGGCCCCTCATCGAGCCCGTGTAAACACTAAGATTGTCATAAAAAGGGTAATGTTGTCGTTCCTATTTCCACCTTCATGCACGTAAACAACGGCACTTGAAGGTACAACACCCGGAAGTAAACGTTTGGCCCATCGTAGGTCATTGCACTGTGCCAGTCAATGGCAACTAACTGGCCGTCGATCAAATGAAACAATTGACTTTTCTTTTTAGAGTTTCTCGGTTACCTAATCTTTTACCACTTGTACTATTGGAGTTTTCATAATTTTATTGTATTTCTTCCTCAATGCGTGGACTGGACAGCTAGTTCATAGTTGTAGGCACAATCGGTGATCAATGTGAGGGCCCAGGCCTACATGTTTCTAAAAAGGGAATTAGCCTTCATGTAACGCCAGCTGTTGTAAACCGCCTACCAACAAAATGACATGTTGTATCATCAACAGAATTGATAAAGGTGAGACGTTTTGACCTTTGCAGAGTCTTTCTCGAAGGCTGACGTTCTAAAACGGGTTAAAGTTTGGCACCTACAAGGAACATGTACGACCCATAATGATAACAATGTTTTAAAATTTAGATTTTTCGACTTTTTCCTTGCCGAAAATAATATAAATTTGGGAGTTCTAGGGGCCTATTTTCAGTTATATAATAAAATTACGAAATTGAATGAGTCTTGCGGTCTGATGAAATTGAATGATTTTATTTGACCAGTGAATGCTAAATTGGTGAAATTGAATGACTCCTTCAAACTGTTGAATGCTGCTTCAACGGAGCATTCGTTTTCAAACGAAATTGAATGAGCCAGGAGTTAAAATGAATGGATTTTTGTTGAAATTGGCCGGGAAAACCTATAATAAAATGCTACAATCATTACTCCTGATGCTGTAGATAAATACGTATTGTAATTTAATGTTAAACTATAAAGAAACTAAATATTAAATAATTCTTGAATGATATTTATTTAAACAAAACAATTCAACGAACTCCTGTACCCAAAATCCTAGCTGAAAAAAAAAGAATCCCCGATATCGACCATTTAAAGAAGCTGAATTCTTCGGCTAATTTTATGTTCACAGTGTGAGACGCAGCCACAAACTCCCCACACCAAACAGCTCTATCCAATTCCCCTTTTGTACCCCCCTAAACAATTATACACAAATTTTGGAAAATAAACAATAAATTCAGTTGAAAAAACACCTGTATACAACTTAGTCCAATCATCCAGTCCATACCCGAACCCGGTCTCTTCCCGATGTATTTTTCAAACCCTAACGAAACCCCTCAACCGAACTTCACGCAAAATCTAGCGAGAACACCGGTGAAATGTTCACTTCTTGCCCTTGCTACTTTCCACTCACCACGGCATGAACGAGCCTCTAAGACCCTTTAAATTCAAGCTCTAAGCATTCCTTCGTTCCACAACGAGTACCACCGAGTCAGACACTCAAATATTATCCAAAAAACACATGTGAAATTACGGTTTGGCTCTTCGCTACAATTTATGTCCTTGGTCACAATCCACTCATGGTCATCAACCCGGCTACCCGGCTAACCCTCTCCAAGTCAATGCATCATCCCAAGAACACTGGTGGAACCAACGCTGTTATTCCCGCCGTCATGTTGATTCCAGCTTACCAAGACTGGAGACCCGCCACCCTCCCCCGCATTAACTCCCATCCATCAGTAGTCAGACCAATAATTCCATATACCGTTTCATATGTGCACTAATTTTCTATACCTACAGCGTGTGCCTTGAACCCACATATCTTTCAAGTCCGAACCTAACTCCATTATGCCTATGTTTCCTTAGTAAACTAATGGTCCATACTAAAAGCGTGTGTCTTCCACTCGATTTTTTTTCTGAGTCGGAACCAAAGAGTCACCTGAGTGTATTATACCAATTCCTAAGTAAACTAATGGTATAGCGTGTGCCTTCTACTCGCAAATTATTTACTCGCCAAGTATAAAGCAAGGATTTCCCTATGCCATAGTACCATGCGTAGGCCTACTCTGTTAACTAAATTATTAAACTAGTAACGGTCTATACCTAAAGCGTGTGCCTCCAATTCGAATTATTTTCTGAGTTCCCTGTATACTTATACCTACTCCTACAGTAAACTAATGGTATATCGTGTGCCTTCCACTCGCAAATTAATATTTACTACGAAGCACTGATTTCCCAATGCCATAGTATCCTGTGTAAAGTATTCCACTCGCGAATTATTTTCTAAGTATAAAGCACTGAATTCCCATGCCATAGTATCCAATGTAAAGTATGAACCGAAGGTTCATCAAGTTCAAAATGCATATGTTCCTGGGGGGGACCCAAGTGGGTGTCGTGGAAGGGTGGCTGACTCCGAAGCCAGAGGTCCCCGGTTCGAGCCCCAGTGGTGACAAGGCTCGAGGCCGCGAAGAGAGTGGTGGCCGTGAGACTCACCGCGCGGTGTGACGCGCCGCCCATTCGAGGATGGGAAGGAAACTTAAAACTTAAAACGAACCTCTGCACTTTTTTTCAAAGATTGTTTAAAAAAAATAAAAGATGGTTCTTTAAAACGCCTCGAATTTATATGCAACGGGATTCGATCCCGGGACCTTTCGGTCCAGAGTCTGGAGCCCTTCCATTGGGCCACTGCTCCTCTTACTTAAGATGTGTTCGAGTTTAATTTTAAACCTTAGAATGAACAACTTTAAGTCAATAATGTACAAAAAGAACAGCCGGGATTCGAACCCAGTACCTTTGGGTTTAGAGTCCAGAGCCCTTCCATTGGGCCACTGCTCCTCTTACTTAAGATGTGTTCGAGTTTAATTTTAAACCTTAGAATGAACAACTTTAAGTCAATAATGTACAAAAAGAACACCCGGGATTCGAACCCAGTACCTTTGGGTTTAGAGTCCAGAGCCCTTCCACTGGGCCACTGGTCATCTTACTTAATTTGCGTTCGAGTTTAATTTTAAACCTTAGAATGAACAACTTTAAGTCAATAATGTACAAAAAGAACAGCCAGGATTCGAAACCAGTACCTTTGGGTTTAGAGTCCAGAGCCCTTCCATTGGGCCACTGCTCCTCTTACTTAAGATGTGTTCGAGTTTAATTTTAAACCTTAGAATGAACAACTTTAAGTCAATAATGTACAAAAAGAACAGCCGGGATTCGAACCACCGGGATTCGAACCCAGTACCTTTGGGTTTAGAGTCCAGAGCCCTTCCACTGGGCCACTGCTCCTCTTGCTTGTGATGTGTTCCAGTTTAATTTTAAACCTCAGAATGAACAACTTTAAGTCAATAATGTACAAAAAGAACACCCGGGATTCGAACCCAGTACCTTTGGGTTCAAAGTCCAGAGCACTTCCACCAGGCCACTGGTCCTCTTACTTTAAGTGCGTTCGAGTTTAATTTTAATCCTAGAACATTAAATCAACAAGGCCAAAAAGTAAACTACTTGTAATTAAAGCATGTTCCTTCCAATCACAATTTATTTACTAAGTGTAAAGCAAGGATTTCCATATGCCATAGTACCATGCGTAAACCCAATGGTTTTACCTCGTTCAAATAGAACACCAGGGAATTGAACCCAGGACCTTTGCGTTCAGAGTCCGCAGCTCTACCATCGGGCCAACGCTCCTCTTAATTAAACTGCATTCGAGTTTGGTTAAATATCAAATCAAAAACGGACAAGTAGAAAACATAAGTATGAACAACTTTAAATCAACAACGTGTAAAAAAAAGAACAGCCGGGATTCGAACACAGTACCTTTGGGTTCAAAGTCCGAAGCCCTTCCGCTGGGCCACTGCTCCTCTTACTCTAGAGTGCGTTCAAGTGTAATTTAGCCCTAGAACATCAAATCAACAACGGCTAAAAGTAAACTGGTGTATAGCGTGTGCAAATTATTTACGTGTAAGTCAAGGATTTCTTTTTATCACAGTGCCCTGCAAATCCAATGGTTTTACCTCGTTCAAAAAGAACACCCGGGAATTGAACCCAGGACCTTTGCGTTCAGAGTCCGCAGCTCTACCACCAGGCCAACGCTCCTCTTAATCAAACTGCATTCGAGTTTGGTTAAATATCAAATCAAAGACGGACAAGCAGAAAAAATAAGTATGAACAACTTTAAATCAACAACGTGTAAAAAAAAGAACAGCTGGGATTCGAACACAGTACCTTTGGGTTCAGAGTCCGAAGCCCTTCCGCTGGGCCACTGCTCCTCTTAATCAACAGTGCGTTCAAGTGTAATTTAGCCCTAGAACATCAAATCAACAACGGCTAAAAGTAAACTGGTGTATAGCGTGTGCAAATTATTTACGTGTAAGTCAAGGATTTCTTTTTACCATAGTGCCCTGCAAATCCAATGGTTTTACCTCGTTCAAAAAGAACACATGGGAATTGAACCCAGGACCTTTGCGTTCAGAGTCCGCAGTTCTACCACCAGGCCAACGCTCCTCTTAATTAAACTGCATTCGAGTTTGGTTAAATATCAAATCAAAGACGGACAAGCAGAAAACATAAGTATGAACAACTTTAAATCAACAACGTGTAAAAAAAAGAATAGCCGGGATTCGAACACAGTACCTTTGGGTTCAGAGTCCGAAGCCCTTCCGCTGGGCCACTGCTCCTCTTAATCAACAGTGCGTTCAAGTGTAATTTAGCCCTAGAACATCAAATCAACAACGGCTAAAAGTAAACTGGTGTATAGCGTGTGCAAATTATTTACGTGTAAGTCAAGGATTTCTTTTTACCATGGTGCCCTGCAAATCCAATGGTTTTACCTCGTTCAAAAAGAACACCAGGGAATTGAACCCAGGACCTTTGCGTTCAGAGTCCACAGCTCTACCACCAGGCCAACGCTCCTCTTAATTAAACTGCATTCGAGTTTGGTTAAATATCAAATCAAAGACGGACAAGCAGAAAACATAAGTATGAACAACTTTAAATCAACAACGTGTAAAAAAAAAACAGCCGGGATTAGAACACAGTACCTTTGGGTTCAGAGTCCGAAGCCCTTCCGCTGGGCCACTGCTCCTCTTAATCAAGAGTGCGTTCAAGTGTAATTTAGCCCTATAGAATATTAAATCAACAACGGCTAAAAGTAAACAGGTGTATAGCGTGTGCAAATTATTTACGTGTAAGTCAAGGATTTCTTTTTATCACAGTGCCCTGCAAATCCAATGGTTTTACCTCGTTCAAAAAGAACACCCGGGAATTGAACCCAGGACCTTTGCGTTCAGAGTCCGCAGCTCTACCACCAGGCCAACGCTCCTCTTAATCAAACTGCATTCGAGTTTGGTTAAATATCAAATCAAAGACGGACAAGCAGAAAAAATAAGTATGAACAACTTTAAATCAACAACGTGTAAAAAAAAGAACAGCTGGGATTCGAACACAGTACCTTTGGGTTCAGAGTCCGAAGCCCTTCCGCTGGGCCACTGCTCCTCTTAATCAACAGTGCGTTCAAGTGTAATTTAGCCCTAGAACATCAAATCAACAACGGCTAAAAGTAAACTGGTGTATAGCGTGTGCAAATTATTTACGTGTAAGTCAAGGATTTCTTTTTACCATAGTGCCCTGCAAATCCAATGGTTTTACCTCGTTCAAAAAGAACACCAGGGAATTGAACCCAGGACCTTTGCGTTCAGAGTCCGCAGTTCTACCACCAGGCCAACGCTCCTCTTAATTAAACTGCATTCGAGTTTGGTTAAATATCAAATCAAAGACGGACAAGCAGAAAACATAAGTATGAACAACTTTAAATCAACAACGTGTAAAAAAAAGAACAGCCGGGATTAGAACACAGTATCTTTGGGTTCAGAGTCCGAAGCCCTTCCGCTGGGCCACTGCTCCTCTTAATCAAGAGTGCGTTCAAGTGTAATTTAGCCCTATAGAACATTAAATCAACAACGGCTAAAAGTAAACAGGTGTATAGCGTGTGCAAATTATTTACGTGTAAGTCAAGGATTTCTTTTTACCATAGTGCCCTGCAAATCCAATGGTTTTACCTCGTTCAAAAAGAACACCAGGGAATTGAACCCAGGACCTTTGCGTTCAGAGTCCGCAGTTCTACCACCAGGCCAACGCTCCTCTTAATTAAACTGCATTCGAGTTTGGTTAAATATCAAATCAAAGACGGACAAGCAGAAAACATAAGTATGAACAACTTTAAATCAACAACGTGTAAAAAAAAGAACAGCCGGGATTCGAACACAGTACCTTTGGGTTCAGAGTCCGAAGCCCTTCCGCTGGGCCACTGCTCCTCTTAACCAAGAGGGCGTTCAAGTGTAATTTAACCCCAGAACATCAACTCAACAACGGCTAAAAGTAAACTGGTGTATAGCGTGTGCAAATTATTTACGTGTATGTCAAGGATTTCTTTTTTCCATAGTGCCCTGCAAATCCAATGGTTTTACCTCGTTCAAAAAGAACACCCGGGAATTGAACCCAGTACCTTTGGGTTCAGAGTCCGCAGCTCTACCACCAGGCCACTGCCCTTCTTCACAAGTTCCCGTTGAGTTTAAATCTAATAAACCTTAGAATTAACAAAACTAATGAAACAAGGTACAAATAAAGAAGAACACATTACTGCAATTGCGTTTGCGTGTAAATTTTACCTCAGAAAGGACAGATTTATTTATTTGAATTTCAAAAAGAAATCTGCAGAACCTGGGACCCATCGTTCAAGAAACCAAAGTCGTTCCACTAGGCTGTTGTGTTTGCCATCTCGTTGCCTCTGATAATAAGATATATACTTTTGAATAACTTACAATGCCGAGGGGAACAGGATTAAAAATATATATGTTTCAGGGATTCGAACCCGGTACCATGGGGTTTGGAGTCCCGATCCTTGTCCACAAGGCCAGTGGTCCTCTGCCTAATTTGCATTTTTATTTGATGTAGAATCTCAGAATGAGTTACCACCGTAGAGAATTATAAACTGATACGATGAAAGGAATGGGACTGGACACGACGGGGTTGTGGCATGCACGGGTGTTTTGGGTGAATAAATGCACGGGACTAAATGTTAGGAGCCAAACTCCGGGACGAATCGGGGTGGGGTGGGGTGGGGTGGGGTGGGGTGGGGTGGGGTGGGGTGGGGTGGGGTGGGGTGGATGTTCACGAGGAGGGCATGATGTGGCCAACAAAATTATTAAATATACAAGTAATTGATTTCTAAATAAAAACAACATGGACTCTTGGTTTTTTTTCTCCAATATTTGAGTTTATTAATTTTATATCGATAAGGTATTCCTTCCAAACACAAATCTAAATTTACACGCAAACGCAATTGCAGTAATGTGTTCTTCTTTATTTGTACCTTGTTTAATTAGTTTTGTTAATTCTAAGGTTTATTAGATTTAAACTCAACAGGAACTTGTGAAGAAGGGCACTGGCCTGGTGGTAGAGCTGCGGACTCTGAGCCCAAAGGTACTGGGTTCAATTCCCTGGTGTTCTTTTTGAACGAGGTAAAACCATTGGATTTGCAGGGCACTATGGTAAAAAGAAATCCTTGCTTTACACGTAAATAATTTGCACACGCTATACACCAGTTTACTTTTAGACCTTGTTGATTTGATGTTCTAGGGCTAAATTACACTTGAACGCACTATTGATTAAGAGGAGCAGTGGCCCAGCGGAAGGGCTTCGGACTCTGAGCCCAAAGGTACTGGGTTCAATTCCCTGGTGTTCTTTTTGAACGAGGTAAAACCATTGGATTTGCAGGGCACTATGGTAAAAAGAAATCCTTGACTTACACGTAAATAATTTGCACACGCTATACACCAGTTTACTTTTAGACCTTGTTGATTTGATGTTCTAGGGCTAAATTACACTTGAACGCACTATTGATTAAGAGGAGCAGTGGCCCAGCGGAAGGGCTTCGGACTCTGAACCCAAAGGTACTGTGTTCGAATCCCGGCTGTTATTTTTTTACACGTTGTTGATTTAAAGTTGTTCATACATATGTTTTCTGCTTGTCCGTTTTTGATTTGATATTTAACCAAACTCGAATGCAGTTTAAATAAGAGGAGCGTTGGCCTGGTGGTAGAGCTGCGGACTCTGAACGCAAAGGTCCCGGGTTCAATTCCCTGGTGTTCTTTTTGAACGAGGTAAAAACCATTGGATTTGCAGGGCACTATGGTAAAAAGAAATCCTTGACTTACACGTAAATAATTTGCACACGCTATACACCAGTTTACTTTTAGCCGTTGTTGATTCGATGTTCTAGGGCTAAATTACACTTGAACGCACTCTTGATTAAGAGGAGCAGTGGCCCAGCGGAAGGGCTTCGGACTCTGAACCCAAAGGTACTGAGTTCGAATCCCGGCTGTTCTTTTTTTACACGTCGTTGATTTAAAGTTGTTCATACTTATGTTTTCTGCTTGTCCGTTTTTGATTTGATATTTAACCAAACTCGAATGCAGTTTAATTAAGAGGAGCGTTGGCCTATAGTGGTAAGGCTGCGGACTCTGAACGCAAAGGTCCTGGGTTCAATTCCCGGGTGTTCTTTTTGAACGAGGTAAAACCATTGGATTTGCAGGGCACAATGGTAAAAAAAAATCCTTGACTTACACGTAAATAATTTGCACACGCTATACACCAGTTTACTTTTAGCCGTTGTTGATTTGATGTTCTAGGGTTACATTACACTTGAACGCCCTCTTGGTTAAGAGGAGCAGTGGCCCAGCGGAAGTGCTTCGGACTCTGAACCCAAGGGTACTGTGTTCGAAACCCGACTGTTCTTTTTTTTACACGTTGTTGATTTAAAGTTGTTCATACTTATGTTTTCTGCTTGTCCGTTTTTGATTTGATATTTAATCAAACTCGAATGCAGTTTAATTAAGAGGAGCGTTGGCCTGGTGGTAGAGCTGCGGACTCTGAACGCAAAGGTCCTGGGTTCAATTCATTGGTGTTCTTTTTGTACGAGGTAAAAACCATTGGGTTTATGCATGGTACTATGGCATATGGAAATCCTTGCTTTACACTAAATAAATTGTGATTGGAAGGAACACGCTTTAATTACAAGTAGTTTACTTTTTGGCCTTGTTGATTTAATGTTCTAGGATTAAAATTAAACTCGAACGCACTTAAAGTAAGAGGACCAGCGGCCTGGTGGAAGGGCTCTGGACTTTGAACCCAAGGGTACTGGGTTCGAATCCCGGGTGTTCTTTTTGTACATTATTGACTTAAAGTTGTTCATTCTAAGGTTTAAAATTAAACTCGAACACATCTTAAGTAAGAGGAGCAGTGGCCCAATGGAAGGGCTCTGGACTCTAAACCCAAAGGTACTGGGTTCGAATCCCGGCTGTTCTTTTTGTACATTATTGACTTAAAGTTGTTCATTCTAAGGTTTAAAAATTAAACTCGAACACATCTTAAGTAAGAGGAGCAGTGGCCCAATGGAAGGGCTCTGGACTCTAAACCCAGAGGTACTGGGTTCGAATCCCGGCTGTTCTTTTTGTACATTATTGACTTAAAGTTGTTCATTCTAAGGTTTAAAATTAAACTCGAACACATCTTAAGTAAGAGGAGCAGTGGCCCAATGGAAGGGCTCTGGACTCTAAACCCAAAGGTACTGGGTTCGAATCCCGGCTGTTCTTTTTGTACATTATTGACTTAAAGTTGTTCATTCTAAGGTTTAAAATTAAACTCGAACACATCTTAAGTAAGAGCAGCAGTGGCCCAATGGAAGGGCTGCAGACTCTGGACCGAAAGGTCCAGGGATCGAATCCCGTTGCATATAAATTCGAGGCGTTTTAAAGAACCATCTTTTATTTTAAGAAAACAATCTTTGAAAAAAAGTGCAGAGGTTCGTTTTAAGTTTTAAGTTTCCTTCCCATCCTCGAATGGGCGGCGCGTCGCACCGGGCGGTGAGTCTCGCGGCCTCGAACCATGTCACCACTGGGGCTCGAACCGGGGACCTCTGGCTTCGGAGTCAGCCACCCTTCCACGACACCCACTTGGGTCCCCCCCAGGAACATATGCATTTTGAACTTGATGAACCTTCGGTTCATACTTTACATTGGATACTATGGCATGGGAATTCAGTGCTTTATACTTAGTAAATAATTTGCGAGTAGAGGGCACACGCTATACCATTAGTTTACTTAGGAATTGGTATAATTGAACATGTAAATCGAAGCGAATGGACGTGTTTCTGAGGTAGCTCCCGACAGCATTCAAAATTTCCCTTTTTCGCTGAAAAGTTGAGGTCAGTACTACCAAGGGCCTTCCATTTTCGTTAACTTGGACTGAAGAGAACTGTTATATTATCATCGGTGCACCTTCGAGTGAATATTTCAGGCTTTTTTTGGACAAAATGCCTCCGAAACGACATGCACCGAACACGGCAACTACCGGCCCAGTTGACGCCCCTGCAATCGACCCCATTGCCCTGACTGCTGCTATCTCCGAGGCTCTGCGGTCCAAGGCCCTTCTGGATGTATTAATACCAGCTTAATTATCTGATGCCATTGCAGACACCATATCTCAAGATATTCATAAGGCTATGGAGTTGGAAGACACACGCTTTTAGTATGGACCATTAGTTTACTAAGGAAACATAGGCATAATGGAGTTAGGTTCGGACTTGAAAGATATGTGGGTTCAAGGCACACGCTGTAGGTATAGAAAATTAGTGCACATATGAAACGGTATATGGAATTATTGGTCTGACTACTGATGGGATGGGAGTTAATGCGGGGGAGGGTGGCGGGTCTCCAGTCTTGGCAAGCTGGAATCAACATGACGGCGGGAATAACAGCGTTGGTTCCACTAGTGTTCTTGGGATGATGCATTGACTTGGAGAGCGTTAGCCGGGTAGCCTGGTTGATGACCATGAGTGGATTGTGACCAAGGACATAAATTGTAGCGAAGAGCCAAACCGAAGAGCCGAACCACATGTATTTTTTGGATAATATTTGAGTGTCTGACTCGGTGGTACTCGTTGTGGAACGAAGGAATGCTTATAGCTTGAATTTAAAGGGTCTTAGAGGCTCGTTCATGCCGTGGTGAGTGGAAAGTAGCAAGGGCAAGAAGTGAACATTTCACCGGTGTTCTCGCTAGATTTTGCGTGAAGTTCGGTTGAGGGTTTCGTTAGGGTTTGAAAAATACATCGGGAAGAGACCGGGTTCGGGTATGGACTGGATGATTGGACTAAGTTGTATACAGGTGTTTTTTCAACTGAATTTATTGTTTATTTTCCTATTTGTTTGTATAATTGTTTAGGGGGGCAAAAGGGGAATTGGATAGAGCTGTTTGGTGTGGGGAGTTTTCCTGTGATGTTAAATGCATCGTTTGTGGCTGCGTCTCACACTGTGAACATAAAATTAGCCGAAGAATTCAGCTTCTTTAAATGGTCGATATCGGGGATTCTTTTTTTTTTCAGCTAGGATTTTGGGTACAGGAGTTCGTTGAAAAGTCTATTGTTTTGTTTAAATAAATATCGTTGAAGAATTATTTAATATTTAGTTTCAATTCAATTCAATTCAAATCAACATTTATTTCATACTACTCTTCTCAAAATATAACATAGGGCCTATGTACAGAATAATGCATAGATAAGCAAAATAATAAGCACAAAAGATCGGGGAAAGAGTTAATCAATGTATACCAAAATAAATGAGAGTATGAGGCTGTCAGATTAAGCCAAGGCTTGTAGAAGACAGCCTAGACAGACAAACTACAAACGTGGAGACATGACAAACAGGTGACGCAAAAAAAAAAAAAAAAAAAAAGGCTAGGATGCAATAAAATAAAAATGTCTAGACTAGCATGGCTAAGTAAATGGGCGATGATAGGAGCTGGGCTGAAAAATAGAAGAGAGCTGACAATAGAAGAGAGCTATGCCACACAATGGGAGAGGAGAAATCTTTTGTAATGATACTTGAATCGACCCACAGACGGCGATTTTCTAATTTCTTCATGAATACAGTTCCATAAGTGCGGCCCATAGAAACGAAGAGTGTTGCTAGAGTATAGTGTGCGAGTGAAAGGAATATAGAGATTACGACAAGACCTGGTAGAATAATCATGTATTTCACTGACGAGTATAAAGTAAGAAGAAAATGTGGTGGGAAGGAGATTATTAGTGAGTTTATACATGAATATCCCGATATGAAGTTTATTGATGTCATTAACAGTGAGAGTGTTTAGTTGTCTGAAGAGAGGAGCAGAGGGTTCTCGAGGATGAGAGAAAGTACATACACGAATTGCTCTTCTTTGAATGGTAGACAGAGATTGAAGTTTGCTATTGTTGGTGCGTGCCCACACAATGTTGCAGTAGTTTATATAGGGGAGTACAAGGGAGTTATAAAGTAAGATCAGGGAGGTTGAGGGTAGAAAGGAACGAAGCTTGGAAATTACACCAACATTGCGGGAAGTAATTTTTTAGATGGAAGTGATGTGTTCTGTCCAAGAAAGACTTTCATCGATGAAAACACCTAGAAACTTGGAAGAGGAGACTCTGTTGATGGAGATGTTGTCGATTTTTAGTGGGGGGAGAATTGAGTCATGAGAACTGCGTGACTTGCTAAAGTAAATGAAGTTTGTTTTAGTGTGGTTCAAAGAAAGTTTATTTGCTTGGAACCAAGACGAAACAGAGATGAGTTCAGCATTGAGAGTGTCAATCAGAGAAGTGATACTTGAGCTAGAATGAAAAATAGTTGTGTCGTCAGCAAACAGGGTAAATTTGAGGAGGGAAGAAGAGTGAGGGAGATCGTTGATGTATAGGAGGAAAAGAAGTGGACCAAGAATAGATCCTTGGGGAACACCGTGTTTCATGTGAAGGCGGTTAGAATCACAGTTAGCAACAGAAGTATACTGGTATCTGTCTGAAAGATAATCAGCAATCCAATGGAGCGGAGCACCCCTAACACCATAATGGTCAAGTTTAGAAAGGAGTATTTCATGATTGATGGTGTCGAAAGCTTTCGAAAGATCTATGAAAACACCGATGGCACATAATTTGTTTGAGAGCGCATTAGTTATGTTGTCGACAAGTTCAATAAGAGCCATATCGGTTGAATGGTTAGATCTGAAGCCAAATTGCTTGTCGGAGAGGATTTGGAAATGAGTTGTGAAATTCGAAAGACGGTTGTAGAAAAGTCGTTCTAAAATTTTGGAGAAACAAGGTAAGATGGAGATAGGCCTGTAGTTATTGATGTTGCTTTTCTCACCACATTTGAAAATAGGAATAATCTTGGCGACCTTGAGGCTCAAAGGAACAGATGCAGTAAGAAAAGAGAGATTAACTATATAGCTGAGCGTTTCAGCAATGCATGGAAGAACATGTTTAACTACAGTAGAGCTGATACCGTCGAAACCACAACTATATCCATTCTTCAGGCCGTTACCAACATTGATGATTTCTTGACTCACTGTTAGTTGGAGTGAGAAAGAACGAAGAAGAATTGGGATTGTGCAGGGAATCGGAGAAGTGAGTGCTAGTGGGAGGAATTTTGTTAGCAAGAGAGGAACCGATATCCGTAAAGTACTTGTTGAAAGAGTTGGCGATCTCAGTCGGGTTAGAGAGAAGAGTATCACCGTCAATGAAATTGTCTGGAAAAACATTTTTTCTCTTCTTACCAAGGATACCATTTATTTATTTCCAGAGATTTTTCATGTTGCCTTTAGTACGTTTCATTTTGTCAGCATAGTAGTTCTTCTTGGCAGAGCGGATGGTTGTGGTAAGGATGTTGCGATAAGTTTTATAATGACGCTCGTTTTGTTCGGATGGATTGCGCAAGAAGCGTCGGTGTAGTCTGTTCTTATAAAGACAAGAATTAATTATTGTTTGAGTGATCCAAGGGTGGTTTTTGGTGCCTTTACCAACAGTCTTAAGAGTGAGAGGGAAATTTCGATTGTAGGAAGAGGAGAAAATAGTAAGAAAAGTATTATAAGCAAAATCTGAGTTTTTGGAATCATAAACTTCGCTCCAGTCAGTATTGCTAAGATCGTTGTTGAAGGAGTTGAGCGAGGCAGGATTAACATCTCTCGTAAGAAATGAGCTTCGGTTAGTTTCAGTACTCTCGAAGCAAGATGTTGTAAATTGAAAAAGAGGATAGTGGTCAGAAATATCAGAGTAAAGAATTCCAGAAGAGGTATTGATGTCAGAGTTGGTTAGGATATTGTCAATTAGGGTGGCCGTGTGAGGAGTGATGCGGGTGGGTTTTGTGATTAATGGGCGAAATCCATAGGAGAATACAGCATTCACAAAGTCGTCTGTGGGTCGATGACCTGCACAATAGAGTAAATTGAGGTTGAAATCACCCATTATGTAACATAGCTTACCCTCCTTTGTTAGCTTGTCTAAGCAGGAGTCAAATGCAACATTAAAGGTGTCAAATGTAGTGCCAGGAGCACTGTAGACAATTCCCACAACCAGATTACAGCCATTGTCTCGCTTAATCTCAACAAAGACAGTTTCAAAGTCTTCCGTTGTGGGCAAAAGATCTTCACGGACATGAAAGTGAGCAGCTTTTTAATTTTTAATTTTTTCAATGAGTTGTGGCAGACAAATCTGCTAGTATGTGCAATGTACTAATTGTTTTCTTCTTCTAGATTCGTAACCAACCCATATCGTGTTTTTTTATTTTGTTTTATACAAGTTTGCTGTGATTTTGATGATTTTAATATTGTAAATTATCATGCAATTTGGCCTTCGGGTCACAATGTGATAATGTGAATAAAATATACCATACCATACACCAGGCTTGGTCGAAGGGGATGAATGAACTATGATAATCGTTCATATGCACATAGGATGGAGTGACTTCTTTGAACCATGTTTCTGTGAATCCATAAATAGAAAAGGAATGGTTCAAAGTAGCCAGGTAATCCTGAATGTTGAAGAAATGTCTACACAGGCTCCTGGAATTCATGTAAAACAAAGAAAATACACCTTTTGTTGGCGTATTAAGATTATTGAAATCAGTACACTCATAATAATTACAAAGGTTATCATCAGGTTCATTAAAATCATCGGCAAAATGAGAGCTACAATTAACGTCAGTAAACATATAACAAAGGACAAAAAACAAACAAAAAACAATAACAAAACAAAAAACCAGAGACAAATAAAGACAAAATTCAAGTATCAAGCAAGCTTAGTGGACGAGTACTAAGATCACGAAAGCTGCTGACATTAGGTGTGAACACAGCATATATGAGCTTATGAAAAAATATATATATAATAATAACAATGGGATGGATGGGCAATATACTGATATGCATAAGCGGCAGGCAATTAAGCAAAGGGTGAAACAAAATAATCAAATAAATTAAAATAAACCAGTTCAAAGTTCAGAAGGTCATTTGGCACATCATTGCAAAGCAAATCAACTGTGGGGTTGTATATGGGATGAAGATGATAATATGTCGATGAGGCGGTTAGAATGGATGCAAGCAAATAAATTGATGTTAGCTATTTTTCACAAGTTAGCGGCAACACTCAGCAAGGGATCCATTGGAGTCACGCCACTTACCAGCGACAAATCTGTATCGTTTGCCCTCTTGATAGGCCTTGTTGACTTGGGATGACCATCGCCGCTTCTCTTGCAGATCTTGTCGCGTGAGATCCTCAACACAGAAGAACGGGAAATCAGCAAGAACCTGTCGCTGGCACCGGAGGACTTTAATCTTATCTTGATAAGAATTAAATTTCACTAGGAGGTGTTGAGGGCGGCCAGGAGTCTTCGGGCCATCTCGGTGAGCACGCTCTAGCTTGATATTAGGCATGTTGAATTTGTCCTCCAGCAACTTGTTAGCAATAGACAGACAATCTTCTTTGTTTTCCTGGGGCAGACCGATAATTCTGACGTTATTGCGTCTGCTGAATCGTTCCAATTTGTTCAGTTTTTCTGAGTGGTCTGCCAGTTGATTCTCTGATCTTTCGACCAATGCTACCATCTTTTCTAGCTCCTTAACTCGACTCTCCAGATCATTGATTCGCTTTGACTCAAATTCCAAAGCATTGTTAAAGCTTTCTTCGAGCTTGTCGATGCGTCTATTGTGTTCCTGTTGGCCCTTACGTATCTTTATAGTTTAACATTAAATTATATACGTATTTATCTACAGCATCAGGAGTAATGATTGTAGCATTAATTTTTATTTTTTATTTTTTTTGCTGTACAAATTGTAAAATTTTCCTATTTGTATAATTTGTGATTTATTTTTTGTATAGCCTTGCTTTTAGTTGTTACTTTGCGAAGCGCATTCAGCGTCTGTGAGAAGGATTTTGGCGTTGCATAAATCATCTTATAAAGGTTTGGAATACAGTGATTTGTGTGGCAAACAAAAGTTGGGTGTCCATGTCTGGGGTATTCAGAATTATCGTTGTCGAAAAAGAATAATAATACAAGTAATAATAATAACATCTACAATTTTGTTGGAAACTCCCGCACAACCAGACCTTCGGTTTAAAAAAAGAAATCGTCTGTTTTTTGTTTTTTTTATTTTTAAACTGAAAATAGAACTCCCAAATTTATATTATTTTCGGCAAGGAAAAAGTCGAAAAATCTAAATTTTAAAACATTGTTATCATTATGGGTCGTACATGTTCCTTTAATAAAGAGCTCATATTCAATCATATTCGAGCAAAGATGAACGATTAAAATATCAAATAAAATTTGAACTGGTACCAAAGTTCCTTTGATTATGAATAAATCTTGTTTTCATTTCGTTATTGTATTTATTTACACTGAATTGGGCAAGGTTCAAACATAATTATACAACATTGAATATCATTATCAACCAGAAATAAAATTACACAGTAGGGGGCCTATCGTCGTTGTCTTTATTCGGTAAATGTTTCAAAGAATTCACAACTTGAAATCACCAACTTTTATTTTTAAATCGATACCCACCCAACCCCCTTATTACGGTGTCTTAAAAATTGGTTAAGTTCAGGGTGAATGAATGTAGGTGCCAAACTTTAACCCGTTTTAGAACGTCAGCCTTCGAGAAAGACTCTGCAAAGGTCAAAACGTCTTACCTTTTCTGTTGATGATACAACATGTCATTTTGTTGGTAGGCGGTTTACAACAGCTGGCGTTTACATGAAGGCTAATTCCCTTTTTAGAAACCATGTAGGCCTGGGCCGTCACATTGATCACCGATTGTGCCTACAACTAGCTGTCCAGTCCACGCATTGAGGAAGAAATACAATATTATGAAAACTCCAATAGCACAAGTGTGGTAAAAGATTAGGTAACCGAGAAACTCTAAAAAGAAAAGTAGATTGTTTCATTTGATCGACGGCCAGTTAGTTGCCATTGACTGGTGTGTGATGAATATAAATGTTTCCTTTTGTTGGTTCCTGGCACCTCAGTAGAGTGTTTGGAACACTTTTGTCAATTTATTATTTTTATCAATTATTATATATCAAACTGACTGGGTAAATTTGAAATAATTTTGGGTTGAATAAAGAAACATTGACGAGAGCAGGATCTGAACCTGTGAACCCTGGACATAAACATTGCTCTTCTCGGTTGAAACATGTCCAGAAACATGTCAAAACCAGAACATTCATTTCAAAAACATGATTTACTTGTTTAAAAATAGTGGCATTTTGTGCACTTAACCACTCCTTCCCATCTAAAAAAAAAGGGCACTTAATTATGAATTTATACACTTAGTTGAAATATGAAGATATGAACAGGGAATCAAAAACCATTCCCACGTCGATGTGTGTTAAGCACTGCATACTCAGTATTTACTGAGTTCTGTGAAAAAAATCCACAGGGAAATCACTCGGGTGGGATTCGAATCCACAACCTTTGCATTGCTAGAGCAGATGTCTCAATTTCAATGGTGAGTCTGCTGCCCCCTAGCTTTCCAAACTCTCCCATAATTTGCTTAAAACCAACTTGTTCTAAACCTTTTCATCATTTTGTTTCATTCAGGCTTGAACCTTGTGCTGGCGTTTCCCAAGATATCATCTCATGCACCAAGCAGACAACTAGCACCCACAACTCAGTCAGTGTGTCCATCCATCATTTTACATGAAGGAAAAGTAAATCACATGAAATAAGGTACTGGAAAGAGGCTTGTAAAGAGGCTTGTTTAAGAAAAGGGCAAACGGAAACTTTACCAGAAGGCATCCCCACCCCCCTAGAAAAGTGGTGCACCCCCTTGTGCCCCCCCCCTAAAATTCCTCTACAAAAAGGTACAAGATTAATTATAAGTAGCAATTGTGGGGTATTGTGGGGTATTGTGGGGTATTGTGGGGTATTGTGGGGTATTGTGGGGTATTGTGGGGTGGGGTGGGGGGGGTGGGGTGGGGGGGGGGTGGGCTTGGGCTTTACATGAGGTCATCCCCTGGTTGGTCTTGGTGCCCCTTCAGTAGTTCCCAGTGACTTTAAGATTTTCCAATGGATGTGCCCTTTGTAAAATGAAATTAGCCTTGCCCTTCTCAAAGACAAAATTTTGCCTGGTAGAATCAAGCTGTAGCAATGGGTATAGTTGGCAAAGTTACTGAAACACTGTTAGGCTCCTTCACTTTGAATTAAGATCACAAATATAACTACACAAACTAAATGGGTTTTTAGGCCTGACTGCTTTACTACAAAAGCTTACTCTCCTTGAACCCATACAAAGCACAGCATTGTCAAGGAAAATACTTAATATTTGCAGGCTTTGATCATTTAGATAAAGTTGACCTCAATATTGATCATGTTTTGTTTGTGTTTTTCACACAGTGCTGTGTTGGCTGCAGTGATGTCAACCCTCTGCTGAGTGGACTTCTACCTTAAGAATCATCATCAAAAAGGTAAATACAAGATGTGTAATAAAATGTCTAAAGATAAACTATATCATTGGAAGAATCAACAATCAAAGTAGTCTCAATCTAAAAGCTCAATCGTTGGCCTATTTTCCAAGTATCAATATTAGCCAAAATAAAGCTTAAATCTTAGGTCAAGGTAAATCAAAAGGCATAAGTAATGCCTACTGCATCATTTTAGGGCCTAAAATCACAAAATGCTGAACTTACCCCTTGTGATTTATCCCATGTACAGTTCAATAAAAAGGCATCAGTAGAGCCTAAGTGAGCTGCATAAACACAGGGGATGTCATATCTGTTTGTCATGATCAACTGCAAGTGATTCCAAGATATTGATGAACTGAAGCATCTTTCTTTATTATCATTACAGGTTTGGTCAAACTTTTACTGAGTGCCGTTAACCCTACTGATGCAGTGGCCACTTTACACTGAACTGATCTTGTCTACAAGAAGACAAAGAATCACTGCAGCCTGATGAGGGAACAAATAATCAGATGACAAACAATGGATAAAACTGATGCACCTGGTACAGGCTGGAAGACACTGCCACTTTGATTGATACAAACTTTTATAAGAACTGATATATTCTCTAAAAACACTTATCTTTTCCATGAAGATGATGACTGAAGGACAGGATGCAAACTGTTTGAAAGAACAATATGGAGTTAAAGTGAAGAACCCTTTTTAAGTGTACTGTTCATATAAATTAAGTCGTCAACAAAGATTGAGGTTTTATAGTAAAGCTGCTAGAATGTTGGTTCAAAGTTCCTGAATAAGAAGTTTGTTTTGTGGAAAACTGGAGGACAAACCAAACAAATGAGTAATACAAAGTAGTTTTGGACACAACTTTATTTTTATTCTCAACATTTAGACACTAGGTATAATCTCCTTGAACTAAATCCTAACTTTGATATGAATCGTCAGCAAAGTTTTGCTTAGAGAAGTCTTAATGAATCTGTCTCCATAAAAATCTTTTACAAATTTGTTTAATGTTTCATTACAACAGCTTTATTTTAAAAATAATAAAGGCTGATGCTATTTAGGGGCACTTCAACTTGTAAATAAAGTGATAAGTTATGAAAATTCTCCTTTGGTTGATGTGCCCTAACCATGACTGATGTCTCGTTATTTGAGTTGTCTTCTATACTTGGCGGCCATGTTTACCCACAATACAAATTGGGTGTGTAATATTTTTCGATCAACAAAGTTCTTGTGCGCAAAATACATTGTGGGAAAACATGGTGGCTTGGGAGTCCATCTAAGATGGACTCTCAATTATTAAAGAGTTAGGTTACGCCTTAATAAAACACAAGTTGCAGAGAGAGGGTATTAATTTTTTTTTTTTTGAAAAAATTGACCCCCCCAAAAAGCAGAGTTGTGCTAACCCTCGGCTACCTGGAACTCATGGTGACCTACTTAGCCCAAGTGCAGTGGTTAATATGTTCTCTGTTCAGTGAAGTTCAATTAGATGTTCTCTAGGGGTCTACTTCAATGTTGTAATGTCTTACAAAATCTAACGAGCTAGACGCAATTTTGCGCAGTGTTTTTGACGCAGTCTGGAGCAGAAGGTAGTTGTTGCTTGCTTAAATGAACTGATGCCCTCAAGAGTGCTTAGGATTTCACCTAATGTTGTCTCGCAACCGCTGCACTGGTGGTACCAAGAGATATCGACGCTTGTTCTAATGGGATCTTGTGATTCTAGCAAAACAGTTCAAAATGGAGAAACTTGCAAGGCTTACCCCTTGTGATTTTATCAATACAACTGTGCAAAATGGAGAAACTTGCAAGGCTTACCCCTTGTGAGTTTATCAAAACAACTGTGCAAAATGGAGAAACTTGCAAGGCATACCCCTTGTCATTTTAGCAAAACAACTGTGCAAAATGGAGAAACTTGCAAGGCTTACCCTTTGTGATTCTAGTAAAACAACTGTGCAAAATGGAGAAACTTGCAAGGCTTACCCTTTGTGATTCTAGTAAAACAACTGTGCAAAATGGAGAAACTTGCAAGGCTTACCCCTTGTGAGTTTATCAAAACAACTGTGCAAAATGGAGAAACTTGCAAGGCATACCCCTTGTCATTTTAGCAAAACAACTGTGCAAAATGGAGAAACTTGCAAGGCTTACCCTTTGTGATTCTAGCAAAACAACTGTCCAAAACAGAGAAACTTGCAAGGCTTACCCCTTCAGCAAAACAACTGTGCAAAATGGAGAAACTTGCAAGGCTTACCCTTTGTGATTCTAGTAAAACAACTGTGCAAAATGGAGAAACTTGCAAGGCTTACCCCATGTGAGTTTATCAAAACAACTGTGCAAAACAGAGAAACTTGCAAGGCTTACCCCTTGTCATTTTAGCAAAACAACGGTCCAAAATGGAGAAACTTGCAAGGCATACCCCTTCAGCAAAACAACTGTGCAAAATGGAGAAACTTGCAAGGCTTACCCTTTGTGATTCTAGTAAAACAACTGTGCAAAATGGAGAAACTTGCAAGGCTTACCCTTTGTGATTCTAGTAAAACAACTGTGCAAAATGGAGAAACTTGCAAGGCTTACCCTTTGTGATTCTAGCAAAACAACTGTCCAAAATGAAGAAACTTGCAAGGCATACCCCTTCAGCAAAACAACTGTCCAACATAGAGACACTTGCAAGGCTTACCCCTTGTGATTTTATCAAAACTGTGCAAAATGGAGAAACTTGCAAGGCTTACCCCTTGTGATTTTATCAAAACAACTGTCAAAAAACATAGAGAAACTTGCAAGGCTTTTATACCCCTTGTGATTTTAGCAGAACTGTCCAACATAAAGAAACTTGCAAGGCTTATTTACCCCTTGTGATTCTAGCAAAACAACTGTCCAAAATGGAGAAACTTGCAAGGCTTACCCCTTCAGCAAAACAACTGTCCAACATAGAGAAACTTGCAAGGCTTACCCTTTGTGATTCTAGCAAAACAGTTCAAAAAGGAGACACTTGCAAGGCTTACCCCTTGTGATTTTAGCAAAACAACTGTCCAAACTGGAGAAAATCGCAAGGCATACCCTTTGTGATTCTAGCAAAACAACTGTCCAAAATGGAGAAACTCGCAAGGCATACCCCTTCAGCAAAACAACTGTCCAACATGGAGCCACTTGCAAGGCTTACCCCTTGTGATTTTAGCAAAACAACTGTCCAAACTGGAGAAACTTGCGAGGCATACCCCTTCAGCAAAACAACTGTCCAACATAGAGACACTTGCAAGGCTTACCCCTTGTGATTTTATCAATACAACTGTGCAAAATGGAGAAACTTGCAAGGCTTACCCCTTGTGATTTTATCAAAACAACTGTGCAAAATGGAGAAACGTGCAAGGCTTACCCTTTGTGATTTTATCAAAACAACTGTGCAAAATGGAGAAACTTGTAAGGCGTACCCCTTGTGATTTTATCAAAACAACTTTGCAAAATGGAGAAACTTGCAAGGCTTACCCCTTGTGATTTTATCAAAACAACTGTGCAAAATGGAGAAACGTGCAAGGCTTACCCTTTGTGATTTTATCAAAACTGTGCAAAATGGAGAAACTTGTAAGGCGTACCCCTTGTGATTTTATCAAAACAACTGTGCAAAATGGAGAAACTTGCAAGGCTTACTGTGGCGGCGACATGTACAAAGTATGTACACGACAATAAATTATTGAGAGTTTCAGTTTGTACAGTTCACGTCTTTAAGTTTATTGCTCTTCTCAGTCATGGCTTGTACAGTTTCCTCGTTCTTAATCTTAGGTTACAACTCTCTCCTGGTATATCACTATTACTGTGTTCACTATGTAGTATGTTCACTGTGTGTTCACTATGTGTTCACGTAAAAACTGTAGGTTAAAGAACAATAAGCTCATTTAGTTTCAAGTAACTGAAGTAACATTAATCTGTGCAAACAAATTATCACGAAATAGATTCTGATTAAACATGTGCCTTTTATAGTTTTAACTCAAAAAAAAATACGTTAGAAAAACTTTATTAAATAAGTCATCAAAAAACACTATTTTTAAATGGTCCAAAACACCTAAAATTACTGCATACGGAACTATGATTCTGAAAGATGTATTTACCTGTGTCCAAGGTCTGTGGTAGAATGGAATGGACAAATTTAGATGACAAAAAGGGGCTTGGAAATCTTAACTTTAGTTTTACAATGTGGCTCAATTGTTTGTGGCTCAGCTGAAAATAGCGCCCTCAAGAGGCAAAAGTCAAAGATACAAAAATCAACATACCTGCTGTAACATGGCTCCTCTAATTTGAAATTTTCAAATTAACCACAAAAAATAAAAAATAAAAGATACACAACCTAGAGCAACAGTCTGATACTTCTCACTATACTACTTCACTCTAAACGTTGAAGGGTCCAACAGTTCCAACATAGTTGATGTAACACTTCCAAAAAAGAGAAAACATTTGAAGATAGACACAGTCCTTATCCAAAATTTACTTTTGCAACTTGAAACCACCAAATAAAATCCTCTAGTTGTTTGGCTTCTCGGTGGGGATTCCTCGGTTCATCAGTAACACAACCTTCTGGATGGGTCGTTCAAATACGGAAGTACCAATTCGAAGCTTGACCTTTCGAATATGACCATCTTGTCCGGGGTAGGTTTCGATGATACGTGCAAGAGGCCAACGACATCTGGGCTGAGAGTCATCTACCATCATGACAATGTCATCCTTGGCAAGGTTCCTCTTCGGCTTAGTCCACTTTTTTCGCTCTTGCAAGGTAGGTAGGAACTCAGACTTCCAATGTCTCCAAAACTCATTGGCAAGGTACTGCACACGACGCCATCTATATAGATCCTGGCGGACGAACACTCCTGGTGGGGGTAGGACAACCTTTGCCTTCAGTGTGAGCAGTTGACTTGGTGTGAGCGGTTCAAGAGAATCTGGGGAACTTGTGTCAACATAAGTGAGTGGTCGACTATTAACAATGGCCTCCGCTTCTGTCATGAGGGTCCGCAATAGCTCATCATTCAACTGTTGACCATTCTGCTTCATGAGAGATGAGAGAGCACTTCTGGTGGAACGGATCATTCTCTCCCATGCTCCTGCCATGTGACTGGCACTTGGGGGATTGAATTTGAAAACAACCCAGTCACAGCTATCCTTGAGTAGGTCTTGTGAAATCTTTTTATCGTCCATTTCGGCAAGGGCGGCGTCTAACTCGTTTTTGCCTCCGATGAAGTTAGTACCCCTATCAGATCGTAACTGCCTAACCGGACCTCTTCTGGACACAAAACGACAATAAGCGCTTAAAAAGGAGTCCGTGTTCATGGAGTTCAAGGTTTCGATATGGACTGCTCGTGATGACATGCAAGAGAAGATTATTCCCCATCTTTTCAACTCCTTTCGACCTTCCTTGATCATGAATGGGCCAAAGCAATCAACGGCACTATAGGTAAACGGTGGGGCTGGTTCCAGTCTGTCGTCTGGTAAGTCTGACATCTTTTGTTCACACACAGCACCTCTTAGTTTTCGGCACGTCACACATTTCAATAGATGACTTGTGACAGCAGCTCTTGCTCCAACAATCCAATATCCAGCTTGGCGGATTGTATTCAGCGTCATGCCTCGGCCAGAGTGACAGCTCTGTATGTGATAGTGATCAATTACTGTATTACTCACATGAGCATTACGTGGAAGAAGAATTGGATGCTTCACATCCTCTGGTACTGCTGCTCTCTTGATGCGGCCACCTACTCTCAGAATCCCATTATTGTCTAGAAATGGGTCTAGCATGCACAGAGGACTACTCTTGCTCACTGGTGGTGGAGATGGCTTGCTCAGGGTTGCGATCTCTTTGGGAAAGGCTTGAGCCTGCACCAGTCTCACAATCACTCTATCTGCTTGTTGCATCGCTTCCACTGTCACGGGAGTGTAGGTTTTCATCCTGTCCTCAATCATGTGGTTGGTCATGGGGGCAGAAGACTTCTTTGAACTTCAGGTTCTAAGTTTCTCAATAAACCGAAGACATCCTGCTACAGCTCTCTTAAGCCTAAACCAGTTGGAGAAATTCTGGAATCTATCCATCATACTTGCAAACTCGGCATGTACAGTGTGTACACTGAACACTGACACCTTGACTTCTGGGTCATCCTTCAGTGGCTGGAAACATTCGGTGGAGGGGGGAGGAGGGTCAGCTGAAGAGAGAAAATCCGGGCCCGTCCACCACAACTTGTTATTGATCAACTCTTGCGCTGACAAACCTCGAGAAGCTAGATCTGCAGGGTTGCTGCTAGTTTCAATATGTCTCCAGTCTTGTGGCGTGGTGTAGTCTCGTATCTTCTGCACACGATTAGCAACAAAAATGTGGAATCGTCTACTTTCATTGGAAATGTATCCAAGTACTACTTTACTATCAGTGTAGAAAAACTGATCGATGTTGTCGTACTCAAGTTCCTTCATTAGGAAGTTGCTCACTTTCACGGAGATGACAGCAGCAGTGAGCTCAAGTCGTAGAACTGTCACTGATTTTGATGGGGTTACTCTTGACTTTCCCATAACAAGCGATGAACTCACAGTTCCTTCATCGTTTATCAGACGAAGATAGCTACACTGGCCGTAGCCTGTTAGGCTGGCATCAGAGAAGTGATGCAGTTCAGCTGTCTTTACCTCACCAAAGTCCTTTGGCTTGTAACACCTGGGAATCTTCAATGATGACAGTGTCTGAATGTCATTTCTCCATTTCTCCCATTCGACTTTAGCACTTTCGGGTACAGGATCATCCCAGCCACATCCATCACAGCACAGGGTTTGGAGTATGCATTTTCCCACAAGCATCAGTGGGGATATGAGGTCAAGGGGGTCAAATATAGAGCTAACAGTGGAAAGAATTCCTCGACGAGTCAGTGGTTTATCTTGGAGCTGAACTCGAAACTGGAATGCGTCAGATTCAACACACCACTGTACTCCCAGGGTACGCTCCATAGGTAGGTCTTCATGAAATATGTCAATATTCTGAATGTCCTTGGCACGCTCTGAAGGAGATATTGCATCCAGAACTTCCTTGTCGTTTGATACGTACTTGTGGAGATGAAAACCTCCCTTCTTGCACATCTCCCTGCTATTCTCTATCAGCTTTAAGGCTTCATCACGGGTAGCTACTGACTTCAAGCCATCATCGACGTAGAAATCTTTTCTTACAAAATCAGCAGCGCTCTTACCACAGCTGTCTTCATGTGCGTCAGCAGCAGATTTTAGAGCAAAGTTCGCACATCCTGGAGACGAAGTTGCCCCAAACAGATGAACAGTCATCCGGTACTCTGCTGGTGGCTTGTCAATTTGGCCGTTCTCCCACCACAGAAATCTCAAAAAGTTGCGATCCTTCACATCAACACCAACCTGGTGAAACATACCCTCTATGTCACAAGTGAAGGCCACATGTTCCTGACGGAAGCGGCACAGGACACCAACAAGATTGTTTGTAAGATCAGGACCTTGCAGCAAGTGACGGTTCAACACCTCACCTTCGTATTCTGCGCTGCAATCAAAAACTATTCTGATCTTTCCAGGTTTCTTTGGGTGGTACACACCATGGTGTGGTATGTACCAGACGGTTCCATCATCAAGTGAAAGTTCGCTCTCAGGTACTCGCTCAGCATAGCCTCTATCAACAATGTCCTTCATGAAGACTGTGTAGTCATCTCTGTACTGTGGAACATTGATCAACTTCGATTTCAGTCTGCCGAGTCGTCTGGCTGCTAGCGATTTGTTGTTTGGAAGTTTGATTTCAGTTTTCAGCGGAAGTGGCATCTCGAAATGGCCATCGTCTCTGGTGTGAATTCCATCTTTCATTTTCTTTAGGAATTTTCTATCTTCGATGGACATTTTCTCCTCACTGACTCTCTCGTTGAAGTCAAACTCAAACATCTTGTTGACCTGGATAGGGCTTATCTCCTTTGCTTGAGTACGAAAGGCAAAGTGACATTGTCCTTCAGTGGTTTTAGTTGCAAATCCAAAGGCACGGTTCTGATCACCAACAAGGCCTCGATGCATCATACCAACGACACCCCATCCAAGAGCGGTGCGAACAGCATACGGATCTTCTTCGTTTCCATGCACGACATCTCTAGGTCTAATTGCACGAGTGCAGTTGCAGCCAACTAGGAGTTCAATTTCTGCATCTGCATCGTAGGGGGGTAGCAAATCTGCAACTTCTATCAGGTGTGGCCACTCTCTGACGATATCTGGGTTGGGAATCTGATTGTGATTTGCATTAATCGACTCCCTGGAATATGTTCCTGGCAGTGGAATTTGTATGTCTGAAGTCAATCCTTTTACAACCAGTCCATTTATCTTCTTTGAAGAGATTGTTTCTTTCGCCAGTATTGTTGATAGGCTCAATTGTACTGTTTCTCCGTCAACACCGAGCTTCTCAAGAGCAGAATCCGTGATGAAGCAGGAGTCAGCATATTCATCTAGCAAGGCGTACACAACAACACTGGTGAGTGGGTCATCTTTGTGATGGAGTGTAACAGGCACTATCAGTGTATGTGACCAGCTCTCATCGGTGGTATTGAACGTCTGGACTGTGTGTGCAGTTGTTGACTTCACTTCTTTGTCAGGTGTGATGATTATCGTTTCCTTTTCAACTGCTGGCTGTGTCTTTGAGTAGTCATGTAGCAGTGTTGGATGAAGTCGTCCACAGTTGGCGCACTGCTTTTTATTTCTGCAGTCATGTCGTCTATGTCCCCATTTGAGACATCCGAAGCACAAACCACGTTTCTTGATAAGGTCTTGTCTATTGGTCAGTGTCATTGTGATGAAGTCCTTACATGACTCAAGATCATGATGAGCCTTGCACAATATGCAAGCACGATTGGTATTCATTGATTTTGATGAACTCTTGTTTGTGCTTTCAAGTGTGTTTGGGCTAGATGACACTTCATCCGTCTTGGAAGTGAAACTTCTTACTCCGTGTGGTTTTGGTGATTTGGCTTCATCCTTCTTACTTTCTTCCAATTTCATCTTGAATGGGCTGCAGGCAACACGGGCTTCTCTTTTAACAAATTTACACAGCTCAAAAAATGGGGGATAATCATCATGCTTCTTTTCGAATGGGGAATCCTGACCATATATCCACCTATCAATGGTGCGCAGCCATTTTTCTTGAATGCTGCGTGGAAGTTTTGAAAGGATTTTCTTATGCTCGGATGGATCATCAAGAACTTTCAGTTGGCTTAGGGTAGACATGGCTGTCTCACAATGATGCATGAAATCAGACAGATTTCGAAGTGCCTTGCCGTCACCATACTTTATCAATGGCCACCTTTCAATCCTTTCTCTGTATGTCTGGGCGACCATCATTCTATCACCATACCGTACGGCAAGAACTTTCTTTGCACCAATATATGCATCATCAGTGTTTAGGGAAAGCAATCCTTTAATGCACTCTCGAGCTTCTCCAGCTGTATAACGCCCAAGGTAGTACAGTCGATCTGACGCAAGGGGGTATCTTTCTTCTACCAGTACGTTGAAGGAATTAATCTATATTGGGTAGTCGTACACACTGCCTTTGTAAATTTCAGGTTCCTTTCTTGGAAGTTTTTCCTGTCTATTCGTCAGTACATCAGCAAGTGTAGTTATGGCACTGATCAAGTCGTTGGGCTGCTTTGCGGAATTATGTGTTGATTTATTTGGAGCGCCATCAGTAGTATACGATGACAAATTACTGAGGACACTCATCTGGGACACAGAGTTACGAGATGAGCATCTTAAGTAAGATATGCTGTCTGATGATTGATTGGGTGAAGCTTCATAATGTTGGTAAAGGACGTCACAGGTTTTCCATCATAATCTTCACCAACAGGGGGGCTGTGTTCATCACCGTCTTGCTGCATAGGGTCCTTCAGACCATCAAACTGCTCCAGAACTTTCAATCGTGCTGTGCTCACATCCATTTCTGTTTGAATGTTCAGCTGATCAACTTCTCTTTTCCATTTTAATTGTGAAATTTGCATTTCATGCATGCGGTCAATTGCAGCTGAACGTGCGGCAAGTTCAGCGCGTCTTTGTTGTTCTTCGATGAGAAGGAGTTTTGTTTTTGAACTTGAATTTGAAGATCTTGAACTTGCTCTTGATGTGGTAGTTTTTCTTGAGTTGTGACTTATTACTGAGGCTGAATCTCCAAGCTCAAGATCATCCATGGCTGTTTTCTTTGAGTCCTTCGGTTTTCTACTTCCAAAATACTGAGCACCCTTTTCTGTCAATTTTATTTTTCTTCCTCTCTTACTCTGCAATCCGTCTGTTTCCATCGGTCATTAATTCAATGGACAGTTTTTACTGTGGCGGCGACATGTACAAAGTATGTACACGACAATAAATTATTGAGAGTTTCAGTTTGTACAGTTCACGTCTTTAAGTTTTATTGCTCTTCTCAGTCATGGCTTGTACAGTTTCCTCGTTCTTAATCTTAGGTTACAACTCTCTCCTGGTATATCACTATTACTGTGTTCACTATGTAGTATGTTCACTGTGTGTTCACTGTGTTCACGTAAAAACTGTAGGTTAAAGAACAATAAACTCATTTAGTTTCAAGTAACTGAAGTAACATTAATCTGTGCAAACAAATTATCACGAAATAGATTCTGATTAAACATGTGCCTTTTATAGTTTTAACTCCAAAAAAAAAACGTTAGAAAAACTTCATTAAATAAGTCATCAAAAAACACTATTTTTAAATGGTCCAAAACACCTAAAATTACTGCATACGGAACTATGATTCTGAAAGATGTATTTACCTGTGTCCAAGGTCTGTGGTAGAATGGAATGGACAAATTTAGATGACAAAAAAGGGGCTTGGAAATCTTAACTTTAGTTTTACAATGTGGCTCAATTGTTTGTGGCTCAGCTGAAAATAGCGCCCTCAAGAGGCAAAAGTCAAAGATACAAAAATCAACATACCTGCTGTAACACTTACCCCTTGTGATTTTATCAATACACAAACTGTGCAAAATGGAGAAACTTGCTAGGCTTACCCCTTGCAGTGATTTTATCAAAACAACTTTGCAAAATGTTGGTCATGATTGAGGCAAGTAATGAGTACATGTTCAGTTTAAGTGACAAGAGCAAAGCAGTGTTGGTCATGTTTAAAGCTAGTAATGAGTTCATGTTCAGTTTAAGTGAACATGAGCAGCATTATGTTTATGGAAAATAATTACAGCATTGCTGTCGTGGTTTTAAACTTCAGAGAACTGCTTGGGCAAGACTATTAATTATGTATACTCGTTTTGGGGGTTTTATAGTAAGTCTCGATAAGACCCTTTAGGGTACCGCTGATTTTTATTAATGTTTGCGCCTTATGTGCGTTTTTAGAAGTAGTGGCAAATTTACGTTTAAACACATTATGTAGAAGACAGTCGCCAAGTTACAGGTGCTTGGGTTAAGGGGATGGGACCACAAAGACGTTTTAATCTGGATTATGAGGCATCGCCTTTATATCGAAAATCAGGCAATATCTTAAAAAGTTGCCAACGTAGACAACTCAAACCCAAAATGTTCTGCTCCTCGCACTCCGTTTCACCTATAGATGGACTAGTAGTCATTATGCCTGGGTGTGGCTGGCTGGAGATTGGCATGATTAAACTGGGGCCTATGGCAAACGTTAATTAGCCATCATTTATTAAACTTAAATACAAAAACCACACTCCATGTAATTTGATATTTATTTTTAATTTATCTATTAGTAACTGTTTCTTCATTTCATTTCCACTCTAGTTAAATTACATCAACCTACCCAGCTAGCCATTCCCCAGCATGTTGATTTTTATACTGTAAGCCAATGTCCCCTACCCTCAAATCGAGCTCCCGTCCCAGTCATCTACCCATTTTGATTTATGTAGTCATGTCCAACAGGCCACATCCCAGAAAGCTACTACCAGTCCAACTATCGCATTTCTGTTCATTACCGGTGTCGCGCACTGAGCATTCCGGCGTACTAAACGCCGTTCCAGAATATGACTAAATATAATACATTACGTCATGTCATGCCTGCGCGCAGCAAGCGAAAGTAGTCAATTTTGTGTCGCACTGAGTGTTCCTCTAGTCTCTAGCTGTCATGGCGTCGCTCATGAGCTGTAGTACTACTACTAGTAGTGATGAACGCACAACGGCATGTCAAGTCGTTTCGTAATTCTAGGTGTGTGAAGACATCAATAATAATTCATTACCTTACCAGCGGGAGGTATGTGGAAGGCCTGACAGAGGGGGAAAAGAGGGCTGTACGTGCCCAATCTAAGAAATATTCTTACGACGCGGTATTGTCTGACAATTTTAGAGCACGAGAAGGAGACCACGTCACCAACACGGCTGGAACGAACAGTACGGCCGCGCATGCGTACGTCACCTGGAACGCTCAGTACGCCGGAACCTCGAGGACGTGACACCGGAGAGACCTTGCGGGAGCCAGTTGCGTAACCCTGTGGTCTTCGACAAGCCCAGGTGATTGGAACCAGCCAAAGAAAACGACAGGTACCTGATTACCACCTAACACCAGATAAACATATAGTAGGGTTTGGGTACTCGACGGCTTGATGCCAAGACGCGATATTCAAAATGGCCTCCAGCCATGCTTTATTTATGTTTTACACCGTGGATGTATTACGATCATTTGATGTGATTTATTGTCTCTAGAGGTAAGCTTTATCGTGTAGTTAATTTAAGTTTAAAATGTAGAATAGGAATAGGCCTCATGGAGGCCCCTCATCGAGCCCGTGTAAACACTAAGATTGTCATAAAAAGGGTAATGTTGTCGTTTCTATTTCCACCTTCATATGTACGTAAACAACGGCACTTGAAGGTACAACACCCGGAAGTAAACGTTTGGCCCATCGTAGGTCATTGCACTGTGCCAGTCAATGGCAACTAACTGGCCGTCGATCAAATGAAACAATCGACCTTTCTTTTTAGAGTTTCTCGGTTACCTGATCTTTTACCACTTGTACTATTGGAGTTTTCATAATATTGTATTTCTTCCTCAATGCGTGGACTGGACAGCTAGTTGTAGGCACAATCGGTGATCAATGTGAGGGCCCAGGCCTACATGGTTTCTAAAAAGGGAATTAGCCTTCATGTAACGCCAGCTGTTGTAAACCGCTTACCAACAAAATGACATGTTGTATCATCAACAGAATTGATAAAGGTCAGACGTTTTGACATTTGCATAGTCTTTCTCGAAGGCTGACGTTCTAAAACGGGTTAAAGTTTGGCACCTACAAGGAACATGTACGACCCGCATAATGATAACAATGTTTTAAAATTTAGATTTTTCCACTTTTTCCTTGCCGAAAATAATATAAATTTGGGAGTTCTAGGGGCCTATTTTCAGTTATATAATAAAATTACGAAATTGAATGAGTCTTGCGGTCTGATGAAATTGAATGATTTTATTTGACCAGTGAATGCTAAATTGGTGAAATTGAATGACTCCTTCAAACTGTTGAATGCTGCTTCAACGGAGCATTCGTTTTCAAACGAAATTGAATGAGCCAGGAGTTAAAATGAATGGATTTTTGTTGAAATTGGCCGGGAAAACCTATAATAAAATGCTACAATCATTACTCCTGATGCTGTAGATAAATACGTATTGTAATTTAATGTTAAACTATAAAGAAACTAAATATTAAATAATTCTTGAATGATATTTATTTAAACAAAACAATTCAACGAACTCCTGTACCCAAAATCCTAGCTGAAAAAAAAAGAATCCCCGATATCGACCATTTAAAGAAGCTGAATTCTTCGGCTAATTTTATGTTCACAGTGTGAGACGCAGCCACAAACTCCCCACACCAAACAGCTCTATCCAATTCCCCTTTTGTACCCCCCTAAACAATTATACACAAATTTTGGAAAATAAACAATAAATTCAGTTGAAAAAACACCTGTATACAACTTAGTCCAATCATCCAGTCCATACCCGAACCCGGTCTCTTCCCGATGTATTTTTCAAACCCTAACGAAACCACTCAACCGAACTTCACGCAAAATCTAGCGAGAACACCGGTGAAATGTTCACTTCTTGCCCTTGCTACTTTCCACTCACCACGGCATGAACGAGCCTCTAAGACCCTTTAAATTCAAGCTCTAAGCATTCCTTCGTTCCACAACGAGTACCACCGAGTCAGACACTCAAATATTATCCAAAAAACACATGTGAAATTACGGTTTGGCTCTTCGCTACAATATGTCCTTGGTCACAATCCACTCATGGTCATCAACCCGGCTAACCGGCTAACGCTCTCCAAATCAATGCATCATCCCAAGAACACTGGTGGAACCAACGCTGTTATTCCCGCCGTCATGTTGATTCCAGCTTGCCAAGACTGGAGACCCGCCACCCTCCCCCGCATTAACTCCCATCCCATCAGTAGTCAGACCAATAATTCCATATACCGTTTCATATGTGCACTAATTTTCTATACCTACAGCGTGTGCCTTGAACCCACATATCTTTCAAGTCCGAACCTAACTCCATTATGCCTGTTTCTTTAGTAAACTATGGTCCATACTAAAAGCGTGTGTCTTCCACTCGATTTTTTTTCTGAGTCGGAACCAAAGAGTCACCTGAGTGTATTATACCAATTCCTAAGTAAACTAATGGTATAAGCGTGTGCCTTCTACTCGCAAATTATTTACTCGCAAAGTATAAAGCAAGGATTTCCCTATGCCATAGTACCATGCGTAGGCCTACTCTGTTAACTAAATTAGTAAACTAGTAACGGTCTATACCTAAAGCGTGTGCCTCCAATTCGAATTATTTTCTGAGTTCCCTGTATACTTATACCTACTCCTACAGTAAACTAATGGTATATCGTGTGCCTTCCACTCGCAAATTAATATTTACTACGAAGCACTGATTTCCCAATGCCATAGTATCCTGTGTAAAGTATTCCACTCGCGAATTATTTACTAAGTATAAAGCACTGAATTCCCATGCCATAGTATCCAATGTAAAGTATGAACCGAAGGTTCATCAAGTTCAAAATGCATATGTTCCTGGGGGGGACCCAAGTGGGTGTCGTGGAAGGGTGGCTGACTCCGAAGCCAGAGGTCCCCGGTTCGAGCCCCAGTGGTGACAAGGTTCGAGGCCGCGAAGAGAGTGGTGGCCGTGAGACTCACCGCGCGGTGTGACGCGCCGCCCATTCGAGGATGGGAAGGAAACTTAAAACTTAAAACGAACCTCTGCACTTTTTTTCAAAGATTGTTTAAAAAAAATAAAAGATGGGTCTTTAAAACGCCTCGAATTTATATGCAACGGGATTCGATCCCGGGACCTTTCGGTCCAGAGTCTGGAGCCCTTCCATTGGGCCACTGCTCTTCTTACTTAAGATGTGTTCGAGTTTAATTTTAAACCTTAGAATGAACAACTTTAAGTCAATAATGTACAAAAAGAACAGCCGGGATTCGAACCCAGTACCTTTGGGTTTAGAGTCCAGAGCCCTTCCATTGGGCCACTGCTCCTCTTACTTAAGATGTGTTCGAGTTTAATTTTAAACCTTAGAATGAACAACTTTAAGTCAATAATGTACAAAAAGAACAGCCGGGATTCGAACCCAGTACCTTTGGGTTTAGAGTCCAGAGCCCTTCCATTGGGCCACTGCTCCTCTTACTTAAGATGTGTTCGAGTTTAATTTTAAACCTTAGAATGAACAACTTTAAGTCAATAATGTACAAAAAGAACAGCCGGGATTCGAACCCAGTACCTTTGGGTTTAGAGTCCAGAGCCCTTCCATTGGGCCACTGCTCCTCTTACTTAAGATGTGTTCGAGTTTAATTTTAAACCTTAGAATGAACAACTTTAAGTCAATAATGTACAAAAAGAACACACGGGATTCGAACCCAGTACCTTTGGGTTTAGAGTCCAGAGCCCTTCCACTGGGCCACTGGTCATCTTACTTAATTTGCGTTCGAGTTTAATTTTAATCCTAGAATGAACAACTTTAAGTCAATAATGTACAAAAAGAACAGCCGGGATTCGAACCACCGGGATTCGAACCCAGTACCTTTGGGTTTAGAGTCCAGAGCCCTTCCACTGGGCCACTGCTCCTCTTACATAAGATGTGTTCGAGTTTAATTTTAAACCTCAGAATGAACAACTTTAAGTCAATAATGTACAAAAAGAACACCCGGGATTCGAACCCAGTACCTTTGGGTTCAAAGTCCAGAGCACTTCCACCAGGCCACTTTTCCTCTTACTTTAAGTGCGTTCGAGTTTAATTTTAATCCTAGAACATTAAATCAACAAAGCCAAAAAGTAAACTACTTGTAATTAAAGCATGTTCCTTCAAATCACAATTTATTTACTAAGTGTAAAGCAAGGATTTCCATATGCCATAGTACCATGCGTAAACCCAATGGTTTTACCTCGTACAAAAAGAACACCAGGTAATTGAACCCAGGACCTTTGCGTTCAGAGTCCGCAGCTCTACCACCAGGCCAACGCTCCTCTTAATTAAACTGCATTCGAGTTTGGTTAAATATCAAATCAAAAACGGACAAGCAGAAAACATAAGTATGAACAACTTTAAATCAACAACGTGTAAAAAAAGAACAGCCGGGATTCGAACACAGTACCTTTGGGTTTAGAGTCCGAAGCCCTTCCGCTGGGCCACTGCTCCTCTTAATCAAGAGTACGTTCAAGTGTAATTTAACCCTAGAACATCAAATCAACAACGGCTAAAAGTAAACTGGTGTATAGCGTGTGCAAATTATTTACGTGTAAGTCAAGGATTTCTTTTTACTATAGTGCCCTGCAAATCCAATGGTTTTACCTCGTTCAAAAGGAACACCAGGGAATTGAACCCAGGACCTATGCTTTCAGAGTCCGCAGCTCTACCACCAGGCCAACGCTCCTCTTAATTAAACTGCATTCGAGTTTGGTTAAATATCAAATCAAAAACGGACAAGCAGAAAACATAAGTATGAACAACTTTAAATCAACAACGCGTAAAAAGAACAGACGGGTTTCGAACACAGTACCTTTGGGTTCAGAGTCCGAAGCCCTTCCGCTGGGCCACTGCTCCTCTTAATCAAGAGGGCGTTCAAGTGTAATTTAGCCCCTAGAACATCAAATCAACAACGGCTAAAAGTAAACTGGTGTATAGCGTGTGCAAATTATTTACGTGTAAGTCAAGGATTTCTTTTTACCATAGTGCCCTGCAAATCCAATGGTTTTTACCTCGTTCAAAAAGAACACCAGGGAATTGAACCCGGGACCTTTAGGTTCAGAGTCCGCAGCTCTACCACCATGCCAACGCTCCTCTTAATTAAACTGCATTCGAGTTTGGTTAAATATCAAATCAAAAACGGACAAGCAGAAAACATATGTATGAACAACTTTAAATCAACAACGTGTAAAAAAAGAACAGCCGGGATTCGAACACAGTACCTTTGTGTTTAGAGTCCGAAGCCCTTCCTCTGGGCCACTGCTCCTCTTAATCAAGAGTGCGTTCAAGTGTAATTTAGCCCTAGACCATCAAATCAACAACGGCTAAAAGTAAACTGGTGTATAGCGTGTGCAAATTATTTACGTGTAAGTCAAGGATTTCTTTTTACTATAGTGCCCTGCAAATCCAATGGTTTTTACCTCGTTCAAAAAGAACACCAGGGAATTGAACCCGGGACCTTTGGGTTCAGAGTCCGCAGCTCTACCACCATGCCAACGCTCCTCTTAATTAAACTGCATTCGAGTTTAGTTAAATATCAAATCAAAAACGGACAAGCAGAAAACATATGTATGAACAACGTGTAAAAAAAAAACAGCCGGGATTCGAACACAGTACCTTTGGGTTCAGAGTCCGAAGCCCTTCCGCTGGGCCACTGCTCCTCTTAATCAAGAGTGCGTTCAAGTGTAATTTAGCCCTAGAACATCAAATCAACAACGGCTAAAAGTAAACTGGTGTATAGCGTGTGCAAATTATTTACGTGTAAGTCAAGGATTTCTTTTTACCATAGTGCCCTGCAAATCCAATGGTTTTTACCTCGTTCAAAAAGAACACCAGGGAATTGAACACGGGACCTTTGCGTTCAGAGTCCGCAGCTGTACCACCAGGCCAACGCTCCTCTTAATTAAACAGCATTCGAGTTTGGTTAAATATCAAATCAAAAACGGACAAGCAGAAAACATATGTTGGAACAACTTTAAATCAACAACGTGTAAAAAAAGAACAGCCGGGATTCGAACACAGTACCTTTGGGTTTAGAGTCCGAAGCCCTTCCGCTGGGCCACTGCTCCTCTTAATCAAGAGTGCGTTCAAGTGTAATTTAACCCGAGAACATCAAATCAACAACGGCTAAAAGTAAACTGGTGTATAGCGTGTGCAAATTATTTACGTGTAAGTCAAGGATTTCTTTTTACTATAGTGCCCTGCAAATCCAATGGTTTTACCTCGTTCAAAAGGAACACCAGGGAATTGAACCCAGGACCTATGCTTTCAGAGTCCGCAGCTCTACCACCAGGCCAACGCTCCTCTTAATTAAACTGCATTCGAGTTTGGTTAAATATCAAATCAAAAACGGACAAGCAGAAAACATAAGTATGAACAACTTTAAATCAACAACGCGTAAAAAGAACAGACGGGTTTCGAACACAGTACCTTTGGGTTCAGAGTCCGAAGCCCTTCCGCTGGGCCACTGCTCCTCTTAATCAAGAGGGCGTTCAAGTGTAATTTAGCCCCTAGAACATCAAATCAACAACGGCTAAAAGTAAACTGGTGTATAGCGTGTGCAAATTATTTACGTGTAAGTCAAGGATTTCTTTTTACCATAGTGCCCAGCAAATCCAATGGTTTTTACCTCGTTCAAAAAGAACACCAGGGAATTGAACCCGGGACCTTTGGGTTCAGAGTCCGCAGCTCTACCACCATGCCAACGCTCCTCTTAATTAAACTGCATTCGAGTTTGGTTAAATATCAAATCAAAAACGGACAAGCAGAAAAGATAATGTATGAACAACTTTAAATCAACAACGTGTAAAAAAAAACCAGCCGGAATTCGAACACAGTACCTTTGGGTTCAGAGTCCGAAGCCCTTCCGCTGGGCCACTGCTCCTCTTAATCAATAGTGCGTTCAAGTGTAATTTAGCCCTAGACCATCAAATCAACAACGGCTAAAAGTAAACTGGTGTATAGCGTGTGCAAATTATTTACGTGTAAGTCAAGGATTTCTTTTTACCATAGTGCCCAGCAAATCCAATGGTTTTTACCTCGTTCAAAAAGAACACCAGGGAATTGAACCCGGGACCTTTGGGTTCAGAGTCCGCAGCTCTACCACCATGCCAACGCTCCTCTTAATTAAACTGCATTCGAGTTTGGTTAAATATCAAATCAAAAACGGACAAGCAGAAAACATATGTATGAACAACTTTAAATCAACAACGTGTAAAAAAAGAACAGCCGGGATTCGAACACAGTACCTTTGTGTTTAGAGTCCGAAGCCCTTCCTCTGGGCCACTGCTCCTCTTAATCAAGAGTGCGTTCAAGTGTAATTTAGCCCTAGACCATCAAATCAACAACGGCTAAAAGTAAACTGGTGTATAGCGTGTGCAAATTATTTACGTGTAAGTCAAGGATTTCTTTTTACCATAGTGCCCTGCAAATCCAATGGTTTTACCTCGTTCAAAAAGAACACCAGGGAATTGAACCCAGGACCTTTGCGTTCAGAGTCCGCAGCTCTACCACCAGGCCAACGCTCCTCTTAATTAAACTGCATTCCAGTTTGGTTAAATATCAAATCAAAACCGGACAAGCAAAAAACATATGTATGAACAACTTTAAATCAACAACGTGTAAAAAAAGAACAGCCGGGATTAGAACACAGTACCTTTGGGTTCAGAGTCCGAAGCCCTTCCGCTGGGCCACTGCTCCTCTTAATCAATAGTGCGTTCAAGTGTAATTTAGCCCTAGAACATCAAATCAACAACGGCTAAAAGTAAACTGGTGTATAGCGTGTGCAAATTATTTACGTGTAAGTCAAGGATTTCTTTTTACCATAGTGCCCTGCAAATCCAATGGTTTTTACCTCGTTCAAAAGGAACACCAGGGAATTGAACCCGGGACCTTTGCGTTCAGAGTCCGCAGCTCTACCACCATGCCAACGCTCCTCTTAATTAAACTGCATTCGAGTTTGGTTAAATATCAAATCAAAAACGGACAAGCAGAAAACATATGTTGGAACAACTTTAAATCAACAACGTGTAAAAAAAGAACAGCCGGGATTCGAACACAGTACCTTTGTGTTTAGAGTCCGAAGCCCTTCCGCTGGGCCACTGCTCCTCTTAATCAAGAGTGCGTTCAAGTGTAATTTAGCCCTAGAACATCAAATCAACAACGGCTAAAAGTAAACTGGTGTATAGCGTGTGCAAATTATTTACGTGTAAGTCAAGGATTTCTTTTTACTATAGTGCCCTGCAAATCCAATGGTTTTACCTCGTTCAAAAAGAACACCATGGAATTGAACCCAGGACCTTTGCGTTCAGAGTCCGCAGCTCTACCACCAGGCCAACGCTCCTCTTAATTAAACTGCATTCGAGTTTGGTTAAATATCAAATCAAAAACGGACAAGCAGAAAACATAAGTATGAACAACTTTAAATCAACAACGTGTAAAAAAAGAACAGCCGGGATTCGAACACAGTACCTTTGGGTTTAGAGTCCGAAGCCCTTCCGCTGGGCCACTGCTCCTCTTAATCAAGAGTGCGTTCAAGTGTAATTTAACCCGAGAACATCAAATCAACAACGGCTAAAAGTAAACTGGTGTATAGCGTGTGCAAATTATTTACGTGTAAGTCAAGGATTTCTTTTTACTATAGTGCCCTGCAAATCCAATGGTTTTACCTCGTTCAAAAGGAACACCAGGGAATTGAACCCAGGACCTATGCTTTCAGAGTCCGCAGCTCTACCACCATGCCAACGCTCCTCTTAATTAAACTGCATTCGAGTTTGGTTAAATATCAAATCAAAAACGGACAAGCAGAAAACATATGTATGAACAACTTTAAATCAACAACGTGTAAAAAAAGAACAGCCGGGATTCGAACACAGTACCTTTGTGTTTAGAGTCCGAAGCCCTTCCTCTGGGCCACTGCTCCTCTTAATCAAGAGTGCGTTCAAGTGTAATTTAGCCCTAGACCATCAAATCAACAACGGCTAAAAGTAAACTGGTGTATAGCGTGTGCAAATTATTTACGTGTAAGTCAAGGATTTCTTTTTACTATAGTGCCCTGCAAATCCAATGGTTTTTACCTCGTTCAAAAAGAACACCAGGGAATTGAACCCGGGACCTTTGGGTTCAGAGTCCGCAGCTCTACCACCATGCCAACGCTCCTGTTAATTAAACTGCATTCGAGTTTGGTTAAATATCAAATCAAAAACGGACAAGCAGAAAACATATGTATGAACAACGTGTAAAAAAAAAACAGCCGGGATTCGAACACAGTACCTTTGGGTTCAGAGTCCGAAGCCCTTCCGCTGGGCCACTGCTCCTCTTAATCAAGAGTGCGTTCAAGTGTAATTTAGCCCTAGAACATCAAATCAACAACGGCTAAAAGTAAACTGGTGTATAGCGTGTGCAAATTATTTACGTGTAAGTCAAGGATTTCTTTTTACCATAGTGCCCTGCAAATCCAATGGTTTTTACCTCGTTCAAAAAGAACACCAGGGAATTGAACACGGGACCTTTGCGTTCAGAGTCCGCAGCTGTACCACCAGGCCAACGCTCCTCTTAATTAAACTGCATTCGAGTTTGGTTAAATATCAAATCAAAACCGGACAAGCAAAAAACATATGTATGAACAACTTTAAATCAACAACGTGTAAAAAAAGAACAGCCGGGATTCGAACACAGTACCTTTGGGTTCAGAGTCCGAAGCCCTTCCGCTGGGCCACTGCTCCTCTTAATCAATAGTGCGTTCAAGTGTAATTTAGCCCTAGAACATCAAATCAACAACGGCTAAAAGTAAACTGGTGTATAGCGTGTGCAAATTATTTACGTGTAAGTCAAGGATTTCTTTTTACCATAGTGCCCTGCAAATCCAATGGTTTTTACCTCGTTCAAAAAGAACACCAGGGAATTGAACCCGGGACCTTTGCGTTCAGAGTCCGCAGCTCTACCACCATGCCAACGCTCCTCTTAATTAAACTGCATTCGAGTTTGGTTAAATATCAAATCAAAAACGGACAAGCAGAAAACATATGTTGGAACAACTTTAAATCAACAACGTGTAAAAAATGTAAAAAAAGAACAGCCGGGATTCGAACACAGTACCTTTGTGTTTAGAGTCCGAAGCCCTTCCGCTGGGCCACTGCTCCTCTTAATCAAGAGTGCGTTCAAGTGTAATTTAGCCCTAGAACATCAAATCAACAACAACTAAAAGTAAACTGGTGTATAGCGTGTGCAAATTATTTACGTGTAAGTCAAGGATTTCTTTTTACTATAGTGCCCTGCAAATCCAATGGTTTTACCTCGTTCAAAAAGAACTCCATGGAATTGAACCCAGGACCTTTGCGTTCAGAGTCCGCAGCTCTACCACCAGGCCAACGCTCCTCTTAATTAAACTGCATTCGAGTTTGGTTAAATATCAAATCAAAAACGGACAAGCAGAAAACATAAGTATGAACAACTTTAAATCAACAACGTGTAAAAAAAGAACAGCCGGGATTCGAACACAGTACCTTTGGGTTTAGAGTCCGAAGCCCTTCCGCTGGGCCACTGCTCCTCTTAATCAAGAGTGCGTTCAAGTGTAATTTAACCCGAGAACATCAAATCAACAACGGCTAAAAGTAAACTGGTGTATAGCGTGTGCAAATTATTTACGTGTAAGTCAAGGATTTCTTTTTACTATAGTGCCCTGCAAATCCAATGGTTTTACCTCGTTCAAAAGGAACACCAGGGAATTGAACCCAGGACCTATGCTTTCAGAGTCCGCAGCTCTACCACCAGGCCAACGCTCCTCTTAATTAAACTGCATTCGAGTTTGGTTAAATATCAAATCAAAAACGGACAAGCAGAAAACATAAGTATGAACAACTTTAAATCAACAACGCGTAAAAAGAACAGACGGGTTTCGAACACAGTACCTTTGGGTTCAGAGTCCGAAGCCCTTCCGCTGGGCCACTGCTCCTCTTAATCAAGAGGGCGTTCAAGTGTAATTTAGCCCCTAGAACATCAAATCAACAACGGCTAAAAGTAAACTGGTGTATAGCGTGTGCAAATTATTTACGTGTAAGTCAAGGATTTCTTTTTACCATAGTGCCCAGCAAATCCAATGGTTTTTACCTCGTTCAAAAAGAACACCATGGAATTGAACCCAGGACCTTTGCGTTCAGAGTCCGCAGCTCTACCACCAGGCCAACGCTCCTCTTAATTAAACTGCATTCGAGTTTGGTTAAATATCAAATCAAAAACGGACAAGCAGAAAACATAAGTATGAACAACTTTAAATCAACAACGTGTAAAAAAAGAACAGCCGGGATTCGAACACAGTACCTTTGGGTTTAGAGTCCGAAGCCCTTCCGCTGGGCCACTGCTCCTCTTAATCAAGAGTGCGTTCAAGTGTAATTTAACCCGAGAACATCAAATCAACAACGGCTAAAAGTAAACTGGTGTATAGCGTGTGCAAATTATTTACGTGTAAGTCAAGGATTTCTTTTTACTATAGTGCCCTGCAAATCCAATGGTTTTACCTCGTTCAAAAGGAACACCAGGGAATTGAACCCAGGACCTATGCTTTCAGAGTCCGCAGCTCTACCACCAGGCCAACGCTCCTCTTAATTAAACTGCATTCGAGTTTGGTTAAATATCAAATCAAAAACGGACAAGCAGAAAACATAAATATGAACAACTTTAAATCAACAACGCGTAAAAAGAACAGACGGGTTTCGAACACAGTACCTTTGGGTTCAGAGTCCGAAGCCCTTCCGCTGGGCCACTGCTCCTCTTAATCAAGAGGGCGTTCAAGTGTAATTTAGCCCCTAGAACATCAAATCAACAACGGCTAAAAGTAAACTGGTGTATAGCGTGTGCAAATTATTTACGTGTAAGTCAAGGATTTCTTTTTACCATAGTGCCCAGCAAATCCAATGGTTTTTACCTCGTTCAAAAAGAACACCAGGGAATTGAACCCGGGACCTTTGGGTTCAGAGTCCGCAGCTCTACCACCATGCCAACGCTCCTCTTAATTAAACTGCATTCGAGTTTGGTTAAATATCAAATCAAAAACGGACAAGCAGAAAACATATGTATGAACAACTTTAAATCAACAACGTGTAAAAAAAAACCAGCCGGAATTCGAACACAGTACCTTTGGGTTCAGAGTCCGAAGCCCTTCCGCTGGGCCACTGCTCCTCTTAATCAATAGTGCGTTCAAGTGTAATTTAGCCCTATAGAACATCAAATCAACAACGGCTAAAAGTAAACTGGTGTATAGCGTGTGCAAATTATTTACGTGTAAGTCAAGGATTTCTTTTTACCATAGTGCCCTGCAAATCCAATGGTTTTTACCTCGTTCAAAAAGAACACCATGGAATTGAACCCAGGACCTTTGCGTTCAGAGTCCGCAGCTCTACCACCAGGCCAACGCTCCTCTTAATTAAACTGCATTCGAGTTTGGTTAAATATCAAATCAAAAACGGACAAGCAGAAAACATAAGTATGAACAACTTTAAATCAACAACGTGTAAAAAAAGAACAGCCGGGATTCGAACACAGTACCTTTGGGTTTAGAGTCCGAAGCCCTTCCGCTGGGCCACTGCTCCTCTTAATCAAGAGTGCGTTCAAGTGTAATTTAACCCGAGAACATCAAATCAACAACGGCTAAAAGTAAACTGGTGTATAGCGTGTGCAAATTATTTACGTGTAAGTCAAGGATTTCTTTTTACTATAGTGCCCTGCAAATCCAATGGTTTTACCTCGTTCAAAAGGAACACCAGGGAATTGAACCCAGGACCTATGCTTTCAGAGTCCGCAGCTCTACCACCAGGCCAACGCTCCTCTTAATTAAACTGCATTCGAGTTTGGTTAAATATCAAATCAAAAACGGACAAGCAGAAAACATAAATATGAACAACTTTAAATCAACAACGCGTAAAAAGAACAGACGGGTTTCGAACACAGTACCTTTGGGTTCAGAGTCCGAAGCCCTTCCGCTGGGCCACTGCTCCTCTTAATCAAGAGGGCGTTCAAGTGTAATTTAGCCCCTAGAACATCAAATCAACAACGGCTAAAAGTAAACTGGTGTATAGCGTGTGCAAATTATTTACGTGTAAGTCAAGGATTTCTTTTTACCATAGTGCCCAGCAAATCCAATGGTTTTTACCTCGTTCAAAAAGAACACCAGGGAATTGAACCCGGGACCTTTGGGTTCAGAGTCCGCAGCTCTACCACCATGCCAACGCTCCTCTTAATTAAACTGCATTCGAGTTTGGTTAAATATCAAATCAAAAACGGACAAGCAGAAAACATATGTATGAACAACTTTAAATCAACAACGTGTAAAAAAAAAACAGCCGGAATTCGAACACAGTACCTTTGGGTTCAGAGTCCGAAGCCCTTCCGCTGGGCCACTGCTCCTCTTAATCAATAGTGCGTTCAAGTGTAATTTAGCCCTATAGAACATCAAATCAACAACGGCTAAAAGTAAACTGGTGTATAGCGTGTGCAAATTATTTACGTGTAAGTCAAGGATTTCTTTTTACCATAGTGCCCTGCAAATCCAATGGTTTTTACCTCGTTCAAAAAGAACACCAGGGAATTGAACCCGGGACCTTTGGGTTCAGAGTCCGCAGCTCTACCACCATGCCAACGCTCCTCTTAATTAAACTGCATTCGAGTTTGGTTAAATATCAAATCAAAAACGGACAAGCAGAAAACATATGTATGAACAACTTTAAATCAACAACGTGTAAAAAAAGAACAGCCGGGATTCGAACACAGTACCTTTGTGTTTAGAGTCCGAAGCCCTTCCTCTGGGCCACTGCTCCTCTTAATCAAGAGTGCGTTCAAGTGTAATTTAGCCCTAGACCATCAAATCAACAACGGCTAAAAGTAAACTGGTGTATAGCGTGTGCAAATTATTTACGTGTAAGTCAAGGATTTCTTTTTACCATAGTGCCCTGCAAATCCAATGGTTTTACCTCGTTCAAAAAGAACACCAGGGAATTGAACCCAGGACCTTTGCGTTCAGAGTCCGCAGCTCTACCACCAGGCCAACGCTCCTCTTAATTAAACTGCATTCCAGTTTGGTTAAATATCAAATCAAAACCGGACAAGCAAAAAACATATGTATGAACAACTTTAAATCAACAACGTGTAAAAAAAGAACAGCCGGGATTCGAACACAGTACCTTTGGGTTCAGAGTCCGAAGCCCTTCCGCTGGGCCACTGCTCCTCTTAATCAATAGTGCGTTCAAGTGTAATTTAGCCCTAGAACATCAAATCAACAACGGCTAAAAGTAAACTGGTGTATAGCGTGTGCAAATTATTTACGTGTAAGTCAAGGATTTCTTTTTACCATAGTGCCCTGCAAATCCAATGGTTTTTACCTCGTTCAAAAGGAACACCAGGGAATTGAACCCGGGACCTTTGCGTTCAGAGTCCGCAGCTCTACCACCATGCCAACGCTCCTCTTAATTAAACTGCATTCGAGTTTGGTTAAATATCAAATCAAAAACGGACAAGCAGAAAACATATGTTGGAACAACTTTAAATCAACAACGTGTAAAAAAAGAACAGCCGGGATTCGAACACAGTACCTTTGTGTTTAGAGTCCGAAGCCCTTCCGCTGGGCCACTGCTCCTCTTAATCAATAGTGCGTTCAAGTGTAATTTAGCCCTATAGAACATCAAATCAACAACGGCTAAAAGTAAACTGGTGTATAGCGTGTGCAAATTATTTACGTGTAAGTCAAGGATTTCTTTTTACCATAGTGCCCTGCAAATCCAATGGTTTTTACCTCGTTCAAAAAGAACACCAGGGAATTGAACCCGGGACCTTTGGGTTCAGAGTCCGCAGCTCTACCACCATGCCAACGCTCCTCTTAATTAAACTGCATTCGAGTTTGGTTAAATATCAAATCAAAAACGGACAAGCAGAAAACATATGTATGAACAACTTTAAATCAACAACGTGTAAAAAAAGAACAGCCGGGATTCGAACACAGTACCTTTGTGTTTAGAGTCCGAAGCCCTTCCTCTGGGCCACTGCTCCTCTTAATCAAGAGTGCGTTCAAGTGTAATTTAGCCCTAGACCATCAAATCAACAACGGCTAAAAGTAAACTGGTGTATAGCGTGTGCAAATTATTTACGTGTAAGTCAAGGATTTCTTTTTACCATAGTGCCCTGCAAATCCAATGGTTTTACCTCGTTCAAAAAGAACACCAGGGAATTGAACCCAGGACCTTTGCGTTCAGAGTCCGCAGCTCTACCACCAGGCCAACGCTCCTCTTAATTAAACTGCATTCGAGTTTGGTTAAATATCAAATCAAAAACGGACAAGCAGAAAACATAAGTATGAACAACTTTAAATCAACAACGTGTAAAAAAAGAACAGCCGGGATTCGAACACAGTACCTTTGGGTTTAGAGTCCGAAGCCCTTCCGCTGGGCCACTGCTCCTCTTAATCAAGAGTGCGTTCAAGTGTAATTTAACCCGAGAACATCAAATCAACAACGGCTAAAAGTAAACTGGTGTATAGCGTGTGCAAATTATTTACGTGTAAGTCAAGGATTTCTTTTTACTATAGTGCCCTGCAAATCCAATGGTTTTACCTCGTTCAAAAGGAACACCAGGGAATTGAACCCAGGACCTATGCTTTCAGAGTCCGCAGCTCTACCACCAGGCCAACGCTCCTCTTAATTAAACTGCATTCGAGTTTGGTTAAATATCAAATCAAAAACGGACAAGCAGAAAACATAAGTATGAACAACTTTAAATCAACAACGCGTAAAAAGAACAGACGGGTTTCGAACACAGTACCTTTGGGTTCAGAGTCCGAAGCCCTTCCGCTGGGCCACTGCTCCTCTTAATCAAGAGGGCGTTCAAGTGTAATTTAGCCCCTAGAACATCAAATCAACAACGGCTAAAAGTAAACTGGTGTATAGCGTGTGCAAATTATTTACGTGTAAGTCAAGGATTTCTTTTTACCATAGTGCCCAGCAAATCCAATGGTTTTTACCTCGTTCAAAAAGAACACCATGGAATTGAACCCAGGACCTTTGCGTTCAGAGTCCGCAGCTCTACCACCAGGCCAACGCTCCTCTTAATTAAACTGCATTCGAGTTTGGTTAAATATCAAATCAAAAACGGACAAGCAGAAAACATAAGTATGAACAACTTTAAATCAACAACGTGTAAAAAAAGAACAGCCGGGATTCGAACACAGTACCTTTGGGTTTAGAGTCCGAAGCCCTTCCGCTGGGCCACTGCTCCTCTTAATCAAGAGTGCGTTCAAGTGTAATTTAACCCGAGAACATCAAATCAACAACGGCTAAAAGTAAACTGGTGTATAGCGTGTGCAAATTATTTACGTGTAAGTCAAGGATTTCTTTTTACTATAGTGCCCTGCAAATCCAATGGTTTTACCTCGTTCAAAAGGAACACCAGGGAATTGAACCCAGGACCTATGCTTTCAGAGTCCGCAGCTCTACCACCAGGCCAACGCTCCTCTTAATTAAACTGCATTCGAGTTTGGTTAAATATCAAATCAAAAACGGACAAGCAGAAAACATAAGTATGAACAACTTTAAATCAACAACGCGTAAAAAGAACAGACGGGTTTCGAACACAGTACCTTTGGGTTCAGAGTCCGAAGCCCTTCCGCTGGGCCACTGCTCCTCTTAATCAAGAGGGCGTTCAAGTGTAATTTAGCCCCTAGAACATCAAATCAACAACGGCTAAAAGTAAACTGGTGTATAGCGTGTGCAAATTATTTACGTGTAAGTCAAGGATTTCTTTTTACCATAGTGCCCAGCAAATCCAATGGTTTTTACCTCGTTCAAAAAGAACACCAGGGAATTGAACCCGGGACCTTTGGGTTCAGAGTCCGCAGCTCTACCACCATGCCAACGCTCCTCTTAATTAAACTGCATTCGAGTTTGGTTAAATATCAAATCAAAAACGGACAAGCAGAAAACATATGTATGAACAACTTTAAATCAACAACGTGTAAAAAAAAAACAGCCGGAATTCGAACACAGTACCTTTGGGTTCAGAGTCCGAAGCCCTTCCGCTGGGCCACTGCTCCTCTTAATCAATAGTGCGTTCAAGTGTAATTTAGCCCTATAGAACATCAAATCAACAACGGCTAAAAGTAAACTGGTGTATAGCGTGTGCAAATTATTTACGTGTAAGTCAAGGATTTCTTTTTACCATAGTGCCCTGCAAATCCAATGGTTTTTACCTCGTTCAAAAAGAACACCAGGGAATTGAACCCGGGACCTTTGTGTTCAGAGTCCGCAGCTCTACCACCATGCCAACGCTCCTCTTAATTAAACTGCATTCGAGTTTGGTTAAATATCAAATCAAAAACGGACAAGCAGAAAACATATGTATGAACAACTTTAAATCAACAACGTGTAAAAAAAGAACAGCCGGGATTCGAACACAGTACCTTTGTGTTTAGAGTCCGAAGCCCTTCCTCTGGGCCACTGCTCCTCTTAATCAAGAGTGCGTTCAAGTGTAATTTAGCCCTAGACCATCAAATCAACAACGGCTAAAAGTAAACTGGTGTATAGCGTGTGCAAATTATTTACGTGTAAGTCAAGGATTTCTTTTTACCATAGTGCCCTGCAAATCCAATGGTTTTACCTCGTTCAAAAAGAACACCAGGGAATTGAACCCAGGACCTTTGCGTTCAGAGTCCGCAGCTCTACCACCAGGCCAACGCTCCTCTTAATTAAACTGCATTCCAGTTTGGTTAAATATCAAATCAAAACCGGACAAGCAAAAAACATATGTATGAACAACTTTAAATCAACAACGTGTAAAAAAAGAACAGCCGGGATTCGAACACAGTACCTTTGGGTTTAGAGTCCGAAGCCCTTCCGCTGGGCCACTGCTCCTCTTAATCAAGAGTGCGTTCAAGTGTAATTTAACCCGAGAACATCAAATCAACAACGGCTAAAAGTAAACTGGTGTATAGCGTGTGCAAATTATTTACGTGTAAGTCAAGGATTTCTTTTTACTATAGTGCCCTGCAAATCCAATGGTTTTACCTCGTTCAAAAGGAACACCAGGGAATTGAACCCAGGACCTATGCTTTCAGAGTCCGCAGCTCTACCACCAGGCCAACGCTCCTCTTAATTAAACTGCATTCGAGTTTGGTTAAATATCAAATCAAAAACGGACAAGCAGAAAACATAAGTATGAACAACTTTAAATCAACAACGCGTAAAAAGAACAGACGGGTTTCGAACACAGTACCTTTGGGTTCAGAGTCCGAAGCCCTTCCGCTGGGCCACTGCTCCTCTTAATCAAGAGGGCGTTCAAGTGTAATTTAGCCCCTAGAACATCAAATCAACAACGGCTAAAAGTAAACTGGTGTATAGCGTGTGCAAATTATTTACGTGTAAGTCAAGGATTTCTTTTTACCATAGTGCCCAGCAAATCCAATGGTTTTTACCTCGTTCAAAAAGAACACCATGGAATTGAACCCAGGACCTTTGCGTTCAGAGTCCGCAGCTCTACCACCAGGCCAACGCTCCTCTTAATTAAACTGCATTCGAGTTTGGTTAAATATCAAATCAAAAACGGACAAGCAGAAAACATAAGTATGAACAACTTTAAATCAACAACGTGTAAAAAAAGAACAGCCGGGATTCGAACACAGTACCTTTGGGTTTAGAGTCCGAAGCCCTTCCGCTGGGCCACTGCTCCTCTTAATCAAGAGTGCGTTCAAGTGTAATTTAACCCGAGAACATCAAATCAACAACGGCTAAAAGTAAACTGGTGTATAGCGTGTGCAAATTATTTACGTGTAAGTCAAGGATTTCTTTTTACTATAGTGCCCTGCAAATCCAATGGTTTTACCTCGTTCAAAAGGAACACCAGGGAATTGAACCCAGGACCTATGCTTTCAGAGTCCGCAGCTCTACCACCAGGCCAACGCTCCTCTTAATTAAACTGCATTCGAGTTTGGTTAAATATCAAATCAAAAACGGACAAGCAGAAAACATAAGTATGAACAACTTTAAATCAACAACGCGTAAAAAGAACAGACGGGTTTCGAACACAGTACCTTTGGGTTCAGAGTCCGAAGCCCTTCCGCTGGGCCACTGCTCCTCTTAATCAAGAGGGCGTTCAAGTGTAATTTAGCCCCTAGAACATCAAATCAACAACGGCTAAAAGTAAACTGGTGTATAGCGTGTGCAAATTATTTACGTGTAAGTCAAGGATTTCTTTTTACCATAGTGCCCAGCAAATCCAATGGTTTTTACCTCGTTCAAAAAGAACACCAGGGAATTGAACCCGGGACCTTTGGGTTCAGAGTCCGCAGCTCTACCACCATGCCAACGCTCCTCTTAATTAAACTGCATTCGAGTTTGGTTAAATATCAAATCAAAAACGGACAAGCAGAAAACATATGTATGAACAACTTTAAATCAACAACGTGTAAAAAAAAAACAGCCGGAATTCGAACACAGTACCTTTGGGTTCAGAGTCCGAAGCCCTTCCGCTGGGCCACTGCTCCTCTTAATCAATAGTGCGTTCAAGTGTAATTTAGCCCTATAGAACATCAAATCAACAACGGCTAAAAGTAAACTGGTGTATAGCGTGTGCAAATTATTTACGTGTAAGTCAAGGATTTCTTTTTACCATAGTGCCCAGCAAATCCAATGGTTTTTACCTCGTTCAAAAAGAACACCAGGGAATTGAACCCGGGACCTTTGTGTTCAGAGTCCGCAGCTCTACCACCATGCCAACGCTCCTCTTAATTAAACTGCATTCGAGTTTGGTTAAATATCAAATCAAAAACGGACAAGCAGAAAACATATGTATGAACAACTTTAAATCAACAACGTGTAAAAAAAGAACAGCCGGGATTCGAACACAGTACCTTTGTGTTTAGAGTCCGAAGCCCTTCCTCTGGGCCACTGCTCCTCTTAATCAAGAGTGCGTTCAAGTGTAATTTAGCCCTAGACCATCAAATCAACAACGGCTAAAAGTAAACTGGTGTATAGCGTGTGCAAATTATTTACGTGTAAGTCAAGGATTTCTTTTTACCATAGTGCCCTGCAAATCCAATGGTTTTACCTCGTTCAAAAAGAACACCAGGGAATTGAACCCAGGACCTTTGCGTTCAGAGTCCGCAGCTCTACCACCAGGCCAACGCTCCTCTTAATTAAACTGCATTCCAGTTTGGTTAAATATCAAATCAAAACCGGACAAGCAAAAAACATATGTATGAACAACTTTAAATCAACAACGTGTAAAAAAAGAACAGCCGGGATTCGAACACAGTACCTTTGGGTTTAGAGTCCGAAGCCCTTCCGCTGGGCCACTGCTCCTCTTAATCAAGAGTGCGTTCAAGTGTAATTTAACCGGAGAACATCAAATCAACAACGGCTAAAAGTAAACTGGTGTATAGCGTGTGCAAATTATTTACGTGTAAGTCAAGGATTTCTTTTTACTATAGTGCCCTGCAAATCCAATGGTTTTACCTCGTTCAAAAGGAACACCAGGGAATTGAACCCAGGACCTATGCTTTCAGAGTCCGCAGCTCTACCACCAGGCCAACGCTCCTCTTAATTAAACTGCATTCGAGTTTGGTTAAATATCAAATCAAAAACGGACAAGCAGAAAACATAAGTATGAACAACTTTAAATCAACAACGCGTAAAAAGAACAGACGGGTTTCGAACACAGTACCTTTGGGTTCAGAGTCCGAAGCCCTTCCGCTGGGCCACTGCTCCTCTTAATCAAGAGGGCGTTCAAGTGTAATTTAGCCCCTAGAACATCAAATCAACAACGGCTAAAAGTAAACTGGTGTATAGCGTGTGCAAATTATTTACGTGTAAGTCAAGGATTTCTTTTTACCATAGTGCCCAGCAAATCCAATGGTTTTTACCTCGTTCAAAAAGAACACCATGGAATTGAACCCAGGACCTTTGCGTTCAGAGTCCGCAGCTCTACCACCAGGCCAACGCTCCTCTTAATTAAACTGCATTCGAGTTTGGTTAAATATCAAATCAAAAACGGACAAGCAGAAAACATAAGTATGAACAACTTTAAATCAACAACGTGTAAAAAAAGAACAGCCGGGATTCGAACACAGTACCTTTGGGTTTAGAGTCCGAAGCCCTTCCGCTGGGCCACTGCTCCTCTTAATCAAGAGTGCGTTCAAGTGTAATTTAACCCGAGAACATCAAATCAACAACGGCTAAAAGTAAACTGGTGTATAGCGTGTGCAAATTATTTACGTGTAAGTCAAGGATTTCTTTTTACTATAGTGCCCTGCAAATCCAATGGTTTTACCTCGTTCAAAAGGAACACCAGGGAATTGAACCCAGGACCTATGCTTTCAGAGTCCGCAGCTCTACCACCAGGCCAACGCTCCTCTTAATTAAACTGCATTCGAGTTTGGTTAAATATCAAATCAAAAACGGACAAGCAGAAAACATAAGTATGAACAACTTTAAATCAACAACGCGTAAAAAGAACAGACGGGTTTCGAACACAGTACCTTTGGGTTCAGAGTCCGAAGCCCTTCCGCTGGGCCACTGCTCCTCTTAATCAAGAGGGCGTTCAAGTGTAATTTAGCCCCTAGAACATCAAATCAACAACGGCTAAAAGTAAACTGGTGTATAGCGTGTGCAAATTATTTACGTGTAAGTCAAGGATTTCTTTTTACCATAGTGCCCAGCAAATCCAATGGTTTTTACCTCGTTCAAAAAGAACACCAGGGAATTGAACCCGGGACCTTTGGGTTCAGAGTCCGCAGCTCTACCACCATGCCAACGCTCCTCTTAATTAAACTGCATTCGAGTTTGGTTAAATATCAAATCAAAAACGGACAAGCAGAAAACATATGTATGAACAACTTTAAATCAACAACGTGTAAAAAAAAAACAGCCGGAATTCGAACACAGTACCTTTGGGTTCAGAGTCCGAAGCCCTTCCGCTGGGCCACTGCTCCTCTTAATCAATAGTGCGTTCAAGTGTAATTTAGCCCTATAGAACATCAAATCAACAACGGCTAAAAGTAAACTGGTGTATAGCGTGTGCAAATTATTTACGTGTAAGTCAAGGATTTCTTTTTACCATAGTGCCCAGCAAATCCAATGGTTTTTACCTCGTTCAAAAAGAACACCAGGGAATTGAACCCGGGACCTTTGTGTTCAGAGTCCGCAGCTCTACCACCATGCCAACGCTCCTCTTAATTAAACTGCATTCGAGTTTGGTTAAATATCAAATCAAAAACGGACAAGCAGAAAACATATGTATGAACAACTTTAAATCAACAACGTGTAAAAAAAGAACAGCCGGGATTCGAACACAGTACCTTTGTGTTTAGAGTCCGAAGCCCTTCCTCTGGGCCACTGCTCCTCTTAATCAAGAGTGCGTTCAAGTGTAATTTAGCCCTAGACCATCAAATCAACAACGGCTAAAAGTAAACTGGTGTATAGCGTGTGCAAATTATTTACGTGTAAGTCAAGGATTTCTTTTTACCATAGTGCCCTGCAAATCCAATGGTTTTACCTCGTTCAAAAAGAACACCAGGGAATTGAACCCAGGACCTTTGCGTTCAGAGTCCGCAGCTCTACCACCAGGCCAACGCTCCTCTTAATTAAACTGCATTCCAGTTTGGTTAAATATCAAATCAAAACCGGACAAGCAAAAAACATATGTATGAACAACTTTAAATCAACAACGTGTAAAAAAAGAACAGCCGGGATTCGAACACAGTACCTTTGGGTTCAGAGTCCGAAGCCCTTCCGCTGGGCCACTGCTCCTCTTAATCAATAGTGCGTTCAAGTGTAATTTAGCCCTAGAACATCAAATCAACAACGGCTAAAAGTAAACTGGTGTATAGCGTGTGCAAATTATTTACGTGTAAGTCAAGGATTTCTTTTTACCATAGTGCCCTGCAAATCCAATGGTTTTTACCTCGTTCAAAAGGAACACCAGGGAATTGAACCCGGGACCTTTGCGTTCAGAGTCCGCAGCTCTACCACCATGCCAACGCTCCTCTTAATTAAACTGCATTCGAGTTTGGTTAAATATCAAATCAAAAACGGACAAGCAGAAAACATATGTTGGAACAACTTTAAATCAACAACGTGTAAAAAAAGAACAGCCGGGATTCGAACACAGTACCTTTGTGTTTAGAGTCCGAAGCCCTTCCGCTGGGCCACTGCTCCTCTTAATCAATAGTGCGTTCAAGTGTAATTTAGCCCTATAGAACATCAAATCAACAACGGCTAAAAGTAAACTGGTGTATAGCGTGTGCAAATTATTTACGTGTAAGTCAAGGATTTCTTTTTACCATAGTGCCCTGCAAATCCAATGGTTTTTACCTCGTTCAAAAAGAACACCAGGGAATTGAACCCGGGACCTTTGGGTTCAGAGTCCGCAGCTCTACCACCATGCCAACGCTCCTCTTAATTAAACTGCATTCGAGTTTGGTTAAATATCAAATCAAAAACGGACAAGCAGAAAACATATGTATGAACAACTTTAAATCAACAACGTGTAAAAAAAGAACAGCCGGGATTCGAACACAGTACCTTTGTGTTTAGAGTCCGAAGCCCTTCCTCTGGGCCACTGCTCCTCTTAATCAAGAGTGCGTTCAAGTGTAATTTAGCCCTAGACCATCAAATCAACAACGGCTAAAAGTAAACTGGTGTATAGCGTGTGCAAATTATTTACGTGTAAGTCAAGGATTTCTTTTTACCATAGTGCCCTGCAAATCCAATGGTTTTACCTCGTTCAAAAAGAACACCAGGGAATTGAACCCAGGACCTTTGCGTTCAGAGTCCGCAGCTCTACCACCAGGCCAACGCTCCTCTTAATTAAACTGCATTCCAGTTTGGTTAAATATCAAATCAAAACCGGACAAGCAAAAAACATATGTATGAACAACTTTAAATCAACAACGTGTAAAAAAAGAACAGCCGGGATTCGAACACAGTACCTTTGGGTTCAGAGTCCGAAGCCCTTCCGCTGGGCCACTGCTCCTCTTAATCAATAGTGCGTTCAAGTGTAATTTAGCCCTAGAACATCAAATCAACAACGGCTAAAAGTAAACTGGTGTATAGCGTGTGCAAATTATTTACGTGTAAGTCAAGGATTTCTTTTTACCATAGTGCCCTGCAAATCCAATGGTTTTTACCTCGTTCAAAAGGAACACCAGGGAATTGAACCCGGGACCTTTGCGTTCAGAGTCCGCAGCTCTACCACCATGCCAACGCTCCTCTTAATTAAACTGCATTCGAGTTTGGTTAAATATCAAATCAAAAACGGACAAGCAGAAAACATATGTTGGAACAACTTTAAATCAACAACGTGTAAAAAAAGAACAGCCGGGATTCGAACACAGTACTTTTGGGTTTAGAGTCCGAAGCCCTTCCGCTGGGCCACTGCTCCTCTTAATCAAGAGTGCGTTCAAGTGTAATTTAACCCGAGAACATCAAATCAACAACGGCTAAAAGTAAACTGGTGTATAGCGTGTGCAAATTATTTACGTGTAAGTCAAGGATTTCTTTTTACTATAGTGCCCTGCAAATCCAATGGTTTTACCTCGTTCAAAAGGAACACCAGGGAATTGAACCCAGGACCTATGCGTTCAGAGTCCGCAGCTCTACCACCAGGCCAACGCTCCTCTTAATTAAACTGCATTCGAGTTTGGTTAAATATCAAATCAAAAACGGACAAGCAGAAAACATAAGTATGAACAACTTTAAATCAACAACGCGTAAAAAGAACAGACGGGTTTCGAACACAGTACCTTTGGGTTCAGAGTCCGAAGCCCTTCCGCTGGGCCACTGCTCCCCTTAATCAAGAGGGCGTTCAAGTGTAATTTAACCCCAGAACATCAACTCAACAACGGCTAAAAGTAAACTGGTGTATAGCGTGTGCAAATTATTTACGTGTAAGTCAAGGATTTCTTTTTACCATAGTGCCCTGCAAATCCAATGGTTTTTACCTCGTTCAAAAAGAACACCAGGGAATTGAACCCGGGACCTTTGGGTTCAGAGTCCGCAGCTCTACCACCATGCCAACGCTCCTCTTAATTAAACTGCATTCGAGTTTGGTTAAATATCAAATCAAAAACGGACAAGCAGAAAACATATGTATGAACAACTTTAAATCAACAACGTGTAAAAAAAGAACAGCCGGGATTCGAACACAGTACCTTTGTGTTTAGAGTCCGAAGCCCTTCCTCTGGGCCACTGCTCCTCTTAATCAAGAGGGCGTTCAAGTGTAATTTAGCCCTAGAACATCAAATCAACAACGGCTAAAAGTAAACTGGTGTATAGCGTGTGCAAATTATTTACGTGTAAGTCAAGGATTTCTTTTTACTATAGTGCCCTGCAAATCCAATGGTTTTACCTCGTTCAAAAGGAACACCATGGAATTGAACCCAGGACCTTTGCGTTCAGAGTCCGCAGCTCTACCACCAGGCCAACGCTCCTCTCAATTAAACTGCATTCGAGTTTGGTTAAATATCAAATCAAAAACGGACAAGCAGAAAACATAAGTATGAACAACTTTAAATCAACAACGTGTAAAAAAAGAACAGCCGGGATTCGAACACAGTACCTTTGGGTTTAGAGTCCGAAGCCCTTCCGCTAGACCACTGCTCCTCTTAATCAAGAGTGCGTTCAAGTGTAATTTAACCCGAGACCATCAAATCAACAACGGCTAAAAGTAAACTGGTGTATAGCGTGTGCAAATTATTTACGTGTAAGTCAAGGATTTCTTTTTACTATTGTGCCCTGCAAATCCAATGGTTTTACCTCGTTCAAAAGGAACACCAGGGAATTGAACCCAGGACCTATACGTTCAGAGTCCGCAGCTCTACCACCAGGCCAACGCTCCTCTTAATTAAACTGCATTCGAGTTTGGTTAAATATCAAATCAAAAACGGACAAGCAGAAAACATAAGTATGAACAACTTTAAATCAACAACGCGATAAAAAGAACAGACGGGTTTCGAACACAGTACCTTTGGGTTCAGAGTCCGAAGCCCTTCCGCTGGGCCACTGCTCCTCTTAATCAAGAGGGCGTTCAAGTGTAATTTAACCCCAGAACATCAACTCAACAACGGCTAAAAGTAAACTGGTGTATAGCGTGTGCAAATTATTTACGTGTAAGTCAAGGATTTCTTTTTACTATTGTGCCCTGCAAATCCAATGGTTTTACCTCGTTCAAAAGGAACACCAGGGAATTGAACCCAGGACCTATACGTTCAGAGTCCGCAGCTCTACCACCAGGCCAACGCTCCTCTTAATTAAACTGCATTCGAGTTTGGTTAAATATCAAATCAAAAACGGACAAGCAGAAAACATAAGTATGAACAACTTTAAATCAACAACGCGATAAAAAGAACAGACGGGTTTCGAACACAGTACCTTTGGGTTCAGAGTCCGAAGCCCTTCCGCTGGGCCACTGCTCCTCTTAATCAAGAGGGCGTTCAAGTGTAATTTAACCCCAGAACATCAACTCAACAACGGCTAAAAGTAAACTGGTGTATAGCGTGTGCAAATTATTTACGTGTAAGTCAAGGATTTCTTTTTACCATAGTGCCCTGCAAATCCAATGGTTTTACCTCGTTCAAAAAGAACACCCGGGAATTGAACCCAGTACCTTTGGGTTCAGAGTCCACAGCTCTACCACCAGGCCACTGCCCTTCTTCACAAGTTCCCGTTGAGTTTAAATCTAATAAACCTTAGAATTAACAAAACTAATGAAACAAGGTACAAATAAAGAAGAACACATTACTGCAATTGCGTTTGCGTGTAAATTTAACCTCAGAAAGGACAGATTTATTTATTTGAATTTCAAAAAGAAATCTGCAGAACCTGGGACCCATCGTTCAAGAAACCAAAGTCGTTCCACTAGGCTGTTGTGTTTGCCATCTCGTTGCCTCTGATAATAAGATATATACTTTTGAATAACTTACAATGCCGAGGGGAACAGGATTAAAAATATATGTTTCAGGGATTCGAACCCGGTACCATGGGGTTTGGAGTCCCGATCCTTGTCCACAAGGCCAGTGGTCCTCTGCCTAATTTGCATTTTTATTTGATGTAGAATCTCAGAATGAGTTACCACCGTAGAGAATTATAAACTGATACGATGAAAGGAATGGGACTGGACATGCACGACGGGGTTGTGGCATGCACGGGTGTTTTGGGTGAATAAATGCACGGGACTAAATGTTAGGAGCCAAACTCCGGGACGAATCGGGGTGGGGTGGGGTGGATGTTCACGAGGAGGGCATGATGTGGCCAACAAAATTATCAAATATACTAGTAATTGATTTCTAAATAAAAACAACATGGACTCTTGGGTTTTTTTCTCCAATATTTGAGTTTATTAATTTTATATCGATAAGGTATTCCTTCCAAACACAAATCTAAATTTACACGCAAACGCAATTGCAGTAATGTGTTCTTCTTTATTTGTACCTTGTTTCATTAGTTTTGTTAATTCTAAGGTTTATTAGATTTAAACTCAACGGGAACTTGAGAAGAAGGGCACTGGCCTGGTGGTAGAGCTGCGGACTCTCAGCCCAAAGGTACTGGGTTCAATTCCCGAGTGTTCTTTTTGAACGAGGTAAAACCATTGGATTTGCAGGGCACTATGGTAAAAAGAAATCCTTGACTTACACGTAAATAATTTGCACACGCTATACACCAGTTTACTTTTAGCCGTTGTTGATTTGATGTTCTAGGGCTAAATTACACTTGAACGCATTCTTGGTTAAGAGGAGCAGTGGCCCAGCGGAAGGGCTTCGGACTCTGAACCCAAGGGTACTGTGTTCGAATCCCGGCTGTTCTTTTTTTACACGTCGTTGATTTAAAGTTGTTCATACTTATGTTTTCTGCTTGTCCGTTTTTGATTTGATATTTAACCAAACTCAAATGCAGTTTAATTAAGAGGAGCTTTGGCCTATAGTGGTAAGGCTGCGGACTCTGAACGCAAAGGTCCTGGGTTCAATTCCCGGGTGTTCTTTTTGAACGAGGTAAAACCATTGGATTTGCAGGGCACAATGGTAACAAGAAATCCTTGACTTACACGTAAATAATTTGCACACGCTATACACCAGTTTACTTTTAGCCGTTGTTGATTTGATGTTCTATGGCTAAATTACACCTGAACGCACTCTTGATTAAGAGGAGCAGTGGCCCAGAGGAAGGGCTTCGGACTCTAAACACAAAGGTACTGTGTTCGAATCCCGGCTGTTCTTTTTTTACACGTTGTTGATTTAAAGTTGTTCATACTTATGTTTTCTGCTTGTCCGTTTTTGATTTGATATTTAACCAAACTCGAATGCAGTTTAATTAAGAGGAGCGTTGGCCTGGTGGTAGAGCTGCGGACTCTGAACGCAAAGGTCCTGGGTTCAATTCCCTAGTGTTCTTTTTGTACGAGGTAAAAACCATATGGTACTATGGCATATGGAAATCCTTGCTTTACACTTAACAAATAAATTGTGATTGGCAGGAACACGCTTTAATTACAAGTAGTTTACTTTTTGGCCTTGTTGATTTAATGTTCTAGGATTAAAATTAAACTCGAACGCACTTAAAGTAAGAGGACCAGTGGCCTGGTGGAAGGGCTCTGGACTTTGAACCCAAAGGTACTGGGTTCGAATCCCGGCTGTTCTTTTTGTACATTATTGACTTAAAGTTGTTCATTCTAAGGTTTAAAATTAAACTCGAACACATCTTAAGTAAGAGGAGCAGTGGCCCAATGGAAGGGCTCTGGACTCTGAACCCAAAGGTACTGGGTTCGAATCCCGGCTGTTCTTTTTGTACATTATTGACTTAAAGTTGTTCATTCTAAGGTTTAAAATTAAACTCGAACACATCTTAAGTAACAGGACCAGTGGCCTGGTGGAAGGGCTCTGGACTTTGAACCCAAAGGTACTGGGTTCGAATCCCGGCTGTTCTTTTTGTACATTATTGACTTAAAGTTGTTCATTCTAACGTTTAAAACTAAACTCGAACACATCTTAAGTAAGAGGACCAGTGGACTGGTGGAAGGGCTCTGGACTTTGAACCCAAAGGTATTGGGTTCGAATCCCGGCTGTTCTTTTTGTACATTATTGACTTAAAGTTGTTCATTCTAAGGTTTAAAATTAAACTCGAACACATCTTAAGTAAGAGGAGCAGTGGCCCAATGGAAGGGCTCTGGACTCTGAACCCAAAGGTACTGGGTTCGAATCCCGGCTGTTCTTTTTGTACATTATTGACTTAAAGTTGTTCATTCTAAGGTTTAAAATTAAACTCGAACACATCTTAAGTAAGAGGAGCAGTGGCCCAATGGAAGGGCTCTGGACTCTAAACCCAAAGGTACTGGGTTCGAATCCCGGCTGTTCTTTTTGTACATTATTGACTTAAAGTTGTTCATTCTAAGGTTTAAAATTAAACTCGAACACATCTTAAGTAAGAGCAGCAGTGGCCCAATGGAAGGGCTGCAGACTCTGGACCGAAAGGTCCAGGGATCGAATCCCGTTGCATATAAATTCGAGGGGTTTTAAAGAACCATCTTTTATTTTAAAAAAACTATCTTTGAAAAAAAGTGCAGAGGTTCGTTTTAAGTTTTAAGTTTCCTTCCCATCCTCGAATGGGCGGCGCGTCGCACCGCGCGGTGAGTCTCGCGGCCTCGAACCATGTCACACCATGTCACCACTGGGGCTCGAACCGGGGACCTCTGGCTTCGGAGTCAGCCACCCTTCCACGACACCCACTTGGGTCCCCCCAGGAACATATGCATTTTGAACTTGATGAACCTTCGGTTCATACTTTACATTGGATACTATGGCATGGGAATTCAGTGCTTTATACTTAGTAAATAATTCGCGAGTGGAATACTTTACACAGGATACTATGGCATTGGGAAATCAGTGCTTCGTAGTAAATATTAATTTAGCTAACAGAGTACGTATGGTACTATGGCATAGGGAATTCAGTGCTTGATACTTAGTAAATAATTTGCGAGTAGAAGGCACACGCTATACCATTAGTTTACTTAGGAATTGGTAAAATTGAACATGTAAATCGAAGCGAATGGACGTGTTTCTGAGGTAGCTCCCGACAGCATTCAAAATTTCCCTTTTTTCGCTGAAAAGTTGAGGTCAGTACTACCAAGGGCCTTCCATTTTCGTTCACTTGGACTGAAGAGAACTGTTATATTATCATTGGTGCACCTTCGAGTGAATATTTCAGGCTTTTTTTGGACAAAATGCCTCCGAAACGACATGCACCGAACACGGCAACTACCGGCCCAGTTGACGCCCCTGCAATCGACCCCATTGCCCTGACTGCTGCTATCTCCGAGGCTCTGCGGTCCAAGGCCCTTCTGGATGTATTAATACCAGCTTTATCTGATGCCATTGCAGACACCATATCTCAAGATATTCATAAGGCTATGGAGTTGGAAGACACACGCTTTTAGTATGGACCATTAGTTTACTAAGGAAACATAGGCATAATGGAGTTAGGTTCGGACTTCAAAGATATGTGGGTTCAAGGCACACGCTGTAAGTATAGAAAATTAGTGCACATATGAAACGGTATATGGAATTATTGGTCTGACTACTGATGGGATGGGAGTTAATGCGGGGGAGGGTGGCGGGTCTCCAGTCTTGGCAAGCTGGAATCAACATGACGGCGGGAATAACAGCGTAGGTTCCACCAGTGTTCTTGGGATGATGCATTGACTTGGAGAGCGTTAGCCGGGTTGATGACCATGAGTGGATTGTGACCAAGGACATAAATTGTAGCGAAGAGCCGAAGAGCCAAACCACATGTATTTTTTGGATAATATTTGGGTGTCTGACTAGGTGGTACTCGTTGTGGAACGAAGGAATGCTTATAGCTTGAATTTAAAGGGTCTTAGAGGCTCGTTCATGCCGTGGTGAGTGGAAAGTAGCAAGGGCAAGAAGTGAACATTTCACCGGTGTTCTCGCTAGATTTTGCGTGAAGTTCGGTTGAGGGGTTTCGTTAGGGTTTGAAAAATACATCGGGAAGAGACCGGGTTCGGGTATGGACTGGATGATTGGACTAAGTTGTATACAGGTGTTTTTTCAACTGAATTTATTGTTTATTTTCCTATTTGTTTGTATAATTGTTTAGGGGGGGGGGGGCAAAAGGGGGGGGGGCAAAAGGGGAATTGGATAGAGCTGTTTGGTGTGGGGAGTTTTCCTGTGATGTTAAATGCATCGTTTGTGGCTGCGTCTCACACTGTGAACATAAAATTAGCCGAAGAATTCAGCTTCTTTAAATGGTCGATATCGGGGATTCTTTTTTTTTTTCAGCTAGGATTTTGGGTACAGGAGTTCGTTGAAAAGTCTATTGTTTTGTTTAAATAAATATCGTTCAAGAATTATTTAATATTTAGTTTCTTTATAGTTTAACATTAAATTATATACGTATTTATCTACAGCATCAGGAGTAATGATTGTAGCTTTTTTTTTTTTTTTTTTTTTGCTGTACAAATTGTAAAATTTTCCTATTTGTATAATTTGTGATTTATTTTTTGTATAGCCTTGCTTTTAGTTGTTACTTTGCGAAGCGCATTCAGCGTCTGTGAGAAGGATTTTGGCGTTGCATAAATCATCTTATAAAGGTTTGGAATACAGTGATTTGTGTGGCAAACAAAAGTTGGGTGTCCATGTCTGGGGTATTCAGAATTATCGTTGTCGAAAAAGAATAATAATACAAGTAATAATAATATCTACAATTTTGTTGGAAACTCCCGCACAACCAGACCTTCGGTTTAAAAAAAGAAATCGTCTGGGTTTTGTTATTATATTTTTAAACTGAAAATAGAACTCCCAAATTTATATTATTTTCGGCAAGGAAAAAGTCGAAAAATCTAAATTTTAAAACATTGTTATCATTATGGGTCGTACATGTTCCTTTAATAAAGAGCTCATATTCAATCATATTCGAGCAAAGATGAACGATTAAAATATCAAATAAAATTGTACCTTCAAGTGCCGTTGTTTACGTGCATGAAGGTGGAAATAGAAACGACAACATTACCCTTTTTATGACAATCTTAGTGTTTACACGGGCTCGATGAGGGGCCTCCATGAGGCCTACTCCTATTCTACATTTTAAACTTAAATTAACTACACGATAAAGCTTACCTCTAGAGACAATAAATCACATCAAATGATCGTAATACATCCACGGTGTAAAACATAAATAAAGCATGGCTGGAGGCCATTTTGAATATCGCGTCATGGCATCAAGCCGTCGAGTACCCAAACCCTACTATATGTTTATCTGGTGTTAGGTGGTAATCAGGTACCTGTCGTTTTCTTTGGCTGGTTCCAATCACCTGGGCTTGTCGAAGACCACAGGGTTACGCAACTGGCTCCCGCAAGGTCTCGCCGGTGTCACGTTCCAGGTGACGTACGCATGCGCGGCCGTACTGTTCGTTTCAGCTGTGTTGGTGACGTGTCTCCTTCTCGTGCTCTAAAATTGTCAGACAATACCGCGTCGTAAGAATATTTCTAAGATTGGGCACGTACAGCCCTCTTTTCCCCCTCTGTCAGGCCTTCCACATACCTCCCGCTGGTAAGGTAATGAATTATTATTGATGTCTTCACACCTAGAATTACGAAACGACTTGACATGCTTGTGCGTTCATCACTACTAGTACGTAGTAGTACTACAGCTCATGAGCGACGCCATGACAGCTAGAGACTAGAGGAACACTCAATGCGACTTACTCGAGGTAGGGGATTACTTGCTGTTAAAAGTTGGCGTCAACCCACTACGAAGACTCCCTCCAGTGAAGGCCTCCTTGGTTCCACCCAGTGTCACCCACCAGATGAAGTAATAATTCCTGCATGCAAAGACTGCAATGAATACTGTATACAATCCAAGGTGTGTGATGAATATAAATGTTTCCTTTTGTTGGTTCCTGGCACCTCAGTAGAGTGTTTGGAACACTTTTGTCAATTTATTATTTTTATCAATTATTATATATCAAACTGACTGGGTAAATTTGAAATAATTTTGGGTTGAATAAAGAAACATTGACGAGAGCAGGATCTGAACCTGTGAACCCTGGACATAAACATTGCTCTTCTCGGTTGAAACATGTCCAGAAACATGTCAAAACCAGAACATTCATTTCAAAAACATGATTTACTTGTTTAAAAATAGTGGCATTTTGTGCACTTAACCACTCCTTCCCATCTAAAAAAAAGGGCACTTAATTATGAATTTATACACTTAGTTGAAATATGAAGATATGAACAGGGAATCAAAAACCATTCCCACGTCGATGTGTGTTAAGCACTACTCAGTATTTACTGAGTTCTGTGAAAAAAATCCACAGGGAAATCACTCGGGTGGGATTCGAATCCACAACCTTTGCATTGCTAGAGCAGATGTCTCAATTTCAATGGTGAGTCTGCTGCCCCTAGCTTTCCAAACTCTCCCATAAGAGATGCATAATTTGCTTAAAACCAACTTGTTCTAAACCTTTTCATCATTTTGTTTCATTCAGGCTTGAACCTTGTGCTGGCGTTTCCCAAGATATCATCTCATGCACCAAGCAGACTACTAGCACCCACAACTCAGTCAGTGTGTCCATCCATCATTTTACATGAAGGTAACTTTATCTTTAAAAAAAAGTAAATCACATGAAATAAGGTACTGGAAAGAGGCTTGTTTAAGAAAAGGGCAAACGGAAACTTTGCCAGAAGGCATCCCCACCCCCTAGAAAAGTGGTGTGCCCCCCCTAAAATTCCTCTACAAAAAGGTACAAGATTAATTATAAGTAGCAATTGTGGGGTGGGGGTGGTGGGCTTGGGCTTTACATGAGGTCATCCCCTGGTTGGTCTTGGTGCCCCTTCAGTAGTTCCCAGTGACTTTAAGATTTTCCAATGGATGTGCCCTTTGTAAAATGAAAATAGCCTTGCCCTTCTCAAAGACAAAATTTTGCCTGGTAGAATCAAGCTGTAGCAATGGGTATAGTTGGCAAAGTTACTGAAACACTGTTAGGCTCCTTCACTTTGAATTAAGATCACAAATATAACTACGCAAACTAAATGGGTTTTTAGGCTTGACTGCTTTACTACAAAAGATTACTCTCCTTGAACCCATACAAAGCACAGCATTGTCAAGGAAAATACTTAATATTTGCAGGCTTTGATCATTTAGATAAAGTTGACCTCATGTTTTGTGCAGTGATGTCAACCCTCTGCTGAGTGGACTTCTACCATGGAGGTAGAACCTCCATGATTCTACCTTAAGAATCATCATCAAAAAGGTAAATACAAGATGTGTAATAAAATGTCTAAAGATAAACTACATCATTGGAAGAATCAACAATCAAAGTAGTCTCAATCTAAAAGCTCAATCGTTGGCCTATTTTCCAAGTATCAATATTAGCCAAAATAAATCTTAGGTCAAGGTAAATCAAAAGGCATAAGTAATGCCTACTGCATCATTTTAGGGCCTAAAATCACAACTTAAAAATTGGCCCAAATTTGATGAAAATGCTGAACTTACCCCTTGTGATTTATCCCATGTACAGTTCAATAAAAAGGCATCAGTAGAGCCTAAGTGAGCTGCATAAACACAGGGGATGTCATATCTGTTTGTCATGATCAACTGCAAGTGATTCCAAGATATTGATGAACTGAAGCATCTTTCTTTATTATCATTACAGGTTTGGTCAAACTTTTACTGAGTGCCGTTAACCCTACTGATGCAGTGGCCACTTTACACTGAACTGATCTTGTCTACAAGAAGACAAAGAATCACTGCAGCCTGATGAGGGAACAAATAATCAGATGACAAACAATGGATAAAACTGATGCACCTGGTACAGGCTGGAAGACACTGCCACTTTGATTGATACAAACTTTTATAAGAACTGATATATTCTCTAAAAACACTTATCTTTTCCATGAAGATGATGACTGAAGGACAGGATGCAAACTGTTTGAAAGAACAATATGGAGTTAAAGTGAAGAACCCTTTTTAAGTGTACTGTTCATATAAATTAAGTCGTCAACAAAGATTGAGGTTTTATAGTAAAGCTGCTAGAATGTTGGTTCAAAGTTCCTGAATAAGAAGTTTGTTTTGTGGAAAACTGGAGGACAAACCAAACAAATGAGTAATACAAAGTAGTTTTGGACACAACTTTATTTTTATTCTCAACATTTAGACACTAGGTATAATCTCCTTGAACTAAATCCTAACTTTGATATGAATCGTCAGCAAAGTTTTGCTTAGAGAAGTCTTAATGAATCTGTCTCCATAAAAATCTTTTACAAATTTGTTTAATGTTTCATTACAACAGCTTTATTTTAAAAATAATAAAGGCTGATGCTATTTAGGGGCACTTCAACTTGTAAATAAAGTGATAAGTTATGAAAATTCTCCTTTGGTTGATGTGCCCTAACCATGACTGATGTCTCGTTATTTGAGTTGTCTTCTATACTTGGCGGCCATGTTTACCCACAATACAAATTGGGTGTGTAATATTTTTCGATCAACAAAGTTCTTGTGCGCAAAATACATTGTGGGAAAACATGGTGGCTTGGGAGTCCATCTAAGATGGACTCTCAATTATTAAAGAGTTAGGTTACGCCTTAATAAAACACAAGTTGCAGAGAGAGGGTATTAATTTTTTTTTTTTTGAAAAAATTGACCCCCCCAAAAAGCAGAGTTGTGCTAACCCTCGGCTACCTGGAACTCATGGTGACCTACTTAGCCCAAGTGCAGTGGTTAATATGTTCTCTGTTCAGTGAAGTTCAATTAGATGTTCTCTAGGGGTCTACTTCAATGTTGTAATGTCTTACAAAATCTAACGAGCTAGACGCAATTTTGCGCAGTGTTTTTGACGCAGTCTGGAGCAGAAGGTAGTTGTTGCTTGCTTAAATGAACTGATGCCCTCAAGAGTGCTTAGGATTTCACCTAATGTTGTCTCGCAACCGCTGCACTGGTGGTACCAAGAGATATCGACGCTTGTTCTAATGGGATCTTGTGATTCTAGCAAAACAGTTCAAAATGGAGAAACTTGCAAGGCTTACCCCTTGTGATTTTATCAATACAACTGTGCAAAATGGAGAAACTTGCAAGGCTTACCCCTTGTGAGTTTATCAAAACAACTGTGCAAAATGGAGAAACTTGCAAGGCATACCCCTTGTCATTTTAGCAAAACAACTGTGCAAAATGGAGAAACTTGCAAGGCTTACCCTTTGTGATTCTAGTAAAACAACTGTGCAAAATGGAGAAACTTGCAAGGCTTACCCTTTGTGATTCTAGTAAAACAACTGTGCAAAATGGAGAAACTTGCAAGGCTTACCCCTTGTGAGTTTATCAAAACAACTGTGCAAAATGGAGAAACTTGCAAGGCATACCCCTTGTCATTTTAGCAAAACAACTGTGCAAAATGGAGAAACTTGCAAGGCTTACCCTTTGTGATTCTAGCAAAACAACTGTCCAAAACAGAGAAACTTGCAAGGCTTACCCCTTCAGCAAAACAACTGTGCAAAATGGAGAAACTTGCAAGGCTTACCCTTTGTGATTCTAGTAAAACAACTGTGCAAAATGGAGAAACTTGCAAGGCTTACCCCATGTGAGTTTATCAAAACAACTGTGCAAAACAGAGAAACTTGCAAGGCTTACCCCTTGTCATTTTAGCAAAACAACGGTCCAAAATGGAGAAACTTGCAAGGCATACCCCTTCAGCAAAACAACTGTGCAAAATGGAGAAACTTGCAAGGCTTACCCTTTGTGATTCTAGTAAAACAACTGTGCAAAATGGAGAAACTTGCAAGGCTTACCCTTTGTGATTCTAGTAAAACAACTGTGCAAAATGGAGAAACTTGCAAGGCTTACCCTTTGTGATTCTAGCAAAACAACTGTCCAAAATGAAGAAACTTGCAAGGCATACCCCTTCAGCAAAACAACTGTCCAACATAGAGACACTTGCAAGGCTTACCCCTTGTGATTTTATCAAAACTGTGCAAAATGGAGAAACTTGCAAGGCTTACCCCTTGTGATTTTATCAAAACAACTGTCAAAAAACATAGAGAAACTTGCAAGGCTTTTATACCCCTTGTGATTTTAGCAGAACTGTCCAACATAAAGAAACTTGCAAGGCTTATTTACCCCTTGTGATTCTAGCAAAACAACTGTCCAAAATGGAGAAACTTGCAAGGCTTACCCCTTCAGCAAAACAACTGTCCAACATAGAGAAACTTGCAAGGCTTACCCTTTGTGATTCTAGCAAAACAGTTCAAAAAGGAGACACTTGCAAGGCTTACCCCTTGTGATTTTAGCAAAACAACTGTCCAAACTGGAGAAAATCGCAAGGCATACCCTTTGTGATTCTAGCAAAACAACTGTCCAAAATGGAGAAACTCGCAAGGCATACCCCTTCAGCAAAACAACTGTCCAACATGGAGCCACTTGCAAGGCTTACCCCTTGTGATTTTAGCAAAACAACTGTCCAAACTGGAGAAACTTGCGAGGCATACCCCTTCAGCAAAACAACTGTCCAACATAGAGACACTTGCAAGGCTTACCCCTTGTGATTTTATCAATACAACTGTGCAAAATGGAGAAACTTGCAAGGCTTACCCCTTGTGATTTTATCAAAACAACTGTGCAAAATGGAGAAACGTGCAAGGCTTACCCTTTGTGATTTTATCAAAACAACTGTGCAAAATGGAGAAACTTGTAAGGCGTACCCCTTGTGATTTTATCAAAACAACTTTGCAAAATGGAGAAACTTGCAAGGCTTACCCCTTGTGATTTTATCAAAACAACTGTGCAAAATGGAGAAACGTGCAAGGCTTACCCTTTGTGATTTTATCAAAACTGTGCAAAATGGAGAAACTTGTAAGGCGTACCCCTTGTGATTTTATCAAAACAACTGTGCAAAATGGAGAAACTTGCAAGGCTTACTGTGGCGGCGACATGTACAAAGTATGTACACGACAATAAATTATTGAGAGTTTCAGTTTGTACAGTTCACGTCTTTAAGTTTATTGCTCTTCTCAGTCATGGCTTGTACAGTTTCCTCGTTCTTAATCTTAGGTTACAACTCTCTCCTGGTATATCACTATTACTGTGTTCACTATGTAGTATGTTCACTGTGTGTTCACTATGTGTTCACGTAAAAACTGTAGGTTAAAGAACAATAAGCTCATTTAGTTTCAAGTAACTGAAGTAACATTAATCTGTGCAAACAAATTATCACGAAATAGATTCTGATTAAACATGTGCCTTTTATAGTTTTAACTCAAAAAAAAATACGTTAGAAAAACTTTATTAAATAAGTCATCAAAAAACACTATTTTTAAATGGTCCAAAACACCTAAAATTACTGCATACGGAACTATGATTCTGAAAGATGTATTTACCTGTGTCCAAGGTCTGTGGTAGAATGGAATGGACAAATTTAGATGACAAAAAGGGGCTTGGAAATCTTAACTTTAGTTTTACAATGTGGCTCAATTGTTTGTGGCTCAGCTGAAAATAGCGCCCTCAAGAGGCAAAAGTCAAAGATACAAAAATCAACATACCTGCTGTAACATGGCTCCTCTAATTTGAAATTTTCAAATTAACCACAAAAAATAAAAAATAAAAGATACACAACCTAGAGCAACAGTCTGATACTTCTCACTATACTACTTCACTCTAAACGTTGAAGGGTCCAACAGTTCCAACATAGTTGATGTAACACTTCCAAAAAAGAGAAAACATTTGAAGATAGACACAGTCCTTATCCAAAATTTACTTTTGCAACTTGAAACCACCAAATAAAATCCTCTAGTTGTTTGGCTTCTCGGTGGGGATTCCTCGGTTCATCAGTAACACAACCTTCTGGATGGGTCGTTCAAATACGGAAGTACCAATTCGAAGCTTGACCTTTCGAATATGACCATCTTGTCCGGGGTAGGTTTCGATGATACGTGCAAGAGGCCAACGACATCTGGGCTGAGAGTCATCTACCATCATGACAATGTCATCCTTGGCAAGGTTCCTCTTCGGCTTAGTCCACTTTTTTCGCTCTTGCAAGGTAGGTAGGAACTCAGACTTCCAATGTCTCCAAAACTCATTGGCAAGGTACTGCACACGACGCCATCTATATAGATCCTGGCGGACGAACACTCCTGGTGGGGGTAGGACAACCTTTGCCTTCAGTGTGAGCAGTTGACTTGGTGTGAGCGGTTCAAGAGAATCTGGGGAACTTGTGTCAACATAAGTGAGTGGTCGACTATTAACAATGGCCTCCGCTTCTGTCATGAGGGTCCGCAATAGCTCATCATTCAACTGTTGACCATTCTGCTTCATGAGAGATGAGAGAGCACTTCTGGTGGAACGGATCATTCTCTCCCATGCTCCTGCCATGTGACTGGCACTTGGGGGATTGAATTTGAAAACAACCCAGTCACAGCTATCCTTGAGTAGGTCTTGTGAAATCTTTTTATCGTCCATTTCGGCAAGGGCGGCGTCTAACTCGTTTTTGCCTCCGATGAAGTTAGTACCCCTATCAGATCGTAACTGCCTAACCGGACCTCTTCTGGACACAAAACGACAATAAGCGCTTAAAAAGGAGTCCGTGTTCATGGAGTTCAAGGTTTCGATATGGACTGCTCGTGATGACATGCAAGAGAAGATTATTCCCCATCTTTTCAACTCCTTTCGACCTTCCTTGATCATGAATGGGCCAAAGCAATCAACGGCACTATAGGTAAACGGTGGGGCTGGTTCCAGTCTGTCGTCTGGTAAGTCTGACATCTTTTGTTCACACACAGCACCTCTTAGTTTTCGGCACGTCACACATTTCAATAGATGACTTGTGACAGCAGCTCTTGCTCCAACAATCCAATATCCAGCTTGGCGGATTGTATTCAGCGTCATGCCTCGGCCAGAGTGACAGCTCTGTATGTGATAGTGATCAATTACTGTATTACTCACATGAGCATTACGTGGAAGAAGAATTGGATGCTTCACATCCTCTGGTACTGCTGCTCTCTTGATGCGGCCACCTACTCTCAGAATCCCATTATTGTCTAGAAATGGGTCTAGCATGCACAGAGGACTACTCTTGCTCACTGGTGGTGGAGATGGCTTGCTCAGGGTTGCGATCTCTTTGGGAAAGGCTTGAGCCTGCACCAGTCTCACAATCACTCTATCTGCTTGTTGCATCGCTTCCACTGTCACGGGATCTTGTGATTTTAGCAAAACAACTGTGCAAAATGGAGAAACTTGCAAGGCTTACTTACCCCTTGTGATTTTATCAATACAACTGTGCAAAATGGAGAAACTTGCAAGGCTTACCCCTTGTGAGTTTATCAAAACAACTGTGCAAAATGGAGAAACTTGCAAGGCATACCCCTCCAGCAAAACAACTGTCAAACATAGAGACACTTGCAAGGCTTACCCCTTGTTATTCTAGCAAAACAACCGTCCAACATGGAGACACTTGCAAGGCTTACCCCTTGTGGTTTTAGCAAAACAACTGTCCAAACTGGAGAAACTCGCAAGGCATACCCCTTCAGCAAAATAACTGTCCAACATAGAGCCACTTGCAAGGCTTACCCTTTGTGATTCTAGCAAAACAGTTCAAAAAGGAGACACTTGCAAGGCTTACCCCTTGTGAATTTAGCAAAACAACTGTCCAAACTGGAGAAACTCGCAAGGCATACCTCTTCAGCAAAACAACGGTCCAACATGGAGCCACTTGCAAGGCTTACCCCTTGTGATTTTAGCAAAACAACTGTCCAAACTGGAGAAACTCGCAAGGCATACCCCTTCAACATAGAGACACTTGCAAGGCTTACCCCTTGTGCATTTAGCAAAACAACTGTCCAAACTGGAGAAACTTGCAAGGCATACCCCTTCAGCAAAACAACTGTCCAACATGGAGCCACTTGCAAGACTTACCCCTTGTGATTTTAGCAAAACAACTGTCCAACATAGAGACACTTGCGAGGCATACCCCTTCAGCAAAACAACTGTCCAATAGAGACACTTGCAAGGCTTACCCCTTGTGATTTTATCAAAACAACTGTCCAAACTGGAGAAAATCGCAAGGCTTACCCCTTTAGCAAAACAACAGCCTAACACGAAGAAACTTGCAAGGTATTACCCCTTTTGATTTTAGCAAAACAACTTGCAAGGCTTATTTACCCCTTGTGATTCTAGCAAAACAACTGTCCAAAATGGAGAAACTTGCAAGGCTTACCCCTTCAGCAAAACAACTGTCCAGAACATAGAGAAACTTGCAAGGCTTACTCCTTGTGATTTTATCAAAACAACTGTCCGAACTGGAGAAATTCGCAAGGCTTACCCCTTTAGCAAAACAACATAGAGACACTTGCAAGGCTTACCCCTTGTGGTTTTAGCAAAACAACTGTCCAACATAGAGACACTTGCAAGGCTTACCCCTTGTGGTTTTAGCAAAACAACTGTCCAAACTGGAGAAATTCGCAAGGCATATCCCTTCAGCAAAACAACAGCCTAACACGAAGAAACTTGCAAGGTATTACCCCTTTTGATTTTAGCAAAACAACTGTCAAAAAACATAGAGAAACTTGCAAGGCTTACCCCTTGTGATTTTAGCAAAACAACTGTCCAACATTTAAAAAAACTTGCAAGGCTTACCCCTTGTGATTCTAGCAAAACAACTGTCCAAAATGGAGAAACTTGCAAGGCTTACCCTTTCAGCAAAACAACTGTCAAACATAGAGACACTTGCAAGGCTTACCCTTTGTGACTCTAGCAAAACAACTGTCCAAAATGGAGAAACTTGCCAGGCTTACCCCTTCAGCAAAACAACTGTCCAACATAGAGAAACTTGCAAGGCTTACCCTTTGTGATTCTAGCAAAACAGTTCAAAAAGGAGACACTTGCAAGACTTACCCCTTGTGGTTTTAGCAAAACAACTGTCTAAACTGGAGAAACTCGCAAGGCATACCCCTTCAGCAAAACAACGGTCCAACATGGAGACACTTGCAAGGCTTACCCCTTGTGATTTTAGCAAAACAACTGTCCAAAATTGAGAAACCTGCCAGGCTATTATTCCCCCTTGTGATTTTAGCAAAACTGTGCAAAATTGAGAAACTTGCAAGGCTATCACCCCTTGTGATTTTATCAAAACAACGGTCAAAAACTGAGAAAATTGCAAGACTTACCCCTTGACAAGGGGTTGATGTCGGCAGCATTTGATACCATCGACCGGCGGTTCTTGATATCTTGTATGTCAAGTAGGATAGGAGTCGGTGGTGTTTCACTCCAGTGGTTTGAATCCTACATTGCAGACTGGACCACCAAAGTAGACCTCTCGCAGGGATCTGTTTTCGGGCCGATTGGCTACACCATCTACACTCTACCTGTTGGAGACATCGCTCGTCATCACAATATCTTCTACCACACTTACATTTGATCCTAAGAAGGCTTTCAGTCTAGATGAAGCACTGAAGGCACTTTCCTCTTGTGTGGTAGACATCAACACCTGGATGACCCATAACAGACTGAAACTGAATGAAGAAAAGACTGAATTTCTTGTAATTTAGTTCTGTTCAAAGCCTTCGTTCCCTTGGAAATGTTACTCCCAATATAGGTTCAACAACTATTATACCTTCTAAATCAGCCAGGAACGTTGGTGCTTACTTTGATTGTAATAATGTCTATGTTAGAACAAGTAAATCATTTATGTAAGTCTGTTGGGTTCCATCTAAAAAGCATATCACAAATTATGAAGTACATAACTGAATATACACAGGACTATGACTCATAGTGCTGTGCGCTGTCATATTGTGTCCAGATTAGACCTTTTAACATCTGTTCCCCAGGTATACTTGAAACGGCTGCAAAGTTTACAGAACTGGGCAGCTCGCATTATCTTTAAGCTAGATCGACGTCACGACTCCAGTCCTCTACTTAAATCTCTCCACTGGCTTCCCATGAAAGAAAGAATTCTCTTCAAAATTCTCTTGTAAAGCCTTCCATGACCAGACGCCAACATATATCAAAGATTGCTTTACATCTCATAACCCATCTCACCCTAATCTTCGCTCTTCTCGAGACCCATTTCTGCTTACCATTCCTAGGACCCGTACATTCACTGTAACTGCATCCAAAGAATGGAACAATATCCCCTCTTTTATTAAAGCAGCAAATTCTACAGATCAATTCAAGAAACTTACCTCTTTCCTATATAGTTAATTTAAGCCCTTTTCTTTTCCTATCAAACAATGTACCTTTTCTGATGAAATTAGGTTGTATGTTGTGTATGATTATTTTTTTGTAAACGCTGTGATATAGTGTACTATGGAGAGCGTAATAAATACTAGTTATTATTATTATATAAAGGGTGTCGGAATATCGAGCAACATTCCTTTATAACAGGAATATTGTTATAAGAGGACAGCAAAACAGAAACACAGAGCAGAACTCCAGAATGTACTCTTAATAAGCAGAACCTCTTTATAACAGTGTCTTCATAACGAGGATCTGACTGTACATACATGAAAGAATGGTAGATTCACAAATCAAGATACATTACATTTTGCTGTTATTTTACGTAACCCATGGAAGCAGTTAAGTAAACACTTGATAATTGGACTACAGAAAGCATTTCCTTGTAATAATGTTGGGTAGTCCGATAAGCAACATCTAGTGGCTGTGTATTTGAAAGTTAAACAAAAACACTCTGGTAGTTAATCAAATAAGTAAAACAAAAAAACTATCTGTACAGTATAAAATAATATGTGAAGGCAAGTGTGTACACACATGTAGGCCATCCACCATTAGACAGATATTACTAGCTCCCACAAACACACAGTGTCAAGCCAATCTACATATAAACACTGCTTCATTCACATACATCTATTTGTGTTGGGATAATTTATGCAAATTATTGCGTCTCACTTTTTTCTTTGCACCTTCGGTTTATAATCGTGACACGATGTTGTTAAGCAATTAATTGCCATGCTCCAATAAAACAGTAGTGGTTAATGTGCTGCATTTTGAATACTACTGAAATTAAGAATCAACACCTGGAAATAGGTCATATGACAACAAAAGTATATGTTCATACTCCATATCTGTGCAGGGAGTATGCACATATGATTTAAATATATTATTTAAACTGAGATATAATTATAATAAATAAAAATCATAGAGAGTTTTCATTCAAATTAAATTGAAACAAAATTTTCAAATTTGTACACATACATGTATTAAAAAGTTCTCTTACAGTACAACCATGCACTATTTTCTTGCAAAATATATGATGCATGGTGCTGTGGTATAAGAACATAAGCTACTAGGGCACCTTCTCAATACCCTAATCCCAAGCCATCAGTGCAGTTTCATGGCTCTGCTTATCGTTGAGCTCCGCGCTTGCGATCACCATTCTTCGCTTACAGGGCAAGCGCCAAGTTTCTGTGCAAGCTGTGTAAGCAAAGAATGCATAGTAACATGGCGTACGCACGCACACAAGCAAAATCTCCCTGCTAACCTGTGAAATACGCTTGAAGTAAGCGCAGAATCTTTGCTTACGGTAAAGCAGAGCCATGAAATTTTGCCCTTGATTCTAATAACTACAACATTTTTTATTATTTTATCACAAACCTTAACCAAAATTTAATTTCGATCTGCTTTTAGTATTTAACCTTTCGAATGCAACAAGGCTTAGACGTAGGGTAGTAGACTGGTAAATACTCCATAAATCAATGATCATATAAACTCACTTGGTGAGAAGCACTGCAGCTGTTGATAGTATAAACTATTTTGAGAAAGAATCCCATTGGAAGTGATATGGTTTGGATAATATTTCACCAGAAAACATTTCAATCTGAGAAACGATTCAAGCATGAATCGTTTCTCAGATTTCTGAGGGCTGGTGTCCATTCACGAATACTGTGGCCAATGAAGCAGTTGGTACTCGGTGTCACATCGATAACGTGGATGGATTTAACAACGTTCTTGTGAAAATACTGTGATAGTTTTTTGCTGTTTTCTCAGCGAGTAGACACGGTATTCAGCTGAAACTTTCAAATGTGACTTTATTATTTTGCCTATAAATCGGCATTACGTTGACAAAAACCAATCTATGACCCTCCTTGTAAGTGCACACAGCTTGTAATACATCCTATAACATGAAAGCTAAAGGTAGGTATGATATAAGAGGTATGCATCATGATTTAGGATACAATTTCAATGATACTAAGAAGCACATCAGTTTAACATCAAGGCTGGATCACAACTTATGCAGTTTCACTTGGTACTACTGCAGGCTTGATGCTTTGGTCTCTTAAGAACAAGGGCACCAGTGCGTTTTTCTCCTGTGAGGAAGCTGTAAATTTCTATTGGAGTGTTTCAAGAGGCACCTAGGAGATGACCAGGGCCCAAATTCATACAGCTGCTTAACGGCCGATTCTTCGCTTACGTACAAGTTTTTATTTCATAGCGCTGCTAACCGTAAGCACACGAAAAGTTCCCACTAACCTTCCGGTGCTTACTGCACAAAAATGAATGGCGTAACAATGCAAATCCATTATGAACGCGCAAGAAAGCCGACTTATTTTCTTGCTAACCTCTGAAATACGCTTACGCAAATTTTTCTGCTACAGTTAGCGCGAAAATTTGCTTACCGTTAAGCAGCTCTATGAAATTGGGCCCAGGGCTGAGTTCACAAAGTACTAAGATTCATCTGAAGATGCGTTGTAAAATTACAGTTGAGATCAATCTTAGCTCTTTGTGAAATCGACCCGAGGAGCAGGCCTGGAATTATACGGATGCCACAGGGGGCAACTGGTCTTGGCCTTGATGCCCCATCAAAAGCTTCCCATAGAATTTAAGATTGTAAAATGGAAGTGCTCTTTGCAAAATGAAAATTGCCTTGCCCTCTAAAAGATTAAATTCCAGGGCTTGATTTCACTAAGAATTAAGATTGATCTTATGTGCATATCAATCGTAGTTGCTGAGCAAAGTGTGATGTCACAATACTGACGACTAATCTTAAGATGAATTGAAATCGACCCCAGGTACGGTCTGCAGTGGTATTGAGGCAATTGCTTCCGTTGCCCCCATGAAATATCAGGCCTGGTAATATACACAGGCTGCCTCATACCTTTAAATGATCAAACAATATAACTGTTAATAGTAAGTACGTTAATCTCCACTCTACCTCCCTCCCTTCTGCAACCGTACACCTTTGCGTTTGTATAAAACTGGAATGATCAAACAATCACCAAATGTACAGTATAGTCATACTAAGTACGTATCACTTAAAAGCATTACACAGGAGTAGAGCTGACAAAATAGTCGCAGACAGTGTTCAAGTTTTGTGTGATCAACCATAAACATGAAACAACAAACCTGTGAAAATTTGGGTTGAATCCGTAATGTGTGTCAGGAGAAAATAGTGGAAAACCTGAACAATGTAAACACACTGTCCTTAACTTTGGTTGTAACAACTGAAATCATTGTTATTTTTTATAATTTTTTAGATACAGTTTTCTCTTATATGACTTCATTTCAGAGGGAAATATTTCACAGGAAAAAAAATGGTTCTAGTATGAACTTCATAATCAGCAAACTTTCAGGCTGAAATTAAACAATTATGTTTTTTTATTCTTACCAATCCTGTATTTAACCTTAAGCATATATTTATTACCCGAGCACCAAGCAATAAGAAGTGTTCAAATATACCTCATTATGGCATTTCTGTTAAGCAACGGTTTTCTGTGTGCAGCAAAACTTGGATACACAATCCTAAATCCAACCATATAAATATACAATAGAGTAGTGTTTTATGTTGTCAAGGTGACCGTTCCATTATATGTACATTTGCATTTAAAAATTTGACACCGAGTTGTGCAGATTCTCGTTAAATGAGTTTCCTCCAAATGAAATCAAACTCCTCATTCCAGATCCAGCTCTTCCAAAAATTTGTCAAAGTCAAAAGGATCCTCGTCATCGGCGGCAGCTGATTGGCTCGTTTCTGTCGATACTTCTGTTCTGTTTTCTGACACATTTGAAACGGATATGCTGTTGACGGCATTTGAAGGAAGTATTTTGTCATCTTGGGCATTTGTCGGTACAACACTTTTTGGATTGATGGGTACATTAACGGATTGCACATTGGTTGGTTGTGTCATGTGACTGTTCGTCTCCTCCTTATCAACAGTCTCTGTATTTTCTTGATTTACAGTTTTCCCATCATGCATCTGAGCCTCAACGTCGGTCAGATTCGTTAAAGGGGACAGAGGAGAAGATTCAACCAGCACTGGAGATGCTTCAGTCACATGACTAGTCTTTAAGTCTGGCGGTGATGATCCGTCTTCCAATGATGCACCGACGAAGTCTGGGTCCCAATCTGATTCGGATTCCACCTGCTCACTAGATGCATCATGGACACTGACTGCTCCTTCGGAGTTACTGTTTGGAGTCATTTTGGTTGTAAGAGGAAGGCGTTCATCAACACTGGAGCTCTGTGTAGTCGGGTATGGAATGGCTGCCAAACCCGCTGTGAAGAAAATTAAAACAAAAATAAAAATAGGTTCGTCAACACCTCTTAAAAGCAAGCTGCATGTAGGTTTGGTAAAGATTTTATGTTAAGGGCTTTTGAAATATTTTTGTGGAGTGAAGGAACACTTACCTTACATTTACCAGATAGCATACAATTTGATTGTGGTGTACTTTCAAATTCTTTTTTATAATCACTTATGTATTGGAGTTCATTTTCTCTCCAACACACTCAATATTACATGTAAGAAAAACTCTAGTAGTTAACTTGTGGGTACAACCAAGTATAAAAACTCTTTTGGGAGAAGGGTTGGTTGTTCTGTGAAGAACTGATGTGGTCTGGATGTTTTGAGCAGCATACTCTGCTCGTTTTCAAGAAAATGCTGGACTGCTGATGGTGATGAGGTTTAGGTAGGGCTTGAAGGATGCATATTTTGGCTGGAAGGGTCTAAGCTGTTCTTGACTGGTGATGCATGGTAGTTGGCTGCTGGCTGGATAAGTGTGCACCTGGTGTGTACTGGAGTGTGTCAGTGTTGAGGTGAACTGCTCATGGAAGGGTGGGCTTGAGCAGTAGTGACCAGATGTCGTTGATGAAGAAACCAATGTCTTGTGGAACAGTGTTGTGTGACTTGATTTTGATGGCTTCACACTGTGTTGCCAGAGCATATACTTCTCCCAAAAGAGGTTTATGCATATTTGGTTATAGTTTTATCTGCAAATTTACAACTATAGCTTTTTGTACGATCCACACCAAGCAAAGCTTCAAATATCACTGGTGCTCAATGATGATCATAAAAAATTCCATCTGAATTTTTAAACTGTCTTCAAGAACAGAAATTATGTTGACCGATCATCATGACTAATCATGCAAAATAATACAACATTCAACATGCTCACCACATACCATGTGCACTTTCTTTTAATCGATGCAATTTAGTTGTCTATCTTTATGCATCAACACAAATCTGCAAGCACATTCAATTTAACTTGTCTAACATTGTGTGGGAACAAACCAGGAATTTGTTGTAAAAAGATGTTTAGCAAGGTTCATTGTTTAGAAATAGCCATTGTCATGCAGGCGTGTTACTTCTCGGAGGCAATGGAGGCAATTGCCTCCATTGTTCCTTGTCACTGCCTTGGTGCCCCTTGAAATGTCCCGATAGAAATTTACAATTTCATCATAGAGGTGACCTTTAACAAGGAGAGAACGCCGTGGTGCCCCAAAGCATTAGGCCTGGGCGTGGCGTGTAAGGGCATACAATCATAATTATCATGATTTCATGTTGGGGTGGGATGAGTGGTAGTTGATGGTCTTGTTGCTTTTTTAATGATTTGAACAAGTAGACTTTTTCACTAAAGAATAAATCATAATGGCACATCATGATTTTATGTTGGGTTGGTGGTAGTTGATGTGCATATAATGGTCTTGTTGCTTTTTTATGATTTGAACAAGGTGTAATGTAGACTTTTTCACTAGAGAATAAATCATAATGGCACAGTAGAAAGCAAGCTTTACGTGTCAACAGACAATGTCTTTACAACAGCTTGTATAAAAGAATATGTCATTATTCGTCAATTAAAAAATCACATTCACAATTCAGCTCACATTCAGAAGTGATCTCAATTCATACAACATTGATCATGTGCAACATTACATTCATGAACAAACATTTGATAGGCAGGCACCAGGGTGAAATGAATCAATCTGAATGCAACATAAGTCAATAATAGAAAGTGTACATGAAAGTCAGTGGACAGCCTGCTGAACGCAATAGGATCCATTCCAGTCAGTTGGTGCTACTCAGGACCTGAAAGCTCTTTAAACCTTTAGAGACCATAGCGGCCGCAAGAGGCTTGTACTAAAATGCCCATAGCGGCCGCAATGGTCGTAAGATTTGACCAACTTCAACTCAAACAAGAGGGTCAAAGAGAAGGTATCCGACAGAGTTGACACACTCCAATGTTTCCCGTGTTAACAAAACAAAACCATGTATGTTTCTTTTTCCTGACAGTTTACCTGAAAATAACGCGGCTGTTAACAACAAGATTAGCCATGTTCGGGCATACATGTATGGTGATGATTATAATACAGAAATACTTGTTGAATCTTGTTGCGTTCAGCATTTGAGGGCCACAACACAGTCCAACAAATAATGTCATATTCCAGAACACGAAGCAACTTTTCCCATCTACCTTGATAAAAAATTCATGGCCATTCTACATCAGAATCATCCTCTGAAGCATTAAAGTCATTGAGGATAAGAAAGAAAAAGGAGATTATAGAAAATGAGAAGACACCTTGAAGAGGAGAAAATAGCATGCACTGGTGATGAAGATGATTAAGGAAACAACATCACAACAGACAGGGTTTGCTGTTAACTTTTTCTGTGACTAACCTCAGTAGATTTCGATCATGTGAATTTCGTCAACAATGTATCAAATAAATGTAATGGCTTAAAGAAATGTCTAGGAAAATGATATGATTTGATCGCCCTAAAAAAGAGAAAATTACCTTCACCGGTGTGATGCATATAGACCTTGTGCACATGATGTCACCGACCAGTGCGTATTTGAGTCGCATGTAAAAGTTACAAATATAGCTAGTGCACTACGCAAACGCAATACTGAGCCAACAGCTATACAAATTATCTCTACCTTACACATAATTATGTGCATCAGGCTGACACTTGTGTTGAGAATTTAAAAAAAAAATTAACTCAAAATACACAAATCTTTAGTATGCAAGTAAGCTAGGTACATGCATTCATTAGGGCAATATAGGCCCCTAATAGTTTTCAGTTTCCGGAAATGATAGCAAAGTTTCCTCTCGAATCTATCAAATATTTATGATAAACACCAACCTCAGGTATTTTCTTATGTGAGATCACCAAAATGGCAGTTTGAAAAGCATGTGTGTCGTCTGTGACGTAGATGCACAAGATCTATACTACAGGATGGATTGCTATTGAGCAGAAGTTTTCCCATTTGCAGAACTACGAGTGATCTGGACCTCAAAATTACATCATACGTTTTATTTGCTAAGGGTCTGTGTCGTAATGAGCAGGCAGGCCTGTGGCTGTACATGGAATTATGAACTCTCATCCATTCACTGCACGCATGCGCCCTCCCTCTGTATCATTTCTATAGAAAACTGGGCGAGAGTTCATAATTCCATGTACAGCCATATGCCTGGGCCCAATTTCATGGAGCTGCTTAAGCACAAAAAGTAGCTAAGCACAATAAAATGTTGCTTACTAGAAAAAGGTTACCAGCCAAACTACCATGTCACATGTATAATTTGTGATTGGTATATCCTGCTCATTTCTGCTGAGCAGAAACTTTTCAAGCAATGTTTTCTGCTTAAGCAGCTCTATGAAATTGGGCCCAGCTCATGATGACACAGTCCCTTTAATGTTTAAACTCAAATGCACAATTTCAGGTCAACAGTCTGGAGAGATTTTTCTGTTTCCGGTTGTTTTAAATTCGTACCAAACTTTGGGGAAAATTGGCCAGATACGCTACAATAGTTTCTACATTAGGGGAAACCCGGTGATCAGGTAATGTGGATTATCTGCTTTGTGGATTATCGGCTTAAAAGATTACCTTCCTCATAATCCCATTCCAAACCAGTTGAGGAATCTTTATGTGATAGTTTGTTAATACGGCCCTCTTGTTGCTGTGACAACATGGCCACTAAGGGTGTACAAAATACATAGCAATAGATTTTAAATACCAACAAATAAAACTGGAAACTTGACGAATTATGCAAAGCCTTTGGGTTCTTGTGAAGTATATTTGTATTTCAAGTTAGTAAAAACAGGGCCGGCCCTCTACACTAGCCACGCGTACATTGCCTAGTAAAAACTGCTAGAGGCTAGTAGTAACACCACTTCTCAACTTGCCCTGTGGGCTAAAACAAACTGTGCAACATAGAAATTGGTTAACGTGCTCATATTTCTCCCTGTTCAGATGTGAATAATAAATTTGAAACGTGTTTTAATTTATTTTTGAGAGTATGAAATTATTTTTATTTGACCATTAAACTGATTTGTGAGTGCTACCATTAATACACGTTTAAAATCTGGGCTACAAAAACTTCCTCGGGGACAAGAAAATTGCACAGTTTACTAGCCTGGTGGGCTACTTTCCAAAAAGCATAAGCACTAGGCCTGGAATTACTTCAAATGACAAACAATGACAGTTACTGTCCAGTTATTTTTCTTCAAAAAAAGGTAAAAAAGCTAGTGAGATCTATTAATCATCTTGTCGCATTGTGACAAGTTGTGAAGCAGCATGTGCCCAGTGTTTTGGGCTCAAAGCATGCATCGATGTTTCCAGCTTTTTGAAGAAAAACTATTTTCTTAAAAATAAATAAATCGATTTTGCTTTACCCTGACATCGATGTATGATAAGCACTGTAAAATCAGCACTTTTCGCATCCTTGTAAAAACATATCTACATTTGTACTGGCTAACTGGGTGGGATTTGAACCCACAACCCTGGCAATCTGATTCAGTTCACTATTGAGAGAACCTTGGTTTCATTCGCAGAAACTACTTTATCATAACACCAAGTTGGTTTAATAACTCACCATTAGCTCTGACTGTCTGAGACCGCGCCTTCACTGACTCAAGGAACATTTCAAAATCATCCTCACCTCCAGCTCTAAGATGTTAAAACATACAGAATATAAGACATTAAACCATTGGATCGCATCGGGATGCATGCAAAGTAGTGCATCATAACAGCGTTCTCCCTTAACAGTGGTCCACTGGCCAAGCGCTAGTTAAAACACCCGAGGACCAGTCAAAATTTCTCCAAGTGGTCGGGCAGGCTACAATCCCATCCATATCACGTTGGGCCCCTGTCCCCCGGCCCCCGTTCAATGTTGGCTCTCATTGCGCAGTCATTGAGCGGGGAAGGTATGTTTATTGTTAAGTGCCCCAATTATTTCGGCCGGGATGCAGTTCAGTGTTGAAAAGCATCCATATATTAAACACGAAATATGGACTCTTGGAAAATCTGTCGGACTAGTCAAATGACAAGCAGACTTATCCTAATGAATAGTCACTGAATGGGAAAACCCTGCCTAACAAATGTTATTAATTCATAATATATTCAAAGCAACATGCACTTGTTTTTTGTACGTAATCTCCGTTCCATCAGTTTCAGATCATGAACGCCTGAGTTCACTTTAATCACCTTCTTGAATACATGCAAACGTAACATGCATAAAATTCTGTCGGACTAGTGAAATGACAAGCGAAATTGCACTTATGGATAGTCACTGAAAAAGTAAAGGGCAAACCCAAATGTTATAAATTTATACTCAAGTTCTGGTGGCTGAGTCATCAGGGTGTGGGTTCGAATCCCGGTCATGACACTTGTGTCCTTGAGCAAGACACTTAACTATAATTGCTTCTCTTCACCCAGGGGTAAAATGGGTACCTGTGAGGGCAGAGATGGTTTTTGTGAATGATTTAGCTTTGTGCGCTTTGACAGCACAGGCTGTATACTCCCCAGGGAGCTGAGATGGTTTCAGGAATGAAATAATTGGCCCCAGTGACCAGGGGTAATAATGTGTGAAGCGCAATGATCATTTCTTTGGAATTGCGCTATATAAGAGCCGATATTATTATTATTATTATTCAAAGCAACATGCATTTTTTTTCTTGTATGTAATTTCCACACCATCAGTTTCAGATTATGAACTCCGGAGTCCACTTACATACAAATTGCAAAAGAAAATCAACCTAAATCATTACTGGCAAGGAGCAGGCATATTCTGTAAAGAAACTGTCAGGTGCTTTCAATACAAGTCAACCATTTATGCATGCATTGAACTCACACTTTTGTGTTTCGCAAACCTTTGGATGGAACATTATATTCGAGTCTTTCCCATAACCTAGAGAATACAAACATTTTTTCCGTTTGAAAAACAGGTGGCAAAACTATTTTTCCGCCTCAAATTGGCTTTTACAATGTAAGTGTAGAAACATTATGGTAGAACATAAAGGAAAGATCATGAGAGTCAAAATTCACAACTGTAAAGGAGGAGGTGTTGCAGAGGGGGGGGGGTTGCTTTGACAAGAGAAGATCCATTCAAATTTTTCTACTTGGATTTGTGGTCGCAATTGTTCATCCCACTCAACTGTAATCATTGCATGTCACACAATGTTTGCCCTTCAAGAGCTTTTCAGGGAGAAACTTTCCTTAACCACAGCGGAGAGGAAACTTGCGGATAAAATCACAAGCATGAAAGGGATAACAGGGCTTGATTTTTACACTTGACAGCAGGCCCAAGACTAGTGGTTTTCGTGTCAAGCAAGTAAACTTATGACCAGACAAGTTAGACGGGTTATGTGTTTTCTAATTGAATAACAATACCTCACTGTGTAATATATTGAACAGAAACAAATTATGTTTAAATGTTGATTTTGAGTAATGAGTAATGAGTAATGAATAATACTTAGTACCCAAAAGACAGATGACATCAATCTTCTCTTAGTGCTTAATTGTTCAGATACAAACAGTTAAATGTATGTTGTCAGGACTCAGTTTTTTTTCTGTAGGGTGTCATGGCCGAGTGGTTTAGAGCATCGGATTCAAGTTCTGGTGGTTTAGTCATCGGGGTGTGGGTTCGAGTCCCGGTCATGACGCTTGTGTCCTTGAGCAAGACACTTTGCTATAATTGCTTCTCTTCACCCAGGGGTATAAATGGGTACCTGCAAGGGTAGAGGTTGATATTGTGTTTGAAAAAGCCTTCGGAGCGCCATCACGGCAGCCCGGGCTGTATACTCCCCAGGGAGCTGAGAAAGATTAAAAGGAATGTTATTGGCCCAATGACCAGGGCACTAATGTACAGCGCATTGATGCGTTATTGTGAAATGCGCTATATAAGAACTAGTTATTATTATTATTATTTTCTCATTTTGATTCTGGTCTTGTACACAAATTCTTGGTCCAGTAAACATTTTGAGCTACAAACTCTGCAGTCTTGTGGATTTTCTCCCAAAATCAAGCCCTGAATAACAACTACACTAGAGACGTGTTTAAAATGAAGAGAATATTATGTAAGACAAAGCAGGCTGGGAAGAGCAAAAAGTAAAAACCAATAGAAAATCAGTGATTTAGTTTTGCCGCTACTCACACATTCCATTCACTCTCATTGTCTCCAAGCCACGATGATTTGGCCGAACCGTTGGCTGTGGGTTTACTTCTCTGCTGCTCTAGTGCCCTCGCTTGGCGAGCAGCTCTCGCAGATTCTCGTTTCGCTGTATTGTAGGCTTCTTCTTCTAACCGAACGTTCTCTTCCTGCCTCTTAAGCTGTTACAAAAATTGTTAAAACAATTTAAACCAGGTAACCCCGGATGTTGTGTCAACACACAAATTTTTCCCTGGATGCATACCAGGAGACTTCACTTTTGTATTTTCGAGTCACATTAGATGACTGGAACAGAGGCCGCCCCCTGTACTTTCCTGTACATAGCAATCACTCTCCAGGCAACACTTTGTTTCTCCCACACATAGAGGACAGATGTTGATCAGAAGTAATGCTAAATTCGGCAATTGTGCAGTTTTTTGTGTGTAATTGCCGATTCCAGGCCTTTGACCTTTTGTTGCTGGAAGAGGATTACGTGGCATCGAGACGCTCAATGGAGGAAAGTCCGAGCGGACCAAGATTCCGGCCATGGACTCAATTGGTGATCGTGTCTCACGGCTGGGGTTTCGCGATTCCTGGTGCATGAATATGATATTTTGAATATTTAATTCCTTTTAAGAGAATCTTTGTTCTCTTGGCTTTGTCATGTCAGAGTTACTTTGTGCCAACGAAACTCTCTAAGAAAATCCTCCTTGGCAATTCCAAGAAAATAATCCTACCACCAGGAAGGAAGGGGAAAAATGGAAGATCCCGATGCTAACTGGTTAAGGAATTTAAGGAAGTAGTACACAGTTTTCTTTTGACAACACACATTATAATTTGTGAAACTTATCATTACTTAACACATTATTGCACTGTATAAAACTCCCCTATGAGAATGGTAGGGTACACATTAGTCCCTTCTATCTTTCATATTTCAAGATCAACGAATGAAATGATTCGTTTTTTACCTCAGCTTCAATTTCAGCATCCCTTCTCTTCTGGTCTTTAATGAGATCGCTGTATCTCTTATTAAGAAGATGATCCCTTTCACGATCCGTTACCGTAACGCTCTCAGCTTGCTGAGCCAAGTCCTGAGTAATCATTGTTAGAAAAATGCACAAATGTTTGTAAATGCCTTAGTGCAGATCCAGTTATAAGGTACAAAAGGTTTCCCTTTCATATTTAATATCAGATTGCATTTCAATAAAAAATTTAAATTAGAAAGATAATAAATTAACAAACCAATTCTAAGAACTGAAGGCTTAATGGTAGGGTCATGGATTGGTTTTTGTCAACGTAAAGCTGATTTACAGGCAAAATTATAAAAGATACAATAAAGTCACCTATGAAAGTTTCACTCAGCTGAATACAATGTCTACTCGCTAAAAAAAACTGAAAAAAACTGTCAAGTATTTTCACAAGAACGTTGAATCCAACTGCGGGGAACAACTTCATTTCTGGCTGCAGCATTCGCAAACGGACAACAACCAACCCTCAAAAAGATTTAAATGTTTTCGGTTGGAAAAATTCTCCAAACCATATTACTTTGAAGGGGACTATTCCTCAAAATAGTTTATACTATCAACAGCTGCAGGCTTCTCACCTAATAAGTTTTTATGGCAGGGTTCTGCCATACATTTTCCACCACACATTTTCCCTTTTTTTTTGCCCATTTCCTGCAAAATATTTTGAACAACGTGTAAAACAAATTATTTACCAGTAAACAGTTTTATCCAAAGTTTCGAGTAGCCTACTTCTTTGGTTTGAGTCTATTTTAATGATCCAGGATCGAGCATTCCTCCCGCCTGTACGATGTACAATAATTATATCCAACGCACGAAACCCGCATTGATTTTGCAATGGTTTCCAGTCACGCTGATTATAGCTTAAACGCTTGGAATAACATGATACCAGTTTCATCATGTTGCGAACCCTATTCTCAGCGTTTAATACAACGGAAATGAACTGCAGAGTAAGCACCATGCTATACATGTAGATGCTGTAAATTGTTTTCCCATGGCGGTAAAGGCGTGCGCGCACTGAGGGCCTACATTCAAGGCACAGCTGCAGGGCGCATGTGTGTAACCACTCCGTGCACGATCGAAAGGAAATTGACTTGACTGTACTAGGAACAAAAAAATTCCGGCACTCAACAAATCCTGGGCAGAACCCTGTTATGGTCATTAATTTTGTTGAGTATTTACTGATGACCCTACCATTAATACAGATCCAGTTATAAGGTTAGGTTTCTCTTTCATAAACATCAGATTACATTTCATTAAAAAAAGTTAAAAACATTTTTAAAAATAAATAAATAACCCAATTCTCAGGACACAGGGCTTTTCAGTGTGTGCAGGAAGCTTTGCTCCTCTGCTATCAATATGCACAGTCTTAGGCCTCTTTTTTATCATATAAAAATTTAACTTACATCTTCGATTAAACTTTCAAACTCAATCCCAACATTGTATTCTTTATATCTTCCTGTGAAGTAGTTCGTCTTACTGTAATATAAAAAAAGATAAATTGATCTCTTCGGTGAAAAACAAAACAATGAAATAAATGGACCACAGAAAATGTGTTTGAGCATTGTTTTGTTTTATGTTGAAATGAAAGAGTACACAAAATAAACGGAATAGATCTTTAAAGTATGCCTAACCTACTATTAGTAACCTACTGTACCAACTGAGCCATCTAGCCCTATTAAATGTTGGCGGTCTCCCAATTTCGTGAATATCTTTGTTTGGGGTGCCAATAAGAAGCCATTCAACCTGTAACTGCGGTACAGCCAGGGATCACTCCAAAGTTTACGATACAACCTGGGAAACGGCAGCATGAATCCCCTGAAGGGGATGTAACCTTTTTATTTCAAGTATCAAGTAACAAACCTCAAGGGAAACTGTCTGGGTAAATTTTGATTAATTTGGGGTTTAAAATAGTATAGCCGAGATAGCCCCATAAACAGCTCTAATTCTCTTAGAGTCTGGATTCCCCCTCCAACTCTTGTCCCTGACCCCGCCCAGTCGATGACGTTGTGATTTGATTGGCATGATAGGGATCAATCCAAAATGGCCGCGCTCAAAAACATCGAGGGAAGTAATTCGGAGGTAATTGAAAAGTTATTACTTTAAATTTTTTTTTTTTTTAATGTTACTTATTTACACAGCAAACATCCAACTAGCTATTAAGAGCTAAATGAACACACTAAAGCTGGTTTAAACCGCCGACCCGCTCGAAGGGAATGCGCTTTTATTTATTTTTTTCGCTTAGCTTTTTTTAAAATGGGCCTCGAAGTGTGGACAAGGATTCAGAGAGACCTTGGCCACAAAAGTTGGACTAAGGGAAATCTTTCCCCCGGAGATTTTTTCCCCACATGGGAAATCAACATGGGCTGAAAGAGGATGATTCAAAAGAGGGCGCCATCAGGAGAAGTTTGTACACAGTTTGCAGTATGGGGGGGATATTATTAATAATACTAGACATGAATTTGTTACGAACAAATACTGGGGTTTCGGCTTCATAATTGTCAAGAATTAAGGTCACATTTGAACAATAATTAAAAACGAAATCTGGAAATTGTTGTGTATTAATAAGCTTACCGTTCACGCACAGTTCCTAAATTACATTCTCATTGCCAAACTATTTATCGGATCGGATTTTCCATGGGCCATACAGCTCATTCAAGTCAATCCGAACACCGAATCCCCAAACGCAAGAGGGCGCTATACAAGTTCACCATGAATGGAAGGTCTATAGTAGTATAATGGATAGCTTTATACATTGCTGTGTGACCGTAGGCTATGTACAGTGTCTTTTACGCGTGATCACACACAGCTAGGCATATATCGTGCAATTGTTTCAAAAATACGTTTTTAAATCGGTAATATCGTTAAGAAAGAAACAAAAAACACCCAAACCAACTGCGGATGGATCTAAGTTAGAGCACATGCTTTCATTTGATGTATTGTTTGTGTCTTTTAAGACTGTAGTTCCTGAGATCCTGAGATCAAGTGATCACAAAATTCACGTGTAAAGTCTATGGAGAATTTTTTTAACATGAAACAGAATAGTTCGTGTCTAGGGAATTCATTAACCGACTTACACAAAAGTTTTTCAAAAGATTTGAGGTCGGCAACTTAGCCGCAAAGATCCAGGTCGGTCGGGTTACCGAAAACACAACATTTATTTTGTTTGGCCTTAGATAACCAATAATAATATAGCGAAGCAATGAACACACCGAACGATGCATTGTAATTTTGTATGCCTTACACGTTGGCTGTGTGTGTGTGACGTGTGGAGGTGTGGACTGTGGATGGATGGCCGTGTGTTATGTACAGTGGGTTTTACGTGCCATGTACGCACACAAAAATACACTCAAAATACATGTTTAAATCGGTAAAAACGTCAAGAAAGAAACAAAAAACACTCAAAACAACTGCTTCTTGATCTAAGTTAGGGCACAGGCTTTCATTTATGTATTATTTGTGTCTTGTAAAGGCTGTAGTTCCTGAGATCAAGCAATCACAAAATTTCACGTGTTAATGCTATGACTTTATGAGCATTTTCGGAAAGAAGAAAAAGAAAAAGAAAAAAAATCTCGACGAAAACAAAGGTGGTTTCAGCGGATAGCCGAAACCCCCAATTAATATTTCCATTGTGGTTTATTAATTGATAATAATGATAAATTATATTAATAATATTTTAATTTTTATTCAGCATGTTCACTCAGTTTCAGTTATAGTTTTTTATACTTCTATTCCTACCTCCATGGTTCTATCATGATATGGAATTTAAATTACTATGAATATCAATCAGCAAAACCTCAATGAACTTCACAACAATGGCCAAATAAATCGGGATACATTCAACCTAACATTAACAACAGGCTATTGAATTAGAATTTTAAATAATTATATCGGCCTATTTTTTTAGAACCGTAATCGAAATTCACAGCACTAACGAAAATTCGTCCGGGAATTGGGCAATAACAGAAAAACTAACATTTTATTTACGTTTTCGTAAAATAATTTACTCACTTTTTTCGAACTGAACCGAAGCAAGACTCCAGGCAGTTTCCCATGTTGGTATTTTCTTTTAAATAAAATTATCCTTTAAACACGATATTCTCAGTCAAAATCATTGTTGATTTCCGGATCGTCTGCCGCGGCCGCCTACAATTACACATCAGCACCGGTGTGTAGGATAAAAAATACATAATGATTTGTGAAAGATTTGCTCTTTATAGCCCAATCACATGACTTTACTTATTTTCCCCTCGTTCATTGTGTAACAGAAGTTTTCAACTAGAGCAAGTTTGGGCGATTAAATTCGCAGTGATGTGTCTGCGCGAGGGCCACGTAATGTCACCTTTGACCTACATTTCTTGTCAGCAAGGTTCAACTATTTTTTTGAAGGGGCGTATTTGTTTCAAAAGCATAGCTAAATTAATCATTATCAAATATTCGATCACAACATAATCATTCTTTTTAAAACACAATGTTTGCATTTTAAGTAATACTTATGGCAACGAATTGTTGTATCAGCTTGTCAGACGAAATAACATGACTGTAAAAGTCTACCTTGAAAATGAAACTGAAAGATTACCTTCTTCAGAATGGCAATTTCTGTACTTTTGTAGGTCACCAAAAACTGTGACCGGTTGTTGTCCTTCGGGGTCATGAGAAGTCGCCGATGTTTACACCGTACCTCCCCATTATTCTGCTGCTAAATGATGCCGCGAGTTCTTATAGCTGGTGCAGGGGCGACGGGAGCCCTTTGTGCCAATATTTTGAGGCAAAATTTGAAAAATAAAGTTGAGCTGGTGGTGTGGGACAAGTCGAGAGGAGCAGGTCGGATAAGTATTTTTTTAAGTTTCTTTAAAATTAAATTGATTGAGAGGCCATGGCTAAAAAAAACAAGGTCACATTGTAAAATAAATATGTCCCGTTTTGTTTTGTGTACTTCTTTGCCTCTTGGGTTTGGACTACTCCTAGAACTAAGAGGTTCGATCCGATACGCGGATCGAACCTCATTCTAGGACAGGAGTAGGTTTGGACCACATTAGTTTTCACTAGCCCCACACACACTAGATAAAGGGCTAGTTTTTACATACCAATATTAAAGTAACCCAGGCGCAATTTTCATAATCATGAGAGCTGCATATTGCTCAAAGAGTAGCTAAGCACAACAAAACTATGCTTACCAGAATAAGGTTACCAACCAAAGTGTCACATGTATAAACTGGGACTGATGTGGTATCCTGCTTATTTTGGCTTAGCAGAAATGTTGTTATAAGCAATATTTTCTGCTTAAGCAGCTCAACATGATCTAGGGCCCTGTAAAGGTAAGGTAAGCACTGCAGACTTCGGCCTCCATGTACTCCTCTAGCCATACTAGTCAATTTTACTAGCTTGGCCTTTTGCTTGGGCTGGGACCACATTGGTTTCCACCAGCCCCGATTACCCCACCAGAGTTGTGAAGGATCCACGGCCACACTAGTTAGTAGAGGGGCTAGTTTTCACATACCTTACCTACAGTGTAAGTGCTGCAAACTTCAGCCTCCATGGCATGATCACCTGCATTCCTCTCTGACTCCCGAGGGGGCTTGCTGAGATGAGAGAGTCCACGTCCAGCTTTAATGGTAACCAAAATGCCCAATGAGAAGTCCATGTAATTGGCAGAAGCCATTTTGGGATTGTGGACACAATACGACAAGTTTTGATAAATCCGTCAAATCCAAACCAAACGGTGCACTCCTGTGTCCACCATATTTCAAAACCGCTAATTGAGCTGGATTTAGAACAAACCTTGGCACTCTTACACCATGCTTTCACAAACAAATTATGCCTGACCCTAATTTACAGTATTAATTCGTCACAAACTTTTTATTTATTAATGCCTTCTTTTTTTAGGTGGGCGTATGAGTACAAGTCGAAATCCTGATAACCCACAATGCACTGCAGATCTTGGAGCTCAGTACATAACTGTTACACCAGACTATGCAAAACAACATGAGAGGTACAGCTCCCAACAATGAGGGCTCACTTTGGATTCTCGGCCATTTGAAAACCTCGGACTAAAATTACTTTGTCAGTATCAAACGGCTGGGGGCAACTTCCATAGCAAGCTCCAGATTAGCAAAGCCAAGGCTCAATTTCAGAACAGCTCGGATTAATCTAAGTTTGAATAAATCTTAACCCTTTAGAGACCATTCATCTCTGTACAATAATCACCATTTGCCAACACATGGTTTAATCGTTGATTTTGAAACAGAAATTGTCTTGTTTTTAAGAAGCAATAGATACTTCTTAAAACACAAAACAGTTGACTCTCATAATAACAAGATTTATTGGACTGGCCAAATTATCTTTTTATAGCAGGACAGCATAACAAAGAAACACAAAGCACAAATGAGATTCAGGACTCCAGAATGTACTCTTAATAAGCAGAACCTCTTTATAACAGTGTCTTTATAATGAGGATTGACTGTACAGCTAACTCATCTTAAGATGAACCATGGCTCTTTTTGAAATCAAGCCCTGGTCTTGCGCTACACACATCTTGTTTCGATAGCCGACCTCCATGCCTGCTGCAAGATGGCTACTGGAAGCCAGAAAAAGCCGTTGAAAAAACCTGAGCTGGGAGAACATTATTTTAAACTATTTAAGGCGTTAGTTTTTTCTTCAGTGTATAGGGCATATTAAATAGTCTGTCAATATTTACAAATTGAAATTTGGGGTGGGTCGGTGGGTTAAAACAAATTTGAAAAAAGATCAAAATTGTTAAAACATTCATTACTCTGAATGGCCCCTAAAGTAACCTTGCTTCATCAATAGCTCCAACTTTTAGAATGTCTGGAGAATCAGTCTACTTTTCTCTTCCCTTCTTCACCATTAAAGCTACCACCAGGAGCTTCTCACCAATGGTTTATTGCAACCATTCACTGCAACCATATATGGTGCAAGAGATAGTCATTATGAGCAGGGTACTATGCACTACGTCACACCAGAAGGAGTAAGCTCAATTGTCAAACACTTCTTGAAGAAATCAGGTACAAATTATTATTGAAGTAGTTAAGATTGTCTATAGTTGTTTAGTTTTAAAGTATGGTTATGTAAAAAGCTCAGGGGTAAAGATTTGCAATGAAACATTTTTTTATTTTACAGGCACATGAGGGCTCAGGATGATTCCTGATTTCAGAATGTTCTCCAAACCTCCTGGAGCCTTCAAAACATGTTGACAGAAATAAAAGTTTTAGCAATCACCAAAGGGAGAAAGAAATAGTCCACATTGTGTCCCAACCTGTAGTTTTGTATTTCTGGTGATGCACCGAGTCTGTAAACTGCCTGAATTACAACATCTGGGAGGTTCCAAGTCTAGAATTAGGGGAAACCCAGACCCACAAGCCATTTTCAGAAATGTTCACATTCATCCAATCTTATCCCTGATTATAAGCGTCATATCTTTCTAAAACCCGGGATGAAACAAGTTAAAACCTTGAGTTTTGGATTATTATTTTTAGTGATAAATTTTTATATTACAGATTCGGCAGTGCAATATGAGCGCTCTCTTGTCAAACTAGAAGCAGTGAATATACATGACTCAGCCCAAGCATCAATTCCATCAGTCAAACTCTACATGGACTCGCAGCCCAAGGTCATGGAGGGGGATCACGTGACAGGAGAAACAAAGACAACTATCAAGATTATTGCTAATCCCCAGGAAAATCTGCCAGAGATGTTTGATGCTGTGATCTTGACGATGCCAGCAGCACAAATTCTTCAGCTAAAGGGTTTGGTTCAGGAAGCTCTTGGTAAAGAACAAATGTTCCCAAAATCAAGTAATAAACCACAAGGGAAACTGACTGTGTAAATTTGATAAACATTTAGGCTGAATAAAATTTACTACAGTGGGACTTGAGCCAGCAACCTCCAGATTAATGTGCTGGCACTCTACCAACTGAGCTATCTAGCCCTAATGTTAGTAGACTTGACTCAAGTCCCAATCCCGTGCAAGGCCCTTCCTTGCCTCATCGTCAGAAAATTATTGCGCTCTGCATTCCCCAACCTCCCTGTTCCGCGCGCGGGACAGGGACTTGACGAACCCGCAGTTGCCTGATATGTAAATTTATTCACTTACGAATATGCAAAGTTATGGCGCATTACTTGTTGTCCAATCAAACGCGTTCAAAAAGAAGACTCGTTGATTTTTTTATTTGCGGGGGTGGTAAAGTACTTTGTCGAGGATCGAAATGCATGAATATATATAAAAACTACAAATTTATTTGAATTCAAGTTAATATTACGTATACATTGGGATTGGTATTGTTTGCAAATGCATACTTTGAATTGTTGACAAATGCAATTCAGCGACTTAAAACACCCACCCCCCTCTTCCGCCCGGCAGCCATTCTGGAGATGCTTACGTCCATAGATACACGATACAAACGTCACAGAGCAAGATGAATACTAAATGAAAGGGGCGGCACTTCCACGCTCCCATTGGATTTGTACATCTCCCCATTTGGGGAGATTTTTCTATTCAAATGCGTGGAGTAGGAAACGACCCCGTCAAGTCCCTTGATCGCCACCGCATAAATAACTACATTTTGTCGGTGAGGGCGCACTGGTATTCTGTGGCTGCATGCTGGCGCGTTACGTTAGGAACCTCGTACGAGAAAGGGACTTGAATCAAGTCTATAATGTTAGTGGTCTCCCTATCCCTATTTTGACAATGTCTTTGTTCAGGGTGCCAATCGGAAGCCATTCAACCTGTAACTGCTATTGTAGCCAGGGATCACACCCAAATTTACGATACCATGAGTTATGTAAGATTTAGCTTTATCTAACAAATAGGTAATGCCAATAACATTCCAGTGTTTTACAACTAGCATGAGGCCTGTCATGGCCAAGTGCACTTGACACAAGCTCCAGTGTTTCTGATCAGCAGAGTGTGGGTTTGAGTCCCAGTCGTGACATGTGTTTCCTTAAGCAAGATACTTTACCATTATTGCTTCATCCTTCGCATGGGTCTTTAAGGTCCCGTGTGTTGGGTAATGGACGCAAAAGAACAGAAGGGGTTTCCCCGGTGTTTCTAGCAGTTGCTGCTGAATGCAAGGTGTTACATAAGAGGATATCATAATGATTTTTTAAATTTTATTTAGCATTTTTTTATTTGTGTGCCTTTTATGAAACAGACATTATTTAGTGTTCATTGTACCACAGCTAAAAATAGTGAAGTGAAATCTAAACTGCAGTCTGTGTCGTATTCATCCCGCTATGCCTTGGGGCTATACTTTGATCAGGGAACATCTCTGGATATTTCATGGTGTGCTCGTTACGTTCAGAAAAATCCTTGCATCCGCTGGATCTCAGTAGACACGGAAAAAAGAGGAATTGGTAAGATTCAACAATCATATATGAATGTTTTTAGTCATTCAGGTGTTCGAATAATTGTATGAATTCTGCTATCAAATCAACTGGACTTACTATTTAATTGTGACAACGGTTTCACATTCTATCCCGGATGCATCATCAGGCAGACTGATCTTGTGGTTGTAAAAGGTTGATTTTGTCAATAAATCGGCATTACGCTGACATGAACCAAACAATGACCCCACCTTTATCACCATTGTATCATCTACCTCACAGATTCAAGCAAACAAGGTCCATCTCTTGTGATTCACACAAGTGTCCCATTTGGTATAAAACATCTGGAGACAGACAAGGATGAGGTACAAACGATCATCATGCAACATTTACATCGGCTGATGCCTGACCTCCCAGAACCAGCAAAGGTCAAATGTCAACGATGGCGATATTCACAGGTATACATACAGATATTAGTGATATACCAGATTCAACTAGCCACCGACACTCTATAAGCAAGGCTATCTATCAAGCATCACTGCACCCTTTTACAGAACGATTATAAAACTGTTCTAAATAACCCATTCAAAGTCCATCTTGCTTATAAGAGTGGATGCTCTCGAGAATTTTCCGGATTTTTCTCAAAATCTCCTTGAGCTTTTATTTTTTTGAAAGAAGAAAAGCACTGGCCAAAGTTTTAAAAAAAACTAGTTCACATTGTGTCCAAACCTGTAGTTCTGTTATTCTGGTGATGCACAGAGTCTCTAAACCTCCTGAATTGTAACATCTGGGAGGTTCCGGGTCTAGAATAATGGGGAACCCAGGCATGTGACTCGGTGAAAAAACACAATAACTCCCTATCAACTAATTCAGCAGAAGTTAAAATGATACAATGATTTCTTTTCTTCAACATTGACTTGCAATATTTCTTGTGCTTGCTAGGTGTCCACTCCATATGAAGGCTCCCCTGGTGGTGTCGTCCTGGCTCAGCAACCTACGTATGCAATAGTTGCAGCTGGTGATGCTTTTACACATTCAAACTTTGATGGATGTATCTCGTCTGCTGAGACCGCGTGTGGAACTTTGATCAAGTATTTCAAAGAAACAAATCAAATATAGAGGTTATGCAGTATTGATTTTGTTGTTTCATTGGTTGGCGTGTGTGTAAAGCACTCGCCTCTCACCACTGTGGCACTGGTTCAATTCCGGGCTAAGGCCATATGTGAGTAGAGTTATGCGTTTGTTCTCTCCTATGCCACAAGCGTTTTTCTCCGGGTCCTACGGTTTTCCTCCTTCCTGAAAAATCAAACACTCTTGATTTCAGGCAATATTCCATGGTCATATATGGGTCGATGTGGCTCGAACATGTTGTAGCCGAGTCCTTCGCAATTCAGCTCCTCAGCTGGGAGTAAGAATGATAAGCCTTTCAAATTGTTAATTTATTACAGAGTAAAATACAAAGGTCAAAAGCAAAGTCAGATTGGCTTTTGGAAGAATAGCCTGATACTTTGTTCTTGTAATGGCAAGGCAGTTTTTTCCTTGGTAGGGGCACCTCTACTTTTTGTACTAAACATTTCAAGGGGCACCAAGGCAATGACCAGGAACATGGGGCAATCCCCGCCATTGCCTCTGTGACACTGTATCGGGTCCATTAATGTCATCACCTTCATTACTCAAAATGAAACTATTGCATTTCTCTCCAGGCTTTTCTTTCAGTGATATTGACATTTTGAACGTGCCTTACTTATTTACTAATAAAAATATATCAGATGTGCAGACAAAGGAATACATTGCAGTGTTGTCTTGTTTTGTTGAATATGATTCTTCTTTTATTTCAATCATGAAGAGTCAAAACAGTTTTATTGAAAGTTATAAATAAATTACTTATCATTGATTTGATTAATATTTGGAATGAAGCGACATCTAAAATTAGAAAAAGGGAAAATGCATTACTCCCTGAAAAAGATTGTTGGTGTTTTTATTATGTACAAATGTGCACAACACACTACAATATGAAAGTGAAAAAATTCTATCATCAATAACCAACACTGACAACAAAACAATAATCAATAAAAGGTACGATACCAATGATGGGAACTAAACCCATATGTGCCTTACTGGTCACTGTACATAAACACTTCCTGCCGAAGCCCATGTAGCACATTAATTATTTACTGCCTTGTAAATCAACATATCCCAACAAACTGTATACCATTGGAAAGAGTACACAATTTTCCTCTAATATGTTATACTTTTTGCGCCATGATTCCCATCTTGTATCACTAGTAGTGAGAGTACAAAGAAAGCACTAACTTCTTGTTAAACCATTAAGTTCTAATGTCATATTGGATTAACATTTGTTTTTGCTCTTTCCAGATATCATGACGCAACATTTATACAATTTTCTGAAGTTTTTTGTACGATAATGGAAAAATAGACAATTTGATTTAATATATTGTGCTAATGTGATGTATCATACCTTTTTAAGATAACATTTTGTGTACACTTTCCACACAATTAAAGCTGAACCAAATTCATCATTAATGAAATGGAGTCACTCTCGGAGTAAAGTCTTCTCCAGGGAAAAATAAAATAAATTTTAATTAGTTTATATCTATTAAAATAAGAATTTAACCTTATCCTTACTTTAATCTTTAGAGTACTTCCAGTTTAGACCTCATTTCCAGTGATTATGAATTTAACCCATGTGATGGATAAATGAATAGGAAACTGCAAAAAACACGTGTATTACAATGTAGAAAAGATGTGCAAAAAGATTCAAAAATTCACTGTACAGTTACACACTTTGTTAAAATAATACCCCTTACAAAGATTCTGCCTTTCAATCAGTTTAGAGCGAGTAACATGATGTCTTATTTTTTTTACTAGAAAGCCGCGCTATATACATATGCAGCAAACAATGTACTTTACCCGTAACAACCAGTGAATTAGCAACAGCAGCTTCTTGGTACCTACAATCCCGGCCATATCTCGTTGGGCCCCCGCACTACGGCCCCTGTGCCCTCTTTCAATGTGCGGGGGGACGGAGGGAATGTTTGTCACGTTGCGAATGGATGGCCCAAGCATTATAGGCACAATATATGTTTGGGGTGTTACAAAACAAATACTGACTGCCTTTACTCCAGCATTCTCCCTTAGTCCGCTGGCCAAATGCCAGTTAAAAACAATGAAGGACCAGTCAAAAATCTCTCTAAGTAGTCCGACCCGCTAGTTCAGTGTTAGAAAACATTCCTGTTTTTATTTGTTATTTGAAATGAGGACTAAATAAAAAGATTTAAGGACAAACCCTGTACCGGTACTTGCGGTATGGATAAAACTACTGACTCCCTCGGTGATCCCCATAGTGGTAAATTTCTCCTCGGAAAAAATAGGATCACCTCGGGAGTTGACTTTCAACCATAGCACTAGAAGCAGTCAATATTTGTATACTACGGAATTTCACAAAGATCTCTCTCTATAAATACACACACACTACAGAAATGGTTTGTCACAAGGAACAGAGAAGTACAGAGGAGTTTTTGTAATGCAGCGTAAGTGGTGTTAAATACCATAACAAATTAGGTAATGTCCATGATTTTGAGGAGTTGATCTCCAAAACGCTTGGTGGACCAGATACAAAGCTCTTTAGCAATAGAACGAATTATAAGAAATTAAAGTCGATGTGAACTTAAAGGAGGGTCATAGATTGGTAAATACTTTTTTAAAATGATGAACATAAATACTTACTTGGCAAGAAGCACTGCAGCTGTTGATAGTATAAACTATTTTGAGAAAGGATTCCCTTCGAAGTAATATGGTTTGGATAATTTTTTACCCCAAAACATTTTAATCTGAGGAACAATTCATGCATGAACCATTTCTCAGATTTCTGAGGGTTGGTGCCCATTCGCGAACGCTGCGGCCAGAGATGCGGTTGGTACCCGCTGTCCCGTTGCTAATGATGGATTCAATGTTATTGTGAAAATGCTATTACAGGTTTTTGCTGTTTTCTCAGCAAGTAGACACTGTATTCAGCTGAAACTTTCACAAGTGACTTTTATTGTATACTTCTTTATAATTTTGCCGATATATTTAAATAAGCATAACATGCAAAAACCAATCTATGACCGTACCTCTTACAAACAACGGAACAAATTGCAACGTTCAAGGCACTGATTTCTGCAGCTTCTGGTAACCTGCCAGTAATATCAACTACATTTCCAGCTTGATTTAATTTTGGACAGTTGAAACAAGACTACAAAATACTAAATCTTTACTGACTTCATTTTGTCTGCATTTGAATTAGAACTGTATACAAATTTACCACAGTAAATAAAAAGTCGAGTTTGTGCAGCCAATTTAAAATATAATTTCCAACAAGTATTATACCGTTATTAAACAAAATAAAAAATTCTTTATATTTTTTTTCTTATGATTTTGTCAACCTACACCATTTATGAAAGACCTTGGTGTCGACAAGTAGACACACAGTTTCACCATAATTACACAAGTCCCCCTACCCTAAATTTAAACATAGTATACAGGATTGGTAGAGCAAACAAAAATAGTCGCAGACAGTGTTCATGTTTTGTGTGATCAACTATACACATGAAATAACAAACAAACCTGTGAATATTTGGGCTTCATCCTTTGTGTGAATCAGCAGAAAGTAGTGAAAAACCATGCACAATTATGTGTACAAACATTGTCCTTAATTTTGGCTGTAACAACCAAAATCAGCTGTTGCAATTTTTATTAGACTTTCAGATACAGTTTTCTTGAATATGACTTCAATTCAGGGGGAAACTTTTCACAGAAAAAACAGTTTGAAGTATAAACTTCATAATCAGCAAGCTTTTAGACTAAAATTAAACGATGTTTTTTCCCCTTACCAATCCTGTAAAATACCTTTCAATTTGCAATAACTTACAACAACAAAAAAATTAAAATAACATTTTATAACTCCTCTTTTTTATCAGCAATCTTAGCACTTTTCTTCTGTTTCTTATTATCTTTCTTTGGTTGTTTCTTTCCTACCTTCGCACAGTGACGTCCCTCCTTGAAGCACAAGAACTCCTTCATTGTGTTCTTCTTATAAGTGTCGTAGATAGTATCCTCTTCAAAGTCTCCAACATACTGGTTGCATACTTGTTGCATCCTGGGGGATAATAACAGAATAATAGCGTCAACACATTACTATACAGTGTTTTTATCGAAAATATAAATGATTTTGGGTTGAACAAAGAAAAATTTACTAGAGCGGGATTTGAACCAACGACCTCGGGTTTAACGTGCCGGCGCTCTACCAACTGAGCTATCTAGCCCTATGTTGGCGGTCTCCCTATTTTGTCAATATCTTTGTTCGGGGGGTGCCAGTCAGAAGCCATACAACCGCAAACTGCCGTGTAGCCAGGGATCACACCCAAGTATACGATACAACCTGGGAAGCGGCAGCCAGGGGATCACCTTAAGGGGATACGACTTTTTATATCAGATATCAAATAATAAACCACAAGGGAAACTGACTGGGTAAATGTTTAAATGATTTTGGGTTGAACAAAGAAAAAATGACTAGTGCGGGATTTGAACCAACGACCTCCGGCATAGGGCTAGATAGCTCAGTTGGTAGAGCGCCGGCACGTTAAACCGGAGGTCGTTGGTTCAAATCCCGCTCTAGTCAATTTTTCTTTGTTCAACCCAAAATCATTTAAACATTTACCCAGTCAGTTTCCCTTGTGGTTTATTATTTGAAAATATAAATGCTCACAGATTTGCACATAACTTACATGGTATGAAGATGGTCAAGGTGGAAAACTTCCCTTGAAATAGTTTTGCTTGAAATGCCATAGTTTTTAGGAAATGAGTAAAAAAATAGTCTTTATCCTGCAGGATAAATTCCGATGTTGACAAAAAGTAAAAACATATAAGTTTTTTTTCCACTGTTTTATCATGACTCCGAAGACCGATTGAGCTTAAACTTTTACAGGTTTGTTATTCCATGTAAATGTTGGGTCACATCACATTTGGATACAGGTCTTTGGCAATTACCAATGTTGTACACACCCTTTAACAGTGGTCCGCAGACCAAATGCCAGTTAAAACACATGAGGACCAGTCAGAATTCTCTCCAAGTGGTCCGGCTGGCTAGTTAAGAGTTGAAAAACTTCCGTATTTCATATGAAATATTGACAAGTGAAAAAGCCGACATGGACTAGTGAAATGACAAGCTTACTGGTCCTGCTTAAAGTCACTAAAAAAGTAAGGGCAAACCCTAATGCAAATGACTATGAGCAAGTCTCACACAGATTTGAACATTTGAACCTGTGCGAGTTAGTTTCCTTTACAGGTTTAAAAGCAATGTACGTAGGACCAAAGTGGTCCAAATTTTTTTTTTACGCACAAGACTTACATGGCCTAATAGAACAGTATACATAGCAAAATAAAGTATGAAACATGATGCTATTCAACTCATCAAATGACTAGGATCTAGAAGTGCTGTATATAAAACAAAGTCAAACTGACATATTCAAGTTACACATTAGACTACAAAGAATGCAGTAAAAAAAAGCATACTCGGAAATTGCAAGCCTGAAATAACACAAGAGGCCACAGAGCCTTTGTGTAATTTCAGTCTCTGTAGCCCCTGGTCTTGGCCTTGGTGCCCCTTCAAAAGTTTCCATAGACTGTATGATTTCCAAATGGAATTGCCCTTCTGAAAAATGAAAATGGCCTTCCACTTTCAAAGTTGAATATCCAGGCCTGCATTTTGGTTGTGCAGTTATTTTCCTCGGGAAATAATAAATATTAAGTTACACACTAAAGTCATGAACTTACCTGCCAGGCCACTTGCCACCTCCTTGCATTATTCCTGGCACATCTTTAGTGTCAAGTCCAGGTCCAGATAATCTCTTCACTCCTTTGATTTCTTTTATTCCAACTCTGTCAAGAAAATAAACCAACATTAAAATGAGTTTAATTGATTGAAGACTCATTGCTCTTTTCCTGTTGTTCCAACGTTAACATACAAATAATATGGTACCTCAAAAAGTATCAAAAATAAGTCAAATTCACATTCGTTTCCTCTTTGACTTATTTTGTTTTTTTTATGTGAAGGATGTTTTTTGCCTTTTGTTTTGGGTTTGTTTGTTTTTGGGTTTTTTGGGGGGAGGTAAACAATAAATCACAAATCATTGCATCCAAAGCAAGTTATTATCAAATCACAGATACATTTCACTTGGTATACCAATGTGTCCAAATCAAGTTTACCTGGTCTCAAATGCCGGAATGATATTTGGCCCTTGGAAAATTGGCAGGCAATTTTATTGAGTACAAGGGCTGAACCACATAAATCAATCAACCTAGAAAATAACCAGCATAAAATGATCACCTCAAAACCATGGCTAATTCTACTATTGTACAAGGCGCTGGAAACGACCAACGAGTCAGCACGATCAAGGTAATGTACCCCGATCAAGGTAATGTACCCCGTAAAGCCTTTCATAGACTCTTCAGGCTTTTTAATAACAATTTTGCTGTGGTAAAAAAAAAAAACTTAAGTAGGAGGAATATCATCCCTGCAAATGAGTCATGCACCAAAGTCTGTAAACTGATCCCCTCAATATCCATCTAATTCCACTCATGTCATCAAAAATGTAACATAATACATTTGTTGCATGCTGTCATTGGTTCCATGGTGTTTTGTACAAATGGCCAAGCCCAGAGTGTCATTTGCACCTGAGGGTGTACAAAACCTATGGACCTTATCACAGAGCATGCAGCAATTGTTTTGTTAGTGCTACCATGGTAATAGATTTTTCTTCGATGGAGATAATCAGGGCTCAAATAGAGCTGCTTAAGCAGCTCAAATAGAGCTGCTTAAGCAGCAAATGTTGCTTTAACAATTTCTGCTAAGCAAAAATAATTAAGAAACAAGACGCAGATTGTACAGTATGTGACATGGTATTTTAGATGGTAAGCTTATTCTGGTAAGCATAATTTTATTGTGCTTAGCGACTTTTCAGCTAAGCCGCTTAGCAGCTCTATGAAATTGGGCCCTGTTATCATTTCTTTACATTATTACGTAGAAATTTGCACAGTCATAAAAGCAGATGAACAGTGGCGAGCAAATTGTAAACAACAATGGTGGTTCTTGACAGAAATAGTGCTTCACTGTTCCTTATTAGGCACACTACACAAGTACGTAAATCAATTAACCTAGTACCAGCATAATTACAACCTTGAACCCGGGGCTAATTATAATATTGTACAAGGCACTCTGAACAACCAATGGTGGGCACAATCAAGGCAACGCACCCATGGGGTACATCACTCATGTTTCCCCAAAGCCATGTTTCTTTGTAGCACATCATGTGATTGGTTCTCAAACAATATAAAATGTAACACTGCAAAAAAAGCATTTCATTGGTTGACAAAATATAACTTTGACCAGTTAGCAACGACACTCACGAATTGAAATCATTGGAGCAAACTTCCTCAAATCCATCAAGAACTTCCGACTCTGGGAGATTTTTTTTCAGCGATGGTCTCTTTGCATTCATCTTGTCAAACTTTTCTTGAAACTGTACAAACAAATTTTTTTTGATTGAAACAAGAAGAGAGCTCAGTGATAATTCTTGTTTCTGGCAATATTCATTTAAAAGTCACTTTTATAATTCAGGCATACCTATATAATTTTTCAACCCCTAAAGTATACCCACAAATACTATACAAATGTTTGATGCAGAGTGAGTGCATTGTCACAGAATATAATCACGAAGTGAAATCTGAACTATTCCATTTCACAAGGCGAGTGATTATATGCTGCGACAATGCATGATCAAAATGCAATCAATATCTATTTAATACAACAGTATTAACACACACATAGATTCTTGTAATTTGATTATTTTGTTTTTCACAATAACAACAATAGACACAAAAACTTGCCTGCACTCTGAAAATTCTAGAAAACCCCTTCTATGTAGACACCAACCTTGCGTTGGGACGAAGGGGCAGGAACGATTATTTTGAAAATGATGCTGCGAAGCTTTGCTGTGAAATGTCCCAAGTATCCTATACTTATTAAGACTCCTATATTAAACTTGAAGCGTCACGCGTCACAGCAGTAAATACATTGCAAAATAAAGTATGACACATGTTGAGTGTTCCACCAATGACATGGATCTATGTGTGCGGAATATATAAAAAAACTGACTGAAATTCAGTAGACAGTATTTAACCTAAACATGAACTCATCTAGCCCCTTAAATAGTGCCAATACCTTGGACTTCCTCGTCCTGTGTATTGGCACTATTCATGGGGCTAGAACTCACCATATGAGCTAGTATTTGGCAAGCATCACACAGTAGCTGGTCAGGCATATGCATGGAATGCTGGTCCTCGTCATCAAGATCCGGTGTAGTGTAGGACAATTTACCACTTGATGCAAAACCAGAATCATGAATCTTTCAAATAAAATAAAAAGTAGGGCTTTATTAATGTTACTTATTAGACCCAGTAACTGGGGCGCTTCTCTTTCTGAAATTTGACTTCAAAGGTCATAGTGCGACCCTTAGAGTCAAAATTTTGAAAAAGAAGAGTAGAGCACCCACGTTGCTGGGTCTAGTAGTAGAGTGCCCCAGTTACTGGGTCTAGTACTAGTAGAGTGCCCAGGTTACTGGGTCTAATAGAGTGCCCCTGTTACTGGATCTAGTAGAGTGCCCCAGTTACTGGATCTAGTAGAGTGCCCCAGTTACTGGGTCTAGTAGAGCGCCCCAGTAACTGGGTCTAGTCATGCTAGTAGAGTAGAGCGCCCCAGTTACTGGGTCTAGTACAGTAGTCTAGTTGTAGAGTGCCCCAGTTAATGGGTTTTGTAGAGCGCCCCAGTTACTGGGTCTACATGCCCCAGTTACTGGGTCTACATGCCCCAGTTACTTGGTCTAGGACTGTAGTAGTAGAGCGTCCCGGTTGCTGGGTGAGTAGTAGAGTGCTCCAGTGGTTATGGGTCAACTCGGTCCGTAGTCAACTCGGTCCGAAGTCAACGCGGTCCGAAGTCAACGCGGTCCGAAGTCAACGCGGTCCGAGGTCAACTCGGTCCGAGGTCAACTCGGGCCGAAGTCAACTCGGGCCGAGGTCAACTCGGGCCGAGGTCAACTCGGGCCGAGGTCAACTCGGTCCGTAGCCAACTCAGTCCGAATTTTTTTTAATAAGTATCATTGTGTGCTTACTATGTAATCTCAAAAATTTAAAGAAATCTTTTGCAGTTAATGTATGACTTTTTTTTATTCCGAATAGAGGAGATAAATTAAAACACATAGAATAAATAATGTAGGATACAAAATAAAGAATACCAAATCTATTTAGGAAACTTTTAAAAGCAATACTTATAATGAGAAATATTTCATAAAAATTAAGAACCATAAAGAATATGTTTGGTTGTCCAATTTAACTAAACTTCATTAGGCCTATCATTATATTTTTTTTTTTAAAGTATATGATGTAAAAGATACAAGTAGAATTCCCCCTACATAATAAATAGTTCGAAATTGTCAACCATACAAAGGAAAAAAATGTCTTACACAAACTGCAAAGGAAAGTTCATTTTTTTACCATTTTGTTTCACTTTAGTTTACCTAAATTATGCTTTAGAAAGAAGTCTTTTTTAAGCAGTGATTATTATTATAATTTCTGAGATACAGTGTCGAGATACAATCGTCCAGCCACTTACTTCCCCGTCAACCACACTTTATTTAATTTTTCAGACCGAGTTGACTTTGGACCGAGATGACTTCGGACAGAGTTGACTTCGGACAGAGTTGACTCAGACCGAGTTGACCGGTACCCGCTCCAGTTACTGGGTCCTTCCCCAGTTGCTGGGTCTACCGTATAGTAGGAAGTAGCGCCCCATATTAATATTTTATGCCCGGTTTCTCAATAAAATTGAAATTTTATTGCAAATTAATGAAGTAAGCATGCAACTATACAGTGAATAAGTAGTTATTATAAAATTAACAAATATTGTTATTAATTATTAATTAAATTGTAATAATTGTTTTGAAATTATTGTATGTTCAATTAAGTTAATTGTTTGAATTTTTGTTTTTAGTGTCGGCCTGCATTTTCCATTCTTTCAAAATAAACGATTTAAAAAAACCATTATCCATAACATGTCTGTTGTAGCATAGAGAAAGGTTGTAGTGCAAACATTATTTAGCTGCAAAAACAATAAATACACAGTCAGTGTACAAAATTGAACCGTGCTTACCTCTGCATTTTCATCGGGCTCATACTGCATACCTCCCCCGGCTGCCACAAGGTCGACAAGACCAAGACTCATCACAAAAATTAACGCTACGACACAGTGTTTAAACGACTTCTGTTTCGCCATTTTTTTCAGACGGACTTGGCAAGGTTTAGAAATTTATTGTAACTGAATTTTTTTGACATAAACAGTAAGAAAATCAAGAGCCAGTGCAAACATGGAGGAAAGAAACCACCTAGCTACCGTAGCAGTCGACAACCGTCGTACGCGTGGACGAATCACATTGAGACACGTACATCACTCTGGGCTGGCTGGGGAAAAAATAATAATAATCAGAAGTGCGCCCTCTGTTGTCACTATAAATTACAAAGTTGTTTCGGCCCCCGGGGGCCCTTTTCACCGGTTACCTACCCGAGGGTTTACAGCACAAGGAACCGAACGTTGAACACAAATTTACTTAAAACAAATGCATCTGAAACAATTAAAATCCACCTGAAGGTATGTCGCCATTGTGGTTATAATGAAACCAACCGTGCCGTGATCCGGGCAAATTGTTTCCTTCCATGCCATATTGAACTTGAAAATAAAAAGTAGCAGCGGCCCTACTCGCTCGGCACGCATTCTCAAAATAATATGAATCCCTCCCTGTGGTATGGTACATTCTCCCCTTCTTTCCTTTGTTCCTGTACTTGACATCTTCCCATAGACTTTGTACATTACATACTTGTGGAGCAACCCAGTCTTTAGAATTCCCCTGCATTTGGAGACCTTTTATTTTCCCTCTTTTGTATTGTCCTCGGTTTCCATAAAATGAGAGCACACACACACACACCTCCAAGTGTGTAACAGCCTGCAATCGTGAACCCTCCTTTGTTCAACTCTTTGTGATAGCAACCGTGGACCACAAAGCTTTCCTTTGTGATAGCAACCGTGGACCTATTGTCCTCTTTTGTTATAGGTCCCGGTTTGAATGTGGTTACCTACTCATACACGCACACTTAGTGTGTAAACATTCTGCAATCGGGAACCTTCATGGTCCCTCTTTTGTTTTTACTATTTTGACAACAGCTCCCATTGGTTTTGACACACTTTCCAATTGGGGACCTATTCCAACAGGGAACCCTATGATTCATCTTTTGCTATATACAGCCCCGGTTTGATTTATTAGTGTAAACCTACCAAGCTAACCACACACAATATGCATTTAATACCACAAACACCGACCCAACACCATTTACCAAGAGATACTTATAATAAAGCAAAAATGAGTAGGTTCATTCGGGGAAAATTGTTTAATAAATAATAATAAAAGAGTGAGAAAACATTTATAATTCTTCCTTGATCAAATCTTCTATCCCTCCCCCTTCTGAATCATTTTCATTTTCTCCTTTCCCATCTTGTTCATTTTCCAGTATCACAGTTCCTTCATTAAGTTTGCGCAGAACGTCTTCAATATTGTTAAACTTTCCGTTGATAATCTTGTCGATATCCTGTTTCCCCGCATGCCGTGTTTGCGGCTCGATCTTCGGTTGTTCTTGTTCAGTGTCCGTGCTTTTACAGTGGCCCGTGTCTGGATCGTCACATAGAAACATTTTCAGTTGATCTTTCCGGTAAGCCTTGTAGATTTCTGCGTACTCGTCAACGAGTACAGAACACATGTTTTGCATTCTACAATTGAACCAGGGGAAAATAAAATCTGATAATTATTATCTGGAATAAAGAGTAATCTTTAGGAATGCCGAAATTAGATGGAGTTTTAATACCTTCTGTTGGTGTATCATTATTTGGGGTTCAAGAAAACTGCTACAAAAAGTGGCCTTAGCTAATAATCATAGGGGTGGGGGTAGAGGTCTCATGTAACCTTTTTGCTCTATTGTATCACTTAGATAAAAGTACAACCACAGTCTGCGGACTATTAGTAATTTTTACAAAAATAAATTTGTTAGGCCTACAGTTGAAAAAACAGATTTTGTGAATTTTTCCCCCCAAAAACCCTCGGCTCCGGCCCCGTCTCCGGCCCCGTCTCCGGCTCAGACTTCGTTTGATGTTGTTGGAAACACCGTACAAAATGTACACAGATCCCAAATACTGATGACGAAGCCCCCAAAAATGAGGTTTGGGAAAAGACCGAGGTATAAGCCCCTCGCGAACATGGAAGGGGTCCAAACAATGGAAACGGCATGTGCAATGAAAGCGCGTATACACGCGCCACGCTCAGCCAATGATAGTTCTTCCTTTCAACCTCAATGAGGGCGCTGTTTGAGCTTGTGATCGAATAACATACAATTCAAAATCCAAAGTACTTATTGTGTGAACATACCTCAATGGCCACAAGCCTCCTCCATGCATCATACCACCAGCATAATGAGCACTTGATCCCGGCCCTGATAATCGTTTTATCCCATTTACTTCTTTTACACCAGTTCTGTTATAAATGAAATTAAATTGGTGAGAACTTAGTCTAAGAGTGACGATGTACACCTTTGGCAAACATTACATCAATATTAAATTTTAAACTCACACTAGATCATTCTTTCTAGCAGTAATAACTTAGGAATCATATTGTGGTCTAATATGCTGTCAGACTTTTACGATCGTGACTTGTTTATACTGTGACGCAGGTGCCGGATATACAATTAATTTTCATCGATATCAATGTTCTTGTCCCCTGTGTTTTATTCACGAGCATCGAAGTATGACGTCAGCTGTTCATGCTAAATAGGTACTTACTCGGTAAACTCGTCAGAGCAAACTTCTTCCACTGCCTCAAGAATGTCCGTAACCGGTAGCTTCTTATTCAGAGATGGTCTGTTCTCATTCTCAAAGTCAAATCGCCTGTTCAACTGAAATACACAAAAAAATGCACAATTTAAATCAAGCGTACAAACAAAGTGTGTATACGAATTTGTATTTTTAACTTGAGTGTCTTGAATACCATGATTTAACTATACTGCAATATTTTAAAGCTTTATGATTAGGCCTACAATTTTTTTTTCTCCATTACCCAAAGGATTTATTAGGGGCCGAGTTTTGATTTTGGAAACAAATAATGTTCTTCGTTTGACGTGTTTTCTCGTTCCGATACGCGCGAGACTTGCATAGTCTACAGGCCTGTTTTTGGTCACATGACGAGACAGCCCCATTTTATTTATGCTCCGCAAAGTCAACAGGCTGAATAATCCAACTAACCTTGTAAGTCAAAATGTGGCACGCATCACACACAAAATAGTCAGGCATATGCGGAGAATGCATTTCATCATCGTTCAAATCGTCAGACGGTTCATAAAACTCCTTTTCATCACTGTATGCAAAAGCACGCTCAAATGCCTGGAAATTACAACAAAGTATACACAAAAGTATTTGTAAGGATAAAAAACACATAATATTGTTTAATTTTAGTAAGGGAAAGCTGATTATGAAGTTCATACTATAGAACTAACTTTGTGTGAAATATTCCGCTCTGAAGTTGAGAAAACTGTAGGTCTATCTGGACAATGTGTTTACATGCTGATTTTTTTTTGAAGAATTTGAGAACACTATTTTCTCCTGACTCATCACACTAAATGGATTAAACCCCAAATTTCATTGTTTTACTTAAAATATGAACACTGTCTGTGACGTCGTCAGCTCTATCGATCTATCGATCACCTTTGAGGTGTGTCTAACCAATAATGGTGAGGACAAAAACACTAATCTTCAATGTTTTTAGGAAAGACGGCAGTTTATTTAAGGGGAACATCAAATAGGCCATTTCTTTTATCAAAAATAATAATTCCTCACCTTAGCATCTTCGGGGCTTGAAAATCGTTGAGCCACACATTTACTTCCCAGCAGTCCAATTAAGCAAACTGAGAATTTCAAGAGGTTCTTTGTAGCCATGCTTTCAGATCCTACAAAATTAACACTAACTTGAAGTCAAAAACTACGGTCAATGAGCAGGGTGAATCGAAGTTTAAGTAAAAATCACATTGAGCACAAAACTATACCCTCCTGTGAAAAATGAAACAGTTGCATATAAATAGACTAATCGAATTTCCACACGTATTCTTAGTCAATTGTTAATGATAATAAAGATAATTGTATGGATAAGTTGTAAAACATTTTATGCCTTGAATATTATTAGCGTTCTAGAAACATATTTCGACAGAAACTAAACTAGCATCGTTTACGCAGTATGGTGTAGCTTACATCAGATAGGCCGTGATCCATACGGTATGGCCTATTGGCTACATCCAGTGCAGCGGTAAAATGCAGCGTTAAGAATTATTTAACGATAACAACCTTTGCAATTATTTTTCTGTTGTTTTCATTATAAAGCCTATAAGCATCCAATAGAAGTAGGCCTATTGTAATTTAAGATTTTCAAATACGACACCTCAACCTTTACACAACAACTGCAAACTGAATCTTGGTTCGACGTTGCCAAGCAAGTTGTTTTACTTGACTGTTTTGAGGCAGTTTTCCCACTAGTTGGGCTCGCAACCTTTCGACATTGGCACACTTTTGTCTTTCCTGGCCGGCTTCAATATTTGTTGTTCTTCTTATCTGTTTATTTTTCCTTAGTGGCGTTAGGCCTACTCAATCTCAGCCCCCCCCCCCCCCCCCCTATATCCCTTCTGCAGCTTTAATTACTTATAAAATTGGGCTTGTTTATTTTGTTACAATGTTTCTATAGCCAACTTCAACTTGTAGGGCCTATTGTAGGCCTACATAATTATTCTATTAATGGCCGAAAATAAATAATAACCATCTGCTAGCTAACAACAGGCAAGTAGTTTTTATTGCCCGCCCGCGCCACTCATTATCCAGCATGCTGGTACTACCAGCTCATCCTGCCCCCGAGCCCCCTCCCCCTGGCCCTCTAGCGTAAGGGCATGCAGCAGACAACATGGGCATGATGCGTGATTGGCTGAGCGTAAATTTACCGTTAACCAATCGCGTACCAGCTCTATGATGAAGTCACGCGCACGAACAGCGTGAGTGATTAAAACTTGCACTTTCAACCAATGGCGTGGCTAGTTCAAGTGCATTTAAATTTGAAGGTGTTTTCGTTCGTGCGCGCGAACGTAAACACTTCAGTGTTGCGTACTTTTTATATCGCGTTTGAAATGAATTTGCGGTACGCTGCGCTAACTTTAAACGCCCGCTCATCATAACCTGCGCCTGAACGCAATTGAAACACATGTTATTATTTTCTGCCTGGGTTTTCCTGCACAACAGCAATAAGTTTTTTGGCCATTCATGGCAGCCATAATTTCCAAACAAGAAAACATAGGAGGCGGTGGTGACAACAACGACAACATGTCCATTTTACAATTGGATAATGCCGATGCTGGCTATGATGAATTGGCTGGGAGATGTTCTGTGCCTGTGGTGGAAGATGGCGGAAAGGACGACTACGTCTTTGTACCAGCTGATGCAGTAACGACAATTTCAGGTGGAGATAATGACGAACAGACAACAGGCAACAATCTGACATTACTGGCCGTGAATAATGAGTCGTCACTGGCAGCCGAAGTTCGTGAAAACATAGGTAAGTTAGGACTGAAAAACTGTTGCATTGAATCATATTATCGTTGTAGGCCCTATCATATGTAACGTTTCAAGAAAGACCCAGGATTAAACTCACCTTATCATGCTTATTATCATATTATGTGCAATTTGACAAAGATGACGTTTACACGGTGACGGTTAACATAGCTAATGTTATACAAATAAAATAGGCCCCATGAAAACAATAATTCAATTTAAACAAACACGACAAGCAACGACGTTTGCGTGGCAATGCCTGCGGACTTAAGTTAACTGATGTTACAATTACATCGAATCTTGACTGACAGACCTTACAAAGACTAAAGAGCAAAAAACGATGGGACTTGGCCTAACTGCCTAACCTATTTAAATTTAATCACTAACACAGTAGTCAGTACACTGTAGCAAGCTATGTTGTAATCATATTTCCTAGTTGTACGTAACGTAGTTAGGCCTATCTGGTTATGTACTAACTAGGCCCTTACTAAACTATGGTCAAATGGTAATTTAATTGGCCTGAGGCTGAGTGATCAGTGTCGCTGTCACAGTGACAGTGACACTAGGCTAGAGCAGCAGTCATGGCAGTAGCACGAATTGGGTCATCATTCATACATGGTCATACACTATCAATTTTATCATTCATGGGAAAAATTGAAGCCATGGCATTAATTAGGCCTACCCCAATTTAAATCTTTAAAAAATGTTATTATTGACTCTCACAGTGTCATGACTGTTGTTCATGATTCTTATGTTTAATATGTTAGATCGATGTTGTTCATGTTGCCGTTTATGCCGACAGTAGGCCTAATAAATGTTCGTTGAACTTTTAAAGATTTTCAACAATTGCCTGGAGTGGTATGAATGTAGTCATCAGGTTTGGTAGTGTGCAGAGTTGCGATAATCCTATTACCCACCACGTCGGGATGACGGGTTACCATGATTATCGCAACTAGGTTGTGGTAAACTAAATTTGTAAATGCTCAGTGAGTTAACAAAATAACACTAACATTTATAACATAAGCCAGTTTATTATTCTAAAATTTAATATTTCAGAGTTGTACAGTACTGTAGCTTTGACCAAGTAACTGGGGCACTGTACTCCTTTTTCAAAATTTTGACATCTTCGGTTGTACACTAGCTAGTGCGACCGCAGATGTCAACATAATAAAAAAAGGGAGTACAGCATCCCAGTTAATTACTGGGTCTAGGGTACTAACTACTAAATAATCCCAGTAACTGGGGTGATATACTCCTTTTTGAAATTTTTACTTGGACAGTCGTACTTGTAGTTGTACTAGCTAGTACAAATGCCCAAGTCAAAATTTCAAGAAGAGGAGTACAGTGCCCCAGTTACCGGGTCTAGGTAGTCAAGAGTGTTGGCCACAGTAGGTACTAACATTAATGTGCGATTTTCTTTGTATAGCACAGCAAAATGCTTAACAAAATCAGTTGCTACTAAAAACTCATCATTTGCTAGGGCCTACAATTCAATGATTCAGCGACAGCGTGTATGCAAAGTTTTCAGTCCAAACATTTTGTTAATGCAAAATGGCTGGACAAAATCAAATCCTAAGTTCTAGCCTATTTGTTTAACTCAATGTTAGGGCAATCCACTAGAACCTCCTTAGAACAGGTTAGTGTTTTAAACTTTTACATGATGCACCAATAAATTCCATTTTTAATCGCGTCAAATTATGAATGATGCTTTTTTCTAAATCTTTCAAACTCAGATGATCAACAGCAAGAAGCTCTGTCAAATAAATCAGCAGACGTTGTCAAGGATGATGTCACACCCTCCATAACCACAGCGACTGCTGAACAACCAAGCTGTCAAAATGACCAGAGTTCAAGTCAGGCTTCCAGTGACATCTCAGGTCAAATGAAGGAAGAATCTGATAATGTGGCATCTTCTGTAGCCCAACCTGTTGAAAATGGCATTCTCCATCAGGAAGAGGCATTTGCTCAACGTATTACTGAGGATTCTTCAACAACTGAGATGGTCAGACAGGATCTTCAGAATTCTCTGCAACAGAATAACCAATCCACGGGTACACAAGAAGCAGTCATAACTCCTAGATTGATCGAACCACCTGCTGTACCAAATGATGTCATCTTGCACACTACCAGCTTGCCTTCCTTCTCACCATTGAATGCACCTAATCAACCTACTGAAGTCCAAGTTAGCTCACATCAACCCCTAAACAACCAGTCAAGTTTGCAAGGTGACAGCAACTCAAATCTTATCGCCAATGATCCCACCAGCTTCTGTCAGGAGAAACTTTTGCCTGGTTCCGGCCTGAATCCATTCCATGGAGTGTCTCAACAATCTGCTACTAACTCCCTCCCTCCTACAAACAGCTATCATCAGGCCCCAGGTGTGAACGGTGGACTGACCATGCCCGGTGGTCTTTCTGCAAACTTTGCTGGCAACATGGTTTACGCTGCTGTTCCACTGCAACAACAAACAGCCACTGGAATGCAGGTTAGTTTGTCAAAAATACACAAAATTAAAAACAGGGCCCAATTTCCGAGAGCTGCTTAAGCAGACAAAATTGACAAAACAATTTTCTGCTAAGCAAAAATAACCAGGGGACCAGTCAGAAATGGTACTTGTGACATGGTATTAATTTGGCTAGTAACTGTCTTCTGGTAAGCAAAGTTGTTTCGTGCTTAGTTACTTTTTGTGCTCTAGCAGCTATAGACCTTATGCACATAAAGTCATTTAAGTAAGGTGCCCTCGTAGTGCGTTTTTGAAAATTATTGGAAATTTGAGTTTTATGTCAATTTTAGGTTGTCTGTTGATTAGGTGGAAAAATGCTAATGCCTTGGAACCTACTGAAACTTTCCATATACTTATTCCCAATATTCTTATGGTATGCAGACATCAAACCTAATTACATTTTATTTTTATTTTGACAATTGTATCGATCCAGATGGCCCACCTCCAACCAAATAGCAATGCCTACACTCTAGCTCGACCTAAAGCAGCTGCAAGACGAGCTCTTCTTCCAAGAGGGCGTTCCGCCAGTGAAACTACCAAAGTGAGTAGCTTCAAAGGAAAGATAACTCCCCTGACATTTGACAAGCCAAATGTGGGTCTCGTGCAGCAGATCATGGAGGTGTTCCAAGCTGCAGGCAAGAAAGAGATGCAGCCTTGCGAGGTGTATGATGGTTTACAGTAAGTTCAGAAACATTACTCTGGAAGGCCATTGGTTACAGTGTCTAAACAAGCTATCACAATAACCTAAATGTATCTAGTCATGTAGTTGAACTCAGTTTGTACATTGACTTAGAACTCAACCAACGGTTAAAGGGGCTGTGTCGTCATGATTAAAGTAGGCCTGTGACTGTATATGGAGTTAAAAACTCATCCAGTTACTGCACGCACGACGCATCCTCCCTCCATATCATATCTACGGAGAGCATGCACATGTGTGCAGTAACTAGATGAGAGTTCCTAATTGTAAACCCATGTACAGTAACAGGGGTCGATTTCACAAAGCACTAAGATTCATCGTAAGATGAGTTGTCACTTGTCAATATTACCATAGTGATTTGTATTGTGACATCACTCTTTGCTAAGCAACTACGATGGATTTGCAGTTACGATCAATCTTAACTCTTTGTGAAATCGAGCCCTGGTCTAATTTGATCATGACGACGACACAGCCCCTTTAAACAGTGATAGTATTTCTTCATCTTGTTGAAGAACATTATATAATAATAGGCCTATAATAGACGCTTAACAGGGGCGGATCCAGGATTTTCCAAACGGGGGGGCGTGAAAATTTACCAAGCAGCAAATGGTGAATGCAATTTGTGGCGCCTACGAGCGCATAACGCGAAGCCCTAACGGCATGGGCTGCTTCCGGGGCCCGCTTAAATGCTCCGAAACAGTTAGGATTCTAGATGCTCTGTGGTGCGATCTCATGCAATATCTGACCACTTTAACCAATTTTGTTTTAGCAAGATCATTATTAAAACATTATTTTCGAGTTGGGAGTCATTGATTTGAATCAGCCATCCTGAGTTATAAAATCAAAATGCAGGCTACAAAATAATACTTATTCAGGGGAAAAAAACTGTTGGGCGAGACAAACGATAGTGCAATTTTTAAAATAAATAACCAAATAGGGTCTCTTTGTCATTTAGTTTTCACATACTTGAGGATTAGAATGTGACACCAAATATGTTACTACTGATTAGAACAAATTGTGTTTGTCTTCAGTGACAGCGCGATCGAGCAACAGTAACATTAATGTACATCAAGGTGAGGGTAGGCCTACTACTAGAGGCCTAGCCCCCTCCCCCAGTCCTGCATCGTTGTACTATCTGCACAATTATTGATAATTACTAGTTTGATTTTCTAAACAGAGTGAGACACCATGCTCTTCACTAGCCCCACTGTAGGGCCAATCCACTTCGTTCGTATCCTTGCCAATTGGGCCTAGCACCATTGCAATCCTATTTTTTGTGCCCGATGTAATTTTTAATCCGGGTTATGAAACTTACCGATCGAATGCTACTGTAGGCCTACTTGCAGAAAGCCCTAATGCTAAAAATTTTTTTTTTAAACATCACGGATTTGGGGGGAAAATTGATTGCCGTTCGAGTCGCGAGAGTGAATTTTTTGATCACTGTATTAACAACTTGCGCGAGAACCATACTAGTTGGATTCCCTGAACAATATTACAACATTTAAACTATCTAATGGGGACCAGACTGATTCACATAACGCGCTGAGCATTTGCGGAGACGGGCGTGAGATGCGCACCGCATTACACGTATTTCACAAAACATTGATTGCGCTCGGCGCGCTGGGTAATTCAGACTGGTTCCCAATCAGCAATTGATCGTCTAACTGTTGTGGATTGTTGAGGGAACCTGACAATGGTTTTCGCGCAAGTTAATAATAATTATGTGAAGAAAAAAAATTCGCGACTCAAAAAGCAAACAATTTTTCCAAAAAGATCTGTGATGTTTTTTAAAAACAAGTACAGCAGCATTCGATCGGTAAAGTTTCATAACCCGGATTAAAAAATAAATCGGGCACAAAATTAGGATCCAATGGTGCTAGGGCCAAGGATACGAAGTGGATTGGCCCTATTCATGGGGCTATGTCTTCACTAGTTTCCGAAGTTCGTGTTGTAAAAGTCACATTGTATTTAGCGCGCGCGAGTGCTGACTTTCCTGTCAGAAACTTCTTTGCACAATGTACACATACGGTCGACTCACGCTGCGGGTGAATGATCTTCACGCCCCCGGATCCCCGCGTCAGTGTGTGAAAAAAACACGCTGTCCACACAGTACACACAGATTCACGTGAGACAATGTCTGTCAGTGAATTAATAGTGGTTCACAAATGAAACAAAGTGTACGAGGTACGGATTATTAGTAGTTTTTTTGAAAAAGAAAATACTAGGTAGGGCCTATGTCGTTAATGTTGTCTCTCTCTCACTTTTCTCCTTGATGGTGTCTCTTTTTTTTTTTTTTCTTTTTTTTTTCTCAAGCAAAAAAGGGGGGGGGCCCCCCTGTATCCGCCCCTGCTTACGCCGAGTAATATGTCTACAGATTTTGTTCACAGGAATTGGGAAAGTACTGAGTTTACATCAGTGTTTGGGTAAAACCGAATAATATTAATATAATCCTTCTTGTCCTTTTTCCCTCCAGATGTTGCTATCCATACTATCTTCATCTAAACCCAAATCGTAACAAAAGTTGGATGGTGAGTAATATGTTTTTTAATTCATCAGGACCAGCAACACTTCACATTATAACAGAATTGGGTCCAGGAATTATGTTTTAAATTCCAGCTCCCAAAAGCCGAAATTAATTATTGTAGACCAATTCTGAAATAATAAGCTACATTTTGATATAACTACCTCCATTTAAAGGGGTTGTATTGTCGTGATCAGCGCAAACCCTGCCCCCGTACCATATCTATGGAGAGCGCGCGTGTAATGGGTGAGAGCTCATAATTCCATATACAGCCACAGGGCAGCTGTGATCGTGACATGAAAAACACAGCCCCTTTAACTCCATTAGCACCTTTGTAAATAGTTTTCATTCTGAAAACTCACCGATAATCAAGTTCATACCACTACCAATTCTCCAGATTCTAGAAAAAAGTTTCGACCAAAATTAGAGTTTGAAGTCTGCAAAAAATCAACAGTTATTCTGATTTCAAGCAAAGACCATTAATATGAACGCCCAACTTTGTAGCAAAATCTAATGTTTTTGTTTTATGTGCAACTAAACAGAGCTCCGTTCGTCACGCTCTCACCACACCTTGCTTCAAGTCAAGGCGGTCTGAAGACTCAGATGGCAAGTTGGCATCACGCAAGGGCAGCTTCTGGTCCATCAACACTAGCTACAACCCTGATGAAAAGCCTATGAAGAAACCAACACCCAACAAACGTCTAGTGGGTAACAGCCCCAACTATCATCGACGACCCCTTGGGATTGATGCTGAGCAGGCCAACTGGCATCCCTTCCGTCGCCCCCATAACCGCAGTGCCCGCCATAACCCCTATGGCTACTTCAGCCCAACCAGAGGAAGTTTTTCACCTGCAGAGCCATCCAACAGCCTCCCAATGATGTATTCCCCTCCAAATGTCTACCACCAACAGAACCCCACTGCAGCTCTACTTCCCAATGGCAAGATGATCTACTTGTCACCTGCTGATGAAACTAGCGGTCACCAAAATCAGCGCGAGATGTATCATTCCTGGTCAGCGGATTCAAGCTCCCCAAATCTGTGGCAGGTCGTCCAGAATATGGGGAATGAGAATTGCATCGATCAGCAGAACAGAGCCATCTACAGCATCACAAATCAGCAGCAGCAAGGAAGTATGAGTTTTACAGCCCATCCCACTGCTGTTACCAACATAAACTGCAACAATGCCACAACTACGACAAAATCATCAGGGACCAAAACTACAATCAGACAGCAAAAGCAGCTTAATCAACAGGAGCTCCTTCAACAGCAGTTGTTGCAGCAGCATTTTCAGCAGCAGCAACAGCTCATCCAGCAGCAGCAGCAGCAGCAACAAATTTCCCAACAGCAAGCATCCCTTGTCACTGATCCATTTGCAGCAGCCATGGAGCTGAGTGACATTAAAAGCTCAATGGAATCCGAGGAAAATGACCAGACAACAACGTGCGAGGCAGCATGGAAGGTAGCAACAGAGCAGTCGGAAGCAAAACCCCAACAAGATATGGGAGCCACCGACAGCAGCACCACACAGCAGTGTACAGTTGAGGTGCCAATCAGCACCGCAGAGCAGTTCATGGGCTTTGGCAACACACAGAATACCCAGCCACTAACACCAACAGGTATACCAACTCTTATACTCTATACTTGAAGCCTTTAAATTGACCAAAATATCATGCAGACTCGAACCCTTACAAATAGACCCCTGGTGTAACGCGCAATGCTGCTGGTACGCTGAAGTTACGCGCAAGTTTTTACGTACAAAGAACAGCTATCATCCGATGATCTGCCTCTTTTTGTCTCAGTGAGGGCACTGCTTGAGAGTTCAACACCAAATGCGGGGTCTATTTCAAGTAACAACAAATTAGAATGCAAAATTTATAACAAAATTCTGATGAACATGCAGTGCAGACCAATCAACTAAGGTTTTGCCACCTACCTGTATCACACAGAATCATGCCAAACAAAATAATTATTGCCTAATTGTTCTAATGACTTTTTACTTATAGGGACAGTCAGTGCACCATCCCAGCAGGGATGTGATGATTTACGTACCATGGTCTACCAATCACTTGGTGTCTGCAATGTTCAGGGAGCCAGACCGGAAGGCGTCCTAACTTCCTCAAGTAAGGTTGGAAGCAACCCATCGGTTACACAACTAAGCACCATGCCCACAACACAATATCAGTTGCTACATTACAGCAATACAGGCCAGCAATACTAGATAGATAGAAACAATTTGAACTGAATCCGTCTTTAATGCATCGTTACAGCCCTAAGATCATCTTGGAAACAATCAGTCAATAATTGCTTATGTCCAAACAATGTGTGCGCACACCTTACAGGATAGTATGGCAAGTCGGTTGCCCCTGGTCTTGGCCTTGGTGCCCCTTTAGAAGTTTCCCGTAGACTATAAGATTTTCTAATGGAAGTGCCCTTTGCAATATGAAATTGGCCTTGCCCTCCCAAAGTTGAAATTCCAGGGCTCGATTTCACAAAGAGTTAAGATTGATCGTAACTGCAAATCCATCGCAGTTGCTTAGCACAGAGTGATGTCACAATACAAATCACTATGGTAATACTGACATCTCATCTTAAGATGAATCTTAGTGCTTTGTGAAATCGACCCCAGGACTGGTATGGAATAAGGTAATTGTTATCAATAATGCACACTGTAGTAATTTTGGCGCTATCAACTGCTTTTTCAACACTGACAACAGAAAGCATTGTCAATGTATCGACACTACAATAATTGAGTAAAGTAGTTTGAATCAAATTCCTAGGTAGGGCCATTTTGGGCAATGGTGTCCTTCCTTGGTAGATTTGTTAAACTGAACAAAAACCCATAACAAAAATTGTTATAACAACTTTACTTCATGTGCCAGCTGAAAGACAAAATTGAATCCACTTACAAACGTCAAAGTAAGAGTTTTTCTACGAATTAGTAAATTGTTCACATGTTTTGGGGAAATTATGTTATTCTTTCAATGTTTTTTTCCTTTTAAATACGATTGCAAATCAGACAAAGTTGAAGTGAATTAATTTAACAGTGACCATTAGCTTAAGATTTCTTCTAGTAATTTGAGTATTTTGATTAATATCAATTCAATGTTTTTGGGGGGGAAAATTTGTGAAACTTTTCACCCGAGTTATTGAAAAATTATTTTAAATTTAAATCGGAGTTGTCAGTTTCTTATCTTTCTTTGAGCAATGAAAATGAGTTTCAAAATCTTTATAAAATTCTTCCAGTTTTCCACTGAAAGCAGAGCTAAAAACAAACTGGTTTTTAAACAAAACAACAAAAACCGAACACCTTGTTTTATCAAGTTTATTGCAAACTTACTCTCTAACAAACCTGTATATTTTAAAGACAAAGCTTAGTTTTTGACTAATTTATTAAAAGAGTTTACACCGTATTTTATGACAAAGGGTTTTAATATTAATGTTTCTAAAAAAAAGAATGTGTTTTTATGAAGATAAACCAGTTTGATGTATTTTGTTACAATTCAAAAATTTGAAGTTTCGCCTTGAAATTATTTTTCATGGTAAGTTTGACTGAGGATAAAAGTATTGCTTTAAATGCAAGTTCATAATATCGATAGGAAAATTCTTCAAGGATTTCCCAAACCTGTTTGGACACACTGTCTTTTCAAAACAAATCACACTTTCATATAAATTACAATTGATTTGCTGTGCAAAAATCATTAGATAGGGTAAACAAGCAGCTCGGCTACCATAGGCAGCGCGCAGGCATAACGTTCTTCCTACTTAAGTCTGATTTACGATATTTGGGGCCTTTTGAAAAAAAATTAAAGAAATTATTAATTAGCCTGAAAAGTCTATTAAAACCTACCTAAACCATGTGTACATGTAGGCCAGTCATTGTACTCTAGTCCTTGTTCCTACTTTTTTCCAAAGACCAAATATCACTCCTGAGCAAGACGTATCGATACCTCTCGTCACTAACCCCTGAAAGAGTTGTTCTGAAAAACAACGCTGATTGGCTTCCAATCAAGCTTGCTAAAAACTTTTGAGCACTTTCAGGGCACTTAGTATGCGCGTGTCAAAATGCAAGTATTTTGACGCAATCCATTTCAAATGAATCATGTTTTTACACGGTCACCCTAAACTGCATGCAGTTAGACATGTCACAAGATTAAAGAAGAATGAGAGGGGACCAGTTGCTCCATGACTTGATGCCTCTCTTGATTTCGCACTCTACATACGTCCAACACAGAATGGATCAACCGCAGGACTAATTAAAATATTCAATATATTTGGATGTTTCAAAGTCACACTTCCAGGGGTTATGATCGAGCAAGGCATTCTGTGGGATAAAATGGCACGGCGAGATTCACTACTGGGAACGAAAGCTGGTTGTAGTTACATTCATCACAACCACATTGAATCAAATACAAAAAGTACACTTACAGTAGCATAAGATTTATAAAACAATGAGAGGGTTATTTATTGTAATAGCTCCATCCGATCAACCATCATACATGTATTACCATCATCAATATTTTATTAATGCCCTTGCTATCTATCAACTCCTGATCCAATACTCCCAAAAGCTGGATTTAAAAATAATAATAATAATTAATAGCTAGCAGGGTATGTAGTCTGTGTAAAAAGAATTTAGTATTAAATGGACTTAATTTTTTTTTCTTTTTATTCCTTATCTTGCAAAAAATTGTTGTAAACATAATGGTTGCTAAACCTTTCAGAGACCATAGTGGCCGCAAGGAGCTTGTACCGCAATGCCCATAGCAGCCACAAACGGCTGGAAGATTTGACCAACTTCCACTTACAGGGTCAAAGAGAAGGTATCGAACAAAATTGTCATTTTCAAATGTTTCCCATGTTAACATAGAATGTACGATTCTAAAACAAAACCATGTATTGCTGTTTCTTTTTCCTGAAAATAACGCGGCAAAAAAAAACAAGATTAAGCAGATGGTGATGATTACACAGAAAAGAATGGTCTCTAAAGGGTTAATTTACATCCAAATAAAATTTGGCTAGTCTTTGCAATTTCATTTCGCTCCTAATGTACGCACCAGTGAAGAGTTGCAGTATGCAAATAATTGTCCCTTGTACTATAATAACAGCACGTGTAGGAACTTCTGACAGTATGTAAAACAAAATTATTTGGGGGGAAAAAAGGTAGCTGTCTTGGTAGATCATTGGGCAAACTCATAATCATAGCCTCTAGAGAAAATTATCTTAGAGAGAACTTAGGCCTAATAAAATTAAGGTTGCAGATGCTGTGGTCTGCTCTTCACCCATACACTGACGAAGAACATTGTAAATGTCTGCGTGAACAAGTCGGTGGCCTTATATAGCGTAGCGTGGCATGTCAAGGTCAAGGGTACCGGACTGTGGTGTTTCTAATCAGCAGAGTGTGGGTTCAAGTCCCAGTCGTGGCACTTGTGCCCTTGAGCAAGTAACTTTACCATAATTGCTTCGTCCTTTGGATGGGACATTAAGCCGTAGGTCCCTTGTACTAGGACTGGTAGTGCACGTAAAAGAACCCAGAACGTTTTATCGTGGAAGAACAAGGGTTAAGCCCTCAGGCTTGCAAGCTAGTGATTAAGTTCACTTACGAGGCATCCTTGGTTTCATTACCAGAAATTCATGATATTGATAATAATAATAATAATAGGCCCTATAATTATGTTCCTTCCTCCATGGTTTACGGGACATTCAGTTTTTCAAACTTTTTTTTTAAAGGTCGAATACGATGCCTGGTCAACTACGCATCAGTGTGTGATAGACTGGTCTCTGAATTATAGATAAAGGTGCAGTCAGAAACTCTTAACAATTTGTGCAAAAACAAATTGAATTACTTGATTGATCTTCAATGTCGTCCAATTTCTCCAGGATGAACTCATAAGACTTTGTAACGTCCCTTGTTGATTGGTTGGTAAGAGTTTTGCTGTAATCAAAGAAAAAAAAGGCAAATTAGTGTCAACAAATTAAAAAAATCAACTTGAATGAAATTAACATTATTGTTTTGTTGTTATAGAAAGGTAAATGAGTGTGTAATGATTACAATAATTGAGTCTAACTCAATAAAAATGGTTTCATAATGTAAACAAAAACCACACACATTTTGATCAGTGTCACACTGGGTAAAAACGCAGAGTTTCATGAAAAGCCCCTAGGAATCAAAACAGGGTCCTTATTCATGCTTAAGCACTAAAAGTAGCTAAGCACAACAAAATAATGCTTACTAGATTAAGGTTACCAGCCAAACTATCATGTCACATGTACAAGTTGTGACTGGTATCCTGCTCATTTCTGCTCAGCAGAAAATTGTTAAGCAATATTTTCTGCTTAAGCAGCTATATGAAATTGGACCGTGCATTGTGACATCACACTTCGGATCGATCCACACAAGACAATGGAAAATGCATAGCAACGAAAATAAACAAACTTAATCCAGTCCGTGTTGTGACGTATTGTACGTCACAACACGGACTGGTTTTACGCTGGCTCTAAACCAATCAAAAGGCCGAACCTTTGTAAGGAGTGTCATAATAGCGGATATGTGCGCATTACAGATACAATAATCCAAGTGAAACACTGGGTACAAATGTTGACTGAGACCCTTCTTTAAAAAAATTCTTAAAATTTGTTACTTACAAGTCTAACAAGCTCTTCCCTGATGAGTCTAGTAATTTCAGCCTTTGCCTTCTGCACTGAAAGCTCATTTGAACCTAGGAAAGAAAACAAGAAACAAAATTAAAAAAAAAGCTACAGTGAAAAGAACATTATATCTAGCAATTTATCCAGCAGGGAAAAACATGCGAGTTAGATACGAAAAAACAAAAAAACATTTCAAAATCTACCACAGATGTCTTTAAATCACTGAACCACATGTACTATGCTTCCCAGGTCAATAAGCCATTTGGGAGTTAGATTCGAGTAATGTCTGGTACAATGACTTGCTTAGTCACAACAAGTTACTACCTAAATTTGAATTCCTCATACTATAGACCACGTTACCTTTGTGACAGATAAAGTGACCTTGTACGTTCTAATGCATTTCCCGACAGGCAAGAGACTACACAGGCCATATGGGAAAATTTACATTTTGTGTCATAATTTTCACTTAAATTCAAGAGTTACAAAAGCAACAGCTGTTCAGCTTTTGAGATGTCCCCCCTTTCTTCATATCAAAAGTTGAGAAAAATCAGACAGTGCATTCTCCATAAAACATAAGATTTGTTGTTTTCTTCCATTGATCTGTGTACAAACTGTGCCTGCAGGAAGTCCAGGCTCTGTGGCTCTTTTGTAAACATGTGATGTCACGGGTCACATGGTCTATAAAGAGAGTTGCTATGTCTCATGGTTCAGGGCAAGCTTTCGTATAGCAACCTCCAGATGAGCAAACCCTGGTACCATTGTGCCAAACACATTCATTCAGAAATGTGTACGGGCGTTCTTTCTTTTACATACCTCGGCAAAAGCTTGCCCGAACCATGAGACAGAGCAACTGTCTCTATAATTCAAGGAATTCAAATATAAGCGGTAAGTTGTGACTGAGCAAGATATTGTACCAGACATTGTTCAAATCTAACTTGCAAATGGCTTATTGCAGTACAGCAGTAACTAACACTAATTATGTTATAAATACAAAGTGAATAATAGAAACGATTGATTGAACTCTTCTGTTTTCAATTCTACAACTTACTCTCGATAGCTAGATAGAGTTTTCTCTCGCCCTCTGCCTCCTTAGGCTCTTTCCCAGGAAGGAAGTAGGTTCCTCTGATTGTGATACCTGCCTCGCTGTATTCCTGGATTTGAGCAAGATTCTCCTGCAAGGATAAGATGGGGAATACAACGTGATACATAATAATAATAATAACTAGTTCTTATAAAGCACATTTTACAATAACGTGTCAACGCGCTTTACATTAGTGCCCTGGTCATTGGGCCAATAACATTTTTTGTTAATCTTTCTCAGCTCCCTGGGGAGTATACAGCCTGTGCTGTCAAAGCGCACAAAGCTAAATCTTTCACAAAAACCATCTCTGCCCTCACAGGTACCCATTTATACCCCCGGGTTAAGAGAAGCAATTATAGTAAAGCATCTTGCTCAAGGACACAAGTTTCATGACCGGGACTCGAACCCACACCCCGATGACTAAACCACCAGAACTTGAATCCGATGCTCTTAACCGCTCGGCCATGACACCCTTTGATACAGAATGCGTACATTAAAGGTAGGGTCACATATTGGTAAGTACTCCTAAAATTATTGACCATAAAAACACGGTGAGAAGCACTGCAGCTGTTGATGGCAGGAACTATTTTTAAAAAGGCTTCCCTTCGAAGTAATGAGGTTTGGATAAATTTTCACCCCAAAACAAATAAAAATGAGAAAAAAAAACCCAGTTCATGCATGAATTTTTTTTATAGGATTTCTGAGGGTTGGTGTCCGTTCACATATGCTGCGGCCAGAGATGCAGTTGGTACCCACTGTCACCTCGCTATAACACGGATGGATAAACGTTCTTGTGAAAATACCCCAACAGTTTTTTCGCTTTTCCCAGCAAGTAGACGCTGTATTCAGCTGAAACTTTACATGTGACTTTTATTGCGTCTTTCTTTATAATTTTGCCAATAAATCAACACAATGTTCACAACAACCATTTCTTACCGAGTAAGTTTTCATGATCATTATTTTTTCTAAAGTATATCCCAATCTATGATCAATTTGAACATAACTTGATACTTCTGCAACAATCCATGTGATCGTATACCTTTGTCACTATCGCTAATAAATCACAGGTACTTACCTTCGATGTAACTTTCCATCTGGCCGTCTGTGGGAAGTCATTTATCTCAAGTTCCTCTTCGTACTTTCGGAAGACCTGTTTCTCTTTTTCGACCACAATCTCTTCATCCACACCTTTGGGGATATAGTTCAGTTTGGCGTTCAACTTCTCAGCAAGCTGCTCGGCTATCGTACGACCCTGTTAGAATCAAAATATTCCAAACATATTGAAAATTACTTGCTTACATAACAATTTAATATACCCTATACGCTGAAGAACAAAGTAATGCCTCAAATAAAGTAATTATTTCAGATCAATGTTCTCCCAGTTCTGGAGTTTTCAATGGCTTTTCCTGGCTTCCAGCATACAACTTTGTAGTTGAGGGAATTTTTGCCATTTCACATCAGGCACAGAGGTCGGCTATCGAAGGTCGACTGATTACAATAGATTGCACAGACATGACAGATGATCCGGTATTTTCCCCCTTAAATATGTTTTTCACTCTTGTTTAAATTGTAAAACTGAATTTCGATTTTCAGTTATTTCTGTTGGCCCACTCACCCACAATTTTGAAAGAAAAAAAATGTTTTAACACCAATTATTCACCAATTCAATTCAATTCAATTCAATTCAATTCAATTCAATTCCAAAAACTTTATATCCTTGATAAGGCAATTACAAAAGATTGGGCAGCTCCATAATAAAAAAGTTTTAAAAATACCAACTAGAGCAACACCACAATAAAAAGAAGTATACCAAATAGCATACAGGCCCCTAGATAGATAACAATTTAAATTGTGTACTCACAGAAACGGCTTGTGCAACCAGTGAGTTACCCTGCATAACGGCTTGTGCAGCCTGCTGGACCACGCTGACTTGTTTGACATTCTCCAGATTACGGTTAATCCTCTCGGCCATCTTCTTAGCTAACTGAAGGTTAGCTTGGTTGATATTCGTTGTGTCTACCGGCTTCACCAACGTCGGGTTAGGCAAAGAAACTGAGATCTCATCGGCTGATACCTCCTTGACACGACGCTTAGAAGCAAACATGTTCTCAATCTTGTCATCAATCTAATTTAAAACAAAAGAAATGTTGTTTTATTAGTTGTTTTATTTAGTCGTTTTATTTATCCAACGGAAAATTTAAATAATTTGTCGAATCAGTGTGAAAACGTCCTATCTCGGATTTGCAAAAACATTGTATCTCGCATGACAATGCTCCGTGCAAATTAACGTTGCATCTCGGCGCATATTTGTTTGAAGTGTTTTGTGGTCTTGATGTTTCGAAGAGTATACTCTGATCATCTTCAGGAGAAGAAGACGAGCAATGTAAACTGCTTGAAATGTCAAGACCACACCGCAACACTCCTCCCAGAAGAGATCTACACATGGTTGTACCTGCCAAGTTTACTAGTTATTTTCCACACACTGCAAAGCTTCAAACTTCACTTATATCTCAACCAATATGACAGAAACATCTTCTTGGAAGTTTTTCTTACGTCCATTCCAGCGTCTTCTTCATCCGAGTCTTGCAGTCCAAGAGCAGCCTTCTGGAGCTTCTTCTTCTCATTGGCTAATTCTCGTTCAGTGTCGTCAAACTTGAACCCTTTCCCACTGAAGCCGCTGTTACGCATCACCTTCTTCCCTTCCTGATGGCGAGAAAAGACAGTTTTATCTTGACATCGATAACAAATCAACGACATAACAATTTGTTATATTTTTCTAAACCATCTCAAGTTGTCAAGAAGCATTCAATGAATTTGAACATCAAGGGGCTGTGTCGTCATGATCAAAGCAGGCCTATGGCTGTACATGGAATTATGAACTCTCACCAAGTTACTGCACCCGCGCGCCCTCCCTCTGCATCATATCTATGGAGAGCGCGCAAGCATGCTGTAATTGGGTGTGAATTAATCATTCCAAACTGGCCTGCTTTGATCATACACAGCCCCCACTTCATTATAACAAAAACTTTTTGAAAACAAGTTAAAACTTGTAAATTTTGATTTAATATTGCTAGTCTTACGAGGTAACAGTAATAAGTCTGGATGCACAAATCGTCTCCATGAAGACAACATTTCAAAAGCCTACAAGTCACTGTAAAAAGTGGCAGTCAACATAAACTCAGCAAGCATTTCAATCGAAGAGACTTACAGCTTTCTGTTGGTCACAGTACTCAGTCCACATTGCCATCAGATCATCTGGTGGTTTCTGTTCGCTCAGCTCCAACGCTTTGATGAGATCACCGCAGTATTTCTGCTGATCCGGCATAATGAACGTGAATGCGAAACCTTTATTACCAGCACGACCCGTCCGGCTGTGCATGAAAACAGAAATTACAATCAAACATTCAGATTGCCTCAGCAATCGTGCACCTTTTTTATTTATGTTTCTACTACCCACTCTACTACTTGTAACGTTGATCCCAACCCTTCACCAACAAAATTAACAATGCGCTTCTACACTCTATCTAATAAAGATAAATAACAGGCAGAAGCTCTGGCCCAAAATGTGACAACAGTACTCCAACAGTATAGTTGTCTTATACAGGTTGATAAATTGAATGAGCATACCCAACTCTGTGTACATAATCTTCGTAGTGATTAGGACAGTCGTAGTTGATCACTAATATCAGCTGCTTCACATCAAGACCACGGGCAGCAACTGAAGTAGCAACCATCAACGACACATTACCAACTTTGAAATCCTAAACAAAATACAATACACAAAAAAGTATAATTAATTTGAAGTTGGTAATATTAGAACCATATAGACCCCTTGCATATGACGTGACACTCTAAAAAAGCTCCCTCACCGAGGCCAAAAAGCGCCTTCACTGAAGCCAAAAAGCGCCCTCACTGAGGCCAAGGGAGGCAAATCATTGGATGATAGCTGTTCTTTGTACGTAAAAACATGGGCGTGACCTCAGCATCCCTGTAGCGCATTATAAATATCCTTATTATTATTATTATTATTATTATTATTATTATTATTTCATTTCATCACAGCCTACAAAAGAAAGATCACATTTTCCTTTGTGCCGGTAACTCCTTGAGTAGGGCTACGTCCCGTAGCCTTAGATCTCAAGGGTCTTTCTCAGGATTCTCGCTGTTCCCAAAAGTGCTGCCTTCTGTAACAGATCTACCCTCACAGTTGTACCTATTTCATCTAGATGTTTCCCCAGTGCCTTCGGAATGGTGCCAAGTGCTCCAACCACCACAGGGACTACTTTCACTTTCACCTGCCAAATTTTACGGAGTTCCCTGGTCAGGTCTTGGTACTTTTGGATCTTGTCTAACTCCTTCGAAGCTACCCTTATGTCACCTGGCACTGCTATGTCAATGAGATGACACATCTTCGTCGTCTTATCCAAGACTACAACATCCGGACGCCTATGTTCTATAACATGATCAGTCTGAATGTTAAAGTCCCAGAGGATCTTGACCTGATCGGTCTCTATAACTTTCTATATTATTATTATTATTATTATTATTATTATTATTATTACCTGTATAATAGAGTCTCTATCGTACTGATCAATCCCCCCATGAAGAGCCAGACAAGGATAAGAAGCCTTCAACAGGTCCTTGAGGAGTAAATCAGCTGACTCCTGTCTCTCTACAAACACCAAGACGCTTCCCTGCTCCTGATACACCCCAAGAAGCTCCAACAACTTCAGGAATTTCTGCTCCTCTTCTACGATCAACTGCAAGAGGAAAGGAGGAGCAAAGATTTCAATCTTTCATCTCTTCTGTTCATATTCAGATGCCTGGGGGGGGGGGGGGGGGGGGGGGGGGTAGCAACCAAACAGGGCCCAATTTTATAGAGCTGCTTAAGCGCAAAAAGTAGCTAAGCACAACCAAATTATGCTTACCAGAATAAGGTTACCAGCTAAACTACCATGTCACATGTACAATTTGTGACTGGTATCCTGCTCATTTCTGCTCAGCAGACAACTGTCAAGCAGTATTTTCTGCTTAAGCAACTCTATGAAATCGGGCCCAGCTGCCGATTTCACGAAACTTTACGCCATTGCGCAAGTCCACTTGCGCAACATTTATGGCGTAAGTTGTTCACAACTAATACAATCAATCTTGCACAATGTGAACTTACGCAGTTGCGAAAGGTTTGGTGAAATCGGCTGCAGGCCCCAACCATAAGTCTTGACTTTATCTTTTACATACCACATGTTGCTCAATGTCCGAACACACGACGCTACGACCCCCGACAGTCACCTCAATGGGTTTGGTCAAGATGCGCCGAGCCAGCGCCTCCATGGCACGAGGGAAAGTTGCTGAGAAGAGAACGGTCTGTCGATCTGGTCGGATACCGTCAATAATCTTCATTACCTTGGTAACAAAATGTCAACAAATCGTCTGGTTTTAATATACTATAAAGTGAAATTATAGAATTTTTGACAACGTTTTTAAGCTGGAAGTTTGTGTGAGATTTAGGGCTCGAAATTTACACTGGACCACAGGCCCTAGGCCTGTGTTTTTCTAGTGTCGGGCCAGTAAGCACATGACCGAACAAGTCCAATGGTCATGTGTCTGTGAATAATAATACATCACTTTTAATTTTAAAATTATGTTCAAATGTTGACTAAGAGTCTGAAAAATATTTGTCAATTCTGTATGAAAGTATGAAAGTTTTACCCATAAGATAAATGTGACAATGTGTTTCATTCTGGTCTTGTGAGTAATGTTCTGATACAGTAAAAGTTGTGAGCTACAAGCCCTGTAGTCTTGTAGATTAATGGAAAGGACATTATGAAAGTTCCAACCTTGTGAATAATCAAAAGCTGAGGAAACGATTGATTAATTTACCTGTGGTTCAAAACCCATGTCAAACATTCTATCAGCTTCATCTAGAACTAAATACGTAGATCGACGAAGGTTGGTTACTCGACCTAGGAATTAAACATGACCAAGTTGAGAGAAGGAAAGACAGGGTGATAGTAAAGAGTGGGGGGAAAACAGAAGAGAAAAAAAAATTAAACAATATTATTTTCAAATCAAGAAATAAACATCAATATCATACAAACTGGGGGGATGTAATTTATTATAATTTGGTTTGTTTTATAAAAGTAGTTACAGTAGACCTGGGCCCAATTTCATTAAGCCTGTAAGCACAAAAACTTGCTCAGCACAGAAAAGTATTGCTTAGCACAATCAGGTAACCAGCAATTCCATTAAGTTTACACTGTTGCGACTGGTAGCCCCACTGATTTTTTGCTAAGCAAAGACATTTGCTAAGCATTATTTTCTGCTAAACAGCTTTCTGAAATTGGGCGCTGGTACTTTGTTCTTGAAAGGTCAAGTGCACCAAGGCGTTCCCTCATCTATGAGGAAATTGAAAAGTTCTATTGGAACATTTCAAGGGGCACCAAGGCCATACTATGACACTATAAAGGTTTGGGTAAATTTGTCTGTGTACACCAAATTTCATACAGTGTCCACCATATCTCAAAAAGGCTAATGGCCAGGGGCAACGGAGGCAATTGCCTCCGTTGCCCCTGTGAAGCATCAGTCATGGGCCCTATTTCACAAAGCTGCTTAATTAAGCACAAAAAGCAGCTAAGCATAACAAAATTATGCTTGCCAGAATAAGGTTACCAGCCAAACTACCATGTCACATGTACAATTTGTGACTGGTATTCTGCTCATTTCTGCTAAGCAGACAACTGTCAAGCAACATTTTCTGCTTGAGCAGTTCTATGAAATTGGGCCCCAGGCAGGCAATATATAATCACAAACAAATAAATATTGAATGATGCTCTAGTTTTCAAAACAGTTCAGTTGTTATAACTTTGTTATATCAAATATATCAACCCCCATCACATTGCATTAAATCTGTATTTTCTTTGACAAATTTTTACCCCAAAATATTCAAAATCAGAGAATCCAAAGAAAATTTGAGCTTCTGGTCTTTATTGACAATAAATGACTTCACGACTCTAGTGATGTGGTTGGATCCAGAGCTTTAACCCTTCACCTTTCAACTTTGACCTGTTAAGATAGAATTCAAAAAGAGAGATTACGTGCTTCATGTGTGATTAGCTGGTGGGGCAGGGCTGGGGGAGTAGGGTATGAGGGGGGGGATGAAATTCTGAGATTCAAAGTTTGATGGGTGGTTAACACTCAGTGAAATGTACAATAAATTTGTTGCCATTATGTTCTGTTGATGAGTCTTGCATCTAGGACAAAAGAAAACTAAATTTGTTAGCTAGTAGGCCTACCAGTTAAACTTTCCATCGTTTCCGCTCCATTAACTCTTTCAGTGCCTAAACTTATTGTGGAAGAGTAGGGGTTTAACCCCAGTGTTTCTGGTTCACGCACTCTTGTTTACAGATTTCCTCAGGCTTGTGAGCTTCAGTAATTAAGTTCACTTCTGAGGCATCCATTCAGATATTTGGCCCTTGGTAAAAAGTAGGAAAATTTAAAGGGTCTGTATACGTTTGGTAATGACTCTGAAAATTAATGCCAATAAAAACTTACTTGGTAAGAAGTACAGCAGCTTTGGATAGTATAATGCATTTTGAGAAACTTTTCACTTCGAAGTACTACGGTTATGGAAAAATATATCACTTTTTATTCCCCAAAATTTGAATCTGAGAAGCGTTATGGCCATAACGCTTCTCAGACTGTGTATTCCTATGGGGAATATTCTTCCTGCGTGGAAATATTCGCTCCGGTTTTTCGGTGAGATCTCAAAAACGCGACCACCTTTTGAAGTGAAATTTTCACAGCTTAGTTTTATTGTATATACCTACATTTATATAGGATTAACACAATCAGTAGGCTCCAATTACCAAACGTATACAGCACCTTTAATCAAGCACAAGGGCTGACCTACATGCACACATGATGTAGGCTCTGATAGTCGTTTGAGGTTATTTAATCACATTTTTTCTAATTTTTCCAAGGACAACAAAAATCAGAAATTAGTTTGAAGTATGAAGAATATCATGCCTAGACATCATCGGTTTCATCACAAGAAATAAATAAGAGTAATAATAATAAACACATTGCACAATATTGTACTCGCTGGAGCTGTTTCAGACCGACACAAGAGCAACTTTCGTCTAAGCACCCTTTTTCTTTCTTTCAATTTTTAAGGCCCGAGTGAATATGAAGAACTAAACTAACTAGAGATAACAGTCTCATGATGTGTGTTTACCGTTATTAGCCCCAAGCATGTCAATCATCCTTCCTGGAGTACAAACAATAATCTCTGCTCCCCTCTTCAGCTCAGCAATCTAAATTCAACAGATGGTTCAAGATTGTTTATTTTCTACCTCGGTAAATTCAATCAAACGATTTCGATTCGAGAAACAAAACTTGAGGGAATGATGAATGTTTTATTTTCTAAAAAAAAAGAACTATAGAAAGATTTAGCTAATAACTCAGGCCTGGAATTACACAGAGACCATGACCTCTGTTGCACCTGGTCTTGGCCTTGGTGCCCCTTTCAAAAGCTTCCCGTAGGAGACTTTAAGATTTTTCAATGGAAGTGCCCTTCGCAAAAAGAAAATCCATCAAATTGGTTTTTTTTTAACCATTCATTTCTGTATATTCATCATAATATGCACAGGAATGGCTTAGTAATTTCTTGAATCAAATTTTTCAGCAAAAAGGTCAACAAAAATCAAATAAAACAGAAACTCTGTTCTGTTTACAGAAATTGGGATACTTTATTAACAAAAGAATCAAGTTTCATTTACGGCCACGACCTCTACTTTGACCTCTTTGGGTGAAGGGAAATAGGTCAAATCTTGTGGCCGTTTGTGGCCACTATGGGCATTTTGGTACAAGCCGCTTGTGGCCGCTATGAGCATTTCGGTACAAGCTGCTTGTGGCCGCTATGGTCTCTCAAGGGTTAAACAGTATTCTGATAGCTTGAGAGGACATAACAACGTGCCGTACAAATACGGTAAGAAGTCTTTAAACATGGCCTGGGGAAATTGAGTCAAAAGAGGGCGCAACCAAATAATTGCGTGAAGCGCTCAAATTCTACAGCCCAAATTAAGTTGGTAGGTCTCATATTTGGCTCATGCAAGTTCAAACTTGCAGGTGATAGTTTGAAACTTAAGTGCGCAAGTTCTAAATATGAGGAAAGAAGTTCAACGCAGAGTCAAAGTGAGCTGAGGCTAAACTGTCAGACTTGTTCTCAACTTGTAAAAGTTTTTGGATGTTTTAATGGAAAGGCATTTATGAATGGGGAAAAAGAGTGGTGATTCAGTCTACAATGGTCGTTTAAAACCTTGCAGGGTCGTGGCCATGCGATGAAGGACTGAGCCAAGGGCCACGACCCTGCTGGTTTTAAATGGCCTTACTCTTTTATTCCCTTATTCTGTTGCCTTCAAACTGGTACCCACCTGCTCACTGATCCCCGTACCTCCATATACACAGATAGCATTCAGCCCTAGTGACTTGGTGAACTTCTTACATTCTCGGTAGATCTGCATGGCAAGCTCTCGGGTGGGGGTCAAAATCACAGCTAAGGGAGGTCAAAAGTCAAAGGTTAACAGAAAGAATCATAAGAACACTTATATATCCAGTCCTGAGACTTCAAAGGGGCAACGGAGGCAACCGATGCCCCTGGTCATTGCCTTGGTGCCCCTTGAAATGTTCCATTAGAAAGTTAAAACTTCCAAATAGATGTGCCCTTTACTAAGGATAAATCTGCCTTGTTGCCCTTGCCGTTTCAAAAATGAAGCATCCAGCCTGGATATCTTGTCGTATAAACAAAGCAGGGACGTGTGGCTCGATCGCTGTATCTACCTTCCTTTCCTCATGGCCAGTGCTGCCAATGTCCATTCCCGTATTATTTGAACTCACTTCAGTTATGAAATGGCTTCATTTTGTTGTTGTTGATCATTAGGCTGCTGTTTGTTTTTGTATTTGTACATATCCCTCCGTTTTTCATAATTGGTCCGACTGTTTTTTCTTAGTCTTCTGTTTATTGCATTGTTTTGTTTTTTAACGCCTGAATGAATAAATAAATAAATAAATAAATAAATAAATTACAAAAGTCAGAATATGGGTTTTGAGGCACTGCATGTTGAGGTATCAATGTATATTCAGTTTGCGGAAACACTGTGTGTATACATCTACCTTACTGTGTAGATTTGTTCTTCGAGAACTTGTCTTGCTATTTATTCTACTGCCACAGAGTAGATTTTGGAATTCGGGAGACTACGTAGTTCTGAAAAGAACTGTCCTGCTTATTAACTACTACCTGGGCAGGAGGTAGGAAATCAGTTTGGACTGCTACTTTCGCTTAGTGGATCGAGGGGATTTCTAGTTACCGTAATTTCCTGCGGATAAGGCGCTCGGCGCACAAGGCGCAGTACCTCAAATTACCAAAATAAAATTCAAGGGTTATCAGATAAGACGCCCCGCCGCATAGGGCGCAAGATATTTTAACATTAAACACGCTGGCAAACTCACATATTGCTTGTTAGTACATCAATATACAGGGGTCATTGTGATAAACGAGCGCGCGCAGACAAACGTATTCCCAACGTTTCCCAATGAATTGACTGCTAGTCTTTGCTATATCTCGCTTTTTTGAATACTACAATCCATGCAAGAACCAACGAACGCTAGAGGGCGCTTTCTATAAAATGCTTTCACATTAGGAACATACGCCCTCTGTTGGCAAAATTCACGATAACATAGAAAAACGACTTGTTTAATAAAGACTAGTACCTGTCATGTGATATAGCAGTGTACTGTGTGCAGCATTGATCGTCGCTCATTCGCAACAGTATTGCTGTTATTATTTTGGGCAGCTAGCATGGCCAGTGACTTCGTTCTTCGGTAAGTTTCGTCAAAAATGTGAACGGTGTAGGTTTTATTTTAAGAAAAATGTGACTTTTAGAATTACCCTGGACGAAATAAAGGAACTATTTTGCAGTATAAGTGTAAGATTTCACATTGTAATCATCACAATGAACTCAATCGAAATCAGATAAGGCGCATCGGAAGACAAGACGCAGTGACTTTTTTCCCCCCTTCGAAAGTCAGATAAGACGAGTCTTATCCGCAGGAAATTACGGTATTAACTTCACTGCCACATGGTGAGTTATTAATGTTTAAACTTGCCTGCTCTAGTCCTCATCAGCAGACTGAGGAGCGTGCGTTTGAGATGCTGGTCCCTTTATAGGGATTAAGAGGTTTCAGTGAAGTGAAATTAATAACAAGACATGTTCTCAAAGAACAAATCTACACAGCAAAGTAGATGTATACATGGTGTTACAGCAAACTGAATACAGAAAGAGTCAATAGACAAGAATTTTAGAATTCTGAGTTGTTAATGAACTGTTTCAACTTAAAACGTTAAAGAAGTATTAGAACTGCATGTGTTGACAATAACAGTACATCTGTCTTACCGATGGCTCCTTCATTCATCTCGAGTGGATCTTGATCCATAATGTGTCTGAACATCGGCAGTAGGAACGCTATGGTCTTACCGCTACCAGTCTTGGCAATACCGATAAGATCACGACCAGACATCACTGCCGGGATTGCCTGCGCTTGGATCGGTGTTGGCTTCTCATATTTATTCCTGAAAAATAATGTTGAATGATTCGAAGATTGAGTATGTGGGATTTGAGGCACTGCATGGTGAGGTATCAATGTATATTTGGTTTGCGGTAACACCATATGTATATCTACCTGCTGGGTAGACTTTGTTCTTTGAGAACTTGTCTTGCTTTTTATTCTACTGCCGCGAAGTAGAATATTCGGAATTCGGGAGACTTCTCAGTTCTGAAAAGAACTGTCCTGCTTATTAACTACTACCTGGGCAGGAGGTAGGAAATCGGGCGGGACTACTACTTTCGCTATGTGGATCGGGGGGACTTCTCGTTAATAACTACACTGCCGCGGAGTGAGTTCTTAATAGGTCTCAACGTTTCTACTAGCTTGCTCTAGTCATCGTCAGGAGACTGTAGTCAGGAGAAAGTAGTAGTCTGAAAAATCTCATCCCTGGTTGTTATTGATCTAATCAGCTCAGGTCAACGCTTAGGGTTAAAGCAACTTACTTCTTAAGGACAGAGAGGACCTTGTTGGAGACTCCACACTGCACCCAGGCTTCTATGGGTTTGGGACAACCTTTGCCTCTCACCTTGATTCCTTCTAGGTCTGCTCTCTTCACATCAGCCTCTGAAGATAAATCAGGGTAAAGTGAGGGTAAATTGAGGTCAAATTGATGGTCAATTGATGGTCAATTGATCGTCAATTGATCGTCAATTGATCGTCAATTGATGGTCAATTGATGGTCAATTGATGGTCAATTGATGGTCAATTGATGGTCAATTGATGGTCAATTGATGGTCAATTGATGGTAAGTTGAGGGTAAGTTGAGGGTAAATTGATGGTAAATTGATGGTAAATTAATGGTAAATTAATGGTAAATTAATAGTAAATTGATGGTAAATTGATGGTAAATTGATGGTAAATTGAGGGTAAATTGAGGGTAAATTGAGGGTAAAATTAGGGTAGATTGACAGTAAATTGAGAGTAAAACGTATTAAAAGAATGAAAGACACGGGAGAACTATTTTGTAGAGACCAGACGATTCATTTAGAAATTTGAAATTCTCACCTTCGGGAGTCATCTTGGCCAGCTCAGGTACCTCAACATAGAAGTTTTTACGGTAGGGTCTATAATCGATCTTGGAGTGATCCACAGTAGCCAACTCTTTCTTCTTCTTCTGTTCTAAGGCAGCTACTTGATCCATTAGGTTACTTTCCTTCTCATCTTCGGAGGAGTACTGTGCGGTTTACAATCATAGAACACATTCATGTGAGAAAAAGGCCAAACATGGCGGGCCGCTAACAAGTTGCACAAGTTATGGAAATAAAAACTCCATGATCAAACTAAGATCAAAGTAAGAAGTAACTATAAATAAATAAATAGTGAACTTGCAGGTACAACCATGTATTAAATCTCTTTTGTGGGAGTGTTGGCTCTGAGTGAAAAGAGCCGGTTTGGTCTCGACGTTTCGAGTAGTATACTCTGCTCGTCTTCAGGAGAATGCTTGACTACCGTGACTTGGATACTTCCCACCCAAATATGCATCCCTCAAGCGCTACTTAAGCAGTACTGGCTCTGCAACACTCCCACAAAAGAGATTTAATACCTGGTTGTACCCGCAAGTTTACTATTTATTTATTTATAGGTACTTCTTATTTTCACACCATGCAAAGCTTCAAACACCACTTAAGATCAAAGTATTGCAGACATTATTTGAGCCACTTTTACTCTTCTGCTCTGAAACAAGAACACTTTACTACCCTTAACATGCAATGGTCAAAAGAGAAGAGAAGTGAACTTAAAGTATGCAGTATCTTGGGTTTGTCGGTCGCGCCTTGAACTGACGTATGGCAAGAGCTGCCCAAAATTGCATCTTGCAATCAGGGAGATGGAAAAAAATCTGCATGCATGTCTTGTTTTTCCGCTTTCACAAAGTGATGTAGATGTTTAGGAATTTATAACTCATCAAAACAGAACTGAAAACAAATTAACAGTTCTGAATGAAGGAAGAGGTCAGCTTTATTTTGGCATTAAAATTTGTGTTCAAAAAAATAGCTATCAGTCTCCAAAACAGCAGTTTAGAAAACAGTTCTTGAACTTGAACCAAGATTTTCTCCAAACACAAGAGTTTTGGCTGTGGTGCACTTTACATCATCAGTTCATGGCGTGACCATAGTTATCAGTCTTCGAAACAGCAGTTTAGAAAGTGGTTCTTAAACTTGAACCATGATTTTCTCCAAACACGCGACGGACGAGTTTATACATCAAAGATTCATCATAAAATAATATGTCATGAAGAATATAACTAGATTATTCTGTACCTCCATAGCATCCTGGTCATTTTCCATGAGCTCGCCCTTGATGAGTTTATCCACATCAGGTACATGTATGGCTTTCTTCTTGACAGCAACCCCAGTCAACATGCTCACATTTCCCTTCTTAACCTTCAATTATAAAAGACAATGTGGGTATTGTGGGTTAATAAACTGAAAAGCTTGTGTTTTGTGTTCTTTTTCCTCTTTTCTCTTTACTGTCAGCTTTGTTTAAAGGTATTATACAGGATTGGTAGAGCTGACAAAACAGTCGCAAACAAACTTCATGTTTTGTGTGATTAACCATATACATGAAATAACAAACCTGTGAAAATTTCAGCTCAATTGGTCATCGAGGTCACGAGAAAATAGTGAAAAGAGACCTTATGTGTTTTCTGTTTTTCAAACATCGAGTTTATTATCACGCGCGATAAAAACTATTGTTTTACTCATTTCTCAGAAACGATAGCATTTTAGGCAGAAATATTTTAAGGAACCCTTTCTACCATTACTTACTTTCAATCATGTAAGTTATGTGTGAATCTGTGAACATTTGTGTTTTTCGATCTTACCAATAGTGTACAGGGCCTTTAACCGTAAAGGCAATTTGATAACGGATTTTAAACATTGTTTTACGGTTAAATAAGTTATACAGGACTGTTTAATTTGAGTCTGAAAGCTTACTGATTATGAAGTTCCCTTGTGGTTTATTATTTGATTATGAAATTCATACAAGAACCATTTTTTTCTGTAAAATGTTTCGCTCTGAAACGAATTCTTATCCCATAAAACTGTATCTGTAACCCCCCCCCTCCAACCAAAATTAAGGCAATATGTTTACATTCTGAAAACTGTGCATGGTTTTTCACTCAGTGGGTTAAGCCTCAAATTTTACAGGTTTGTTATTTCATGTAAATGGTTGACCACACAAAACATGAACACTGTCTGCGACTATTTTATCAGCTCTGCCAATCTCTCTAATAAAATTAGCTATTGCAAAGAACTTACCAACCAAAAGGACCTAAGATATAATTGCAAAAATATAGTTATTGGCCTGATAATTTAATCCTAGCAGATTTTTTTTCTTTTCAAAAGACTCTACTAGGGCTAAAACATCAGGCCATTAACTAGGCTTTTGCATCCCTACCAACCCTGTATAATACCTGTAACCGATAACAAAACTTATTCTCTAAAAACGTGAAGAGTAAATGTTATACCGCTTGCTGTCCTTCTCCATCGACTTCCATCACGGCTGGAGCTTCAGTTCCCTTGGTCCTCTTGCTTTCGCTCTGATTGATCTTCTTGACCTCTTCATTGACCCCCATCATAAAAGCATCAAGAGGGTCCACATTGTCATCCACTTCCTCCTCCTTAGGTGCGGCGGCGGCTTCCTGCTCTTTCTTCAGCTCCTTGGCTTTGATCTTCTCCTCCATCTTGCGACGAGCTTCATCTATCTTAGCCTGGGCTTCATCGAGTTTGTTCTGTGGATCTTCGATCGGGGTTTCGGCCTCAATCTTAACTTCAGGTTTGGGCTCGGAGGTATCCATTTCCTAAAGAGAGAGGATAATTAAAAAGTTCTTATATATTTCTGGTAATGAAACCAAGGATGCCTCATTTGTGAACTTAATCACTGCAGCTCGCAAGCCTGAGGAAACCTGTAAACAAGGGTGCTTGCTACATGTATGTGAACCAGAAACACCAGGGTTAACCTCTACTCTTCCCTGATAAGTATTCTGGGTTCTTTTTCATGCACTACCAATCCTAGTACATGGGACCTACGGTTTAATGTCCCATCCAGAAGACAAAGCAATTACGGTAAAGTGACCAGGACTCAAAACCACACTCTGCTGATCAGAAACACCAGAGCTTGAGTCTGATGCTCTTAACCACTTGGCCACAAAGGAAAACCCTCATTCAAATGCAACCTTAAATTTGTTTCCATTCACCCTAATTAATGGTGTCACGATAGCAATTAACGGAGTCACAATAGCTAAAATATATGAAAACAAGCTTGTACAGTCTTTCTTCCAAGAGTCATTTTACATCCCCCCAACAAAAAAATACAAATAAATAAAATAGGGTTCTCCCCCATACACAGCTAGCATCTTGAGTCGATACACTTGAGTTACATGCTGATCCACGCAAATTTTGGCAAATATTCAAAAACAAATAATAATAATAACAATTTCTGTTTTTGTACAAATTTCACAAAAAACCATAAAGATAAAACCATCTACAATGCCCCAGATTGCATGGCAGGGCTTTTAAAAATCTAGACGAACACCGAGTAGAAAACATTCTGAGGACCTCGTTTCAAATCAGCATGCTTCGGCAAAACATCCCAAACTTGGGTCCAGAATTCCCCCCCAGTTTTGAAATATATTGGGGGAACCCAAACAAACAAACAAACGAAACACAAACAAACTAACTTACCTCCTCCTCAGCCTCATCATCGGCATCGTCATCTCCATCGTCATCATCCTCCAAGCTCCATTTCTTCCCACTAGACTTTGCCAAGGCCTCTGCTTGTAGTAGCGCCTCTGCCTTAATGGCAGTCATATCCGCTGTCTTCTTGCGTTCTTGTCGCCATCGCTCGATGCGCTCTCTCCTTCTCTGCATCTCCTCTTCCAAGCGTTTTTGCTCCTTCAGTTAAATACAACACCACAAAATTAAACTATTAAACATGTAAGCGGGGCTTCCCCTTAAAGGACGTTTACAACATTGGTAAGATTGAAAATATAAATGTTCACAAATAGGCACATAACTTACATGGTATAAAGATGGTCATGGTGGAAAACTTCCCTTGAAATAGTTTTGCTTGAAATGCTATAGTTTTTAGGAAATGAGTAAAACAATTAGTCTTTATCATTGGTGATAAAATCCAATATTTGAAAACAGTGAAAACATACAATGGTGTTTTTCACTGTTTTCTCATGACTCCGAAGACCGATTTTAGCTTAAAATTTCAAAGGTTTGTTTTTTCATGTATATGTTGGGTCACATCAAGTGTGGATACAGGTCTTTGGCAATTACCAATGTTGTACACACCCTTTAATTAAGAAAGATTCAACAAATATAGGAACTGCGAATCCAACGAACAAAGAACTGGTATCCAAAGTGCGACTTACAAGAGGCAGGCCTTTCTCTTCTTTGATCTTTGACCTTGCATCTCCCTCCTCCTTCACCTCTGACCTCTCTTCCCTCGAAGCTTCAGTACCCTTTCCATTGGCCTCCTGTTTGACCTCAACCGAAACAGCCTCGCCCTTCACAGCTTCCTTGTCCTTACTTCTGGAGTCAGAACGCTTGGTACTTCTGTTAGGACTCTTTGACTGTGTGCGGCTTCCTCGATCACGATGCTTGCTGCGGCTACGCGACCGTCGTTTCTTTCGGTCTTGGCTTCGCGATCGAGAACGCTTTCTTTCTTTACTGCGTGAGCGAGAACGTCTTCGATCTTTACTTCTAGAGCGAGATCTCCTGGATCTAAAAAAAATATAGAAATTATTTGAACATAACATTCACTTCTTTGAGCATAACAGAGTTTTCATTGATGCAATGACAAAGTGAGTCAGTTAGTTATCTGCAACATGGTAAACTCACCTTCTTTTTCGGTTCCTTTCTCGTTCCCTTTCCCGTTCCCTTTCTCGTTCCCTCTCTCGTTCTCTGTCACGTTCACGTTCTCGTTCTCGTTCCCGTTCACGTTCACGTTCCTTCTCTCGATCACGCTCTCTTTCTCGTTCTTTTTCCCTCTCCTTTTCCCGTCGCCTCTCTCGTTCTTTCTCGCGTTCCCGGTCCCGATCTTTGGACTTGGATCGTGAGTCTCTTGATTTGCCTTTGCTGCTTTTGGAGCTTTTCTTGTTACTTGGACTTGATCGATCAGGGCTGACTGAACTGTGGGAAGAACCAGAGGAACTCGAACGGGATTTTCGGCGACTTTTAGATTTCTTCTTCGAACGGCTAGAACGCTCTGTACTCGAGTTGGAACTGGACCGTGAACGCCTTCGGTAGTGTCTAATGGGAAGGAAAAGACAGATTTTATATGAAGTTTCTGTCCTTGGCACTTTAGTTATTATACAGGATTGGTAAAGATACAAAGTATCATTGTTTAATTTTAGTCTGAAAGAAAGAGCTCTCAGTCTAAATTATTTCACAAAACCTTGATTGCGCTCGCTGAGTAAATCAGTCTGGTCCCCTTAAATTGCAAGTATAACTGTTGTGGAGCTGTTGAGGGAACCTGACAAAACATGGTTTTCGCTCAAGTTAATATAATAATTATGAATATCTGAACAAAAATTCACACTCGCGACTCGAAAAGCAATCAATTTTCCCCCAAAATCTGTGATGTTTTTTAAAAAAAAACAGCAGTAGGGCTATCTACAAGTACAGTAGCATTCGATCGGTAAGTTTCATAATAGAGAACATCCCTGTTTAAAAATTACATCGGGCACAAAAATAGTAGTATTGCAACGGTGCTAGTAGAGGTAGCAGTAGTAGTAGGGCCAAGGATACGTACGGAGTACTAATTCAGTATTCATTTCTGCATGGGGCTAGTCGAATTCCAACGTTATATTTAACTTACCGAAACAGACAAACTTAACCTACCTATTTTTTAGCGGCATTTTTCGCTTTGTTTTTCAGGCTACATGTGTCAGGTATCTGTAGGCATAACTTCAACTTCAACCTCACAATAATAATTTTTGAAAACACTGTCACCTCTTCTTTGAGAACATGCGATTCATTTGATTTACGTCGCGTCGTCGTGTGTTGGAAGCTCATGCAGTCATGCTCGAAAGATTGCGCCCTCAAGTCTATTAGAGGTCAACAGAGGGCGTACTGTGAACAAAATAACGCACGGAAATAATAATCGGCGACGAAAAGGGTTGAGGGGCGCAAGGAAGAATTTTCCATAGTACAATAATTTTCTTTTCCAAGGGAGCACTTCACAACAATTAAAGCTCTAGTTTCCATGTGCATTTTTCTTAAACAAACCCCTTTTCAGCACTCTCTTTATGTCATTTTAAGATTAAAAAATAAATAAATAATGCGATGCAAAAACAAAATGTGACACTGACAAAATACTTCAAGTAATAGAAGTCAAAAACCGCCAGGTCATTTTTTTGTATACAAAAGAGTGTATTATACCCTTTTCATTTGGCTCAAATCTGTCTAATATATTAATAACAGAACATTTTCAGGGCCATTTGAATATTCACGCCAATGCCGTTTTTGCTCATTATAGTTGGGTTGCGACTACTTAGTTTCTAGAAGTAGGGGGTGCGCCCTGAAACAACCCAGGTACGAAACTACTCTATCCACGAACTGACGAAACGACCAGCTGGGCCCAATTTTCTCCATTAAGCCACGCCCATTTCTCATTGACCAATCACAACCGCGAAATCTGATCACCATTTGAGCCGTTTGGTGATCTTTGCACTAATGTTGATCAGGTTTCGCGGCTGTGATTGGTCAACTCGTAAGGAGGCGGGGCTTAATGGATCGATCTATTGGATTGAGTTGGTGTGAGTTGGTTTATATTTGAATACTGAATTTCCAGTTGGAATATAATCTTATGCTTAGACCAACTCAGTCCAATACACCGATCCATTAAGCCACGCCCATTTCTCATTGACCAATCACAGCCGCGAAATCTGATCACCGTTTTGAGCCGTTTGGTGATCTTTGCACTAATGGTGATCGGGTTTCGCGGCTGTGATTGGTCGACTCGTAAGGAGGCGGGGCTTGGTGGATCGATCTATTGGAAAGCCAATTGGACTGAGTTGGCTTGATTTGATTGTGAATTCGAATTAGAATTTGTTTCTACCAATTGGAAATTTCACCTCCTAATATATTTCCAATTGGAAATTTTATTTCCCAACAGTCTAGTAGGGAAAAAAAATCCAAACTGAATCCAACTAGTCCAATTGGGTCCAAATAGTTTACCGTTTTGTGCCAAAACACAACAATAGACAAATTCCAATTGGTTCCAACTGGAATGAATTGGAAATTTTGGTAATAAGGGCAACAGGTTGGAAGCAGATGATACGCCAAGTCGAAACTATATTTGAGTGGCACTAATAGGCCACTGTATCCTTGCTGTATGATGATGTCATGGGCTATAAATATACCACTTTCATTAGCACATGGTGTCAGAAGTGGGATCATATTTTAAGGGGCACTGTTGTCATGCTCACAGGGAGAGTCTGTATGTGGCCAGACACTTAATTCTGAACTCTCACCCAGTATACTGCACATATGTGGGCGCGATATTAATGAAGACGGCCTTTAAAGCTTTTGTTTGTGATGCGACAGTCAACGCGCGTGCTTGTAGTAACTGGGTGAGAGTTCATAGTTCAATGTACAACCACAAGAAGACTATGAATCTGATGACAGTGCCCTTTAAATAAAGATGAATTGGCGGCCGTGGTTGTTGCTAAGGGTGTGGCCATGGCTTGGTGTTGCTATGGGCATCCCTTGCAGCTGTGCAACAAGGCATGACCACAGACACAGCCCTAGCCATTCAGTCATAATGGTAGGAATAAACCAATGATCAGACAGCTGGATCAAAAATGACAACACTTGAACATCACTGTTTGCTCTTTCATGGATTTTTTTAATTAGATAAATATCAATGACAATTTATGGGATTGTATATTCATATTATATTGTCCGCCTCTCTAAATTACTACACAGTTTTTTTTTCTCGTCTTGTTGTCCTTGTATGTACAGTGCAGAATGTTAACAAAGAATGAACTACTTTTTAAGTTATCTACTTAATCGGAGAGAGTGCACCTAATACAACGTCTCTTTGAAATACTTGTTTATTCTGTACATAGGAAGTGAGATATTGCCTCTGAACCACTTTCTCATGGTACAGTTTAACACATTAATTGCACCACCTACGCCTTTTTAAAACTACTCTAAAACGCAGATAATACAAAAACAAATCGTTGACAATATCATTAGAGTTATTTCTCAGCCAATATAATACATATTCACTTGCCGTAAAAAAAGTTGTGACCGATGATTGGGGCCCACTGAACTTATCTCTCATTAATTAAATAATTTACACTTGGTTTTTTGACTTTGTTTGCGGCATTTCTGTGCATGTCAATGTGCTCCTTATTGCTCTAACGGTAAAATTAATAAAGTTTTATTTGACATTATAATTATATCCCACAAGGATAAAAATACAGCATTATACTTGGTTAGACTTGTGCAGTCCCTCTCTCTCCCTCTCTCATAGTAAAACCTGAAAAGTTCAAAAATACGACACAAGAGTAATTTGTTTGTGACAATTTGAACAGATGGATGGACTCTATTCAAATCTAGAATGATATGGGGAGCTTGGATTGACCTCTCAAACTTAAAACTAATTATAGAGACACCATGCAATAGTCAAGGAAGTTTTTTTTACAACAAGAAATGCAAGAGAAGACTATGCATTAGTGGAGGGAATTGTCCCAAAATTGTGTAAACTGCTGATATTTTGGGTTAAAAAGGCAGAAATTAAACACTTTCGCATTTGGTATGGTCGTGTCGATAAACCCAGGCCTTGAACCACAGTCAAAGGTCTCATGCATTTAAGCATCAACAACTGAAGTTTTAGCGGACATTAAAAATCTCAACTCAACGGAAAAAAAATTAAAAAAATTAACCAACAACAATAAACACATTTTGCATCTATCAGTATATCAAATATAGTCATAGAGCTTCTATGCTCATGAATATGTAATATATACATAAATATGCACATATAAATAATGGTTTTACAATACTCTGTACATTCAAATCTGACAATGAAAGAAAGAATTATATAACACTGCTCAGTAGAGGTTCCTTTGTTCATTGAATGATACGTAAAGATCTTCACCATAACACACTAGAACTACTCTTAAAACAAGTTGCCGCTCAGTTGCATTTTGTAACTCTCCGAGATAATTTCATAGAACTATTAAAGCAGAAAACAGCGGTCAACAAAGTGGATTGTTGTTTTATTAAATTGGCAGGGAAACACTAATCCCAGGATTTGTCCGGCTGTATCCCAATCGGCGGATTTAGCTATGGCTAAGGCTGTTGCCAAGGACATCCTATACTTCACCAGGATGCGGCAATCCAGCCTTAGCCGCAAATTCGGCCTTAGTTTGTAACCTGGGCCCAATTTCATAGAGCTGCTTAAGCAAAAAAAATTAGCTAAGCACAACAAAATTATGCTTACCAGATTAAGGTTACCAGCCAAAATACAATGTCTAATGTACCATTTATGACTGGTTTCCTGCTTATTGTTGCTTAGCAGAAAGTTGTTAAGCACTATTGACTGGTTTAGCAGCTCTATGAAATTGGCCCCTGTTTCTGCAAGCAAAAGTTGTGAAATAGAATTTGAGAGCACAGGTGGATAGGATTTCAGTTTTTTAAATGCCGTTTGTTTTTCTTCAAATGTAGTTCTCTTTGAGCATTGCAGTATACACTAAACATGTTTGAATTAGTAATATCTTGGCATCAAGTCTTTCCATGATATACACTCGTGTATTAAACACATTTCAGGTCTATTCCAGTGCTACAACATAGTGTTGTGTGGAAGAGATATGTATGCAGTTTGTATTTCATTGTTTTAAAACTTAAATTACTGGGGAAGACACACTCTAAATAGTACACAATCGATAACAAGTTGCAGATCTCATGAATATTAATGAGGTCACATGAATAATAAATAATAATTACAGGTCAATACAGAAGAGTGTTTGGAAGTGAAGACACATAATGGAAACTTTCTCGCTCAGTGTCTCCAAAGAAAAAGATCATTGAAAGATTTTTTGAAATATAAAAAAATTAATCCATAACTTCTTATCACAAAATGCTGAACATCTAAACATCAACACACATTGGTGATTCCCGATCTATACTTTGTGCTGTTTTGTTGTTGTCAAAACCATAATTTTGAGAATTTAAAATGTCACAATCTGAAAGATAATTAAGAGTCAACTCAGAAGTTCTTTAAAAAAAACAAGTCGACCCCCTCTCCCCAACAGAACAAAACTCATTGAGGACAATCCTCATCAATAAATATCACATAACATTTATACCCGACACAAAATCAGTGTCTGGTCTGTCGGAACTCACAATTACAGACAAAATTCACAAAAGGCATGATTTGTACTTGAAAACCCTTTTAAGCACATTTTGAGAATCTGTTGAAAATCTGTTAACAAATGTTGTACTCCGTTTTAAACGCATTTGACTGCATTGAGAAAACATCGGATGAGGATCAGTAGACTTTTTAATTTGAATTTCCCAAAATATTTTCCCTCTGTAAATTAAAGATAAAAACAGAGGCATCTACAATCAACAACAAATGTTAATATCACCAAGAAAGTACACAACATGGCTCCCAAGTAAGGAGTCTTTGTATTATAGCATCCATTTTGTGTCTAAAAATATCTACTTGAGCAACAACTTTATAAAGCTATCGACCACAAACTGCATAAGAAACTAGAAAGACCGTTGTTTCTCCCTCTTAGTCCGAGTATTCTCACCACACAATGTCAAAAATACAAAAAGTAGTGACATTAAAACTACTAGACAGTTATTGACAACATTGATAATATAATAACATATAATCTTGTTGCTTTGTTACTGCTGGAGTTTAAAAAGAAAAAAAAAAAAAAAAAAAAAAAAAATCAACATGGGAGTTTCATTAACAAATTTGAACATTTTATCCTTTTTTTTACGACAAGGTACAGCATTGGCTAAACTTGTTTACAACCAAAGATAAACACTGATATAAACTGAGCTTCATTTCAGCAGACATGACTCGATATTTTCTAATCAAGAGGTTCTTTCGACAAACCTGAGAAACTTTCAGCTTCATTGTCTGTCAAGATGCATTTTCATTTGCAGATTCATTCTGATATGAAATTGTGGAATGCTTGACTAAATTCAAAGTAAAGTTTAAGTTGCATTTCCCCCGAACAGCTTCTTAGACTGAGATTTTTTGGCTAAACACAGAGTAAAACTTGCATTGACCTTCAACCAAAGCTGTACCTTATGTTTGCATCTTGTGATGAATTCAACATAAAAATTAACAAATTATTTTAGACCCTGCAGTTATTAGAACTTAATCGAAAAAGCAAAAACAAAACAAAACCAAGAATGATACCATAAATAGTAAAGCTGTGTTTTGCGTAATCACATTTGAAAAAAGAATTATAATCGCATGGAAGTGTCACCAATCAACTGACTGCAAAATATCCTTCTTGTAAAATTGTTGTGACATTTAAAACGTTCACACCAAAATTTATCAAAATTTTACCCGGTCAGTTTCCCTTGTGGTTTATTACTTGATATTTGAAATACAAAGAGCGCACCCCCTTATGGTGATCCCCTGGCTGCCGCTTCCCAGGTTGTATCGTAAACTTGGGTGTGATCCCTGGCTACATGGCAGTTACAGGTTGAATGGCTTCTGAATGGTACCCCTGAACAAAGACATTGACAAGATAGGGAGAACGCCAACATTAGGGCTAGATACCTCAGTTGGTAGAGTGCCGGCACATTAGTCCTGAGGATAAAGGTTCAAGTCCCGCCCTCGTAAATTTTTCTCTGTTCAACCAAAAACAAGGTGAAAAGACATAATAATAATTCGAGCCACTGTTTTTACTGGTCAAGGATTCATCCCCATTAATAATGCACATGATCCAACAGTTAAGTACAACAATGGCAACAGTAACGTTTCTGCTATTTATATCGTTTGATTACATTTCATTCCTGTGTTTCCAGCCAGGTTTGGGATAAGTTAACCTTGGTTGGTGTAACAATGCAAATGTTACTTATTTGGATGTCCAATCTTGGCATGTTTATCGTCTGAGTGTCATGTAATCTTAGAAAGACATTCTAAAAGTTTTATAATCAATTTAGAAAACAATTCTTTCATAAGGTTTTTAAATTTTGAGCAAAATATGTTATTGTTCTGGCCTGGACAACAAAAGTTAATACTATAAACAAAAAATTATGACAATTTCTTAAAACAAAAACATCTGGTTTGATCAAACTTTCAATTGATTAAGTCTCTTGGTAGCTTTAACATAAATTGTATTGAACCAAGAAACCAATGATGTAGCTCCTAGTTTCATCAATGTCATTAAATTTGTAAAAATACAAAGTAACGATTTGTGAAAACTTAACAGTCTACCTTAAATTAAATAGAAAATAAATAAACAAATTACACTTTAAAAGAGACTTCTTCGAGTATGACTACAAGGTACATTAACAAGATTTTAAAAACTAAAATGGGGTAAAGCAGATAAATGTACATTATATATAAAAAGTTTTTTTTATTTTTTATAAATACAAATTGTTTTAGAATTAAAAAGATTTGAAACTTGTGTTTATACCAATACTTTAATGTATGCCAACACAACTTGGGATGATTGTTGATTTTTGTTTTCAGAAAAGAAAAACCAAAATTACATTCATGTTTGCGATCAAGCGTCATATTAATTCACTTTGTCAAGTTAGAGCCAACAATTCTTCTGATATTCCAAAAATTATGTTCTCCTTTTTTTTCTTTTACAAGTATTTTTTTATATATTTATTTATAAATAATGGACTTGAAAATATACAGAAACGTCACAAACACGTTTTCAACTCTGTTCATAAGCTCAGCTCCCATGTCCTTCATCCAACATTTCATTCCCACTAATAACTATAATACATCCAACATCTAAATATAATTTAAAACCCATAAGTGAGGGCATGGTAACACTAACTCATGGCACATGTTATTTATTTCACGTTTTCTCCAAAGTGGGGAGTCAAAGTCCTTGATATCCTAGACTGGACTATTCCAAATATCTTAGAGGGTGGTCAGGTTTCAGAGTCGTGTAGTTTGTGTGCGTTTGTTTGCACAAAATTGTACAAACAAACAGACCTACTCAGATCTGAACCCTCTGACAAAGTGGAGCCATCTGTTCATTGCAGCAGGCTACCAGATGTCTTGCTGACAGCCTGTGCTAGGTTCTGTGGTTTCCAAAACCCCACCCCCTGCCAATCAAGTTTTGGGAACTAACTTAGGTGCCAGTAACTAGTGGAACCTTCCTGCATTTGTGTAATTCCTGGGGTTACTCCCTCACTAAAAGGTTTTAAATAGTCTGTTTACAAAATTTAAACATTTTCAAAACGCTTTCTGGCTGATGTCCATAAAAACCTTAGATTTGGGATAAATTAACAATACTGTTTGATTGATAAACCTAAGTGTAACCAATTGTGTATCAACATGCTTTGCATCACTCTCCGATTCAAGAAATAAAGTCTTAACATAAAAAAGTATGCAGAAGTCGTCAGGTTATTTATAAAACTAAATTTCAGGTTAATTTACTGTGGTGTAGCCACTCCCCCATCCCCTACCCCCTCCCCAAAAAAGTTAAAATTTGAAAGCACTTTCAATTGTTTTCATTGAAGTTTTAAGAAATATAACCAAAGAAACAATTTCAAAAAATAATTTTTATTTTTTTTGCACAGGGTGGGATTTTTTCCTAAACCTCAAAAACATTCCACATTTTAGCACTCAAAAACTGTTCAATTTATATTTTGGTATGATTCAGATGCAAGAAAGAAACTATTGTACTGTTGTGTAAGTTTATAGCTCTATGGTTCAACTAAGGACACACATTGTTTACCTGTGTTCTGTTGGATCTGAATTCAACAAGATTTGAATGATTTGAATACAGAGAGTCACTGTGGCTCGAATATTACTCTTCAAAACAAAATAAGAAACAACAACAATACAACTGCAGCATCTGCAAGGGAGACGGGAACTTTGGTCTTTGATTAAGGATGGGAAGGTAGGAGGGGGGTTTGCAATTAGGTGATATTGAATTCTTGATTTGATTCCCTTTATGTGGTCGATAGTTACGCACTGGTACAAACAAAAGAAGGAATTAGACTTAAGGTATTATACCGGATTGGTAGAGCTGACAAAATAGTCACAGACAATGTTCATGTTTTGTGTGATCAACCATATACATGAAATAACAAACCCAGGTGTGAGTCAGGAGAAAATAGCAGTGAAAAACATGTACAATTTTCAGCATGTTAACACACTGTCCTGAATTTGGGTTGTAACAACCGAAATTGGCCGTTCGTTTTTTTAAAAGCTGGACTTCCAGAAACAGTTTTCTTAAATATGAATTCATTTCAGAGATATTTCACAGAGAAAAATGTTTCTAGTAAGAACTTGATAATCAGTGAGCTATCAGACTAAATTTAAACAGTGATGTTTTGTATCCTTACTAATCCTGTATAATAACTTCATACCTGCCAACATTGAAACCTCAGAAATAGGAACACCAATTTTACGAGTCCACAGTTAGCTATGCAAGAAGTAGTGCAAGTAAAGCTTATTACATGTACACATACAAATGATGTATGCATTTCAAACAATGTTTAAAAAAAATCACTGTATCCAGTAAGAAAGTCTCTACTGCCGCAAGCAAATGGCACCCTCCTTCGCTAGATCTTTTTTTAATCTTGTTTATTGCTGTCTCTTGTCAGAAATAGGAATATTCTGATTGGTAGCTGCATGTAATCTCAGAAATCTGAACAATTCCAATTAAATCTGAACAGTTGGCAGGTATGTACCTTTAATGTGTTTGCAAAGGTCGTATCTCAATTGGTGGATACAGCTAGGGCTGTAACTAAGGGTGTTTCTCAGGATGTCCTTTACTTCAATGCATATTGATCGGTGAGGCAGCCGTAGCCGTTACCGTAGCAGTAGCCGCAAATTCAGACATGGCCTTGAAGGGACCCAAGAGTGCAATGAAGATAATTATTGTCTACAAAATGTAACACTTGTTTCTTGATGGGTTTTTGGTTTCCCTTTTTAACTGTAAAGATATTTGTATATTCTTGATCCCAATCCACAGTACATACACCAGCTATTGGTCCACTGAAACTAAACCTCTGTATTTTATTACACATTGAGCATAACATGTATATGCCTAAAAGTGTAGTTCTGGTTTAAAATTTTGGCATTAAAAATAAAATAAAAAAAAACTTACTTTTACACTGGACAAAATTAAATTTCTAAAAAAGTATAGTCTTTTTTTTTTAGCGTACTTCAAAAAAGTAGTTTTAAATGTTTCTTCAGTCCAAAAATAGATATATTATATATAGTAGAGTAAACAAACTCCCTATTGTTTCAATTTCTCTGTAAACAGTAAAAAACAAAATACGACATTGTGACCTTTCGGACAATGCTTTTGCAAGACTTTGGGGTGGAGGGGATAATCTGGCAAGTACAACAAAATTCTGGACAGAATTAATAACAGCGGCAATGACAGCTTCACAATTTGCCAAAATGAAAGCTGATATCAAAAAGAGGCAAGCTGTAACGCAAGATAGGCCTCGATTCCTAGTTGGACATGAATCTTAAACAATACCATTTCTTGTTTTCTTGGGAATGTGAAATCATAATGTACGGCTGACAATGTTGAAGTACATTTGTATATCCGGATAAGCACATGGGGTAAGCTTGCTGTCTAGTAGCAAATTGGTGGTGATGCGTTGCCATGGAATTAAGAGAAATTTCAACTAAATTAGCATACTTCCTCCTTGGAGAGGTTGACCACATCAGAGTGTTGGGGAGAGAAACCAATCATGGGTGGCTCTTTGTTATCTCCTTGGAGCAAGGGGCACAACGATGACCTCCTCAAGCGCACAATGATGATTCTTCTTGAGTGTAACGATGACATTAACAAGTGTAATGATGATACCTAGTAATCACAACGATAGTCCCTCAGAGGCGCAACCATGACCCCTCATGGGCGCAACGACGACCCTAATGGGCACAATGATGACCTCCTCAAGCCCACAATGATGATTCCTAATGGGTGTAACGATGACACTAATAGGTGTAATGATGATACCTTGTAATCACAACGATAGTCCCTCAGAGGCGCAACCATGACCCCAACATTGACCCTAATTGGTGCAAGATGACCCCTTGTGGGCCCATCAATGACCTTAATGGGTGCAAGATGACCCCTTATGAGCACAGCATTGACTTGTCAAGGTTGCAACGATAATCATTGGGACAATGATGACCCTTAAGGTGTAACGATGACCCTCATGGGTTCAACGATGACCCTCATGGGTGTAACGATGACCCTCATGGGTGTAACGATGACCCTCATGGGTGTAACGATGACCCTCATGGGTGTAACGATGACCCTCATGGGTGTAACGATGACCCTCATGGGTGTAACGATGACCCTCATGGGTGTAACGATGACCCTCATGGGTGTAACGATGACCCTCATGGGTGTAACGATGACCCTCATGGGTTCAACGATGACCCTATCGGGTTCAAAGATGACCATCTCCGTGTTATCATAGATCACCCTGGATGTTAGGATGTTCCCCTGGGTGACAGGCTCTTCATTGGAGTTGAGATGTTGCCCTGGGCGAAACGGAAGCTTCACAGGGAGTTAGAATAGTTCCCTAGGAATAGGAATGTTCCCTGTGCGTTTACGGCTTGGTTTTTAAGGCCTTGCCCTCCATATTCCATGACTGAGCAAATGACGTCCAAAGTTACATGATCTCATTGTTGATATGACAGAGATTAAGGAATTCCAGTCTTTTCCCATTTCTCTTCATGACTTGTGACTTTCCATCTCTGGAATACCTTCTCTCAGGGTTTTACAACCTGGTCTCAAAGAGCAGCCGAGCCTCGATTCTGCTTTCCTTTAGGACACAACAATGACGCTCCTCCATTGATAGCTGTTCCAAAATCAGGCGCAGTGTCAAGGAACACTGACTATTCATTTCTTCAATTCAACTCAGACACATCAAAGTCTTCATAAATTGCTCTCTTCGGGACTACTTCAAAATGGTTTCTCGTCAAGAGAAATACCATGAAGACATACTGGGAAACAACCCAGGTATTCCTCAGTTAAAAAAAAATGGCAATAAAAGTATACTTCGTGTCTCGTTTTTGTAACTCTTTTAAGCACAGTGTGTCCAGCACAAGTTATTAGTTTGTTTCCCCCAAACAACTTGGGGGAAGGCAGGAGTGTCTTTATGTGTCAAAGAGAGACAGAAGTTCATCATTTTCATTGTTACTCTGGGCATTGTCCGATTGGCCAAGAATTGAAAGTAAATCCACATCTCCCATATTTTCTGGCAGAAGCTGTTGAAAAAGAACAGACAGATTAAATAATTGAACTACAGTGTTAAAAGGGATGCGTGATGTCAAAAAACAACAAACATGATGTGAAAATGGCTAGCAGAATACACACTTGAAAAAATTTGTACTGGGGAGAGGTGGGAGGGGTCAAGGGCTCCACCCACACTGGTTGAATTGAATGGGGCCTTTTTATCCTGGTCGTTTTGGGGTATTTCATTTTTTTACCCTTCTTCTCTTCAATGTTTTTAAAAATGGGATTTGTTATTTTTTGGTTTGGTGTCCTTTCGGGCTTGCTGCTTTTTTCAGTTTTAGGCCTATTTTACTCTGCAATTATGTACTTTTTTATGTGAACCCAGGGCCCCTCAGGGAGAACAGTTCTTTAATAACTGATGGGGCTACCCTGGTTAAACAAGACAAAATAAATAAATAAACAAACAAACAAACTTGTAGTTTGTAAAATAAAGAGCACTTACATCAAGACCTTCTTGTCCTTCACCCCCTCCATCGATCACAGCTGCTGGGTCAAAGTTCAAGTCAGAACTGGACTGAATATGATTGTTTGTGTTCATGGCCATACTTGACGTTGTCTTTGGCTGCTCTCTGTGGTTCATCATTGAAGGTGCTTGGGTACCAGGATGTGGCGAGTGGTGGTTTGGCATGTGATGTGACCCCTGCGTTGCTGAGGGTGACTGTGTTGAGGAAATGTGGTTGGGTATCCCACCACTGCCACCGTTACTGCTGCCACCATTTCCAGAGTTCAATGTGCTCGGTGTTGATGGCATCGCACTGCCAGGGGTTAACGGCATACTGGGTGTCAAAGGCATCCCAGGGGTATGGGGCATACCCGGTGTATGGGGCATTCCGGGCGTATGAGGCATGCCGGGCGTATGTGGCATTCCAGGCGTGTGGGGCATCCCGGGAGTCGGTGGTTTTGCATTAATGTTCGGGTGCATGCCACCCCTCTGCTGCTGCTGTTGTTGTTGTTGTTGTTGCTGTTGCTGTTGCTGTTGCTGTTGCTGCTGCTGCTGCTGCTGCTGCTGCTGCTGCTGTGGGTGTGGAGTTGTTCCATTGCCTGGAGTGCCTGGTCCACTATGGTGAGATGGCACACCGGAATGAGGTCCACCATTTGGCTGAGGGCCTCCCATTCCAGGATGAGCATTGCTTCCAGGATGGCTTCCAGGATGGCTTCCAGGATGGCTTCCAGGATGGCTTCCAGGATGGGAGTTACCAACTGGGTGAGGATTGCTGTTAGGATAAGGATGACCTCCAGGATGTGGTGGTCCTGGATGCCTGACATTGGATGAAGGGCCCTGATTTGAGCCTGCATGACTCATCTGTAAAAAGGATAGACAAAAAAACATTAAAAAGAACAAACTAAAAAGATTTTTCTTTTTTTAAATCAAACTATTGACCACTTAGTTATGGAACAACTGGTTACTGGTTGAATTCCACTTGGTTTTTTATTTTCTTCCAGGAAATGACAATGTACCTACTGAAATAGTTGCAGTTCCAAGGGAGAATCTAAGTGAGTAGGTATTTTGGTTTAAAAAATCTGACGAACTAAAAGAATAACTTGTTTTAAAAACTTACATGTGGTGGCAGTGCATGGTTGTACTGTTTCTCAACAGGTACCATATCCGTTGTGGCAATGTTGTCTTCAAAATGTGAAAAAGAAGGGCCGTTGAAGTTACCCCCTGGTAGGCCTGGACCTCCAGGTCCCCCAGGGCCACCTGGTCCCCCACCAGGACTGTTGAAATTATTATAGTTCCCATAGTTTGGTCCTCCATGGACTGGGCCCGGTCCTGCAAAGACAGATACCAATAGTTATTCATAAATACCTGGGACAGTTTATCCATTCTGATGGTCGAGAGGACATCACGTGGCCATGAAACGTGTGATATAAACACGGCTAGAAGTGTTTAAACACAGTTTGCACAACGCGGAACGCACGTTCGGACATGAAGCGAGCCCTTCCATTTTGTGAGTCAAACTGTGCACAAGAATCATAGAGTTGACTCCCAAAATGGAAGGGCACGCATCTTATTCGAACGTGCGTTCTGCGTTGTGCAATGGGTCTAGAAATTTAACGCAGAATCGAAGTGAGCTGCGGATGACCGAGGGGGCAAATCTGTCCGATTTGTTCTCAACTTTTACAGATTTTTGTCTACATTTTCAAGGGGAAGATATTCATGTATGGCAATTAAAGTGTGATGAATCGGTTTTAAACTAGTGGTTAAAACCACTAGTTTAAAACCTCTTCACCACACATTGATTCCCTTAATAATATTCATTTATCAAGTAATACATCACAAGGGAAAACTGACCGGGATTTGAACCTGTGACCTCACAGGTTCAGATACTGTTCTAGTCAATTCTTTTTTTGTTAAACCCAATGTTAATAGTCATTTAAAGGTACTCTACACGATTGGTAAAGATAAAAAACTTCATTGTTTAATTTAAGTCTGAAAGCTTAATGATTATAAAGTTCATATCAGAACAATTTTTCTGTGAAACTACAAGCCAAGCAGCCACTAACAGCCAACTGGTGTGTAATAGCCAACCAGCTGCTAGCAGCCAACTGGCTTATAAGAGCCAACCAGCCACTAACATTCAACTGGCTTATTTTAGCCAACCAGCCACTAACAACAAACTGGCTTGTACTAGCCAACCAGCCGCTAACAGCAAACTGGCTTGTACTAAGCAACCAGCCGCTAACAGCAAACTGGCTTGTACTAGCTAACCAGCCAGCCACTACCAGCCAACTGGCTTGTACAAGCCGACCAGCCACTAACAGCCAACTAGTCTGATTTATCTTACCATTAAATTCAGGTGGTGGTGGTCCTCCCATGGGGTACGGTGAGTGATTCATATTCGTGTTATCGTAACTATGCATGCCAGGCATTGTCATACTACCAGGAGACATTGCTTTAAATCTCTTGGACGAGGCGCACGTTTCTAAAAAGGATACGGAAATGAACAGAACAAAGTGACTAGACTGCAAAACTTGCTATCACAAGGTTGTGGGTTCGAATCCGGCCAAGCTAACGGCTGAAACCACAATGACTAGAACAAGTATTGTCATCTAGTTACTGAATCAAAATTTACTGATTTGCTCAACTCATAATCATAGACGTTAAACGTATGAGAGAGATTGGCTGTTGCCAGCTTGGCGTATATATCCCCTTGTGGGAGCTTTGCCTAGTTCCCCTTGTTGGGAAAATCATCTATTATCATTATTCATGGTTTATTAAAAATCCGAACTTGTTGCCAGAGGCAAAATTGCAACGAATTGTACATACAAAATTACATGATTTAAAATGGTAAAAATCGCAAAAATATGACAATAATATCTACAAGCTGCATCTAAACAAGCAAACAAACAAACAAACAAACTCTCCAGATGTATGTACAGAATACATCATAGTACTAACAAGGAACTAATCTTTGAAATTAAACACTAGTTACAACAAACTCAAAAAAATATCAACATTTATTAACATTGATTACTCTGAATGGCCTATGATAAATACGTTGAAAAAGAGCAGTCACAATAGATGTTACAATTTGAGGGCATATTTATGAGTATCTTTCTTAAAACAAGTCGACACAATCAGAAACTTGTGGTCTACAATGTTTAAATCCTCACTGACTCTCTTACCTAGTTCCTCATCCTTGATGTCACATTTCATCTGAACAGGTTTCCAACTCGCTGTTGCGTCAATCGTAACATCTTCAAAGTCAGCAGAAGGTACAGCGGTCAGAATTCCCCACATGAACTGATCCACCTCAAGCCCTTCCAACAAAGCAGTTTTGCTGTCGAGAAAACAACCCCAACATTTAATGGTTCGAGTTCATACAAAGAAGATCTCATTTGTGGGCAGGATAGTAGCTTCTAGGATTCAAGTTTGGGAGAAAAACCCACAAGACTACAGGGCTGGTAGCTCAAAATGTTTACTGGATCAGAAATTGTTGTACAAGACCAGATTCACAATTTGAAACAAACTTCCTGAGTCCCGACACCTTGCATTTAACTGTTCTTAACAATAATTGCACCAAGACATATAAGAGGAGATTGATTTCATCTGTCTTTATGATAAAAGTATACTTCATTACTCAATAGAAATAAAAGGTATTTATTTGAACATAATTTGTTTCTCTTCAAGATATTTACACAGTGAGGTACATGTATTGTTACTTAATTGAAAAGCACAAGAACCGCTGGACTTGTTCGGTCATAAGTCTACTGGCTTGACACTAAAACACTGGCCCTGGGGCCAGCAGTCCAGTGCAAAACTCGGGGGAGCTGAAGGTAGGAATTGATATTCCTTTTAAAACAGTCTAGATTGTAGGATGGAGGGAAACATGCACCAGGCAGTACGTGAAATAAAGCTGATTGAATGGCTATTGGAATAAACCTGCTTCACTGGACTTAAAACGGTCAATTTACCCATTTGCTCGGTTAGTTTACCCCCCAAAAAGTCCAATTAGAACACGGCTAAAGGCGGTGTGTGAAGAAGGAAATTGCTGTTAACCCCTAAAACTTACTTGCAAACTGGACACCTCCATGATCCTCTCTCACAGTTGAGTTGCAGGTAGGATTCCAAGTCAAAACACTGTATGTGTTTACATTCCTGACCCCTAGCAGGCAATGTGATGCGTTGAAAGGTGATCGGACACTTGAGGGAGACCTTAATAGCTGTCTGCTCCACTCCATCGTCGCTGTTTAAGATTCCACCACTGGATGCGGCAACGCTGGAGAAATTCCTCTTAACTATGAAGAGGTGGCAGGGAAGAAAAGTTTCATCAGATTCATTTCATCAAGTAATAAACCACAAGGGGAAATGACTGGGTAAATTTTAAATAATTTGGGGTTGAACAAAGAAAAATTGACTAGCGCGGGACAACCTGCGACAGAGCTTCCAACATTTATATCTTGCAATCAGGGAGATTTGTCCGACAATCAGAGAAGTAGATATTTAGAATTACTTTCAACATAACAGGGAAAAGGTTTTCAAAATCAGGGAAATTTTCAAATTTGTTCATCAGAACATGAAAAGATTGGTTTATTTTCCAGGAACTTTCTGCAGAATAAAGATGAGTTGGTTGCTCTGCTGCAACTTCCACATTAACATGCTGGCACTCTACCAACTGAGCTATCTAGCCCTAATGTTGGCGGTCTCCCTAAAGTGTAAATATCTTCGCTTAGGGGTGCCAGTCAGAAGCCATACAACCTGTAACTGCCGTATAGCCAGGGATCACACCTAAGTTTACAAATACAACCTGGGAAGCAGCAGCAAAGGGATCCGACAAGGGGATGCAACTTTAAATTTCAAATATCAAGTAATAAACCACAAGCGAAACTGACTAAGTAAATTTAAAACAATTTTGGGCTGAACACAGACAAATTGACTATAGCAGATTCATTTTAAGGAAACATACACGAAACACTCAAAATAATCAAAAATTCATTTGACAGAATAATTAATCGAAATGCAATGTGACATACTTTTGGTTATGCAATGCTCGGCAGGCAACAGCCTCTTCCGTAAGAGACCTTGTAACACTGATCTCACTGTGGGTCTGTGGACGAGTTGTAAAACAAACAGATGCGACTGAAAGGAAAAACAGACATATTCAGGTTAGCATTTTGATGACACATGGGGTGTCATGGCCGAGGGGTTAAGAGCACCGGACTCAAGCACAGAACAACATTTCATAGAGCTTCCTACGCTGACAGTTTTGCTGGAGAATGTTGTGCTTCCCTTAATCGATCCAAAAACAGCTAACTTTAACAAAATACACATAGAAACTCTACACTATAACACAGTTTTATTCAAGACATTAAAACTTAACAAATGCTCTCACGCCTGCATTGGATGGCGCTTAGAGAAAAGAGAAAGATAACATGGCGGCTGGGAAGCATTGCAGTACGGATTGGGCCAGAGAGGGCGCTGTTGTGTATATATTAAAAACTCTTAGCGAATTAAACCTGTCGGTTAGGGAAAATGTATTAACAGTGGCTCTATGGGTATTAGTTGAGTGATGTTGACTTACACAACAACATGCAGTCACTGTGATCTGTATCGTATTCCGGCCGGGCTGACACACCTCCTTCAGGTAGAGCGGCTTGTGGGAGGTTTTGTTATCCCCTCGTTCTATCGAGAGGGGCGTGGCATTGACGCTGACCTGAACCGAGGCAGGCCAGTTGGTGTGCATTTGTCTATCTTCATGGTGGTAGCATTTGAATTGCAGTTCGAGGTCGGATCTGGAAAGACGAGGGCAACAAATTGTGAATAACGAAATGAAACTGTTCCTCACCACTGCATTAAAATTATAAACAAATATCTTAGTGTTGGTATTGACTGTGCCCCATTTTGTTTTTGCACTCAGTGGGCCACAATGGAAATATGTCTTTGACTTTTGGGGTGTTATCCTCGGCAAACAATTTTGTGTGTGTGCTGTTTTCTGTCTATTTTGTATTAGCATGTTTTTCCTTGTATTTTGCCAAATAAGTCAAATCAAATCAAAAACGTGCATTGTTGAAGCATGGAAGGTATCAGTCTTTTCTGTGCAGGTCTTAGGCCAAGACTTCTTAAGGGCTTATGTCTCATTCGTGTAGTTCTCTGCCAATGGTCTCAGTCTCAAAGCTGGGGAAAAAGATTTTCAAGTTTTTGCCAATCTTGCTTCTCTAACTTTGGGTTTATTGTTTATGGAGCAGCAGGTGTCAGTCTAGGTTGGGCACCTTAAAGTCTTGATCCCGGACTTATATCGGTTAAATATGACTCACCTCCACATGAGGGTTTGGTGGACTGACTGTCTGAGGTGGAAGACGTGATTGCTTACTGCCAAGTTGTGTTCAAGCCTGAACGGCTCCAACACTATTCCGTCCCGTACGAGGAACGTGATCCTGATCTCTTCGCTGATACCCGGCGCATAGTTTGGGGCTGGTTGGTAAAAACAAATAAATTTGTAATAATGTTCCATTGACAAGAAGTAAGTAGCCGACTTTTTTTTGGAATAGTGTACTTACTTGATTTCAGATCTGGTGGTCCTCCTGGGAAAGGTTTAACATCTCCGGTGGGGGACATGTAGGGTGGGATATTGGGGCTCGGTGTCAGGGGCGGTGTTGGATTACCAGGAATGCCAGGTGAATGCTGGTAGTTCATACCTCTATTAGCCTGTGAGAGAAAATAATTACGCATTTTAAAGATTTTATTTCAACACTATTCCTTGAAACTGTAGTGATATTCCATTGAACTTTGTTTTAATTTCTATTCTGCCTCAATCTGATGAGGACTGTACTGAGAAATTAGCAGTGCAAAGTCTAAAAAGAAAATAGGGCGACAATCAAATATATAAAAAAATTACCAGCTTTTTGAAGGGCCAATATTTAATTCAATTGACTTACTACTGCCAGCTGGTTGCGGGCCAATATTGAATTCTTTGGAGACATTACTGGCAGCTGGTTCAGGCCAATATTGAATCATTCCGACTTACTATGAGAGCCAATAATAAGTTCCTCTGACTTCAGTGCAAACCTCACTCGTATTCAAACATTATTGGGACCACAATGGTACCATGTACATTGCATATTAACGTGTGAAGAAAACAAACCTTGTGCTCTTAAACCAATGTGCAAAAAAGAATATGCACAGTCTATTGCCTGCTGATTGAGGGCCAATAGGATTTACTATTTATTGCCTACTGGTTGAGGACCAATTGGATCTACTACTGCCTACTTATTGAGGGCCATTATTGAACTCTGTAGACTTACTATTGCCTGCTGAATGAGGGCCAATTTGACTCACTACTGCCTGTTGGTTGAGGACCAATTAGACTTACTACTGCCTACTGTTTGAGGGCCAATTTGATCTTCTATTTAGCCTACTTATTGAGGGCCATTATTGAACACTGTAGACTTACTATTGCCTGCTGGTTGTACGGTGGGTTAATCGCCTGTGGACCCCCATTAAAATTCCCTCTTGGGAAGAACTGGTGGTTTCCCTGGTAGTTGATGCCGTTCCCCGGTCCCTTCTGCCTCATATTCATGTAGTTAGGGGAGGGCATAGGCTGCTGGGCTGGGTATGGGGTCTGCTGACCGGGGTACGGAGACTGTCCCTTCATGGCCCCTGGGCTGGGGCTGTGTGGCATTGGACCATACTGCTGGTTAGGCATGCCCTAGAAGGGGAATAGAAGACAATTTGTTACATAAAGTGACAAAAACAAAAAAAGGAATGACAGACAGTGAACATGACAAATAGTACAATATTCCACAACAGATTTTTTTAATCTAACAGAAAAAAATCTCAGTTTTTTTGCATCTTGTTTCTACTCCAAAAAGAATATCCGTACTCCTGGTGAGAAACAACAGTGTTCCAGGTCTGGAAGTTCATCTGTGAGAGGGCAAGGCCATTTCCATTTTGCAAAGTGGAAAAGTGGGAAACTTGTGAAACAGCACCAGGTGCAATAGAGGCCATGACCTCTGTGTAATTCCAGGCCTGGGGTCGATTTCACAAAGCACCGAGATTCATCTTAAGATGAGTTATCAGTATTACCATAGTGATTTGTATTGTGACATCACTCTTTGCTAAGCAACTACGATGGATTTGGAGTTACGATCAATCTTAACTCTTTGTGAAATCGACCCCAGGTGTTCTCAAAAGCAGAACATTCCAAACTGGTGAACATTGTTAGGAGTAAAATCTGTTCCTCTTACCTGGTTGAAGTTGTTGGGGCCAGGATGCCCGGGGTACGGCCTCTTCATGTACTGTTGGGCATATTGCTGCTGGGCAGGACTCCTTTGCATCATCTGCTGCTGGTACATGGCTTGCTTGCCCATGTTGTTACCATTACCCATATTATTCATGAAAGGCCCACCCCCCTGATTCATGCCATACTGGTTATTGAAACCTTGCATTCTCATCTGTTGGCAAGAAATGGGAAATACGGGATGTTACAGGTCAAAGTTCAGAAAATCAAGACGTTTGTCTAGGACACTTTCCTTGTACCATTTTAAAGCAAAAATTCACTTTTTCGTCAACTTTACTGCAATATTGTGTCACCATCAAAGAACCAACAACTACTGTTTAAGTGTCTAAGAAGTTTATGATACCCTTACTGGCGCTCTCACCTGGCCATAATCGTTCATCTGTTGATTCTGTTGGCCCTGTTGCTGCTGCTGCTGCTGTTGCTCTTTTAGAGCTGTGACCGTCGCCGTGGCTGTTGCTGTCGCCGTAGCTGCTGCTGCAGCAACAACTGCTGCTGCAGCTGCTGCAGCAGGTTGTGGGAACTCGTTGGGTACGGAGGATTGCGGAGGACAGGGTCCCCCTGGTCCCATCTGACCTGGAACCTGTCCTGGATAACCACCCCTGATTGAAAAGATTGGACAGAAAGTTAGGGGGGAACCAAAGAGCCCTAGGGCAGGATTATGAATACTCCTTTAATGATCTAGTCAACTATTTTTGGGGACAACCAGAATAGAAATTGGGAAGGAAAAAGGGATTTAATATTAATTTAAAAGGTTAAACAGCTACTTGAGCAATTTTTTTTTAAGGGAATGCAATTTAAACTTGTTTATAATGTGTTTGTTTATCATTTAACTGTAATTTGGATAATTTTAAACGTCTGAATTTTTTTGTAATTATCAATCAAAAATTATTGCCCCGACCTCAAGGTTTTTGAAAAACTAGCTACACTTCTGCTGTGGACGGCGTGCGGCAAATGACAATACCTTGACGTCATTTGTGTGATGGTGCTTTGTTTATATACCTCCATGTTGCAACAAAGCGGCTATACAAAACAGAGCTCCCACAAATAACGTAACATGGGTGATAACGTAACAGGACTTTTTATGAATCTTTCTGAAAAGCACCAGAGAAGGGTATTTCTAAATGATTGTGGTTTTTTTAACAATTAAAATCTGTTTACTCTCATTTGAACTCAATTTCCTTATTGATTGAACACATTTTAAATGAATTTCAGCACAGATCACTTGCTGCCGTTTTCGTTCAAGCTGGTCTTTAAAGGCACTGGACACGTTTGGTAATTGTCAAAGACCAGTATTCTCACTTGGTGTATCCCAACATATGCATAAAGTAACAAACCTGTGAAAATTTGGGCTCAATTGGTCATTGAAGTTGCAAGAAAATAATGAAAGAAAAAACACCCTTGTTGCACAAATTTGTGTGCTTTCAGATGCCTGAAAAAGGCTTCAAGTCTATTTCAGATTCAAATATTTTAGTGAGAAATTACCTCTTTCTCAAAAACTACGGTACTTCAGAGGGAGTTATTTCTCAAAATGTGTTATACTATCAACAGCTCTCCGTTGCTCGTTACCAAGTAAGTTTTTAAACTAATATATATTTTGAATAATTACCAAACGTGTCCAGTGCCTTTAAGATAGTTGAAAAAGTCAAGTTCTTACCCACTGGGACCTCTATACGGTCCTGGCTCTCTTCGGTATGGTCCCATGCCCGGCATGGGCATATTGTATTGTTTATTCTGATTGGCAGCAGCCGCTGTGAATGGGTGTTGTTGCTGGGAATACTGGTTGTCACCTTGAGATAGACCTAGGGTAAAAGGAGACAAAAGGAGGGTAAAAGGGTAAAAGGCCCAAACTGATCACTCTTGAGTGATAATGTCTTTTTATTTGTTGATACTGAGGCAAATAAATGAACCTTGAACCTTGAAGCACAAAAAGTAGGTCAGCGCAACAAAATAATGCTTAACAGAAAAAAGTTACCAGCAAAACTACCATGTCATAAGTACAATTTGTGACTGGTATCCTGCTCATATCTGCTTAGCAAAAAATTGCTTAACAATATATTCTGCTTAAGCAGCTGCTCTATGAAAATGGGCCCTGCACACAAGAAATGCAGTTGAAATGTTTAGCTGGTATTGTGGGAGAGTGGACTTCATCCCTTCACTACTAAGAAGTTGGAGATCTAAAGCTGCATTTTCACTGGATTAAAATTTAACCGGTGTCCAAAATTGGATTATTTGACAAAGCTAAACTGATCGAGACGATGTCGAAACAAACCAAATGACTATATATAAACACACGAGGGCGCTACACCAGTGACCTTTAACCGGATGTGACAAAATGCATGACCTAGCTTGTGAACAATTGTTGAAGAGAAACAGGGCAAATAAACGTGAGAAAAACAATGCAAGCAAAGGTACGAAATTTGTTTAGGTTTGTATACCGCCGCGACAACAACATGAGTGTGAACATCACCAGTACATGCATGTCGTAGTTCACTTGCGAACACGGCTTTAATCTCACATAAGTATACCTGGGGAAGGGTTAAAGGTTAAAGGTTAAAGGTTAAAGGTTAAAGGCAGATGCATACCTGGTCCTTGTTGCATGGAGTTATTTGATAAACTGTTGCTTTCACTCGTTTGCGTAACCCCCCATACTGTTGTTACCACACTAAGTGATTGTTGTGTTGGTTGCTGACCGCCCTGTTGCCATGCCACTGATGAATCACTATTGTATCAACACCACAAAAATACAACATTAAGACAGAGAATGTGACATCCCAGCGTTCTCTCTTAACAGTGGTCCCCTGGCCAAATGCCAGTTAAAACACCCCGAAAAACTCACTCCAACTGGTCCGGCTGGCTAGTTCAGTGTTGAAAGCATTTCTACCCATTAGAATGGACAAAAGACAAAAACAGGAGGACTAGTGAAATGACAAGCTAACTGGTCCTGCTTGCCAGTCACTGAAAAAGGTAAAAAGCCAAACCCTGCGTCTGTCTTTCAATTCAGATGATACTTTTATAAATACCTAAATATTTTCAAAGGAAACGTATTCATATTTTGATCCATGGTTTAAATGTATTATAAAGGATTGACAAGGATACAAAACATCAATGATTAACTGTAGTCTGAAAGCTTGCTGATTATGAAGTTCATACTAGAAAAAAAATATCTGTGAAATATTTCATTCTGTCATATTGAAACTGCATCTGAAAACCTAAGACAAAACCACAACAGCTGATTTCAGTGGCCACAACCCAAGTGTTTACATGCTGAAAATTGTGCATGGTTTTTCACTATTTTCTCCAGACTTACAAGTACTCAACGGATTAAGCCCAAATTTTTCACAGGTTTGTTATTTCATGTATATTGTTGATCACTCAAAACATGAACGCTGTCTGCAACTATTTTGTCAGCTCTACCAATCCTGTATAATACCTTGTCATCAACAAGGGTTCATGGGTGAGAAGACGATCGCGTCAGAAGGGGAGGGGTTACAGAAGAAGCAGTTGGACTTACCCTGGGGGCACAGATGAGATGTTCTTTTGCATTTGATGATGCATCGGAACCGTACTTTTGCTCGGTGGGTCCCCGTTCCGATTTTTCTGGTGCCTCAGAAGAAGTAGGCGTCCAAGATCTTCACTCCAAAGGGATAATAAAGCTGGAGACACAGAAAGGAGAAAAAATTGCAAATTGAGTTGTGGATAAGAAAAATTCTTTACAATCACAACATCAAGTTCTTCTTGGGATTGACCGAGGATAAGTCAAGGTTCATTAGTGTATAGTTATTTAATACCAACTGTTAACACTCAACCCTCAAACTCTGGTGTTTCTAATCAGCAGAGTGTTGGGTTCAAGTCCTGGTCTTGACACTTGTGTACTTTTAAGCAGGACACTTAACCATTATTGCTTCGTCCTTCGGATGGAATGTAAAGCTATAGGTCCCGTGTGTTGTGTAATGCACTAAAAAGAACCAGTTATACTTATTGCTAAGAGAAGGGGGGTTTGCTCCGACGTTTCTGGCAGTGGCTGCTGAATGCGCCGCCGCACCTTGCAAACCCTAATAAGGTTCAACATAAATCGGTCTCATAATTAAAAAATTTCAAAAACCTGTCTTAAAATGTTTTTATTTGTTCAAGCTTCTTGAGTGCCTTATCGGTAGATATGTGCGCTAAACAATACTATATATTATTGGGAATTGACAAAACATGCAAGGATTGACAAATAAAAATCTTTGGAAGCATTGCCACATAATTTCAAACTAGCTTTCCAACCTGAAATAGACTAATTATAATTAAGAAAACTAGCCAATAAAGGACGAGTTTGAAATCTTATATCCGTGAAACATTACCGCTCTATGTGTGATTAAACGATTTGACACAAACACCATAAAATAACCTCAAAATTGATACGTTTTTTCTTGTGTGATGCCATTTCTAGAAAACATCTTGTAGAACTAAGAAGATTGCAAGTGCACCTTTAAACAGTCTAACCTTGAACTATTGCTTCTTCTTGCTAGACATTGAAAGCATTAGCAACAAAGAGGAGGGGGGTTTAAAGGGACTATTTGACTGACCATATGGTCCTGAAAGCTCTTGATTCAAATTCAGTTTTATTGTACACAGTATTTAATGGCACTTACAGAATACATACAGCAACTCGCAATCAATCACCGGAAACTCTCATAAACATATTGTAAACACACTAAACATAAACCAGCACATTTTTAAAACTACCTTTTCCTATTTTTTTTTGTCAGCAATTAATATTTCATAACGACACGAGATATTTATGGAACTATTCAGCTGTATAACAGACTCATATAGACCGGGTTAACTATAAAACTATTGTCATTATAATATTTGTAAATACATGTTTTTGTTTTTGTACCACGCTAGGATTCGTCTCCTAATGAATTCATTTGGAAATTGAGTGTATTGTAAATGAGGGGAAATTGTGTTTGACTTGTTGTCATTTTATAAATTATGCAGCTCAGTTCCAAGGGTTTCAGTTCAATTGAAAATGCACACTTTGTACCTAACAATAAATAAATATCAAACATTGTACAACTATAAAGCAGTTGGTCGATTAACTGCTCTAAAAATCTCAATAATTTCTGACAGGTGTTTAATATAATAGATTTTCCAGTTAACATGATAAAACAAAAAATAAAAAAATTGTATAAATTATAATTTATTCCAACACATGGCTGACAGTTCACATTCATCAAGATGAATAGTCAACATGTGTACATATATTAAAATTAAAGGTATAATAGTTTTATTATACAGAATTGGTAGAGCTGATAAAATAGTCACAGATAAGGTTCACATTTTGTGTGATTAACCATACAAATGTGAACATGAAATTACAAACCTATTAATGCATGGTGTGAGTCAGGAGAAATGAGTGCTACACCATGCACAATTTTCAGCATGTAAACACATTGTCCATAATTTTAGTTGTAACAAATGCAATCAGCTGTTGCAGTTTTTTGTATAAGTTTTTAGATACAGTTTTCTCGAATGTGACTTTCTTTCAAAGGGAAATATTTTGCACAAAAAAGAAAATGGTTCTGGTATGAAATTCAGTAAGCTTTCAGACTAAAATCAAACAATGTTTTTAACAAATCCTGTATAAAACCTTTAACTGTGTAGGGTGGAATATTTAAATTATTCAAAATTTTCCCAAAAGGAGAAAAAAGAAGAAGATATATATATATATATATATATATTTACAAACAATTTAAACTGGGGAACAAAAAGCGCCAGAATTTCATTTTTTACTTCAACAAATTCTGTATAAAACCTTTAACTGTGTAGGGTGAAATATTTAAATTTTTCTAACCATTCCCACAAGGAGAATTAAAAAAATATATAAATATACATTTACAAACAATTTAAACTGGGGAACAAAAGGTGCCAGAATGTCATTATTAAATCACAAGTCACACTCCAGCCCTTGCTCATCAAATATGACATTTCGCGGAGAGCCAGGGACTCAGTCCGCGAAAAATAATTTGTACTTATTCCCGCTCCGGCATGAACGACATGTGAATCACACGTTCATTATGCTAATAAAGGCTGGTTTGCTGGCCGCTGCCGACGATTATTGCCCTCCTGGACTATTGAACGATATTCACGTTGAATCGAAGATGACACGTATATGTGTAATATGCCAATCTATGATTGCCAATTGCATTCATTGATTGGACCCCCTTTTACATGTATACCCTACCTGGCCTGCTCTTGTTTTTCTTTTGCATGGGTAAATTTTACAAGCTAACTTATGGAATGAAAATGCTTAGTAAATAAATTGTGTCGTCTAAAACAAATTAAAATATAAAAATGTTGAATTTATAATTGATTGTAAAATCACATTTGTTATCTTGTATTACATAAATAAATAAAAAAGGTTAGACAAAATTACATTTCACAATAAATTTTGTAAATCATTTCACCTAATTTAAATCCTTGAATTCTGGAAATTGTTGCCATTATTTATAAAGAGTTACTTTTAAACCTATACAAAAAAACAAAAAAACATCCATACACATTTAGTTACATTCTCATGTTTTATAAAAGAACATTTTATGCAGATTTGATTTAAAACAAACCATTGCAACAGTTTATTGGTGAAGAGTATTTCGAGAAAAAAATAAATAAATAAATGAAAAAATACGCGATGAGAATTCTTGTAAGCCCCAATAACCTATATTTGCACTTGGTGGCCTTTACCAATAGCTACATAGATTTCACTCTGTATAGACGAAACACAAGGATACATGATGGATTGAGATTGAAATGCTCATGCATCTTACCCCGGAACGTCAGCGAGTAGGAGAAGGGGGGGGGGGGGTGTTCAAGTTGGCTGATGAAATTTTCTTCATTGAGCAAATGACACAAGGATAGATTACACAAGTGTACGTGCACATTTTGTAATGGAGGAAGCTTGACACAATACACCAGGATAGATTGAAGGTCGCTACAGCTTTATGTTAATAATGTAATTAAGACACATGGAAGGAGCTTCATATCTAATTGTCTCTAATTGACCCGTCTTTTACGGCAGTGATTTTCTGGTGTGCAAAGTCTACAAGGTGTGACAGTAAAATCTCAAGATGTATTCAACCCCAAAAATATATTCCCAACAAATTTATTGATCATTATTATGTTTGCTATTAAATACTGATTGTAAACAACTGTAGATAGAGTCTCCGTTTAGATTGGAGGATCCAAGAATGACATGAATGTCCTCTCTTGTGTTAAGTTTCCTTTCCCACACTTTACTGTTTCAAGTTTATTCAATGATCCTTTCTACTTGAATGATAATCACATATTGCTTACGTCTTCGTGATCTTTCCTCGTTCACACTCATCAGCAGATAGCCGAACAAGCAAAGTCAAACTTCCCCAAATTCACAAAATATAATCTGAGTGAGTTTAAAGAATAGTTGGTTGGATTATAATGAACCATCCGGTAGATTTCTATCTTGAGGTGGTTTGAAGAAGAAGAAAAAAACCGAGCAAAGCCAGAGAGAGAGCGAGGGACAGAGACGGTGAAAGCTCGTCTTGCAGAAATTGCTCCAGAAATTGGTGCTCTATATCCAGGACATCTTCTCCTTCAATTGGCCCTAAGGCACTGAGGCAAACCAGTGTGGAAACAGTACGTTTTACAACAACGAGGCAGTGTGGAGAGCTTGCCAGGACTGCTAGAGAAATCAACCAAATGTCATCGGGATTGGATGTCATGTAACTTCATTAGTGGCTCTACCGTTGGAGGAAAAAAGGTACCGGGCAAGAACTGGAGACTGGAATCTCTCACGCTGCTCGCAATCAGCCTTCCCTCCTATCCTATCTTACTAAATTCCTCTCCCTTAACACCCCCCCTAACTCTTTTCCAGTAAAAAGGTTACAGGTCGTGGTGATTTGATTTGTGTTAATTTCAGAGGGCCAAGCTGCACTAGAAAGTATCCCCCAGGGTACTGTATAACTTGACCCATCAACTTGATGACATATTCTCTTCCCAAGTGTGGTCTAACACAGGACAAAACAAAAACTTTGGAATGTCAAATGAAAGATGTTTTTTTTTTCTTTTTCTCCCTCTCTCTCCCCCTCTCTCTAAGAATTTTTGCAACGATACTCTTGTAAGTCTGGTGCTTCAAATGTTAACGTTTCCTTTGAACGCTGTTCTTGATTTAAAAAAGCAGACATTAAAAAGTCAAGTTAGCCTAGGTTGACTCATAAACACTGAAACAGTGTACAGAGAGAATATGTAGATACATTGTTATGATCTAAAAAAAAATAGCAGATCTGTTCCTTCAGTTCTGAGAAGGTTTAAATTTAACCACAGAGCTAGCAATACTTTTGTTGTTCATACACTGTAAGGACCAACTTACAGACACTTAGGCCGTGTCCGAATTAGCGGCTACAGCTACGGCTAGCTGTCTGCGCCATCATGTATTGAAGTATAGAACATCCTAAGCAACAGTCATAGCTGTAACTGTAGCCACCAAATTCAGATATGGCCTCACCTTGCGAGTTTCATTTAACAGAAACAGGTTACCAGCACAAAAACAATGTGAAGTATATGTACATTGACTGCAACCGGTACCCAGCTGATTCTAGCGAAGCTAAAGAATCAGTTAATCAATGTCTTCTGCAATCATTTAAAACAAGACAAGTGTCGAGTTAAAAAGATAGAGGGAGCTCTTTCCATGTACTGTATCACAATGCATGCCAAACAGTTGCTGAGAAAGCCAATTTATTAAGAGAAGGTGGCTTCCCTCATTCCGTATTTCTCGCAATTAAATTAGATACTGGACAGAAAGACGATACCAAGATGAGCCCCATGAAAAATAAAGCACCGTTTTGGCGACGCTTCTAACCAACCAGTTTGCAGAGAGCTACGCTCTAATTTTTCAAAGTGATTTTCCCCCGTCTCTCTATTTTGGAGAGGAAAATTGACAAATTGCGTGCCAGCCTTTCTAGCAATTTAGGGAAACTGTAAGTTGTGTCGGGGGCTAGAACACAGTAATTGTAGAAAATAAAATTATGATGTTTTCAGGACAACTAGGAGCAAAGTGGCTGATGGAATATCAACATCACTGCAGGGTTCGTGTCAAATAGACTTCAGCAACGAGGTCCAACAACAAATTTACAACTGCTCTTTATTTGTTGAATCTTTCTTAATTAAAGGGCGTGTACAACATGGATAATTGTCAAAGACAAGTATCTACACTGATGTGACCCAACATTTACATGAAATAACAAACTTGTGAAACTTTCAGCTAAACTGGTCTTAGAACTGATGAGAAAACAGTGAAAATCCCTATTATATGTTTTCACTGTTTTCAAACTTCGGAATTTATCAACAGTGGATAAAGACCAATTGTTTTAATCATTTCCTAAAAAACTATACCATTTCAAGTAAAACTATTTCAAGGGAAGTTATCCACCATGACCATCTTTATACCATGTAAGTTATGTGCAAATCTGTGAACATTATATATTAAATCTTACCAATGTTGTACACACCCTTTAACTGCAATGTATTACTTCAAAATTTTGGACAATAACAATCATTTTGTTCACTTCCATGCCAATTATTCAGGAAATAAAAACATACAAAATCAAAGGGGGGGGGATATTACGATGATCTACCAAAACAAGTTCAACCAATTAGATTCTTTTGAATAATTGAGGACTTCTGTGGTGAGTAAAAACCCAAGACCTGCAAAGCAATATCACCAGAATGAGCGAGGGAATAAACAAGATGCCAGCCATCCTCTAAACACGCCGACCAGAACGGGGACGATTCGGGAAGAAGAGGGAAAACAAAAACGGTTAGAGTAAGCAAGGGCCAGTTAGATGGAGGAAACACAATACGACAGTGCAAACAGAAAGTGGGAGAGAAGGGAATTAAGCGAAGAGACCTGATGAAGCTGCCCTAGTATTTGACTATTATTTTGTTGTGGAGATAGATTTAGACTGGTTCCAGACCACAATGAGAGTCAGTGTTTAGACAAAGACCGACAATGTACTACACATGCTCTGATTAGGTATTATTTGTGGGCCATCCAGAAATATATCTAGTCTTAATTAGCCGGTTAGCCCTCGTCTTAATTTGTCAAAGACTTTAACTCTTCAACATTTTTAATTAAAACACATCTCTTCCAACCCTCTATTTGAAGGTATGTTTGATCAACCAATCACAAGCGTGTTTTTAATCATGGTGGAACTATGCACAACATAACTGTGCACCTGTATAACAAGCATGATAGTTGGTCCTTGGGGGAAAAAAGTGGGAATATTTTATTGAGTAAAAGGTCTGACCTATTTGTACATCAGTGTTCTCCCTTAACAGAGTGGTCTGCTGGCCAAATGCCAGTTAAAACACCAACGGACCAGTCAGGATTCTATCCACATAGTCCTGGGCCCAATTTCATAGAGCTGCTGGGCCCAATTTCATAGAGCTGCTTAAGCACAAAAAGTAGCTAAGCACAACAACATTTCGCTTACCAGAATAAGGTTACCAGCCAAACTACTATGTCACATGTACAATTGTTGACTGGTATCCTGCTCATTTCTGCTTAGCAGACAATTGTTAAGCAATATTTTCTGCATAAGCAGCTCTATGAAATTGGGCCCTGCTGGCTAGTTTATTGCTGAAGTCTCGTCCTTCATTAGTTCAAATTACAAGTCCCACGCTAATGACAATGTTGAAAGAAAACCTGAAAATATGGACTTTTGAAAAAGCTGGTGGACTTGTGAAATGACAAGCTGACTGGTCCTGCTGGCTGGTCACTGAAAAAGTTAAGGGCAAACCATCAACCCTCCTGCATGTACAAATGGTATAGGCTTTAATAGACTTGTTAAGGCTATATAAATAATGATTTTTCGGTTTTTTCTGAAGGAAAAAAAAAATCAAAAAAAATCAGAAATCAGATTGAAGTCAGGAAGAATATCATGCCCGGTGTAAAGTCATATGGCACTATGACTGTTTGCATACAAAATTATTTGGATAAATAACCATCACGAGCTCAAAAAAAAATAAAAATAAATTGCCATCCTTCAGATGGTACACCATATTATTAAGTAAACAATAAATATTCCCTTTGCAGTGAGTTTGGTTATAAAACCACATCCACAAGTGTACTAAAAATGTAAATTCATCACAAACAAAATTGTGTTTTAGAAACTAAAAAGCGACATTCTTTCGTTTAAGTAAACAGACTTTCTAACAATGTTTTTCTTTTTTTATTCCGAGGGGTGGACAAAAGCTTACTGAATTACAGTCAGTAAAGGGAAGAAAAAAAATCTGTATTCATGTACAAGAAATATTAGGCGCACTTTGGTGAGATGCAGCTCAAATAACATTGCCATTGCTGGAGGGTGAATGCATACAAGAACCTGTGTGCAATAATCAATGGCTTGACTCAATGTAACTATATCAAAGCACTTACCACCAATAAAGCCATGTTCTTACTTTCTTGTTTGTAACATTCAATTTTAACATTCAATGCCTTGTAGATACATACTGATAGAAGAAATGTTCTTAAAAGTCAGAACCTTTGTGGTAAATCTTTACGGGCATAAACACGTTTTGATTTTATTGTGGCCAAGCAGTAGATGTTGCTGGAAGAGTCCTTATAAGCAATCAAACTCCAGTATTAATCAAACATTGGTTCGCCAGGACACTGTAACTATCCAATAAACCAGAACCCCCCCCCCCAATCATATCGCCACATCTCATATGCCAACTGAAAACTACCTGTTACGCATGGTTGATTCCCCGTAAAATCACTCTCTGATTGCTTCCACCATCATCCACTAAAAATATTCATACACCCCTCAAACGACATTAATGTTGGTCCATTCCAATTTGCAAACCAGACTAAGAAACAGCCTTCCGCTGTAATGTGAGCGCAAACGCTTCCTTGCAAAGATCTGTAATATCGTAAGTAACAGACGGACAACAAATTCCGAGACTCCTTTCTTAATGGAATAGAGGAGTTCCCTTCATAAACACGAGATTTGATTTGCTTAGGATGTTCCATTCTGGTCGGAGGGGAAGGAGAGGAAGACGGTGAGACGATTAAATCGGGAAATATGGGATCACTTCATTGAGGATGTTTGGCCGACTCATAAGACACGAGGCCACAATACCTCAGCCATAATTAGATGCGAGACAGGAAAAAAAAAAAAAGCCAGGGCCCACAATCTCTGGATGATATGGTAGGGCAGATAATCATTCTAAACTGATGATAAGCCACAAAAAGGCAGGGTGTCACATAAATCCCCCGGGTGGAAACAAATTTGTGCATGTCGTTTCTTTTCATGTGGTACTCTACGCTCAGTGGTGATTTACAAAAAATTTGTTGAATTTAAATGTGAGCATTATGTAGAGAACACTTTCTTCTATAAAATTGAGACTCGACTTCCTTGGAAAATTTAACAATGGACAAAAGTTAACTGAGTGCAAATGTGATAACTGGTCTTACTGAGCAAAACATTGACTGTTGTTAGGACTGTAAAAGGGTTTTTATTGAATCACGACTTCGAACCTAGAGTAAATGTAAATCACAACTTCAGGATATACATTTTTAAAAGAAAAAACTAACCATGAACATATTTTTATCAGATAAAAGTCTGGTGACAAAAAACCACTTGATCCATTGCATAAACAAGTTAGAAATATATTCACCAAATATGCAAAAACAAAATGTTTTCACTCCGTCAGATCAAATGAAAAAAATCTGTGGGAAGAAACTTTAATATTAATCATGAGATCAAGAAACAAAAGTCTGGTGAGTCTCCACAAATGAGATCAATAGACATGTCTCTTTAGAGTATTTTTCCTCCTTCGTCACATTCCAGCCTGGATTTATTGTGTCTTTTTCTTTGTGTGTTGTCAGAAACGCGGACAGGCTTTTTACCGAATCTGGATCACAAAGTAATTAATTGCCGATCTAACTTGACCGATTATTCTGTGTCTTTAGGGCATCTTGGTTGCAGTAAGCGTACACTCGTCAGCGCGCGCTCGGTCGCGAACCTCACCCATGGCGAAAATCAATTCACGGGCCGCTGCTCAAAGACATGTTAATAACCATAGAACAGAGAAAAAAATAAAAAAGAGAGACATATTCAGTAGAAGTAGAAGAAGATGATGAGGAAAAAAAAATATCCTCAAAAGATGACGGGGAGAAAAACTGGGGCGAGGGGACCCAGGAGAGTTACGAACAAGACAAAGAAATTTACATCGGGTGATCTTCTCAACACCTTAGGTTGGGTGACTGGCCGCTTACATCTTTTCTCTTCTCACTTGTCTTGTTTTCTCTATTTCTCTTTCCCAATCGTCTCTTTCCTCAAGACCTACTAGGAGTAAACATGTTTTGTTTTTACCTCGGAATAAGTTTTGGGAGGGGGGGGGGGGGGAAACTCTCGCCCTTTAGGGGTACCCTGGGAGGAAAGGGGGGAGCGGGATTTGACAATCTGGAGGTACCTATCTATTTTAGAATGATACAAAGGTCATTGACTGAGAAACGTTTCGCTTTCAAGGGACCTAGCTCCAGTAATTGATGGAGGAATCAGGGGGTATCTGTGACAATTCAAAGGCAGGGTACACCAGAGGTAATTACCTCTCTCTTACTGTCATGGAATAATTATCTAATGGTTGATACTTTGATGGTATCAAACTTCTTTCGATTTAATCATGGTCAAGATCTGACATCCCTGAAAATTCATCAGAAAATGGTTCTGAGTACAAAACTGTGGATATTCCCATTATGTAGATGATAATCTTTTCCATTATATGATTTTGTCAAAGAACAAGAGATCAGTAAATGTCAGTTCTTAATTTGTGTATAGAGGTGGGATTGATTTAATACCGCCCTCTTGTGTTTGAGCCCAAAATATCCTCCACATTTGCCTGACCGATATCTAACAAGTAGTTATCTCATTTGACCAAAGAGGAAGGAAATAAAAGACATGCCGCATTAAAATGCAGCTGGTGAGTAGGTTATTGACTCAAAAGTCTTCCTACACAACAAAAATCACAATAATTATTATCAAATCCATCAAAAACAGTCAGGAAAAAAAATACAACAGGTATGCGACACAACAAGGCTGTGTTAAAAGACACAACAAGGCTGTGTTAAAAGGAAGGCCACTTACTTGATTTACAGCTTCCCACTAATTGGGTCAGACCCTTATTTAGTTCTTCCCAATCATTTTTCTTTGTAATATCATTGAAGTCTGACAGGCATTTTGACAGAGCAGGTTGAATAAGGACAAATAAATTACCATCAAAATACTTTTCTTAATAGCGCCAACTGGGATTTGCAGTTTACAAAAAAAAAACCTTTCCTTGATGGTTTCTACATTAAGAGAAAAACACCTTGCCTTGAGGCCAAGCTACACGTATAATTTAAAAAACCAAATATACAAGAAAATAACATGTAATTTATAGTTATTTGTAAAGTACGTCACCTTTCATCTCTGAACATCTCGATATAACAAACATTTCTGAACAAATAGAACAAGGCACAGACATGTCTGGAAAAAAAAGTTGCCAGCAAAACGTGTTTTGCAAGAAACAAATTTCACCAGTAGTACTGCACAAGGCGTATGTGCTCTATTCTCTACATAGTCTGGGCCTATTGTGACGAGGTGTTCTATTTTCTTCACAACTTTGAGAAAAAGGAAGGAACACAAGTCATATTTCGTCCTTGACTTTTCCAGCAAAACTCAAGTCTCTCTAGTAATGAGATCTCCTTCAAGGCTAAAGTCAATTTCTTAGCTGGCATCTTGTCAACTTTTTTTTTTTTTTGGGGGGGGGGGGAGTGTCGGTGGTGTTGGTGAAGGGAATAACTGACTTGATTGACCTTTGCGGCACCAGAGAAAACCAGACAGAACAAGATTTTCGTTTGAGCCCTCACTCATGAAGCCCTCTGGCTTCTGTTGGAAGGAATTTGAAGTTTCAAACAAGGGCTGGAATATCCCCCTTGGGGTATCATATCCCCCTTGGGGTATCAACTGTATATCCCTTGGAATGTAAGCCAGTTGTACTCTCCTTTCAGTCAGCGCTCAAATTTAGTTTCATTCAAGTACACAGCAGTACCATGGAGGAACTGTAGTACTTCATTATGTGTATGATGTACCACATATTGATATGAAACTATACATGTACATGTAACTTTTCACAGGTTGTAAGGGGTCACTCAGAATGATTGACGTTTAAAAACTTTGCAAAAATTAGTTAGTGGCCTGGCGTTTCGATTCTAGCAGAGTCTTTCTCTAAGGGTACAAGAGAAAGACTTCTGCTAGGGTCGAAACGTCAGGCCACTTACTGATTTTTGCATTAATACCTTAGGTCCTTTTGGTTGGTAAGCAGCTTGCAACAACTATTTCTATTTTTTCTTTCACAGATTTTGATCTTTTTTGAATTTGTTTTGACCCACCCACACCAAATTAATTTTTTTTAAACATTGACAAACTATTTTACCCTACACACTGAAGAACAAAGTAATGCCTCAAATGAAGCAGATATTTTATATCAATGTTCTCCCAGCTCAGGTGCTGTCAATGGCTTTTCCTGGCTTCCAGCATGCACCTTGGTAGTTGAAACAGAAGGACATTTTTGCCTTCTCCACATCAGGCACAAAGAGTGGCTCTAGAAACAAGATTGACGGATAAAATGGACAGCACAGACATAACAGATGATCTGGGCATTTTTCATCTTAAAAAATCAGGGAACCCTCTTTAAAGGCACTGAACACGTTTGGTAATTACTCAAAATATATATTAGCATAGTTTAATAGTTTAAAAACTTACTTGGTAACGAGCAACGGAGAGCTGTTGATAGTATAACACATTTTGAGAAACCACTCCCTCTGAAGTAACGTAGTTTTTGAGAAAGAGGTAATTTCTCCCTAAAATATTTGAATCTGAAAAAGACTTCAGGCCTGATGCCTTTTATTGGCATCAGAAAGCACACAAATTTGTGCAACAAGGGTGTTTTATCTTTCATTATTTTCTTGCTACTTCGATGACCAATTCAGCCCAAATTTTCACAGGTTTGTTATTTTATGCATATGTTGGGATACACCAAGTGAGAATACTGGTCTTTGACAATTACCAAACGTGTCCAGTGCCTTTAAGTTGTAAACTCAATTTTGATTTACAGTTATTTCTGATGACCCACAATTGTGAAAAAAAAGATAGAAATATTTAAACTTTGATTTATTCTGAATACGGCCGACTATTTACTTGTTAGATTAATTTCTGTAAACCAGTTTGTTTTATCAAAATTAGCATCCAACAAGGGAAATCGGAATGAGAAGTCTGTAGGTGTTGATGGAAAAAGCCTAGAGGGGATTCAGTCTTGAACAACTCAACAACTGTATGTTTGAATTGAAAGACCTTTTTTTTCTTTTTCCAAGTTTGTTTGCAAAGCTAGTGTAGGTCAAATTCTGCAGTAGTCATTGCTCAGTTAAGGTAGGTTTTTTGGACAAGCTCCAGGAATTTCTCACAAAATGTGTTTTTGGTGTTTCTAATGTCTGGTGTCCGATATTAAAGATGTATTGTAACAGACTGTGCAAGTCTCACACGTATTCAAACAGGGAATTGTTAAAGAGCGTTTTTTCTTCTTTCTTCACGCATTAAAGCAAGGTACGTGAGAACAAAGTGGTCCCCAAAATGTTTGAATTCGTGCGAGACTTGCAGCAACAACAGGGAAAATACAAAAAGGATCCTTGAGCTTCTAACACTTCATTTAAAACTTCAACTTGTCAATCACAATTAAGTGAAGTTCCCGTGGCAATACAGATGTGATAAAGTGTAATTGGTACTTCTGTCTCTGCCAAATGATTCCCTCCCTGAACTGGTTACCAGGGAAGATTCCACTGCGGTATAAAATGCCAAACAACTCTCAGTGCATTGATTACATCGGTACAATAATGTAGCATAGCACAGCATGAAGTTGGCTGGATGATCGAAATGCCTTCTATCAGACAACATGTGGCAACAAATGTGTGTCTGCATCAATTCCATCCATCATTCATTAGGATAGACTGATCGAATGTTTTGTACATTTGTTACAAAATAACGTCTGATCCAAAAGTGGTTTTAAAATCTGACCTTTCCCACAAAGTGTCTGTGATTCGAATGGAAATCAGTCTTCACTACCATCCTGCTTGATTCTAAATATAGATAAATAGATATGCATCAGTCTATCTGCGTGATACTGCGGCAGAACAACTGATTGTGACGTCGCTATTGAACCATGCTCTTCACGTGAACATGTGATTTGGTTTGGTAAAATCCCCACAGTATAAAATTCCTCACGGATGCTTCCTTAATGATCGCCGATTACAGAGTCCTGTAGCCCCATCAGTAATTGGCCACGCGATTCGTTGGTTATTATCTACGCTGGTTATTATCTACGTTGGTAGTTTCTACCTAGAAAGCCAATTTGATTACATTTGATATCTATACTTGGAAGTCATCAATGGATTGCCTTCTACACAGCAAAGGGCAAGGACCTCCAGTCAATGCCGCCATCTTTGTCTGAATCCCTGACTACAAGACATTCATCCACTACTACTCAGACCATTTTGGTCTAATTCCCTGACTGGTTAGGGGCCAGACTACTTTGTGATTATACTACATCTTTATGACTTTGAATATTTACAAGCTCTTTGATTCACATAATTGGGATGTATTCAGTACATTTACTTACACCTTCTCTCTTTCAAAAAGTTAGTTTTACAGATTAAACCTCACCGGGTGTCAAATGTTCTTACCAAAACCTAAATCTTATTAAGAAACTTATAACAACTGACTGTACCTCTGGATAATATTTGCACTATAAAAGTATTACCTAACCCCAAAAATGTGTTTAAAAATTGCTAAGGAATATCTATTTTAAAGGGTGTGTACAACTTCGGTAATCGTCAAAGACCAGTATCCACACATGATGTGACCCAACATATACATGAAATAACAAACCTGTGAAAGTTTAAGCTCAATCGGTCTTCGGAGTCATGGGAAAACAGTGAAATACCCCATTATATGTTTTAACTTTTTTTCAAACATCAGATTTTATCCTGCAGGATAAAGACTATTGTTTTTCTCGTTTCCTAAAAACTATGGCATTTCAAGCAAAACTATTTCAAGGGAAATTTTCCACCATGACCATTTTTACATCATGTAAGTTATGTGCAAATCTGTGAACATTTATATTTTCAATCTTACCGATGTTGTACACACCCTTTAAAGGTATTATAAAGGATAAAAAACATTGCTGTATAATTTTGGTTTGAAAGATTAATAATTATATACAGAACAATTTTTTCCCTGTAAATATTCTCTCTGAAATAAAGTCAACTTCGAGAAAAATGCATCTAAAAAACTATTACGCAAAACCGCAGCAGCTGATTTTGGTTGTTACAATCAAAGTTAAAGGCACTGAACACGTTTGGTAATTGTCAAAGACCAGTATTCTCACTTGGTGTATCCCAACATATGCATAAAATAACAAACCTGTGAAAATTTGGGCTCAATTGGTCATTGAAGTTGCAAGAAAATTATGAAAGATAAAACACCCTTGTTGTACAAATTAGCGTGCTTTCAGATAGGAATAAAAGGCTTCTGGCCAGAAGTCTTTTATTATTTGAGTGAGAAATTACCTCTTTCTCAAAAACTACGTTACTTCAGAGGGAGTCGTTTCTCACAATGTTTTATACTATCAACAGCTCTCCGTTGCTCGTTACCAAGAAAGTTTTTATGCTAATATATAGTTTGAGTAATTACCAAACGTGTACAGTGCCTTTAAGGACAATGTGTTTACATGCTGAAAACTGTGCATGGTTTTTCACTGATTTCACTATTCAATTTTCACAGGTTTGATATTTTATGTATATGGTTGATCACACAAAATATGAATACTGTCTGCGACTATTTTGTCAGCTCTACTAATTCCGTATAATACCTCTAAATTTCATGAGTTTATTTCAAATTTGCAAAACCGCAATTTGTATCACACTGTTCTGACTGATGTCATTCTTATTCCAGACTCTGCTGTGAGATTTTCTTTCTCCGTAAACAAATCGCATAACCAAAAAATCAATTGGGCAAATAATTATGTCTTTGTGAACTGTCCGTGTTCGCAAATTTGTGGAAAGACTGTGAAGGTTATAATAATTTTCATTACCGCTGGGTTAGTGGCTACCTAAACACTGCAAGTGATTGTAGCAATGATTAGGATTGTTATTCTGGCTTTGAATTTATGAAGAAGAAAATAAATATTTGCTTTCAAACACGGCCTTGTGATACAGCGCTTTTTGTTTGTTTAAGGGGACTGTAATTTAAATATCTTTGAAAACTGCTGTGTTTTTTTGTATTTTTTAGTTAGAATAATTTAAGGCTTGTATTCACCACAAAATTGGTTTTCTTAAAGGTATTACACTGGATTGGGAAGTATAAAAATCATCATTGTTTAATGTAAGTCTGAAAGCTTACTGAAGTTCATACTGGAACCATTTTTTCTGTGAAATATTTCCTACTGAAATGAAGTCATATTTGAGAAAACTGTATCTGAAAATCCCCCCAAACCAAAAAAAACATTCAGCCGGTTTCGGTTTTTACAACCAAAATTAAGGACAATGTATTTACATGCTGAAAATTGTGCCTGGTTTTTTCACTATTTTCTCCTGACTCACACAACCGAATAAGCCCGAAACTTTCACAGGTTTGTTATTCCATGTATATGATTGATCACACAAAACATGAACACTGTCTGCGACTATTTCATCAGCTCTACCAATCCTGTAAAATTAATACATGGAACAGTGACCTAGCCCCCTCTAAGACTGTAAGATTCTTTGCCAAGAAGCTATTCAAATAATTTCCTTCAGTTCCTGCAATCCTTTACCATAGTGTTGAAAGAGTCCATCAAATATCCAAGCATAAACGGCACCCCAAAATTTCTCTGCAAAAATGCCCGACTAGCTAAGAAACCAGATTTTAAGTTTTAGACGCAATCCTGGCAATTTTTTTTAATTTTCCAGTTGAGCAACAATTTCAAGTAAGAAAATCCTAAGAAAATGGGTAAGTTCAACTCGCCATGGAATGAACTAATTCAGCCCATTCTGATAATCAAATCTCATAACGCTGTATAGTAGCATGGTATATTTATACACAAGGAGTAGCAGTCCACAACAGCTTTCAAGGACGAACGGAAAAACACAATTTATCTCTTGACTCCACTCCGTGGTGTGAAGACTTATATCATTCTGTTTTTCATGAATTCATAAACATTCAATCTAACCTGTCTATCATGACTGCTTGAACTTGTATTGAATTCTAGGATGACCGGTAGAGCTTTGATATTAAATACAACGCAACAAAAAACAACGTCAGCCGCGAGTGATTTTAACAAAAGAATCCATTAAAAGGTATTGTACAGATTCAAAGAATAGGCCTTAAACACATCATTGTTTAATTTTAGTCTGAAAGCCTACAGATCATAATATGAAGTTCATACTAGTATCCACTTTTATCCACATTTTCTGAGAAATGGTTCCTCTGAAATGGAGTCATATTCAAGAAAACTGTATCTGAAAACCTAACAAAATGAAATGCAACGGCTGATTTCAATTGTTACAACCAAAATTAAGGACAATGTGTTTAAAGGCACTGGACACGTTTGGTAATTGTCAAAGACCAGTATTCTCACTTGGTGTATCCCAACATATGCATAAAGTAACAAACCTGTGAAAATTTGGGCTCAATTGGTCATCAAATTTGCAAGAAAATAATGAAAGAAAAAACAAGATTGTTGCACAAATTTGTGTGCTTTCAGATGCCTGAAAAAGGCTTCAGGCCTGAACTGAAGTCTTTTTCAGATTCAAATATTTGAGTGAGAAATTACCTCTTTCTAAAAAACTACGTTACTTCAGAGGGAGTCATTTCTCAAAATGTGTTATACTATACTATCAACAGCTCTCCGTTGCTCGTTACCAAGTAAGTTTTTATGCTAATATTTATTTTGAGTAATTACCAAACGTGTCCAGTGCCTTTGAATGCTGGAAATTGTGCATATTTTTTTCCCTTCATACAGATTCAAACAACGGATTAAGCCCAAATTGTCACAGGTTTGTTATTCCATGAATATATATTTGATCACACACAAAATGACACTGTCTTCGACTATTAATTGTCACTGGCTCTACCAGTGACTGTATCATCCCATATATTACATTCTGAACATTGTTGTTTTTTATGAACAGTGTAGTTTTCATTTCAAAGATAATTTATTTATTTTTCCCCCTAGAAATGAACATGGCTGTATCCTACACTATATTACTTTGCCAAAATTTGGTCGGAAAATGAGCAACACGTATGTATGTAAGGGTTTATGGACATCGCAACAAACGACTTCAACAAATACAACACCGTTGAATTATTAAATACTTCAACGACAAGATGAGAATATTTCAAAAGGTTATTTGGAGTTCTTCCACACTTTGAATAAAACATTTATCTCATTCTTAAAATTAAATAAATTCTCTTTGTGGATTGCAATACTGGCGGGTTATGTTTATCAGACCAGGATTAGTTGCAGTTTTTTTTTTTTCCCTTTCAAAAATATAGAATATTCGTCCGAAATGAAGGAAAAGCTGTACAATCTGAGCACTTTAACACGATCAATTAATATATCTAGATCCTTTACATCATCAGGGAAAATGTCTCAATCAATCACATAGACCTTAGACCCCAAGTATGTAAACATTGTATACAACGCATTATCACCCAATACAAGGTTCACTATGTAATACCTGACATGAATACTGCCACAAAATCAGTCATAAGCAAACTACTGCCCCTCAAGGGTAGTGTCAAGTGATAAACCCCCCTGTGCTGATAATGGAGCAGGCCATCAATCAACTGCAACAATGTGACCTTTGAGTTATGGTTCTACACACAACAAGAGAGAGAGAGAGGGGGGGGGAGCTAATGAATATTCATGACTCCTATCCAGCCACTTCCTAAATCCACCATGGTATGTCTGCCATTTCTTTGTTGGGTATTAAAGGGGCAGTCTCAGCTTGAAATATATATTGACCCATCCATGCTGATAAGTGTATTGTTGACACACCAGATGTGTTGAAAGGAATGAACAGAGTGCATGACCTTTGAACTAACTGAACAAGGGCCTTCTATAGATCATTAGAAAACCAGATGGAAAAAAGATTTAGCAAAATGACATTCAGAATTCAACTATTGATAACTATTACATGAACAGCACTATACTATCCAGTTCATTACTGGTAATAATTATATGTACAACACTGGTATCCAATTCATAATTGGTAACAATAACATGAACAGAACTCAGGTATCCAGTTCATTATTGGTAACAAATACGTGAACAGTAAATGGTATACAGTTCATTATTGGTAAAATAATATGAACAGCAATGGCATCCAATTCATTATTGATAACAATTACATATGAACAGCACTGGTATTCGGTTCATTATTGGTAACAACTATATGAACAGCAATGGCATCCAATTCCTAATGGTTGAAGTGAGACAGTGCAATAGACAAGAGAATATAAAAAATAAAATCTACAAATGTTATCCCTTATCAGACTCGGGTCTCTTATTATCTTGGCAAATCATTTCTTGGATGAGGGAATCTTTTGTATTCATCAAGCTATGTAATTTCAGGGGATGATTACAATGACTACTTCAGTGCATTAGAGTCTCTCAACTTACCAAGTCTGAGCAATCGACGCAGGTCACTGTGTTCAAAGTTTGCCTCAGAGTTAACTGCAAAACAGACTATGTCGCACCTCCTCCCACACCTCCCAAAACTCACAGGGTCCTTCGCAAAACTATCAGCCAAAATGTAAAACTAGCAGACCCAGAGATAGTGCTGTCCCATATTTAATAAATCTTTCCAACAAAGTAATTGTTTATTTTTTAAACTTGTTTTTTGCCATTAATTAATTTTATCTCTCTCAGATTTTAATGTCAAATTTTCTTTAAAGTTATTGAAATATCGTGTTGTGTCTTGTTTTTTTAACTAAAAGCTTGATTTCTGTATTTTTAAACCTTTTTTTTTTCGAAAAAATGTTGCAATTCAGCATGTGGCTGCTTATGACTTGTAAATAAAGTTTGTAAATAAACCATTCTATATAAATGAAAATAAGCTGCAAGCACATAATGTATGTTGTATCATTGGTAATTGTCAAAGACCACTATCTCCACTTGATGTGATTCAACATACATGAAATAACAAACCTGTGAAAGTTTAATCAATCAATCAGTCATTGGAATCACGAGAACACAAATTCAAATTTTCCTCTTATAAGTCACAACTGCCAACAATATTCAACCTCTGTTAACAGTCAACTCACAATTTGTTGACCGATAAAAGCACATTTACATCCGAAATATCCCCCATCAATCGTCAATACTGTAGGAATTAATTTAATTGATGATTTTTTTTACCAATTTAAAACAAATGAATGCATCCCATATGCCATAGTTACAATTCTTGCAGGTACTGGTACAACTGGAATAAAAAATTGAAATTTAAGTGTTATATAATAAAAAATAACACTTAAAATAATAATACAAAATTAGTTAGAGTTATGTTTATCATCATCAGCCAGACAGTTTGTCTGAAACAATTTTCTCGTCTTTAAAATAGTTAAGGTAAATAACTCATGAGCAACTCTGGTCTAAAGATAAGAATCAACTTATGACCCATTTTTAGTAGTTGATCAGTTGATCTCAACTGTACAAGTCTAATAAGAGAAAATTAACAATCCGATTTGCATTCTACAATCATTCTAAAAATCAAGACAGAAGAATCTTTGACCCCAATAAAACGGATCTAAGCTAGGAAGGTGTGTGTAATGACAATATAACGCCTCGGTTTTTATTAAATACGGAACCCAACCACAATACAAACATTTCTATCTATTCCAATATATTTGGTACACTCTGAGGAATCAACAACATTCGGCCACTTCAAAAATAAAATGTGGCTACTGTACTAATGTTAACCCCTTTTCTGACCTGCAAAACACCAAAGGATTTTACAAGGCAAGAGAAAAAAATAATACAAATCTGCATTAAGTGTTTTCCAGATTTAAAACCCCCCCCCCCCAAATTCAGCCCACAGAGTATGAAACGCTCTCTCTATGTAGGCCTACATGTAAGTACTAGATATGGCCTCCAGAATCACCCATAAATCAAATATTTAGAGGATTTATAAATTGACATGTATATAGATTAAATATTCTTAATTTGTTATGATTGAAATGCTTCCAAACACAGCATTCAAAGCAATAGGGTGTAAATTATATAATCGATGTACTCTTTCTCTCATTTTGTCTTTACAAAGACCATTAACAATGTTTTATATCGATGTGGCCACATAACCAGGGTCCTCTTGAGTACATGTATGTGTTAGAATTTACAAGATGGTCCAGAGATTACCAGGTTGCTAAGGGACTCCGAAGTACTTAACATGAAAGAGGGTCAACCTAGGTATACATAATAATCCACAGGCCATTTCAAAACCACCATTGATACAATCCTTCATGGACGCCGAATCCTTCAAACCCGCCATCCTTGATACAAAGACCCGCTGTACAAACTCCCTATGCCCTATGATCCCTCAAATATTTACATCATTAGTAGACTCAAAACCTCATAGTCCGAGACAGAAATCATTGCTTAGAATTATCCCCGATGGTAACTTTAACATACACCTAAAATAATCACAAAACAAGAAGTCGATATTGTTTTTCCTGAAGCCACTGAAATCCAACACACGCTAAATTTGCCTGAACTAATCCTACACTTCAATAACAAAGAGACCTGTAAAAAAAAAAAAAAAAAAAAAGCTTTAGCATATTCAACTCAGTAAGCTTAGAAGAAGAAAAGAAAAAAAATACCTGTGAAGATCATTTCCATTTTAACCAGTCATGGAATAATGGAGCATTCAAAACAACTGACACAAAAACTTGTAATACAGAAAGATCGTTTGAAACTTTTTAAAGGAAATCAGCCATGCATCTTCTTCAGGTACAAAGTGTGCAATTATTCCACAGCAAAAAAGGCAAAAACTTTGTTTACATTCAGCCTATTCACGCCTGAAACAACAACCATGAAAGTCCTGTATGTGATATTTTTAAGCTACTGTAGCGATAGGTGAGGTACTTGTCAAAAAACACAAGTTCTGTCAAAATAAAGTGCGATTTGAAACGCAATATGTTTAGCATTCAACTGACAAATTTTGCTGCTCCCAAACCCCAACTCCCACTTACAAAAAGGAAATTAACAAAGTAACAACAGCCAAACAAAAACAAAAAATTTGAATATTTTAAAAAGGCGTACCCTTTAAAGGAATAGGAAACTTGCTCATTTGGAGGTAGCTGTGCCATTTTCACAAGCTGCCGAAGTACATCAAATTAATAAAAATCAATGAATTGTTATCCCTGCAAAAGATTGTAACCCCTTAAAGGATGAGGGAAAAGTTGGAAAATATAGAAACTGGAGGTTGTTTTGTAACCATTGAAGAGAGCTAAGCCTTTATAGAACTCACATAAAATTAAAAACAAATAAAAACCAACCAAATATGCAGTCATTCGCACCAAACTAGTTGAGCAGTACTAAATCTTTTCGCTAAGTTCTGTGACAAATTAAATGACACCTTCAAGTGCAATGAAGCAGGTATACAAAAATACATATAAATATATAATAAAAAATTACTAAAAATCTCATTTTGGGATTTACTGAATAGAAATTTGTATTTTTCTGTTCCCGTTCTTCACAATCTTTTCAGAACTGAATGAAGTTGTTGGACTTAATAATTGTCCATGTTGCTCGAGGCATCGAACTAAAAACAACCTTTTAACAGAGAGAGAAGCAACAGAATAATATAACAAAGAATTTTGTATTCTTGGGACTCTTCTTTGAGTCTTGTAATAACTTGATCTAAGAGTATTTAGGTTGACTAGAGTGACATTAAATACATGCTGAGGCAATTACAGCTAAAACGCATTGAAAATAACACCCACCCAATTACCTATGCCTTTCAAACACAGAACTGCAAATGATAAAAACTCTTAATGCCCCAGCCCCAGGCTGAAAAAAACAACAAAATTATGCTAGGTGTCGATAATTTCAAATATACTCCCGCCCACCTGGGTTGCACCTGTGTTATCTATTGTTATTTGTTGTGTACTTGTTTACTTAATGATATAAACAAACATCATGTGTAACTTGGTTGGCATAGCAAGTCTATTCCTACCTCCATGATATAACACACACACAAATAATTAAGGTAGGCAAAGTAGATAGGCTTGCATAAAAATCACATCTAAAAACCATCGCTGTCTTTTCATTGTTAACATATGGGCATGTTGGTAATTACACTTGTGTTTTGAACGATTAATTGTCTTCACATATGAATTATTGCCAAATGTAAAGGACCGGCAATATAACACAGCTATGCAGTCATTGTATTTATTATTAACTCCTTCTGTTAGTTGTGTGTGTGTGTGGAGGGAGGGAGGGGAGGGGGGTGGCATAGGCAAGAGAATCGCCCTGGGATGCGATTGATTTTTTATTTGTTATGAGGCATATCTCCAGTAGAGCATACTCAAAACCAAGGTGACTAGAACCAAGTTCATCCAACGCTAATCATAAATAATTGATCCAGGTTATTCTTCGGAAGGGAACCATTTTGGACAAAATATTCAAATCAAATCATAACCTTCAAATTCACAAGAGTGTGCTTTTATTTCCCATGGAATACACATTTCCAGCGCTCTTACAAAAAACCCTTTTGATTCTTCCCACTCTCCTTCTACATATATTAATGCTGAGGAAATATGAAATATCTGTGTCATTTGCAAAGGATTGTAAAATCAACTTGAAATGACAAAAAATGCAACTCTGGTTTCAAAATCAATTAATGTGGCTTATTCTGTGAAGATTCCACAAAAGGCCATACGCAAAAGCGCCATCTTTAAAACATGCCGCAATGCATCTTGGGAGATCGAGTACAGTTAAAAAATTAACCGAACTGCCAATATGGACGCCGTGCTATAGTTTACATGTATCTGTGCCAGGTTTTATTGTTGTGTACCGCATTGCTTCAAAATCAGCACGCCATGATGGTTTTGGAAGTTTATTACGGAAGTCATCGATTTACTGCAGACAGGGCAGAATTTTTTTTTCTAAGAATAAGACATGTTCTCGTTCTCATTCTCAAAGTTCAGGAAGTTCCTGAAAGGGAGTGAAAAAATTGTTTGATTTAATTCTAAGAATGTTTTCCCATTGGAATTTATATTTCGTGGCCCTTGATATTTTGTTTGTGCATTTACTGTGCTCCTCTACAGTGCTTGATGCCAACTTAAGATGCTACAAAACACACTCCTTCTCCGACGACACAATTAAGCATAGTCTTTCCCATGGTGCCTTGAGAGAGAATTTACATGTAAGTACCGTACTTCCCTCAGTATGAAGGAAACCACCCACAACGGTCTACGATGTGAGAAAATGGTTATGTGTGGTAAACAATTAACTCCCAAGACATTGTTAGGGGTAGGTTTATGATCCTACATGGTTTTCCTGCCTGTAAGTCAAAATAGACAAACAAAGGGGGTGTGAATTGCCCCCTTGGGTGAGCAATGAAAGAAACCCCCTACTATGGGAATATACAGGTCTCTTTTTATACATGAAGTGATTGGTGGGCAAGTTGGACCATTCACTAAAAAAGGTGAATTTAAACCATGTCAATGAAAGGGGGCGTTTTTATCTGATCAAAAAATTGCCAACTAAAATTCTGTTATTAATGACTGAAAATATTTTTAATGTACATAAATTCCCCTTCCTTTTTAATCTGCATAAAAATATTTTTAGGAAATCAGAATTTATTTTAGAGGCACCATCAACAGATAAAACACATACATGAAACGGTTGAAGTGTCCTGCCCGAATATAAATTGCGTGGATCATAAAGCAATTGAGATTTCTACACAGGGTTCAATGCCATCTGCTTCGGTTTCTCCCCCTTCTCTCTCTTTGTTGAATTCATTTCACTTCCCCTGCAGTTTTGATAACTACCAAACAGCTATTTCATGTGCAATTTTTTTCTCTTGTTCATATTGTAAATTCTCTGTGTGAATTTAGTGATGCAAATTGGGTTTTTATTCAATGAGATGTAACACTGCAGCACAGTGAAATAATGAGACAAATTCAAAACCTAATGAGACAAATTCAAAACCTACTGAAACTCATTGAATCAGATTAAAATGGTTGATATTTCAATCAATGTTCTCCAAGCATTAATCTATAATTACAGTCAGATATTGTTAATTTTTTTATTCACTTCTAAGGTTTCAACGTTTCAATGACATCGTTGTTTTGCTTTGCATGTTTAAATGAACATTATGAAGTATAGGCTCGAGTGATAGATGATTAAAATGGGTTGGAATAATTGTTGATCAGTAATTTACAAACACAAATATAAAACATTCTCCTGTCTTCCTAAATAAATTAACAATTGACTATATGATCTATTTCAAATAGTACACCAACATGATTTTTCCGTCTATCAAATCCCGTACGGAAAAAATCCCACAACCACCGAAGATATGAACCGTAAAATGTAGACAGATGTGACAGTTTCCCCTTTATTCCATCCAACCCTTCCAAAAAAAAAAAAAAAAAGAACGAGGGGAAATAAGCTGCCGTCTGCTTCTGTAGTATTGCCTCGATCAGCAATCGACCCTACAGTGTTTTCCAGTACAGCACCGACCAACTGTCAGGAACAATAGGGGTTGGCTTGGGCCCTGGTAAATGGTCAGAGTCAGGGAGAAAGCCTGGCCTGACCTTCCATGAGACATAAAATATACAAGAAGGATGACCATGTTTAAAGCCCTGCCAGTGTTTGGAGTCCTGTACAAGCCGTACTGTGCCTGCACTCTGTACACGAATCTGTGTAGTCCTGCAGGGGCATTGGGTCCATTGTTTTCGGCACGTGGTTCGAAGCCGTCGCGTTCAATAAGCCACGACATCCAAATCGCACGTGTGCTGTGTTGAGTATGCGTCTAATTAGAATATCCAACTCAGACATGCTCGTTAGTTTATTGATGCTAATTAATTGAGGAAATTTTTGATCCCTTTTGTGGTAATCTTTCTTTATAAGGTAATGATGTTGAGGAAAGATTTACTGTGAGTGCAAGCCAGAAATGTTCAACTTATTGTTAAAGCACGGAACAAGATTTAAAGAGTACAAATTTCATAAAAAGGATTTTAAAATATGTGCAACAGCTAGAAGATAATTTTGTATTTATCGAAGCAACCTAAACATTTTAGTGCATGTTAATTTACCCAAACGTTCATGTAGCGTCGTAGTGTGAATATAATCCAAGTGCAAATCCATTTCTAAATTAAAAAAATTGCTTCAAATTGACAATTTCAATCTCTGCTCGAAATTGTTGCATCAAGAAATAAATAATTTCTTTTGAAAAACAATCAGCAAAAAGAAGTCAAGTCAGAAAAGAAAGCTGACTGCCCCAATAATTTTTTCTCAGACGATTCTGATTCTGATTCTGATTCTGATTCTGCTTCTGCTTCTGCTTCTGCTTCTGCTTCTGCTTCTGCTTCTGCTTCTGCTTCTGCTTCTGATTCTAATTCTCAGTGTAAAAAAAGAAAGGAAGAAAAAAAAACACACCTGCATTGAAAGCACATCAATGCATTAAAATACCAACTCAGATTCTTGTGGTTTTTCACACAATGCAGGATTTCACAATAGTCACAGTTAAATGCATTTGTGGCTGATGAATAAGTACTGGAAGTGGTGACTCCACTGACCAATCCTTAATAATGGTGGGAAAACTACAGGGAAATATTTCCAGAATAAAAGAAATATTGTAATGTGGCATCACACTTTGCTTGGCAATTAAGTTTGATACACACTGAAGATTAATCTTGTCTCTTTGTAAAATCGGCACCAGGTTTATATTGTATATTGTAAAACCAATGTTCTGCCGCTTTCGATATAACATTTGAAAATGTTAAATTTGACATTTAACAGTGTCGGTTGTAAGTGACTTCCATGACATACAGAAATAAAAGCCGTTATTTTAAATTTTGCTTACCGGTAGGCCAGAAATAAATATTAACAATTTGACAATGTGTATGAATGGATGTACACAATGCACAGTCACAGTCAAAATATCAACAACACTGCACAATGAAATAAAATCAATAAGTAGCATGACAAGATGGTCTTGCATTTCATTAAGCTATAATGTATAAAAAGACTAAACCCATTGTGTTTAGCATGAACATCGTTTGGCAATTAACAAAAGGATATTAACACCTCAACGAAAAAAGACCAATCCCTAAAGATAAACAGGAAACCTTGAATGGTGGCGTTAATTATCAACATGCACAGAATAATTATGAGGAGTATTAGTTACAGCGGTAACCCAAGCAGGCTACCAGGGAATGAGGAGGAGAAGATGACAACGAAGAGATCAAGGCCCTCGGTGTCATGACGGCCTTGAAGGTAGAGATAGGCAGAGGTTGGTAAGTGACGTATATGCAGATTGGCTGTGTGCGTCAAGGGGGGGAGACCGCGGTCGTCTCCACGGTAAACGAGGTGTCGTTGAACGCCAGAGATTCATTGGGGGAAGGAAGATGCCGTAGCATGGTAAAGATGCATGATTCAAGTGCGAGTGTGTGTACAGGATCTCAATCCAAAACCAAATTGAATTATCCTTGAGGAATGTCATTTACCATACTGATTTCTCACCCTATGGATGTAAGAGATCATAAACAAATATATAAAAAAAACTCTAGTTGGCCCCACAGCTTTTCTGCAGCTATATTCTGTAGCAATTCAGCAAACCCTTTGTATTCAGATTACACATTTTAATGTAACAAACCTATGGCTGTTCTGCGGCAATATTCTGTTGCAATTCTACAAACCCTTTGTCTTCAGATTACAAGAAGACATGAATGGATGAGATACATTTCTACTTCACAAATGTCATTCACATTTTACTGTAACAACCCTTCAAAGGGAGCGTTCTGCAGCAATATTCTGTAGCAATTATACAAACCCTTTGTATTCAGATTACAAGATATCAATGCTTGATATACATTTCCACTCCACAATTGTCATTCACTATACTGTAACAGACCTTAAAATGGCTGTTCTGCGGCGATTTTCTGTAGCAATTCTACAAACCCTTTGAATACAGATAATGATATATCAATGGTTGAGATACATTTCCGCTCTACAGAAGTCATTCACATTTTACTGTAACAAACCCTCTGGAACATTTTCAATCGATTTTCCGTCCATTAATTTGATAACGTAGTAACTTTCTACTTCAACTGACACAATCTTATCAATACTTTGTCCTCGCCCTTAACAGTACAAACACCACAATGAACTATGTAGGCCTACAATACAATGTTGACATACGATGGGAAAAAAAGGTAATGCCTCAATGGATTTCACCACTTATACAAATCTATCATTATTAGAACATATATTGTTACATTTCAGTTTACAATCAAGGCCCAATTTCATAGAGCTGCTTAAGCAGAAAATTTTGCTTACAAATGTTGTGCTGGGCAAAAATTAGCAGGACACCAGTCAGAAATGATGAATGTGACATGGTATTTTGGCTGGTGGTAACCAATATCTGGTAAGGACAATTATTGTTTTTGCTTAGCTACTTTTTGTGCTTGAGCAGCTCCATGCGATTGGGCTTTGATTGAAATTTCCTTTCTCAATTATAAATAGAGGTGCACAAAAAACGAGATCTAAACGTAACTGACTGGTCTGAAAATAAATCAAGGGGCGTAACCCAACCCCTCACTGGTCAAATGGCTGAGAAGTCAGGTCACGTTGGGGTCGCGCATGAGGTCTTGTTCCAGACATAGGATTACATGGCTGAATGCCAACAAACCAACAAGTTTTCTCTTCTTTTTTTTGCCCCCCCCCCCCCCCCCCCCCCACTGACGGCTTACAATCCAGTGTATTGTCAACATGGTTTCTCCTTGTCAAAAAACACTACACAAAGACTTTGCGTTCGCCGTGATTTAACACAACCCGTTTGAATATAACACTTCACCGCATTGAAAAGAGAGCCTTTAGAGCGGAACACTATTTCTTTTCATCCTTTGGCAGTTAGTTCTTTTCTGTTGTCATTTTCTTCCCTTTGGGCATGAATAAAGTAGGTATAACCCTGTAGGAATGCCCAATTCGGGCCTGAATAAAAAAGAACTTTCTCAAAGGTCGGGTAGGTAAAAGCGCCAACAATTTTTGAATATCATTAAAATTCAGGAACGAACCATAAATTCTCCGTACAAAAACGTACAGACCATATATTTGAAATGTGACATCATCGAACGTTGTTTTGGATTTTGACAAAAATTGCACTTGATAGGTATCAAACACAGTGACATTTCACACCGTTTAACTGAGACTTCAAAGTTTGTCCCCATTTTGGGAAAATTAGTGGATCACAACACTGAGTATGACCTTTAATTGAGCCCCTTTTTAAAGCATTCAACTGAAAATAATGTACACTTTTGAGACAAACTACATGAGTAGCACGTTGCAACAATCTCTCCTAACTATTCACAATCACACCAAGGCACATTTCAAAGTTTGGGGGTTTGGGGTCACTTCTTAAAGAAAATATAAATACAATATGACACTGAAATGATTACCTCCTGAAAACAATTCAGCAAACATCTAAATCTCCGTGTAAAATGCTTAAAGGCAAAAATTTACCTGTGAACATTTCAATTCAAAAGGTGGAAGCATTTTTGAGATATCGCTGAAAGTATGGGCGATTATGTCCACGCAGGAAGAATAATCCGTAATTGGAATACTTAATCTGAGAAACAGAAACGTTTCTCAGATTGAAATGTTTTTGAATCCCTCTCTCTAAAACCACATTCCTTTGAAGGGAATCGTTTCTCAAAATGTTATACATTATCAACAGCTGCAGTGCTTCTTACCAAGTAAGTTTTTAGGGTCATTTTTTGGAGTATACTCTCCCTTTAAATACACTTGGAAACTGTTGTTCATTTTGAGGGAAAAATGGGAACACAATCATATCAGACTTGAACCCCGCATGTACATTCATGTACCCTCCACCCTTGTGGATCAGGTTGGCTCAGTGGTTTCTTTCCCTGCCTTTCACCTCTGTGGACCCCGGTTCGAATCCCACCTCAGCCTTGCGTGGGAATTGGGTTTCCAGTCCCCCCACATCATTGCGTGGGTGTTTCCCCCATTTGGGGTTTTGATAAGTTCTTCTTGTTTCCTATTCATCCTGTCATTATGCTGTTAGACGTGTAATAAAAATTAATGTATATAATTTTCAAAAAAAAAATACAAGAAAATCCATTACTGGTATTCAGGCCTAATGCTTCGTTTCTGTAGGGGCAAGGGCACCAGGGCATTTTCTCCTTGGTAAAGGGCACCTCAATGAGGAAATTGTAAATGTTGAAATCTTCAAGGGGCACCAAGGCAATGACTAGAGGCAACTGCCTTTGATGAGTACCAGGCCTGGTAACTAAGGCTAACATGACAAATATCTACACTGTCCAAACAAATCTTTATAATACTCTCACATTTCCAAATCCATACTGAGTAATTACAAACACCAACAGTCCCTCCCCCCCTTCTCCCCTGATCCCTCCTCCACCTAATCCGATCATTTCCTTCCTCAATGATACTACCATCTCATGCGACAGTAGTGGAGTACCGGCTTTACACCACCGGTGTCTATATACTACCATCTCAAGCCACCGGTGTCCATTTCCAACGAGTCCACACCTGGATTACATTCCCGCCTAACAATCATGACATATTCATAAACCATAATCTCAATCAAATAGTAAATGGGGGATTAAGGGGGATTAAGGGGGATAAAGACGATTATAGATTTCTATTAAGTAATCCTTTCCTGATGGGAATCAAACTGGCTGGGGTCGACAGGTAGCCCATAATAAAGGAAATATTGGCTAAAGATACAGACATGAGCTGTGTTTAAATATTTGCAAAGAATTAAAATATGTTTTTAATAGCAAAGAGTGTTGTTTTTTTGTTTTTTTCCAATGTGAAAGTATTTAACATAAGAAATAAATTCTTATCAACATTCTAAAGGACAGTATCTTTTTACAATGGGATGATAAACTGATGAAAACAGTGGTCTAAATTCACTTGAGTTATCATTTGAACTAGACATGAAACAGCTAGTGATTCTAAACACATTATCACATTAACACAATGCAAGTGGTATTACTGATGAGCTGATTCATGCCATCTATCTGCCAAGACATGAAACAGTTGTACGCATCTAATGCTATCAAATCAAACGCTTCTAAGCTCGCACATTATGCAATGACTGAATTGAGGCTTCCTCACCACACACATGAAACAGTTGTAGAAATTCCACCGGCGACCTAAAGAACATGTAAACAATGAAACAGGCATACCAATTTATCTAATTTTGATCAACTGACGTGCGTATACAAGTAATTTCATGTACACATCACTGACGTCATAAATTGAATGCCTCTATACTACAATAAGCGCTGTGTTACAAATGTCAATCACCTAGCTTGAAAATTATAAATAAAATGTCACACTAAATAAAAAAATTAAAAATTAATAACTATAATATTTGATTTTTGTTTAAAGTGTACATCTAAACATAGAAGGATAATCATAAAACACTTAATAAAAAGTCATAAAATCACACTTTCCAGGCAGTGACAAACAACACTTGTTCTATAATTATTTAAAAGCAGACCATAATTTTAAAGGAGCGCGATCGCGCTCGCGCTCCTCCGCGCTCCTTAATGTTTTCCAAGGAGAGCAAAAAAAAGCGCTCCTTACAAATTTAACAAGAGTATGTTTTTTCAAAACCCTAGTTGTTGATTAAAATAAGCCGCTTGAATCTCGGAGTTGGCAGTGGCAACATCTAAAGAGTGCACGCTTTTTCTTTTCCCCCCCCGTTAATTTTACCTTTATTTCACCGTTCGTAAATAAATTGCGGCCCGGCGCGCGGCGGCCGCACCACCATGCGGTGATTTATTTCTTCCATGTGCGTCGTGTATTGTATGCAGCTAGATCTATTGATATGTGTAGACTTCTCTCATTCCCCGCTTCATTCGCGGTACAGTTTGACCGTAGTACATGTACACATGTATGTTTACTGCTGCAGCAAAGGAACATGTGTGGAGACATTGAAAAGTCTACTGACAACAACGCACGGTGTGTTGTGTGGATACCCGCGAAACGTTAGACCTTTTTCACCAGTCGTCACTATCCACGTTCATAGGCAAAAGCGTCAGTTCTTCGATTCGTTTAATGTGTTTTACGGCTGGAGATATTTTTACGCATTGAACTATGACCTGGAAGAAACTTCGAGATAATTCATGCAATGAGTGTGCGTCACACACGTGTGAGGGGATCGTCGACGACATTTGAGTTGACGTCTTACATTATTTTTCCAAAATGATTTGGTTTGCGATCTTCGAGGATGTGTTTCAAGAACAATTTTCAATGTCCAAAAGGCAACACTTAACCCAATGATTCACTAACACAGGTAAAGACCCCAAACATCAAAATTTCTTTTAACAAAAACCATTGAAAACGTCATGACTGCTCCGTTCATATTTTCGTGGAATATTTCGGAAGATCATTATGATTGTATTTTTTTGTTTTTTTAGACACTATACGTCTGATTTCATCTTTTGTAAAAGTATTTTCCTCCTATTTACTCGTCCCCGGTCCCATCTATGGTCCCAATAACGCCCGAGGGGTTCACAGAGTGCGGCGCTGACGCACGAGTCAACTTGCCCAAATTCCGGACACCACAAATTCGGGCCTTGCCCAAAATCCGGACAAAATTTTTAGCGTTAGATTTTTCCGGATTTTTTGTGATCGCCTATTCTCATGCACATGCGCAGTAATTTTAAATCGCTCTCCTTAATTCACTTTCTTGATTTAAGGAGAGCAATTTACAGCTCTCCTCGGATTTATTAAAATGAAGGCCTGTAAAAGGTTATTCTCCAGAAATTTGGTGCAATGTTATCGACCATTTTGAAATCATTGTCATTTAGCAGCCATTGGATCATTATGATGACAATCTTTTTCCAGACATTCACTTCAGAATTACCAAAACATTAATTTTGGAAAACTAAAAACATTTATAATTCCAATATTATTTTGAAGGTATTTTTGTTGGGGGGAGGGGGGGGGGGGGGTGGGGGGGGGGCAAGGAAGGTTACTGTTATCTCAAAAACAGATTGACCTTCAGAAAATGACAAGTCTACTTTCTTGCAAGTCATCAGGCTCAAAAAGGTCAGATAAACTGATAATAGGGTAGATAGATGAAATAGGAGGAGGTTAGAGAGATGCAACTCAAAATCAGAAACCCGTATAATCCCAAAGTCCTTTGGACTATAACAACCAGTTGTTCACTATCGGAGATTTTACTTTTAATATTTTCTTCTTTCATTTAAAAGATTTGTTATATTTTGTCATTACTTGGTGGGAGTTTACTGTTTTGTTTATTTATTTACTTAATTTTTTAATAATTTGTTTATTTAGACTTGCCATTTAAAATGACTTTTTACTAAAAATTCAGTTTGACAATAAAAAGTATTAAACCACAAACTGAAAACTGACACAAAGATATTGACAAAATAAGGAGACCGGCCAACATAGGGCTACATAGCTCAGTTGTTAGAGTGCTGCCACGTTAATCCGGAGGTCACATGTAGTAATTTTATCTTTCTTCAACCTCAAATTATTTGACAAATATATTCTACTAAAAACTGACTTTGATGAAAGTAAATAAACATCAAATTTTAAAATGTTTCAATTTAACTCTCCAAAAATATATCACATTTCTTTTTTTCGTAAACTGCAGGTAGAAAAAGTTTGCAACAGGTTTTGTTTAGCTACTTCTGCTTGTAAGTCCCTTTTTGGTTAAGTGTGACTATGACATCTACCTTTAAGGCAAAGTATACCTTTGGTTTTTGGAACTGTTTGATTCTTTTAATCCTATATAATTGTAGATATATACAATAAAACTAATGTGTGAAAACTTAATTTCAAAAGGTGGTGGTGTTTTTGAGATATTGCCAATAATCTGGAGCGATTATGTCCACACAGGAAGAATAATCCATAATTGGAAAACACATTCTGCGAAACGTTTCATGCAGAAACCATTGATTGAAATGTTTTTGAAACCACATCCCTTTCAAGGGGAATTGTTTCTCGAAACGTTATCAACAGTTGCAAGGCTTCTTACTTACCAAGTAAGTATTTATAGTAATTTTGGGGGAGTAATTATCTAAGATATACCCTCCCTTTAGCAAATCACTAAAAATTAGCATGTTGAAAAAGGAAAGCGAACAACCACCTATTTCAAAACAACTGGTAATGAGAATTACTTCCCACTAATGGCACAACAAACCACTTCCTGAAATGCACTTAACTCAAATTGGTGGTTTAAAAAACAAAACCGTGAACTTTTCACTGTCTCCGTTTCTTCCCCGACTTTGTTTCGACTAACCAAACCAATCAGAGGGCTAAACACATTCATGAATTAATTGGGACCGATTCCTTTCGGAAAGTGTGATGTCACAGATGAACTTGTAAAGTTCATTAAAAGATGTTGTCGCCGAGACTATTTTTACATCTGGGCGCTGCCCTGATCTGTGTCACATCATGACATAACCCAGACCCCGCTCCAGCGCTGATGACACATTGAGCACAGGCACCAGACTAAGAGGTGGTGAGGGGAGGACACTGTGTACTGTTAGTGGTTGTTATGCATACGCGCATTGTGCCATAGTTTTGGAGGGTATCTGTATAACACTTCCGCACCCTGGTAACAACTTAACAAGCTGTTGTGCCAGCTCAGCCCTGACGCTGTTAATTGAAGCGTCTTTCAATGGCCGATTCGTAATCCTAAATATGGGCTCAACAGGGTAAAGGGGGGATTTCCTGTATCAATACACTCAGTTATGAATCAGAGGCACCGTGGACAGGAAGAAAGAGGTAGTAATGGTAAGGGGGGTATGGGTAGGGGGCACGTCTTCAAATCCAGGAGCAAAAAAAGCTCAATGTACATTTCTCAACCGCAGGCTGCCTCAAATAGCTCGAGCCAACGCGACAGGAAATTTGTTTAAAAGGTCCTTCGCAGTTATCACTTCTAAGGCAAGCGGAAAAAGTTGAAGATCAACCTTTTATCTGATGTTGCATGAAGGATTTGACAACAACGCCCCCATTTATCTAAATACATGACCCAAAACGTACATTATTGATCTTTAAAAGGTGAAAGGTTGTTGCCATATTCAGAGGCATAACTGCTGATATTTTACTTTTAAGTAAAATATCAGCAGTTAGGGAGTTTTTTTCTTGTTTTCACTGATCCTTTGATTGGAAGGCTATACAGCAATCCTTCACCGATCTTGAACTCTTGGTGGCAGCAGATACCGCCATTATTGCGGTGGTACCTGGGTGGTACTGCGTTGCCTAGCGACTGGTTTAAGCGATTTGCAAAGTGAAAGTCCAATAACCCGCGACTGATCAAATGATCACCGTGTAGCCCAAACCTTATACCAGTCGCTAGGCAGCGCAGTACCACCCAGGTACACCGCAGTAATGGAGGCGTATCTGCTGCCACCAAGAGTTCAAGATCGGTAAAGGATTGCTGTATAGCTACGGCTACCACTGTTGCTAAGGATGACCTATAGTTCAATGCATGATGACGCGGAAATCTAGCAATAGCCGTTAATTCGGACACGAACTTGTCCTCCTGTCAGAAATCAAACAGCTCCCTTAGACCCATGACCCCTTAAATTTGTAATGAAAAGAAGAAGAAAAATGTAACAAGGGAAAAAAATTGAAGAGTGAAGAGTAAATAATTCATCTCTTGATCGTTGCCTCCGCTTCGCTTTTTAAACGGCAGCGTAATTATTAGTCTCAGCTTGAGATCATGGTTCCGTGACAAATTATGCAGCGAGGTGTGAGGTGTTTTTCTAATTTTCTTATCTTAATAGGGTTTTCAAGATGCAGTTTATTTCTGAGCCCAACCAGGCTCACATTTCGATTGAACTGACAATAGAGGAGGAATATTCATGTATAATTGCTTCTTTTGATATTATTTCAAAATAAATTACCCTGGATTTTTTTATTTTGTGCAAGTCAGAGCAGGAAGCTCGTGGCATTGGTTTAGAGGAAGTTTATTGTTACAACATTTCTTTACGGCAAAAATTGGCAATAAAGTTCTTATTAAGGTTATTTTGGTTTCTGATCATAAGTTGAGTCTAATAAATATACCAGTTAAATTGAAAAAAAAAAGACTGAGCACAAAGGACATCCAACTATCTGAATAACAAACTGTTTACTTTTCATCACAGAACTTCTGAGATTGCCTTGCCGGAATTGTTTTTGTTGTTGTTTGTTTTGTTTTGTTTATTTAAAAAAAAAACTTTGGCTTTTTTACTTCTTTTGTTCTGATTTTCAAGGTTTTTGCTTGACTGACTTTTAAAAATTCAGACAAATTGTCCGCTGTGGAAACTATCTCTATTTACTGATTTATTTTTATGGCAAAAATATTCCTCCATATCTAGCCTTACCAAAAACAAAAGAAAGTATTGTTACTATTGATCAAGGATTTAATAGGGACCGTGATTTCCTGTCCCACTACCAGGAATAGATGCTCTAGTCACCTATTCCACCCTTTGTTGTTCAATTCATCCACCTGTAACTTCTTCGAAATTTGTCGACTATTTAATACTTGGCTTGTTCCCTTCATCTGATGAAGTAGTTGTTGCTACGAAAGCTCATGCAGTTTTTTAAATAATGTAATTAGTTAGTCATAAAGTGCTACCACTACCTTCCTTACTTTAAAATGGACAGAAAAAATGAACTTGATGAAACTCAGTGTCATTTTAGGACAATAAAATGTGTCAACGTTTCAAGAAAGAAAGAAACTTCTTTAAGTATCACATCACTGTGCTCGAATAAAAGTACAGGCAACATAACAAAATTGGCCGGAGCACTTGTCTTTCAATACGGGAAGAAACAAGTTAGCCCCAACGGGCCATGTGACCACTGCGGCTATGACAGGAATTCACAACAGCTATGCCAAGAATTGTAAAACCTTCCACGACCCAGACACCAGAGTAAATCTCTGCATAGGATCATTACGAACATTCTACACATAGGTTAAGATGATACCGCTCTAGTCAAAAGATACCAACAACCAAACTGGAGGTCACTACTGCTGGATAAGAAATATTAGTAAGATTAATCTTAAAGGTACACTAAGTATCTCTAGATATGGACCAAGTTGCTGCTACTAGGTGTAGCCTCTTTGAATCAAGATAAGGTACACAGTTGATCAATTTGACTTACTGCCTCGGTAAACGTGCTTACTCTCTATGGACCAAGATAAGCTACAACGTTAATCATTTTGGTTAAAACTGCCTCTCTAAATGTGCTTACTCTCTTTGAATCAAGATAACGTACAACATTGCATTGATCTGCAACATTACTTCACTTTAAATGAATACAAATTCTACGCTGAATACAGATTCTAAGCTTCTCGCTTCCTCTTCCATCATACAAAGTATAAAAACGTTTTGCACAATGTACTTTCCCTCCTAGGAGAAGAGAACAATAAATATACAAACACTGTCCAACCCCAGTCAGCTCCTTAATGTCAAACATTTAGCCAGATCATAAGCCCCCTAAAGGCCTCGAGGTTCAACTCGGTGTATTTTGGGGTCAGTAGTCGGAGTTTCAACGTGAGATCAGAAATAGACATTGGAATACCACGGCCCAGAGATCCTATCATTTTAATAGCTTAGTCTGCCTCGTCATCATGTGCTACTTACTGATAACTGCTGCCCCCCAAAAAATACTTTACGTAAACCTTAGTCTTTTTTTTTATTTCCATGGCAAAGAATTTAACCCGTGAGAAATTTAGAAGATTTTTGATCAAGCTCTGATGACTTAAGTCCTTTACACTGCTGGGAAAAAAGCCTAGCCTGTTCCTACTTACTTTCCTTTTTCCTTGAAGTTTTCTCTAAATTTGTTTTATTTCATTCTTTTACTTGGGGGGGGGGGGGGGATAGATTGTCAAAAGGAAGAAACTGACCAAAGGGAAGAAATCGACCAAGGATAACAAACTATTTACAAAAACCTCATGGAGTTACTTTATCCCTTTGAGAAAAATTTAAGTGGAGAACTAAACGATCATCATTTGACCTACATCACATTTGACCTTTACGTAATTCCCACTAGGATCTCCACAGTTAATACTGGTTGTAATACCCCCCTCTGGGATCTCAACAGTTACTACACTTAACATTCCCTCTGGGATGACAACAGCCACCAGATTGCACGCGTGTTAAAGGGACATGTTGCTTTGCGTTTGGAAGCGTTTGTTATAAAATGAACATTTGGTTGGAAAGATGTTTTAAAAGTAGAATATAATGATTCACACAAGTATCCCTGGAAACGTGTGTGGTTTTCATTTTACCCGGTCCACCATTTTGTGGAGTCAAAACAAATTTAGTACAGTAGTAAAAAATGACGGACTGTGTTAGTTCATGAAGTAAAAAGGAAAACCACACAATTTGGAGATACATTAGTGTGGATCATTATGCTCCACTTTTAAAACCTCTTTCCAACCATATTCATTTCACAACAAACAATTTATAGCCCAAAGCGCATGTACATGTGCATGTACAGTGTATATTGTACAAGGGTACTTTTAATTCTACCGACCAACGTCATGTCAATGTAATCAAAAGGGACTCCACACTACAGCATGGAATCATTGGGGCAATTACAGTCTCGTCTGTCCAAACCTACGCAGCGTATAGTATGTCTTCATTAAACCGCCCAATAAATATGACTAACTGGAAGTGCACACAACGCTCATTCAACTAATCGGAGTTCCACCTTTGCAATAAATGGCAGACATTTTCTACTTGAAAGGGAAATTATTCTGGATTGGGTGAATGGTTCATAGCTGATTCAGTCAACACATCAGTGATAAAATTAATTCAGTTTATAATGTGAAACTAGTTAGCTAACCAAGACAGAACCTCCCTAACCAGGGCTCGATTTCACAAAGAGTTAAGATTGATCTTAAGTGCAAATCCATCGTAGTTGCTTAGCAAAGAGTGATGTCACAATACAAATCACTATGGTAATACTGACATCTCATCTTAAGATGAATCTTAGTGCTTTGTGAAATCGACCCCTGCTGGTTCATAACTGATTCAGTCAACACCTCAGTGATGAAAACATTCAGTTTATAATGTGAAACTAGTTAGCTAACCGAGACATAGTCTCACTAACCTGGTTCATAACTGATTCAGTCACACCTCAGTGATTAAACTAATTCAGTTTATAATGTGAAACTAGTTAGCTAACCAAGACAGAGCCTCACTAACCTGGTTGGTGAAGAAAATGCATTCAAAGAATCTTGTTTCTACTGTAGAGAAACCATCCAACACAAGGTTAAACCTAGTTTACAATAACTAGGTTTACCAACCAAAGGTTAGTTTAACTGTTTTGATGACATCACAACTTGATGGAAAAACAAAAAAAGTACCTCACTAAGGAATGATATTTGGTTCTTGTGTAAAAAAGTAGGATAATTTTGACATTGTACATAGCCTGACCTGCATGTACACATGGTGTGAAAGGGCTTTTGAGCACTGTCTTTCTTCCCGGTATTTCTTCAAATTGGAACCCTCTTTAAGTATCCGCACTCCATAATTAATTCCGGTAATCACAACGGCATAAAGACCCTTTACTTTCTCTTTAAAAAGAGTCTCCAAGTTTTGTTATGCGCTCATTTTCTAATAGATAGAGTCTTCATGAAAGTAGGGGGGAAAATTACACCTCTCTACCCTCACGTTAAATGGTGTAAAATTGCAAATTATTTGATACACTTTATTTCAGAGCGAAATATAAAATATGACGTCATTTGACATAAAAACAAACATGGTCTGCACACTCTTATGGGCAACTTTTGCGCACGTCAATGCCATTTTGATCGAGTATCATCAACATTCAGGAATGAACTGAAAATTCTCTGTGCAAAAAATGTACAGCCCATTGTTTGAAATCATCGAACGCTTTCGTATTTTGACAAAAATTGCACTTGAAGGGCATCAAACACAGTGGCATTTTACACCATTTTAACAAGAGGTTTAAATTTTGTTTTTTATTTTCATAAAGGACTGTTTTGGTAAATGGGTGGATCTCTAAACTGAAGTTGACCTCAGGGAACCCTCTTTAAAGGCACTGAACACGTTTGGTAATTACTCAAAATATATATTTGCATAAAAACTTAATTGATAATGAGCAACCGAGAGCTGTTGATAGTATAACACATTTTGAGAAACGACTCCCTCTGAAGTAACGTAGTTTTTTAGAAAGAGGTCATTTCTCACTAAAATATTTGAATCTGAAAAAGACTTCAAGCCTGAAGCCTTTTTCAAGCATCTGAAAGCACATGAATTTGTGCAACAAGGGTGATTTTTCTTTCATTATTTTCTTGCAACTTCGATGACCAATTGAGCCCAAATTTTCACAGGTTTGGGTGGATCCCTGGGTACTGACTACCAGTGAAAGCTAGGTAGCATGGTCCTTTCTCTATGCTGACCCACTCACAGTCAACACTAAAGGGAAGTTTTCAATTTACAGGAATTTCACTCCCTTAATCAAATTATTTATTGGCTGTTTGAGTCTCTTCTCACTACTCAAAACACAAAAAAAGCAGATCAGGTTTTCTTTGTGTTTAATAAGAACAGGAGTCAATGGAGCGGAGGTACTGCTGCTGTTGTTTTGGGGGGGATGTTATTAATTAAGGAGTATGACTTGTTTAAATTAATAACAATGTTGCACAGAAGTCTGTGAAGGTAGTTGTTGTTAGTCGTAAGTGTAGAGTTGTTTGTTTCCGAGGTTTTGTGGCAGAAAGTTCACACGGGTGACTTGCATAAGTTTGGACCAATGTCCTTCCGTGTTTCAATCGTTCCACTGTGTTACAAAAAGTAAATGAGCTCAATGACGAAGCAAATATGAATATTAATGATTTAGCCCCGAAACAAACATTTCATGAGGAAATTTGAATTATGTATTTAGTCAAAACCCATTACAACAACTCCAGGAAAGATTCTCTTTTCTGAACCAAAACCAGAAGTTGTCACACTTTCTAAAAAAAACAATTGCATCACCCCATGAAAAACTATTTCAGGGAAAGATCTACGACATCAGTCATTTGCTTTCCACTTTGAGGTAAAAAGAAAGTTTTAAAAAAACAAAAAACAAGGTCAATTTCTTACCCCCCCAAAAGTATTTCAAAAGAACAGTATCCATCACAGTTTGAAAACAAAAAACTTCAGACCAGTTTCATTTCTGTGTACCTGATTATAATAGATATTAATTTTACATTGGGGGAAAAATATATATATTCTTTATCCGGGAAGCACAATTAACATCTAGCAAGGATTCGAACTGCCTCTAGCCACCCAGTTAGTTTGGAGGTCTTGTGGTAAGACATCTGCTTTAGCAATGCAAAGATCATGGGTTGGAATCCCAACGGAGAGATTTGTTATTTGCCTGTGGATTTTTTTCACAGAACTCAGGAAAGTACTGAGTAGGCCTATGTATTTCCTAGTCACATCGTTGTAAGGGTAAATTATGTAACTGATTATATTAATGTTCTTTGATTGGTTTTAAGCCGCCAATATTGTCCTTCATTGTAGCACATGGAACTGTTAACTTGTCTTCGTCATCCTAGGAAAAACAAATAGCAGGATGTTTGCTTCTTCTTCTAGGCTCCACACATACTGCCTGTCACCCTACACCTTGGTAGTGATGTCACAATAGTCAAACCATGGTCTAAACAGTTCTCAGGGTCAGCCCCTAGGCGCTCCTTCAATGATTAAACTGACCACAGGAATCAAGGCTAACAATCTCTAGAGCCATGGCAACTCAGTGGTCAACATTCACACAAGGGCAACATATTTTTTTTCAATTGGCTCACTTTTGATAGAAGAAAAAAAAGATTGCAAAGCCTACCGGAGAATTATAACAGGTTTTATGAGGGCAGTTATGAGATGAATTGCCTTTATCAGTTTACCACAAATAGAAATGAACAATGCTGCACCTGAGCGAGCTTCGGAATAGATCTCGCCGTGTAACTTGAAAGGGAGTTTTGCAACAGGTTTGTTCTTTTTTTTCAACAACAAGGACAATGCTCTTGGGAAGGTCGTACTATGACTTACAATTGCAACTAGACAGGAATGTGTCCTTTGAAGTTAGATTTATCCAGGCATACCATTACTAACTACAAGTAAATGTATAGGATTTGATATAATGTAATTAATTTGTTAGCACAAGATGATATCTTAATAGCTCCTGCAGTTGATCATTGGAAATGGGTTGTGTTCAATATTTAAATGTTGAGTTCCTTAGGTAGCATACAGGATTGGTCAAGATAAAAAACATCATTGTTTGATTTAGTCTAAAAGCTTAATTATAATAATAATAATAATAATAATAACTAGTTCTTATATAGCGCATTTCACAATAACGTATCAATGCACTTTACATTAGTGCCCTGGTCATTGGGCCAATAACATTCCTTTAATCTTCTCAGCTCCCTGGGGAGTATACAGCCCGGGCTGCCATGATGGCGCTCCGAAGGCTTTTTCAAACACAACATCAACCTCTACCCTAGCAGGTACCCATTTTAAACCCCTGGGTGAAAAGAAGCAATTATAGCAAAGTGTCTTGCTCAAGGACACAAGCGTCATGACCAGGACTCGAACCCACACCCCGATGACTAAACCACCAGAACTTGAATCCGATGCTCTTAACCACTCGGCCATGACACTCTACAATTATTATCAAGTTTAGACGAGACCATTTTTTCTGTGAAATATTTCCCTCTGAAATGAAGTTATCTTCGAGAAAACTGTAACTGAAAATCTAGAAAAACGCAACAGCTGATTTCGGTTGTTACAACCAAAATTAAGGACAATGTGTTTACATGCTGAATGTTGTGCATGGCTTACAAAACGAATTAAAGGCACTGGACACGTTTGGTAATTACTCAAAATATATATTAGCATAAAAACTTACTTGGTAACCAGCAACGGAGAGCTGTTGATAGTATAAAACATTGTGAGAAACGACTCCCTCTGAAGTAATGTAGTTTTTGAGAAAGAGGTAACTTCTCACTAAAATAATAAAAGACTTCATGCATGAAGCCTTTTATTGGCATCTGAAAGCACACAAAATTGTGCAACAAGGGTGTTTTTTTCTTTCTTTATTTTCGTGCAACTTCAATGACCGATTCAGACCAAATTTTCACAGGTTTGTTATTTTATGCATATGTTGGGATACACCGAGTGACAATACTGGTCTTTGATAATTACCAAACATGTTCAGTGCCTTTAAGCCCACATTTTCACAGGTTTGTTATTTCATGTAGGCCTACATGGTAGATCAAACAAACACGAACACTGTCTGTGACTCTTTTTCTCAGCTCTAACAATCCTGTATAATACTTTTCACTTGTTTTTATGACATTTCACCAGATAACCAGATAACCCACTCATGGTTAATTAGAACGATGTGAAACAATTAGTACAGTATTTGTATCAGTTGAAAGAGAAATAATTCATAACACACTCATTTCTTTCAGATGAATCGATATACACCTACATGTACATTATGTGTAACTGAACATTTGCATCCTTTACTTAGTTTCAATTCTAATATTTGTCACTTTATTATACTAATTATGACATACCGACACATCCATTCATGTCATTTGATTGGTGGAACACATGTCACGTGCCATACTTGTTTAATTTGCCATACCTTTACTGCCCGACGCGTCACGCCCCAAAATTTAATATAGGAGTCCTATATTGATAAGTATAGGATGCTTGGGACACTTTCCAACATTCAAATTCTGAAACACTTTGAATATCTTCGTCCAACATCGCAGACACCACTATTTGGACGTATTTTGTGGATGAAAGTCAGACATCCACTTCTTGGAAATGAGCAGAATCAAGTAGTGTTTCTAAGAATAATGTGTATCTACGATGAAATCAACTAACTCAAATAATTCCCTTTCCCTTCTTGAATAACCTCATTCTCTGTCTTTTTCTCAGCAAAATTTGTGGTTCAAAACAGATTATAGATTCATGGTCGTTTTTTTAACCAACAAATCATGGGCTGCAGTCATTAGGACAAAAGGCCAGACTTTCTGAAGTGGAAAAAATAAATAAAATAAAGCAATAAAAATGAAGTCTCATTTGTATTTTGGAAAAATACAAAAGAGAAGACTGACATTGTTGTTATGGCATTGGTTTCCTGACCTCAACAAAAAATATTCATCAATTAAACCCATCCCATTGACAGTTGTCAGTTACTTACTGTTTTTTAATGGTCAGTTTTTGGATCCTGACCAATTTCAGCCCAATTGAAGGCCAGTGAAGGATGACCAAGCTAGACAGTCTTTGTCTGATTCTAACATGTGGGGCATCACACTAGATGTTTACTTTAACATCACTGATTGTTTCAATATTCAGCACAATAGGTAGATTATTAGGCTAAAAGAACAAATCTCTCCGTTAGGAATTTGCTCCTTACCCTTTTTAAGAATTATTTATGCACAAAAACTCCTACAGTGGGTCGTAATCGGTGAGCAAATTTTCCCCTTGAAATACAAGAAGCCGAACAGTATGCCTTTTAAGGGAGTAAAACATTTTGTTCTACAAAATAGCTGACCGTGTTCTGTCAAGGATTTACTCAAAAAAAAAAAAATTATATTCTACTGTTCAAATATCTTTCCAACCATATTTATCCCAAATCCCCAGGCCTGGAATTTCATCTCTGAAAGGGCAAGGCCATTTTGATTTTGCAAAGGGCACTTGTATTGGAAAATCATAAAGTCTATGGGAAACTTTTGAAAGAGCACTAAGGCCAAGACCAGGGGCAACGAAGGCCATGGCCTCCGTGGCCTCCGTGTAATTCCAGGCCTGAATCCCATACACTTTTTTAGCCCAAAGCATCCAATACGAAGGCAGCGCGTCCCTTTAACTTTGAGTAAACCATTATTATCACTATTCAACATAATTTGTCAAGAAAAAAAAAACCCATAACCAACTATGAAAAACTACTTCAACACAAATACATAAAAAACACTAACAATAACTGACATTCAGTTGTTATACCCAACCCTCTGAATAAAGTGAGTTTTTTCCCTATTATGAAGTTTCTTGATTTTTATTGGGATCACAACTGTTCCTGCAATTCAAAATTGTGTAACGATCTGAATGAAAACTTAACAAAAGTACAACTGCCGGAGGGTTAAGTAGAGATAGGTAACAGTGCAGAACATTTCATAACAAAATATGCTGACATACATTTGTTTACTTTTTCATATTTTTTATTTGCCGCTAAAAAATGTGACAAAAGAACCATGGTCCATACTCAGTCATTCAAGGTCTTTGGTAACAATGTTCCCCATAATATTCGCTGCCATGTCTTCAAAAAAAAATACAATACAATATGATATAATGTTTCATAGAAAAAATGGAGAGTATCTAGTACGAGGCCAATCACATATTTTTGGACAATAGAGTTAAAGGGAAGGAATACACTTGGTAACCACTCTTAAAATGAATGGCAATTGGTTAGAAGTATACAGCATTTGAATAACCTTCGAATAACTAGAGACAGAATGTAAACTAAATATTTGCACATACTCCAAGAAGTGTAAAGAAACATCGAAAAGGATCAACAAGTCACAAAAGAAGAGACAACAGAGCTGTTATACAAAATATTTCAGTTAAAGTTAGGGACATTTGTGGGGGGTGAATATTCAAAGAATTAATGGCTATAAAATGTTGGTGTGAAGCACTGCAGCTGTTGATAGCAGAAACTATTTTGAGAAAGGGCTCCCTTTAAAGTAATATGTTTGGGATAAGTTTTCACCTCAAAGCATTTGAATATGAATCGTTTCCCAGATTTCTGAGGGTTGGTGTCCGTTTGTGAATGCTGCAGCCAGAGATGCAGTTGGTACCTTACAACATGTGGATGGATTCAACATTCACGTGAAAATACTGTGTCAGTCTTTTGCTGTTTTCTCAGCAAGTAGACACTGTATCCAGCTGTAACTTTCACATGTGACTTTTATTGTATCTTTCTTTATAATTTTGCCTGTAACTAAATCAGCATGACGTTGACAAAAAAAAATCCAATCTATGACCCCCACCTTAAAGTCCAACCACTCCTTTAACTCTAAAGGTAGTGCCGATCACAATGAAAGGGTAAACTCCAGGGGTTTTTTGCAAGTGAAATACAAAAGACCATCTTGTTGACACAGTGCACACAGATAATTTGCATTGTGAGAGACCCTGTATCACTTGGTACTACAACCTTGGATCTTACACCTCCAGTTTTTTTTCCCACCCCCTTCTTGACAAATACTGATGTTCAGACGTATTCTAGACCAAGCTGAGAAATCTGGCGGGGTGTTTGTGTTGAAAAGGCGGTACGCCGCCGCGAACAGGACGACACATAGTGTGACTGTCAAACCTTCACAAAGTAGCTAAACTGAGGCTCTTATTGACATAAAGCATCAAGTTTTGCTTGGCTTAAACTATCTTCTTTTCATACCTGAATTCTATGCGGACAAGAAACATTCCCATGAAGGTTTCAATCCACTGTTCTAATTTCATTGTCTGTGAACCACAATAGTTAATTTCTAAGAACATTTGAATGGTAGATTCAAAAGTATTCATGATTTTTAAAGTTGGACAAACACTTATACAACAAAACTTTAAGCTTATCTAGTTCGCTTTGTTTGAAGTCTACCAAAGAAATCATCATACTTTTTTTTTAGTTGAAACATTCCAAGGTTTCTTAAAGATAAATGAATGATGTATCTTTAGTTTTCTTTACTCATTTAAGCCCGTTAGCAAAAGTGTACCATACATGTATCTTAGAAGGGGCATTCCACATTCATATCGACACTTTTTATGTAATGGGAAAACACTCTTCTTTCTATTTTCACTCACAGGACTGCACCTTTAAGAGGCACCAGCCTCAAAAGCCAGGGCAGAGAAAAAGCATTCATGTACCTACATGTAACTAGGCATTTACAAATGGTTTGTATAACGAGTTTACCCTTGCTGAGTACATAACAACTTGGGCAAGGTACATTGTAACCCAGTCACCTGAGAGGTGATCATTGAGCAATTCAGCCAACTGACTTGGCATTTCTTCTATAATCAGTAAACCAATATGGGCTGCCGGATTGTAAATGCTAACGATTGTAAACGCTGACTGGGTTCTCTTTCTTCTACTCAGTCTCTCGAGGGTGCATTGGCACAGGGTCCACGTTTCTTGGGGGTGGAAGCTCCCGAGTTGATGTTATTCAAAAGGAGGATTTAGCCTAGGGAAGTGATCGATTATTGTAAGATTTAGTCTGAGATAAAATTTCTCTGAATTTGGGTCCAGTCCGAAAGTGTTGAAATTAGTTTTCTTGGCGAAGCTAGTGCTTCTTGCACGGTGGTAATTTGAATTTAGATGGGTTAGTAATCAAGGACTGTTGTTGAATTCCTGCTCCGTTATATATTTGCTTTTTAAACAGAGAAAAGTCAAGAGGTGAGACCATCAGAGTCTTGCATGTTGCTGTGGTCAGGTGCCCTGCATTCAGTAGGGACAATGGCAGTTCAAATTCTCACCTCATGAAAAAGACCAGACTATTTTTTCCTTCTAGCCTAGGTTTGGTTACATTGGGTCGAATAGAAGAAAACCAAGATGGCCGCACCATGATAGAGGTCAATTCTTTCGTAAGTGCTACTGCCGTTCTAAGGAAATGATATCTAGATGTTAGAGTAAATGTTTTTGAGCACTAAATAAACGATTTAACAATACAACATAACACATGATTAAGCGGGGAGGAAAAAACCCCAGAGGCACTTAGGCTTCACGTTAGTAAGTCCAGGAATAGGTTTCGGATATTTTTTTAAACAAAGTAATCAAACTGATCTGATTTACAGGGTGTTGTACATCAACGATAAAGTGTCGATGTGTTTTTATTATTACACTGAAACGGCAGTTGTTGTGGTGCGCATAGTTGATCTTTTTCACTACATCTCTACAACAAACTAAATTTATTTCAACAAATTTCTCAGTAAGCTTGCAATATATTTTAGTGTCAACCACAAGAACTTAAATGCAGAGGTATGATTTGCTTCCCTTTTCTTAAATACTTGTTTGATACATTTTGTACAGATTCATTAAGCAGATTTACTTTCATAGGTTTTTTTTCTTCAGACGACAAACATTTTCCTGCACCTTTAAGGAAGAGGTCAAAGTGAGGTCACACATAGGCAGCTTAGGAAACTGGATCTAGGTTCAGGAAACTGTGAGTGCACTAAAGGTTACTGCTTCACAAGCTCAGTTTGGCAATGCTCCCATAACAACCACTACCAGAACAAAACCAAGCCATCATCAACTTCGTGAATTTAGATGACCCGGGTACATGTCTGGAATTAGGAAATATAAAAAGTACAAAGGCCAGTACACTAACCCCAAGAAATGGTCCGTGGCTAGACAACACTTAGACTATTAGACCTTCAGACTGTTACCCTTAGTTATAAAGTTAAAATGGAATCAAAATGAGCGTTACATTATCCTCTATGTTATGAATCAATTCACACATATGAAAGGGGATAACTCTGAAATGACATGAACTACATGTACATCAGACAAAAATGTAAACCTCAAGATCAATCATGTTTCCTAACATGTTTCCTAAAAACTTGACGCAACTTTCAAAAATAAATAATTTGGAAGTATCCCCCCCCCCCCCCCCCCGAAAGTGAATATAGCACAGAAATACACAAAAGTGTACAAACAGATCCATTTGCCACTAAGTAAAACCTAAACACAATTCTACCCTCCTTGTAATGTATTCAACACTTTGTAAAAAGCAAAATGCCTTCCTTCCTTGTGCAAGTGGTTGGCCACTTGACCCTAGCTCACACGCAAGTTGACAACGTGAATCAAAGATTCCTCGACAAAGTAAAGTTCAAGTTGACAGAAAAAACACCAGCGTAAAGCGAGAAGGAAATATGCTTTGAAGTTAGCCGGTGTAGAAACTGAGAAATGTGTAGCGAGACCTCCCTTCAGTGGGGGGTGGGGGGGGGGGGGGGGGGGGTGGGGGGGGGGGTGGCTGGTAAGACCAGTATCCTAAGGGGCTATTGGACTTATTTCACCTAAGAATTGACCCTAGAAGACCCAGACAACAGACCAGGCTGTTACAGCAGCTTGAAGACATTTAGATAGCTACCTTCAACACAAGCTGACCTGGGCTTGAAGTTGTACCAAAGATTTCATACTGTGGTCAAAATGTTTGTAACCATCGCCCCAAAACAGCATAAACAAATAATAATCATCAACCCAGTATTTAATGCTCACAGAAAACAAATTAACAACTCAACTTGACATACTTTTTCTTTGAACTAGCCCAACATATTGCAGCTGCCCTGAACACAAAAATTTGAACTCTCCAAGTTTCCAATACAAGTCAAGGTTTATTATCAAGGAACTATTTCACAGTGTGCTACAATCCTATTTACTCTTATTTCCTGTCAACTGTTGACTGACAATACATGTCGGATGTTGCATCTACGGAGAGAAATCCACCCACGAATACCCCTGGTCTAACACATAGTGTTTGACCTGGTTTTTAGACACTTACATTTATTCACTTCATGAAACTAACTTTTAGTAAATTGCCTCATTCAGACATAGTTCGCCCAAAGATATGAACATTATGACAGTTGTTAAATCTGTTCTAAAGACTTATCTTTTTAAAGAAGCTTTTTACTAATTCCTCTCCTAATTACATTTTTGTTTCCACTGTCTTTATGTTGATGCATTTTTAATGTTTGGGAAGTCCTGTAAGGATCCTGTGTTATAATTTTTATGGATTGTTGTATTTCCTCACTTTTACCAGTTTGTAGCTTTTTAATCTTTGTAATCTTTGTATAATTATTTCATTATGCGCTTGTGTAGATTTTATGGAATGGGCGCAATATAAATGAATAAATAATTATTATTATTATGAAGTGGCGACAATAGACCTTATGCATTGACGTCACCAAGCCGCCATCTTAGAGGTAAACTGATGACGAAACAATGGAAACGGGCTGATTTGTACGCGCGGCGCACAGGACTGGCCAATGAACGGCTTCCTTTTGACCTCCAGGCGAGGGCGCCCTACTCAAATGACGTCATGTGCATAAGGTCTATTGATACTTCAAATCAAATCGTACCTCCATGCTTAAATTGACTTAAAGTGAGAATAATTCATTATGTGATCTTGAATACTTAATGAATTATTCATTATGAATACTTCATTAATTATACCATATATCACTCATGTAATTGAAAAGCCCTCTACTTTGTTAACCCCTAATTTCTCACCACTGGTTCAAATACAATTTGCCTTCATGTTTCCCCATTCCGTAACTAACTATTAAAAATAATGATTAAAGGTTTGTATCACTCATGGTAGACTGTTAGTTATTCAACGCACACCACTGTGTAACCCACCAGCTTTTTTCCCCCAATTTCAAGCCTAAGCGGCCCTGATGGAGGGGACAAGGCCAAACACCAGCCTTGCAATGGTAAACTGATCAGATCATATAAAGTCCACTAAAGACTAGAAAATTACCATACTTGGTGAACTGTATCTGCACATCCAACACAAGCGTCCCCAATAGGTTTGGCCATACAATTACCAAACCATTTTATTTTACAAAAAAACTTCTGTAAAAGTATATTTGAGCGTCCAAATGGAATGCTCATCCCCAATTCATCGAAAAATGAGCATTTGAACATCCTACACAAGCGTCCCCAATAGGTTTGGCCATACCATTACCAAACCATTATTTTACAATCAAACTTTTTTACAAGTAGCCTATATCTGAAACAAAAATGAGTATCCAAAATGGAACGCCCATACCCAAGTCATTTGAAAAAAAAACCTCTTGCCTACAAATTCATTATGATTAAGACCCACTTAATACTCAAACCTACAGAATTGTTTACAGAAACTTTCAGGCTACATGTAGGTATTGGGGGTAGGCCTATATTGTTTGCAGACCAGAGCCAAATTTCATAGAGCTGCTTGAGCCGCAAATAGCGCGTAATGTTTCCCTGCTAAGCAAAAACAGCAGGATACCAGTCACAAATGATACATGTGAAATGGTACTTTGGCCGGTAACCTGATTCTGGTAAGCATATGTAAGTTATGCTCAGCTCCTTTTTGTGTGTAATGCAGCTATATGAAATAAGGTCCTGAGGATTGTGGTGAGTTTCCTTGATCAATGATCCAACCTCCCTTTAAGTAAATCAAACAGACTGTACCTTACACACCTTGTCAGACCATGAGACAAGGTCACAGTCTACGTATAAAGGTACAATGTTCACCTAAAATGATAGTACTGTTTGTCTTTCACACGTTTGGCCGCTTGCCTGAAATGGTGGGGGATATATATGTAAATCGAGACAGTTGTTAAGTACAAGATTTTAACATAATTTTTTTTATAATGCTCACAATTTGAACTTCACTTGTTAGCAGTCACAAAAATTACACACAAATTTCTTTGGTACTTGCCTCTGGCCCTCTGCTAAATACCATACCAGATGAAATCATATTAAGAAAAAAGACCAACAGAGTTTGGAGAAAGTCTTTCTGCAGGTTTTTAAACTAGAAATTATTCACCCAGATATTTAAGAAAGCACATTTTCTAGCTATTGATTAAAAGACACCAGATTACTATTTGAGTGTAGGATGGAGATTGGACAATGATGCAAACATTATAATTTAAAAAGAAGGGGGAAAAAAGATGAACATATCATGATCATATTGAAAGGGTCAAATTGAGGTCAGGAAGAAGTCACTTCTAGGAAACTTGGTGGGCAGAGTTGTGAAATCTTGTGTGGTTACTGATGTAGGTCATTCAGAAAACCCTACGTAGGTGTGCCTTGCCCAAGGAAATCCAATATCATCAGAGCTCCTTCAGACGTTGACTGAGAATTATTCCAATTTTCAACATTTTTGGAAAACCACATTGATTGTACAATTAGTTTGGAATCTTGTCTGGAAAAAACTTCTAAAGAATTCAAAAAATTGTTTGTCACCTGGATGCTTACTTCAGATGTTTTTGGGGTGAAAACATATCCAAACTAAATTACTTCAAAGGGAATCCTTTCCCAAAATAGTTTATACTATCAACAGCTGCAGTGCTTCTCACCAAGTGAGTTTTTGTAGACATTAACTTTCGGAGTAGCTGCCAATCTATAACCCTACCTTTAAGACCCATGGCTAAATCATTGTGTTTTTTGTTTTTTTCTCTCTCTTTTTTTCTTTCCCAGTTCAAACGAAGACACAAGAGTAGACTTCCATCGTTTTCCAGTTTGGTTACTTTGCATTTAATGTTGGAAGAACCACCATTATGAATGTATCTTAGCTCTCAACAAGTCACTGATCTCTCTCTCCCCCCACACACACCAGCTTCCTACTAGACAGTCTTTGTCTGATTCTAACTCTTCACACAAAAAATCCATACAACAGAGTCTTGTCCACATCGTGAGGACTACAAAAAGTAACAACAAAAAACGGGGACCTATTAGAGAGTCAAAATGGGGTATAATTGGGACAGATTGTGAATTCATTACGACCATGGTGTTTATGATTGGAGTCCAGTGTGTTTGGCTGGCTGGGGACCACTGATGGTATTAGCTGGTAACCGTCCACTAGGGAAACCCTCGTTCCTCCTAACAAAAAGCCACTTAAACCAAAACCTCCATAGGTTGCCATCATGGTAAGAGCATTATAAAAGCATCGCTTTATTTTGTGGCATAATTTTTTTCTCACATGTTCTACTTTTTTACAACTGCGCTGTTCACAATCACAGACACATCTTGTGTGATTTATTTATTTGTATTTCATTCTCCAAGTTACCACGCAAAAAATGAAACCAGTTAATACTAAACCACATCGTTTTGTTAAAAATCAACAACCCATGTAGAACTACAAACCATAAAATTGTGCCTATGTTTATTTGTTTTATATATTTATTTCTCCCTTGTAAAATCATTAGTACACAAAGGGGCATTCCAAAGTCCTCAATGTGTATGATTTGCAATTTCTGTAATTACAAAGACTTGAAGTATATTCAGGTCAACTTAAGGTCATGCTAAGGTCACCCCCTGGGTCACAGTACAATACTGCTTTGATATACCAGTCAGACAGTCAACCTGTCTCACGGGACCCAGGCTTCGGAAACTTGCCCGAATATCTGCTGATATATTTTGAACATTCTTCCCTGTTTAGCTGATAAAAAAAGGTTTGTACAAATAACAATGTCGCTTGTCATGTTACACTGCTAACAATGTACACGGACTACCAGTGAGCATTCTAATTGTGGTGTGAATGGTTCCCTGAATTGTCAACAATACCACAGGTCAAAGTGGTACGATTACCGGCCAAATCAGCAGAGAGCACGTCCCGATCTGACTGAGCCAGGCCGACCAAATTGAATCATTGGGCATACTTATAAGAGCTTGATTTCAATACAACTGCACAGATTTCTTACTGTTGTATTTAAGTCGACCTACAAGAGATGATATCATTTGCTATTAATAAGGTCAATTAGTTATAGTCAATTAGTTAATAACATTACCTTATAGGCTATCGAAAAAGCTTCCAACCTGATAAAATTGTCTAAGTTAATTTACACATCATGCTCATAATAATAGTCCCAATTGGACAATTTTATGTTCTTTCTAAAAAATTTAGGGGGAAAATTGTGACTTGGGATATGGTAGACGTACAACAAGCAGGCACCAGAAACTATAAACTTTTTTCAAATTGGTAAATCAGTGCATGGAGAATAAGTGTAAGGAGAATAAGTGTAAGGAGAATAAGTGCAAGAAGGCTTGAGACTATTCTCAGTGGCAAAACTTATTGATAATAGTACACTCATAACTATGGGGCACCAACAACTTTTTTTGAGCTGGCCAAAGATTAAAACTTTCTTGGCTGTGCCATATTCTGTTTAACTTATTCGTGAAATCTTGTTCAGCACTTCCTTTGAAAAGATGCTTAATGCCTCTATGCATGATCACTGGACATACAAACTGGTTACACTAAGACCTCCATTCACTGACTCCAGGATTGACAACAAAAACCTGGGGTTGGCTATAGGGTTTGGCAACACTAGCTGGCTTAACAGAGAGCACTCTTTGCAGGGTCATTGGGGGTATGGATAAGCTGCTTTAGGCCAAAGTAGAAAAGCTTGTTACTCAGTCTCAAAGAAGACTGTGGGGACTCTAACAGGAGTCTAGTATATCTAGTGTAGATAAAACTTGTACAACTGTATGTATACAAGAAAATCCAGTCAATATACAAATTAGGTAAAGAAAGTGTGTGGTTGTGTGTTATAAAGGACCATTCCCTGCAAGGTGTCAAGGGGTAGATATCGATTCAAGTGAAGTATTCAGTGTGGCTATGCATTAAAATGAAACTTGGTCAACTTGGTGTCAGCGAGGGATGTTTGGATATGAGATTAGCATTTGTGAAGCAACAAGTTGGTTTATATGGCTGTATCTTCAAAAGAATAGATAAAGGGAATGTGGGGGCAGTGATGTTCATGGATTACCAAGCAGACTTTTGAAAACAGTTGATACAATGAACATTCAGTGTGGCCTTGGGGACTTGCAAAGGACTTGTTTGTAGGGTTCATCCTTTAACTTGCTATTGATTAATGGTGCCACCATGCACAATCAAAACAGCCCACAGTGCAGGATTTAGAGAAGGTTTTGATTGTAGGCAGTAGAGAAGTACATGAGATGTCTTCTATAGGCTTGAAATTTACTATCCATCATCGGCTACCATTTACTGGAATTTCTGTTATTTAATAACATCCTGTTCAAATGTCCTTGTGTGTTTTCTAACCTACAGCAAAGTTTTTAGGGACATGGGATAGTGTTACAATTATATTGACTGTTTGCTGGCTGGGTCAGGAGGTCATGGCACACAACCAGTGCTGGCGGTGTCAAATGTTGGCCAGAGCACAGAAGCACTTACACGTTTCTCTATAAACTTTCTCTTCTCAGAGCTACTTGAGATTTAGTGGGGACCAGTTTCAGACGGGATATTTGTCTGGAACTGAATGTAAATCTCCAGAGAGTTCTAAAGAGTATTATTTCCAACTACATTCACTGTTGATATTGCAAGAGTTTCTGATAAGACTATCTTATATTTAAATTTACATGAAGCTATAGTAGGAAGCTTCTTGCTAAATTTACAACTTGTCTTTGGCCAATGGTGGCTAAAAAAAAAAGGTAAAGGTTCCAATGAGATGACTGCTCTATGTTCCGACACCACTACATGTATGTTCTGACACCTCTATGTTCTGATGACCCCCTTGTGACTTACATGCTAGGGATAGAGTTTAAAGTTAGAGTTAGGGTTAGGTTTAGGAGAATACACTAAAGTCACTAGGGGTGTCGGAACACAGGGGGTGTAACCTTTAATGACAGAAAGCATTCAAGAATTTTAAATATATTTGGGGGGGGAATATGTCGATCCAGTATTTCTAGAGTAGACCTTCACTTTTGAATACCTGGAAACGGTCAAAATGAAAAAAATGTAGCAATTGGTATCTCTACACTGTACATTTACTGATCATTCTTACACAGTTGCCTTTCGCGTAAAATCCAATCACATCATACATGTGATCCTTAAAAACTGGAACTGACTTGTGAAAAGTCAGGTACCTCCTTAACTGCCACATAATGTTCATATGCATGGGTGGGTACCATACATAGGATGGAAGAAATGTGACCAATCTGGTGTCCTGATAATGTGGGTTGAAAATTGTGCAGAAAATGCAAAGGGTGCCAGACTACTGACTAATTTTTGAAGGACTTCTCCACAAAAACCACAAAAACCACAAACACACATTATTTACACAAACAAACAAAACCAATAAAATTACAGAACATATAACAAGGCTAAATTATGCAGACAAGATTGACTAATGTGGCTTTTACGAATATTATCAGCCATAAATTTGCCCAATTAATTTTCGCCACTTGAGTTCAATATACCTGTTCCCATCGATATCCAGCAAATGTCTAAGATGCCGATAACATTATTTCGACCCTGTTAACTGTGATCATATGACATTTATACATCTTTCGTTCTTATGAAGTGATTCCTGCATCCACAAGTATACGTTCATAACATCACAGTGTCGAGCTATACCCAAACTGCTACCTATGACAGTCATGTACACAACACATGCATTCTGAACAGACCTAAATACACATTACACACATACAAGCCTACCCTAAATATGCTGTCTACTTACCATGGCTATCCCAACATGTACAGATCACTGGCCTTCCTTGCTGCAACACAGTAGTAATAATAACGCCTAGCTCCCTAGCTCTATGCACTAGCTCAAGCCGCTTGCACCCAATATTTAACTCTCAGGGTTTTTTTTCACCGGCTCTCTTTCCCCTCAGTCTTTGCGATACGGTTTCCCACGGTAGTTATCAACACAAGTGGCTATGATTTCTCAATACAATTAAAAGGTATAACCCCTCTTGTACATTCACTTGGGTCTTCGCTAGTTGTAGAGTTGTGAACACAGCTAGTGAGATTGAATACACTATCCACACACAGACTCAATAATACACTCTTACAAATCATTTGCAAATGACACTTTTGTTACTTGGCATGGGCTGTACCACTCTCGGAGCCACAGGGGTGATTATCTGCAAGCGAGTGGGCGGGCACAGGAGGATTGGGCCATGATCCACCAACACACAACAGGAAACTCACCCTTCTCCTAGGCTACCACTACTACCAACCCCCCAAAAAGGGTCAGAGCTAAACTATCTAGTTAGCAACAATCAAACTTGTGAATATCGGTGCTGCCGTTTGTCTATTTGTTATTTATTTGTTATATAGACATGCAGTTAGCATAGGGTGTTCAACTGCGGAGGGGTCAAAAATAGCTAACATCCCTGCATGGATAATGGAATGATCGAGCTTGTTCTCATCTGACCTAGTAGGCAAGACAAGTGTAGTATACACTATGCATGTACAGCTATCAAACCCATGGTCATTCAGTAAGTATTGAATTACTAACCAAGGCACTACATAGAAATTGAAAGAAGGGAACAAAAATCCAGTCTACTCAGTGCACACCACACACTATGGTGGTACACAGCCTGAACAAAGAGCTTATGAATATGCATAAGGTTTATACTACTTTGTGTATGAATGGGGATGCACATTGGCATGATTTTGATTTTGAGGGGCTCTATATTGGATGGTCCAGTCTAGTAAACTGTGACAGTGCTGTGTGTGTGTGTGTGTGTGTGACCATGATGTGACAATAATCCAAGCAATAGAGACAGCTTCCATAGCTTCCATAGTGTTGGGGATCTCTTTAGTGTGCTGTGCGTTGTTTGAATACAGAGCAACAATTGTAAGCCAAATGTTGCTGAATGATCTACAATAAAAGCCAGACAGAACCTGACTGTAACTGAGCAGCTCAGGACCAAATGAACACAGTGAATTGAGCTCACTAGAATTATTCTTTACCATCTCTCACTTGATAATCGTTAAGTGATGAATGCTCAACATTACTTTAAAAAAATATATATATTTTCTGCTTATAAAAAACTTCTGTAATGCTTTAAAGATCATGATATAATCTTTTAATCCTGCGAGGATAGGCAGACACATTTTTCATTTAAATCAAACATTCATCAAAATTGTGGGGAAAAATTACCTCTCAAATGATAATTTTAGTAATAAACCACAAGGGAAACTGACTGGGTATAATTTTACGGTGATTAATTCTCATTCTTGGTTTTTGAGAAAGACATTTAAAATTGTTAATAGAAAGTTGCAAAACAATTGAAATTTATTGGGGGGGGGGGAAGCAATTCATATGAAAACGTTATACATCTGATGGGCAATGTAAGTAAACGAAATGAATATGTCAGAAGGAAAATAATCACTCGGAAATTGTGAAGAAGAAAAAAAAGGTTGAACTTTCCCTTTTACAAGGAAGCAATGTATGTAACTAACCAATTAGTCCAGGAAAACTACGGTTTGACCTCAAACAAATTGCAACAGTTTTTATTTTACCACAGTGCATTTTGTCAAGGCCCTCAGAATGAAATATCAAAAATCCGCAAAAATCCAATTAGTGGAAATATGCATAATTTGCATATTTCAAAATGGCCGCCATTTTAACAAGTTTCTCATTGATTTGGTCATATTAACCCTTGTTTTAGATAACATATTCCAAAATTGAAATAACTAAAATGCACACTTCAGGTTAGGGAGTAAATCTATGGTTAAAAAGATTCCTAAAGTCTTTGATAAACTTGCTTATTTGGCATAAATAAAAAACGGCCGCCATTTTTTATTTGACATTTTTAATACATAATGATTTCAGTAATTTTTCGATGGACATCCTTCTTGAGGGTTTGCAAATCGGTCTTTATAAAAATTTTCAATCTCTGTAAATTATGAATAAGTTATTTCCTTACCTGAATTAAATGTCAACTTATGAGTCAGCCTCATCTTCAGAAGCATCTAAATCTAGGTCTGGTGGCGGTGAGTTGGCACAACTGGAGCCACGGCATTCTGTGCAGGCAATTGAACAAGGCAGGCCGTACTTTCGGCATGTGCATTTTCTGTTCATACATTCTTTCGTACACCTACACCTGATGACCTCAAGTAGTGCTGATGGTGCCGGCGGTTGGTCTGTCTGCTTGGGTAGATATTTGCCATCTACGACCTGCCAACCCCAATCTTCTGGAGATATATTGGTATTTGCCAACCCCTTCCACTCTAATATTTGATAATATACACGAAGACTATGGTACTTTGCTGCTGCTGAGGTTGGCGGCAAGGTGTGTGCTTCGACATGGGAAGTGCTTGTTGTTACCTTAAAACAAAACTTGTTGTATCTTAAAAGATCTAGACCCTCTGTTGGCTGACCATTGTAGAGACAAACCAGTGCAATCTCCCCAGCTTTGATTATGTCCTCTTTCAAAACTGATCCTGTTTGACCGAATACCTTGGCTTGCTCACAGAAGTCTGCATTCCCCATAATCTTCTTAAGTGCCAAACCTTTCCCAAGTCCAAATATACGTGATGTGGTGTCACAACCAAGGATGGCATGTATGAAGAGAATGTTATCGCACACGGAACTTCCCAAAGTGACCTTCAACAGTTTGATGTTCCAACTTCTACTCTTCTTTGAATTTGTCTTTGGCTCTGGTGCAAAGTATATGTTGTTTGCATTCAGTTCAGCATGGAAGATGAGGAGGACGAGGAGGTCGGTATCATCTCCAACTAGAACAGTACCTATTGACCTTGCAGACTCCACTGCCTTACTGACAATCAGGACATCTGCATCATGTCTAGCATGAACTATGACACATCCAGCCATTTGCAGTTTGTCACCGAGGAGGTGGATAAAACGTTGTTTGTTGACGTTGTTTGCAAGGAATTCCTCTTTCCTTGATTTGATAACCATGTCACCAGCAAAGTTTATCGTCAGGCCTGAGCAAGTTCCTGTTCTTCTAAGATGTGTGGAGTCCTTCGTAGTAGGACCATCATGATATCCATCAAAAACTATGGTTGGTTTTCCATATCTTTGAGTAACATAATCAATATAAAGCTTGCATATGTTGTTGTAAGTAGTTGCTCGGGGCCATGGAAGACGATGCAGAAGTGCCCCACCGTCCAAAACAGTGTGCACTTGGCCCATGGGCTCTGACTCTTCGTGCTTAAAAACCTTCCATATGGCATCGGCAAGGGCTGGTTTATTGGCTTGGAGGGGAAGGCAAGATGACTCAAACATTGCAGGTGGATAACTGCACAACTCATAGCTGAAGAGAGACGGTAGATCATCGATGCGTTCCTTGCCTACAGCCACTAGTCTCTGAAACAGTAGTTGTGGGTCAACCTGTACAGACTCATTTTTTTTTTTTATGGAGGATCTTGAGCCAAGTGTCACAGCTTGGTCTGCTTTCTTAAATGTGTAGTCATCAACGTTCTTTCCAGCCATGGAGTCTAAAATCTTTTGTCCTATGTCTTTGGATTGGTCTACATTAACTGTGCTCTCTGCTGTCATCCCATTTGCAATACTATGTAGACTCGATTCCGAGTTGAATGGGCTACGTTCTCTGATATAGTGTAGCAACTGAAGTGTGTCTTTCACATCCCTAATCTGTCTAGCATATGTGATATCCTTGTGTTGGTCACTAGTCTCGTACTTGACACCTGTGAGATCTTGCATTGCATCATTTACTAGTGCCCTTGATGGCAAGGAGAGGAGCCACACATTACGCTGAGTTTCAGACATTCCAGTTCCCCTGGTTAGCCCTCCACTTGTCTTGATACTCCTCATTAGGACCTGCTCAATAATGAGATCTGTGGACAACCCTGCCCAGTAGCGATCGCTTCTCCTAACTACATGGTACCCTTCTTGGAACCTTCTGTGAACATCTGGGTGTGTATTTGGCAAATCATGCATCATTTGCAAATATATATAGGCAGACTTGGCATAAAGCGTGTGTCCAGAAGCAGCAAAGTATGGCAGCATATCATGGACAGCCTGCAGATGCAGTTCCCAGTTTCCAGTTCTCTCAGCTTTAAGAAACATGCGCAGAATATCTGTCATGTCCATGTACTGTAGCCAGAGACGTGCTGTACGTGTTGTCATGGCCTCTTTTGCTTCCTTCATCCGACTAAGAATCGTTTTGATGACATTAGATGAGCACACTTCATCTACTGATACAGTGTCAGTTATCAAACTATCATAAAGGTTTTGAGCTTCTGCCAAATCTGTTGCTTGCCTCTTTTCTCTATCTTGTACTTCTGCTTCGCCACAGGTTGTATCAACTTCAAGAGACTGTTCCTCATCATTAGTTGGCAGAGGCACGTTGTACAAATCTGCCACCAGCATGGTATTGAGGGCAGCATCAACAAGGAGATGGCCACGCACAGCTCTTGATATTGCCTTTCCAGAAAGCATGTGGCCAACCGAGTTGCTTGCATAAATTAATTCTAGAAGTTCCTGGAGCCCTGAGCCTCTCATCAAATGCCCAATACTTCCAAGGAAGCTCATTTCGGTGTGTAGTCCCCCAAGTCTCAGGACAATTTGCTTCATGTCACTGCCACTAAGCTGGTTTCGAATGATTGTAAGTGCCTTCCACCATAGTGGCTGGTCGAAAGTCAATACAGGAGTAACATTGTACTGTACAGCATGATTGCAAACAAATCGCAGTGTTGAGAATACACAGGATGGGTCACTTGGATTCATGTCAATCATGGGAAGAAAAGATACCGAAGACTGTCCTGGAAATTCACCTTCATTGACCATCTGCATCATGCCAGACCATGAGGGCCTTGGGGAACGAAGTAGTAATGATGTCTTCCAAAGCACATCGAGGTTAAGTGTTGGGTCTTCTGTTCCCAAATTCACCATGGGTTGGTACATCAGCGATTGTACTGTATGAGAGGCCTTGAAGTATTCAATGTTGATTCGCCCAACAGCAGCAATATCTGCGGCAGTTACAGTAACTTTTGGTATAGGCTTAGAGGTCTTTGTACCCGGTGTCTTCGTAGCTACTATACCCATTCCATGGAAGGTACCGAATCCATCAATTGTACAAATGTTATGGTCAACATTGTCGGCAACATACTGAATGAACTGGTTCTGTATGTAACCAGGAATTTCTGTTCCTTGAGAAACTGCCGCACTTTTTTCATACTTTTTCACTTCGGAATAGGAACAGGAGAAACCGAGAGAGTGCAAAGTGTCAATTAGGAACCGAGATGAAAAATGATGATGCATCAGTATTCCAAGACCAACTTGGAGAGGAGCAATGAGGACCCTTGGCCGTATTGCCTGCATGATGGCCTGCCCAATGGATGCCAGCTTGATGTCTACATTTTTGCCAACAAACATACCCCTTAACAGCCTCTGAAGAGAATCAGGGATGAAATCAAGTGATGCAGTGGTAGAAGACATTTCTGCCGGACTTGGGTATACATCACCGCTGATATCCTGGAACTTGACATCACTCTGAATAAGTTTGGCAGCAGTCTCTATGATTCTCCTTTTCTCGTTTTCCGGTGTCTCATTCTTTGGTTGCTTGTGGAATTCATACAGAATAGAACTGGCTGTGTTGCGAAATGTCACAACACCATGTTTTCCATTAAGTTCGGTTACAATGATTCTCTCTCCAAAGTGTTCCAGTAGTTTCTTTTTCATGTACACAGCACTATAGGCCTCATGCTCTGTATCTATTAGATACCCTTGCATTATTGCTACTAGTTCACCTACTGTTGTTTGTTCATCATCATTTTCCTCTAGGAATTCTGCGACTTGTAAGAATGCTGTCATTCTCACCTCTTCTTTTGGTCTGCCTATTTTAATCTTTTTGGAGGTGCTTGCACCGTCTTCAGAATATGCCTGTGGTAGCTGTCTTTCAGTTCTGAAATTCACACTACACTGTTGATGATATACAGCATCAGCTGCATGAAGATCATTAACAATTGCAAGTCTACCAGATACAACCTGAGACCATGGATCATTTCTATGTTTGCAAATCTGTGCGATTGAGTCCTGAAAGTCCTTCGATCTGACAGGGATAACATCAAACCCTTTCCGTTTCCCATCATACTTGGCAGGATGACCACAGAACATGCAGTGTTTACTGAAGTCAAAAGGTTCTTGGTGAGAACGAAGACTTGAGCACTTCTCAACACTAATGCTCTGTGCAGCTTTCTCCTTTGCAATTCTTTTTGGATCACAGAAATCTCGACGACAATGCTGGTGAACACGTTGCCCAGGATGTGTTGTTACATTGCTCTCTCGTTGTCTACTTGCACGATTAACTCCCTCGCTTCCCTTAGCTCGCAGCTCGACAGATGGTTTGCCATCATCAAATAATTCATTGCAGATACAGCAGTTCTCCATGGCTCAATAATGTATCCCTAATCAGTATTTGTATTTAAGACCTGTTGCATACATGTATGATCAAACGCTTCATTCGGAACTGTTACCATACAAGCAAGGTATTTTCATGAGCACTGTGCTTTTATTAACAATGTATTACACTATTGTAATACATATTGTATTACACATTGTATTACAATTTTTCTATTACATTTTATCCCTGTACATATACACACCTCTGCATAATATGCCAACCACATGGAAATTGATCTCAATAGCCATTTAATGCACCAAAAAAATTCACATGGTATGAGATTTATGATTGAATCAACGATAAAATCGCTAAATTGGCGGCCATATTGGATTTATGCAGATTAGGCATATTTCCACTAATTGGATTTTTGCGGATTTTTTGTATTTTATTCTGAGGACCTTAACAAAATGCACTGTGGTAAAATAAAAACTGTTGCAATTTGTTTGAGGTTTTCACAATTTTGTTTGTATCTTTCCTGGACTAAATGGCCAAAGTTATAAATGAGACCTGCGAACATTTAAGGACAAGCGAAATGCTTTGTAATTCAGACGTAAGAAATCCATACTACACACAACATTTCCATGAAGTATTCGCGCAAATTAGTAAACAGATGGCTCGTTCAGACCTACTGGCATTTTCTTCTCATTGCACTAGTCATTTTATGTCTCTTTTAGAGAGATTTTTTTTTTTTTAAGGCGGGGAGGGAAAAAATGGTTAGCATCTACTTTTCATTTGCATAACACTCACCACTCGGAATAAGGGGGGGGAAAATGTTTTGATCAGCGTAACCGCTTGCTCACTGCTCTTGTTGATGGGTTCGGTCTGAGCTGGAGATTTCAGGATGTCTGAAATGGGAGGAACGTCCCTTGGGGAAGGGGACCGAACTGGGACAGCTCATCAGCGGGGTTCAAGAATATCAAAACAAGGAAGGGCAGGAAAGAGATTATATCATTTGGAGACAGATTTTCTGTGAGATTTGATGGCTTCTAATTGGAGGATTTTCTACGGCTGGCTATCGTGTACACGTTGGTAAAAGGTCATTCATTATTCAGACTAAGTAGATTTAGTTGTATATTTAGAAACCAAATTATTAAGACTTTAGTTCACCTTGTGGTTTTAACCAATTCTGTGAAGGTTACTTAGGGAGGGTATACCTTCTTGGCATTTACTCCAAACAATTAATGACCATAAAAACTTACTTGATAAGAAGCACTGCAGCTGTTGATAATGTATAACATTTTGAGAAACGATTCCCTTCAAAGGAATGTGGTTTTAGAGAGAGGGATTCAAAAACATTTCAATCTGAGAAAACGTTTCTGCATGAAACTTTTGTGTATTCCAAATATGGATTATTTTTCCTGCGTGAACATAACGCTCCGGATTTTCTGCAATATCTCAAAAACGCTACCACCTTTTGAAATGAACTTAACTTTCACAAGTTAGTTTTATTGTATATATCTACATTTATATAGGATTAACACAATCGAGCGGTTCCAAAAAACAAAGGTATACTTTTCCTTTCGGACAATTCTTTGTGTAAAAATTGTTTAAAGACATTGCTGTAGAAACAAAACTCTGAAGCAGGTTAGAAATGCTTTCTGCCATTTTGAAGACAGCTAAAACGAACGCTTCTAATCTTATCAACTGACTTTTGATAACAATTTCTAAGAGTAGAGAGTTTAATTTACTGTTCCTAGGGGTGTTATTAAGGACATCCTATACTCAACGCATAAGGCCAAGTAAAAAAACTAAAAAGTTTCTCGTCCCCGCCCGCCTCCTTTTTGACTGCCTCCTCCTTTTAAAAAATTACTATTTACTATTTTCAGGGGAATTTACTGTTCCTAGGGGTGTTATTAAGGACATCCTATACTCAACGCATAAGGCCAAGTAAAAAAACTAAAAAGTTTCTCGTCCCCGCCCGCCTCCTTTTTGACTGCCTCCTCCTTTTAAAAAATTACTATTTACTATTTTCAGGGGAATTTTTTTATTTTTTATTAAAAAAATCTTAAATCAGATTTTTTTGAAGATTTAAAGCTGAAATCAAATTTTTGGGATAAAACTGAGTGGCATCTCTGATATTTTGAATCTCCTGAATCCAATTAGGCGTTCTTTTCAGAGCGGACAGCAACTGTTGTCGAAGGTGATGGTGCTGCGATTCTGCAGTGAAGGGTCTTACAAATCATTTGTTTTGTCATAAATTGCATCAGTATACTCAAATAGCACAATATCTGTGAATAACGGATGGGACGTAAAGCCGTTGGTCCCGTGTGTTGTGTAATGCACGTAAAAGAACCCAGTGCACTTATCGAAAAGAGAAGGGGTTTGCCCCGGTGTTCCTGGTTTGATTGGCTGCATATTGCGCCACAGCACCTTGTAAACCATTACATGGTGCTATGTAAAGAAATAGGTCTCAAAATTCAAAAAGTAGCTCCACATATATACCTTGCAGGAAAATACTGACTGTTGAAGCGCCTTGAGCGTCACTGAGTGACGGATATGAGCGCTATATAAGAAGCCACTATTATTATTATTATTAATAAATATACCTTGGCCAGCCATATTTAGCATGGCGACCATCTTGGAAAAAATTGATAAAAATTGAAAAATAGTAAATAGTAACGCCCTGCCTCCTCCATTTTTTTTAAAAAGTCCGGACGAGAAACTCGTTCCTTTTTTTACTTAGCCTAATGCTACCGTGATCCAGCCATAGCTGGAGTCATATAGACACCAGCCTTACTTTGGCTGTATGCAAGTCGAAGAAATTTATTTTTTATAAATCATTCCCGGATAAGTAAATTCAACACCTCCCTAGGAGGTAAAATCCCATCCAGATTCCCTCGTTAACTTAAATTTATTGTCGATATTTTTAAAATAACACAGGATATGACAAAAAAGCTGAGACCCGAATCCTTTATGAGCCATCAGGAACTATAGAAAGAAAACAAAAATGCAACAGGATGACATGAAACCCAAATGCACAGGAATTCTAAATATATCCGGCATTAGATCCTGTACGGATCTGAAACACATGATCAACCATCGTGTATAGTGCTAATTAACTCTTACATCATTCATGTATGGTCATCAAAATATGAGATCTAAACAGATCCATCAAACATCCAACAGATCCATCAAAGATCCAACAGAACCTCGAATGATCCCATAGATTTATCAAAGATCCAGCAGATCCATACAGATCCATCAAAAATCCAACAGAGCTTCTATGGATCCCTCAGATCCAACGAAGACCCAAAACCTCTACAGATCCAACAGATCAATCAATGATCTAACAGAACCTCAAATGATGCAACTACGACTCACAGATCATACATAACCTCTTCATATTCAACTGATCCTTCACAGATCCAACAGATCAATCAAAGATCAAACAGAACCTGGAAAGATCCCAAAGATCCATCAAAGATCAAACAGAACCTGGAAAGATCCCAAAGATCCATCAAAGATCCAACAAAACCTCTACAGATTCTTCGTCAAAGATCCAGCAGGTCCATCAATGATCGAACAGAACATCTGTAGATCCCTCACATCCAAAAACCTCTACAGAACCAACAGATCAATCATATATCAAATGAATCCAATGTATCATTCCAAGTTCCATCAAAGATCTAACAGTACCTGTACAGATCCAACAGATCCAACAAATTCCATTATATATACAATGGATCTTTCAGAGATCCAACAAACCCTTCACAGATCCAACATATCCTTTATAGATCAACACATCCATTTTGTATCAATGGAACCTTCACAGATCCAATTTAGATTCTACAGATCCTTATAGAACCAACAAATCCATGTCCAATCGATACTTCAAAATCCAATAGACCTATCACAGATCCACAGATCTTGCATAGATCCAACAGATCCTTGTAGAACCAACAAATCCATGCCCAACAAATCCTTAACAAATCTACCAGACCCATCAAATATCCACAAATCCAAATATCTTGCATAGATCCAATAGATCCTTTATATAGAACCAACAAATCCATAGCCAATGGATCCTTTGAATATCCAAAAGACCCATCACAGATCCTTCATAGATCCAATGGATTTGTCATAGATCCAACAAATCCTTTTTGAGTCCTTCAAAAATCCAACAAATTCCAATTCTTGCTTTGATCCAATGGATCCTTCATGGAACAGATATTTTTACAGACATTTTTTATCTGCCTTACCATACCCCCACGATTATCTGATATAAATATTTCATTGACAACTTGCTAAATTTAAACACATGCATGGTTAGGGTGTAGGATAGGGATGTGTAAATTTGAACATACTTTGAGAGAATAATTATTGGGAGAATAATCTGTTCGATAAATACGGTTAAGTATAGATGTTAAAACTGTCAAGCCTCTCGAAGCTCACATGAATTATTTAGCGCACTACGCGCCCGCCGCGCATATGACTATCGAACAATAGCGGGCGCTGTTGGGAAACTTCCATATCACCACCACGGGTTCGCGGCTTCCAGAGGACGCCCTCTATCGGTGGAATAGTCGCGGCGTGTATAGTGTTGTAGAGAGCATTAGGCCCTATGATTTTATGGTTTTACTAACTCAACAAGAACGTCTTGCACCAAGACTACCCTTATAATGAGAGAGTTGCAACACCTTGCGATTAGAAGCCATTTTGTGTCAAAAAAACAACAACACATTGGAGAATTAAGGGTGCCAGACTAGTCTGCCCACTGGTTTTGAGCTGCGTTCGAACTGAAAATGGCGCCCAGCTACTACATGACCGAAGTAAACTGGTCCCTCCATGTCACAACTCTCTCAATACACAGCTTCGGTCACAATATAAAGTTGGTATATCACAGATGGATACCAGTGGTGTGTGAAGTCTTCGATAACCCTCGGCTCTGACTTCTGAAAGCCGTTATTTAAAAGTCTACACAGCACCTAGCAGCGGCTAACGCCAGCTAACGGTTGTATGGCTTTTGACTGGTACCCTGAACAAAGATGTTGACAAATTAGAGAGACCGCCAAAATAGGGCTAGATAGCTCAGTTGGTAGAGCACAATTACGTTAATCCAGATGTCGTTGGTTCAAAACACGCTGAAGTCAATTTGTCTTTGTTCAACCCCTAATTATTAAATATTCACCCAGTCAGTTTCCCTTGTGGTTTATAACTTGATGTTTAAAAGTCTTATGACATAAAAGCTAATTCGATTATTGTAGGTTCTACCTCCGGTCGGGTACATTTATTTAAACCATTTTGCAATAAAATTGTCGCATTACTGCACTAATCCGTAAAAAATATTAACTGATTCTCAAAATGATTGAACTTTTCACCAATAACTAAATGGATGAAGCCCAAGCCAGTTTGGAGCCCCATTTCAAACAGACAAGACTTACAACTGGCCTATCAAGCCTCCAGCCATATTGAAGCCATAAGCCATAGCCATCATTTCACAAAAAGGCCCATGTTAAAGCTGTTTCTCTTTGTGATTATTGTGTACTTAGTGCTTAACACAACGAGTCCGCTATGTAATCAAATCACCTCACACATCTCTCTGTCTCGCTGATGCGTTGGCCTACAGCTAATTGCTGATTCAGTTATCATAGGCTTCCCTTCCTCTTGGTGATAACAATATTGTTGATTATTCCGGTCGGGTACGCTGATTTAATTCATTCATATTTCGGGATGATTTTAAATGACAGTAAATAGGAACTGTATTTATATTATGAATGCACAAAAGCATCGGCAGTTAATGAATGGATCTCGGAGGAAAAGAACAAGATCAGCTTGGCTCGATTTCACAAAGCACTAAGATTCGTCTGAAGATGAGCCGTCAGTATTGGCTTAGTAACTTGTATTGTGACATCACTATTTGCTTAGCAATTAAGACTGATGCACATTTAAGATCAATCTTAGCTCTTTATGAAATCAAGCCCAGGTTACTTTAAATGCAAGCATTTACCAAACATATGGCTGCCATTTTCTAACCAGATAACTTATAGCATGGTAAATGTGAACAAAACTTTGGTAAGATTAAGACCTATGAATCAAGTGAAAGTACAAGAGGGATTTTATGTAAGATGCTTTATCCCTGAATCAAAATTTCAAATTTCATTTCATCCGTTTCGGTAAAATATTAAAGCCGATGAATAAAAGCAAATGCTTTTCCCATTTCTAGTCAATGAAATTTCTCTTCCTTTTCGTGATAGCTTCATTTTAGTTGCCCGGACATCTGTTACCATGGCGATAAGAAGAACAATGATCCCCTGACGACGAACTTAATTCCCTCAAAACAATGTTTGTATTGGCATACGGTATACGGGTAATTGCTTTGCACACATTGGATGTAAGTTAAACGGGCACACGTTCAACTTGAATCTCGGCTGGGACTGTTTTCTCTGAATCACTTATTCATGTTAGCGAACGTCTTGTGTTTCATTTGGGAGGGTAGAATGCTTTGCTCGGCAAAACGACAAGGAAATTGATGCCAAGTACCAGTGAAATGCCTTACTAAGCAAGATAAATGGTAACCTATGCCACATAAATAGATAATGTAGAAGAAAAGTATTCAGTGATATTCTTCGTAGAAGGATGGACTATAAAATACCGATGAAAGTGAATAGAAACTTAATTTGAGCAGCAATTAAGTTGGTGTGCAATAACGAGGAAAAAAACTAAATAAATGGTTCCCGATACATTACTGGTTTCAAATAACTATACTTAGAAAATCCAATAGTGCTGAAAACGTAATCTTCAAATTATCATTAAGAAAGTTTAACTCAAAATATTACAATAATATTAGTGCAGTACTGCACTAATTAAATCCGTCTCCGTTAAACATAATTGGATCTCTACAAGATTCAATTTCCTACCAATAACTAAATGCAATTCTATTCAACTTGCAAACGCTCAAAATTACTAATTATGAAACTATTGTTAAAAGCGTATATACTTGCCTTCAACAATGGAGGTTGTAAATGGACAACCGAGCACTGACTAAGCCAAGACAAATTTTGCTATAATTTCTAATAATTTATTTCATGTACTTTTTCTGCAGGTACTTTCCCTTCATTTTCAAAAATGAGAATGTGATCTATTCCGTTTATGAAATAAAAAAAATTGTTATTCCAAAGAATTCACAAATGCATTTCTGTCTTCGAGCAGGTCATAAACCCAAATGACATACAACATTATTTGTTTTCCTGGAAGTATTTCTACTCAGAATAATAAAAATTCAAGCATTGTTTTCCTTTCCTCCTTCTTCTCCTTTTTTGTTTTAAAGGTTTTGGTTTTGTTTAAAGTTTATTTCTAGAAAGAAGGATATTTTAAATGGAAGTGTTGTCTTGAAATAAAAGTGTGCCATCCCTGTAACACAACATAGCTTTAAAGGGTGGGTATATGTTTAATAATTACGCCAAAAATTAATTACCTTAAAAACTTACTTGGTTAAAGGGTGTGTACAACATTGGTAATTGCCAAAGACCTGTATCCAAACTTGATGTGACCCAACATGTACATGAAATAACAAACCTGTGAAAGTTTAAGCTCTATCGGTCTTCGGAGTCTTGAGAAAACAGCAAAAAAAAAACTTTATATGTTTTAACTTTTTTTCAAACATCAGATTTTATCCTGTAGGATAAAGACTATTGTTTTACTCATTTCCTAAAAACTATGGCATTTCAAGCAAAACTATTTCAAGGGAAGTTTTCCACCATGACCATCTTTATACCGATGTAAGTTATGTGCAAATCTGTGAACATTTATATTTTCAATCTTACCAATGTAGTACACACCCTTTAAGAGCACTGGAGATCTGCTGATATTATAAAACATTGTTAGAAACGACCCCCTTTGAAGTAATGTAGTTTTAGAGAAAGAGGTAATTTTTCACCAACAAATTTGAAGGTGTTTTTTCTTTCATTATTTTCTTCCAACTTCGATTGAGCCCAAATTTTCACAGGTTTATAATTGTATGCATATATTAAGATACACCAAGTTAGGATAATGGTCCTTGAGAATTACCCAAAGTCTATCCTGCCTTTGAATACTGTGTCCATCGTTTCACTCCACTTTTAACAGATATTAATTGCCTTCGAGAAAGACTCTGCTAGGGTCGAAACGTCAGGCCACTAACTATTTTTTTGCATTTATACTACAGGTCCTTTTGGTTGGTAAGCAGTTTGCAACAGCTAATTCTATTTTCTCAGATATTAATTGTTTAACACTGATGAACAGCTTAAAATGAAATCAAACTGTTTATCTGGGCCACCACATTAAAAGCATCCCCATTTCCCTTTGGGATGCAGATTGTATGCATATGACTACGAAGGCTCCATATCAGAGTCCCGTACCCTTCACACACACACACACCCTCATAAATATATTCCCTAACCCTCTAAGCTAAACTAGGTTGTTGGAGGTTTTTTTCCTTCTCTTTCTTGGCTCGCTCGGTCCTTCTTGATTTTATTTATTTCTCTTCTTTCTAAACAGCTTTTGGCCCTTAGATGGGTAATGCTAACGTTTTTTTCTATCACCTTTGCAGCGCAGTGCGTAGCTGATCAGCGGTCATGCTTGATTTCACCGCAGGGAAGGGTGGTGGCAAGTACGATGAAATAAAATGAAAAAAAAAAAAGAGGGGGAAAAAATGAACGACACACTACATGAATATTCAACAGTCTGTAGGAAGGTTTCAGCAACAGCATTTCTCGGGGCAATTTTTCAGTGATAGCTAAGGTTTTGCAGTGGACTGCATCGTGCTGCGTTCAATCGTCCATACACGGTCTTAATGAATTTTAATTAAAACAACGATAGTTGGCTGTTTGAAGAGGAAACGATTGTCTGTTTTCTTTACCCTGATCCATAGAAACACTTTATAAGATGTGAATTACGATTGCACTTATCTCTTTCAGCGCCTGCTTTTTTTATTGCCGTTTTGATCATAAAATGCCCGCTTCTTAAGGTTTTTTTTCTTCTAGAAATTCTGTGTAAAAAAAAAGATAATTACAGCATATTCCTAGTCAATATCTCTTTCAACAAAAATCTCGCTCATGAAAAAATTAAATACATAAACTAACATCAGTTAAGTGTAGCAATTGTAGCAACCTTTTTTATTTTGGTTTTATTAAATGTAAACAAGAACAAACCAAATCAATAACATCACAGATGAATAACACCAAAACGAGCATCAGTGAAAGGTCATTACCTGCATCAGCTCTCTCCTTGCCATAACGACTCACAGATTTCCTTCTAATTGCTTACCATCAACAGTTAAAAATAAAAAGGGCAATCGCTCTCGGTCCTGACTTAAAACTGCTAATTCAAAGCCGTAACTTAATAATAACGTACTCAAGGGGGGAGTCATTTTGAGAGGGGAAAAAAGTTGTGGGCGTACGTAGATGACTTTGATTATGATGGTACCTAAATGTAATGATGACATCTAGTAGAACAGTCTTGATTGATTGATTGATTGATTTATTTGGTTTATTGCTATTTATATACAAGTATACAATAGAAATTGCCTTGGCTCTCGTGACATAAAAATACAATAAATAGTAAAAGTTTAAGAAATACAAATTTTAAATATTTAAAGGAAATTGGTTAAAAATATATAAACAAATGCACACAGAATGCCTAAGAAGGATAAAAATAAACAGATGACAGACAGACTACTTATTATCATTCAGTCCCCTGACTGCGGTTGGATAAAAGCTTCGCCTGAATCTTTCTGTATTGCACTTGATAACTCTATAACGCTTCCCTGATCTTAACAAATCAAATAACTCATTAGCCGGATGAAAATCATCGTTAATAATAGCACTGGCCTTGCTTTCCAATCTAGTTTTATAAATTTCTGAAACTAGCGGGAGATCTCTACCCACAATACGCGCAGCTGACCTAACAACACCCTCTAGTCTTAGTTTTGGTTTTATAAGCAGAGCTAACAAATAGAGAAGACCACAACATTTCTGTCACCAGGCTGACATAAAAAGTCTGAAATCAGATAAAAGTCCGTAATTTCTCATCTGTGAGTTTTCAATTAAGCAGAAAACATTGGATTCTTCTTTTGAAAATCTTTATATTCTTGACGGTGTAAAACGATTATCAAGAACGTTGACAAAGTGGAATAAAATGATGACAAGAAGAACCAACTAACTTAGAGCATAGAGCAAGGACCTTGCTCTATGCTTAGAGGCAATTCAAAATAGTAAGTATTAAAAAAACAATTTTTTTTTTATCTAAACAGTTGTTGGGTGGGTGAAAAGAAACTTCAAAAATCAAAAGTTTTCTCCTTAAAAAATAAAACAAAGTAAATAAATAAATAAAATACAATCAGAAAGACAGCTTTTCATTCAGTGATACAAAAAACAAACATTTAGCGTTATAAACTGTGCCCAATGAAGAGACCGATTTGGAGAGCTGTAACAGCCCATTGGGCTAGCCTACAACTACCTCCACTGACCCTTTAAACAGCATGTTATCTAAAGCTTCCACTTTTATCCAGTCATTACTTTGTTCTTCAGTGTGTTGACAAAATATATTGAACAGTTAGATAAGCATTTAACATTTTGCACATGTTCAATAGGAGAAAATGACCAATCAGTTTGTATTTAAGTTATTTCTGTGTCTAGGTATGTAACTGAATTATTTGTGTGATTTTGTATTGAAGTTTGACAAACAAACGAAGTTATATATAACTCCATGTTCCAGAGAAGAAAGAAAAAAAACATGAACATTTTGGGTGGGTGGGTCAAAACAATCAGATCAGAATTTTGTAAAACTGACTATTCTGAATGTCCTCTAATGCAGACTTAGAACTTCCTCCTCAAACAATCAAATTGAACATGTCGACCTCCTCTCAATAAATACATAAAAGCTTTCAAGCCACTTAAACAAAATATATACAGTATAACAAAATATAAAAAACTTTTCTGCATCACCTGGCAGTCTTTTCAAGACATGAAACAAACCGTTTTTAATCGATGGCCTTAGTTTGGCTTTTTAATCAAGTGAAAAACGACCAGCACATGAATATTATCAATTCTCGGTACTTGAACGACACTTATCTGACGTCGCGTATATGAATTCCCTGTCTACACTCAAAAGCTTGACGCGGACAATTCCAATGAGAAAAAGAAGATTACCACACACAAAAAGGAGAAGATAAACCATCATGCAGGCCGATCATTTACAAATTCATAACTTGACGGAGGGGGAAAAAAAAGTCAAAAACAACACTCCATAGTGACAGACCTGTTGGAATCAGCCCGCCCCGTCTAACTGGCACATGAATGTATAAATCTAAGCCTAATGTCTTCAAGATATGGCATAGGATTTGTGTTCCTTTCCCCCTCGGAGTTTCTTGAAAAGGTGTCAGGCTGTCGCCAACTCTAGACACTATCACAGGACCCCCCCCCCTCTTCCCAAACACACCACCTTCCAAGGTGCCCCCACCTTCAGTTAAAGGTAAAGTACAGCGTCAAAATGAATTTTCTTCTCAACGTAAACAAGTAACACAAACACGATCCTGAAGGACTTGACAATGTGTCACACCAACTGTAGACAGGATCAAGGGCTTTGTCGTCACCTCTGCCCCCGCCCCCCGCCCCCCTTTCACAAACACCCACTAAATTAACGAACATTGGCTAAAACCCTGTCCTTAACAGTTACATAACATATTTAACCATTAATTGCTTTGCCTCCAGAAATTTAAGCCTTCTTGCCATGGAAGCTATTTTTATGCTATAATCCAGACGGACCCGGGGACTGGAACAGACGAATATTCTGTCCCTGTGAAGTAAAGCATTTTTTTATGAACAGACTTAATTAATATCCATTTCTTCTTACATAGTTTTGAGAAACAATTTGTATTTGAGGTGGTGGTGAGGGGGGGGGGAGGCAATCGTTTGATATCCTATTATGAATAATTGACGATTGGCAGGGAACCGGTTAGCATGCATGGAGAAATCTGCATGCATGAGTACCGGTTGAGGCATCATAACATCAAGGCAGTATGGGAGTATCGGGTTACATCATTGCAGGGCGTTCTCGACGAGTGCCGCCAACAACGAATAAAATCATAGCCAAATAAGAAAAGGTGTTACACTCTTAAAGGAACAGTACATACTCAATAAAAGACTACTTTGAAATCGATCAAGTCTTGAAAAACTTACATGATGTAAAGTTCAAATAAATTGCTCTTTCATTTTCTCCCTTCTTTCACACCCCCCCCCCCCAAAAATAACTTCTAAATTCAAGTCTTGCTTGTATTCAAAAATTTGTTGAGACCAACGTATATTACTTTAATGCCTGAAGGAAACAGACTTGCGCACTTTATCGGGACTCGATGATCGAGACTTGCACAGTTTTTACAGCTTTATTTGAAAAAACAAAACACTTTATCAGGTCCCGATGTTTAAATACGCGCAAGACTTGCAGTCTATTCGCCTTTTGCACGGATTCGCCTTTTGCACGGATCCGCCACGTGCGTGTAGAGCCTCGACTTCATGCGCGTTGTATTTATGCATCTGTTTGTATGAAAGTGTCATTACATTACCGTGACAATACAGAGTTATATAATGCTTCCAGTCACTGCTGTTCCAAATTCGAGGCTCAACACGCAAATGGCTGACTGTGCTAGGGGCGAATACAGCTTTATTTGAAGAAAAAAAAAACACTTTTACTATTAGTTTCATAAAAGTTAGTTTTGGAATTACAGGATTGGAATGAATGAGTTCTTCTTATAACAGTGACATAGCATACCTTTGAAGGGTCTGTATACGTTTGGTAATGACTCTGAAAATTAATGGCAATAAAAACTTACTTGGTAAGAAGTACAGCAGCTTTGGGTAGTATAATGAAATTTGAGAAACTTTTAACTTCGAAGTACTACGGTTATGGAAAAATATATCACTTTTTATTCCCCAAAATTTGAGTCTGGGAAGCGTTATGGCCATAACGCTTCTCAGACTGTGTATTCCTATGGGGAATATTCTTCCTGCGTGGAAATATTCGCTCCGGTTTTTCGGTGATATCTCAAAAACGCGACCACCTTTTGAAGTGAAATTTTCACAGCTTAGTTTTATTGTATATACCTACATTTAAATAGGATTAACACAATCAGTAGGCTCCAATTACCAAACATATAGACCATGTTACATTTGTTTACAGAGTGGTGACCTTGCACATTCTTAAGCGTTTCCTGCCAGGCAAGATACTACACAGGCTATATGGGAAAATTTACATTTTGTGTCATAATTTTCACATAAATTCAAAATTTACAAAAGCAACAGCTGTACACCTTTTGAGATGTCCCCCCTTTCTTCATATCAAAAGTTGAGAAAAATCAGACAGTGCAATCTCCATAAAACATAAGATTTGTTGTATTCTTCCATTGATCTGTGGCTCTTTTGTAAACATGTGATGTCACAGGTCACATCGTCTATACAGCACCTTTAAGAGCTCCACTGCCCTCGATTGGTATGGAGGACTAGTCCAGTGTATAATCAGTTTAAAGTGAATGAATAATAAAGTTACTTTAGGGATGAATCTTTTTAGATTGTCCATTACCTTGAACAGCGACAAAATTACGAAAAACTCGAGACGTAAGTTTAACATTATGCAAAAAGGGGACGATATTGAGTGACAAACGGCAATGACATTAGAATTGTAGATATCGTCGGGACAAATTGTGGGTCATCCTCTGGGGTTTGTCAAAATTCTACCCCAAAAAATAGTCATCCAGATATTGAAACATCAATAGGGAAACCGACAAAGACAAATTGACTAGAGGGGGACTTGAACCAGTGAACTCTAGATTAACAGTTCGGCGCTCTACTATGTAGCCCTATGTTGACGGTCTCACTATTTAGTCAATATCTTTGTTTGGAATAATCAGACCTTCAATAAAATTGTTTAACTGTACTTATAAATCTTCATGCAAAGATTGTTTTGTTTAAACAGTTTTTGGTGTTTTTTTTCCACACCATAAAAAACAGTCAACTTAAAGATTGGTTGTAAACAGAATTGGTAATAATAAAAAACATTTTTGTTTAATTTTAGTCTGAAAGCTAACTGATTATGAAGTTCATACTAGAACCATTTTGTCTTTGAAATAATTTCCTCTTAAATTAAGTCATATTAAAAAAGAAAATTATCTGAAAACCTTTTTTTTAAAACGCAACAGCCGATTTTAAACATTGTGCTTACATGCTGAAAACTGTGCATGGTTTTTTCAATATTTTCTCTTCACAGCTTTATTATTTCATGTTTATGGTTGATCACACAAACCATGAACTCTGTCTGCGACTATTTTGTCAGCTCTACCAATCATATAAAACCTTTAATTGACACAATTTATCTCCCTAGTAACACCAGTTCCACTCATTACTAAAGCATGGTTCTGTCTTCCAAGTATGAAGAAAAAATTTGCAACGCAGAGGCCCAGGATGAAAGAAATTGATTTTAGATGGCCTTACCTGACCCAGTTCCTATGTCATGAACTCCATCAGGCTCAGAAAATTACATGTGGTGACTTTTTTTACATCACTTCAATGTGATGCAATTAGTTAAATCTTTAAATATATATACATATATATATATATATATATATATATACAATTTGAATTATCTGTCGTTTCCATCAAGTCTGAAGATAAAGTATCATTAGATAGATGAAATATACATTTTTTTTTATTTCACAAGTAAAGTTGCCACCCCTACAAAATAATTTCAAAGACTTGATTTTGTAGTATTTTAAATTCACTTTCAAATGACAACAATTTCCCACTTAAAATCAAATGAGATAAATGAGATAACACAAAAATCCTCAGGAAATGTTATGAAATGGTGCTTAATATTGATAAATGTTGATTGATTTTCATTGTGTAATGACATTGATTTTTAACTAGGTCAGTTACACAAGAGTATATCTGCTTAATTGTGTTTTAAACCCATTCGAATACATGACCCAATACTCAGATGCTAACTTAACTCAAGAATAAGAAGCATTGTCAATTTGAGGAACTGGAATTGATTCTTGCATTATCAGTAAAAAGACCCTCAACAAGTCTTTCTTTTGACCTATCCTAGGAAGGGATCCATTGGATGAGCAAACAAACGACACCAGCGGCAGCAAGCCTTCTGGGTACAGTACCAGCGAGCGTTGCACTGCAACGATAACCACACTGCCGTACCTCCAAAATCATGACAAATTCATTCCAATCTGATCATGTATCTAGGTCTTCAAATGGAGGCGGTTGAGGTGATATGGGGTCCCTTGATGATTGGACGATCGTTGCCCAGGCAAACTGTTAACGACGCTTCACACCTTACAGGACTCCCCCCCCCTTACAACAAACAAGAAAATTGTCTTAGCAAATGGTCAGTTAGTCCATCAACAACGGCCTGTTAATTAGATTGTGTGTTATTGTACCTCTGTCATCTAAGGAGGGGTGTGCGTCAGGGCTTGTAGATGGGTAATTGTTACCTCAGATGTAATGGATACATTGTATATGTGAGGATAGTTATCAACCTAGTTATCAACCTAGTTATTAATCTTGTTAGCAACCTAGTCATCAACCTAGTTATCAATCTAAATATTAACCTTGCTATCAGCCCTGTTATCAATCTAGTTATTAATCTCGTTATCAACCTAGTTATCAACCTAGTTATCCTAGTAGTAATTAATCTCGTTATCAACCTAGTTATCAACCTAGTCATCAACCTAGTCATCAACCTAGTTATCAATCTAGCTAATGGATTAAAAGACATGATGGGAAAATTGTTTAACTCTAGATTAATAGGATTACTATCATCACAAATTTTTATTTGTCCTCAGTCAGAAAAACTTATTAATCCTATGGCTGTGGTTTCCAATACAGAAATATATTCAAATAAAACAAGATTAAGAATCTAACATAACTGATATGACACTTCAAAGGGACACAAAGACAGGGAAAGTTCCATTAAATAACTCTTAAATTAAATTGTAATATAATGAATGTGGACCTCTGCATTATTTAGAGGTACTGTGTGTATTAAAGGTACTATACAGGATTGGCAAGGATAAAAAACACCATTGTTTATTTTCAGCCTGAAAGCTTACTTATCGATCAGTTTATACCAGAACCATTTTTTTTCTGAGATATATTTCCCTCTGAAATGAAGACATATTCACAAAAACTGTAGGCCCATCTGAAACGCCGAACAAACACAACAGCTGATTTACAGGGGCATTGTGTTTACATGCTGGAAATTGTGCATTGTTTTTCACTATTTTCTCCCGACTCACAAAATGGTTTAAGCCCAAATTTTTCACAGGTTTGTTATTTCATGTATATTGTTGATCACTCAAAACATGAACACTGTCTGCGACTATTTTGTCAGCTCTACCAATCCTGTATAATACCTTTAAATACTTGTGACTTTGTAACACATGACATTGTAGATACACGAACTAGTTACCCCTTTTATAACAAATGGCTATGTAGATGCACAAACAGTTACCACCCCCCTTCCCCATCATAGTTCAACCTTTCATAAATCTTTAATCAGCTCAAGATTTGGTTGCATTGACAGAACTCTTAAGAGAGAAATAATTGATGACATCCATGAAAAGGTTTTAAAGGTTTCAATCGAAACTCCAGATTTATATTCCATTTGCAACATTTCTGATACACTAGTCCAATGATGACAACAGAGGGCTCTCTCTCTATCACCATCACTGAACTGCACAGATTCTAAATATAGAATACAAAATTATTTAAATGGGCCCCTAGATGTTTGGGTGACATACCCAGTTGAAACTTAATTGGTTAGCGATATTTGTTGACTTTAGCCAGACTTTGAGATTTAGGATATTTTGGATGCACAGTGCCTTGAGTAGTGAACGTCTATTGCTCCATTACCAGCCTGGCATGAAATATACGCAGAATGTTAACTCGATGCCATATGTTAAACTGGTACCCTGCAGTCATGACTCCCTACGTCGGAATGAACCTATTTCTTCAGGCTGGTTCATACACTTACTTCTGAGTAAACTGAGCCGAATTCATGTCGGGTGAAATGTGGCATAGGATTCGATCACACACTTTAAACTGTTTACACCCGCATTTAAAACAAAATAAAAAAGATTTTTATGCTGCTCAACTAAAGACTATATTGTAATAGACTGTGCAAGTCTCGCGCGTATCCGAACGAGAAAACACGTCAAACGAAGAAAATTTTTATTTCTGAAATTAAATCTTTGTTTTAAATTATATCTCATGACAAAATCTGAACCAAAATTAATCATTACAATTTTATGAAAAGGTTTTGAAAAAAAAATCACAATAGTGTGTATATTATTATTGAGAAAAAAATTAAACTCTGGGACAAGGATGCCTATTTGTTGTTAACTTTTTATAAACCCCATACGCGGATTCGTGACTGTCAAACGGGTCTTAAATGGACCCGTATCGCAGTTTAAAGAGGATGCTGACGCCTTAACAACCATAGACTGCAATGAAAAGGGTTTGCTTTGCAATTACAGCATCTGGCGATTATAGTTGCGCATCCAAAACAAGCGTTTACGTAAGTTTTATGATCGGAGGCGAGCACAACATTCTTAATTTTTTGCAATAACCGGAAGCTGAGGTCAAGTTTAATTCTTGGGTTTTCTTCGTTATATTGTTGAATTGGTTTTACTTCCATATTTTGTTATCACTTAGTATTACATTCCCAACAACATGTATACTTTTCTAGGTCATAACCTACGTTAAACTAAAATAATTGACGAAACAAAATCTCGCCCACGTAAAACTCCATATGGTTGGGACCACTATGGTCCCGGAAGTTCGAATGCGCGCGAGACTTGCACAGCCTATAATAATAAATAATACAAATAATTAAGATTTATATTGTGCCCCTTACATAAACATGATCAAGCGCATGACACATTTAAAAATGCACAGAATGGAAGAAAAAGATATAAAACTAAAAATGCTCTCCAGGCCAGTGTCCAAGAAAAACCCCAACCAAACTGGCAAGCCAACCATAGAAGAATCACAAACAAAAAGACACAAAAGACACATAAGAGCAATCCCATTAAAACACTAAAATGAAGAAAGATACATTTGTCTGCAGAAATAGCAGCAGCCACCCATTTCAGCCAGCTAAGATGACCAATGAAGAACTCACTCAGAGTTTTTTTCTCTATTCTACTCAAAATTAATTTCTATCCACGTCACATTCTACAATTTGGTTTTACACTCCAACACAACACACACACACATGCAGATAAAAGTGAGGTTTTCTTAAAAAAATTAATCCGTATCTGTTTGCACCCAACTATCGTCAATATCGCCAATAATTCTGGAGAATCAGGGTATGAGGGGCTTTTTTCCAAACCTCGTCTGAGGCTCTGTCTCCCTCTCCAGGCTCCGTTTAATATTGGAAACACCCGGAGCCGGAGCCGGAGCCGGAGCCGGAGTTGGAGCCAGAGCACTCTTTTTAGTACAACACAACTCCTTCAAACAGAATTTTGAAGTTATATAGTTGCACAGAAATTATTCATTTTATTGGTTTATTTATACTTATTTCACTCTGAGGTGGATGACTTTTTGCAACTATGAAACTTTTTCCAAAATAAAAGTCCACTTCCGAGGAAACTTCTCCTTCGGGAATTCAAACTGCCATCAGCAATAAATTGTGTAAGGTTTTCATTGAAGTTTTAGAATTAAAAAAACCCCAAAACACAGGTTCTTTAAAGTACAGCCCCTTATCTTTGGTTGAAACATCTTTCAAAGGAACAGACCGTGACCACTGGTGAAATAAAAGAACTACTCTGAATATGTTTATGGCAAAAACATTTCCTGGAAATTATCGAGTCTGGTTTCCGCTGAATGTTTATAAATTTGTTACAAAACAGGAAAATACTTCTTGTGTTTAGTTTGTGACTGAGGTAAAATCAATTCCAGATGGCAATTTTAAGCCCGGTGTCATTTCACCAAAGCTTCCCGTTTGCCAATAACAGAAACATCTAGTAGACAACGGTAGCCCGATTTATGCTCTTTTCAAAGTTTTTTCAAAGAAGAGCAAAGACGGTTTTAAGTTTTAGAGGATGTTTAAAAGTTTTGAGGGAAGATTGATTACTGATTCCAATTTCACACAAAAGAGTCTTCTCGGTGTGTTTGTTTGTTTGTTTGTTTGGATGATATTTCTGTCAAGAGAACTCGGCAAACTCCCACAAGTGGATTTAAATGCCAAGCTAGCAACAGCCAGTCTCTCTTATACAAACATTGGTTAAACATCTATGATTATGAATTGCACAAATCAAGAAATTGTGATTCAGTAACTTCGTCCTACAAGCCTCACTTTGGATTCACCAAGGAGAAAACCAGTTTGGTCCTTTTTTGTTGAAAGAAAAGCAGTACAGTCTTAGTTGTTAAAGAGAGGGTAGTACAGTCTTAGTTGTTAAAGACAGGATACATGACATGGAATCAGCATGCTGGGATGGTGTGGAGTAGGAGGAATTCAAATCATGCCTATTTGTATGCTAACAGTGTCGCCAGCACAGTAAAACTAATGCGACCCCTACCTACATATGCAAGTCACACAAAGCTACCTCATACATGTATGTAGACAGTGAGCTTCACTCGGATGTAAATGTGTTCTTGCTAGCAGCTAAGGGCTAGCCATGAACAAGCCACGACCTTTTCAGAGGTTAACAATTGCTTAGAGGGGTAACTGTGAAGAGGTTCAGTCCTAAATAGTGTTTCAGATCAGGTGCGAATTCTGTTGCTTTCATTTATTACAAAATGGCTGCCAGTGTAGCATGAGTTCTGGATTGAGTTCAAACTAATTTGATCTTAAACACAACTGGCCTGTTTATTATCTTTGCTCTCTTTACAACATCCCATCTTCACAAAACCTCCAGACTGACTTGAAGGTAGGGTCACAGATTGGTAAATACTACAAAAATTGAATGACCATAAATACTTACTTTGCAAAAAGCACTGCAGCTGTTGATAGTATAAATTATGTTGAGAAAGGATTCCCTTCGAAGTAATTCGGTTTGGATAAATTGTTAGCCAAAAAGATTTGAATCTGAGAAACGATTCATGCCTGAATCGTTTCCCTGATTTCTGAGGGTTGGTGTCTGCTTGCGAATGCTGCGGCCAGAGAGGCGGTTGGTACCTGTTGTCACCTCGCTTATAACGTGGATGGATTTGATGTTCTTGTGAGAAACATTTTTTGATGTTTTCTCAGCAAGTAGAAACTGTAATCAGCTGAAACTTTCACATGCGGCTTTTAATGCGTCTTTCTTTATAATTTTTCCTATAAATTAGCACCACATTGACCAAAAACAATCTGTGACCCCACCTTTTAAAATGCAAGCAGTGGGTAATAGTCTATTGATGGACAATTATGACAGAAATGTCTTGGGATCTTTTCAAGAGGCACCAAGGTGGGGTAGTGGGTTTAAACATTCCCTTTGATTCCCATTAGATTTTTGACAGATAGGTCACTTCATGGGACCGGCGACAATATGGCGTTTTCCTTTTTGCATGCATGAATATCACAAAACATTTACATATTTACGGAGTCATTGTTTGAAACACTCACCTGCTGATTTAGGAGTGAACTTGTCTCTGTGAACGGCACAAACAGCAAGAAGACGATACCCTAGGTCAAAATCATAGCCATTCTGGGCTGCAACTCGGCTGACAATCTGCGGATGGACAAATGAGGTACAGTGTATGCACAAAGTGTGTATGAAGTTTCGTACCTGGAGGGCTTTGAGGGTGATGATATATGATAGTGGAAGGTAGAGGAGGGTTACATAATGATGGGAGGTGTTGAGGGTTAGGGAAAGGTTGTGGTTGGGATCTAGATATGAAAATAAAAGGGTAAGATAATAATAATAATAATAATAACTAGTTCTTATATAGCGCATTTTACAATAACGTCTCAATGCGCTTTACATTAGTGCCCTGGTCATTGGGCCAATAACACTCCTTTAATCTTTCTCAGCTCCCCGGGGAGTATACAGCCCGAGCTGCCGTGGCGCTCAGAAGGCTTTTTCAAACACAATATCAACCTCTACCCTCACCAGGTGCCCATTTATACCCCTGGGTGAAGAGAAGCAACTATAGCGAAGTGTCTTGCTCAAGGACACAAGCGTCATGACCGGGACTCGAACCCACACCCCGATGACTAAACCACCAGAACTTGAATCCGATGATCTAAACCACTCGGCCATGACACCCTAGATGCGTGTATGAGGTTTTGTATCTGAGGGTTTTGAGGGTAATGTAAGACAGTGGAAGGTAGAGGAGGGTTATAGAAAAATAGGAGGTGTTGAGGGTTAGGGAAGGGTTGTGGTTAGGGGATGAACAGTGTATGCACAGAGCATGTATGAGGTTTTGTACCTGGAGGGTTTTGAGGGTAATGTAAGACAATGGAAGGTAGAGGAGGGTTATAGAACAATAGGTGTTGAGGGTTAGGGAAGGGTTGTGGTTAGGGGATGCACAGTGTATGCACAAAGCATGTGTGGGGTTTTGTACCTGGATGGTTTTGAGGGTAATGATAAATAGTTGAAGGGAGAGGAGGTTTACAGAATGATGGGAGGTGTTGAGGGTTAGGGAAGGGTTGTGGTTAGGGGATGCACAGTGTATGCACAAAGCTTGTATGAGGTTTTGTATCTGGAGTGATTTGAGGGTAATGATAGATAGTGGAAAGGAGAGGTTTACAGAACAATGGGAGGTGTTGAGGGTTAGGGAAGGGTTGTGGTTGGGGACTAGATATGAAAATGGAAGGGTCAGATGTACTCCTGTTTCGTCTTTATATTCTTTACCGCATAGCCTTTTAAAGGTAAAATACAGGATTGGTAAGCATAAAATAACATCATTGTTTTATTTTAGTCTGAAACCTTTCTGATTATGAAGTTTATACTAGGAAAAAATTTTCTGTGGAATATTTCCCTCTGAAATGAAGTCATATTCGAGAAAACTATATCTGAAACCTTTAAAAAAAATGATAACCCTAATTTTCACAAGTTTGTTATTTCATGTATATATGGCAGTCTGATATATGGTTGATCACACAAAACATGAACACTGTCTGCGACCATTTTGCCAGCTTTAACAATCCAGTATCATACCTTTACACAATAAACATTTTCAATGACTTGCATATTTCTCCTTGTCGCTACTGTGACATCAATAACAGAGAACCATACCCTTTATTGTTACAAAGCGCCCAATAAATGATTAAGACCAAAATAACAATCACCAACTTTGCTATCAACCACTAAGGCCAAGTAAAATAAATAACATTTAGCTCGTCCCTACCCGCTCCGAATTTGGACGCCGCACCAAATTTTTTGTTATTTGTTATTTAGAAAAACCAAAAAAAAAAACATCAACAAGAAATTCTTTGAAATCAATTTACATATTGAGAGCTATTTCAAATGTATCCTTCATTTTTATTGGGCCTACAAAAAATGCTATTTCCACAACGCAATCGTGAGAAAATCCTCATTTTCTTTGAAACATTTTGCCCTTCACGTTTGCATGCCACAGTTTTTTTTGAATTGGGATCTTTGCACCAGGACGTGATGCCACACACAAAGAATAATTTTGGAGCAAAAGCAAGAAGAACTCTTGGGAAGAATGTATCGAAATGGACACAGAAACACACATGGCAACCTTAAACAGAATTTGAGGACATACAGAACATGCTCATAAAACCATAAAACCATCTTCAAAATATGTTATGGCGGTCATCTTAGACATGGTGGCCATCTTGAAAAAAATAACAAAAAATTTGAAAATTACAAATAACAAGGACCTCCCTCACCAATTTTTTAAAAAGTCCAGACGAGCAACATGTTATTTATTTTACTTGGCCTAATCAAATTTGAATCAAACCTTTGCCCCCAATAAAAGAACAAAATTATATTTGTGAAAGCTGATTTTGGTTGACGACAAACACTTTGGTGATACCACTACCGTTTCTGCTTTTTAGTCGGACGTCGTTTATCAATCAATTAGTCAATCAAATAAACCATGATAAATTACTCTGCAATCGCTGTTCAACATTTGATGACATGAGCAAGGACAGTTGTCTTTCATTTCTTTTCAAATCTTCAGTGTCTCTGGTAGGATTCTAACCCATGACCATCCAAATTCTAAAGCTTAAAGGCACATGACACGTTTGGTAATGACTCAAAATATAAATTAGCATAAAAACTTACTTGGTAACGAGCAACGGAGAGCTGTTGATAGTATAACACATTTTGAGAAACGACTCCCTCTGAAGTAACGTAGTTTTTGAGAAAGAGGTAATTTCTCACTAAAATATTTGAATCTGAAAAAGACTTCAAGCCTGAAGCCTTTTTCTGGCATCTGAAAGCACACAAATTTGTGCAACAAGGGTGTTTTTTCTTTCATCATTTTCTTGCAACTTCGATGACCAATTGAGCCCAAATTTTCACAGGTTTGTTACTTTATGCATATGTTGGGATACACCAAGTGAGAATACTGGTCTTTGACAATTACCAAACGTGTCCAGTGCCTTTAACACAGAAGATCATAAGTTCAAATTCCAACCCAGTCACTCCAGAATTACATTATATCACCATAGAACTTACTGAGTATTTTTTAGTACTTTGAGGGGTCAAGGTTCAAATTCATCTAGGAATTGAACCTTTAACATTTCCAGCTAGTCCAAACGGTGTGTTATTTGTAGGAATAACTGTATAATAAGCAAAAGTCAATCAGGTTTCGATTTAAAGGTAGGGTCATACTTTGGTAATGACCCCGATAATAAATATTGTGTAATTTCAACTCGAAAGCTAACTTGTTATCTTTATAAGGCCAAATAAAAAAAAGTACCAGTTGATCGTCCTGATTTTTCCAAAAAGGAGGATGATGAGGGCCTTTTTATTATTAATTTTTTTTCCAAGATGGCCGCCAAGTATTTCAATTCAAACAGGCCACCAATTCTTCAGTTTGAAATCACTGCTAACTTTCTGTATATCCATTTGTTGCATGAGGTAAGTTTACATCAAAAATTAAAATATATATGTCAAGGGTGGATTAAAAATACAAACAATTTTTTATTTTAATTTTATTTTTTTAAAGGAAAAATCGAGGGGAAAAAAAAGGGGGGGAAAAAGGGATGCGGCCTCAAAAAAGGATGCGGTCGGGGACGATCAACTGGTATTTTTTGTTTACTTGGCCTAATGGTGGAAAGCATCCTGTGAAAATATGTTGTCCGAAATGCCCCCGTTGATTAGAAATCAATACAAACATTTGAATCTGACAAACGATTCATGCATGAATCGTTTCTCTGAGGGTTGGTGTCCGTTCCAGATGCTGCAGCCAGCAGTTGGTGCCCGCTGTCTCCTCGCTAAACATGGATAGACTCTACACTCTACACTTGTAAAAATACAGAGATTTTTTCTTCTTTTTCAATTTTCTCAACAAGTAAGCAATGTATTCAGCTGAAACTTTCACAGATGACTTCGATTGTATCTTTCTTGATAATTTTGCCAATAAATCAGCTATACGTTGACAAAAACCAATCGATGACTGCCCCTTTAAGTGAAAGACTGAAACAAGTAGTCATCAAATTGAAACTCAGGAGTAGGAAAAATCAAAAAGTTTCCCGTATAAACTGAACTTCCTCTATCCAAACATAATCACCACATTGGTCAACCACAACAATAACAGTGTAAGAGGAAGGTATAATATACCCTTCGGAAATAGTTTATGTAATTGCAGCAGATGTTTTAACGTAAACATTCTTAGTCAACTGCAAAGAGAACTTTCTCTCTCTTCTATTCGTAATTAAAGGTAGATTTGACAAAAATTGACTTGGTTCCAAGTTTCTGAAGTTTCTGTGAGCTGGTTTCTTCTATTTGTAGCTAAAGGTGCAGGTAAAGGTGGCAGTAGACTATATAGGATATTGAGGTAGGACACAAACATGGACCTAGTTCAAAGATTCTGAAGTTCATGTGAGCTCTCTCTTCTTTTTGTTGTAAACGGTAAGATACAAACTTGGACCTAGTTCAAAGGTTTTAAGGTTGAGGTGAGTTCTCACTTGTATTTATAGTTAAAAGTAAGATACGAACGAGGACCTGGTTCCAAGATTCTGAATTTGCTGTGAGTTCTCTCTTAAAGGTAAGTTCTGAACCTGGACCTAGTTACCAGGTTATGTAGTTGATGTGAGCTCATTCTTCTACTTGTAGCTAAAGGTACATGTAAAGGTGGCAGTAGACCAATGAAATACATGGTCACAAGTATGTGCAAAAGGCAAAACAAAAATGCCCAACAAAAATCTAATACCCTCTACTCAACAAGACTGGAAATCAAGAATTATTTGACAAAGTGAGTCGCTAAACTTACCGTTAAACATCCAATAAGTCCTGGTTCAAAGGATCGTTGGAAGGCTCTTGGATCTGCACACCATTCCAGAAGTTCTCTCGCTGCCGTCTGAAAAGTGCTTGGATGGGAAAGTTGCTGCGGAAACACAAACAAAAACCAAAAGCATTGACATGAAACAGATGCTTCTTAAAATCTGATTTTGCCTCTAAATTTAAAATCTTTCGATGACACTGCCTCAATCTCATACTCAATTTAAGAAACTACAATTTAAAAAACTACAAATTTTAGAAACAAAATTTCCATGACACCGACATAATCTCATATTCAATTTAATAAAAAATTCAAGGAAGCAAAATGACATTTACAAGAGGGCACTCCACACTGGAAATGTCGACAAAAATAAAATTAAAAAAATCTATTGCAAATGTAAAATGGAAAGGAATCTCTCAAGAGACATATGTATACACAAAAAAAGTCACGCTTCTCAAAGTCAAAGCTATCCTTTCACAAGAGGGCGCCATACAGCATGCAACGTACACACAAACGGACAATGGATTCCCTAATCTAAAGAGATAAATTCCAAGGACATCTACATGCAATTATCCCTCGGGAGACCTGGCCCAGTTCACAGCAGCTTGGCTCCTGGGTTCAAGATGAAAGTGGCAATTCATATTGATTAAACCACGTATAAATATAAGTTAATATCACAATAAATCCTTAAGGTTTACAGTCCGCAAGTCCGTAGTTTCATTTTCAAACTTCACAATTTCTCGTTATGAAAATTATGAAGATGAGGGATTCATATTCTTATGAATAACATTAACATCTAACCAAATTAATTAAATTTCACCTCTTTACCAATAAATTAAATGGCTGGAACATTGTTGGAGATAACCGAATTAATTTACAAGAAGTCATAAGGTTGTTTATTGTAAGTTGGAACAATTTCTTTTTTTAAACAATCAATGAAAGTAATGAAATCAATTTTCTAACCCATATCTAAATAATATCATCACTTGAAAAAAATCTTAAGGGAAATTATATATTTCTAAATCTCTGCTTGACTAGAGTTCGATGTAAACAGACGTCAGAACACCTGAAGCTTATCAACATCAGAAACGACTCTATATTCCCATAGAAAGGACGTCATGTAATAATTGTTTTCATTTAAATAACTGTCAACTGCCATTCAAGGAATGTATTCCTTTTTATTATGCCATTACCTTAATTACTTTTCGTTAATGAGCAATGCAACTGTGAGGTTTCTTTAATAGCAATCAGTTCCATCAACAGATTTTGTTTCTGTGCAAAACATTTGCTTTTAACGGGGAGTTTTAAACAAAAATAGAAAAATGCATTATGACGTATAGACTGAAGCATGACTGTTTGGCTTAGTTTTTTTTTTTTCAGTTTGTGAAAAAAAAATGCTGTAAGGAAAAAGCCGTTGAATAAGAAGAAGGGGGGGGGGAAGGTTTATTTGAGGAAATTTATTGTATGTACATGAGTGTGTGCGTGTGTGCCGTTAATTTCTGGACAAAAGACTACAGGGATGGAATAGCATGGATGACGCTGGTAGCACGGCAGATGACACGGTTGAACGACGGTAAAAATGTTAATTTATACTGGTTTGGGCATTGGTTCAGATAAGCCGTGGCCGCAAGTGGATTGGTCGTGGCGTGGATCATATTTAATTTATAGTGTGGGCTCTTGGCTCCAGGGGACTGATTCCGTATTCAACTCCGTACTGCTTGACTTTTTGAATTGCTTAGATTTTTTTAAAGATCACATCAGTGGACGGAGTATCGTCAATGCGTGGGGGCAATTTGTCCCTGGATAAATGAATATCAGCAGCTTTGTAAATTTGCATTTAATGGGCTTGCCCTCATTTCATGAGTTTTGTTTTTGTTTTTTTTTGTTTTTTTTTAAACCACCGCAACAAATAGATTAAAATGGACAAACAGCATACCTGGGATTAGAACCTGAACATATCGAGAGGAATTGAATCATATCCTACAATTGTTATTAATTTTGTGACTGTCAGCTTGAAAATGTGCACTAAACAAATATTAATTTTTGACTGGAATGGCCGCGCACAATCGGCTTGGAGCTTCACGTCACTCCTGATTAACACACTCGAGTTCCTATTTAAACAGTAACACTTTGGGATGGCACGAGGTGAATCACAGCTCAGCAGGCCACGATGAAAATATTTGGACCTTTCAGGTTTTTGCAAAAACATCTGGGAGTGGCTATGGCTAATGGCTTTGGCTTTGTCAACCATTAAAGCTATCTAAGAGTAATCCGTCTTAATCTCAGGCATAAACTCAGACGTTTTTATTAAACAGGCGTGTAGCAAGGTGATTAAAAGTGGGGCGGCAATTTAGTTTATAATCCCTGCAAGCAGTGGCGCTAATCCGTATAAAAATCTCAACAACAGTATCCATCAATCGCGGCAGTAGGGGTATCACACCTTCCCCCCCCCAAATTTAAAGTTGATTAGAAAAATTATTTTGACAGTCACCGACAATAGAAATAAAAAATAAAATTAAAAAAACACAATCAAAACACTTATATTCAACTTGGACCTTTTCATGACCTTTGACCTTTATTCTTTGCAACTCATCAGTTGAAGGGATGAGCCATTCAAAATCAAGCACCAAAAGTAAGACGACAAAGCTAGAATTAAACCCGCGTAGCTTTTTCAGCTTGAACAGTATTCTAATGATGTGCCAATTACCACTGCCCTCGGGCCAAGTGGATCGTCACCGAAAATAAAATCAATTTCTCAGGGAATTTTTTAACAGGGAGAAAAACATGAGTCAGGACATAAATGGTATGAATTTCACAGCCGAGTGGACAATTTATACAGACCATCTATATACAATGTACAGTAATGTGATTAGGTTTTGACGTCCAATTAAAGCCAGCCAGGTGGTTTTAAGTTGGTCTGACAGCAATGAACATAATTTGGTAACAGTTTTGACAAGAAGAGCAGTAGAAGGGGCGGTAGGTCTGGTATGGAAAAGAAGGGTTGTAGTATTGTTATGATTCAAGGTTTATAATTAAGATGATCCCACTGCTGCCACTATCCAGGTTGTATGGTAAACTTGGGTGTGATTGCTGGCTGTCGACAGTTAACGATTGTTTTGTATGGCGTCTAACTTGCACCCCTGAACAAAGATATTGACAAAACAGGGAGACAGCTAAGGGCTAGAAAGCTTAGTTGGTAGAGCGCTGGCTTGTTAATCCGGAGGTTGCATGTTCAAGCCCCGCTCTTGTCAATTTTGTCTTTGTTCAACCCAAAATTAATTATTATATGACACAAAGAATAACAAGTTGTGTTTGAGGAAATCAATTCATTTAAGCAGGCATATTATGTAAACATTTATGGAGATCTATTCATTAACAATATTCTATTGATTGGGCGGCTTGATGACCTCAAAGTACATAGCACTGCGAGAGATTGAAGCAGATAATTTATTCATGACCTCACCTGCTTTATGCAAATCAAACGTTCAGAAGTCTGTTGAATGTGTCTGTCCATTGACGGCTCTGTTGTCATCATCTTGTTTCCCTCATTGGATCACTGAAATCAAATCAATGAAGATGCAAATCAATCTAATTTGTTGTCTACATTCTTCTCGGCAAATATAGATAAAGCACCAAACAAGATTGGTAAGGGTAAAAACATTGTTTAATTTTAGTCTGAAAGCTAACTGATTATGAAGATCATACTAGAATCATTTTTTCTGTGAAATATTTCCCTCCGAAATTAAGTCATGTTGGAGAAGAACATATCTAGAACCTTTTTTTATTTTTACGTAACAGCTGATTTTGGACATCACAACCAAAATTAAGGTTAATGTGTTTACATGCTAAAAATTGTGAATAGATTTTCACTATTTTCTCCTGACTCGCACAACGGATTAAGCCCAAATTTCTCAGGTTTGTTGTTTCATGTAGGCCTACATGATTGATCACACAAAACACGCACACTGTCTACGACTATTTTGTCAGTCCTACCAATTGATGCTGTATAATACGTTTAAAATCCTTTCCTCTGATCAGACAAACATTTAAGATGACAACAGAGGGCGCTATTGCATTATTGCTCACATGATCAAGGATCACATGGTTTTAGACTAGGTGAGAACTGTTGTTATCTTGAAACTAGTTATACCAGTAGTTGTAAGCCCTTAACTGTCCACCATCAACTACATCTAACTATACCATTAAAGAGATATTGAAGTTTCTACGATTTACAAAGAAACAAGATGTTATAAAAACTAATTCTGTAGTTCTGTGAGAAGTAAAGTTTCCCCTCAAAGTTTATTTACTTGATCTTTGAAATGAATAGTCGCATCCCGTTGAGGGTGATCCCTTTGCTGCCGCTTCCCGGGTTGTATCGTAAACTTGAGTGTAATCCCTAGCTACACGGCAGGATCTGACTGGCACCCCCCCCCCCCCGAACAAAAGATATTGACAAAATAGGGAGACCGCCAAGATTAGGGACAGATAGTTCAGTTGGTAGAGCGCTGGCATGTTAATCCGGAGGTCGCAGAGTCAAGTCCCGCTGTAGTCCATTTTTCTTTTTCAACCCAATATTAATCAAACATACCCGGTCAGTTTCCCTTGTAGTTTATTACTTGATAAAAACTTTGTAATGACAAAATTCCAAAGGAAAATCTCGGTACATTTTGGCATCAGACAGAGTAACTTTAAGCAAGCAGCGATCAGTCCCGTTCAGGATGAGAATTAAGATCAGAATGTTGTTGTGCCTTTCCTTCAGAACTATCAAGGGCTCAATAGTTTTCAGGACAAACAAGACCACAGATGACAAAATCCCATGGAGGACACAAGAAAGAAAATACCGTCACCTGAGGATGGACTATACATACCATGGATTTGACTGTAGAGATTAAGGGTTGCGACATTAATCATGTGCCTATTAATACAATCTGTCAAAATGCCAATAATTCCAAGTAGCTCCAAGTAGCGTACACATCGTTTTAGTGTAGCTCATCGACCATGAAGTCAAGCCACTAGGGAGTGTCTATTCCACAAGCCAGGTCCATGTGTTAAGTCAGCTGGATCTTTGGGTGGATATCAAGTCTGGTAGCATGACTGGGTTAAAGTAAGGGTCGTGCCAATCATTGTTTATACACAATAATAGGAAAGATACTCAGTTTTTTAGAGGGTCTTTTGGAGGCTACCAGTTTTAACTTTGCAAACAAGCCTTGCATTCTGTGGCTGGTTACCCAACTGAAAGCCACTCAGTAATTTGTAAATTTGCCCCACAAATCAGATGAGGGTAGTGCTCCATCCCCAATATTTAAAAAGAGATAGTGTCAGTTTAAATACTTCAAAGTTTGGGAAGTTATGCATATTTGAAGAAAAATTGATAACTGGACAGAGAAGGGGGTCAGAGGAAAAGAAATGCAACAGCAATTGAGAGAATCCAGATATCACGTTGTGAGTAATATGAATAATACGATGCAGACATCTTCTTATGATTTATTGTGGTGTGTCGTAAATTATTAGGTGTGATTGTGGCGGATATCTTGAGGCTAAAGTGTTGATAAATTCAAACAGAATTTCAATTTAGTAACATTTGTCCTTCTTTTTAACATTTATTTTTTACACCCAACAGAAAGAAAATTTCAATAGAAACAAGAATATTTGAATAATCCAGAAAATAGAACTGGCTAATTGCAAACTGCTTACCAACCAAAAGAACCTATGGTATAAATGCAAAAACTAGTTTGTGGTCTGACAATTCAGTCAAAAGTCAGGCCCTTAGTCTTGGGGTCGAAGACTCTGCTAGGGTCGAAACATCGGGCCACTAGTCTTGGGGTCAAGAACTCTGCTAGGGTCGAAACGTCAGGCCGCGAATACATTTTTGCACAAATAATCCAGTGAATCATTTCCCTTGTATGGCACAGCAAAACGCTTCGTAAAATGTATCAGTTGCTACTCAAAAATCATCATTTGCTGCATAATATTAGCATTCAGTGTCCACAAAACATGTCCAGTCTAAACATTTTGCTATGCAAAGTTACTAGACGAAATCATTCGCTGTAATCAAATCAATAATAAAGAAAAAGAGCAAAAAACGTGTACACCCCTCAAATTTTAAGCATTCATATCATACAGCCATTTCCTGTTCTTAACTGCAGCCTTAATAGTTTGATGAAACCCAATAAATCCTTTTAAGATGTTTGTTCAACATTTAGAATGCGAAGCTGGTCATGAACAGGCCTGGTCATGAATGCACTCTTGAAGTAAAGGTCATTTGGTTAATACACCGCTGCAATCTATTAATAAAAACCCAGGGTTGAGATATTTCAGGACTGAAAAAAGAAAAGAAAAGAAACCCTAATGGGCTGGCTGAAAATTACTGATAACGTGACGTTAAGTACAGAGAAGAATTCATGATGAGTCCAACAGGAGAAAATTTCAAGATAAGACGTTTCTCGAAGAGTAGAGCAGAAGGAGGAAATCGATGAGTGGTCATAGATTGGTTTTTGTCAGAGTAAGGCTGATTTATTGGCAAAATTACCAAGAAAGATTTGCGTGTTTCAGAGGCCAAATTACCAAGAAAGATTTGCTTGTTTCAGAGGCCAAATTACCAAGAAAGATTTGCTTGTTTCAGAGGCCAAATTACCAAGAAAGATTTGCTTGTTTCAGAGGCCAAATTACCAAGAAAGATTTGCTTGTTTCAGAGGCCAAATTACCAAGAAAGATTTGCTTGTTTTAGCTGAAAGTTTCAGCTGAATATTTGTTGTTTACTTGTTACGAAAACAGAAGAAGAAAAACTGTCAAGGTATTTTTTATCAAGAACGTTGAATCCATCCACGTTTAGCGAGGTGACAGCGGGTACCAACCGCATCGGGTACCAACTGCATCTCTGTTCACTTTACAGCATTCACAAACGGACTCCAAGGAAAATTTGAAATCTCAAAAAGTTGTCTATTTCAACATAACTTTTATCTATTTCTTATCAACGAAGGCACTTCAGACGAAATAATTTCACAGGATGCTTACTACCATTACAATCTTTAAAACAAATATAGGCTTTTGGAAAATTACACATTGTTTTTCCGGGGTCACTACCCTACCTTTAAGAATTGAATTTCTATAAGCTATGAGTTTTTATGACCCTGTGGTTGTCAGTCAATTATATTTATACTCCTAGATGGGAATTCAACAAAAAGAGAAAACCCATCGACTATCTCACCAGAGAACTTCTGTTCCTTTTGTTAGTCCTTGGTTTAAAGACAGACAAAAGCTCATATGCAAGTCATGAAGCGCAACACTGGCAGGCAAAGGAGTCATCATGGTGCGCTGATTTTGAAGCAATGTGGTCCACAACTATAAAACCTGGCACATTTACATGTGAACTACAGCATGGCGTCCATATTGCCAGTGACTGTGCTCGGTTTCCCAAGATGCATTGCAGTATATTTGTAAAATGGCGCATATTCATATGGACCATTATTTGGAATAAAATTTAAAAAATTGATCTTAGGAAGTTTTGCTTGAGTCATTCCAAATGATGTAGTTAAACCGGTACTTGCTCTACGATTAAACCAACATAACAAATGCCATTCTCTTCTTTCATCCTCATCCGACTCATCCATGACTCCAATAAGAATTAGCCTTTAACCCCTCCAAGAACAATTAACTCCCTTCAATTTACAACAATGAAAGTTTGGGGTACTGTCCCAACAGATTAAATAGCTATTACATTTATACACTCTTCACCTTTGCTTGCCCTTTCTTGACCTCCGATGACCTTAGAATACACACTCTCAACTGAAGTGCTGGAGTGAATATAATAGTCATCAAGGGGCGATCATGACAAGTTTGTTTGTAATACCAGCAAGAAATCTGACAAACGTGATTGGACATGCTGGTTCTGAGTTGACGTAGGACACTTTAAACAAAGACCAATAAATATAATTTCTATCAACATTTCCAATGCCCCTCTGATTCACACAATAAGAGTAGTGTTTTTAATCAAAATAAAAATGATTTGGGGGCCAATTTGTTTTTTAAATTCACCTAGTCAGTTTCCCTTTATATGGTTTATTACATGAAATTTGAAATCAAGTTGTCGATATCGCCATAGTGATTTGTACTGTGACATCACACTTTGCTGAGCAATTCAGAAAGATACACAATTACAATCAATTCTACCTCTCTGTGAAACTGGCCAAACGGTCTTAATGTACAACACGACTCAGCAGAAAACAATGTCATAATTTTCTTATTTAGATAGCTCAGTTGTTAGAGCCCTGGCACATTAATCATCGCTTAGTGTTTGTTCAAATCAAATTAATTTTCATGTTTAACTTTGGAGAAAGTTTTTTTTTTTCTCATTAAGATTCTGGTCTTGTGAAATAAATTCTAGTCTGGTAAAAAATTTGAGCTGCAAGCCCTGTGGTTTCATACAGGTACATTCCCCCCAAATACGAGCTATGGTCTGGATGCCATTCTCTTAGAATCAGTTGGTAAACCCAATGTTGTCATTTCATGTCACTTTTTCTTTTGACCCTCTGAATTTGCAACAGCACTGAATTTGCAATAGCATGTGATTTACAAGAGAGTACAAATATTTACAAAAGTTATTAGATCTTATTTGTGAGGGTACTCCAATATCAGTAACAAATATTTTCATATAAATTTTTAAGACAAAAACATCACAGGAGTCTATGAAAATTTCACTGCCATAATATTTCACAAATTTTATGAAAGCATCCCATAATGTTTTGATTATTGTGTGCTTGTAAAACAATAATAATTCTTTGTGTAACTTATTTTAACTAATTTATTTTTTAATCATAATCCCAGCAATGGAAACATTTAAAATGTAGAGAGAGTTGTCAAGAATTTAATTTCTTTGGAAATAATTGTCGATTAGAAGCTGTGACAATACTATCTTTCTAAACTCACATGGTAGTTTAGCTACCCAGCGTTTTCAAAACATTGTTCAAAAATTAAAAGAACCCAATGACACATCTGATTTCCATCCTATAACATTTATCCCCCATCCGTCTCCTAACAACATTCCAGCTATCCACAGAACAGAACCCCGCTGGCATGGTTCAAATTCCCTTCAATTTTTCCCCGCCGAAGTTTTGGCATGTCCAGAATTCTTGAGGTCTCTGGATTCAACTTGAAAAGTCCAGTACATGGGTTAAAGGCTGCTAAAGACACGTGGGTGTAGCAACCTACTTTATCAGTGCCTAGTTGTGCTGACCTTTTTCACTTTTCACTTTCGTTTTTCAAGATTCTTTACAAGCATTGTATTTAAATGTTTTTTTTCTTCTTCTTTGAATAAGAGTGGGGTAGAAATTAAGTATCAGGCAACTTCAGTAATAATAATAACACAAAATGTGTGAAGTGTGTAAAGTGCCTTCTAACTATGACTTTTGAAATTTTGGGGCATAAAATCTGATATCTTTTTCCATAACCGCATTACTCTGAAGTGAAATGATTCTCAAAATGCTTTATACAATCGAAAGCTGCTGTATTTCTAACCAAGTAAGTTTTTATTGCCAATAATTTTAAGAGTGATAACCAAACGTATACCTTCCCTTTAATATAAATTATCGAGGCACTGGTGAAAACAAATTAAAGCATACATTACAAGATACTTACGGTTATGAAAGTGTACAGGAGATATAATTAAGAGCACTTTAAAGAGAGATTTGCACACTAACAAAAACCAAGTGGATAATTTGTTATCCTCATTGCAACTTTAAGTCCAGCAAGATTACACGAACAGTGTACCCTTTCATATTTCATAGCACACGCCACGATTACGCCAAATGTTACTAGCAGGTACGCAATTAACACCGCAGTGAGCAATGATTGGGCAACTGTGGCTTCCCACTCCAACACTACTAACAAGAGCGTAAAATGTCACACAGGTCACAGGGGGGAGGGGGGGGGGGAGCTAACATGTCAAACGTATAAATGATAGATGACCTAATTTTTTGCTTCATGGCTTGAAACTCAGATGAGTTCAACTTAACCTTATGTTGTTGGTAATACTGTTTGCTTGATGAGTGAAACACTTAGGTTACAAGGAACGTGCAATGATTGGACGTTTAGCATACGTACTTAGCGATACAAGGTGAATATTTAACCAGATTTGGTGAAAAAGAATCCGATGACAGTTTTACCTTAAAGGAGGAATTACATTAGTTATTATTGAATGAGTATAACATTTACTCCCACACTCTCCAGCATAAATATCAAACTGTCGCTGTTCCCACAAGTGACCTATATATAACAGTGAGTCCACAACCCAAAATTCTTCATTTTGAGAAAATCGCAATTGAAGTTGCACTGACTGCTGTTTCGGAGTCTGCTTGCCATCTGTTATTATATATTTTAAGACACACAAAAAGGACACTTCTTCAAATATACAGAACTGTCAATGTGTTTTCATTCTTGCAACTATTCATGTGAGTAAATTAACTCCTAAAAACATACGTCTTTTTGTGAGAACAAAAAAGAGTTTTTCCGCAGAGCGCTGTGTATGAATCAATGCATATTGAGACATAATGCAATAGGTCACTTCGTGAAAGCACTATGCTTTAATAGGTCAGACATATAGATCACTTTGCGAAAACCTATTGATACATCGTTCACACCAATTAGTGTAATTATTACCTACTCGGTATTGAAACTTGTTAAAACTGATATTCAGTAATGGGTTTATCAATGATTTGTATCAAAACAGATTTGCCAAATTTTGTGATTTTTGACAGACAGTTCACTTCGTGAGACAAGAGACGATAATCTGTGGAATACAGGCCTTGAACTTCGTTCTTGAAGGGGCACAGCAATTTCCCTCTGGTAAAGAGGCACTTCTATGAGGAAAATGTAAACTTGTATCAGAACTTTGCAGAGGGCACCACAGCAAAAGCACAGGGCACCACAGCAGTTGCTGTGGGTGCCATGGGTTGTTTCGAGACCTGGGAATGTATTCATCATAACTGACGTTTGATTTGGAGAAAAAAGCAACACAGCTTATGCTGATTTATGTGTAAAACATGCCAGATGGTATATTGTTTGGTATTTGACTAATGCATTTATAATAATTCAAAGGACAAGAGCAATTTCAGTGAGAGTATTTGTGGGGCGATTGGTACTTCAGGAAACTTTACACTCAGACGTCCCTCATTTGTTTCAAAAAGCCATTTGGGAGTTAGCTTTCAAATAATGTCTGGTACAATGACTTGTTTAGTCACAACTTACCACCTAAATTTGAAATCCTCAGACTAAAAAAGACAGCTGCGTGACATGATTTGGCTCAAGCAATAGTTACGTACGAGACGGTGAACAACCATACACAATTCTGAATGAATGTGTATGACACAATGGTACTGTACCAGGGTTTGCTCATCTGGAGATTGCTATACAAAAGCTGGCTGTACCATGTGACATAACAACTGTCTCTATAGACCATGTTACCTTTGTTTACAGAGTGGTGACCTTGTACATTCTAATGCATTTCCTGACAGGCAAGAGACTACACAGGCCATATGGGAAAATTTACATTTTGTGTCATAATTTTCACATAAATTCAAGAGTTACAAAAGTAACAGCTGTACACCTTTTGAGATGTCCCCACTTTCTTCATATCAAAAGTTGAGAAAAATAAGACAGTGCATTCTCCATAAAACATAAGATTTACTGTTTTCTTCCATTGAGCTGCGTACAAACTGTGCCTTCAGGAAGTCCAGGCTCTGTGGCTCTTTTGTAAACATGTGATGTCACAGGTCACATGGTCTATAGTCTGAGCACAAAGCAAGAACCACAGATAAGGAAATTTTTATTTAAGCGTTTATTTGTGACTAAGTAAGTCATCGCACCAAATGACAACATCAGGACTAAATAGCTCAGTTGGAAGAGCGCTGGCGCGTTAACCTGGAGGTCACAGGTTCAAGTCCTGCTCCATAGTATTCAACCCAAAATAATTTAAATTCTATTACATATGCCACAGCCAAAATCTTTTTTACAAAAATCTTCAAACATAGTCTAATTTAATCGCAAATAGTTTTTACATTTAGGGGAGGGGGGGGGGGCCAGTCCATCAGGTAAATTACAAACTTTGGAGAGTAAAATAAAAATCTTCACTCACAGCATAGTGACTCTGCAATCGTTCGGTTCACTCACAATTGATTACATTCGACTCTAACCCAAACCCAACATTGTTATTGTCTACTAACATTATTCTCTTTAATAATTAATTTAAATTCGTTTGGATAACGACTTTGCTTCATTCATGATACCCTAATGAGGCACAACCTTCAGGGACTGTCAACCAACACTCTTGATACAGTACATTTACATGTATTAATGGCTACCATTAAAATAAGTATTGTTTGTGGGGCAATTGGACTCTCAAATCAGGTACAGTCATTTTATACCATGCCCAATATGGGGGCAGATAGTACCCCCCCCCCCCTTAAATTTTTATTTTTATTTTTATTTTTTTTATCCTAACTTTAACACACTGTTTTTTCTGTACAGAAGTACCACCGAAAAAAATTAAAAAAATTAAAATAAATCAAAGAATTTCTGAGATTCCGAGCACACAATGAAAACACAATTAAGGGGGGGGGGGGGGGGGTTCCACCATGCCCCCATATCAAGCACCAAATGAATATTTTCTCCAAAGAATCTGTTTGTATTCAAAACTACATCTGGACGGGGGAAATCTGTTTAAAAAAGGGAAAAAAAAAAATAGATAATAATAATACTGATCTGTTTTCGGAATCTTTGATGGTAGTCACAATGTTCAATATGACTGATTATAAGTTTGAATTACTTGTCAATGTCATCATCACTCTGTAACTCTCAGCTGATAGACAAATTTCTATTGAATCTTTTTGAATTTGTCTTAATAAAAATTCTTTACATTCTGGTCAGTCTCTACCTTGCACCACAATTTTGTTGTCTTGAAGTCCATCCAAGTATTAAATCCAACTCAGCCTTTCCTTGTCACCATAGACAAAAAAATTATAACTTAATTTGACATTTTGAGCCAGTCAAGCTTGAATAACTCAATTTATTTGTTTTCTAGCCAAGCAATGAAGGACTGTGTTCAATGTATACACAATAAGAGTAATTCTATGCACTAGCCTTGTATACAATAAATATATACAATATCTATCCATACTAGACACAGACTCCCCATCAAATGGCTTGCTTTTAATAATTAATCATATAGCATGTGCAATGCAAAGGGAAGACTCCGTGTTTCAATTAACCTTCGTACCAGGGTAGTCTTCATGTTACATTGCTATGGATGTGATTCTACAATCATACCTCTATATATACAAGAGCAGGGGAGGGATTCCCAAGCTTGGATGTGTTTATTGAGTTGGGGATGAAGCATAATGGAGAGGGGGGGGGGGGGGGGGGAAATTCCCTGGCTTTGTTGAAACGCAGTTGGAGCAGAGCATGATGGGTTATCATATGGTCCAACTCTCAATACGTCAGGAGAGCGCATCCAGAGACCTGTGTGGATGAATTTATCTTGGTCTTAAATTTCCTCGCAGGTTGGTTAAAGGGGCAGTCTGACGTTGGCCTGTGGTATAAAATATGAAGTGGGAGTCGACATAGACTGAAGTAATATGTCAAACAAATCTTTCATGGCATTATAACAGGATATAAAAACATAATTATTTAATCTGAAAGCTAACTGATTATGAATATACTATAACTAATTTTTGTTTACCTCTGAAATGAAGTCATATTCGTGAAAAAAGGATCCAAAAACCTTTATAATTTATATTAATTTATATATATATTTTTAAAAAAATAAAAAAAAATAAAAAAAATTGTTACAACCAAAATTAAGAGCAGTGTCTTTGATAATGATAATGAGCCAAAGAAAGAAAGGCTTGAAATTTAACTTTAAGACAATTTAAGAAATGTTTTACAAGCGAATAAAAATACAACAATTTTCTGAAAGCGTTGACAATTACTACTTCATTCAATGTAAAAAAACAAGTAAATGAAGTGAAAAACCATCCAATCCCTTCTTTATTAAAGTAGCGAATAAAGTCAACGTTTGTGAATATGCCACTAGTCGCAGACGATGTTCATGTTTTGTGTGGGTTCGAGTCCCGGTCATGACGCTTGTGTCCTTGAGCAAGACACTATAAGAACTAGTTATTATTATTATTATTAACATGAAATAACAAACCTGTGAAAATTTGGGTGAGAGAAAATAATTTAAAAAACATGCAAAATTGTTAGCAAAATTGTGTCTTTACATGCTAACAATCTGCATGGTTTTTCACTATTATTTTCTGACTCGCACAATGGTTTAAGCACAAATTCTCACAGGTTTGTTATTGCGGATGATCACACAAGACATGAACACTGTCTGCAACTATTTTATCAGCTCTACCAATCCTGTATAATACCTTTAATTGAAGCACTGGTTTTGTTTTAATTGAAACATAAATATCTCAAGTTGCTTCCTTATATTAACTTTTTTTTTAAACCATTATCAATGAAAAATGACTCTACCTACTACATTATTCAATTTGACTCAACTGGCTTTATCCGTGGCAAATCAGTAGTTTGTTACATTGATGCTAACAATCTAAGATATTTTTAGATAATAAGAGATAAAGCTTATTCTTGTATCTTAGACACTGTAGTTTTTGGAGATAATTAGATCTATAGATTTTTGATAAATATTTCAATATCTCTGAATATACGCACACACAAAATAGTTCATGGCCTGACATTTCGACCCGAGGCTAAAATGACAACACAACACACATAAACAGGTATGCTAGTGTAACAATAGCAGTCAAGTGGAAAGAAATATCTAAATCAACATACATATGCAGATATCTAAATCAACATACATATGCAGATATCTAAATCAACATACATATGCAGATATCTAAATCAACATACATATGCAGATATCTAAATCAACATACATATGCAGATATCTAAATCAACATACATATGCAGATATCTAAATCAACATACATATGCAGATATCTAAATCAACATACATATGCAGATATTTGTGATATATTTCACATATATCATTAGTATATAATAATAATAATAATAATACTTGGTTCTTATATAGCGCTTTTTATCACACCCCTAGGGGCGAAACAAAGCGCTCAGTATTTTTTTCCTGCAAGGTATGTGGAGCTACGTTTTTGAAGTATGAGACCTATTCCCTTTATAGCACCATGTAGTGGTTTACAAGGTGCTGTGGCACAATATGCTGCCGATCAAACCAGGAACACCGGGGCGAACCCCTTCTCTTTACGATAAGTGCACTGGATTCTTTTACGTGCATTACACAACACACGGGACCAACAGCTTTACGTCCCATCCGAAGGACGAAGCATGTGGTTAAGTGTCTTGCTTAAGGACACAAGTGTCATGACTGGAATTCGAACCCACACTCTGCTGATCAGAAACACCAGAGCTTGAGTTCGGTGTTCGGATCCGCTCGGCCACGACACGCCACACGATACATATAAGCATCAAATCCGTTAAATAGCCCTGTTTGACTGTTCGGTAGTCAAAGAAATTGACAAGATAAAATGTTGACGCTTTGCGCCTTTTCTTCCAGGGTGATACATAAAGTAGCGGCCCTTAGAGACACAATTTTTCTATTTCCAATTTCCTTGTCAACCGAGCTTCTTCATTCATTACCCGACCCTGACTGGAATCCCGTTGCAAACAGGAACTTTGTAAATTCTAGCGACAGTTAATAGCCTCTAGAAGAATGAAGAAAGAACTTGCCTCTTACTTTCTGTGTTTCTTTAAAAGTTATTATACAAGATTAGTAGAGCTGATAAAATAGTCGCAGACAGTGTTCATTTTTTGTGTGATCAACCATACATGAAATAACAAACCTGTGAAAATTTGAGCGAAAATTTGGGCGAGAGAAAATAATATAAAAAAACATGAACATTTTCAGCATGTAAACACATTGTCCTTAATTTTGGTTGTAACAACCGAAATCAGCTGTTGTATTTTATTAATTTTTTTAGGTTTTCAGATCTGGTTAGCTGGAATATGACTTAATTTTAGAGGGAAATATTTCACAGAAAAAATGGTCTTAACTTCATATTCAGTAAGCTTTCAGACTAAAACTAAACAATGTTTTTCAACTTTACCAATCCTGTATATAACCCTAAAGAAGTTATGAATTCAAGCTAGTGAATGGGTTTTCAACTTTACCAATCCTGTATATAACCCTAAAGAAGTTATGAATTCAAGCTAGTGAATGGGTTTTCATCTTTACCAATCCTGTATATAACCCTAAAGAAGTTATGAATTCAAGCTAGTGAATGGGTTTTCAACTTTACCAATCCTGTATATAACCCTAAAGAAGTTATGAATTCAAGCTAGTGAATGGGTTTTCAACTTTACCAATCCTGTATATAACCCTAAAGAAGTTATGAATTCAAGCTAGTGAATGGGTTTTCATCTTTACCAATCCTGTATATAACCCTAAAGAAGTTATGAATTCAAGCTAGTGAATGGGTTTTCATCTTTACCAATCCTGTATATAACCCTAAAGAAGTTATGAATTCAAGCTAGTGAATGGGTTTTCATCTTTACCAATCCTGTATATAACCCTAAAGAAGTTATGAATTCAAGCTAGTGAATGGGTTTTCATCTACAGAATCTAAAAAAATTGATGGTCTAAATCGGACAAGCTAGTACAACATTAGAAGCGCTGTGTGTGATGAGAAATTACAGTAATCAGAGAATTTGGGATACTCCTCATTTTTGGAAATGGTTTTGAAGGAACTACCTACAATAGACCCCCTTGCATTGGCTTTATTGCAGAGGTCAAACGTTGCTAACGGCACGCAAGTTTCGACTCACCCACCCACCCCAAATTTAGATTTTAAAATGCTGACAAACTAATTAATCAACACTATACACTGAAGAACAAAATAATGCCGAAAATGAAGCAAATATTTTAGATCAATACTCTCCCAGCTCAGTAGTTTTCAATGGCTTTTTTTCCCCCAACATGCTACTTTGTAGTTGAGAAAAATGTTTGCCTTCTCGCAGCAGGCACGAAGGATTGCCATTGAAACAAGCTTGACTGATAACAATAGAGAGCTCAGACAAGACAGAAGATCTGGAAGAGACAAGAGGCTGCTGGGTATTTTTACCCACAAACATTTTCCTCTCTTATTTTAGTTTAAACTCGGTTTCGATTTGTATTTATTTCTTTTGACCAACCAACCCACAACTTTGAAAAAGGTAACATTTGTAAGTATCTATTATTTTGAAAGGTCCCCAAGTGCTTGATTGATTCTCATTCATGTTTGTTGCCTGTCATACTAACGAATTACATGGACACCAAAAACCTGCTGTTTGAAAACTTGTCACCAACTTCAAACTACAAAAACAAAACAATTCTGTTGTTTGCCCGCCTGTGTTATGTCAGAATTAAATGCACACGGATCCGTATTATTTAATTACCGAGTCTCAAAGTATTTACTCGGATAATGTCAGCGTTCTCCACAGGATATTTATCCGAGTCTTCCTCCGATGTCTAAACTTAACCGCCACTTCATCATCTTCACTCGCAGGTGTTAAGAAATTCATTTCAATTTGTTGATGAATTTAAACCATGTGTGTTTTCTTGTTAGGACAGCCTCATAATACCCATGTATTTGTGATCATGCTTATTCATGACAGTTGGGCAGTATTATGGATGAGGGATAAGAATGGCATATGAAGCTAAGCAGCAATTGTTGTTAGCCAGGGCTGAAAGCAGCAACCAAGCAGTAACCATGGTTAACCAGTATTTGAACTTTTGAAGCAGCAACAATGGTTAACCAGTGTTTGAAGCAGTAACCATGGTTAACCAGTATTTGAAGCAGCAACCATGGATAACCAGTATTTGAACTTTTGAAGCAGCAACAATGGTTAACCAGTGTTTGAAGCAGTAACCATGGTTAACCAGTGTTTGAAGCAGCAACCATGGTTAACCAGTATTTGAACTTTTGAAGCAGCAACCATGGTTAACCAGTGTTTGAAGCAGTAACCATGGTTAACCAGTGTTTGAAGCAGTAACCCTGGTTAACCAATATTTGAAGCAGCAATTACAGTTAACCAGTGCTTGAAGCAGCAACCATGGTTCACCTTTTAGTTTTCATTTCATTCCATTTATTAATTATGGTTGTGAAGCTAATGTCTCTCAGAAAAGCGAACTTAATCACTGTACTAGCCATAGTTAACCAGTATTTGAAGCAGCAACCATGGTTAACCTGAATTTGAAGCAGCAACCATGGTTAACCAGTATTTGAAGCAGCAACCATGGTTAACCAATATTTGAAGCAGCAACCATGGTTAACCAGTGTTTGAAGCAGTAACCCTGGTTAACCAGTATTTGAAGCAGCAACCATGGTTAACCAATATTTGAAGCAGCAATTACAGTTAACCAGTGCTTGAAGCAGCAACCATGGTTCACCTTTTATTTTTCATTTCATTCCATTTATTAATTATGGTTGTGAAGCTAATGTCTCTCAGAAAAGCGAACTTAATCACTGTACTAGCCATAGTTAACCAGTATTTGAAGCAGCAACCATGGTTAACCAATATTTGAAGCAGCAACCATGGTTAACCAGTATTTGAACTTTTGAAGCAGCAACCATGGTTAACCAGTAACCATAGTTAACCAGTATTTGAAGCAGCAACCATGGTTAACCAGTATTTGAAGCAGCAACCATGGTTAACCAGTATTTGAAGCAGCAACCATGGTTAACCAGTATTTGAAGCAGCAACCATGGTTAACCAATATTTGAAGCAGCAATTACAGTTAACCAGTGCTTGAAGCAGCAACCATGGTTCACCTTTTATTTTTCATTTCATTCCATTTATTAATTATGGTTGTGAAGCTAATGTCTCTCAGAAAAGCGAACTTAATCACTGTACTAGCCAACAATCCCATGGAGAGAAGACAAGGAATGAGTTTCAGTTTTAGATGTGAGAGGAAAACCCCAGAGAATTATTCCAGGGAAAACCTAAACAATAAGGTGGAACCAGACCTTAAAGCAGCAACCATGGCTAACCAGCCCTTAAAACAGCAACCATGGTTTACCAGAGCTTAAAGCAGCAACCATGGTTAACCAGTGCTTAAAGCAGCAACCATGGTTAACCAGTGCTTAAAGCAGCAACCATGGCTAACCAGCCCTTAAAACAGCAACCATGGTTTACCAGAGCTTAAAGCAGTAACCATGGTTAACCAGTGCTTAAAGCAGAAAACAAGGTTAACCAAAGCTTCAAAGCTAATTTGTGATAAAGCAAAGCTGCTTAAAAAGATATGAATACTGAAAATGTCAACTGTGCTTGCATGACAATACAAGAACGTTAACAATTATGTCTGTATTTAGGGAAAAGATATTTCAGTGTTAAAAATATATCTTACCATTTGCCGCATTTCAAATCATAACCATCCAACATAATAGTGTTCACTTTCATAACCTTGACTGAGGTCAGAATGAGGTGTTGTGGAATGACAATAATTTCCGTCTCTTACTGCAGACAAACGCTCCCTGTACATGTATACACTAACAGCGGTCAGTGCTAGTGAAGGGAAAGCATATTAAGCTATTGTCCGCTGTCAATTGCCAGTGGCGAGATTGTGGAAGTCTTCAATAGTCATTACTCAGATAGGAAATCATTCTTTGTAATGAAATTGATTGGGCAGCCCCAGAGCACAGTGTCCATCTCATAATCCTGAGATCGAACAATCTTAGAGTTTTATCTGGGCTCACCGTTAACACTAGCCCGGCGTACATTGTCTAGTAAGAACTGCTATGGGCTGGTTAGGCTAACAGTTTTCACACCACTTCTCAACTTGCCCTGTGGGCTAGTAAACACCACTTCTTTAACTTAATTGCCCTGTGGGCTAGTAAACACCACTTCTAAACTTTCCCGGTGGGCTTTTAAAAACTGTGAAACCTACTTGTTTCAAATGCTCACATTTCTTCCTTTTTAAATGTGAATAATACATTTTTTTAAATATGTTAAAATATTGTTGAATGTGTGAATATAACTTTGTTTAACCAATAATGTTAACAATCTGTGCTATTTAACGAAAAGCAAAGCTTGTCTTTATAAAGCAGTAGACAATAGTGTGTTGAGCTAAAAGGAACACTGTAGTAAATGCCTTTTAAAACACAAGACACTTATTTACAGCATTAAACAAAAGCGGATAAATTTCTCTGGTGTGTTTTGGATTGTCATCAAATCACGATTTAGAACCACCACTTATCAATGCAGCTAACACCCACTCCCCATGCAACAGTGCCCTCACAAGATTTCCCTCGCCATTCCAATCAATTGACACTTCCCATCTCCATGTACATTGAATCGTTGGTACGCCATATGTTCCCGATCCTCCACACACGGGAAAGCCCTAGCAATCAGCGTTAGCATCTAACATGATCTCATCAATCCCTATGATAGGCACGTACGTTGACATGACACCATCCTGATGGTAATCGGTCAATATCAAGAAGGCCAGTCATAAATGCTTCACAAGTGACTGGGGGACATCAAAATCTAAACCAAAACAAAGGAGTTATGACCCTTACACAAAGAGAATCTATCAGATCCAATCAGTGAAGAGATATGAAGTATCAAGTAATGAACCACAAGGGGAAACTGACTAGGTAAATTAAATATAATTTGAGGTTAAACAAAGTAAAATTGACTGGAGCGGGTCTTGAACCTATGAGCTCAGGATTAAAGCGCTCTACCAACTGAGCTTTCTAGACTTTATGTTGGCGGTCTCCCTATTTTGTCAATATCTTTGTGCGGGATTCCCAGTCAGAAGCTTTTCAACATGTGACTGCCACATCGCCAAAGATCACACCCAAGTTGATGATACAACCTGGGAAGCGGCAGTAGGACCACCTTAGGGGATGCAACTTTTTTTATTTCAAATATCAAGTAATAAACCACGACTGTGTAAATTTAATATAATTTTGAGATATAAACAAATTTTTTATTTTTTTTTTTATTTTTATGAGATGTCGCCCAACTCACAAGGCCACGGACGGCCACTCAAGGTGAGGGCTACACATAACTGATTTGGGCCATCGACCCAAATCAATTGACACCAGGGGCACGTTGCCTCCTACTCCTGGGGCTGAAACAGGGTTACCCCCTTCACAGTCCTTAAGGATGTAGGCATGGGTATCATCCACTAGGATGCCTGTCTGGTAGAGCAGAATGCACTACCTTCCCAACTTTTTCGAAGCAATTATGGTTAAGTGCCTTGCTCAGGGGCACAAGTGTCATGACCGGGTATCGAACCCACACTCTGCTGCTGAAAACACCAGAGCTTAGGTCCGGTGACCTAGACCGCTCGGCCACGACACGCCACGAATAATAATTAAATTATAAATCAGACTTGACTTGTCTACAATTAAAATCACGGTTCTCCCCAAGTTTTTTCCCCCGAAATCGTAGGGGCATTCAGAACACAAATTTTGCAAGTTTGGACTGAGAACGCTGAATTGAAACGAGGTTCTAAGTATGCTTCTTAAATTGGTGTTTCTCTTTAGTTTTAAAAGCCCTACTGTGCAATCTAATGCAATCTGCACCTTCAAATCCAGCTCCAATTATTTTGTCTTTGTTCAACCCATAATTAATTAAAAAGTTAAAGTCAGTTTCCCTTTGTGGTTTATTAATAGAATATTGAATGCCGATATTACCATTTTAATTCCTGTGTTTTATGATTTATGTACTTTCCATAAAACTTGAGTCAAATATGATAGTGAATTTTCTTAAATATTTTCAGGGAGTGGGGTTGTTTTACAACTTTAAATAATGTCCACAATCTTAAACCAATACTAGAAATTCCTTTAGGAACAGTCATCATCATGAACAGTCACTCCAAATACTGCCATGAATCAACACATCTAACAGCCACAAGAACTTAAACAGCCACAAGACCCAAACAGCCACAAGACCCAAAAGGAAAACTTGTCTGTCAGTCTCCCAAGAAAGCAGGTTTATTTTCTTTTACCATGTTTACAGAAAATGTTTTCCAAATTTGTCCAAACTCAACAATCTAACACAACTAACTTGAGTCAAACATAATCATGATTTATCAAACGTAATCTCTCACACTGTAGGTCTGTAGCCAGCCTCTGTCTTTTCTACATATATTTTTATGGTAAAGGTCCCACCATAGTGTGTCCGACCTGGTTCCTCCTACCAGGGTGTTTGAGGTTGAAACCAGGATTTCTGCTTCTTCTCACCCATACACTCTTGCTTTGCTTAGATGTAGAAAGAAGAGCCATTCCAACAGCTCTATTCAATGTACTGCATCTCTTAGGAACTCCTTGCCTGATGCATATTTCCCTCCATCCTGAAATCTAGACTCTTTTAAGAGGAATATCAATTCCTACTTTCAGCTCCCCTGAGTTATTTTCTTCTTAAATTTTTTCTTCTTGTAGCCCCTTACCAAGAGTGGCTATTAGCCTTGTTTGGGGCAAACTTGCGTATAAAAAAGTTCAAAGCCAACCTCAGCCAACGTCCCCAGAGTAAACAATTCACATTTAATATCCTGTTGCCTTTTTAACCTTACACTAATCCCTAACAGATCTCACACAAAGTAGGTATCATGAATAGGTTACTAGACACGCCAAAAGACAGAAAAAAGACAGTTCACTTTAAGTCCGACTGCAAAACATCCACTTATACCGGCACTTCTTGCTGCCACTGCCATGAGCTGACAGCACAAAATGTTCCAACACTTGGTTTCACTTAACGATCCGGAAAGATGGTGTTCATTAGATGACTGACATTGGTGGAGAATTGTATACATCAAAGTCTGCTATGGTAGACAAGTTGGGATGAGGCCAGCCAAGTTTAGAATGATTTATTCAGCATGCGGTTTTGTAAGCCACTGGATTCTACAGTGTTTAGGTCATATATATACACACTATTTAGTGACCTACTTCAATCAACTAGTCATCATATTATAATAATGATAGAGATATGGAAATCTATGGCAAGTAAGGTTTTGACATTTCTGTTAAGAACAAAACAACCTTTTTTTCTGTCAAGACTGAGATTTAAGATACATTTACGAACCCAGTTAGGAACTAACTTTGTTGATCACTCAGGAAGTTAAAGTCACAAGATAAGCTAGAGATTATAAACGGCATATTGAGTTGGGTGTCTCATCTCCTAAACATGACTGGGCAACAGATGGCGCCATTCCTTCGCGCGATAGCCGATCAAGAAGCCCAAATTTTCACAGGTTTGTTATTTCATGTATATGGTTGATCACACAAAACATTAACACTGTCTGCAACTATTTTGTCAGCTCTACCAATCCTGTATAATACCTTTAAAATTTGTATAATTATTTTCATTTGCTCCCCCCCCCCCCCCATTTAATTCCTGAAGGTCAGACATTGGTCAGCTTGTGCATGAACGAGACTCATGAATAAAGTTGTCAAAACAACACTAAACTAAATTTGTCTCTAATTTTGTGTTCTCTTTAACTCTCTCCAAGGTCGTATCATGTCAGCTGTTTCATCCTAACCACATAGACTGCATCTCCATCTCCCCCAGTCCGGATATTTTCTCAATTCACTTGCCACATTGTTCAATTTATCGCCATAGCAATTGCGGCATTATAGCAATACTTTGACCTACACTGTGCAATAAGGCTTGAACCATCAGTTCACAGAAAAGCTTTAACTGTCATCAATACTCCATAAGAAAAAATAAACGATTTTGTAATAAAATAGGGAGACCGCCAACATAGGGCTACAATAGATAGCTCAGTCATTGTACTAAGCAAGTCAATGTACCAGACATTATTCACATCCAACTTGCAAATGGCATTTAGAATCGCAAATGGCATTTAGAATCGCCAACGTTAGGGCTAGATAGCTCAGTTGGTACGCTGAGCCCACCGGCATGTTAATTTGAGGGCGTTTGTTCAAATCATGCTCTACTCAATTTGCCTTTGTTCAACCTCAAATGGTTTTATTAATTGTGCAAATTTCTCACTGATGATTTAAATTTAACAAAGGAATAGTTTTGTCAACAGAACTGTCAGTTTTAAGAAAAGGGTGTCAAAACGTCAAGCACTCTTTGACTGTGAAGAAATAACAAATATAGATATTTAGATCATTTTAGAACACAAATAAAATAAAATCCTCTTAAAAATCAAACCTTATAAATTATTTGAGGTAAGGAAATCAAATAGATGTTAAATTTGCATCGGGATAAAGAATATATATAGTATTTGGTTTTACCCAAACACCAATGTGTGTAAAGCACTGTATACTCGGTACTTTGCTGATTCTTATGAAAAAAACAAATCCACAGGCATATCACCCGGGTGGGATTCGAACCCATGATCCTGGCATCCCATCCGAATAATATGCCTATGGATCAATTTTTCACAGGAATTGGGAAAGTGCTGAGTATACAGTACTTTACACACAAGAGTAAAACCAAATAATATGAAATCAAAGATGCCGTCTTTGATTCATCTGCCAACAATAACGACATCCCATAATCTAATAACATTTTTAAAAAACACGTTCCCTTCTCGTTTCAACACTACTCTTTTCAAGAGCAACAAAAAGGCCCTATATATACATATACATACAACGTGATTCTACATGACACAGCAATTTATCACGTAGAGTTAACGGCTACGATCAGACGGACGCAGTGTAAACGTACCCCCAGAGCAATGCAGCTAGCATTATTATTAAAAACCAGTGACGGTGATTGTCATTACTTGCAACGTTGACTAAGCATCTCTAATGTAATTAGACTACCCTTCAACAATGCATGTTGTACACTCCGACAGTCTTTCCTACATAATGCTGTGACACGTGAACTAATACAATTTCAAGGTAAATTTTTTTCAAAATAAAACATCCATGGGAAAAAATGAAAATAAAACAGTCTGTAATTCTAAAATTCTAAAATTCTAAACAATTAATAAAGCATAGATTTCATATTATTTTATTATTACATTTTATTTGAGGCAAAGTATATATATATTTTTATCAACAGCGGCAGTGTCGTGGCCGAGCGGATAAGAGCACTGAACTCAAGCTCTGGTGTTTCTGATCAGCAGAGTGAGTGTGGGTTCGAATCCCAGTCGTGACACTTGTGTCCTTAAGCAAGACACTTAACCACATGCTTCGTCCTTCGGATGGGACGTTAAGCCGTTGGTCCCGTGTGTTGTGTAATGCACGTAAAAGAACCCAGTGCACTTATCGAAAAGAGAAGGGGTTCGCCCCGGTGTTCCTGGTTTGATTGGCTGCATATTGCGCCACAGCACCTTGTAAACCATTACATGGTGCTATGCAAAGGAATAGGTCTCATACTTCAACACGTAACTCCACATACCTTGCAGGAAAAATACTGAGCGCGCTGAGACACCCATCGGGAGTATAAAGCGCTATATAAGAACTGCGTATTATTATTATTATTATTATTATTATTATTATTAATTTGTGGAGTAATTACCAAAGGTATACCCTCTCTTTAAACATACTGTTCTATAGATGTAAAAGGTAAAAAGGTACAAAATACAATGAGTTTCTAGGAAAAAGGCTTATCACATTTTGATCTACAACACATCAAAAAGATTGATTAAAAAACATCCACTTTGTTGTTATCTACAGCAACTAGGCCAAGAGCAAGATGAAATGACAATCTCAATGATCTACGCATTACCAATGGTACTGACGTCAATATGTATTGAAAATAATACAATATCAGCAAACAAACGCTATAAATTCCACCTACTGAACAGCGGAGAAAAACACGTCTAGCTAAGGTCGCTAATTATTTTTAGAATGGAAAATGCCTAAGCCCAGTGTAATATAAATTCGTCGGTGAAATCCAGGTATATTATTCAACGACATAGAGTAATAAACACGTCATACTGAAGTATATCCCCCAAGCTCTACCCGACCGACTCGTATTTCAATTTTAAAAAAAAAACAAAAAAAAATCCATGCAAAAAAATAGCCACACTTGTATTTCAAATGCCAAACCCCTGCGGTTGGGGACTGATGTTTGAATGGTTCTCATCATGGGTGTAATTGTAGCACAATCATAAATTTACTTTCAGGTTTTGGCATTTACCGCATACGATCGTGCCACACACTTTCGCAATGTGAAGAAAATGTGACATTAACTCATCGGTTTTCGTTGGCATAGCAAACAATCAAATTCTTTGACCTTCCCTGAAATTTAAGAACGCTGAAAGTAATTAAAACTGGCAAATGAAAAAATTTGTAAAATGGCAAATGACAATTTGTAAATATTTCTTGTGAGGATCTAAATTAGACCATCAACTGGAGATCTATTCTCCAATCTTAGGGAGCGTGTTGAGGATTGAGGGTACCATTTGGTGGGTTTCTCTGAACTGAACACTAATTAAACTAAACTGAGCTGGAACTTAAACATATTGTAAGGACATAGAAGTACTTAAAGATCAACTTGACTGAAATCACTCAAACTAATAATTTGACTATTTATCCTTGTTTATTTTGTGTTTAATCATTATTTGATCACGGGTGTGAAGTATTCCTTCCTGTAATTTTGCTGAAATTGAAATTTTGCTGGTCGTGAAATACTAGCCCCTTCCCCCCACCCCATTTGTTTTTTTGAGCTAGTGTTTTTCCCTGTTGTCAGCAACCTGCATGGCAAAGACCCATAAAAATGAAAGGTAAACTCCGTTCAGACGTGGAGTTAAACTAACCCTTAATCCAAAAGTGTTAGAATAACCCTCCGTTGGAACGCAAAAATTTGGTTTAAACTAGTCCGCGAGGGTCAATTTGACCCACAGAAGTGGGCTATTCTAGACCGGAAAAAAAGGTGGACTAGCGCAGTTTAGCCCAGGTTTTACGACCTACCTCCCGCTGCGAGGCCCAATAAACTATCGTTGGAACGCAACTGACCTGCCACTTCCGGTCTATTTTACTCTGTGTGACCCCGACCGGCCGCGGCAAAAAGGTGACGTCATCCTAATGTTTATCAATCGCATGCATGCGCACGTGCGTGTGTGTGTGTGGTTCGATGGCTGTTACTGCTAACGCGTTGACTACTATATACCGTCCTTCACCGGTCACCTAACTTCCGTAACTATTGCCAAAATCGCCATCGACCACAGCGTTCCTCTGCACGGAGACGAACAAATTCTACTCCTCTTGCGTTTCTCCGCTGTAGCACCAATGATTTTCCGTTTAAGGAAAGTGCAATTTTGTTTTTAAAAACCCATGAATTCCGTTTCAGACACACATCAAATTCCGTTATCAACGGCCGATTCAGTTCCGGAGTTGGCAATTTCTAAAACAAATTACTGCACTGATATGATCGGTGCAACAAAAACAAGTTAGAAACACGTAACAGCTGTTGCCGTATCAAAAAATGCACATCATGCAGAAACATGTGGTCAGCCATCTTGTTTTCGCTTTGACGACAAAATGTAGAAAGTTTACGGTTGATTTGAGACCTTTATGAGTGGACAATCAATGTGTGTGTACATATAGAGCAGGGGTAAGCTGGTTTGTGTATGGTTGTTGATTAAAGGGAGGGAGAAAATGTAATTTGGGTGAAAAAACGTGCTGTGAATGTGATGATTTTTGTCCGCTCCTTTTACTGAAGATTCTGCGAATTCCGTCCGTTTTCCGCGATCGCGGAAAATTATTTGCCCTACCGCTGCCTTCCCTTCACATCCCCGGTATTCTCCTTCGTTGGAAAAGCTCCGAACAGACGGCAGTAAAAAATGAAAAAACCAAAAGCCGTTCGACCGAGCAAGTTCTCATTAATTACAGGCGCCATTTGTTGTTGTCAGCATAGCAACTAGCGTTGTTAAAAAAGAAGAAGCTAAGTGCGCAATGTGTGAACCGGAACTAGCAGTCGGGAAGGGTCGACGATGCATGACCCAGTAATCAACCTCGTGGGTCAATTTAGTACGCTGGACAAGAATAAACTTATGTGTGAACGCAAGCCCAGTTTGGATTAAGTCAGGTTTATCTTGTGGACACTCACGGTGCTCGGTTTAAGGATTAATTTAACCCCACGTCTGAACGTACCCATACTGACATAACAGTGCCTCACAAATCCAGCCTAAAACCAATCTGTGGTTGTGTCGTAAAATACGTCACAACACGGACTGGATGAAGGTTGTTTATCTTCGATGCTATGCATTTTCCATTGTCTTGTTTGGATCAAGTCCGTAGTGTGTCGTCACTGAGCTGTTTTGATTCTTAGGCGCTTAGGGGGTTTTCGTGAAACTCCAAATGTGGTTGTTTGGTGTTTTTTTGCATTATGTTACAATTTTTATTGAGTTTTACTCAATTATATGTAATCATTACACACTCACTTACCTTTCTTATAACAAAAGAACAATAATGTTAATTTTGTTCAAGTTGATCTTTAACAAACTTACACCAATATTGACTTAGCGGATGAAAATAACAGGTTACCAATCCCAACACATGGGATGCATGACTAAGAAAGTGACTGCTCCCCAGCCCACATGTAGTATCTGCTAAGCTAACTTACTAAGCAGCAATTATATCTTAGCAGCTCTAGATATAAGCCCCCCTTGAAGCCTCAACTCTTCCACTCCTAATTTTATTATATTCGACAATGGAGAAGCTCCACTAATGCTCTAGAAAATTATGCATAAATGTATGTTAATTCGCATTGGAAGTGAGTTTATCTCCGCTAATAGTCGACCTCTTTATAGACTCCAAATCGATCTTGACAATGGCTGGGAGGTAGAGTGTCATGGCAACATAATTAATCAAACTACATCGGTTCTCGGGTCTTAACGACAGACAAATGTGTCCTAATCGGTCCAGAAAGACATTTTGAAAGGCTGTGCTTCAATTATTACCAAATAATTTACTCCGCGGCTGTAGAATAAATAGCAAGACAAGTTCTCAAAGAACAAAATCTACCTAGCAAGTAGATACACATGGTGATACCGCAAACCAAATATACATTGATACCTCACCATGCAATGCCTCAAATCCCATATTACCAAAGCATTGGCATTTTGGAGGGCAAAACAACGTTCTTGGTTATCACACGAGCACGAGTGGAATACGGAGAAATATAGCACTTCTGCGTCCCATATTTCGGCCGAGTTGGATATGGGTTGAAGACGCGCTATATTTTTCCGTATTCCAAGAGCGCACATTTGATAACTAATTCATCTTCAAGCTATCTTGACGCGCAGATGAACGCAATACGTGGCGTTGGAACAGCTGCACGTTTTGCATGTACTTCGCTAAAAAAAGAGCCATAGGGTGTGATATAGGCTGTGCAATATAAGTTTATATCACACTTCCTGTTGCTATGGATCTACCAATAAGAATCAAAGATTCAAGTTTGATTGAAGATAAAATTACATATCGATTTATCTACGGCACATACATAGATGTAGTATGGATTGTGTTTATAGCAATGATTTCAAAGATAGTACATAAGTTACTAGTCAATAAACCTGCCAGAAACAAAAGGTGTAAGCGAACAAAACATTTATAAAGTTTTTCCTTTCGAAGATAAAACGTTGAACTATTTTTTCCGCTGTGCTCCTTCGTCGGATAAATCATTCATGTAGGTGATCGGTTACAGGCTAAAATGATTGAAGAATTTCCTACGCATGAACTTGTTTGTTAATCGGCAATTCTCCATCAAAATTATATCTGTCCATACGATAATCCGTCCTTGTTGTACCAGGATGCGTCAACAGGCAACCTGTAACTACTGGTAATTTGCACTAATCTGTTTTCGACACAGCTACTAGCTCTCCTCTGCTTTTAATTTAATAGTCCAAGAGAACACCTACACAAACCAGGGCCCAAGTTCATAGAGCTGCTTAAGCATAAAAAGTTGCTAAGCACAACAAAATTATGCTTACCAGAATAAGGTTACCGGCCAAACTACCATGTCACATGTACAATTTGTGACTGGTATCCTGCTCATTTCTGCTTAGCAAAAACAATTTAAGCAATATTTTCTGCTTAAGCAGCTTTATGAAATTGAGGCCCTGATCCTTCATGGGGGCAGTTGATTAAGTACCCCTGGGCCCAATTTCATAGAGCTGCTTAACGGCCGATTCTGTGCTTACGTACAAGTTTCTTTTTCATAGCGCTGCTAACCGTAAGCACACGAAAAGGCATGCTAACCTTCCGGTGCTTACTGCAAGAAAATGAATGACATAAAAATGCAAATCCATTGTGAACGCGCAAGATGGCTGCCTTATTTTCTTGCTAACCTGTGAAATACGCTTCTGCTTAAGCAAATTTTTCTGCTACAGTTAGCACGAAAATTTGCTTACCGTTAAGCAGCTCTATGAAATTGGGTCCGGGTCGTTAGCCCCGCCGCCCTTTGAGTTGTTCCATTAAACATTGAAATTTCCCTCATTGAGGTGCCTTTCGCTGTCAGGAATAAATGTCTTGCCCTTACAACGACCCAGTTAAAGGTAGGGTCACAGTTTGTAATGGGTCTGATCCATCAAATGAACTTTGTTAATATACATTGATTCATGTCACACAGAAACAGAGAGATAGACCAAAAAGACTTCCCACTTAAAGGTATGGTTATACCTTGGTAATATCACCCCCCCCCCCCCCTCAAAAAAAATAAAAAAATAAAAAATAAAAAATTCAAATTGTGTAATTCCTTTCCGAAAGCTAACTTGTTATAAAGATGGTAATGGCAGAAAGCATCCTGTGAAATTATTTTGTCTGAAATGCCTCCGTTGATCAGAAATTAATAACAACACTTGAAGCTGAGAAAGGATTTACTTTTTCGATTTCTGAGGGTTGGTGGCTATTCGCGAATGCTGCAGCCAAAGATGCGGTTGGCACCCGCTGTCAACTCGTTAAACATGGATGGATTCTGGATGCGACGTTCTTGTGAAAATACAGCCACAGTTTTTGGCTGTTTTCTCTTAGCAAGTACACACTGTATTCACCTGAAATTTATATCATATCTTTCTTTATAATTTTGCCAATAAATCAGAATTATATTGACAAAAACTAATCTATGATGGGTCCTTTCTTTAACCTGGTCTCACCTACACAAGTCAATCATCCATCTGTACCGAAGGACAAATCAATTAAGACACAATTGTGTCCACTTAGACCCTACCTGCCAATCAGACTTGTCTACTTGAATCTTAAGCCCATTAATATCCAGTCTATCCAGTTTACACAGTAAACCTCTTTCTAAAGGAAGATAAACTTCACAGTAAGTCATTCTTATTTATTTTGAAGCTAGAAAACCATCCCATCATACAGTTGCCAAGCTCATGATTTACAATTTCTGTTCACACTAAAAACCTGTCATCACATAATTGCAGAGGACAGGCAGTTTAACATTCCTAAATATAGTTTAGACTAGCCATTACCAAATCTTTTTAATGTAACCCTGGTGCAGAGCTACCAACATTTGCATCTTGCAATCAGGGAGAAATTTAGAATCACATTAATTATGAAGCTACCAACATTTGCATCTTGCAATCAGGGAGATTTTGTACAACAATCGGGGAGGTGTATAGAACTACACTCAACATAATGAGAAAACAAGTTTCCATAATCAGGGAGATTTTCAAATTTGTTCATCAAAATGAGATAAAATTGGACAATTTTAGGGAACTTTCTACAGAATCAGGCAGATTAGGCAGCTCTGCAGCGTGATGGTACAAAACAAGACTCTGTCTTGTTTATCACAAAATTAAACAAATCCCCCAAAGTTGATCTTTCCTCTTATTTTATCATTTTTTGTTTCAATAATATTCACTGACATCCCAGGAAAAACCATTTTCTAATATTGGCAAACAGTTTTTGCTTTGCTCCTTTCCTTCCTAAAGCTCCCAACCCTCCTCTTACATATTGACAATTGTACGAGTCTAAACACACCTGACTGCCCCTCTCCCCCCCCCCCCCCCCCAAATCATTAAATAACAGGCATGGTGCTGACCTTGGCTCTTCACAGTAGTCATTGTCAGTAACTCAATTAAATGGCTAAATAGAACTTCCTCAGATTTTATTTTAAGATTGGCGCAGATCATCCTCAGTGATAATTCGCGACCACACAGCCAGGGTAAGGCTAAGCCAGGGCCCAATTGTATGGAGCAGAAAATATTGCTTAAGAATTTTCTGCTAAGCACACATTAGCAGGATACCAGTCAGAGATTGTACATGTGTTATAGAACATTGGCTGGTAACCTTGTTATGGTACAAGCATGAATTGTTGTGCGTAGCTACTTTTTGTGCTTAACAGTTCTATGAACCTAGGCCAGGTCTGGCATCCTGACTACTCCAGCTTTCACAGTGTGAATTACAAAGACAACACCACTTCAACAAATTAAAAATGTCCTTTCTTCAGTCTGACTCATTAAAATGACAAGTTTATTACCATGTTGATTTTAACAGCCTATGACCAAATCCCCTGATTAGTTTAAAGAGACATGAGTTCAGTTTGTGATTTTACAAACAGGGTTGAGAGTCGGATGTGGGACTATGAGAGGGTCTTGACAAATTAGTCGGGTGTCCAACAGAAAGGCACAAGGCTCTACGACATTTTACCGTCCAGACACACAAGCTATAAAAATGGCCGCTTAAAAAAAAAAAAACATTACTGTTACATTTTTGTTGCTAGAATTAACCTCAAAGACATGTTTTCCAATTTCCTATGTAGAATTTAACCTTCCTAAGATGTAAAGATTGGCAGAAAACTGGGAAGGGCAAACCCTGTTTTCGTACATTTGATTACATGAGCTGTTTTTTTCTCTTATAACTGTTTTATAGTTAACTTCTTTTTGAATTCAACATGAGGTGTCATCAAGTATCAATGGATGTTTCTTGAGGGAAAACATGGATGTATCCAACCAGTCTATGAGAATGATACATGAATGGTAACACGGTTTGCCCTTCACCTTTTTAGTGACTGGCCAGCAGGACCAGTTAGCTTGTTATTTCTTTAGTCCATCACCTTTGTTCACAAGTCCTTCTTTCTTTCAAATGAAACAGGGATGCTTTTTCAACACTGAACTAGCCAGCTGGACTACTTGGAGTGAATTTTGACTGGTCCTCAGTTGTTTTAATTGGCATTTGGCCAGCGAACCCCTGTTAAGGGAGACCGCTGGAGTAAAAAGCAGTCAATATTTGAAAGAACGCTGGGTAACCATCAAAATAGGATAATACAACAATTGACTTTTAAAAACTCCAATTGTCCCATGAAATTCAAAGTACTAAATTGTTTGCATTTCTCCTACCTAACTTCTTTCTTTCTACAACATTCAACCAGTGTGTAGTCTCCCTCACCTACCCCTGCATTAAGAGTAAATCCAACAGTGTAAATGTCAGATCAATCCAACTTTACAAATCAGACTCAACATACCATCGAAGAAAAAAAATACTCCTGGAGACTGCCAGTAACTCTGTGACCTCCGCCTCCTGGAGGTCAAATTCCTCCTTAGCCACCAGTGCCCCACGTCCCTGGTATCACTTTCCACTCCTTTGTGTCATCTTGCCGCTACCAAATGAAAAAAGGCCTTCAAGTTGGTTGGACTTTTTGGTATTTCTCACCCCCCCCCCCCCTCCTTTTTTTATTTTTTTTTATTTTGTTTATTTTGTATAAACTGCTGTAGTCTATAGCTGGAGGGGGTGTTCAACTGTTTTTAAAGGCAGTGTATACTTTTGGTAATTGTCACAGACCAGTATCCTCACTTGGTGAATCCCAGCATAAAGTAAGAAACCTGTGAACATTTTTGCTCAATTGGCCATCCAGGTTACAAGAAAATACTGATAGAAAAACCATCCTTATTGCATAGAATTACATGCCTTCAGATGCCTCAAAAAGGCTTGATGTCTGACGCCTTTCTCAGATTCAAATTTTGGGGTTGAAAATTACCTCTTTCTCTAAAACTACTTTACTTCAAAGGGGGTCGTTTCTAACAATGTTTTATAATATCAGCAGCTCTCCAGTGCTCTTTACCAAGTAAGTTTTCATGATCATTAATTTTTGGAGTAATAACCAAAGGTATACCATCCCCTTTAAGGCAACCAATTTGGTTTTCTTCTTGGTTTGGCTTTGCAGAGATGTAAACATTGAAACATAATATTCTTATATTTGACCTTTTTCTTCACATTGTTTGGCAAATGACAAGGTTAGGTGTTTGCTAAAAGAGTTGAGGCAATTTATCTGGGACTACTATAGGTAGTAATCTTATTTAATGAAAAAGACTTAAATTTGAAAATTATAAAATATGGAATCACAAGTTCATTCGGACTGTTCCATTTCAATCAGCTTCACCTTGTGAAATGGAACAGTCCAGATGTCCTCATGATTATATTCTATATTTATATATCAAATTCTATTGTTTACACTTGTATACATGTAGGCCTATGTGTGTTGTTGTCATTTAGCCTTCGAGAAAGACTCTGCTATGGTGGAAACGTCAGGCCACTAACTAATTTTCGCAAATTCATACTTATTTTAATTAAAATTCTTTATCTCAGATGCAAAATTAACATCACTTAAATCATTGTGGTACCCACTGCTAAACATAGGATTTGAACTGCCTCTAGCCACCAGGCTAGCTCGGTGGTCTAGTGGTAAGACACCTGCTCTAGCAATGCAAAGGTCGTGGGTTCGAATCCCACCAGAGTGATTTCCCTGTGGATTCTATTCACAGTGCTCGGGAAAGTACTCAGTATACAGTGCTTAAAGGCAAAGTATACCTTTGGTGATCGGAACCGTTCAATTATTTTAATCCTATATAAATGAGATACCGCTGAAAAACCGGAGCAAATTATGTCCACGCAGGAAGAATAATCCCCATAGGAATACACAATCTGAGAAACATTTCTGACAGAAACATTTCTCAGATTCAAATTTTGGGCATAAAACCTGATATCTTTTTTTATAACCACATTACTTCGAAGTGAAATGATTCTCAAAATGCTTAATACAATCAAAAGCTGCTGTATTTCTAACCCAGTAAGTTTTTATTGCCAATAATTTTAGGAGTGATTACCAAACGTACACCCTCCCTTTAACACACATCGGTGCACAGGTAAAAACCAAATTAAATTTGTTATCCCTGATGCAAAATTAACATCTCTTGAATATTGAGATTGCTATATTGTACTGATATGCATCCAATATTTGAATAATGTACTCCTTGAGGATGCTACTATAGCACATGTGGATCTTGTAAACAAGAATGAGCACAAGCACACAAACACCCACACATTTGCCAAGATCTGGGGATTTTTTTCTTTTTTTCTTTGAAGACTGTTCATGTCTCTAAAAACACTTCAACTCTCCAGCAATGTGCAAGTGAAGTCATTAAATCTCAATCCAGAATCCCACCTCAACTTCTCGACGAAACCAAAAGAAATAAAAAACCTATTCACACAAGAATCCTTCACGGATTTAGAACTTCAGAGTGGGTGTTGATGCTAACCCCCCCAGGCCCCCTAAAAATAAATGACATTGTGGGGAAGAGAGCAGTTTTTAAAAGCCGTACAAACACGAGTGGGAGCAAGTAAAGTAGCAGCAGGGATGTAGTTTGCAAGACTCTTCACATGAACAGAAGACGACCTATAAAAGGCCGGCTCAAAGAGTGTTTACGCTTCGAAGAATGACTCCCAGACTTTGTTACAATTTTGTCAAACCTCACAGAAATGTCTTGTGGCATTTAATAAATTCAGGGAGTATTAATCAGTCTGAATATTATCCACTCTTACAAATTGTTCTTCTTAAAACAAATTTGTCCTCCCCTAAAAAGAATTATTCACAGACTTTGTAAAACATTTTCCGAACCTCACAGAAATCAAAAGATAAACTTTTGCATCTTGTGACATTCAATACATTCAGGGAGTATTAATCAGTTTCTTTTTATCCACCCTAACAGATTGTTCTTCTAAAAACAAATTGTCTGCCCTAAGAAGACTTAAAAATGACCTCAAAACAACCCAAAAGAATTATCCTAGAACTCTTGCGTCTTTCAATAAATTCAGTGAGTGTTAATCGATTTGAATTATTTACCCACCCTTGTAAAATTGTCCTTCTCACAAACAAATAACAAATTCCTGCTCCGTTGATCACAAAATGAACTTCCAAAGTAACGCCATCTGAGGCAAGGAAATGATTTACCCCGTTCCCTACGGGTCAATTATTACATATTTGTCAACTGTTTCCATACTGGGGTCCCTGAACCATCAAAACACAAGAAGTCAACTCTCTTCTTTCTTAGCAGAGCAGCCCAAATATGACTAGCCAGTCATAAGGAATTTGCTCAGAAGAAACGAAGAAGAGAGAGAGGTTGACGGGAAGAGGTCCGCCGCCTCCCGGAGGAATTGTGTGATTCATACTTTCAAAAGAGAATTATATCCTTTTGCTTGATCGACACTTGATTAATCTGTGACTAATACAAGAGAAGAGAAAAAGTCTTGGAATAGCAGAGGGGAAGAGTGAAAGGGGGGGGGGGGGTTACAAAGAATGAAAATTGTTAGAGCAGTGCTGGGCATTCAACCCTGAAGGTAATTACTTCCTCTACAAAAAATAAGATAATCTAACACTTCTCAAAAACAGAGCGTAAACACAACACTCTGGTTTATCTTTATCCGTTTATCAAAAAGGAAGAATGGAGGCCAAAACCAGTCAGGTGAACCGAGGGCAAACGTGAAAGTCCAAAAATGCTAGGAAGGTATCGACGAGTTAAAGACAAGAGATGAAGGGAAACAAGATGGGGAAGAAGGGGCAGGTGTTTTTAGAAGAGGACAAGGAGAAAATGAGCAGGTATAATATAAAAAAAAGGATAGTTGTGTAAGGAAGATGAAGAAAATATTTTGAGCAGGGAGACGGAGGGTAGCGATGAACAGGTAAGGGATGAGGAAGAGGCAGGTGAGATGAAGAAGGGGGGGGGCGTCTTTAAGGAGGGAATAAGAGATTGTGAGAAGGGAACGGTTGAAGTAGGGATGAGGAAGACGGTCAAATAGAGGGCTAGGATGGTGAAGAAAATAGCCCGGGAAATGAAGTGGCCAGAAATGGGTCAGAAATGTAAAGAGAAGGGGGTAGTGATGGAAGCAGTCGAGTCAGAAGCTGAGAAGAATGTTGTGTAGCATTGTTGATGGTCGAATGAATTGGTTACTTTGTAAAATGAATGTGAACCTAGGACAGCTGGACAAAAAGCAAACAAGAGTAATCAACAATTATATCGCACTTCATACGCTGTGTTTCTAAGCGCTTTACAAATAATGACAAGAACAAAGTACAGCTTAACAAACATCTAAAGACAGAGCAATGGTGAAGTTGAATTATAAAAGGTATGTTTTCAATCTAGTTTTGAAAGTGTTCAGAGTTGGGGAATCATGTATGGCAATGGGGAGATTGTCCCCAAATTTGGGGGCACAAACGGAGAAGGGTCATTCGCCGTAGCGAGTATGGGTACGGGGGGGCCAGGAGCTACTAGCTGGAGTGGCAGATGTGCTGCGGATGAGGAGCGGAGATGTATGGAGGAAGTTTGCAGTTTTGGTGTGATGAGTTCTTTGATGTATAAAGTATTCCACTTAAAACGACAAATCGCATAATAAGCGATGAAAAATACACCGGGAAAACTAACTGTCAACTTAAAAAAAAAAAATTAAATTAAAATAAAGTTCAACATTCGTAGTGCCCCCCAAAAAGTTCAAATAATTATCATGGGACTTAACGTACCTCTGTACGACTACTCATCCTGCACATCCGAAGTTCTTATCAATTATATCCAATGCTCACTCACTCCCCGCAAGTAGAGAGAGAAAAAAATTATACCCAAAATGATTTTCATTTTCAAAGTTTAGGGGAAAGGGGAAATTACGGAAATGGGGCAAGGGATAAGGAGGACCATGAGTAACAGGATGGGGCGGGAGAGGTAAGGGAGGGAGGGGCCTCGGGTCTTTTTGTATGGGTGAGTAACCTATAAAAAGGGGACAGGGGAAGGGGGGGGGGGCTTCTGACTTGAGATTTTCTGTCAGTCCTTAAAGGGGTGTTAAACATGATTTCATCAGAAGTAACTATGATTAATAAGCTTGGCGGATACAACTATGTGTAAATCTATTTTGGGATTAGTGCTGGCTCTGAAAAGAGCTGGTGTGGTCTCGACGCTGCTCGTCTTCTGGAGAATGCGAACAGAGTACACTGTTTGAAACGTCGAGACCACATTAATAATAATTATAATTAGAAAACTTATAATGCGCATATATACCCACCGATACATGCCCAAGGCGCCTACAAGAATACAATACAATAACTTACAAAAACTTACAAATACATACATGGAAAATGACATTGATGATGCAACTGCAATGAGCGAGAAAGTGCCCAAGACATCAAATGCGTTTTACGCAGAGATTTAAAAGTACTTAAGGAACAAGATGTTTGAATATGCAGCAGTAACAAATTCCACAAATGAGGAGAAGCCCTGTAGAAATTGCCCTGTTCCTCAAACTTCTTTTGGAACGAGGCCCATAAAGTTTAGGGGCTTTAGATGAATGTAGAGCCAACACACCTCCTAAAAGATATTTACACATGGGTGTACCAGCAAGTTTACTAGTCATAGCTACTTCTTATTTTCCACACTTAAAAATAATAATATTAATAGTGACTTCTTATATAGCGCTCATATCTGTCACTCAGTGACGCTCAAGGCGCTTCAACAGTCAGTATTTTCCTGCAAGGTATGTGGAGCTACGTTTCTGAAGTATGAGACCTACCACGTAATGGTTTACAAGGTGCTGTGGCGCAATATGCAGCCAATCAAACCAGGATCAACCATTATGCAAAGCTTCAACATCACTTGTGATTCTATCAGACTTCTGTTTGAAAATAAACTTTTCTTGAAATAATATTAGTTTCAAAAAAAGACTTCTTTGTGTTGGGAACCCATACTAAACCGCCTGATATATTAAGCCGCTGTTTGGGACAAAGTCCAAGTAAATATTTAGGTCCCGTAGAATCAGTAGAAACCAGAAAGCTCTCTGAGAAATCTTCCACATCATTTGTCTTCTTTCAGGAAAAAACCCCAACCGAAAATAGATAACTCATGATCTTGACAAAAATGAGAAATCTTTGAGTGAACGAATCTGTCCTTGTTTTCAGGAGAGTTTTTTTTTGTCAGGCAAGTTGCTAATTTAAGCTTTCTTGTTTGGGGGAGTGAGGGGGGGGGGGATAGTGTAATCGTATCCATGTGTGGCACATCCGTGACTATGTCATGTTACTGTGTATGGCAAGCATCAATAGAATGCCATTTTTAGTGATTTTTTGGTCTCTCTTTTCAGTGATTTACAGACAGGAAGTAAATATTTTAGCCACTCTTAAAAATGATTGTTTGGTTTTTTTCTTCTTTGCTAGTTTCCTCAGAATTTTTTTAAAATGCTCACAACCACAAAGACATGTACCTTTCCGTTTATAATGAAATTAATAAATATTATAATGTTATATTTGCTTTTGAATTATCAAAGATTTCTTTGCGATGCAGGTGACCTTCTGCACCTCATTTCCAGTAATTGATTTTTTGCTATGAAAATGAAGTTTGCATTAAAAAGCACAAAAATACAACTGCAATTAATGATTTGCTAAATCAGAGATTAATTTGTTGAGCTCAATTTAAGCTCAATCCGATTTTCATCTCTTTATTGACGAACCTCCGAGTCAGATGAAGAATCAAACGAAGAAGTTCATTTCGGTATTGAGACGTTGAACGGTTGCTATGAAGAGTCTTATAGAGACTTGGATGTAACTAAGCAACTGGACCAAACATAAAAGACAGTAGATGTTATCAGTCACTAAGACCGATTGGAGCGTCTTGAATCACAACCACAGAGAAGTTTGGTGATCTTAAAGGAACTATCTAGCGGACATTTTTAAAGGTAAGGTCACTGAGTGGTTTCTGTCAACGTAATGCTGATATTGGCAAAACTATCAAGAAAGATACAATAAAAGTCACATGCCAAAGTTCAGCTGAATACAGTGTTGAGAAAAAAACAAAACGACAACTGTCACGGTATTTTCACAAGAACGTCAACAAATAAATAAAAATCTGATCCCTCTCTCTAAAACCACAATCCTTTGAAGGGAATTGTTTCTCTAAATGTTAACCATTATCAACAGCTGCAGTGCTTTTTTACACCAAGTAGGAATTATGGTTATTAATTTTTGGAGTAGTTACCAAAGGTATACCCTCCCTCTAAATACATCCAAACTATGACAAACTATCTGATAAAAAGTAGGATCTGAAACTTAGCATGGTGGGAGTACAATCTAGTGGAGCTTGCAATAACACCATCTACATAAATCTCTTTTATAAGTTGGGGTGGTTCTGAAAAGAACCGGTGGTTCGACAACACAACGTTTCGATCAGTATGCTCTGATCGTCTTCAGGGAAAAGACGATGTCTGAAAACAAACACTGATCAAAATGTCAAGCCGTCAAACCACTGTTCTTCTTAGACCCACCACAACTCATAAAAGAGATTTATGTAAACATGGTGCCACCGCAAACCACACTATATCAGAGAATATACATTATTAGATCGATTCATTTCACCGTCTTGAAGGATGGCCTTTACACAAGAACAGTTTGCAAACATTAACAAACAAAGCACATGTTGAACATTGTGCCCCCCCCCCCCCCCCCCCCCCCCCCCCGAGTCAAAACTGCCATCCCGGCTGTAGGCCTATGTTTTTGTCACATCGGGAAAAAATTAAATACCTACAACATTTTCAAAGGAAATTTACTAGACACTCATTCTCCCAAGAGACCTAGGAACATTGGCAGCGACTCGTATTTGTTTTCCTTTTTTTTCTTCTTTCTTCAGAACTCAACAGGTTTGAACAGAAAGAGGAAGATTACACGTAAGTCTGATCCATCAAACGAACTTTGTTTACATATATTGATTCCTGTCACACAGAAACAGAGAGTTGGACCAAAAAAATTTCCATTTAAAATAAATACAAAAATATTGAATCATACATGAATCGTTTGTCAAATCTCTGAGGGTTGATGTCCGTTTGCGAATGCTGCGGCCGAAGAGGAGGTTGGTACCCGCTGTCACCCTCACTCAACGTGGATGGATTTGCATTTTTGTGAACATACTGTACAAATGTTTGCTGTTTTCTCAGCAAGTAGACACTGTATTCAGCTGAAACTTTCATTTTATTGTATCTTTCTTTTGCCCCAAATGACCCTACCTTTAAATGTTTTACCACCATCTTGCATTCTTGACAACTCAAAAGAGGTCTCAATACCAACCAACTTTCGATTTGGTAAGAAGAGCAGAGATTTCAGCTGGACCTATTTTTCTTTTTAAACCAAACTTGGCCGGAAGTTCCATTGATAATTGACTTTCTCTCCCGTTGGGATACCTGCTATGTTTTGGTATTTATCACTTCATGAGCACACAAGGAGAAAAAAAACAAAACAGACATGTGTGTACATTTTGATCTCTACCCAAAATGCTCTTAGGGCTTGGTTGTACTTTTTTCACCTTTCTCACTCAGGGTTTATTGGGTTGTGATGATAGACCTGTTCAGACATGGGTTTTTTTTCTCTTAACTATTTCTTTTGGCTTCTGGTGAAAAAAAAAATTCACTCAATGTTGTTGTTCAACACAAATGTCTACCATTGATACATTGGCATTTTTAGATCATGACAAACAGGTTGTTTGGGTGAAATGATTTGCAGCTTTTAGGTTGTCTTGTTTTTCAAAAACAAAACAACTATTTTACCAAGAATAAGAAAGGGGATTTGTGTTTACGTTATCTCTAAACATCCTTTCGTAGGTTAACCCTAACTCCCAAAGCGTTTTTACTAGAATCCATCCCTAACCCAACACATTCCAACAGCTTATACTACCATGCGATGGGAACTGTACCCAATCTTAGGGGGACGATACACAACCTAACAAACTCCAACAGGCCTTTTTTGTTTGATTTTGTTGGAGTGTGTACACTTGGCATGTGCAAAATTTGATCAGTGAAATCACACAGTACCCAACATAACATAATCCAACAACTATCTCATTAGACCATGGAGGAAAGAGCAATGCCAGACATGTACATTTCACACATCCACCATACCCACTCAATCAAATTCCAACACCATTACTTGTCAGCAAGGATACACAATCCCACAGAATCAAACACCCAATCCTAACTTCACTGTACTTAACCTAACAAAATTAAACACTTTGCCCTGTTTGAATTTGTAGGGTTAGGGATTGTTAGGGTTTTAAAGGATAGACAATCCCACAGAATCAAACACCCAATCCTAACTTCACTGTACTTAACCTAACAAAATTAAACACTTTGCCCTGTTTGAATTTGTAGGGTTAGGGATTGTTAGGGTTTTAAAGGATACACAATCCCACAGAATCAAACACACAATCCTAACTTCACTGTACTTAACCTAACAAAATTAAACACTTTGCCCTGTTTGAATTTGTAGGGTTAGGGATTGTTAGGGTTTTAAAGGATACACAATCCCACAGAATCAAACACCCAATCCTAACTTCACTGTACTTAACCTAACAAAATTAAACACTTTGCCCTGTTTGAATTTGTAGGGTTAGGGATTGTTAGGGTTTTAAAGGATACACAATCCCACAGAATCAAACACCCAATCCTAACTTCACTGTACTTAACCTAACAAAATTAAACACTTTGCCCTGTTTGAATTTGTAGGGTTAGGGATTGTTAGGGTTTTAAAGGATACACAATCCCACAGAATCAAACACCCAATCCTAACTTCACTGTACTTAACCTAACAAAATTAAACACTTTGCCCTGTTTGAATTTGTAGGGTTAGGGATTGTTAGGGTTTTAAAGGATACACAATCCCACAGAATCAAACACACAATCCTAACTTCACTGTACTTAACCTAACAAAATTAAACACTTTGCCCTGTTTGAATTTGTAGGGTTAGGGATTGTTAGGGTTTTAAAGGATACACAATCCCACAGAATCAAACACCCAATCCTAACTTCACTGTACTTAACCTAACAAAATTAAACACTTTGCCCTGTTTGAATTTGTAGGGTTAGTGATTGTTAGGGTTAATATTAACCCATAAAGTTAGTAACCACATAAACAGGTTACATTCAAATTATTTCTGTAGTTCTGTACAATATACCTTATGCATTGACATCACCAAGCCGCCATCTTAGAGGTAAACTGATGATGAAACAATGGAAACGCGCTGATTTGTACGCGCGGCGCACAAGACTGGCCAATGAGCATCTTCCTTTTGACCTCTAGGTGAGGGCGCCCTACTCAAATGACGTCATATGCATAAGGTCTATAAACAAATGTGATTACCCTTGGAAGACACTTTGGGACTGCCACTCCCAAGAGGTTTAAAGGCCCTGTACACTATTGGTAAGATCGAAAAACACAAATGTTCACAGATTCACACATAACTTACATGATTTAAAGTAAGTAATGGTAGAAAGGGTTCCTTAAAATATTTCTGCCTGAAATGCTATCGTTTCTGAGAAATGAGTAAAACAATAGTTTTTATCGCGCGCGATAATAAACTCGATGTTTGAAAAACAGAAAACACATAAGGTCTCTTTTCACTATTTTCATGTGATCTTGATGACCAATTGAGCTCAAATTTTCACAGGTTTGTTATTTCATGTATGTGGTTGATTACACAAAACATGAACACTGTCTGTGATTATTTTGTCAGCTCTGCCAATCCTGTATAATACCTTTAATAGGCCTATAAAAAAAAAAATATTATGTTGGCGTAATGGGCCAGAAAAAATAGGGTAGGTAGGTAGGGTTTTTATTTTATTTTTTAATATTTTTTTAATTTTTAAGTCTAGGAGGTATAGGATAGGATAGAATAGGTAGGACATTCCAGCAATATAAGCCTTCAGTGTTTAAATGGCCTAGATTTGGGGAAATCTTTCCCATCATCTAAAAACTTGTCACAGACTGGTTGAACGAGACTATACATGCATAAAAGTACTATCAGCCAGTGACGATCTTCTGCATGTTGTGCAAAACATTGTGCACTCCAAAGTCCAATGAATGCTATAATGGCCATACAATTGTAGAAAAACAGAGAGAAACGGTTTCAAACGTATTTATAACTGATTTCTATAGACTTGAATTAGTAAATTTCTTCCCTTGAAAAAATAAAAATATCTAGGGTAGGCCCCTGTTTTAGGGTAGGTCGGGTTACGCCAACATAACAATTTTTTTTTTAGGCCTTACTCTAGACTTGGAACCTCCCAGAGTCAGGAGGTTTTCAGACTCTATGCATCACCAAAAATACACAACTACACGTTTGGACACAATGTGGACTATTTCTCTCTCCCTTTGGTGATTGCTTTACATTCTATCAAGAAAATTTGAAAGACCAAGGAGATTTTTGAGAAAATCCTGAAAACAGGAAAAAACCTGAGAAATCAGAAAATCCTGTGAAATCATCACATGCCTATTTACACAGGTTCTGACTATATCAATTGAAATGAAACATCTTTAACGACAGGTACTCTAGTCTTACCTAATTTTCAAAATCCCCTCTGTGCAAAATAAGGAAAAACTTGATAAAAAGGAGATCTATTTTGGGAGGTTTTGAAAGTACCCCGTGGGTGTTTGGTTATTGGGTCTCCATGTTTGTATACAACCCACTGTGTTATGTCAAAGGTCAAAGGATGCGGCGACTTTCGGCAAAAATATGTGACCCAGCCTTCTGAAAATGACTTGCATCTGTCACTCTACTAGTCCTATGAGTGTCTACTTGACTACACAATTGTTGCTTGTTTTAGGTAACTTATTTTGACAATTAAAGGAGCTGTGTTATCATGATCAAAGCAGCCTGTGGCTGTACAAGGCATTATGAGCTGTCACGCACGAGCGGTCTCCATTTATATGATACAGAGCGAGGGCGCGTGCGTGCAGTAACTGGGTGAGAGTTCATAATTCCATGTACAGCCACAGGCCTGCTTTGATCATGATGACACAGCCCCCTTAATAATCATTTATTGATTTCATTTGTTTTGATTTACTATTGATTGTTTCCTTTAAACCAAGTGTATTCCTAGGTGGAAAGAAGCACTTCATGAGGAGAGAGGTTCAACATCTTTGTGGTACTTAGTTCAAATCTCATATTGAACTGGACCCTTCCTGGGTTTGGATCCGCTGTTTGGATCCGCTGTTTGGATCCGCTGTTTGGATCCGCTGTTTGGATCCGCTGTTTGGATCCGCTGTTTGGATCCGCTGTTTGGATCCGCTGTTTGGATCCGCTGTTTGGATCCGCTGTTTGGATCCGCTGTTTGGATCCGCTGTTTGGATCCGCTGTTTGGATCCGCTGTTTGGATCCGCTGTTTGGATCCGCTGTTTGGATTTTCAGTACAGTTGGAGTATTGTTCCTACATTACAACAAACCTGACATTTCTATTTTACTCCTTAAAACTAAATGTACAAATCAGCACCGTTTTCACGAACAGCCTATTCTTTAATCACACATTTCGTCACCGTTTTCACGAAGAGCCACGTATGTCCAAACGCTTGATTGAGATAATCATTTTACGCTATGCTTGGCTTAAAACTGCAAAATCTGCAATACTAAAGCCACGGTTTGCAGTTATAAACCTCTCATATGATTCTGTTTAAGTTTAACCTCTCCATTGACTAACTAATTTCTTAAGATATATTGGCTAATTGCCATAGTAATTAGTCAAAGATAAGTGTCTCTTCGTGAAACCTAAAAAGTGAGATAACCTACTTAAACACCCAACTGGATAACGTATTAAACATAGGAAAGGGGCGCGCGTGTCACGTGATCGCGCGTGTCACGTGATCACGCGATCACGCGCGCGCGAAGATAGGTGGCTCTTCGTGAAACCTGAAAAACGACTTTTGCTACATTTTACGCTCTTCTGTTACAACGTATTACAATGCATTTTCGGGGCTGATGGCTCTTCGTGAAAACGCAAAATGCTTTTATTGAGATAAAGGCCCCTGCTGAAATAATCAATAATTTGTCATTTAAAGATATGTGGCTCTTCGTGAAAACGGTGACGATTTAGGCAAATCGGTGTTTCAACACATATTTTGGATGTTATCATTGGCATTTTAAAACTTTTTCCCAAGTTTCAAGTCATAAAACGCGATTTACACCAATTAGCAGAAGAAAGATTTCACGATATCTACAAACAGCCATTTTCGATTTGCCATTTTTTACATTGAAGTACCTCGCACTGGCACGATGCCAAAAATGAGTTATCTGTTTTAAGTTTTCACGAATAAGAGGCAATTTCGTTAACACTGCACACAGACCTCGTTGGCGCAGTTTTAATGAAGACAGTATTGTATTGAATAGTTAATTACTCATTAATTAAACTTACTATGATACAAAAATAACAACAGGTTTGCACGATTAAGATCGCCATTTTCATGGTTGGTAAAACGTCAGTGTTTAATTGGCAAACAGTCTCCGAAACAATTATTTCAAATATAGTTAAACTTCAAAACGCGGTTTCCTCCAAACATGAAAGATGGCTACAGGGACTAAATTTTCTCCTCATGAAACTGGTGACGAATATAGTTTTCCAAGGTTAAATTAAGTTTTGTGATGCACTCATTTTCCAATAATATAGAGTCCTCATGAAAGTAAGAAATAAAATTACAAGTCTCTATCTCAGCTGAAAATGGTGTAAAATTTCGTTTTGTTCGATACTCTTTTAAAGCGAAATTTAAAACATGCCATCATCGGACAGCAAAGATAAATGGGTATGTACGTTTCAAAGAAGACTTGCTTGGCCAGTCAAAAAGGTCAAATTCAATGCTGTTTTGAATGAGTATTATCAGAACTCCAAAGTAAACTGAAAATTCTTTGTAGAAAAATTTTAAGAGGGTGTCATGGCCGAGTGGTTTAGAGCATCGGATTCAAGTTCTGGTGGTTTAGTCATCGGGGTGTGGGTTCGAGTCCCGGTCATGACGCTTGTGTCCTTGAGCAAGACACTTCGCTATAATTGCTTCTCTTCACCCAGGGGTATAAATGGGTACCTGCGAGGGTAGAGGTTAATATTGTGTTTGAAAAAGCCTTCATACTCTCCAGGGAGCTGTGAAAGATTAAAGGAATGTTATTGGCCCAATGACCAGGGCACTGATGTAAAGCGCATTGATGCGTTATTGTGAAATGCGCTATATAAGAACAAGTTATTATTTATATTATTTAAAGACCATACATTAGAAATGTGATGCAATCAAATGTTTTTTTTTGGATTTTGACAAAAATTGCACTTGAAGGGTAACAAATACAGTGGCATTTTTTACACGGTTTTAACAAGGGGTTAGAGACTTGTTATTCCCCCCCCCCCAAGTTTACATAAGGACATGAAAAATGAAAATGAAAATGAGTAGATCACAAAATTGAACTTGACCTTGGAGGCCCCCTCTTTAAAGGCACAGTACACGTTTGGTAATGACTCTGAAAATTAATAGCAATAAAAACTTACTTGGTAAGAAGTACAGCAGCTTTGGGTAGTATAATGAATTTGGAGAAACAACTTCGAAGTACTACGGTTATGGACAAATATATCACTTTTTATTCCCCAAAATTTGAATCTGAGAAGCGTTTCTGTCGGAAACGCTTCTCAGACTGTGTATTCTTATGGGGAATATTCTTCCTGCGTGGAAATATTCGCTCCGGTTTTTCGGTGATATCTCAAAAACGCGACCACCTTTTGAAGTGAAATTTTCACAGGTTTGTTTTATTGTATATACCTACATTTTCATAGGATTAACACAATCAGTAGGCTCCAATTACCAAACGTATACAGCACCTTTAAAATAAGTTTCAATCAATCAGAGAAAACCGTCTGTACCAAGTCTATACAGACAGTATCTTTAACTTTTTAAAACACAAAGCCCCGCATCCGATATCTGGAGAGATGAGATAACCTATGATAGGAAGACTTAACCAGCCAACCGTAACAACTGAACCTCCGCTAAGGTAAGGCGATGATAGATGATTACTACCATCACAATACTTGCCACACCTGGCTTAAATTTTTTCCAGAAGAAAAAAACTTTTACTTCTTGGCAGTGTGCCAGGCTGCTGCTGGGTCCATGGACTATCCTTGAGTTGAAATTGTTGGCAAGCTAGTGTACCTGACCGATAGGAAGGCTGACGGCATAGAATCAAACACCGAATTGTTTGTCAAATCCTACTGGAAGTTATTCCTTCGCCAAAGTCAACATCAATAGCTACTGGTTATTTTTAAGGGGGTTGGGTTCGCTACGGTCGGAATTGTGAGAATTGGTTGGAGAGCATTGTTCAATTGGGATAAACTATTTATGACTCTTTCATGACTCATGTGACATCGTTGGGGAGAAGGAATTTGTATTGAGTTGGAAAGTTTGGATGTTTCTCGAAGTTTGTAATTTAAAATCAGCATGAGAAAGGGGGGGGGGGGAGCAGAAACCACAACAAGCATTTTGTGTTTTGTTTTAAAATTCTGGATTCTTGTAGGGGAGCCTGGGGACCAGTTAAAAAGCTTGGTACACAATGTTGCAACATGCGAAGAGGTGAAGTTCTGGCTATTGTCTGAACCCACCACACAAAGCTAAGAGCCATTCCTTCTTTTCTACTCTCTGAACCCCCCCCCCCCCCGAAAAAAGGGGGGGGGAATGAAAAACCAGTCAATCAAAAATGAGCTTTTAATTTTTTATTATTTGCTGGCACAGGGTCCCCGGCCACGTCAAATAAACACGTTACTCTACTGTTGGCGAGGTTGTTGTACAGCTAATGCAAGAAAATAGAGATATCTTAGCGACTTATAGAGGGCAAACATGGAAGGGTTGCGGAGGGACAAAAGAGGGGGGTCGGGTCAATGAAAGAACGGGAGCCTGTAGGACTTTGAAACCCGAGAATCTTGTTACACAATAACGTCACTCCAACACGTCTGCTATGGAACAATGACAATATTTATCAAAGATCTATAATAGGTTTGCTTGAAGAGTAATGGCTGTTGGGTCGATTGTATTTTAACTGAAAGGGTACCATAAATTGAGTTAGAAATAAATCAATTACTTCAAAAGTTCATTATAACAGTTTGAGTACCAAATATCAAGCGAGGGCTTTCAGATTTAAGCCCACCCCCCTTTTTTTAACAAGGGTAAACAGAAACAAGTACACTGTGGACAATTAGCCTACTAATTACTGTTCTAAACATTCACAAAAGTATGACATGTGTATGTGTATACATGCACTTTATTTTGTCGGCCAAGGAATTCTCCTGATATTTCTAAGCCTGTTTTCCATTTTGCGAATGATTTATTCGACAACTGCTCATTTCCATCATACAAGTCGACCATCCTGTTAGACAAGTCTCACAAATTGTGCTCTTCTCACTTCATCCTCCAATGTCTTGAGTGGGGATTTGGAGGGGGGGGGCAATTATGACCTCACCATGACCTCTCCATAGAATGTGCCAAGCAACCTACCCCGACCACAATTAACCACCCCTGGCTGGGAGAATGGAGTAGTCCAATGACCCTGGGTTCAATTCCCGAGAGGAATACCCCCAATGAAAAGAAAGTAGCTGTGGCACACACAGTTGGTATTATTTTTTTGTAAAAAGACAAGAAAAAGTAGTTGAAGGACAGTGGGAAGGAGAAAAGAAAATGTGGGTGTTTTTTTGTGTGTGTGTTTTTCTTTTCTTTTTTCTGTTTGAGAAGTGGGACACAAGTGAGACACTTGGCAAGTCTGCCCAGGATCAGACTATGATCAGCCTGGTTGTGAATGTCACAAATCTCCTTCGTACATACATCAATTCCAGGACATTTGAAGGCTTTTCTACCTCCATGGTTTGACCAAGTGAACTATTTCAAATGAATTATTTGACTATCTTTGAGAGAGGATTTCTGAAGCAATATTTATGAGTTACCCCCGCCCTTCTATCCTGATATTACCATCAATATCTTTAGGATGTTTTGCCGATTTAAAGGCCTACGCTAAACGTCGCAGCTGATGTGCCGAATTCAAATAATTTTACAGTTTACAATAAACAAGAGTCATCTCAAAACCCAATGTCAATCAATGTCAATCAATTACCAATAAATACTAATCAATAACGTAATTACTCCAAAAATTAACGACCATAAAAACTTCTTGTTAAGAAGCACTGCAGCTGTTGATAATGATAGTATAAACTATTTTGAGAAATGATTCCCTTTGAAGTAATAATAGTTTGGATAATTTTTCACCCCCAAATGAATCTGATCAATGATTTATGCAAGAATCGTTTCTCGGATTTCAGGAGTAAGATGTCTGTTTGCGAATGCTGCGGCCAGAGATGCGGTTGGTACCCGCTGTCACCTCATAACATGGATGGATTGGACATTCTTGATGAAAATATTGTGATAGTTTTTGTTGTTTTCTTCGCAAGTAGACACTGTATTCAGCAGAAACTTTCACAGGTGACTTTTATTGCATCTTCCTTGATAAATTGGCCTATAAATCAGCATTACGTTGACAAAAACCAATCCATGACCCTAACTTCAAACCAACGTTTGTTAGGGTGAAATAGGTTCTTTATATCTGTTTGTTGGATGTAGATAACTCTCTTTGACCCAGCCTTTATTTACAAACAACCAAAGCAGTTGTGAACAACAACAACAGATCTAGTTTATCTAACCTTTTAGTTAAATTATATGAATCAGCAGGAATCATGACAGAGCTGGCAACCTTTTAGTCATGGCTACTTCGTTATCAATGAAAGTTAGACGAGATCATTACCACAAATTAATAATCACTTATTATCAATAATTGACAGATTAGGTCAAATATTAATACGTTACATTGCTGTATTGAAGGTGAACAAACCACACAAACATTTGTGTACATTGTCTACAACTGATAATGCGTTTGAAATGTCCAGTAAATCTGTCCTGGTTTGAATTGTTGTTTGCTAATTGGCCACAACAAGAAAAAGAATTGTTTACTTTCTCCTGGTTGTTCCTATTTATTGGAAATAACCTTAAAATCATCCAATTATGAGAAAAATTATGAAAGAATTCTTTATTTTTGCTACCTTTAGGAATGGACTCTGCAGCAGTTTTTAACCTTGGATGAAGTGTCAGGATGGACAATTTCAAATGCAAATATGTATTTTATGTCAGAAGATTTACAATGAATAAATAATATTATAAAAGAAATAAATGAATCATTAGACGTCTGGAACAGGACTTCGACAGGCAACTGATTTTTCATTCCAGGTTTAACACAATCTCATTTTCACATTTTTGGTTTATAATCTGAAGCACATGAGTTAATTAATTTCATGACATTAGGGGGAAAAAGGGTCATTAAACACTTGACACAAACACTTTATGTGAAACAAAAACCTTCTCTAAACCCATGTTTGGCTTTTTAAGATCCCTTCACCACAATGTTTTGTTTTTGGGGACTTTTGTGACTTTTGCCTCATAAAATTAATTTCACAGATTATAAAATGAAAAGGCAGACTTACCTGTCAAAAATAGCAAAGACATGTGCTATACGTTCATTCATACTAGAGAAGAGGATGGCAAATAACGGCAAGAAGAACACCCACAAAAATATCGCCTTGGTAACATGAACGCAGATCTCAACTCCTCAATCCACGCCAGAGATCAATAAGTTCGGGGGGAAAAAACAGATCTGTCTGAATTCTTCTCTGGCCGCCGAAGCTCAACAACTGCCCGGTATCCACAGTGAATGAGCGGCCAAGGCCCCGTGGTTTGTGCTGTTTTGACTTGCTAGATATTTAAGCAATCCCGCGGTTCACACATGGTCTGCTGTCTCTGCGCCTGGCATCCTAATGCATTCATAAGCTGTAATAAGGTGAATACACAAACACATGACAGGCACTGCGATATCAACATCATTTGGGGCTGTACACACACACACACCATGCATTAATCCCACAGTAGTTTCAAAAAAATATATATATAAAAATACACACACATCATATGGGGGGGGGGGGGGGGAAGACACACTGAAGGACTGTACCATTGTGATTTTAGAGGGGTGTTTCAGGACAACTTTCAATTGAATGGTTTGAATGATGGAAATTTAACTCATTCCTGTTTATGCATGATTCCCTTTTTCCTCCGTGCTGGCTGCGCTGACGGAGTGATCAAGACTCTAAATGATTACAGAAATGATTTGTGTTAATCTAAACTCAATCAAGTATGACATTAGTCACAATTTGGGATACTTTCTTTATTTGAGTCTGGCAATGACCAATGGCTGAAATAATCAAATTTAGCTCTCGGCGCCAATTGTTTCTGCCTTTCTTTTGTTTTTGTTTTGGTTATTTTTGTATATTCATTAAAGGGTGTGTACAACATTGGTAATTGCCAAAGACCTGTATCCACACTTGATGTGACCCAACATATACATGAAATAACAAACCTGTGAAAGTTTAAGCTCAATCGATCTTTGGAGTCATGAGAAAACAGTGAAAAACCCCATTATATGTTTTAACTTTTTTTCAAACATCAAATTTTATCCTGCAGGATAAAGACTATTGTTTTACTCATTTCCTAAAAACTATGGCATTTCAAGCTAAACTATTTCAAGGGAAGTTTTCCACCATGACCATCTTTATACCATGTAAGTTATGTGCAAATCTGTGAGCATTTATATTTTCAATCTTACCAATCTTACCAATCTTACCAATGTTGTACACACCCTTTTTATTATTTAGAAATAATCAAATTCAGCTCTCTGGCTATAAATTGTTTCTGTCTTTCTTTCTTTTATGTTTTTATTTGTTGTTTATTCATGGTTAAATGTGTTGAACTCAAAACATCTATCCTTCTTTTACATTTCATTTACTATTATTTGTTTTCATATTTATTCATATTTTTTTAGGGGGGGATCATTAGAATTGAATATTAATATGATTTTGCATTTGTAGATTGAAGTAATTTCAAGTAATAAATGAATAAATTAATTTGAGTTAAATCTGTTTGACATTACTTCCTCCACTTCAAGTTTAATCACTACATGAGAATTGTAAGCTAAGGCCAAAAATCCATGTGTCCGTCATGCCTTGTGCGTAGTGCGCAATCCTTTAGAATGAAAGTAAAAGCCAAGCATTGCACTTAATTTTACAGATAACGCCGTACGCAATACGGCGCCATGGAATTATGTGCGTTGCTTGGCGTACATTTTCATTTTTACGCGTTGCACACTTCGGATTTAAAACAAAGTTGTAAATTAATTTCAATCTCAATGCTCTGAAAAAGAAAATCAAGCAAAAGCGGCGACTCTGAGACACTACATTGAAATCACACATTCTTTCTCAAACAAGCACTTAAAGAAAAGAAAAAAAAATGGAGTAACTACGACACACACTATGTTGAAAGGATGCAAGGGGGGCTAGGGTTCATTCTCTTAAGTTGTTTGTGTCTGTTGTGGAGCCTAAGTCTAATAGGGCATCCTGTTATACCTCTTTGACACTCGGCAAAATTCAGTCTTGACCGACTGGGCACTGGCACTTTGAGGTGGGGTAGTGGACCCCCCCTTTACCCTTCCTCTATGCTGTATTAAACAATTCCCTTCCCTACTCCTACCTCTTCTAAAGTATTGTGGTTCCATGCATTCAGATACGTCTAAAATTACCACTATTGGATCTGGTCTTTTTTATTCATCCAACCCAAACCACAAACCAGTATCAGAGAGAAACGAGAAACCCTGCAGTCGAACCATTATCACAGTAGGGGGTAAACACTGTGACTAGAGGGGGAGGAAATAATAGGTATGTATTAATAGTCTTGGATATGTCCCAATTGAGAGGATGTGGTAAGGGGGGGACCCGGGGAGGGGGGCATTGGAGGACGCTATTTATCAGCGTTCTGTCTAGGTTTTTAGGGTTTAGAGCTGTTCTGCGGGAGAGTTTTGTAGCTAAAACAACAAACCTCGGATTGGGAGAGGAAAACAGTTGACCGACCTAAGAAGATTCAAAATTACAAGTTATAAAACTAGAGGAACTATGAGGGGGGAAATGGTGAGCTCTGATACGCCATGTTGGACTGAACGTAGACTATCAGGTGTCGGGGGTTGGGGGAATGTGATGATGGAAGTTTTCTACAGTGTGGTTTTTCTTAAAGAACAACTTGAACGAAAACGGCTACAAGTGATCTTTGCTGAAATTCAATTTAAAATTTGTTCAATCAATAAGGCTAAAAGTCTTTGAGAAAAATTTGCCAGGGTCAAAACGACAGGCCATTCACTATTTGGGCAGTTATAACATAGATCCTTTTGATTGGTAAGCAGTTTGCAACAGGTAATTCTATTTTCTCATTCAATCAATAAGGAATATTAGTTCACATGAGAGTACCCTTCTCCGGTGCTTTTCAGAAAGATTTGCAAAAAGGACCCTGCGACATCATCACTCATGTTACGTCATTTGTGGGAGCTTTGTTCTGTAACGCCGCTTTTTGCAATAACAAGGCAATATTTCACAGATGACGTCAAAGTATAGTCATTTTGAGGCACAGCGTCAAAGGCAGAAGTGTATTTCTAACTATTTGTATTTCTAATTTTGTACATTATTCCTTCCAAAACTGTTTTATCTTTTTTGTATTCAAGTAATAAACCACAGGGAAATTTAACTGGGTAAATTTAAAAAACAAAATGGGTTGAACAAAGAAAAATTTTCCACAGCGGGACTTGAACCTGAGACCTCCAGTTTAATGTGCTGGCACTCTGCCAACTGAGCTATCTAGCCCTAATGTTGGCGGTCTCCTTATTTTGTCAATGTCCTCGGTCGGGGTGCCAGTCAGAAGCCATTCAACATGTAAATGCTATATATAGCCAGGGATCACACCCAAGTTTAGGATACAACCTGGCCTTTTGGTTGGCACCACCAAACAAAATAGGGACACCGCCAACATTATGGCTAGATAGCTCAGTTGGTAGACTAGTCAGGTACAAGCATCGCTCTGTATTGTGCAGGTCTTTTATCTTTATTTCTACTTGGCTTATTTTTAAGGTGTGTTTTTGTTTATAAAAAAACTGGATTTTTTATTGTTATGCGCCCTCGAACAGGCTGGTCCTGGAGAGAGCGCAATATAAATTCAATAAATTATTATTATTATTATTTCATTTCATCACAGCCTACAAAAGAAAGATCACATTTTCCTTTGTGCCGGTAACTCCTTGAGTCGGGCTACGTCCCGTAGCCTTAGATCTCAAGGGTCTTTCTCAGGATTCTCGCTGTTCCCAAAAGTGCTGCCTTCTGTAACAGATCTACCCTCACAGTTGTACCTATTTCATCTAGATGTTTCCCCAGTGCTTTCGGAATGGTGCCAAGTGCTCCAACCACCACAGGGACTACTTTCACTTTCACCTGCCAAATCTTACAAAGTTCCCTGGCCAGGTCTTGGTACTTTTGGATCTTGTCTAACTCCTTCGAAGCTACCCTTATGTCACCTGGCACTGCATTGTTGTGTCTTCTTTATAGTTACTTTAGGGGGTCCCTTAATATTAAAACTCACCTGTAAGTCACCTGATGTAATTCCTCTACATGGTGTCCATTGACAGTGCTCTTACTAAGTTACATCAGATCTGTGCAGAAGATTAACAAGAAGATTAAGAGGTTATTACTCAAACGTCAACTAATAAAATAAAAATGATGCATCTTCTCTTTTTTTTATGTGGCGTTTCGTGGCCGAGCAGTCAAGCCCACTGGACTCAAGCTCTGGTGTTTCTGATCGGCAGAGTGTGGGTTCGAGTCCCTGTATTGACACTTGTGTCTTGAAGCATGGCACTTAACCATTATTGCTTCGTCCTTCGGATGGGACGTAAAACAGTAGGTCCTATGTGACGCATGTTAAAGAACCCAGTACACTTATTGTTAAAAGAAGGGGTTCGCCCCAATGTTTTATGTAATGATTAGCTGAAGATTGCACCGCAGCACCTTGTAAACCATTACCAGGCATGCAACTCTTCAGCGTCTTACAGCGTCTGGTTCACGCCGCATCCCCTTATACAAAAAGCAATAAAAACACTATGGAGCCAGACTGTGCAAAAAATAGTGTAGAAGGTATGCTGTGTACGAGGAGAACTTGTGTCTGTGTCTGGACTGTGTAATGTTTTTGTATGTGTAAACTTCCGCGGAGCCAGACTTTAAGAATCCTGAACCTTTATTTCTTTTTAATAAGCAATGTTTCTTTGAGCAGGATTTTTGTGTCCATCCAATGCGGATAATTGTTTTCATGCAGCGTGATTTTTTTGTACGCGGAGTTTTAGCAGATTTCTATTTTATATAACGCGGAAATCCGCGGATGAGTTGCATGCCTGCATTACATAGTCACTGCATTACATAGTCACTGCCTTGATGCCCTTTGAAATGTTCCAATAGAAAGTTACAATTTCCTCATAGAGGTGACCCTTACCAAGGAGAAGATACCAGGGCCCAATTTCATAGAGCTGCTTAAGCACAAAAAGTAGCTAAGCACAACAAAATTATGCTAATCAAAATCAGGTTACCAGTCAATCTACCATGCCACATGTACAATTTGTGAATGGTATCCTGCCAATTTCTGCTAAGCAACAAATTGTAAAGCAATATTTTCTGCTTAAGCAGCTCTATCAAATTGGGCCCTGTAAGTTTGATTGTTAGAAAAAGTTGTTTAACTTTCATCCAAAAGCTTACTTGTTATAAAAATGGTAATGGTAGTAAAGCATCCTGCGAAATTAATTGGTCTAAAACAACCCTGTTGATTATAAACCAATAAAAGTATGTCAACATTTTATGTCCAAATAAAGTATGTCCAAATATAGTCTTGAGGCAACTTTTGGGGGTAAAAATTCCCCTGGTGTCTGTTTGTGAATGCTGCAGCCAGAGATGTGGTCGGTACCCGCCGTCACCTCGCTAAACCAGTGGATTCAACATTCTTTATGAAAATACTGTGCGTTTATTTATTGGATTTTTCAACAAGTAGATACTGCACTCAACCAAAACTTTCGCAGATTAATTTTATTGTATCTTTCTTGAAAATTTGGCCTTTAAATCAACATTGTTTTGAAGAAAGAAAAACAAAACCACAAATCTATGGACCCTACCTTTAAAGGAGAGACAGTGCATCCCTCAGGGGGGAAGCTCTAGGGGTGTGTTCCAACAGGCCTTGCAGGTAAGCTTTTTGTAAACAAGTAAACTGTAAACAGTGCCTTTGACGGCCCCCCACCCCCCCCCCCCCCAAAAAAAAAGGGTTCAGTAATAATAACTAGTTCTTATATAGCACATTTTACAATAACGTATAAACGCGCTTTACAATGGTGCCCTGGTCATTGGGCCAATAACATTCCTTTATTCTTTCTCAACTCCCTGGGTGAGTATACAGCCCGAGCAGCCTTAGCGCTCCCAAGCTTTTTCATACACAATATCAACCTCTACCCTCACAGGTACCCATTTATACCCCTGGGTGAAGAGAAGCAATTATAGTAAAGCATCTTGCTCAAAGACACAAGTGTCATAACTGGGATTCGAACCCACACTCCGATGACTTAAAGGTGCTGCATACGTTTGGTAATTGGAGCCTACTGATTGTGTTAATCCTATAAATGTAGGTACATACAATAAAACTGAAAATTTCACTTCAAAAGGTGTTTTTTAGATATCACCGAAAAACCGGAGCGAATATTTCCACGCAGAAAGAATATTCCCCATAGGAATACACAGTCTGAGAAGCGTTTCTGACAGAAGCACTTCTCAGGTTCAAATTTTGGGGAATAAAAAGTGATATATTTTTCCATAACCGTAGTATTTCGAAAATAAAAGCTCAAAATCAGTATACTACCCAAAGCTGCTGTACTTCTTACCAAGTAAGTTTTTATTGCCATTAATTTTCAGAGTCATTACCAAACGTGTACTGTGCCTTTAACCACCAGAACTTGAATTTGATGCTCTAAACCGCTCAGCCATGACACCCTATGTAGCTCACATTTTAAGCATGTATTGCAATCAATTTGTCTTTCTGATTAATGGTAGCGATTGCAACCAGTTTAATTTTCAGCAGCCCACAGGGCAAGTTGAGAAGTGGTGTTAACTAGCCTATAGCAATTTTTACTAGACAACGTATGCTGGGCTAGTGTTAAGGTTGAGCCCTGTTCAAGCTCATATAAGGCCAAATTAAAAAAAACACATGTTTAGCGTCCCCGCCCGCTTCCTTTTTAGGGGCCGCCTCTTTTTTCTTTTCTTTTTTACGAAAAAAAAATGATACATTTTTAACGATCTCAGACAAAAAAAATTAATTTTAAAATAAATAGGATCGTATTTTTAATACTTTAGCACACCGTGTATTTGCTGAAAGAAATTTTTTAAATAGAACACGGAAACCAGCGTACGTGTAAAACGTGTCTCATTTTCTGTTGCATCTTGCCCATAAGAAACCAATGTCATTTCATGAGTCTAAGTGGCGGCCATTTTGAAAAAAGCTGGCAGCCATCATAAAAAATAGCCCGGCGAGTTGTCTTTGTGTGGGGTGGCCATTTTGAAAAAATTTGTCGGGCGGCCATTTTGAAAAAATGTGGGGGTGGCCATTTTGTTTAAATGTGTCGGGCGGCGATTTTGAAAAAAAATAAAAAAATCCTTCCTTTTTTCAAAAAGGCAGGACGCTAAACATGTTTTTGTTTTTGTTGTTGCTTAAGTTAAAACTTTTAACTACTGATGCACGTATCAAATACCATCAAAATGTTTTTTGTGGTCACAATCTCATGATTTGCTTGCACACGGCTACATGTATGATTTCACTCTTCCCTCTACACACAATAGTTTTTGCTCGTAGAAATGTTCTGTCAAAAATCAAAAACTTTTGCAATCGGTTTTTCTACAGATTATTATTATACTCAATGCCCAGTACTCAATACTCAATAACAGTAAGCAGACTCCAAAACAGCAGTTTGAAAGTAGTGAAACTTCAATCACACTTTTTTCCAAATACAATTTTTGGGGGCTGTGGACCATATAGGTCACTTTGTGGGACCAGCGATGATTGGATAAAGAAGTAGTTAATTTTGCTGATTTGGAGATCAATCAGAATAATAGTGTACAACAATCTGACACCTTGACCAAACACAGTACAAAACCTCACTATGTTAATGTCTAACTGGAGTTGTATACATATACACAAACATATTTTGGGATAAACAAAGAAAAATTGACTAGAGCCGGACTTGAACCAACGACCTCCAGATTAGCATGCCAGCACTCAACCATCTGAGCTATACTAGCCCTAATGTTGGCAGTCTCCCTATTTTGTCAATATCTTTGTTTGGGCTGCCAGTCAGAAGCCATTCAACCTGCACTTGCCTATATCCAGAGATAACACCCAAGTTTATGATACAACATGACAAAATAGGGAAGTTATTGCAGATTCGAGTCTAGCTCTAGTCAATTTTTCTTTGTCAACCCAAAATTATTTAAAATTTACAATCGTTAGGTTGTTAATATCATGAACCATTACCAAATGTGAAAAATTGAGAAATTTATATCATTTGCAAGGTTAAATGAAAAATACAATTTAAAGGCACTGGACACGTTTGGTAACTGTCAAAGACCAGTATTCTCACTTGGTGTATCCCAACATATGCATAAAGTAACAAACCTGTGAAAATTTGGGCTCAATTGGTCATCGAAGTTGCAAGAAAATAATGAAAGAAAAAACACCCTTGTTGCACACATTTGTGTGCTTTCAGGGGTCGATTTCACAAAGCACTAAGATTCATCTTAAGATGAGTTATCAGTATTACCATAGTGATTTGTATATATTGTGACATCACTGTGTGCTTTCAGATGCCAATAAAAGGCATCAGTCCTGAAGTCTTATTCAGACTCAAATATTTTAGTGAGAAATTACCTCTTTCTCAAAAACTTTGTTACTTCAGAGGGAGTCGTTTCTCACAATGTGTTATACTATCAACAGCTCTCTGTTGCTCGTTACCAAGTAAGTTTATATGCTAATATATATATTTTGAGTAATTACCAAACGTGTCCAGTGCCTTTAATATCATAAACCGTTATCAAATGTGATATATGGAGAAATTTATGTCAATTACAAGGTTAACTAAAAAATACAATTAAAAGTAGGGTTGTGCATCTAGGTTTATTTTCCTAAATGGTTCAACAGAACTTGTGACTTCTGGTTACGGTAATCATTTATATCGATTCCAGTTTAAACTACGAGCCAATCTGGCAGTGAACAAAGAAAAATGTTGGAAAATGAAAATAAAGTTTTACATTTTGTAAGGGATTAAGATAAGAAAGTTCCCCCCCCCAGCAAAAGGGACGTCAATCAATCACTCCCTGGATATCATCTAGAAGTAATTTTTTGAAGAAAAGGTAAATTTTATCAGGAAGCATCTGGAAGTATCATTTTCAAGAAAACGTTAATAAAAAAATAATAATAAAAAAAGGGCAATTTGGAAACAGGTTTTAACATTGTTTTACATTTAACGGTTAACTGGTTAAATGCCTAAACCCTAATTTAAACGATTGAAAACGATTACTCTCTTGGACTGACTGTATTGTTTCCATGAGCTAAACTGTCTTACAGTGCTAAGCGTACAAATTAGCTAAGCACAAAAAGCTCTTGCCGAAAACAGAGGTACTTCGCCAAACAACAATCTAATTGGCCATTTCGTACGTGAAAATATCCATCTGTGTTCAACAGATACATTCTCCAAGCAATAATTTGTATTTTGTGCTTGTCCTTATTTTGTAGAGCTGCTAAGCCCCCCAAAAAGAGCTTAGCAGATTTGTTTAAAAACAAAGTAAACATCATATTTTGAATCATTCAATTAATTTGATATTACCACATTAATTGATTTAAAATGATTAAAATGAATGATTTAAAATATGCTATTATTTGGTTTTATACTCAGTACTTTCCCCACTCCTGTGAACAAAACCAACAGGCATATTGCTCTGTTGGGATTCGAACCCACGACCCTTGCCATTCTAGAGCAGATGTCTTACCACTAGACCACTGAGACTGCCTGGTTACTAGAGACAGCAGGTTTGAATCCCACCCAAATAATACGCCTGGGATTTTTTTTTCCCGCAGGACTCGGGACAGTACCGAGTACACAGTGCTGTACACACATCAGTGTAAGAGGAAACCCTATAAGATTCTTTATCCCCCGATGCAAATTTAACATCCATTAAAATGAGCAGTTAACCACAGGTACATTAATTTAGTTAAAAGAAATGATGAAATCTGAATGTAAACAAGACACTGACAATCAGGCGACTCTTACAATTTACAAGTTTAAAGGCCCTATACACTATTGGTAAGATCGAAAAACACAAATGTTCACAGATTCACACATAACTTACATGATTGAAAGTAAGTAATGGTAGAAAGGGTTCCTTAAAATATTTCTGCCTAAAATGCTATCGTTTCTGAGAAATGAGTAAAACAATAGTTTTTATCGCGCGCGATAATAAACTCGATGTTTGAAAAACAGAAAACACATCAGGTCTCTTTTCACTATTTTCTCGTGACCTCGATGACCAATTGAGCTCAAATTTTCACAGATTTGTTATTTCATGTATGTGGTTGATTACACAAAATATGAACACTGTCTGTGATTATTTTGTCAGCTCTACCAATCCTGTATAATACCTTTAAACAACCCAACATAAGGAGAGTCAACTTGTTCCTATATTAGAACTCGGATTAGAGTAATCCCAAAGTAGGCATGTTCAAATAAAGAGAATGTCATATGGAAGTGGACCTCAGAAGAAGCTACTTTAAATCTGCAATTTTTTAAAAATCCGATGTGGACATCTTGTCTCCAGGGCCAGTTATCCGAGCAAAGACTTTGCACGTACCTAATAATCTAGACTAATCAGTTCTGTTCTTTTTTTCTTTTTTTATACATTTTCTCGGAACTGTATTTTTTGTTGTTGGGGGGGAGACATATGACACTAGACGATGACACTAGACGATGATGTAGAACGTGCATGATGTACCGTATGGCATAAAACACACGCTTGATCATGAATCCATTATGATGCGCAACCATTCTTGTTCAATTACGCTCTTTGGGAGACTGACCTGGGAAAGCTAGTGTGTCAGAGAGAGCTCCAAACGACGGCGATCAATGCACGTGACCAGAATGAAGCTGCGCTGGGGGTCTAGGCTACAAAAAGCCTGTCTGCATACTACTTGCTTGTACAACCGCAGCGGATAAATTACTTTAAAGGAATGGAATAGAGCTATTATTATTGTTGTTAAAGGGCAAGTAGAAACACAAATGATCACATTGTAATACAAGTGGTAGTTGGTTTAAAATTATATCTGGTCCTTGGACAAAAGTAGGAATATTCTATCGAGTACATGACCTACATGTACACATGGTGAAGGCTTTAAAACCATTTCAGGTTATTTAATCAAATTTTTCAGATTTTACCAAAGGCAAAAAAAATCGGAAATCAGACTTAAGTAGGAAGAATATAAAGCCTGGTTAAAGGAGCAGTTTGGTGCTATTATAGTTATAAATCAAGACTCTAAAATAACATCATTATGGTTTAATGTCCAATCCAGTTAAACATTCTGATCAAAAATACTGGGGAAAAATCAAGGAATGGAAAAATACTGAAAAATTTAGGGAATTTTCATTTTTTGAAGTACTGTATGAAATATTAAATAATCTACAAATTTGTGTTTTATCTCATCTTTATTGAACCCACTTTTAAAAAATTAAAGTTTTATTTGAAAAGAGCTTTTAACTTTAAGACTCAATGAACAAGAACCTCGCAAACTAACCCAGAAAAAAAATGATAATCTTTACAAATCTGAAGAAGACTTCCAGTAAAGAAATGACCCCAAAAATGAACGGGAGTTAAAAAGGGTTGTTATGAATACAAACATCTAGCATCGACGGCAACAAATCTGATATTAAAAAAACTTCTGAGGCGTAACTAATGAAAAAACTGACCTGCCTAAACGAACAGGAATTATTATGATCAAAGTTGAAGGTCATCAAAAAGAGAGTACGGTAATCGACTGAAAAAAACAGTGTTCGAGTTTTTAAAGCGTATTTCCTACTTCATTAACTGAAATTTTTGTTAAACACTGAGCCTATGGTTTTTACTTATTATATAGTGCAAGTCTTGCGTGTATCGAAAAAGAGAAAACAAGTCGAACGACTATTTATTTATTATATCCAACTTCTTTTTAAATTCTATTTATACAAAATTCGTGAAATTAAAAATACGCATAGCAAGTTTCTGTAATATAATTAAAGTTAGCATTGAAACAAAAATTTAACTTGGGACGAGGAATTATTTATTATTATTTTTACCCCCATTTGCAAATCATGCCCGAATCAGTGCAACCATTAAATTGGTTTCATAATAACATGACAATCAGCTGGGCAAAATCCTCAATTGTTTACAAGTAATCGGAAACAGGGTCAAGTGGTATTCTCGGGTTTTCTTTGTTGATTTGTTAAATTTATATTACTTTCAAATATTTGCTTGTGGTGTATTATTACCCATAAAAACTCCTCGGTCAGGGTTGAAGGTAAAATTGAGGGATTGTAGCTGAAAATGGTTACCGCACCAGAATTTATTTTACATGACCAAAATCTTCAAAAAGAGAGAGCTTTCTACAAAGTCTATAATTATAAACTGTTGTTATTGGAACAAGCACTAAGAGAACATTTATCTCGTTTTTTTTTTTTTTGTATATAAAATAGTAAACCAAAAGGGAAACTGACTGGGTAAATTTTAAACGATTTTGGGTTGAACAAAGAAAAATTGACTAGACCGGGATTTGAACCAACGACCTCCGGATTAATGTGCCGGCGCTCTACCAACTTTTTTTATTTGTAAGTATATTACTCAACAGAATTGTATTGTCATCACTTCAACGTATTTTTTGTCTTCTTCATTTTTCTGTTACAGATTTTGTTTAAATGAGGTATTCCTATTCATTTGAGAAACACAAGACTGCCGGACTTGTCCAGTCATGAGTTTACTGGCCTGGGAGTTGAATCACTGGCCGCAGCCCTGCGATCCAGTGTAAACATTGAGCCCTGGTTCTTAATTCTCACTTCATGAAAAGCCTCAACTCTTACATGTACTTATAAACAACTTGAATGCTTTTTGAATACCTCAATGTCTTCAAACCTTAAAGGTCGGATTATAGAGTGGTTTTTGTCAACGTAATGCCGATTTATAGGCACAGTTATCAAGGAAGATACAATAAAAGTCACAAGTGAAAGTTTCAGCTGAATACAGTGTCTACTTGCTGAGAAAACAGCAACAAACTGTCATGTTTTTCCCCCACAAGAGCATCGCTTCCATCCACGTTTAGCAAGATGACAGTGGGTACCAACCGCATCTCCGGCCACAGCATTCACGAACGGACACCAACCCTTAGAAATCTGAGAAGCTATTCATGCATGAATCGTTTCTCAGATTCAAATGTTTTGGAGTGAAAAATTATCCAAACCATATTTCTTCGAAGGGAATCCTTTCTCAAATTAGTTTATACTATCAACAGCTGCGGTGCTCTTACCGAGTAAGTTTTTATGGTCATTAATGTTTGGAGTATTTACCAATCAGTGACCCTACCTTCGATTGCTGCATGTTAAGATAAGTTTATTCTTGTTACCGTCAGTTTACTTCTCTGTGTTAATATCCACACACACAAAAAAGACTCTCTGTTGCAGAGGATGAAATTCAGTCCGTCTTCTACAGATTTCACGCATAATTGGTCGGCACACTTAATTCCTACACTTTAAGGTACTCGGGTTCCAGAATATTGCCAGCGTACTTAGAGTCTTGACTAATGGTCTAACAAGGATCGTTTTCCCATACCAGGTACGCATTTGTGTATGGTTTACAAGTAAACTGTATGTTGAAAAATTTGACAACTTAAAGGAAGGAGGGTACACCTTTGGTCATTACTCCCCAAATTAATGAACATAAAAACTTACTTGGTAAGAAGCACTGGAAAGCTGTTGATAGTGTATAACAATATCTCAAAAAAAGCTACCACCTTTTGAAATGAAATTTGCACAGGTTATTTTTATCAAATAATAAACAACAAGGGATTATTTTTTTATATATATCTACATTTGTATAGGATTAAACCAATCAAATGGTTCAAAAAACCAAAGGTATGCCTTGCACTATAGGACGTTAATATACCAGATAAATTTACTTCAAACAAATTTTGCCTCTTTACTAAATTCAAAACGAACTCAACGAAAAACTCTTTAAATTGTGTGCTTTTGAAAACGTATTTCATAATTAAATTCTTGGTATCGCAACTCATCTATTTCCAGAAGATTAGAAGAACGATTTGTCTGAAATCTTTTTGAAAATAACACAAAAAACTAAGTTCCCAAACTCTTTTTTTCTTTCTTTTGATTTTAGTTGAAAGTCAAATTACTTGAGTGGGAGTCACAACGAAACCAATTATTGTCACTGTACGGTTTTTTGTTCAGGTTTTTTTTTTTCAAGAAAACATTAATTTGTTTTGCAATTTGTTTGTCATCGTCTGACCGATGGCATTGATCACCAGTGGGTGATTCATTGAAGAGATTCTAAAAATATTTTGAATTTTTAGGAGTGAAAAATCACAACACGTCGGGCGAAATTACTTTTCAGGATGCTCTGTACTACAAATATCTGTCATCTTTACAAACTTTCCACATAATAACTCACCAACAAGAAATTGAGCAATTACCAACGCTGATAATAGTAATACCATAAGCAAGGTTAACTGCAAAGGGAAAATTTGTGGGAAATTGGGAACGAGAGTGCTATAGTTTTGAAAGCTAATGTGGAATCAACAGGTGCAAACCATCTCAGACTTGCTTTTTTTTTACCAACTGAGGCACAGATAAGGAAATGGTTTTTTAAAACAATCTTGTGAAAATAGGCACTGGCATGGCAGACTTGCAAACAAGTTCAATAAAATCTGGAAATCTGGTCTGTCAAGAGAGCTAATGATAGGGCCTAAAGCTTAAATTCCTTGTAACTGTTGAAACTGGTTCAGACTATGTTTTTCACCTGGTGCTATTCATCTTTTTAATTCACTTTTTATAAGGTAACTTAGTTTTTACTCGTTTTAATAAGTGATGGTAAGTTTGAAGGAAAAAAACACTTCCTGGGCCAAATTTCATGGCTTTGCTGGACAGGAACATTTGGAAAGACATCACAAATGTCTAGAGGAAGCCCTTGTAATGAATAAATGAATGAAGTTTCACTGCAAATTAGTGCAAATATTTCTTATCATCATTCTTATAGTACAATCATTTTGTAATATTGCTTCAGATATGTTTTACTATTCAAAACACAACAACCCAAATCTATTAGGGCTGTTTCAAATGGTGAAAATCATAAAAACTCTGAACAGGCAGGTCATTGTGCAAGGAGGAATGCAGTGACTTAGTACTCCCACATTGGGGAGATTCAAATTCTGTCAAGACCAAACAGATTGCTCTTTTTTATCATCAGCATGATGAACCACTTCTCGGATAGACGAGGGGGGGGGGAAAAGACAGGGTAACAAAATCCTGAAAATTATCCCTTAATGTGATTAACTTCAGACGAAGAGTTGGGGAAAGTTAAGTAAAAATTGCTTCGGAAAGAGACTGAAAGCGGATGGAAAATGACACCACGTTCAAAGCCTTCTGTTGGGAGTTGCTTGGCCTTCTATTTCCAAATTTTTACAGGGTGGTTATCAAAAGGAGTAGGATGTGACTTGTCAAAGTTGTGCCACGGTGCCTATTTTTTTTCCCCCGGTAGATTATACTTAAAATGAAGAATCTTTGTGATCTCTACAATTTTGGAAGCCATTTCGAGCCGGGTTTTATATTTCATGCAAAAATGAAGTGATTATTTGTAAGCGATACGCGCTGTGCCTTGCTCATCTCAAGTTGTGACATTCCGGTGAATACATACACGTATATTACCTCCGTTTCTTGGCAATAACTCAAAATCAGTAGCAAGTAGGTAATCAAATTTAACCGAAACGAGGATGATGTCATTTTGAACAAAACACGCCAAAAAAAACCTGAAGTGCTCAACGAGTCTTTACACATGTTCTTTCTCACATTAGATGTGACGTTTACAAGTATCACAACAAAAGATATATCTATCAGAGATACCTACAAAAAGCAATTTTTAACATTCCTTTGAAATAGTATTGAGGGCGCTGTTTACAGTAATCAGAGTTTACACAGACTACTTCGTAAATAATAATAATAATAATAATAATAACTAGTTCTTATATAGCGCATTTCACAATAACGTCTCAATGCGCTTTACATTAGTGCCCTGGTCATTGGGCCAATAACATTCCCTTTTTTAAATCTTTCTCAGCTCCCTGGGGACTATATGCCGTGATGGCGCTCCGAAGGCTTTTTCAAACACAATATCAACCTCTACCCTTGCAGGTACCCATTTATACCCCTGGGTGAAGAGAAGCAATTATAGCAAAGTGTCTTGCTCAAGGACACAAGCGTCATGACCGGGACTCGAACCCACACCCCGATGACTAAACCACCAGAACTTGAATCCGATGCTCTTAACCACTCGGCCATGACACCCTACACTAGGGTATGCGTTAGCTGTGGGATATGGTTCATGTTAGTGTTGGTCACTTCACCTAGACCAGCATGCACCTCATTCCACGGCTGAAGCGAGGGTGTACCGAGTATTGGCGAAGAAGTCCATGAAGACACTCTCGATGAATAATTCATGATGGTTAATTCTACTATGTACACTATGAATAATTCATATCATACACACCTAGACATTAAGGGGGTTATTGTGTGCTTCATCTCCACCACCTGTGACAAACCACTCGAGGTCCTGGGGGAGTTGGGGTTGGGGGGTGAGGAGCATTCACACACTCAAGGTGATTCCTCTACACAAGAATGAGCTTTAATTCTTTCAGTGCACGCTATTTTTTACGTTTTGAACCTAAAATGCCCATCTTTTTGAGCTTTTTCGAAATTCTGTATTAGAAGAAAAAAAGTCTTTCCCACTAAAAACAAAATGTGTCTTGCTGATTTGCGTTGCCCTGGTACATCCAAAAGTCAATAGTATTTCTTGAGTAGTACTGCCATTTTGTGATAACGTGTACTGTACATTATTGGTTGTACAACATGTACGATTGATGACACTTTTTTAGTACAAAAAATAGATTGTACATGTACAATAATGGCACTTTCAGAACACATAAAATATATTCGACCTTGGCACTGAAAGAGTTAAACAGCCTTGCATCCAATAATCCTTTCAAAAAAGTGTGTCAGTAAGTGGCAAGACATGTTTATGGTAATAACAATACCACTAATAATTGTTTCTTATATAGCGCACATATCCTAGTAGCTAGATCAAGGTGCTTTACAGCATTATTATCCCTATACTTCCAAGACCATTCCTATAACTTTCTTAACTTCCCACTTATACACCGAGGTTAAGAGAAGCAATTAAGGTTTAGTGCCTCTGCTCATCAAAGACACAAGTGTCATGACCAGGAATCAAACCCACACTCTGATGATTTACCGTAACCATCAGTCCGATGGAGTAGACCGCTCCGCCGTGACACACCACAAAAATGATAAAGACAAAAATTAATCAACGTTAACACTTTTTTCCAGCAGCCTAGTTTTTCCTAAATTATTCCATTATAATCAGGGAATCAAAGTGCGAGAAGAGGTCTAGTTCTTGATAATTTTATCTAGACTTTTGATTATTTTATCGAGACATAGTTTCGGTAAACTTATCAAGAACCAGGCTTCAGCATGTTTAAAGGCACAGTACACGTTTGGTAATGACTCTGAAAATTAATGGCAATAAAAACTTACTTGGTAAGAAGTACAGCAGCTTTGGGTAGTATAATGAATTTTGAGAAAATTTTAACTTCGAAGTACTACGGTTATGGAAAAATATATCACTTTTTATTCCCCAAAATTTGAATCTGAGAAGCGTTTTTGTCAGAAACACTTCTCAGATTGTGTATTCCTATGGGGAATATTCTTCCTGCGTGGAAATATTCGCTCCTGTTTTTCGGTGATATCTCAAAAACACGACCACCTTTTGAAGTGAAATTTTCACATGTTAGTTTTATTGTATGTATCTACATTTAGGATTAACACAATCAATAGGCTCCAATTACCAAACGTATGCAGCACCTTTAAACCACTTGTTTAAAACTTATTCAACACACTTTGATTTCCATTTATAAATAACTTTCCACTCAAAACATCCGAAACCCTATAAAAGTTTAGAACAAATCTGACAGTTAGGCCTCAGCTCACCTCGGCTCTGCGCTGAATTTCTATGCATCTGTTGAACGCTAAGTAGCTCACTGCTATCGCACACAAACAATCGCACACAAGTTTCAAACTTGCACAAGCCAAAAATGCGATCTACCAACATAACTTTCTGGAATTTGCGCGCTCCACGCAATCATCTGATAGCGCCCCCCCCTTTTGACTCAATAAGGTCAGGTCATGTTTGAAGACTTCTAACTCTGTTTATAATCGCACGTTTAAACACGGCCACGTGATCTCCTCTGGACCAATCAGAGCGGATAAATTTTCCCGAGGTATTTACAAATGTAGGTTTACTTGCTGTCATGATATTTGGTTTTGAACACCTCACAAACAGGTTGCTGTAATACAGCATGATCCTCATATCACCATCCTATGGAAAAACAAGCCTAGGTCCAGCATATTATACGCCCCCGAGGACGTGTGTGTTTATTACCTACAATGGCAGCGCGATAAAATGATCCCTACATATCAATTGAGTATGGTTGTAGTTCAGGAGAAAATTTGACAACAAACTCAAAGATGACTAGTTTTATTTATTGATTTATTACACATCCAACAGCACAATTAGCGCCAATAACAGGATGAATAGGAAACGAGAAGAAGTGTTCGGTTTTATATGTGGGAGGAAAACCCCAATGGGGGAAAACCCACGCAAGTATGGGACTGAATAATCCAATGCAGTATGGGACTGAATAATCCAATGCACGTGCACGGCTCAGGTCTAATGTGGGATTCGAACCGGGATCAATGAAGGTGAAATGCTTGGAAAGAAAACACTGAGCCAACCTGATCCCCAGATCCCTTGAACAGAGAAATGCATGCTTTGAAACAGTGCAATCAGCGATAAGATTTGACAAATCTAGAAATTCCTGAAAAAATGGCTCGCTGGCCAGGGTCCCCCTTATGCAATACCCGAAACCTCTCAAATGTTACAATATATTATTATTATTATTCATGGTTTATTAAAATTTGAACTTGTTGCTAGAGGCAAAATTGCAGCGAATTGTACATAAAAAATTACACGATTTTAAAATGGTAAAAATGGCAAAAATATGACTACAACTCAGGAGGTTTACAGACTCTGTGCATCACCAGAATAACAGAACTACAGGTTTGGACACAATGTGAACTATTTCTTTCTCCCTTTGGTGATTGCTTTACTTCTTTCAAGAAAATGTGAAAAGGGGATTTTGAGAAAAGCCTAAAATCAGGAACAAATCATGAAAAATCACACATCCTGGCAATGTATATCAGCTAGTAAACCAAAGCAGCCAAACTGAGGCTAAAACTAAAAGGCAGATGGGTCTGGTAACCTGTGTCCATTAAGAGGCGGCCTACCTACTGGCAGAAATCGTGAAGCACCACTCCACAACTTTCCTTTTTCTCTCCAACTCAAAACATATTCAATAAGTCTAAGGAAAACTGTATTTCATGTATACATAGTTATAAAATTTGGCAAAATATTGACAAGCAGAGAGCACTATAAGGTCCTTTAAGAAACTCGATCCACTTCAATATTTACACAGATATGAAGTAACAAATGTCGAACATTTCATTTCACTAGCGATTTGCTGCCAATCACAATAGGTAAACTATCGATTAGTCCCACCTCATCACGCAGCATGCACCCGAACTGCCATTCATTTATTCAAGAGAACCCGTTTCCCCCAATGGCAAAATGCGGCATTTAGGAGAGGAGGAAAAAAACAAAACACTGAAAGCTATAACTGAATAAAAAAACCTAAGACAGAAACCGTAGCACTTTGGAATGCCGATCAATCCAAACATGAACCAATTTTAAAGGAATGGTGTGGCATCGTTTCTTGAGAGAATAACAGTCCTACATTTAATTGGCAGGGTGTACTTAATAATAATAATAGTAATAATACTGGGTTCTTATATAGCGCTTTATCACACCCATGGGGGCGTATCAAAGCGCTCAGTATTTTTTCCTGCAAGGTATGTGGAGCTACGTTTTTGAAGTATGAGACCCTTTTCTTATAGCACCATGTAATGGTTTACAAGGTGCTGTGGCGCAATATGCAGCCAATCAAACCAGGAACACCGGGGCTAACCCCTTCTCTTTACGATAAGTACACTGGGTTCTTTTACGTGCATTACACAACACACGGGACCAACGGCTTTACGTCCCATCCGAAGGACGAAGCGATAATGGTTAAGTGTCTTGCTTAAGGACACAAGTGTCACGACCAGGACTCGAACCCACACCCTGCTGATCAGAAACACCAGAGCTTGAGTCCGGTGTTCTTATTCGCTCGGCCATCGTGATTTACATGTTAGGGTTAAGGTTAGGGTTAGGGTTAGAAGTAGGAAACACACTAGGGGTGTCGGAACATAGGGGTGGCGGAACATAAGGGTGTCAGAACATAGGGGTGTCTGATTATAGGAGTGCCGGAACATAGGGGTGTCGGAACATAGGGGTGGCGGAACATAGGGGTGGCGGAACATAGGGGTGGCGGAACATAGGGGTGTCTGAACATAGGGGTGCCGGAACATAGGGGTGTCAGAACATAGGGTTAGAAGTAGGAAAACACACTAGGGGTGTCGGAAAATAGGGGTGGCGGAACATAGGTGTGTAACCTCAAGAACAACCCTTCATCAAAACTCAAACACTAAAGAGCAACAAAAGAAATCTACAAGACACTCAACGCATCACCTTATTCCTAACTGATCTTCAAGACTATACACTATTATTAATATTATCAAGGTGTTCTGGAATGTGATCTGTATAAATAAGAGCTTCAAGCCTGTCTTGATCTAGGGTGGGGAGAATATGGGGAGCTCCCCCATGTGTATACCATCCTGAAATGTCACACTCGGGCAAATCGCTTCTGACGACACAAACTCGTGACCGCTCAATAAAGTTCTTCCCTGTGTTTCCTTTTATCAGGTAGGGAGATAGTGTTGATGGTGAGCAGACCTCTGGCTGTTTGAGTCTAATCAGATTGGTTTTACATTAATCAATCAATTCACTTCTTCTTTTTTTATCGTTGGGTTCCATTGGCAAATAGAGAAGGATATCAATTAAGAAACACACTTGACGTTCTGATGACTTTGGTTTTTCATTTCAGAGCAGATTGAATTTACAACACGTGATAGTACGTCTTGATTGCAGTTTTGGTTCAATCTCTTCTTCATAATAATTGCTTGTATGAAAGCTATTTTTAGGCGTGAAGTTCAGTACAGTCCTTAACAAAAATTGTCATTTTGACCAGACCAAAAACCTTCAAGTTCTATTAATTGCAAGTTATTGTATTTAACGTTTTCCACTTTCTTTTTCTCTGAACAAACTTCAACAACAGGAAAATCTATCTATACGTATTGATTTGCTGAAATTTGCTGCCAACCTTTATCTGTATGCATGTCAAATATTTGAAACAACAAGCTCTACAATCTATTTCAAAACCACACACCAAGATCATAATCAATGTTTGTAAAAAAAATAAAAATAAACAATTAATGTAACCACCACCGCCTGTTTCACAGAAGAGATATAAGACCTATCATTTTCTTATTTTGTTTTAGAAGATTGTTTACCTTTTAAAAAAAAAAACATTCAAATAAATTTTAAAAAACTAATACAATGGCCTCTCTTACAATCGTTCTTCTCGACGATTTATTCTCATTCTTTACTTTTATGTATTTCCTCTATCAGATTGAAGCAAGCTCTCGCAGTGGCAACATAATTTTTTTTTTTCAGTACTAATCAATATTCTAGTCTAAGAAGGTAGCAAGGTTTGAGAGAGGAAGGGGGGGGGGGGTAAGATAGAAAGAGCAGGCATGGGGGAAGGGAGAAAATGCCACACACGTGCCAATAGGTTGTTAAATTTATGTGGCATTGTGATTTGTTACACTGCAAATAGCCAGGGATACACTTGTTTGTTGAGATGAAATCAACAGCCAATATTTAAAGGCATGGTAGCACTCCAAATGTGTTCTCAAAAATTGGCGCACCACTACGCTTTCTGTGGCACCCGCCAAAGAAGTTAAAGAAGTCACTGCCAAAGTTAAAAATCCGCCTGCAACATGTCCCCCCCCCTACTTTTTTTCCAAGTTCAAAAGGAATGTTTGAAACCTTTGCTCAAAGAAATCAGGAGAAAAAGGGCCATCAGGAATCACCTCATTGTACAGAGCATGTACAATCAAAACAAAATTGAGCGCTAAACTTTAATTTTCAAAGTTGGAGAACACTGAAATTTGTGAAAATGATATAGCTAGTATTTTAGATGGATCGGTACAAATGACAAGTTGGTAGAACTAGAAGCTACAATCGTCAAGAGATTTCACAGTTCTTGGTTATTAAGTATTAAAGTATCAAATCAAAAAAAGAATGTCCTCAAACAGTGTTTGCCATACTAAATTTTACATTCCAAAAACATCCTCAAGATAAAAGCATTTCATCTGAAAACATCTGTCAAAATATTTATTATTTGTAACAACTTCTCAGAAGGTAAATTCATACAACCATGCTGATGGGGTTTACATCTATCCAGGCTGCTGTTTTTTAATTCTACCTAATTCTACCCCCATCTTTCTCTATAATGACTTCTGCAGTGTACTCCTAGCACCCCTATAACAAAGATGTTAACAACCGAACAATCCAAGCAACTGGAGAACTCATCAGTGTGTGGTAGAGCCATGGTGGTAGGGAGCCTGGAGGTCGTAGGTTCAAGTCCCTCTTCTGTCAATTGCCGAACAAATCACTCAACAAATTTAGATGTACCCCCTTTCAGTGCGTCCCTGAGGACATACGGGAATTTATACCTCTCTACTCAACTTCTTTTACAGAGGCCAAGGCTTATAGTGGAAAGGTTCACGCCACTAAGGGCTAGTCCAAAGTTTTAAGAAAAGTTCTCATCAAATACTTTGGTATTATTCCTTCTGTTTTTCAACAAAGTTTGTTCAATATTTTCTTCTTGTAGCCCTTTACAAAGAGTGGCTTTAAGCCTGTTTTTTTTTTTCAAATTCAGTCTAATCTACGTTCATGTAAGATTCAACAGAGGGCCCAATTTCATAGAGCCTAAGTAGACAATTTTGCTTAGAAATTTTCTGCTAAGTAAGCAATATACCCAGTGATATGGTATTTTGGCAGGTAACCTTTTTATGGTAAGCGAATTGTTTTGTGCTAAGTTACTTTTTGTCCTTAGAGGGAGGGTATACCTTTGGTAACTATTTAAAAAAAATCATAAATACCCCAGACAGTTTCGCTATTCCTATTGGTGGAGAGCACGTCACGTGGGTGTGTTTAAACGGCTGATAAAGACATAGCTGGAGCTGTTTAAGACCGGTTGTTTTCGGATAGCATTTGTGCGGGTTTGCCCACAACCTCGTTCTCAGGGGTGATCGATCTCGCCGCGCCATTTTAGTCCATGGATACGAGGATGCATTACTACGCGCACCAATGCATATCCGAAAAGTGTCTCATAAAAATGCACCACACGTACAGAGCTCAAGGACGTCGGAAAACAGATAAGTTTTTACAGAGTTTCCTACTTTATTACGCCTTTTAACCAAAAGGGCATTTATGAATGGGAATAAAAGGGTAGCGACTCGTTCTTAAACGGCCGTTTAAAACTGGCAGGGTCGTGGCCGTGCGATAAAGGCCCTCGCCGATTCCCTTAATAATGATCATAAAAACCTACTTGGAAAGAAGCACTGCAGCCGTTGATAATGTATATTACATTTTGAGAACCAATTTCCTTCAAAGGAATGTTGATTATAGAGAGAGGGATTCAAAACCATTTCAATCTGAGAAATGTTTCTGACTGAAATCCTTCTCAGATTGAGTATTCAAACTACCCATTTACGGATTAGTATTCTTGCGTGGACATAACCACTCCAGATGATCGGCGATGTCTCAAAAACGCTATCACCTTATATCTACATTATAGGATCAAAACAGGCGAACAGTTCAAACAAAATAGAAATAAATTTGCCTTTTATTTTGCAGTCATGGGAAGAATTATATTTTAATCTGTGAACTTTATGCAGCATCAAAAATATTACTATTATTGTCATGATCAAAAGATTTATCAGAAATCACTGGAACCCCATTTTCTATCATCTTTAGTAAATCATAACTTTAATGCTGCAGCTCATTATGTAACATCAGTTGCCATGAAATCGTCAAAGTGTAACTGAGTAACCCATCCTTTCCTTGGCCCCACGCAAAAAAATTCTGGAGTTACAAGCTGGCGCTCCGGAGGAGCGCAGAGCGTACGTGTCAGAGGAACGCTGACGGCTTGAAATAAAAAACCATTGTACGGTGGATTTTTGCAGCGTGCTGACCCATTTTAAGACAAACAAGATCGGGTTGCTTAGACTCTTTCTCTCTATCTTATTCTCATTTTGTCTCCGAGTCACACAGGCTTGCCCCACGACCAAGATGAGAAAGGGGGGGGGGGGGGGGGGGGGGGGAAGGAGCTTCTGTGCACTATAGATCCTTGCATTAAAGGGAAGGTTGTAAACATCAGAAATGGGTGGCAGACCTGCGCCCCATTTCACTAAATGCTGAAGCTTCCTTAAAGGCACTGTACACGTTTCGTAATTACTCAAAATATACATTAGCATAAAAACTTACTTGGTAAAGAGCAACGGAGAGCTGTTGATAGTATAAAACATTGTGAGAAACGACTCCCTCTGAAGTTACGTAGTTTTTGAGAAAGAGGTAATTTCTCACTAAAATAATAAAAGACTTCTGGCCAGAAGCCTTTTATTCCTATCTGAACGCACACTAATTTGTACAACAAGGGTGTTTTTTCTTTCATTATTTTCTTGCAACTTCGATGACCAATTGAGCCCAAATTTTCACAAGCTTTGTTATTTTATGCATATGTTGGGATACACCAAGTGAGAATACTGGTCTTTGACAATTACCAAACGTGTTCAGTGCCTTTAAGGCCAAATATTAAAAAAACATGTTTAGCGTCCCCGCCTGCTTCCTTTTTAAAGGCCGCCTCTTTTTTTTCTTTTTTTTCCCATAAAAAAAAGGGATACATTTTAACGATCTCTGACTAAATTGGGTTTTTTTTTCAATAAATAAGATCATATTTTTAGACTTTAGCACACCGAAAAAATCCGGCAACCATTTTGAAAAATAGCCTGGCCAGTTGTCTTGAAAAATAAGTCGAGCGGCCATTTTGGGAGGGGGGAAAAAAAAAGCAAAAAAAAAAAAAGCCCTCCTCCTAACTTTTTTCAAAAAGGCAGGACGCTAAACATTTTTTTAATTTTTATTTGCCTAATAAGATGACCGAGCCAATGATTTTTTTTTTTTTTTTTTCATGCCGAGCAAAAGAATAATCTAAGCACCCTGTGGAATCACATCCAGGGCCTAATTTCACAGAGCTGAGTAAAGGCAAAGTATACCTCAGCCTTTTGGAACCATTTGACTGATTTAATCCTATGTAAATGTAGATCTATATAGGCCCTACACACAAATTAACCTGTGAAAACTTCATATCAACAGGTGATAGCATTTTTGAGATATCGCGTCAAGTTTCCACGCAGGAAGAATAATCCGTAATTGGAACACACAATCTGAGAAACATTTCATGCAGAAACGTTTCTTAGAATTATTTCTCAAAATGTTACACCTCAACAGCTGCAGTGTTTCTTAACAAGTAATTTTACCAAAAGTATACCCTCCCTGTAAGCACAAAAAGTAGCTAAGCACAACAAAATTACGCTTATCAGAACAAGGTTACCAGCCGAAATACCAGCCGAAATACCATGTCACAAGCACAATCTGTGACTAGTATCCTGCTGATTTTTGCTAAGCACAACATGTGTAAGCAAAATTGGCAGCTGACGCAGCTCTACGAAATAAGGACCTGTTCTTTCCTTGAGAAATGAAGCCCCCTGATGTCCAGGCTTCTTGCACCCTCCCCCCCCCCCCCCCCCCCTCTCCTCCCCAGGACCTGGATGAGCCGACAGTGGTCGTTTGTCATGACAAGGATTAAATGTTAGAGAGTCCTGAAGGAAGCAAGGGATATACAAGGGAAAGTGAAGGTTTAACAGGATCAAGGTTAGAGTATGAGGGGTGTGGACAGGGTGTGGTGATGGCACTAGTCCATTACAGTCCCTCATATGGTATCAAGGCGTGGGCTGTACACTAATAAAACAAAAATTGCTGTCACTGGGTTTGGAGCTAACGATTGGAATTCTGACTCAAGCTCTGGTGTTTCTGATAAGCAGAGTGTAGGTTCGATTCCCAGTCTTGACATTTGCGTCCTTAAGCAAGACGCCTAACCATTATTGCTTCTTCCTTTGGATGGGGCGTAAAGCTGTAGGTCCTGTGTGTTGTATTAAAAACTATCAATGCACGTAAAAGACCCCAGTACACTGTTAATCTTTTTGTCTCAGAGAGTTGGATCTTTTTGTCTCAAATTTCGGGTTGAACAAAGAAAAACTGACTCAAGCAGGACTTGAACTTGCGGTCTCCCAACTGAGCTATCTAGCTGGCAGTCTCCCTATTTTGTTTGGGGTGCCAGTCAGAAGCCATCCAACCTATAACTGCCATGAAGCCAAGGATCACACCCCCTAAGTTTACGATACAACTTGGGAAGAGGCAGCAGAGGGATCACCTTAAAGGGACGTCACTTTTTATTTCAAATATCAAGTAATAAACCAACAGAGCAACTGACTGGGTAAAACCTCTATGAAAGCCTCAAACTTCCCAAAGGAAATAGAGGCAATCACCTTTCTGTCATTAGTCTTTACTCCTCGGGAATTTAACAGTTTTTACAACACAAGAAATACACCGCAATCTGTCTTGTATTTCTCCTTTGTCCGCTCTGTCTAGAGAAACTTGGTGGCCAGTTAATGCAAGAATGAGGTCACTTATTGACCTTTGACCTTACCACCCCCCCCCCCCCCCAAGCCAGCCACTATTCTCTTCACTCAGGATGTATTTCAAGCATTGTTTCATTGGGTGTCTAGACAGCCATGAGCTGCTGACAACTGAAAGCGGGCTGCAGAGAGCTTGGCCTATATTCACATTGCAAACCGCTTACATTCTCAGTAAGTAAACTTGTACGGTGGAGTAGATGACCTACTTGCCAGCGCATGTTTCAGTCGTGTCTATCGTGTCTATCGGGTTGAAGCTGTCGAAATCCATTTTAAAGAGCAAGTCCCCAAATGCTTTTAGGGAGAATGCTCTCGTTTTTAATTCCTCCTGCTTTCGACATAAATTAGCTAGCATTTCGGAGGCAACATTAATGAAACGATTTATGCGTTTATATATGTTGCTCTCAGAAAAGTTGAGTGCATTTTAAATGGGACTATTTCCAAGATGAAACTGTACCAGCAATAAACTTATTAAGTTTAGATTACATGAGGTTTGAGTAGAATGAATTTTACTTGCCCTAGTCCCCCTTCCTCCATGCCAAAACTAGCTCTCATCAAACCATTATCATTACGCAGGAATTGAATAAATGCCAACGGTTTTATTATACCCAAGGATTAAGCCCTGCTAATAAGTAGTTTTGACCCCGAAAGGTCAACCTGTCAAAAACTTTGGAGATCCTGAGACAGGTGCAGGAGGGGGTGTCAACCACCAAGGAGGGAAAAAAATGGAGGAGGGTGTGAGAGCCCTGCTCTATGACCGGCCTGTCACAAATTACTAGTAACCTCGTTCCCAAGACGGTTGACCCTCTGCAGAAATATCCTTGGCTATGTTCACTAACTTTGCTGCTAGCTCAGAGCAAAACATTGTTGGCCGTGTGAACGCAAAAGTTGGCTTACTTTGCTGCTAACTTTGCTGCTAACTCCAAAGGTTAGCAGTGAAAATTTCCACTGCTAACTGAACTTTGCAGTGAAGTTTTATACTTAAGCCACGGAGTAAGAAATTTTGCAGTGTTTTTTTTTTCTTGTGAATGTAACACCTGGTATTTGGTCCTTCGAAAAATGATGGAAAATTTTATTGAGGGCAGACCTACATAGTAAACATGGTGTTAGCTTTGACTTTTCAAGCTATTTAATCAGAGTGGATCTGATTTTTCAGAGGGTAAAACAAACAAAAAATCGAAAATCAGACTGAAGTAGGAAGAATATTGTGCCCGTGGAAAACCTCCTGTTCCTGATACTTGTGTCACTTTTGTTATGACAATCAGAGCCCACTGATCAATGAGTTGCTACACAAACTATAAGCCAACCCAAATCTTAAGAGATCAATATTTCCATTGTGTTTACCACAAACCTCAGGGGTCCGTGGCTTCACAGCAAAAGGCAAGACCACTGGGATGAGGTTGACAATTTGTCGTCGAGGAGATTTCAGTGAGCGTTAGCGTAGGATTACAGCCGGGCCGGTAACCTGCGTTATCAAAGTGTTCCACCGAGGCCCCTTGGGAACGTCGAAAGATGACTCGTCAGTGTATAGGGTGAGAGAGAGAGAGAGAGAGAGAGAGGGAGAGAGAGGGGGGGGGCACATACACTTCACGCAAACATTCTATTAAAGGAAAGTTTGGCTACGTGGCTAGGATGTGTAATTATGCGCCCCTTCCCCCACCCAACTGAGCGAGTCCGATCACAGACACCACACCACTTTATTTTACCCCCTTCCCAACATTTCAGATGATCAATAGCTTGGAGAATTTCTGATACTTTCCCAATTGAATTGTCCCTTCTGACCTCAAGTGCTTCTTTGCTCAATGCACTTTTCTTCTAAAGAAGGAGGCGAGAGGAGGTTATCTGCTCAACTCTTTGACGAGTTAATATGTCGTTTCCTTTATTCTTTCCATTAAAAGGTAATGAAGTGGCGACAAATATTTATTAATGATTCATGCGGGGCTTAACTATTTGCACTTTATCGTACTCGCTGATTGGCAATCGGTTGAATTCCTTCTCAGAAAGTAACCATGGAGGGGTTTAGTGGTTGGTCTTCACAGTCAGTCGTGTAATTAGATTGTTTGTGACTATTTCTAAATTACTGTAGTGTGAAATCAAAGAGGCTGTTGTTGTTGTTGGCTTGTATTTAGGAAGGAAACGGCAGCCCCTGTGACCTTTGCCATAAAACAATTTAATCTTCAACCCTGAAACAATCAATCTTTTTAAAACTGTATTGGTAAACAGAATGAACTGGTAATGCACCCAGTGCACATAAAAAAGCAAGACAACTACTCTTCAAATTAATTATAAAACGAGGATAACTTACCAGCTTTTGCCGATGAGATCAAGTCGAATCACTGCATATCACGTTTATTTACGCTCAGTCCTGTTACGAACACAGACAAATAATATAGATTTTGGTTACCGTTTGGTAATTCTGAAAGGCAGATTTAAACATTTGTCAAAATTAACTCACCAAGACCACATGCCTAGAATTACACAAAAGCCACAGGGGCAATGATCTTGACCTTGATGCCCTTCAAAAGTTTCCCATAGACTATGTAAGATTTTCAAATGGAAGTGCTGTTTGCAAAATGGAAATGGTCTTGCCTTTTCAAAGATGAAATTCCAAGCCTGTGACCAAAAATCAACAACTCTTGTTTGAGTAGTAACAACACGTTTACAAGCAAAACTTCAAATTTCAACAAGAAAAAAAACCTAGCAAGTTTTGTTTTGCACAGATTTATAGCAAGAGGTTCTGTCAATGGGAAAATGCAAGTAGCTCATTACACTGCCACTTAAACAAGAGCTTCAGGTTCAACTTATTTACATCTGAGCTTAAAGTAGTAAGCACAAGGTAATTTAAAGCAGCAATAAGCAATCATAAGAAAATATAAATTTCAAAAAAAGGAATCTGAAATTAAGTCTGAATAGGGAAATGGAATCAAATGTACAGGTGTTTTTTGAGATGTTTTGTTTTTCTCTCCAGCCAAGATCACAGTCAAGCAACTCCTAAAACGAAATCCCTAAAACCCCCCACGGCAGGGAAGTATGAACTTCTGGAATAAGTCCAGGGGCATCACTTGTTCCTCCTTGTCACCAACCCACGATACCAATTGGCCCTGACGGGGCAAGGATTGCCTAATTGGATAAACTGTCCCAGTAATCCGCAGGGGCAATCTATGACAGGACAATTTAGAATCCTCTTCGATGCCACCCTGGATAGTTCAGTAGACCAGACGCCCTGGATAGCCCGTTAGTTCGCAGGGTGAGATACCCGTGGCGCCTTGGGTCGCCCAATGAAAGGATAAGTATCACGTAGATACTAGATGCCTATTTGTTCCTGGGTTTAAATAAACTCTTAAACACCCCCCAAGTTGCCCATTATTTCCAAGGAGGAGATACCTAGAGACACCCTGGGATGCCTATCATATCCTAGGGTGAGCTACCCAATAGCACCTTGATTCACCCAGTGGGGGATTTTTTAAAAGTATTTTTACCCAGGGTGAGATACCAGCGAGGTGCCTTTTGATTCACAGGCAGAATACCCAGTGGACACCTTCATGTAGGGTTGCCATTTAGCTCCTGGGGTAAGTAACCTTGATGACCTGGATAACCCATACCCACCCATTTATAGATCCAGACACCCAAGGTTGTCATTAAATTCTAGGGTAAGTTACCTCGATGCCCCTGTGGGTAGCCCACCCATTTATAGATCCAAACACCATCTGGGTTGTGATTCAATTCTAGAGTAAAGGACAATACCCTGGGCTCCCCACCCATTTATAGATGGTATACCAATTAAGATACTGTACCCAGTAAGGTACCCAGTAAGGTACCCATAACTCCTGGATAACCCATGCAATTCTAAGGTGAATAAATTGTTACCCACAGGCTTTAATCATGGTGCACATGTGTTATGTTTTCTTTTTATATTGCAAAGTCTCACACATTTACTCCATAGCTGTTCTTATTATGGATGACATTGTTAACAATTCTTAAAATTATGTTATCTCAGACAACAACTAACTTTGTATGACACACAATCTTTCAAGATGTTAGGGCAAGAGAAAGTCAGACCAACGTCCAACGCATATCCAACAGGTTAAATTTTTTCTTGAGTTACTTGACAATAAGAACTTTTCCACACTTTGTTTCTTTCTTTCAATTCATTTTATTTCATTTATTAATTCTGGTTGTGAAGTCAAGGACTCTTATAAAAGCACTATACTATCCAAGAACTCCAAAGAAGGAAGTTTCCATTTTAAAATGTTAGAGGAAAACCCCAGAGAATTATTCCAAGGAAAACCCCAGAGAATTATTCAAAGGAAAAACCCACGCCGTTAGGTAGGGACTCAAAACCAAAACCACACAGTGCCCCCCCCCCCCCCACCCCCGGCGGGATTCGAACCGAGGTCCCAGAGGTAGAAGGCGAGGAAAGATACCACTATGCCAACCAGACCGACCTATGCTGAAAATTTTCCTCCTGAGCCGGAGTTCATCTTGTACATTCTTTGAAGTTTTCTCCACAGATCAGTTCCTAGAGTCCCAGTAGTATGGCATATCAAGGATTTACTTGACAAAGGTTGCTCACTAAAACTGTTCAAGAGAACAGCTTCCCCTTAGTGCTGACAGCTCCGTACTTTAAAAATGCCATATATAGTTTGACAACAAGGCTAGGGTTCTTATCTGTCCCAGCAAGCAAACAGGTTGTGATGCCCACTTGTAACAAGACTGATTGACATCTGAAGGCCCCACCTACTTCTTGATTTGACCAATAGAGTGACTAGCTCCACCCACAACTTAATTGACCAATGAGGAGACTTCAAATCTCAATGATGGACAATGAGATACAGTTTTTCATAGATAAATATCTCATGGCTCCACCCACAACAACTTAATTGACCAATGAGAAGACTTCAAATCTCGATGATGGACAATGAGATACAGTTTTTCATAGATAAATATCTCATGGCTCCACCCACAACAACTTAATTGACCAATGAGAAGACTTCAAATCTCGATGATGGACAATGAGATACAGTTTTTCATAGATAAATATCTCATGGCTCCACCCACAACAACTTAATTGACCAATGAGAAGACTTCAAATCTCGATGATGGACAATGAGATACAGTTTTTCATTGATAAATATCTCATGACTCCACCCACAACAACAACTTAATTGACCAATGAGGAGACTTCAAATCTCAATGATGGACAATGAGATAGTTTTTCATAATAAATACCTCATGGCTCCACCCACATGTACATAATCAAACTGACCGATGAAGATGTTTTTATTACATCATCTTAAAAATGAGTTTGTGATGTTCAGCGGCATTCGGAGGAGAGGGCTGATGGGGGCCAGAGGCGCTTCCACACCCACGAGGCGGCTGTGCAGACAGGGCCCCGGTAAAGCAAAGACCGAGCGTGCAAGAGCAGCGAGGCTATGCCCGGGTCCAGAGCCTCTGGGCCACCCCTGCCTGGGTGCGGTTGGCCCTTTCACACGAGGAAAACAAGCAGGGGTTCATGGTCCTAAAAACAAAACATTGTCCAACCGCATCGTGTGAAATGTACGGGTTCTGGGGTCACATGTACAAAAGTACATAATTACTGAGTACAAGAAAACTAAAATAAATACCAGTAAGCACAAACAAGACAACAAACAAAATAAATTCAATAAGCAATACACCACAGTTGAAAACAACAAAACATATAATGTTTTACAACAAACAAATTGTTCAACAACTTGCATAAATCGACACTAAACTCCAGTTCACAAACAATCACAGTATTTGTGTTTTCCAGTCCAATATGTACATGTACATGGGGGTGACTAATATATCAGACAATTACAACAAACCCAGAAGATCAACTAACAGAGAAAAAAACGGTCCATGCTGTTTTAAAAAATAAAAATAAAAAATAAAACAGCCAGTGCCAGATAATACCTTCAACGTGGTTGGAGCAGTGGCTTGCATTTGCCAATATTACCCAAGTTTGTAATTCAATAAAGATGGTGTGTAACATTCAATATCGTGGCACAATACTCTCGATCAAGTGACTCATACATGTTGGTAACTTCATTCTTATTTCACTCAGCCAAGCTCGAAAATGCAAAGCATGTGGGGTTTTGAAGAAAAAATCGCATTCCCAAAGGATTGTAGAGCTCTCCTCCGGGGAGGGCAAGACAGTGGAGTATTTGGGACAGTCAGACGATGGGAATTCTCTGGTCAAAAGAAACCAGCGGATTGTTTAAGGCTTGGATCAACTATGGTTGATACTACTGAATGATAACTGTTTGAGGCAGGGGTTTTGTGTGTTAGTATACGTTCGTGATGTTTTTGTCGAGGTGTTTTCTCAGATAACTTTCTGCGCTGACTGAGGATTGAGGGACTTTATTGCCTTCATTGACTGGAACGATTCACATGTCTGAAGTTTCTTTGTATTCAAGGTATATACAGGAATGGAAGAGCAGACAAAAACATATTTTTAGAGTTATATATAATATCAGGAAGCAGTTTGAGATACAGTATTGTTTCAATTTTTTTAAACACAGTGCTTCAATTAAAGGTAGTATACAGTACACGATTGGTAGAGCTGAAAAAATAGTTGCAGACAGTGCTCATGTTTTGAGTGATCAACCATACATGAAATGAAAAACCTGTGAAAATTTTGGCTTAATCCATTGTGTGACTGTCTGACCGAGTCAGGAGAAAATAGTGAAAAACCATGCATAACTTTCAGCATGTAAAACACACTGTCCTTAAAGGTATTATACAGGATTGGTAGAGCTGACAAAATAATCACAGACAGTGTTCATATTTTGTGTAATCAACCACATACATGAAATAACAAACCTGTGAAAATTTGAGCTCAATTGGTCATCGAGTTCACGAGAAAATAGTGAAAAGAGACCTTATGTGTTTTCTGTTTTTCAAACATCGAGTTTATTATCGCGCGCGATAAAAACTATTGTTTTACTCATTTCTCAGAAACGATAGCATTTTAGGCAGAAATATTTTAAGGAACTCTTTCTACCATTACTTACTTTAAATCATGTAAGTTATGTGTGAATCTGTGAACATTTGTGTTTTTCGATCTTACCAATAGTGTACAGGGCCTTTAAAGGGCTGTATACGTTTGGTAATGACTCTGAAAATTAATGGCAATAAAAGCTTACTTGGTAAGAAGTACAGCAGCTTTGGGTAGTATAATGCATTTTGAGAAACTTTTCACTTCGAAGTACTGCGGTTATGGAAAAATATATCACTTTTTATTCCCCAAAATTTGAATCTGAGAAGCGTTATTGCCATAACGCTTCTCAGACTGTGTATTCCTATGGGGAATATTCTTCCTGCGTGGAAATATTCGCTCCGGATTTTCGGTGAGTTCTCAAAAACGTGTATATTTATATAGGATTGACACAATCAGTAGGCTCCAATTACCAAACGTATACAGCACCTTTAATTTTGGTTGTAATAACCAAAATCAGCTGTTCCGTTTTTTCAGGTTTTGAGATAGAGTTTTCTTTAATATGACTTCATTTTAGGGGGAAACATTTCACAGAAAAAATGGTTTTAGTATGAACTTTATAATCAGTAAGCTTTCAGACTCTAAACAATGGCATTTTTAACCTTACCAATCCTGTATAATACCTTTAATAGCTCCTACACGACTTGGCTGTCTCTACTAATGAAATCATACACGTTACCTTCCGTGACTTATTTTTCATATTAAAGCGAACTTGCTTAACTTATCAAAAACTTTATTTAAGTAACTAGAAACAAATAAATTAGCAGATAAATGTATGAAGTAACATGTTATAGTATTATATAGCGCACCTTTTTAGCGATAAGGTACTCCAGGCACTTGCACAAACAGAAACAATTGAAGACAGCTTTTTGAATTGTTTTGAATCATGAGAGCAATTTGGGTAGCACCTTATAAAAGTTTCGAGGTGCTGCAGCATATTCAGCAGCCACTGACTGCCAGAAACATCTGTCTCTTAGCGATATGTAACTTACATGCATTACACAACACACAGGACCTATGGCCTTACGTCCCATCCGAGGACAAAGCAATAATAGTTAAGTGTCTTGCTTAAGGACACAAGTGTCAAGACCAGGACTCGAACCCACACTCTAGTGATCAGAAACACCAGAGTCCAGTACCCTTAACCCACTCGGCCACGACCACGCCTTAAAGAAACTTCATGACTGGTTTCTGGGTAAACTAGTGCTCGGCAATTCTATTTTTAAAAAATATATTATTCCCTTAAAGACCTCAACATGTACATCTCTATAAAAGGCAAGAACATGAGAGGAAATAACTCCACACACTTACTGTGCCACACCAAACGGCAAGTTTAAGATAGAAAAAACTTGGCATCAATCTACAAGAGGGAGTGACACTTGACAACCTGATCCAAATGCTCAAATCAACCTCGCAACAGATTGCGAGCATCACTTGAGTCATCACTTCCTTAAGATGGATGCTTCTCTTTAGGGGTCCCATATTTTCATGCCAGCTAGAAGTCTTGGCACTTGTTCTTTTTCATTTATTGGTGCCGTGGCAACCAACACATGGAAAGAAGAGCAGAGGAAGGCCAAACAAAACATACATCAACCTGACCTGAGAGGACATACATAGGCAACTGCATGCTGGACAGTAACATTTGGAAAGCCATCACATATATCCAGTGATGGCATGAAAATGATTTTCTTGTTTAGAATGATGACAGGGAAGGCCAAAATGAAACATTTGTTTTCTTTGAAATTGTAATGCAACTTGGATTAAGACACCAACAAGAATCATACAATTCCAGCAAGACCCTAAGATCCATCTGGCCACTTGATCTTCCACATCAAAACATCTTCAACATCCATGACCGACTCTCCTCCAATACATCTTCTTCCCTCCATACAAAAGCAAAAAAAGCATCTGTACTTTCTGTGCTAATTCTTATAGAATCATTGATCTGAACTTGACCCATATTGCTACAGCAAGAACTGTAACCTTTTCTCTGAATAGGGTACTTCAATACCAGTAGGTTTAACACCCCCAACTCCATCTAATCACAACAGGCTGACCTAGATTCCGCTTCAGTCTCTCTGTCCCTGCTTCATCCGCCAAGGACATTGGTCTTAAGAAGCCTACACAGCCCCAGCTGAAGAGAGAGTTAGGTCAACCTGAGCAGGAGACTAATCGGTCCCACTGCATGCTAAATCCAATAATGCCAGCATGCCATAAAAGTGCTTTGACTACCCAGGTACTATCAAGGGGGAAGGCATCATACCTGTGTCTTGTGTTTATGCTGGAGTGGCCTTGTTGACAATGTAGAGGCTTGGCTGGCCTTGTATGCATGCCTGAACTGCCTTGTCTTTTATTTAAAGGGATGGCACAACATCTGGGTCCCAATTTCATAGAGCTGCTTACAAATGTTGTGCTTAGCATTAATTTGCAGGATACCATTCAAAAATGGTGCATGCGATAAAGTATTTTGGCTGGTGACCGTATTCTGGTAAGCATAATTTTGTTGTGCTTGGCTACTTTTTGTGGTTAAGCAGCTCTATGAAATTGGGCCCAGCTCACGACCTCGTTTCAAAAAGAATGGTGAAAGTAATTTCAACACTCATTTCAAGCACCAATCACCCTGACAATTAATTCTGCTCCAAGTAGCTGCTTGAAGTAACGAAGGAAATATGAAACCATCCACAGACAGAGCATACAGAAAGGACACAACTCGCCACATGGCTTAATTGAGAGCCGTCTATTGCTAGCTAGGTATCACCCTCTAATTAGGATGATCTCAACAAACCACAACAAATTTAGCAGCAATAATTTGAATCCCATGGTAACTGTCAAGTGTCTTCTGTTGACTTCTGTTGAGTTGAAACTCCTTTAAAAAACTGAAATAATATTGAAACTTAACAACAGATTCATTCATACACCCAACAAACACATCGTTATGGATACCGAGATGCAAATTTGAACCATTCAATATGATAAATTATCACTTTTCTAAAGAACAAAACCTAGTAAATCAAACTTGCAGTATTCATCTTCATGTATACATTTCGCTGCAGTTACTCTCATGCAAATTATGATGGTTACCATTTACAAAACCAGCTCCAAAAACGCAATCAAATTCATTACCCATGTTAACTGCGAACACTTATGGTGAACTAGCCCCACCGTGTACTTTGACTGAGCTCGTTGAAAACTTACAAGCCCCTGCTAGTAGAAATGTTCATGAAAGCATTTTAACAGCTGAGTGCGTTTTTAATGGATTGTACATGTACTCGTGGTAATTTCAATGGAGGGGATTGTGTACAGTCAGATTCAGATATACGTAATTACAGTAATTTTGCTGAGCTATTGTAGGCGTCCGGACAATAGCATCAGACCGAATAAAGGTAGTCAACTATCCCGTCAAATTAAAATCTTTCGGTCGGTTGAATAATTGAAGATTAAAGTAAGGTTCATACTGTAAACATCCAGCGTGTAAATAATTCCCATCTTTAAAGGCAGGGTAGGCCTATACTTTTGGTTATTGCTAAAGACCAGGGCCTAATTTCATGGCTCTGCTTACCGCCGAATTCTGCGCTTGCGATCACCATTCTCCGCTTACCAAGCAAGCGCCGAATTTCTGTGCTAGCTGTGTAAGTGTAGAATGCCTACAACCTGGACCTAGTAAAGCGCACAAGCAAACATTCCCTGCTAACCCATGAAATACGCTTGACGTAAGCGCGGAATTCCCTGCTTCCGTAAGCGCCGATTCTTTGCTTACGGTAAGCAGAGCCATGAAATTGGGGCCCAGTACCCTAACTTGGTGTATCCCAAGATAACAATCCTGTACAAATGTTGGCTCAATTGGTCATCGAAGTTGCAAGAAAATAATGAAAGAAAAAACACCCTTGTTGCATAGAATTTTGTGCTATCAGATGACCGTACAAGTCCTGCCATCTTGTGTTTTCACAATTGAGTAATAAAACCTCACTGAGTGAAGGCCTAATATCTTGAACAAAAAAATGTTGACTTTGAGTCTCATAAAATACCTTCCAGTTCTATTGAGTCACAATGTATGAAGACAAATGAGAAATAAAAACAGTTAAATGCATGCTAAATTGTGTCAGGAAGATTTCTGGGTCCGATTTCACAAAGAGCTAAGATTGATCCTAACTTCAAACCATTCTTAATTGCTGAGAAAAGTGTGATGTCATAATACCAATCACTACGGTAAATACTGACAACTCATCTTAAGATGAATCTAAGAGCTTTGTGAAATCGTCTCGACCCCCGGTCTTGTAAAAGCAATTTTGGTCTAGTAAATATTTTGAGCAACAAGCCCTGTGGTCTTTTGGATTATTCTCCCTAAATCGAGCCCTGGGCCCAATTTCATAGAGCTGCTTAAGCACAAAAAGTAGCTAAGCACAACCAAATTTCGCCTACCAGAATAAGGTTACCAGCCAAACTACCATGTCTCATGTACAATTTGTGACTGGTATCCTGCTCTTATCTGGTTAGCAGACAATTGTTAAGCACAATTTTCTGCTTAAAGGCATTGTATACTTTTGGTAACAGCTCAAAATCAGTGTCCACATTTTGTGTGATTCAACATATGCATGAACAAACAAACCTGTGAAAGTTTGAGCTCAATTGGTCATCGAGGTCACGAGAAAATAGTGAAAAGAGACCTTATGTGTTTTCTGTTTTCCAAACAGTTAATTATCACGCGTGATAAAAACTATTGTTTTACTCATTTCTCAGAAACGATAGCATTTTAGGCAGAAATATTTTAAGGAACCCTTTCTACCATCACTTACTTTAAATCATGTAAGTTATGTGTGAATCTGTGAACATTTGTGTTTTTCGATCTTACCAATAGTGTACAGGGCCTTTAAGCAGCTCTATGAAATTGGGCCCAGGTGAACCTAAACTCAGATGAAAGGCTCTGTACTGTACACAACTTTCTCGTTTATAAATCTACTCAGAAATTAAATGTCTTCTTAAAGAAAGGGATACCTTTGGTAATTACCCCCCCCCCCCCCCCCAAATTAATGACCATAAAAACGTACTTAGTAAGAAGCACTGCAAATGGTAATAATGTATGACATTTTAAAGAAACAATTCCCTTCAAAGGAATGTGGTTTTAGGGATTCAAAAAAAATTATATCTGAGAAACGTCTGCATTAAAGTTGTTTCTCAGATTGTGTATTCCAAGTATGGATTATTTTTCCTGCGTGGGCGGAACCGATGCAGATTTTCAGCAATAGGGAGGTTTCGCACGCGAACGGATACGCATACGCATACGTTTAGCTATCCGTAACCGTTAGCAGCCTTTCTGTTGTTTTGCAATCCCAGCGTTTTGGTGGCACTGTTCGCTGTTCCAGCACAGCACTTGGTGGCGCTGTTCAACATGGCATCCTCCATAGACGAGCTTATGTTCATAGCTTTAGAGGAAAATGACGAAGAAACAGTGCATTTTTTCGTATTTCAAAGTCTTTAGAAATCAACAAAATGACACGTACATGTTCAGTGATTCATTTATTTTGATACTATTCATACATATTTGGAAACAAATACAGGAGAATTACTAGAAGTTCGAGTTTTCCTACGTGTTTTTTACTTACGTGTAGCAAGCGGGATATCAGTATCGTCTGCACGTATAGCGGATAGCGAGTAGCGTATGACGTCATAATGATGACGTATCCGTCGCATTAACCGTATCCGTTCGTATGCGAAACCTCCCTAATATCTCAAAAACACTACCACCTTTTGAAATGACAATTTTCACAGGTTAGTTTTATTGTATATATCTACACTTATGCGATTAGAACAACCCAACAGTTCCAAACACCAAGGGTATACTTTCCTTTTAAACAATGTAGTGTTTTTTAAGAGAAACTACAGCAGGGTTGAGTGACAATTAGTCATGATATTTCTAACAACAGCACTCTCTCAGAAATCAAACATAATACATTGGACAAAACAAAACATTGAGCTATGAACCACTTTCGTTTGTCATCATATCTTCAATGCACTTATCATACACATCCTATATTTTAATTAGCCCAGAGTTATTAGATAGTTTGCTGAGAGTACAAAGACCTTTCTAGACAATATCATATATCACAAGTTTATTTTCTTATCTGTGTTCTCTTAAAACCCTCTCACTTTTTGTTTTTCCCAGGCCCATTGCCAAGAAAAGATCGCCTTACATGAGTTGAGACCTCCTGGTGGTCAAAGAACCCAACGATTTCTTCCCTTTATTTTGCTACCTTAGAGAGGAATTGTTTGCATTTTTGGAACTTGAGGCGGTTTTGTATAGTCCCATGGGGGGATGACTGAGAGTTTTCTGGTGATCGTTGAGAAGGAATTTTACAAGTTTCATGTTTGGTTTTGTTCAGGTCATCTGTTGTTTTCAGGGAGACTTGCCAAGTTGAATGGACATTGGTTTCATCAACAAGTTTACAACAGAGTCAAAAGTTAAAGGTAGGGGTCATAGATGGGTATCTACTCCAAAAAAAGTTCATGACCGCAAAACTTACTTAGTGAGAAGCACTGCATCTGTTGATAGTATAAACTATTTTAGAAAGGAATCCCTTCGAAGTAATTATACAATGTTTCACCGAACAGCATTTGAATCTGAGAAACAATTCATGCATGAATTGTTTCTCAGATTTTTGAGGATTGGTGTCCGTTCGTAAATGCTGCAGGCTAGAGATGAGGTTGGTCCCTGCAGTCACCTCGCTATGGATTTGAAGTGCTTTTGAAAATGTTGTGACAGTTTGTTGCTGTTTTCTCAGCAAGTAGACACTGTATTCAGCTGAAACTTTCACAGGTGACTTTTATTGTATCTTTCTTGATAACTTTGCCTACAAATCAGCATTACGTTGACAAAAACTTATCTATGGGTATGACCCTACCTTTCACAATGCTCTGTATTGCAACATTGAAAAAGGACCAGTGAATATAAATAATCTTATTAGGTCTACATTTGTAGACCATCCTCGTAAAAAACACTACAAAGAATCTTAAGCTTACCTAATTGCGAGATGGAAGATTTTGCTCATTCAATTGTACCACTTAGGTTTTTGGGTCAATTTCCTCATTACAGGAACTACTGGTTTTACATTAACCCAAACAAAACCAATTGTCAAAATAAAATAAATTTGCGTGCAGTTGAGTCTCAACTACACTGCCACAATCGTCATACTTCACAATGGCTGCACAGACTCTGAAACTCATCAAGGTCCACAATATTTAGTAACCAAATTTAAGCTAAAAACTCCTGATTGATCTGAAATATGTTCTATTCATATAATACCCAGAGGGTTGAGGCTCTACCTAAACTCTTTGTGGTGACAACATCTATGTTGTACATGTACAATTCTATAAGCCTGTCCACAGCCAGGAACATATACAATTATAACCATACAGTGTACAACGGCCCCGGGGGCTCGGCCTACTGCATACAGTAATCAATAAACGACTTCAGACTACCCTGCACGATGAATACATTTCAAATAATTCAGTCCTCACTTAACGAAGGACGAGCCGGCCAACCACATAAATCTAGTTCCCTATGTACTCGTATAATCCCGGCAAGTATTCAAACATGATCAAGATTTTAAAGATCACATAGTAATCGGGCACGGCTGATCTGGCCATGCAGTGCTAAGGCACGCACGCCACATCTTGGCAGTCCATCGAGGGTTTGAATTCTGAGAGGGTTGGTTAATACGGTTGGGTGGATGACGTGGGATGGGGGGCAATTACGACAGAAGAAAACATGTGACTCTGGAGGGCTCATTTGTTATGGATGAGCATTCCGAAATAAAAATGAAACAGAATGAAAAAGAATGATGTTTTTTAACTGGAGAGTAGGCAGGCCTATACGATGCAGGCGACATATTAAACAAAATAATGTTTGAGCTACATGTAAGTTTAAAACTAAGAGCAAGTGCATACAATTTAACTCATGGTTATTACAGTTATTTTTATTTTTTTCATGCATCTACATTTCAATTGTGTGGCTATTCAACCTTGAAACAAAAGCTCACTGTGCAATTATTAAGCTGGGTCTATGTAGGAGGCCCTCTATTGACAAATATTATCCAGTCTCTGCTCTGATTTGGTAAAAGTTATTATGAACTACAATCAGTATGCATAATACATAGACTCGAGTACTTGTATGACATCACTATTTACTTCATGCTACTCTCAAATGCAGCTTTCTCTGTGAATAAAAATTTCTTAAATTTATTTTGGTAAAAAACACAAAGTGTTGCTTTTTTCAAAAATTACACACACAAAAGTTGCATCAAATAATCTCAGTACTTCTTTTCAGAAAATATAATTAGCTGTTGTAAACTGCTTACCAACCAAAAGGACCTATGGCACTGTATAAATGCACCACCAAAAAAACAAAAAACAAAACAAACAAAAACGCACAAAGAAAACAGTTGATTTGATAGTTCCTACAAAAAACAAGCATAGTTGCACACAGAACTTTCACACAACAATATGCTTGTTTATTAGGGGCCTTTCATTCGCTTGATCACAGAGCAAGTCTTAATACATCAAATGTCAATACACGCCCATGTAACCAGTCTTCGACCAATCAGAGTGCATAAACTCTCCGAGGTATTTATGAATTCTATCTAAAGATGTATGATTTCAATTCATATCCTACAAATAACATTGACAGTTTTAAGGTTAATAATCATGGAATATGATATTTCAATTTGACACGATACATGTTCCAGATATGTGTAATCTCTCAATCTTTCACTCAACAATAATGACATTTACTGATATTTCAACAACAACAAAGACCTTCACAACGTGTTGTATTTAAAATTAATTGTTTTGTGTTTCAAGAATTTTTATTGGAATAGCAGATTTTTGTGTGTGAAAGTGTTGGGGTTTTTTCGGGTCAATTATGCATGAGATAGTGGCTGGCCTTTTGGCTATTCTAATGACAAAACCATACACGTCTGTAGTCTGGACTCGCTCTGCATTCATAAACTCCCCACCAAGTCCAGCATTCTTTATGAATACAAGGATATTATGAGTCAATCCTCCAGGGAAATCCACAAGCTACCACAATTCATGCAAGGTAATAATGTAGATTGAAACCTTAAAGGGATTGTATATAATATTAAATTTGGGCAGAGATCTTTTTCTCTCTTTTTTGTCAGCTCAACTTCAAATGTGAGCCATGGACAGTTAAGATGATGAATGTTGCTTTGTGATAGGCCTACACTTTTTATGATTTGTTTGTTTTGTAAATTTTTATTTTTTTCTTTTCTTATGGACATGTAACAAAAAGTACACCAGTTGATGGTTCTGAGAGGGGGGGGGGGGCCATAAAGAGGAGAATCAGGGCCTTTTTAATTACCTTTTTGTTAATATTTTGTTCAAGAAGGAGAGAGCCAGACTAAATATTTGCTGGCTTTGTAGAACTTAGAAGTCTAAAATATGGGTAAATTAAACCAAATGTCGAAAGAATGGTGCCAAGATGAAGCGAAAATACATGCAAAATTTAGTCCTTTTTTGGGGGGGGGGGGGCCAAAATGGATGCAACTTCAAAAATGGATGGGGGTGGTGGGGACGATCAACTGGTGTAGGTTTTTTGTTGGTTTTTTTTTTTCAATTTTGCTGTTGCAGCTTTTGTTATGTCAGTGAACAACTTCTTTAATGAAAAGCCCAGCAGAATTTCACACAAAATGTATCGGTTGCTACTCAAAAATCATTGTTTGCTGCTCAGTATATATGCACAAAACATGTTAAGTCTGCCATGCAAAATTGCTGGACGAAATTTTTAACTGTACATGTGGATAATTTTGACTTTACAGCAAAATAAGGATTGTATGTAGACGCCAGACGATGGTTAAATCATTAAGCTCTATGGTGTTAAATGTAACCCCCCCCCCCCCCCCCATCCCTTATGACCCCCATAACCTACAACTCCAAACATCCGACTAAAACCCAATCGAGAACAAACAGTAAAGCTGAGGTATGACTCCAGCCCTGCTTAAATATTACAATATAGCATTGTGATAACTCCCTGATTTAACTACCCAACGCAGTCGTCAGTCTAACAAATAAAATGCTTCCAATAAACTAGGCCAGACCTATTTGATCTGCGTCATTTTACGCTCCACAAAAGAAAACTGAAGAGAGAGGGAAAAAAACATGACAAAGCGCAGGAGGGCGAAAATGGTAAAACGATGCCTTCCTTTTTTTTTTGTCAGGGTGCTTGAATGCAACAAACACACAAGGCCATAGACCGTGGAAAAAGTGCCCCGACTGAGCGCGCTCAGAAAGTGACACAATGACTTTTATTGACCGTGGCATTCAGACTGGAAGGTTTTTTTTTTTTCGTTTCAGTTCTCTGGGTTTGTTGTAAATGTGTACATAGGTGCTGGGCTGACAGCGTAAAATTGAAACCTTTCTATGTTTTCTTCTCTCTTTCCTTTGAAGCTGTCGATTTAGATTAAATGTAGGCCTAAGGTTGGTGTACTAGACAGGAATTTGACCTCTGAGGGTTTTCGAAGGCATCAGCATTCCCCTAATGAAGGTGAATTTGTAAAGTTTCTGACGATTTTCAGACAAAGTTTATCCACGCTTTGGCATAAACTGTCCTGTCTCAAAAGATCAATGTTTGTCTGACGCCCTGACCACATAAACACAATTTGTAAATGTAATTCATACAGCATTAAAGGGACCAGGCTATTACTAATGAGAAAATCTGAGTGCTAGTGCCAAGTATAAATAGTTAACAAGTGCTTGATTTCATTTACCTGGCAGTGTATCACCAACTTTGGTATGAGACTTGGGGAAATTTATAGCATCAGTAGAGTAGGCACGACCGAGGCAAGACTGCAATAAACCATACTAACTAGAGTTTGCCCTTAACTTTTCCCAGTGACTAGCCATCAGGACCAGTTAGCCTGTAATTTCACTAGTCGCTTAGCTTTTATTTTACGAGTCCATATTTCAAATGAAGCTGAGAGTGCTTTTCAAAGCTGACCTAAATAGCCAGCGGAACACTTTGAGTGAATTTTGACTGGTCCTCGGGTGTTTTAACTGGTATCTGGCCAGCGGCCCACTGTCAAAGGGAGGATATAGCTTTGGTAATTACTCCAAAAATGAATAACCATTAAAACTTACTTGGTAAGAAGCACCACTGCAGCTGTTGATAATGTATAACAATTTAAGAAACCGTTTCCATTCTAAGGAATGTGGTTTAAGAGAAGGGGATTTTTCTAAAGTCAATCTAAACATTTCTCAGATTGTGTATACCAGTTTAGGATTATTCTTCCTGAGTGGACACAACCGCTCCAGATGTTTGGCAATATCTCAAAAATGCTACAACCTTTTGAAATGAAATTTTCACAGGTTAGTTCTATTGTATACATCTAAATGTATACAGGATTAAAACAATTGAACGAATCCATTAACCAAAGGGTACACTTTTCCTTTAAAGGTATTGTATACTTTTGGTAACAGCTCAAAATCAGTGTCCACATTTTGTGTGATTCAACATATGCATGGACAAACAAACCTGTGAAAGTTTGAGCTCAATTGGTCATCGAGGTCACGAGAAAATAGCGAAAAGAGACCTTATGTGTTTTCTGTTTTTCAAACATCGAGTTTATTATCGCGCGTGATTAAAACTATTGTTTTACTCATTTCTCAGAAACGATAGCATTTTAGGCAGAAATATTTTAAGGAACCCTTTCTACCATTACTTACTTTAAATCATGTAAGTTATGTGTGAATCTGTGAACATTTGTGTTTTTCGATCTTACCAATAGTGTACAGGGCCTTTAAGGTAGAACGCTGCTTACCAGCCAGGTTGAGGTGTTGGTACATGTAGCCCAACTGCGATTACCAACCAAGCTTTTTTGTACTGAATAATGGGTCTTATTTACGCTTAATACACAGCTACTCCCTTAACAATGGTCCGCTGGCCAAATGCCAGTTAAAACAACTGAGGACCAGTCAAAATTCACTCCAAATGGACCAGTTGGCTAGATCAGTTTTGGAAAGCATCCCTATTTAACATGAAATATGGACCAGTGAAAAAGCGGACAAACCAGTGAAATGAAAAGCTAACTGTTCCCGCTGGCCTGTCACTGAAAAAGTTAAGGGCAAACCCTGTTAGGCAAAGTTTAGCTTTGGTTTTTGGAACCGTTTGATTGTTTTAATCCTATATAAATGTAGGTATATACAATAAAACTAACCTGTGAAAATTTCACTTCAAAAGGTGGTCGCGTTTTTGAGATAACGCCGAAAAACCGGAGCGAAAATTTCCACGCAGGAAGAATATTCCCTGTAGGAATACACAATCTGAGAAGAGTTACGGCGGTAACGCTTCTCAGATTCAAATTTTGGGGGATAAAAAGTGATATATTTTTCCATAACCGCAGTACTTTGAAGTGAAAAGTTTCTCAAAATGCATTATACTATCCAAAGCTGCTGTACTTCTTACCAAGTAAGTTTTTATTGCCATTAATTTTCAGAGTCATTACCAAACGTATACAGACCCTTTAACACCGTGGGTTGACAGTTAGTGCACATCAAACAGAGCCAATCAAGCAGGGTACTACAACAATATTGAACCACCGCTAACCATGGATTAAATAATAACATCCCCGGTTTAATAATACACTAGTCACAAGTACTTCAATTTAGCAATAAACCACATAGATTTATCAAAATTGTATATGTACACATTGTGATTGAATCACCCGACAACCAATTATCATAACCTGACCTTTTTTATTATTAGTGCATGACGTGGTTGGGTGAAGTTCAGATACAAGACCTTAATGATCTTCATTATTATTGTTACTGCTGTTGCTTAAAAGATTGTTTATTAAGATGCTGCCAAAATCTGTGTTTATTACTCAAACAAGTAACAATCTTGAGTCCCTCAGAATCCTTTGCTACGAAATTAAGTCTCAAACACTATTTTCTCCCTCCCTTCACCCCCATCAATCCCTTCTCACTTTCTCTATCTGAGATTACTAAAAACTTGTGCCTTATCTTTCAGTTACCCATTCCATTTTTTAATTTAAAAAACCTGGAAATAAAGAAACAAATACAAATTTATCATTTCATAGTTTGATCCTTGCTCTCATTGATAGTTCAACAGTAAATATTGACTCAACGCTGGGAAGTTGAGTCCAAAGAAGAGGGAAAAAGCCTGGTTGCTAGGCAACCTCTTGCATGCCTGGCTGGCTTGACTGTGTACAGCACACAAGGGCTCTAGTGTACTGTTCACTGCTGATATTATGGGAAGTGTCTACCTTACTCTCCACCAAAACCAGGAAGATTTTTGTTCAATTTCTAAAACCGAGAAATACAAATTGTGAAATAATTACATGTATCCACAAGTTAGCGTATCGAGCCGGTACGCAAGAATTGCTTGACAAACCAAACAAAAAATAATAGCAATATTTATTTTATATTTTATTTTTACTTTGCTAACTTATGAAAAGCAAAAGATAAAGACAAAATAGGAAGACTGCCAATATAGGGCTAGATAGGTCAGTTGGTAGAGCGCCGGCACGTTAATCAGGAGGTTGTTTGTTCAAATCCCGCCCTAGTCAATTTTTCTATGTTCAACCCAAAATCACTTAAAAAATGATCCTGAAATTTTTTCCTGAAATCAACAAAGCGAAACAATCAACAAGATTAGCAACGTCTGTGCGCATGGGGATGATTGTTCAGAAATGAATGGTCTCGAAAGTGATGATTTCTTTTTCTATCTTTTTCTTCTCTTATTCCCACAAACCTCATTGTGCAAGATGCAAAAAATCCTAGTCGACTGTGACTAATTTTTTTATTGGAGGGTGTTGTAGGTCAATATTGACCAGAGATCAGGTAATATAGACCATCCAAGTAACTTGTTGTTGTCGCTATTGTCATTACTAGGTCAAATAGAATCAATACCCTAACCTAGAAACAACAAATGTGTAAAAGTACATCCTGAGTTGCCGTAATTAAACTTGAAGACCAATTTGAACGAAAATGGCAAGAAGTGATCTTTGCTGAAATTAGTTTAAAATGTTTTCAATCAATAAGGAAATTGAGTTCACATGAGATTAAACGGATTTTGATTGTGTAAAAAACTACCCTTCTCCTGTGCTTTTTAGACAGATTCGCAAAGAGCGCTGTTATGTCATCACTCATGTTACGTCATACGTGGGAGCTCTGTTTTGTATAGCCGCTTTGTTGCAGCATGGAGGTATAATAAAGCAATATCCCACACATGACGTCAAAGTATTGTCATTTTGGCGCACGCCGTCAACGGCAGAAGAGTTTCTAGTGTTTCAAAACCTTGAGGTTGGGGCCTAATTTTTCGATCAATAGGTGTATCAAAATTACATTTAAATGATAAACAAACACAATATAAACAAGTTTGAATAGCATTCCCATAAAAAAAAATTCGCTCGAGTTAAAAAACTGCTTAAAAATATATGCCAAGATTGTAATCAAACTTATCATTATTTTAACTTCAATAATTTGAGGTTGAACAAAGAAATATTTACCAGAACCTATGCCCCCGGATTAACGTGCCGGGGCTCTACCAACTGAGCTATTTAGCGCTAAAGTTGGCGCTCTCCCTATTGTGTCAATATACCTTTGTTCGAGTGTGCCAGTCAGAAAGCTTTTTTTCCTTGTGGTTTATGACTTGACATTTTATAATTTACATCGGTATAAGTTTTCCTCGTTAAAAAGTTGCTCAAAAGTAGCTTTGTTTTATTTTGTCAGGTTCTTCCCGCTGAAGCGTACTAAGCACGGCCATCATTGACTGATCTATAAATATAATAAATCAATATTTAAAGATAGGTTCATAGATTGGTAAATACTCCAAAAATTAATGACCATAAAAACTCAGTTGGTGAGAAGCACTGCAGCTGTTGATAGTATAAACTAATTTGAGAAAGGATTCCCTTCGAAATAATATGGTTTTTAATAATTTGTCTACTGAAAAATTTGAATATATTATTATTTATTCAGTCAAGATTCAAAGACAATAAAGTTCACACAAAAAATACAGTATGTACAAGTAAACAGAATCGAGCAAAATAGTAAATATAAGTCAAAATTATTAAAATAAATAAATACGACGGTACAAAAACTAAAGACAAAACAAAGTTGGAAGGAAAAGGGAGGGAAAGGGAGGGGGTGGTTGGGAAACCATGAAAGACAACGGGGGAAAAAAAGAAAAAAACAAAGCAAAAACAAAAACAAAGCAACAACAACAACAAAAACAACAACAACAACAAAAACAAGAAACAAACAAAGAACAGCTCAAGACATATTAATAAACAAGAATCGTGACAAAAACAACAGAATCGGAAAAACAAGAATCAAGAACATAACCAATTTAAGCCGGCCAGGATAGAAAAAAAGTGTACCTAAACACTGTGACCCGAAGGCCTGTCTATCCAAGCTTAAATGGTGACATAAGGCAATAAATTTAAAAAAGGAATACTACATATATAAAGGCAAAAAATATAGATATATATATATATATATATATAAAATTTCAAGACCAAAATTAGTTAAGTTCTATGAAATTGAATAAATTATATAAAGCACAATGTATACAAACAAATTCATTTTAAAATGAAGACACTCAAGGAGAAAAATAAACAAATAAATATGAATAAATAAATAGGAAAACATAAATAAATAAATGAATATGAATAATTAACTAAAATAAAAATAAAACAAAATTAAACAATTTAAAAAGGAAGTTAATAAAATTAAAATAGAATTTAAAATAAACGAGAAATGATTCATGCGTGAATCGTTTCTCAGATTTCTGAGGGCTGGTGTCCGTTCGCAAATGCTGCGGCCAGAGATGCGGTTGGTACCCAGTATCACCTCGATAAATGTGAAAATAATGTGACAGTTTTTTGCTGTTTTCTCAGCAAGTGGACACTGTATTCAGATGTAACTTCCACATATGAATTTTATCGAATGTTTCTTTATAATTTTGCTTGCAAATCAGCATTACGTTGACAAAAACCAATCCCTACCCTTCAGAAAAAAAATATACAAATTCTAGGACGACTATAAAACCAGGGGGGTAGTCCACACTTACATTAACACACACCATTTGTGTCACAACTACAGTACACATTATTAATGTATAAGAGATATTTAGTCAGGTGAAGAAATGACGAAATATAGCAATTATTATTTTGAGCGTTTGCACAGCATAATACTTACACAAATTATCTCTCAACCATTCCACTAAACAATCAGTCCACATACAATTCAGTTGCTGACAGCTGCGAATCCAAGCAAATAGAAGGGAATAATGACAATGTTGCACTGCCCTTCTGCAGATATAGACAAGTATTGTATACACACACAACTTTCTTTAGCCACTAGAAAGCCTGGAAGCGATGTGTAGCCTCTAAAATCCAGTCGCTACTTCAATGCCACCCTGGGCTTCATAGAGAGATCAGTGCCCCCCTTCTAATAGCTGGCCCCCAATGCAAATTATTCTATTGGTTGTTAATATAAAAAAAAGGGGGGAAGGCAGTGGCAGGGAGTGATCCATTACGAGAATAGGCCAAGTTGTCAAATAGCGTTTTGGATTACAAGGGCCTTTTGTGTCGGAATTTCTCGTAACACAATTGGAGCTTTGCCTGGGGTAAATTTACTGTTTAAAAGATACGGGTGCATAGACAGAGGAAGTTTGGGTGTCTCAACGAGATAAAATTCTCCAAAGTCTGTGTGTTTCTCGGACATGAGTAAGAGCAAAGATTCAGCAAGGATTTACATACGTACAAAGTTTTTTTTGAAGATAAACATATTATACAGGATTGGTAGGCTATCTGACCAAATAGTCGCAGACAATGTTCATGTTTTGTGTCATCGACCATGTACATGAAATAACAAACCTGTGAAAATTTGGGCTTGATCCGTTGTGTGAGCGGGAAAACCATGCACTATTTTCAGCATGTAAACACAATGTCCTTAATTTTGGTTTAACAACCGAAATCAGCTGATTACGTATTCTTTAGGTTGTCAGATACAGTTTTATTGAATAGGACTTCATTTCAGAGGGAAATATTTCCCAGAAAAAAATGGTTCTAGTATGAACTTCATAATCAGCAACCTTTCAGACTAAAATTAAACAATGGCATTTTTTATCCTTACCAATCTTGTATAGTATCTTTTAATATGATTTAGTTTTAAATATTGTTTGGTTTACTTTGTATTGCCGGAAGCCCTCAAGCCTATCATGTGTCTAAGAAAGCTGTAAAACCGCCATTAAATCATTATCACCTGATTACTTCTACTCCAAATTTCAAACTTTGATTCATCTTCCTAGTTTAACAGAGCCATAAATTCTTACACATTACTACTGTCCTCGTAAATTAAACTCAACCGCGAGTTCGAAGTAAAACTGGGTCTCTCCTACAACACTGCAGGGAAAAGAAAAAGGCTCAACTTTTAAAACTGCTGAAATGCAGTTCATACCTACTGAAATAGTCCCTGGAGTTCGAGACAAAATTGCCCTGGAATTCTGTGATTCATAAATGGACTTGTGAATGTTGACAGTTTATAAATGGGTACAAATCAGCATATGTTTTATGCTTTGACATCCTTCTGCAGTTACAATTTAAAGTTAGCTAATAGCTTGTTGGTTAAAGGGATGGTATACCTTTGGTAATTACTCCAAACATTAATGACCATTAAAAGTGAAATGGTAAAGAGCACCGGAGAGCTGTTGATACTATAAAACATTGAAACGACACCCTTTGAAGTAAAGTGGTTTTTCACACAAAAATAAATGAATCTGAGAAAGGCTTCAGGCATGCAGCCTTTCTCAGGCATCTGAAAGTACACAATTCTATGCAACAAGGGTGTTTTTTCTTTCATTATATTCTTGCAACTTCGATGACCAATTGAGCCAAAATTTTCACAGGTTTGTTATTTGATGCATAGGTTGGAGAAAACAAAGTGAGATTACTGGTCTTTGACAAGTACCAAAAGTATACCCTGCCTTTAAAGATGATGGCATACCATTGGTAAAAAATTGTGCTTGAAAATTGTTGAAAAACTTGAAACTTCGCAAGGTGGGGAGGCTATAAAAGAAAATACTGTGGTAGCACCATGCATCTCTTGGAACACTGGATATTTTACGCCGCCCCTAAGTCAACCTGCGTCTTGCTTGCGCTAGGACGTAACTATCGGGAACAAACAGAAAAATAACGCTCGGGTCACTACAAATGAGAAACCATGTGAATGTCGTGGAACAAGTGTCACCCCGACAAAACCATGCTCATGTCACCGAAGATTGAGGACCGGTTGGCTAAAGCGCTTTCGGCATTAATATATATTTCTGGTTTTCGAAACAAGTGGCACTGAGGCCAAAATTGCTTCAATGTACAAAGTTAAAAGGAAAAAAAAGCTTTGGAGTATTTAATAGCTGTGTGCGTACTGGTGCTTATGCAGGCGCCAAAAATGCATAATACAATCAATTCATACGATACTCAATGTAAAATCTACTGATTGATTTCCGCCTGTTTCAGGAACACGTCACAGAAGTAGAACTTTATCTACTCTTGCGACTGTTGACTGATAACGGTCATCTTAACATCATCATAGTTATACCATAGAGTGTCCTTGCTCTATGGTTATACTCAGGTCGTTAACAAGCAGCGACTGACATGTTCCCAACAGTCTTAGCTCAGGAGCAGCATCATCCCAAAAAGTCAGCCACCCGACTGTGCTTGTGCCATCGCAAGGCCGACTTGAGGGCGGCTTTAATCAGTTTGATGTGATCACCTCCGAATAAATGTTCAAAAGCTCACCATACAAGTACAATGGAAAGTCGGATCAATCAACAATCACCATGATGAATGATTTATTTTTTTTATATAAAGAAAATGGCGACTGAACAGTGGCAAATCTCACGTTTAGCTTGATACAAATAACCTTTACGAACGTTTTATGTTGCTATTTTGGGGGGTCCCTGCTGGTTTTTGTTGTTGTACCTTTGTATGTCATAAGAGGAATTTAGTTTTTGTTGACCAATCTCCAACCTCAGGGGGTCGAATTCGGGGAAGGGGCAATCAACAAGACCACAGGGTTTGTAGCTCAGAATGATTACTAGACCAGATTTAAAAAAAAATAAAACCAGAGTTTGAAAAAAAAAACTAAAACTACCGGTACACAGTTTAAGATTTGAACTGTTTTAATTTGAACAAGCACTAAGATTGATCTCAGATGTATCATGGGTAAGTATTCTACAATAAAAAACAGAACTGAAACTGAAATAGAAAATTCTCTTTGAAAATTTGATAATGTTATCAAACTAAAAGTCTACATTTGATTTTTTTCAAAAACACAAGACTGCCGGACTTGTCCAGTCATGAGTTTACTGGCCAAACACTAACATCACTGGCCTCAGGCCTACGGTCCTGTGTAAATTTCGAGACCTGAACATGCTAATTCCATCATCAGTGATTCTCACTAAGAAATCATAATACACTTTGATTATCACAAGAATAAATTTTTCTCTTCAAGTCATTCTGCATATCTTTTAACGAAAAACAAAAGTCTCCACATATCTGCGAATACATCTTGTTCCTAATCTTTTAACAACGGGAAAAAAAGGTAATAATAGCGAAATGAGAAACGCGCACCTGGAAACTCATTTTCTAGACATGGCCTGTTTGCCAGCGGCTAGTCAGAGATGAACCCTATTTACACTGGGTTTTATTAGCACGTTCTGAAATTACCCATCTCAGTGCTCTGTCAAGTATGGCCACTCAATTATCTCGCTTTGTTGTCAGGAGTCGTAAAAACTTGCGCCTTCTTTCTCTCTATTTTGGGTGGGTTTTTTATTTATTAATTTGTGCCACATATGTACAGTGCAAAGCGTGAAAGGTTGCGAGCGTGAAAGGTTGCGAGCTTGAAAACTTGCGAGCACGAAGCCCACAAATAACATTTATCTCTGGTGTTAAAAGCCTTACTCTGGGGCGTTATGGTTTTATCTTCATTTTTTTATATGAATTTGATCCTAAGTTTAAAAAAATAATAATAATAATTTAAATTAAAAATGGGGGGTGGGGGCAAAAAAATCGGAGAAATCACATCCCTGGTACAGTTTAGTTGTTAAAGGGGGGGCTTTAACATCAAATTCAGTTTGGTGGTGCACAACTTTTTCCAATAAATTGAGTCCTCACAGCCAGGAAAAAATCACAAGTCTCTATACTTCAGGTTAAAATGGTGTAAAATATAATTTTATTTTACACTCCTTCAGAGCGAAATTTTCAACATGACTTCGTCGGACAGCAAAAACAAATGGGTCTGTACATTCTGAAGAGGAATTTCTAAGCCAGTCATAAGCTCTAATTCAATGCCGTTTTGGTTGAATATCATCGGAATTCAAGAATGAACAGAAATTTCTCTGTACAAAAATGTACAGCCCAGATATTTGAAATGTGACGTCATTGGATTTTGAAGGCTATCAAACACAGTGGCAGACTTGTGGGTTTCTCTCCCAAATTCAAGACCTTAGTGGACATGTACTGTCCCCAATATTCCTGTTATAGGTGTGAGGATCTTTAGTTTTTATCTGGGGCCATATCCTCAAAGTTTTGGCCGAACAATAGTTGTTATCACTTCAAGGTTTTTTTAACCTTACAATTGTTTTAATACTATATAAATGTAGATATGAATACAATAAAACTAACCTGTGAAAGTTTCATTTCAAAAGGTGGTAGCGTTTCTGAGATATTGCCAAAAATCTGGAGCGGTTATCAAAAAGAATAATCCGTATAAACAATCTGAGTAACGTTTCATGCAGAAACGTTACTCAGATTGAAATGTTTTTGAATCCCTCTCTCTAAAACCACATTCCTTTGAAGGGAATTGTTTCTCAAAATGTTAACCATTATCAACACCTGCATTGTGCTTTTTACCAAGTTAGCTTTTAATGGTCATTAATATTTGGAGTAATTACCAAAGGTATACCCTCCCGTTTTAACACAACAATTTTGTTTCTCCGTTCCTTTGAAACAAAAGTCAAGAGGCAAGAACACCAAACGGTATTTTGTTTCACTCTGGCCAGTGCGCGTTAATATTGAAGCTGTATAATAATCACATACACTAGGCTACAGAGAAAACGTCTCACTCCCCCGAATCCTATCAATCAATAGAAACCAATGCACTAGAATAATCTCAAACAGACAGGGTAGGGGGTGGGCTCCGGCTGAGAATATTCACCCATTTTTTCTTTGTCAGCTTGGCACAATGAGAGTCCTTTTAATAAGCACATTATTACAGTCTTTTTCATTTTGAATACATTATGATCCATGTGATGAGTAATATACTGTGTGTCGGTGGGGGGGGGGGGGGGGGGGGGAAGGTATGAGTTGGCAAGTAGCTAAACAAAGCACACCAAATGAGCTCAGTTGTTGGTTGGGATAAATGACAACATGCTGGGCAGTTTCCAAACATTACCCATCGAACTGCTCATTACAAAACAGTGGTGTCTGAGCACTGTGGCAGTAAACTCAGAAACAGCATTCAGGCTGCCTGATAGTGATTTTCCGCTTCAAACTTGCCATGGGTACTTTCGTTAACGATCAACTTGAACGAATTTAACATTATTGTTCGTTATTTAATAGAAAGGTAAACAACTGGAGCGTGTAAAGATTACACATAATTGAGTAAAACTCAATAAAAATTGTTTCATAACACATTTTGACACGTGTTACGTGGGACAAAAAAGCAAAGTTTCACGAAAAGCCCCTTTAGTGCCAAGAGATCAAAACAGAACTGTGACGTCACACTACAGACTCGATCCAAACAGGACAATGGAAAATGCATAGCAACGAAGAAAGAACAACCTTCATCCACTCTGCGTTGTTGAAACATATTTACAGCACAACATGGACTGATTTTACGCTGATTTTGCGAGGCACTGGAACTTCAGTGCCGATTTTACTTTTTGTTTTTATGGATCCTTGCTGGGAAACATGCAGGGAGCCGCCAACGGCAGGGAGGGAGGTTGTTTTTCTGATCAAATTTAACAAAATTACAAGGAGGAAAGCTTCACACTTATGACCAAATAATAACTAAACACGAAATAAACAAGGAAACTTTATAAACAAGGAAACTTTATAAATAGTAAAATTAGTTTGAGTGATTTCAATCAAGCTGATCTTTAACGTGTGTGTCATCAACGATTTGAGGTTAGTTTATGAGGATTCTGCACCTAAAACTTCCCCTCTCAAGAGAAATCTCAAATATTACTATTTCACAAACTATTATTACTAAAATTGTTACTATTAATGTTATTATTATTGTATACTTCTGGTAATGAATTCAAAGATGGCTCCTAAGTGATCACTTAATCACTGAAATCACTACTTAATCACTGCAGTTCTCAAGCCTAAGGAAACCTGTAAACAAGGGTGCGTGATATGTGAATTAGAAACACAGGGGTTAACCCCTAGACTCTTCCACGATAAGTGTTCTGGGTTCTTTTACTGCTGATTTACAAAATTGAGCATACTACATGTAAATAAATGTGTCCAAACAGTCGTGGCCGAGCAGATAATAATATCAGACCCAAGCTCTGGTGTTTCTGATCAGCAGAGTGTGGGTTTGAGTCATAAAGCAAGACACTTAACCATTATTGCTGGGTCCTTCGGATGGGACGTAAAGCCGTAGGTCCTGTGTGTTGTGTAATGCACGTAAAAGAACCCAGTGCACTTATCGTAAAGAGAGTTCGCCTCAGTGTTTCTGGTTGGATTAGCAGCATATTGCATCACAGCACCTTGTTAACCCTTACATGGTGCTATGTAAAGGAATAGGTCTCATACTTCAAAAGAGTAGCTCCCATCACCTTGCAGAAAAAAAAATACTGCTTTGAAATGCCCATCGGTTGTAGTAAAGTGCTTCATATAAAACCCAGTATTACTAGTATAAACATCATTAACCCTCCTACTGTCTGACCATTCAATACCATTCACTGTGGTTTTGAATGATAGATAAGCTATGCCAGCCTTGCAATATGATACCATGAGGGAATGCATGTACACAGTACACAGTTAGTTCTGTGCACAGTTGTGCCACCATACACAACTTTGGCAGTTGAATGGTTTCAAATGGTTGGTCAACTCACTTGAAAATGTTGCGAACAGTAGGAGGGTTAAAGAAGAAGTACCTATAAATAAATGAATAGTAAACTTGTGGGTACAACCGTGTATTAAATCTCTTTTGTGGGAGTGTTGGCTCTGAAAAGAGCCGGTGTGGTCTCGACGTTTCGAGCAGTATACTCTTCTTGCTTCAAACACCTCTTATCATTAAAGAAGATCCAAGTTTGTTTATTAGCCAACACTAATTAATGTATTACGCCTAAGTCATGAGCTTTAAACTGATGAACATCAAGTATTCCTGTGACCAAAATACGACCCCTTTCCTTCCATACCCTTGAGCTATCTCCAGAGTGATATCAACCTCAATGAGTGTGAGGCAGAGGAAATCAAACAGCCAGTGAGATGATAATACAAGTCAAATCAATGCCACTCAGACTGGATGCTAATTACACACACGATGAATACATCAGTTTCTCTGATCCTCTGGTCACACCATCGCATTCTTATCAATTTCTTCTCCACTTCTTCTTCTGTCATGTCTGTCAAACATATTCACTTTAAAGGTAAGTTAATACAACTCTGGTTATAACTTGTTTTTACCCTTGCACCGATGTGTATTAAGCACTGTTTACTCAGTACTTTCCAGAGTTCTGTGAAAAAAATCCACAAGCAAATCACTCGGGTGGGATTCGAACCTATGACTGAGTATACAGTGCTTTTAAATACACATTGGTGTGAGTAGCTAGTGTGAGGGTAAAAACAAAATTAACATCTATTAACTCTGGTTAAGTTGGCAAAATGGTAATGACTGTTTCTACAGACTTTGATAATTCTCTTGTAAACTGAAGTTCTGAAGTGAGAACACGAATGGTTCCAAATCAACTTAAATTTGTCTACAGCTTGTTTCCATTTGATGCACCCAGTATTCTCATGTAGTCATATAACTCATTAACCCTTCTACTGTCTGACCATTCAATATCATCCACTGTGGTTTTAAATGGTAGATAAACTATGCCAGCCTGCAATGTAATATCATGTGGTAAATGCATCTTCACAGTACACACATGTTATGTGCACAGTTGTGCCATCATACACAACCAGTGCAGTTGAATGGTTTCAAATGGTTGGTCAACTCACTGGAAAATGTTACCAAGAGTAGGAGGGTTAATAAACCCGGGCAGGCAGCAGTTTGGCTAGCAAGTAGCCTAATTCCTCCAATATGTATCCTCTTCTCCTATATATGTCACTCAACCTCAAATTGTTTGGCTTTAGATACATACGATTGGAATGCCTAAAGCCCGGTTCATACTCCCTGCGTATGCGATAGTGATACGAGTTTTGACGTCAAATATTCGCAACAAATAATTGGGAAGAGTTAACTTGTGCTCAACTCCTGCGAAACATTCGCAGAGAAAAACAGCCCTGTGACGTCAAAATTTGCTTCGCATTCGGAGGAAGCATGAACCGGGCTTAACCCTTTGATTTTAGCACAAGTTGCAGTTAGGGCCTACCGTCCCCAGTCCTTCTGAATCTTTCACATTGGCAATTGGATATAGACCCATTGCACAACGCAGAACGCACGTTCGAAAATGATGCGCTCCCTTCCTTTTTGGGAGTCGAACTGTACACAAGAATCAATCATAGAGTTGACTCCCAAAATGTAAGGGCCGCATCATGTTCGAACGTGCGTTCCGCGTTGTGCAATGGGTCTATAGAAGGGTTTGGGACTGTAAGATTCCAGCCTTATCATTTGATTAGAGGATTGGAGGTCACACGGCATTCATTATTCAAACCATTTTACGACCTCCGTCATTAAGCGTGCATTTCGATGCTATTCGGCGTGCATTTTCATACCACCCTTTTTGCTCTACTGCACGCTAGACCACCAAGTGCATACACACATAGGCTAGTCCTGCGATGGTTACATGATCATTAAACACACAGTTTATAGTTATCACCGAGCAACAGTGTCTACTCGCTGAAGCACTGGAGCCTTTCGGCGTTCAACGATTAGCATCTCGCAACCAACTACAAACCAGCCTTTCCACCCACGTAGTCGGATGCAAAAATATAATCTACATTTTGGTGAATTGTTTTTCTTCTAGAGGACAAAGATCTATAAAACTAATAATGAATGTTTCGCATACGTGCAATGGTGAGAAAATGTGCATTTGTTGAAAAATAGAATATTCCTCATTCCTCACAACTCGGGTTCGTGTTGTTGAATGGAATATAACTCATGAAAATATTCCAACCATTGCACTCATAAAAATTCATTATTTGTATATCATGTATTCTCAAATTGTGGCTATATTCATGGTTTACTGAACTACTTCATTGCATCTGATGAAGTAATTGTTGACTACGAAAGCTCATGCAGTTTTGTTTTTTGTGTGTACGGTTAGTCTATAAACGCAACCACTACCTTCCCTTTTTACATAACTATCAGACTAACAAGGCTATTTTTATTACTTTTTATTATTGAACTATTCCACTACATGTACTTGGGAATTCAACAATTTCTAAATTTATCTCCAACCTTCAACAAGACAGGTCCCTATTTCTCCAAAAGGGATTGAGCCTCTTAAAAAAAAAACACTTCAAGTTATTATGAACTAAAAAAGACAGAAACCTCTGCTTCAACAGGAGAGTTTTGATTGATTGCCCTCAGGCAAATTTTCAGCTGCAGATTCTTGTAAAGTCAATTCTTGAAAAGTTCCTCTGTAATTATTAAGGTCAGTTCTCGTTCAGGTCTTAGTTCAGGTCTTACCACGGAAAGTCAGTCCCCCCCCCCCCATGAGAATGTAAAAGAATCTGGGTTCAAAGCCCTTATAATATGACTGTTAAACCCACAGGTTAAAAGTTAGCTGGGTTGTTTAGGGTTAGGGTTAAAGGTGCACCTGTCACAAAGGTTTAAGTTCAGAGTTATTGCTACGATTTTATAGTAATCTCACTTGGTGATATCTACATACAGTACTAATACCAATCACGTTGAGAATGTCCCAACTTTTACAGATTGTCTTTGGAAAACATTAAATAATACAATTTCCATGATTTTCTGTCAACTGTGTCCTTTAATTGTGCCATTTTCTCTGCAACTGGGTGAAATTCCCAGCGTCATTAGCTGCCAACATTGGCATCATGTCATCAGGGAGATTTTACACAACAATCAGGGAGATATTTAAAATAACATTCAACACAATAGGAAAAACGTTTCCACAATCGGAGAGATTTTCAAATTTGTTCATCAGAACATGGACAGATTGGTTTATTTTGAGGGAACTTTCTGCAGAATCGGGGAGAGTTGGCAGCTCTGCAACGAATGCAGAGGTTGCTTTGTAAAAATTATAAAATGAACTACACAAACCACAAAGAAGTCACCATCGAAGCAACTTGATCATACATTCATGTGTATTGAGCCGAATCAAACATTAAGTAAACATTAATAACATACAGAATTACATTGTACTATTGCACTATTGCACATGGCACTCACTTCATGGCTTGACCGACACATACTAAAACGCATGTGTTCGTGAACATAGCTAACTTTAACATGCATACTTATGTGAACATCCTAACTTTAAAAACAGGGACACCAATTTTGTGTTTTAACAAAACAGGAATTTTTTCTATGGGTTTAGTCATTCTCTGTATTTGTTGCGATAGAATTTAAAACCCTAAAGCGAGGGATCTTCTTGGTTGCAACGCCCCGTGGTACGTTGTCAGCACACGTGTGCTTCCAAGATTGTCCATAGATAAAGAAGGTCTTTGCTTATTTTTATTCTTATCCGAGTGTGTTGTTAAGATGTCCAGGTATTGCTTGGGTTAATTAAACCTTAATTGTTTGCTTACCTCACTTACATGTAGTTCTACAATTTGGTTCAATCTACCATTGACAAAATTTACACCTATTTTGTACACAAAGGATGCTGACAGAGTTTTGTCCTGCCCCCTCCTAACCAAATTATTGACACCCCCCCCCCTCTTGGACGTGTGGCATGGTCAAGCTTAGGATGTCTTACACTGTATGAGCTGACCAGTGTGTTTGATGTGGATAAGACAACGGAAATATTGATGTCAGCACGTGCTGACAGCGGCCCACACTACAGGGTTTTTAAACAACATGAATAATCACAATCAATAAAAATTGTCAATGGCTGCCACATGGTGGCGCTATAACACTTTATCAATCAACAAGAGTTCTTATTTTTCAGGCATTGTTTTTTGAAACATTACTCCAGGTTTGATTACAGAAGGATCATACATGTATATTGTAGGAGCTTCATAATGGTAAGAGTTGTGACAGTTGAGCCAAAATGAATACAATTTCACAAACTACAAGTTCTGCGTCTAAAATGGATCCCTCTACAGTAATGATGTATTTTTGTATTGATCTCTTATGATTGACATTGTTTTATTGTATGTTGATACTGTGGAAATAAATGAACCTTGAGCTTTGAACCTTGTTAGATAGGAGCATTCATGATATATCAAACTTCTTTGTATAGTCTGTGTCACCTTTACAAAAAGAGTGACATTGTATTCCAGGTCATTTCCTGGCAGGCAAGATACTCTAATTTTATATATATTTTTGTCATCAAAATCATTGAATGATTTATTTATTTATTTGTAATAATCTGTGGAAAGTCGTGTCAGTTTAAACTAGCGCGTTGTTGTATTGTGCAGCAGTTCTCACTGAAATGAAAACTCAATGACGTGAGAGGGCACGCATTGCACGTTGATCCCAGGTTGGTTCCAAGACCTTCGCGGTTGGTCTTGCATGAACGCCCTCTGTTGATGTCGGTTAGAGAGTGAAAGCACACATTGTCTGGAGGAATGCCTTGAGCTAAGACTAATTCTCAGTGCAAAGTATGTTCGGGATGGTTTATGTGATTTGGAGTGCTAAAGAAAGTCTTTGCACCTAGAGAGGGTTTTCAATCAACTGCCTTCTATTTTTTTCTTTTTTATTTTTTATAGTCAGCTTTCTTGCTTATAATTTGTTTCTTGCAAAATGTTACTGAGAAAACTTCAAAATTATAAAAACGAAAATTAAAAATACAATTATTTGGGGAGCATGCTTTAGTATGTTGCGTTTTGATGTTTAAATTTTCTCATTTCCTCTGACAACCAAATCCTTCCTAAGCACGAAAAAACAACTTCTGTTTTTGTTGTTGTTACTTTCCAAAGATTGTTGAATATTTCTGACCACGAGTTGGACAGGAATACGCACAAGTTTGAATGGGAGCTTTGCACACGGCTGTGCAGAATAGGTATTGTTCTTTATTTTCAACAATATCTGCAAAACTATCTCAGATTTCTGCAATTGTTCAATGTAACTGTAAGCAAGTAATGCTTGCTGTAGCAAGTGTAGCAAGTGTAGTTTAAAATTGCATAGTTTTATTCAGTTCAGGGCCAGTGTACGTATGTGTAGATGAAATTGGGCCCTTGATCTTGATTAGATAATTGATAAGTCAAACCATGGTCAATAATCACTAGTCAGGAAGTCCTGTAAGAATTATAAACAAGCTCAATACAAAATAATATTTTTTTTTTTATTTTATGTTTTCAAGTTTTTATTAGTCAAAATTACTTGTCCAACCATCCCATGCCAACACCATAAACCCAAGGCCAGTTTATAAGTACATACAATATGCAAGAAGAAGAAAAAGCATGCAGGACTTTCGTTGGAATGGTCAACCGTGCCTCTCAACCCATGGAGGTACCTCCATGCTCAACCACACTTCCATGGGCTGACTCAACTCAATGTGCACCGCAAAAAGGGTTGTTATTTTTTCACTAAACGGGTGCAGTTGACAAGCAGCACGGTACTCGTTCGGTGCTCTGTTGTGTTGGTCAGTTTTTTAGGACAACAATATTCAATTGAAATAAGACTGACTGTATTTAAATTACTGTAAGCTATCTATCTTAAAATTACTCACCAACTGAACTCGAACAGGACGATGAAAAGGTGACCACACAGCTTCTCTGTCACTTGTCAGTCAGTCTGCTTGAAGTTGATGTTGAGGTTGAGGTCCACTAGCTAGCTGCAAGCTGTCTGTATTTCGTCGTGTGCATGATGTGGACAGGTGTATGAATAGTATTTTTCAACAGTGATCTCGAGAGGGCGGCCTTGATGTGTGTTCACCGGTCGATCGTCGACTCTCCCATCGCTAAAGAAACTCATAATATAGCATTACACTGCAAAATGCTAAATATTCAAAACTAATTTCTCACAGCTTTTTACAGTAAAGGGAAAATTATTAATTGACTCTTGAATTTTTATTCTCTGCTCAATTTGATATGGGATAACCCAAGGCCTGTCGAACACCTCTCGGCAAATACGACCATTCTGGGCCTATATTAATTATGTCATCCAAAATAAATCCAGTTGGAAGTCACGGCAAAAAAATGCTCACCAAACTGTCAATTGTTTCATGATTAAAATAACAAAGATGTCATAATAATCAAGGGCGGATACAGGGGGGCGTGGGGGGCGCACGCCCCCCCCCCTTTTGGTTGAGAAAAAAAAAAAATGAGGGAGAGACAAAGTTAATAATGACATAGGCCCTACCAATTTGTTTTTTCCAAAAAGCTACTAATAATCTGTACCTCGTACACTCATTTGTGGACCACTATTCACTGACTTACTGACTGTGACTTGTGTGGACATCGTGTCTTCTCACACACTGAACATAAGCGCGAAACACCGTGCAAATGCCTGGTGCGGGGTCCGGGTGAAGATCATACCGCAGCGTGAGTCGACCATGCCAGAAGTTTTTGGCTGGAGGTCAGCACGCGCGCGCGCTAAATACAATGTGACCTTTACAATACGAACTTCGGAAACTAGTATTAAGATTTAAAAAAAGACATAGCCCCATGAATATAGGGCCAATCCACTTCGTATCCTTGGCTCTAGCACCATTGCATTCCTATTTTTGTGCCCGATTTTATTTTTAATCCAGGTTATGTAACGTACTGATCAAATGCTACTGTACTTGTAGAAAGCCCTTATGCTTAATTGTTTTTTAATGATCACAGATCTTTTGGGAAAATTGTTTGCTTTTCGAATCGCGAGTGTGATTTTTTTCTCACATAATTATTAACTTGCTCAAAAACCATTGTCAGGTTCCCACAACAATCCACAACAATCCACAACAGTTATACGATCAACTGCTGATATTTAATGGGGACCAGACTGATTCACTCAGCGCGCCATCAAGGTTTTGTGAAATACGTGTAATGCGGTGCACATCTTAAGCCCGTCTGCGCAAAAGATATTATGCGTTATGTAAACCAGTCTGGTCCCCATTAGATCGTATAAATGTTGTGAAATTGTTCAGGGAACCCAACTAGTATGTTTCTCGCGCAAGTTGTTAATACGTGATCAAAAAATTCACTCTCGCGACTCGAAATGCATCCAATTTTCCCCCAAAATCCGTGATGTTTAAACAAAAAAAGTTTAGCATTAGGGCTTTCTACAATGAGTAGGCCTACAGTAGCATTATTTGATCGATAAGTTTTATAACCCGGATTTAAAAATTACATCGGACACAACAATATGATTGCAATGGTGCTAGGCCCAATTGGCAAGGATACGAACGGAGTGGATTGGCCCTACATGTATATGGGGCTCGTGAAGACATAACATTGTATAATCATGGTGTCTCACTCGACTGTTCAGAAAATCACAGGTTTTTTGTGTATTCAAGAAAGAGGGTTAATATCTGTTGTGTTTCTTTTAAACTAGTAATTATCAATTGTGCAGATAGTACACCGATACGATGCAGGGCTGGGGAAGGGGGGCTAGGCCAATAGGCCTACCCTCACATTTTCGTACATTAGTGTTATTGTTGCTCGATCGCGCTGTCACTTAAGACAAGCACAACTTTTTCTTATCAGTAGTAACATGTCACATTCGAATCCTCAAGTATGTGAACAATTATAGACAAAGAGACCCTACCTATTTGGTTAATTATATTAAAAATTGCACTATCGTTTGTCTCACCCAACAGTTTTTTCCCCTGAATAAGTATTATATTGTAGCCTACATTTTGATTTTTATAACTCAGGATGGCTGATTCAAATCAATGACTCCCAACTCGAAAATTAAGTTTTAATGATGATCTTGCTAAAACAAAAGTGGTCAGATATTGCATGAGATCGCACCACAGAGCATCTAGAATCCTAACTGTTTCGGAGCATTTAAGCGGGCCCCGGAACCGGCCCATGCCGTAAGGGCTTCATTCACGTTACGCGCTCGTAGGAGCCACAAATTGCATTCACCATTTACTGCTTGGTAAATGTTCACGCCCCCCCTCCCCCGTTTGGAAAATCCTGGATCCGCCCCTGATAATGGCACATTGCATTGGGGTAGAAAATAAAAGGTTTTGAGGAGCGGTAGGGGGACACTCATCAGATGAAGCTTAGGGCCTTGGAGAATTTATGGAGAATTTGCCAGTAGGCTGAGCAGGGGCGGATCCAGGATTTTTTAAACCGGGGGGCACAACGGCGCAACCAGGATTTTGTATTAGAGGGTAGACAAAAAATGGGTGGGGTCCAGGGGCCGGCCTTACGGCCTCTGGTGGGGTCCAGGGGCTAAGCCCCGGTGGGGGTTCAGGGGCCGAAGCCCCCTGAAGCTCTGAGCCTTTGGCGTTCTGTGGGGTGAAAAATCAGGCCTCCATGAGCCTAAAACGGAGAAATAGACAAACTTTTACAGGAAATCATATCCATATAAATCTTCTTAATTTACTGGAAAATTTTCTGTAACATCGATGGTGGGGTCCAGGGGTGAAGCCCCGGTGGGGGTCCAGGGGGCGAAGCTTTGAGCTTTTGGGGTTTTGAGGGGTGAAAAATCAAGCCTCTGTGTGCCTGAAACCCGAGAAATAGACACACTCTTATTGGAAATCAGATCCATATAATCTTCTAAGTTTACTCTAAAAATGTCTGTAACATCGATGGTGGGGTCCAGGGGTGAGGTCCCGGTGGGGGTCCAGGGGGCGAAGCCCCCGGAAGCTCTGAGCTTCGTGAAAAATCAAGCCTCTGTGTCCCTGAAACCGAGAAATAGACACACTTTTTAAGCACTTCTTATCCGTCCATACCACTCTTCTAATTTTACTCAAAGAAAATTTTAATCCCACAATCTCGCGTTTGGATCTGGTCGCTGCAATATCTGGTTTCATGCATATTCATTCAAAAAATATAGTTCAAGCTTAGTGTAGTCTTTACACTTGAATGCCAGCAGAACGGCATGAAATATATTTTATGCAGGACAAATTGGCACGTCAGGTTTCAAACGCTTATATCGTGCAAATCTAAGCAATTATAAGTGACATATCATGAAAGATTCATTTTGGCAGAAAGAAACAAATTTGATAGGCATAGGATGAAAAACAAATCCATCCTGCCGCTGGGGGAAAAGACACCACACGCACACACTTATGGCAAATTTTTAAGCAGAAAAAAAAAATATATAGGCCTATAAATTATATATTTTTTTTCAATATTTAGGCTACCTGCTGAGCCGGGAATATGCTGTTTTCTTTATACGTTTTATATCTTTTGATGAGAATCAACGTCTGGTGTTTAATGTGACTCAAAATGATATGCCATTTCCGTGACGTTGACTCACCCCCCCCCCCCCCCCAATCATGTGACATCTTTATTTTATTTTTTAAATTATTGCTTGTCTAGACACGCGGCTTGGTCGACTCTTGCGGATCCCGGGCGGCTGGCCCAGTGTTGCGCAACAATGACTTTAAAGGCAATGTCTGGCCTAATTTTGGTAATTACTTTACAAGTTAATGTCCCTAAATTTATACTTGGTAAAGAGCACTGAAAAACTGTTGACGTTATTATAAAAACAAACCGTCCCTTGAATTTTAGTAGGCAGTGTAGTTTTAGACTAAAGATGTAATTGTCCACCCCAAAACTGTAACCTGAAAAAGGTTGCAGCTAGACCATGCTTAGTTAGACATTATCAGGCATCTGAAAGCACACAATTCTCCGCATAACTGCATAAGGGATAGGCCTATTTTTGTTGTTTTGTTTTCCTTTATTTTCAACCTAAAACTTCGATCGTCACCAGTTGAGCTCAAAGTTTTATTTTGTTGGATGTACACGAAGTGAGGATACTGGTTTTTTGAAAATTACCAAATGCCCTGCCCAAGTTTTTAACCCTATGGTAACATCATACAGAAAGATCTCTGTCCTTTCTGTATGGTAACATTATGGGGTATTCAAATGGGGATTTTTGTGAAAATCAAACTAAAAGGCCAAGGTTATAATTTCTCAAGATTTGTATTAGCCAATAGTGGTCATTTAGCATTTCTAAAGTACGGGGTTTGCGCTTCATAATCCTATACTTTTTCGGCAAAATTATTACACTACAAAAGATCACACCGGGGGGGGGGGGGGGGGGGGGGGGGCAAGGGGTTTGAAAACTTGAATTTAGTCCCATAACGTGCATGCCGTGTCGATCCGTGTAATTTCATCAAAGGATCGCACTGAGAGGGCACGGCAAAATATACAGTTCTAAAGAGGGAGTATGCCTAAATAAAATAAAATTATTGGAATGAATAATTGTCATCCTCTAGGTTTCAATTCCACTCGTGATTCACTAAATTCAGTTGGGTGGCCGCATTTCTTGAACTACTTTTACAGTCTACAGCAGCCTATATAGGCCTAACAAACTTTTGAGTTGGCGGACTAAACAAAAGGGGTTCATTTGAGTCTATTTGCAATTGTACATAAATTTTTACAGTTTTATCTGTTAGTGTTATGGTCGGGACGACACGCGGCTCAGCCACGTGCACGTGCGCGCCTCTACTACCCGTACCCGACGACCCGGCCGACAAACTGAACATTGAATATAAAAGATCCTTGCCCTGCGTCGCTCACAGACATCGTTGAAAATAAGGCAAAGTTTTGCAATCCTCCCATGTGGTTTAGCAAGAAAAAATCTCAAGAGACTATTGGAGTAATAAGCCATTTCTGAACAGGAAGTTATTTTGACAATGTGGGTCGGCAAATTAGGTGTTTGGTTTAATTTGACCTTCACATGGCAGAATATGATTGTCTCGTGACCACCACTAGGGTGGTTCCTACTACTACGATGCGCCTGGATACACATAATCGTAAGAGACGTCTGGGTTTAAATTTTCAATGAAAGCCACAAAGTATTATACCATGACGCTGTATGTCCAAAATATAACGGTGTATGATTCATAGCATTGAGTGTGCAGACTACTTTATTCCTCCTACACAAAATAATGACAATTCACGCACGTCATGTGATTCACCGCCGCGACGTTGCAAAACATTGAGTTTAGAAATTTCATGATAAGAAGACTCAGAGTGATGACAAGTCAGGCTGTTGCCTCAGTCATGAAAACTACACACGAGAAGATGTTTCCTGAAAAATATTTACTACACTTTTTAGAAATCTAAGTGTCACAAAGGCCATGATATCATCAAGATGGCGTTGTATCGACGGATTTTCCCGCATAAAGAAAAGAAATGTCGCAATGGAAGGTGGAGTTTTCGGTCGCACAAGGACTACAATTTTTCGTAAGTTTATGGATTGTTCATTTTTGTTTACACCAGACAATAAGTACTAAGTAGGGATGTTTTTATGCCTTTTAAATATGTTTCTGGACAATAATATCATTTACTCATGGCTGTAAATTGTTCAGTTGTTTATAATAAACATTCAATAGTGGCAGTAGAGACTCTGGTAAAGCCCAAAAGCCAGGAAAGTCAAAGAATACATCTTCAGTTCATTTGTTTGATAATTTGTGTTCGATTTTGACAGTATTGAGTATACATAGTAATACAATATTCAATATTGTTGGTAGTTTGAGTGTTTATTTCAAAGTTGGATTATATACATGTTTACTTATCCCAAAAGCAATGTTGTGATATCCCTTGGAACAAAAATCATTTACATGAATAAATAGATTGATCATTTGCCATGTTTGATGGTTTGACCTGACAATACAAGAGAGGTGGAAAAATCTTTCTACTCAATGGTCATGGCGTAGTTTTTACTTTTTTTTTTTTTTTTTTTCATTTCAGGAGTACCATAATAATTAATAGTACAATAGTTCCGATACAGCCATCAATTTTGTTAATTGCAGTTAGTTATTTATTTATATTTGTATATTTATTTATCAAACTTGTTTTTATTTGTATTTATTTAATTTAATGTTTTAATATCTTTTGTATTGTTAACAGTTCACCAGAGGTTCTAACATCACACAAGAGGTAAGTCTTTCAAAGTTTTGTGAACTTTTTCAGATTCCGTTCCCACTCCCCCATCCCCACCCCCCTTTAAAAAAAATCAAACTGTCTTCATGACCCCTACATTATGTAAGTCAAGGGTCACAGACAGGATTTGTGGCTGTTTGTATGGTCTGTGTTCACTGTAAAACAGGTGCGCCTTGGCCACTTTGCCATTGTGAACAAAAATTCCACAGTTTTGGCATATAAAGGACTTTTAAGGAACATTCAAGATTGTCTTCATAACCCTTCAAACTGCTCCCATAGACTTTTTACCAGCCCCTTCATTGATAACATTTCCACCCCTAGTGGGTGCATTGAATTGCACGGTTTACCAAGCAATAGTTTACCTTTTGTTAACAGAGGACTAGTACCCACTCTAGGTCATGCCATAATGAGTACTTTGGAATTTAAACTTGATTGAGTATGTCAAGTCAAACTAAGTTGTTTATTAATAATTTTCATCTGAACTTTGTATAATTATAGAAGTTTATGTCAATATTACTTTGATGGTATCCATTGCAATGTTAGGGGTTTATTGTGGTTTCACAGATGAGATATGATAATTTTAGTTGACACAAAAACTTTGAGATTAGTTTGGATAAGACTCAACCGTATTATTTGCCATAAAGCGCCTCTTGATATTTGCCACTAATTATTATTTGTGAATACATTTTGCATGGATAACCTTTTGGGATTGTCAGTCTTTTTTATATATTTAAAATATATCAGGCAATACTAGGTCTACAGTTAGGCCTAAACAATAAAAAATACATACAAAGAACACTTTGAGATTCCCATCGAGCGTAGATAATGCGCTATACATGAACTGCATTATATTATTATTTTATTATTATTATTGTTAAAGAAAACCTTGGAGGCAAAAAAAGAAGGAACAAACAGGAGAATCTGGAAACAAAACTTACCTGAACAAAAAGACAAAACACAGACACACCACTGAAACAGAGGCGCAGGCCTGAGGGATCGCCTAAAAAGCTTTGAATTTATCTATAGAGGCTTTCCCACTGCACCCGCTCATTTGAGAAAAAAATAAACAAAACATAAGACGAGATAGAAACTAAAAATGTGGCAATGCAAAGGGGCAAAACTAGACATTGAGAAAGGTGTAGGCTTTCATTTTAAAGCATGTACACCATTGGTAATTGTCAAAGACCAGTATCCACATTTGATGTGACCCAATATACACATCATGAAATAACAAACCTTTGAAAGTTTAAGCTAAATCAGTCTTGGGAGTCATGAGAAAACAGTGAAAAACCCAATTATAGGTTTCACTGTTTTCAAACATGGGATTTTATCATGCACGATAAAGACTACATGTGTTTAAATGTTTTTCTCATTTCCTAAAAATTTGGCATTTCAAACAAATCTATTTCAAGGCAAGTTGTCCACCTTAACTATCTTTATACCATGTAAGTTACATGTATGTGCACATCTGTGAATTATATTTATCTAATACCTATGTTTACACACCCTTTTAAAAAAGGTTTTGCAGACTGTGGTTAACTAAAAACTAAAAATGAATTAATGTCAGGGTCCCAACATTGTCTTAGTCCATCAGCCATGTACAAACAATTTTGCATTGTTAGATGTCTTTTGTGCATTGTCCATAATGCAATAATAAGCTTTTTTATGTTTTGGGTTTTGAAATAGCATCATCTGTCAAAAAAAAAATTTGAAAAATAAATTATTGTGAAAAAAATTCTCTTGGTGAAAAAACAGACCATGCAACTTTAAAGAACAATGTATCACGTGTTGTTGTGCACAGTTTGTAATATAAATGAAACCTGAATCTATTGTATATGTTGATGTAAAAAAATACTAGTAATTGTGTGGAGACTGCGAAAAAAAAAATTTGGGGGATTCTAAATTTATTTTTTGTTTATTATGACAAACAGTCATACATGTATGACTTTTGAGATGCTACAGTATGCATTAATTCCAGTGCACATTAATTCCAGTGCACTTCCTCAAATGACCATTTTTGTCTGTTGTTGACTTTTTATTCCATTAGGGTGTGGAAACTGGTTTCCTTAAAGAATTCTTCTGTAACTTAATGCATTACTACATACGCCTACATGGTTTAATTTTACTGCACTATCAGGGCTGTGATTTCTCAGTTTTTAACCGGAAATCCGTTATTATTTTTGCTTAGGATCAAATTCATAAACAAATTAAGATAAAACAATATATAACACCCCAGATTGCAGAGTAGGGCTTTTAAAACCAAAGATAGATGCTTCGTGCTCGCAAGTTTTCGAGATCACAAGCTTTCGTGTTTTGCGCTCAGAATTCAGGTTTTTTTCAACAGCCTATCACATCCCTGTAACATTACAATCAGTCACATAAAAACTGTAGTGTAGATCCAGCCTGTCTGTACCATTCCTATTTGAGGAAGTCAAAAGCTCTTTGACAGCGTTCTTTTGGATCTACGTTCATACATTCACACGATGGAAACATAACCAATGTCCCTTGCTGCAAAATCTAGCAATGTTTGAGAAGATTTGACTTGGAACCTTGGACAGTCCAAACAGTCCTTATCAACTCCAAGTGCTAAAATTAAGCAAGGGACCCCTGCTAAAAGTTGTTGTGTGAAAGGGGCTTTTAAGGAGTCCTCTGGCGATACTAGCCTACTATATCATGCACAGCTAGCTGCCAACACTTCAAGAGATCAAGAGATTGTGTACAACAATCAGGGGTTATTATATTCTATTCAACATACTAGGGAAAAAGTTTCCATAATAAGGGAGATTTGCAAAAAAATTCATCAGAACACGAAAAGATTGGTTTACTTTCAGGGAACTTACTGCACATTCAGGGAGAGTTGGCAGCTCTGCATCGTAGGTAAGGTCAACCAGGGGACATTGCTATTCATCAGCACATGATGTGTGTTGGATATCAACCACACACATACCTCCATGGATTGTGTGCAGCTATGCTCACGTGAGCAATTTTGTACTGTGTGTAGGAAGAGCATTGAAACCTTAGAGCTATCCATACATGTACAACTATAAGCAGGTTGATTGACTCGTGGATGCAGAAGACTAAATCCCCCCCCTTGGGAAGAAAATTGTGGACATAAATTATGTATCTGAATATTATCCTGTGTAATTACTGTAATAGTGCCTTGTTAGAATTCTCCATGGTAAACCACAGGAGAAACGATCCCCCGAAATAAAATGGTCACAGTATTCATACGTCCCAACATTGAAACCTCAAAAGTAGGAACACCGGTTTTACAAGTCCACAGATAGCTACTCAAGAAGGCATCGAGTAAAGCTTGTTACGTGTATGTGAAAATGATAAATATTTTAAAACACTAAACAAAAACCACTGTATGATCACGTAAGAAAATATCTACTGTCACAAGCAAATGGCACCCTCCTTTGCCAGAATTTTTTTATTTTGTTCATTGCTGTCTCTTGTCAGAAATTGGAGTGCTCTGTTTTTTGTGTGTGTTTTGTTTTGGGTTTTTTTTGGTGGGGGGGGGGGGGGGGGGGGGGGGTTGGCCTGTAGACCTAATCTCCAAAATCTGGACAATTCCAACTAAACCTGAACAGTTGGCAGATGAGTACTTGTTTAGATTTTCCTTCTACTTTTATGATGTTTTTAACAGATAGTTTTACATATTTTTATGGAAATGGTAACTACTAACTAGGCAAAGACTGTAAATGTACGTTCAAAATATTAACATGATTCATATTAGCAAGGAGGTTGAAAAATTGCTCATTTGTATCATAACTGAATGATAAAGTAGAGTGGACAAATTAAACAAGAGTGTCCTTGGACACCAAGATGCTGTTAATGGCTAATAGACCATATAACCTGTGACATCACATGTTTACAAAAGAGTCATGAGCCTAGACTTCCTTGGCCCAATTTCATAAAGCTATTTAGCAGAAAATACTGCCTGGAAAATTTCTTTGCTAAGCCAAAAATGAGTGGGGTACCAGTCACAACAATGTTAACTTTATGGAATGTTGGCAGGTAACCTGTTTTTGCTAAGCAATGTTTTTCTGTGCAAAGCAAATTTTTGTGCTTACAGACTTTATGAAATTTGGCCCTGCAGGCACGATTTGTACATAGCCCAATGGAAGAAAACATTAATTCAATTTTTTGTATAGTTTTTTGTCTGTTTTAACTTTTAATATAAAGAAAGGGGGGTCACTTCAAAACTTTTTGCAGACGTTATTTGTATTCGGAGTTATGTGGAACTGATGACTTAAAATGTAAAACTTTCCATACAACCAAGTGATATCTTGCCTGCCAGGAAATGCCCTGGAATGTGCAAGGTCACTCTTTTTGTAAACAAAGGTTACATGGTCTTGTGTTGGGGTTTGTAAAGGAGGGTGGGGTCAATATTGCATTGATTTTTATAGCTGATGAATGAGAGACAAGGTGAACTGTTGAATTCTCATCCAGCTTTGTCAGTTGAAGGACTAGTGGAGGTCAAACAAGAGCCTACTGCATCCAATGCAGTACTATTGTATGTATTTTGCCTTGATGTGGCATTGATGGTTCTTTTGAAGCTCAACCAATTACAAAATTATGCTTACCAGCCAAAATGCCATTTCACATGTACAATCTGCGACTGGTATCCTGCTTATTTTTGCTAAGCAGAAAATTGTTAAGCAATACATTTTGCTGGAGCAGCTCTATGAAAATGGGCCTGTACATTAGGTGTATATTTTATATCGGTGGTTAAAACCTGCGCTGTACACCTGCCATGATTATCGGCTGAATCTACATTTCTCACACAACCCTGAGGTTGAATGACTTCAAAGTCAAAGTGGGGATTTCCTCGTCTCTGCCAAACGAGTCATTACACCCTTCTCCCAGCCCCCCCCCCCTAACCCCCAACCCACAACCCACATCCCACTTCTCTCCGTTTTGCCAGTCGCCGCACTTCCACGTAAAATGGAGCAACCAGCGTCGTCACTCAGTTAACAATCTGTGTCGCGTGCCTCTGAGTCACATTAGAGGCTGGCACCAAGCCACAAAGTTTCCAGATCTTCGTAACGAAATCTTGTTTCTTAGTCTTATTTATTTCAAAAATGTAATTTCTTTGGTGTTACGGTTTGACTATTGAATAACTGTGATTTAGTCATGTTGAAGTGGTAGATTGTAAATGTTTTTTCAGCAAATTTGTTTATTTGGTCAGTTGGCGTATTTTTTTGGGGGGAAAAAAACATTTAAAGTGGGTTGAGTTTTCTTCTTAAACTTTTGATGGGAACACAATTTTTTACCTGACTGGCCTTATGGGAACAAATTTGATAGTATACGTGTACCTAGACAAAAACAAAACAGGAGCAGGAGTGCCTCATGATTTCTTGACCATTTTCACACGCAATAAGTCAAGGTTTTGGTCTTAAACAAAACAATGATCAAGAAGTGCGATAGGCAGAGGGCGCTATGTAACACGCCGCCGACGCCAAGTCGATGGGAGTCGTTGAAGAAACTCCTAGGAAGACTGACAAAAGTCAGTGTGCCAGGCTTCTCGTCACATCTTGACGTTGCGGATGGATGGACGATTGAGTCTATGTCACGGACATGTTGCAGGTAACATTGTTTCATCGTATGATCCACCAATGGATGAGATTGATGGATTGGAGTACAGTTGCCAACACAATGCAGTTATTGGTTTCTCGACGTTGAATTCTTCAGAACTTTCGTTGTCTCTTACAGAATGTTTGGGAAGTTTTAGTGGACCACATCTTGGTTTGCTTGTATGATGAAGCATACCTTTCTTGACTTTTTAAAAAGATGTTCACCTTGTGTACTTTCAAGATCTCACTAGAGCCCAGTTTCATAGAGCTGCTTAAGCAGAAAATATTGCTTAACAATAGTCTGCTAAGCAGAAATGAGCAGGATACCTGTCACAAATTGTACATGTGGCATGGTAGTTTGGCTGGTAACCTTACTCTAGTAAGCATATTTTGGTTGTGCTTGGCTACTTTTTGTACTTAAGCAGCTGCATGAAATGGGGCCCTGTTTGGATCATATTGTAAGAATGGATCACAGTTATGTGATCAATAAGGTCTGATAAGATTGACGCTTACTTGGTTTCGTTTTTTCTGTTTTTGTTTGTAGTTGGCAAGTGCCTGATTTTGACAAGAATCAGATCAGACTTCTTGTTTTCAACGAGGGAGACTTGAAGGGACGTAAACTTCTCTTTGACTCTAAGGCCATCAAGAAAAATGAGCAGAAAGTGGAGGTAAGACCAGGAACGAAATCATCAATAAATAAGGGGATGCAACCTTTTTTTACTTGATTTTAAAATGTCTGCTGTTGACAGAAAAAAAACTCTTGTTAAACTATTTATTCAACTTTTAAAAATGTTTTTTCGCCATTAACCAGTCGTGTGCGGGCAAGGGAAACCAGTGCAGGTTCAGTTGTTCTTTTGGAAGTAAGAACAACCTTTCATCATCAGATAATGTCCACCTAGAAGGGTCGGGTGTTCCAGGACCAAATGGAGATGTCAACAATAAATACACAGTGAGTAATTTCAAGTTTCAAGGAAAATGTTATTTCGTACGGTTGAACTGGGTGAATATTAGTTCTCAATAAAGGTAGATATCACTCCGCTGTACGCGGATAAAGATAGAAGCAAATGTATTAATTAAAAAAAATTGTGTGATGCCTGGGTTATTGAGAAGTATGCTCTGATTGGTTGGTGTCTTAACAAATCCAATCAGAATTTGTGGCGTGTCGTGGCCAAGCATGGTTAAGAGCACTGGACTCAAGCTCTGGTGTTTCTGATCAGCAGAGTGTGGGTCCGAGTCCCAGTCATGGCACTCGTGTCCTTGAGCAAGATACTTTACCATAATTGCTTTGTCCTTCAGATGGGACATTAAGCCGTAGGTCCCGTGTACTGGGATTGGTAGTGCACGTAAAAGAACCCAGCTACCTTATCATGAAAGAGTAGAGGGGTTAACCCCAGTGTTTCTGGTTCACATAGCAAGCACCCTTGTTTACAGGTTTCCACAGGCTTGCGAGTTACAGTGAAGAAGTTCACTTATGAGGCATCCTTGGTAAAATTACCAGAAATATCTAATATTAATATTAAAACAAAAGTTAAAGGTGAAGCTTGATAATCTTTTAGCTGTATCGAATGCTGTATAATTCTTCTTCTTTCTCTTTGAATGTTCCTGTTGTAGTTCTTGCGCCCAAGTTCCGATGTGAAACTCTTGGGGGAGATGATGTATGGTTCAGTAGCCATGTCGTATCGAGGGTCATCGGTCAAAGTTCACACCATCAAATCGCCCTCTGAGCTCATGCTATCTCAAGTGTTTGTGCTACGACCAAAGGAAAATGTGTAAGTATTCTGCTGAGCTGAAAAATAGTATGAGGCAAATACTGGCCGGGAACCACTTGACAAACTATGCATGAATGGGTTGTTAGCTGGTGGACCGTTGCTTCCAAGCTAGACTCTTCAGCGCTAAGCAAGTTTGTATGCTTAGCAGAAATGTGGTCTTGATACTGCACACTTGGCCACAGTGTTGCCTCACCTGCATTACTCTTAAGCATAATCAAATTATACCAACTATTTAGGTTGAAAATGCAACAAATAGTTAATGGCCTGACGTGTCCAACCTAGCAGAGTCTTTCTTGAAGGTGAAATAATAACACAACATACATTGACAGATATACTGGTGTAACAGAGGCAGTCAAGTGGAAAGAGATGAAGAGAGAGAGGGGCAGAAAGTGCACAGAAAAAGCAAGGGATGGACAATGAAGAGTATGACATAGGGTGTGGCGTTGGAGGGAAGGGGCTGGTTTGATCACAAGATGTTGAAAACACAAAGATCAAAATCAAAGGTTGGAAGAATGAGAAAAAGTATTTAATCAGAAAATGAGGCGGACTAAAAAGGAGGAGATATGTGGGAAAAAGGGGAAGGCATAGACAAAAAGTTATTAGTCCTTTTTCTTCTTGGATGTTTAGACCATGGGGTTGGATGGTCTGGAGACGCCTTATCCACAGTTTCTCCCTAATCAGACGAACTGTCTCTCTGTTTAACTATTTAGGTTATTAGGTGTGTTTTACTAACGGCTCATTTCATCCCAAGTCAAAAATTCATCATGTTTTTATTTTTTTTTCTCTTCACAGCGATCAAGAAAAGGATAATATAAGTCTTGCTGCAGTGGACATGATGGCCCCACGTAATAAACCCTCCGAGTCTATTGGTAAGGATAAACCTGTTCTTATTTTGAACTTTCTCAGAGATTTGTTTCTTAAACTCTCAAAGCAGGAACCTCTGAGACGGAAGCATGTCTGGAGATAATGGGTACAAAGGTTCACTTGTAGATAATCAATAACTTTCAAATCTTTAGGCTTGTTGCTTTCTCCAAGTTTAAAGATTTTGAAATGGAAATAGTTCTCAGTACAACATAATCAATACTTCATCAATAACTTTGAAACCTTAAGCATATTGCAAAGATAACTTGAAGAGCAAAGTAAAAGCGAGTATGATACTGAGCGCTTTGAGACACCCATCAGGAGTATAAAGCGCTATAAGAACTACGTATTATTGTTATTAATCTTACAGCCCATAGTCTACCAGTAGCTGTCCCTCCTGCTGCATCCTACATCACTCTAGATGATGACAGTGGAGTAGCTTCAAGTAAGTCTGCTTTCTCTCATCCATTCTTGATGGCCATCTTATCAAAGCTCGTCATGTGATTGGAAAAAGGGCATTAAGCTTGTCATGTGATTGGAAAAAGGGCATTAAGCTCTCCGCCCTTCTTCCGGGCACTCAAAGTACATTTTCCAGTAGCAAAAGGTCATAAGCAATAAAATGTCTCATGACAAACAAACGAAACATTTCTGTGACATGTTTGTTTGTTAGAATTAACCTGAAGACAAGTTTTCCCAATCCCATGCAGAATTTAACCTTCTTATAGTAACTTTGAACAGCAGAAAACTGATCGCGCTTAGTTGTTTTGAAGCGCATTTTTGACTCATTACTTGCTTATGCCCTTTCTGCGGTAACCTTTCGATACGTCCTTCCGTGCACATGACGAGCTATCACGACAGTTTGGCCCTCGTAAGGCTGCTTACCACAGAGTTCTGTGCTTAGCAGCCAATAGAATTGGTAAGCAGTGCCACGTGATTGGGTTTGACGTTGATCACTGAGATGTCGGCCTTCTTTAGTTGTGATTTACTCTTCAGTCACTCTGATCACTTGATGCATCAGCTTAAAGAGGAAAAGTAATTTGCGCTGATAATCCAGGTAGATTAGCTTTATTGACATAAAACCGCATGTCCTGAAAGCTGTTGTTGAATAAGGGATTGCAATGGAGACTGCCAAACAATAAATTGTGCTTGTCGTGGACAAATATATTTGGTCTTTTATTAGAGTTTAAAGGTATTATACAGGATTGTAAAGGTTAAAAAACCCTCTTTTTTTTCTTCATTATTTAAGAATGAAAGCTTGCTGATGATGAAGTTCATACTAGAACCATTTTTGGTGTGTGAAATATTTCCCTCTGAAATGAAGTCATATTTTAGAAAACTGTTTCTGAAAACATAAAAACGCAGCAGCTGATTTCGATTGTTACAACCAAAATTAAGGACAATGTGTTTACATGCTGAAAATTGGTGGGTGTTTCACCATTTTCTCCTGACTAACACGAGGGATTGAGGCCAAATTTTCAGAGGTTTGTTATTTCATGTATGGTTAATCACACACAAAAATAAACACTGTCTGCGACTATTTGTTCAGCTCTACCAATCCTATAATACCTTCGACAATATACTTTTGATTTCTACTTTTCTTACATTTTTCTTGTAATTTTTCTTTTTTGAAACAGTATCATTTATTTGTTACTGACCTTTCAACTTTGACCTCGATACAGGCTCCAGCAGTTTCTTGACCCCATTTCCATCTCCTGGAAGTAGTGTCTCCAGCAACCAATCCAATAGCCTCCATCGGCGGTGGATGCGTAACCAAGTGACCAGCATGGAACACGGAGTCAGACGTAAATCCTCAGAAACTCTCCTAAATGTCGACGAGGTAAATATGCCCCTATTTTTCCCTCCTTAATTATTGTCTTTTCTCCCCCTTTTCATGGTTACCCTCTGTGCATTCACTTATAATTAATCCCCCTTGAACTACATCACTCAAAAAAGAACAGTCAACATTCTCCCTGCCCAGACTCACCCACAAATTTCCACGACTTAAGAGCCTTCATTGTCTCCGGGATTACAAACGCATCATAAACAAAACAGCCGCCATAATGTACAAAGCTACCACTTTCTAAATAGCTACCACTTTCTAAATCATCTCCAGAAATATATTTCAAGCTCACTAGATCTCACAACACCGACACGAAGAAACTTACGCTCTCAGGCAAACCTACGTATTTCCTGCACTGCAAAGAAAGCAGAAGATAAACCTCTCTCTGTAGCAGGTCCGAGAATCCATTCCGATCAGTCCGATGCTCCAACTCAATACACAATTTGAAATCTTCTCCCAAGACCTACTTGTTCACTTAATTCATGCATATGGTCAGTCTTGTTTTTGGGGTCACTCTGATGGTCAGAAAAAGACCGTCTTTTTCTGACCATCAGAGTGAAGTCTCGGTGTGCTTTGTAACCTTTGGAAAATGCGCCTTATATATGTTATTATTATTATTACCTAATATAAGGTCAACTCCTGAGGCACAAGTATGTGAACTTCCTTAAAAAAAAGACTTGTAAAGAATAAATATTTATGTGGAATGTTCTTGTTAATTGCAGCCCATGAACCGAAGACGTCACCCTAAGATCGGTGTAGGTGTGGTCGTCACGCTCTTTGATGAAACTGAGCTGGAAAAAAGAAGACACTTCCAGACGTTCTTCTTCTCTCACTTTACTCTGTTTGAGGGACACTTCTTGAGGATGTCAAGTGCTGTAGAGAAAGCGCTAACCCACCAGCGGAGGATGTTTATCACCCCAATCATGGATGTGAGTCAATCAAATTTTATAAAATTCAAAAGACATTCACAAAAACATGAAAGATCTCATCATGTTTGTTTCTTACAAATTGACATTGTCAAAGACCTCTAGGCTGAATTTCATTTTATTTCATTTCTTTTATTAATTCTGGTTCTGAAGCCAGAATAGCAAACTTAATCACTCCACTAGCAAAGAACCCCATGGAGAGAAGACAAAGAAGGAAGTTTCAGTTTTAGATGTGGGATAGATTTCAAGATGGTGGGAAAACAAGATACAAGAAGGGAGTGCCAAAGTGCAGCAGTACAGGGGAAAAAGCTATCTGATTATCTCACAGCATTGGTCTTTGGAACGGATGAGAAGATGTGGTATAGTGCGTGGTGCGAGTGAAGGAGCGTACAGAAGTGACAACGAGAGAGACACCTTCTGCACACATACCATGAAAGTACCTGTAGAAGAGACTTAGTGAAGAGACAGAGCATCTAACAGAAAGAGGTCCAAGAGATGATGCCAGGGCCAAGTTCGCGCAAGGACCATAGTTCGACGATAGTTGGACTATACTAGTCGACTATTTGGAACCAGCCTACCTGGCATGGTCGCATCGCTGGTTATCAGTAGTCGTTGTCATAGCACAGTGTGGACCAGTTATAAGAAAATGATAACGTACGTTAAGTCGCCGGTCGCGTTGACATGACATGACTAGAGTCGTTCGCACTACAACTTCTGTGCGCATGCTCTATGTACGTCACTAAACAACCACTAGTTAACCATTGGTCCTTGCATGAACTTGGACCAGATCTTGTCCTACCAGAATAATGGCTCACTGTTAAATCCTGTCAAGCAAAGGATAGGTGACATGCTGGAGCATCAGAATGTGGCATTATTCAAGTCTGGTTTAATTACTGTTTGTTTCCTCTCTCCATCCTACAGGCTTTATACGAGTTCCGTTCCTCAGTTTACTCGTTATACTGCGCCCCACGCATACAACGTCCGATCTGGTTGAATATGATGACCTATCAGATGCAGAGAGGTCATCTATGCGAGCATCTTATGCATGAGCTACAAACAGAGCTAGAGATCCACAACAGTAAACAGACCAACTTGTGAGTAGGAGTTGAGATTAATTCAATCCACATTTCATTTCTCATAATTCAAAACCTAGCTGTGCCTAATATCCTGTTGACAAACAAATAATGAGCACATTGATACGCCCCTAGGGGTGTGACAAAGCACGATATCAGAACCCAGTTTCTTTCTCCCTATATTACACGTATTTAGTTTTAGGTTGAACAAAGAAAAATTGACTAGAGTGGGATTTGAACCTGTGACCTCAATTTTGTCACTATCTTTGTTCGTGGGTGCCAGTCAGAAACCATTCAACCTGTAACTGCCGTTTGACAAAGGATCGTTTACCCAAGTTTACGACACAGCCTGGGAAGCGGCAGGACAACGATCACCTTAAGGGGATGCGATTTTTATTTTTTCAAATGAGATATTGCCTAACATCACAAGGCGGGATGGCCACTTCAAGGTGAAGGCTACACTTAACAGATTCAGGCTGTCAACCCAAATCAACTGTCACCAGGGGCACGTTGCCACCTACTCATGGGGCTGAAACAGGGTTACCCCCTTCACAGTCCGTAAGGATGTAGGCATGGGTATCATCCACTGTAGGAGCCTGGCTGGTAGAGCAGACTGACTACCTTCCCAACTTTTTACAAAGCAATTAAGGTTAAAGGCACAAGTGTCATGACCGAGATTAGAACCCACACTCTGCTGCTGACAACATCAGAGCTTGGGTCTGGTGAACTAGACCGCTTAGCCACCAAATATCGAGTATTAAACCACTAGGGAAACTATCTGGGTAATTTTCAAAGTAAAAATGTAATTTATTGAAACAAACAATTTGTAATGGAACTCTGCATAACTTTGATTCTCTTCATGCCTGTTTTCTTGACAGCTTCTTCAGTCGTCTGTTAACAGCAGTATTAATGCACCATCTTGCCTGGGTACCAACAGTTATGCCCGCTGAGGCAGCACCAAGCCGTGCATACCTGGACAAACACTCCTCAATTCTTGTAAGTCCACTCCGGAATCTCATTTTCTTTTGACTCAGACAGATATTTAAATACTCACAAACTGAAAATGAGTGTGCATTTATGTTAAAGCACATGTGTCACATTGGTAATTGTCAAAGACCAGTATCCACACTTGATGTGACCCAACATAGACGTGAAACAACAAACCTGTGAAAGTTTCAGCTCAATCAGTCATTGAAGTAAAAGGTGGAAAAAACCTTGAATGTTGTCACTGTTTTCAAACATTGAGTTTTGGACTTGGTAAGATCAAAACTAATTGTTTTACTAATTTCTCAAAAACTGTTGCATTCAAGCAAAAATCTTTCAAGGGGTGTATCCTACTATGACTAACATTGTACTTTGTGCAAATCTGTGAACATTTATATTTTTACTCTTACCAATGTTACGCACACCCTTTTATTACAGCTGGATTTGCTCGCCAAGTCGCATCCATACAACCCCCTCTGGGCCCAACTTGGGTAAGCTTTATTTTCAGTCAATTTTTACAAAAAACGTGAGGAATGTTGAGGGAGTAAGATACAGCAATATTTTTGGGGAGTTTTTCATTTAAAAAAAACCCAAAATTTTGAAAACTTTTAAAGTTAAATAGTGCTTATAAAAAAAAAGCTCTCCTCTTTAAGTGTCTGACATAGTTTATTCTCACTATTGTTTGTCATCTTTTGTTCTCGTTTCTCGTTACATAACTTGTTATTCTTCTTTCATCATTTCTGTCTTTGTCCAACCCGCTGTCCTTACGTTTATGTTCTGTTTGTCTTCTAATGATGCCTCCATACTTATTTAATTTTTCTGCCATGTAAAAAACGAAACAGAAATTTTCATGAAGTTTGGAAATGTGAGTTTGAATTAAAAAAAGTTCTAGGTCTTTTTCAGAGGAGTATGTTATTAATTAATCAATTGACGTGAGTTTCGTTTACACCCCTTCCCCCCTCTTACAGGGATATGTTTGGTGCAATCGGGTACCCCTGCAAGGTTGCCAAGACAATCATTGTTGGCCGCCGTGCCGACGTTGTCTGCCGTCTACTCTACATTCTCAGCTATTTCATTCGATGCAGCGAGGTTCATGAAATCCCTGAACAGCGAGAACAGATCTACATGGAGTACGACAACTTTGATTTGCAGTCTCTAGATATTGAAGTGGTACATAAAACAGCTGTTGGGGAACCTCCCATAGATGATAATGGTGGTAGAGAGGTTGCCATTACGAAATCGGAGGGGGGGATGGGGCTGTGTGATTCTGCTGATAGTGGGTTAGAGAGTTCCTTTGAGAGGTTACTAGATTCCAGAGAGGTTGAGGAGGATGAGGCTGATTCAAATACAGAAAGAGAAAAAGAAGAATCAACTGCCACGGAGTCGACAAAAGTCCTTGGAAACTCTCCAGTAGCCACTGAAAGAACCAGAGTTACATCTGGAACAACTGAGAGTATACTGGAGTCAAAGATCGTCTGTGAAAATGGGACTAATGTGGTAGACTCTATGACGAGATCACTCTCTAGCGATCTGGCACCCACTAAGGAGAGACCTCTCTCCGGAAGTCTTTATCCAGATCTTCAGAAGATCCTGTTAGAGACCTCAAATACAAACGGACAAAAGGCTAATGGTGGGTTACTTAAAGCTGAACCTGAACAACCGGAAGACCTCATCCCAGTGCCTTTTATTTATCTCAAGGATGTTAAGCTTGCCTGTCCTCGGCGTGAGTGCGTCGCTGCTGTTGGTACGAGTACAGAATTAGATTTTCAAGATGTAGGGGTTGGACAGATTCCAGTGATATACCCCAGGACATTCCATGAGCTCTCACTGGATTCTAGGGTGGAATATGCGGTTCCTGTTGGGCGGAGAAGTGTCGGTGTCGAGGAGTCTACACACCATGGTCATCTAGATTCATCGACAAATACAAATAAAGAGGACTTTATACTGTTTAAGAGTGGCCCAGGCCACGACAGACCTGCAACAGCTCTACCGACAACTCCTCCAATTACAAAGCAGTCTTCAAATGAAAAAACCTCACCAACCATCATTCAGGAACCAACAGATGCAAGGGTCTCCACTTGTTCAGGTTCTACAACCCCGAGTGACTCCAGTGTGGATATTGATGTCTCTTCGGTAGATCATTTTGAAACTGTTATAACTCAAGACCCATCGTCCCCTTCCCTGCGTCGACACAAACGATTTCCCTTAACCAGCCCCCTCGCGCGCGCCCACCAAGAAGCCTTGATGGCCCAGATCAGGAAAGATGCCAAATCTGCTGTGGTTGAGATGAAAAAGCCAACTGATAAAATTCCCCCAGAATTGGAAGATCAGAAAGAATCTGCAACAGATACAGATAGCCTACACGCAGCCAACAGAGGGCAGCAGACGACTCCAGTTAGGCGCCAGACAAGCCAAGAGAAGTGCAGGACTTATATGAGATGTTTCTCCACTGGTTCGAGTGTGTCGTCGGGCTACAGTGATCGAACTCTGATAGATCATGAAGAACTCCCAATGGCATTGTAAGTATTAAAAAAGTCTTAATGAAGAGTAATGCATGACATTCTGATGTCTGACATGTGCACAGTACATCTTTGGAACTAATGTTATCCCTAACTCCAATAAATCCTCCATAATCCATAAACACTGTTAATATCTCCATAATTGTGGCAAGCGGTTTAGTTCATCAGACTCAAGTTTTAGTGGCTAAGTCATTAGGGTGTGGGTTCGAATTCACTTTTCTTCACCAAGGGGTATAAATGGGTACCTGTTATGGCAGAGATGGTTCTTGGTGATGGTTTAAGCTTGGTTTGCTACACTTGGCAGCACAGGTTGTATACTCCCAAGGGAGCTGAGATGGTTTGAGGAATAAAATAAATGGCCCAGTGACCAGAGGGATAATAAGCATCACTAAGTGACATATTTGAGCGACAAATTTGTCCTTGGTATGTCTTGGCCGAGCGGTTAAGAGCACCGGACTCAAGCTTTGGTGTTTCTGGTCAGCAGAATATGGGTTGGAGTCTCAGTCGTGGCACCGAGATATTCACCATAATTGCTTTGTCCTTCAGATGAGACATTAAGCCGTAGGTCCCGTGTACTGGGATTGGTAGTGTACGTAAAAGAACCCAGCTACCTTATCATGAAAGAGTAGAGGGGTTAATCCTGGTTTTTCTGGTTCACATTGCAAGCACCCTTGTTTACAGGTTTCCACAGGCTTGCGAGCTACAGTGATTAAGTTCACTTATGAGGCATCCTTGGTTTCTTTACCAGAAATGAATAATAATTCGTCACTTTCACATGTGAACTTTCTCCTTTAGCACTGAACCAGTTACTCCAGAAACAGACGCTGGAGAGACCTACGTAGACAACTTTGGCCGATCTCTATTGGGCGGATACTCACAGACTTATATTCCAGACATGGCTCTCCATGGAGTACCTGAACTAGACAAAAAACAAGTGCTGTCAGACCTGGTCTTAGCTTCACAGGTAAGTTAAGAGGTTGGTCTTAAAGATGTCCTTCTACAGTACACCCTTGAGATGCTAGGGTTGGGACGTTTAACCGGTAAACCATAAACAAGTTTTGAAATCTGTTTCCAAATTTCCTTAAATGAAGTTTCAAAAAATGAGACCTGTTTTTTCTTCAAAATATTAGCCCCAAACACTATCCAGGGAGAATGATTGGCATCCCTGTTGTTTGTGGAATGTATCTGATCTTAATCCCTACAATTTGTTATATATTTTGCCTTGTACACCACGCAACTATGGTTTTGTGACTGTAAAGACTGGGTTACAGTGTTCTATTTTTAAACCTTGAAAGTGTGTTGACATCTGCTCCTTTCACCGATGTGGGATTGAAATATGTAGAAATGGTTATACGGAGGTAAGTTCCGTTAACAAAACAAACATAAATGCAAAACTCTATGAAATGCACAGAAAAGAAAATACACAGGAAAGATGTTCCAGTCAAGACTCAAGAACATACTCTCACTTTGTTCTCTCTTAGATACTCTAGTTCCTTTTGAATCGGTCCTCTCTAAATCATAACTGTTAAGACATTCACATGTAAACTGTTGTCCTATTTTTTTAATTATTCTAGAACTCGGTCCTTGATGAAGCCATTTCAGAAGCAGTCTGCATTGTTGCAGACACTGACAAATGGACTGTAGACCTTCTATCCAGCGAGAGGACCAGCTCATCCTCAGACAAACCTCTAGCCCTTGAAGTTTCTGTTGCCGTTTGTATACACGACTTGATGGAGTCGGTCCGTCAGATGTGCCATCTCAGGATGCCTTCAGATTTTGTAAGTTGCCATAATTCCTAGACTTCCTTCCTTTGTTCTGTCCCATATTGTTGTCAACGTTCTGATGGCAATTGTCACACAGAACCTCCATTTGTCTCGGTCTTTTGCTGCCCTAAGAAAATGTCCCCAATTAAGTGATTCCTTGATGTTATCTGCCCACATTTTCCGCTGCCTTTCCCTTCTGCGGGTACCATCTGCTCCGCCCTCCAGGAATGTGTTTGTGAGACACCCCTTCCATCTGACCACGCGACCAAACCAGACCAGTTTCCTCTTTTTGATGACTGTGAGCAATCTCCAAGACTTCTCCTTCGCAAATTAAAATTTTTGAATAATTCAAAGTGCTCACTGGTAGTTTAGTTATTGAGAAATAACTGTAAGTGCATTTTGATTTTGTGCAAAATTTAAAACAAGGTTTTTGAGTGACAATTTTTTGAAAAAATTCTTCTTGCTTTCCTTATTGTAGTGTCTTATGCACCTGGAAGACCAACTCCAAGAAGTGTACTTTAAGAGCAACGCCCTAGCAGCCTATCTGGAGAAGAACCCTCGTGCTGGACCAAAAGAGATGACGGCCATCTTGGGTTTTGAGCCGTCTGATCTACCCCTCCTTCTAAGTGTCCTGAGCGTCCACTCCCCAAATGTCATCAAGAACGTGTTATGGGAAACACTTGAGAAGAGATAAAGATGATTGGAACAGAAGTCTAGAATGGGTGGGGGTCGGGGGAGCAACACCAGTAGGAACGTGTTGTGAGAAACCAGTGCCAAAAAACGTTGTATTTGGATTTTGAAAAGGTGTCAAATCTTGCATGAAAATGCTCTGTGCAATGTAAGTTCTGGTTAGGACTGAACACAGCAAATTAAAGATATCCTAGGGGAGAACCCAAGGATGGGTGGGTAGGGAAGTTGGTGGCACCAGGAGAACTTTACTAGAAACCTAAGAGAAAAAATGAAGTAGGCTAGGACAGAACCCAAGGATGGTGGTTACACCACGAGTATCGTGTTACAAGACTCAAAGAAGGAGCAATAAAGATGTCTTGAACATAGTCCAAGGTTGATTCTCAAGGATGTGACAGATGTGTCATCCAGGCGTGTCGTGGCCGAGCGGTTAAGAGCACCGAACTCAAGCTCTGGTGTTTCTGTTCAGCAGAGTGTGGGTTCGAGTCCCGGTCGTGACACTTGTGTCCCTGAGCATGACACTTAACTATAATTGCTTCTCTCCACCCAGGGGTAAAATGGGTACCTGTGAGGGCAGAGATGGTTCTTGTGATTGATTTAGCTTAGTAGCGCATATATTGCAGCACAGGCTGTATACTCCCCAGGGAGCTGAGATGGTTTAAGGAATGAAATAAATGGCCCAGTGACCAGGGGTAATAATGTTCGAAGCGCTTTGAGACGCCCTTGGGTGTGAAAAAGCGCGATATAAATCCATATTATTATTCTGTCTATCTTCACAGTGTCCACTAAAGGTGGCATAAGAAGGAAGATTGAGTAGAAGGGGAAAATACAAGAGGATATAGATGATCATGTTTTGGGTAGATTAAAGATCTTCATGAGATTGGATGAATGTGAAGATTCCTACAAAATTACTTATTCTAGACTTGGAACCTCTCAGATGTTACAATTCAGGAGGTTTACTGACTCTGTGCATCACCAGAAAGACAAAACTACAGGTTTGGACACAATGTGGACTATTTCTCTCTCCCTTTAGTGATTGCCCTTATTTCTTTCCAAGGAAAGTTATAGGCTTCAAGAAAATCCTGCATTATCAGGAGAAATCATATGCCTGCTTCAGAGTTGTAAATGTAACCAATATAAATTGGAAGGTGTTTTGATAAATTTATAATTATGTCATGTGTACAGATAATAATATTAAGTATTCAATAGTATTTACTTCTGCCTATACCTCAAGAGCTAACAGACCGCGCAAGGCTCCCGGGTATTTAAACAATCTTGGGCACTGTAACAGGTTCTAATGTTCAAATATCCGCGGGACTTGCACAGTCTATTTCTGATGCCAGAATCGCAAACACACACTGTGGAACTTCCAAATAATAGAGAGTATTACATGCATGTTGAAATGCACCAAAGAAAAGATAAACATTTTTACAAATAATTAAAGAGGTTTGTCACACACAGCTTGGTTTCACGCTCTGTAATCCATGTCTGGCCTAAATGGATGTGTTAATCTGGAGGAATGGAATGTTGTGATGCTCTTAAATGAGTCTTAAGTTACTCAGAAAATTATGCTGCAATCTATTGTAAAATTGTAAGTCAGTTGTAAATATAATTATCACTGAAATTATTTATATCATGAGGAATGAATGTAAAGATTTCTGCTGTAACCTGTACAGTTTGTTTAAATTTGGTGAGATTAAGCATTCATATTAATTTATGAGAGTAATTTTCTTGAACAACTAAAAAGCATTTTGAGTTTCGTGGGAAACTCTTGATTAATGGTGTTTACTAGCCCAAGTGTAATTTACCTGTAATTCCTAAATTATTCTTTCCTTTTTTTTAAACATTTGCGTGAGATATTATCAATTAAGTAGAATACTCGAACACAGCTGGCTGAATGTTCATGAAAAACGATTATTTATGTTTGTATATTTGTAAAAAAAGGCACTCATTTTCCAGTAGAGACAGTCCTCATGAAAGTGGGGACAAACTACAAGTCTCTAATCTCACATGTCAATTTATTTAATACTCTTTCAGAGCAAACTTTGAAACATGATGCCATCAGACTCTTTAAAAAGTTGAGTCTGTAAATTCCAGAGAGGAATTTTTGTATCAGTCAAAAGGTCAAACTCAATGCCGTTTTATTGGTTATCATCAGAACTCAGCAATGAACTGAAAAAAAATGCACTTACAATATTTTTCAAATGTGACGACATCAAACGTTTTTGGATTTTTACTAAAATTACACCTGAAGAGTATCAAACACAGTGGATTTTTCCACTGTTTTAATTTGAGGTTAATCTTGTTTAGCTATAGCCCATGAGAAAGCTACACAATTAGCTTCGGACAGAGGTGTCTTTTCCTTTAAGACCAACTGACAAGGACATGTTAACTCGGAAGAACTTGACCTCTCTTCTGGAAAGACAAGAACATCTGCAAGCTACAAAACTATATCACAACATTTTTGTTTACGCACCATGGAATTTTGATTGACTTTAAACATGTGTCTTAAAACAGTTTTTTTTTTTTTACTAAGAGCATTCAAAGGATGGAAAGAGTGTAAAATGATGGGTTTCTTTTTGTATTAAACATGAAATCAAAGAAGTAATTTAACAAAGGATATATGGAAATGAAGTTGCCTGTAATTATAGGCATTAAAATAATAATCAATAAATTATTGATACAACATATGGATTTTGTTTGTGTGGTTTCATTGTGTAGTTAATAATTCCATAATTCAAATTTTTAATGCGCTATTCCATCAAGATCATAGCACTGATAGAAGTGAGTCTTAAGAGTAAGATATAAACTAACAGATCCCATTATGACAGGAGGCAGAATGTTCCAAATCATTAGTCCAGCTACACTGAATGCTTTTTGACACAGAACTTGCACGGGGAACATTCAAGTGAGTGACATCATTTCATTTATTCTAGTTATGAAGCCAAGGACTCTCAGAAAAGCAACTTAATCACTGCACTAGCCAAGAACCCCATGAAGTAAGTTTCAGTTTTAGATGTGGGAAGAAAACCCCAGAGAGTAATTCCAGGGAAAACCCACGCAATCAAGTAGGGACTGAAAACCCAATCCACATTGTGACCCCAGCGGGATTGGAACCAGAGTCCTAGAGGTGGAAGGTGAGGAAAGATACCTCTACACCAAACTGACCATCAGGTGTGGAGTGCAGTATGACAGTAAATTGGAAATATCTAGGAGTTGTTTTGTTCAAGCATTTACAAATAAAACGGGAACGCTTAAACGAATCTGTTCTCTAACCATTAGCCAATGAAGTTCCTGAGTGACAGGGTAATATGTTCCCTCAAGGGTGTGGAACGAACCAAAAAAGCTGCACTATTTTGTAATCTTTTAATTCTGTCCAATTCATAACACTCAGAACCAAATAACAGAACATAGTTCACATTTTTTAAGTCCTTTTAAAATAACATTTCATATGGTATGAACATCTTTTACACAGAGTTAGTAAGTTTAGAAAAGTTTGAACTCTCCACACACGTACATACAAAATAAAATAAGAACCCAAGGCAAATATTTGTAATTCAAAGTTAATTTTTTCATCAACTAATTTATTGTGCATGAAATATACCAATCCATGACCAGAAAACATTAATTTTTCACTTTTTAAAATGGTCATAAAATGCTGTACAAGGGTCGAAGTTCAAAGGTTATTAATCACTCTGCCATTTGTTGTAAGACTAGGTGTTAGTAAGAACTATGGCCAATTGGCCAATAGACTGTGCAAGTCTCGCGTGCATTCGAACTTCCGGGACCATAGTGGTCCCAACCATATGGAGTTTTACGTGGGCGAGATTTTGTTTCGTCAATTATTTTAGTTTAACGTAGTTTATGACCTAGAAAATTATATATGTTGTTGGGAATGTAATACTAAGTGATAAAAAATATGAAAGTAAAACCAATTCAACAATATAACGACGAAAACCCGATAATTTAACTTGACCTCAGCTTCCGGTTATTGCAAAAAAATAAGAATTTTGTGCTCGCCTCTGATCATAAAACTTATGTAAACGCTTGTTTTGGATGCGCGATTATAATTGCCAGATACTTTTATTGCAACGTGAAGCCTTTTCGTTGCTGTCTATGGTTGTTGAGGCGTGAACATCCTCTTTAAACTGCGACACGGGTCAATTTAAAACCCGTTTAACCATCACGAATCCGCGTAAGGGGTTTCTAAAAAGTTAACATCAAAGAAGCATCCTTGTCCCAGAGTTTTATTTTTTTTTCAATTATAATTAACACACTTTTGTGTTTTATTTTCAGAAGCTAAAACTAATTTCATAAAATTGTAAATGATTTATTTTTGTTGTTCAGATTTTGTCGTGAGATATAATTTAAAACAAAGATTTGATTTCAGAAATAAAAATGTTCTTCGTTTGACGTGTTTTCTCGTTCGGATACGCGCGAGCCTTGCACAGTCTATTGGAATTGCAACTAAACGGAGAATAACTGCTTAACAATTTGCTAAGCATAAATTTGCAGAGATCCAGGCATGAACAATACACATATGGAGCTTTGGCTGGTAAAACATTTCTGCTCAAAACAAACGGCGCAAAGTAAGTTTGTAATGAAAATTTGGTAATTTCTCAAAACGACTTCAGCTGGAGGTCAAGGTTACATTTGCTTCATCAATCTACCTGTTTTAAAGTTGAAAAGTTCTTACATAAGAGTCTGATGAAATGAGGGGAAAATTTTAGACCCATAATGCCACAGCGCTTGAAAGAACCGATATTGTAAAACCACTGCAAACTAGGTTTTTTAAAGGCATTTTGTCCCTGAAACCAAATCTCTTTGCATAAAAAGATGACTAGTGAACAAAATGTGAGTACGATTGTGCAGTAAAATTATTTAAACTAGTTGTTTGAAATTTAGCCCAGGTAAGCAGGTGAGGTACCAAACACAGAGGTTGCCCCGGTCAAAGGTTAAAGGTTAACACCTACTGCGGGTGGTCTGTGAATAATAGTTCTACAATCTAAGTAACAGCTATAATATTTACATAAACTTGCTGAACGCCAATCACTCGCTGAACGCCAATCATTCAAATAGACTATAATTTATAAATCAATACAAAATTCAAAATGATAATAAATCATGTAGCATTTAAATTCTGATTAACTTCACTGGAGAAGATTCTATTCAGAGGTTTTTAGGAAGGTGGAGGCTGACCAAGACATTTTGAAAATGACTTGACTGAATTGTTCCAAATAAAGTAATAACACCTAAAACAGAGCTTTGATTCTGTCACTTTCCACGTTTTGAATAACTCCCAATACATTTGTCATATTAAATGTATTATACAGGATTGTTAAGGAATCATTGTTTAAGTTTAGTCTTAAAGCTGACTGATTATGAAGTTCGTCCTTAAACCATTTTTTTTCTGTGAAATATTTCTCTCTGAAATGAAAAAACTGTTTCTGAAAACCTCAAAAACCGCAACAGCTGATTTCGGATGTTACAACCAAAATTAAGGACAATGTGTTTACATGCTGAAAACTGTGCATGGTTTCTCCTGACTAACACAACAGATTGAGCCCAAATTTGTACAGGTTTCTTATTTCATATTTATGGTTGATCACACAAAATAGGAACACAGTCTGTGACTGCAATGTCTTTTGTCAGCTCTTCCAATCCTGTAATATACCTTTCACCAAGGAGGTACGACCATTGTTGGCACTTTGCAGACAATTTTGCAACTAAACTCGAAATAACACGCTATTAGTACTATTAGTACTTTTCTGCAATGCTTCTCTCATCTCAAACATTAATCTTAAGGCTAATTATTCCACACTAACAAACAAATTAAAACAAAATTGGGGAAGAATAATGCACAATGCATCTTTATTTTAAATTTAAATAACAGAAAACCAAGTGACAGACGAAAGCACCATCTCTACTCTTTGAACTGTTCCAAGAAGGATTTCAAGGCAATCTAAAATAAAACAATCAAGATCACCCCCCAAACCCCCCCCCCCCCCCCCCCCCCCCCCAATTAATAATAATAAATAAATAATAAAAATATTAAATACAGAAAAATAATAAACTAATACTTTAAAATCTCCATTTCCTTGACATGCTGTATTTGTATACTGGAAGTATATGATGAATTTGGAAAGAATTGAAATATTATTTGTATCTGTGTTACGAGTCAGTGCATAATATTCACAAGGGGGATGGATGCCTGCATTTTGAAATACATTTTTACCCTTAATGATATTGACCCTCAAGCAAACTTTGCAATATTGGCCCTCATGAAGTAGGTTTCATGTGGAAACTCTGTGACATTGGCCCTTATGTAATATCCATGATATATTATTAGGCTTCATGTGAAAATTGTGTGATATTGGCCCTCTTGTCATATCTGAGATATTAGACCTCAAAGTGAAAACTTTGTGATATTGGCCCTCATGTCATACCTGTGATATTAGACCTCATTTGAAACCTTTGTGATATTAGACCTCATTTGAAACCTTTGTGATACTGGGCTTCATGAGAAAACTTTGTGATATTGGCCTTCATGTCATATCTGTGATATTAGACCTCATGTGAAATTTTGGCCCTCCATGCAATGTAAAACTACATCGGCCATGGAGAAAGCTCTAGAGCCTGCAAGCTTAGAAATTCTAGGACTATTACCCCCAAACCAACCATATAGTAAGCTTTTACCAATACATGACCCCAGCTAGTAATGTTGTTGGTAGGGTGGTTACTGATGTCATGAATTATTCTAAAATATGAAACCTATTCTACTATAATAAACCCTCAGAATATAATCTATAAATAGGCAGAGGGGACAAATATGTGATTCTATTCTTGAGTAATACAATTACTTCAACATATCAAGGCTGGGGTATTAAGTTGGTACCAGTGTCGTTGGCTAAATCTTTAGATAACTTTTGGTTTTACAAAAGTTTAATGCAATCTTTTGAGTAGCAAAAAATAACATCAACGAGATGTTTTTTTACACTGCTTACTGAAATGTTTGTATCAATCATTTTGGAAATATTAATCTTCCATCATATTGTCAAGAAATGTGATTCCTGTTTATCGAACCTTGGTCTACTTATGAGAGATGGATTTGAATTGCTTGACCCAAGTACACTTGGATTCCGTTAATTACGTCCTATATTTTGTTTGTCTGCGTTCTCGTTGCACCAATTTATGTGAAGGTAAGGCCAGCATCGCTGTAGGTCTTGTAAATTTTCTCGATGGAGTTGACATAGGCAGCCGTTCGTAGGTCCAGGGCTAGATTATACTTCATGGCAGTTTTCATGATTTGCTGGAGAAAGCGAGGAGTGACAGAAAAATTTCATAGCATGAATAGCGCCCTCACCAATTTAAAGCCCTCTAGTGTTTTAAAAGAGAGGAGTCTACTCTTTGAAAGCAACACTTTCTACTAACCATGGAGGTACATTAGCTGTGTTTAAAATGACCATCTCTAGCACTGGGAAACAATGCCCTCTACTGACTGAACAAAACTACATATTTCCATAAAGTTTTTAAAGATAACATTATTTTTGATAATTTTTACTGAATAGTATACAATATAAGTTTGGTTTCATAGAGTTAATAGAGCAGTACAAGAATTAGCTTTACTGACAAGCAAGTCAGGCTTGTTGGAAAGGGGAAGAGGGGGAAGGATGTTAAACCACACTAGTTTTTGTTTAGATAAAGGCGAGCCCAGCATCGGCATACGTGAAGAAGATTTTCTCTATGGATTTAACGTAGGCAGCTGAGCGAAGATCCAAGCCAAGATTGTATTTGCGAGATGTGTCCATTATTTGCTGATGGAGGAAAACAAAAGAGATACGGCTGCTCGTTTTTATTTCTTTCTCTCTCTCTCTCAGTTCAACAAAAGATTTTAACGTAATTTTTTTAAAGGTGAGCTAGAAATGAGAAAATTATGTTTCGGTTTGGAGAGCATGTCGTGAAATGCCAACTTCTCTTTTGAAGTGATTTTTCCTCACACCATGAATTTGAAATTGCGATTGAAATTAAAAACTGAAATGAGCTGTTCTGTTATTTTCAAAATGATTGTGATAAAAATGCTGTACACAAATTATGAAGAAAGATTCAGAGCTATGAATCAGATAGGAAATAACTCAAATTTGTAATCAGTCAGATTTCTTTTTTTTTTGGCGGATGAAATCAGCTGAAAAAGGCTTTGGACTGACCAGTTTACATGCTGGCTGCAGGATTCTAAACAGCTGTGTGTTGTAATGGCTTGGAAGGGGTGGGCAGGATTACATGTAGGGCGTAGAAGGAAGAAGAGAAAATAGCTGAAGGATTGGAGCAATGGCCAGAACTCTTAGCAGCTAAAGAGCTCAGCCTTGGCCAAAACAAACAAATTCAAACACGTTTCTTGAAAAGGAAAGAGCAGAAGAAATACTATGAAAAGGAAAAATTGTTTGATGATTCACATTCGCCACAAACATCACTGTTGTCATGACAACATATTTCATGTAGTATCGCTATGGCAACACAAACACTGTACATCGATACACATGATGAAACACTGAGCTAGCATGCATCAGCAGTCAGTAGCAATTTGTGGGACCCGCCACCTAAAAAAATGAAATTATACGGCGACACAACTTTTACAACGAGAGTGTAACTGCTTCGGTTACACCCCAATTAATGTAACAGTGCGTTATACTAGCTCACAAAACAACTGTCATCTTCCATCAAGAGAATGGCTATAATTAGGGTTTAGTCTTTTTTCCTGCGAGTCAAGAATAACGATCTTGAAATTAGAGTGGGGTTGGTGTCGGATCAATGAATGTCAACTGAAATGGAAGTTTGGTTGTTAATTTGGTTGGTCATTATTATGACATGAACACCTGAAATGATAAAACAATGACAAGACGAGACAATAAGCAATGTTATATAACCCACAAAAGCTGAAAAGCTGATGCAAAGCAATTTAGTGGGAGAAGGTAAGCTTCGTGCTTTATTTTTACAGTTGTGGCAATTTTGCTTTTGCAGGCAGGGGGGCACCACTCATGAACAGAACACAGGAACAAACATTATGTTTTGATACAGGCTTGGAATTTCATCTTCGAGAAGGCAAGACCATTTTCATTTTGCAAACAGCAATTACATTGTAAAATTTTAACCGTGGGAAACTTTTTGAAAAAGCACCAGGGCCAAAACTAGCGCCACCGAGGCCATAGCCTCCGTGTAATTCCAGACCCGTTATTGAAACAGAATATAAAGGCACTTCTTGGCCATTTGTACTTTTTTTATGAGACATATCCTTGAGAACAGAATGAGAAGTCAAAACTCAAAACCATGAATGCCCGATGAAGAAGCTCAAGTTCTACTTACCCTAGCTGAGCGCTCCATGGTGTACGCTAACCCGCTGTGGACAATATCCTTTTCACTTGCACCAGCAATGCGATCTGAAAACTTCTCTGAAGGTATGATTGGGATGCGGCCTCCGTGTTTGCCAAATTTCCTTTCCAAACTTTCCTGTACACTCTCTGTGTAGTGTTTGGTGGAGAGGAGAGAATGACATTTGGTAAGATTGGTATAAGATTAAACTGTATTGAGAAACCGCCTAGGGTTTTACATTGTGATTTGGAATGACCTGTGCAATAAAAATAAACTGTATTGAGAAACCGCATGGGGTTCTACACTGATTTGGACTAGCCTGTGCAAGTCTTGCGTGAAAACAACTCGAACGAAGACTACACCTTTTACTATGAATTCAAGTCTTCATTTTAAATTTTATTTATACAAATTTCTTGAAAATAAAAATAGTCATTGCAATTTGTTATAAATTTCAATTCGATTTTTACATAAAACAAATAAGTTGTTAAAGTTAACAAAGAAACTAAATTATAACTTGGGCAAGAATGCTTATTTTTTAGAAACCATATTTTGCCAATCACGCCCGAAGTTGTGCAACTATTACATAGGTTTAATGATAACATGAACGGGAAAACAACATTAAGTAATACAGTATTAGAGGGAATGTTTAAAGACATGAATGTGATTGGTAAAATGGTCGCCCCAAAGAACATTGGGTAAAATTCTTAATGGTTTACAAAAAACAGAAAACAGAGGTCACGTCTTATTCTATATGATTTTGTTGTTGATTTGTTTAATTACTTCACGTTCATATATTCAATGGCTACGTGTTACTTTTCCCAACAATATGATATAATTTGTTATAGTCATAAACTACATTAAACCAAACTATTTGACAAAACAGAATCGTGCACATGTTTGAGACCAACCTGGTCCCGGAAGTTTGAATACCAGAACACAATTAACATCACATTTAATATACTTTAAAATACAAATATGCTAAAAGCAAGGGTGTCACTAACGACAAAACAAAAACAACTCAAAACAAAAAAAGAAAAACTCACCAAGCAGGAACTGGTTGGAGTCTCTCTCATATTTGAAAGTAAGGCGGCCATAGCTGACATGGTTCAAGTTTTTAAGCCATTCAAAGAACGACACAGTCACACCACCAGCGTTGATGTACATATCCTAAAGGGAGACGCAGGGTTTGGGTTTAGCAAAACAAAATGGGAAGCCAAACAACGAGACCATGGCTCAATTTCATGGCTCTGCTTACCGCAGAATTCTGCACTTGCAGTCACCATTCTTCCCTTGAAGGGAAAGCAATAGATTGCTGCGCTAGCTGTGTAAGCGAGGAATACCTAGTAACCTGGGCCCAATTTCATAGAGCTGCTTAAGCAGAAAAAATTGCTTACAAATTTTCTGCTAGGCAAAAATAAGCAGGATACCAGTCACAGATTGTATATGTGACATATGGTATTTTGGCTGGAAACCATATTCTGGTAAACATAATTTTGCTGCGCTTACCTACTATAGGGGTTCAGGCAGCTCTATGAAATTGGGCCCTGGAGTATGCACGCGCACAAGCAAAAATTCCCTCACCTGTGAAATATGCTTGACGTAAGCGCGGAATTCCCTGCATCCATAAGCGCGATTTTTTGCTCACGGTAAGCAGAGCCATGAAATTGGACCCTTAACATGGTACAGCCATCTTGATTTTATTTCAAATATGACCAAATTGAGGCCGTGTTCAAACTGTCTTTGGACTTTTGGCTGATAAGCTATGATGGTATCAGCATAAAAGGTTCCAAATGGCTGATGTAGCCACAGCCTGTAAAAGATTTCAACAGTATGATAATGGCTTACACAACATCTTGTCTCCTTGCCAAATAAATGCATGTTACCAAAATGAGGCTGTAAGTGAAAAATAGACTGGTTTCTCTCTCTCGACGAGAAGCAATACTTAATCACAGGTGTGTATAAAGGGTACAAGACAAAGATGGCTACAGCATGATACAGGTCCAAACGACGGCAACAGAATGGCTATGTAGCCCTAGAGTAACTAGGGTTACCAGAGATGCTGGTTCCCCGTTCACTCACCCAGGAGGTGCATGTTTGAGTCTCGCTCATATTTAAATCGCAGCCTGCCAAAGCTGACGTGATTTAAATTCTTAATCCATTCAAAGTACGACACTGAGACACCACCGGCGCTAACGTATAAATCCTGAACACAGTGCGAATGAATGTCAGAACATTTCAGGAACTTTAAAGGGTGTGTACAACATTGGTAAGATTGAAAATATAAATGTTCACAGATTTGCACATAACTTACATGGTTTAAAGATGGTCATGGTGGAAAACTTCCCTTAAAATAGTTTTGCTTGAAGTGCTATAGTTTTTAGGAAATGAGTAAAACAATTAGTCTTTATCACTGGTGATAAAATCCAATGTTTGAAAACAGTGAAAACATATAATGGGGTTTTTCACTGTTTTCTCATGACTCCGAAGACCGATTTAGCTGAAACTTTCACAGGTTTGTTATTTCATGTATATGTTGGGTCACATCAAGTGTGGATACTGGTCTTTGACAAAAATACCAATGTTGTACACACCCTTTTAAGTTCAGAAGGTCACAAATAGTGTCACAATTTCTGTCAGAAATTAATTTTTTGTTGTAGAAAAAGATCAGCATCATACTTTTTAAAGACCCTTGTCATTTGATTGGCGGAACAGGCATCATGTGTCATACTTTATTTTGCCATGTATACTGTTCCGACACTCCAAAATTTAATATAGGAGTCCTATATTGATAAGTATAGGACGCTATGGATGCTTTCATAGATTTTACAATGATTACCTTATGTATTAATTGGGCCCGTGTAAGCTTGCGTGCCAACACGCATATGGCTATGAACGCCAAAAGCTCCAGCCAAGCGATCATAAAACAGCTCCAGCTTTGTCTTTATCTCAGCCGTTTAAAACCTTATTGTTATAATACATTTACAATTGTTCCAAACTTTGTATTATTTATCACTGAAATAAATGATAAATTCTATGACAAAATATCAAATGACAAGGATCTATGTGTGAGGTATATCAAAACAAACATAGGATGCATTTTCAGGCATGTGAGCGGGTCACGGAAAAAAACGCGGAAAATTTTAGCAAGCAAAATCCGTGTCCGGATTTTGGGCCAGCGCTACAGTCTGAATATCAGGCTTTTTACAGCAGCGTGGACGAAACATTAACAGAAACAATATAGGCCACAATTCTTACTTGGTAACAATGTGTTGTTCGTCCTCATTTTCAATATGTTTTTGTGACATTCCACAAGCGCGATGCGTCCATCACACACGTGAAAGATCGTGTGCACTTAGTCTTGGCTCAGGGTGTTGGCTTTTTTAATACAGTTTTTAGTAAAGCACCCTCTCTTGGTGGAACGGGACGACATGGGTAATGGGACATCGCGCTTAATGACAAATGAACAACAACGGCTTTAATCAAAGACTAACGCGGAGCATTTTACCGGGTAAATGGGAAATGGGACATCGCGCTTAATGACAAATGAACAACAACGGCTTTAATCAAAGACTAACGCGGAGCATTTTACCGGGTCTAGCCCCCGACTCACGAGTTGAGATCAAATCGCAATTAAAATGATTCCCGATGCCAGGTTCCCCTTCTATGTGTGAGTGTTGTTCAGTAGAATTACTTGCTGTTTGATGATCGGAAGAAAAAAAACGCGGACCGGCCATTCACGGCAGAGACGGGAAAAAGCGGAGCCTGCAAGAAAAACGAGGAGCCCGCAAGAAAAACGCAGAATGGGAAAATAAAAAAAGAGGATTTCCGCCTACGAGGAGGTCTCACATGCCTGCATTTTATTCATACAATATAGAAGAATATAACCACTCGTTGAAATCCGGACTGTTCCATTTCAACGATATTCTGCTGTATTGTACTCATACGCATCCAATATTTGTATACCAATTATTATTGGAGGTATATATTCTCTACTTACAGGAATAACCAGGATATTTCTTTCTTGTAGGATTTTATCAGCTGCTGGTGTTGTAGGACCATTGGCTCCCTCAGCGATAATCTAACGGGGAAAAACGTAGATACTTAGGAGTACTTATAAATACCCTCACAAGGTGTGGACAAATAAACACTGAATTAACAATTGGTTTCATAGTTTTTCACTTTAAAGTTTATATACAAAAGAGTTAAAAACTGTAAAGATTTTTGTTGGACCTTTGAAAGTCAGATAAGCCATGTCTTGTACACAGGAAATTACAGTATTACATATCTGTTTGAGATGTGTACGACGTTCTTTATATATTTCTTATATCTGTGCTCGTATTAATAATAATAATAATAATAATAACATTTATAAAGTGCTTAATAGTAATACTGGCAACTCTATGCGCATTAACCTTAAATTACAAAGAGATGGGTCTTTAATTGAGATTTGAATGAGTCAGTAGAGGTAGCTTGTTGAATAGTGAGAGGGAGATTGCGTAGAATAGCTTGAAAAAAAACCCCCTTTTTTCCGTTCAGTTAAGGGGGATGGGGGTACTGAAAAAGTGTAAGGTTTGTACGCTTGTGAAAAAGTTGGTAACTGTAAACGACCCCTTACCTATAATACAAACAAGATAAATCTTCTCTTTGTGCTTGTTTCCGAATAAAACAGTTTAAATGTTTAACTGTGTAGCTATTTTTTTTCGCATTTCAATTCTGGTCCAGTAAACATTTTGAGCTACAAGCCCTAAACAATTTGGACACCCAGTTTTAAAATGTTTAGCAAACTTGGACAACCTTTTTACCAAATCCTGGCTGAAACTTTTCTGAGGAGGAAATGAGGGAGGGGCGGGGACTTACTCTGGCTTTTATGTGAGGGGCGTTTCTTCTGGTGATTTGTTTCTCTCCAGCACAGGGTACCAGGATGTCGCATTGCTCGACCAGCAGATCACCCTCAAACGGTGTGGCATCAGGGAATCCAACGATGGTCCCATTTTTCTGTTGAAAGAACAGGGAGAAACAAATATTATTAAAAGAGAACAGAAACATTAAATGCTCGGTCGATTCAATCTGATTACACCACAGTCACAGTCTACGTGTGAAATTTGTCTGCCTAACGTGCAACTCCAAAACAAATACAAATTTGACTACAGTAAAACAGTAAAACTATCAAACATTCAAAATCAAACATTTTCAAGAGCGTGGCGTGTCGTAGCCAAGTAGTCAAGCACACTAGACTCAAGTGGTCAAGCACACTGGACTCAAGCAATCAAGCGCATTGGACTCAAGCAATCAAGCGCATTGGACTCAAGTGGTCAAGCGCACTGGACTCAAGTGGTCAAGCGCACTGGACTCAAGTGGGCAAGCGCACTGGACTCAAGTGGGCAAGCGCACTGGACTCAAGTGGTCAAGCGCACTGGACTCAAGTGGTCAAGCGCACTGGACAGTGTTGTGACTACACTGGTCGGGGCTGATCGGCACTAACCAGTTCTAAAAAATCCCGACCGGCTCTCAAGCAATGTTACGACATTGCCGACCGGTACTTTTTGCTTCTAAATAAGCTTAAAAACTAAGTAATTCTTCTTACGTAACTGAAAACTATCAAAATCAAAAGTGTTGTTAAATTTTGTCCTCGACGATCGATCATTTCTTGTTGTGTCATTTTTATGACTGTTTGATGCAGCGATGTTTCCCCTTTCCATGTTAGCAGAAAAAAATATATTCTCACAGCGTCTGATTGCTGCCGCATCCTTTGAGTAAAGCATTAGAAAAGCCTAGGAACCAGACGATAATAGAACGTATAGCTCTACGTTACCAGTACACGTAGCCAGACTTCCTCCTTTTGATGCATGTGTTTTATTTTTATCTAACTCACCAAGTTGTGAGCACACATGTCGTTCGTTCACGCGGCGGTGTTATTTTTCTTGTCGTTATTGTACGACAGATACCCTCGCTTCACGCCGCTCCGCCATACCAGTTGTTCACAAATCGTTCTCCACTGTTTCTTCATTATTTTTGTCACATTTATGTGTTCACGAGGGAGATATAGACAAGAACATTATTTTCTTACGGAAGTATGAAGAAAGAAAGCGCACATCTCCGAGCAGTGCACAATCCAATAAAAAATAATTTTTTAGTCTGGACCGTACGTGCGTTACTGCGCAAACCACATTGACTTCTACTGGGTACTTGACTCACTGCACATTAGACTTGTTAAAAGTCCATCAATTTTCAAAGGTTTCTGCGTTCAGCGCTCGCACACCAAATGTATCGCGATCTTCTGTCCCCATTTTTCTCACTGGATGTACACAATTCACACGGGTCGACTTTTTGGTTTAAAAAAAAAGAATTTCCGGCAAAAACCGGAGGAATCACATCCCTGGATCATTCTATGTTTTCTTAATACTAACTTACCTTATTAAGTTGCAAGAATTTTACACAACTTACATTTAATAAATAACAAATACTTTATTTGATTAAATTTGACACTCGTCTCATTTCACTTGTCAGCTCCAGATATATGAAGGATATTTAGAATTTGTGAGGTATAAGCAGGCTGGGTATAAGAACTTGATATATTATAGCTCAACATGTGTACTTCTAATTCAGCAAAATACATTGTATGTTGTTAGTGTCTAGAACCCATAAAATATGTATTTTTAAGGGTGTAAAATGTAAACATTTTCGGGGCCACCCCCTTTGGACCCCTGATGAACGCCTCGTGCAAGCGCTCGGTACCTCGCTCCTCTGTGAAAATTAACCGGCTCTTAAAAACTTCTGGTCACAACACTGGCACTGGACTCAAGTGGTCAAGCGCATTGGACTCAAGCGGTCAGGCGCACTGGACTCAAACGATCAAGCACACTGGACTCAAGTGGTCAAGCGCACTGGACTCAAGCAGTCAAGCATACTGGACTCAAGCAATCAAGCGCATTGGACTGAAGTGGTCAAGCGCATTGGACTCAAGTGGTCAAGCGCATTGGACTCAAGTGGTCAAGCGCACTGGACTCAAGTGGTCAAGCGCATTGGACTCAAGTGGTCAAGCGCACTGGACTCAAGCGGTCAAGCACACGGACTCAAGCTCTGGTGTTTCTGATCAGCAGAGTGTGGGTTCGAGTCTCGGTCTTAACACTTGTGCCTTAAGCAAGACACTTAACCATTATTGCAATGTCCTTTGTCCGGCCTTATGTAACAGATCCACCCTCACATTTGTCCCTATTAGTATTTTTTATTATTACAACTATTACTGTTATTAGAGAAAATCATCATTAAGAAATTTTCTCGAACACGAAACATACAAAAACATTTTCATTAATGTTATCTTCAAGACTTTGATCAATGTTGAGGTTTGTGTGATCATACCAGTTTGTATTCCTCTAGCTCCTTGGGGTCAATTCCATTGGAGTTGTAGATACTTCCATCGATCTCCATAATACCAATGCAACGAGCACCATAGCGGTGGAGATAACGCGTTGTATGCAGACCCACATTACCAAAACCCTGAAATGAGAAAAACCAGAATCAAATACATGTGACAAATCTTGCGCAAGGCGTTCCTTCTCAACTCCCTGGAGCTAAAATAATAATATAGTAATAATAATAATGAAATCAATGATCATAAAATCTTTGGCTCAAGAGCTAACACTTTCCTACATAATTCTTTTTGCAACATTTTGCAATATTTATACTTAAAAAATAAAGTAAGTAGGCCTACTTTGAGAAATGGCATAAAACATTAAAAACAATGCATTTTATGAACTTATCAAAATAGCATTTAACATTAAAACCCAGGGGAAGATAAGAACATTACATAAACAAGAAGATGAAAATAGACAAAGACCAACACCTGCAAACATCTTTACAAAGAATATTATGATTTCACCCAAATATTGATAACAAACATTATCTTCAAGCAAACTTGATTCCTCAATTCTGATTAATCGATCCATGGCAACAACAGTGTGATATTAAACCATATTGGACAGTCTATATCGCACCCTGCGTAATACGCTGTTCAAACAGTGATATTAAACCATATTGGACAGTCTATATTGCACCCTGCGTAATACGCTGTTCAAACAGTGTGATATTAAACCATATTGGACAGTCTATATCGCACCCTGCATAATACGCTGTTCAAACAGTGATATTAAACCATATTGGACAGTCTATATTGCACCCTGCGTAATACGCTGTTCAAACAGTGTGATATTAAACCATATTGGACAGTCTATATCGCACCCTGCGTAATACACTGTTCAAACTCCCCATACTACGCAATTTTAAGCTGTGCATCAAGTTTGCTTGAAGATAAATTCATTATCACACGCTCTTTTGTGAAATACGTAAAAATGTAGCATGTCTGTGTCCAATATATCCAACTCGGCAGACGCAGAAGTGCTATACTTTTAAGTATTCCACTCGCGCTTGTGTGATAATTAATAAGGGAATCAATGTGTGACGAAGAGGTTTTAAACTAGTGGTTTAAACCCGACGAGGCCTGGTTCTTGATAATTTTACCTCGACTTCGTCTCAGTAAAATTATCAAGAACCAGGCCTCGGCGGGTTTAAACCACTAGTTTAAAACTGATTCAACACACTTTGATTCCCATTCATAAATATCTTCCCCTTGAAAATATAGACAAAAACCTGGTAAAGTTAAGAACAAATCGGACAGTTTTGCCCCCTCGGTCATCCGCAGCTAGCTAGCTCACTTCGATTCTGCATTAAATTTCTAGACCCATTGCACAACGCGGAATGCGGAAAGATGCGCGCCCTTCAGTTTGGGAGTTAACTCTATGATTCTTGTGTACAGTTTGACTCCCAAAATGGAAGGGCGCGTATCATGTCTGAATGTGCTCGAATTTGGGCAGAAAATCCACAAGACTACAGGGCTCGTAGCTCAAAATCTTTACTGGACCAGACTTTTTTTTACAAGACCAGATTTAAAATGTGGATACAAAAAATTGCTGACACAGTTTAACATGCATTTGACTGCTTTTATATGAACTGTGAACTGAGACAAGTAAGAGAAGAGTATACTTGATTACTCATAGTCATAGAATTAAAAGATAATTTATCAGACCCAAAGTCAACACTTGAACATAATTTGTTTGTGTTATTCAATTGAAATACACAAGACCATCGGACTTGTTATAAGTCATAAGTTTACTGGCCCAACACTAAAATTACTGGCCTTGGGCCTGTGGTGCAGTGTAAAATTCGAGCCCTGAGAGTGATACCATAATTTGTTTAGTCCTAGGGTCATGTCACACAGGGAAATTTTTACGAGCAACTTAGAGGCAACCAACTGCACCGCATGCAAAAGGAGCACTTTGGTCGCACAGGAGTTGTTTTTCTAACGATGTCTTACAACACCCAAGAAAATTATGTGCAAATTGATACGAGAATGCCTGTTCTTCTTGGAGATTGCGTGGAACCGTTTGCCTGTAAATTGCCTCCTGTGACATGGCCCCTAAGTTCAAGGCCAAAAGGTGAACAAGTACCTGAACAATGAATGTCTTATCACCGAAGCCAGGTGTCAGTCCAACAGTACTCATGTAGGAAGCCTCATTAATGAAATTCTCAATACCGTGGTAGATCCCACGGCCTGTGGCCGACACACGGCCATGGATGCCACCCTGTGTGATCGGCTTGCCTGTGATGCAAGCGTGTGCGTTGATGTCCTGGTAGCCTATGGTCATTGCATACGTGTCTGCCATCCAACTCATCTCTCGTTCACCGGAACCCATATCAGGGGCAGGTACATCAATGCCAGGCCCTACAATTCAAATTCAATTCAAATCAATTTTTATTGTCTGCAAAATGGAAATTTGCTTTGTCAAGCATGCTCATAACATCAAATAACATATACAAATTATAGAAGTACAGATAATGCTGATATAATTACAAAATATTGCACTCAGTAGATACCAAAAGTTATATTTACACAGTTTATTTACACAAGAGGACAGATAATGCTGATATAATTCCAAAATATTGCACTCAGTAAATACTAAAAATTGTATTTACACAAGAGGACATACAACAAATTTACTTCATAAAAACATCAAGTTGCAAACCACAAGGGAACCTGACTGGGTAAATTTTGTATACCGTAATCTTCGGAATATAGGCCGCGGCTTATACATTGATTTTGGCCCTTTTAAACACTTCGGCGGCTTATATCCCAGGCGGCTTATACACCGAGCAATAAAACTTGTTTTTAAAAAGATCGTTTGTAAAATATTTCTGCAACGAAACAATTTTGTAAAACGAAAAAAATCCCACCAAAACATGGCCTGTGTGATATAGTGATAGTTTTTACGAAATGTTGTTGAAAATCCCAGCTTATCTTTTGAGCTGAGGAGTCGTCAAACTTGCGCCCACCATGCTTGCTTCGACTTTCGCTGGTGATCGCTTGCGTGTACCGTACTTAATGCCGTGAAGAAGCAGGTGACCAGTGTGGTATCGCCATGCAGTGTTGTTTATTAACGTTGTTGTAACGTTTTCCATAAATGGTTACAAATCTCCGTTCTAACTAGCGTTAGCCATTCAGTAGTTAAGTTGTTCTAGCCATGGTTGTCTTTCTTCATAATTTTCAGAGCACGAACGTACTTCCCACAGGCCGCTTACCATCCCACTGCCATCCCATAGTATTCATCACCTTGACCCCTTGATGTGCTTGCTCTTTGCTATACTTTATTATCAGGGGATGGAGAAACGGCATGTAGCCGTGGGAGCGAGGGTGCAAGGGAAATTCCCTTAGTGAGAAATCACCATGTGTTCAGGAAACGTCTAGTCTCGGTTCCAACACGCTCCAGTTGTGTAGTCACGAAAACCTAACCGCTCTCCTGTAACCGCTACCACACCACGACCAATACGCTCCATTTGTGTAGTCACGAACCAAGACTATGAAACGTCACGTGCACGTGTATAAGAATAAAAAGCGAGGCACTAGCTTCAGAGATCGCGCGCAACGTTCCTTCAATCGTGGAGGTAGAAACCATTAATTAATTGAGTCGGAACTAGTGAAAAAAGGCACATAAAACTGTAAAGACGTTCTGTTGTCATGGAATATGAATATTAAATTCAGTGATTTTACCTCAGCAGTTTATCAAACAGTCAAGTCTTGTTTGTTTATAATTGCTCACTTCCTCCCTGCGGGGTAAAACCGTTTTTCCGCGTTCGAAAAAAATTCACGAATATCGAGATCTCGGCAATATTTACCCCAAAATATATCACCATTCAAAATTTACGAAAAGAAAATAGACCCACTTAACTGCAGACCATTCTCATAAATTATTTCAATAACGATCGATACATGTAACTTCAGTACATTTTTACTTTAATGCAACGCAAGACGCACTTTGTGGCGATGTACAGTGACTGTTGTGCCGTCCGCTAGTCACTGTACATCACCACAAAGGACCGCCAAACACGCACGGCCCCCTGTGTGTGCGGTCATTACTGCGGCTTATACTTCGGGCGGCTTATACACTGACGCATAAATCTTGTTTTGACAAATTCTTGGCATAGCGGCTTATATCGCGGGTGGCCTATATTCCGAAGATTACGGTAATTCCGCTCAATTCAATTTTTCTTTGTTCAACCCCAATTCATAAAAAACGGGTTTGGTTTGTCCAGCAAATCCCAGACTCTAAAATCTTCTACACCCCATGCCTTACCCACCCAAAACAGCAGATCATTAGACCAAGCACATAGAAAATAATAAAATATGCCAAGACACCAAGACACCACTGCTCCCTGCAGCCCGCTTCCACCAGCCCCTCTGCCTGTACCCTCTGACCCCTATACAAGTTACTGACTGTTGTTAACAATATGAATAGAGTGTGGTACACAAGAGTTTAGACAACTACTGGTTCTTCACCAGTAGATACATGTATTTAAACTATTTTTTATCACACTCTATTTTTGTTCCAAGATGAAAAAAAATACACCAAGATCAGAACAAGTACTCCAGGCCTGGAACTAACCAGAGGCCACGGTGGCCATGAACACTGTTGCCCTGATCTTGGCCTTGGCCTTGGTGCCCTTTCATTCAGATTTTGCAGTGGAATTGCCCCTTGCAAAATAAAAATGGCCCTGCCCTCTCAAAGAAGAAATTCCAGGCCTGCTACTCATGTAGTTTTATTTTGACTAGAAAGAAATGGACTGGCAGCTCACCTATAAACCCCTTCTTGGCGAGCTCAATGCAGAATCGTCTTGTGATCTTCTCCAGCTCTCGCTCTGAATATTGCTTAGGGTCGACCTTGATGCCTCCTTTAGCACCACCGAAGGGCACATCTACTACGGCACACTTGTAGGTCATTAGAGATGCTAAGGCTTTGACTTCGTCAGCGTTAACATCAAGACTGTAACGGATACCTGAAGATGTGATAAGTGTGATTAGGATTTTAGTAACAGAAATATCAAATCATCAAATTTAGCTCATGATTTTAAATTTAATTTAGATACATACCCATGTACAGTGAACGATTTCCCTTGAATAGCAGGACAAAATGCTACACAAAATGTCTCAGTTGCGACTCAAAAATCAGAAGTTGCTACTCAATATTAGCATTCAGAGTGTGCAACTCAAGTTCAGCCTAAAATATAATTGCTATGCAAAATTGCTTTCCTTCACATACAATACATAGTGCATATTCATATATCTTTAGACACTTTACAAAAGAAATAGTACAAAGGCAATATATGAAACGGAACAAAACAACAAAATATTCGGTTATGCAAAAAAGGTGAGTTTTAAACAATTTCTTGAGGATGATGAGAGATGGTGCTTCCCTAAAGGTGATGGGAACACCTGCAACACCGAAGTAATTGTCACCACCAGAGCCGCTAGTTTGGGGGACATGTAGCCTGGTGTGATCAGTATGGGATTATAAGGGCATAATCATGAACATTTTGGTTACTGTATAAAACAATGTCACCAGACAGGTATTGAGGAGCCAAATTGTTAGTATATAAGAGCAAGTAACTTGTAGTTAATGCATTGGTAAGCAGGGCCCAATTTTATTGCGTTGCTAACTCTAAGCACACAAAAAAAGGTATGCTAATCTTTCGGTGCTTACTGTATGAAAATGAATGCAAAACAATGCAAATCCATGGTGAACACGAAAGCTGGCTGCGTAATTTTCTCTTGTTTTCCATTACCAGGCTCATTCTATTCTTGCTTCTCTAACGCTGTACTTCTATATTCAATGTCTTTGTAAAGCCAAAGAGTTATAATAAATCTCTTCATCTGATAGCCCAAAGACAAGAATCTACCTATGAGTTCTATTTGTATTTGTCATCGGCCAGCTATATATCTATGTGACACCTTCCTATTTTAGTGTTACACTAGCCTGTGAAATACGCTTTAACACATTTTTCTGCACAAAAATTTGCTTGCCCCTGGCAGCCAATGTAGCCTGGTCAGGTAGGGGGCAATGTTCTCATCTCTGTGTGCACCACATTATCAGCAGCACAGCGCTGTTTTGAATGCACTTCACCTGGTTCAGTTGAGCATTGGTGATACCAACAAGCAACCAATAGACCCTTCCCACGAAATATGTAAATCGCACATCGCGCGTGCGCACTAACATTTTGGTTGGCAAAATGATGGAACATCGCGCCTTTTTGTGTGGGGATGATGGTGGCGTGACGCAGACGCGTTTGTGTGTCTGCTTAGTGCACATCTCTATGGCATTTGCCAACCAATAGTGTCTGTACACATGCGTGAATGTAATTAGCAAATTTCATGGGAAGGGTCTATTGCTATAGTCAAGGCAGGAGGTAACTAAGCCTCAAACAATGTGGTGAACTCACCTCCTTTGCAAGGTGTTCGATGCTGGCTGTGTTGCGCTCTGTATGCTTCGATTATTTCAAAGCTACCATCATCGCGTCTCAGTGGAAAGTTCATACTAAGTAGATGATTACATGGCTTCATCAACTTCAGAATTCCCTGCACCTGGTTGTCAAATGAATTACAAGAATTATCAATAATAATAATACATGAACATTTGTATGGCCTCTGTCCATTCTCCTGGGAGCTTAACAATTTAAAAACAAAAACAAATGCAAACAATTCAATAGAATTTGTTTTATTGTACATAAAATAGAAATTTGCTTTGTCCAGCATGCTCATACGATTACAATATAAAAATTACAGATTACAAATTATTAGTAAATTACATTATGGCCATAAGGTCTATTGACCTGGCGGGACACTACTACAGACACCAAGAACTGCCGGCAAGCCGACTGGTTCTGTGGGAACCAATTCATGGGGTGAGGCTGAGGGGCAGACAGAGAACGAGCTATGTCGATGTCCTCAGGAGCGATGCTGGTGCGGAGACCACAGCAGAGCTGTCTGCCTGCATATGGAACAGAGAAGATTGGATTCGTCGAAGGATGTCCCGCCTGAGGGCGACATAATAATAATCTATTGACCAAATTTTGCACAACATGAAATGTACCTCCACAAAATGTGTCTACCATGTCTACCATTTCCACCATTTGGGGAGTCAATTCCTTTCTGCACATTTGACTTCCAAAATGGCAGACAGGACAGGCGTGTGTTAGTGCGCTGTGCAAGGGGTCGATTGCATGTTTTTGGAGAAAATGAAACAATACCTTGAGTCTTTTCTCAGCATCAGAGGACTGCCCCTTCATTGACTCAACGAGGGTATCTTCAACAAGAGCAGCTCCACGATCAAAGTACGCCTCTACCATCTCAAAGAAGTTGGGATCTGAACCAAAAACAGTCAGTCGAAATCTGGAATTAGTTTTGTCGACTCATTTTTGATGTTTTTTTGTTTGTTTTTCAACATTGAAAACCAGCTAATCACATTCCTTTAATTGATTGATTGAGAACTGCAAGTGCAATAGAACAGCCAAACAAGTAACTATGAGGGAAAATTATGGCATATCAATATTATCAGACTCAGAGTTTTAAAAAAATGTTTTTTTTTAGTTGGAACAACCAGGCTTGAATCTGAGAGGTACATATTTCTTGTTCAGTCTAAATGAGCTACAACCTTATTTACTCCGAATTCTATTTACAACTGGTTTTACATAATTTATGTTGATTTGGTTAATGGTACACATTGTACAAGACCACAGGGCTCGAGTTTGGGATAAAAATGTACAAGACCAGGACTTGTACATGTAGCTCAAATCTTTTACCATATTTAAATTTATTTTACAAGAACAGAGTCTAAATGAGAAGCTGACTATGACCCTAAGCACTAGAGAAGATTTATGTCTGTCTAATAAAAGATAGTTTACTTTGATATTTATTGGTACCAGACTCAAAAGTTTAACATAAATTTGTATTACTTGGTGAGGTAATAATATTTTAATTGAAAAACCCCTAAAACACACAAGACCACTGGATTTGAAAAAAAAAATTGCTGGCCTCAAGCCTGCGGTCTAGTGTAAAAATCGAGCTCTGGACCACAAAATCAACAATGCTTTTTACAACCTTTTGTGCTTAATAAAATAAATACTACATTTATCAAAGTCCTTGATCATAAAACATCCAAGTTACGTTTAAATATGTAAATGACATATTTTAATAAATGACACCAAAGCGAAAAAATCCCTGCTACTGTATTCAGGGGGTGGGGTTGTTTTCAATGAAATGCTCAAATAATTTTTCTTAAAAAATCTCTTGACTAAGGCGTAAAATGTCTTCTAAACTTCATGGCTTTATAATCAAATAGGTACTGACCTAGACCCTGTACGGTAATTACCACAATACCATTAGGTTTTTTCACAATGCATTACAGAGTACACATACCCAATAATAAAAAACGCAATCAATAGTCAATATTTGATATCAAAGTCATGTAAATACTACCAGCAAATAACCCACTTACGGTGACTGCTTATAATAATGCATGATAACTGATGCCTTATTTTAAAACATGGTCATTTTAGGCCTTTTAAGTCCAAAGTTTACTTGATAAATTTTGTTTAGGGTCATTTTGAAAGAGCAATAAGCCTTTTTGTGCCATTTGAAATTGTTATATATTTTTGGGTGCGGGTTTTCTTTTAGTATTATCTGTGTTAGTAATCTGTGTTACTGTGATGTGTACACCAGAATTCAACATTTCATAGTTTTTTACCAATCCCAAAATCCCAATGAATTTCCAACCCAATAGCCGAGAGGAAATGAAACCGTTTTTCTAAAGACTTTTTTTCAACTTTTTTTGACCCCCAAAATTAAGAATACCCCTGTAACATGGATAATTAATACTTTATACTACGTACGTCGTAGGACTTAAACTTTGCATGGTGGGAACTAGCCCCACTTGTGTGGCCAAGGTCTCTAAATCCTTGGCCATACGTCCAGCCCCATTTTATCTGAAGTTTAGCAATCAGAAATTTAAGGCACTTTCCCTCTGGACGGGTCGGCGGTTTAAACCAGCTTAATGTGTTCATTTACTCTTAGTTTGCCCCAAGAGTTTTGGATGTTTAAATAAATAACTTTAAAAAAAGATATTTTAAGTAATAATTGTTTAATTTCTTCTGAATTACTTCCCTCGATGTTTACTGAACAAGGCCATTTTTAATTTGATCACAATCATGCCAACCAAATCACGACATCACCGACTGGCCGGGCTGTGGGCGGAGCGAGGGTGCGAATATTTCAATGATTGCTTCATGTATCCGCTCTGCTTACAGCCCAGCTGGCCGGTGATGTCATGATTTGATTGGCATGATTGGGATCAATCCAAAATGGCCATGCTCAGTAAACATCGAGGGAATTTATTCTAAGGAAATTGAAAAATATGTTTTGTTTTTTAAAGGGAAAAAATGTTTGCCGTTGTTAATGGTCCAATTCCAATCTTGTGAAAAAATGAAGTCACACCGACAATAATACAGAACGAGATTAACATTTTCCGGTAAAATGTCTAAGTTCCAAAGGCTAAAAACAGTCACTGTGCATGTTCGGTGTCATTCTGGCTAAATTACATCGCTTCGGCTTAGTCAAACTCAAATGAAAGCTGTAGCTGGCAAAAAAAATTTGCAGATCAACGAGAAAATTTTTCTTGGCTAATGAATTGAAAGTTATGGGAAAGGACAGCAAAGCAAGTTTGGTGTTGTGGGGTTATTTAGTGTCCTCACTCTTTGCATGGAGGAATGAAAAAGTGGTTCTTGAATCTTGGTTCTGCAAAATTGATTTGAAAAATGCACCTGATACATATCAAGAAGCCAGTAGGCGTTTTTAAAGCAATTTTGTTGGGTATTTTGGTCGTTCTGAGGCATTTTTTGTGTCTACCCTGTTCAAAATGATGCCATATCACGGAATCCAGAAGTGGGACGTACTAATAACCTGGGGCGCTAGTACGACCGATGATGTCAAAATTTCGAAAAAAGGAGTACAGCGCCCCCAGTTACTGGGTCTAATCCTGATCCTGTTTCGATCACCTCCTCAGCTCCTGTCCTGTTTTCGGGCATTCACTATGATTCAATTCGAGCTTTATCATTTCAAGTTTTGTCATCAGCTGAAAAAGGTAAACACTCAACCAAAACCATATAAACATTTCACCATTAACTTATCATTAAACAACTTTTTTTTTTAAATAAGTTAATTCAGACTATTGAGCAATACACAGCACACTCGACCAGTCCAGTTACCTTCTTGTTCGGCAACGCTGCACAAATTCCTGTGGGTGGTGACTGAACAAGCTCTCGAAAGACCCGACAAAGTCAGGCTCCTTGAGCCTTCCCTTTGTAAACTGCTGGCTAAAATCCGTAACATGTTGGTTCTATGGAATATCTTCTGCCAATAAATTGTATAAATATGCTTTAAAGTGATATTAAAATGCGAAAAGAATATAATTTTAAAAGACAAAAATGTGAACCGTCGACGAGTTCACGTATAAATTCTAGAATATCAGCTGATGAATATTAATGACCAACAAATAAATAAGCAACCTTCGGATCGGAGGTGTGTCAGAATTTAGACCAATCAGATTCAATAAATATTCTGACGTCATATCTTGGTTCGAAGTTTAAAGGTTAATTCAATACATCAACAATTATTATTTGGTCAATAGAGGGCGCCACATACCATTAATGGAAGGCAAAATATTGTCATGTTTGGGTTTTGGTGAATCGTTTGGAGTTTCTTGTCCTGTCATTCCATTTAGGAAATCCAGGTGCGGAACTTCATTGCAGAACAAGGTAAGTGATGGTCTCCCACTGTGGTACTCATCATCGTAATCATCATCAGGCTCACATCCATTGTTGGATCATGGATGATTGAAGCTCATTCTGACTCTGTCTGAGTTTTCTTCAATTCAATTCTGTCATTTGTTATGTCGTCATTTCAAAATTCAACTCTACTCTGTCACTGTGGTGATTTTCATCTCTCCATCTTCTTAAATATTATTTCCATCCTCTTTTTATAAGTTATGCATTTCCTTGGTTGTCATTCTGTGAGTCTCTTGGCCATCTGTTGTTGTCTTGACTTCTTCATCTTGATGTGGTACTGGGTGCTGTCACACATATCTCATGTTTTTTAAATATTTATGTCAACTCAATGTCATAATAATATAATAATGTCAGTCAAATGTTTATAATTAAAGGGCAACATTGGTAAGATTGAAAATATAAATGTTCACAGATTTGAACATAACTTACATGGTATAAAGACGGTCATAGTTGAAAACTTCCCTTGAAATAGTTTTCCTTGAAATGCCATAGTTTTTTGGAAATGAGTAAAACAATACAGCTATGGTAGACCCAGTAACTGGGGCGCTGTACTCCTTTTTTCGAAATTTTGATATCGGTCGTATCTAGCGCCCCAGGTTATTATTGAATCTCCATACATGATCTGACTCTCAGCATGATCGACGGGTGCCCTGCCTCAAACCGCGTAATCGTATTGGTTGCGGCAGGGCACCCATCTAAAATTTTAGACGGGTGCCGTGCTGAGAGTTTGGTCACATACAACAATAACCTGGGGCGCTAGATACGACCGATGATGTCAAAATTTCGAAAAAAGGAGTACAGCGCCCCAGTTACTGGGTCTACAGCTATGGGAGATCGTGATGTGTGGCGTGCTTTTGTTGCAGTCCGACGAGAGTCGACCTGATTGATTGATAGTCATTATCCTGCAGGATAAAATCCATTGTTTGATAAAAAGTTAAAACATATAATGGGGTTTTTCACTATTTTCTCATGACTCCGAAGATCGATTGAGCATAAACTTTCACATATTTGTTATTTCATGTATGTTAATTGTTAGGTCACATCAAAGATCAAGTGTGGATACAGGTCTTTGGCAATTACCGATGTTGTACCCACCCTTTATAAAGGTAGGATCATAGATTGGTTTTTGTCAACGTAATCTGGTATGGTAACGCTAAAAGATACAAAATCACCTGTGAAAGTTTCAGCCGAATACAGTGTATTCTTGCTGAGAAAACAGCAAAAAGAATGTCACAATATTTTCACGAGGAGGTTGAATCCATCCACTTTTGGCAATATCACAGTGGGTACCAATCGCATCTCTGGCCGCATCATTCGCAAGCAGACACCAACCCTCAGAAATCTGAGAAGCGATTCATGAATCGTTTCTCAGATTCAAATGTTTTTGGGGTGAAAAATTATCCAAACCATATTACTTCCAAGGGAATCCTTTCTCAATATAGTTTATACTATCAACAGCTGCAGTGCTTCTTTTATGTCTAGTAAGTTTTGATAGTCATTAATTTGTGGAGTACCAATCTATGATCCAACCTTTAACACATTATAAATATAAGATTTAGTTCACACATTCATGCCGTTCCAGTTATAATCTTTCGCACTACTTAATTCTCATTTTCTATGTGGTTTTTATCGTTTTTGATGTCAACCAACCGTCACAAATATTCCCTCATTTTAATCATATAGGTGGACTGATTGAAAAAAATATAGATGATTACGCCGTCAGTGGTTCAGGACTCTTTCATCAAGAAAAAGTCGTCTCCAGACTAGCGTGAAATAATTGTCACTCTTCCGACAGTGGGATGGATTAACTTGATTTAAATCAGAAAGACTTGAAAGGAGACGGAACTACTTATAAGTGCAGGGTGTAATCAAGCATTCATCAGCACAGGAAATAGTCCCTCCACGTTCAATTCAATCTTAACACAATCAGATGAGAAGTGATCTGGGTGTGTTGCAGTAGCTTGGTGTCTCCTTACTGCCAAAATGATGATAATCGGGAGTGTGAACAGCAGATGAGATTCGGCAGTGCTTTGTCCCTCACTGATGTTACAAATTGCACATTTTCGTTGATTTGACGCTCTCGGCAACCAGAGCTAGGAAGAATTTTTTTTCCCAGAAAAATTATGGAACAAGGGACAACATTCACAGGACTATTTACTGAAGGAACCTGTTCACAAATCATAAATTGACATTAATTTACACAGTCGACTGAGCTAACAGATTGATTAAGTAATTGAAATTTTAAAGTGGAATACTCATTTTGGGAATAAGGCGATTGAAACATCAACAGTTTCGTCACAATCCATCGCAGAGATGAAGTCGTCAGTCAAGTATAGTCGTCTGCCGAGGTCTGATTGGGATTCCAAGTCACAGGACCATGTTGCCTTTGATTACAGCTCCCCGTTTGATTTTGAGTCGGTGTTTACGTACAGCAAGGCAGTACCACCGTATGTGGAGGAAGAAAGAAGTGAGTGGTTTCGTTGTTAAATTCCATCAAATCGGACTTAAATTCATGACAGTAGGCCTAAAAATGTTAATTTTTGTAAATTAAAATTAAAACATTTCTGGGGGCCGATTTCACAAAGAGCTAAGATTGATCTTAACTGTGTATCAACCTTAATTGCTAAAAAAGTGATGTCACACTACAAATCACTATGGTAATATTGCCAACTCATCTTAAGATGAATCTTAAGTGCTTTGTGAAATCAAATCTGGATTCAGTAGGAATCCAATGGTTTGATTTTTAAAGAAAATTTTCATGCACACATTTTTATTTTTGTGCGTGAAAAGGGTAAGAAATTCTGATACATGTTATTTTCACCATTTCTGCAGTCGAAGAAGCTAATATATACAGAAACTTTTGATATTCTATTTCAGAATACGATCCACCATTCTTTACTCGTATCTGCACATCAGTCGTCGTCGCTCTTAGTTGTCTCTTTGTGTTCCTTACCTTCCCAATCTCGGGCTTTGTAGCTATCAAGGTAAGTTTGTGCCAAATCTGTCCAAATTTTTATTTCATGTAATATTTGCTCTTACCAGCCCTTAATTACAGGTCAAGCTGGTTGCGATTACACTACATTCCGACACCCCTAAATGCAAAACTCTAATCCCAACCCTAGCTTGTAGATCGAAAGGGATTCTTGGAACATAGGGATTCTTGTGGGAACAAGGATGTTAGAACATTGTAATACTATGGTGGCTTCTTATAAAGGTATCAAATCTGTTGCCCAGTGATGCTCATAGCACTCCAACATTATTACCCCTGGTCACTGGGCCATTTATTTCATTCCTTAAACCATCTCGGCTCAGTACAGCCTGTGCTGCCAAGTATGTAGCGCACCAAGCCTAAATCAATCACAAGAACCATTTCTGCCCTCACAGGTACCCATTTACTCCTGGGTGAAGAGAAGCAATTAGGCCTAAGTTATGTAAGTCTTGCTCAAGGACAGAAGTGTCATGACTGGGATTCAAACCCACACCCTGATGACTTAGTCACCAGAACTTGAGTCAGATGCACTAAACTGCTAGGCCATTTCACAGAGAGTAGACACCCTGGTTGCATTTTTATAAATTGAATATTGACAAAGATAACTCCCCTCTCACTGTGCATTAAAAAAACCAAGCATTCTATTTGTAATCACACTTGCTTCACGTCCAAAATTATCATTATGAAAGGTCTGCTGAAAACCCTTGGGGCTAAAAGACAGAACATACAATCTTAAAACCCCAAGGGGGAGGTCCAGAAAGTTTAATTAAATTACCAACCAACTCGTAGAAATTTAATTTGAACTTCAAGAAAAATAAGCAATTCTTACACAAGCCGAGGGGTGAATGTTCAATGTTGAGTGTTACAAGCCCTCAATGATTTTACAGTAATAACTTGTTTAGTTTTTTGTTAAAGGGTATGTTAATAATGGATAGTGGAGATGGGAACATTCTTACTGATTGTTAAGGGGGTATGCCTCACAATTGTTTTTACGTTGGCTTGATGCATGTTGAACAATTTTGTCATTTATTATAGAAATTAAATGAGAAAATAAAATAAGCAGAACTTTGCAAACTGCTTACCAACCAAAAGGATGGTATAAAAGATTAAATGTTACAACATTCATTATTTTCTTGTAAAGGTAATACTGTTTACAGGATAACAAAACATTGTTCGATTATAAAGTTCCTTCTAGAACAATTTTGTTGCTGTGAAATATTTTCCTCTGAAATTAAGTCATAATTAGAGAAACTGTATCTGAAAACCTTTAAAAAATGTGACAGCTGATTTCGGTTGTTTAAACAAAAATTAAGGACAAAAACAATCATGTTTTTGGGGGCTATTATCTCCTGACTACACAACGGATAAAGCCCAAATTTTCACAGGTTTGTTATATCATGTATGGTTGATCACACAAAACATAAACACTGTCTGTGACTATTTTGTCAACTCAACCAATCTTGTATAATATCTTTAAGCATTAGGGCCTGTACATATACCTGGATGATTTGTGTTGTATCATAAATATTATGTACATGTAGATGTAACCATTAAAGGGATAAGGTCAGACTTTCATCAATGGTTTGATGTTCCCTTTAATGGTTACCACGGCAACAAAGAAGATTGTCAAGAGACTGTGTATTGAGGACCTAAAACCTGTCCCTAAATCTCTTGAGATTTATCCGAGTAGGGCTTGAACCCGGCTCCTGTGAGGTCCGGGGCGTCGTTGCAATTATTAAAAACTGATCCAATTCCTTACGCTTTCCCCGCGGAGGATGTTGATGAAATGAGACGGATCTCTCGCAGGACGTTTTTGGAGGATGGCTTTGAGTATGAATCAGAAGCGTAAACGGTTTGCAAAATTTGCATTTTCAGTAGGATAGTTGTGATAAATTGGAAGGAGGTAATGTTCTCTTCTTCCTTTTTTTTTTTCCTCGGTGTGATTTCTTGATTAAATCAGGACCGGTGTGGTAGTACTGTATTACTTGACTCAGGAACAGTGAACTTTATGTTCAAAACACATTGTCTTAACACGGGATTAAAGTAATCAATTAACTGAGTGAGTGAGAGTGAATTGTAGATGAGCTTTGAATTTGTTTACAGGCCTTGCGCTTAAGCTTTTTGTAAAGTTGCCCACCGGGATAGTAAACCATGCATGGAAGTTCTTCCAGGAAGTTTTTTAGCCAAGATTTTTAAACATGCTTTGTTGTACACATGCAAGTGTTTTTTTATTTATTAATTAATGGTACCGATCACAACTAGTGAAATAGTCAAATTAAGTTGTTTTCACACACTCAAAAATAAATGAACACATTTGAAAGAAAAATTATATATTATTCACACCTGAAAAGGAAGAAATATTAGCATTTTAACTAAGTAGGTTTCACAGTTTCTCTATACCCAAAGACACACAGAATAAACACTGTACATCAAATCAGAGCGCTACATAGAGAAACCAGTTTTCTTTGGTCACGTAGTTGCTGGACCCTATTTTTTAGTCCAAGTGCAGCACAACCCAATGCGCAGTCTAGTGTGTACTAAAGGTTCAAATGAACATTCACACACTTGAAAGAAAAATTATATATTATTCACACCTGAAAAGGAAGAAATATTAACATTTTAACTAAGTAGGTTTCACAGTTTCTCTATACCCTCTCAAAAACACACAGAATAAACACTGTACATCATCAAATCAGAGCTGTGCATTGAGAGAAGTGCTACATAGAGAAACCAGTTTTCTTTGGTCACGTAGTTGCTGGACCCTATTTTTAGTCCAAGTGCAGCACAACCCAATGCGCAGTCTAGTGTGTACTAAAGGTCAAATGAAAATTGACACATTTCAGAAATTTATTATTCCCATCTGAAAAGGAAGGAGTATGAGTGCACAGCCACGATGGGTACACATTTTTTCCGTGTCCATTTTATGAACAACAGTTTGAAAACCACTGGTAGCAGTTATCTCAATGTTATTTATATATCAATTAGCAATCGCTGTGTCAATGATGAATAAAAAGTGCTTGAGTTTGTCAAATACAAGATCTGCAAGTAGTTACTCAATATTTATATGTTGTTCATTTGGTGTCTTTGTAACAAAAAGTGTACCCATGATTGTGGCTGTGCACATGAGTGTTTTAAACAAGTAGATTGCACAGCTTTTAGTAGCCCTGTTTACTAGCCCATAGGAGTTTTTACAAGATAATCATGTATGCAGGGTTAGTATTAAATGTCAGCCCTGCGGCGGATTGCAATAAAATAAAATAAAACATAGCCTGTAGTAAACCAAGAAGTTGGCACATTAAGAGGATTACATGAACTGCAAAGAGATTCTGCAGTCATAACTAGGCATTTTGGTGACATTGGAGGGGAAAAAAGCCTGGGGCGAAATTACAGATCGAGTAAACGTTATCAATATAATGGTCTTGCCGTAGGGTTCTTTGCATGAAATCATTTACAACTAACAGATGTAGCACCAAATAAAAACAAAACAAAGACCGATTATAGCCAGCTCAACACAGACTTAAGATTTAAGACTGGCTTAAAATATAGACCATTAAAGACTGTCTAAGCTAGCCGGCTATAGCGCATAGACCGGTTTAAGACCACTTGGTGCAATCCGCCCCTGGTTTGAGCCAATGTCCAATTTCCAATGTTTTTTTACAGGTGCGATATTCCTCTACATTATTCTGATTTCCAATTTTTTTGCCCATGGGACAAAATCAGAAAAACTGATTAAATAGCCTAAAAAGTCTGTTAAAGCCTACATCATGTGTACAAGTAGGTCAGCCCTTGTACTCGATAAAACGTTCCTAATTTTTTTCAAAGGACAAACTATTATGCTTGATTTGATGATAATCGTTCAAAGACAACAGTGAACCTTTTAATAGAACTTTTAATTTGGTTTTGGCTTTCAGAGGCTTCAGCAATTTGAGAGATTAGTCGTCTTCAGACTGGGACGACTTCAGCCACCAAAAGGTCCAGGTAATTGGCCCCTCATCTAATCGAATCACCCATTAAAAGCAGGCCCGAGTTTGCCTATGACAAAACTCGGGTCCATACCTACTGGTTTGGGAATGAGCAGTTTTCAACAAGATCTTTCTTATCTGATCAAAAGTTCATGAAGTGTAAACCTGTGGTTTAGGGTGTCACTGCCTGTGAGTTTACTGACACAACCATCGACGGAATTTCAGTTTCTCGTTTATAATGTGAAGTATTGGGAAAGAGAGTTAAATGTTATCATGAAAGCAACTTTGAATCATAAAAATCAACCAAATAAATATCTCGAGAAATTGAATAAGAAACAATAGGACTTTCTCTCTGCTCTTCAGCATTTCGGTGATTTGACACTGGCAAGTAGGCTTGTGGGTCAGGATCACTGGCCTTGGGGAAGTGGGTTCCAGGGTGAATATTTATATTACAATTACTTTACTGATAACAGCTGATAAGAGTCACAGTGAAACCAGTGAGTAGAATTCGGAGATTTTGGTTAATGGGAAATTCAGTAATGCTAATCTAATCATCTATTGTTTCAAGTGCACCACATACAATTATCTCAAAAACAAATGTAACAAATGAGGTTTCACTAAAAACTTTTAAAATTAGAGTAAACATCAAAAGTAAACAATGACTTCCAGGATTCATAGGTATGGGCAGCATGAATGACTGATGGAAGACCATTCCATACCATGGGAGCAACAACAGAGAAAGCATGATTCATTGTAGAATTTGATTACTAATTATCTACTCTCTTTACCCTCTCGAAAAATATTAATAATAAATTGAAATTATATCCAAAGATACACAGAATATACAGTTGACTCTCAAGGTCGGCCAACTTACCTCTTTATAAGAGGACAGCAACACAGAGCACAAATGAAATTCAGGACTCTATAACAGTGCTCGAATTAATCAGAAACACCAGAGCTTGTGTCTAGTGCACTTGACGGCTCGGCAACGACTTGCCAATGAAGTATCATGAAATTGTTTTTCAATGCAGTTTGTTTAATGCAGGTATCGTGTTGGTTCTACCGTTCATTGATAAATGGAAGAGGGTTGACATGAGAACAAGAGCTTTCAATGTACCTCCTCAGCAGGTATGTATAAACGGCTGATCCCCCCAAAAAGTTGAATGTGTTTTCCTAGGAAGATGGTTGAAACTCACAACAAAAGTGACGCCGCTGTGTTCCTATAGACCTTTCTATTGCAACGTCACAGCCCGAGTTTTTGCCAACCGAGGTTGGAAAACTATGGAAAGCCATAACTGCAAACCCAAAACAGATAGCCATAGTTTGTAGCAATGTTACATAAATATTCAAAAATAGTGTTGAATTTGTTGGAAACAAATCAACCAATCATGGAAGGTATTTCACTTCATAAATCTTTACAGAAAATGTTGAATTTGGTCACAACATTTTTTAACACGATTGAATGTTTTGCTAACATTCGGTCGTCCATGCCAACCGGCGCACTTTGTTTATCAACAATGGAAAGGTCTATACGTGGCAATTAACATGACTACACTTCAAGGAGGCAACGAGGCAAATTGAATGTTGCGACTGTTAAAAGTGCGCGAGTTTGTTTCCTTTCACGTGTTAAAGCGATGTTTGTGGGACCACAGTGGTCCCAAAATGTTCAAATACACATGAGACTGTCGCAGTGTTCCACTTGAAATTTCCTCAAAGAGATGCCCTGCCCTGTTACACAGGAGAAAATGTCTTGTTGCCCCAGCCCTTTTAAAATTAAGCATTAGGCCCTTACAATTTCTTAATAGAGGTGCCCTTTACACAGAAGAAAAATGGCTTAGTTCCCCAGCCCTTTTAAAAACGAGGCATCAGGCCTGCATGAGAAAAATGTTCTCTAAAAAACACACATTAACATTCAATTACATAACATCCTTTATCATGTTTGTAGCTTATCACGGCTGATGGTGCAGCGATTTCTGTTGGTGCTACCCTTTACTTCCGGACAACCGACGTTGCTCTGTCTATCGCAAGCGTCCAAGATCTGAACCACTCTACACGTATGTTGGCACAGACTCTCCTACTGAGCACGCTCAGTTCACGATCATTGAAAGTGATCGAAAATGAAAAGGCATACATTCATGAGCTAATGCAGAATGAGATGAACTCAACGACCAATAAATGGGGCGTTGAGGTCAGCAGAGTGGAACTGTAAGTGAAGATTTTACTAACAAACTTCAGGCCTGTGAGATCTCCGCTTTAAAGCGGATATCCGGTTTTTTTGCCGATTTTTTTAATTTTTTTTATAACTTTTTGGCCTTATATCATGTATATATGCTTGGCTAAAATAATGTGAAATAAGCCTAGTTACTGGATCAATGGGGTGCCCCAATTAGACCAGCGTAAATGCGTGCTCACTTGACGTTCCACGATCATTCTTACATCATGTAGTGTTTCAGCTCTTTTTTTTAGGGTCCACTCACAGGCCTGAAACTTAAAGGTGGGGTAATAGATTGTTTTTTTTGTCACCGTGATGCTGATTTTAAGGCGAAATCATTAAAGAGAGTAACAATGAAAGTCACTTGCTCAGAAAACTGTCATGGTATTTTTACAAGTATGTTGAATCAATCAACATTCGCGAAGAACACCAATCATTTCTCAGATTCGAACAGTTTTGAAAAATTCTCCAAACCATCTTACTTCGAAGGGAATCCTTTCTCAATATAGTTTATACAATCAACAGCTGCAGTGCTTCTCACCAAGAAAGATTTTATGGTAATTTATTTTTGGAGTATTTACCAAAGTGTGGCCCTATCTTTAAACAGAGATACACAAGTAAGCAAAAAATTATTTGAAAAAGCTTCTCAACATAGCAACAAGGAATTCTAAGCCAAGATTGTTCTTCTGTGTAGATCTCAAGTGACAGTTGTACAAGAGGCGGCGGCTGGAGTCGGCATTGACAAACTTGGCAGTATCTTCAGCCAACTTGTGTCTGGTCAAACTTCACGTAAGTAAATGCAATCTTTAACAGCTGATTGGGTTTCTTGTAAGCTCAAAAACTTCCCATAGGTACGATTGGAATTGGTAGAAATGGCTGAACAGTTTCACAAAGTTTTCTTTAACCATTTACGAGAATAATCGTAAATGCATAACTCTAGTTTCTTTGTGAACGAATCCTTGTGACAGAATGATGCTTTTGTTCAGTGTGTTTCCAAGAATGGATTTAAGATTTCAACTTGACCTCCCTTTCTTTACACTAGCTATGACCAGCCTCCTGCAGACGGCATCGGTACCAAGTACCACACCAACTCTTCTAGGCCCCTCTACGCAACACCTTGCCCCACAGGCTCCGACCTTTAAGCCTGCTACGATAACCCCCATGGAGCTCATTGCATCAGTCAGACCGCTCCTAACAAAGTCCCTCGTTGAAGAAGTTGGAGCTGTGTACAAATTTGTTGTCACGGGGAAGGATGGAGGGACATTTTTCCTGGATTTAAAGAATGGTGAGTTATTATGAGAAGACAATATTTAAGAAGTTACTACAACTAGAAAACCCTGGGGTACAACCATCAGTGTTGGCTCTGAAAAGAGCCAGTGACGTCTCGAACAGTACACTCTGCTCATCTTCAGAGGAATGCTGCTTAAGTAGAGTTGGAGGGATGTATCCAAGCTGTTCTTAACCGGTTGTACACACAAGTTTACTAGTTATAGTTACTTCTTACACCAAACAATATTTATTAGCACCATTTAAACATTGCAATTTTTAAGAAGAGCAGGAGATTCAGGCGACATTTTGTTTTTACCTTCAGGGTTTGGTGATGCTGGCACCGGTGAGCCCATACTTCCACCAGATGTCACTCTCACCATGGCGACCTCTGACCTCCATGCCATGTTCACCGGTCAAGTCCAACCCTACATGGCATATATGACTGGGAGACTTCAGGTGGATGGTGACAGATCAGTCGCGATGAAACTCGATACAGTCATACAGAAACTGCAAAATAGCAGTTGCTAGACTTGTGGAGCAGTTTCAAAAGCTTGTTACAGATTTGGTAGAATTTAACCTCCTGAAACGTTTGGCAAGTTTTATCCTGAGATTAAAACGCTTTTAACAGCCGTAGATAGAGCGCCATCTAAATATTACAACGGTCTAAAAAATAACACATGGTTCCATAGGAACAAATGTTGTTTTCCACCTCCAAAGGGTGAAAGGTCGGAAGTCCCATGTATGCACGAACCAATTCACGCAGCCGTACTTGCTTTTACAATAAACTTACGGTTGTTTCCTAATTGTAGTTGATCTGTCATATGTTTTCAACACGGCAAAGCAAATAATCACAACGAAAGTTTATATAAGGCGATGTCTAGGCTCAGTAGAAAATCTTGTCGCTTTCCATGTCGTGTTCAAGTAGTACATGACTTGATGTTTACTTGTGCAAGAGTTAGAAACAACTTATTTTCTGCGGCAGCTTTCCTTCTTTTAGATCATAATGAAAAAAGTGCGTGTAGTCTTGGTTCAAGACGCTCCTGTTCTTTATTTCACTTGCTGATAGTGGGCGCTACCAACCATGAACCTCTATCACCCAGAGAACTGCATAGTGGACTATCATAATAGCGCTCAGGATGAGAGCGGGCCCTCTTGTGGCAATGGATCGAGGGACGATATCAACAACAGGAGGGTCTTGAACCAAGACTAGTGTGCATGTAAATACTTTTGTAATATATACTTGTGTATTTGTGTACATGTTAGCTTAAAGGTATTATACAGGATTGGCAGAGCTGACAAAATAATCACAGACAGTGTTCATGTTTTGTGTAATCAACCACATACATGAAATAATGAAAATTTGAGCTCAATTGGTCATCGAGATCACGAGAAAATAGTGAAAAAAGACCTTATGTGTTTTCTGTTTTTCAAACATGGAGTTTATTATCGCGCGCGATAAAAACTATTGTTTTACTCCATTTCTCAGAAACGACAGCATTTCAGGCAGAAATATTTTAAGGAATCCTTTCTACCATTGCTTACTTTAAATCATGTAAGTTATGTGTGAATCTGTGAACATTTGTGTTTTTCGATCTTACCAATAGTGTACAGGGCCTTTAAAGATGGTTACAGAATTTGATATGAATAAGAACTCCGATCATTGAAATAACTAAATTTATAAACGGCACACATGGATCTTTGTCATTTGATAGGTGGAACACGCGTATTTCATTTTGCCATGTATTTACTGCAGCAATGCGTGACGCTCCAAAATTGAATATAGGGGTATAGGTTGGGACACTTCATGGCTAAGCTTCGCAGCGTCATTTCCAAAGTAATCGTTCCTGTCCGTTCATCCCAAATGAAACAAGGTCGTGTCACAGCGGGCCAGAATAGGTTGGTGTCAGTCGTCGACATTGTTTAAAAGGTTTTAGAAGATATTTTAGAGTTGGGGGGGGCGGCGGCGGATGAGTTTCTGTGTCTATGTGAATTTTTTTTTTTATGACAAGGATCTGTGTGTGTTTTATGCAAAATAAATATTGAATGCATTTCGCGCGTGCATAGTCGTAGAATAAAATCACTTGCTAAAATCTGGTTTTTTCCATTTTAGGCATGCCACACTCGGATACAATCAACCTTTGCCTTGTGAAATGGAATAATCCACTCCACATGCATCCACTATTTGTTTAGTAGAAATGCAAGTACTATTTGTGTAGTTCATAATAACATGATGCAATAAAATTTCATAACGAATTCAAATCAAAAGTATTTATTCGATGTGGGTAAACTTAACAATGTCTTGGATTTGTTGACCCTCTCGGGTTTCATTCCTTAGCAAGAAAAGTAGACTTAGACTTGAGACATGGACACAAGAATCTTCTTCCTTCCTGTGGCTCAAAAAGAGAAATTACAACAAATGTCAGACATGTTTATAATTCACATATTTACTAAAATGTGCATTTATTTACAGAAAAAATTCCAGTCTTTAAAAAAATGTTTGTCACAAGAAAAGGAAGCAATTTCTGTTAATGAAGCCCTAAATACAACATACCCTGGGGTGCAATAAACAGTTATCTTTTGGGATAATTGTACCCTGTTAGGGTTAGGGTTAGGGTTAGGGTTAGGGTTAGGGTTAGGGTTAGGGTTAGGGTTAGGGTTAGGGTTAGCCAATGGGTACATTAATGGTGCATATTTGAGTACAGTGATGGCTTCTGCTTCAGTCACTGTCAAACAAACTATCCCAGTTAGGGTATACATTAAACCTGATTGGAACACTCTTCACACCCAATGAGGGTATCAGCAGTTACCAAAAGGGGTGTAATTGAGTACAGTGATGGCTTCTGCCTTCAGTCACTGTCAAACAAACTATCCCAATAGAGGTATACTTATACCCTAATCAGAACACCCTTCACTCAATGCAGATATTAATGGTCTTTAATCGAGAGATCAAGGTAACCTCACTGACTCAATCACATGTTTGGTTTTACTTATCTGATTGGTTCATGCATTTCAACCCGAAAGGGTAGGAATTCAAACTTGGCTCTCTGAAAACAAAAAAGATATATATTTCATTTATAAAATAAAAACAAATTTTAATACATACAAATAAAGGAAATACTACAGTGGTTACAACTTAATATTTCTGTGGTTACAGAATTTAACATATCACGGAAAGCCCATTACAAAACACTAACCACTGGAATAATATAAAATTTAAACCAAAATACGATAAAAAAAACATTTTTACATATGTCTAACTTATTGGAATTGCTTTGAAGTGCCCCTTTACCGAAGGCCAAAGTTGATCCATTTTTCCGGATACATGTGTTCCCTTTAATAACAAATGTCATGAAATCGGTGGAATCTTGTCTTTATTTTGAGCAAATATAATTAAATACCAAGTGATAAACTACAAGGGAAATTGACTGGGTAAATTGTAAGCCTGGGCGACTAGTGTCGAAGTCACGACTGCCGTTTTTCAACTACTCGGTTAATCGCGCCGCCACGACTACTACAAAAATAGTCGCAACTACTTGCTTTGTGAACCAATTGTGTCGCTATTCACGACAACATAATTTACTTACAAAACACAATCAGACATCAGTGACACAGTCCTTCAATCCTTTCAGCGTGAATTTTACTACAATGCATCATGGGAATTAAAAATTAGTCGCGACTAGTGTCAAAGTATTTGAGGTTCGAGTAGTAAATTTCACTAGTCGCCCAGAAAACCCCTGTATTAAAACCTTCACTGCGAACAAAAACCTTAAAATAGTCTCTCTCAAAACCGACCTAGCGATATCTAAACTGAACAAAATAGAACTTTCTTGAGGGAAACTAAAATGCATCATGCACAAAATATATATTACTTTATGTTTTGTACGAACAATTTAACTAAAAAGTACAAAGGATATACGGTCCACTCTCATTATAAAAAGATCGCTGGGGCTGGCCAAATCACCTCTTTAAAACAAGAACGTTGTTATAAAGGACAGCAAAACAAAGAGACTGAAAGCAGAAGTGAGATTCAGGACTCCAGAATGTACTCTTAATAAGCAGAACCTCTTTATAAGCAGAACCTCTTCATAACAGTGCTCTTTATAACGAGAGTTGACTGTAGTAGCTGTTCAAACAACTGATCACACTGGTAAAAATAATACTTCAGTCAAGGTTCCCTATTCTGCACATGAACTATTTCCACTCTGGGGTAAATCGACCTTACTATTTCAAATGTTTACAGAGGTCAAAGAACATCATAATCTATTGACCTTTGAAGTATTTCATACTGAGTATGTGTATTAATTTTGTACAAGGAAATAATCAAAATAAATAAACGACCTTGATTCAATTTTGTTCAAAATGAGCACACAAAGTGACACTTCATTTTGTGGTGAAAGTCGTAACTTTAGGAGTCATATTCTTCTAATCCCAAAGCTCAAAACGAACATTCCACCCCCCTCCCTCTCTCCATAAAAACAAACAAACAAATTTTGTTTACAGTTGGTGTTCTTTGCCAATATATAAAATAAAATGCATTGAAAGTGAATATACGATACTATTTTGACTATGTTTATTTCTAAATTGCAAACAACAAAAACAAATCAAACAATCTGTGTATGAACAAAATTTTAAATACATAACTTTAATAGTGATGTGGAAACTTTGACGCGATATGTTTCAGTGGACCGGATAATGACTATAATAATATTGGGGTCTTATACAGCGCATGTGGCGTGTTGTGGCTGAGCGGATAGGAGCACCGCACTCTCATTGCTGCGTCCTTCGGATGGGACGTAAAGCCGTTGGTCCCATGTGTTGTGTATAATGCACTTATCGAAAAGAGAAGTGGTTCGCCCCGGTGTTTCCGGTTTGATTGGCTGCATATTGCGCCACAGCACCTTGTAAACCATTACATGGTGCTACGCAAAGAATAGGTCTCATAGCTCCACATACCTTGCAGGGAATTCCACGCTTACGTCAAGCGTATTTCACAGGTTAGAATGGAATTGTTGCTTGTGCGCACGCGTACTCCACATTACTAGGCATTCAATGCTTACACAGCTAGTGCGGAAATTCAGCGCTTGCACAGCGTAAGCGTGACTGTAAGCGCAGAATTCGGCGGTAAGGAGAGCCATGAAATTGGGCCCAGATTAGATAAGATTTAAAAACAAACAACATTTTCTGTAACTGATCAAAATCCGAACCATACTCCAACAATCGTATCAAATCATTCCCCAAGGAAACTGGGATTTAAGCTTTATGTGTGAAATACATGTAGGTCTCATACAAAAAAAAGAACACTTGTTCTTGACAAAATGGAATGATTTCCTCCAAGTGGGATAACTTATTATTTGGGGGGGTGGGGGGGAGTTATTTCCACAAAAGTTAATCCTCTAAACATCTACAATAAAAATTACCGTAGAAAAAGTACTTTACGTGACCTGTTTTTAGTTTGTTAATGCTATTATTTGAAAACTTAGCTGCTTCCGTGTGAGCCGAGACTTAAAGCGGGATGGTTGTGTGCGGGGGACCGATGAGTCTGTGGCCCTCGTTGGGTCTAATTCCGCCATCTTGACTTCTGACGTTTGATGTCACTCACCAGGGATGTTGAGAAACAGAAGCCGAAAATCTACAAATATTCAGAGAGTTTGAAACGTTTACAATTCAAGGTTGATGGGTCTTGGAACTTTGCATATCAACTAAAAACTTGATGTGTGAATTGGCCTTGGGATCCCCCAATATCTATTTGTTTTTGGACCTCCTTTGTTAAATGTCAAAGTCATTATGGCTAAAACAAAAGAAATGTTGTCCGAGCGATTACTCAAGAAGGACTTGGCATTTCAACTCCAAACTTGATGTGTGGGTTGGTCTTGGGATCCTCCAGAAGCGTATTGTTTAAAAACCTCCTAGGTCAAATGTCAAGGTCATTATGGTTAAAAAAGAAGGAATGTTGTCCAATCAATAACTCAAAAAGAACGAGATTTATCTCAGCAAGGCATTTGTGTTTGTCAACACTCGGCCACGACTCGCCTTAAAAGAATAAACATCAAGTTTTGTTTTCCTACCTCGATGAGCAGAATGACTCCCGCAGCAATCGCGATCACAACTAGATTGGTCTGAAGCCACATTTGGAATGAGGACAAACATCCTATTGTATTGATTTTTGTTGAGATTTGACTCAGCTGTAACAAAATTTGATAACAAAACATTGTTAAGGAAGGGATGCAAGATCCAATTCAGTTTTATGATGAATTTATTTGTCAGTAGATAGAGTCCCCATGAAAGTGGGGACAAGATTACAAGTCTCTAACCTCATGTTAAAATAGTGTTGAATGCCATTTTAGTTGATGACAGCATCGGATATCAAAACAAATGGGTCTGAAAACATTCCGAAGAGAAATGTTTTGCACCAGTCAACGATCAACTTAAATGCTGTTTTAATTGAAGAAGAAGAGTTGACTGGAACTAAGAATGGTTTGGTCAGACTTACCGATTCTGCTCGAACGTTGTAGCCACACTGTGTGTTTATGACATCACTCTGGAATCACAAAAATTATTAATGATTTTATTTTTTTAAAGAAAAGAAGAAACAAACCAATAATATCGATTAAAGGTATTATACAGGATTGGTAGAGCTGACAAAATAGTCGCAGACAGTGTTCATGATTTGTGTGATCAACCATAAACATGAAATAAAAAACATGTGAACAATTTGTAGTAGATTGGTTTTTGTCAAGGCATCGCTGATTTATAGAAAACATTATCTTGAAAGTCACATGTGAATGTTTTAGCTGAACTAGGTGTCTACTTGCTGAGAAAACAGTAAAAAACTGTCACGGTATTTTCACACAAACGTAGAATCCATCCACGTTTAGCAAGATTACAACGAGTACCAACCACATCTCTGGCCGCAGCATTCGCAAACGGACACCAACCCTCAGAAATCTGAGAAAACGATTCATCAGATTCAAATGTTTTGGAGTGAAAAATTCTCCAAACCATATTACTTCGAAGGGAACCCTTTCTCAAAGTAGTTTATACTATCAACAGCTGCGGTGCTTCTCACCAAGTAAGATTTTATGGTCTTTAGTTTTTGGGAGTATTTACCAATCTATGACCCTACTTTTACCCAAATGTATGCACTAATCTGACATTCATTGGTACCCCAGTTGGCTACGGTACTTACAGCTGGATCTAGCATACAGCAAGAGAACGGTACTCCGCACGCCTCTAAGTTCTTGTTGTTGCCGACGTAGCTTTCCGAACAGTTGAAGTAAATGTTCATGTCCCAATCTTCATAACTGTTCACACCACAACATGAAAGCTGAAGGAAAGACAGGAATATGACTCCATTAAACAGGGCTCGAATTTAAGAAGAACATTTTGCAATTTTGTAAAAATTAACTTGATGTAAATTATGAGTTGTAAATTTTGTTTATAAAGATGAGTAACTGGAGCTATAAACAAGCTCATTCTTGAGACATACAGACGAAGAATTACTTACCCCTGTCTGTAAAGCATCAACGACATCCTGAAAATCTTCATTTCCTCTGTAGTTAGTGATGGTAATATCTGTTAATTTTTGAGTGAACAACGACTCAAGCTGTAAAAAAAACACACACAAAATAATAAATATATTAAAAGCATTGCCAGGCATTGAGCTTTAAAAGCTTTTTGTAAAGTACTTACCACCCCCCCTCGAAATTTTAGTAGCCCACATTTAAGCATGTATTGTCATCAATGTATTTTTCTGATTAATGATAGCAATTGCAACCAGTTTATTGTGTAAATGAAGTTACACTCAAACACTCAAAGATAATTGAACACTTTTCAAAAATTAATTTTCACATCTGAAACGGAAGAAATATGAACATTATAAACAACTACAATTCCGGGCATATCTCGTTGGGCCCCCGTCCCCAGTTCAATGTTGGCTCTCATCATGCGGTCTGCGCTCCAGCTGGGGTTAACAACATTGAGCAGGGGAAACAGGGGAAAGTTCGTCTATTGCAACGTGGGCCAAGCACTTCGGCTGGGATTGTAGGTTGCACGGTTTTTAGTAGCGCTTACTAGCCCATTGCAGTTTTTACTAGACAATGAACACCGGGCCTAGTGTTAAGGGCGAGCCCTGATTGCATAGTAAAATAAAATGATTTGACTCTAAAACAAGACCCAGAGTATGCCATGAAAACAAACAGTTACCAAGTTCAAAATTATGTTGCTCCTATCGTTGTAATAACGTTAGTGGTTAGTGGTTAGTGTCGTGGCCGAGCGGATAAGAGCACCAGACTCAAGCTCTGGTGTTTCTGTTCAGCAGAGTGTGGGTTCGAGTCCCGGTCGTGACACTTGTGTCCTTATTAAGCAAGACACTTAACCATTATTGCTTCGTCCTTCGGATGGGACGTAAAGCCGTTGGTCCCGTGTGTTGTGTAATGCACGTAAAGAACCCAGTGCACTTATCGAAAAGTGAAGGGGTTTGCCCCGGTGTTCCTGGTTTGATTGGCTGCATATTGCGCCACAGCACCTTGTAAACCATTACATGGTGCTATGTAAAGAAATAGGCCTCAAAATTCAAAAAGTAGCTCCACATATATACCTTGCAGGAAAATATTGACTGTTGAAGCGCCTTGAGCGTCACTGAGTGACGGATATGAGCGCTATATAAGAAGCCACTATTATTATTATTATTATAATAAACCAAAGACTGATTATACTAATTATCTCTAAATCTTGTGATTGGCTAATCCTATGGGATAAGCCTTCTATCAGGGACCAATTTCATAGCGCTGCTTACTGGTAAGCAAATTTGTGTGATAACTACAGCACAAAATTCAGTTAAAAGTAAGTGTATTTCATGGGTTAGCAAGAAAATTAAGCGGCCACATTGTGTGTTCACCATGGATTTGAATTGTTATGTCATTCATTTTCACACAGTAAGCACTGAAAGATTAGAATGCCTCGAGGTGTGCTTACGGTTAGCAGCACTATGAAATGGGAACTCGCGCAGTAAGCACAAAATCGGCCGCTAAGCAGCTCAATGAAATTGGGCCCAGTTCGCAAAATAACAGAAGGTGACATTTTTTATTTATTTTAAAAAAATGAGATATCGCCTAACATCACAAGGCCGCGGGCGGCCACTTCAAGGTGAGGGCTACGAATAACTGATTTGGGCTTTCGACCCAAATCAATTGACACCAGGGGCACGTTGCTTCCTACTCCTGGGGCTGAAACAGGGTTACCCCCTTCACAGTCCTTAAGGATGTAGGCATGGGTATCATCCACTAGGAGCCTGGCTGGTAGAGCAGAATGCACTACCTTCCCAACTTTTTTGAAGCAATTATGGTTAAGTGCCTTGCTTAGGGGCACAAGTGTCATGACCGGGTATCGAACCCACACTCTGCTGCTGACTACACCAGAGCTTAGGTCCGGTGACCTAGACCGCTTGGCCACGACACGCCACTTCATATTTGCTCTTAATATTCTTGGACTCATTAGTGCTTATCAAACCATGGTCGAACTCTTTATTAAAATATCTGACATAGCTTGAATTAGGGCGAAAATACACAAGACCCCAGGGCTTGTACATGTAGCTCAAATGTTTTACTGAGCCAGAAATTATTTAACAAGACCAGAATCTAAATGAGAGAAAAAAAAGTCCTTCTTCACAGTTTAAAGTATTAACTGTTTTTATTTCAACTGGGAGAAGCCTTTTTGTCATATAAATATTCAAGTATACTTCAATACCTTACAGAATTGAAAGATATATTTATCAGACTGTAAGTCATTATTTCAACAGCGTTTCAAGGTTTTCAGTGACTGGCCAGCTGGGCCCAATTTCATGGCGTATTTCATGGGTTAGCAGGGAATTTTTGCTCGTGCCCTTGCGTAGTCCACGTTACTACACATTCTACGCTTACACAGCTAGCGCAGAAATTCGGCGCTTGCTCAGTAAGCAGTGAATGGTGATCGCAAGCGCAGAATTCGGCGGTAAGCAGAGCCATGAAATTGGGCCCAGTTAGTTTGTCATTTCACTAGTCCGACAGCTTTTTCACGAGTCCTTACTTCATATTAAATAGGGATGCTTTTCAACATTGAACTAGCCAGCCGGACCACTTAGAGTCCAGTTTAACTGGTCCTCGGGTGGTTTAACTGGCGTTTGGCCAGCACACCGCATTTAAAAAACACAAATGCTATTAAACACTGCACAGTGAAATATCAACATAATACCGCTGGACACTTCCAGTCTTGGGTTTACCGGTCGGTACTGGTTGATGTTAAAAATCACTTGCCGTGGGCCAGTGTTTATTTCAAGCCCTATCTCTACTGACCCATTTCAAGGCAGGAAGCGCAATAACACGCACCTATCCTGCCCGCCGTTTTGGGAGTCAAATTGTAATTGACTCCCAAAAGGAATTGACTACCAAAATGGCTGTCAATGGGCAAAAAAGTGTCTGGGCAAAAAAGTGTCTGACGTCAGTGCAAAGCTCTTAATTATTATTATTATTATTATTCTGGTTTATTCATATAAAAAACACGAGGTAGGCAGCTACAAAAGAGCAGCTGAAATAACCACGTTTACACTTTAAAAATTGACTCACCTCTATCAGAGCTGCCAACAAAAATTAAAAATTGACTCACCTCTATCAGAGCTGCCAACATTTGCGTCTTGCAAATAGGAAGATTTTGTACAACAATTAGGGAGATATTTCGAATTACATTCAACAGGGAACAAGTTTCCATTTCACATTTGTTCAACAGAACATGGAAAGATTGGTTTAATTTCCGGGAATTTTCTGCAGAATCAGGGAGGGTTGGCAGCTCTATCCATTAATTTATATTATTTGCGCTATGATCTTAATGGAATAGCGCCTTCTAAATTATAATTGTTATGTTATTGTAAAGGGTCATATAGAATTGTACAATAACGTTACATTGGTAGCAGCTTTATGTTAATACCAGTATTCGGCACAGCTGGAACAAGGCACATCTGGAACAAGGTTCCAAAATGACTAATTTTATCACTTTCTAAAGTTCCTCAAGTCTTGAGGGGAAAAAATCTCCCTCTCCGGGATCACAGATTTACGTCATTCAAGAAAATTAAGTTGTGATTTGCGACGTACGTGCATATCCTGCTGCGTAGAAACAAAATATCAAGTCAGTGGCAGGAGTACAGTCCCCAAACGACACTTATAACGATTATGTACCTGGTGTATTGTTTTGATAAATATTAAGTTAAAGCTTAAAGGCAAAGTATATCTTTGGTTTTTGGAATCGGTCGATTGTTTTAGAGAGAAGGTATTCGTTTGGTAATCACTCTTAAAATTAATGGTAATAAAAACTTATTTGTTAGAACCCTACAGCAGCTTTTGATAGTATAAAGCATTTTCAGCAACATTTCACTTTGAAGTAATGTGGTTATATAAAAAGATAACAGTTTTTATGCCGCAAAATTTGAATCTGAGAAGCGTTTCTGTCAGAAACTTTTCTCAGATTATTCCTATTAGGAATTATTCTTCATGCATGGATATATTCACTCCGGATTTTCGGCGATATCTCAAAAACGAAGCACCTTTTGAAATGAAATTTTCACAGGTTAGTTTTATTGTATAACATTTATATAGGTTTCTAACGATCAAACGGTTAAAAAAACCTTTAATCCTATATAAATATATACAATATAACTAACCTGAGAAAAATTCATTTCAAAAGGGGGTAACATTTTGAGATATCGCTGATAATCTGGAGGATTTCATGTTCAAGCAGGAAGAATAATCCATGATTGAAATACAGTCTCAGCATGAAGTGTTTTTGAATCCGTTTCTTTTAAATCAACCTTCCTAACCTTACAAGGGAATCGTTTCTCAAATTTTAGTTACATTATAAACAGCTGCAGTGCTTCTTGCCAAGTAAGTTTTTATGGTCATCAATTTTTGGAGTAATTATCAAAGGTATACCCTCCCTTTCGTTTTCAGTTTCAACCCCATGGTCTAAACATCCAAGAAGGAAATGATTATCAACTGTTTGTCTTTGCCTTCTCCTACTATCCTCCTTTTCAGTCTGTCCTATTCACTTATTAATTACTTGTTAATTCACTTATTAATTACTTGTTAATTACTCCCTCTTTCCACCATCGATATTGTCTTATGTGTTTACAGCGTCTTGTGGTTAAACCAGCTCCATGACTCTGTTCATCCCTTGCCTTTTTCTGTGTGCTTTCTACCCGCCCCCCCCCCCCACTCTCTCTTATTATTATTTAGAAAATTTAATATTTTGAGTAGCCTTTATTTCCTGTGTAAACAAACGTATAAACGTAGAAGATTTACACTTTACTTTCTTTGAAATTTCAAAAGCTATCAACATTGTTTTCAGCGATTCAATGATATAGCTAACGCATTAAAACAGCATCGAGCCCAGCGATACCTGAACACCTAGAGTTTGTGGTAAAACAAACTCTGAATCTCTAGTTCAAATCTTTATTGTCCACTTCTTTAAAAAGATACAAATGGAAAATTTACATGTCTTAAATTGATTAAAGCTGCAGAACAGGACAGTAAAAATCTTAAACAAAGAAATATAGAAAAAAGAGTTACGACAACAACAATATTTTAGACAGTGCAGTACAACATATATTGGCAAGAGTAAACACCTCAGAACACAGCCTTGTATTCCGCCCCCCCCCCCCCCAACAAACATCGTAATTGGAGACACGACAAACTTAAGACATTAAAAGCTGATATAAATACAATGAGAAGTAACACCCAGATCAAAAACAACACAATCGCGCTGCCCAGTCATCAGCCTCCCCCAACCACATGATGAGTGAAACAATCAAATGAAATCATTAAAAACTCTAACAGAGAATGGAACAAAGGAATTAAGATAGCGAGTTGTCCTACAATGGAGCCTTCGAGAAAGACTCTGCTAGGGTCAAAACGTGTCGTGGCCGAGCGGATAAGAGCACTGGACTCCAGCTCTGGTGTTTCAGATCAGCAGAGTGTGGGTTCGAGTCCCGGTCGTGACACTTGTGTCCTTAAGCAAGACACTTAACCATTATTGCTTCGTCCTTCGGATGGGACGTAAAGCCGTTGGTCCCGTGTGTTGTGTAATGCACGTAAAAGAAACCCAGTGCACTTATCGTAAAGAGAAGGGGTTCGCCCGGTGTTCCTAGTTTGATTGGCTGCAAAATGCGCCACAGCACCTTGTCAACCATTACATGGTGCTATGTAAAGGAATTGGTCTCATACTTCAAAACGTAGCTCCATATACCTTTCAGGAAAATACTGACTGTTGAAGCGCCTTGAGTGTCACTGAGTGACAGATATGCGCGTTATATAAGAAGCCGTTATTATCATTATTATCAAAACGTCAGGCCATGTACCACTTTTCGCACAGGTCCATTTGGTTGGTAAGCAGTCTGCAATAAGCCAATTCTATTGTTCTATTATTTTGTATCCTTACAATGTTGTATACCTTTAATAGATATTAATTTTGCAGCAGAGATAAAGAATATTATTTCCAACAACGAATCAGTAGTTGTATATTCGGTTTGCGGTAACAACATGTGTATATCTACTTGCTAGATAGATTTTGTTCTTTGAGAACTTGTCTTGCTATTTATAGTAGTTGCTCATGAGCCGCCCCTTTAAAGTCTATCCCTGGATGGTGATGACAAGCAATTGTATCTAATTCAGCTTCACCATCTGTTGAAGAAGTAGACTGTGGCACTCCACAAATGTATCAGGCCAAGTAAAATAAATAACATGTTGCTCGTCCGGACTTTTAAAAAAATTGGTGAGGGAGGTCTTTGTTATTTTCCAATTTTTTGTTATTTTTGTTCAAGATGGCCACCATGTCTAAGATGGTCACCATAACATATAGACCTTTCTATTGCAACGTCACAGCCCAAGTTTTTGCCAACCGAGGTTGGAAAACTATGGAAAGCCATAAATGCAAATAAACAGATAGTTTGAAGCAATGTTTAATACACATTACACAAATATTCAAAAATATGTTGATTTGATGGAAACAAATCAACCAATCATTTATTACCAAGGGCATATTAATTAAGCAGCCACATTTTTGTTAGGCCAAACAAAATAATATGTGTGTTTCCTATTACACTGACCAAAAATTTAGGGTAGGTAGGGACAAAAGAACATTTTATTTTGACAGAATATTTTATTGCTCCAAAACTTAGGGTAGGAACGAATGTTAAAAATATTTTTGCCCTTGCACGTTAATTTCCTGCATACATGAACACCCTAAAAATGACATACATACAGTCCAATGCCAGTAACAATAAATATAGTTGCAGTACCACACTTGTACAAAATATGGGAGATATAAACAAGAATTCAATAATCATGAAATACTTCACTCTTCAGTAGGTGTCGATTGAAACTTCATAAAATAAATAAAATAAAATTAAAAAAAATCAAATAAAAAAACGGAAGTGAAGTTGGCAAAATTGCGTTTTGGGACGATCTCTTATCACATAATTTCTGCCATTAATAATACTATTTCCATCAACAACCATTATCATGGGTTTGTGATTTGAGGAATCGGCCGTTTAGAACTCTGTTTGTAAATGAAATAACATTCGTGATTCAACGATCGGTCGACAACGCACACACGTACAACATTGAGAATAAATTCAATGAACTTTGCTCTGCAACGCCCTCTATTGGCAAACATTGACGATGTTTAGTATTAATCCAAGGCTGTATTACCGACAATCTGCAAGCGCGTGCGGCACACAAACACTGTGTAGCAATTCTTTACTGGCTTGAACGTTACCGCGTTCTCGTTGAAGACTAGCCCAGCTCTCTTATGAATATGAATATATGGTAATTTCAACAGCCAATCACAGCGTGCGGAATGGTGGTTATCGTGGACTGACTTTGGACCGCTGCTGTTCAGTACAACAGGCAGGCCATGTGTGTGTGCTGTGTGTGCATGGACGTACCTGTGGGCGACCGAACGTCGTGGGGCCCGGGCCTGTGCACGTGCGGTGGATACTCTGCATTATGTGGTTCGTGTTTTGACATTTGTATACTGAAATGAACGATCGCGGCCACATTAATCTAGCAAATATCCAGACTTTACAACTTATAAAAACCATTTGAAAAATAGGAAATATTAAATATAAAACCCTTAAATCATTGGGTATTTTGTCAAAAACTTAGGAGTGGGATCGGGTATATTTTATTTTATTTTTTCTGAAAATGTCTAAAAACTCCTAGGGTCGGCGTGTTTTTCTAGGGACGGTCGGGTAACCGGAAACACACATATTATTTTGTTTGGCCTTACCGAACGAGAACTGCGAGGATTCTGAATAAAGGTGGACACTTTTTTATATCAAGTTTGTATATATATATTTTTTTTTGTGGAGTGGATTTTCTGGACTCCGATAATTGATTTCGTAGATTTTTAATTTTCTTTTAAAATAACAAATAACAAAATAAATCGGTGCAGCGTCCAAAATCGGAGTGGGCGGGGACGAGCAACATGTTATTTATTTTACTTGGCCTCACATCTGGAATACATTCAAGTTATTATTCTATATTTCTGGTAATGAAACCAAGGATGCATCATTTGTGAACTTAATCACTGTAGCTCGCAAGCCCGAGAAAACCTGTAAACATGGGTGCCTGCTCGTGAACCAAAAACAATTCTCCTGGAGCTTCTTGAGCGCAACAAAATTATGCTTACCAGAATCAGGTTACCAGCCAAAATACCATTCCTCATGTATCATATGTGACTGGTATCCTGCTCATCTTTGCTTAGCAGAAAAAGCACTATTTGCTGCTTAAGCAGCTCTATGAAATTGGGCCCTGGATTTTTTTCACAGGACTCGGGGAAAGTACTGAGTATACAGTGCTTAATAATAATAATAATAATAATAACAACATTTATAATGCGCACATATCCACCCCAAGGGATGCTCAAGGCGCCTAACATACTATTACCCCTGGTCACTGGGCCATTTATTTCATTCCTTAAACCATCTCAGCTCCCTGGGGAGTATACAGCCTGTGCTGCAATATATGCGCTACTAGGCTAAATCAATCACAAGAACCATCTCTGCCCTCACAGGTACCCATTTTACCCCTGGGTGGAGAGAAGCAATTATAGTTAAGTGTCTTGCTCAGGGACACAAGTGTCACGACCGGGACTCGAACCCACACTCTGCTGAACAGAAACACCAGAGCTTGAGTTCGGTGCTCTTAACCGCTCGGCCACGACACGCCACACATCAGTGTAAGTGTAAAAACCAAATAAGATTCTTTCTCCCCGATGCAAAATTAACATCTGTTAAAAGATTTGTCCTTGTAAAAATATTGCTGGTTGGTAACTCCATGTTTTACATTATTCTCCTTCACCTTCACTTCTCAAATGGTGGTACCTAAACTATGTGTCAAAACGAGGGATGATTTGAAGACTAATTCCATACAGGGACGAGATTGGACAATAATGAACATTTCTGAAAATGGCTGATGGGTCTGGATTCCCCTTATTCTAGACCTGGAACCTCTCAGATGTTACAAGTTCAGGAGGTGGGCAGACACTGTGCATCACTAGAAATACACAACTACAGGTCTTGACACAATGTAGACTATTAATTTTCTTTTTTTAATTACATCTATTAAAAATTATGTTTTTGTCCCTTTGGTGATTGCTTCAATCCTTCCTACAAAATTTGAAGCAGCATTCTCCCTTATCAGTGGTCCACTGGCAAAATTACAGTTAAATTACCCGATGACCAGTCAAAATTCACTCCAAGAGCAAGTTCGAGAGCACACATTTAGTCAACCCATGGTTGACCACTGAATAGCAACGTACATGCGCAGTGAAGTACTCACGCAAACGACTGTTTTTGAAGTCTAGTCAACCATCGGCACGGTATTCATTATTTCCATTGCCTTCTTCCGCCTTTTTGCTATAGTGTCACTGGTTCCCTTCTGCGCTCTACACATGTCAGTACGGAACGAGGCTATCGGGACCACGGAAGAAATCATGGTCCTGAGGCTGGTTCCAAATGGTCGACCACAGTAGTCAACCAATGGTCGACCAGCGTGGGTTCAAGTAAAAATAGTCAACCTTTAGTTAACCATGGTGCGCACTCGAACTTGCTCCAAGTGGTCTGGCTAGCTAGGTCAGTGTTGAAAAGCATCCCTATTTCATTTGAAATATTGAATGGTGATAAAGCTGACGGACAAGTGAAATGACAAGCTAACTGTTCCTGCTGGCCAGTCACTGAAAAAGTTAAGGGCAAACCGTCTGAGGACTGAGGGAGGTTTTCAGAAAATCCTGAAATCAAAACAAAACCTGAGAAATCACCCGTCTGTAATATAATGCTGTTTAATTATCTTTCATTTTCAAATAAACATTCAATCTACCTCAATATAATTTCCTAACTCGATGAACCACAACGACCTGGTTTGGGACAGAGCACTCTCCATCAGCACTCGACCAGAATGATGTCAAAACCATATGTATCATGCTTCAAAATACTCCATGTATTAGTCACATCGCTAAAGGACATGTCATTAAACCACAAAACTACGCACTTCAGATCACAAAGTACGTCAAGCTTTTAAAGTACAATAATCCAAAGGTGGGATTCAGTATTTCGAGAAAAAAAAAACGCATTTGGAAGTTGTTTAAAAAATGGTCAGATCACAAAGTACGTCAAGCTTTTAAAGTACACTAATCCAAAGGTGGAATTCAGTACTTCAAAGTGAAAAAAAAAAAAAAGTATTTGGAAATTTTTCAACAAATTGACAGATCAAAAAGTACGTCAAGCTTTTAAAGCACAATAATCCAAAGGTGGGATTTAGTACTTCCGAGGGAAAAAAGTCATCTTAAAATTGTTTAAAAAATGTGACAGATCACAAAGTACGTCAAGCTTTCAAAGTACACTAATCAAAAGGTGGGATTCAGTACTTCAAAGTTAAAAAAAGGCATTTGGAAATTGTTGTAAAAATGGGCAGATCACAAAGTACTTCAAGCTTTTAAAGTACAATAATCCAAAGGTGGGATTAACTACTTCCCGAGTAAAAAAAAAAAGGCATTTAGAAATTGTAAAAAAATTGACAGATCTATCACAAAGTAACGTCAAGCTTTTAAATTTAATCCAAAGGTGGGATTCACTAGTTTTAAGTAAAAGTAGGAGTTTGTAAGGGTTTAAAAAAATAATATATATATATCAAGCATCCGAGAAGTAAAAATGAAATAAAATTAAACTGAATGGATGGACGGTTACTGCTATTTGATGACTCTTTGCAAACTGAATCTTGTTGCATTTATATCAAAGCCAACTGCACTAACGTTTTGATTACGCTTTCAAGTTCAACTATAACGAAATCACTCAAACTAATTTGACTATAGATAATAACAACAGCAATAATACAAACTTATAAAGTGCACTTTCTAACAAAATATTCCTCCAGGTGCCACAGAGAAGATACTACCATGAATTGATCTTTCTACAGAAAATGAGACCAAAACAGGAATGTTTATAATTTGCAGTAAACAGAAGTTTCTTAAAAATGAGTTTGAAATGTGTTGAGAGAGAATGTTTCTGATGTCGCTGGGTAGCTTGTTTCATAAGACTGTAAATGCACCCTTGATAATTGTGTGTTAAGTTGTTATTTGCTCACAAGTATGAAGTTTTCCTCCCTGTAATTTTGTTGAAAAAACTGCCCCCCCCCCCACCTTCTTTGATTTTTGAACTGGCGTGTTTTCCCGCCATTGGCGACGCCTGTTCCCAGCAAAGACCTATAATGATGAAAAAGTGAAACCAACACTAGGAGACCAGTGCCTTGGAAAAACCAGCATAAAACCAGTCCGTGTTGCGATGTCAAATATGTCACAACACGGACTTGACGAAGGTTGTTTTTTCTTCGTTGCTATGCATTTTCCATTGTCTTGTTTGAATCGAGTCTGTAGTGTGACATAACAGTGCTGTTTTGATTCCTAGGTCCTTAGGGGCTTTTTGTGAAACTCAGCATTTTTGCCCAGCATGACACTAATATGAAATCATTACACAGTCAAGTCGGTTACTTTCCATACCAAAAGAACACATATGTTAATTTTGCTCAAGTTTATCTATAACATTCTATTTTAAAAAACCTGAAAAACACAAGGAGATACTCACATCAATCAAAATACTAAAATACTAAAATAACAAATTTCAAACAAATTTATATTTCCTGGTTTCAAAACAAGACGTTGTAGGTTTAAAAGCAAATCTAGGAAGGTGTGCATGTAGGTACGGGTACCTGCTCCGGACTTGGCTAATTTTCCCATATCCTGTTATTTTAGAAGTTTTAATGTAGTTGTGGGGGGGGGGGGGGGGGGGGAGTTGAACACTGAACCCACTTTCCTTAGGTTTTGTGAAGTCTTTGACATAAACAAACTTTGTTGATTTTAAGAGAAATGATTTATCCTCAAGACAATTTGGGTGTTCCCAGACACTAACAAAAATATTGTCATAATAATATTATAATAGAGAACATTTGCGCACATATCAACAAAATAAAATGTCATGGCGCATACAGAGCAAACATACACGATAGCAAACAAGATGCAAGGACATGAATTACCCATTAAATTACAGACTAAGCATTTCCACATGATCTTAACCCTAAGCTCTTTGCATGAAATGTGTTTTCAGACTGTTGTTGAATGTCTCAAGAGATGTACAAATATGATTGGGAAGAAGCGAGTTCTATAACAAGGGAGTTGGGTATGGAAGGAAGTCCAGGAGCCAACCCAACCCAAGCTTTTAAAAATTGTATTATTAGATTTTTTTATTTTAATGACATATCACCTAAAATCACAAGGCCAGACAGCCACTTCAAGGTGATTTGGGCTGTCGACCAAAATCAACTGTGACCAGGGGCGTATTACCATCTACTCCTGGGGCTAAAACAAACTTCCAGACAGACAATTTGTTTACTCCAATTAGTAAATGCCCTATTTGTTAAAAAAGCGCAATAATGTCGACATCCTCAGGCTGTTTCGCGAAGGGTAAAATTGCATGTGACACTCAACGTGAGTACATGTTACACAGGAGTCCTGATAGATTTTACACTTTTACACTGAGTACCAGTGTATTGAATGCCCTACGTTGGCAGTCTCCCTATTTTGTCAATAACTTTGTTTGGGGTGCCAGTCAGAAGCCAAACAACTTTTAACTGCCGTGTAGCCAGGGATCACACCTAAGTTTACAATACAACCTAGGAAGCGGCAGCCAGGGGATCACCTTAAGGGGATGCGACTTTTCATAATAAAATAAATAGTAATAAAATAGTAAAATAAATGAAATAACTAAAGATTGTATTTACCTCAGCTCTATAGAAGTAGATGGCCACGCCTCCTCCAATCTCCACCAGCAGGATCAAACCAAGAAGCCCACTATACTGCACAGCAATTGAAAATAGCAAATCAATTTAAATGTGGAATCCCTACAGAATAATGAAAGCTTACTATACCACAATATTGTATTATTAAGCTTTCTGGATTGAAAATAACAATTTTAACGAAAAAGGGGGGGAAAACAGCTTTGTTAAATATTAACTCAAATTCAACTTTCCACCTCAATGGGCAAATTATCTTTGAAACTCTAATCAGTACAAATCTTTTAAAGTGCTAATGGGTTTTTTATACTGCACACACATCGATCCTTGTCGATTAGTTGGTGAAACAAACAACCGTCACACGTCATACTTCTCTATTATTAATAAATATAGGATGCTTGGGACACTTTGCAGCACACTTCGAAGTGTTTTTTTCAAAGGTAATTGTTCCACGTTATTTAGAATTTCGTTTAATAGAATTTTCAGAGTGTGGGTTGGCCGAGTTTCCATAGTCTACTTTATGTTTATTGTGAATTTAAAAAAATATATGACAAGGATCTATGTGTGTGCTATTTAAAACAAATTGAATACATTCTGTTCTTGCATTGTCACTTGGTGAAATCTGGCTTATCCGTTTCACTTGGCTTCGCCTCAGTCATGAAATGGAATAGTCCAAATTTCACCTTGTGATTATATTCCTATGACAATGCACTCATATGCTTCCAATATTTGCATAATATTTACAATTTTACAATTTTATACTTCAATGAGCAAATTCTATAAAATCAATCAGTTTCTGTGGAAATCATTGATTCTACAGATGAATTTTACTCAGTAAAACATCCTGTGCAGAACCTCTATCATATTTACCAAGTTCTGATTTAATAGACAGATTCTTTAAAACCCTTCAGTTTCAATGGAAATCATTGACTGTTGATGAAACTTCACTTTTAGTACAAACCTTGTGAAGTACTAGAGTGTTACCATAGATAGGTTGCAATATGACGTAAATCAGCCATCTTTACGGGCAATTTGGAACACACAGTCATGCGTTACGCGTGAGAACAGCTTGCAGCACGCGCACATTTCACACAACTCATTGCGTGATTGGTTAGTAAACGACGCGGCTGCGTTAATAATTTGTGCGCTTGACGCGCCTGCAAGCCAAAATGCGATTTGCCCGTAAAGATGGCGTCTACTGGGAACTATCTATTGTCCACTCCAACGGGCAGATTCTATGATGACATTAAGTTTCAACAGAAGTCATTGATTCTGTACCTGAAACTTTACTTAGTACAAATCTAATATAAAGTAATAAACCACAAGGAAAACCGATTTTGGGTTGAACAAAGAAAAATTGACTAGAGCCTGATTTGAACCAACAACCTCCGGATCAATGCGCCGGCGCAATACCAACTGAGTTATCTAACCTAATGTTGGCGATCTCCCCATTTTGTCAATATATTTGTTCGGGGTGACAATCAGAAGCCGGCACGTTAATCCAGAGGTCGTTGGTTCAAATCCCACTCTTGTCAATTTGTCTTCGTTCATCCCCAAAATTAGTACAAATCTTAGTACAAAATCACAGAGTACTAAAACGTTATATTTACAATTTTGAGCAGCAGGATGTTTTCCCTGAGGGCGCCAATACATCCGAAGGTAGCGAGGATGAAAATGACCCCACCAATGACAAGGAACCACCAGACTGGGTCGACAAGAGGAGAGGAAATCAGCTGATCAAGATCCCCAAGAACGCCCTGGAAAAAAAAATTAAAAAAAATTCCTGAATCTATGTAGCATTTTCCTGAATCTATGTAGCATTTATATCTCAATATTTTAAAGCAAACAGTCTCATGATAGAATTACAGGCATGATATTTGGTGCATAGAAAACGTAGAAATCTTTTATCAAGTTGTCCTGGTGGTTTTTTTAACTGATCGTTGTTTTGATTTTATTGTGGGGTTTCATGTTGTGTGCATTTTTATTGTAAAGTGCATTGGTCTTTTTGGAAAAAGCGCTTAATAAATCTTTAATAATAATAATAATAATAATAATAAGGGCTGACTTGCATGATGGTGTATGCTTTAATGGAATTTTCAGGCTATTTAATCACAATTTAAATCAGACTTAAGTAGGAAGAATATCGTGCCTGGAACTAGAATGATTGACTCAACCATAAGGTTTATCGCGAATAGCAAAATACCAAGAGAGGGCGCTGTTTTGCCACGCATGATAGTGTAGTGAAAGGGGGCAACCCGGGAACTCGCGCACGACGACCGACTGTAGCATTTGCCCCCTCTGCCCTCCCATGATCCAGTGCGATTCTGAAGCGCGATAAACCTTATGGAGCTATCCATGACTTAACATAAGACTTGGGGCTTCAATGTCGACATTTTTGTAATTTACTGGTTTTCATTTTATTTATTTTATTTTTATGACCAACATCTGTAGCTGAAAGAGTCACTTAACAATGATACAAATATAACCACAAGTAGAAATACAAGCTCACACACATTTGAGGGCCAGAAAAGTAAAAAGCAAAATATTTGAAGAAGTAAAATATTTGAAGAAAGATAATTTTAAGACAGGTTTTGAAGTTTTTTGAGACTTATGAGACCCTTTCAGCATCCTAAGGGTATAATATTCATTTAAGTTATTATAGGAAGGTTACATTTAAATTCTGCATACAAAACTTGGGAAAGCATACATGTCTTCGGGGGTAATTCTAGCAACAACAATGTAACAGGAATGCCATGTTGTTTTGTCAGGAGCCATCTTATTGCTTGAAAATGTTCTTTTTGGTACTGGGAATAAAGTACTCTGTATACCTAGAAGAGCATGGCGCCCTTCTTCCGTGCACATGTCAAATTATGATTTCTTTTTCATTTAGATGCACAAATATTTCATACATTTATTTACCTTTATCACCTATTTTTTATACTTATTTATCTATTCATAATTCATTCATTTATTTTTATTTTTTTGGGGGGGGCGGGGCGGAAGCAAACAGAAACAGATAGTATGATTATATGGAAAATGTAACTTACTCTATCACTCCACGCCCAGACTCCTGCTGCTATACAGGCACACCCAGCCATCTGGAGAAAAAAAATCACCGAGTATGTTAATGAACATTCACAATTAAAGGTGACATTCCTCACCACAATGCATCTTTGTTTCTAGGAAATGTTGATTGAAATTTTTGCTGCAGGTTTGAAGGCAATCAAATGTCCTTCCTCTATCATAATGATAACACATGACATGTACAGCCAAGGTGATTCAAAAAGGTGAACTACAAACACTTGTCATGTTTTGGGCATGTGACCAAGTTTTTGTTCATGGCGTGTCGTTGCTAAGCTGTTAAGAGCACCGGACTCAAGCTCTGGTGTTTCCGGTCAGCAGAGTGTCATGACAGTTGTGTCCATAAGCAAGAGAAGACACTTTAAACCATTGTTGACTGCCTTCGGATGGGATGTAAAGCCGTATGTCCTGTGTATTGTGTAATGCATGTAAAAGAACCCAGTTACACTTATTGCTAGGGAAAGGGGTTTGCCCCAGTGTTTCTGGCAGTGGCCACCGAGTGCGCCGCAGCAAGGTGCTACATAAATCGGTCATATAATTCAAAAAATATAAAAACCCGTCTTAAAATGTTTCTGTCTGTTCAAGCGCCTTGAATACCTTATTGATAATATACATGAGCTATAAGACTTTATATTATATGATCTCCCCTATCAACTTCGTACACTTGACTCCTTACAGATCTTCAAAAGCCAGCTTAAGACTCAGAATAGGAATAGGCAACTAGAATGATGGCGCTCTACAACTGCCTGATGATTGATTGATTGATTGATATATACACATTATGTTATTACTTATTATTTATTTTAACAACCAAGCTGGGTTCAAAGCTATTCTTGGAATGATCTCTCCCTTTAACCATCTTTCTGCCCTAAAGTCAATATCTACGAGAATCTGACGTTTTAACAGCACATACAGTGAGCCTAGTCATAAGTCTGTAAACAATACTAGGCTTATGACATGTACATGACCCTGTTGCTTTGGCTACCATGGCTACTGCCTGAATATCAGCAGCCATGATTTATACACAATTATGTCAACTACCCATAAGGTGAGCATCAAGGTCTTACATGTAGCAATAGATTCAGAGTCAAGTCAAAATCACAAACACGTACTGAACGTATTCAGCATACTGTTGTACTTGCATGAATGTAAAATTTTGTGGATTTGAACTGTACACACGTACTGTTGGCTTTAATGCAGGGCTCGAAATTTATAAGTCAAAATCACATACATGTACACGTACTGTTGTATTCAGCATACTATTGCACTTGCATGAATGTGAAATTTTGAGGATTTGTACACATTATACTGTAGGGCTTGAAATTTATACTGGACCGCAGACCCAAGGCCAGTGATTGTAGTCTCATGCAAGTAAATTCATGACTGGACAAGTCCGGCTGTCTTGTGTTTTTGTTCAAATGTTGACTTTCTTCAGTCTGACAAATACATGTATCTTTCAATTCTGTTGAGAATTGAAGAATTCTCACCCATAGTACAAATATGAGATAAATATTCTCTTAGTACTTATTATTATTATTATTTATTCGGCCAACAATCATACAGACATACAGAGACATACATGAGAGTGAACAATGTTAAACTGTGTCAGGTATTTAGTTTTGTGCTTATTTAAATCTGGTCTTATGAAAAAAATTCTGGTCCAGTAAACTGTTTGAGCTTCAAGCAGAGCGGTCTTCTGAATTTTTACCCCAAATTCGAGCCATGCATATGACTGGTGAGCAGCAACGACTGTAATAAAGCGGAATGAAAATTGTTTTTTTCCCCTTCCTGATTGACATTTATAACAAATAAGACTGTTCCTTTCGATTTGGCAGTGGCGTAACTAAATTGATGTCAGTGCCCCACCAAATAGCTCAGAAAAATTTGAAATGTAAAGCAGCTATAAGAAAAGAACATTTTGATCAAAAGGCAAATCCTTACAAGTTTGAACTCAATGACTTGGTGTACCTTAGACGTCGTCAATATGAAGGGCGTCATAAAATGCAAGATCATTATGATTCTAAGGTATACCGAGTTATTGCTCAACTTGATGCTGACAATTTTGTTTATACTATACAGTTAGTGGAGAAACCAGAAGTCACCAAGAATGTTCATTCTACCGAACTTAAGAATTGTAAGATTTCAGTGGAAAATACAGGTACAGTAAATCCTAGCACAATGCCTTTTCTTTACCTTCCAAAAGTAGAACATGAGACAGAAACAAAGGAGGAAGAATGGAATTTATCTGAGGATTCAGATACAGAAGTGACTCATGGAACAGCGAAAAAGGGAAAAACATCGAATTTATCTGATTCAGATTCGGAGGTAGAAATTGCAGTGTGTGTGCCTGGATGTGAAGTAGTGGTACCGGAAGTTTCCCCTGAAACTTCCCCGGAAACTATAGGGTTTAGGCGTTCAAAACGTACAACTGCGGGGAAACATTCAAACCCATTAAAATTGCCTCGTTCAACCATTTTGCATGAACAAATTGTAACAAGCTCTCGGTGTCCAGTACGGATAACTATAGAGCTCGGTACCATGTTATTTCTTATTGGTCTGATACTGATGTTTGGTTCAATTATTTATGCTTGTAGGTGTCGTTCACATGGAGGATACGTATTGGCATTAGTATTGATGATTTTATTATTTACACTTTTCCCAAAGAGATTGTACAAGTTGAGAAAATTGATATTGAAATTTGTGTACGATATTCAGTCTTTTGTAGATATGGAATAGCTGAAGAAATGAAGGGATGACCATGTACATTTATATATATATGTAGAAGAAAATGTTAAAATTGCATGTGATTTAATTTAATTTAAACATTTTGATTGGTAGGTTCCAAAATAACTTTTCAATGAGTTTGGGATAGTACAATGAAATTTATGTCTAATGTCAATCAATATTGAAGCTTACACAGAATTGTCTATTACAGGATAGGTGTGGAAGACACAACCTGAAAATAGTGCACTGTAAGGTGAATGTATTTAGATTATAATTATTCATGTTTATGAAAAGAAAAAAAATTGGGGTGGGTGTAACCAGTTGACTTTTACAAGTCTTATGGGGTCAATGGTTCAGTTCTATTCAGTTAGCTTGTGCGGAGTCGGGTTCTCATTTGGGGTGCGGTACATTTTTGTATTCAAACTTGGGGAACCAGATCATTTATGTATGGTTCAGTGGGCCATGACTTGTGTTCAACAGGTTAGACAATAACATTCCTTTCATTTTAGTGGGTATTTAAGCCAAGGGAATAGGATGACCATTGTCATTCCTTCTCAGCAGCTATCACCACCAGGTTATTTTCCGTTTGTAAATAATTATTATTTGGGTGTGTCGTCGACTCTGGCGAGTTCAGCAAGACGATACGACATGCTTGTTGTTGTGCTTGGCCTCAAGAAGGATGACCAAGGCTGGGTAATGGCCACTCAAGGTGCGTTTTTATTGTTGTGGTACAATGTTATATCTATTTATTATTTATACTGGTATCCAACATTTGGAACATTTATTGTGGCGTTTGCTTATCCAGTTACAGGCCAAGACTCAACTTGCCCTATAGTATAGGGTTGTCCACTCCCGGGTAGTCTTTATTATCTTATCATCTTTATTATCTTTTGTTGTTTGTAATGCCAAATCGTCCCCTCGGGGTCGTTTACCTTGTCTATTTATTATTGTGAATTGTGTAAATTGATTTATTCGAAAGACAGAAGTCGAGTCACTGTGATGTGTTAGAATTAAATTGAAGTGAAACTAGGAACTTTAACATCGTAGAACCTTTCCTTTTGTTCGTTACATAAGTCCAGGACCAATTTTGCCTGGCGGCTAGGGCCGAAGTCGAACTTTTGAGTATTTTATTTATTGCCACCTCATCCACTTTTTGTACGTGTAGGCCTGTATTTTATAGGCCTAAATAAGGCCTAGATATACAAATTATTTGTCTCTGCATCTGCATTTGTTGGCTAACTGTGCAAACTCCAGTTAAATAGACTGGATATCTTGCACAGGGAAAAACAATCATAAATTTGCGTATTGTTTCTTCAATTCAATTCAATTCAATTCAATTCAATTCACATTTATTTCCACTAACATATTTCCACAATTACAGAACTACATTGTAAAATGCATAATATAAAAGACAGAATAAGAATTAAGAATAAACTAGTGGGAAAGCGCATGGAGGCAAGGCCCAAAATAAGCCAGGTAGCTTGTAGCGGCTTGCCTTTACATAACAAAATACATAAACTAAGGGTACATGCTTAGGACAATACAAAGACGAAACAAACAGACAGACAGACAGACGAACAAACTACTGGAGAAAATGACAATGACAAAGTATGCAAAAACTTAAAGGAGAAGAACGGTATAGTAACTATGTTACATACTGGGAAATAAGGAACTTTTTATAAGATGTTTCTGCTACACATATGATGGAATTGTTGAAAACATCAGTTAGTTTGTTCTCTTTAATGGTTGACATCATTCATGTTTTGTTTACCACAAACATTAAATATAAAAAAAATTAAAAGTTTGGGCTGAATCCCTTGTGTAAGTCAGGACAAAATAATGAAAATCCATGCCCAATTTTCAGCATGTATTGTCAACACATTGTACTTAATATTGGTCATAAATTTGTAACAACCAAAATCAGCTTCATTTTTGTATAGGTTTTCAGTTACAGTTTTGGTTTCAGAGGGAAGTATTTCACAGAAAAGGTGTTTCTAGTATGAACTTCATAAGGCCAAGTAAAAAAAATTAAGAGTTTCTCGTCCCCGCCCGCCTCCTTTTTGGCCGCTGCCTCCGTTTTGTTTACTATTTACTATTTTCAGGAGAAAAACAAATCTTAAAGGTCATCCCATGACCCCAAAGCATTCAAGAGTGGAATGTGGCTGGATATGTTCATAGTACATGTATGTATACACATGTACATTGTTAGATTCTTGATTGATTATTTTACATTGACAGATGGGCAAGGCAAGACGACAAATGAAGGCAATGATCGAGTATCACACTAGTCAGCAAACTATGAAATCAATAAGATAACTTGGCCCTACCCTCTCCACACCTGAAAAAACAAGTAGTATACTTATAAATCAATTATCTTTCAAAATTGATGCACAATTATACAACTATTTTACACACCTTTTAAATTTGTGTACATGTAAGTGGTCTCTACATGTACTCCCATCCTATCATCTTTATACCATTTGTATGACCATCGGTATGACCATGAAAAAAGCACTTTGGACGACCTCTACATGTCAGTCCTTGGTGTCAGAAAAACCTACATGTACAAACTGCTCGACACCTTAACAGGCCTTTGAGAGGGCAATGCCATTTTCATTTTGCAAAGGGCACTCCCATTGGAATGTCTTACAGCCTACAGCATTCTCCCTTTACATAGGTCTGCTGGCCCAAAATACCCGAGGACCTGGTCCGGCTGACTAAAATGAAGTTCAGTGTTTAAAAGTAATACAAAGTATAGACTAGTGAAAGCTGGTTGACTAGTGTAACAGCAATCTCATTGGTCCTGCTGGCTTGTCACTGAAAAAAAAAACATTTGACAGGGCACCAAGGCCAAGTCCAGGGCAACAGAGACCTTGGCCTCCATGTCATTCCAGGAACGCTTAAAATTGTTAAGTCGACTTATACAATCCAGGTCATGTTTCAAGGGTATAATTAGAATGATGGTGACACGCACTAGACCAGATAACATCGCCAGAGGAAACAAGACTCATCAGCAGCATACGAGAGTTCCACTATCTAGAATGAGCAAACTATGTAACCCTGACTTGAACTCTCCTTTTCCTAATAATAGCATGTCATGATCAACTCAGTAATACACCGATCCATTAAGCCACACCCATTTCTCTTTGACCAATCACAACCGCGAAATCTGATCACCATTTGAGCCGTTTGGTGATCTTTGCACTAATGGTGATCGGGTTTCGCGGCTGTGATTGGTCAACTCGTAAGGAGGCGGGGCTTAATGGATCGGTCTATTAACTTTCTAGGAGTTTTCATGAATATTCAATTCTTATTCATGAATAACATGACATGATCAACTCAGTACATGTAATTGTAATGAACTTTCTAGGAGTTTTCATGAATATTCAACTCTTATTCATGAATAGCATGTCATAATCAACTCAGCAATTAACTTTCCAGGAGTTTTCATGAATATTCAATTCTTATTCATGAAAAGCATGTCATGAGCAACTCAGTAATTAACTTTCCAGGAGTTTTCATGAATATTAGATTCTTATTCATAGATAGCATGTCATGAACGACTCAGTAATTAACTTTTTTATAAAGTTTTCTAGATATTCATTTCTTTTTCATGAGAACATCCAACCTGTGTCTTATGTCCTGACTGTAAAAGGTGTATCAAGTCATAAACCACAGGGGAACCTGCGACCTCCGGATTAAAGTTCCAGTACTCTACCAACTGAGCTATATCTATCCCTATGTTGGCGGGGTGTATAATCCAGTACAAGTTCATTATAAATAAGCCTAGACCATATCCCAAGGGTCGTCCACAGATTTTGAAGTAGCAGATGAAAACAAGTAAGTAGCCGGTTTTCTGAAAGGACTGAACGAGCGCGTAGCGCGAGTGCGAGCGCGAAGCGTGTTGCCCTTACGGCGTGGGATCCGGGGCCCGCCCAAGGGCCCCAATTTTTGGGGGGATTCTAGATGTTCTGTGGTGCAATCTGAGCAATTTCTTGCTTTTTTTATTACATGCTCACTGCTCAACTGGAATGGAAATTTTTTGTATGGTAGAAAGTTGTTTGGGTTTTTTTCCAGTCATTGACAGTACTTTAGCTCGAGGAAAATTGGAGGGCGGGGGAAACTGGGGGGAGTAAGCTGGCGAAATCGCCAGCAACCAGCGCTTCTGGACAACCCATTCATATGGCAGGAATAAATAATGACATTCATGAGTTAACTTGCCTGACAATAAAAACACTGGCCAAGGGCCTGTGCCCCTGTGGTTCAGTATTCATTTTGAGGAACTTATCTCAGTAAATCACTCTCTGTGGTAAGGGTTACTTTAAATCAAACCTTTCTTTTTCTTCTTACCCTTTTTTTCTTCTTTCCATTGTGCATTCAATGTGTGCACAACATACTACAATGTGTATGTACATAGATGTTAGGACTAAAGGAACCCTATTATGACTGGTTCTGCGCATTGTAAACAACTTTGTATACAACACAAAGAGAAGTCTGTTGTTTACCACAGTGTGCCAAGCAGCCAGAAGGGCCAAGGACACCTATCATAAACCCTCAATGACTCATAACATTCATAAAGCTAGGTTGTATTCAGCCCCATACATCCAACAATTTGTGTTACTAGTTAGAAGCATCTAATAGTTAAAACATCTATTAAATCTAATACCTTGTTTATTAACAATTGTTATTCCATGCATACATTTAACCATAGAGACTGCTTGGTGAAACACTAAGTTAACTAATGTATCGCCCGGGAATGATTTCGACCAGTAATTTTCCACAGTGAAATATTTAGAATGAACAAGTTTTGTGCACACTGAAAGAAAGCAAATTTTTGAGTTAGCAACAGCATGTTGTGAAGCATTTTGCTGTGCTATACATGTACATGTACAAGGGAAATCGTTCACTGTACTGTATGCAGTGTCTATTTTTACTTTACTGTCAAACTCATAAAAGGTCAGCTTAGCATTGGTCTATGGCAACAGAAGGAATGGCCTGTTGTGATGATTGATAGTAATTTTACAATCATTGCCACAACTACATGTACAGCAACTAAACTGTGCAAGTTTTGAGTGTAATCGAAAATTACGACCAGTTAAAGTGCACAAGTTTGTTTCCTTCACATGCTTAAAAGCAATGTGCATGGGAACAAAGTGGTCCCCAAAATGTTTGAATATGTGCGAGACCTCCAGTCAAAACTCTTTCATGGAGTATTTTGGAGGATAACCAACCAAGAACCTGCACAGTCTATAATATAAGCCTACTTGGCCTTTAAGAAGTGAAACTTTTAAGGCTAACACTCCCAGCCTACATAATGTGTACCTTTGGCATTTGACATTTCCGGACTCAAAAGATCTTTATTTACATGTATCAGTTAGTTATTTTTAGAACATTTTGCTTTTCAGCTGGAATGACACTTGAGTTGTTTGCCTGAAACTGAATCTATGAGACATTTACAGGGTTATTTTGTCGACACAATGCTGATTTATAGGCAAAATTTTAAAAAGACACATCTGAAAGTTTCAGCTGAATACAGTGTCTACTCGCAGAGAAAACAGCAAAAAACTTTTGCAGTATTTTCACAAGAACGTTCTTAAACCCATCCACGTTTAGCTAAGGTGACAGTGAGTACCAACTGCTTAAGTGGCCACAGCATTTGCGTATGGACACCAACCCTCAGAAATCTGGGAAATGATTCATACATGAATTTTTTTTCAGATTCCATTGTTTGGGGTGAAAAATTATCCAAACCATATTATTTCGAAGGGAATTCTTTCTCAAAATAGTTCATACTATCAACAGCTGCAGTGCTTCTCACCAAGTAAGATTTTATGGTCATTAATTTTGGGAGTGGAATCTAAGACCCAACCTTTAAAGCAACATATTTGCACAAATTCTTGCACCACAGAGCATCTAGAATCCCAAAAAAAATTGGGGCCCTTGGGCGGGCCCCGGATCCCACGCCGTAAGGGCAACACGCCAGTGTTTTTATTGTCAGGCAAGTTAACTCATGAATGTCATTATTTATTCCTGCCATATGAATGGACATTTTCCAGTAGCTTTAGTTCACTTAAGATTAATTTGTCCAGGCTTCAACCAGACTAAATAGTTGGGATTACAGGGTTGTCCAGAAGCGCTGGTTGCTGGCGATTTCGCCAGCTACTCCCCCTAAAGTACTGTCAATGACTGAAAAAAATAAAAATAAAAAATTTCTACCATACAAAAAATTTCCATTCCAGTTGAGCAGTGAGCATGTAATAAAAAAAGCAAGAAATTGCCCAGATTGCACCACAGAGCATCTAGAATCCCCCCAAAAATTGGGGCCCTTGGGCGGGCCCCGGATCCCACGCCGTAAGGGCAACACGCCAGTGTTTTTATTGTTTACAATGCGCAGAACCAGTCATAGAGCCCTGTACGCTACACGGGTTCTTTACCTTAAGATTTGCAAAATCATCAAAGGGATTGAGGCACTAAATGTACATGATGGACAAAAACATAATGTAAACCTACAAACTTGACATTTGAATGATTCAAAAACACGGAAATTATTACAAATTTGTTAAAATATTTTACATGCTTTCATAACTTTTAAAGGCAACTTGCTAATTTGGCTAAATTACATTAAATGCAAAGCATTTTTTTTTCTAAAACTCTCAGAATGGCTTGCAGTTTGCAAATGGTAATTTGATATTTTGATTTATAATTTATATCGTGTTAAGTATTTATGAAATGGCTGTATTTGTTGAAGTTTTTTTCTTTTTTAGGATGGCTGGCAGTATGGAATTAACTTCTGCATACTATGATAAAAATATTGTAATTTCAGAAATTGTTCATTTCACTTTCACTCAGCTGATTAGTTGTTTAAGTACATTTTTTAAAGAATTATAAAGTTGATAACATTACCATTTATTATAAATTTCTGGAAATGAAACCAAGGATGCCTCATAAGTGAACTGTACACACAAATGTAGCTCGCAAGCATGTGGACACCTGTAAACAAGGGTGCTTGCTACGTGAACCAGAAGCACCAGGGTTAACCCCTACTTTTCCATGATAAGTGTTCTGGGTGCTTTTATGTGCACTTAGCAATCCTAGTACATGGGACCTACGGCTTAAATGTCCCATCCATCCGAAGGAAAAAGCAACTATTATGGTACATTGGGTAAAATTGTCTTGCTCAAGGACTTGAGTGCCATGACTGGGACTCAAAAACCATACTCTACTGATCAGAAACACCAGAGCCCAAGTCGAGTGCTCTTTACCACTAGGCTATGCTTCACCACAAATCACACTGCATTTTCAATAATTACCAACTTTATTATTAAAAGTTTTAAACCAACTCACCCAAAAGACAAAATTTGCAAAGAATAATGAGAACTTGATACAAAGACTGATTTCTGAAGGCTCTTCCCGTCTCTGTGCTCTGACAACTTGGACCTTCTGCTTTGGTTGAGGTTGTCTCTGCTGCTGCGGCTGTTGCTGCTGCGGCTGTTTTCTTTGCTGCGGTTTTCTACTGGTGGAGGGGAAGGGGGAAGAAAAGTGTTGTTTTTAACTGAGATTGCACAAAAATAAATCTTGAAAAACACATTCACTGTAAATAATAGATAATATAACTAAATAGTGGATATATTGCCAGCAACACCAATTAGTAAACACTATTAAGCCGACAGATCATATAGCACCTTCTGTGAGGCATACAGGAGTGGCCAACATTAAGGTATTTTCGCAGTGCCCAGTGGAATTGCACTTGATTTTCAATTGACACACTCTGCATTTGAATTCCCACTGATAATTTTGTTTTCATCCCCAAAAGTCTGAATGTCCTTGGTAAAAACAAATTTACTCATGAATACATTTATTGGATAGCATTACCTTTTCTTTTTCTGATTTGTGGCTCCCGAGGAATTTTTATAGAGGAAAATTCAAAGTTTGAAATTCAAAAATGGTCTGATTCACATCTTGTGTTACACAAAATCACTGTGTGGCGTCGAACCAGATTAACCATGGTGAAGTCCAAAAAACACTTAACAAAATATACACTGCTATTAAAATTGTACACTTCTACTTCTACTTAAGTCAGGATATAATTGCCATGGAGCAATAATAACATTTATAGATGTGTCTTGCTTTTTAGAGAAACAAGTGCCGGGACCGAGATTCGAACCCACATTGTGATGACTCAGATACCACAACTTGAATTTGGTGCGCTAGACCGCTCGGCACAACACACTACAAATATTCAAGCGCCTTTTTTTTCTCCAAATAATAAAATGCACAGTGAAAGAGCAACTTGGAACAAAATTTAAAAAAAATAAAAAATGCAATAACTAATTAAAGCATTACTTTGTTTCCTACCTCCATGGACATGGTTACACATTTTTTAGGTTTTTGAAAATATATAATTATGGCCTCTGTAAATATAATTAAAAATGACATTTTCAAAAGGACACACATTTGGATTTGATACAACTGTAGTGCACCAAGTGTACGTTTACGTTTACGTTGGTTGACTCAGCAGGATCCATATGTTTGGACGTAATGCTAAGGGTGGTTGATTGGTGCTCAAGCAGTAGAAATACAAATGCCTCCAGGCTAACAAAAGGGGCCTGAAGAAAAAAAGTGCTATATGTGTATATATAAACGAACAGTGGCAATACAACTGTGCAGGACTTCAGACAGTGGTGCAAGTAAAAACAGCTTTCACTGCTCAAAGATTAGCAGCAGCTACTCCTTCCCGGAAAGCCATCACAGATGGAGCAGTGAGGACAATCCCAGGGAGGGTGTTCCACATTGAGACAGTCCGGGGGAAGAAGGAGGATCCGTAAAGCTGGGTGCGACTTGTAATGAGTTGGAACTTGTTTGGGTGGTATGATCTTGTGCTGCTGGGAGGCATTGGTGTGAGGTAAACTGCTGGATCGATGGCGACTATGTTATAGTGGATTTTGTAGAGTAACGTTAGGCTTGCAGTTTTTCGTCTCCATTCTAGGGTTTTCCATTGTAGATCTTTTAACATGTTGGATACACTTTCCATTCGGTGGTACTCATGGAGGACAAACCTGGCTGCACGGCGCTGGATATTTTCCACTCTGGTGATGTCTTTCTTAGTGTGAGGGCTCCAGACAGTGCTACAGTACTCTACATGAGGTCTGACGAGGCCAGTGTATGCTCTTTCTTTGATCTTTTGTGAGCACCCCCTCAAGTTGCGACGAAGCAGACCTAGAATTTTATTGCTTTGCATGTTATCTTGTCAATATGTTTCTGCCAAGACATGTCATTCGAGAGTGTTGTTAGGCCGAGGTAAGGGTATTCCGTGACAGAAGATAGATAGTCGCCTCCCAGTTGGTATTGGGTATTTGTAATCTTGCGTCGGCGGGTAAACCTCATGATGTGGCATTTTTTAATGTTGAACTGCATCTACAGTAAACTTCTTTACATGTATATTTCATGGTGAAAAAAGGGAAAAGTGATTGACTGACTAAAATAAAAGTAGATAAAAGGACGTCACAATTAAACAATGTACTTCTGGGTTGAACAAAGACAAATTGACTAGAGGAGCTGGACTTGAACCTGAAACCCCAAGGTTTTCCCTTACCGAGTTGCTTAATATTATTATATAAATATAATATTACTTGATAATATTATTATTAAAACTTAAAAGTTTATTATAAATTAATAAAATCTAGGTAGATTGTGACTAATTTTTAATTTATAAATACTGGAAGTGTTTATCTTCAATACACACCTGCTTTGTGGTTGTTGTGCCCCCTGTGGGGATGGTCTACTTTGTCTACCGCCACGGCCCGCCTTTGGTCCCTGCTGTCCGCGAGCGGGCCCGGCCCCGGGCCCGGGCCCGGGATAGCCCTGCTGCTGCGGCGGTGGATATCCTCCTGCGTGTTGTTGTTGCTGCTGGAGGTACGACGACGGCGGCTGCTGTTGACCGCCAGGAAAACCGCCATGCCCCGAATCTTCGTAATCGCCGTACCCGGAGTACGGTGGGGGCTGTTGTTGGGGCGGGTACATTTTGTCTATTAACAAACCAGCGGAATTTGTTCACATTAAATTCCCCATATGAAATGACTATCCAAGTAAAACTAAACCGACGGATGCAGTAAAATGAAACTGGTTTCGCTCCACCTCACACTTTCACAGAGATTTCAACAACAAACAGTTCTTGATAGCCTGGTACCCACAGACCGACTCCGGTTAATACATAAAATAATGCTTTGGTGAGACAGAGTGTCAGACTTTTTTTTTTTTTACGACGTGACGTCCAAAATTTTATGACGTCATTGATAAGAATTGAATTGCCACCTTTCGCCAAACAGTGTAGTATAAAAACTCAGAAATAGTAGATGTTTCGTATCTAAATTGCCTGAAATCGGTAACAAATTGTTGTTCTTGACATACCATGTGGTCATTGGGTAAACTCGAGGTTTTTAAGCCATGATTTACATCTTTCTTGGTCTTTGAGGAAGGAATGGATGTAGCTCAGATGCTCAGTGGGCCTATATTATATATATATGGGAGATGATTGTTTTTCCCTCCTCTATGCTTTTATCAAATTGTCCTTATCAATTAACTTTGTTTCCCCCCCCCCCCCCCCCCGTTATGATAGAGGTAGAGAAACATTCAAAATATAGCGACATACATTTGCTGATACTTTCAGCAAAAGTATCCGCCCCAATAATATAATATCCATAAACTCAAAATCTGCTGCGTGTGGTTTTTCGGCGAACCCTCTAAAGATATTAAGTCACTAGAGGGCGGTATTTTCCTCAGTGGGTAAAATGGTGTTACCTAAAAAATTGTCTCACCAATATCTAAATTTTAAAGACAAATCGTACATTCATTCAACAATATAAACTTACAAATGATCCCAAATTGGTATTAAAAACAAAATTATATATAACTTCAGCTAACTCAAACACTAAATAAAGTATAAAGAGAGATTTACGTATATACCAACTATTTTTTTAGTAGTACATTTTAACAAGTTAACCACACATGTACTAAACTGTTATTTTGTGCATGATCAGCTTGCTGTTTTTACACACAGAACCATCCGTCTGCGCGTGGTTAGTAAAAAGTAAGATACAAAAAGATCTTTGCTTCGCGATCGCCACAAGGAAGGTGGATCTAGCTTATTAAAGGTGAATTCAAACTTGGGCAGGGTTATGTCTAGATATTTTTTATTAAGATTCACTTTAACATGTTTAATTTTACTTATCAATTCAATCATTTGGATAGTCGCCAAGAAGTATGGTGGCAGTAGGTTTCACAATATTTATCAGGATTGCGGGAACCAGTAAAAATTAATATTAATAACATCAATAACTCGGTCATTCTTAATCTTCATGCAAGAGTGTTCTGTGCTGGTTTGGTTGTGTTACTTTACTCTAGTCTAGTGTTCAATGGACTGTAGATGTACTTGTTAATGTAATATTAATAATCAGGAGTACACAATCAATAGTGGAGGGTTTAAATCATTTTCATTTATCATTCAATTTCAACAAATCATGTCAATGAAAATTTTAAATAACACCAGAAATTAGTAATTGTTGTAATACTACAGTACATGATGTACACTACACACAGTAAGTATCACACTGACACTCGGTGACACTCACTGCTGATGCACCATGCACACTCTTGTGAGTTAAAATAATAAATATTTCTACCAGCCCAGTTTATGTGTTCTTATTCCTCCATGGTTTATCCCTGTTCGTCATTTATGTATTGTAAGTACTGACTACTCCTACTGAGTCCTAGAACTATGACTGAGGTTCATTCCGCTATCGTCCAATGGAGACGATAGCGGAATGAACCTCATCATAGTTCTAGGAGTAAGTACTGACTACATATGCCGAGCCGAGAGCTGCAGCTGGCTGCTCATGAGTCATTGGTCATTGGTCTATCATGTCTATGTTTACTTCTAAGTTAAAACTCCCCCGTGAACCTTACCTTAATTGTTGGGTTTTTTTCCCATGTTCAGATTACATATGCTTTGATAAATCTCAGTGGTGACATCATGGCAAACATTGTTCCTTTGCTGGCTGCTGTGGTGGCATTATCATCAATTATGCTGAACTTTGCATTGCACAAAATAGAGGAAGGTACGTCAATTATTTATTGCTTAAATATAAAAGAATTATCATAATTTTGGGGCCTTCATCATCCATAGTAAAATCCTGACTAACAACTGATAACTTTTCACTTTTTGTTGCAGGTCATATTGCAGTTTATTACAGGGTAAGAAATCTGTGTTTTTTCTTTAAAATGAACTGTAAAAAATTTACATGTAAATGGCCTTTTCCATCAGACAGAAGTTCTACTCTAGAACAAAAACATTGTAAATGTAATCCAGAACGGAAAAGTTGCCTTGATTTTTAGAAACATTTGCAACAACTACATGTACTTTAAACAAATATTATGAGTATAAACCTGAAAACCGACAAAAGTATTTCGATTTATGGTGCTTTTAATTTTCAAAGCTCAAAAAAAATAAAATAGTCTGGTTCTTGAAAATAGGCAAAAGCATAATGGTAAAATATTACTGCTCGTGCAAAAATTAAACAGCTTAAAGATCCCTTGAACATAAATAAAACAATTTAAAAAAATATCCGTGAAAGAAAAATCACAAATTCAAATTATTTTGACCAGTTGTTTTCGTTAAAGGTATTTATTAATGGCAATAACAGTGCGAGGAGCCTGTCATCACTGCATGGTAAAGGCCTTGGTTGGAGGCTGGCTGTTGATAGTGAACATCACCTTCGGCTTGGTCCATGACCAGCCACCTGCCCTGTCATTACCACGCTGTGAAGATCGGCGACACTCTTTATTACCTAATTCAAATTTTGTTTTGTTTGTTCAGGGAGGTGCCTTACTAACAACAACTGCTGGACCTGGGTACCATGTTATGTTTCCATTTCTCACTTCATATAGAACTGTTCAGGTAAGCATTCATACTCAATAATAAAACACTCGGTGATCCTCCAAAATCTTTTAGAATTATCTTTACTGATTCAAGTTTGCTGAGTTCAATTTTTGAATATTTTTGTTTCGCCCCGAATGATTGTTATTTTTTAATGAGAAGGCATTGATTTTCTTGTTTGCAGATTACTTTACAGTCGGATGAAGTGAAAAATGTACCATGTGGAACGAGGTATGTATGTATTGATTTTAACTGCAAATATTAGTTAGTGGCCTGACGTTTCGACCCTAGCAGAGTCTTTCTCGAAGGTTAAGCATTTATACCACAGGTCCTTTTGGTTGGTAAGCAGTTTGCAACAGTCAATTATATTTCCTATTGATTTTAACTGTAGACTATTGAAGTGATTTCACTTGAGTGTCTTAATCGAGTTCATGACGTGTCAGTCCGCCATGTAAACACTGAACTGACATGACTCTTTGTTTTTTCTTTGTTTCAGTGGTGGAGTTATGATTTACTTTGACAGAATAGAAGTTGTCAATATCCTTGCAGCACAAGAAGGTCAGTTTATCATCTCGTCCATCAACTTCTACCGTGGTTCATATTTGCCAATTCCTAGAAAACTCATGTGTGTTTTTTACAGTGTTGTATTGCTGATAGTATTGTGATATATCGCTGCACTATTGCTTTATATCACTGTATTTGATTGTGTTTTTTATTGCTATATATCGCCATATTTAATTGCAGTATATCACCACACTATATTGCCGTACTGTTGCGTTTTATCTTGCCCTATTCTGTTGCGTTTTATCTTGCCCTATTCTGTTGCGTTTTATCTTGCCCTATTCTGTTGTGTTTTATCGTCATATTTTACGCAGTATAACACAATCAAATATTGCGATTTAACACAATACTACGTCATTATATCACAATGAAATACAACGATATCACCCAATAGTATAGCATTATAACACAATAATATGGCGATACATTGCAATCCTTTGGGGACACCTTAAAAAAAAACATGAGTTCTCTAGGAACTGGCAATTATAAGCCATCATAGACTTCTCATCAGATGCTTGTCATTAGTTTCCAATATTCCGAGTTAGTAGTATTCTCTGTTTGTTAGTGCCTTGGTTTATTTCACAATGTACATGTATGTCAGATTATGTTTGTCCTCTTTTTATTTTGCAGTGTTTAACATGGTGAAAAACTACACAGCGGATTATGACAAGACACTAATATTCAATAAAGTACATCATGAACTCAACCAGTTCTGCAGCGCCCACAACCTACAAGAAGTTTACATTAAGCTATTCGGTGAGTTGATTTACTAAATTTGATATTTTGTTCAACCAAAATGTACGTTGAACTCCAGAACAAAAATGTGCAGTAATGCAATCAATCTTTTCCCAGATTCTTTCTCGGTGATAAGAAAACTCAGACTTTGGTCTGAACTTGGACTTTTTAAAGTCTGCCTAATAATAATACGCAGTTCTTATATATCGCTTTATACTCCCGATGGGCGTCTCAAAGCGCTCAGTATTTTTCCTATAAGGTATGTGGAGTTACGTGTTGAAGTATGAGACCTATTCCTTTGCATAGCACCATGTAATGGTTTACAAGGTGCTGTGGACGCAATATGCAGCCAATCAAACCAGGAACACCGGGGCGAACCCCTTCTCTTTACGATAAGTGCACTGGGTTCTTTTACGTGCATTACACAACACATGGGACCTACGGCTTAACGTCCCATCCGAAGGACGAAGCATGTGGTTAAGTGTCTTGCTTAAGGACACAAGTGTCACGACTGGGATTCGAACCCACACTCTGCTGATCAGAAACACCAGAGCTTGAGGTCGGTGTTCGGTGTTCTTATCCGCTCGGCCATGACACGCCCTAATAAACAAAAGAAAACGTAAGGCCATGAAGGCCATGTCCCTGTTGCCCCTGGTCTTGGCCTTGGTGCCCCATCAAAAGTTTCCCATAAACTTTAAGATTTTCCAGTAGAAGTGCCCTTTGCAAAATGGAAATGCCCTTGCCCTCTCAAAGATGAAATTCCAGGCCTGGAACATGGTGTATTTTACTTCAGATAAATAGGTCACGCTCTTTGATCTGCTTCTCTTGTGCTGAGGATATCGTTCCCAAAAGCTCATTGGAATCTTTTAACTCCAGTGGTTATCAAAAGGTGGAAAATGCCGTCAATTCAAATGTACCTCCTAAGATCTGGATCCCAGTTTCAGACTTTATTGTCAGCAGTGACTGAACTCTCTCCCCAGCTTTCATTTCACAATTCATAAGGGTCAGGCATGATATTCCTCCTGCTGTAGTCTGTTTTCTGATTGTTTTACCTTTGGAACATCTGAAAAATTGTTAGAAAAGTTTATCATAGCCTACACCATCTGTGTACATGTAGGTCAGCCGATGTATGCAATAAAATGTTCCTACTTTTCTCCAAGAAAAAAATATCATACCCTCAGAAACCAGTTTCGTTTTCTGCCATTGCCAACTCCTCGTTATCCATAATTTTCCCCTCTAATTCAGACCAAATTGATGAGAATTTGAAGAAGGCACTCCAGGCTGATTTGACCGTTATGGCCCCTGGTCTCTACATTCAGGTACAGTTCAGATTCTATTTCGTAAATAAAACTAGTGTAGAATTATACCTTTGCATGTCTTGAGCAAACACTGTTTAACAATCTCCTTTGATGAAGTGATAGCTTTGACGAGGACCAGTGTTTTATTTTCAAATTTTTTGAAAGTGAGAAAATAAAAATGAGCTGTTGCAAACTGCTTACCAACCAAAAGGACCTGTGGTATAAATGCAAAGGATTGTCAGTCAACAGAGAAAAAGTAAATAACTAGTGAAGGAGATGGACTAAAAGGGGGGGATGTCTGTTGAAAAAGAGAGAAGGCAAAGACAAACAGTTGTTAGTCATTTCCTTATTGGATGTTAAGACCATGGGGTTGAATGGTCTGGAGGCGTCTTATCCACAGTTTCTCCCTACTTAGACGAACAGTCTCTCTGTGGTTACCTAGTGCCTCAATACCCTGTAAAGTCATGTCAGAAATGGAGTGATTAGGAAGATTGAAGTGATGTCCTACAGGTGTATGCAGCTTTTGGGTGTGGATCTTTGGCATAGAAATGTCTCTCGAGTGTAGTTCTTGTTTCACCTATATATTGAACACGCAAGATATTGGATAGATGTGGTTTTTAGTGTTGATGCAGGCTACATGACCTCTTGTCTTACAGGTGGTAGAAGTAGTCGGATATCCCATTCTCAGATGTGTTCTTGTCTACTTTTTGAAAATGTTATGATTTTTCCATTTAGTGCCATTGCATCTTCAATTACTGGGCCTGGTCAGCTTCTAGCTGGTATTTCAAGGCCCCGAGTGATACAGGTTTCATTTTATAGACTTTAGCCGAGTTCTTAACCTTTGAAGATGTTAAGATTCACTTCTATTTTGCTTTTCCTTACAGGCTGTCCGCGTCACAAAACCCAAAATTCCTGAGAGTATTCGCAAGAACTACGAGTTAATGTAAGTAAATTAATCATTGTAGACATGTCAGACTTTTATCTGAATTCAGACCTTTTAAAGTCTGCCTGGTAAACAAAAATGCTTTATGAAAAAAGGGTTTTAGTATGAACTTTATAATCAGTAAGCTTTAAGACTAAAAATTTTAAATGTTTTTTATCTTAACCAATTCTGTAAAATACCTTTTAATGAGATTGTACCATTCACTAAACTCAGGGAGAATGAGAAGACAAAACTACTGATTGCCGAGCAACACCAAAAGGTCGTCGAGAAGGAGGCGGAGACGGAACGCAAGAAGGCGGTCATCGAAGCGGAGAAGCTGGCCCAGGTCGCTCGCATCAGCTACGACCAAAAGATCATGGAGAAAGAGAGTCAGAAACAAATCTCAGAGATTGAAGATACTACTCACCTTGCCAAGGAGAGGGCCATGGCAGACGCCGAGTTTTACAAAGCTGATAGAGAGGCCGATGCCAACACGGTAACCTCAAAGCTGAAATCAAATTTATTTTAATAATACCAACACAAGATGCAATTCTCCAACGACTTCAAATCAGATGTGCTAGGCTAATCTTCCAGATGCCAAAACACTCCCACACCACTTCACTGGCTCCCTATAGCCCAACGTATTGAGTTCCGCACACTGGTCCATACCTACAAATCATTAAATCAGTGCTCCAGATTATCTCTCTTCACTTCTAGAAGTCCATGACTGCCCATACTCCCTTCCAAGCTATGATGCTATATCCCTTGTGGTGAACAAGTCACGCAAACTAGCTGGTGAGAGAGCTTTTTCCACTGCTGCCTCCCGCCTATGGAACAGTCTTCCTGTCCCCATTAAAAACGCGAAGACTGTTTTGTCCTTCAAAAGGGTCTCAAGACTCACCTGTTCTCAACTTGTAGCTGGTTGGCCCCATTACTTTGGTCTTTCTTTTCTCCTTAAGCGCCTTGCATCCTTCAGGCATCTGAAAGCACACAAATTTGTGCAACAAGGGTGTTTTTTCTTTCATTATTCTCTTGCAAATTCGATGACCAATTGAGCCCAAATTTTCACAGGTTTGTTATTTTATGCATATGTTTGGATACACCAAGTGAGGATACTGGTCTTTGACAATTACCAAACGTGTCCAGTGCCTAAAACAAGAATGTTTCAAGAATTCACTTGTAATATTTCAAATCTCGAATAGAAATAAAACTCTGTTTTGTTAACCTTCTTTTCTGATACACAGCGTAAACTGACCCCGCAGTACCTAGAGGTACTCAGATACCAAGCCATCGCTAGTAACAACAAGATTTACTTTGGGAGCGATATTCCGAGCATGTTTGTTGCGGATGAGTCGTCTGCATTGAAAGCCACTCAGGTACGTAGAGTTGCAATCTAGCTCACCGCACCAAAGCTCTGGTGTTGTCAGCAGCAGAGTGTGGGTTTGAATCCCGGTCATGACACTTGTGCCCTTGAGCAAGGCACTTAACCATAATTACTTTGTGAAAAGTTGGGAGGGTAGTGCATTCTGCTCTACCAGCCAGGCTCCTAGTGGATGATACCCATGCCTACATCCTTATATGGACTGTGAAGGAGTTAACCCTGTTTCAGCCCCTGGGGACAGTTGATTTGGGTCAACAGCCCAAATCAGTTAAGTGTAGCCCTTGCCTTGAAATGTTAGGCAATACTTCATGAAAAAATATATATAAAAAAGATTGATAAAATGTTACAAACACGCTGCACCAGGGCTCACGCTTACCTGGCGTACATTGTCTAGTAAAAACTGCCACAGGCTAGTAAACACCACTTCTGAACTTGCACTGTGGGCTACTACATTTGGCCATTAAAGTGGTTGTGAACACTACCATTAATACATCAGAAAGGTACATTCATGACAATAAAATATTATAATCTGTGCAGTGGGCTACTTTACAAAAAGCTTAAGCGCAAGGCCTGTGTACATGTCTACGTTAACACAAAATGTATAATCAGTTACTATGCAATTACCCTGACAAAACACCTTCCTATTTCTTTTCCATTTTGTTTCAGAAGATGGCACAAGAAAAACAGAAAAAGTAACGTGTGTCTTCAAGACTGTGGTCCTAAACTGTTTGCAACTCATGGGCCAGGCCAAAATAACTGGCAGTTGATCTTAAAAAGAGAAATAGAAGTTTGGGTTACAGGTTTGTAGACGGAGGTCGGCTAGCTGCCGAAAAAGGTGGATTGTTAATGAAGTTCTAAAAATGATTACGTATTTGGTTTTTTTTGTAAACAATTTAATCAGGATAGACTAGGTTGGGAAAATGTGACAATCACCAACATCTTATTTATCATTCCCTTTGTATTTTAAAAGGATTATTTGTATATTTCTCAATAACTTCACAACAAACTATAATTTGGTTAAATATTGCAAGGCTTATTTTTTATGTTACAACAATTGGTAGAAATATATATGATGTTACAAATACTAGGTTAGTTTAAAGCAGTTTTTTGTTTATTGTTGCAAAAGAGAAGTGTTTTTCTCTCCATAAAAGTGTTTTCGATGTTTATGCAAACCTTGGGAGTTGCTTTTTCACATTGTTTTTAAGACTAGTGTACGAGTGATAGCAAAGTGTTACCCTATTTTGTTCAGGGCGTAAGTTAGAACAAGCTCCCTCTAATTTTATGGACAGTGATTTTCACCAGCTAAAAAGTGTAAATACTGAATATAATGACGAACAAATTTTAGAAGTTAGTATAGGGAAGAACAAATCAGTTTTGGTTTTGTTGGCATTATCGTAAATTTTCTGTTAGCTTTAGCATAAATACTTTTCCTAAGCAACTCTTAGTTGTAAAATTAGATGAGTAGTTGGGAAAAGCATTGAAACAGAGCTGCCAACATTTGCATCTTGCAATCAGGGAGATTTTGTACAACAATCGGAGAGATATTTAGAATCGCATCTTGCAATCAGGGAGATTTTGTACAACAATCGGAGAGATATTTATCATTACGTTCAACACAATAAGGACATTTCCATATCGGGGAGATTTTCAAATTTGATCATCAGAACATGGAAAGATTGGTTTACTTTCAGGGAACTTCCTGCAGAATCAGGGAGAGTTGGCAGCTCTGAGTGAGATCATGTGCCGTTCTTGTATTGCTCTTTACAAATTGCTGTGTTAGTAACTTTGATTAAGTAGTTATGCAAGTGTAATGTAAACAAATACAGCAAGGGTATATTAGTAACTTAACTGCATGAAATTACAGCTTTTGATTTGGTAAAAATACACAAGGAAATAACGGTACTTACAAATACTGCATGAAAAAGGAAAGTTTTTCCATTCGGTAGCTTGATACACGATACATACTACAATTAGTAGGATGTATTTTTGCTTCATTCATTCCATTACTATTGGACTTCCTTAAAGGAGCTGTGTCAATATGATCAAAGCCAACCTGTGGCTGTACAAATCTATGGAGAGCGTGCATGCTGTAATCGAGTGGGAGGTCATAATTCCATGTACAGCCACAGGCCTGCCTTGATCACAGCCAATCCTGATTGAAGTCAAACATTTTGCCTTCGGGTTCTTTACACGAAATCAAGTGCAATAAATTCTGCAGAATATTCCTCCACTGATATATTTTTACCATTGAAGAAGTCCAACACACCGGACCCAATTTCATGGCTCTACTTACTGCGGAATTCTGCACTTCTACGGGCCACAGAATCCTTTGGTAAACCCTGCCAAAAAATTTGGCCCTGTATTTGTTAATATACTCTGGTATGTATGTTTATTAATGTCACCGAGATCATCCAAATTTACTCTGTACAACATTGGTAATTGTCAAAGATCACACTTGATGTGACATAACAAACCTGTGAACAATAACAAATCACCACTATATATTTTCACTGTTTTCAAATAATAAAGACTAGAGCATTTCAAGCAAAACTATTTCAAGGGAAGTTTTCCACCATGACCATCTTTTTACCATGTAAGTTATGTGCAAATCTGTATTTTCAATCTTACCAATGTTGTACACACCTTTTAAGCCCCGTTCATACTTCACGCGGAAGCGAATGAGGTGGCGCAAACAATTACGCACGCGTCGTTTTCCAATTGTAATTCCGGGGCTTTCGCAATTCGCGTGAAATATGAACGAGGCATTTAAGCAACTTAATATTAATGCAGTTGGGTTAGAATACTTCGTAGTCAGTGATGAAAATTTCTTGTAGCACTTGTTGGTTTTTCTGGACGTAGTCCTTTTGCTTCGACGATCAAAACCTTTTGAACACAATGCTGGAGGATCTTGATGCCCCAAGGCGATGAAAAGAAGTTTCCACATTGACGATATCTTGTAGTATACCATGGCACTTGCCTCTTCGTAATGGTTGGCATGTGCATAGCTCTCGCCTCCTGGTAGGGTCGTATGCCACAAGGGTTTTTCTCCTGGTCCTCCAATTTACCTCCCTCTGGGAAAATCAAACAAATCTAGCTGGCTGCCAAAGGTTCCCTTGCATGCCTGCTTCTCGAAAACGTTGTAGCTGCATCCTTCGCAATTTAGTAGGGATGATTAGCCTCCCAAATTTTCAAAAACGAGCACATGCCGGCTGCATTACAAGCTTCTTGAGAAAATTATTAAAAGGTTTCGACGACGACGTTTAAACTTTAGGAATGGTTTTCACAAGATTTGAAGTTTAATCGACCGCATACAACTAGTATCAATAATGTGAGGCAGACATAAAATCTGCTAACAATCACCATGATTGTTATTTGAAATTAATGGCTTTTGTAGCGAAAATTGTATTATTTTTTCTCTCTATTCTTTTGTGAGTGCAAGTCATCCAATTACTACACTGCGTATGTTACACAGCGTGTAAGAGGCACAAAGCATCTGGTGATGAATATCATATCGCACGAACACTGTTGTCTTTTGTTTGGGCTGCATCCAATATCGCACATACGCTGTTGTTGTGTTCGGAGTGCCTACCATCTTAAAAACTAGGGGTTAGAAAGATAACTCATTTACATAAGTTAGAATTTATACCTCAATGGCTATACTTTATCTAAGAAATTTCCAAGCTGTTTTAGAGTTTTTGATAAATAGTTCATAAAATAAGCTGAAAAGATGGACAAAAAAAGACTTTTTGTAACTGATTATTGTTCAAAAGGAGTTGAAAAATGTAAGAATGCAAAAACCAATAGTGCCTTAGAAAGATTTTTAACACAGATCTTAAACTTCAATGTGTCAGGTGTTCAAATATTATTTGAAGTAATTTTTTTAAAGTTGTGATCATTTTAGTGCACCTGGGAATTGTAATTATTTTGTTTTTTAATTTGATACACTATGGGTTTGGCACCGATAAATATATTATTTCAAAATGTCAAGTTATTCAAGAGAATAAAATTTACTGTTAATGGTTACTAGTTTTAATTTTGGTTATTTTTGTAAAAGCTGTTGTAACAGTTCTTCATTTACACATGGAAATGTTAATTTTCATGTGCTATAATCTTCAAATTAGGAGGGGGAAATATAGAGCGTCTGAATTATTTACTTCTAATAAACTCATTGCATTGGCGTCAAACATTGGAAAATGGTATGCGTGTATTTGACATGCACATCTCTCGGCCAATGATAGGTCTTCATTGGGCGATGTTTGGGCATGTCAGGGGTCTACATTAGAGTTAAGGGAAAAGGTTAGGACAAAGATTACGGTACGATAAGGGTTGAATTTATTCTATGAAAAAACAAAAATGGTGTGTTGACAAACACAAATATCCTGCAGACATTAATGTCGTTATAGGAAAAAATGTCTTGTTTTAGCCAGAATGACCTTGTTGTCCAAGGAACCAAAAACAATAGGCTTCTGGGGGGTCCCAAGATCATCACACACACCCTTCCATAATTATGGCAGTTACAGGGTCCTTCCATTATTCCCTTTTCTCAAGAAATTCTCTGTGAGGTACCACTAGAACACAGAAAACCTTGTGGGGTAGCATTGTTCCATTGTTAAAAGTACCTGTAAGTATCACACATACAGCTGCATACACTGATGTAACACTTAAAACATACGCACATGCACGGAAGGACAAGGCAAACACTATATGCCCCTTCGTCTTTGCAGAAACAGCCTTGATTTTTTTTTAAGTCGCATGACTTTGGGTTCAGTTTAATTCCCAAAGGAATTCATATTTCACAAGCTTACTAATACTAGCTTTGTGTCTTGTTCTTGAAAAAATAAGAAGAGCTTTTCCTTCATACAATCAAAAAGCCTAAGCTGTTAGCTCCCACTCAACTCTTTAAAAAAATAAACACATGAAATGGATTTAGGACTTGGGGTCACTGGAAAAACAAAACACACAAAAGACTTCAGTTTTATCAGCACTCATTCTGGAGTGTTATATTTTTTTTATTTCCTGGAATAAACCAAGATTCTTTTTTTTTTTTTTACAAGTTCTCAGTCCATTAGATTCTCATCACAATAGTGCATTATTATGAAGGACACAAATGCAGGACTGGCAGCCATGTTGTGTTTTGTAAGTTTTTTTTAAAGATTTATACTCTTTCTCTGTTAAGTTGTCGGAGTTTAATCGCTTTTTAGAAAAATGCGTTTGAACTACAAGATTTCAGATCAGGAGGTGAGATTTTACTTTCAGATAGAATGTTTGATGGATTCCACATTATAAAAACATCCTTTGGCTTGAGATTTTGAGAAATTTACATGGTTAGGTGCCACTGTTGACAAGGGCAAACGCACCTTCAACAATTATTCCTAAAAGTACAGACCAGGCCTGAAACTACAAGGAGGCCATGGCCCCTGGTCTTGGCCTTTGTGCACCTTCAAACTTTTTCCAGACACTTATAGATTTTCAAATGGAGGTGTCTTTTGCAAAATGAAAATGACCTTGCAGACTGAGATATACACAGTCAGGGGCCGTTTTATGACAGAAATATTCCCCTTAAAAGATTTCTTGTTGTCGTGTGATATAAATGAAAACAATCAATAAATAAACATTTTGTTTTGACAGTGTATCCGATAAACATTCTGTAGAATACCGAATTTCTCTCTTCCCGATCTGAAAACTCTCGACAACGGTTCGTGACGTCTGGCGATTGCAGAGAGGGAACCACTACTGCTTGAGTTGGTACACTTGCCAGACGCGGATGACGCTATCTGTGTAACCAGCGAAGAGGGTCTGCCCATCAGCCGACCAGGCCATTGAGAGGCACCCTGGGGGCAGAGCCTTTGAGGTGGGGTTGATCACCTCCAACTTCAGCTCATCAACAATGCACTTCTCCTCCAAATCCTAGAACGTTTAAACCAGTAGAAAAAAACAACTCAGCAAATTCCCATCACATAAATATTACACTGGGTACTTGTGTGCAAACAAAACAAGTACACAAATTAATTGTAAACTAATTGTTGATCACCTTTCACGGGGTGTATCCATGATCTGCGATAGACCCTGTAGTAAAATGACCATAAGGAGTTTTACTCTATGCCCATTACAGCCCCGAGAACCGCACAGTAAAAGCAGTCGTGGGAACGCCTCAATGGGCAAGTTATTACAGAATGATATTGAAGTGGCCTGTTTCAGAGGCTACAATGACATATTTAATCCAGCACAGAGCTCGTAGATCACTTAGCCAAGGGAAGCCCTATTTGCAATTTGTGTGAGGGAATGCCACTGTAAATTTAGCTTGCGGTAACACCATGTGTACTACTTTGCTTTGTAAAGTTTCTTCTTTGAGAACTTGTCTTGCTATTTATTCTACTGCCGCAGAGTGGATTTCGGAATTCAAGAGACTACTTAGTTCTGAAAAGAACTGTCCTGCTTATTAACTACTACCTAGGCGGGAGGTAGGAAATCGGCCGGGATTACTACTTTAGCTTAGTGGAACAAAGGGACTTCTCGTTATCAACTTCATTGCCGCGGAGTGAGTTCTCAGTTTGTCTCAACGTTTTGACCAGCCTGATCTAGTCATCGTCAGGAGACTATGAATCTTACTTACCCAGATCTTAATGGTGGGTCCAGCAGCAGCACACAGCCAGTACCTGTTGGGACTGAAGCACAGAGCGTTGATCTCCTCGGCTCCATTCAGTGTGTACAGATGCTTGCCTTCGTTCAGATCCCATAACATGGCTTTACCATCCTGCAAATCACGCAAAAAACAATCAGTAAGTGGGAACAAGTCAATCACAGGAGGGTGGAGTTGTGCATTTAAGTGTTTTTTACCCCCTAAACGGTTAAATGAAACTTGTGAATTCTGTTCACCCGTTTCTACCAATTCACGCAAATGTCACAAAACTATCCGTGTGCAAAACACAACAAGTACAGAAATTAATTGTTAACTAATTGTTGATCACCTTTCACGGGGTGTATCCATGATCTGCGATACACCCTGTAGTAAAATGACCATGAGGAGTTTTACTCTATGCCCATTACAGCCCCGAGGACCGCACAGTGAAAGCAGTCGTGGGAACGCCTCAATGGGCAAGTATAAAATAAAAATTCAACAAAATTTGTTTGAGGGAATGCCACTGTACATTTAGCTTATCAGCAAGTGTGAACAAGTCAATCACAGGAGGGTAAAGTTTTTTTTCCCCCAAACGGTTAAACGAAATTTGTGAATTCTGTTCAACCGTTTCTACCAATTCCAAACAGAACCCGTGAGCCCATCTGCAAAGGAGTAGTTGTCAACACACTTTCAAGAATCAAAAATAGAACACTGTAGGCAAGTCTCTACGGTAACAAAACCACAAACTACAGTGGGGCAGGTACAAAACAAAGTGTATAACAAAATGTAGGGGATTGAAAACCATGTACTACATTTGAAAGGGAATAAGTTAAAACACATACCATTAACAAAAGGGATATCAATCATTTTCCCTGGTTTGTGTCCGGGGCTAACATTTGTAAAAAAAGCAAGGTCACATTTTTTTTTTTTAACTGTCGGCTTTGATTAACTGCTAAGGAAATTTGGAAATGGATTTCAACGTTTGTTTACGGTGGAGCAATTAAACATCCCAACCCTGGAGCAAGGAGAGATTGGGCGCTTGACTCGAGGTTTTCTCTTACCTTTCCACAAGGTCTCATTTTATTTTTTTTGAACTGTCGGCTTTGATTAACTGCTAAGGAAATTTGGAAATGGATTTCAACGTTTGTTTACGGTGGAGCAATTAAACATCCCAACCCTGGGGCAAGGAGAGATTGGGCGCTTGACTCGAGGTTTTCTCTTACCTTTCCACAAGGTCTCATTTTTTTTTTTTGAACTGTCGGCTTTGATTAACTGCTAAGGAAATTTGGAAATGGATTTCAACGTTTGTTTACGGTGGAGCAATTAAACATCCCAACCCTGGAGCAAGGAGAGATTGGGCGCTTGACTCGAGGTTTTCTCTTACCTTTCCACCAGATGCACATAGTGAACCGTCTGGGGACACAGTCACGCAGTTCAGGTAACCGGTATGGCCAAAGTGGTTGGTCTTCAGACGGCAGTTGGTGAGATTCCATACCTGTAGAAAAACACAATTTATTTAGTTGATTGAACTGAAGTAAAGTTCATACTGAAGACTGAGTTAGTATGAAGCAGATTTACTGCTCCAATGAATAACACAATCTGACAGATTACAATAGTCTTTAAATATTTCTGGTTTGGGTGTCCGGATCCAGAACTGTCAAGGTGGGCCAGAGAATAAAACCAGAGTTTACTGTATGAGTCTTTAGCACCACACACGCCAAGGGCTAGGCAGAAGAGGTGACTCTAAGACTCAAATGCATCGAACTTTGACAATTCAATAAAATAAGACTCTTTTTGGGGGTTCAGTTTCTGCATCAGGATTCAGTTTTAAAAAACAACTACTTAGCACAACAATTTCTCGCTTACAGACTAAAGATCGAGTCTTCAGCACCCATCAAGCCAAGGGCTGACAGAAGAGGCGACTCTAAGACTAAAAATGCATCGATCTTTGACAATACATCAAAATAAGACTCTTTTGGAGCTCAGTTTCTGAATCAGGATTCAGGGCGCAATTTCAAAAAACAGCTTAGCACAAAAGTTTCTCGCTTACAGACTACCAGCCAAAACTCCACAGTGTGCATTGCTATCACTGGTTCCTCTGGTTTTTGGTAAGCATCGGACAAATGGCTCACCTTGACTTGCTTGTCCACTCCTGCGGAAACGATGATCGGGTTGACTTGGTTTGGTGAGAAGCGAACACAGGACACCCACGCCTTGTGGCAGTCATCCTTTGGCAAGAAACAAAAAATCAAAAACAATTCACGCAAATGTCACAAAATTATTCGTGTGCAAAACAAAACAGGTACAGAAATTAATTGTTAACTAATTGTTGATCACCTTTCACGGGGTGTATCCATGATCTGCGATACACCCTGTAGTAAAATGACCATAAGGAGTTTTACTCTATGCCCATTACAGCCCCGAGAACCGCACAGTAAAAGCAGTCGTGGGAACGCCTCAATGGGCAAAAAAAGTCCAATAAATTACTACAATAAAACCATGCTCTATAGACTCTAAGCAGCTAGTCTTACCTGGTTACAACAATGAATAAAATAAATTTAAAAAACCACATTAACTGACCTTAGGTACTATTAATTACAATTCACAAACTAGGAGATTTGAAAAATTCCTGGGAAAATGGCTTGAAGCCCTCGTTACCCTCTTAATTCTAGACCTTGAACCTCTCAGATGTTACAATTCAGGAGATTCACAGACTCTGTGCACCACCAGAAATACAAAACTACAGGTTTTGACAAAATGTTGGCTATTTCTTTCTCCTTTGGGTGATTGCTTTACTTCTTTGATAAAAACTGGAGAAAAGAGATTAGGAGAAAATTATGAAATCAGGAAAATCCTGAGAAATCACACGCATGACAATTATTAACAAGTGTCTATCCCCCCCCCCCACCCACACTAGTCTGATCTCTCTGTGTGATCTCAGTTATTTATACCTGGATGGTGTACTTGCAGACTCCTAGGGTGTTCCAGAGCTTGATGGTCTTGTCCCTAGATCCAGAGACAATCTGACGATTGTCCTGAGAGAAAGCTACACTGAGTACATCCTTGGTGTGTCCCACAAAGCGTCTTGTCGTTTTACCTCTGTAATGAACCCAAAAAGCGCTTTCATTGATTTCATTTGCAGAAAGTCCAACACAACATCAATCTGTGTTATCTGTCAATAATTAACAAGCAATAAACCACAAGAGAAATTGACTGGGTAAATTTTTAATAACTTGGGGTTGAACAAAGAACAATATACTAAAGCAGGACTTGCGGATTAACAAGCCAGTGCTCTCCAACTGAGCTATCTAGCCCTATGTTGGCGGTCACCCTATTTCGTCAATGAAGGTAGTGGTGTAGCAATTAAAGACTAACTATTTACATAAAGACTGCTAAGCTTTCTTAGCAACAACTTCTTCATCAGTTGTTGCTACGAAAGCTTATGCAGTTTTTTAATGTAAATAGTTAGTCTGTAAGTGCCAGTCAGAAGCCATTGGAGTACACAAAGATTTTAAGTTACCCAGTACCATTAAAATATTTCAGAAATTACAAACACAAATTACAACCACCAAACTGTTTAATGTTGAAAACATACAACTATAAAAATTTACTCCAACTGTATGTAAAAAACACATGCTGTAGAAAACATATTCTGTAATGAATGTTTCTGGTTTGGGTGTCCGGATCCAGAACTGTCAAGGTGGCCAGAGAATAAAACCAGAGTTTACTGTATGAGTCTTTAGCACCACACACACCAAGGGCTAGGCAGAAGAGGTGACTCTAAGACTCAAGTGATGATAACCAAAACCTGCTGAAACTATCAAAGTTTTCTCAACACACTTAAAAAAGAAAATGGTTATCACCCAACACTCCGAGGGCCTGATTTCACAAATAACTAAGATTCATAGAGCTGCTTAAAGGGTGTGTACAACATTGGAATTTTTTGTCAAAGACCAATTGATGTGACCCAACTACATGAAAAATGAAACCTGTGAAAGTTTAAGGTAACGGTCTTCAGAGTCATAAGAAAACAGTTTTAAAATAATAATATGTTTTCACTGTTTTCAAACATCGGATTTTATCACCAGTGATAAAGACTAGTTGTTTTACTCATTTCCTAAAAACTATAGCGTTTTAAGCAAAATTATTTCAAGGAAAGTTTTCCACCATGACCATCTTTATACCGATGTAAGTTATGTGCAAATCTGTGAACATTTATATTTTCAATCTTACCAATGTAGTATACACCCTTTAAGCTCAAAAGGTAGCTAAGCCCAACAACATTATGCTTACTATAATAAGATTACAAGCCAAAATACCATGTCATCTGTACCATTTGTAATTTATCCTGCTCATTTTTGCTTAGAAGAAAATTGTTCAAAGCATAATTTTCTGCTGGAGCAGCTCTATGAAATTGTACCCAGGTGACAGATGGCAGAGGAAGGTCTAGGTGTTGGGTTGTTGGTTGGAAAACGGACAAGGACCACGTTAAGAAGACTTAGTTCAACTCACGTGGCAAGATCCCAGAGACGCAGTTCCTTATCCCAGGAGCAGGAGAGAGCAAACTGACCATCTGATGACATCACAATATCCGATACAAAATGGCTGTGGCCCTTCAGAGCTTTCTTAGGGACTCCGTAATTGTTTTCTTCCCTGGTTAGCTTCCACATGATGACAGACTTGTCTAGAAAAAAAACAAGACAACATTAAAGATTGGCGTTTGTCAAACATAATGCTGATTTATATAGGCAAAATGTAGGCCTTGCAAAATTATCAAGAAAGATACAATGAAAGTCACCAGTGAAAGTTTCAGCTGTATGCAGAGTCTACTTGTTGAGAAATTGGCAAAAAACTGACATAGTATTTTCAGAAGAACATTGAATCCATCCACGTTTAGTGAGGTGACGGCGGGTACCAACTGCATTGCTAGCTGCAGCATTCACAAACAGACACCATGAATTGGAAATTTGAGTTTTCAAAACCTGCCTCGAGGTTTTTGTTGACATAAATTTATTTATTTCTAATCGACTGGGACATGTCAGACGAAAACATTTTGCAGGATGCTTACTACCATTACCATCCTTGTAACAAGAGGGCTTTCTGAAAAAGTGGAATATTTTCTTTACATATTTACTAATGTATAATAATAATAATAAAGACATTTGTAAAGCGCCTAATGCAAAAGCCTCTAAGCGCATAAAGAGAACAATAAAATATACAAAGAGTGAAAGATACATTACAAGTAAGCAGATTACAAATAAGCAGCTTCAAACAAATGAGTTTTTAACAGAGACTTAAAACAATGTAAAGAACTAGCCTGGCGAATATGCACAGGAAGACTATTCCAAAGAAATGGAGCAGCGTAAGAAAATGATCTTTGACCATAAAAAAAGCTCTTGTAGTTGTGGTAAGCAATGACTGTTGAGATGAACGTAAAGTCCGAGTAGGGGAATAATGGTGAACAAGTTCAGATAAATAAGCAGGAGATTGACATGTTTGAGCTTTGAAAGTTAACAAAAGAATTTTATAAATTGTACGAAACTTAACTGGGAGCCAATGCAATTTCATTAGTACTGGTGTAATATGGTGAGAACGAGGCAAGCAAGAAACGAGGCGAGCAGCAGTGTTTTGTACACGTTGAATTTTAGCGAGATCTTTATCAGGGAGTCCATACAGAATTGCTGGAATCAAGTCTAATTGTGACGAAAGCGTGAACAAGACGAAGAGTAGTAGCTTCATCCAGGTAGCGGCGAATCTGTGCTATTTTTCTGATAGCCATGAGAGCTGCTTTGCAAACATTATCAACATGTCTACTCATGCACAATGAAGAATCCATAGTTACACCGAGGTTAATGTATGACCACCTTTAATTGATGAAATACCATGACTTGCTTACAAATATCTTAAAGTGCTTCAAATGTATATTACAATCGGGAGGGTTTCTGGTCACAATGTTTTGGACGAAGGTCAAGTCTAAATTTTGCGGGGGGGGGGGGGGGGGGGGGGGAATAGGTATAGCATATGTTAATGTTTCTGGTTTGGGTGTCCGGATCCAGAACTGTCAAGGTGGCCAGAGAATAAAACCAGAGTTTACTTTATGAGTCTTTAGCACCACACACGCCAAGGGCTAGGCAGAAGAGGTGACTCTAAGACTCAACTTAAATGCTGAAAGACGAAGACCACAAGATGAATTAGTTCAAGTAAATGTTTACTTTAACAATTATTAAGTGAAGACACTACACCAATAGAAAACTCCATCTACTTCCGGGTTATTTCATGAAAGCACAAAGGAGTGTAGTCTTGTTACTCGAATCTAGATCTCCTCTGTTTGACTTGTGACACAAGAGGGTGCTATTAATATTATCTGAGCGGTTCAATGGATGGTAGCGCCCTTTTCCCTTTTTGGCGAAAATTATTACAAATTAAACTGAGAAAGTCTGGCATGAGTGCGACAACCGGAAATTTACAACAGAGACGTCAATTTCCATTTTATTTTCGAACTTATGTCACCCAAAGTCGCAAGGTTAAAATGGGTCCTATTAAAAGCCGACAACAGGCCGACAACGCCGACAACAAGTCAGAGTGCCGACAACACGCCGACAACAAGTTTTAAATACCTTAAATACAGCAAATAAACCAAGGATTTATTAGAAATATGTGTACTATGTAATATTAACCAAAATGCAATGGCATAACTTCACGAGAAGTCTGAATTTTTAACCAGGAAAAAAAACAAACTTACACGGAGTGCGGTCGGACGCCATCTTGGCCTAAAAACCGTGCTTCGACCATTCCATTATGATACGGGTAATATGGATTTAGCGCTTACAAAACAACAGAGGGCGGGCGTCATCCCTGTGTCATGTGCTGTTTAGCTAGCTGTACACAGAGTGAAGGTCTTCACATGACGCCCGCCCTCTGTTGTTTTGTAAGTGCTAATTCCATCTTACCCGTATCATAATACACCTATCAATTGTATGACGCACTATCAGACCCCCGGGGATGGTGCGTCACTGTCCATATGTGGGGACGGATTTGTGTGTCCAAAGACTCACCATGAGTCAAAAAATTGACACTTGTTGCAGATTTGGACGGTCTTCCGAACGTTTTTTGACTCACCTTTCGCGGATAGCAACGCACCACCGACAGACAAATCGACACACATAATCGCTTGCTATGCTGCAAACGATGCACGCGCAGTGAATACCAAGTATTTCAACCTTGTATGTACGAGTTTCCCGGCACACATGCTGAAAATACATGGCAAGTGTATGCACGAGGCGAGAATGTACTACTTGATCTTCGAGACGTGCGGTTCCCAACGCACTAGCTATCAAACAGCGAGTGCACACAGTGTGGTCAATGTATTCGTCGAAGGGGCGCGTGTTGTGATGGGAAAGAATGGTGCACTCGCTGCAAACAGTCGTTGATTAAATCTACTACCCAGAATGCATCACGGCGATGAAACTGTAGGTGGCGGCGACCATTAATTTGGGCAAAACGAGACTCTGCCCACCATTTTCATCGATCTGCTCGACAAAAACGTAAAATTCAAGCACAAAACAAAAGCGTGAGTACATTTAAATACCTGATGTTGCACCTTAGACATATCAAGAAGCCAGTAGGCGTTTTTAAAGCAATTTTGTTGGGTATTTTGGTCGTTCTGAGGCATTTTTTGTGGCTACCCTATTCAAAATAATGCCATATCAGGGAATCCAGAATGGCGACGTACGTATAACCTGGGGCGCTAGTACGAAAGATAAAAGACAAAATTTCAAAAAATGAGTACAGCGCCCCAGTTACTGGGTCTACCCTGGACTCTGCCGCGTTGTATGCAATGGGGGAGTCCAACCTGGGCTACCCACACCCCCCAACCAGACCCCATGATATTTTTATAAAACAGATTGTTTTTTGCGTCACATTTTTTCGTCTGCACCCGGCCCACACACACTGCAATGGTACAATCTGGAACATAAAAAACATGAACTAAAAAATCGTTTACATGGCAGGAGTATATCGTGTAATGATTCTACTTATATATGGATTCAAAAACAAATTCCTTAAGCCAGTTCCATGTGTGTTAATCAAGTTATTTCACGATAAAATGAAAAGAATGTGTACTGCATAGGAAATGTACACAAATAAAATTTAGATGAAGCTTACCCCTTGATGACGATAAAACAATATCGGGAAACGCCGGTGTTGTGGCAATTTGGGTGACCCATCCATTGTGACCCTTTAGGGTACCTTTCATTATTACTTTTTCGCTCATCGTGACGATTTTGGGTCCGTCTTAGCCGATGATGACGACGGATTTTGGGGCCGCAATTTTCGCAGCGAGCGTTTCGGCTGAGAAAGGCCGTGTAAGAGGCCGGAGAATAGTCGGGCCCCAACACTTTGCTCCAATGAGAACTCAACGTGCCACGTTCAACTCTAAAGGCTATGTTTAGAGGCGGGAACTAGTCGTCTTAATAGTACACAATCTTTGCCAATAGATGGCGCTATATTCTTTAAAAGAATTGTTTTAAGGGGGCGGGGCTAGAAGGGGGCTGTCAGAGTGAATCATGTATGTCGCTTTTGCATCTGTGTTCTGTTGCTAAGCGGAGGGTCAAAAGAGTTGAGAGGGCTTTTCTTGAGGATTTATGTAAGAAACAAAACACTTTGGAGTGTAGTGTATGCCAGTGTAGTGTATGCCAATCTAGGGCAAAACATTCAACTATAATGGGGCACTTTTAGGACGCTGCCTAGCCACAGAGTTACCAGGTAAATCCATTGTTCTTGGTAATGTGCGCATGCTAAAAACTACCTAAACAATGGAAATTTACCTGGTAAGTCTGCTGCCACCTAACGTTCCAAAGTCTCCCATTTCTCCCCATCATGCCACCCAGGAGTAAATAGGTACCTTCAAGGGTAGAGATTGATGTGAATGATTAGCAACCTGTGCGCCAAGTTGGCTGCTGGTGCTGCATACTCCTAAGGAGTTGCGATGGTTTCAGGAATGCGAACAGGGGACAGAACTGTGTAAGGCCCTTTGATACAATGTTTGAGAGTGCCTAACAATTTTCCTGTTACTACTAAATCAAACAGTAGCATTTTTGAAAGCCTGGGTTCCCATGTAAATTTCTTTAACAAGTGAAAAACAAAATTGTGGTGTGCACTCCCTTACCAAAATTTCCAATTCATTCCAATTGGATATCCAGTTGGAATTAATTGGATCGAGTTGGTGTGAGTTGGTTTATATTGGAATACTGAATTACCAATTGGAATGCAATCTTAGACCAACTCAGTCCAATTGGAAATCCACTTGGACTCAGTTGGCTTGATTTGATTGAATTAGAATAAGCTGGAATTTGTTTCTACCAATTGGAAATTTCACCTCCTAATATATTTCCAATTGAAAATTTCATTTCCCAACAGGGTCTAGTTGGGAAAAAAGATCCAACAGAGTCCAACTGGGTCCAAATGGTTTTGTGCCAAAACACAACAATGGAAAAATGTCAATTGGTTCCAATTAGAAAATTGAATTTGAAGTTTTGGTAAAGGGCTTTAAAGGTATTATACAGGATTGGCAGAGCTGAAAAAATAATCACAGTGTTCATGTTTTGTGTAATCAACCACATACATGAAATAACAAACCTGTGAAAATTTGAGCTCAATTGGTCATCGAGGTCACGAGAAAATGGTGAAAAGAGACCTTATGTGTTTTCTGTTTTTCAAACATCGAGTTTATTATCGCGCGCGATAAAAACTATTGTTTTACTCATTTCTCAGAAACGATAGCATTTTAGGCAGAAATATTTTAAGAAATCCTTTCTACCATTACTTACTTTAAATCATGTAAGTTATGTGTGAATCTGTGAACATTGTGTTTTTCGATCTTACCAATAGTGTACAGGGCCTAACATTGGAATAAACATTAGACTTGCACAGTCTGTTAGCAAAAAGCCTGCACATCCAAAATGCACTTGTGTTTGACGTTTGGCTTTCCGAACAGGTTATAATTTCTTTATAAAATGCCATAAACTGAAACTTCAGATATAGAATACAAAAAGATGTCTGCAGCCTTGTGTTGTTAAGGCTTGCCTAAGGGGCCTGGAATTACATGGAGGCCCAGCCACTGTTGCCCCTGGTCTTGGCCCCCATTCAAAAGTTTCCCCTAGACTTTAAGATTTTCCAAGTGAAGTGCCATTTGAAAAGTGAAAATGGCCTTGCCCTCATAAAGATGAAATTCCAGGCCGATTATAAAATACTTTTTGGGGGCGGGAATTCAAACACGAAAATAGAATTAGCTGTTGCCAAACTGCTTATCAACCAAAAGGACCTAGCCTTCAAGAAAGACTCTGCTAGGGTCGAAACGTCAGGCCATTAACTGTTTTTTAGAATCAGAACAAGGCAGAATAATGTTTTTCAATCTAAAAATAAAAGTAAACTTGATCCATCCCAACAAAGTAATTTCAACACTTTTTATTGGGTAATTAAAACAAAAACAAAACCATGATATTAAGATGGAGAAATTTTTGAGAAATTAAATCAATAAAATAAACTGGTCAACTCTTTTGAATCACACCTAGTAATTAAAGGAGTGGAGGGCACATTAAACAAATTTTGCTGTCCACTTCTTCAGTCTGAGCTGATGTATGTAATACACAGATATTTTCAGTTCAGTCGAACTCTTTGTGAATAGCTATTAATGGTTATAAATTTTTACATAATGTTAAATAAAATTAACGATTAACACAAAATCTTATCTAGTAATACTTATGAATTTGACTCCTATGAGCGTTACTTGAACAAGTTTGATATTTTGGTTTGATTTTAAACACTATATTCTTTATAAAATTAAAATTATTATATGTATGAACCCCATTGTATCGTGACAAACCTATCTTAGAACTACAGAGGGCGCTGTTCCCATGATAAAGTCAGAAGTGTGTATTGAAAGAGTTGCGAAATGGAGGGACCAGTTTACTTGGGTCATGTGGTTGCTGGACGCCATTTTGGTCCAAATGCAGCACAAACCCAATGAGCAGACTAGTCTGGCACCCCATATCCGCCCATGCGTGTTTTTGTGGGGGTTTTTTTTTGGGGGGGGGGGGGGCACGACATGGCTTATAATCGCAAGTTGTCACAACTCTCCCAGTAAACGGCTCTGAATAAAGTGTTGAACCTCGAGCACAATTCTGGTCAGCAAAATGTTGTTGTGCTTAGGTAGCTCTATGAAATTGAGCCAATGTCTTTCATCGAACTTTGGTGTGGTTACCAGGGAATGCATTCACTGACTGACCCTGTGCTACATGCTGTGTGCATTTCTGTCTTTAAAAAAGATACATGTGTACAGTAGATACTTGTCAACATATCGCTTACATAATCTTATAAAAGTGAATCATTAAAACGGACAATAATAATAGGCTACTTTACATGACCTTGGGTATTTGTACACAAATTTAATAAACACCGAGGATTTTTTTCTGTTATTTATGTCAAGGCGGTATAATAATTCTATACTTGTCACTGATTATATGTATGTACTTGAAATGTTAATATGACTTTTACAACTGTATGAGTTTTTCTACAGCGATATTTACCAACTAACTTTTTTTATTTTTTATTTTATTTCTTTAAAGGGGAAGTTGGGATGGGTTATTTGGATGGGAGGTTCAAACAAACGAATTATTTATTAATATTATACAAAAATTGTCATAAACATTATAAACAAAATATGATCAAAATTTGAGACCAGCTCCAATAAGCTCCCAATATTTCACTTCCTTTTGTAGATGTTCACAGCCAAATTGTAGGTACATATTGCAAATAAATAACTTGGTTTTAATTGAACTTTAACCTTACAACATGGCCAGTTTCATAGAGCTGCTCAGACCAGAGAAAAAATTAATTAGAGGTAGGGTCATCGTTTGGTTTTTGTCAACGTAATGCCGATTTACAAGCAAAATTCTACAGAACGATACAATAAAAGTCACCTGTGAACATTTCAGCTGAATAGTGTCTACTTGATGAGAAAACAGCAAATGTAACAGTATTTTCACACGGACTTCGAATCAATCCACGTTTAGGGAGGTGACAGCTGGTACCAATCCCATCTCTGGCTGCAGCATTTGTGAGCAGCCACCAACCCTCAGAAATCCGAGAAGTGATTCATTCATGAATCATTTCGATTTTGTTTTGATTTCTAATCAACATTTTAGATGAAGTTATTTCACAGGATGCATACTACCATTACCATCCTTATAACAAGGTCGAGGGTAGAAATTAAAAAAAAACATTCTGGGGTCATTACCAACGTATGACCCTACCTTTCAAACAAATAACTCGCTTAACGAAGTAATTTTAATTTAATTAACAGTTTTCTTCCAGTGAAGCAGCAGCAACTTGAAATAGATAACATGTGTTAGTGCATAATGAATTGTTTTCTTCTAGCTTGTAAAACCGTATTATTTGCAACATAAATAATTTGTTTCTGCGACAATGGAAAGTCTAAGATGAACCTAAGATGAACCAAATTGACTAACTAACCCTAAAGCAAGCTCTGAAATTATTTAACTTCCATCAAGGCGTTCAACTGTTAGACATGCTTTTTTTTCTAAGGCATCTAATGCAAGCCTGCGCAGTGAAGCTTCTTAAAGATATTATACAGGAATGGTACAGATTCAAAACATTATTGTTTAATTTTCGTCTAAAAGCTTAATGATTTTGAAGCTCATACTGGAACAATTTTTTTCAGTGTAATATTTCCCTCTGAAATGAAGACATAATCGAGAAAACTGTATCTGAAAACCTAAAGAAATGCAACAGCTGATTTCGGTTGTTACAACCAAAATTAAGGACAATGTGTTTACATGCTGAAAATTGTGCAGGTTTTTTCAAAATTTTCTCCTGACTCACACAACCAAATTTCCAGAGGTTTGTTATTTCATGTATATGGTTGATACACAAAACGTAAACACTGTCTGTGACTATTTTATCAGCTCTACCAATCCCGAACAAAACTTTTAACCATTATGCTCCCTTCTGGGAACGTGATCTAAAAACAGAAATGTCAACAGTCACTGAACGCTACAAGATAGATCAGCTATCCATCAGAAACCATTGAATGTTTTTTATTTGGATACGTCAAATTCTAAAAGGGTTTATCAATAAACTAAACAATAATAGCTTTAAAAAAAATGATGCCAGCAAAATGAATTGAATTCTTGTGTAATAGATTGATTCCTTCGCACAATGCCAATAAAACCCCTTCCGCCAATCCCTACCCCGTTATACCCATCGGTCTCCCTGTTATACCCACCCCACCGCCCTGTTATAATCACCCCGTCTCCCATTTATACCCGCCCCAAAAATTGACAACACCCTGGGCCAACTCATTTTGTCCACAACCCCCAGACCCACTCATACAATTTTAACATTATCAACTCTACCTTTGCACACATTAGGAGCTGGCATATTACTTAGTCTACACACAATGTTTACAAAAGGATGGGAGAAGGGCTAATATTCACAGAGGAGGAAGGTGAAGACATACAAATTCTCACAGATCTACAAGGTTAATTTTAAACTCAATAATGTACACATCAGATGGTAAATTTCATAATAGTTGAATTAACAGTTTCTTCCTTCTAAATATCGTCAATTTGAAATAGAACAAAATACATGTTAAAAGTCTTTTAAAGAAATAGCCCATATCAAACTATCCTCACCTTTTTGCTTGAACCCCCCCCCCCTACCCAACAAAAATAAAATTAACACTTAAAAAGATCTGGAAAAACTAAAATGAATCCCAATGTATTAGATATTTTATTATGAGGTACTCTTACATGTAACCGTTAATTTGGGTAAGATATAAAATTGTTAGTGATTTGGGTTTATGTATTTGTTGTTAATTAGTACAGTAACAATCGCTCCTAATTCTATGTCCTAACATTTAAAAAATAAATTATTCATCCAACAAGCTGCCGAAAAAATAATTCACAAAATAAAGCTTACAACACCATAAAACACGTTTAGCATTCGAATAGAGAGGACATATCACAGTGTTACATCTAGGCCTTTATAACGTACCAATCTTTGGACAATTTTGTCACTGATATAGCATCACTTTTTTTTGTTTTCTTTTTTGGTACATTAATTTGGAAACCCAAATTCCAGTATGTACATCAAAAGTAATTTTTTCCACATTGATAAAAAATTAGTTTAAAGATCAGTCACAGCATTGCTATTTAACAACTAATAATAGTTATGATGTTTACAATCTCTTCTAGATAATATTTTTAACCCATATCTGACAGACTGGTTGCGGTACATGAACACTGTTCCTGCCTAAGCTTGTGTAACGCTTATTGCTGCATGACGATTAACATTCATTATTTACTGCCTTGCAAATAAACAAACCCCAACAAACTATATACAGTTGGAAAGAGTACACAATTCTCATTAAGTGCGATATTCATGACAGAAAGACACTAATATTCATCTACAAGTTTTCCCCTAATTAAGCGCCAACAGTTTTCGTGTGTTCTACGGGGAATCCTGTAGTTAGGCAGATATGAGTGAAATTGCTGTCAATTGTGAAATCACATGTCGCTTCATGCAAGAGTATCTTTCCTCAGGTTCAATATTGGTATGTAAGCAACATACCTGAACACAAATTAACAATTCTTCTTATAAATAATGCAAATTAAAACTTCCACAGGAGTTTTTTTTTAATGTTTACAAAAAACCATTGAGACTGGGTTGGGAGATTGTTCACAATATAACAATGCTTCAACTGACCTTTAAACTTTGACGACGCCAAATACAACACTTTGGCTCATCCCTCGTATGATTGCTTAAAATGCGCGCAGCGTTCTTCATATACACACATACACACTATACAATCATTGAGGGCGTTTTTTTAAATTGTTAAAACCGTACCTTTGGCGTACTCTTTACATACACAGTAATGCTACTAAAGACAACTCACGCTTTGTATAGGGATTTATTTACAGGAAGTAGTCTGGTGTACGTCTGGTTACGTGGGGTTCTCCTCTTCGCGGTGCTGGGTCAAACTGTAAACTGTGGGAACAAATACAACAATCAATCAATAAATACCACTGAAAATTTGTTATACATAAATTGTTATAATTCCATCCCTTAGATATTAAAATTTGAGCCATGTGCTTGTCAGGGGGACGACCAATAATGAAGAATCAGATGAACGAAGACATTTAGTGGGCTTATATTCAGCAATTAGGCTTCCATTGTAGTAGGGGGCAGAAACCATGCAAGGAATGATATACCATCAACAGCTCAATAATAATACGGTCACATACTGGGAGCCAGTGGAGAGTTTTCAGTTGGGGAGTGACATGAGTTCAAAGGGATGAAAATGTGACAATACGTGTAGCAGTATTTCCCTAAATGATCGGATATCTCAACTAAACAAAGCACTTACAAGGAATATTTTAGTGCGTCGTCTAACTCCATAATGGCGGCTTGATTCCCACATCGGTAACAGTAGTTAGGAGCGCTGAAAATAGTGACTACATTGCGGTCGTGACACCAGTTATAACCCTGCAGGAAGACAATTTATGGATAGTTATATAGTGGGCTCGTTTGAAACTCACAGCTAAAAACGTGGGCAGTCTGGTTGGCGTAGTGGTATCTTTCCTCACCTTTCACCTCTGGGGCACTAACGGCCTCCATGTTTTATTTACCTCCACCCCCTTGCTTATTGATCAAAGTGCGGTTTTTAAGGACCACACATGTATAAGCACACACACTTCTTCTCGCTTAGCAGAAAATGGTTACCAATCAAAATGTCACATAGTGTAAATAACTGTGACTGGTGCTCTGGTAATTTTCTGTTCAGCAGAAATTTCCTAACTAATATTTTCTGCTAAACATCTTAATGAAATTGTGTCTAGTATACACTTGTTGCAAGCTGTGATGGGGTTCATGGTGTTTTGTACACCCGAGGGGGACAAATTGCACCTGAGGCGAAGGTGAGGGTAGGTGTCATTTTCCCCAGAGGGTGTGCAAAAACCATGGACCCCCATCATAGAGAGTGCAACAGTTGTTTATAGATGGCAATAGATTCCTCTTCTTTGGAGGCCATCTGTTGTCATCTTCCAACATTACAACGGAAACTGGCACAGTTAAAAAAAGCAGACGAACAGGTCGTTGACTAAAATGTTACTTCACTGTTCTCCATGGCACATCTTACAAGGAACGTATATCAATTCACCAAGTACCAGCGTAATCACAACTTTGGAACCAGGGGCTATTTCTAATATTGTACAAGACGCTGGAAACGACCAATGTCATGTAATAATAATAATAATAATAATAATAATAATGACGTCTTCTATAGCCCCGGTATCCACCAAAGTGCTCATGGCGCTTGCTCCAATAATAAAGTTCCTCTGAGGATGTCTTCCAGTGGTGCACAAGCAAGAAAAGGTGAAAATGGGGTGCTGCATAATTTAAAAACAGCAACAGAATAAACAGTAATCCCAATTTCCAGGGAATCAGGAAAAATATTCCTTGAAAAGATGTGTTTTTAAGGCTGTTTTGAAACTGTCCGTTGTCTGGATGGCTCTGATAGAATTTGGTAGACTATTCCAGACCTTTCCTGCAGCTACCTGAAAAGAACGGGATCCCCATGAATTGTTCACAGCATATTCCACAAGGAGGAGTTTATCAGCTGCTGAACGTAGATTTTCACGAGCTGGAATATATGGCTGGATGAGATCACAGATGTAGGATGGTGATTTGCCATTCATTGCTTTAAAAACCAGTAGGATACATCACGTGGCGTGTCGTGGCCGAGCGGATAAGAGCACCGAACTCAAGCTCTGGTGTTTCTGATCAGCAGAGTGTGGGTTCGAATCCCAGTCGTGACACTTGTGTCCTTAAGCAAGACACTTAACCACATGCTTCGTCCTTCGGATGGGACGTAAAGCCGTAGGTCCCGTGTGTTGTGTAATGCACGTAAAAGAACCCAGTGCACTTATCGTAAAGAGAAGGGGTCGCCCCGGTGTTCCTGGTTTGATTGGCTGCATATTGCGCCACAGCACCTTGTAAACCATTACATGGTGCTATGTAAAGGAATAGGTCTCATATTTCAACACGTAACCCCACATACCTTGTATGACTCTATCCTTTCTTCTTAAAAGCGCTTAGAGGCTGGCCTGCAGTAGGCGCTATACAAATACGTTTTATTATTATTATTATCACTCATGTTCCACTGTGCCATGTACATGTGTCTTTGTATCACATCACATGATTAGTTCTCGACCAATACAAATTCACAATCTATTACCGCGGTACATCAATTATTGACTATACATACCTCCATGACCAGTTGATGAGCTCGAGATATCAAAGTCAAGCCGTTCATATGATTGAAGTTTTCCGATATGTCTTGTCCGAAGGTGTAGCCTGCACCTCTTGGGGAGATGCCCCAGCCACCGCGGTCATCGGGATCGGACCAGAGGAGATCACACATAGGACCCTAGAATGAGTATCACAAGAAAGACATCATCAGTACAATAATCAGGGATGAGATTTGCAAAATGTGATAACCCCCTGAAACTGGCTTGTGGTTCTGGGTGCCCATTTATTCTAGACCGGAACCTCTCAGATGTTACAATTCAGGAGGTTTACTACAGACTCTATGCATCATCACAAATACAAAACAACAGGTGTGGACAATTTCTTTTTCCCTTTAGTGACTTTAATTCTTTCAAGAAAAATTTGAAGGCTTAAGAAAATTTGGAGAAAATCCGGAAATCAGGAAAAATCCTGAGAAATTACATGCCTAAATAATTTAGTCCAGTTCGCTTTGTAGATGTAAGAACATTTTCTCCAGTACAAGGGCTGACAAACATCTACTCATGGTGTAGGCTTTAATAGAATTTTCTGGCTATTTCATCACAATTTTTCTAATTTTTCTCATGGACAAAAAAATAGGAAACCGGAAAGAATATCATGCCTGGTAAAAGGACATGTCGATTCTCAGTTTCTGATCTACAAGGTTGAAAAAGGGTCATTTCCTCTTTAAAAATCTACAAGAGTCTCCCTTTTTAACTGTTAAGCACGTCAAGATTTCGCTCTGTTATGTTCAAGGCTATTTATGACTAGCTATTATTTGTCATTATTATGCAATGTTTATTTTGCTGCATTTCTTATGTAACAGGTATACCAACCAGTAAACACTGTCTAGCCAGTAGCCAACAATAAGGAGAATTTGAACATAGTAAAATATTACATTAGTTATTTTTTAATCCTTTTACTAAAGTTACTTATTCAGATTTTCAAAAGGATTTTGTTTATTTATCTTCCTTTTGTTGTACAAGGAAGAAATGTTTTAAATAAAGACTAAGATGTATTTTTGTTTACTGTGAAATGATTAAAATTACCTCATGAGGAACTTCCTGTAGGCGATCCAATGCTCGAATGTGGTCCAATGTGTCAATAGAGGGAGACAGACCACCATGAAGACAGAATATCTGTATTAATCAACAAAATAAGTAATTTAATCAACAAACAAATAACTATAACAGAGAAATTAGGCAGGTAAAGACAAAGGCAAAGGTAGAAGTAAATTCTGAAAATGTTTCTGGCAAATGGAACTGTTTTCATAGCAGAAAACATTGCTTAACAGTTCTCTGCTTAGCAGAAATGAGCAGGAAACCAGTCACAAATGGTGCTTGTGACATGGTACTTTGGCTGGTATCCTTATTCTGGTAAGCATACTTGTGCTTAGCTATTTGTTTTGTGCTGAAGCAGCTTCATGGTATAGGTTCCAGGTTGATGATAAATTGAGTGGAAAGACTAGTAAAGACAGATCTAAGAAAGCATTGCGAGCCCTACCTGACCATCGACCAAAGCAGTGAGGGGAAGGTAATCGAACAGATCGGTGAAGTATTTCCAAACGTTGGGGTTGCCATATTTCCGTAGACACTCATCGTAGAAACCGTACACTTGAGTGATTTGTCGGCTTTCGTGATTTCCACGCAAGATGGTGATACGCTCAGGAAATCGCACCTTTAAAAAACAACAACAAAAAACACATAAATGAAAGAAAATAATAAGGTCACACTTTGCAACTTTTCAGTTCAATGTTTACAATGAACAAACTTCATGCCTCAATGGTCCTGCCTTGTGACTGTCCACCCACTTGAAATTAATCATTTTGAGTTATTAATTTGTCGCATCAGTGCAGAACGGCAAATCTTGACTGTGCAAAAATATCATATCTTGGTGTGTATTTGACTCGTGTCCAACCAAGTAAATTTTTTCTGCGAGATACAACATTTTGACACTTTGAAATTTGCACGTAACGTAAATGCTCTTTTAAGGAGATACAATACATTTGCAATGACACAACAAATTATGCCAAACTTAATGTAGGCCTGATACTTCACAGAGGCACTGAGGCAATTGCCTCCATTGCCCCTAGCCATGATGCCTCTTGAACTTTCTACCTGAAAATCTACAATTTCCTCATAGACGCACCCTTTACCGAGAAGAAAATGCCTTGGTGCCCTTGCCCTGTTACTGATTACACAGTTATGCCTGTCACAACTATGGTCTCAACAGTTACAGTCGCAGTATGGATTGGCCCAACTTTAGTCATAAGTAAAGACAAGCCCAAATATTGTTGTGAAAATTACAAACATGATAAAGAACAAGGGCTGACCTACATGATAAAGAACAAGGGCTGACCTACATGATAAAGAACAAGGGCTGACCTACATGTCCATAGGCTTTAATAGACTTTTCGGGCTTTACAATGAACTATTTTACTGGTTTTTCTCAAGGGCCAACCATGAACAATTAAACAATTAAACAAGGATCCAAACATTCCTAATAATACTCACCTTTAATGACACTAGTAATGACACTGTCTCAACTGAATAGTAACCACGATCCACGTAATCGCCCATGAAGAGGTAATTTGTGTCCGGGGATTTCCCTCCGATTCTGAAAAGCTCCATGAGGTCATGAAATTGGCCGTGGACGTCTCCACATACAGTCACTGGACATCTTACTTCTTGGACATTAGATTCTTTCGTTAAGATTTCCCTAGCCTGTAACACAACAAGAATTTCTTAAAATCAATTCATTTTATCAGAAAAACAACTCATTTGTTAAAAGTTAACCTTAATAATAATAGGGCTCAAATTGTAAAAGATCTACAAGAATGCTGGACTTGCAGTTCACACAATTTTTACTGGACTGAACTTGTTTCTTTTCACAAGACCAGAATCAAAAAGATTAAAAAACTTTCTACACAATGCATACAAGCAAACTATTTTTATTTGAAAAAATGCAAGATTAGGAGAAAAATTATCTCATTTGTAACATGTACTATATATAGGCAAACATACTTCGATACCCAACAGAATTGAAAGTTATTTATTAGACTTTTTAAAAAAATGTAATCATTTTAGCATCTTTTTTTATGACACAGTAAGGTATTATCACCAAAAGTCAAAACCAAAACACAGTTTTGTATGTATGTATGTAGGTATGTATAGTCAATAATTGATGTACCGCGGTAATAGATTGTGAATTTGTATTGGTTGAGAACCAATTTTTTTTTTTTAGCTGCCTAGAGAGCATCAATGAAGTAAAGACACTGTAACTAACCACCAATTGTGCCTTGCTTTAATGGAACAAAATCATACATCTAATTTGATCTAACTCAAATAAGAACAAGATACTGTTTTTCGCTAAAAGAAAATGAGTGAAAAGGTAGCACTTGACTAGCCCCACTTGTGTGGCCAAGGCTAGCTGAATCCTTGGCCACACGTCCCGACCATTTCTTTTTAAGCTAAGAAACAGCCATTTTTATAAACAATTATAGCGCATTCCCTATGGGCCAGTCGGCAGTTTAAACCAGCTAAATGTGTTCACTAAGCTCTTATAATATAGCTTGCCTTGTGTGTTTTGGATGTTCAAACAAATAACTTTTTTAACAGATATTTCAAACAATAATTGTGCGACTTACTTTGAATTACTTTCCGCGATGTGTACAAGGAGCCGCCATTTTGGAATGACCCCAACCATGCAAATTCAATACGACGTTATCGGCCGGCATGGCTGTGGGCGGAGTGAGGTAAGGGTGCGAACATTTCATTGGTTGCTTTGTGTCTGCTCCGCCCACAGCCCAGCCGGCCGATGACGTCGTATTGAATTTGCATGATTGGGGTCGTTCCAAAATGTGGCCAAGGATTCAGCTAGCCTTGGTGAACTTGTTACTTGGTCACAGAACAGAAGAGGGCTAGCATTTGACTTGTATTTAAAACACATTTTCTATATAAATTAATAAACTAAAGTTGTGTGCAAGTGGACTATAATGAGGCTACTGAAGAACATGAACGGTTTACTTTTTTTTTTAAGAATATTTTATTTTATTTGACATGTGATTGTGAAAGTCCTACCAACCATTCTCAAATCGAGTCAACAAACATGTCCAAAAACTCCAAGTCCAAATCCAACTTCCAAGATGTTTTTCAGAAATTACAGAAATGCACTGAAATAAAACCTTATATTATAAATAAATCCTAAAACTTTTAGCAAAGGTTACATGTAACATAAATATGTATACATGACATACAAAAACAGTACAACTTTTTATAAAATCAAAACGAATCCAAAAAACGAAATTGAATGACGACTTGTCCAAGCGCCGGTGACCCACCTTTTCACATAGCTGTTTGACTTGATTTTCCTGCAACTGTTTGCACTCGTTTAGCTGTTCTATCCACTGGTCAAGCTCCTTCGCATGCGTCTTTTCTCCCATTTTGACAGATTTTAATGATTCTCAGACTGTTACTATACACTTCTGTTATTATGAAACCAATGTAAAAACAGCAAATGCTGAGAAATTTTGAGGAATAAAGACCGTTTTAAATGACCGGCACACTGCGTAACCGACGTGAGTGAGTGTCAAACAAAAATGGCCGCCACATTATACGAGGACTTGAGTGACGTCATGACCAACCCGCCAACGACTGACGAAATATTCCGATCAGTAAAAAGTCGGGTACCCTTCCACCAACATCTTACAATTGTGCATGACGCGTCAGGGATTCATGCGTTTTGCACTTCGACTGAATGTTTCTCCTTCGACATGAATCATAAAGCTTAAAAATTCTTATTGTCAACAAAAAAATGATGTCATTAACAATGGGTGTTTATAATTAAATCAACTGTCGAACTTGTTTTACTTAAAGATCACTGCATCATACCATACATAATACTGTATTGTTTGTTGCATCGGGGGTAAAGATTATGTATTTTATTTAAAAAATGTAGGCCCTATTTCTTTGTAAAAAAAAGAGTCAATGCGGTCCACTTGTAATTTATAAGGCAATTTTCCCGACATTTTCTCTGCTTAGTTATAAACCTGGCCATTCTTGTTGTTCTTGCCGTGTTGGCGCTTGTCGTGTTCTATTGTCCTTAAAATGAAAAAAGAGAATTAAATGGAGCTCAGTCATACTGTCTAATCACACCAGTGTGTTCTTATTCCTCCATGCACCATAACGAAATAAAAATTCGAACCCGCAGTTTCTGTTTATCAGACCATAGAGAAAGGACAGAGAGTTTCTCCATGATCAGACAGACGCTTTGCCTGCCATGGCTACTGCGCCGATATTCAAAATGTGGTCCGGTTGCGCTACGATGCTTTGCAAACACATAAAAATAAGTTGTCAGAAAAGTGAAGATTTTTTTATATTATTACATTTTAAAGTTGGATGCCGCCCTCTATTGAACATAGTGCACATTTTAGGTTGAGGCAGGAAGTGTAGATCATTCCAAAAGCAATGGTAGAGTCTAGAGAAAAATAAACTTACAGTTATTGTTATAGGCGTACCAATGCCAAAATAATTAGATTCACAAACAGTATTTGTTTTGACAACACAAACTTGTAAGTTTTAAAAAAATATTGTAGGATTGAAAGGAATTTTTGGGTGAAAACATTCCCAATAAAAATACATGGTCTTTTCTGAAAATATTTCTCACTGGAGTTTTGACTTTGACCCTTATATTTTGTTCTCTTAAAAATGAAGCTATATAAACGATTTACTTTACTATACCGGTCGGTATCAGAAAAAATACTGTCTTTTGTCCATTCCGTTTTTAGACATATTATATAAAACCCATCAACATCCTGCTCAGATACTTTTAAATTCTGCAAGCAGGGCCTACTTGCACGTAAACTTAGTTTGCTGATATTACACAAAGTGCATACACCACGTGTAGCTGGGGAAAGTTGCCTTTAAATCTCTCAAAATTTTGCAGAATGAAATCAATCATCTTTTTAAAGAGTTGTTTATGCACAAAAACATCTTCATTGTTGTAATTAGTGAGAAGTGAATAAAAAAACAGCAACACAAAGTTGCCTCTTGAAATGCAACCAGCGGAACAAACAGTATGCCTTTTTGTAGAGTCATTTTGCTTCTATAGCGGACTGTTTTCTGTCATAAAATTACACAAAACCAGAAGAATTTCTAGGGATACTTATGTGAATCATCACATTCTTATTTAAAAATATCTTTACAAACGCCTTTTTATAGCCCAAAATGCCAAATCCGAAGGCAACAAGCCCCTTTACTGTGGGAGCATTGGGCGCTATTTTGCTTTACTCATAGAGACCCCTCTTTACAGCGATGTAAAAAAATATCTACTTGTGAAAAGAAAAGAACAAAATGTAAATGAAACTAAACAATTCCTTGACACAAAGAATTAAGAAAGCAAAACAGATACACCAGATATTCGCAGAACTATTTACACATTTTTTTATTGAAAACATTGTTATTATTAACAAAAGGTAGTTACTGTTTTTAAAATGTTCAGCCTAAAGTCTACGTTTTTTAAGTAGTTGATAGGTTATTTACAGTTATTCAATACACCATTTGAATTTCTTCACATGAACAAGCATACCTTCTTCTTGTATGCATTTTGTTTGTTGGCTATAAAATAATCTAACATTTCTACTCATGCTCACATCAAAAACTAAAATAAATAAAATATTGGGTTATAAAATCCGACAGACATTAAACTTATGGTAAAATAATTGGCAACAATTTTTTTCCCAGGAAAAAAAAATCTAACCAACAGGTTAGAGAGAAGTAACTGAAATACTGCAGGCTTCGTGTGGACTTCTTGAGTTCTTAAGAAAAAAGGGTCAAATTTATTATTTAAAAATTTATTATTTTAAAATTTCTTTCTTTTTAATTCCTCTCGCAGAGAGAGTGAGCCATTTGTAGAAAGTCAAACTGTGACTATATAGTGTTGTTGAAATGCAGATTAATAATGTTGTGATATTGTAGGGCGATTACTTAATTGAATGTAAGTCTAAACGAAATGTTTGTTTACCATACATGACTTGTTGTTATTAGGACTTTTTAGAAACTACTACATGGGCTTGGGCTCGGTCCGCCTCAGGATACCAGTCACAAATTGTACACGTGACATGGTAGTTTGGCTGGTAACCTTATTCTGGTAAGCACAATTTTGTTGTGCTTAGCTCCTTTTTGTGCTTAAGCAGCTCTATGACATTAGGCCCTAATTGAAGCCCCAGAAGGATAGCGCAAGTTTTCTTAATAACTGACAGAGCGTAAGCCCAAGCCCAGGATGTGGTTTCGAAAAGGTACTTATGATCATTAGTCAAACAATAATTGTAACCAGTTTAGGTGTATTTAAAAAAACCAAAAACGTATTGACACAAGACTTATACCATGAACAACACTGTGCCTAGTAAAGGCTTTAAACAGAAAGAAAAAAAAACCCCAAAACTATAAAAATAAAAAAATGAAAAGTTACATTCCTGATGAAACATCTACCGGTAGTCTGTTCACAAAACCATACATTAGATCTTCTACTTTGGATAGCTGGATGCCAATAACTCATAAATTGTTAAAAATGTGTTTTGAATAAAAGTCTAGCTTATACCTGGTACAACATTCTTATCTGTTCACCTTGTGGGTTTGTTACCATGGAAATTTAGCAGTTGCCGCAAACGTCACAATTTATAAAATGACATTCAATATCCCCTGACAATTACATTTGATATTTTTCCCCCTTGAAAACTAATTGTAAGGGAAAAAACTCGTTAAACTTTCTAACATGTTTTTTTAGTTAGTGGAACAAAAAAGGAAGTAAAGATTGATTCTACCCACATTATGGAATATTCCACTGCCCAATTTCATGAAACCTGCAAGCACAAAAATGTCCCAAGCACTGTAAAACCATGCTTAGCATAAATAAACAGGTTACCTGCCAAAAAAACAATCAGGTTTCACGTTGCTGTGGTTGGTGACCCACTCATTCTTTGCTTAATAGCAAAGACATTTTCCAATCAGAAAATGTTGCTCAACAGATTTCTGCTCAGTAGAAATGAGCAGGATACCAGTCACAAATTGTACATGTGACATGGTAGTTTGGCTGGTAACCTTATTTTGGTAAGCATAATTTTGTTGTGCTAAGCTACCTTCTTTGCTTATTAGCAGCTCTATGAAATTGGGCTCCTGGTGTATGTATAAGTACATCGACCCATAAACAACAAATGAGTACAAAATTCATTTAAAAACAGTGCAAGAAGGCAACTAGGAAAAGAATTGTCAATGGCCTTTCTGAACCACCTTACAAACAGCTGCCCTTACACATGCAGTGTATTGTCAAACACCACTACAAAAAAGTACACATCGGGCCTGTTTGAAACCGAGGCTTTGGTAGCTATTTTAAAGTCACACGCCAATAGGACTGAGATTCATAATGGTTACAAGCAAGTGTCAGAGCCTCAGTCAATTTGAAAAAGGTCCCAAAACATATTGACAATACAGACCCCTTGCACAAAGGCAGCGCACTTTCACCACACGCCTGATACTGTCCACCACTTTGAGAGTCAAAATGTACACAGAGGAACTGACTCCAAAAATGGTGGAAATGGTAGACGCACAATGTGCGGAGGTGCGTTCTGCGTTGTACAGGAGGTCAATACCCTAAAGTCAAGTTCTTTTTCTTCTTACATACAAAAACACTTCAAAAATGAAGTACAAAGATTTGTTGTGTCGCTTTTTCCATTTACATTTGTACACGAGATGGACTTGAAAGATAGAAAACAATATCAAATCACTGGTGCATATAGGTCATTTCTGCTCGTGGAAATAAATTAGTCAAGTTTATAATTGGGAAAACACCTGTACAGAGTTATATTTATTTGTATAAAAAAAAAAAAAATTGGCACAGCGCTATGTAAACTGTGACTACTATTTACAAAACATGTTTAAGTAAATAAAACAATTTAAACAATACAAAGTAATACACAGGCTTTATCAGGTTTTTAAGGGAATTGAACTTGATTATTAAAAGATTGTTAAGCATGCTAATGTTTATAGCATAGAAACCGGTTACCAACTAAAATATCATGACATTTATGTATTGTGATCGAGACTGGTTCCCTGCCAATGATGTTTTGCTTAGTAAATCAATATGTCTGCTAAGTAAGCCCATTAGATCCGGCAGTGACATAGAAATACCATTTTCTATGAAGCCGATTATTGAATAACAACAATCACAAGGTGTCTCTCATACCAAAAACTTAAACATTTGATAGATGGATCAACCCGATTGGTTAATCACATGATGGAATAACATCAAATGCAATAATAACAGTGAACCAAAAGGGGGTTGTTGTTCATTTTTGACTAAAAGAAAACAGATACTTTTGAGTCTAAGTTTAAGGAATTGTACACTTCTTCAGGCATCAGGTATAAACAATGGGGGTAAACTTTCCCATTTTGGCACAATTGTTCAAAGGTAGAAAAATGGTTCACACAGATGCTAGCAATGGCACAGGGATTCTTTCTACATAACAGAAGGGGTGTTTTTTTCAACAGATTTGACAAATTTGGTTTTTACTTCAGTTTAATATGCTTGGAATAACTTTTCAATTAGTAGACATTACTCCCTGTATTTCAATGTTTAAAATCATAAGAAAGCAACTACTACTTCACTGCGGACTAAATGTTTGGTTTGATTCTCTGTATTGGATGTTACCATGGACGAAAATTTAGTAATTTCTTTTAGAACAAAGAGTTGAGTTGAGTAGCAAGAGAACAGCTCCTCAACTTGAGCCCAGCTTTTACAATTGATCATCTTAATAATAGCATATTGAGGTTTTAATTCTATTTACAGAACACATGGGTTTTTCTTCTTTGGAATACATAGTCTGGCAACAGACCATACAAAAAGATGTATTTCAGCTGAACAATAATGGTTCTTATGAGTAGAAACCAGTTTAACATTCCTCGAGTTAACACCCAGTGGTGCATGGGGTCTGAGAGTAACATATAAAGCTGTTTAGTTATCAGATATACAGCATGGCAGTGACACTAGTTTTTAAATGTATTATTTCGCCTATCTTGCCAAGCAAAAAAAGGAAACTATGGGTATGTCAGGAAAACTTTCTAATCAAAATTCTAGTCCATGAAAAAAAAACGATGTGCAAAAATGCCTGCAGCATTCATAAATGGAGTGCATCTACAGTACTGTATGAAGATGTTGCCTCAAGTAACAAAATTAGACCACAACAAATTAACAGACTGTTACCAGACATCTCTTTAAAAAACCACTTAACTGATAAGGGCCCAATTTCATGGCTCTACGTTCCGTAAGCAAAGAATCAGCGATTACGGAAGCAGGGAATTCTGCGCTTACATCAAGCGTATTTCACAGGTTAGCAGTGAATTTTTGCTTGTGAGCGTGCGTACTCCACATTACTAGGAACTCCTTGCTTACATAGCTAGCGCAGAAGTTTGGCGTTTGCCCTGTGAGTGAAGAGTGTTGATTGCAAGCCCAGAATTCAGCGATAAGCAGAGACATGGAATTGGGCTTTGGTTCTCAGCTCTCTGTCAAGGAACAGGGACATTTCAGGGGATAGGTTGGTGAAGGAAAAATATAAAGGGGTGACTCTATGTTTCAACAAAAATGAAGATGATAAAATAAATAACTTTCTTATATGTCAGAGATGATTTACTGTGATCCCCCCCCCCTAATATGCTAAAAAATTGTGTGATAAAATTTACATTTTGTGCTTTTTATTTAAACACGAGGGAATGAAATTAAGCAAAGGTTGAACTCTGTTCCGTCAGGGTAGATGTAGCCTTGTATTTGGTAACTTTGACTATTTGTATTTAATTATTTGTTTGTTTGTATTTTTCATTTTTATTAATTTTGTGTTGGTGTAGGGGAGGGGATTTTTTGCCATCAAGTTTGAACCAATACTTTACCAACACTTTGAATGGATGAATGAAACTATTCTTGAAGGCTGTTTTTGGTGACTAGCTGGGAGATACTTTGGCGTAATAATGAGACATTTTCAATAAAGTTTTAAATCCTACTAATACATTTTCATAGAAAAAATAATAATAATAATACAAGATGTTAAGTTTTTGTTAACACTTATTTCAGATCACTGAAAATGCATTCTAGGACAACAGCTTCAGTTGCGGGGTTTTTGAATATTTTGAATATTAGATGCATAACAACATGAAAGCAGTCGATAGAATGCTGTTTCATGCACAGCTGAAACAAAAACCATTCTTACTTTATATCTACACATGGATGCAGCATGTGGGTTAAGTAAACCGGACTGTTGATCAAAGGAGTAGCTCATGAAACAGTTGTTGATTATTACAGCAACAGTAGTAGCTCCTGAACAACTACAGTCATCTCTCGTTATACCGAGCACTGTTATAAAGAGGATCTGCTTTATATAGAGTGCATCCTGAAGTCCCAAATCTCATTTTTGTTTTTGTGTTTTGCTGTCCTCTTATAACGAAAAATGTATTTTGGCAAGTCCCGCAATCTTGTTACCGGCCTAAAAGAGAACATTCTGAAGCCCTGAATCTCCTTTCTGCTTTGTGTTTCTTTGTTTTGCTGTCCTCTTATAAAGAGACAATTTGGCCAATCCCAGCGACCTTGTCATAACAACAGTCGACTGTATGTCATGAAATAACAGTGACAGGCATGATATTTGATCCTTTGGAAAAAAGTAGGAACATTGTATGGAGTACAAGGGCTGACCTACATGTACACATAATAGAGGACTTTATAGACTTTTCTTGTTATTTAATAACAGATTTTTCTGAGGGTAAGAAAATTGGAAATCAGACTTAAGTAGGAAGTATATCATGCCTGTAACAACCATTATTCATGAAAAATTACTGCAGCTACTGTATTGATTAAGAAAGATCAGAAATTCTACTGACCAATAGGTCTAACCGCAAAAGAAGAAACTTCACGTGACACAAAAATACGAAGTACCCGTTTCCGTTAAGATAAAGAGGGGGATAATCGATTGAGTCCCGGACACTTGTAAAGCAAGAGTGGCTTTAATTTTTTCCTTACAACAACAGGATTGAACGTTAGACCCACACACTGCATACAATGAGCATAATTGGGGGTGGGGTGAAAATGGTTCAGCAGTGATTCTACATTTATGACCCATACTGATGAAAATTAACTACCAGACAAACTTTCTAGGCAGTTCCATTACGGGAAAGCTCCATAAAAGAAAGAGGCTGAAATGAAACATCCTTTTCATCTGACAACTTACACCTGTTATCTCCATGGCCAAACTCGGAAATTCTTTAACGGAGCTTTCCCGCAATGCCTGGTTAGTTTTATATTATGATTAAAACAGCACAATGTCTGGTAACCAAACTTCAAGAATACAGTCATGAATGAAGCAACACTGCTGAAATTGATATAGTCAGGTCACCCGCCACTATTCACTGACAAGATTCAAGTAGTTTGATCCTGCTGAGGTGTGATCCTGAACTCACTCAGTTGAGGGAAATGTGATCCTAAATTCACTCGCAATCCAGAACTCACTCAGTGAGGAATGCAGCCCTCAAAAGAGCAAACAGAATCAACATTAGAAGTAGCTACAATCAATTATAGTTACTTCGATTCCATTTTTCACACAATGCAAAACTTCAAACACCACTTAGAATCAACATTAGTTCATAACTATCGACAGAAAACCGGTCTCCAACTTGCAGTGGAATATAACTAGCTTTTGATAAAGGTTGGTTTGTTCACTAGAAACGAGCCAACTTTTCAAAATGGCGGGCAGCCTAACTACCATCTCAAGGGGGAAGGTGAAGGGAATGGTTAGAGGGGGGGGGGGTTAATTTAGATTTATATATTACATAATATTATTAGACCTTGAAATCCTCATCCTGCATTTTGACCAGTGTCTTTTTGACCCGTAGCATGGTGAGGCGGGCAGCAGGGTTAGGGTGCCAGCATTGGGTCATCACCCGTGCTATAGACAAAAGGCTCTGTAAACAAACAAAGAAAAAACAACCCCATTAAAGATTGACCTCGGGTGAAATTCTGCAATAATACAAATTTTGTTTATATGAACTTTTCAGATGTAGGTCAATGCATTTCCAAAGTGTTACAATTTTGCAAAAACCACAACTTTATTCTAATGAACTCTTAAAGGTATTATACAGGATTGGCAGAGCTGACAAAATAATCACAGACAGTGTTCATGTTTTGTGTAATCAACCACATACATGAAATAACAAACCTGTGAAAATTTGAGCTCAATTGGTCATCGAGGTCACGAGAAAATAGTGAAAAGAGACCTTATGTGTTTTCTGTTTTTCAAACATCGAGTTTATTATCGCGCGCGATAAAAACTATTGTTTTACTCATTTCTCAGAAACGATAGCATTTTAGGCAGAAATATTTTAAGGAACCCTTTCTACCATTACTTACTTTAAATCATGTAAGTTATGTGTGAATCTGTGAACATTTGTGTTTTTCGATCTTACCAATAGTGTACAGGGCCTTTAAAGGGGCACATTGCCTTCAAATATCTCAAAAAATTGATGTTTGGAAAATAGCTCCTCATCCTTTTCAAGAGTAGTAAATGCACAAAAACACATTCAGTGTGTTGTAATTTGTGAGCAATGATTAAAACAAACATACATTTTCCAGCAGAAAAAGCTGGAGTAAAAAATAAGTTACTACAAAACAGCGGACCATGTTCCCTCATGAAATTACACAAAAAACACACAATTTCAATAGGGATATTTATAAGAACCATTCTACATTTAAAATGTCTTTCCAACCACATTCAAAAACAAAATGCTTTTTTATAGACCAAAGGCGCCCAATCTAAAGGCAATGTTCACCCTTAAGATTAAGTTAATAAGAATTTATAAGCAGTAGAAGTATTGTGATTTAAAGGAAGGGCTCCCTCTAGAGGCCTACTTACATCATCTCCACTCCACCTGTTAGGAATGTCGGGTCTCCTTCTCTCTTGTATAACAATCTTTTGCATTTCTTCTTGTGTTGGATTCGCACTCTGTACAAAGTCATAATACGGCACCTGCGCTTCCTCTACAATACCTGTTGGAAAAAGCAAGTGGTGAAGTGGTTAGCATAGCTGCCAGCATTTGCATCTTGCAGTCAGGGAGAGTTTGTCCACAATCGGGGAGATATTTAGAGTTACATTCAACATAATAGATCCCCTTGTATTGGCCGCCATTGCTGAGGTCATACAATTGAAACGAGCACGCGTGTCAAGCCACGCACAACTCTCAGCCAATGAGAGGTCTTCATTGACATCAGGGAGGACGCTGTGCTGGGCTTGTGACATCATATGCAAGGGGTATATAGGAAAAAAGTTTCCACAATCGGGGAGTTTTTCAAACTTGTTCATCATAACATGGCTTATTGTCAGGGCAACTTTCTGAAGAATCGGGGAGAACTGGCAGCTCTGGGTTAGACTGCCAGATTTGCAATCACAAAGTTTGGGATTTCAATCCCAGGCCACCTGTATTCTGGCCCTGTTTCAACTGTCCGAAACTTCATGCGGTGTCATGGCCGAGCGGTTAAGAGCATCGAATTCAAGTTCTGGTGGTTATGTCATCGGAGTGTGGGTTCGAATCCCGGTCATGACACTTGTGTCCTTGAGCAAAATGCTTTACTATAATTGCTTCTCTTCACCCAGGGGTATAAATGGGTACTTGTGAGGGTAGAGGTTGATATTGTGTATGAAAAAGCTTTGGAGTGCCATGGCAGCTCGGGCTGGGTACTCCCCAGGGAGCTGAGAAAGATTAAAGGAATGTTAGTGGCCCAATAACCAGGGCACTAATGTAAAGCGCATTGATACGTTATTGTAAAATGTGCTATATAAGAACTAGTTATTATTGTTTTCATTATTAATACCAACCTCTTGTAACACATCTTCTTGCAATTTCCCAAAGAACCAGGCCAAAAGAGTAGACGTCCGCGTTCTTGTACGACTCAAAGGCATTGGTGTTCAACGTTCCATCTAATACCTCGGGTGCCATATATCGCCGGTTGCCCGTTCTTGATTTGGTCGGTAAATCGACTTCATTACTCTCACTGTAAAAAAACAAACAGATGATCAGTGGAAAATTAAACTCCAATTATCAGAGCCTAGACTTAATGCCCTTTTGTAACATCCCCGTGATAAACTCATCAAGAAATCGTAAGGGTACCTAAAGACAGGGGCTAGTTTATGACGAGACATTATATTTACATTAGTGTCTTGTTAACATCAAGCTTGATCGTTTTCCTTTGCGTAAGATTCCGGTAGCCCTCAATGTGTTTCCACACAAAATGTGTAGCTACATCAATGACTATTGAGTTTTTCCTTTTTTGTTTTTACTCAAGTATAGTAACACAAACTCAGCATGACCTTTAACCTGCCTACATGGATTCTATATTCATGAGCAGTTGAGAAAATAGTGGCAGAGTGTTTAAATCAATAAATTACAACCGGCACATTAATCAGGAGGTCACAGATTCAACCCCAAAACTAATCAAAGTGTTGCTTACATCTGAAATCAAAATGAAAATTAGTTTCCGGTGACTAGCCAAGACTAAATCTATCAATAAGATTTGATGAGTTTTGGAAAGTCAAACATTTGTACACATTCTTGCGGAGTGAGCTAAACTTGATTTTGTAAGATAGTATCTGCTTAGATCGTTCTTTCAGTAAACACCGTTTAACAATTACAATTCACTGCTAAGCAGCTTAAGGAAAATTACCCCATGATGGATTACATGTGACAGGGACACTTCCTGAGCTCGTTTCCATCACGGGAAATTCACCTCATCCAATCCCATCTCAGCCAGTCCTCTGGGGGGGAAATAGTTCAATTCGGCACATTTGCCGAGACTAATTCCCTACAAAGAGAGCGGCTCTACTTGACGGAGAAACCCTGGAGGGACTAATTAGAGGCAACATGGACACATCCTAATCTTGTTTCCTCATCGGTGCACAGAGATGCTCTGAAATAAATTCCACTCTATTGCACGTAACTTTTTTTAAATTTATTCTCAAACTGATGGGTTATTGGCAGAAAAGTTTCTTAAGGGGTACTGATGAAGTTGCTGCCAAACGGCATGGAATTTCATCTTTGAGGGGGCAAGGCCATTTTCATTTTGCAAAGCGCACTTCTATTGGAGAATCTTTGAGTATATATATGGGAAACTTTTGAAGGGGCACCAAGGCCCAGAGCAGGGGCAACAGACTGAGGCTATGGCCTCCGTGTAATTCCAGGCCCAGTGTTTCAGATTGAATAGTTTTTATGATGATTTGGAATGCATCCGAAGTGAAAGACTCCAAACGTTACAACCTCCGCAAAAGATTTTCACTCAAGTTAAACCATTTTGGGGGCGTATAAGTTTAGTGTAAGCTTCTGGTGGAATAAGGAAAGGTTCAGAGAAAATGGTATGTTGTGGCCGAGCCATCTAACACACCGACCTCAAGCTCTGGTGTTTCTGATCAGCTGAGTGTGGGTTCGAGTCCTGGTCTTGATACTTGTGTTCTTAAGCAAGACACTTAACCGTTATTACTTCGTCCTTTGGGTGGGGCGTAAAGCCGTACGTCATGTGTGTTATGTAAATTGTAATGCACGTAAAAGAAACCAGTTACACTTCTTGCTAAGAGAAGGGGTTTGCCCCAGTGTTTCTGGCAGTGGCCACCGAGTGTGCCGCAGCACCTTGTAAACCCTTATAAGGTGCTCCATAAATGGGTCTCATAATTCATAAACTTCAAAACCTGTCTTTAAAAAAGTTTCTCCTTGTTCCAGCACCTTCAGGGTGGATACATAAACCATATGAGACTCCAATATTTTTATTATTATCATTATTATTATTATTAGTTGACATCAATTGATCATTTTCTGTATGTTTCGGTCAAAGCCTTAAAAATAAGTTCATCAAAATTCATTCAAATCGAACCTTAAAAATCTTGCCGCTAGTGACATATCTCCGATGGCGCATGTCCCGTTACATTTGACAAGGACATTCCGGCTGTTGATATCTCGATGTGCTATGGCCGGTTTACCCTGCATGCCACAGATCTCTGAATGCAGGTGTGCCAACCCGTTAGCAGCTGATTGGGCCAATCGTAACATTGCCTTTGTGTCGAGGATATTAAAGCGTAGGTAGTTGAAGAGTGAGCCGTGTTCGTGGTATTCCGTGATCAGAAACAGCTGTGTCCACGACCCGGACCCTCTGATATCTGCCGCGATGAAACCTAATAAATAAAACCAAACAAAAAAATGGCAGGAAATTTATTTAGAGATGTCAAAATGAGTTTGAGGCGGAGATTTACTAATCAGACACTCGCTGAAAGATTGTCTTTATTGGCGAGCAAGAGAGATTGCTCACAGTCATAAAAAAGAGGAAACTGGTCTGGTTTGGTCTCGTGGTCAGATGGAAGGAGGAGCCACATAAACACATTCCTGGAGGGTGGAGCAGATGGTACCCCCAGAAGGGGAGGGCAGCGGAAAATGTGGGCGGACAACATCAAGCAGTCACTTAATTGGAGACGGCTACTTAGGGCAGCAGAAGACTGAGACAAATGGAGGTTCTTTGTAACCAATGCTATCATAATGTCGCCCCCTCGGCTGTAACGCTACGGGCAAGAAGGAAGATGAAAGGAAAGATTGTCTTGACAGAAGGTCCTTACCCAAGATGTTGTCGTGTCTCATAAGAACAGTTTGGTAAATCTCTGTCTCCCTGAACCAGCTGGACTCTTCCTCTGTGAGGTAAATCTTGACGGCGACGTACTCCCCGCGCCACTTGGCTTTCCACACCTCACCGAACCGACCCTGTCCTATGCAGCGTATTAACTGTACCTGCTTTGCTATAGTACGCTGGACCTGAAAAAAACGGAAAAAACATGTTATCATTATCAAACGTTCTAATTATTACACCAACAAATCCCGTAACATGTTCATAGCAACATTAACTCTACTAAACAAGGTCACAAGGGCATAGAACAAAAATATTCTTTATCCCCAATGCAAAATTTACATAAAACTAATAATTATCCATTCTGGTTGGTCGAGAAGAATACATGTGGCAATGTTTAAATGTGTGATATCAACACAGTTAGAGGTGATCAAACATGACCTGACGTTATTGAGTCAAAAGAGGGCGGTAGGAGATGATTGCGCAGAGCGCGCAAATTTCACGGACCAATTTAAGTTGATAGGTAACATAATTGGCTCGCGCAAGTTCTAAACTTGTGTGTGATAGTTTGAAACTTATGTAAGAAACTTATTGCTCAACGTATGTATAGAAATTCAACGCAGAGTCAAGGTGAGCTGAGGCTAATTTGTCAGATTTGTTCTCAACTTTTGCAGGGTTTTGGGATGTTTTTAAAGGTATTTATGAATGGGAATAAAAGTGTGTTGAATCGGTTTTAAACCACTTGTTTAAACATACCGAGGCCTGGTTTTTGATAAGCTTACCTAGACTTTGCCTCGGTAAAATTATCTTGAACCAGGCCTCAGCGTTTTTAAGCAACTAGTTTAAAACCTTTTCACTCACTTTGATTCCCTTATTATCAGAAGAAAAAATAGACAAATTTGAAAGACAAAGTTGAATAGTTTTGTAGCACTTACAAGGAGAGGAAGACCTGAGCCACTACCAGACCCTGAGACTTTACCGAGGAGTTCACTGATTGTTTCACCGTCAGAAATATACGTCTCATTCTGCCGCGTTCTGCTTCCTTCCATATCAAACCTCCTTCTTGCTTCCCTCTTTTTTAATCTGGATTTGTCAAAAGAGAAGAAAATAGTTAGTATCGATTAAAATAAAAACTCAAGAAAAGACTTTAAGCTACCGTGGCTGAGTGGTTAAGAGAATCAGATCCCAGCTCTCCTGTTTCTGATCAGCAGAGTGTGGGTTCGAGTCCCAGTCATGGGACTTGTGTCCTTGAGCAAGATACTTCACCATAATTGCTTTGTCCTTCCAATGGGACATTAAGCCGTTAAGTCCAAGGATTGGTAGTGCATGTAAAAGAACCCAGAACACTCATCTTGGATGAGTAGCGGTTAACCCCAGTGTTTCTGGTTCACATTAGCAAGCACCCTTGTTTACAGGTTTCCTCAGGCTTGCGAGCTACAGTGATTAAGTTCACTTATGATGCATCAGGGTTTGTCCCCAACTTTTTCAGTGACTAACCAGCAGGATCAGTTAGCTTGTCATTTCACAAGTCCGCCAACTTTTTAACTAGTCCATATTTCAAATGAAACAGGGATGCTTTCCAACACTGAACTAGCCAGCCGGACCACTTGGAGTGAATTGAGACTGGTCTTCAAGTGTTTTAACTATCATTTGGCCAGCAGACCACTGTTAAGGGAGAACACTTGGCATCCTTGGTTTGATTACCGGAGCTTGAGTCCGGGGCTGTTAACTGCTCGGCCACGACACACCATACACATTTTAAGTAACACAATTGGGAATGAAACTCTTACAAAATGCAGACTGACCTGATATAGAGGAAGGTACTTGTAAGAATGAATAGAACTGCGCAGATTGTGACAGAAACTAGTAGTACAATTTGATGAGCTGTTGTGTCATACTCGTAATCCTCCGACGGCTCAACTACATTTTTAAAACAAAGAGAGGAGAATTGAAGTGAATCATCCTGTGATGTCTTGATGAACTAAGACCAACGAACAACACAAGGAAATTAGACAGAATCGCACCAAATCTACATGTTACAGTTAAAAGGCAGGGTATACTTTTGGTAATTGTCAAAGACCAGTATCCTCAGTTGGTGCATTCAAACATATGCATAAGAAAATTTAGGCCCAAATTGGTCATCGATGTTGCGAGAAAATTATGAAACAAAAACCACCCTTGTTGCATAGAATTGTGTGCTTTCAGACGCCTGAAAAAGTCTACATGCCTGAAGCCTTCCCAGATTCAAATTTTGGGGTGAAAAACTACCTATTTCTCTAAAATTACATTACTTGAAAGGGGGTCGTTTTCTAACAATGTTTAATACAATATCAACAGCTCTCCAGTGCTCTTTACCAATTAAGTTTTCAAGGTCATTATCTTTCAGAGTAATTACCAAAGGCAGCGTTAAACAATGAGGGCGCTGTGCTCTCTGTAGATTTCAGTATAGAAGCGATAACACTCATGGTAATACTGGAGTCTGGATTGCATAACTATGAGTTAACGCCCCGCCTCCCCCAACTTGATGATGATCCATAACCTTGCTCAAACAAAATAAGATCCAAGTTGACATTTCACAGAGATTTTGGAAATTCTACAAAACAAGGCTTTCAATGTCCAATAACTTAGAATGAAACTACCACCCCAAAGCCACCGAAAGTCAAATTTTCCATTATTTTTACGCATTCAACTTTGACTTTTCAGAAGTAATTTCTCACAGCATTTTGTAACTTTACTCTCTTGTTTGATGGGGCAGGCAGACCAGTAACATTTCACAGGTATTGCCTACCCCATGACACTATGAATATGATTAATGAAGTAGAACAAGCAAAACAGGTGTGAGAGAATTTTATTCTCTCTCTTTCTTCCCCTTCTTCCAAGCTGTAAAGCAGTGACTCAGGAATGTGACCAACAATAATCAGCCCTGAACTCTAGGCAGTGAGATCATTTTTTACATTTTCGTTACAGAGATTTGAACTCTACATATCCTACTCATAATTTATACCCAGGGATAATCAGGGAATCTGCCTTTATAAAGTCAAGTCTATTTCTAAGAGAACACGTTTGATGTTCTGGTTATACTCTCCCCCCCACAGACGGCCGACTGGCATTTACTGGACAAGCGAGTTCACAGGCAATAACTACAAGTAGGCTATTCGTCTTCACACCTTTTCTGGTAGAAGCATTTCATGAATGTGGCATAGACATATTTCCTTCTCACGAAACCAAGCAGGGAAGAATGTATGATCCGTGATATTTAACACTGGATATTAATTCTGCCAGGCTTGAACAGGTGTTAACAGAGCTATCATCAATTTCAGAATGTTACGTTAAGCAACATCGACGCCATGTCTGATTTCTCATGATAGAATTTTCAAACCTTAATCATTTCCTGAATGTTTTGACGCTTAGATTTCCGGTTTAAAAGCCCAGGCTTGGAATTAACACCACGGCCAAGGCCTCCTTCGCCCTAGTCTTGGCCTTGGTACACTTTCAAAAGGTTTACATAAGCAGTGTTCGCATTGGATTAATGTTTTACTGAGACCGTGGTTAACATTCCAAAAGGTGGAACTAACCAGCGTCCACACTTGGATTAATGACGTGTGTAAACTAACTGACACGACCGGTGAAACTACACTGACTAACTCAAGACAAACACAAGAGGGCGCTATCGCAGTGACCTTTGACCAGGGTGCATGACAGCGAGAATGCAATGAGTGCAACCGAGCTTCTGTGTAAGCACATGTGCATGTACGTGTCATCTCACGATCACGTGGCGGCGGGTCGAGGGACCAGAAGTGGCTTTTTACCGGGACGGCTTTTACCCAGATCGCGTTCGCACTGGACTATTCGGCTCGGTTAAACTGACCTGGTCAATTTAACCGGGCATAGGTGGGTCAGTTAAACTATCCATTCGGGTCCGGTAAGTTACCTGGGAGGGAAACTTCCTGGGCTGTTCGCATTGGACTTAAAATGGTTAAGTTTCCCATTTGCTCGGTTAGTTTACCCAAAATAAGTCCAATGCGAACACGGCTTTAGACTTTAAGATTTTCCAACAGAAGTGCACCTTGCAAATTGAAACTGGCCTTGTCCTCTCAAAGATGAAACTCCAGGACTGAAAACCCCAGAGGAAATACACTAAATTTCTAAGAAATATACACTACTTTCGAAACAATTTTTAATTACCCCCTTCGAACTATAACCCTTGATCCTCTTCTTTGTCTGGACTAGTCGGGACGTCCCCATGGGAGGCTCATAAGGAGTCTATTGTCCTAGTCTCCCCTTAATCCAACCAACAGGTGCCTGATCTAGGGCTTTAACATCTCCATAGGACTCCCTAGGTAATACCACAGGATTCTTTGGGCTCTGTCTGACACCTTGAGAGAATCGGAAATTGGTATTGTTGGTCCGGAAGTCAACTTCTGAACTGCAGAAGGTTTTGTATAGAAAGTGTCGAGGCACCCTTGTGGGTACAGTCCTAGTACCTCGTTACCTGTTGGTCCTTAGACTTATACTTAGGTTGAGGCAATATCAGGTGAGATCACTGGTAAATGTCATAGACAAGTGATTTTTGCTCAAACTTTAAGATTTTTTTAAAAAAATCTACAAAATGAAATGGAAGAGGGTAGGTCACCTAGCTAGGATGAGAGAAAACAGACTGACAATATGAACTGAAGAATGGCAACCCAGAATTGGGAAAAAGATCCAGAGGCAGACTAAAGAAAAGATGGAGGGATGATCTAGTGACAGGGAAGACCTGGACCAGAACAGCTCAAGAAAGAACAAGAAAGAGCCTGACAGAGGGCTACATCCTGCAGTAGATGAACAACGCCTAGGTTCAAGGTACTAGATACTAGGTACTAGGTACTAGGTACTAGGTACTAGGTACTAGGTACTAGGTACTAGGTACTAGGTACAAGGTACTGGGTACTGGGTACAAGGTACTGGGTACAAGGTACAAGGTACAAGGTACAAGGTACAGGGTACTGGGTACAGGGTACTGGGTACTGGGTACAGGGTACAGGGTACAGGGTACAGGGTACAGGGTACAGGGTACAGGGTACAGGGTACAGGGTACAGGGTACAGGGTACAGGGTACAGGGTACAGGGTACAGGGTACAGGGTACAGGGTACAGGGTACAGGGTACAGGGTACAGGGTACAGGGTACAGGGTACAGGGTACAAGGTACATGTACCTTGTACCATGTTAAATGGTAAAAGGTACAAGGTTCAATGTACAAAGTACAAGGTACAAGGTACTGTACAAGGTACAAGGTACTGTACAAGATACAAGGTACTGTACAAGATACAAGGTACAGGGTTAGGGGTACATGGTACAAGGTACACGGTAAATAGTACAAGGTGTACAAAGTACAAGGTACTGTGCAAGATAAACGGTAGGCCTATTTCAGTTTTGATAGTGTCTACCAATGTGCATAAAAATAATTTAAACATCCATCTTCCCAAACAATGTTCCCCAATTGATGTGTAACCTCTTTTGTCAATCTCTAAAGTAGAAAAATAAAATAACCATCAATTTTTGCGTTAGATAAACGTTTGAGGACACTCTACACCTGCAGTAATTGAGCAATTGGGTATAGGAAAAAGGAATGAGTTTGCAACGATTGACAGCATGATGGATTAGGTATGCCTAGAATATTTGTCATTGCAGGGCATGGTCAGAATTCAGATTGTGTAGACCATTGGAGCAAATCAAGTGGCACCACAGTAAATAGAGAAGGAAAAAAAGTGGAATGGAAGAAATTGCCTACTGTGAAGATCATGCCCTAAGTCCACATGTATCAATTTCAGAAATCAAAATATGCAGAAAAATGATTGACCGTATAGGGATTGAAAACAAACCTAGGAAAACTATGGGTTTTTGATGTACATGATGTATCTGGTTTTCCAGTTATGACAATCGGGGCATAATTGTCAACATGTGCAATGCCCTGATTGCACCATTCCCTTTCTTCTCATTGACAGTTAAACAATCTGTCTACATCAATCCACATAAAACCCATCTTTCTTTTCAATTATACTCTATTGGATGTATAATATCTCAACAACTGGTTTTTTTTTTCGCCCTCTATCTTTCTCTTCCCTTTCAGATGCTGTCATGTTGAAACACACTGCCACATACATCAACAACCCTTTGGCCTATGTGAGATCCAACTCCCAAACCTATATTGCTTTTCTCAGTGACATCCACCCTATAACCCCAAGCGCTGATGAGCTGATGCAGGTCCAAGAGCCCAGCAATTTCTCTATTTTTATTGAATTACTCCGTGAAATGTTATATTATACAATTCCCTAGGCTGGCAGTCTGGCAGCATTTTTTTCTTCTAGTGACCCAGAGGGTTTTAATTCACTGGTAACCAAGCTTTGCGTTGATCGAATGGTAAAGTTAGAGCGGGACACCAGGCAAAAGGTCCAGACTGGAATCCATAGACTGGCACCAGTAAGGTCAGAGGTATGGTCTCCCTAGACCAGTTATCTCCATGACTCTCTTGACTTCTCCTGAGAGATGAACACATAAAACGGCAGCGGATGGGTCTTTTTTTTTTTTTATGCAATTGACTTCTGGTGTATTCTATAACTATCGCTGTTTTATGAGTGAGGACATTTTTATCACTTAAAGTCCTGCGGTAAATGTTTATCACAGCTTTAAAGGCGCAATAGAATAATGGAATTGGAATGCCCATACACATGCAACCATCTTAATGCCAAGAAAGACCATAATCAGTCACTATAAAAACAAAATGCATATAGAGTTTTAATTCTGTTCCCAACAGAGTTAAAAAAGAGGATTTCAAATTTTCTCTTCTCAGCAAGTATTTTACCAACCATGAAAGTGGAGATCTTAAATCATGCAAATCTATTTTTTTTATAGTATGGTATGGTAAGTTTAGTTCAAGAGTAACTAACGACTTCGCGTAGTGTACAAACCAAAGTGTAAACGAAATTGGCTGTTTGGGAATACTCAAATTTATTTAGGTCACACTATGTGCTTCAATGGGGGAAAAAAATTGCAAATTGAAAAATAGCTGTTCGTGAAAGCACAACACTATATCTGGTGATATTGTCCTAGTTAGTGTAATTACAAAACTATAACATTTTATGACTTGAAACTTTGGGAAAATGTTGATGTCAATGATAACATCCAAATTGTGTTTTTAAAAACCCCATAAAAATATGTTTTTTTTAAAGAATTGGATGTTCATGACAACGGTGACGATATTCTCAATAATCAGCTAGTCAGAGGGATCATTCAGATTATCATTATGTTTTCTATTTTACAAGACAACCTTTATGATATTGGCCCAGCATTTATACTTCTCCCCCCAAAATATGGAGATTTCTGCAAAGCCCTCAGTGGGCTAGAGTGGTAGGATGAAATACCCAATTCCATAGAGCTGCTTAAGCAGTAAACAGTGCTTAAACAAATTCTGCTTAGCAAAAATAAGCAGGATACCAGTCGAGTATTGTACATGGGACATGTTATTTTGGCTGGTAAAAGGGGGGATTTCTGTAATAAGGCTTGAACGACTCACCTGGAATCTCAGCTGTTGTTGTTGGAGGAAGTGTTGGCCGCAGGTTGGTGTTACACATTGGTTTGTCGTTGCAGCACACCATTGTGCGTGAGATGGTGTGCTCTTTCCCCTTGCATTGAAACAGTCCACCGTCTTCCTGGGGCGGAAGACAACCATGTGATCTGAAAAGCATAAAACAAAATAGCATGGATACTTTTAAAACGGTAATCTGTAAAAGGGAAGGACAACATTTGCTTTTTCTTGATTCTGATATTTGTTTTAAAACCATCTTCCTGGGGTGAAAGACAACCATCTGACCTGAAAAACATAAAAACAAACAAGAGCTGTTCCGCTGCGCTACGCTGCGAAACAGCTAAATAGCATGGATACTTTTAAAACGGTAATCTGTAAAAGGGAATGACAACATTTGCTTTTTCTTGATTCAGATGTCTGTTTCAAAATTCTTCACCATACCTGGACTTTCGATTTTGAGAGGGCAAGGCCATTCTCATTATGCAAAGGCCACTTCCATTGAAAGATCTTGAAGTCTATGGGAAACTTTCAAAGGACACTGCGGCCAAGACCAGGGCAACCAGAGGCAATGGCTTCACTGAGCACCGTGTAACTCAGGCCTACTTTACAAAATAGATTTTGAACAAAATCAAATTTTGATTTTGGGGCAAATCAGACACTGTGTCGATGCCTTTTACAGCCTTTTTTAAAAGAAATGCACTTGAACTTGAGTGTATACTTTGAGTCACTCGGGAAAAAAGCAAAAAAAAACCCAGAGCGGACATTGTCTAAATGTCTTAATAGCCTTCAAGCAGCAATCCATGAAGTACAAGCACCACTCCTTCCAGGTACCCAAAAAAAAAAAAAAAAAGACTCACTTATCGTGACCAAAGACATAAAACCTCTTCTTCTACCTCATTATCTTTTAATCTTTCTGTAAGGGATGGAAACCCGAGGAGACAAAGTATGAGTAGAATAATATCTACGACTTCAATTTCATGATCAGTTTACACCAGTGTTATAAAGACTGCCAAACTAAAGTGAGAAAAAAATAATAATTTTTTACCTCATCATCTTCTAATTTTCTGAAGTAAAAACTAACCACAGTTATGTATTTTATACATCATTGAGAGAGTACATCATTAGTAAAACTGCTGCATAGGTTAATTTATTTATTTATTTATTTATTAAATTGTTAAATTCTATGCCAGTTTGCCCCAAACAATGCTAAAAGCCACTCTTGTTAGGGGCTAAAAGAAGAAAAGATATAAGATGAAAATAACTCGGGGGAGCTGGAGGTAGGAACTGATATTCCTCTTAAAACAGTGTAAATTGTAGGATTGAGGGAAACATGCACCAGGCAAGGAGTTCCAAAAAGATGCAGTACGCGGAATAAAGCTGTTGTAGTGGCTCTTTGTTCTACATCTCAGCAGAGCAAGAGAGTGAGAACAAGCAGAAAGCCTATTTCAACCTCAAACAAAGGAGGAACCAGGTCGGACACATGAAATTATCTATAGAAAAGACAGAGGCTGGCTACAGACCAACAGTGGGAAAGAGGTTGTCCTGTTGGTCCCAACCTGTCACCATAGTATGGGATTACAAATCACACCTACGTACTATCAATGCAGATATCTCTTATTGTGAAGGCACTTTTCAAATGCTGTGCTTAATTCAGGGAACCTTTTTGAAACATTTTTTTAAAATCTTACCCTTTTTCGATATTTATGTACACCAATCTAAACAAAACTTTGCAAGGGAAGATTTACCGGTACATGTATTTAAAGGCCCTGTACACTATTGGTAAGATCGAAAAACACAAATGTTCACAGTTTCACACATAACTTACATGATTTAAAGTAAGTAATGGTAGAAAGGGTTCCTTAAAATATTTCTGCCTAAAATGCTATCGTTTCTGAGAAATGAGTAAAACAATAGTTTTTATCGCGCGCGATAATAAACTCGATGTTTGAAAAACAGAAAGGTCTCTTTTCACTATTTTCTCGTGACCTCGATGACCAATTAAGCTCAAATTTTCACAGGTTTGTTATTTCATGTATGTGGTTGATTACACAAAACATGAACACTGTCTGTGATTATTTTGTCAGCTCTGCCAATCCTGTATAATACCTTTAAACTAAATGTTAAGCAGATACATTCTAAGGGTTGCACAACTTAAATGGTTTGGCAAATCTAAAGTGAACGAACAAACCATTGAAGAAACCAAACTTTGTGGTTTTCTTGAAGACAGGTTTATAACTCCCTCCCCTAACACCAGGATTATGATCATAAGTAATGATGAAAGATTCCATCCAGTAGCGTTAGCATCGGAGGAGGGGAAAAAGGGGCAACGGATGTGTGCCTCCAAGCTTAGGGTGAGTCAGCGATTACAGGCAAAGAGGGTATTAGGCATACAAAAATGGAGTCGTAGAGATACGTCTAAGAAACTAAAGCGCCACCCCCCAACCCACCCCACCCCCCTCAAAATGAAAATGCTAGAAATGAAATCATAAACTAATAAAATAAAACATTAAATAAACACAAGAAAAACCTTTCCCTTTCCTTTTGAATTAAATAAAATTGCTGAAAGAACACTTTCTGTCAAGGAATAAAATAAGAAATTTACTAACTAAAACTATGGTAAAACCTACAAAATAGGCCCTGTTCAAAACTACGGCCTGTGCTTGGTCTTAAGCTCTGTCTGCCCGAGTGAAGCCCTGTGTACAAAAACCCCCACATATTTTCTAGATAACTGACAGAGCCTAGGCCTAAGCCTAGGCCCAAGCCTAGGCCCAAGCCTAAGCCTAAGCCTAGGCAGAAGTTTTGAAAAGGGCAACAGGGCTACATATGTTTCCTGGAGGCAGAGACTACTAGTCTAAGCACTAGTACATAAAATAGAGTTATGATAACTGAAGACAGGGAACATGTCAAACATGGCCATTATGGTGCAATACCAGGAGCTTTTTCAAAACCTCGGCTTAGGCCCAAGCCCAAGTTGGAGCCCAAGCCGATATTTGGGAAAAGTCCAAAGAAATCCGGTGATCCAGAAACTCTAAAAAACAATCTCTTTGGATACCTTTAATTCTAAGTATTAAGTTGTTTGTCTTTCTTTCTTCTCTTGAAAATGAATCCTGAACAAGATTGCTTTGCCTCTGTTGAGGGTGTTAACATTGTAATTGGTCTTGCTAAACTTAAAAGCAGCTACAGGGAAAAGTGTTAAATTTCATTAAGGAGATCATTTTCCCCCCTTTTCCCCCGTCCATAAGAGGTTATTATCTAATTTGTCCCGAGAAAAAGTGGGTCAGGAAATGCTGAAGGCCTCGTTCAAAAGGTCTAGATAAGATGTTTTTCACTCGGTCTAACAGTGAGGTGTATTAGTCCAGGTCCATTACAGATTTGGGAAGATAGCCTCGATTACTACTCAGATCTACTCCATGTGAATCCCTTAGGTGTTATGGGAAAACATCAGACTTGTTATTTAGCAACTGGATAGAAAAAACAACGAGGAGACTGCCTTGCACTAAAACACGTTTGTTTTTTCCAATTTCATACAGTACTAAGATTTAAAGATAGGGTCATCTATCAGTAAGTACTCGAAAAATGAATGACCATAAAAACATGAGAAGCACTGCAGCTGTTGATAGTATAAACTATGTTGAGAAAGGATTCCCTGCAAAGAAATATGGTTTGGATACTTATTCAACCCCGAAACACTGGAATCTGAGATCGATTCATTCATAAATCGTTTCTCAAATTTCTGAGGGTTGGTGTCCGTTCGCAAATGCTGCGGCAAGAGATGCGGTTGGTACCCGCTGTCACCACACACTATATGGATAGATTATTTTCGAAATTTGTGTGAAAATATCATTACAATTTTTTTGCTGTTTTCTCAGCAAGCACTGTATTCAGCTTTTATTGTCCTTTTTTTACAATTTGGCCTATAAAACAGCATAACAATAACAAAAACCAATCTATACGTTTGGCAATCACTCTTAAATTTAATGGAAATAAAAACGTATTAGTTAGAAGCCTACAGCAGCTTTCGATAGTATAAAGCATTTTGAGAAACATTTTACTTCAAACTTATGTGGTTATTGTAAAAAGGTATCAGTTTTTATTACCAGGCCTGTGAGTGGACCCTAAAACACTACATGATGTAAGAATGATCGTGGAACGTCAAGTGAGCGCGCGTAACGCATTTACGCTGGTTTAATTGGGGCACCCCATTGATCCAGTAACTAGGCTTATTTTACAATATTGTAGTTGTACATTATTGTTGCCAAGCATATATACATGATATAAGGCAAACAATCGGCAAAAAAAAACAAAAAACGGATATCCGCTTTAAAGCGGAGATCTCACAGGCCTGATTACCCAAAAGTTTGAATCTGAGAAACGTTTCCGTCAGACACGTTTCTAAGATTGTGAATTCCTAATGGGGATTTGTCTTCCTGCGTGGACATATTCGCTCCAGACTTTCGGCAATATCTCAAAAACGCGATCAATTTTTGAAGTGAAATTTTTACAGATTAGATTTATTGTATATATCTACATTTATATAAGGTTAAAACAATCGAATGGTTCCAAAAACCAAAAGTGTACTTTGCCTTCAAAGTAAAAAAAAAAAGAAACACAGGGACATCTGGTGGTCAAATGATAAATTTCAAGCCTACAATGTATACAAATGGCAGAAGCTGTGGTGGATTGATCCAAGGCAATGTCCAAATTGACGGCTACGGCTGCAACTGGATTGCCGCGTCATCATGGGTTGATAGAACGTCATCAGCAACACCCTTAGCAACAGTCGTAGACGTACATGTAGCTGCCACTTCGGATACAATCCAAGTCTCAGATAACCAAATTGTCACCACAAACAAGCCACTAAAACAGCTCACAACATGACCTTGGTTGACCTCAACCTCAACCCCCATATACCTGTTTCTGGTCAAGAGGTTGATACCCCACGTCAATCAACATAACCCGGCGCCTGCACAAAGTTGGTGACAAATTTCTTCATATGTACTCACTTATACCTCCTACATACATTTTTCTTCACAACTTCGTAACTTCTTTAATTATTAGTACATGTTCCAAACATCAATTTCATTCCACTGATCCCTTTTTCCCCCAAGTTTTTTTTTCAAGCCATTATTCATCTCGAACCTCTGTGAATCAGAATTAATTAACTGTTATTATAGGCCTTCACAATCTATGAAGCCCAGCACCTTTCACCCCAGTGGAAACCTCTCCAGATAAGCAACAAGCAGTTGACTCCATGGGAAGAGGGGTCAGAGGGGATGCCCCTCTTAGGTCACCTCTAAGGTAATCTTGACCTCAGTTGGGGTGCCAATGAGCTTGATTGAATTATACTGGTCAAAGAGGGGTTCCTGTAATGCTGGAGCCATCTCAAGGTGACTGCTTTCTTAAATAGTCCTTAAACACTATAGGACAGTGAGACCCTAATGTGGCCTTGTTCCATTCCAACTTTAGAATCGTCCCAAGTTGGGACCGGTCCCAACTTGAGTGTTGCAGTTGGGATGGCTTAACTATAGCTGGGATCCAGAGATCTGGCACCAAACAGAGAACAAGCGGCAGATACACACTGTATTAGGTGGTTGCATCACTAGACTACTTATGGTCAGATGGCGAGGGTAAATTCAGTTGCATATACACATGATGGAGAAACTGTATTGATTCTTCTCAGGTTGTTCTCAAGTTTTGCTACGTTCATTACTGTGTATGTATCATGTATGAGCGCCGTAGTAAGAATTACTTAAAGAGGCCCATCTACATCACTGTCCCTATCACTACCACTACCAAGCAATCCCAGCTATAGTTGGGTAGTTGGGACAACCCAACTGAAACACTCCAAGTTGGGAGCAGTCCCAACTATAGTTGGGAAGAATTCCTAAGTTGGGACTGAACAGCTTCCTAGAGTTGAACCTGTCCATTATGGCCACCCTTCTCAGTGGTATTTGTGCAATGTGGCTTCAGACTTGTTATGTTCAGACTTCTTGAGTCCAGTGAATGTGTGCCTGGGGGTACAACCTGTCTTATGTGGTCACTAACAGCAAAAGTCACTAGTTGTTACTGGTTGTTGAGCAAAGCATTCAGCCAAGCTTATGGACTCCATCCACCTCAAAGTCATCACTACACTAAAACCTTGGTAGTTCCATTTTGGAAGTCAGTTTGCACTTGTGTTCTTGTGTAGTGAGCATCTTTGGAAATGCGGCGGCCAGACAAATCATATCTTCAGATACAGTTTGACCATGGTTTGACTCCCATAACGGCATTCCATGGGCACAGAGTAGCCCTGTATGACACAAGTGTACACATGTATGACACAAGGTTCGTACACTGTAGATCGGACTTCAATTCAACAGCAGTTTAACTGAATTTGATTGTACATATGTTAAGTGTATTAAAGATTTATTATTAGACTCAATGATCTGTCATCTCTGATCTCTCAACGATGAAACTACATACACTTCAGACATTTTCATGTTGCAATGGGAAGATTGGTTTGTTTTCAGGGAACTTTCCCTGCAGAATCAGGGATAATTGGCAGCTCTGGAGTAGCTGCTTCTAAAAACAACCCAGGTACCTTTACTTCAACAAAGAAGGAGTGTACGTTCAATACAACAAAAACCAATCAATCCAATTTCCCTTCAGCTCTCAAAAAAAAAAAAAAAAAAAAAAAAGAAGAAGTAATTTCCACTGAACCTTAAAAACCGTTACATAAAAAAAAAGTCCCCACTTTTTTCTCTCTCTTCCCCCCAGTCTGAAAACATTTTTCAGTTTTACCCTCTCTCTCGGGAAGTAAACTGAGGTCATCACCCAACATATGGAGGGTGCCGTCAAGTGATGTGTGGATCATAAAGTAAGAGGTGCTGAAAGATGGCTGATTTAGCCAGGATTAGCGGCAAGCAGACGCTGGCTAGGCCCACCAAAATATGTCAAACCACTAAAAATATAAACGGCCATAAAGAATCAATCTCTTGTTTCGGGTACATTCTAGGGGTGATTTCTTCCCGGTAATTAAGAAACTTACACGTAAACTTGCATTGGCCTAATTTGAGAATGAGTTGATTTAAAAATCATCTGATTGGGCAGAAAAGTTAGTCAAAAGACAATACAAAACCTGCGCTTAATCATGTATAGGGTTTTTTGTGAAAATTTTAATCAGACAAGTTAGATAGGCCTACAATACAATTATTTTTGAGACCCAGGAAAACTTACTTTGAGACCGGAACCAGAATTTTAAACATGTATTGGATGTCTAGTAGTACTCCAGTACATTGTGTTTTCTTATTCCATCCTAAATAACCAGTGAATTTTTATGCCCCACATTTCCTATTTTGGTGGTTTTTAACTTCTCAGGGGATTTTTAAGTGCCCGCCCTTCCCCCTTACAGCCCTGCCTTTCCTTGTCGTTTCTGTGAGTCTTCGTAAAAACCACATCTCACAAATATGGATCTTGACATGTTTTGCAAAAACCTGAGGGATCTGCTGAAAAAACAAGAGAGGGAGAGAATCAGAGGTTCTGACCCATAACCCAAGAGGTCTCTATGGCGCTTTTCGAAGCCCAACCCGGTTTTGAAAAGGGCCCATCATTGTAGGTTTTAGGGATGCACCCCCACTAAATGGGGAGAAAACAGAGCGTCGGTCTCATTAATATTTTGTAGGCCCTCAAAATATTCTCTATTAGACAGATTTGAGAGCCCAATAAAAGGGATACAGTGTAACAATGTTGCCCGATTGTGACCTGGGGGTTGTTGACTTTCAACTTGAGGTATTTTGGACGAGATAGGCCCTGAAATAAATGGTCCTATTTGCCAAGAGGTGTAGGGACAGTTTTTAAGATTGATGCTCGGACGTTTGAAAAATTACACGGGACTTCCCATATCAAGTTGAGCAGATAATAACAGTTAAAGGGTCATTTAATAATTGTCTCTTTACTGTGAAAAGTTGTGAGACTTCCAAGTATTTTTTAAAAATTATTTTTGAATATTTAGCAATTCCCACTATAGACGATGTGACCTCTGTTTACAATCAAACCGCCCTCTGTTGACAAGTCTGTTGTCCAAGTCATGTTCCGCCGGGCAAAAAGACGCGTAGTCATGGTAATATTGCGTGTACTTTCAAGCTGGCTGTCAAGTACACAAAGGTTTTGCCCGGCGACATGCGCGCGCATCATGTTATGATTTTCAAATGACGTCAGAGGTCACATCGTCTATAAGCAATGAGAGTTGATTTAGTTGGGTGCAACCTTTGAAGAGACCCTGTGGCCATCTTGGTTGGGTGTCCTGTAAGCATGCACATTAACACCATTAATACACCAGAGGTACTAGACTACATCAAAACAAGTATTTGTGTGGTAGAAAAACAGCGTTTGTGTTCATAATGGAATCCAAATAAATGAAATGGACTCTACTTCCTTATGGCATCAAATGTTCCAATAATCATTATCGATTTAAAAGGGCAGTGACACTACACAACATCTTTCTTCTCAATCTTATTTTTAACAATATATTTTTTGGGATCACCATTCTTCGCTATTTCCTGTGCAATTTTTTCCTCATTTTGTATTGTATTTGTTTATCTTTGTGTTTTTAACGACCCTGATGGTAATAAGCCGAGTTTAAACAGCTTTTGGGGGCTATTCGTGGCTTTGTAATCAGTTTATTTTCTCTATAGATAGGTTGCAGTATGACGTAAGTCGGCCATCTTTACGGGCAATTTGGAACACACAGTCATGCGTTACGCGTGAGAACGACGTGCAGCACGCGCACATTTCACAAAACTCATTGCATGATTGGTTAGTGAATGACGCGGCTGCGTTAATAATTTGAGCGCTTGACGCGCCTGCAAGCCAAAATACGATTTGCCCGTAAAGATGGCGTCTACTGGGAACTATCTATATATTTTCTCTGTATGTTTGATTGTAATGCCAAAACAAAGTAATAAGAACAATTAAACAGAGACAATTTTAGAGTGTACCAGAGGGCCAAACTCAACGGTGTTGCTTTCATGCTTAAAAGTCTAAAAACCAAGAAATGTTTCACAAGCAGCCTTCTGAATGCAACGCGATCCACCAGCTTTAGAGCTTAACGATAAAAAAGAGACAAACATTTTCATTTGTTGGATTTCCAGCTATCAAATATTATGAGTAATTAATGTGAAATTTTGAAATTTAGGATCTGTTCTAACTACGTCAGCAGTAAATCATGAAGAAAAAAAAAACGCCATGTAATCCACGAAATACTCATGGAATTTTTAGGGACGTAATATTTGCATCGATTTTGTTTTTGCTTATAGCATCCGGCGCCATGCAACCGGGCCTGGTCAGTTTCCATTGTAGTGAATCAGTGATTTGATATGATTGTTTATTGATTACTATCTTTTTAATTGGCAGCTCATCAGGTATGCAAAAGAAGAGAGAGAAAAAAATATTTCAAGGTAGTTTTTTTTATCGACTGAATTACATGTACATCCGTTTCTTTAGGGGGACAGTTTGGGTGACAAGTCTGTAGCTAAAAATACACTGGTTTGAGAGTTTCAAGGTAAGGTGCAAGAGAATGCTATCCCTGAACGGTGACAACATCATCAGCCTAGGAGCTCGATAACAACAACTTATGATGGTATCACTGTTGACATACACGTCAGGACAGCATAGGATGGATACTTCATCACTGTTGGTTGAACATGGCCAAACAGCTGCCTTTGGCTTCATATTGCTCATACAAGTATGCTTCATATAGACAAAATAAAAATTGGATTAGCTTGCTTTTTTCCCCCCAAGTTTTCGAAGTCTTGTAGGAAATATTAAAGGTAGGGTCATAGATTTGTTTTTGTCACAGTAATGGTGATTTATTGGCAAAATTATCTAAGAAAGTTACAATAAAAGACACATGTTAAAGTTTTAGCTGAATACTTGCCGAGAAAACAGCAAAAAACTGTCGAGGTATTTTCACAAGAGTGTAGAATCAGGGTTTGTGTTAGCTATTTTATTGACTGGCCAGCAGGACCAGTTAGCTTGCTATTTCAAAAGTCCGTCAGCTTTTTCAATAGTGCAAATTACAAATGAAATATGGATGCTTTTCAACACTAAACTAGTCAGCCGGACTTGGAGTGAATTTTGACTGGTCCTCAGTCATATGTTTTAACTTTCATTTGTCCAGCGGACCACTGTTTTAAGGGTCGAACGCTGAGAATCCATCAACCTTTAGTGAGGTGACAGCGCATCTCTGGTCGCTGCATTCACGAATGGACACCAGCCATCACAAATCTACCAGACGATTCATGCATAATTTTTTTTTTTTCAGATTGTGTAGGCCTATATTCTAATTACGAATTATTCTTCCTGTGTGGACAAAAATGCTACCACCTTTTGAAAGAAAATTTTCACAGGATTTTAGTTTGATTGATTAAAACAATCGAACAGTTCCAAAAACCAAAACTATACTTTGCCTTAAAAAAATAAGGACAGATCCGTCACATTTGAATTTCAGATCAGCTGAATTATCCTGAGCTACCCCTCAATAACTTTCCCTTGTGTCAAGTACAGTAAATCACCTGTATTTAAGTTTCTGCTTCTCTCAGTCTCCGATCAAACGTTCCTAAAACTGCAGCTGCACAAATTTTATCTACCATTCAGACTATTGAATGTAAACAGAGTATGGCCCAAAGGCGAGAACACTGTGAACACAAAGTAAGAAAATGAATGAGATAAATGCTCATTCGTAAATGGCTATGTACATGTACAGTACGATGTTGTGACAGTGCATCAGCCCCATGGTACTTCAAACACAAAAGAGGTACCACTTCACGGAGACAAAAAACAATATCAGGCTTGGGGTCTACCAGTTATTGTCGAATGACTAAGAACCAATCAGAGACTGGGAGGGAAAAAGTAAAAAACAGTACAACAAAACACTTCATCAAACGAGGGTTAATAATCAATCAGTAAATAACAGGCCTGACAGATCACAGAAGCAGTGAATTGCCTCCGTTGCCCCTGGTCATTGCCTTGGTGCCCCTTCAATTGTTCCAATAGAAGTTTACAATTTCCTCATAGAGCATTAGAGGTGCCCTTCACCAACATGGCCAAGGACAAAACGACATGGTGCCCTTGGCCTTGCCCTTCCAAAAACAAAGCATCGGGCCTAAAACTTACATACATGTAAAGCTAAAAGAAGAACAAAAATTGATGGACACTTTTTTTGTTATAGAATTTTGAATACAAAAAATGTATATAAAAACTGTAATTTGTAAAATTACATGGACTTTATTTGAAACACTGCATTGCAACAAGTGTACATATCTTGAATACAATGGAAACACAGTTCTTCATCTTTAATCTCCCGGTAATGCATGCCATGTTTACCACACAAGTCTTTCAGTTGTTTAGACACCATATGCAACGCACCACCAATAAGCGCCTTCCCTGTTGTATAAATAAATTGAAAATCTCCCAAACTCCTTGTCAGAAGGCCAATGTTTAAATAATTTGTTACCAGATGAGCTGAAATTTCTGGCATTGGTTGGTTTGTTGTCAACATGTCCTTCAGCTACCACAGATGCTGGCTCGAGCCCGGGCACTTGATTGTTTATGCATTGGGGTCACTACCAATATCTGCAAACTCAATTTATTCTGCTAGCCTACTTATGTGATTTGCTGTGGCAAATGCTACAAATTTTCATCATTAGGCCAGCTGGATTGGTTATCACAATTTTGTTTGTGTGAACCAACATGTAGATGAGCTTCAAACATGACTGGCAGAATTTTGATGGGAAATTCTGTAATTGCACAATGTACTTTTTTTGAATTTAATGTAGATGGATGTTTTTGTTATCTGGAGAACAAGATGCTTGCACAGTATTAAAGCAGAGTTATCCGATTTGATCGGTATATGGGCAAAAAATAAATAAAAATAATATGCATGTAGACTGTTTATCTAGAAATGACAGAGGACTGAAGTATCCAAGGTCTCTTCTGTTTTAATCATCAAATCAACACAGTTTATTGCAAAATTGAATGGAATTCAAATGGAACTAAATTATTTTAATTATATTGTTCTTTTTAATATTATAAAGGAAATAAACACTACAAAAGTGGCACAGTTTATGGGAAATTTGAACTGGATTTGAGTGGAGCTAAACTGATTAATAATTTTCTGAGTTGTCCGAATTTGGACAGTCAGTTTCCTTTGCGGTTTATTATTTGGTATCTGAAATAAAAAGTTGCATCCCCTTAGAGTGATCCTCTGGCTGCCGCTTCCCAGGTTGTATCGTATACTTCGGTGTGATCCCTGGCTACACAGCAGTTTACACTTGCATTGCTTAGAACAGGCACCACCGAACAAAGATATTGACAAAATAGGGCGACCGTCAATATACAGCAATCCTTCACCGATCTTGAACTCTTGGTGGCAGCAGATATGCCTCCATTACTGCGGTGTACCTAGGTGGTACTGCGCTGCCTAGCGACTGGTATAAGGTTTGGGCTACACGGCGATCATTTGATCAGTCGCGGGTTATTGGACTTTCACTTTGCAAATCGCTTAAACCCGTCGCTAGGCAGTGCAGTACCACCCAGGTACCACCGCAATAATGGCGGTATCTGCTGCCACCAAGAGTTCAAGATCGGTGAAGGATTGCTGTATAGGGCTAGACAGCTCAGTTGGTTCAAATCCCAATCTAGTAAATTTTTCTTTGTTCAACCCAAATCAATATTCAACAAAGTATGAACATCAGATGGTCTTAATGGGCATCAATTTCATCAATTATTCTTCATTAGCCACCTAGTCTACCCGCATTATGATAACATAAAAATATATAGTATAATTTTGTTTCTACCGACATCAATGTGTGTTAAGTACTGTACACTCAGTACTTACCCGAGCTCTGTGAGTATACAGTGCTTAACACACATCGATGTAAGGGTAATAAAAACCAAATTATATTATTTATCCCCGATGCAAAAATTAACATCTATTAAATAAAAATATATAGTTATCAAAATTAATAACATAATATCCTCCCGGTACTTTTTCAAAAACATTTGTATTGATTGTTTGGCACAAATTAACAGCATTTAGTGATGCATGGAGTTTTGGTGAAGCTAACGAGTGAAATTATCTGAACTAGAGATATTTAATTGACAGATGTTGCTGTTATCCAATATGGTCCACCTTCTGGCATGTTGATAAAAGTACCATAGATCTTAAAATATTGTTTATGGGGAAATAATGGACCATGTAACCTTTGTTTACCAAACTAAGTGACCGTGTACACTCGACCAGGGCCTTTCTAGCAGGCAAGATACTGCACTGGAAATTTGACATTTTGTCATAATTTCCACATTATTAACTCCAAGAGTTATAAAAATAACAGCTGGACAAGTGTTTAAGACATGCCACCTTTCTTCATATCAAATGTTGATAAAAATCAGAAAGTGCAATCTCCACATCATATAAGGTTTCACTGTCTACAAATTGACCTGCAGGAAGTCTAGGCTCTGCGCCCATGTGATGTCACAGGTCACATGGTCTACACATCAGCTCTCACATGTTTCCTATTTATAAACAAAATTCCGTATATCTTGGGAAAATTGGTATAAGATTATGAAACATTTCTATCAGCACTTTTTGAACTGTTTACGATCACAAGACATTTAACTTGTGCACGATTGCTGATCGTGTTGTACCATACCATAATATTAAACAATGCATCTTCAGTTTGAATTTGTTGGTAAAGACTTGGGATCAACGTCACAACCTCTTTCCCATCGTAGGTCTGTAGCCAGCCTTTTCATGGTTAAATGTGCCCGTAGTGTGTCCGACCTGGTTCTTCCTATCAGGGTGTTTGAGCGAGAAACCAGGCTTTCTGCTTCTTCTCACCCATACACTCTCGCTTTGCTTTACAAAGAGCCATTCCAACAGCTTTATTCCACGTACTGCATCTTTTTGGAACTCCTTGCCTGGTGCACGTTTCCCTCAATCCTACAATTTACACTGTTTTAAGAGGAATATCAATTCCTACCTCCAGCTCCCCCCAAGTTATTTTCATCTTAGTTCTTGTAAAACAAAGAGCCGTTTCCACAGCACTATTCAACATACTGCATCTCTTTGGAACTACTCGCCTGGTGCATGTTTCCCCCAATCCTACAATCTAGACTGTTTTAAGAGGAATATCAATTCCTACCTTCAGCTCCCCACGAGTTATTTTCATCTAAATTCTTGTAGAACCTTACCAAGAGTGGCTTTAAGCCTAGTTTTGGGCAAACTTGCATAACCTTGTTTGGTTTTGGGGTATTTGTTTTTATAATTTAAAAGAGAAGAAGAATAAGAATCATCCCGTCCCTTCTTGAATACTTACGAAATTGCTTCATCGTGAAAGACCCCGTCTTCTCCAGCTTGGATCTGTGAGAAGCACCAACCTCCTGTTCTGAGTACACATGTGTTGTTTGGCGAGTCTTCCGGGCAGTGTTCACTACAGTAACACCTCATTCCTTCATCTGCTAGTACTGCAAATATTCAAACAGACAAGAAACTTACAGGAATGAGATAAAAACCGATATAATCAAAAGTGGCATTCGCAGTGGATTAATATTCCACCGAGATCATAGGTAAAATCCCAATGGGTAAATCTTACTGGTGTCTGTACCTGGATTATTTGAAGTAGATAAACTAACCTAAAAGATGTTGAAACAACCTGACTGACTAAATATAAACACATGAGGGTGCTACACCAGTGACCATTAAAAGGATGTAGTCTGAACTAATTATGAAGTTCATTCTAGAACCATTCTGTGTGTGAAATATTTCTCTTTGAAATGAAGTCATATATGAGAAAAACTGTGCTGATTTCAGTTATTACAACCAAAATTAAGGACATGGGTTTTCACTACATGTATTTTCTCTGACTCACACGATGGACTAGGCCCAAATGTTCACAAGTTTGTTAGGGCCTATATGGTTGATCACAAAAAAACAAAAAAACACTGTCTGCGATTATTTTGCTCTACCAATCAAGTATAATACCTATAGTTCACATTCTACTGTGCAGCAGAAGATTCAAGTAAAGGTACTCGCAACATGTCATTAAAAAAAACCTCTTCAACATTCATGCAAAAAGAAAGTACTCCTAAGCTGGCGATTTTATTATCAGATAAGCTCATCACAATTTAATTCTAGAAACAAAAACAATCCGTGAACCACACCACTCATTCATCCAATCCAAAATCAGGTTCCTGTCTGAGAGTATGAGAGTAGTGGTGCGACAAATGCCTTCTGACTTGAGGGTAGATAAACAAAACCTGATCCACACAAAGACTGTAAAAACAACAGCTTTCTGATGTCATAACCTCCCGTTGAGATCATTGTATCTACCAAGGAATTATTGCCAGTAGGAAAAAAAGATCTAGGTTTACTGGCCTGGACGGAAGCACTGCCTTGAAATACTGCAATTTTGCCTTTCGCACAAAGGGCGAATAAACACGGAGTGGCCATGGTTTATATTCAAGACCCCTTGAAGCAGTGGTTTGATGTGAATCATCAAGGGCTGGCAATGTGAAAAGTAATCCAACCTTCTGAAACATTACACAAACATTTGCCAACATGTACAAAACAGCAGTCATGTTTTAAGTGAAGGAATAGTCACAGCTTTGCAGTTAAGATTTAAAGCCTTCAGAAAGATAAGTTGTACACGCATGACTGGACTGGTCATGCCCCCGCCCCAACCCCCTCCTCTTCCCCAGCAGGTGCTAGTGTGTAATACCTACAGTACAGGAAAGCTCAGTTTCCCATACTGCAGTATGGTACCTAACCTTTTGTCTGGATAGCTCCATGGTCAAATCAAAAGACTAAAGTGTAGTCTGGCTGGACAACCACATAACAAGTTGGCATGCAACTTGTGGTTACCCAATGGCTACTTGTGGTTACCCAATGGCTACTCATTAACTTTCTTATAAAATTATCATGACTTTTTCCAGGCCTGTAATTTCATCTTTGAGACTGCAAGGCTATTTAACTTTACAAAGGACACTTCCATAGCAGAATCTGTAAGTCCATGAGAGGGGCACCAAGGCCAAGACCAGGACAACAAAGGCCATGTCAGGCTTGCTTTTCCATTGCGTTTGACTCTCATTTAATTACATGAAACAAAAACACATTAGGGACAAGTCTGGTCCCCTTTTAAGTACAGTCAAAATTAGCAGTCATTATTGCTAGTGTACATTGGGAACATGGCATAAATGGTAGCTGCCTGGCACCTTCCCTTTAACATCCAATATTTCCCAACTATGAATACAAATACTATTACTAACTAACAGTACACCACAATGTATTTATCTAAACACACCTCCACTTGATGTGTACATAAACTTGTTTTCAGACAAGGCAAACTACATGTGTAAATATCAGAGCGAACAAAAACCTCCACACGAACTGTAAATTTAAATTCTAACCATTCACTCAGTTTGATTCCTTTAGGGAGGATGGTTTCGGGGCAGTCGATTACAAAGAACTACTATACAGGAAATGGTGTCATTGTTCACATCAAAGGCATGGATCTAAGAAAAGTACACTCATTGCCCAAGAGATTTTTTTTCTTTCTTTTCCCCCCCAACTCCATTTCCAAACTTGTTTTTATTTTGTTCTGAAGGGGAGAGAGCTTTACTGATATATTATTCTTGACAAGCTGTCAGAGTGTTGCCGGGTCGTGTACGCTCAATAACATCTTGCGTTGCGACAGGCTGTGTGGTGTTAAACAACGGAGTACTGTGTTTGCATTCAGCATCAGTTGTGGTCTGAGTGATTCAGCGTTAAATGTGGATAGACAGTTCAATTTGGGCTTTGAAAATTAAAATGAAAGGGGGGGAGGGAGAATTGTAAATGAGAAGTAACCTTTCTTAAAAAGAACTGTGCCATGATGAGAAAGGACTTAGATTTCATTTTCCTAAATTATGGTTCCTGGATATATGGGTATTTTTCTGGTACTATTTCATGTAAACACATTATGGCCGTAACGCTTCTCAGATTCAAATCTTGGGGGATAAAAAGTTATATATTTTTCCATAACCGTAGTACTTCGAAGTGAAAAGTTTCTCAAAATCAGTATACTACCCAAAGCTGCTGTACTTCTTACCAAGTAAGTTTTTATTTTACCATTAATTTTCAGAGTCATTACCAAGCGTATACAGACCCTTTAATCCATGCTTTAACACACATCGGTGTATGGGTAAAAACAAAATCATATCAAGACTAAAACAGTTTCACATGCAAACTGTTTTTATTTGAAAAAGCACTATGACGTACGGTATAAGGGAAGATTTATTCCAATAGATCGATCCAGTTAGCCCCGCCTCCTTACGAGTTGACCAATCACAGCTGCGAAACCCGATCACCATTAGTGCAAAGATCACCAAACCGGCTCAAATGGTGATCAGATTTCGCGGCTGTGATTGGTCAACCCGTAAGGAGGCGGGGCTTAATGGATCGATCTATTGTCTTTATGGGTATACATTTCATTACTCAATAGAATTGAAAGGTGTTTATCAGACTCAAAGTCAAAGTTTGAACGTAACTTGTTTTTATTTCCGATATTACACAGTGAGGTTTTATTATTCAATTGAAAAGCACAATACCACTTGACTTGTCCAGTCATGAGTTTACAGGCCCAACGCTAAAACTACTGGCCTCGGGCCTGTGGTCCAGTGTAAAATTCGAGTTCATAAAGACACAGACAGCGATGTGCAGCTTTTTTAACTGAGGAGTTTACAAAGCAGAACCTGCATCTTTAAAGTCAATAACCTGTTCTAATTTTGCCTGGGCAGAAATTTAGCAGCAGTCGGGAATCAACCTTTCTAGAGCGCGATCGTCTTTCAAAGAGTACTCGCACGATCCTCTTCCAATAACAACAACTAGGCAAATTGAAAATCTGTTGTTTTTCTTCCTTGCGTCTCAAATGTGCAGAAATGTTCAGTCAATCCACACGATTGGCTGGGAAAAAAACAGGAACGATATTAATCCTGGAACGGCCTTCCTGTAACTGCAAGGTGAAATGCCCAAGGCCCTGCATGTGGGTGTGTGTGTGTGATTGTGCCTTTGTATTTAGAGCGTGTGGGTCTGTGTCTCATGAATCGGCCAAGATTGAAGATTTTCTTTCTTTCTTTTTAATAATACACACTTTCGTCACACTGCATGAATGGATACAATCTTTCAACTTTGAAGCTGAATTGCATACTATTCTCTGTTGTAGATTTGCATTTTCAAAACAAACTAAAAAATAAATGAAATGACTCTGGTTCTAATTCATGGTACTATTTATTACCACTGAAGGCATGTCACATGTGGAATTAGACCGTGCAAGTCTCGCGTATTCAAACATTTTTGGGACCACTTTGGTCCCACGTACATTGCTTCAACGCGTGAAGGAAACAAACTCACGCACTTTAACGACGCCAATGTTCGAACATGTTACGAGACTTGCACAGACTATTTTATGGGTCATAAATGCATAATTTTGAAGTAAATTTCCATAAAATTGTCCAGTGACAGTCTTAAGATGAACCCCAGGCCCATGAGTGGTCGGTTGTAGTGTGGGTCGGTCCATAGAGCAATTTTACCCAATGGCTTTACACTTCAATTAAGAGTTCTCCCCATTATTTTTCAAAACTGTGTGGCATTCTGGACCCAAATTTAAGTTTGGCTGCAGCACGCTGAATTAAAAACAAGCTCCTCGGAATGTTTGTTTACTTGGTGTTTATCTTAGGTTTTAGACGCCCTAAGTACTGCACAATCTGGAGCATTCTAAATGGTTTTATCTGAGTGATTTTTTGTGAATTAAATAATTAAATAATTTTTTTAAATATTTAATTAACAATTTTACGTGTAATTCTATCTCAACTTGCAAGAATCACCTTGATACACTAGCTTGATCATGGGGTGAACACTCCATTTAGGGAAAAAACACCAAACATTGCTGCACTGTATCTACATGTACATTTACACCAAGTCCATGCTTGCCAATTGAGTAATCTTTAAGCCCCATGCTTGATTACAACTGTAGTGCATTTAACTGAGGGGGAGGGGGGGGGGGGTTAGTAAATTCATTTCAGCTTCATTTGATACATGTACCCCCTTACAGCAGTAATTCAACTCCAGATGTACTTCTCAAATGCCATGTGTATGGTGGTGAATTTCCAATTAGGTATTGCAAGAGACACCCCACCCCCAATACACACACACACACTTCAGTAATGTTACAAACGTAATGTTACAAACACAATGTTGAGAAAGCTTCCAGTAGAGCGCATCATTAAACAAGAGACAACAAATACGGACATGTGATGGTATTCACAACACGTTGATCTATCCGATCCCTATTGGGGAATTTTGTTACATATGAATAAGAGTTCCTTTAAAGGTACTGTACAGGATTGGCAAGGATAAAAGACACCTATACATGTAGTTTAAGTTTAGTCTGAGAGCCTACTGATTATGAAGTTCATGCTAGAACCATTTTTCTTGTGAAATATTTTTCTCTAAAATGAAGTCATGTTTGTGAAATTAAATGTATCTGAAAACCTATTAAACACAAATTTAAAAAAATAATTTCAGTTGTAACAATTACCCAAGTTAAGGGCAGTGTTTTTTTGTTCTTCTCCTGCCTCACACAATGAATTAAGCCCAAATATTCACAGGTTTGCTAATTCATGTAGGCCTACATTGGTGATCACATAAAACATGAACAGACTGTAACTATTTTGTCAGCTCTATCAATCCTATAATTATATAACACCTTCAACATTTGAGATACAGGATTTGATGGTTTAAAGAAGATATTAAGGTAGTCACACTTGTAATTTATGCATAAATATTGTTCCATGAAAAACTTTAAAAGACCACCCACACACACGAAATGAACAATAATCAAAACAAAAGCGCAAACATAACAACCCTTATGAGGCCTCAAACAAAAACTTGGATATCAATTGGTTTTTGATTTTTTTTTTTTCAATCAAAAATCTTTCTCATTTGCATTGCAAATATTTGCATCTGAAGGAGGTCAATTGAGAAATACTGTTCCAGTAAAGAAAAAAAAAGCTGTCATACTCAAATAGATTAACCAGAATGAGTCTCAAACTTTGCCTCGTGGGGGCGGGGCAAAATAATCCAGCTAGGATCTCGATTAAAAAAATGAACCCCCTACGGCTCAGGTTTGTATTTGGAGTAAGTCACCGCCTTGGATCAACTAAAGGAAGGAAATCTTACCTCGGGGGGAAAGGGGATTACAGTTAAGTTACTTCACGGAATGAGCACGAGAAAAAAATACAAGATTTAGAGGTCCAATTCCCAAATTAATTGAATTGCAAATCTCAACTTACAGATTAGAAAATGTTTAATCTGGGCAGGATGCTGAATGTTATTTCATTTTCATAAGCTGGACATAAATACACATGCACAGTTCATTTCCACCTGACATTCTACAACATTGATATTATATAAGTAGTTTCTCAACTATGTGTTGGGGTAACTGTATTAATGTCATTATGTTGTCAGCGTGTACAAAACAATTTCTAAACTTTGTGTTGGTGTATTTGGCTGATAGTATTATGGTGTCTTTTCTCATTGAATCGAGATGGGGTACATTATATTGTTTACCTATACACTTTTCAATACATCCATTATATTAGCGGAAGATAAGGGCAGGCCTAGTAGTAGTCGTATTTCACAGATGCAACGAAGGCAATTGTAGCGTGTGATGGCCGAGTGGTTAAGAGCATCGGATTCAAGTTCTGGTGGTTTAGTCATTGGGGTGTGGGTTCGAGTCCCGGTCATGACGCTTGTGTCCTTGAGCAAGACACTTTGCTATAATTGCTTCTCTTCACCCAGGGGTATAAATGGGTACCTGCAAGGGTAGAGGTTGAAATTGTGTTTGAAAAAGCCTTCGGAGCGCCATCACGGCAGCCCGGGCTGTATACTCCCCTGGGAGCTGATAAAGATTAAAGGAATGTTATTGGCCCAATGACCAGGGCACTAATGTAAAGCGCATTGAGACGTTATTGTGAAATGCGCTATATAAGAACTAGTTATTATTATTATTATTATTAATTGCCTTGGTGCCTCTTGTAATATTCTAATAGAAATTTACAATTTCCTCATTATAGAGGTGCCCTTTACCAGGGAGAAAACACCTTAATGCCCTCGCCCTTTCAAAAAAAAGGGAGTAAGGCCAGTAAAGGGGGATAGTGCCTTCCTCCTTTAAAGCTTGAAAAGTACATTGGATAATTTGAATGTTCATGTACATGTGCACGTATGAATTGAATTGCATCAAGACAGCAAAATTTGTCCCCTCATTGGGGAGCATGTCCGTCTTCCGAAGAAAGATGTTCTTCCCCAAGACGATGTATTATCTTCACTCAGCTGTTGACAGAAGGAGGAATCTTGCCCCGGAGCCGTGCCATCTATATTTGCGTTGCGGCCGTAATTGTGTTTTCTCGCTTGGAGTTAATTCACGTGGCGCCGATTTCTTCACCCAAAAAGAAGGGAAAATACGAAGAGAGGAAACATTCACAAACAGACGTATCCGTAAGATTTGGGTTCATCATTTGGGGCAGGGGGGGGGGGGGGAGAGAGCTCAAAGACGGTAGGTTCTTTTGCGAATACTTAAGGGTCTTGGGGGAAAAGTGGTTGCATTAAGTGGGCGGCTTGGTAGGAAGTGGACGTAGGCTCGATTGCGAAATCTGAGATTAAGACATGAGGCTGTGAAAACAATGTACACGGATGTCAACACTCAGCAATGACTGTCTGTCCACTGTCCGTCAGAGTATTATGTGTTTGTCCTACGTGACTTCCAAAGGGTCTTGGGAACATACAAGAATCAGGGTGCGAAAAACAATTTGAGCTTCTTTGGCAAATCAGGGTACGGGTCCCAAACCACCACATGTGCACTTCCTGTTCCTTATATTTCAGACAGGCTAAAAGAGGACATGAGAAACGAATATCACTCAGTTACGATTAACTTACAAGAATGGTCAATGATGTACGGTGTATCTATGTCATCATCACCATGGTGACAATATGATGTACTGAGACACTGTCCTGACAAATATGGGGCGGATGTCAACGAGTTCACAGAAATATTGACAACGCAGGAACTGAATGTAAAACAGTCTTCGCACCAATATTTTGATTGATTTGTCAAAATTCCTGATTAATTTATACGTCACTAGAATAGTGTTCCTCCTGTTGAAGCTAAATTTCGAAAAAACAGCCAGAGAATTGACAGGACTGATAACCCGACAAGAAAACGTTGATAAGGTTGTACCTGTGGACCCCTCTTTCTAACTCAATCCTTCTGTTCTACATTTTTCGCCCCACCCCTTCATCAAACCCTTATCTTGAAGGCAACACGCCATTCTTCTCAAGTGCCCTTTCAGACAGCTTGTTTCTCCTGCCAAATGCGAAACCTGAGACAAGATCAATAACTTTCTTCGGCTTGCATTTTTTCTCGTTTCTCTCTTTCGCTCACTCTGTCCCAAATCCCAGGTATTTTTTCACCTGGAATCTGACAACATAAACACTACTTCCAAATGCTTCTTACATATATGTAGAGAAGCAGATGCAAGAAGAGAGGGAAGGGGATAAATGGCCAGTTTGCAGGGACTCAAACTAAGAGAAAATGTACCGTGAAAGCTGAGCATTTTGAAACTTTCAGCTGCCAAAGAAATTATGTCATTTTAGGGGTAAACAGACAATATTAATTTCAATACAATAAGATACTCTGAATGAGATTAGCCAGTTTATCATTATGCAGTGTAATGTGTTGTAAAGCACGATAAAAAATGTGTATGTTTTTCAAAACCAGAGAAGAAATGATGTCTGAGCAAATTCCTGTAAATGGCTTGCTGGCATGGGTTTTCTTTATCATGTTTATTCTAGACTCAAGAATCTTCCAGAAGTTACATTTCTTTCAGGAGGTTTGCGGACTCTGTGCATGAGAAAAGACGTAACTACAGGTTTGGACACAATGTGGACTATTTATTTCTCCCTTTGGTGACTGCTTACCTTCTTCAAAGAAAACGTTAATGCTCAAGGAGTTTTTGAGAAAATCCTGAAATCGGGAGGACAAAATCATGAAAAATCACACGCCTGCAAAACCTAGAAGTTCAGTATGACTTTGTTTAAATTCATTTCAATTTGACAAAAATATTGACATTTTAATTTCAAAACACATAGAAAATGTGAGTGTTTTCTATCTCTTCTGCTAGTTAGCCCCTCAATATGGAAATATCAACCTCCCATCTGATCATTAAGTATCAAAAATTAGCTCAGCTCTTAACCAAGACTGTAGCACCACTTCGTCAATTCCGTTCGGCTTTTTTTAAAACAAAATTTCTGGGTCATGGGGACAAAGGTTCCCATCAAATGAAATATTCAGGGCGCCATTAATTGGTACAAGTGAGGTATTTATTAGTTTGCAAAATTTGTGCGGTACACATAAAGCGTGTGATATATGATTTGTGTACACTGAAAAATATATGAAAATTAAAAGGGGAGGGTGTCAGGGTGATAAAGTGGACAGTTTGGTGGTCAGCTTTCTCATCTACATGTACACAAATAATGATACATGCATAGTGATAGCCAAAGGTGTGTCTGGGTGCCTTTTTAGCCACCTTATTTTAAATTTGGACACCCTGTTTTATCTGTCATGTATTGTAAGTGAACAATTTGGACACCCAGTTTATTAAAATTTCCAGCAAATTTGGACACCATTTTACCAAATTTTGGCTAAAAACCTTGGATACATGAAGCATTGGCTAAATGGGCCAGACAAGTTTTAGATTTAAGCCTCAATTTAGTTGTGTCATGTTATTTGGAAGACAAAGCAAGATGTCTGCAGTGGACTCAAGAAGTAAGGTAGTCAGGCTATATAAACACCCACACCTAAAGAATTTTTATTTTGTTTTATACATGTAGGCTATCCCTTACCTTTCTGAAATAAGTTTGGAAGGCCCATACAATCATTGTCAAATTTACAGAGATCATACATATAAGGCCAAGTAAAAACAAATACCAGTTGATCGTCCCCGCCCGCATCATTTTTTGAGGCCGCATCCTTTTTTTAAATTTTTTTTTATTTTCGATTTTTCCTTAAAAAAAAATAAAAAATAAAAAAAATTGTATTTTTAATTTTTAATCCACCCTTGACATATATATTTTAATTTTTGATGTAAACTTACCTCATGCAACAAATAGATATAAAGAAAGTTTGCGGTGATTTCAAACTGAAGAATTGGTGGCCTGTTTGAATTGAAATACTTGGCGGCCTTCTTGGAAAAAAAATAAAAAATAAAAAATAAAAAGGCCCTTATCCTCCTCTTTTTGGAAAAATCAGGACGATCAACTGGTATTTTTTTTTATTTGGCCTAAGATTACAAGAAATCCTCTGAAATTGACCAGAGCCCAATTTCACAGCTCTGCTTAAAAAGCAGAAAACATTGCTTTACAGTTTGCTGCTAAGCAAACAATGAGCAGGATACCAGTCTCAGATGGAGCATGTGGCATGGCAATGGTAGCTGGTAACCTTATTCTGGTAAGCATCAATGTGTTTTGCTTATCTTCTTGTTGTGCTTAAGCATGAAATTCGGCCAAGGTTAGAACCAGCATCTAGTTTGGAGGATAATGGTCATTGAACCCTGCAGTCGGCCAATAAAAATAAAACCTCTTAATTCTTACATTGTACATTCCCCTTTTCCCCTTCCATTGCCAGATGAAAGAGAGACTTGTTTATAACTTTGACATCTTAGAATTGATTACAGCTGGTAAGAGGTGGTGACCTAGATCTTAACACATTCTCCTAGGGTTAACTTCCTATTCCAATTCATGTCATACATCAATTGGTATAGTCATAGAGAATGGCATAATGGTAACTGTTACTAGGTTGCCTCAATTTTTTTTTAAACCAGGCCTGAAATTACACCTTGGCCTTGGTGCCCCATCAAAAGTTTCTCATAGACTAAGATTTTCCAGTAGAAGTGCACTTTGAAATGGCCTTGCCCTCTCAAAGATGAAATTTCAGGCCAGTTTTACAGCTTTATTTGTTATCAAAGTTATCAGCAGTAAATTTAGAAAAATGTAAAATAACAAACATAATGAATGTTTTCCCTTTTTCTGATTGTTAGTAAGGCTCAAAGCTTCACAGTGTTCTCCACATGCACAAGAATAACTCGGGCCAATACGGGCGAACATTCGCACGGGTTGGCCCGATATGAAAACAAATCTAAAAAAACATAGATAAACCCATTTAGAATGCGCCAGATTGTACAGAAGGGCTTTTAATACCAGGTAAAAAACATTATGAGGACCTTGTTTGAACTCAGTGAGTTTGCTCAGGCCAAACTTCCAAAATTTTGTCAAAAATTGTCCCAAAGTTTTGAGATAATCCTTAGCAGAACCCTGCCTTTCAATTGTAGCGCAAGCACCTTTAATTCCTGTTCTAATTACATGAACATGAGACGATTTTGATTTTGTTTGTTTTGTTGAGCTGGTACCGTAATGCAATAAATAGCAAGCTTTGCCAGGACACATTTCACAGTAGTTGTGGTATTGTAGTGTTTACATACTTTGATTAATTGATGACTGTATGAAACTGGAGCAGACTGTGGTAGCGTGTCATCGGCTTACAAACATATCAATTAAATTATTGATACCACATTTGTATAGCGATGTTTGCAATTAATATGAAAATTGCTTTGGGATTGTATAAACTATGTTTTCAATCCACTGCTACACAGAAATTTAATGATGAAATTTTGCATTATTTGTTGTTTAGTTGTAAAACATCACATAACGTCATCATATCACTTGAATTGTTACAAAATTTAATGTTATTGCAATTAGGAAATTGTTTTGGATTGTTCAACAACAATAAATTATGCTTTCAATCTGCTTTCTACAAAGAAATTTGATGATGAAATATTGTATATTTTATGAGTGGTTTAGTCATACTCGTCAGATAGCCATATGAGGGACAATCCGCCTTTAAAATCACTTGCCCCTCCCCTTTTCCAAGACCCTAATCTACTTATGAATTTACAGCGCAGTCAACTTGTGATGCGATGATGAAATCCCATGTTGCCATGGCAACAGGGACACCAAAGTACACCTGAACCTCTTATTGTGCCAAAGACCCCAAGTAATTTAGTCTTCTTGATTTCAATACCATCAAAATAAAAAATGGGAAGCGCCAAAAAAAAAAAGAGAGAAAAAAAAGGCTAACACTTCTCAAGAAAATCAGTAATTAGGGATATTCGGAGAGCCGCCCCAGGGGGTGTTTTCCATAGCTATGAAGATTCAGATCCCTTGAGCTATAGTGTAAGTATTGGAATTTAGTCTTAAACAGGATTAGTATGAGCATAGGATCTGATGAAACCTCTCGCAGGAAGGTTCATTTAGATGTAAAATAATGTCTTTAAAGTATTCACTCGTCCTCAAAGACGAAAGGGCAAACGATTGTGCTCGTAAGTCTCTGGCGCAGACGAGCTGAGTAGGGGGTTGTTCTGGACATGTTTTGTACGTGTTTGACTTATATACACTTGCACAACCATCATTATTGTGGGAAACCAATCCAGCTAAAATCTACCTAAACACTGACAAGACAAGGAGATGATAAAAAGGTGGAGGAAAAAAGAAAAGAAAAAAAAAGTAGAAAAGTAAAAAGACACAGCATTGCACAAAAGTCGTGTTTCTTTCCCACCACAAAAACAGTAAATCCAAAAAATCTACTCAAAGAGGCTGTGTCGTCATGATCAAAGCAGGCCTGTGGCTGAACATGGAATTACGAACTGTCACCAACTTACTGCACGCGTTCGCGCACTCTCCATAGATATGATGCAGAGGGAGGGCGCGCACGTGCAGTAACTTGGTGAGAGTTTATATTTCCACATACAGCCGCAGGCTTGCTTTGATCAACACAGCACCCTTTAAAAAAGAAAAATCACACTCAGGCCTTGAACTTCGCTCTTGAAGGGGGCACAGCAATTTCCCTCTGGCAAGGGGCACTTCTATGAGGAAAAATGTAAAATTGTATTGGAACTTTGCAGAGGGCACCACAGCAAGAGCACAGGGCACCACGGCAAATGCTGTGGGTGCTGTGGGTTATTTTGAGGCCTGCACACTGAACATCAAAAGCAAAAATTAAACCAAAACAAACAACCACTACATACTGTAAACAAAGCTAAAGGTTTGCAATCTTCAAGTGAATTTTCCAAATAATAAATAATAATAATAATTAAAACTTGTAAAGCGCCATCTATCTAAGACTAAACTTATTCCGAGGCGCATAAAAACCAAACAAAACAAAAAACAGAGAGAGTAACAAAAAAGATTACAAATTACGTAGCAAAACATGACACATTATTTTCCCTCACAGCTTCAATTTGATTGCAAAGATGTATTGAAGAAAAACAAAAACCAAGATGGATTATTAAAACAAAATCAATATTTCCTCATATAAAACACCAAGAGCAAAGGTCCTCTCTCTAACTAATTAACAGTATCTAAACAACGGGAAAAACTACCACAGACAAAATATCTTTCACATGCACACAACGTTATCTCATGGCATGCATAGCATCATGTGTTCCCTTTTCAGATGCGCATGCAATCAGGTGCCATACCACAATAAAAGCAGCATTCCAGTTGGTTGTTTGGACAAAACATCAAGTGATTACAATCAGCATCCCCTAAAGAAAGGCCACCACAGAAACAGCTCTGAGAAGAAGAAAAAAAAGGCATCGAGGTCGGCAGAACTGGGGCTTGACTGCAGCAGTTGCCTCTAAATACCTAATCAAAGCTGGGCTATTTTCCACTCATGAATACTAAAAGCAAGGCCATTTTTCAATCACTCTCTGCCTGTCACAGAGCCATTGTCAAGGGAATTTTCATTTATACTAGTAGACAACTACATGTAGAGGAATCTTAATCGTATTTTCTTTCTGCTGATAAATCATACACACATGGCAAAGAACTTGGTCCTCTGTAATGGTGTGTTGTATTGAATACATTACTTAACGATTCAAGGTTGCTTTCCTTGTTGGGCTTGTAAAGAAAACCAAATTTGACAGGTCAGTGCACAGTGATCAATTTCAGTAGTCTATGCTTTATACACAAATACTTCCCACTCTATGAATGAAGAAGAAGAATAAAAACAGCGGCAAAAGACTTGATCATCTGTGGCAAACTTGTCAGAGCACAACGCATAAAATGGCAATTAAAATGAATCTCTTATCCGTCTGAAATATGTCTGGCAGGCCCTATACACTCATTGTGTGAAAAATAAATAGCTGTTTAGTACAAAATAGTTCCTTTGAACCTGTTCTGAGAGAGCGCAATGAAGCTTTTAGACAAACTGTGGAAGTAATGCATAGCAAATGGCAGAGTTTTTACTATGGACAGCCGCGCTTTGTGTTCACAGACAAGACTGAGGTTTATTGCTGGAAACTCAGTGAGCCCAGCCGGCTGCACATGCACGCACGTTTTGCAATTTGGTCCAATTTAAAAACTAGGAGTTTCAATCTTGCCTTAGGCCACACTAGGCTGGGCCATAGCTTGAGCTGTTCAGGTAATCACATGGTAATAAGAGAAGACCTATGATCAACTACCTCCACTAAGATTTGCCATCAGTTGATTGTTGGATTTATTGTGTCCAAGGCCCTGGAAAACATGTCTAACTAGTGTGTTAACAAAAAAGATGACTATGTAAACACTTGTGACTGGTTTGTCAGTCATTCTCACAACATACTGCTGCTGCGCTTCAAATGTGAATAACATACTCAATATGTGTACTTGTATCAAGTAGTATTTCTGTATCTGGTATGAGTTTAAATTCCTGTGCAAGTCCACATCATCATCATCATCAAGTCTTCTCTGGGCTCCACTGCCCCAATACCTCCACATGCCAACCACAAAAGTCAGTCAAGAGTTATACCATGGCACTACAACAGGGCTTGAATTTAGGTGAAAAATTCACAAGACCACTAAACTATTTACTGGATCAGCATTTATTTTACTTGACCAGAATGTAATGAGAGAGAACTTTCTACACACAGTTTAAAATGTACATTTAAACTGTTTTTATTTGAACAAGCACTAAGAAAATATCTCGTTAATTTGTTCTTATGGTACAACCTACTTAGTAAAAGCTTCAATACTCACCACAGTTGAAAGATATTTACAAATTAAAAGATATTTAACCCTCCTACATTTTCAAGTGAGTTGACCAACCATTTGAAACCATTCAACTGCCAAAGTTGTGTATGGTGGCACAACTGTGCACAGAACTAACTGTGTACTGTGTACATGCATTCCCTCATGGTATCATATTGCAAGGCTGGCATAGCTTATCTATCACTCAAAACCACAGTGAATGGTATTGAATGGTCAGACAGCAAGAGGGTTAAAGATATTATTACACAGTGAGGTACTTTTAGTCAATTGAAAAAACACAAGACCACAGGACTTGTCCAATCCTCAGTTTACTGGCGTGACGCTAAAATCATACACATACTTTTGTTTGTCTTAAGACACTTTTACTTTGAAAGGCCTCAAAAATACTTGTTAAGTTAGATTGGAAAACAACATTTTGCATGGAGATATTTCTTTGGACAATTCATGCGAGTATCAACCATCACGTGAGCCGCAAGATGAAAAAAAGGAAAACCAGTTTGTAAAGGACAAGCATAAATGAAAACAACCATATTTTGTATTCGTTTAAAGAAAAGTCCAGGTGCACTTTTAGGGACCGCTCTTAATTAATTGAATGAAGGGGCAAAACAATTCAATCAATTATGTATCCCATTGAACTAACGTTGTTAAATATTTAGGCCTAACCAGCCACATGTGCATTGTAATTTGTAGCCTGCACTTCATCCCTACTTGCTGGCAAATTTCCCCTAATATGAAAACGTAGTCTGCTTGGACCTGATACAAAATTCATCACAAATTATGAATCAGAAATGACAGCTGCATGATCATGCACTTTTCCATCAAAAAAAGTAAATTGTATCGATGCATTTTTTTTTTATAGGAGGTATTGGAAACTGATATTGTCCTCAACCTTCCTAGTCTTGGTTCAAGAGGCCAAGACTAATAATTATATTTCACAATTCAGCGGTTGTTGAAGAGTGGTTCATGTGTGATACTGCAGTCTTCGGCAGATAAAATACCTGCACACAACAGGAGTGTTTTGAAGCAAGACTACAATCTCCTTGTGTGAAACCATGGGATCCTTCCTCATGAAACCGACACAGGCTGCATAATTTGGCTGTGTACACTGAATGTATAAACTTGTAATATGAAAAAGGGTTCTCCTCTTGCACAATCTAGCAAATTGAGTGCGAAATTGCGAGCCGATACGCGCACACACAAAATTTATATATATAAATAAACAAATTCAAGAGAAAACCAAAGAATGCTCCAGATTTTACAGTAGGGCTTTTAAACACCAAGTAGACAACTTTTCCAAAGACCTTGTTTCAATTCAGCGTGCTTCAGCCAAACATCCAAACACTTTTAAACAGAATGCCCCACAGTTTTGAAAAGACCTGGGTAGAACCCTAGGTTAGCTTGACCATCTTGAATCTTTAGCTGGACACCAATACAATTACAGTGACTTTAATCTCAAAGACATCATTGGTGAAGATGTCAATCCTGAGCAGACAGAACAGCTGATGGAATGACAACCAACCATTCAGACTCAAAACAACATAGGACAAGAAGACCCCCTGCAGTATGGGGCAACAAACTGCTGCTGTCCTATCACCCCAACCAGCGTCACTGGCCCTGACTTGATTAAGGTGTTGCAATTGGTATGTTATTGGGATGGGTCAGGTGTTGATTGGGTTGTTAAGGGTGGGCGCCTTCAACTGGACAATGTCTGGGGCCTAAGGGACTGGCTTGGAATAGTGGCTCCTGATCAATTGTTCGTTTTCCTGTGTTTGTCTGTCATACAGGACAGTGGTGATGACAAATGTACATGTAGACAAACAGGGCTAGACCACTATTGCCAGGTCTGCAAAACTTTCATTACATGCCTTACATGGGCTCTGATTGGTTAGCAATGGATTGGTCAAGTCTGGTACCAACAACACTATTGATGTAACTTTAATGACAGTTGTTAACAAAGGCTAGACTGTTGTCTACATGTAAATCAACCCTCCATTTTTAAATTTTATGTTGACAATTATGCTCCATGTTGATGTTGATGTTGGTTACATTACATGAGTTGCCAACTTCTGGTCTAAACGAGCTCCCCAACCCCAACAGTAAGAGAAAGTTAATCTTTCCTGAACACATCATGAAAGTAAACTATCTACTACAGCAATCTAATAATCTATGTACAAACATCTGATTATGGAGAACAGGCCCTAGTTAAACCACAAATCACAGTAAATGGACTTGCTTGTTAACATACAGTACATGACTGCACCTATAATGTGGTTCACACTTGACGATATCATGTACATTGAATTCTAAACAGGTAATAATACTACAGTCTTCCTACGCATGTAAGCTACATAATGTGGCCCATCCCTAGTAAGCATTATTTCAAGTTCAATTCACATCCATGCAGGGCTGGAAACTTGAGAGAGAGCGAGCGAGAGAGAGTTTACCATTCAGAATTGTGTCCACGTCAGAACCTACAATCAGGCCTTGAATTTGTTTCCTGAAACTGAAAGGAAGACGATATTTTTCAAGATTCACGTCGGGAAGGTTTTTTTCAGGAACAAAATTGCATCTCTGAGCGAGATGACTAAGCTGTCACATTGTAAGTTCGAGGATGACACACTAAGACAATTTGCCATCAAATTTGCCTTTGTTTCTTGCATTTTATAGACAAAATCAGAATGTATAAATGTTTGGGCTCGAGTTTAGGGTAAAATTCCACATGACAGCAGGGACTCAAAATTGTTTACAGGACCAGAATTTATTCTACAAGACCATAATCTTCATGCAAGAGAACTTTCTACAAAGTCAAACTGTTTATTTGAACAAGCTCTAAGAGAAAATTAGTCTTCTGCTCAACAGAATTAGATATTCACTACATTTGAACATAATTTTTGTTGGTTAAAGATATTACACAATGAGGTATTATTATTATTCAATTTGAAAAACACAAGACCGCCTCACTTGTTCCGTCAGGAGTTTGCTGACCCAATGCTAACATCACTGGTCTATAGAGCCATGTCTATAGACCTTATGCATATGACGTCATTTGAGTAGGGCGCCCTAGAGGTCAAAAGGAAGATGTTCATTGGCCAGTCATGTGCGCCGCGCGTACAAATCAGCGCGTTTCCATTGTTTCATCATCAGTTTACCTCTAAGATGGCGGCTGGATGACGTCAATGCATAAGGTCTATTAGAATTTAAAGGCACTGAACACGTTTGGTAATTACTCAAAATATATATTAGCATAAAAACTTACTCGGTAACCAGCAACGGAGAGCTGTTGATAGTATAAAACATTGTGAGAAAGCACTCCCTCTGAAGTAACGTAGTTTTTGAGAAAGAGGTAATTTCTCACTAAAATAAAAAAAACTTCATGCATGAAGCCTTTCATTAGCATCTGAAAGCACACAAAATTGTGCAACAAGGGTGTTTTTTCTTTCTTTATTTTCTTGCAACTTCGATGACCGATTCAGCCCAAATTTTCACAGGTTTGTTATTTTATGCATATGTTGGGATACACCGAGTGACTATACTGGTCTTTGATAATTACCAAACATGTTCAGTGCCTTTTTTATGCGTAAATACAGAGCTAGGACAATAGAGGTCGAAGCTTCTGGGCAATTCTTGTGCTAATAAGCAGTGAATACAGCTAGATGGACAAAGCATGATCAATTTAACTGGAAGATCCGTCTTCTGCAATCACATAAGATTGGGGCAGTTTGTTCACAGATATGCATCAACTTATTGGATGTAAAAGCTAACAAATCTAACACTACGCAAGATTAAAAATGCATCACCTACAGTAGGTGCAAAAGCTAATAAAGCTAACACTACCCAAGATTCAAAGCTAATAAATAAAGCTAACACTACTCAAGATTCAAAGACCAAAATAAACACAACTAAAAAGCTCACAAGGTGCACCAAAACACTCTTTTCAGTGACATATGAATTTCAAAAGTCAATATTCAGGGAATTTCTAAAACTGTCAGTGATTTCTACTTCATAAATAATCAAAAACTGTAAATGTAAACTGCAATGAGGTTCAAGGGTACTACATTGTACATTACAAATATCATATTACTCTTTATTTGAGCATCTTATCCCACAAAATGGATTAACTTTAGTTCATTTCATTTTAAACAAATGCAGACTGATGACTAAGACAGCAATTTTTTCCCCACAAATCTTTACGTTTACATGAAGAAAAAAAGCCACAGCAGTACATGTGTATCTGATTTGAATTGTACAGCGTTGAAATACATTCTCTTATAATGTCAACCGAACCCATATTCGCGTGATGATAATTTCAAAACACATTTCACACACACATTTCAAAACAAATTTCAAAACACAAATGATGAAGCTTCATTATAAACTCTTTAAGAACACAAATCATACACTTCAATGGACCCTCCTGACGAAACCATGGAGAAAAGAAACTACTGTACAAGGATGTCCCTTTAAGACCAAGTCCAGGGCATTCACATCTCTGATCATGAATTCAATTATCCAGCGCCAAGGAAAGGCCTAGATTTTCATTTTGCTCAAAGACCACTCCCCGTAAAACAAAACACAAAAAATAGAAGAAGCCAGGGTGCAACTTTCAACTTGAGGGTTGTGAAAATAAATGTGATGGTGTAAATCAAACTAGGCCAGCGATCAGAGTGTATCGCAAGGCCCGCACTACGGCCCTTCAGTTGGTAAGGAATTCCAATCCGAGTGCCAGGCAAAGCTCTGAATGTCTCGACACCGATAGTCATATTTTTGTTATTGGGAACGGATGCTGGTTCCACATTTTGTTACATGATAACTTGCCGAGATGCCAACATTTCAAATTGAAAAAAGAGTAATTTGCCCTCAGGCAATATATATAGCATTTAACAGAGATCAGAGTGTCATACATGTTCTGTGCTTTTTGACGATGTCGTATGCTCCGGCGCGCTGTGTGCAATGTTGATGTCGAGTCACAGCGACCGCGAACAGATTTCACTACGAAGTTGTAATCCTCTATAAAATCATGTTGTAATGAATCCATCGTTGTACTCCAACAAGCGAAAAACTAATCAAACAATTGTATTATTATATTGGTTTTACCTGGCACGCGTAAACAACGAGCACCGTAATAAACATGATTTTATCAACAGTAGTACGACGAGCAAGACTACACGCGGTTTTCTCAAACGCCCCAATATCAACATCAGTATACCTGGGGCGATTTGGTTAGCAACTGACCATGGCTGGTTGCCAGTCTTCTAACACACATTGTCTACGTGTAAATCGAGGACACCAGCCTAATATACTTATTACGCCCAATTAGGCTCTTCTACCGTGGGCGCGTTGTTTTCACCGGTCGTTTCGAAAAGGGCCTACGTATGCGCTGTTTCATGCGCTACAATTCGCACAAAAAGTCAGATACCGAATACATTTTAGTGATACGCGCTATGAAAATAAATAGGATTCAAGACACAACACGTACATTAAATGTTTTTTTTACTAGATATTTATAAAATCGTAAAGAACGAGGCGATGATCGTATTGTCGTAATTTGATAAATAAATCGTACAAATTACGCCTAAATCGTAAATGTTGGCATCTCTGAACTTGATACAGAGGCATGCTCCATTGAATGTGGAAGCGTGATATTTTTATTACAGAATTTTAGTAGATCTTCAAGTGTAAATGTAACATGAGAACTTTTTCCAGGTACCAGATGCAAGGGTTATCAGTTTTGTGATATTGGGTCCAATACTAACAGCACTACAATCTGTCGCAGCCATCATAATTTTTCTTTAATTGAAATCAGTGTATCCAAAGTGAGGCTAGGAGGGAAATCTCCAGTCTGGCATCCAGTAAAAAGTTAACAAAAAAATACCGGGACCCACAATTCAAATTAAATTCAGGTAAAAGAAAAGGGTATCCAGATTATGATGATGGGAACGGTGATAATTGTACAAACATTTATATATAATACAATTCCATTTGCAGGCTGTATGTACTACCAACATATTCAGCCGCCATTCTACATGGTCAGATGGTTTTTATTACCCATAATGATAAATGAATGGCTCATTGAGTTTAAAGAGAGAATTTTAAACGCAGTTGACTCAGTATTTATGACTTTATACTTTTTAAAGTTCACCTCTTTAGTACAACTACCTTACTGAATAAAATTCTATCACAATTCAAAATGTGAAAGGCAAAAATGCCAACATTTACATCTTGCAACCAGGGAGATTTTACAATCAGGGAGATAGTGAGACTGATATTCAACATAATAGAGAAAAGTTTTACACAAAACCTGGGAAGGTTTTCACATTTGTTCATCAGAACATGGAAAGATTGGTTTATTTTCAGGGAACTTCCTGCAGAATCAGGGAGAGTTGGCAGCTCTGTAAAAAGTGTACACAACATTTGTAATATTTCGGAAATGTAATTGCTCACAGATTCACACATAACTTACACATTATTATAGGTTGACATGAAGAAAGGAAATTCAAATAGAATACTTTTGTGTGTGTGTGTGACTTTCACAGGTTTGTTATTTCATGCATATGTTGGGTCACACTGAGTGTAGATACTGGTCTGTGAGTTTACCAATACTGGCCGAACGCTTCAAGTTATGAAGGAGCTTAGGCACGGATATAAGACAGTCTTCTCAAATAATCATCTGAGAGTATTTATTGGTAATTCCTCAGACATCATTATCAATTTGATATATTTCGTTCGTACAATTGTAAGAATCCAGATATATTTTGTAAACATCTTTCCATGACTTGATTTAATAGCCATCATAGCAGTGTTAAGAATCCAACCTAAGTGGACAAACTATCTCCTACTCTTTAATAATAATAATATTATTAATTTAATCAAGTGACAATCTCAAGGGCACATTCCTTAGGGTTGGCTGTGACCCAGTCCAGCGTAAACGACGCACTCATGCTGCCTGTAATTGTGTGCAATATCAAACCTCTTGTTTCCCACCCACCATCTTGTGAACAGTAATTCCCTCTAGGAAAAAAAAAACAATCAAAAGAAAAAAATCCATAACTTGAATTTTTTTATTTTTTTACTGGATATTGGTTAATCTAGGGATGAAAATAAATCTGAGATGCTGGTTGGCCTGGTACTTTATGCCTCCTTTTTATTGCCTTGGCACCCCTTGGAATGTTCCAGTTAACTTTCCCTCATGTACTCATACATAGGTGCCCTCTATCATCTACCTCCATATTTCTACTAAGCATTGCTGCCTTTACCTTAAAATATCAGGTCTGGGTTTGCATGGACCATTCTTGAAAACAACTTCCAAACTACAACATGTGATATTGTCACATCAATTTATCAAATCATACTTGAAGGATTTAATTCAGTTGCTTTTTACAATCAATTTTCAACGGAAATGGAAAGTCACACATTCAAAAAGCCAGTTGTTGAACTGCCAATAAAAGAGAGCTCACAAAAATAGCCCAAGGGGGATGCTTTGTGTTCACATTGTTGAACATTATAAACACAACGGCAGAGAACCTTCAATCTGCAAAGAAGAAAGTTTACAGGGAGTTTTTAAAATATGATAGAGATAGTGTGAGCAAACCCTTAGAGCAAAAAACCCCAGCAAAATACCAAAAAATTACTAAAAAATTACAATAATGTTTTTTCATTGTAAAAGTACAGACAGGATTCTGACCAAAATTGAGAAACCATTCCGGGGTTGATATTTTGTTTAGATTGCCCCCAATTAAATTATGGCATGGAGACATTCCAGGGAGCACAAAGTGGGCGTGACCATGGGGGAGAGGTGACACAATGAACAGGTGACTTTATTCAGGTTTATTACTAGCCATTATGAAGGGATTCACACCGTGGAGCCAGAACAGCAGGGAACCAGTTAGTAGTATCCTGTTTATTTGCCAACGGACGGAATCGTGGAGTCAATAAAAAAAAAGGAAGGAAGGGATTCCATCTAGTTACGTTTCACTTCTGGTAATTTCCCATGAAATTTACTCCTTGGGAGCTAAAACCCTAAGAAAGTTGTTTGACTGTGAATTGGTGGTGACACGTAATATCCCATTGAATTATTCAGTCTTACGCTTTGACGCTGAAAATAGAATTGTAGTCTAAGATTAATCATTTCTGTCTCGGCTTGGACTAAAATTATTTTACAGACTTCCAATATGATGGATTAATATTGTGACTTGGTTTTGTTTTTAAGGGGACTAAAAACTAGTCATGAAGCCTCAACTCCATAATCACTAAAAACTTTGTCTAAATGAACAGGATAATGACCTCAAGATTAATCTTAAAAACCTTTAGTTTACTTCACTGTTTTTAGAATCTCCTTCACCATGATGCAATTTTCCATGTCTTATTCCCCATATGTAGTATCAGCAATGGCTAATGATTCTTACCGTCACAAAACAGAGACCAGACTAAGTCTCCTCTAAGCCTCATTTTGATTCCATTAAATAAAAAAATTGCTACGAAATAAGAATATAAAACACTAAGCTAAAAGATCTTTAGAGGAAAAACAAAGCTGATATTGAAACTATGTAATTCTTAATCGTGTCTTCATTATAAACTTGTTTTTACAGATTTCAACTAGAATTGTGCTTGTTTTTATGTCATTGTAAAAGCAGCACATTGCAGGAAAGTTTCTTTTAAAAAACCATTACAACCCAAGACCTACAAGTAAATAATAATAATGTCGGCAACGAGGTCTTAAACGGCCGTTTTCAAGCAGGTCTTTTTTTTGAACATGGCCATGTAATCACCTCTAGACCAATCAGAATGGATAACCTGTTCCAGGTATTTATGAATACGCAATAAACCTTCTATCCTTTATGCTTGCAGTCTTTCTTGTTACGTCAATATCTTTGTTCTCAGGGTGCCAATAAGATACTGTTCAAGCATAACCAACATCTAGCTCTATACTCCACAACAAATTATGGAGCCTTTAATTACATTTTACATTTTTGATAAAAGATCCGCAGCTTTATACATTTTCGGGTTAAGCAAGACTTCTGCCGAGAATCAATAAACTATGAACAACATTTTCATTTTGAGTTGTTTATATTTACACTAGTCTCATTAGGACGGTAGGCTTTAGTACACCACCCTTTCCTCCAGGCTACCCGTATGCATCTTTTCAATAAGTTGGCTTTGTTGCCGACAACATGACCATAAAATAATAATCCTACCCAAAACCCTGGCAGACCGTTCAAACCCACAGCCACTTCAATCCAGCGTTAGTCGCCTTCATTGTGTCGGGCTGAGAGTAGAGGAATAAAGTACAGTGCACTCCACATGCACTTTTTTCCTTTTCCTGGGAGTTCATGAAAAAAACACAAGGGAGAAAAAGTGCAAGATGGTTCCATATACAGCTGTCATGGGAGAGAAGAATCCAGGAAAAGGGTGTGAACATTTTGTTTAGTTTTTTTTAAATTCTCTCAGACAAAATTGAAAAATGGTGCTTCAAGATTCTGACAAAACAAGGTGTCAACTCTTGCAGGGGTTGTAAAAATAATTCAAAGTACAGGGTTTCAGTAAACTGGGGTTAACAATTAATTCGGTGTCGTCGGGGCTGGTGGGTTATGAAAAGAAGTAGACAATTTCTTTTGTTCTAGGCGGGGGGATGAGGTGACTGGAATTTGGAAAACAAATTAAGTTGTTTTTGGAATTGTTCTTGTTGAAGTTCAATGAAAAACACATTTAATAGTGGCTCTGAAATTATTTGGTTACAGCTTTTGGTGTCAAAAGTACATACATTGAAAAGATACCGAGTATTGGTTTATCAATTATCCTAAAAGGTCACTGGTGTTCCATGGCACATCTGTAAGTGTAAATATCAAGAAAATGTTTCAGTTAAGTTCTTTTAAAAAGTCAGACTGCCGATGGGATGTCCTGATCAGATGACAAATGGATCTTGGTTATGTTTTCCTGTTCTGTGTTACAACGGGTTCAATGGAACTTCATTGTTCCAAGAATTATGTCTGTTTGCACTAAGTGCATTTAAGGACTGTCTGGTTTGGGTAATTCTGCCTGTATACTGTATACACCCAAACCAAACAGTGTTCGCCATACATCTCAAAAAGGCTAATTGATTTTGATTTGTTGCAGAAACAAAGTGTGAGTAAAGTTGCAATCGCATAACCACTTTAAACCAAAAATCAATCTTAAAACCTAATATCTTCCTTTCCAAATTAAATAAATCCAACCTGGAATTCAGCACAGGCTTGACAGGCAAATAGAATATCAAATAAATAACATAAAACCTGCAGTATGTGAAGGTCATCTACAGCTAAATCCCCACACGCCATCCCAAAATGGAGTTTTCTGTCCTACCATAAGGTTATTTGTGAAAGTAAGTGTGAAATCCTATTACGTGCAGACCTTGGTTTTGGCTCGCTTTTATTCAATGTGATTATAAGAAAGAGCGTATGAGTTTGGGTGCATGAGGTCCTTTCTCTATGATGAGATATACAGAATTTGTGCAGTACCTGTGTACAATTGTATAGCATTCCTGTGGTTTGAAATGTTAGTCTACCGGACACTATTCCTGATTAGGAAATTACTTCAGTGTGGATCTTTAGATAGCAATGTACAGTGCAGAGGTCTCCCCACAATTTTCCAAAACTATGGGTCATTCTGGATCCAAATTTGGGTGAGACACTTTCTATTGATATGAGGTCCTCACAGACTGTTTTTAGCTGTTTCGCAGCGCAGCGCAGCGAAACAGCTATTGTTTTTGTTAAAGTTCTTATTTTTATTTTTTTTATTTTCCTGTTTCAGTAAAAAAAGCTATTGAGATAACGCACACTCGTTCCAAGCACCCTTTTTCATAGTTCCCGATAAGCAATTGCAATGAAACTTTCAGTGATGAAAGGCATTGGTGCAAGGAAGGTCCTAAAAGAAATTTGTCATGATGACGTCATCACCTGTCACGTGACGTCATCTTAAAGGTTTATATTTTAACTATTTGAAAATCTATATCAAATCAGCCACAAGAGACCGTAGATTTCTGTTTGTGGGATTGGGTAGGGATAAATTAGGTCTTCATTTTATTCAGTGTGCGTGACCTCACGTGACCTCTACTTCCGGTCGAAACCAGTCGAAACAGGAAGTGCCTTGTAATTCAAAAGTGCTAAATGTTATGAAGTTGCTTTTAACGATGTTAGTGTGCGGCTAAGATGTACTTTCAAACAAAAATACCAATGACGTAATAATAGTAAAGAGCGCCCTCTAGCGGCAGTTGCAAAACTGTTCAAAATGCACTTTGAGAAGATGTGTGTTGCGAAGTTTTGTGTAATCGCTTCAAAATTGATACACATGATGACCGTCTGGCAGCCAACATACGTGTGAAGTTTTAGACTGATTACGTCATCAGGGGTCACGTGACGTGACATTAAAGGAGCACTTTTTGAAGTCGTATATCTCCAAAAGTATAGGTCTGATCACGTTGAAACTTGGCAAGTCGTTAGATAATGGCACGTTCCTCTCAAACTTGTAATGACGTCATGATGACGTCATCACACGATTTGTAATGATTTTTTCATTTTTTACCCCTTTAAGTCAGAAATTACTAACGGAACGTGCTTTAATCTAAATTCTTTTTTTATCAGGCTTGATATGTCATAACTGATTCGAAAAATAATTGACGTCATCATGACGTCATCATTTGTCAGGTTATATTACCTTAAAGGTACAGTTTTACAAGATATATAGACAATGAATTCGATCTCACAAGGCATAAAATATTGTAATATTAACTTGATTATGTACACACTACAACCTTTCATATTCACTTGAGTAATTTGAAAATATTATTAGCGAAACAGCTCTGCATTTGTTCACAAATGCAAATAAGTCTAGTTAATATTTGTTCATGCTAACCTCTCCTTCTTTGTTATATTGTAAGTTTAAAATTTTGTTATTGTTGTAACCCTTCCCCAGGGTATGGGGTTTGTTCCGTTTTGGGGAATAAAATTAATATAATACAATACAAAATTATCATCTTGGAGACATTGTGTTACACTTTACAGCCAAACAAATGTCTTACTTATTGCATTCCCTTTCTCATAGTCCAAAAATCATTGCGATCATCCCCAACAAGTCCAAGTTCTTGGTCTTTGTATAGTTAGTGTAATCTGTAAACTGTAACAATGTTTTTAACACAATCATATCTCGCAAGAAAATGCTCCATGGGCCAAACTTTGTATCTTGGCGCATACTTGTTTTGTGTTTACATCTAGGCTATTCTAAATGAGATACCAGTATGACATTTTGACAATTTTAAACTAGAGCAGTCACATCTGCTATTTCAGGAGATATGACATTTTTTGCACTGACATGACAATAGACTGTGCAAGTCTCGCGCGTATCGGAACGAGAAAACACGCCAAACGAAGAGCATTTTTATTTCTGAAATCAAATCTTTGTTTTAAATTATATCTCATGACAAAATCTGAACAAAAATAAATATTACAATTTTAGAAATGAGTTTTAGCTTTTGAAAAAAATACACAAGAGTGTTTTAATTATTATTGAAAAAAATGTAAAACTCTCGGACAAGGATGCTTTTTTGATGTTAACTTTTTACAAACCCCTTACGCAGATTCGTGATGGTCAAACGGGTGTAAAATTGATCCGTATCGCAGTTTAAAGAGGATGCTGACGCCTCAACAACCATAGACAGCAATGAAAAGGCTTCACGTTGCAATAAAAGTATCTGGCAATTATCATCGCTCATAAAAAAAAAGCGTTTGTATAAGTTTTGTGATCGGACGTGAGCACAAATTCTGATTTTTTTGCAATAACCGGAAGCTGAGGTCAAATTTAATTATTGGGTTTTATTTGTTATATTGTTGAATTGATTTTACTTTCATATTTTTTATCGTTTAGTATTACATCCCCAACAACATGTACAATTTTCATGTTCATAAACTACGTTAAACTAAAATAATTGACGAAACAAAATCTCACCCACGTAAAACTCCATATGGTTGGGACCACTATGGTCCCGGAAGTTCGAATGTGCACGAGACTTGCACAGTCTATATTAAGTTTTAAACTGCTGTTCAAAACAAGACAATAATTTCCATTCGAACTCCTGACATGCAAAAGCGTATGAGGCTGTGAAAATGCACTGAAATTTAACACTAACAAATCAGCGCTTTACTTATCAATTTCAAAAGCAGCCTCACAATCTTTCAGGGGGCAGGATGATAAAATAATATTAATGCACCTGTTAATAAATGTAGACAGGAGATGAGGTGAGTGTCATTTCTCATTAGTACAGGACTTGATGTTTCACAGGCTGACCATGGTGTGGCTTAGGTCACGACCGGTTCAACAACAGTTCGGTCAAGTTTGTAAGTCATCTCGGGCCATTACGGGGATTGTTTAGAATTGTACAAGGCTTTGAACTTAACCTTGAAATGGAACAATAAGAAGCAGACTGACATTTGTGAGGACGTTTTACATTTTTATCGTACTATTTTCTCCACTGGTTGTTATTACCTTTCCATTGTTGATAAACAAAGTGCGCCGGTTGGCATGGACGGCCGAATATAAGCAAAACAATCAATCGTGTTCAAAAAAATTGTGACCAAATTCAACATTTTCTGTAAAGATTCATGAACTGAAATACCTCCCACGATTGGTCGATTTGTTTCCAACAAATTCAACACTATTTTTGAATATTTGTGTAACATTGCTTCAAACTATGGCAATCTGTTTTTGATTTGCAGTTATGGCTTTCCATAGTTTTCCAACCTCGGTTGGCAAAAACTTGGGCTGTGACGTTGCAATAGAAAGGTCTATTTATTACATGTACATCAGCTGCATGTGCTGAACACACTGTCAGATTGTGACTTTATTTCCATCTTCAATTTGCATGTTATTAAATTCAAGGAACGTGTCCAGTCTTCAGGACTTGTACAGTCCTTCAACTATATTTTTATTAATTGATCACAGCTAAGACTTCATAAGCCTATTCTGTTATGAAAACATACCAGTACTTAATTGTTATGACTAAAAATAAATCTGTTTTAAATTTGTGACACACGATACATGTACATCATAACTAGTCTATCTACGCTACCATCTAATGGCTCCCCCAACCCCACCCACCCCCACCAATTAATCAATGGGGATGACTAATTAGGCAATGGGGGCAATAAAATTATGATTTAGTGAACGCTTGGACTAAGTAAACACCGTACATCACTTAGGATTGACGGATTAGACAACCTTGGAGGGCTGTTCACATTGTTTGGGTTAATGATGAATTAATTCCAAAATGACTTTGATGAGCTGTTATTAAGTGATTGCATATTACGATAATGATTTTTTTGTCATTTTAATTCTAACATTAATAACAATGCAATTAATCACACTTGACTTTGCTAAGGTTTCTAACCTGGACCGTTAGTTACGTCCGTCTGTTATAATTTGAGTGAATGGCGTATTGTAGTTTCAAACACTTACAATTAAGGCCTATCTTGTGTACATGTAAAATGTTTAGATTGTGGTCTTTGACTTTTTCAGGGCTTGTAATTTAGACTGGACCGAAATTTACACGGAACAAGTCTGACAGTCTTGTGTTTTTCAATTTAATACAAATTTCATAATCTCATTTGCAGTAATACTCATGATACATGTACTTACCAACAAATGACAAATGAGTTCATTTTTATCTTATAGTGCTTGTTCACTAAAAAACAATTTATTAAACTGTGCAGATTTTTTTCTTCTTTTTGGTTCTGGCTTTTTGGTTCTGGTTTTGGTTTTGGTCTTTGGGATTCGCCAACCCCCCCCCCCCCCCACCACCGTGATTAAATGTTTTGTTACAACAACAAAAACCGGCATAAAAATTGGACATTTGTGCAGAATGTTTAATGATGCACGAACAGTACAAGTACGCATGTCTGCGAATTCTAAAATGCCAAGACGGTAAATAGAACTGCCTCTTAACGTGACTGTTGAAACAATGACGTATTCTAATTTTTCCAATCAAAGTCCAAGTCAAAAGCCATTTAGTTTTAATAAATCATCGTTTTTTTCTTTCATTCCTTCACCCGTTCTGTTTACACAGCCCCATACCATGTGAAAAATCTCACGCCCGTAAATTTCTACATAGCATCACACAAATCAGGTCTTATCTAGGCAAACATGTACATTGGCCTATCCGTGGGAACAAAAACACCTCAGACAGCATATTAATCAGGGCAGTGCACAAAGCTTTAGGGAAACACAGGACGCTTTCATAGAGACTGTTTCGCACCCCGTTTATGATCAATATGGCTGATGTACACGGGTACTACGCATGATAAGCGCAAACCACAAGTTCTTATACTTTGGTTTTTGAAGACTGTTGACCAAGGAAATCATCAATGGGTCCACTGGCATGACATGATGGATTGACCGTTATCAAGTTCAGCCGATTATTTTAGCAGCCGATCTCTATGCACAATGTATATTGGCATCAATTACACATGTACATGTATACAGACTTGTGCGTTTATTCCTTCTGAACCTTGAGAGGAATATCAACGGTCGGTCGTGCGATGAACAAATAAGCTGTTTATAATTAAAAAGGGACACCAGGGACACAGTAAGAGGCTACTTCGGGTCCGCCAAAATTATATTTGGTTTCTACATCATCCAACGTGTGTCCCCATGCATGATGTCCCCATGCATGATGTCCCCATAACATGGAATTGTGCACAAAGATATTTTCAAAACCTACAAAATTGTTTACTAAGCAAGTATTGAGACAATTCCAGTGACTGCAATGTTATGTACACACAAACATATAAAGATCAATTTCGTCCGGTCCATAAACATTATGCTAATTAAATAGATTGTGAGACTAATTTAATTGCACTGTGACCCTGACCTGCTTGAGCTAATCATTCTATGAATATCACAATATATTAGATTACATAATGCATATAATTTTTTATGGGTGCCACAAAGACTACATGGACATCACTGGGTACTGTTTAGAGACGCCAAAATCGACCACAGCAGGCATGGCATAGCTTCCGCTGGTGGCTGGCACCAAACTGACGCTGCACGAAACGTCTTGTGTTTCTTCTTCACACTTGGACCTTTTAGGCTGCATGGGGGCTTTTTACAAGAATTGGATATGGCTTAAATGCTACTTCATTCAGTCATACAGGTTGAAACTAAATCGACTCAAAATGAGTCACAGTGCTAAAGCCAAAGTAGGACAAAAGACAATGCAATAATACCATACAACAGGCCTGGAATTTCATCTCTGAAAGGGCAAGGCCATTTTGATTTTGCAAAGGGCACTTGTATTGGAAAATCATTAAGTCTATGGGAAAGTTTTGAAAGGGCACTAAGGCCAAGACCAGGGGCAACGAAGGCCATGGCCTCCGTGGCCTCCGTGTAATTCCAGGCCTGATACAAAGCTGTTCAAAATTGAATATGGCATTGACTCAGTGTCATAAATTGTTTGACAGCGTATCTCTCTTTAGTCTTGACTTGAAAAAAGAGCATTTTCTTCTCTGGAAGTCCAGAAATGTTACCACCTGTACAACAACATTGGTAATTGTCAAAGACCAGTATCAACACTTGATGTGACCCAACATATACATGAAATAACAAACTTGTGAAAGTTTAAGCTCAATTGGTCTTCAGAGTCATCAGAAAATGATGAAAAACCCCATATTTTCACGGTTTTCAATCATTGGATTTTGCTTTACTTATTTCCTAAAAATTATAGTATTTCATGCAATACTATTTCAAGATCAAGGGAAGTTTTCCACCATGACCATCTTCATACCATGTAAGTTATTTTCAATCTTACCAATGTTGTACGACCCTTTAAGACAGGAAGCGAAACACAGAGTAACGATCTGTGAGGATACAGATACAAGGAACTGACTAAGATGGTAGTACCAAGGCCAAAAAGTTCTTAACATATCAAATTCTGGATATCAATTTCATGGGGGATGACACGGTAAAAAAGGAACATATTGTGATGTCAGACCGAGTTATAAACAAATGGTGCAGGACAAATTAACAATTATCTTAGAGAAGGAATTTGACAAATAATGTATCAATCTACTGTATGTACATGTACATTGCAGACAGTCCTCATCATAGCAAAAATTTGAAATGGGATAGCATTATATAACCACACGAACTGGCCATGTACATATGTACAAGTGCATACAAGTGCACTACATGTACAATGTACAGGTGGCTCCATAAGAACCTATTACACTACTATTAGTACACAATCACATCAGCCTGGTGTAATTGCCTACATGACCCTTGTGTTGACCTGTGTGACAATTAAGATTTTTCCCATAGATCTGACGATCTAATAGAATAAATGCATTTTTATTTGGGACTACAAAATCAGAACCAACAAAAATATACGGCAATCATCATATCATCGATCCAATAGCCTCATTGTATTTGATGTCCAGTCTCCCTGACCCAAATACATAAGTCTAAATTACACGCCATTGAACACTCCACGCTCGACATAATGATGCTGATAGCTCCTCTCGTACTACGTGTGTTGGGCCTTCATTGCATTACTACGGATACTCATTCATTATGTCCATTTCCTGAGGTGTTGGTCATTTTTATCAGACATCGGTGCAATGAGATTGCCCACAAACTCCACATTAATTTGCCACACTTGTCATAGTTTATGTTGGGGGCACACATGTAGATGATAGTGTACAAATGCAAACGTCAACCAACGTTTAATATTCTTCAGTACCTCAACACGCATGTTGTATACAAATACCTAAGGTTCTGTAAAACATGAAGTTGATGATAGAACCATATGAGTTTGCAAAATGATACAGCATGCTCCATAAACTGCCCCACATATCAAATGTTGTCTGCAGCCATGGCAGCAGGATTAAACACACATAAAAATTGTCAAGAGTGTAATTAATGTCATGGATATAAATACATCTTTATCGTTTTTTAACTCATATAAGTTGACCTAGGGATAGCATTAGTCTGTTGTGCAGTATGAAAACAAACCAAACAAACATGAACATGGATTGTAGTTTTGTACAATTTCAATATGAGATTTTAAAACAATCTATAAACAATTTGTTTAGCTTTTTAATAAGAATTTAACATACAAAATCCAGTGTCTAATTTTGATAGAATATGTGATGTTTGCATGGTGTGGACAACAACAATGTGTAAATCTTTTTGGGGAGAAGTGCTGGGTCTGAAAAGAGCTGGTGTGGTCTTGACGAATAGGCCTCTGCAGTATACTCTGCACAAACAAACAAGAACAACAAACAAAGTTCTAAGAACATTAAAGTTCCAGACTCGTTTGAGGATTCCCTACAAAACTAAGGCATTTTGAAATATGATGGACACATCACTACGGCACTAATTAGGTTTTGGGTAAATTTGTCTGCATACCCAAACCAAACAGTGCACTCCTACAGTGTGTCCACCATACCTCAAAAGGGCTTTAAATGCAGAGGAGGATGGATGCGTGGCAAATTCGACCAGACGTTGCAGAAACCATGTTCTCAACGATGAGATGCACATAAGGAGTTAGTCTGGGGGTGGCAGGGTACCCTGCAGCTTGAACAGCCCAAGTGTGTCGACCACACCATTGCCAAACAGATGGACACCAATGTGCTCATCATTCATGTGGCACAACTGAGGTGACTGAATACATTTTCATGATATGGAACCTCATATTAACATTGAAAATGCCATGTGTTCTCTGAACCACCTGGGAGAAATGGACGGACTAAGAAGTGCATTGACATGCCTCATACTAACAATGTATTTTCCTGAAAATAATTTTGTCTGAGTAACAAGATGGTGCATGTTAATAACATGCTCAATAATTATTTTTTTAAATCTTAATTTTTCAGGAATATTTTGTTGTTTTTCTGTTTACATATTTGTTCTGATTCTGGGTTTGATTTTTCGATATGCAAAAATGATCATGCAATTCCAAAAGCTTGCTTTTTCACTACACAAGTTATAGATTTATCTGTAAAAAGTGATAATTTTGCTGAAATTCAAAGAGCATAAAAAGTTTGATTTGTAAAGCGGTACTATTGTATGCATTGTGAAATTGCTATTGATGCAGCTAGCAATGATTTGACGAGAGAAACAAAGATGGCTGCTCAAGAAAAATTGCCAGGTACTACATTTAATAAAGAACGCCTGCATGTGGCATAGGCTTTTACTATGCATGTACGTACAATACGTACTCAGTACATATGGGCACACTGTGTGTGTATTGAACCATTGTAGAGTTCGACCTGTACCTACAGCAGAACCTTCAACTCTTCTTCATCTATAATAAGAGTTACAATACATCATATTAACCTTCCAGTTGAGTTACAAAGTATGCAAAAGGCAATGATGATGTACAGTTCACATGACCATTTGTAGTCTACAATGAGTACTACAAGCCTTTTACTCATTAATATAAACTGCATAATTGAAGTACATGGACAGTCTGTCCATCCATCAAGACTGCATGTACCACTTGCAAGGTCAGTGTATCTACAACATCCCCCATGGTCTAGACCAAGCTTAGTATAAGTTGACATGCAATAGAGAAAGTCCTGGAATCTGAGGTTGGACGATGAATACCATGAACATGGATGGAAGCCTCTTAATATCTAGTGGGGTGAATGAGAGTCAGTTTAACCCCAAGCATACCCTGAACTAATCAGGATAAAACACAGGAAATCCACTGAGTTATTACAAGGGAAATTACAGACTGGTTTTTCAGATGATCCTTCATTTAAATTGAAAGATTCCAGTTGTTGAATTGAAGTCTGGAATTTCGCTGTTTCAGGGCCAAGGTCATGTCTACTTCATAGTAACCTGTTATAGTGTTAAGTCTCAAGGAATCTGTGTATTAAATTCTACAACAACACCTTGTGATCCTCCACAATAAGATTTTGGATGATTTTATACAGTCAAACCATGTTATAAAGAGCACTGTTTAAGGTTCTGCTTGTAAATATAAAGAGCACATCTGAAGTCCCGAATCTCATTTCTGCTTCGTCTTTTTCTGACATTTTGTAACAACGTTCCTGTTATTATGAGGTAATTTGGCTAGTCCCAGCAATCTTTTTATGACGAACTTCTTGGAATTGAAAGTATTGGATGGAAATCTTTACCTTTGGCTGCTTGCTAAGAGCTTGGAGGATAAGAAATTGTGTGCAATGACCATTAAGTTAATGACCATTGCACTGTTTTAGTGACTGGCCAGAAGGACCAGTTAGCTTGTTATTCCACTAGTGCATCAGCTTTTCCACAACTCGTATTTCATAGGGATGCTTTCAACACTGAACTAGCCAGATGAATCACTTGGAGTGAATTTTGACTCCTTTTCAGGTGTTTTAACTGGCATTTGGCCAGCAGACCACCGTTCCTTCCTTCCACAAGTACTCTAAATGAACTACATGTATGATATAAAAATTAGTGTGCACACTATACATGTAGGCCTACCATTGTAAATTTCAAAAAGCAATCTAATTTTGGATGAACGTGATATTTTGGGGGTTCATTTGGCTGTGTGTTTCACCATGGAAGAGGTTACACTGTGAAAGTTTCTGGAGAGATCTTTACTTTCTGTAGAGACCTTTACCACTTGGCTACTTAATACTTGGAGTTTAAGTTTGATTAACACAACAGCAGTCAGCATACTTTGTAAGATGTACTGCAATAATCCAACACTCCTAGTCCTAGCAGCTTATGCATCATAATAAATGAACAGTAAGTACTGCACCCCTTATCCTTCATTAGTCTCACCATTGTGGGATGGAGTCATGTAGGCCATGACTTGGGACAAGATATAAAAGGGATATCTTCGGCCCTTTGGTGTGGGGTATTATTCACATTTGAGCTCACAATGAAGGATGGCTAAGGACCCCCTCTTCAGGAGTACATAACATGGGGATAACTCAGGAGGGATTAGTAAACAATAGTTGACATTGGATATGGACCATTAGCAGAAGGATTCAATCTTGGCAAAGTTCCAACACAGGAGCTCTTTTCTGCATGCTTTCAGGGTTCTGCCCAGGATTTGTTTAGTGCCGGAATTTTTTTTTTTCCTAGTACAGTCAAGTCAATTTCCTTTCGATCGTGCACGGAGTGGTTACACACGTGCGCTCTGCAGCTGTGTGTAGGGCCTCAGTGCGCGCACGCCTTTACCGCCATGGGAAAACAATTTACAGCATCTATAGCATGGTGCTTACTCTGCAGTTCATTTCCGTTGTATAAAACGCTGTAGAATAGGGTTCGCAACATGATGAAACTGGTATCATGTTATTCCAAGCGTAAAGCTATAATCAGCGTGACTGGAAACCATTGCAAAATCAATGCGGGTTTCGTGCGTTGGATATATTGTACATCGTACAGGCGGGAGGAATGCTCGATCCTGGATCATTAAAATAGACTCAAACCAAAGAAGTAGGCTACTCGAAACCTTGGATAAAACTGTTTACTGGTAAATAATTTGTTTTACACGTTGTTCAAAATATTTTGAAGGAAATGGGCAAAAAAAAGGGAAAATGTGTGGTGGTCGGAAAAAGAAAAAATTCTGCGAGTGCCGGTCAGGGAATCATGAGTGCCGGTCGGGTTTTCCGGCACCGACCACCGTGGGCAGAACCCTGTGCTTTTAAAGGCACAGTACACGTTTGGTATGACTCTGAAAATTAATGGCAATAAAAACTTTCTTGGTAAGAAGTACAGCAACTTTGGGTAGTATAATGAATTTTGAGAAACTTTTATTTTCGAAGTACTACGGTTATGGAAAAATATATCACTTTTTATTCCCCAAAATTTGAATCTGAGAAGTGTTTCTGTCAGAAACGCTTCTCAGACTGTGTATTCCTATGGGGAATATTCTTCCTGCATGGAAATATTCGCTCCGGTTTTTCGCGACCACCTTTTGAAGTGAAATTTTCACAGGTTAGTTTTATTGTATATGTACTACATTTATATAGAATTAACACAATCAGTATTACCAAACGTATGCAGCACCTTACCTTTGAATTAAATTGTCCAAACGTGAAGGAGTTCAGCTAATTTTTGTGTACAATGATTGCCGACGTAACATTATCAATGTGTGGTAAATACAATTGTTTAAGTGATGTTTACATCAAAGCTTTCAACCAAAAATACACAATTAGATCAAAAATACAGAATTTTACTAGTTTTAAAACATGTTTTTTGTAATACGGTGAATTTAATATACTTTGTGCTGTACTACATGTAAATCTAGTATAAGAATCGATTAAACAATCTGCAATAAAACAAATTGTTGAAAACCCTGCAGTCAGTTGTCTGATTTGAACTAATCAGCATTCACTTTCCTTTATAATCAGAGAAAAACAAACTACACGCCACCAGGTGCATGTCGGCCGACACACAATAGCTGGGCAGGGTGTGTTCAGACAATAACGAAATTAACTGGGAATCCCTCAACAAAACATGTCATTTCCATAGATTAATTGCTCAACGACATTTTTTATGATAAATAATTACAGTATAAAACTCAAACTCCCTACACAATCCAAGAAAGTGATTAGCCTATTTATTTTAAATTATGAATGAGTCCCCAGGCAGCTGGGATGATCTACCAGATAAGTCACTGACAATTGTTAATTGTAAATTATTGTTCCATTCACTGGTCGTGTACATCGCCTAAAAGCTTGTAACATCAAGCCTTCAGTTTAAATCAATAAATTCATTTAAATTTTGGTATGTTATTGTTAGTCTAAAACTTATCTATCTATGCAGCTGGGGATAACTAAAAAACATGTAATTTTTTTTTATGATTACAAATTTTCAACTGTTTGATAATTCAACATTGTAATTCATGATTTAATTCAAGGAAATTTACATAGGTTGAAAGAGCACAAATTCAAACATATTGGGAAAGTATAGAAAAATATGGTGATATTCAATAATAATGTTTAACAACAATTTCAATGATCATGGTACAATTTATGCATGTTTTTCTCTTCACTTAAAATACAATCACATATTTGTACATGTATGCATGTTGATAATGTTTATGAAAAAAATTTAAACTTGTACACCATGCTTAAGTTGTTCAAGCCATACATGTAGCGAGAGAGGTTTTTGTATTGGAAAGTCAAAATGAGAACCATAAAACACAATTATTGTGCAAAATGATTTCTGGAAACACTGTAATTGTGTACTTGTAAGGTTTTACGCTAAAAATGTAGAAATACAATGACTCTTCCAAATTGTCTCGTCTGACTAGCTGCCCGAGATGGTATTTGGACAAAGCATGGAGGTACATGTAGAATTGACGAAGCAAGTCAGACTCGGAGAGTTCATGAGGCAACACAATCTCATGAGAGCTTCATGCTGGGAATGCTGTGATTTTCCACAACAGCAGCTGTTCATCATAAATTTGTACACAACTAACTGCAGTAAAATTTTTTTTTAAAGATACATGTAGGCTTAAGCAGAGCTGCCAACATTTGCTTCTTGCAATCAGGGAGATTTTGTACAACAATCAGGTAGCATTCAACATAGTAGGGAAAAAGTTTCCATAATCAGGGAGATTTTCAAATTTGTTCATCAGAACATGGAGAGATTGGTTTTACAGTATGTTAAGGTAACTTTCTGCAGAATCAGGGAGATTGGCAGCTCTGATTAGAGTAAAAGAAAGTAAAGAAGAGTCAGAAGTCTACAATAACAACATAAATTTTAGTTGCATGTTACCAGCTTCATCAAACTGTCGCTCCATAAACCAGTTACTATCAGAAGTAAACAGGCTATATGAACGACTGATAAAAAGAGAACGAGCTGCTAAAACACAGACTAAAATTCTAAGTAGATTAATCATTTCTCAGGATAAAAATAAATTGTAAAAACCACATTAGAAATAATTAAGGGTGTCGGTGTTGGAAAGTGCAAAATCTGTAACTTTAAGTGCATATTATTACACATATACATGTACTGTATGTGTACAATATGCATGTTAGTATACCCACAATGTGGGCCACATATACTTGGTGTAAGACACTAGTCTCTAACAGAGCTTTTAATGGTAAAATGCACATTATGGGGCCTAATGCTCCTCTCCCTAATGTGTAGGTAATTCACCTATATGCCATTAATGTAGTTGTGGTTATTTTTATTGGTGAGAAATTCTTGTGTCCTTGACATACTCTGAAAGGAAATGATCGTTTACCAAGGCCATAGTACATTGCCCCTTTTTAGAATCCACTTGACAAAAAGTAAAAGAGCAATACAGGCTTAATGCTACTCTATATGGCCACTGCATTTACTATTTTGATTGTTCAAAAGTTTCTTACAGATTTTTTAATGGAAAATTGGATGTGCCTATGCAAAATGAACAATGCCTTGCCCTCTCGAAGATGAAACTACATGCCTGCACATTTTCTGAAATGTTTGTAACTGACCAGAGAGGCACACATGAATACTTTACTTTTAAAAGTCAGTTATATTATTGTTTTATTTTTCTTAGTTTTTAAGTATTGAAAGGTTTTCTTTCATTTTTATTTTGAACTGCCGGAAAGAAAGATATAGTTAGTTAGATAAGAAACATTTTTAGAAACAAACATTTTTGGTGTAGTGTAATTGAATTGTTTTGGTTCAATTTTACTACAGCTAAGCTGTATTTTAAACATATTATAATTAGTAAATTACCAATTTGAGAGTTGAATAACAAGTCAATAACAAAAACATAACTTTCATTTTAATAAAAAACTCATAAGACTAGCGTCACAACTCATGTATTTTGACTAGATATAATTTCAAGATATACCTAAATAAATATAACCCAAATCGCATTGAGTGTTGCTCCAGTTGGAGCTTATCAATTATCTTATCAAGATCAAGTGCTTAAAATACTGAACAACCTGCATTATGACCTGTGATTTAACTTAGTGTTCACATTGAGCTCAAAATCAAAATCAGTATGTTCTTCTAGATTTACCAATACTTAGTCAATATCTATCAACTGGAAGAATGTTACACCATTTGATAATGGACTCATTATGATAAATAAAATAAAAACTCAATACCACTATATAGACTTACACTGATTACACACGAATCTTTACGTTTTTTGTTTTTGTTTGTTTTGTAAAATAATTAAGAAACAACACTTTCTTACTCAACTAAGTAAAATAAAAACCTCATAAACTCAAAAACACACAATATTTTACAAATGAACTACTTAACCCTACACCCTGAAGAAAGACTGCCTATGTGAGATGTGGGTTACTGTAAAATTCATTTACCATAGCTTCAATTATTCGGCACGCAAACCGTGTTATCTTTATGTGCACTACCGCCATGTTGTTGTCTGACATTTCGTGCAATTTGCCCCATGGTTTTGACATTGACAACTCGGTGCTCAACACGCGCACGGAACGCCTCAAAACACCGAACATTTCGGCCCGAATTTCCCACCAATACCCACAGAACAACACACAAATCTTACCAGAAATATACTCAAGTTCACTTACCTGAAACAACAACGGTTAAAAGACCCATGCAGGCTGAGAAAACTGCAAAATTCCAGTAGTTAGTTGTCCCGTATAGTCCTCTGAAAGTCGCCATTTTGATAAACTGTTTGCAAGGGTTGATTGTCAATATATATGTGCGCACTATCAATCCATCCCATTCACATGCCAAATGCCAATCAATGGGGGGCTGTGCAGGGGTACACGGGTTTGTGTGTGAATTGAATATTCATCGTCTAATCTGACGTCACATACAGCATGTGCCATTTTCCGGTTGGGGGTTTTGCGATGGAAGAAGGTAGCAAGGTGGAACCGACGCCCGGAAGGTGATCGAAATCTCCGAGCCTAGACACTCTTGACGATAAAGATATTAAAAACAAATCATAATAAAAGAAAGAAATGTGGAACGACAGAAGGAAAAAATCACTTAAACTAAGTGCTCCAAGGAAAGGTTCAATATTGGTTATTGGTTACACACTAATTGGAATCATTTCCGAATTTGGTTATCTAGTTTAAGAACGCTTACTTGCCTTCTCCATCTACAAAGTAAAACATGAGTCTTCTAGGTTTTCTTAAAAATTGGGTCAGTACTTGTGATGGAAAATGGGATTTTTATATTCCATCTATTCGTAATGCCATCAATAACCACGATTCTACGGAAATAAGTGAAAGCGTGTGATACTATTCCAATTCGAAGATGTTGCACGAACGCATGCAAGCCTATTATAAATATTTGGAGGCATAATATCAATTATGGAATTCCAATGAAGGTTTTATCCCCTCCTCACTCCCCCAACCACTGACTGCAAGTGTATTGTTAAACCATGGAGGTAGGAATAAACAATAAGTGGTTTCCAAGAAACCCCCAATTATGGTGCCATCTTGTGTCTCGACATCCCCTGTCAGTATTAAGCCTCATCTTAATTATCAAGACGCCCAACCCTTGAAATTAGTAGTCCCACTTCATTATAACTATAAAGGAAGATTAACAAACGCGCCAACAAAACTAATAAGCAGTCTGCGTTCTTCTGTGACAAAGGGGCTTTTCTTTGCTTGTGTAAACGTTTGTTTGGCAGAGTCTTTCCTTCTTTTGTTACTTTCTCAAGAGGAGACGTCGTAAGATGTTAATTTGGCGATCTCAATCCTCACAGGAGATGAACAGGCAGTTTTACCAGTGGTCTGCAAGAGCATAGGGATTTGCACAAGAGGATCAATTGTACCATTACTTCATAGATGTCACCAATAATAATAATTGTATTATTTCCTTTAAAATGCACAACTTCTAGAAATAAGTAGAATCCCTTCATTTTGAAGAAAAATTATTCAAGTTTTAACTAAGGAACTTGCTGATTTCTAACTTAAAATGACCTATAGAAAAGATATCTTAAAATGCAAAGTAACTGAATTTAGCTGTTTGCTTTAGTGTCGATGAAGAAAAAGTAAATGAATGTTATATACTGTACATAATTATTTGTACATTATAGTGTTGAATCTTTTTAAAAGACAAAATCAAAATATAAACAATAAACAAATTTATTGGAGCATGACAACACGCAAATTGTAGATTAACTTTAAGTTGTCCTTCCCTGACGACAAAATCCAGTCCTTTCACCTTTAGGTAAAACATTGCCCCAAAAAGTGCTGTCGATGTAAAACTTTACTTGTTTGGGTATCCCCTTTTTCATAGTGGAGCAATCCCAAATCCCAATGTTTACACTACAGGGGGCCGGAGTGTCGCCGGCGAGTCGTCCGAGTGGACAATGCGGAGGTCACCAAATTTCCACAAAGAAATTCTTTTTGCGGTACACACAATCCGCATATAGCTAGTGGGGTTTAATTATATTCTTTCGATTTTGACCCCGTAAAAGCGATTTTAATTAAAACCTATTCTAAACGATGAACTTAATTTAATCATTTTCCAGTCGAAAGTTGGCATTATTATGCCAAGAGCTTTTTCGTCGTTCCACGCACTCATTTCCAGTCCGTTGGTCCCCTTTTGCAAACAGGCAGTTATGCCTATATTATCTAAAAAATAACTAATTTGCGGACCGTCAATTTCAACCTAGCTTTCAGGCGCATTTATGACAAGATAATCCTCTAAAATATTCTCAAAGTTACAAATGTTCAAAATATAACTAATGTTATTAAAATTGCGTTCAGACGTAAAAACACAATGCCCAAACCATACTTCTGTAAACAGAGACAACGCCAATATAAAGCCTTATAAAATAGCAACGTGGAATAATTGATACAGCGCCCTCTATTGAATGGTGGCGCTATAACAAATCGCATCAAAGTAATTGTAGTATTTTATTTGCTCCAAACTTCCCATAGCAACCAAATCAAAAATACTATTTACACAAGTACTTTAAAATCTCTCAGCCTTTTCAAAACTAATCGAATATATTTTCAGACAAATAAACTTCAGATTTCTTTTTAACTTTTGGCAGGTCAGCCGTTTGGATTTTTTGCTAATATTACCCCGGAAAGTAACACCGTACCCCCGAAAAACATATGCCTTTTCCCATACTGACTTGCTGCCAGTTTTCATGAAGCAACCCTCCACTTCCCAAACCAAATAAGACCAACTTTAAAGCAGAAATTTATCAAGCATCCTTAAATGTTGAAGCACACAAACCTCAGGTTGTTATAACTTGTCATAATTACAAAATCTGTTAATTGCATGACCCCAACAAAATATTTGTCAAAAAAAGTTGTGGGGACTACAAATGATAGTTTGGCGCACCAATTATTGCCTATCTAATGTTTTGCATTTTAAAGGGATCGGTTTAAAACGGAAGCGTTGTGCGGTGAAAATGTATTGAAAAACACAGCTATTTGGGGGTAAAAACATTGCCTATCAATAGATGAAAAGGTGTAAATAAACATAACAACTTGTTATAATTTTCAATACTTTTCGACAAATCACAAAATCCCAGCAACAGACAACCAATAAATTGATTATGAAACCATTACTTTAAATAATACAAAGTAATGGACGGATATTCTCGGAAAACGTATTCATTGTATACATGAAGGAAACACCCGGATAGGAATTACTGGTTTATTATTAGACAACAAAAAATGAGGGAAAGAGCATTGTGTTCTGGGAATCTCAGGAAATTTTCTAGAGGATTTTAGAGAGTACTTCTGTACAAGAGAAAAAGAGTGTGTATGGTATAGTTAGAGGCAATATATATAAAATTAGTAGGGTAGATGGCCTTAGCTTTCGATCCAAACTGGACCTTCGTCAGAGGCATTAACAAGTACAAACAAAAACATATCCATTTATAGCAAAAGGAGGATCAGAGCAAAGGATAGGGGAAGGTATCCAGAAAAAAGTTTTCAGAAATGCGCTCTGTAGGGCTACCAGATACAATGGGTCGACCTATATATAATATCTTTGGTTTAGGAACCGTTCGATTGTTATAGAAAGTGGAGATAATACAATTAAACTAACCTGTGATAGTTTCATTTCAAAAGGTGGTCGCTTTTTTGAGATAAAGCCGAAAATCCGGAGCGAATAATTATGTCCACGCAGGAAGAATAATCCCTAATAGGATCGAATACAGAGAAGCGTTTCTGACAGTAACGTTTCTCATATTAAAATTCATGGGGCATAAAAACTGATGTCTTTTTACATAACCACATTACTTCTCAAAACGCTTTATAGGCCTACTATCGAAAGCTGCTGCACTTCTAACCAATAAGTTGTTATTGCCATTGATTTTAAGAGTAATTACCAAACGTACCTTCGCTTTAAAGCATAGAGCCAGAAAGTACATTTTGGGGGACCCCTCTGTCATAAAAATTGTATGCCACATTTCGGGCTTGGTATGAATAAGGACTAGAATGCCTTGATGAGGCACACAACTGGTAACTGGATACACAGGGAAACCAATCCAATTGTAGAACTGTGATTGAAGTGATGGGTTTTTTCCATCCACTTCAATTAAACGCAAAAGTGTTTATTCATAGTTTCGGAACTGTGTTTGACACTCCGCAACGCCCCCAAACACGTCATTAAATTGTCAGGAAAATTACTGCTACAATCATCGCCCAATTAGGCGTCGTGGATAATTGTAACCATAGCACTGCAAATAATGCGCACAGCGGTTTTCACTTTGGGCTTGATATTATGACGCCAAACTTCCAATGACGTCAGAGAAATGATTCACTCTTATAAAGACATGTGATGAAGGGAAATAGTTTATGCACTCAAAACAAGATAAACGTGAAATAAAAAGATCATAAGTGCATTTACAATTCAGAAGAATACTAGAGGAGTAGAGGACGTGTTTCGATTATAGAGCTGTAGTTTTCCAGTTGTGTTGCACCGAGCATAGAGAAACACCGAGGTTGCAATCGATTCCATTCATAAAACAGTCAGCTGGTATAATAACAAGGTAGGTAGTACTACTACTAGTGTAAACTTCAAATGTAGTATTATTACTAGTAGTAGTCTATAGTACTAGTACTAGTACTAGTACTATAGTAGTAGATACTACGTCATGATCAGAGAGCAAACTCCAAACTCCCACCAGCTCAGTCGCTCATTGCACAGAAAAATAATGCTTATTAATGAAAAACTTAAATCATTTTACAAGCACCTTGAGGTGATTGGCAAACAATAAATAAAGAAAAGCACGTAAGTTTTACTTTTATGATAAACAGTATAACTACGCCCTAAAAATTGTATAAAATAAAACGCGATAGAACGATTTCTGAAATGAAGCCGCTAGATGGCGCTGTTCACTGTCACTTGTCTCCATCGACTTGATCAAGGCGTAAATCTTTCACAAAATCGAAGGAAAACACCACTTTTAAAGTAAAAACTCGGATACTTTCGAAGAGGTATGCTTAGCTCTATATCTTAGTTACCAGGATCTATTCTGTTTTAATCTAATCAATGTATATTTAGACATTTGGAGACTTTTTTGATGACCTTAAAACAACCAAACGGGACTAACCTTCTGCTGCACGCACGGGAGCAGCAGCGCGCTACCCGTACCGTCTGTATGCAATCGTGTATGGGCAGAGATGGGTGTACTGCACCTTGTTTGTGGTAAACTGGGGCGCTGTACTCCTTTTAAAAACATGTCGATTTGTTTTTTTCATTTTTAAGGAGTACAGCGCCCCAGTTACTGGGTCTAATCATTGTTGGGCTCTTCATGTTGGAAGGGGAATTTTTTTTTCTCAAAAATCTAAATTTCTTTTAACCCTTTTTTTCCATCCTTGATGTCTAATGTTAATTTTAGCCTGAAAGCTCACTGATTATGATCATACCTGTAATTATTAATTAATATGAAGTTCGTAAGAATTTGTTTTCCTTTTTCTGGGACATATCACTTAATTTTCCCTCTGAAATGAAGTAATCTTCAAGAAAACTGTATCTGAAAAAAAGACACAAAAAATCTGCAACAGCTGATTTCGGTTGTTACAACCAAAGTTTAGTTATTTGATATACCTTCATTGTCAATTCGCCAAATAGCAATGATACAATAAGAAACAAACTCTAGGAACATTTATGAAAAAGCAAAAGGGTTTACAGAAAAAATAACAACTAAGAAATGGGGGTGGGGGTGGGGGGGGGACCTCGAACACAGGTGTAAAATCAGGAGGTTGGCTGGGATGGTTGGAGAGACCGCAAGAATTAAGAAATCCCCAAAAGGCAGTGAGGCCAAATCATCCTAAAGAACTGAATTACAATAAAATAAAATAAATTAAAATAAGTGGTAAACGTTGGTCGAAATGTTGGCTGTGTGTACGCTCAATAATGGTCTTGGAACCAAGACTAGGGAGTATTAAACAGGGGAATTAAACAATATTATAGCAATTATTTATTTCTCCCCAAACAAGGAAACTGCCAAATATTCACAAACAGTTGGACAAAGTCTATGTCAGGAATAATATCCTAGACAACATGTCTGACCAATCAGGAAACATATCAATTATGGTTAGACCTTAGACCTACGCAATGCATTCGGCTCTGTTACATTTCCAATGTGTTAACATGCTGAAAATTGTGCATGGTTTTTCACTATTTTCTCCTGACTCACACAACGATTAAAAAGCCCAAATTTGTACAGGTTTCTTGTTTCACGTATTTGGTTGATCAAACAAAATATGGGATTATTTTGTCAGCTCTACCAATCCTGAATGATACTTTTAATGGAACAACTAGTACAAATTTTATCAAAATAATTACACAGTCTGATGGTCTGATAGACAACAAGAGTAGTACTATTTACTAAGTTCTTGTAAAGTGTAAGATTAGAAAAGTGGATGGGCGTAGTGTGGTCTTTATGGGCTTTGGCAACGACCTAATAACAGAGCTATCAGCTTTATCAGAAAAATACTATTAAAAAAACAAAAACTTTTGAAATAAACTGAAGAATGTTTTTATTTCAAACATCAATACTATGGTTCAGTGTCTCCAGATATTGATTGTCTACTTTCAATTATTTTTTTTTAGTGAAAAAAAAAAAAAGGACTCAACCATGAGCTTTTACGGAGGAGGAGGAGGCAGCTATCCCCCACCACAGGGAGGTTACCCACCTGCTCCAGGGGGTTATCCCCCAGCACCCGGAGGTGCTGGGTACCCACCTGCCCCAGGAGGTGGTGGTTACCCACCAGCACCAGGTGGTGGAGGCTACCCACCACCGGCTCCAGTGGGGGGTGGTTACCCTCCCGCCCCTGGTGGAGGTTATCCCCCTGCCCCAGGGGGCGGAGGCTACCCACCCGCTCCAGCACCGGGTTACCCTCCAACACAAGGTGGTTATCCACCAGCATCAGCCCCAGGAGGGTACCCAGCGCCCTCACAGCCTGGGTATCCGCCCGCTCCACAACCAGGGTATCCTCCAGCACCAGCTGTAAGTTCATAATCAGATATCAAAATTAGCATTTAAACCATTTAAACTTGCAGTTTCTTTTTGAGTAAAGGTAGGGGCCCGATTTCATAGAGCTGCTTAACGGCCGATTCTGTGCTTACAGACGAGTTTCTATTTCATGCTAACCGTAAGCACACAAAAAGGCATGCTTACCTTCCGGCGCTTACTGCACAAAAATTAATGACGTAACAATGCAAATCCATTGTGAACGCGCAAGGTGGTCGCCTTATTTTCTTGCTAACCTGTGAAATACGCCTATGCTTAAAGGGACACGTTGCCTTGGATCGGGCGAGTTGGTCTATGAAAAGCGTTTGAAAACGTTTGTTATGAAATGCATATGGTTAGAATGATGTTTTATAAGTAGAATATATTGATCCACACAAATATGCCTCGAAATTGCGTGGTTTTCCTTTTACATCGTGAACTAACACGGCACGCCATTTTGTAGAGTCAAATTGTTGACTCGACTCCACAAAATGGCGGACCGTGTTAGTTCGCAAAGTAAAGGGAAAACCATGCAATTTCGAGGCATATTTGTGTGGATCATTGTATTCTACTTTTAAAACATCTTTCTAACCATATGCATTTTATAACAAATGGTTACAAACGCTTTTCATAGACCAACTCGCCCGATCGAAGGCAACGTGTCCCTTTAAGCAAATTTTTCTGCCACAGTTAGCCTGAAAATTTGCTTACCGTTAAGCAGCTCTATGAAATTGGGCCCTGGTCATAATGTGTTTTTTGTCAATGTAATGCTGATTTCAAGGCAAAACTGGAAAGATACAATAACTCACATGTAAAGCTCTGTTGAATACAGTTTCTACTTGTTGAGGAAACAGCATCAAACAGTCATGGACATCACTTCCATCCAAGTTTAGGGAGGTGACAGTGGGTACCAACCTCATCTCTGGCAGCAGCATTCGCGAATGGTCACCAACCCTCAGAAATCCGAGAAGCAATTGATGCATAAATTGTTTCTCGGATTCAAATGTTTTGAGCAAAAAATCCAAACCATATTACTCTGATAGGGAATCATTTCTCACCCCAAATATTTTATTCTATCAATGGCTGCTTTGCTTCTCACTTTTTTTTTGTGTAAATAATTTTTGGATTATTTACCAAACTATGACCGTACTTTTCAATGTGGAATTTCTTTTTTATTAAGATTAAAGATTACATTTTTTTCATAAACCAACCAACAGCAGTAAACTGCCAACAACAGAGAGTGATTGAAAATATTAGTATAAACATCAAACAAATTTGTAGCGATTATACAAAATTATGAAAAACTTAATTGCACAACTGAAATATAATACTAATATGGAAAGAATGAAAGTCATATAGAAACTCAAGAGTAAAATGTACAATTGCACAAAATCCGTATTCATTCAAACAGCAGCTTTGTCTAGCTATGTGTGTCACAGCTTTGCCAAATTTTATCCCTGAATCAAAAAATTACAGTTTGTTTTTGAATAAGACGGATAATAAGATCAAAGGTGTATTTTTCGATATATTTGTGATCCGTCATTTTACTGGGTTTTTGTCTACATTCCAGGCTCCTATGCCTATGCCGAGTGCAGGTTATGGTGGCGCTCCTGGGCTTCCATACAGTCCAACGCCAGGTCCAGCTCCAGGCATGGGTTTCGCAGTAAGTAATCTTTCTATTTTCCATACTTTGAGATACATTAAAGATTAGCAACACAGAGGCATTACATTCTGTTCATACAATTGTAAAGCTTTGTTGATATGTCATATTTGTCTTTAACCCTAAAATTTCATGTTGCTAAACTACCTGAAGCATGTGTGAGACTCTGATTGAGCCATCTGCATCGATGAAAAGATGAAAAGGGCTTGATTTTTACACTGGACCACATGCCTGAGGCCATTAGTTTTAGTGCGAGTAAACTCATGACCGGACAAGTCCAGCAGTGTGTGCAGGCCTAATACCTTGAACAAAAGGTTGACTTTAACATTTCTTTCAATTCTATTGAGTCATCAAGTGTAAAGACAATTGAAAAAAGCACAACGTAAATCGCATGCTAAATTGTGTCGGGAAGATTTCTGGTCTTGTATCAGCAATTCAGGGGTCGATTTCACAAAACTCTTCCTAACTTAGGACTAGTCCTAGGCAATGCTAAGAGATAGTCTTATCTCTTAGCATTGCCTAGGACTAGTCCTAAGTTAGGAAGAGTTTTGTGAAATCGACCCCTGGTTCAGTAAACATTTTGAGCAACTAGCACTGTGGTCTTGTGGTCGGGTTAGCGTAGTGGTTTTCTGTCCTCACCTTCCACCTCTAGTTTGCCGGGGCACTATGTAGATTGGGTTTTCAGTCCCTACCTGACTGCGTGGGTTTTCCTCCCACATCTAAAACTGAAACTTCCTTCCTTGTCCTCTCTCCATGGGGTGCTTGGCTAGTACAGTGAAAAAGCTTGCTTTTCTGAGAGTCGTTGGCTTCACAACCAGAAGTAAATGAAATAAAGTTAAATAAAAAGAAATTTCTCTCCCAAATTCGAGTCCTGTAAAGTGCAAGTGGTTTTTACAATTCTTCTTTCAGCAACCTCAACCGTCTTCAAGTTATAATGATCCATACACAAATCATGCTGGTTTCACAGTAGGTTATTCTTAATTATAACAAGAGATTTTTCTAAACAGTGTTTAGACTCTGGTCGTATTAAACTGTGGTTTGGGCATGATCTTTGCTGTGCATTGAAAAAACATTTATAAATACCTAGGGCAGTTTATTCGTTCTGATTGGCCGAGAGGAGATCAAATGACAATGTTTAAACCTGCAAATATAAACATGATTAGCAGTGTTTAAACATGACCTGACCTTATTGAGTCAAAAGAGGGCGCAACCAGATGATTGTGTGGAGCATGCAAATTTCACCGCCCAATTCAAGTTGGTACATAATTGGCTTGCACAAGTTTGAAACTTGCATGCGATAGCTTAAAACTTATGAACATAAGTTTCAAACTTGCGCAAGGAGTTACTTTAGTGCTCAACACATAATGCGAATTCAATGCAGAACCAATTGGAGCTGAGGCTAAACTGTCAGATTTGTTCTTAACTTTTAAAGGTTTTTGGATGTTTTTAAAACAGAAGGTATTTATTAATGGGAATAAAAGAGTGGTGACTCGGTCTGAACGTTTGTTTAAAACTAGGGGCATGGCCAGGCAGTAAAGAACCTCACACGGCCATGACTCTGCCGGTTTTAAGGGGTCGTGTCGTGTGACCTCAGTACCGCTCTTTTATTTCCTTACCAGCACAACGTTTGTTTTTGCAGTGATTTTTTCTGTTGGCAATGAATTTGATTTTGACCTTCGTTTCATATAGCTGCTAAGCAGGAAACAGGATAAATTTATTTGACTTCACAGAAATTGTACATTAATAGGAATTTTAGCTGGTAACCTTTTTCATTTTTGGCTAAGTAAGGCCTCCGCTATGCAGCTATATGAAATTTCTTCCCGATTGGCATGCTGTGTTGGAATTGTTGTTTAATTTTGGCTGTTGGTGTTAACAATGTTTGTTGAAATTGTTTGTTCATACCCTGGTATTGGATCTGGAAAAACAATGTCAACAACGTGCTGTTCAGAATGCATTTTATTTATTTAAGCCTCCATAATTTGAGGGCAACTACAATAACCACTCTGGAATAAGAACATCTCAGATATAACCATTATCCATATGTTTGATTTTGATTGTTGATTATTAGGGTGTTTATGTTGATCCATTTAGATAATAATTAATGTACAGGAACAGGAATTTTAATCTATGTACCTTTCTTGTTAAAGTTAGGATACAGGATTGGTAAGGATAAAAACATAATTGTTTAATTTCAGCCTGAAAGTTTGCTGATTATGAAGTTCATACTAGAACCATTTCTTTCTGGGAAATATTTCCCTCTGAAAGGAAGTCACATTCGAAAAAACTGTAACCGAAAACCTTTGAAAAGTTTGATTTGGGTTGTTACAACAAAAGTACGTAGTTTTTCACTATTTCCTCCTGACTCACACAAACGGATTTTTCACAGGTTTGTAATTTCATGTACCGGTGTATATATATAGATAGGTTGCAATATGACGTAAATCGGCCATCTTTACGGGCAATTTCAAACACACAGTCGTGCGTTCCGCGTGAGAACGGCGTGCAGCACACGCACATTTCACAAAACTCATTGCATGATTGGTTAGTGAATATTGCGGCTGCGTTAACAATTTGAGCGCTTGACATGCCTGCAAGCCAAAATGCGATTTGCCCGTAAAGATGGCGTCTACTGGGAACTATCTATAGTTGATTATACAAAACATGAACACTGTCTGTGACTATTTTGTCAGCTCTACCAATCCTGTATACTACTACCTTAAAAATAAACTCTGTTGAGTGTAGTACATTGTCTGGCAAACAATCTCCATGTACAGAAAGTTACGTCAGTAATGAAATGACTGGTAATCTAGATGTTAATCTGAAAGACCAGTGTTTACAGGAAACCATAGAACGCTACAATTTCCTCATAGAGGTGCAATCTACCAAGAAGAAATGCCTTGCTGGTGCCCTTGCCCTTTCAAAAACAAGGCATTTGATTTTGATCTGAAATGGTTTATTGTAATAAAATTACATTTATAGCCAAAGGCTGAATTGCGGTCAAATTACAAAAGCGTTAACAGTTTAACATACAGAAATCAACTTAACTTTTACAGCCAAATAGAAACCTAATTACAGATAACAAATACAACCAAACAAAAATAAAAATACAAAAAATAAATAAAATAAAAATACCCGGATATTGTACATATACTTCTCATTTTATAGTCAATGCCAAACTTTGTTTCTAGTGTTGTATAAATATAGGCCTTTATATGATAATTTTACCGATATTGATTAGAATTAATGTGTGATTATTCGCTTGATTCATTATGCATTGGGGAGAAACCTACAATAACCTTGGATTCCTCAGTGGCTGATTACGACTGGTACTCTGTATGATAATGTGCCACAATGACCAACCCTTAGAGCATGATGTTGTGTTAATGAACATTTTGATGGCAGTCTGCTTCCTGGTGTCCATGCCCTGCATGAGCAACCTGGTCACACATGACTTCATTCTGTTTCAGATTAGACTTGGGAAACTGTCCTTCCCTCATTTTGAAATTGAAAAAGGAGCTGTGAGTTGAAAAACTGCATGAATGCATTCATAAAACTAAAAGATCTTGCCTTTGACCAACTGTTTGTGTAAAGTCAAATTTCCACCATATTTCCTTTCCTTCCTATATTACACGCTTGATTGCAATAAGGTACAATTTGGACTGTTCCACTTCTTTAAGGGTAGGGTTATAGATTGGTTTTTGTCAATGTAATGCTGTTTATAGGTAACATTATAAAGAAAGATACAATAAAAGTCTTGTGTTAAAGTTTTAGCTAAATACAGTGTCTACTGGCTGAGAAAACAGCAAAAAACTGTCAAAGTATTTTCACAAGAACGTTGAATCCATCCATGCATGAACTATTTCTCAGATTCAATAGGTTTGGGGTGAAAAATTATCAAAACAGTTTATACTATCTACAGCTTTATACCAAGTAAGTTTTTATGGTCATTCATTTTTGAAGTATTTACCAATCTATAACCGTACATTTGAAGGTGGATCCTAATGAAATGGAACAGTCCATTTACGTGTTTGCAACCCTCCGTTTGAAGGCAATACATGCACACAAGTAATCCCCCAAAATCCATTGCATGGTTTTGTTTGTATTTCATGGATTGAGCCCTGCACAGCCAGTTAACTCTCATGTCTTCATTCAATGTCTTTACTCTTTCCAGGGAGCTGCATATGCCACAACTGCTTTCCGCCCACCTTCCCACCCTTACGCCCCTGCCCCCGCCCCAGGTGGGCCACCTATGCCGGCACCTATGTACAATCAACCCCCAGCATCAGTGGCACCTGCTCCACCACGCCCTGTTCAGGTAAGAGGGACTCGGCTAATCAGCATGGCTGATTTGGTACAGTATGAAGTAAAACTCATTACATTTCAGCATGTACCAGTGCATGTATCACAGGGTTTGCCCTTTCAGTGACTGGCCAGCAGGACCAGTTAGCTTGTCATTTCACTGGCCCGTCAGCTTTTTCACTAGTCCAAATTTCAAATGGAATAGGGAAGCTCTTCAACATTGGACTAGTCAGCCGGACAACTTGGAGTGGATTTTGACTGGTCCTCATGTGTTATGACTAGTCTTGGTGCAAGACGTTCTTGTTGAGTTAGTAAAACCATAGGGCCTACATACACTCAACACTACACACGTTGCGACTATTCCACCGATAGAGGGCGTTCTCTGGAAGCCGCGAACCTGATTGCGATGTGTGGTGGTGATCTGGAAGTTTCCCAACAGCGACCACTATTGTTTGATAGTAATATGCGCGGCGGGGCGCGGAGCGCGATAGTTGCGTGATAATGAACAACAACGTCTTGCACCAAGACTAGTGTTATGACTAGCATTTGGCCAGCGGACCACTGTTAAGGGAGAACGCTGGAATTATTTGATGCCTTACCTTTGCTCTTATCCGCTATCACATGTAGAGGTGTTGACTGGCATGCTTGCCTACAGTTTCTTCTCTCTTTAACATTTTTACCTGCACAAGTACCATTTTACTGTTATAAATAAAGAAACAAAGAAAGATCTTAAAGTTAATGTTGTAATGTCAATGTTTACCACCTATTTGACATCTTGTGTTATTTTTGTAGGGGATTTTTGTTGTGTTTAGAAACCTATCTTGGCTAGCAGTGTACCTGCCCCAAATTACAATTTATCAAGTTTGACACCTCAAAACTTTTTATTTTAGTAATTACCACATGTGTAATTAAATACAATTAAATAATATTGCCAGTTATCAGTAGTTGTAATGAGAGAATTTGATTGACGTCGTAAATAAAAATGTTTCTTTTCTTGTTTTGTAGGCAGCATCTGCACCTACTCAGCAAATGGCCAACATGTCCATCGCATCAAGCGCTGCCAAGAAGACTGTTGTTAAACGGGTGTGTACGCCTTTTGTACGATAAATACTTTAATAGCCGTATAAAATTTCAATTGATCAAATACTAAAGCCACGAACCCAAATAGCTGTCTGGAAAAAAACCCATCATGCCCTGAAGTGTAGTTGTTACTGTTCTTTGACACCCTTAACCACTTTGATTTACCTCCCTCATTTTTTGCTGACAGGCGGTCGGCTAATGTGTTTATCCACCCGCACTTTCCATTGTGTAACGTGCACGGGCAGGCACCTCTGGTGATACATTTTATTTTAAGTGGTAACTTGGTAACTTGTTACTAAGCAAGTCATGGTATTAGACATTATACAAATTTAACTCTCAAATGGATTATTGAAGCATAATGTTGTTGTTTTTTTAAATGAGATATCGCCTAACATCACAAGGCCGGATGGCCGGATGGCCACTTCAAAGTGAGGGCTACGCTTAACTGATTTGAGCTGTCGACCCAAATCAACTGTCCCTTACTCCTGGGGCTGAAACAGGGTTATCCCTTCGCAGTTCATAAGGATGTAGGCATGGGTTATCATCCACTAGGAGCCTGGCCGGTAGAACAAAATGCACTACCTTCCAAACTTTTCATGAAGCAATTATGGTAAAGTGCTTCGCTCAAAAGGGCACAAGTGCCATGACCGAGATTCAAATCCACTCTCTGCTGCTGACAACACCAGAGCTTGGGTCTGAAGAACTAGACCACTCGGCCATGACAGATTCATTTAATTACTAATCTGGTTAATTTCATCATGATAATTAGGGGACAGGAACTGTGAAAGAGAAACCAAACTTTGATGGTCATAAAGAAGCTGAGATCCTCAGGAAGGCCATGAAGGGGATTGGTGAGTAAAATCAGGTTGAGGTTTTATGGAATATGATGTAACAACACGAGAAATTCCAAAAGAAATTTAGCCTTCGAGAAAGACTCTGCTAGGGTCGAAACGTCAGGCCATTAATTTCTTTTGCATTTATACCATGGGTCCTTTAAGTTGGTAATCAGTTTGCAACAGCTGATTATTTTTTCTCAAAATAAATTTAGAACAGGTTTTAAAGGTAAATCACTCTGCGGACATTCTTGTTGGGTTTCTTGCTTACTATTATTATTATATATTTTCTGGTAATAAAACCAAGGATGCCTCATAAGTGAGCTTAATCACTGTAGCTCGCAAGCCTGAGGAAACCTGGAAAGAAGGGTGCTTGCAATGTGAACCAGAAACACCGGGGTTAATCCCTACTCTTCAACGATAAGTGTTCTGGGTTCCTTTACGTGCGACCAATGGCTTAAAATGTCCCATCTGAAGGACGAAGTAGTTAGGGTAAAGCATCTTGCTCGAGGGCACAAGTGCTACGACTGGGATTCAAACTTACACTCTGCTGATCAGAAACACCGGAGCTTGAATGCGGTGCTCTTAATTGCTCGGCCACGAGTCCCACGACTGTGACAGTCAACTAGTAAATTATATGGTGCCAGTCTCAAGCAGCCCAGTTTCTCAAAATATGCAAATGTGCTTCAGTTTTCTGGTAAAATAGTTTTTGTAAAAAAAAAGTAAATATATTCCACTGGGTATGTAATATCAAACATGCTGATAAAGAACAGTTTTTTTGAAATTTTTTTATTTTTATTTTACAGGAACGGATGAGAAAGCAATTATTGCTGTGTTAGGGTCTTGTTCTAACGCGCAAAGACAAAAGATTCTGATTGACTTCAAAACAATGTATGGAAAGGTAAGTAATAGATTTGTTTCATGCCTAGAATTACACGAAGGCCATGGCCTCTGTTGCCCCTGGTCTTGGCCTTGGTGCCCCTTCAAACAATTCCCATAGACTTTCCAATGGAAGTGCCCTTTGCCCTCCCAAAATTGAAATTCCAGACCTGTACTGCTGTTTTATGATGGTTTAGACACTGCACAACCGCTGTTTCATGTATGAATTGTCCGTGTGAATTCTTTGTGCAGGATTTGATCAAGGATCTAAAGAGCGAACTGAAAGGTAAACTTGAAGGGGTCGTCTTGGATCTGATGGCAACGCAGCCTCAATTTGATGCGAGACAACTACGGAAAGCAATGAAGGTAAGGGTAAAATTTTAAAAAACATTCAAATCTTAAATACAAGTGTTTCTAATTAAAGGTATTTATACAGGATTGGTAGAGCTGACAAAATAGTCGCAGTGTTCATGTTCACAAACCATTCAGAACCATTCAACTGCATGGGTTGTTAACAACTTTGCATAGAACTGTCAGTTTACTATGCGTTCACCACATGGTATCATATTGCAGCCAAAACCCACATTGGGTGATATTGAATGGTCAAACAGTAGGAGGGTTGACTGTATACTGTGTAGATGCATTCACCACATGATATGACATTGCAGGCTGGCATAGTTTATCTATCATTTAAAACCCACTGTGGGTGATATTGAATGAGTTTATTCATCCTTCAAAACAGCAGTGGATGATATGGAATGGTAAGACAGTAGGGGGGTTAAAACTCAAACAACATGTCCATTGTGGGGAATTGATTCTGAATTTGCTTGAATATTTTCCTTCTCTCATCCAGGGTCTTGGAACAGATGAGGCAACTCTGATTGAGATTTTATGTACAAGAACAAATCATGAAATCCACGCCATAAAAGATGCTTACAAAAAAGGTTAGCAAATAAGACCTGATGGTTGATTTAAAATCCCTCTAAATTTAAGATGCGATAGTTGAACTTTTGCATTTCAGAGACAGGAAATAGTAAAATTAGTAATGGCTTTACCTTTATAAAAAAACTGTTGAAATCCGTTTCGAAGTTTTCTTAACGGTTAAACGAGCCGACTGTAAAAAAAATGATTTCTTTTCTTTCTAAAATGTTAGCCCCAGATGCTATCCAGGAAGAATGATTGACATCCCTTTTGTCGGTGTAAGAACTAACTGTCTCTCTCTACAAATGTTAATACATTATTTTTAATTTCCTGCAATTTGTTATTTATTTTCCTTTGTACGCCACCACACCTACTGTTTGTGGTTTTGTGACTGGGTATATCGTTTTATTTGTTAATCCTGATCTATCCTGGAAAGTGTGTTGACATTTGCTTCGTTTACAGGTCAGCTTATAGTTCAGATTGGAATCGGTAGAAAAGAAAGTCACATGTTCCATTTCACCGTTTAGGAAAATAAACATCGTGCACAACCCTAGTAATTATTTTTTAACACCAGCAAACTGACAATGGTTACTAGTTATACACAAATTGTCAAAAAAATAAATTTCCAAATTGAAAATGAAAGATAAACATCCTTATTATCACACGTGATTGGTTTGACAACCCCAAGAAGTAATGAATCACTATGCTAAACGAAACCTAGAAATAAAACACACTGCCCAATATAAACCACTTGTTTTTTCTTTCGTTATCCAGAATTTTCAAGGAATCTTGAGAAGGATGTGATATCTGAAACATCTGGGCATTTCCAGCGTCTCTTAGTTTCCATGACCCAAGGAGCTCGGCAAGAAATCGACTCCGTGGACCAGGCTAAGGCCAATGCAGACGCTAAGGTACAGGAATGTTTCACTTTAGATGTTCTCTTTGGGAGCCTGCAGTTTCTTAATACAACCCTTTACTTTTAACCTTCCTCACCCAGTGTCTATATTTACCCAAAGCTTCAAGATAAAATAAATATGTGAAAGATCATTTTATCCACTACAATATAAACAAAACTTTTAACTTAAAAGAATAGTATCAAGTAACCAAGGAAAACTGATTGGGTAATTTTTATATAATTTGGGGTTGAACAAAGAATTATTGTCTAGAATGGGACTTGAACCTGCGACCTCTAGATTAACGAGCCAGTGCTCTGCCAAGTGAGCTATCTAACCCTAATGTTGGCAGTCTCCCTATTTTGCCAATATTTTTGTTTGGGGGTGCCAGGCAGAAACCATACTCTGCTGCCGATCCCTAGCTTTACGGCAGTCACAGGTTGTATGGTTTGTGATCGGCACCCCAAAACAAAGTTATTGACAAAATAGAGAGACCGATAACAATAGGGCTAGATAGCTCAGTTGGTAGAGCGCCGGCGCGTTGGTCCGGAGGCCGTAGGTTCAAGTCCCGCTCTAGTAAATTCTTTTTTTGTTCAACCCCAAATTTATACAAAAGAATACTCTCAAAGAAAGTTATATTATGATTTCTAGATACTGCATTAGTCCGGTGACATGTCCCTGCTCTCTGGGCCCAATTTCAAAGAGCTGCTTCAACACAAAAAGTAGCTGAGCACAATAAAATTGTGCTTTCCAGAATAAGGTTACCAACCAAGCTACCATGTCACATGTACAATTAGTGACTGGTGTCCTGCTCATTTCTGCTTAGCAGAAAATTGTTAAGCAATATTTTCTGCTTAAGCAGCTCTATGAAATTAGGCCCAGTTCAGTGAGTAATTGACTGACGTTGAAATTGCGCATAATGAAGTATAACATTGATATTGAGTATTTACCTTTTTTTCCCCACTGATGTTCAGGCATTGTGGGAGGCAGGAGAGAAGCGATGGGGGACCGACGAGTCTCAGTTCAATGTGATTCTAGCATCAAGAAGCTTCCCTCAGCTCCGAGCAACCTTTGAGGAATATAGCAGGCTGGGCAAATTTTCCATTGAACAGTCCATCAAACGGGAGATGTCAGGTGACCTAGAGAAAGGAATGCTGACAATAGGTGGGTAGGGTTTAATAGACCCATGAGGTGGGGGTGTGGGGAAGGGGAGGCATTGAACAGTCCATCAAACAAGAGATGTCAGGTGACCTAGAGAAAGGAATGCTGACAATAGGTAGGTAGGGGTTAGACCCATGAGGATGGGGTAAGGGAGGCGGGAGAGGAGTTTGGAGGGGGAATATGAAGGTTGGAATGATGGATATCTTACCGAATCCAGCAAGGAAAACTGATCGATGTACGGGTCCTCCATGAAGAGAGTAGTAGTGCCTTTTTGGTTTTGCGGCAAACATCAACACAAATTGTGGCCTTGTCTCTAGAATGCGATACTCATCCAGTCGTTTGTTTATTCCACAGTGGCGTGTGTACGGAGCTCACCAAAGTACTTTGCCGAGAAGCTGCATAAATCTATGAAGGTAAAGACAAAAATGAGCATTGAATATAGCTTTAAATTAATTGAAATACAAATTGACATCCCCTTAAGGTGATCCCTCTGCTGCTGCTTTCCAGGTTGGATTGTAAACTAGGGCGTGATCCTTGGCTTCACGGCCGTAACATGTGGAATGCTTTTTGTAGTTTGTTTGATGTTTTGTCTTTCTGTCCTTCTAGGGACTTGGAACAGACGATGATACCCTCATCCGCGTCATTGTCTCTCGTTGTGAGATTGACATGGTTGAGATCAAACAAGAATTCTACAGAGAATATAAACAGACTGTGGGAAAATTCATCGCGGTAAGTAGCCATCCCTCATTCTAAGGAACGGCTGAAGACGTCTTGGTGTTGTAGGTAGAACAAACAGTTGACCCTCGTTATGAAGACACTGTTATAAAGAGGTTCTGCTTATTAAGAGTACATTCTGGAGTCCTGAATCTCGTTTGTGTTTCTCTGTGTTTCTCTGTTTTGCTATCCTCTTCATAACAACGTTCATGTTATAAAGAGGTAATTTGGCCAGTCCCAGCAATCTTGTTACCGGTCTAAAAGAGGACATTCTGAAGTCCTGAATTTCATTTCTGCTTTGTATGCGTCTTTGTTTTGCTGTCCTGTCATAACCAGGTAGTTTAGCCAGTCTTGGCGATCTTGTTGTAACGAGAGTCGACTTCAACAAGGTTTGATTCATAGTTTACAGTTGTATTATTCTAACTACATTCAACCTCTACTGAGATCATTTATATATGAAGTACAGAGCTTGACATTTTTGGGGGAAAAACCATAAGACCGCAGGGCTTGTAGCTCAAAATTATTTACTGGACCAGACATTTTTTAACAAGACCATTATTCAAAATAAGAAAAGAGACTTGTTGACACAATTTAACATGCATTTAACTGCTTTTATATGAACACGCACCAAGACAAGTAAGAGAAGATTGGTCTCATTTGTCTTAATGGTATTAAGTATATTTGATAACTCATAGAATTGAAAGTTAATTTTTCCAGACCAAAAGTAAATATTTGAACGAAAGTTAAGATATTACACAGTGAGGTATTATTGTTCAATTAAAAAAAACACAAGATTTTCAGACTTTTCAGGTCTTGAGTTTACTGGCCCGACTCTAAAACCACTGGCCTCAGGCCTTTCAAGCCCTGAAGTAACATTGGTCAGTTGGTGCTAATCACGATAAAAAGGGGGTGGGGAGGGGTAGGGGCTAGACGGGGTAGTTATTCAATTCAATTAAATTCAATTCAACATTTATTTCATACTACTCTTCTCGTAATGTAACATATACAGCAATCCTTCACCGATCTTGAACTCTTGGTGGCAGCAGATACCGCCATTATTGCCGTGGTACTTGGGTGGTACTGCGCTGCCTAGCGACGGGTTTAAGCGATTTGCAAAGTGAAAGTCCAATAACCCGCGACTGATCAAATTATCGCCGTGTAGCCCAAACCTTATACCAGTCGCTAGGCAGCGCAGTACCACCCAGGTACACCGCAGTAATGGAGGCATATCTGCTGCCACCAAGAGTTCAAGATCGGTGAAGGATTGCTGTATAGACAGAAGAATACACAGATAATGGGGGAAGAGAGTTAATCTATGTAGACCAAAATTCAGATAGTATGAGGCTGTCAGATTAAGCCAAGGCTTGTAGAAGACAGCCTAGACAGACAAACTACAAACATGGAGACAAGACAAACAGGTGACGCAAAAAAAACCCAAAACAAACAGACAGACTATCCTGCAATAAGAGAAATATGTCTAGACTAGCGGGGCTTTTTAAAGTAAATTGCCGATGATAGGAGCTGGACTGACTGTAGAAGAGAGCTATGCCACATCATGGGAGAGGAGAAATCTTTTGTATTAGCAGATTTTTAAACAAGATCTACCCTAGAGGGCCAAGCCCCACCTCATAGGCCCATAGTTGGAGAACATATCAACATACCCTTCCACCTATTTAAGATTCGTTTGGTCTTATTACTATTTTCTTTTGTTTTTCAGGGAGACACATCTGGAGACTACAAGAGGATTCTTTTGGAACTGGTGGGAGGCGAGTCCTAAAAGCCACCATTTCAACTGTTAAAAAAAAAAATCCTTGGGTATTAATCAGTGTAGTTAAACATTTCAGTGTACTCTGTAAAGTTAATTTAATGGATAATGAAAATATTTTTCTCTGAAATGGTTGAACCTCTCTTTTTTCGTCAACCTTGACAAGAAGTTATTTCCTCAAGTCCACAAAGGACATAATTAATAAATGATTGTCAAAACTGAATTTATTGCAGTGTTTAGTTTGACAGTTATTACTCTGTGTATGACTTCTTTGCTAATAATATGGCTTGTAAGGAACTGGATTGTTTAATAAAACTTTAAGGTAGTGTCATAGATTAGTTTTTGTCAACGTAATGCTGATTTATCGGCAAAATTTTCAAGAAAGATACAATAAAAGTCACATGTGGAATTTTCAGTTGAATACAGTTTCTATTTGTTGATAAAAACAGCCAAAATCTGCCTTGTTATTTTCACAAGAGTGTTGAATCCATCCTCGTTTAGTGAGGTGACAGCAGGTACCAACTGCATCTCTGGCCTTAGCATTTGTAAATGGACACCAACCGTTAAAAATCATTCTCAGGTTCAAATGTCTTTATTTTTGTGGGCATTTCAGACGATGCTTATTGCCTTATTTGTAACAAGTAAGCTTTCGGATATAAACTACACATTTTATTTTATTATTATTTATTTATTTTTTGGTGGAAGGGGGGTCATTACCATAGTATGGCTCTACCTTGGTCACGACACTTGTTTCTTTATCATAATTACTTCTTTCCACCCAGGAGTACAAATGACAAGGATCTATGTGTAAAGTATATAAAACAATATAGGATGCATTTTATTTATATAATATAGCAGAATATAATCACTTGTTGAAATCTGGACTGTTCCATTTCACTCGGCAGTCTATATTGCACTCATATGCATCCAATATTTGTATAATTTCTGTCTGGTGAACTTTCATTTGACATTTTCACAGGTAAATTTAGGTCTGCACTTAAAAGGACTTAAACACTCGAGTTCAGTTACAAATAAGAGTAGTGGTGTAATATTTTTGTCTTTGTACATCTGTAATTTTAAAAAGAGTATATCTCCTCCTTTTCTTAGGCATTACTAATTTACATGTCTATGGATGGGTTTTAATTACTCATGCGGTTAGGTTGTTGTAATTTATGGCACACTCTGTTAGGTTGTAAAAATCAAAACAATTAAATTATGTTTTCTCAAGACCAACAGAGCCAACTTATCTTACTTTATAAGATTTTTTACAAGGTAGCCTGCACCAAGTTCACATTGGATACTTTTTATTTGGGGTAAATGTTTGACAAAAATATATAAAACTCTAACAATGTTTAGTGTATATTTTAGAAACTATAAATTTGTCTGACTTATCTTGTGTTTATATAACAAGAATTTGGGTGGTGGGTGATTTTAGTAGGTGAAAATAGGTCAGATTTTGCAGCTGTTTGCGGCCGCTAAGGGCATTTTGGTACAAGCCGTTTCGGTTTCTAATAGATTTTTTAAAAGACTGTTACTAAGTGAACTTTTCTGGTGCTTTGTTTCTGGGTGAATCAGTGAATGAATTTAATTGGTCCAATTAATGCTTTTCACATTGTGAAGTAGCTGGTGCTCACAGTATGTTACCAGTGAAAAGGTTAAAGGTGAAACTCCCCAAAGTGAGAGGCAATACCTTTTATAATATAAGTCTTGAATAAAGACACCATTCTGTGCAACATCTCACATGGAGTTATTTTATGTACAAATTTGGACATTGTTTTGTACCATACTTCCTTGCTCGATTGACAGAATGCTGAATAATTGAATACGCATTGTTGAAAACATTGAATTTAGCTTCCATTCTTTCTTTTTTCGTCTCTTTAGTTGATTCAAAATATTAAAACAATTTTTAATATCACAATAATAATGTTTTTCTCATCAAAACAGGCCTTATGCTGCAGAGCTGCCAACTCCCTGATATTTCCATGATATGTCGAACAAATTTGAAAATTTCCCCAATTATGGAAGATTTTCCCCTATTTATGTTGAATGTGATTCTAAATATATCCTTGATTGTTGTATAAAATTTCCTGGCTGCAAGGTGCAAAAGTAGATAAGTATATAAAAAAAGAGGTTTTTCACTAAAATAAACAAATTACATTTTTAAGCACCTTATCATGTCTTGCAAACCAAAATCCTTTTCTGTATGTAAGAAACATCGAAAAATTATTGTCATTGTTTTATGTGCTGCTGTTGGTTAAAAAATATCATTTTCATACCTGTTAACTGTTCAGATTTAAATGGAATTTTCCAAATTTTTGAGATTACAAGCTGCCAAAAATCAGAACATTCCTATTTCTGACAAGAGACAGCAATGAACAAGATCAAAAAGTTCTGGCAAAAGAGGGTGCCATTTGCTTTTCTTTTTTAGATTTTCTTATGGGATATAGAGGGTTTTTGTAGATTGTTTTAAATACATCATTTGTACATGTAATAAGCTTTTCTTGCATAGCTATCTGTGGACTCGTTAAACTGGTGTTCCTATTTCTGCGGTTTCAAAGTTGGCAGATATGCATTCTACGAAATTTAATGTTTAACATTTCTTGTGCTGCTGTATTTGTATTTTCATCATTTTGATAATCTGCATGATCTTTGCCGGACTGTAATTCTCAGCACTTGAACTTGAGATGTCTGCTTGATTTTTTTTCTAATGAATGTCAGAATATTTCTGTATTTGTACAAGAATAAAATTAGAAGAAGAAAATATATACTATCAAGATTTATAGCTGTTTCAAGAGCGATTTATTTTAGAATAACGTTTTTCACATTAAAGGGATGATGCAAGGGCGAGTTGTTTTAGATAACTCATCCAAATATTGTTACGTTTATTTTTTTCAAAGCCAAGTTTTTATTGAAACAGCTCCTCAATTAGTATGATGACTGTGATATTGAAAGCACATTAGTCCAGTGGCTTAATTTGTGAACAATTATAGGGCATTTTAAGCATAGATCGTGACAATTGGTGAAAATCTTGTCTCACTGACGGAGGTTGCTTTTAAGTTTATTGATAAATTCAAAATTATGGTTTTACCAACAAATCATATCTTTAAAGGAAGTATACAGGATTAGTAGAGCTGACAAAATAGTCGCAGACAGTGTTCATGTTTTGTGTGATCATATACATGAAATAAACCTTTGACAATTTTGGCTGAGATTTCCTTTGTGTGAGTCAGGAGAAAATAGTGATAAAACCGTGAACAATTTTCAGCATGTAGACACATTGTCCTTAAGTTGTAACAACCAAAATCAGCTGTTGTGTTTGTTTAGGTTTTTAGATACAGTTTTCTCGAACATGACTTCAATTCGGAGGGAAATATTTCACAGAAAAAAATGGTTCTAGTATGAACTTCATAATCAGTAAGCTTTCCAAAGTCTGAAATTAAACAATTATGCTTTTATCCTAAATACCAGTCCTGTAAATCCTTTAACTTGTTGAATTGATTGCCAAATAAACTCATTATATGGAGTGGTGGGAGTACAAAGTCCAACCGCCCACTTGGACCAGTAAATAGTGTCAGCCAACAACCTGTGGCTTTGTGGTTATTAATCAAATATGACACTGACATTTATCAGATATGTAGTCCAGACATGGCTGTCAGACACCAACTCCTGTAAGACACAAAGACCGAGTCTTGATTTATTCTAATTGTTGTTTTTGTGTATTTGTTTTTTTTATTGTATAAAGAGGGATCTCTACTGGACAAGCTATGCTTTCTGGAGACCTCCATTAACACTTTCTATGTGCAAGTTCTTGCAATTATATAATGTACACTGCAAAAACTGGTTTTCAAATTGTCACCATGGGTGTTGTCAGATACACCAACATTTACACCATAGTGTTAAAATAACACTAATTTCTGCCAAAACAATTACCTTGGTGTACGGTTATTTTAACACCCTGTGATGTTAGTTTTGATTCCCCCTTCGGTATCTCCCTACGTGCATGACAACACCCAGGTTGAGAACAAATCGGACAGTTTTGCCCCTTCGGTCATCTGCAGCGGCTAGATTCTGCGTTAAATTTCTAGACCCATTGCACAATGCGGAATGCACGTTTGAACAAGATGCGCGCCCTTCCATTTTGGGAGTCAACTCTATGATTTTTGTGTACAGTTTGACTCCCAATATGGAAGGGCACATATCTTGTCCGAACGTGCGTTCCGCGTTGTGCAAACTGTGTTTAAACACTTCTAGCTGTGTTTATATCACACATGATGTCCTCTGGTATTTATGAATGAATATTACTGTATGTTCTGGTGTATGTGTGTGATGGACAAAATAGAAGGAACAAGAAGAGTCCTAAAGATCCAAGACTGAGACCAACAACAGGTGGTCTTGAGAACAATCCCAAAAACCTACAGCACAGACAAGAATTGTAAAAAACCTGGCTGTTATCTTTTGGGACCATTGATTCAGTAAATTGGACTTCCGAATAGGGTAATTCTTTCCCTCAATTGTCGCAACTTCATTCAGAGACTAGCGTATCACAACGCCCTATAGTGGCCATGTATGTAGTCTCAGTTGCAATTCGTGCAATTTGCTAGCAGTCATACACACAGGTGTTTATGGAGCATAAACTTTGAAGAGGGGCTCCATCAAGGTCACATTCAGTTTTGTGATCCACTCATTTTCCAATAAATAGAGTCCTTAATTGTGAAAATGGAAACAAAAGTTACAAGTCTTAAACCTCAAGTTAAAATGGCATAAAATGCCACTGTGTTTGATGAGCCTTTAAAATGCAATTTTTGTCAAAATCTAAAAGCGTTCGATGATGTCAGATTTCAAATGTATGGTCTGTACATTTTTGTACAGGGAGTTTTCAGTTCAATCCTAAATGTTGATATTCATTCAAAATGCCATCGAGTATCATTGACACTTTACATCCTTTTAACATTCGCCCCATTTTCAAAATGACTCTTTCTATTGGAAAATGATTGCATCATAAAACTGAATTTGACCTTGAAGCCTCTCTTTAACCCAAATTTTGCTTCTTAAAAATAAAAATGTTGCCTCAATATTTTTATGAAAACATATTTCTAATGCACAAATGTTTGTGTAAAATAAAAAATAAAATTGCCTGCCCAGGTTCAGGATCATTCTTCATGATAAATGTTTAATATTGACACAAGTTACAAGCTGGAAAAAACAAGACATGTTGAGCTTGTTTGACATCAGTTTTAATTTTGTACTAGTAAAGCACAAAATTATTGTTTATTCAAAATTGCAATATTTACAGAAAGTGAATGAGTTTCTACATTTAAATATAAGAAAGTCCTGACAATACTGGAAATAATAGTTTGAAACATTGCACAATGTTTTAACTAAATGCAAAACCAAACTGGAAAATCATACCCACATTTCCAAACAACTTCAATAATACCAGTATAAAGTGAAAGCATTATTTTAATTTGGTTATCAACACCGGTGTTAATGTGATTAGAAATAAGATCCTCTGTAGTTTAGAGCATCACAATTAATCTATCATATTATAAGGATCATCCAAAATTGCCAATATTTAAAAATATTTTTTAAATAGATGGTAACTCGTTGACTGCCGCCTACGAGTATATTCGTAGTAACAGGTGTAACGGATTCTGCCACTACGAGTATACTCGTAGAGAATGAAAGGCTTTTGTATAGTGAATTGAATACACTGGCATCGCTGAGAACGCAACCAATACGCTTCTGGCAGTGGTGAGCACACATCATCAGAATTTGTATGCTACAACATGTAGACACACAAAAAAACACTATTTGGTATGCACGCATGCGCACCACACTTAGATGCTTGGCAAATGGGATGCCCCTACGAATTTATGACCGGCAGTCAACGTGTTAAAGGCACTGTACACGTTTGGTAAATATATATTAGCATACAAATTTACTTGGTAACGAGCAACGGAGAGCTGTTTATAGTATAAAACATTGTGAGAAACGACTCCCTCTGAAGTAACGTAGTTTTTGAGAAAGAGGTAATTTCTCACTAAAATAATAAAAGACTTCTGGCCAGAAGCCTTTTATTCCTATCTGAAAGCACACTAATTTGTACAACAAGGATGTTTTTTCTTTCATCATTTTCTTGCAACTTCAATGACCAATTGAGTCCAAATTTTCACAGGCTTATTATTTTATGCATATGTTGGGATACACCAAGTGAGAATACTGGTCTTTGACAATTACCAAACGTGTTCAGTGCCTTTAACTTTGCATCAGGGATGAAGAATACTAATTGGTTTTACCCACACACAGACGTATAAGCACTGTATGCTTCCCAATTCACAGGAATTGGGAAAGTACCGTCTAAACAGTGGATAACACACATCAATTTATGGGTAATACCAAATAATAAGTACGGAGGGTTCGACCTTCTACGACCCTCCTCCCCCTCTTAATAATCCTCATTATTGAACTGTGTTTAATGTCACCATCATTTTTGTGCGTTAGTATAATTTTCAAATTTGAGTCTCTGCTTCAAATCCCATACCCCCCTAAAACAAAACAAAACCCCGCACAATGGACACAATCGGCGACTGAAGCCACGTGACCCAAAGTTTCAGTATACATTGTAAACAAACCAAGCAAGCAATGCATATTTTGTAAAGCGTTGCTGCTTCTCGGAAGCAGCCATGCGTTTCCACGCACACTGCACATCGCTTTTATACATTGTATTACCCACTATGGGTCACGTGACCCCAGTCGCCGATTGTATCTATAGATAGGTTGCAATATGACGTAAATCGGCCATCTTTACGGGCAATTTGGAACACACAGTCATGCGTTACGCGTGAGAACGGCGTGCAGCACGCGCACATTTCACAAAACTCATTGGGTGTTTGGTTAGTGAACGACGTGGCTGCGTTAATAATTTGAGCGCTTGACGCGCCTGCAAGCCAAAATGCGATTTGGCCGTAAAGATGGCGTCTACTGGGAACTATCTATTACCCAAATATCTGCTCTGCCAGTAATCCTCCTCCTAAATGTTGTGTTACTTCTTTTGATTCTATATCAACTGATAAACCACAAGGGAAACTGACTGGGTAAATTTTAAATAATTTAGGGTTGAACAAAGGAAAATAGACAGACACCCTGAACAAAGATATATGCAAAATAGAGAGACTGCCAACATTAGGGCTAGATAGCTCAGTAGATCGCCTGTATGTTAATCCGGAGGTGCCAGGTTCAAGTCCAGCTCTATTCAAATAACCCAGTTAGTTTAAAATAAGTGAAAATGATCTGGTCCAGAATCCCAAAGCACACTTCATTTCCATATAAATTTATAAATCCATCAAATACTGCATCAATTTTTACAAAAACATTTAGTTTATATATAAAAATAATTCTTGCATAATTAATCACTTCACACCATGCAATTTTTCAAACACCTAGGTAAACAAATGCACTTCAAATATTGCAAAAATGTTAGGAAATATTATGTCATCATTTAAATATAAATTGCTTACAGATTATCCACCATTGAAACTTAGAATGATCGGGTGTTGAACAAAATGTTATTACTGTTATTAAAAAAAACCCAAAACAACTTATTTAAAAACAAAGAATTACTATCAAGCAATGCAAAGTAATGTCTAGCATTAAAAGGGGCACATTGTCTTTGGATTGGGCACTTTTGGGCTACAAAAGGCATTTGTTATGAAATGAATATGGTTGGAAAGATTTGTATAAAGTAGAATATGATGATTCACATACATTTCCCTTGAAATTGTGTTTTTTGTGTAATTTCATGACAGAACAAATGGTCCGCTACAAGTTTTGGTGAACACAATTTTTGACTCCCTCCACAAAATGGCGAACCATCTGTTATCACTAGTTGTATTTCAAGAGGATTTTTGTGTGTGTTAATCACTACTCACTAATTACAACAAACTAAGTTTTTTTGTGCATGAACTTCTCTTAAAAAGGATAAGGAATATCATTCCAAACAGCAACATTTTGAGATTTGAAGGCAATGTGCCCCTTTAAATGTCTGAGAATATGATCATCTTCTGATGACAAATGGAGCTCACAAGCTGAAATGTTGAGCATAAAACCATCATATTTCTAAGATGGTATACCTGTAAGACTCATACCCTCTTCACCAATGATGCAGAAATATCACATCCACTTGATTTGTGTAAATTACCAGTTCCCCAGTAAAAAACAGAGAAAGTGTGAATTTCACAGACAGTTTCCATTTTGCAGATTGCATGAATTTCCATGGTGATATTTATTTCTTATTATATATTTCTGGTAATGAAATCAAGGATGCCTCATAAGTGAACTTAATCACTGTAGCTCGCAAGCCTGAGGAAACCTGTAAACAAGGGTGCTTGCTATGTGAGCCAGAAACATTGGGGTTAACCCCTACTCTTACACAGTAGGTGTTCTGGTTTTTTTTTGCATGAACTACCAATCTTAGGACCAGGACTAATGGCTTAATGTCCCACATGAAAGACAAAGCAATCATGATAAAGAATGTTACTCAAGTGCCACAACTGAACTCGAACCCACACTCTGCAGGTCAGAAACACCAGTGCTCAAGTCTGGTGCTCTTAACCACTGGGCAACAAAACACCTCAAGATCTATCCATGACCAATTATTTGAGTCTCAACTTCCAAGTAACTCAATACTCTGGTTTTCCTGGTGATGATCTGTTAATAGAAACAAGAAGAAAAAATTAGTATTCAACAAGATGTTCATTTCTTCTTAGTTAATCTGGGGTTGAACAAAGGTTGAACCTGTGACCTCCGGATAAATGTGACGGTGCTCTACCAACTGATCTAGCCCTTATGTCAACATCTTTGATCGGGGGTGGGGGGGGGGGGGGGTGCCAGCCAGAAGCCATTCAACCTGTACCTACTGTATAGCCAGAGATCACACCCAAGTTTATCTGCTGCTGCCCCCCAGGTTGTATCGTAAATTTGGGTGTGATCCCTTGTTACATGGCAGTTACAGGCTAAATGGCTTCTGCCTTCTGCCTAGCATCCCTGAACAAAGATATTGACAAAATAGGAAGACCGCCAACATTAGGTACACTAAATAGATCAGTTCATAAAGTGCCGATACGTCAACCTGGGGGTTGCAGAATCAAATCTATTAATTTTTTCGTTGTTCAACCCAATTTTTGTCTTAGTTATAACACATTTTATTTTCTTGATTAATTATTTGAAGACAAAGTAAGATTGGTTATTGTTTCAGTCAATTTTCATTCTTTAAGCTGACTGATTATGAACTTAATCCAAGAACCAACCCTCCCGAAGAAATCATTCCGTCTGAAATACTGTCTATTGCATTTGAAGACACTTGAAATCGCAGTTGCTTATTTTGATTGCCACCAATTGAGCAACTTAAAAAAACTAGCCTCTGGGAATTTATGATATTTTGAAGAACAGTTATGTACAGTTTCACGCCTGGAATTTAATTCTTAACAGGGCAAGGCCATTCTAATTTAGCAAAAGGCACTTCTATTGGAAAAGTCTATTGGAAGCTTTTGAAGGGGCACCAGGGCCAATACCAGGGGCAACAGAGGCCAGTATATCCTCCCATGCAGTTTGATTTGAAAATGATCAAAGTCTTGTTCATGGAAAAGTTTTATCTTCTGATAAAAAATGAAAAATGAAGAGTCTTCTGACCTGTAGGAAGCGTTACTGAAATCAGTGGTTTGCGTTGCCGAAGGTGCTAGCCCAAATCTCTTTGAACTTTGTCTTGAGTTTCTTGATGCAGCACTCCCTCTGTTACTGGATGAATGACGAGACTGGCTACCAGACTGGTGCGCGTAGGTACTACTGCGTAGACTTGGTGGATGGATGTTGTTATAAAGAGAGTTGTTTTGACTTTGGGATCTCCTGATGCCCGATCGGTCACTTCCTGACGATAATGAATTACGACCACTTTGAGGTCTACTACTACCTCCATCTGATAGACTTGGAAAGCTTCCGTGATGTTCGGGTTGGTAGGACGCCACAGTGTGAGGGCGCCGCATAGGCGCACTGTGATGCTGATGTCCTGTATATGGACTTGTATTGTGGGTTTTGTAATAGTTTGTCTGGGGGAACATTTTGGGATAATCGGGATGATTTGGTGCTGGATACCTGTGAAAGAAATAAAAACGAACAACAAAGTTACACTTTTGCAAATTCAGATTTGAAGAATACAAATAAGGTTTGATAAAATTATTTAGATGTGTACCTACTCTCGAGACACCTTGGGGTGGGTAGGGTAGGAAGATGACTATTACAGATTTTGTTTGAAAATTTTGTTTGCACAAAAACTAAAACTGAAAAGCCAGTTGTATACCGCGTTTGGTCCATAGCTATTAACTTGGACTGCCAGGGTGTATGAGATCTAAACCCACTATCTAGAATCTACATCGGAACAAATACAAAGATTTAGATAATAGAGTTTTAACCTTCTTCCCTTGACAATAATTTAATGGCTTCTAAAAACAAATTTAATGTCTTTCAGGAAATATTACATAGTTTTTGCCCATAATATATCGATTTCTATGAAAAAGTACTTTCCTGAGTCCTGTAATAAAAAATACTGAGTATACAATGCTGACTAAGGGTTAGAACTAAATAATATTATGTACTCCCAATGCAAAATTAACATCTATTAAAGTGTTGCTGTACCCCATGCTAAAATATAGGATTTAAACTGCCTCCGGCCACCGGGCTAGCTCGATGGGACCAGTGGTAAGATATCTGCTTTAGCATTGCAAAGGTTGTGGGTTCAAATCCAACCTGAGTGACATGCATGTGGATTTTTTTCCCGAATAACTCGAGAAAGTACTGAGAATGCACGGTGCTTAAATACACATCGGTGTCAGTAGACAAACATTCTTCATTCCCAATGCAAAATTAACATCTTCCCAAAAAGTTTAAGATCATGAAAACATCTGAAATCTGCAAAATCACGACAAATCACACCTGAGAAAAAATGCGAAGTGTCTCAGTGACTTACCAAGGCTCTTGAAATCTGTGAGTATTTTTCTCCTCTTGGGCTTTTCTGAAATCTCCCATCTGTAAAATTTTAAGATTTCATCATCTTGTCAAAAATGTAAGATGTATTTATTTGAAGACAACATTTTTAAGAGTATTAGAATGTAAATTATAATAGACTCCCTTGAATAAAAGACTAATTAGAGATAACAAGATTGGAATGAAATTTCCTTTTTTTAAATTTATTGATTCTGGTTGTCAATGACTCTGAGAAAAGCGAACTTAATCACTAAACTAGCCAAGAATCCAATGGAGAGAAGACAAGGAAGGAAGTTTCAGTTTTAGATGTGGGAGGAAAACCCTAGAGAATTGTTCCAGGGAAAACCCACACAGTCAGGTAAGGACTGAAAACTTATCCACATAGTGACCCCCACAGGATTCGAACCAGGGTCCCAGAGGTGGAAGGCGACAAAAGATACCACTCTGCCAAACAGACAGCCCAAATTCATAAAGCTACAAGCTCTTCTATTTTTCAGTTTTACTTCTTCCTAAATTCATCTCTGGGTTTGCCTTCCTTAGATGGATTCAGTGTTGACAGTCAAACAAGGAAATGTTTATAGCCTTAAAGAGTCTACCACTTCTGAACTTTCCCTGTGGGCTACTAAAAACTGTGCAACCTACTTGTTTCAAATGATAATATTCATTTTTTTTCAGATTATCACTTATTTTTTAGTGTTTTGTAACTTTATTTTGACCACTTACTGGTTTTGAGCACTACCATTAATACATTTATGACGTATACATACATGTAATAAGATTATGGGTTACTTAAACTTCCTGGGGTTAGTAAAACACAGAAATTAGTTGTAACCAGGAGGGCTACTTGAAGAAAAAGCTTAAGCAAAAGGTCCGATGAGTTACTAGAGCTGGATTAGAACCAAGACCCCACCATATGAAAAAATCCTTCTCAAATCGTTTACTTACCTTGATTTGTTTCCCACTTGTAAAATTCTTCCAGTCTACGAAGGGAGGGATGAGCCACCCTACTTCCCCCGCCCACTTTCCCCTGGAGACGGGATGCGGGGAACCAGGAGCTCCTCTCCATATATAACGAAGTTCACTGGTACCCTCCTGTGACATTGTACCAATTCCAACCATTCTATCATCAGGGACAACGTGGGACCGATAGTTCCGAACTCCGCCTGGTCCTAAAACAAAAAGATTTGATTATTCAATCAAAAGTTTACCTTGCTATTTTAAAAACACCAAAATACTAGATTGACTGTATACAAAATAAATATCACTTTAAAATGCTCTCTTTAATGTTTTAGTAATGAAAAGAAAATTGACATTTCAAACAGAAAGATGAGAGATTGAGGTTTCAGTGTTGTCTAAAAAAAAAAAAAAAAAAATTTTTAATGTATCTTTCAAAAGACTTAAACTGATAGGCCTAATGTTCCCCAAACTTTGTGTATAGTACTGTTTTAAAGCCACTTTCAATTATTTTCAGAAAAGTTAACTATATCCCCCACCCCCCCCCCAAACCCTAACCCCAAACAAAACAAAAACAACACCCCCCAAAAAAAAATTACCAGTTAAAATATTTCTCACAATTAAGGTTTTTTTTTTCAGTCGCTGTCCCAATGCAGCAACTGAATTGGAAAGCCACTGAATTTCACACTTATTATTTTCTTTTAACTGTTGTCAATTAAAAAAAAAAATCTAATTGTTCTTACCTGTAAACAGCATTTCTCCTTTTCCCATGTTGTGTGTTCCGTTCTGGGTTAGCCAGGTTGCGTCTGATCGCACCGAAGTCCCACCGTGCGATACAGACGAACTACGGCGTGAACTCATCACGGAGGCCGCTGCCATGACCAAAGTTTCACAACTTCAGCACAACTCTCTTTCTTATCCTTACAGTTAGAGTTTTATTATATCAATTGGCATGAAATGCTTATGTCTCTGCCGTTATATTATTAGTGGGATGGCGTTTCCACTGGCAATGTTTTAGAAACCGGTCCTTGGTCTATGGTTTGAAGTACGCTATACGGCAATTAAATAATAAAAAACAACATGAGGGTTGTAATGTGTCTGCAAATCATATAAGGAAATACACCAAGTTGTCTCACTTGGTTGCACTCAAGCCCTCCGGTTTTTTGTGAGTTATCTTTTGAAGGACGTAGTGACAACATAATTATCGACCCAATAAGCCATTGTTTTCTATTGTATTTTAGTTCTATGGCCCCCATGTGCACAGTTCAAACCCACCCCGCCACCACACAGCATGACACCGGGACGCTAGACACGTTGCTAAGCAGTAACCCCGGTGTCATTTACATGACAAACAAACATCAATCAGTGACTTAATTGATTTGCGCGTGCGTAGAATGTGGATAAAGTTCAGTCTTGGTGTTGACAGAGGGCGCTTTAGTTCTTCTTACGGTCATTATTATTTTGATTGAATTAATTTACAAATAAAAATGTTGAGTTGGTATTTGGAATTTATAAGAAAACTCATATCTGACACAAAATGACACATTTTAACTTGGTTTTCCTTGAAGAAATGGTAACGAGGTGGCGATAAGAACTTCTCCACATAATAAAAGTCTTAATAACTTCTTGCCGGGCCGCAAAGCAAAGAAAACAGACCAATAAACATGTCCGTATTGAACATGACAATTTATACAGGGCTGACGACTCGAAATGAGCGCGCTATTTTATTTAAGTGCCACACTGGCATTTGAAATTAGGATGAAATTGTATTTGTAGGCCCAACAATGTACGTATACCATCATCAATTAAGTTTCATTTTGTTTTGTCATACCATGGAGGAATTTGTGGGTCAGACCATTCAGTCCCCAGTCCATTCTGAACAATTTAGTTAAGAATTTGGTTCAGGGGCCATGGTTTCTAAAGTTATCGATTTTTCCTTTTCTTGTGTCCAGACATCATCAAAATGTAACACATTTTCAGTATGGTAAGAGAGAACTAGTGATCATCTAAGTTTGTATTCCCCCTTCTCATTTAACACCTCCCTCCCATTCTATCGATGTGCACATCCCATTATAATTCTTGCATTATCCAAAAAATATAAATGATAACAATTAATTAGTACATTTTTATTATATTATTGTGGCTGGTGGTAAGCACAATTAATCAGTAGAGATCCTTGGAATGGCAAGCCTGTAAGTATAATTATGGTTTATCACGGGTTACAACAAATATTGACAGCGATGGCCAAATTCTAGTAGTTTAATTTAGAACATCCGAGGACCAGTCAAAGTGGTCCGGCTGGCTTGTTCACTGCATGTTGAAAAGCTCTGTTTTTGTATGAAATATGGACAAGTGAAGAAGCTTGCAGACTAGAGAAATAAGCTAACTACATGCGGTCTAGTCACTGAAAAGGACAACGAGGAAAACCCTGGACCAGACTAGCAGGAGTGCCGCCAGCTGCCGTCTTGCCACTTGGAATGAGTCTCGTGCGAGTCTTGTCCAAATATTAATATTATAGAGTTAGAGCATGCATTATAATTGCATGACATACAGATACATATTCACTGCAAGAACACAGGGAAAAAACACGAAAAGTTGTACTTACATTGTGCTTGATGTTGCTTGATGTTCTCCAAAAACGAAGACTTACAATCTTTTTCTAAAACCAGGGCCATCCTCACGCACACCACGTTCAAGGAGCACACCACACCCTACATTTCTATCAATCACGCCCTCTTTTTGTTCAAAAGGAATGCCGAAGACCAAAATTGACAATCATTCTGAAAATCGGTCTTGACAAAAAAGCATGGTTAAGCTTGACTGCGCATGTGAGATTATTTAAATAAAGTTGTTCCAGAATTCATCATTATGCAAATATTTAATAGACTAGTCCAAATCCTTGGTTAAGCTTGACTGCGCATGTGAGATTATTTAAATAAAGTTGTTCCAGAATTCATCATTATGCAAATATATAGACTAGTCCAAATCCTCCCACGAGGGAAAAACTATAACAAGTGACATTGCATTCCTGAAAAGGGGGTGTTGTTCCTCCCGTCGAGTCTCTCTATTATTGCTAAATTCAGTCAAATTAAACAAATTGCTTGTTGCGCAATGTGCAATGCTCAGCTTTCTTCTTTTCTTTTCCTTCCAATTAGTCTTCAAGCTGGGAAGGTTTTTATGTCTACGGACTTGGACATTGTTTACACATGAATTTTTATGATGAATTTTACAATCAGAGCCCACACTAGAGCTGTGTAATTGCACAAAAAGTAGCTAAGCATAATAACAACATGCTTACCAGAATAACGTAACCAGCCAAAATAGGGTACCATTTATGACCGATATGCAGCTTCTTTTCGCTTAGCAGATGATTTCTAAGCTAATTTTGCTGCTTAAAGCAGCTCTATAAAATTGGGCCCAGAATTGATGACCTCATCGGCAGGGATAAGGTTGTAGGATTAAAAATCCTGAAAAAATTGAAGAAAACAAATCCTGTTTGTGTGGAGATAAAGCCAAAAGAAATGCAAAATGTTAAACTGCACAGGTAAACAGACTCTCTACATCATTTCAAATAAATATCTGAAGGTTTGGTCACAATCGCTGTGTCTTTTCATATCTGTGATGGCAAGTTTGCCTCTAGGATCTATCAAGAAAATCTGGAAGGAGCAGGGAGACCATTAAAAACTCCTGGTTCATCTCTAACTTCCTTTTATTTTCAGATGAGATTGATTTTGTTCATCTTATAAGAAAAGGACCCGTCAGATGGCATATGCCCTGGAAAAATATACTTTGAAAAAAAAACCCCAAGTAAACTACGGCGTATTGCAACCCCAACCCCACCTGTTGTGTCTTCATAGTGTTCTGGGGATCTCATGAATTCTGTAAAGGATTTTTGAGACGGGGGGGGGGGGGGGGGGGGGGGGGTAACTTCTGTACAAGAGGGAAAGGGAAAAATTAAAGACATGAGAGGCAAAGAATGAAAACATATTTAAGACGACTGAAATATTAAACGAACATGGTTATTTTATTAACACTAATTCGAATATCAAGATTGATCTAAAAGCAGTTTTGATTTTAAATTTATACAATTGATTTCATGATATGTCAGAATAACAATAAATTATATGTTTTTAAATCATCTTCTAAAGTTTAAACAATTTCAATATTTGCCTTTAAAGTTCTTTACACCTCAAATTTCCTATTTTTTCTCAAATAATACTACAACTGGCATATTCAAAGAGGGGCTCAAATGTCAAAGTTTTGTGGTTTTCAAGTCCTTATCGAAATTGAGAGAAACAAACAAGTCTCTAACCTCACGTTCAAATTACAAGTCTCTAACCTCACGTTCAAATTACAAGTCTCTAACCTCACGTTCAAATTACAAGTCTCTAACCTCACGTTCAAATTACAAGTCTCTAACCTCACGTTCAAATTACAAGTCTCTAACCTCACGTTCAAATTACAAGTCTCTAACCTCACGTTCAAATTACAAGTCTCTAACCTCACGTTCAAATTACAAGTCTCTAACCTCACGTTCAAATTACAAGTCTCTAACCTCACGTTCAAATTACAAGTCTCTAACCTCACGTTCAAATGGTGAAAATACGGCGCCATTTTATTTGATTTTTTTTCAGAGCAATATTTTTGGTTTATGGTTCATTTAAAAACACTCAAAGATTTGTGGTCCAACGACCGAAATGCATTTTGAATTTACAATTTAAAAAACATAGTTTGAAACAGATGTCAAAAACAACTGGGTCTGTACATTTCAAAGAGGAATTTCTGCACCAGTCATAAGGTCAAATTCAAGGTCGTTTTAATTGAATATCATCAAAATTCAGAAATGACTTGAAAATTCTCTGCACAAAAATGTAAAACCATTTAAAGATGACGTCATCAAAACCGTGGATTTTGAAAAAAATTGCACTTGAAGGGTATCAAAAACAGTGGCATTTTACAACTTTTAACAGGAGGCAAAAGACCTGCAATTTTCACCCCTTTTTCATAAAGACTACATCTACTGGAAACTTGGAAACTGAGTGGATCACAAAATTGCCTGACCTTGGAGCCCCTCTTTCAGACTGGCAGACATTGGGGTCAAATCGAGGTACATTCACTTTCATAAAACTAACAAAATATTAGGAAATGTTTTCCTACTGAGTTAGATAAACCGAAGCAAGATAATAACATATCTAAATTCAATAATTAACATTTTCAATGTTAAATATCAATATGCAAATCTAAATTTGTAATATAATGTTTGTCTTATAACATGCGCAGCATATATACAGATACACAACTTACTATTTATTTAGTATTGCATAGGAAAACAAGGCAAAAAATACACGCATGGACTGCACCTCTATGACGAACAATTACCCCAGTGCAAAGTTCCCAACAAAATACAGACTGAAATATTGTCTGACAATGATAATTGTTTACAAATAATTGGTGATTTATTACTTAATATTATAATTACAGCATTGATGTAAGACACCGTTCAAAGTTTACACCAATTTTCAGGTTGTACAGAGAGTACTACCTTTGTGGACCACCCTCCCCCCCAAAAGTACTTATTAACATTTTTCTTTCAAAACTGATGCACACTATTTAAACTTCATCATTTTTGCTTCTGAGTGGCACCCCCGAACAAAGATACTTCAGTATAGGGACACCGCCAACATAGGGGTAGATAACTCAGTTGGTGGTTTATTATTTTATACACACATTTTCACACCTTTTAAAGTCATACTTTTGTCTCTGCCCCCCGCCCCCCCCCCCCCCCCCCCCCAATCCTCATTTCCTTTGTATGACTGTGAAAATGTTGAAAACTTTGGACGGCCCCCGGTAAGATAAACACACTATTCTCAAAGATGTCAATGTCCTTTGAAAAACAAAAGTCCAGAGTGATGGAGAGTGGAGAGCAAAAAAAGCAAAAAACTAAACAAATTGCAATAAGTTTATAAGTTGCAAATACCAGCTTTGTACGTCTTGAAACTGGAAATCTAACATTATGCCGGAAATAAAATTGCTCATGTCTGCACCCTACACCCATTTAGAGAATCGGAAGGGGGGAGTGGAGTGCCTTCAGTGTTGCAAACCTTCAAAAAAACAGTTTCTTGTAGAAGATAAGTAATTTGGGTTTGAACAAAGAAAAATTAACCAGAGCGGGATTTGAACCAATGACCTCTGGATTAACATGCCAGATCTCAACTAACTGAGCTATCTAGCCCTGTTTTTTTCAGGGAGACCGTCAACATAGGCAACGGCGCACCCAGGATTATGTTTTTTGGGGGGGCTCAAACCAATGTATTGGGTGGGGTCCAGGGGCCGGCCTTACGGCCTCTGGTGGGGTCCAGGGGCGAAGCCCCGGTGGGGGTCCAGGGGGCTCTGAGCTTTTGGCGTTTTAGGCCTCTTTATGCACAAAATTAGAAAAAACATACTTTTTAAGCACTTCTGATCCATATAAATCTTTTAAGTTTATTAAAAAAATTTCCTACCTACTTTTCATCACTGGGCGGCAAATTCCATGAATAAGTGGGCGGCAAACCCAGATCCTACAGATAAACCTTTGTTTTGCGAAAGTGGTGTCACATAATAATAATTTATATCAGATTACTGTTAAAAAAATTAAATTATAAGTTTAACCAGGGCATAAATGTGATGTGTAATTTGGAAAGGGTAGGATTGCAGACCTTTTTAATCCCTGAACATAGCCGACTAAAATGAAAAATGTGGAAAAGAAGCAACGCGTGATGATATTCATTTTGGATCTCGTCGGTATCTGGTACCATGCATATTCATTAAAAACATCGCGGGTAAAAAAAACATTACTATCCGGCGTTTCTCAAATTCAAGTGTAGTACTATACAGGCAATCCATGAGGGGGAAAAACCATTGAATGCCGGAACGACGTGAGCCTGATATATTTTATCCTGGACAAATTAGCCCGTTGGTTTCAAATGCTTAATATGTTATTGTTGCAAGTTTAAACAATTTACAAGGGAGTTGTCATAAAATGGTGTTCAAAATCTTTCACCTCGCACCTCGCGTTATCGAATCTCCCGTATAAAAGAGTAATTTTGGCAGAAAACAAAATGGCGAATGGCAAAGGAAGAAAAGAAAATACTGCCACTGGAAATAAAAACCAAAAGCACACACATTTGCGACTTTTCTCCCTCGGCTCTTTTTCCTTCCCCTTTCCTCCCCTCCCCCATTTTTTTCTTTTTCTTTCTTTCCTTTCCTCTTCCTTCCCCGTTTTTTTTTTTTTTTTTTTTTAACCCTCTTGGGGGGGGGGGGCCTCAAGCCCCCCCCCCTTGGGTGCGCCGTTGAACATAGGGCTAGATAGCTCAGTTTGTGGAGCGCCAACATGTTAATCAAGAGGTTGTTGGTTCAAATCCCACTGTAGTAAATTTTCTTTGGTCAACCCCAAAATTAAAAAAATTCCTAAGAAGTAACTATGACTATTGAACTTTTGGGTTCAACCATGTGTAAATCTCTTATTAGAGGAGTTTTAAGCAAGCCAAACTAATCGCACCTGTCCAGTTCTGGAACTAACGCAGAGTCAGAGAAGCCACCGAAACAGTTATAAGCTACTTCTTATTTTCCACACCGTACAAAGCTTCAAACATCACTTAGTTTCTTTAATAGAATTTGCTTTTGTTATTAATGATTATATTTCTGTGATGGCCAAGTTGGCATATCCTGCCAGGACATTATTCCCAGTTGTCTTGCTCTGATCGTAATCTTTCAAGACTTCCAGAAGAAGTTGATCGCCTAATTCATCGTCGTCGATGTGTTCGTGATCGGCCGAGTCGTCATACATCTCCATGGTGACTTCTTGTTCTTCACTGAGAGGCTCGGACGCTACCCGCTGACTTGTGTAACCATTCCTACGTCAAACAAAAAAAGTTGATCATACTTCAAGTTATTGACATCGACCACTTGGTTTCCCCTTGTTCTAAAGCCCTCTAAAAGACTTTATCATTACAAAATAATAATAATAATAATATTTGTAAGATTTGGAAGATGAAAGAGAAAGTGGTTCCTATGGTGGTTGGAGCACTTGGCACCATTCCGAAAACACTGGGGAAACTTCTAAATCAGATAAACACAACTGTGAAGGCAGATATGTTCTAGAAGGAGGGATTTGGGGAACAGCGGGGATCCTGTGAAAGACGTGAAATCATAAGGCTACAGGACTGAGCTCAACTTAAGGAGCTACCGGCACAACAGAAAATGTGATATTTCTTTTTATGCTGTCATAAAATGAAATAATAATGATCATATTTTTATAAAAATAACTTTAGAGTCAAGAATAAATAACGGGTTGGATTGATGCTACAAATCAAAGAGTTTTTAGAGCAACTTTGAAAATGGGACAAACTCTTTTGGAAGAGAGGCGTTGCTTTGAAGAAAGTTGGAGGAACTCTTCTCAAACTTTCCTCTGACGGATAGTTGATCTTGATGTGGAGGATCCTACTGGAGATGGCCTTGCTGTTCTCGTTTGATGAGTTGTGTCAGTGGTGTCCAACACATCCCCACTCATTCAAGTCAATCCAGAAAGCTTTGACTTTCATAACGTATCCGGTACTACATATAATTTGTTTTTTACCCTACACCGACGTGTGTTAAGCACTGTTTACTCAGTACTTACCCGAGTTCTGTGAAAAAAAACCCACAGGCAAATCACTCGGGTGGGATTTGAAAAACAAGACCTTTGCATTGCTAGAGCAGATGTCTTACCACTAGCCCACCGAGCTAGCCCGATGGCTAGAAGCAGTTCGAAGTGTTCCCGTACCAGTCTGCTTATTATCTCAGTGTTTGTGACCAGAGCTGTCATCAAGTCTTTGTGTGCAAGTCTCAAATGTAGTCAAGACTCAAATCCCAAAGTGGTGCAACTAAAGGTACCACTCAAGTCCTAAGCATCAGAATCAAGTCTGGGTGTCATGGTAAGATTATCAGATTCAAGTTCTGATGGTTTAGTCATTGGGGTGTGGGTTCGAGTCCCGGTCATGACGCTTGTGTCCTTGAGCAAGACACTTTGCTATAATTGCTTCTCTTCACCCAGGGGTATAAATGGGTACCTGCAAGGGTAGAGGTTGATATTGTGTTTGAAAAAGCCTTCTGAGCGCCACGGCAGCTTGGGCTGTATACTCCTAAGGGAGCTGAGAAATATTAAAGGAATGTTATTGGCCCAATGACCAGGACACTAATGTAAAGCGCATTGAGACGTTATTGTAAAATGCGCTATATAAGAACTAGTTAATATTATTATTATAACTAAGTCAGAACCAACTTTATTTCTTACCCTATGGGTTGTTTCTTATTCTCCTGATCACCAAACTCCTCATACTCTGGAGCATCTTGGTTGCCAAGAGGTGTGACTGCGTATTCCGGATCGTAGCCTTCATTGATTGTTCTTGTGTAGACTGGATTTGAACTGTGAACAAAGGATATCATCAGCAAATGAGGGTTTCGTCTTACCCAACGCTAATAAGGTTCTATAGTCCCTTTATGGACAGGATTTGAACTGTAGATGAGGGATAATAATTTAACAGCTACTTGAGCAAAAACAAATTAACGGAAATTCTATTTAAATTTAAAATGTGTTTCTTTATCAAAAAATAAAGCCCCAACCTGAAGGTTTTGAAAACTAGCTTCACTTCTGCTGTTGATGGCGAACAACAAATGACAAAACTTTGAAATCAAATGTGGGAGGTTGCTTTGTAATATACCTCCATGTTGCAACAAAGCGACTATACAAAACGGAGCTCCATTTGACCCTATGGTCCAGATCCGACGATTTGATCTTGCATTCAATTATTTATTTGTGTATATGCTCTGTAGTGGGGTATGGCGAAAGTTTTTTTCACTTTTTTACCTTGCCCTGGATGAGCTCTGCTCAATATATACTGCCATAAAAAGTCAAAATAAAATAAAAACAAATTCAAAATAGATAGAAATCCCATTATTTTCTTACCCAGCTTCTGCATATTTATTGGTATTTGGCAAACTGTAGCCTCCTTTACCGCGGGCTTTCTTGTCTTCATACAGTCCTGCTGTAGCCGCACGTAGTTTGCGCTTGTAGCTGTGGAATAGTACGAATACAATTCTTATCTTCGAGCCAGACCTTCTTGTTTGGTTTGTCACAATTTTCCCTGTGAGAGGGCGCTATCATCCAGGAAAACAAACCCCAGCCCTCTCGCGGGGAAAATTGTGACAAATCAAAACAAGGGTCTTGTACGAAGACTACAAAATCCAAATCCATTTTACATGTGATTGACTTGGAATTTTGATTCAAATTAATTCATGGAGTGTACTTTTTAAATGCTGTTGCATGTGTGCTTGTATCTTTTTGACAGTACTTGTGGTGGTCTTTTATTTTGATTTCTATTCTGCTTATTTTTACCGGTGTATTTTTGCTTAAACTTTTCTTGTTTAATTTTCTTACTGGAATTGTTATTGTTATGGTCCTGGAGAGAGCCCAGTATAAATTCAATAAATTATTACAAATATTATTACGAATCACAAAATATGGTTAAATTCACTTTGGCCATTTCGTTGGACCATGGAAACTTTCCAATGAAACTTTCAAAAGACTAACGCGCGTATTCGCTCGTGTAGGATTGCTCCCATACTTAGGCACAATGATGCACTCGAGTAAAACGTTCTGGCTGTCCAATAGATTTTGAGCATGCACCCATGGGAACGTTCTTTTGTGTCAAGATTGTGCCAAATTTTTAAGATGCTTTCCAAAGCCAAGTGTTATTTTAAATAAAATAAAAAAACACAACCAAAGTTCCTTGTATAATGGTTTGTCCCTCTGTAACACAAACTTATGTATTTATAAAGGTCCAATATATAAAATAACCACGATTGTTATGATAAAGATGAAAAAGAATGAAAAAGTGTAGGCTTGACAGAAGTATGACAGATGAGTTTAAAAACTAAACAATGTGAGGTGTATCTGGCAGAAGGTGAATTCAACTGTATGTTTATTTCCAAACGTACTTCACTAAATAATGGAGAACAGGTGATAATAATAACGCATGCAGGCAAGGTCTGGGGTAAGCCAATGCTTGTAGCCGTTTGCCTTAAAAACACAATAAATACACAAAAACGGAACTACCAATCGGACGGACAAAAACAAGAACACAGAAAACAATGATAGGTCTAACACGAGACCCAATCCAGACAGATGAACAGACATTTACTAAAATTTTTTCCCCCAGCAAGATGATAGTAAAGACGAAGAGCTAAATAAAAGATTACACCAAAGAAAGTTGATGGAAAAAGCTATGTGTCACATGGTGAGAAATCATGAGCATTTTGAGTTTTTTTTAAAAGCTGACCTCAGATTGGAACAACAGCTTTAATAGAAGATAATGAATGAAGTCTAGAAACCGAGTGAAGGTCTAATGAACAAATCCATACAGTTATGTTCTCAGAATGAGTTGGAAACAAAGCAATGACAGTGATGCTACAAGATGATCTACAGCACTCCATGATTGATAGCTGCCTATGTACAATGGAAATGACTGGAGCAGCTGTGCTGATCCCAGCATCTCACCTTGACGTCACAATACAATTGGTAACCACCAGACCGACAGCAAGAACAACGAAGAAGCACAGGATACCGACCAAAAGCCACTGGACCCAGTCACTCGGTGGTAGCGGAGCTGAATCTGGACCCTTTATACGATACACAAGTTGCTTTAATGGTATCACGACAGTTTCTCAAGATGCTACCCCCGAACCTCCTCGTTTCATTCTCACTCAGGACATTGGTAGTCAGTTATCAGACTCTACAAGTCTTGCGCACATTTTTTTACTTAATATATATATATTTTAAATATTGTGGTCTCAGTCTCAGCCCTGGTTTCGGCCTGCGAAAGTCTTGGTCTCGTAAGGGCTGGTCTCATAAGGGCTGGTCTCATAAGGGCTGGTCAGGGTCCCGGGAGGACTGGTCTCAGTCTTGGTTTCAGACGGGGAAGTCTCGGTCTTGGTCTCAGTCTCGGACTTCCAGGTCTCGACTACAACACTGCTTAAATACCTAGCTAGTTCAGCCCTACTCATATGTCATGCGAATTGCAAAAGTGAGGCTTTTCCTTACCTCACAATTGGAAAAACAGCATGTACCTAACTGTTTAAGTCACACACTTTGCTTTTGCATTTACTAATGCAACCAGTATTAACCAGGCTTTACACAACTTGAAATAAGTTTAAACTAGCTAAGATTTTACCCCCCAAAAACTGGAGCTCAGGAAATCTTAACAGCAAGAACAGTGAAGATTTGTTTTTGCAACAACTTTGAGTTTGTTTTTGAAAAAAGTTTCCAAATTTCGTACCTTGCAACTTTTCCCAAAACTTCCTATATCTTGTCTGGTAAAACTTCACTTTACTTTCAGAACTTTAAATAACTTTCTTTCAAAGTGTATTTTTTGTAAAAGAAAACAAATCCCACAAAATCTTAGCAACAGCAACACCCTGGGAAACCTACTAAGCAATTGGAGTTGATCTACTTACCAATACTTCAAATACTTTATATTCTCCATACAGTTTATCAACATAGTCAATCGCTACATCAATTGAACTGAAGAAAGTAAAAGAAAAATGAACAAGTGAACATGATGAGTTTGTACAAATTTGTTCATTTCATTAATAGAAAAAAAATAAAAATAAAAATCTGATCTTCCAGAAGGCAAGCAAGATATTTGGTCTTTTGAAAAAAGTTTGAATATTTTGTACAAGTGACGACCTACATCTACACATGATGTAGGGTTTAGTAGACTTTTTAGGCTATTTAATAACATTTTTTCTGATTTTTCAAAGGGGCAAAAAATAATCGGCAATCAGACTAGAGTAGGAAGAATATCATGCCTGGCATGGTCTGCAAAACTCAGCTGCAAGACTGGTCAAACTTTCTAGACCTATCTCAAACACCTCCCCAATCTTCAAAAATATTTGGGCTGTGTTGGGGGTTAGCTTATCTCATGCCATACTTACTTGACAATAATGTTGGGATGGATAATTGTGTTATCTTCTTTGTTCACTCCATGAAGTTTCATGACGCTCCTAAAAAATATAAATAAAATTGCTTCTTTTAAAATGTTGTTTATATTCTTGGTAAAATTTTTAAGTAACTTAATGAATGACTCAATGCAGATCAGAACTATTTGTTACTTCTTATCATACTATACAATCCCCCTGAAGTAATTGTGATGTTAGTGGTATTGCTATAAACTAAAATGTATTTTGGGAAGGTAGTGCATTTTGTTCCACCAGCCAGGCTCCTAGTTGATGATACCCATGCCTATACACCCCTACGGACTGTGAAGGGGGTAACCCTGTTTCAGCCCCAGGAGTTACTGGCAACGTGCCCCTGGTGACAGTTGATTTGGGTCGATAGCCCAAACCAGTTAAGAGTAGCCTTCACCTTGAAGTGCCCATCCGGCTTTGTGATGTTAGGTGATATTTCATTGAACAAAATAAAAGACCAATAAGAGTGGGAAAATGTTTTAAAAATGATCAAACGTCACCAACCATTTTTTAGTATGAGGAAAGTCAAAGAAGCACACCCACCAAATCCCTTCTCCCCCCAAACAAATATAGAATAAAATAAAATTCCCAACAAATACAGATTCACCTGCCTTACCTTCCTTGTACTGGTTGATTGTCAACTGTAAAAACTTGTAGGTCGTCAACAACTATAACTGGTTCAACACTCTGAACGGCTCTTTTAGCTGAGGTGCCAAAATCTCCATAATCTGTGATAATTTCCACTAAAGTCCTGAATAGAAAACGTTTCAAAAGATCGGCATCAGGGTGATTGTTTGAAAAATCAACGGACGAGGGTTTTTAAAATCACGTAATAAAGCACAAGGGAAACTGATTGGGTAAAAGTTAATTAGTTATGGGTTGAACAAAGAAGAAGAGTGGGACTTGAATTTTTGGTAACAATAAACGACCACCATGGCCTCTCCCGTTTTTAATTTGTGCTTCTTTACTTTAGTCTCTTTTTCAATTTACAGTGTATTGCTAAAGCCACTCGGCTCTTCTGTTTGATGTATATTTGTAATTTTAACTTTTCAAATATTCTAATGCATTTTTTATTATTACTTTTTGTTGAAAAAAACTTTGTACATTGAAGTGTTTTGGGGCCTTTGGGCCACCTGTTTCAATTCTTCATGTGCTGATAATAACAAACCAAACCAGAATGGACGATCTAATAACAAACCAAACCAGAATGGACAATCCAGATCGTTTTTGAACACAGTTGCCTTTCAACGCAAACTCAAAGCATATATTGTTCAAAATCTCCTCTAATCCACAAAACTTCCTCTTAGTTTTCACCTTAGTGTGATTTCTCTAGTACACCTGTATACGCTGTGTTATTGTTAATGGAACCCTAACGCCTTGTCCTATGTGTTGTTAAGTTGCATCCCTCTGAAGTCACTTTAGTTCACTTTATAGAGTCTATTCTGTCTTGGTTAAATATCGTACCTACTCACACTGTACTTGTTTATGTTAGCCCATTTGTGTTTTTGTTTGTCTGGGCAAACCTACCACAAGCTTTGGCTTTTCTGGCTATGCCCCCATTTCCAATTATCCTCTTACTGTTCTTTGATATTGTTATGATGATCCTCTGTTGGAACGGAAATAAATGTCTTGAAATGAAAAATGAAATGAAAAATGAAATGAAAATGTTAGTTACTGTTATGGTGGCGTGTCGTGGCCGAGCGGATAAGAGCACCGAACTCGAGCTCTGGTGTTTCTGATCAGCAGAGTGTGGGTTCGAATCCCAGTCGTGACACTTGTGTCCTTAAGCAAGACACTTAACCACATGCTTCGTCCTTCGGATGGGACGTTAAGCCGTAGGTCCCGTGCGTTGTGTAATGCACGTAAAAGAACCCAGTGCACTTATCATAAAGAGAAGGGGTTCGACCCGGTGTTCCTGGTTTGATTGGCTGCATATTGCGCCACAACACCTTGTAAACCATTACATGGTGCTATGCAAAGGAATAGGTCTCATACTTCAACACGCAACTCCACATACCTTGTAGGAAAAATACTGAGCGCTTTGAGACACCCATTGGGAGTATAAAGCGCTATATAAGAACTGCGTATTATTATTATTATGGATATAGAAATTCAACAAGACTATAGTACATACGCTTTGAAGTCTTCCTCTATGTCCCTGACGTCATCTGTGGTCAATGCAAACGTAATAATGACTTGCTGATCCTCATTGAAGAGATAAATCTAAAACAAGGGGAAAAACTAAAATGATTTCTCTTACAAGTATTCATAAATTTGATTGTGATCTTCACGACCTCACTCCAAAAAGTACATCACGGACATGTTGCACTTTAAAAAGGCCATTCAAACTATTCTTGACGTTCTAACAACAGGGTACTTTGAAATTACCCTAAAGGTAAAAGACAAAGACCCACTAAGGACAAGTCATTTATTCAAGGTGCACCGACACTTTGGAATGGATTACCCTCTCATATTCGATCGATATAGTGTCTTTCTGTTTTTAAGATTATAAGCCTTAGACTTTTCTTTTTAAACAATCTTTTAGTTGATTTTGTTTTATGTGTGTGTAATATTGTTGCTTTTACTCGTTACTATTTTATACCATTGAGCCGACTTGTAACGTTATTGTAGATTATTGTAATGCGCTTTTGAACATTTTTATGGTGAAATGAACACAACAAATGTGGTATTATTACTATCAATATAATTTGTCTGCTCAGAACTATAAGATCAATAATTGCAATTTCATATTTGTGATGATCAAAAGGTCATTAAATGAAAAATGCTTATAAATTTGAAAACATTCCGGTTGTTGTAGTCTTAAATAAGACAAAGAGGATGTGTCATCTCAGAGACATATTTGGTAGATTTTTATGATCCAAAGTTGCTTGCATTATAACTTTACACACTTTTCCCAATACCTTAGAGCACAAACAAGAACCCGGTAGAGTTTTGTAGACACTTTTTGTCAGTAAACTCTCAGGCAGTGGCTCAATAAAGTACCTGTTTAGAGATCGTGATGAAAGCTGCTCCATCCCAACACCGGTGAGTACCGACCTGAGTTCATCATAGAGCAAGCTCGGTTGGCTGACTAGAGTCGACTAGACTTAACCATAGTCGATCTAGTTGTCACTTGAACGCTGCATGGTTGAACCAGCTAGACTAACTGGACCAACCTAGCTCCGGAGCACTGTTTCTCTAGTCAACTAACGAAGTTGCGTCATTTTGTCAAAATGGCGTTTTTATTGGAATAAATTTTTTCTCTCTTTGATACGTCGTCGCCCTGTTGGTCGCCATATTTGCTGAATCAATTGACTAAACGGGTTCGAGTGAAACACAGACCAGGCATGCGTGATTTAAACGGCAAATTTACTAAAGGTCATCTCCCGAACTTGCTCATAGGCAAACTCTTGTCCACTCCCAATGGGTCGTTCACATAAGTATTATCTGTTTTCTTACCGATACTGTGGCAGTGTCTTTGAATTGAGAGTTGAGACTGTCATATGCCTCAATCTCCAGGGTGAAGTACCCAGTGTCTCGACTCTCGAAGTTCCTCAGAGTTCGGATAGAGCCAGTCAAGTTATCAACTTTGAAGGTGGGAATAATATTCGGATAGTCTGTTCCATCTAGATAATGAAAAGAGAAAGAAGATTCATAAAGAAAGAGTTGAGCCAAGACAATGCTTTACTTTGCGTATACTTTCAGGGCTCGAAGGACAGTGTTTAAAGTCCGGAGATCTTGCATTTTTTAGTAACAAAACCTCACCTCATCTTTAATTTTAAAAAATTGACTTAGAGTCTGATAAACATATTTCTATTCAATAGATGTGAACTTTGCATCAGGGATAATGTGTGTTAAGCACTGTATACTCAGTACTTTCCCCGAGTTTTCGTCACGAACACATGGAAGGGTGGAAGGGAAGCACTGAAAAACAACGCTGATTGGCTGACCAAAAGTGACTGCTCTGCGCATATTCGTGTTAAAAACTTTCAAGAGCCTGTAGGACGCTTGTAGGGTGCTTAGCACGCCCGTGTCAAAATGCAAGTGATTTGACGCAATCCACTTAAAATAATCATATTTTTAAAACGGTCACCATAAACGGAATACAGTTAGACACAAGATCAAAGAAGAAACTAGAGGGGACCAGTTGCTCTTCGATTTGTTGCTGGAGGATTGAAACGGGAACTCGTATTCATTTTTAGTGGGGTGGTTTTTCAAACTCCTTTTGGGGGTCTCTTTGAGAGGCACTACATTACAGTTCTTCAGTCCTCACTGTCGGAAAACCGAGTGCTTTGATAAAAGTGCTGTTTGTCATGATAAATATTGATTACCTGGGTCTGTTTTTTTCTCTGATGTCTTGTAGTAAGTTACGATGGCGTTATCTCCCATGTCTGCATCTATCGCTTTGACCACGATGACTTCACTGTCAAACCCAGTGTTATACTTTGCTCCTGTCATATCCAAAAAAAAGAAAGTTTATGGATGTGTTTTTAGCCAATTACTAAGGTGTTAGTCTCGGCCTGCCAGAGAGCTTAGTGATATAATAATAATAATAATAATAATAATAACTAGTTCTTATAAAGCGCATTTTACAATAACGTATCAATGTGCTTTACATTAGTGCCCTGGTCACTTCGGCCAATAACATTCCTTTAATCTTTCTCAGCTCCCTGGGGAGAATACAGCTCTGGGCTGCCATGGCGCTCCAAAGGCTTTTTCAAACACAATATCAACCTCTACCCTCGCAGGTACCCATTTATACCCCTGGGTGAAGAGAAGCATTTATAGCAAAGTGTCTTGCTCAAGGACACTGATCATCATGACCGGGACTCGAACCCACACCCCGATGACTAAACCACCAGAACTTGTATCCGATGATCTAAACCACTCGGCCATTACACTCCAGTTTATGGATGTGTTTTGAGCCAATTACCAAGTTGTTTAGTCTCGGCCTGCCAGAGAGCTTTGTAGCTAATCACTAGACTGCAAGATCTGTGACTGAGCTTTGCAGGTAGGATCATAGATTTTTCTTAAGTTTTGAGTTTTACCTTGTCAGTGAAAGTGTTTTATATTTCTTTTTTTATGTTTTATATTTCCATTTATTTATTTCAGTCTGTACATTTACTAACTAGACATCCTGCTACCTATCCTATTCTATATTGAATTATCCGTTCACTCTAATGTATGTCTTATGATAGTTGCATATTTTGGCCGAATCAATAATAATAATAATAATAATAATCCGTGTATACAGCTGGTCTGGTGTTTATTGTCTCTAGGGTATCTTTGTAGAACAACTTTTTAAGTTGCAAAACGCATCAAGGATCTGTGATTCATGCACTAGATGTATGCTGTTTTACTATTATTCTTATTCTTAAAGGCAGTGTTCTCCACACACGTATTTTGGGAGGGCGGGCCGCCCTCCCAAAGTTTAAGGCCGCCCTGCCAAAGAATTGGCCGCCCTGCTAAAATAATTGGCCGCCCTGCCAAAAAAATGACAAACAGACTATTTTTAGCCTGCATTTAATACGATCAAACGAGTAGCCGACGAGCCAATCCCGACTTCTAAGCGGCAGCATTGGAATTGCGATCGTTCATTTTAGTAGTATACAAACGTTAAAACACGATGCACACACAATCACATGGTTCTGACTGCTGAGTATCCACCGCTGCACGTGCATCGGCCCAACAACGTTCGGTCGGTAGTCCATGCATAGCGCATACACAACACACACGGTCCAAAGTCCAAGCTAACCAACATTCCGCACGCTGTGATTGGCCGTTGATTACCATATTCATAAGAGAGCTTTCTAGACTCCAACGCAGTACACGTTCACGAGCCGATAAAGAATTGCAACACACTGTGCCGCACGCCTGCAGATTGGTACAATGTACAGCCTTGAAGGATATTCTAAAACATTGACAACTTTTGCCGATAGAGGGCGTTGCGGGGCAAAGTTCATTGAATTTGTTCTCAATGTGCGTACCGTGCGTTGTTTACCGATCGTTGAATCTCGACGATTTTATTGAAAACTAAGTTCTAAACAACGGAACCTCTAATCACAAATCCATGAAAATGGTTGTTGATGAAAAAGGTATTATTGAGGGCAGAAATTAGGGGATAAGATTGTCCAAAAAATGTTTTTTTGTAATTTTTAATTTTTTTTTTCCGTTTCGAAAATTGCACGTGTGTGGGCTATCCGATCACCACCAACGCATAGAAATCATGCTTTCTAAAATCCAACACTGAGCGGCATATCCCTCTGATGTTTTTGGCGCGGCGCACAAAGCAAAATGTATAACAAATTGTAGGTTTTGAATTAGTTTTACAACAAGGTTGTTTCAACAGAATGAAATGGATGTCAATCATTCTCCTTATTATAGTGTCGGGGCCCGGGGGTTAATAAGATTATTTTTAAGAAAAGGATTATCTCGGGTGTTTTTTCCTTTCACGTGCGATGACGTCATAAACCAACGGGCGCCATTTTGATTACGTCATGCCGCCCTCCCAAAGAAAAAGTCTGTGGAGAACACTGTAAAGGTATTACAAAAGATTGAAAAGCACAAAAAGCACTGAAAGCTTACTGGTTATGAAGTTCATACTAGAACCACTTTTTGTGTTTGAAACATTTTCCCCTGAAATTAAGTTATAGGTTCTGATCGAAAACCTAAAAAATGCAAGAGCCGATTTTGGTTTTTACAATCAAAACTAAGGACAATGTGTTTACATGCTGAAAATTATGCATGGTTTTTTTTTTTTTTCACTATTTTCTCCTGACTCACACAACGGATTAAAGGGTGTGTACAACATTGGTAATTGCCAAAGACCTGTATCCAAACTTGATGTGACCCAACATGTACATGAAATAACAAACCTGTGAAAGTTTAAGCTCAATCGGTCTTCGGAGTCATGAGAAAACAGTGAAAAACACCCTTATGTGTTTTAACTTCTTTTCAAAAGTCTGAATTTATCCCGTAGGATAAATACTGTTATTTTACTCATTTCCTCAAAACTATGGCATTTCAAGCAAAACTATTTTAAGGGAAGTTTTCCACCATGACCATCTTTGTACCTTGTAAGTTATGTGCAAATCTGTGAACATTTATATTTTAATTCTTACCAATGTTGTACACACCCTTAATTAAGCCCATATTTTCACAGGTTTGTTATTCCATGAACGTGTTTGTGACTATTTTGTCCACTCTATCAATCCTGTATTATACCTTTAATTACTTTGTATTTGTCACACCGTTCCTAGACATGACTACAGCTCATGTCTATTGAGTTAGTTCACACACCCAAAGAGCTTAATCATCTGACTGAATAATATCCCGCTATCGTTATACCATTACTATTAATATACCTTTAACTACAATGACAATATCAAGATCTGTTTATTTTGACAAATCTATAGTAACTGGTGGGGTTTTTCTTACCTCCGGTGTAAGATTTTGAAGTAAATATTGGTCTGTTATCATTCATATCCAAGACTTTCACAGTGACTTTTAACAAAGTGTTGTCCTCCGGATTGTACGGAATGACAGTCGAATCATCGTAATCAGAGTCACTCGTTACTTTGATGACGATGTTGTCATAAGTATCGTTCTTTTCACGGTCCAGTGATTTCTTCAAGGAGAGCTGTCTGGATTCCTTATCCAGAGTGAAGCAGCCCTCAGTGTTCCCGCCTGTAGATACATAAGACACAACACATGTATGGGATTTGAGGCACTGCATGGTGAGGTATCAATATATATTTGGTTTGCGGTAACACCATGTGTATATCTACTTGCTAGGTAGATTTTGTTCTTTGAGAACTTGTCTTGCTTTTTATTCTACTGCCGCGGAGTAGATTATTTGGAATTCGGGAGACTTCTCAGTTCTGAAAAGAACTATCCTGCTTATTAACTACTACCTGGGCGGGAGGTAAGAAATTGGCCGGGACTACTACTTTCGCTTGTGGATCGAGGGGACTTCTTGTTATTAACTACACTGCCATGGAGTGAGTTCTTAATAGGTGCTCAACGTTTCGACTAGCTTTCTCTAGTCATTGCAGAACTGAGAAGTCTCGCGAATTCCGAATAATCTACTCCGCGGCAGTAGAATAAATAGCAAGACAAAAGTTCTCAAAGAACAAAATCTACCTAGCAAGTAGATATACACATGGTGTTACTGCAAACCAAATATACACAACACATGGTTAAAGAAACCGTTAAATTAAAAACCCATTCAAACTACTCTTCATCTACTGATTTAGGTCATATAATTTGTTTTCACCCATACACCGATTAAGCACTGTATACTCAGCACTTTCCCGAGTTCTGTGAAAAACCAACATGGGATTTGAACACCCTCTAGCCACTGGCCAGCTTGGTGATCTTGTGGCAAGATATCTACCCTAGCAATGCAAAGGTTGTGGGTTCGAATCCCACCCGAGTGATTGGCCTGTTGATTTTGTTTTTACAGAACTTGGAAGCACTGAATATACTGGTCATCCTATATGCTTCAATGCATGTTCATGTGAAGATTAAGCTATAGCCACATCCACTAATGCAGACCAGCCTTTAATCAATTCAGACCAATGGAAATCACATTGTGACTTGTCCAAGTTGATGATTTTGTTTCCTTCAAATGTAAACGCAATGAATGAAAGTGGGAAAATACAGGTCTCAAAAATATTGTAATAATAGACCTTTCCTTTGTAAACAAAGTGCGGCGGTTGGCATAGACCGCCGAATGTTAGCAAAACATTCAATTGTGTTAAAAAGAGTTGTGACCAAGTTCAACATTTTCTGTAAAGATTCATGAACTGTAATACCTTCCATGATTGGTTGATTTGTTTCCAACAAACTCAACAATATTTTTCAACAATTTGTTTTCATTGCTACAAACTATGGCTATCTGTTTTTGATTTGCAGTTATGGCTTTCCATAGTTTTCCAACCTCGGTTGGCAAAAACTTGGGCTGTGACATTACAATAGAAATCTCTATAAGGGCATGCACAATCTATAAACAGACTTGATTGTGTTTTATAAAAATTTAAATTTACTTACTGACAATGAAGTAGAAGATAAATCGGTTTGAGGGCTCGTCGGCATCCGTAGCCTCGCTAACTAGACCTATATCGGCGGTCGCATTGTTCTCATAGACACTGAATTCAAGACTCTGTTGATCTGATTCATTTTCCTATCAAACCAAATCAAATCAAGTCAAATCCAATCAAGTCAAATCAAATCAAGTCAAATCAAGTCATTTCAAATCAAGGCAACTCAAGCTAAGTCAAATCAAATCAAATCAAGTCAAGTCATTTCAAATCAAGCCAAATCAAGCCAAATCAAATCAAGGCAAAGAAAGTAAAAAACAAATCAAAATCAAAATCAAACAATATTAAATGAAATTACAAAAAATCAAACCAAAACAAAAGAGTGGAATATTGCATTCTGTGCTCACACTTAAGCCCTAAACTTCAAGCATTTAGAGACTTTTTTGAAATCTTGTTTTTACTCACCCAGAATATTGGCTCATTATCATCCGTATCGTTAACCTTGATGACGAAGGCTACTGTAGTTGCAAACTTAGATTCACCTCTATTTGATGCTTCTACAACCAACTAAAAATAAAAAATTAACAAATTGTATAAATGTTGACTTTCACAAATGACAACAAAAGCAACAGGTTTTAAGTCACTTTAATGTGATATTTTTTTTATTTTTTTATTTTATTTATTTTATTTTATGAGATATCGCCTAACTCACAAGGCCATGGACGGCCACTCAAGGTGAGGGCTACACATAACTGATTTGGGCTATCGACCCAAATCAATTGACACCAGGGGCACGTTGCCTCCTACTCCTGGGGCTGAAACAGGGTTACCCCCTTCACAGTCCTTAAGGATGTAGGCATGGGTATCATCCACTAGGAGCCTGTCTGGTAGAGCAGAATGCACTACCTTCCCAACTTTTTCGAAGCAATTATGGTTAAGTGCCTTGCTCAAGGGCACAAGTGTCATGATCGGGTATCGAACCCACACTCTGCTGCTGAAAACACCAGAGCTTAGGTCCGGTGACCTAGACCGCTCGGCCACGACACGCCACAAATTATTGCCAACTTTAATAACAAAAGAAAGAAGTCTTTACTTCTTCAACACAAAACAATGGATTATTAAATGTCAGCTGAACTAGGTCATTTCAAGAGAGGAAATCTCTTGGCTTGAATTCAGCAAGTTTTTTTTTTAATGACATATGGATAAAGGATAGTCTTGGTTTTTATTACACATTGTGGCTCCAATTTGGGGGGAAAATCTACAAGACTACAGGGCTTGTAGCGCAAAATCTTTACTGGACCAGAATCTAAAACAGAAACACTTTCTACACAGTTTAACATATAAACTGTTTTTATGTCGAAAAAGCACTAAGAGAAGCTTGATCTCATTTGTTTTAAGGGTATGTATACAGCAATCCTTCACCGATCTTGAACTCTTGGTGGCAGCAGATATGCCTCCATTACTGCGCTGCCTAGCGACTGGTATAAGGTTTGGGGCTACACGGCGATCATTTGATCAGTCGCGGGTTATTGGACTTTCACTTTGCAAATCGCTTAAACCCGTCGCTAGGCAGCGCAGTACCACCCAGGTACCACCGCAATAATGGCGGTATCTGCTGCCACCAAGAGTTCAAGATCGGTGAAGGATTGCTGTATACTTCAATACTCAACAGAATTAAAAGATTTTTGTCAGACTCAAAATGTTTCAAAGCCCACTGGACTTGTCCGGTTGTGAGTTTGCCGGCCAAAGTTTACTGGCTAAAATCACTGCCCTCTGTCCTACGGTCCAGTGTTAATTTCGAGCCCCCTAGTACATTGTAAGAGTAAAAACAAAATCCTATCTTGGAACTGTTTGAATTTAATCATTATTCTCACATTGTATTCTTCTTTTATCTCACGGTCAGTCTTATAATCATCTATGAAGAAAACCGTGCAAACAGCGTCCCCGTCAGAATTAGCCTCATGTTGTTCCAGTTCGAAGAACTGTCCATCCTCTGTCTGTACGAATTTAAAGTCAATTTCACCATTGATGCCCTTGTCAGAGTCGAGTGCTGTTATATTTAAAACAAATCCAGTGGCATTCTGAAATGAAGAGTAAGAACATGGATTAATGTAGGGAACCCAAGTGCGCCCTCAGTGTTCAAGTGTCTGATCCAACTTTGTGATTAGCATATTTACAATACAAAGTTAAGTTTGGGGTTGCAACCTTTGGGCTCACTCTCTTATTTTACGTGGGTATTTTACTGTATTTTGTAGGAAACATGGCCAGAGCCACATTCCAAGTACTGTTTATCTGGGAGGGATAACATCCTAGAGCTCTCTGTGAGTATTGTTCTGTATTTAAATTATCTGTTTTATTAGAGTAACATTGTCATTTTTATAGTTGATCTGGGTATTGTAAACTTGTGTGTGACCAGCCTCCGTCGTGTTCACCTTTCGCCCTTAATATAAGTGACTGTGTTAATGTTAGTTTGTATTGTGTGCTATTGATTGGAGGATTAAAATCAGATGAAGTGCGGGAGATCACTTTATGTTTTAAACATCATCGTATGGGTTTTGCTTTTGTTGTATTTTGGTGAATGCTCATCCTTTTTAATTAGAGGGCCTGCTTCCCCTGTCTCTACATTATAACAAGAAAGGTGTGTTGACAAACATAAATGCCCCGCTGATGAGATTAATTTCATTCTTGAGTTATCACTCAGACAACACTTTTGATTAAAGTCATAATGACCTTGACGTTTGTTGCGCGCGCGGGGTCCAAAAAACCAATAGGCTTCTGGGGGATCCCAATACCAATCACCAAGTTTGGAGTTGAAACGCTACGTCCTTCTCAAAGAAAACCTTTGTGGTGGTCAATTTTTCCATAGTAAAAAAATTCCCCAAGGGCCAGTGCCACATCCTCAGGGATCCTGCAGTGTTCAACATATTGTCCCTTTTCTTGAGAACTTCCTTATGGCGTCTCTTTTAGATTGCCCTACGGGGTCTATTGTTCTGTTATTGTCAGGACTCCACAAGGTCCAGTACTTAATAATGTCAGAAACAGTAAGCTCCCTTCCGTGGCTTCGTTAATCACAGGGTAAAGGATACTTTTTTTCATTCTTCTATTAATGTGAAGTTATGAACATAACTCAAAATGAAATGTTACTCGAAAGACAGTTATATGTCCAAAAGCAAACACATTCCACTTACCTCTGCAACGTAGATGATACTCGAGCCCTTCGGGTAAGTTATTTCTGGAACGTCATCATTGACATCGGTGACTGTAATCAGAACCATTGCAGTGGCATTGTTTGAAGGAGACCCTTCATCCCTCACAATAACGAAGAGAGAGTAATCGTCCACCCTGTTTGCTAAGCTTGATTTGACCATAATAATTCCTGTATTGTCACTAGTGGTGATGTTAAATAGCTCTTTGGCTACGGAATTAAGAAAAGAAAAGAAGTCAATTTCCCAAGGCTCTCCACTTACAAACTCTTGTGCAAGTCTAAAGAACCGCAGGACAAGTCTTGCTCGAATCTTAAGTCCCTGCCAAGTCTGAATCTATCAGGTAAAGTCTCAATTAAGGCTCAAGTCCCCTGATGCAAGTTTCAAGTCTTGGTCTTTATCCATGTCGGATGTCAAGTTTTTCCGCAAATTCTTTATGGACAGACTTACGGCCGACAATTGTTTAACGCCCGGAACAACTACGCATTTTCCTGACGTTTATATCCACCGCACTTTCCAGTGTGAAGCATACAAAGAGGGACAAAAGGTACTGGAAAACATGCCTTGTAAAATCCCTTTTAGGACCCCCGGGTTCCAGACCTTTGTCCTAAAATAAACAGACTGCCACTATTGTTCATTAATTATTAGGCTCAATGGGATGTAAATCTGAGCATTCCGACATTCCAGCTTTCCATGGTAGATTTTCAGCAGTGGCTCACGAATGAGGTTTTAAATTTTCTCGCACAATAATATCAAATTCAGAAGCTAATTATCAGCATTTTTGTTTTCTTTCCTTTGTCAACACAGGGTTTCATTGTGGCAATGACATTTTCAAAGGAAAATGATAACTCAAGAAGCTCCAAAAAGTTCTGAAAAATAAAACCATGGGTGGGCAAGGAATTTGTTTTAAAAACACCGGAGTGAAATGGTTAAGGGTTATATAGTGAGTATTTTGTTCTTATGAAGGACAATTCTCAAGTAAAGTTTTCAGTGCAGTCATTCTTTAAACTGTGAACCCTAACCTCAGAAGATAATCTTACCCTTATCATCGGTTCCATCTTCATAAATGGAATATTCCAATTGTGAGTTAGGGGTGCCGGGTTGATCAGCGTCTATTGCAGTCAATGTCAACACTACATCACCCACAGGTACAGTTTCCTGAATGGACTTGGGCTCAATTTTGTTGAACACTGGTGCATTGTCGTTAACATCGAGGACAATGATCTCCACCTGTTCATAGAACAAAATGATGGAATAAAAACTGCCGCTTACCTTTGTCACCTCCTCTCACAAAGTTTCACTCAGTTTTTGTTAATGAGAGATCGCCAAACATCCCAAGGCCACAGACGGCCACTTCAAGGCTATCGACCCAAATCAACTGTCACCAGGGGCACATGCCACCTACTCCTGGGACTGAAATAGGGTTTACCCCTTCACAGTCTGTAAGGATGTAGGCGTTGAACATTAAGCCGAAGGTCACCTAAACTAGGATTGGTATGTGTATATAGCTCTTTTCACACGAGAATCGGAAACTTATGTCCATCGTTTTGGGCGCCAGTTGTCTGTCCCAAAGGTTGCGTGCAATATCATGACAAACATTCACACGATGACACTTCGCGTTCCCAACGTCCCTCGTTTTCGTGAGATCGCTACGTATTGGGTCAAAGGTCATCATTGGTTATTTATTAGTTCGCTGGTGCTCTGTCGGTGTCTCGTTTAACGTTACGTAATTGCGTTTAGGGTACCATCGATCGCATTCTCGGCGTGACGTTTCTCCTTTTTCGCGCGAATTCTCAGTTTCCTGACAACTCCGAAGATGAATGTAGCGGAAAGTATTTTGTCAGAGATGGCAAGTGGAAGTGCCAAATCCAAAAACAAAGGTAACTTAACATAATTTGCAACACGAACATTTCTTCCACCGACGCCATTTTAACGGAGGAAGGAATGTGCGATCGCTTGGGACCTTGGCATCATAACGTGCGTCGTTTCACACGACTGATCTTGGCAATTCTAAACAGGGATGCGATTTTTGGAGGAGGTCTTGATCCCGGTTGTTTATAACGCGGGTCCCAGGTAATTTCATCACACGGATTCCTTTCACACGATGCAAATTTGCGATTTTATTACACCGATGCGATTTTGTTGCAAACGACCATCATTTAGAGCGCTCGTGTGAAACGGGCTTATGAAACAAAACCCAGAACACTTATCATGGAAGAATAGGGGCTTACCCCGGTTTTTCTGGCTCATAGCAATTGCACCCTTTTTCACAGGTTTCCTCAGGCTTGCGAGCTACAGTGATTAAGTTCACTTATGAGGCATCATTGGTTTCATTACCAGAAAAATATAATAAAGAAAAAAGTCAGGAAAACTGCAAAAATTGAAGACCACGAAAAAACCAGTTGATGCTTCTTGGCCTACTCACCTCTTCGTTCTGACTCCTCCCACCATCATCTTTAGCGTTTATCGTCAACATGTGGTTCTCTTCCGTCTCACGATCAAGCTCAGCGCCTTCTTTAATCATGATAACTCCCTAAGTGAAATCAAAGAAACAAGAGAAGATGTTCAAAACAGTCAAAAGCAACACTGTGAAAGGATAAAAAACACAAATCTATCGATCCAGGCATATCAACCCTCTCGCAGACTAAGATCATCAGACTCTTTGCTACTTCAGGTTCCCCAATCCCGGCACTCTTGGGGTGACCACAGCTATTCCCACGCAGGCCCATCTCTCTGGAACAATCTTCCTCTTCTTCTTCCCCAAGCTTCCTCCGCCAGTTCTTTCAAACAATTACTCAAAACATATCTGTTTACTTTGTAATTCTGTTTCATTGAACTGAAAGTAGCTCCTTACCCTGTATGTTTAACTTACAGTCAGCCTAAGTTAATCAATATGTTAATGTTGTATAGATATATTGTACTTTCTTTTGTATTCGTATTTGTATTTGCTTGTACAGCGCCTTGAGCGTCATGCCTGACGGACCTGGGCGCTCTATAAGAAGCCACCATTCTTATTATTATTAAAAATGGGCCCTTAGAAAACAAGTTCCAAAGTGCTGTACCCTATATCATCTGTAAGATGAAACAATTTCAACTCCTGAGGAGTATTCAGCACCAATAACCAAATGTAGTCCATTCACACCATGAAACCTCTACCCTAACAGGTTCATATTTACTCCTAGGTGATGAGAAGCAATTATGGTTTAAGTGCCTTGCTCAAGAACACAAGTGTCATGACCGAGGTTCAAAACCCAAACTCCATTGACTCAGCCCCCATAGCTTGACTCCAATCCGCCCCATTTTGTAAAAATTGTGTATATTACTATATAAAAAAAACACTACAATTAGAAAAGTGGGTTTTAAATTTGAATAACTGTCCATTTATTATGGATAATGGGATCGTGAATTTACTTTGTTTTTTCCCCCCACTTATCCCTGACGGGAAACTTATCTAAACAAACAAACTAAACAAACAAACACCCCAACAACCCAACAAACAAACAAACAACCAAACAACCCAACAAACAAACAAACACCACGGGGTTAATACAAACAAACAAACAAACAAACAAATAAAACAAACAAAACCTTACTGTCGTTTCGTTAATGGTGAATATGTCAGCGTTTCCTGAAGCAATGGCATAAGTCACATGACCAAACCTATCTCCAGCGTCTTGATCCGTTGCAGACACTCCCAGGATCTCCACTCCCGCCTTGAAGTTCTCCAGAAGAGAAGTGTTGTAGTTACTCCGCTCAAACTCTGGAGCGAACTCATTCACGTCTCCGATGCTAATCGTAATGTTTTTAGTTGTAGATTGTGCAAGGCTTCCTTTGTCTGTTGCTACTACAAGGGCGTGGTACGTGGCCATTTCCTCTCGGTCAAATGTACCATTGACTTGGAGTATACCTGGAAATCAACAAATGATCCAGATCATTTTGTCTTTTTTCACAACTGATGAAATGAAAAGTACTAGGTGCAAATGTTTTTACAAAAATTTGAACTTCTCATTTACAACAAAACATACTTAAAGGCACTGAACACATTTGGTAATTGTCAAAGACCAGTATTCTCACTTGGTGTATCCCAACATATGCATAAAATAACAAGCCTGTGAAAATTTGGGCTCAATTGGTTATTGAAGTTGCAAGAAAATGATGAAAGAAAAAACACCCTTAGTGTGCTTTCAGATAGGAATAAAAGGCTTCTGGCCAGAAGTCTTTTATTATTTTAGTGAGAAGTTACCCCTTTCTCAAAAACTACGTTACTTCAGAGGGAGTCGTTTCTCACAATGTTTTATACTATCAACAGCTCTCCGTTGCTCGTTACCAAGTAAGTTTTTATGCTACTATATATTTTGAGTAATTACCAAACGTGTACAGTGCCTTTAAAGAGCAAGGAAATGTCAAATTCAATTTGTGGTTTTACAATTAGAGGTAAGAGACTTGTATTTTCCCCCCCACTCACATGAGTACTTTAGATATTGGACAATGAGTACATCACAAATTGACATTTCCCTTGCTCTTGAAAAAAAAAACTCTTAGTAGTAAACTTGTGGATACAATCATGTACAAAACTCCTTTGGGGTTTTGGCGGATTTAAGTTACCCCCAAACTCACCTCATGACGTCATACAATTCATAATCTCATAAAATCTCATCAGCCATTTACAAACAATTTTGCATGTTACATGTATTGTGCATTGTCAGTAGCATTGGCAAACAATTTTGTAGTTTTTTCGTTTTGAAACAGCATCATCTGTTTGTTCAAAAAAAAAAAAAAAAAAAAAATCCATGCAATTTTAAAGGCATGGGTATACTTTTGGTAATTACTTCACAAGTTAATGACCATAACAATTTACTTGGTAAAGAGCACTGGACAGCTGTTGTTATAAAACATTGCTAGAAACAACTCCCTTTGAAGTAATGTAGTTTCAGAGAAAGAGGTAAATTCCACCCCAAAACTTTGAATCTGAGAAAGGCTTCAGGCCTGAAGCCTTTCTCAGGCATCTGAAAGCACACAAAGCCTTTCTCAGGCATCTGAAAGCACACAATTCTACGCAACAAGGGTGTTTTTTCGTTCAGTATTTTCTTGCAACCTCGATGACCAATTAAGCCTAAATGTTCACAGGTTTGTCATTTTACGCATACGTTGGGATACAAGTGAGGATGAACAGCCTCCTTACTCACAGCCTAGATTGTTTAATTTTTTGCAGTAGCATTTTCATTGGTCGTCGTGTTTACTTTTTGTTTGCATTGTACTACTATAAATTTGTCCACATGATTTTGTATTTTCTTTTTGTGAGTACAGAAATAAATGTTTGATTGAATTGAATTGAAGTGAGGATACTGGTCTTTGACCCTTTACAGACCATTCATTTCCGTATAATCACCACAAAACGCCCAGACATTGCTAATATTGTTAGTTTCTTTATTGAAATTTTATCAGTACAAATCTCAACATAAATAAAATAAAAGGGAAAATTTAGTTTCTTGTTTTAGAAATTGGGATACTATGTCAACATACTACATCGGAAAATTTCATAAGTTGCCATGACCTTTACTTTGACCTCTTTATGTGAATAGAAGTAGGTTATAAACTTTGCGGCCGCTATGGGCGTTTTGGTACAAGCCGCTTGCGGCCGCTATGGTCTCTAAAGGGTAAACAACAACAGCGACATGATTATCTCCATTTGTAAAAAAAAATTGTTCTTGCTGAAATTTGGAAATGAAATAAGCAGACTTACCAGTCTCTGGATCAATTCTCATTAAGTTTTTGTCCTCTACAAGTGTATAAATGATCTCTCCATTTGAACCTTCATCTACGTCTGTTGCGCTGATTACAGCCGATATGACGGTGTCTACATCGTCATTTTCGGTTACGTCAAAATCGTAGTCGCCATTTGGGAATACTGGAGCATTGTCGTTTAAGTCCAAAATGGTTACACTCAATCTAGCTGCAATAGAAGTTTAACGTGAAAGGTGAAAGGTTAAAGGCACTGGACACTTTTGGTAATTACTCAAAATAATTGTTAGCATAAAAACTTACTTGGTAACGAGCAATGGAGAGCTGTTGATAGTATAAAACATTGTGAGAAACGGCTCCCTCTGAAGTAACGTAGTTTTTGAGAAAGAGGTAATTTCTCACTCAAATAATAAAAGACTTCTTGCTGAAGCCTTTTATTATGCATCTGAAAGCACACAAAGTAATGCAACAAGGGTGTTTTTTCTTTCATTATTCTCTTGCAAATTCGATGACCAATTGAGCCCAAATTTTCACAGGCTTGTTATTTTATGCATATGTTGGGATACACCAAGTGAGAATACTGGTCTTCGACAATTACCAAACGTGTCCAGTGCCTTTAAATGATGGTGTGGTTGCATTATGAAAGTATAAATAACAAATAAACAAGTTTCACATACAAAAATAATAAAAAATAATAGATCAATAAAAAACTGACAAACAACTACGATGTCCAGCAGTCTCTTCCAACATTAATTTTTAATTTATTTGGGTTTTGTTTTCCAAAAAAGGAGAGAAAAACATTGATGTTTTTTTACATTCACAAAAATCTCCCATGTCTTAAGGGATTGTAAGTCAGTAAAATTGAAATATTGCCGTGGGTATTAAGGAAATAACAATGGAAAATAAGTCATAAACGAACACCGGACATCAACCCTCAGAAATCTGAGAGACTATTTCTTAGATTAAAATGTTTTTGGGTGAACATTTTAAAGGGAAGGTATTCGTTTGGTAATCTATCTTAAAATCAATGGCTATAAAAACCAACTTGGTTAGAAGCCTACAGCAGCTTTCGATAGTATAAAACTGTTGTTTTTTTGTTTTTTTTAACACAACTATTAGCGTATAAAAACATAGTATTACGCGCGGTATAAATATATATTATATATTTTCTGAAGGGATTTAAAGGGACACGTTGCCTTGGATCGGGCGAGTTGGTCTAATAAAAAGCGTTTGTAACCATTTGTTATAAAATGCATATGGTTAGAAAGATGTTTAAAAAGTAGAATACAATGATCCACAAAAATATGCCTCGAAATTGCGTGGTTTTCCTTTTACTTTGCGAACTAAAACGGTCGGCCATTTATGGGAGTCAAAATAGTTAAGGTGATTTGAATATAAAACTTACCGACAGCAGTTTGTTCCTTGGTAGCATTTACATCTTCAACAACAACTGAAACAAGAAACCGTGTCACTTCCTCCCTGTCCAGTTCAACCGCAGTGAAGACAGCACCGGATTGATTGATCTTTAACCAACCACTGAAATCTTTCTCTAATTCACCCTCGTTGTTAAAACCTCTGATTGTGTCAATGGAATACAATAATTCAGCCGCCTCGTCAGAGTCCGATGCTGTGACCATCGTTATCAACGTACCATTTACAACACCTGAAAGGAGAAAAAACAACCATTGGTACCACAGTATACCATAACAGTTGTCCCCTGTTTGTGGAATGGGCTGCCGATGGCAATCCAGTCTGCTGATACCCTTGAAATTTTAAAAACTTCTTTGAAAACATACCTTTTTAAAAATCATTTTTTAATCATCTAATATTTTTATTGTTCATAAATCACAATTACTTGTCTTTTGTTTTTAGTGACTGCTTTTATCTGTATTCTTATTAACTTTGTTTAAGCTGAAGTCAGTGAAAAGTTATTCTAAAACATGTAACTTTGTTAAATACAGAGAGGAAACTTTATAGATCGCAAAACTTTGAATGTTGACTTAAAATTCAATAAAATAAATAAAATAAAATAAATATCAAAGCTAAAAAGCGGGCTTAAAGGTAGGGTAATAGATTGATAAATACTCCACAAATTTATGGCCATATAAAAAATACTTGATGATCGAGGCACTGCAGCAGTAATATGGTTTAAACAATTTTTAACAAAATCAAAGTTTGAATAGCTTCTCAGATTACAAAGGGTTGACTGAAACTTCACTTCCTTGGTGTCCGTTTATGAATGCTGCAGCCAGAGATGCGGTTGGTATCCGCTATCACCTTGCTACACGTGGATGGATTTGGCATTCTTGATGAAAATACTGTTCTGACATATTTTGTTTGCCGTTTTTTTAAAAATACGTTGACTTTGTATTCAGATGTAACTTCCACATATGAATTTTATCGAATGTTTCTTTATAATTTTGCCTGTAAATCAGCATTACGTTGCGAAAAACCAATCTATAACCCTACCATTAACAGATGCTCAATCTTATCGATAAGTTGCATGTCCTTAATTAAAAAAAAAATAAAACAAGAAAAGCAAATTACATAATTTCTTACCCTCGTTTATATCTTTGGAGGGTTCCTCATCAGAAAATGTAGGCTTTTTGTTGTTGACGTCTGAAATGGTTATGTTGACAGTGCAGTTGCCAGGGGGCTGGGGAGGATCCCCTCGATCAAGAGCTTCTACTTCCAGCTCGTAGAAAGATCTCAGATCACGATCAAGCTGGTCGTTAACAGTTATTATTCCCAAAGAGATGTCAATGCGGAAAGCGGAGACGCTGACCTCGGTCTCTTTGAAGAAATAGTCGATACGGGCGTTTGGCGAGCCCTCTCTGTCCATATCCTTGGCTTTCACTTGGAGAACAAAAGCTACAGCCAGAAAATAACAAAACCAGAGATTCAGTTTTTGTTAATTACAAAAACAAGGTGTTTGTGGTGAATTGGTGACGACATTTTACCTTATCAATCCAATTTCTGGTTCAGGAGTTTTTCGAACACTAAACATCAACTTCTGGTATGAACCGGAAGTCAAGGTCAAATGGGGGGTGGGGGGTCACATTTTGAGTGGCACTTGTTGAGATTTTGAAGACCTCTCTAATGAAGTAGAGATTGTAAAAATCCAAAGTATGAACACAAAAGCTACAGCCACAGAAACTAACAAAATAATCCAAACATAAATCGGGGGGGGGGGGGAGAGTCATCTGCTGATAAATCAAATCTGAAACTAGAGATCCCAAGTTTTAGGAGGTGATGGCATTTCCACTTTTTGGTAACCCCTCTGGGTTTAGTTTTTCGAGGAGCTTTTAGGAACAGTTATCCCTCAGCGCTAGAGAAGTAGACCACAGAGCAGGAATTCTTTAGAAATGTGGACAAAAATAACTGCCGATTTTCTTCACCAGGCTGAGCTCAGATACAAGAAGAAAAATCTCACTTGAAAAATATCTGTCTCGGGTAAAAATAGAAAGAATAACGAAAAACTTCTTGAAAATACTTCTTTGAACGAACCTCCTCTCTCGGCGTCTTCTGGTATTTCACCAACAAATACATCCTGTTCGAATTCTGGAGAGTGATCATTCATATCCTAATGTAAAAAAAAAAATACAAATGTTACAATTTATTTGTTAAACATTAAATAATAATAATAATTAGTTTTTATTAAGCGCTTTTATCTCTGGGTTGTTTTTTCAAGACAGGTTTAACAAAAATTGAATTATGACACCCATTTATGTAGCACTCATGCCAAAAACACCTGGGTAAATCCCTTCTCTTAGCGATACCTGGTAAGTGTAACTGGTTTCTTTTTCATGCATTACACAACACACGGGACCTATAGCTTTACGTCCCATCCGAAGGACGAAGCAATGGTTAAATGTCTTGCTTGAGGACACAAGTGTCAGCAGGACTCAAACCCACACTCTATCGGGACCAATGCTCCGTATTTGTGACCACGTGAGGGCGCTCTCAAAAATATTTTTATCACTTCCGGGGTATAAGCGATTATCGTCTGCTCAGCTCTGTGTACAGTTTTAACATCAGCGTTCTGTCATCACTTCTGTGCGTGGTATAGTTTTTAGTTGCTTCGAAGGTGGGTTATAACGGCGTATTTCATAGAGCTGCTTATAAGCACAAAGATTACCCAGACGAAAAAATAATGTTAACAAGGTTACCAGCCAATATCCCATTTCATATGTATGTATTATTCTTGACTGGTTTTCTGTTAAATTTTTGCTTAGCAAAAGTTTGTAAAGCAATATTTGCCGCCTAAGGAGCTCTATGGAATTTTGCCCAGAGTTTGAGACCAGTGTGCTTGACCACTCGGCCACGCCACGCCCATGAAAATGCTTTGATATAAAAAAGGCGTTTAAGATAACTTAAGCATCCATACCTGAATGTTGATGTCGACGTTTGCAGCTGTCATTTGGGAAACATTTCCTCTGTTTGCAGCGATCACTGTCAAATTAAACAACGGTCCATCTTCCTCAAAGTCTAATTTCTTGTCGAGATAAATTCTTGCCGTTTCAAACGTTTCCTTTTCAATGCGGAATCTCTCAGATAGAGAAGTGTTCAATAAAGAAAAGAAGATTTCTTTGTTCTCTACTGTCTCATCATCGTCTCTCGCCTGTAAGAAAAGATCATTACGCCTCATTAGGTTTAAAGGAGAGACACTTATTACACGGCAATATTGTCTGGTGAATCAGGTGACTATTTTACCACTTCCGTCGGTATTTTAACAAATTGTCCGTGCCCAAACTTTTTGAAGCTCCGTTTTCCTTTGAAAATATCATTGCCAGCCCTGACTTAACGAAGGAAATAAAACAAAGGGTTCTCATAATTAGTTCCGGGATTTGATGTTGTCGTGTGAGACAGTTGAAGTTGGAACTCACCGTGAGTTGCAGAAGCTCGGCTCAAAATCTGGCATGGTTTGCTAGAATCTCGAACTGATCGGACTTGCCCACCATTGAGCCAAATATTAATGACAAACAATGGAAGATAAGACGCAGTGACTTTTTTTAACCATTGAAAGTCAGATAAGACGCGTCTTATCCGCAGGAAATTACGGTACCTACTGTAAACCAGTAGAGGATAAAGTTTACAGTAACCAAAACTTACTGTAACCAGCAGAGGATCATCATCATTAACTAAACTACTGTAACCAGCAGAGGATCATCATCATTAACTAAACTACTGTAACCAGCAGAGGATCATCATCATTAACTAAACTACTGTAACCAGCAGAGGATCATCATCATTAACTAAACTACTGTAACCAGCAGAGGATCATCATCATTAACTAAACTACTGTAACCAGTAGAGGATAACCAACTTACCGTAACCTGTACAAGAAACTTGCCAGGGATTTGATTCTCTTCTACGTTAACCGTGTACTCTGATGGATTGAACTTTGGTGGGTTATCGTTCTCATCTTTTAGTACTATCTGCACAGTTGCCGTTCCCCTTCGTTGAGAGTCCGATGCCACACAGGTTAAGAAATATACATCCTGGCGTTCGTAATCCAGGATGGCATTTACTTTAGTGTAAATCTCCCCAGTTTTGTCGTTGATAACAAATCTTTTGAGAAGCGAAAACAAAATGTAAGGTGAATGTAACTTCAATTTAAAATCAAATGTAAGGTGACCACAGAGAGACTGTTCATCTGAGGAGAGAGAAACTGTTTTTGCTGTCTTTGCTTTCTTCTTATTCAACAGATATCCCCTTGATTCTTATTAGCTAGTCTCATTCTCCAATTAACTACTTTTTCTCCCTCTTCCCACTTTTGTGTTTCCAACCTCTTTTGGTCAAACCAGCCCCTTCCCTACAACCCCCCGTCTCCTATTCAATGTTAATTTTGAAGAAAAATTGGAGAAAAATTTTGGAGAAAAATGTACAGACCACACACTTGAAGTGTAACGTCATCAACAGTTTTTTCACTTTGAAAACAAATTGCACTTGACAGGTGTCATGAAATACAGTGGCATTTTTAACTGTTTTACTATGAGGTTAGTGTCTTGATTTTTTCCCGCCAATGTTCAAAAGGGCTCAATCAATCGGAAAATGAGTGGATCACCAAACTGACATTGACCTTTGGAGAACCACTTTGAAGACAAAGAGTCAACTTACTGTGGATCAGATCCTTGTCCGAGAAGTTCATAGGTGATCTGGTTGAACTCATCGGAGTCTTTGTCAGTGGCCTGATCAGTGAACAGATTCAAATCAAAGCAGAAAAATGAAAATTCAATGTTTGTCTGCATAACACACTCTGCTGACCAGAAACACCAGAGCTTGATGAGTCCGGTGCTCCTGCTCGGCCACGACCCGCCAGTCATCAGTCGTCACAAAAAATTATTATTTACCTCTCAGAGTTTGCCCTTTACTTTTTAATGACTGGCCACCAGGACCAGTTAGCTTGCTATTTCACTAGTCCATCAGATTTTTAACTAGTCAATCTTTCAAATGAAATAGGCATTCTATTTAACACTAAACTAGCCAGCAGGAACACCTGAAGAGAATTTTGACTGGCCCTCAGATGTTTTAACTGGCAATTGTCCAGCGGACCACTGTTCGGGGAAAATCCTCCCTATGTGTTTTGTCTTATCAGACCAACCACTTGCCTCCTTGAGGTTTTGCTCAGTCACAAGGATTCAGTTTTACTTTGATAAATTTGTCCTTGTTATGCCTTTAAAAGAAATCCCAACGATAAAAGCAGTGATTTCATTTTATTGTCTAATTACTGACCTCTGTTGTATTCACATATTCATCTTCAGAATTCTCAGCGATGGAGAAAATATAAGCATCTTGACTGAACGTAGGAGTTTCATCATTCTGGTCCAGCAACGTGATGTTGACAGAAACGGTATCATAAACAATGTCTCCAGATTCATCTTGAGCATATATCTGGGCCGAGAAAATTACGAAGGGCAAATGGATTACTTCTTAAAACAATTGAAAAACATTTCAAAGTTGATTGTAAGTTGTTTTGGATACAACACGTGTTAGGAATTAGATTTGACAAAAGTCAAAGTTCCTGGAAAATGACTTGGGGGGTGGGGGCTGGGTTCCCCTCTTATTGTAGGCCCGGAACCTCTCTGATCTTCGATTTAAAAAGTTTACAGACTCTGTGCATCACCAGAAAGACAAAACTACAGGTTTGGGCACAATGAGGAATATTTCTTTCTCCCTTTAGTGACTGCTTTACTTCTTTCAAGAAAATTGGGAAATGGCTCAAGAGGGTTTTGAGAAAATCCTATAATCAGGAGGGAAAAAAAACCTGCGAAATCACACACCTGACCATGTACACATACTAAACATTGTATGAAAAAGTAAGTGTTGGTTTTTTAATACAGCCAGTTGGCTTTTTTCTCAACCGTTCTACATTATCACCGGAAGAGTAAAACCATGCAGCCACCATTTAATACTTCTTTCTAAAAATCCGTTGTGTAACCAGACATTTTCCTTTTTAGGGCGAGGGCAACATAATAAGGGGGAGAGGTGCTTTTTAATGTATCAAACCATTTATGTGTGCATTTTCTTTTCGATTTAATTTGTTAAATATTTTTGGTGGGGCAAGGGTTCAGAGGTTTTTATTTTTTTTTTTGGGGGGGAGATACCACCCCCTTTTCCCTCGAACCTTTGTAAAAATACATAAATATAACTTATCTATCTTCACTATGCAAATTAACCTCAAATGCTACAACTAACTTGTTTTTACATTTAAAAAAATACAGATTCATTTGTTTTGACGAACCTCAAACACGAGAAATTTGTACTTCTCATAGTCTAGTTTATCGGTGTCATCCGCAACTCGTAGATCAACACCTCCCTCGCCAGTAATCTTTTTGTTCCTTATAATAAAAGCGTCTGCATCAGGTCCGCCCAGAGCAAAGCAGAAGATGTTGTTGGGAGACTGAAGAAATAGCCAAGAAAAGAAAAAAATCAGAAATGAAGTAGAAATTGGAGTATAGACAATTTGCTGCTGATAAAAATAATGTGACGTTTTCGTCATCTTGGGAAGGTCTGAGAAAATGCTACTTTGGATAAAATAATGCAATTTGAAAAGACGGAGATTATTATTGAATATAAGCATAAAAACACATTTTTATAAAAGTGAATGTTTTACAGATGTCCTCAAAGTTCACATCTTTAAAACATTTTCAAAGGACAATTTGTCAATAGCATTTATCATGACAATAGCAGAATGTAACGACTGTCTGTTCAGTCAAATCTCAGGTGAGATTGATTAGTTAATTCATAAACACTTGGGACAGCTTATCCATTCTGATTGGTGGCGAGGAGATCATGTGGCCATGTTTAAATGTGCAATAATAACCACAGTTAAAAATGTTTAAACATGACCTGACCTAACCAAGTCAAAAGGGGGCGATATCAGATTATTGCGCGGTGCGTGCACATTGCACAGCACGATTAATGAAGTTGGTAGGTCACACTTTTGGCTCGTGCAAATTTGAAACCTGCATGTGCTAGTTTGAAACCTGCGTTTTGATATTTTAAAACTTAAGTGCGCCAGTTCAAAACTTGCATAATGAACTACACAGCGCTCAACACACGAAAACCAACACAGAGTTGAGGTGAGCTAAACTGTCAGATTTGTACTCAACTTCTACAGGGTTTTGGGATAATTTTAATGAAAAGGTATTTATGAATGGGAACCAAAGTGTATTGAATCGGTTTTGTACTAGTTGTTCAAACACGCCGAGGCCTGCTTCTTGATTACTTTACCGAGTGAGACTTCGTCTCGGTAAAATTATCAAGAACCACTAACTTAAAACCTCCTCATACACTGATTCCTTCATTAGTTAATCAAATGATCAAAAAATAAATTAAAACAGACCAGATCCTTGTCCTTTGCCGTAAGACCATCAATTTCCACAAAAGTTCCCGGCAAAGAGTTTTCAAAAAACTCTATCTCTCGACTGTGATTAGTGAATGTTGCATTTTCATCATTGGCGTCACCAACTTGGAAAGTGATAGTTACAGTCGTATTGCTCGGATATGCCTCGTGTGTGTCATTTTCAATCAATTCCTGTGCCTGAAAAAATCAACAAAGTAGTTATTTCAAGATTTTAGGTCACATACTTGAACATTTTAGCAATAATGCAATTAAGTTAAAGGCAAAGTATACCTTTGAGTTTTAATTGGAACCGTTTAATTGTTTTAATCCAGTATTAAAGGCACGGGACACGTTTGGTAATTGTCGAAGACCAGTATTCTCACTTGGTGTATCCCAACATATGCATAAAATAACAAACCTGTGAAAATTTGGGCTCAATTGGTCATCGAATTTGCAAGAGAATAATGAAAGAGAAAGCACCCTTGTTGCATTACTTTGTGTGCTTTCAGATGCATAATAAAAGGCTTCAGCAAGAAGTCTTTTATTATTTGAGTGAGAAATTACCTCTTTCTCAAAAACTGCGTTACTTCAGAGGGAGCCGTTTCTCACAATGTTTTATACTATCAACAGCTCTCCATTGCTCGTTACCAAGTAAGTTTTTAAGCTATTAAACAATTATTTTGAGTAATTACCAAAAGTGTCCCATGTAGATATATACAATGAAACATTTCATTTTAAAAGGTGGTAGATTTTTTGAGATATCACTGAAATCTGGAGTGGTCCATGCAGGAAGAATAATCTGTAATTATAATACACAATCTGAGAAACTATTTCTCAGATTGAAATGTTTTTGAATCCCTCTCTCTAAAACCACATTCCTTTGAAGGGAATTGTTTCTCAAAATGTTATACATTATCAACAGCTGCAGTGCTTCTTACCAAGTAAGTTTTCATGGTCATTAATTTTTTGAGTAATTACCAAAGGTATACCCTCCCTTTAGAAATGTTAATAAAAGTTCAGAGCCAGAGTTTTTCTTTTGGGAAGTGACAACAAAAAGTTAATAACTTCTACAAATTGATTGAAAATTGGTGAGAAATCTCCCCGTCAGGAATTTATAAATTCCAAGAACTGTGAAGCAAAACCTCCAGTTGAATTCATCTTAGGGCTCATCTTTTATAGGCCAACACCATTCTTCTTACGGTAACGGTAACTGTGTACGAATCCTTCGTCTCTCTGTCCAAACTCTCTGAGATGCTTATTTCTCCAGTTTTGTTGTCCATTCCAAACTTCCCATCTCCTACATTTACAAAACAAGAAAAGGAATTGATGTAGATATCTCCCATACCAACTATACCAGTTTACTACGCTACCAATGTAATAGATCGATCCATTAAGCCCTGCCTCCTTACGAGTTGACCAATCACAGCCGCGAAACCCGATCACCATTAGTGCAAAGATCACCAAACGGCTCAAATGGTGATCAGATTTCGCGGCTGTGATTGGTCAATGAGAAATGGGCGTGGCTTAATGGATCGGTGTATTGTCATGTCCTCTGTGTACACTCAATGGGATTCTCATTAAACCAGGAATGGGCCAGACTAAAAAGCCCTTGCAGCTATGGAAAGCCATAACTGCAAATCAAAAACAGATAGCCATAGTTTGCAGCAATGTTACACAAGTATTCAAAAATAGTGTTGAATTTGTTGGAAACAAATCAACCAATCATGGAAGGTATTTCAGTTCATGAATCTTTACAGAAAATTTTGAATTTGGTCACAACATTTTTTATCACAACTGAATGTTTTGCTAACATTCGGCCGTCCATGCCAACCGGTGCACTTTGTTTATTAACAATGGAAAGTTCTAATGGGGACATTGACATGTGCCAGGTCATTTTCATATAGCTCTTCAACAGTGCCCTCGCTTGAACTTCAAACTTTCTTATCTTTCTATCCCAAGAAGATTAGCGAGTCATTCCACACCACAGAAAATAAGTTTGTCGTTCAAGCAAGGACGCTGCTATATGAAAATAACCAGTCACTAACATGACTGGGGAAAAAATGGTTAAGGGTAAGTTGAACCCTTGATAACCTTTTTTTCAGGAGACGGAGACGGAAAAGGGGCAGGGGGAGGGAGGAGGGAGAAGTACTGTGTAACTATCCTTCATGCAACTACAAAGGGGGAAAGTGGCATGCACATAAAGCAAGACTTTATACTGTGATTTTTTTTCAAGTTTCAACGGCACAGCTGAGAAACCAAAACCAAGTTTCAATTTCATAAAAGAAAGTTGTAATTCCTGTTTTTGTGTATGCAAATTATTGTCCACGATATTTTCCAAAGTATTAGTTTCTTTATTCGTCAACAGAAGTTTTCTGAATCTAACTGAAAACGGAACACACCTCCAATCAAGCTGTAGGAGATTTCATTTGCGACAAGTACCCCTCTATCCCCATCTCTGGCAGCGACATCAGCAATTGTAGATCCCTAGGTTAAAGAAACAAAGAGTTAACTTGTGAAAGGTATTAAAAACAAAAAACTTTGATATACTCCAAGGAGACAGTGCCATTTAGGCAATGTCACATAAGGCACACTGTGGGGTGTCGTGGCCGAGTGGATAAGAACACCGAACTCAAGCTCTGGTGTTTCTGTTCAGCAGAGTGTGGGTTCGAGTCCCGGTCGTGACACTTGTGTCCCTGAGCAAGACACTTAACTATAATTGCTTCTCTCCACCCAGGGGTAATATGGGTACCTGGGAGGGCAGAGATGGTTCTTGTGATTGATTTAGCCTAGTAGCGCATATTTGTTGCACAGGCTGTATACTCCCCAGGGAGCTGAGATGGTTTAAGGAATTAAATAATGGCCCAGTGACCAGGGGTAATAATGTTGGAAGCGCTTTGGGACGCCCTTCGGGTGTGAAAAGCGCTATATAAAAATTGGTTATTATTATTATTATTATTATTAAAGCAATTTAAGGCCAACCAGCTCCAGCAAATCTCTCAATAAAAAAACTCATTCACACTTTTGAAAAGTATAAAAAACCATCACTGGATATTTTTCCTAGGAGATAGAGGGAACTTTAGGTTCAAGGGTCATAGGTTCAAGGGTCAAGGCCCGATTATAACTTACCAGTAGTTTATCTTCAGAGATTTCTCTGTCGTAGTTGGAGGGGTTGAACACAGGCGGTGTATCCTGTGCATCTTGAATGGGTAAAATGACCTCAGCAGTGTCCGACTTCTCAGGCCCTTTCGGCTCCCCTGAATCCTGAAAGATCATGGTTTTTATTTCTTGAATTTTTTTGTTCTTCTGAAGTTGAAGTTAAAGGCACTGTACACGTTTGGTAATTACTCAAAATATATATTAGCATAAAAACCTACTTGGTAACGAGCAACGGAGAGCTGTTGATAGTATAAAACATTGTGAGAAACGACTCCCTCTGAAGTAACGTAGTTTTTGAGAAAGAGGTAATTTCTCACTCAAATAATAAAAGACTTCTGGCCAGAAGCCTTTTATTCCTATCTGAACGCACACTAATTTGTACAACAAGGGTGTTTTTTCTTTCATCATTTTCTTGCAACTTCAATGACCAATTGAGCCCAAATTTTCACAGGCTTGTTATTTTATGCATATGTTGGGATACACCAAGTGAGAATACTGGTCTTTGACAATTACCAAACGTGTTCAGTGCCTTTAACATTTTCACAATTTCAAAGTCGCAGGTAATGTTAGTGCTATTTAAGGGAAAGAAACATTTTTGCAATGACACAATGATATCATATACACAATGGCTGTAAAAACCAGGTAGGCCACAATCATTAACTTTTAATGAAGTACATTTAATCAAATTATATTGAAAAGCACAGTAGACTCAAAGCCAGGGGTGAAATATTTTTTTAGAGGCAAGTTCGGTGTGAATCAAACGAGGATCGTGATCTTGGCGAGGCAAAACCAAATAATATTGTACATCAATTCTGCAAGAATTGCATTATTTAAATCTATCAACAACTCTTGTAAGATGCAATTCCTCTTTAGAAATTAATGTCAAGATTGTGGAAGAATTTTCTGATTTTGTGTGTGAAGGGTCATAGATTGGTGTTTGTCAACCTAATGCTGATTTGTAGGCAAAATGTTATTCAGATTCAAATGCTTTGGGTGAAAATTTTTCCAAAACCATATTTTTTCAAAGGGAATCCTTTCTCAAAGTTAATACTTTCAACAGCTGCAGTGCTGTAAGTTTTTTTATCTTCCAGTACGCGCTAATCCTCCAATCAGATGCTTGAACCGGAGTGTGATATCGAGCGATAACCTACTCCCAGTTTTTATATTGCACTCTGCGTATTGAGAGTGTCAATGCGTCACGCTCCGCATACGGTCAGTGCAAAAGTTACATTCTAAACTTTGCGCGTGCATGCTGTTCGTCATGAAATAACGCTCTGAAATTTTCAACTTTGTGTGTTGTTTCTTTATGAGGTTGGTTGACTTATACTAGGCTGGAAGATAAATTCGTTATCACACGCGCCCTCGTGGAATACGGAAAAATATAGCACGTCTGCGTCCCATATCCAACTCGTTCGGCCTCGTTGGATATGGGACGCAGAAGCGCTATATTGTTCCGTATTCCACTTGCGCTTGTGTGATAACTTATAATGTTCATTGATTTTTGGAGTAGTTACCAATCTATAACCCTAACCCTTTAACATCTTGAGATAGTATCAGCTATGGTAAAAATCACTCCCTCCATTCAATCCAAATGGTAAACCTACCGTTACGCTGACGCAGATTGTGTACAAGGAAACAGTTTCAAAGTCTAGCTTCTCTTTCTCTTTCAAGGAAATCACTCCAGTGGTGGGATCTATTTTGAAGATGTCTCCATTACAGGCTCCCGACTTAAAAACACACATTTATTTGATATTATCATCATTCTCAAGACAATGGGTTGGTAATCATGAAATAAAAAAATTGAGCAGCTACGATTTATTTTGAATGCTCAATGATTAAGTTCCTCCAGAGAAATATTCTTGGACAAGGTGCATGGGGAAACTAAGACATATCACTGTGATGTTTTATGGAGACAAGATAACTTGCGAACGAGGAGGATTGTGGTACATAGGTTAGATGAGATCTGCATGCTTTCTTCCTCCCTCTCTCTCTCCTGTCATGTGTTTCCACTTGACTGCTCTTGCTACACTTGTATACATGTTTATGTGTGTTGTGATGTCATTTAGCCTTCGAGAAAGACTCTGCTAGGGTCGAAACGTCAGGCCATGAACTATTGTTTGCATTTATAACACAGGTCCTTTTGGTTGGTCAGCAGTTTGCAACAGCTAACTCTTTTTTCTCAACAAGAATAATATTAAGTTCTTATAAAGTGTTTTTTTATTATTAGAGATCACTGCGCTCTGACAAACATCAAACCTCATCAAATAGGTAGAACATTCCAGAAAAAGGATGATCCAACATTAAAAAAATCCTAAGAATACTACAAAATTGAAAATGAGTGCGTCTTCAAGTGCTTCCTGAATGATTGAATCTAACAATCTGACTTGAGATGGCAGTTCATGCCAAAGTCTGGAAGCTGTGTTTAGTAAAAGCGTTGTCACCAGCAGAATTGACAGTTCTATGTTCAGCAAGAACAGGGATCTCAGAGCCTGAGCACTGGCCAGTTTCTATAGATGTGCGCATTCATTGAGGTAGCTTGGACCTACTCTATGAAAAAATACTTGAATGCACATAAGTACACAATGTATCTGTTGTCGGACTGGAAGCTAGTGAAGGGTGTGGAGTAAAGGAGTGGCCGAGCTGCTAGAGTTGAGATGAAAACAAAGAGAGCAAACTCACCTCCACAATACTGTATACGATCCCTTCTTCACTATCCATGTCGTTGGCTTTTACAGTAGCTATCCGTTCATTGGGCTTCAGTGAGTTCTGAAGTGAGGGAAAACAATTTTTTAAAGACGAAGGGGAATGACCAATTCAATTTTCTGATGTTCTCAAGTCTCTAAACCTCACATTAAAATGGTCTAAATTTCCACTGCATTTGATACTCTTTCAGTGCAAAATTTGTCAACATCCAAAACATCTGATGACATCATTCTGAGAAAAATGGGTCTGTACATTTTTTTTATTGGGATGTGTCATGGTTTATTCCTGACTTTCAATAAATGTTAAACAAAACGGCCTTGAGTTTAACATTTTGACTGACAAAATTGTCCTCCTTTGAATGTAAAGATCAATAAGTTGTTAAAAGCCAATGAATCCATGTTTAAAATTTCGCTCTGAATACGAAGTCAGTTTTAAACAAAACATCCCCGTACAAAAATGTAGAGACCCATTTTTCTCAGAATGATGTCATCGGATGTTTTGGATGTTGACAAATTTGCACTGGAAGGGTATCGAATACAATGGCAGTTTAGACCATTTTAAAGTGAGGTTAGAGACTTGTAATTTTTTCCACACTCACATGAGGACTTTATCTATTGGAAAATGAGTTCATCACAAAATTGAATAAGGTTTATCGCGATTCAGAATCGCAATGGATCATGGGAGGGCAGAGGGGGCAAATGCTACAGTCGGTCGTCGTGCGCGAGTTCCCGGGTTGCCCCCTTTCACTACACTATCATGCGCGGCAAAACAGCGCCCTCTCTTGGTATTTTGCTATTCGCGATAAACCTTATTGGTTGTTTCCCTTCCTTTTTAACAGAAACAGCAACTGTATCCAATGATATGATTCACCTCCCCTAAGACCTCTTTCATGATAAAGATATTTAGTTTTTCTCCTATTTGAAACTACGTTATCCAAGCGAGACTGGAAGTAAGGGCAAAATAGTCAGGTTCCTTTTAGGGGGGTATTAAAAATCAGCATCTATTATTGCTATTGCATATAGGGAACATGGTTAAATCGGTGATGGTATGATTATTATACAGGATTGGTAGAGCTGACAAAATAGTCGCAGTAGTGTTCATGTTATGTGTGATCAACCATATACATGAAATAACAAACCCAGGTAAATTTGGGCTTAATCCGTTGTGTGAGTCAGGAGAAAATAGTAAACAAAAACCTCCAAAACATGCACAATTTTTAAGCATGTAAACACATTTTCCTTAATTTTAGTCGTCACATTCGAAATCAGCTGTTGCATTTAAAAAAAAAAAGTTTCAGATACAGTTTAAAAAAAATATGACTTCACTTCAGAGGGAAACATTTCACTAGTGTGAACTTCATTATCAGTAAGCTTTCAGACTGAGTCCTGACCAATCCTGTATAATACCTTCAGGGTATGATTCTGTTGTATCTCATCTTAGAAAGTTCGAGATGTTAATAAGATTGTCTGATTTTTGATTAATTACCTCAGAAATGGGATCCACCTGGTACCGCAAGGATGTGAATGCAGGACTGTTGTCATTTACATTTGCCACAGTTACTGTAATGCTTTCCGATTCAAACTTTACAAAACAAAAGACAAATATTTGTCATGCAATTATTTCAAGAGTCCAGTACAGACAACAATTTTACTTGCCCACTTACTAACTTAAATTAAAGCTCAACTTGAACAAAATTAACGTTGTTCTTTTGTTACAGACAGGTAGACGAGTACGTAATGATTAAATAAAATTTTTTGTTCATAATGTGATCAAAAATGCAGAGTTTCACGAAAGCCACTAAAGCGCCTAGGAATCAAACTCTGATGCACACTTCGGACTCAATCCGATCAAGACAATGAAAATGCATAGCAACGAAGATAAACAACCTTCTTACAGTCCGCATTGTGAAGTAACATACGTCACAACACGGACTGGTTTTTACGCTGGTTATCTAAGGCACTGGTATTTCACTTTTCATTGTTATGGGTCTTTGCTGGGAACCATGCAGGGTGCCACCAATGACTAGTTTTTCTGATCAAATTTCAACAAACTTACATGGGGGAAAACTTTACCCTTACGACAAAATAATAACTAAACACAAAATAAACAAGGATGAATAGTCGAAAGAGTTTGAGCGATATTGTTGGGCTTTAAAGTAAAGTTCCAAAAACCATGAAAGTTGCCATCTTCAGTTGTCAGCATTACTGAGTGATAGCTCAACATAGCCCTTTACTGCTTTGATTTTCAAAGAATTCTTTTAACCATAACGTACGACCAAAGTCTTCTTACCTCTTCTCCACTCGAATCTCTTAGTTTCCACCTAAATCTAAGAATGTGCACTGCCTGTAGTAATAAAGATGCATCCAAAACTTGATTTAATCACCAAAGAAGTTGCATGCTCTAAGACAAATTATTTCTTTGTTCCTGACAAATAGTTATTTCTGAGCTTTTGACTTTTTGTATAATAGACCTTATGCATATGACGTAATTTGAGTAGGGCGCCCTCACCTAGAGGTCAGAAGGAAGATGCTCATTGGCCAGTCTTGTGCGCCGCGCGTACAAATCAGTGCGTTTCCATTGTTTCATCATCAGTTTACCTCTAAGATGGCGGCTTGGTGACGTCAATGCATAAGGTCCATTAATTCTTTCAATGAGTATGTATAAAGACCTACTTGAACGAAAAAAGGCAACAAGTGAGTTTTGCTGAAATTCATTTAAAAATGGTTTTCAACCAAATAAGGAAATTGAGTTCACATGAGATTAAACAGATTTTAATTGTGCAAACAAAATAATTGTTTTTTTGAATACCCTTCTCCGGTGCTTTTCAGAAAGACTTGCAAAAAGCCCTGTTACATCACCACTCATGTGTGGGAGCTCTGTTTTGTACAGCTGCTTTGTTTCAGCGTGGAGGCATAACAAAGCATACTCCCACACATGTTGTCAAAGTATTGTCATTTTGACGCACGCCGTCAACAGCAAAAGTGTTTCTAGATTTTCAAAACCCTAAGGTTGTGGCAAAATTTGTTGATAGATAATTAAGAACAATTCAGAAGTGTACAAAATATCTAAATTATAATTAAATGATAAACAAACACATTATAAACAAGCATTCCAGTCTTAAAAAATTTTCACACAAGTACCTGTTTAAATCTATTTTACTTGTAAATCTTTACCTCATAATCAATGATTGCCTTTGATATTACATTTCCACTAGTTGAATTAACTTGCAGGTAGTATATGCCATTGGCTTCAAATTCTCCAGGGCTGCCAGTATATGGAAGTATTTCAAATGTGACATCCTCACCCTCTTCATCCCATGCTTCAAGTGTGTACAGATATGATCCTGAAACAGACATCAACAAAAATGACAAAAGGTTATAAATGAATTTGAAACTTGTCAGTTTGAGAAAATCACAAGCTCCAGTTATTCAACCACTTCGGGTCGGTATTTTGAAAAAAAATCTCAGTGCCCACCCATGGTATTATTTTGGGGAACAATACAATGCAAAGTCTGGCTGGATATTTTCTGTCAGCCGTTCAGCTGTCAGCCAGGGCGCTCTAACGTTGTTGAGGGTGTAAGAAACCGTTTGCCATGAGCCAGTGAGTCCAGAAAAATTTGGCGGATAAACATATCAACTATCATAAAGTGGTTCAAACATGATTACACAAAGACTTTGCCACCTCAGGTTGGATGATGTCTTCGTCCGCAATTTTTTTTGACAGACTTACAGCCGGCATTTAACGATCAGAACAACTCTCCATCTTTGCTGACAGTGCGAAAAGCAGACCTTTTTATCCATCCGGACTTTCCAGTGGGTAGCATCTTGAGGTAGGCACCTATTGTGATTCGCTTTGTTTCCGTCCGTACAAAGACCAACAACAGGCTCTGGCACCTATTGTGATTCGCTTTGTTTCCGTCCGTACAAAGACCAACAACAGGCTCTGGCACCTATTGTGATTCGCTTCGTTTCCGTCCGTACAAAGACCAACAACAGGCTCTGGAAAACTTGCCTAGTAAAATCCCTTTCCGAGCTGTTCGAGATTCTAGCAAACCATGGAATACACAAACTGAGAAACTTATCCGACAGTAACATTTCTCATATTCAAATTTTGGGGGATAAAAACAAATTTCATTTTCCATAAACCACATTACTTCGAAGAAAATGATTCTCAAAATGCTTTATTTACCATCAAAAGCTGCTGTACTACTGTTCTTAAGATAGGTAATAAGTGGTCGAAACTTCAAAAAACTTAAAAAATCATACTATGACGTCATAACAATGTCACTTCACAATTCTGCTGCAAACATTGCTGTCTACCAACAAGCTATTTTCAACTTGATTAAACATGTAGTTTGGTAGATACATGACTTCAAAAGTGCATCTTTAATGTAATACCACGTGACCTGTGATGGCGTCATTGATCTACAACTTCACACATACATAGTCTGCATAAAAGTCATTACACTAATTTTGAAACGATTACCAAAACTTTCCCTACAGACATTGAGTAAAAGTGTAATTTAAGCCGTTTTGAGCTTCACGCTGGCAGGCGCTCTTGTATCTTATAGCGTTATCGGTACTATATTTTTATAGTGGACCCTTGTCGGACACTGGCTACATTAAATGCAAATCCCCCAAAATGACAAATTTATACTTACAAAGAACTTCCGGTTTTGACCAGAGGTAAACATCAAATGTGGTCACACTCTGTGTAAGATCTAAAGAGTACCTAAAGAGCTTTCCTAGCATGCAAAAATCTAGCTACCGCAATCCTCTCAAGATATGAATTTTTGAAACATTTAAAATATTAAATTTTTTTAAATTTACAATGACATCACAGATGACGTCATAATAGCGAAAAATGTGCAGTTTCATCTACCCACTTGGATCCAAATACATGGAAAGTTTCAAGTCCGTATGAGCTTCTTTTTGGCCAAATCTTCCGGAGAAAGTACAGGAAGAAGAGAGAAACCCCCCCCCCCCACACAAAAAAAACCCCAGTACATTAATAATAGTTTTCTGCTGCTCTAATCCCTAATTGTCATTTTTCTTTTTGATACCCATTTCATACCTGCATCAGTTTCATCTATTTCTTCCGAATCCATGTCTTTACGCCCCTCGTTTACACAGTCTGGTTGGTTTCCATATTTACATTGAAACTCAGGTGGAACAGGCGTCACTGAAAAAAAAAAATAGATATACATATATAAGCTAATCAGCCAGGTGTTTAACTCTCCTACTACCCAACCATTCAATATCACTACACAAAATTTTTGCCACACGGCTCTTCTCAAAACCTGGGCTCCGGCTTAGGCTCCAGCTAAAGCTTAGGCTCCAGCTTAGGCTCTGGCTTCTGCTTAGGCTCCAGCTTAGGCTCTGGCTTCTGCTTAGGCTCCGACTCTAGCTTAGGCTCTTGCTCTGGCTAAGGCTCCTGCTTAGGCTCCAGCTTAGGTTCTGGCTTAGGCTCCGGCTCCAACTTAGGCTCCAGCTTAGACTCCTGCTTCGGCTCCGGCTCCGGCATTGGTTCCATCAGTTATTTTGAAACTGAATTTATGAAAATCAACTGTATCAATTGATAACAACAGACCTTATGACCCTATGCATGGTGCGCAACACATTTACATGCACCCATCCTGACCCCCAATTTGAGTGTCAAAATGTCAACACAAAGGAATTGAACCCCAAAATGGCGGAAATGGTAGACGCGCAGTTTGCCGAGGTGCTTTCTGCATCTGCAAGGGGTTAATAGCATATGATACCTACCCATTTGTATGACCACCAACAGACCGAGGACTTGCAACCACTGCATGTTGCTCCTTGTGTATTCCTGTAGTAAATAACATAATTTGATTAAAAAAATGCAAAATTGTTCCGATCCGACATTTAAACTAAATATAGCCAATGATGCCATAGTATCCACAAGTCAGAAGTAGAGATAGCATTATTGATAAGTGAAAAATATAGAAATGCTAGAGTTTAACGAAATCAGATCAGATTTATACCTTTACTAAATGATTACTTTACCTTTTGAGCAAACTATTTTGATAAATAGAACAGTTTGTCATTATGCGTAAGACAAAACACCACCCTTTTCTACACCAAAAGTATCCTTCATAAACAAACTATAAACAAACTTGAATTCCACTTGCAAAGAGAGGTTTAGAAAATTATGAAAAAAGTGAATCAGCATTTGCTGTTATTTGGAAAAATAGGGGGTTAAAAAATCACATAGGGCAGTGAATATTTGTGCAAAGCAAAGTAGCTAGATTGAGCACATTTTGTGCACACTAAATGACGATATTGAGTAGCAAATGGTGAGTTAATAATCATAATAATAATAGTAGCTTCTTATATAGCGCTCATATCCGTCACTCAGTGACGCTCAAGGCGCTTCAACAGTCAGTATTTCCCTGCAAGGTATGTGGAGCTACGTTTTTGATGTATGAGGCCTATTCCTTTACATAGCACCATGTAACGGTTTACAAGGTGCTTTGGCGCAATATGCAGTCAATCAAACCAGGAACACCGGGGCAAACCCCTTCTCTTTGCAATAAGTGCACTGGGTTCTTTTAAGTGCATTACACAACAAACTGGACCAACGGCTTTACGTCCTATTTGAAGGACGCAGCAATAATGGTTATAAGTGTCTTGCTTAAGGACACAAGTGTCACGACCGGGACTTGAACCCACACTCTGCTGATTGGAAACACCAGAGCTAGAGTCCAGTGCTCTTAACTGCTCGGCCACGAGTTCCGAGTAGCAACTGATACAGTTTGTGTAGCACTTACTGTGCTGCACAAGGGAAATAAATAATTGACTGTTACAATACTGGTATTTTCTGCAAGTCGAAGGGGCGCTGTAGTCATGATCATAGCAGGCCTGGGGCTGTACATGGATTTTAAATTCTGACTCAGTTAGACTGTCACATAGCAATAATGACAACACCAATTGCATTGTGACGGCCAGCGCATGCGTGCATGTAGTGGGTTAGAGTTCATAATTCCAAGTACAGCCTCAGGCCGGCTAATAATCACGACTTAACAGTCCCCTTTGATGAAAGGATGTTTGTGACAAAGTTTTAGTCTCGATGACACAGTTTTAATCTCCGTCAGTGAATCACATCACAAAGAGCACTGTAGACCTTTATCATCCTGCCACCATCTTGGTCATGTTCCCTGCACCCGATGGCACTAATGAATGCTAGTATTCACTGCACAAGCAAGGAACCAGCCTATGTTTTTTTTTTCAGCCTCAGTTTGGTTACAGGCTTATATTAAAGAAAAATCAAGATGGCCACACACCATGATAAAGGTCTACACCAGCCCTTATTTCACTACAATGAACTGTTAGGCCTACTCCAAGCTCAGTCGGCAACTTTTATCCATCGTGTCATACAGGCCAGCACAACTAAAACGTAGGGTCATTGTTTTGTAATGACCCTGGACAAAACATTGTGTAATTTTTTTCTGAAAACTAACTTGTTATATAAAGATAGTAACAGTAGTAAACATCCTGTGAAATTAATTCGTTTGAGATGCCCCGTTGATAAGAAATCAATAAAAACATTGAAGGGGTGTTTCACAGATTTCTGAGTCTTTGTGTCCGTTTGCGAATTATGTGGCCTAGAGATGCAGTCAATACCCGCTGTCACCTCGCTAAAATGTAAATCAATTTAACATTCGTGTGAAAATACTATGACAGTTTTTTGCTGTTTTCTCAGCAGTTAGACACTGTATTCAGCTGAAACATTCACAGGTGACTTTTATTGTATCTTTCTTGATAATTTTGCCTATAAGTAAACATTACGTTGACGAAAAGCACACTATGACCCTACCTTTAATTCTCTGTGAGTAATTCCTGTGTGACTATCACGTTGTTTTACAAGAAAATGGCTGCCAACCATCAAAACATACCCAACGTCTCTCTCCCTCCTGCACTAAACAGAATCAATCAAACAATAGTCCACAGATCAACGTCCGTATAACTTAACATAACACACCCAGTTAAAGCCTTGTACTTTGACCTTTTCAAAGTGTACTAAATCCACAACTAAAATTCCTTCCTGTTTTACGGCGACCCATTGGTAGCTAGTGACGTTTTACTCTATTCTCTGCAATCCATATTAAATTGCAGAATTCCCGGATCTGTATTTGGTTTCAGAGTGCAAACAATGCATTTCATGAAAGTGTTGTGTTTGGCTAGTGCGCCATTTTGCACAAAGGGATGATTGTTAATGATTAACCAACATGTAAACAATATCCTTGTAAGATCTCACAGCAAGGGCAATGCTGTACCATGCATGGTGGTTTATTATGCAAGAAATTGAACATTATAGTCCTTGAAATGATGACACATTCCAATACACTGTTTGCACTTCATAAAACTTGCAATGTAACAAGTTAGTAAAATGTTAGTAAAATTTTAAACTGTTTTTTTCATCACTTTAGAAGAGGTTTGACCAGAATTTCTCCCCATGGGAAAATGTCAAAATGATGATAAAAAACTAAACATTTTGGTTTTATGAGTGTGATTGTAAATTGAGGTGCATAAAGGTTTATAGAGATCAGTATAGAGATCAGATTATACGCAGTATGAAATATCAGTGGTGTGGGATGTGAATGTGAACCAACAACCTTCAGATTGCAAGTCCTGGTGTTGGACCTCACAAATTCAAAGGTTGTTAAAGACAAATTTTCTTATTAAGTCTTAAAATAATGGTAGAGCAGAAGATTTGACATTTTTATTTCAAGATCAGAGGCACAACAGTTCTTTCCTCTGGTCAAACAGCAATGACACAATCACTTCTTGAATCTTAGTTGCAATTATCGTAAACCTCCATCCTCCCAACGGTCGCAGAATCTTAACCTCCAGACTTTCGGGGTTAGGTTCTGTCTGATTCCAACCACATTCAGATTTCAATAAAAAATAAAATAAAATTGCCTTAGCGAATCGGTATTTATAGGAAATAAGCTACAATTATTAATTTCAAATCATTAAATATGATCTTTGGATTGTTGATAAATCATTAAATATGAGGGGTCTTTTTCCCGAATGAAATATAACTAAAAATAATGTGTTTAGGGGGCCTATAGTATTAGTAACATCTACATTTATTTGGATTCTAAATATACCCCCCAAAAGTCACAATACCCATGATTATTTTCATCCCCAAAATAATAAGAATACACTTCTTAAAATTATTTATAAGTTTACTACATTTAGTTGGATCTAGTACAACCATTTGTTTTTGCAAAATTTAGAAATAGTCCAAGTCAAGTCTCAGACCTTGGCCACAAAAGTGGGGCTAGTTTTGAACTAGACCCAGTGACCGAGTTGACTTCGGACTGAGTTGACCCTAAAGCGCTGCACTCCCTTTTACAATTTGTTTTGGATATCCTGCACTAGTTAACGTTGCAGATAACAAACTATTTCCAAAAAAAAAGGAATCACATTGCCCCAGTTAATACTGGGTCTAGGTTTGACCTAAATAAAGGAGATAAAGTGGCATTGCACACTGGCACTCAAGTGGCAGATGGGTACGACAGTTTTGCAGCAGACATATTGACCACAAGTAAAGAAAGATAACAGTTAAATTAGAGCTTCAATAAATCGAGGTTTTATGCGTAATTGAAATGAAAGACGTCTGTAATTTTCTCCGTCGGTTGTCAATAATAAACCATTCTACCTCCACGATGTAGGGCCTAAACGAACACGATTCCCTTCTCCCCCATGCACGCTATGATGATATGCGTACGTACCATGCCATGGACATTCCTCCACACTGTGCAGTGGCACTCATTACACAACAAGCAAATACCACCCGTCTACATAAACAACAGTTATACAACATTACACACCATTTCACCACACAAACAGTTTTCTTCTTTACCACAGGTTAAGGAAAAACAAAACAATATTATATAAATTCATTTAACAAATTAATTTTAACTCCCAAAACTTACGTTTTGTTTGCTCAGCGAGAATGCAGGGTGAAAATCTTGGCTGTAAAAATGATGAGTTTGTCACTCGCTAGAGGGCGCAAGTGAACAGTGTTGTTTTGTTCGTCTGCTACAAAATTCACGGAACTATAAAATCAAGATGCCGAATCAACTAACGGTCCAATAATGGTCCACGGAGGACAAAAAGGTGAAAATTGATTAAACAATCACATGTTTCTTTGCTCATTTCCGTTCAGGTCTAGCTTTCGTTTCAATTCCGCGCTAAAATAAATGTTTGATTTGAACTGCCTATTTCTGTGGCGGGGCATTTGAAAAGTTTTAAAAGCACGTGAATTAAGCAACGCACCACTTTCTAAATCATTTTGTGTGTGTGACTTGATGTTGCCTTTCCCCCCTTCTTTTTTCTTTTAGTCAGGCGGGGATGTGGTATTTCGTTTCCCAACAGCTTTTTGTCGATGTGCCTACTTGTTAGATGAGTTTGACTTCACGTTAGACAACGACACCCCCGCGAGGAGGGCTTGATTTCACAAAGCACTAAGACTCATCTTAAAGGTGCTGTATACGTTTGGTAATTGGAGCCCACTGTTTGTTTCAAACCTATATAATTGTAGGTATATACAATAAAACTAACTGTGAACATTTCACTTCAAAAGGTGGTCGCGTTTTTGAGATATAACCGAAACACCGGAGCGAATATTTCCACGCAGGAAGAATATTCCCTATGAAGAACACACAATCTGAAAAGCGTTACGGCCGTAACGCTCCCAGATTCAAATTTTTGGGGGGCTAAAAAGTGATATATTTTTCCATAACCGCAGTACTTTGAAGTGAAAAGTTTCTCAAAATGCATTATACTATCCAAAGCTGCTGTACTTCTTACCAAGTAAGCTTTTATTGCCATTAATTTTCAGAGTCATTACCAAACGTATACAGACCCTGTTGGTTGTCAGTTCTACCATAGTGATTTGTATTGTGACATCACACCTTGCTTAGCGCTAAAGATTGATTCGAAAATATCAACCCTAACTCTTTGTGAAACCGGCCCCAAGTTTCGGTACCGCCCCTCCCATTCAGAGGTCCCATAGGGTTTAACCACTAAATAAGCGATCCATATATTTTCTGACAACTAAAATTCATTTTTTCTTTTCAATTTTTTTGAGGTTATCCATAATTGGCTTTTGAGTTATAGGCCCCCTAGGCTAATCCAAAAATAAAAACATTAGGCAAACTGAACGACTAAACTGGCCAAACTTGGAAAATATGATCCCTATTTAAAATATGATCCCGTTTTAACAAAATAGGCCAATTTGTAGTGGGCTATATACTATTACTAGTGTACCCCGAATGCTCCATCCAGGTTGAAAGTCAACAACCACAGGGGCACAAAAATCTTGACAATTTTTAAACAATCCATAAATTAAAAGCAACGACTTTCAAATCGGTGACTTATTTATAGAAAGAAATGTAGGCTTTTCCTTTGTACTAACGAGGCTCTGCGAATGAGCTTTCCTTAATTGTGAAAGTTTCCCTCTAGTGTGGTGTTACCCCCCCCCCCCCCCCCCCCCCCCCCCCCCCCCAAGAGTGTATACGGTCAGGTCACGGCGTCGTCAGCTATGGTCCACGAAAGCCTCCCGGGGGCTCGGGACCACGCCGCGAGAAACTGATCGAAGCATTTTGTAAGTTTTCTTATTCAGATAATAAAATGTTTATTTCACTTAATATACTTTGTGGTGAAAAACATTTGCAATCACTGCCCATAAAACAAGTCGTGAGAATATTCTATTTAAACACGTGTCATCTTTTATCAAGGAAAACAACCAATGCAAAGCCAACTTCCCCGTAAAACAAACCATTTGTCTGCACAGTTATTTGGGGGGAAATATTTGAATATGGTCCAAGCACGTGCGTGTAGATACAGGCCTTCAAGTTTAAGTAATCACACCGCATACCACCAGCAATATCTGCGCACCCTTTTTGTTACCTTTGCAGTTCCGGATGAAGTGTGAAAACAAACCCCTATAAAAAAAGAACCTTTACACGTACTTTGAATTTACCAATAAGCCCGTGTCTATTTGAGCAAATTAATACAAATAGTGAAGTATACCTAAGGGTAAGGAGGGGTGGGGGTGGGGGGTGGGGGGGGGGGGGGGGGTTGTGTGTGTGGCTGGTGGTGTTACTGGACTGAGAGAGAGAGGAGTCTGTTGAATATAACGAGAGAGTGAAATTAAACCATTCCATGCAGTTTACGTAATAATTTTGAATTCATAAACAGAATGGGTAGCCGTGATAAAGATTTTGGGAATCGCAATTCTCCCGGAGAAAATCAAGATGACTACATGATGAAAGGTCTAGGCCGCTCCGAGGGGCTAGAGATGCCGCCCACCTAAAAAAAACAAAACAAAAAACAAAACCACACACAAAAAGCAATAACACAAAAACAAACAAACAAACAACCCAACAAACACCCCTTTGTTAACAAAGGCATTTTTTAAACAAAGTGTAAATGTTTACCTGTCCCAATAAGCTCTTGATGACACACAGCACTTTGACAAAAAGAAAACAGGCGGCCATGTTTACAGCAGGTGGCCATGCTTGCCAAGTTACAAATACAACGGCTGTTTGAGTATATGCATGACTTAATAGGCCTATTCTATGCTGGCTCTGAAGATATATATAAAACAAAAGTGTTCCCCAAAATTTAAACATAATTTATTCACTTGAATATTTACGTAATTATTTGCATCTATTGTCCGTGTCTGTCGCAAATATTCAGGTACAAATTTGAGGGGGTGTAAACACTGTCTTGCCCAATATTGTGGCTGTTGACCTCCAACTTGAGGTATTTTGGATGACATAGGCCTTGGAAAAATGTGTCCTATTTGCTCAGAGGTGTAGGGACATTTTGTTTTCAAGATTGATCATCGGACGTTTGGAAATTTACACAGGGGTAAAAAAAATTGGAGTGAGATTAACTCGACGGGCCCAGGGACTCCCCATATCAAATTGAGCAGAGGATAACAGTTCAAGAGTCAATTGATAACTTTCCCTTTACTGTAAAAAGCTGTGAGACCATGCTATGGGAGATTATTTAGTGGGGTGCACCCTAATATGACAAGACTAGAGTCGTGCGCACTTCAACTTCTGTGCGCATGCCCTACGTATGTAACCAAGCAACCACTACTTGTTAACCATTGGTCCTTGTGCAGGCGAACTTGCTCATTGACCACTCCCAGCCATTGTCTCAGCCTTGGAACCCATTGATCTTATAATCAAGTGACAGCATATAAAATCAGAGTGTGCATCAAACAAGCTCATAAAGAACGGAACATCTCTGCTTAGGCTATTTGCTCTGACGGGAATCCGGGTGGTCTATCGACTAAAGACGGCGTGTACACTTCGAAAACACACCACCAGAAATTTCTAACGTGGCACAAGATTTTTGGGGTGACGTATAATGTTATTGTTTTTCCCGACCCCATAGAATTCTACAAATCCAAAATTTTTGTTTAATAACTTTTTTGGACTTATTAAGCAATACTGTTATAGACTGGTATCCGCACTGACAGTGTGACCCAACATACAATATATAACAAACTTGAGGAAGCTTAAAAAGAAATTTTGAAGAGAAGGCAATCAAGTTATATTTTTTGTTGTATGTTTTTTATTGTTTTTTCCATAGAAAACTTTCAATCCTGCCATTTTGTTCAACCGTATGCACTTTTAAAACACTTAAACGATGGGCTAATGCAAATAGGGCTGACTAAGGGTTGAAGCGACTGGACTGGGCAGAGGGCCTAAGCATGAAGGGCCTAAGCTGTGGAATTCCTTGGATACCTCTTTGAAAAAAATACAGAGTTTATTCTTGTTTAAGCGGAAACTAAAAACTCAATTAATCAGCAAATACTTATAAGCAGACTTCCTTTATTCCAACCTCGAGTTTACTTTATATACTGGCCATGCCAATATCTAAGTTGTAATTTAGTTGTAATAGTGTTTTCATATTGTTGTATTGTTCTTTGTTTTGTTATTGTTTGAGTGGGGTCTCTACTCGACAAGCTAATGCTTCTTGGAGACCTCCATCCTCACACAAATCATATTGTACTTATGTTTTCCCTAATCATTATAATATAATGTAAATTATATCACTTTTTTGTGTGTGTGTGGTAAAAATAAAAGAAATGAATGAATGAATGAATGAGTAAGCGACTAGACTGGGCAGAGGGGAAAGAGTATTAGCGACCGGACTGGGCAGAGGGGAAAGAGTAAGCGAGTGGACTGGGCAGAGGGGAAAGAGTAAGCGAGTGGACCTGGCAGAGGGGAAAGAGTAAGCGACTGGACTGGGCAGAGGGGAAAGAGTAAGCGAGTGGACCTGGCAGAGGGGAAAGAGTAAGCGACTGGACTGGGCAGAGGGGAAAGAATAAGCGAGTGAACTGGGCAGAGGGGAAAGAGTAAAGCAACTGGACTGGGCAGAGGGGAAAGAGAAAGCGACTGGACTTGGCAGAGGGGAAAGAGTAAGCAACTGGACTGGGCAGAGGGGAAAGAATAAGCGAGTGGACCTGGCAGAGGGGAAAGAGTAAGCGACTGGACTGGGCAGAGGGGAAAGAGAAAGCGACTGGACTGGGCAGAGGGGAAAGAATGAGTGAGTGGACCGGCAGAGGGGAAACACTAGGAGTGGACCGGTAGAGGCGATATTGTAAGCGAATGGACCGGACAGAGGATAGCAAGTGGACTCAGGGTAGAGGGGATATGTACTAAGCGATTGAACCAGGTATTAAGCGATTGGACAAGTGTATATGTAATTATTTATTGCTCAATTTGCGACTTCTCCCATAAATATCTTAATTACTTTTTTTTTAGTATTCCCAAAACGTACCTCAAGTGTCTCCTAGATCATACCATTTCATATTCTTATACCAGCAATAAAAGTCTCATCCATAAAAATGCTAGAGAATGATCCTTTTCAAACATTGATTGAACACGCGTCACGTGTCATCCATTATTTGGTCAACTGCCGCGACGCTCCACAATTTATAATTGGAGTGCAATATGGGGCCTTTTTAAAACCTCGGCTTTGGATCCTTCATCAATTTTGGTGTAGTGTATTTTTTACATGGCGTTTCTAAAACCAAACGGAGCCCGTGCCGAGGATTGGGAAAAGTACACTTTGGATAATGATTAGACGGTTCGCAATATCGTTCCCCAAAAACTCGTTCCCTGCCCGTTTGTCCAAACAAGGCAATGTCATGTGACAACGTACAAGGTTGGTGGGTACATAGACGGAGTCGTCCCCGTTTTTGAAGGAATACAAATAAAAATATGTATATATATATTTAAATATCAGAGTGCGGAATGAACGAGTTTCCACGTCCATTATTTGTGTTCATTGTAAAAAATAAGAATTTCAAATGACAAGGATCTATGTGTGAGTAATATGAAACAAAATAATAAATGTATTTCGCTCACTCGATGAAATCTGGCCTTCTCACCTCACTCGGCTTCGCCTCGCGAAATGGGATAGTCCATTTTTATCTGTAGATTTTATTCTGCGACAGTCGTTCATATTAATTATGCATCCAATGTTTTCATAGGTTATGCGAGTCTCGTCTAGAGATTTGATGCGATGCAAAACCAATACAAATATTAAACAAACATTTCCAATGGCACAGAGTTAAAGGTGTTGAGCAGCAATGGAAGAGCTTTTACATCCACCACTCCAAGAATGTTTATGGAAATGTGCTGCCGAACAAGGCCACCATTCATTGGTCGTACAAAACAAGTCACCGCTTATATATAGGAAGCCTGCACATTATAGAAGACCCATCTACTCTCAGACGTCCAACACTAACCTACTCCTGCAATTTTGAAAATACTTGGACGGAAATTTCCCGTTTGAAGAGAAGGTAAAACAAGTAAGATTTTTTGGTGTATGGTTTTAATTGTTTTCTCCATAGAAAACTGTCCATCCTGCCATTTTGTTCAACCAGACTGAAACGAGGGGCTATATGCAAATAGGGCAGACAGAGGGTTGAAGCGAGTGGACCAGACAGAGGGGACTTGACTGGGAAGAAGTGAAAGAGTAAGTGAGTGGACCTGGCAGACGGGAAAGAGTAAACGCCCGGTTCATACTTCCTGCGAAATGCGAATGCGAAGCGAATTTTGGAGACTCAATAATCGGTACGCGCTGCCCTTCCCTTTTGTGAAGCAACAAAATTTGCTTCACACGAAGCATTCGCAGGAAGTATGAACCGGGCTTAAAGGTATTATACAGGATTGGCAGAGCTGACAAAATAATCACAGACAGTGTTCATGTTTTGTGTAATCAACCACATACATGAAATAACAAACCTGTGAAAATTTGAGCTCAATTGGTCAGGATGCTTACGCGCAAGTGGACCGACAAAGGGAAATGTGTATGAAAGTAGGACCGAGTACAACCTTTACTATCTTTTATAGTTTTCACCATTTTCGTATTGGATATCCTAAATAGCAAAGATGCAGTACCTTTATGCGAGTCTGTCTTTACGTTGTTAGAGTATTAAATTATATGACTAAACAATTTCCAGAAAGTTACAAGTCTTGCAATACAAGTCAGTGTTGATGTAATTATTTATTGCTTAATTTGTGATTCCCATGAATACCTTAATAATTTTTTGTTTCAGTATTCCCAAAACGGAGATGGATTTGGCTTGCAATAGTGTCTCCATCCGGGTACTTTTGGTTGTACTTGGATTTATGTGTTATGCTGCTCTCCCATTGGTTGATTCCTCGCGCATACTCTTTACTACAACCGTAGCCTCCACCATCAGCCACTACATGAACTTTAGAGAAGTTATGCGTGCACTGACGGAAAGAAATCACGAGGTTACTTTCTTGGTGTCTGTGTCTAATCCAGTGATAATGAACAAGAAAAACGAGCAGGATGACTTTTTTCAATTTGAATTATATGGCGGAACACTGAACCAATCAACTTTCAGTGAAAATTATGAAACCTTTAAGAAAGGTATAACAGAAAAAAAGAGCGAAGACAAACGAATTTTGTATTTTTTTATCGAAGCAATTTTTGGCAAGACTAACGCTACCGCAAACCCATGGAAACTGGCATCCGATGAATGCGATTCCCTTCTCGGTAACGAAACTCTTGTAGCAAGACTAAACAACTTGAACTTTGACCTTCTTATTGGCGATCCGGCGGCTAATTTGTGCACCCCTCTACTTGCTGAGGTTCTTTCCATCCCTTTTATTCAGTACGCAACGCAAGGTTTGCTAGTCTTACACCACGATCGGTGGCTTGGACAACCCATCTACCCGTCCTTCATGCCTATGCCGTACCTGCCTTTCTGTGATGACATGTCTTTCATAGAAAGAACAATCAACTTCCTCAGTTACATCTTCGCCAGCCATCTTGTGGACAGAAACACTCTCATCCCTTTTGAAAAGGTAAAGGTGAAGTATGGCATCCGACCCGACCTGTCACTGAAGGACCTTATAAAGACAGCCCAGCTTCATTTAGTGAACTCCGACGTGCACGTGCAGGAGTTACCGCGCCCTCTGCAGCCGAACGTTATCCAGGTTGGTGGTGTCACAGCGAAACCACCGCTACCGCTTGATGAGGTTTGTATTACTTATGTAACGTGAACACTCTGAACGGGACCAGTAAGGTCTAGAAATATTAACAAAACTTTCCTTCTGGTAAGTCTCTCCTTGCTTTTCTTTAAAAGACTGTGTAGTTGACCGCGAGAACGTACGAGTTTTCTTGAGAATCTGCACGTTCCGTTCATTTCGATTAGCAGCTATACAGAGTGTTTTCTTTTTGAAAATTGTTTTTTAAAAAGAAACTTGTATTGCAATGTTTTCATAAATTTCATCCGTTGAATATGGTTTGAACAAAAAAGACTAATTTCAAAATTGTAAATGTAAACAATTTCACAAATCTTCGAAACAATTTGACCCAACTACCAATCGGTCCTTGTCAATTACCATAACGGGGACGAACAACTGGGGGACAAAACCCCCGAAGGCACCGGCATCAACTAGCGCCCCGTATTTTCAGTATCTGCACGGATTATAATATTTACGATACTAACTTTATGTTACGGAGCCCGGTAAGGGACAGTGGAAGAAAAAAATATGCGAGGACTAATTCGTTCGCACGATTTAGTAATCCGTTTGAACGAATTAACAATCCCTTCCCACGGTTTTAGTGTTCTGTTCGTACGAAATAATAATCCGTTCGCACACTCAGTTTAATTATCCGCTCGAACGAATCAGGAATCCGTTTGCAAAGTTTAGCCAAGGCACGAAATAGTGCAACACGCATTTTTTTAATATCTTTTTTACATTTTAAATCTTCGGACAAAAGTACATTATATACATTTTAAAAATTGTCCGGGTCAGGACAAAATAAAAAAAACCTGTCATCTTAGATGTGTCAGACCCAATAAAATCCTGTACTACAAAGTTGTATACAAAAACCTAAATACAAAATGTGAAGCAAACTTGACTCACTTAAGGAGACAGTATAAAAAGACAAAATAGGGCCACAAGCAAAGCAAAACGATCCACTCACAACAACACTTTGCTTCAAGATGGCGGAGGGCAGCGACGGTAGTTCTGACATCTCTGATGATGACCGTGTTGGTAAGCTGTATGTGACCTATTAAGTTTCAACTAACAATGCATCTTTATCCAATCATACAGATAAAGACTGACAAACTTACCAACACGGTCATCATCAGATACTTCCGGCGCGGCCCTCCGCCATCTTGAAGCAGTGTTGTTGTTAGTGGATCATACACATGCGTGCAGCATCATTTGATGCATGCCTTTGCCAATAGACCTTTCTTTTGAAACGTCACAGCCCGAGTTTTTGCCAACCCAGGTTGGAAAAGTATGGAAAGCCATAACTGCAAATCAAAAACAGATTCCCACAGTTTGTAGCAGTGTTACACAAATATTCAAAAATAGTGTTGAATTTGTTGGAAACAAATCAACCAATCATGGAAGGTAATTCCGTTCATGAATCTTTACAGATAATGTTGAATTTGGTCACAACATTTTTTAACACGATTGAATGTTTTGCTAACATTCGGCCGTCCATGCCAACCGGCGCACTTTGTTTATCAACAAAAGAAAGGTTTATACGTGCGACGGATTCCTAATTCGTTCGAACGGATTACTTAACCGTGGGAACGGATTACTAAACCGTGCGAACGAATTAGTCCACGCAAATTTTTATCTTACCACTGTCCCTTCCCGGGCTTCGTAATATCTGTATTTTTTCAGAGCCTTGAAGCGTTTTTTGAGGGCTCTGGTCAAGATGGCGTCGTCGTGATTGCTCTCGGTACTTCACTCTCCTTTGGCGAGGAACAGGTCGACGACATCGCAAGAGCGATATCCCGACTCCGACAACGCGTTATTTGGTTGTTACGTGACAAAGCACCAACCCATATTGGAAACAACACAAAGATTGTCAACTGGCTGTCAATGAATGATATTCTTGGTGAGCAGTTGTTATTGTTTAACGAGAAGGAATTATTGAATATCTTGACCATTTGTTTTCCAGCCGAAAAAAGAAGGGATAAAAAAAAGAAGTTGGCCAACATCCACGTGTTGGCAAAGAGATTTCAGTCTACTTAATACATTCACCCTGTTGATTTATTATAAGACTTACTACACTGCAAAAACGTTGGTCAAATCATTTGTTGGGCAAAGTAACATCCACAATTATTGGTCGACAATTGCCCAACGAAAGCAATAATTGGTGTTGTTGGGCAAACATTTTTTTTGCCCATTTTTTGTATAAGAAGCGGAACAAAAGTTGGGCAAGTGTTGGGCAAATATTTCGTAATCTGAATTCATCATAATTGTTGGTTACACTTTTGCTTATGTATTGGGCAACTTTTTGGTAATTTTAATTAATCTCGATTGTTGGTTAAAATTATGCACATTAGTTGGGCAAAATCGTCCGATCATGCGCACTACGATCAAAGAGTTGTCCAAGAACTGGGCACATTTTACCCCAAAGTTGGGCATTGTTCCCGCCAAACGCCGTGTGTGTGCATTAAAAGCATAACAACGATATTTTCCAACATGGCGAGTGGAGGAGGAGTGGCTGTGACTGTGTCGTCTCTCTTAAACGAGCGGGGTTGCCCAGTGGTTATAGATCCACATTGAAGGTTAGTTTTTAACTAAAAATGAAGTTGTGTTTCCTATTCAGTCGTACATAGTCGTCGTGACAGTTGCAGAGCAAGCAACACAGTGACACTACCGTTGAATTATTTTCAGTTTTATCATGCCATTATGTGTGCAACGCCGCGGCCCGTGGCATGTGTATGCGTGTATGTTGTGTTGTATGTGTGAGTAGTACGTGTAAACGCTGCCAACCGAGCTCTTCTATGTGAATACACACTCGCTCTTCGAGGACTCTTATCAGAGCGAGGACGTCCTCGCTTTGAAAAAATTTGATAAATGGAGCATTATGGCCAGTTTGGACGCCAGTGAATTCTCTAAGCTTTTGGGAGTGATCCTCGGTTTACGTAATTTACCAGAGGAGCATGTGTGAGTGAAAAAGATTCTGCTGCCTAACGCACTCTCGGATGGTTACATCGCCCTCTGTTGATATTAAGTATCCTTAATGGTTGATTTAGAAGCGGCCATTTCTAATTCTTAAGTAATTATACATGACGGTTAGCTGATTCTGTTTGAGTCGGTTCGCGTGGCCCAGCCGGTTGGAACTGCAACTAACTGCAACTTGCAATGTCATGGGACACGCCTCAAACATTGACATAACTTTTGCATCCACGAGGACCTTACACTCGATCATTCGACCGATGGCAGCTCTCGAGAGGACACAAGAAATGGTGAGTGATTATCTCATTCCCAGTGTAAATAAATGTCCATTAGTATTACCATGCGCACCGGTTTACGGCTTCCCGGTTTACTATACTACTGTACAGTCATCCGTACGGTACTAAAATTTGTCTACAAACACATAAGTAAATGAATTATGACTTTACCAATTTCTATTGATGCATGTGAGTAATATTCCATTTAAGAATAGCCTCGAATAAACCATAGAGCAAGGAAACCATATAAACGGTAAACTCGTACTCGAGTTAACTCATACCCAAGTGAACTCGTACCCGGGTCGGCAGTACGTACACCTGGGTAAGAGTTTACCTGGGTAACAGTTGACCTGGGTAAGTAAGAGTTTACCTGGATACGTTTTGACCTGGGTACCAGTTTACTTGGGACCGAGTTGGCTTCGGACCGAGTTGGCTTCGGACCGAGTTGGCTTCGGACCGAGTTGGCTTCGGACCGAGTTGGCTTCGGACCGAGTTGGCTTTTGACCGAGTTGGCTTTTGACCGAGTTGGCTTTTGACCGAGTTGGCTTTTGACCGAGTTTGCTTTTGACCGAGTTGGCTTTTGACCGAGTTGGCTTTTGACCGAGTTGGCTTCGGACCGAGTTGGCTTCGGACCGAGTTGGCTTCGGACCGAGTTGGCTTCGGACCGAGTTGGCTTCGGACCGAGTTGGCTTCGGACCGAGTTGGCTTCGGACCGAGTTGGCTTCGGACCGAGTTGGCTTCGGACCGAGTTGGCTTCGGACCGAGTTGGCTTCGGACCGAGTTGACCCATAAGCGTACCAGTAAACTGATCGACTTTTGTTTTATTAATAACGTATAATTATGTTACCTAAATTGTATGTGTTTTTTCTAGTATGAAGAAGGGGACAGCGTAATGGCACTGTGGCCTCCAGACTCGTCATGGTATCCAGCTGTAATCACCTCCATAAACAAAGGTATTTACAATTTATTGATAACTTTTGTACTAACGAGACACGAAATGACAGTTCCACACCCTTATTGTGATCCCCATCACATGAAGAGCACGTTTAAAATATAGCGCATAGTTGTATGTCAGCCCCTTCCTCCCCCCAACCCCCCCCCCCAAATTTTTTTTTACATAACCCCCAAGAAGTTATCATGAACTAAGAACTAAATAACCGTAGTGCATAATTTCATGAGAAAAGCTGTTAAACTCTTTACTTAGTCATAGCGGCCCCTTTCCTGTGCACCCTCCCTAATAAGACAAAGCACATTGTGATGCACATGAAAAGAACTCTTCCCAATTGACAACCCTGATCCCTGTACAAATAAAAGTATGATTAAGTATTGTGACAAACCGTTTGCCTTTCATATTTCAGGGAAGTCAGTAATCAAGTACCGTGTGCGTTACAATGAGGATGGCATGACACGCTGCTTATTTGAGCACCAGGTGAGTAAAAGATTATGTCATGTATTCATTCCATCGTAAGGAAATTCAGAAAAGGCTATGTTTGTTCAAAATATAATATTCTATGTACAATTGAGAAGTTTTTCAAAGGTTTACGTGTTGAGGCAAACAAATGTCCTCTCTAATTGTTAAATTGTGCCGCACAACTATGTGTTTACGGCAAACGACTCGCTTTATAGTGAAAGCGTCATAATAACCAATGCGCGCCACGCCACTCCCCCCAACATGGGATATACTGTTTGAAAGGATGGTTTAAGTTATGACTAGCTTAGTGGTAATGTGTAAATTGCCTAGCAATTTAAGGGCACGCTGATCCACTGAACCCTATATATTTAATTGGTGTGATCATCCTAATCATAACTCAGTGGTGTTAATTATGTAATTTATCTTTTTCTTGCTAGCTGGCCCATCGAACATCAGATTTTAAGTCTGATCCTTCATGGTCTGTGAACCCAGACACCAGTTCCAGGGATGACGATGACCCACAAGCTATTTTAACGTCGGATACTTCAAGTTCTGTAAACCCAAACACCAGTTCCAGGGATGACGATGACGATGAACCACAAGCTATTTCAGAAACTGCCGAACTTCACCAAAGCAATGAAACTGTAGGATTTGACAGAAATGATTCGAGTGAGAACTGTGCCGTAACAGTCATGCAGACCGATAATGTCGATGGACAAAGGAAATGGGACAAAAAGCACTTTTGCTTTTACTGTGATGAACCTCATGCCAAGTTACCCCGTCACCTTCAGTCGTGTCACAAGGATGAGAGGGAAGTTGTAGAGATAGCATCGGAGACAGACCTTAGTGCCCGCAAGAAACTTTTGTTATACATCCGCAATATTGGTAATCACAGACACAATTGCCAAGTCCTCAGAGAGGGAAAGGGTGTCCTTGTTATAGTATACAGACCAAATCATGAGGCATCTCCACACGCATATGGACCATGCATACATTGTTATGGCTATTACGTGCGTCTTGATCTTTGGCGTCATAAGTGCCCACTTAATCCTGCGCTCCCTGCACAGACTGATGGTAGCGGTAGGATAGGTCATGTTAGGGGACGAGTAGCTAGCAAGAGTGATTTGTTAAAACCTCCCCCAGCTGGTGTATCTTTCCAGTTGAACAAGGTTCTTAGTTCTATGAGGAGAGACAATGTTGCTCTGGTAGTCAAGAATGATTCTTTGATTCTGGAAATTGCCAAACGTGAATACCTTAGGCTTGGCCACGATGTTACACAACATGGTTACATTCGGAACAAACTACGAGAACTTGGTCGTCTTGTTATACAACTCAGACAAAACACCCACCAACCAAATGCATCACTGGAAGTATTCGTGCATCCCCGCCATCTGAATGATATCGTCAAGGCTGTTCATGATGTAGCCGGCTTCAGTGAAGGGAAACAGATGTATCACGTTCCATCTCTAGCACTAAAGATTGGACATTCCATCAAGAGATGTGCACTCATACTGCAAGCAAGTGCTTTAGAGTATAATCTTAGGGAAAAAGCGGAACAGGCCGAACAGTTTAGGCAGTTGTGTGAAATTAAGTGGCCAGAACTTGTGTCAACCCACGCACACAGAACACTGTACCAAGGAAAGCGGAACAAGCGAACAGTTATCCCGACAAATGGAGACGTAGTGAAAATGTCATCGTTCCTTCATGAAACTGGCAACAGGGAAGTGCAGCTCCTACACTCTGCTAAGGGCCCTCAAATTACAACAGCTTGGAAGAATTTGAATGAAGTCACACTGTGCCATCTCATTATCTTCAACCGCAGGCGACAGGGGGAAGTATCTAAAATGAAACTTGAAGATTTTCACGAGCGCAGTAGAGCAGCCATTGTGAATGGGGATTGCGTCATGACTGATCTTGAACGGCACCTCTGTAAAATGTTCGAAGTCATTGAAATAGTTGGTAAGAGGGGCAGAACTGTTCCGGTGCTTCTTGGTACTGATGTGATGACGTGGTTGAAGGCTCTTGTCGCAAATAGAAATGCAGCTGGAGTGGCACAAGACAACATGTTCTTGTTCGCACGAAGTTGTTACGGAGGCACAGGTCATATACGAGGAAGCGACTGTCTACGAGCATATGCGAATGAGGCGGGCCTTGAGAATGCTGATAGCATGCGGTCTACAAAGCTTCGTAAACATGTAGCGACTGTTTCACAAATTCTTGCCTTGAATGAACATCAGCTTGAAACACTTGCAGACTTCATGGGTCATGATTTGCGGGTCCATCGTGAGTACTACCAGTTGCCAGACACTGTCCAGAGGGTAACCAAACTGTCCAGACTTTTCCTGAGCTTGGAGAGAGGGAACTTGGTTTCGCAACATGGCAAATCTTTGGAGGAGTTGCATGTTACTGGAGGTAAACAAACCCGTTTTAAACTTTTCTTTCAAAATAAAAAACGTGTTTTTTGGCTCTTTACACCTCCCCCTACTCGCCCAAAAACTCATTTGGGGGCCCGATAACTTTGCCTGTGACCGTCATCACCTAACACTAACAACCCCCCCCCCCCCCCCCCCCAATAAGCATAATTCACTGTACACCCCCCACCCCCACCCCCACCCCCAATGGATTGGCCAACATTTAAAGTTGTGTGGGAAAAAGCAATCATAGCTACTGGTAAATGTCAAAATTGCTCTTTCTTTTGGGGGCCCGATAACTCTGCCTGTGGCCGTCATCACATAACACCCCCTCCCCCATATCAACATCATTAACTGTAGACCCCCCCCCCAACCCCACACACGCAACCCAATCAAAGATAAATTTCGAAATTTATGTTTGTTGGTTCGCAGAAGGCTTCACCAGCGATGAGGACAGCAGTGATTCCGGTGACTCGTGTGACCCAGCTTTGGAGGACAGTGTTGATGCCAGTAAGTTTGTCATATTTCTGACTGGCTATATCTCATGTAGGTCTCTTGCATGCTGGTCGTAATCCCTGTTTGCCCCCACAGACCAAATTGCGATAAGATGCCAGACTGCATTTGCTTTCCAGCCCATCTGGGCAACAAATTTTGAACGGTAGGATGAAACAAGATGGCAGTAACTATTTGGCGCTAAATTGCTTATTGATTTACTCAGGGAGTAAATGTCACATCGGTAAAAAGGAAATATTTTTGTTATGAATAGGCCCCCATTTGATAATGTATCTTAATTTTCCTCTTCTTTCCTGTTTGTTGTAGGAAGGCCACCAGCCCAATCAGCTCCAGCTCAAAAAGCTCCACAAGTAAAGCGTCGTCAAGTCAAACGTCGCCCCTGGACTGCTGAGGAAAAGAAAGACGTAACCGAGGGCTTGCAGAGATTCTTTTTGCTGAAGAAGCTTCCAGGAAAACGTGACATCGAATCGTCCTGTCCTGTGGCATTGCAGACCCGAACGTGGACAAACATCAAGGACTTTTGTAGAAATACGATGACACTTAAACAAATTTAAGGTGTCATGTACCACAAAAGTACAGTCATAACCTAGAGTCACTCTGTAGGCACAGCCAAGTGATTAGTCTACACCTTTGGCAAACCCGCGCGCCCCCCCCCCCCCTCAACCCACCACCAAATAAGAAGAAAATACATGTACCATCCCCCAAAACATTTCCTAGAAGGCCAGTGTACACATTCACATGAGTGAACCGCAAGATAAAGGGTTCATGTGTTATGTCCTCATATCGATATGTACCATTCGACTCTTGGCAATGACCTCAATTGGATAGTATGAAAAGTATGTCCTCAATCTGCAGTGTACACATGTATTGGTGTACATGTACATGTATGACAATACATGCATGAAACTATCACTGCATTGCTTGCGCTGAAACTGTCACGACTGTGTACAACAACTGAACAGGAAACATACTTTATTTAGTTAAAAACTAACCTTCCAAGGCATCTATAAACTACTGGGCAACCTCACGTTTGTGAGAGAGACGCCAAGGGCACAGTTCGCCACCGATTGCCATTGTGGAAAAGATCGTTTCTATGCCTGGTTGTACGACTTATCACAAAAATTTAAACAATCCCAATAATTGGATACAACATTTACCAACAATTGGTGAAAACAACCAATGAATGGATATATACTTTAAACAAGCCCAATAATTCAATAAAATATTCACTATAACAGTTGGTTGAAAAGTGCCCAGTATATGAACAAATACTTTTAACCAATAAATGGTATCCAAAGCATATATCCAACAGCTGTGTAATTAGAATTAACCAACTATGTGTAGTTGGGTTTGCCCAATAATTTAGTAAATGGTTTACCCAACGGCTGTTGGGCAATAATTGCCCCAAAACTGGTGGGGCTGATATTTGAACCAACGTTGGGTAAAAAGTTGGGTAATTTTTACCCTTTTTTTTTTACAGTGTAAGACTTATTGTCTTATCTGAATTATTAGGTCACCCTAAGACAAAGGTTCTTGTGAATCATGGCGGGACAAGTACTGTTCAGGAGGCGCTATACCACGGCGTGCCTATGGTGCTGATACCGCTAGCTGGCGACATGTTTAAAATAACAGATCTTGCTGTGTGTAGAGGAGTGGCTACAAAGCTAGCTATGCCGACACTTACGGGAATCGTTTTAAAGGATACCATCGAAAGTATAATTTCAGAACCCAGGTAAGAACAATGAATTTATCATTACCACAATGACACAGACGTTTTAAAAAAAATGCAAACAACGTTAGTTTAGTAAAATAATAGCCGCCAATAAATTTTGGGTACTTTTCGTCCACAATCGTTGGCTGAAACACAAGTTACAATTTTGTGAAATATGCTGTAACACTGAGTAATGATGGCCATGAAGCTTTAAAAAAAAGCAAAGAGAGAAAAAAACAACACCCCAAAACACACAAACATACAAACAAACAAACCAACAAACAAATGACCAAAACCTTAATTGGCCGCCGCTATTTTCTCATAATCGCATTGACATGACTTAAAGGGGCACTTTGCCTTGGATCGGGCGAGTTGGTCTATGAAAAGCGTTTGTAACCGTTTGTTATAAAATGCATATGGTTTGAAAGCTGTTTTAAAAGTAGAATACAATGATCCACAAAAATATGCCTCGAAATTGCGTGGTTTTCCCTTTACTTTTCGAACTAACACGGTCCACAACTTATGGCGTGCCGTGTTAGTTCACGATGTAAAAGGAAAACTACGCAATTTCGAGGCATATTTCATCATTCTAACCATATGCATTTCATAACAAACAGTTTCAAACGCTTTTCATAGACCAACTCGCCCGTTCCAAGGCAACGTGTCCCTCTATTAAAGAGTCGTTCGCACTTCAACTTGAGTACGTCACGAATCAACCATAGAATAAACTTTGGTACTTGCTCGAACTTGTACAACTGTCGGGCATACGCTACACTGCCACCAACGGCAGGCACTATGCAAGTTTTTTCGGGCAGTAAAGGCAGGCACCATAAAATATTGATTACATTCAGAGTATGAGATTAGCAAAGTCATTAATATTTACCTCCTTTTTCCTCACAGTTACAGACAAAACTCTCGTCATTTATCTGCGATCTACAAAGCAAAGACGCCCTCACCGTTAGATACAGCATCGTTTTGGATTGAACACGTGATGAAACATGGCGGCGATCATTTGAAATCACTGTCAGCTCAAAACCTGTCTCTTCCACAGTTTATGTTAATAGACATTCTCGGAGTGTGCGTTATTTCCCTTATAGTTCTCCTGAAACTTTCATCAATTTTCCTTGGTAAAATATTTACTCATAAAAGACTGATATAATAATGTAAAGGTTCAGCTTGTCAACTTAGTGTTTTAATAAAAACTAGTATCGAAAATAAACGTTAATTTTGTAATCCTATCAACCGACATTTTGTGATTTAATATGGTTTATTTTCTTAGCAGTAGGTCTAGACATAAAATAGAATTGCAGAATACCAGCAAGTTGTCCTCCTCAGAACGCTTGACCTATTTAGTTGTACAGGTGAACCAATCAATCGAGACAATTAAAGTAATTGCAGCTGTAGGTGTGGCTCTCTTTATTGCCATGACAACATTTGAATTCCTCTGTATTATTGATAGTGAACTGTATTTTTCAGATTTTACATTTGTCCTTGTAAATTAACATACAATCAGGCCCCCTGCAAGAATTTTATTTATTTATTTATTTATTTATTTATTTATTTATTTATTGACCAAACCAACAGCGGACGAGCCGCCAATTACAGGAAAGGATAATGTACACAAATATTCATATAGTCTATAATATAATTATGTATATATACATGTATATTTAACAAACAAATAAATAAAAATTAAATAACATCTTTGGATAGAAAACAAAAGTAACAATTACAAATGAGATAAAATACTAAGGCTTGTAAGGGGGAAAAATAATAAGCATCACAAAGCGTCTGTAAACATAATTTAAATACATATAAAACAATATAAAATATTAAATATTGACAAGTAATTGGACATCTACTGATGGCCATACTTTTGTAAAAGAAGACAACTTAAATAAAATAAAATAAAATTACCACAAAGAATGTCTGCGTGGATACTGTACTATGACAGATATTTGGTAATTGCTGTATTTTTCGAGAAAACCTGAATTTTTTGGGGTTGGTTTAGCATATGAAATATCGTTCCAACGACATGTTCACAGTCCGTGCTGTGAAAAACGAGAGCAAGTGGTGACGATTTAAGGACAGAGACAGATCTAGGTGTATTAAAACTCACACATTCAGACGATGGTCGGGCGCTTCACAATTACACAAAATTTCATTTTTCTTTAAACTTACAATGTACTTTCAGTCATTAGTAAGTTCTTTTGTAGTAATAATAACTAATAATAATAATAATAATAATAACTAGTTTTTATATAGCGCATTTCACAATAACGGTATCAATGCGCTTTACATTAGTGCCATGGTCATTGGGCCAATAACATTCCTTTAATCTTTTTCAGCTCCCTGGGGAGTATACAGCCCGGGCTGCCGTGATGGCGCTCCGAAGGCTTTTTCAAACACAATATCAACCTCTACCCTTGCAGGTACCCATTTATACCCCTGGGTGAAGAGAAGCAATTATAGCAAAGTGTCTTGCTCAAGGACACAAGCGTCATGACCGGGACTCGAACCCACACCCCGATGACTAAACCACCAGAACTTGAATCCGATGCTCTTAACCACTCGGCCATGACACCCTAACTTGGAAGAACATTTTTGTATCCACTTCTGCAAAATGACTTATACCTTTAAATATTGTTCATGCGTGCTATAAGGTTTGTTTCAAATGTATCTAATTAATATAACTTATGTACGTAATTTTTAATGTGAAACATGAAGAAACATGCTTTCGTGTCTTAGGGCCTATTACTGTCAATTTTAAACCGTGTTTTGAGTTACTGTTGCATTTTGGCTTCATGGCTGCATAAGCCAAATACATCTTCAAACCATAATAATAACAAAAGGTTCTTGAAGAACCACCGTAGAATCTAAACACAAGTCAACGCAAATTTCTGTTTATAACAAAAACTCTTTGAAATGGATTAAGTATAGTGATTTTCAGTAAGTTGTTTTCTCAAATCAATTGGAAATATATACCTGCACCAATTTATCCCTAAACGTACCTCAAGTGTCTCCTAGATCATACCATTTCATATTCTTATACCAGCAATAAAAGTCCCATCCATAAAAATGCTAGAGAATGATCCTTTTCAAACATTGATTGAACACGCGTCACGTGTCATTCATTATTTGGTCAACTGCCGCGACGCTCCACAATTTATAATTGGAGTGCAATATGGGGCCTTTTTAAAACCCCGGCTTTGGATTCTTCATCAATTTTGGTGTAGCGTATTTTTTTACATGGCGTTTCTAAAACCAAACGGAGCCCGTGCCGAGGATTGGGAAAAGTACACTTAGGATAATGATTAGACGGTTCGCAATATCGTTCCCCAAAAACTCGTTCCCTGCCCGTTTGTCCAAACAAGGCAATGTCATGTGACAACCGTACAAGGTTGGTGGGTACATAGACGGAGTCGTCCCCGTTTTTGAAGGAATAAAAATAAAAATATGTATATATATATTTAAATATCAGAGTGCGGAATGAACGAGTTTCCACGTCCATTATTTGTGTTCATTGTAAAAAATAAGAATTTCAAATGACAAGGATCTATGTGTGAGTAATATGAAACAGAATAATAAATGTATTTCGCTCACTCGATGAAATCTGGCCTTCTCACCTCACTCGGCTTCGCCTCGCGAAATGGGATAGTCCATTTTTATCTGTAGATTTTATTCTGCGACAGTCGTTCATATTAATTATGCATCCAATGTTTTCATAGGTTATGCGAGTCTCGTCTAGAGATTTGATGCGATGCAAAACCAATGCAAATATTAAACAAACATTTCCAATGGCACAGAGTTAAAGGTGTTGAGCAGCAATGGAAGAGCTTTTACATCCACCACTCCAAGAATGTTTATGGAAATGTGCTGCCGAACAAGGCCACCATTCATTGGTCGTACAAAACAAGTCACCGCTTATATATAGGAAGCCTGCACATTATAGAAGACCCATCTACTCTCAGACGTCCAACACTAACCTACTCCTGCAATTTTGAAAATACTTGGACGGAAATTTCCCGTTTGAAGAGAAGGTAAAACTAGTAAGATTTTTTGGTGTATGGTTTTAATTGTTTTCTCCATAGAAAACTGTCCATCCTGCCATTTTGTTCAACCAGACTGAAACGAGGGGCTATATGCAAATAGGGCAGACAGAGGGTTGAAGCGAGTGGACCAGACAGAGGGGACTTGACTGGGAAGAAGTGAAAGAGTAAGTGAGTGGACCTGGCAGACGGGAAAGAGTAAACGCCCGGTTCATACTTCCTGCGAAATGCGAATGCGAAGCGAATTTTGGAGACTCAATAATCGGTACGCGCTGCCCTTCCCTTTTGTGAAGCAACAAAATTTGCTTCACACGAAGCATTCGCAGGAAGTATGAACCGGGCTTAAAGGTATTATACAGGATTGGCAGAGCTGACAAAATAATCACAGACAGTGTTCATGTTTTGTGTAATCAACCACATACATGAAATAACAAACCTGTGAAAATTTGAGCTCAATTGGTCAGGATGCTTACGCGCAAGTGGACCGACAAAGGGAAATGTGTATGAAAGTAGGACCGAGTACAACCTTTACTATCTTTTATAGTTTTCACCATTTTCGTATTGGATATCCTAAATAGCAAAGATGCAGTACCTTTATGCGAGTCTGTCTTTACGTTGTTAGAGTATTAAATTATATGACTAAACAATTTCCAGAAAGTTACAAGTCTTGCAATACAAGTCAGTGTTGATGTAATTATTTATTGCTTAATTTGTGATTCCCATGAATACCTTAATAATTTTTTGTTTCAGTATTCCCAAAACGGAGATGGATTTGGCTTGCAATAGTGTCTCCATCCGGGTACTTTTGGTTGTACTTGGATTTATGTGTTATGCTGCTCTCCCATTGGTTGATTCCTCGCGCATACTCTTTACTACAACCGTAGCCTCCACCATCAGCCACTACATGAACTTCAGAGAAGTTATGCGTGCACTGACGGAAAGAAATCACGAGGTTACTTTCTTGGTGTCTGTGTCTAATCCAGTGATAATGAACAAGAAAAACGAGCAGGATGACTTTTTTCAATTTGAATTATATGGCGGAACACTGAACCAATCAACTTTCAGTGAAAATTATGAAACCTTTAAGAAAGGTATAACAGAAAAAAAGAGCGAAGACAAACGAATTTTGTATTTTTTTATCGAAGCAATTTTTGGCAAGACTAACGCTACCGCAAACCCATGGAAACTGGCATCCGATGAATGCGATCCCTTCTCGGTAACGAAACTCTTGTAGCAAGACTAAACAACTTGAACTTTGACCTTCTTATTGGCGATCCGGCGGCTAATTTGTGCACCCCTCTACTTGCTGAGGTTCTTTCCATCCCTTTTATTCAGTACGCAACGCAAGGTTTGCTAGTCTTACACCACGATCGGTGGCTTGGACAACCCATCTACCCGTCCTTCATGCCGATGCCGTACCTGCCTTTCTGTGATGACATGTCTTTCATAGAAAGAACAATCAACTTCCTCAGTTACATCTTCGCCAGCCATCTTGTGGACAGAAACACTCTCACCCCTTTTGAAAAGGTAAAGGTGAAGTATGGCATCCGACCCGACCTGTCACTGAAGGACCTTATAAAGACAGCCCAGCTTCATTTAGTGAACTCCGACGTGCACGTGCAGGAGTTACCGCGCCCTCTGCAGCCGAACGTTATCCAGGTTGGTGGTGTCACAGCGAAACCACCGCTACCGCTTGATGAGGTTTGTATTACTTATGTAACGTGAACACTCTGAACGGGACCAGTAAGGTCTAGAAATATTAACAAAACTTTCCTTCTGGTAAGTCTCTCCTTGCTTTTCTTTAAAAGACTGTGTAGTTGACCGCGAGAACGTACGAGTTTTCTTGAGAATCTGCACGTTCCGTTCATTTCGATTAGCAGCTATACAGAGTGTTTTCTTTTTGAAAATTGTTTTTTAAAAAGAAACTTGTATTGCAATGTTTTCATAAATTTCATCCGTTGAATATGGTTTGAACAAAAAAGACTAATTTCAAAATTGTAAATGTAAACAATTTCACAAATCTTCGAAACAATTTGACCCAACTACCAATCGGTCCTTGTCAATTACCATAACGGGGACGAACAACTGGGGGACAAAACCCCCGAAGGCACCGGCATCAACTAGCGCCCCGTATTTTCAGTATCTGCACGGATTATAATATTTACGATACTAACTTTATGTTACGGAGCCCGGTAAGGGACAGTGGAAGAAAAAAATATGCGAGGACTAATTCGTTCGCACGATTTAGTAATCCGTTTGAACGAATTAACAATCCCTTCCCACGGTTTTAGTGTTCTGTTCGTACGAAATAATAATCCGTTCGCACACTCAGTTTAATTATCCGCTCGAACGAATCAGGAATCCGTTTGCAAAGTTTAGCCAAGGCACGAAATAGTGCAACACGCATTTTTAAAATATTTTTTTTACATTTTAAATCTTCGGACAAAAGTACATTATATACATTTTAAAAATTGTCCGGGTCAGGACAAAATTTAAAAAAACTGTCATCTTAGATGTGTCAGACCCAATAAAATCCTGTACTACAAAGTTGTATACAAAAACCTAAATACAAAATGTGAAGCAAACTTGACTCACTTAAGGAGACAGTATAAAAAGACAAAATAGGGCCACAAGCAAAGCAAAACGATCCACTCACAACAACACTTTGCTTCAAGATGGCGGAGGGCAGCGACGGTAGTTCTGACATCTCTGATGATGACCGTGTTGGTAAGCTGTATGTGACCTATTAAGTTTCAACTAACAATGCATCTTTATCCAATCATACAGATAAAGACTGACAAACTTACCAACACGGTCATCATCAGATACTTCCGGCGCGGCCCTCCGCCATCTTGAAGCAGTGTTGTTGTTAGTGGATCATACACATGCGTGCAGCATCATTTGATGCATGCCTTTGCCAATAGACCTTCCTTTTGCAACGTCACAGCCCGAGTTTTTGCCAACCCAGGTTGGAAAAGTATGGAAAGCCATAATTGCAAATCAAAAACAGATTCCCACAGTTTGTAGCAGTGTTACACAAATATTCAAAAATAGTGTTGAATTTGTTGGAAACAAATCAACCAATCATGGAAGGTAATTCCGTTCATGAATCTTTACAGATAATGTTGAATTTGGTCACAACATTTTTTAACACGATTGAATGTTTTGCTAACATTCGGCCGTCCATGCCAACCGGCGCACTTTGTTTATCAACAAAAGAAAGGTTTATACGTGCGACGGATTCCTAATTCGTTCGAACGGATTACTTAACCGTGGGAACGGATTACTAAACCGTGCGAACGAATTAGTCCACGCAAATTTTTATCTTACCACTGTCCCTTCCCGGGCTTCGTAATATCTGTATTTTTTCAGAGCCTTGAAGCGTTTTTTGAGGGCTCTGGTCAAGATGGCGTCGTCGTGATTGCTCTCGGTACTTCACTCTCCTTCGGCGAGGAACAGGTCGACGACATCGCAAGAGCGATATCCCGACTCCGACAACGCGTTATTTGGTTGTTACGTGACAAAGCACCAACCCATATTGGAAACAACACAAAGATTGTCAACTGGCTGTCAATGAATGATATTCTTGGTGAGCAGTTGTTATTGTTTAACGAGAAGGAATTATTGAATATCTTGACCATTTGTTTTCCAGCCAAAAAAAGAAGGGATAACAAAAAAAAGGTTGGCCAACATCCACGTGTTGGCAAAGAGATTTCAGTCTACTTAATACATTCACCCTGTTGATTTATTATAAGACTTACTAAGACTTATTGTCTTATCTGTATTATTAGGTCACCCTAAGACAAAGGTTCTTGTGAATCATGGCGGGACAAGTACTGTTCAGGAGGCGCTATACCACGGCGTGCCTATGGTGCTGATACCGCTAGCTGGCGACATGTTTAAAATAACAGATCTTGCTGTGTGTAGAGGAGTGGCTACCAAGCTAGCTATGCCGACACTTACGGGAATCGTTTTAAAGGATACCATCGAAAGTATAATTTCAGAACCCAGGTAAGAACAATGAATTTATCATTACCACAATGACACAGACGTTTTTTTAAAAATGCAAACAACGTTAGTTTAGTAAAATAATAGCCGCCAATAAATTTTGGGTACTTTTCGTCCACAATCGTTGGCTGAAACACAAGTTACAATTTTGTGAAATATGCTGTAACACTGAGTAGGAATGATGGCCATGAAGCTTTAAAAAAAAGCAAAGAGAGAAAAAAACAACACCCCAAAACACACAAACATACAAACAAACAAACCAACAAACAAATGACCAAAACCTTAATTGGCCGCCGCTATTTTCTCATAATCGCATTGACATGACTTAAAGGGGCACGTTGCCTTGGATCGGGCGAGTTGGTCTATGAAAAGCGTTTGTAACCGTTTGTTATAAAATGCATATGGTTTGAAAGCTGTTTTAAAAGTAGAATACAATGATCCACAAAAATATGCCTCGAAATTGCGTGGTTTTCCCTTTACTTTTCGAACTAACACGGTCCATAACTTAAGGCGTGCCGTGTTAGTTCACGATGTAAAAGGAAAACCACGCAATTTCATCATTCTAACCATGCATTTCATAACAAACAGTTTCAAATGCTTTTCATAGACCAACTCGCCCGTTCCAAGGCAACGTGTCCCTCTAAAGAGTCGTTCGCACTTCAACTTGAGTACGTCACGAATCAACCATAGAATAAACTTTGGTACTTGCTCGAACTTGTACAACTGTCGGGCATACGCTACACTGCCACCAACGGCAGGCACTATGCAAGTTTTTTCGGGCAGTAAAGGCAGGCACCATAAAATATTGATTACATTCAGAGTATGAGATTAGCAAAGGCATTAATATTTACCTCCTTTTTCCTCACAGTTACAGACAAAACTCTCGTCATTTATCTGCGATCTACAAAGCAAAGACGCCCTCACCGTTAGATACAGCATCGTTTTGGATTGAACACGTGATGAAACATGGCGGCGATCATTTGAAATCACTGTCAGCTCAAAACCTGTCTCTTCCACAGTTTATGTTAATAGACATTCTCGGAGTGTGCGTTATTTCCCTTATAGTTCTCCTGAAACTTTCATCAATTTTCCTTGGTAAAATATTTACTCATAAAAGACTGATATAATAATGTAAAGGTTCAGCTTGTCAACTTAGTGTTTTAATAAAAACTAGTATCGAAAATAAACGTTAATTTTGTAATCCTATCAACCGACATTTTGTGATTCAAGATGGTTTATTTTCTTAGCAGTAGGTCTAGACATAAAATAGAATTGCAGAATACCAGCAAGTTGTCCTCCTCAGAACGTTTGACCTATTTAGTTGTACAGGTGAACCAATCAATCGAGACAATTAAAGTAATAGACTGTGCAAGTCTCGCGCGCATTCGAACTTCCGGGACCATAGTGGTCCCAACCATAATATGGAGTTTTACGTGGGCGAGATTTTGTTTCGTCAATTATTTTAGTTTTACGTAGTTTATGACCTAGAAAATTATACATGTTGTTGGGAATTTAATACTAAGTGATAACAAAATATGAAAGTAAAACCAATTCAACAATATAACGAAGAAAACCCGAGAATTAAACTTGACCTCAGCTTCCGGTTATTGCAAAAAATTAAGAATTTCGTGCTCACCTCCGATCATAAAACTTATGTAAAAGCTTGTTTTGGATGCGCAATTATAATCGCCAGATGCTGTAATTGCAAAGCGAACCCTTTTCATTGCAGTCTATGGTGTTGAGGCGTCAGCATTCCTCTTTAAACTGCGATACGGGTCAATTTAAAACCTGTTTGACCTTCACGAATCTGCGTAAGGGGTTTCTAAAAAGTTAACATCAAAAAAGCATCCTTGTCCCAGAGTTTTAATTTGTTTTTAATAATAATTAACACACTTTGGCGTATTTTTTTAAAAAGCTAAAACTAATTTCATAAAATTGTAATGATTTATTTTTGTTGTTCAGATTTTGTCATGAGATATAATTTAAAACAAAGATTTGATTTCAGAAATAAAAATGTTCTTCGTTTGACGTGTTTTCTCGTTCGGATACGCGCGAGACTTGCACAGTCTATTGCAGCTGTAGGTGTGGCTCTCTTTATTGCCATGACAACATTTGAATTCCTCTGTATTATTGATAGTGAACTGTATTTTTCAGATTTTACATTTGTCTTTGTAAATTAACATACAATCAGGCCCCCTGCAAGAATTTGTTTTATTTATTTATTTATTTATTTATTTATTTATTGACCAAACCAACAGCGGACGAGCCGCCAATTACAGGAAAGGATAATGTACACAAATATTCATATAGTCTATAATAATTATGTATATATACATGTATATTTAACAAACAAATAAATAAAAATTAAATAACATCTTTGGATAGAAAACAAAAGTAACAATTACAAATGAGATAAAATACTAAGGCTTGTAAGGGGGAAAAATAATAAGCATCACAAAGCGTCTGTAAACATAATTTAAATACATATAAAACAATATAAAATATTAAATATTGACAAGTAATTGGACATCTACTGATGGCCATACTTTTGTAAAAGAAGACAACTTAAATAAAATAAAATAAAATTACCACAAAAAATGTCTGCGTGGATACTGTACTATGACAGATATTTGGTAATTGCTGTATTTTTCGAGAAAACCTGAATTTTTTGGGGTTGGTTTAGCATATGAAATATCGTTCCAACGACATGTTCACAGTCCGTGACTACTGTGAAAAACGAGAGCAAGTGGTGACGATTTAAGGACAGAGACAGATCTAGGTGTATTAAAACTCACACATTCAGACGATGGTCGGGCGCTTCACAATTACACAAAATTTCATTTTTCTTTAAACTTACAATGTACTTTCAGTCATTAGTAAGTTCTTTTGTAGTAATAATAACTAATAATAATAATAATAATAACTAGTTTTTATATAGCGCATTTCACAATAACGGTATCAATGCGCTTTACATTAGTGCCATGGTCATTGGGCCAATAACATTCCTTTAATCTTTTTCAGCTCCCTGGGGAGTATACAGCCCGGGCTGCCGTGATGGCGCTCCGAAGGCTTTTTCAAACACAATATCAACCTCTACCCTTGCAGGTACCCATTTATACCCCTGGGTGAAGAGAAGCAATTATAGCAAAGTGTCTTGCTCAAGGACACAAGCGTCATGACCGGGACTCGAACCCACACCCCGATGACTAAACCACCAGAACTTGAATCCGATGCTCTTAACCACTCGGCCATGACACCCTAACTTGGAAGAACATTTTTGTATCCACTTCTGCAAAATGACTTATACCTTTAAATATTGTTCATGCGTGCTATAAGGTTTGTTTCAAATGTATCTAATTAATATAACTTATGTACGTAATTTTTAATGTGAAACATGAAGAAACATGCTTTCGTGCCTTAGGGCCTATTACTGTCAATTTTAAACCGTGTTTTGAGTTACTGTTGCATTTTGGCTTCATGGCTGCATAAGCCAAATACATCTTCAAACCATAATAATAACAAAAGGTTCTTGAAGAACCACCGTAGAATCTAAACACAAGTCAACGCAAATTTATGTTTATAACAAAAACGCTTTGAAATGGATTAAGTATAGTGATTTTCAGTAAGTTGTTTTCTCAAATCAATTGGAAATATATACCTGCACCAATTTATCCCTAAACGTACCTCAAGTGTCTCCTAGATCGTACCATTTCATATTCTTATACCAGCAATAAAAGTCCCATCTATAAAAATGCTAGAGAATGATCCTTTTCAAACATTGATTGAACACGCGTCACGTGTCATTCATTATTTGGTCAACTGCCGCGACGCTCCACAATTTATAATTGGAGTGCAATATGGGGCCTTTTTAAAACCCCGGCTTTGGATTCTTCATCAATTTTGGTGTAGCGTATTTTTTTACATGGCGTTTCTAAAACCAAACGGAGCCCGTGCCGAGGATTGGGAAAAGTACACTTTGGATAATGATTAGACGGTTCGCAATATCGTTCCCCAAAAACTCGTTCCCTGCCCGTTTGTCCAAACAAGGCAATGTCATGTGACAACGTACAAGGTTGGTGGGTACATAGACGGAGTCGTCCCCGTTTTTGAAGGAATAAAAATAAAAATATGTATATATATATTTAAATATCAGAGTGCGGAATGAACGAGTTTCCACGTCCATTATTTGTGTTCATTGTAAAAAAATAAGAATTTCAAATGACAAGGATCTATGTGTGAGTAATATGAAACAAAATAATAAATGTATTTCGCTCACTCGATGAAATCTGGCCTTCTCACCTCACTCGGCTTCGCCTCGCGAAATGGGATAGTCCATTTTTATCTGTAGATTTTATTCTGCGACAGTCGTTCATATTAATTATGCATCCAATGTTTTCATAGGTTATGCGAGTCTCGTCTAGAGATTTGATGCGATGCAAAACCAATGCAAATATTAAACAAACATTTCCAATGGCACAGAGTTAAAGGTGTTGAGCAGCAATGGAAGAGCTTTTACATCCACCACTCCAAGAATGTTTATGGAAATGTGCTGCCGAACAAGGCCACCATTCATTGGTCGTACAAAACAAGTCACCGCTTATATATAGGAAGCCTGCACATTACAGAAGACCCATCTACTCTCAGACGTCCAACACTAACCTACTCCTGCAATTTTGAAAATACTTGGACGGAAATTTCCCGTTTGAAGAGAAGGTAAAACAAGTAAGATTTTTTGGTGTATGGTTTTAATTGTTTTCTCCATAGAAAACTGTCCATCCTGCCATTTTGTCCAACCGGGCTTAAGCGACTGGACAATAGGTAGAGGGAAAAGAGTGAATGGTTGGATTGGGCAGAGGGGAAAGAGTAAGCGACTGGAGTGGGCAGAGGGGAAAGAGTATGCGACTGGTTAGACAGAGGGGAAAAAGTAAGTGGTTTGATTTGGCAGAGGGGAAAGAGTGAGTGAGTGGACCGACAAAGGGGAAGGAGTGAGTGAGTGGACCGGCAAAGGGGAAAGAATGAGTGAGTGGACCGGCAAAGGGGAAAGAGTGAGTTAGTGAACCGGCAAAGGGGAAGGAGTGAGTGAGCGGACCGGCAAAGGGGAAAGAATGAGTGAGTGGACCGGCAAAGGGGAAAGAGTGAGTGAGTGACCCGGCAAAGGGGAAAAGTGAGTGAGTGGACCGCCAAAGGGGAAACTGTGAATGAGTGAGTGGACCGGCAAAGGGGATATGTAAGCGAATGGACCGGGCAGAGGATAGCAAGTGGACTGGGTATAGAGGGGAAATGCATTAAGCGAATGGACCGGGTAGAAGGGATGCTTACGTGTATGGAAGTAGGACCGAGTACAGCTTTTACTACCTTTTTATAGTTTTCATCATTTTCATATTGGATATCCTTATTAATAGCAAAGATGCAGTATCTTTAAGCGAGTCTGTCTTTGCGTCGTTCAATTACATGACTAAAACAATTTCAAGAAGGTTCCAAGCCTTGCAATACAAGTCAGTGTGGATGTAATTATTTAACTCAAAAACCTTCAGTCGTGCAAACAGATGTTGTGACTAATTATTTGACATATCTGCAAACTTTCAATTAAAAGAAAAATACATTCCATGATTGGTTGCCTTGTTTTCAACACATTTAAAACTATTTTTTAGTATTTTGTGTGCCATTGTTACAAAATGTTGTATCTGCTTTTGCTTTGTTCTGATGGCGTCTCGAATTTTTCCACTCTTAGTTAGCAAATTCTCGGGCTGTGACATTGCAATAAAAAAGTCTGTAAAGCAAAATAGACAATTGTCTTTAAAAACAAAAATATATGAAAATCGCATAACATCACAAGGCCGGACGGCCACTTCAAGGTGAGGGCTACACTTAACTGATTAAGGCTGTCGACACAAATAAACTGTCACCAGGGGCACGTTGCCACCAACACTTTGGGGCTGAAACATGGTTAACCCCTTCACAGTTCTTAAGAATGTAGGCATGGGTATCATCCACTAGGAGCCTGGCTGGTAGAGCAGAATGCATTACCTTACCAACATTTTCAAAGCAGTTATGGTTAAGTAAATTATCTCAGGATTTCAACAAAGTTATGTCGGATGGGACCGTAGGTTATTGCTACCTACTTTAATTAGTACACGACTCGGAAAATTGTTCTGTCATGGATTTAGTGTTGTGTTGTCAGAGAGTGGTCCAGCGATAAACAACGAGTTCCTCATCTAGATTGTACCAGCCAATTTAATCTTGGCAGAACATAAAATATTATTTTGGTCATAACGTTTTGCTCTACCGGGTTTGCCCAACAAAATTGACAATTTTCTCCTTTCCATTAAAAAAGAAAAATTTATTAAAACATAAAAGTTGTCCCCACTGCGTCCCGTCAACCCGTCTATTATACAGAAATAACAATAATACCTGGACCGTGAACATTGAACGAATTTGATTCCTCTATATTTTAATGTTAATTTTATTCATTTTGTTCTTGTTTTGTGTGTGTTTTTTGCCATAAAAATTGTGATGTATGAGTAGGTGTATGCCTATTTTATTGATTTATTTAGACAGGGTAGCCTTATCAGTAATACAACTGCTATCCTTAAAGGCCCTGTACACGATTGGTAAGATCGAAAAACACAAATGTTCACAGATTCACACATAACTTACATGATTTAAAGTAAGTAATGGTAGAAAGGGTTCCTTAAAATATTTCTGCCTGAAATGCTATCGTTTCTGAGAAATGAGTAAAACAATAGTTTTTATCGCGCGCGATAATAAACTCCATGTTTGAAAAACAGAAAACACATAAGGTCTCTTTTCACTATTTTCTCGTGACCTCGATGACCAATTGAGCTCAAATTTTCACAGGTTTGTTATTTCATGTATGTGGTTGATTACACAAAACATGAACACTGTCTGTGATTATTTTGTCAGCTCTGCCAATCCTGTATAATACCTTTAAGGGCCCTGTATACAGGCAGTAAAATTTAAAAAAAGGAAATAGAAAAATACAGAGCACTAAGAAAATCCATGAATAAAGACAAAAACAAGTGTAAAACAAAATCAAAAATCTTACAAGGTAAAACGAAAAAAGACACAAAAATGTTAAACACTTGTCCAAAGCAGGGTACATGAAAATTAAAACATGAGTCAAATAATTTTAAAAAGTCTATAAGCAATCACAAAGGATTACACCATCGCATATCAATTAAAAATTCATTAAAAAGAGGCAAGTATAAAAAGCAAAGATAACTTTAAAATAAGCTCAAAACGGAAGCCAGTAACCGTCAAAAAACGGCAAATTGCAGGCTAACCAATACTCACATTAAAACGGAACCATAATAATAAAATCACCTATAGCAGTAAACGACTAAGTACAATTGGTTAGCCTAATAATAAAAAGAGACAATGGACGAAAAATTCCCCCCTCCCCCATCAGTATAGTAGGGCGGGTTAAAAGATTATAAAAGATTTTTTTATACAAAATTGGACAAATATATATAAATATAAAGAAAGAGCTAGATATGGTACAAACTTAAAACAGAGATTTGAAATTTCTGAGAGTGTTGACCTGTCTCTGAGCCGTGTTTAGCTTGTTCCATCCCAGGGTACCAAGATATTGAAAAGTGCGCTTACCTGCATTTGTCTTTGGAACACTGGGCAGGTATAATGACCCATTGAACTTGGAGCGAGTGTTAGTTGAGTGACTAGGCATTTTAAAGCGTGCTTTTATATAAGCTGGACTCATATTATTAATACATTTGAAAACTTCACACATTCTGTGATATTCCCAACGAGAAGGTAGGGAAGACCAGGAAAGTGTCTGATGCAAGTCGATAACATGGGTCATGGGATGAGCATTTAGGATAAGCCTGGCCAGACGGTTGTGAAGTTTAAGCAACTTATCCGAATAACTTTGTGAGCAACTTGACCACACAACATCACAGTAGTCAAATAAAGGCAGAACCATAGCATTACTCAACATCTTAAATGTCGAACTAGGCAGACAGGGTTTGGCAGAACGTCTCAGGAAGCCCATTTTCTGAGAGATCTTCTTAGAAATGTAGTCAATGTGCTTTGCCCAAGACAAGTGTTCATCTAGAATGATACCAAGATATTTATACTGTTTGACTCGTTCGACGGTCCCTCTGTTGTGTATTATCTGAAGTTGATCAAATATTGGGAGCCTAGGACGGGAGGCAAAGATCATGACCTTAGTTTTGCTAACATTGAGGGTAAGCTTATGACTAGTAAGCCATTGAGTCACTTGCTCAAGCCCGCACTTTATATCTAGTTGAATTTCTCCAGGAGAAGTACCTTCAAACATAATCATTGTATCGTCGGCGTACATGCTGACTTTGGCTCCTTTTATGCTCAAAGGAAGACTATTAATAAAAATAATTAAAAGTAGAGAACCAAGAATTGATCCCTGTGGGACCCCCAACATTTAGATCTGCTAATGTCGAAATGGTACCTACTACTTGAGTAGTTTGTTTCCTTCCTGTGAGATATGCCTATTAAGCCCCTTACTGTAAACATAAAACAAACAAACAAACCGTTAAAAAACAGTTCCCACAAACTGGTATCGCGGAGCGCTTTTATAAAAACTACCAGTTCGATTGTTTTTCTTTTTCATAAGACCAATTCACCAAGAAGTAATTTTCAATCATGCAACCACCGACGCGTGCCAAAGCACCTCAAAAAACCCTCTCTCAACGGTAAGTGAAGCGTTATTTTTTTAATTTACTTTTACATATAGTTTGGAGTTGAGCAAATAAAACTATTAACAGGTTGATATTTAACTGCTTTTTTTCATATTTGGTTATTTTTCAAATTTACAGCTTAAAATTGTCATTATAATCCGAAAATTGCAATCGAAACAGGATTTTAAAGGAACAAATTTTAATTTTACAATTTTTTCCTCCAAATTGTGAAAGACATGCTCCAGATTTTACTAGGATTTTACAGATTTTTTCTAGGCCTACAGTTTTAAAATTGATAAATGACAGTTATTTGTTAGCAATAACGCACATTTCTTCGTGTTTGAGGTCCAAGGGATAAACAAATCTTTCTCCTCCAAATAGACCTTATGCATATGACGTCATTTGAGAAGGGCGCCCTCGCCTAGAGGTCAAAAGGAAGATGTTCATTGGTCAGTTCTGTGCGCCGCGCGTACAAATCAGCGCGTTTCCATTGTTTCGTCATCAGTTTACCTCTAAGATGGCGGCTTGGTGACGTCAATGCATAAGGTCTATTAACAAATCTATCCCTTCCTCTTTTCGGCTAGGTTTGAGCAGCAAAGGATAAACAAATCCATCCCTTCCACTTTTCTGCTGAATTTGAGGAACAAGGGATAAAAATCTACCCCCTTACGTAAATTATAACCAATCGAACCACAAATAAACTTTTATTTTTGTCAGCTTTCCCACTAATGAAGTATACATTGTAAATAAAAAGGTGTGCGTATTTCTCTTTGATGTTATGATGCAATAATAGTTTTGAGTACAAAATGTGGCAAATTGTTTTGCTAACAAAAAGGAATCAATCAAAAGACTGTTAAAAATATTGTTTATTAGTGCACCAGATTCTCACTTTGTTCGTCCAGCAATATTTTATGGAGAAAAACAGCACGGTTTTAAAATTTTAGAAATAACTGAAAGAAAAAATGCTTTATATTACAAAAAGGTGGAAAATGAAAAATTATAGTTAAAAACAAACCTTTTTACTGTAGAGTGGGACTTGTGTTCTGGAGCATGGTGCATTTATTGGTTAAGACAGTGTCTCATTATTTTGACCGAAAGGGCAATGAGCGGCGCACAAATATACACTCTGAAGAGCACCAGAACTTTGAGTCCAGTGGAACCACCCAGCTAACGACACTCTACAAACATCACCTCAGGACTTGAAACAAATCAAAGCAAACAGCAGAATCTTCAGAAAATTGTGTTCGAATAATGGTGCTGCCCTCGACGAGAGTTGGGTCCTAACCCTTTAAATTCCACACTTGAAAATGTCACAGAAAACATGTTCAATCTCTGGAAATCTTGAGACGTAACATTGTGCTTTACCACCCCCCCCCCCCCCCCCCAAATAAAAAATAAAATAAATAAAATAAAAATGGTGTTGTTTTCAGCCGACCATTGTCACGTTCTAATTCAAAACTTTATTGTACACTATCTCCATATAAGATATTAGACAAAAGTTCATGCTAAAAAGCAATCTAAAAATAAGGTAGCCAAGAAACCACGTGGAGGCTAGGCACACTGCAAAAACTAGTATGTTGAAATTGACACCGTGCTCTCACAGTACCGAACAGAGAATCAAAATTAACATCGAGGTTGTTAAAATAGCACCATTGTAATTGTTTTTGTAGAAATTGATGTTATTTTATCTCCCTATGGTGTTTATTTTGATTTTCACGAAAATTAATAGCACTTTTATTTGTTTTACAATACAGTTTCCCTCGTGTAAAGACAAAGGATAGTCAATATGCTTTGGGCTCACACTCCAGTCTCCATCCGGGGACTTTTGGTTGTATTTGGGCTAATGTCTTGTGCTGCTCTCCCATTGGTTGATTCCTCGCGCATACTCTTTACTACAACCGTAGCCTCCACCATCAGCCACTACATGAACTTCAGAGAAGTTATGCGTGCAATGACGGGAAGAAATCACGTGGTTACTTTCTTGGTGTCTGTGTCTAATCCAGTGATAATGAACAAGAAAAACGTGCAGGATGACTATTTTCAATTTGAATTATATGGCGGAACACTGAACCAATCAACTTTCAGTGAAAATTATGAAACCTTTAAGAAAGGTATAACAGAAAAAAAGAGCGACGACAAACGAATTTTGTATTTTTTTATCGAAGCAATTTTTGGCAAGACTAACACCACCGCAAACCCATGGAAACTGGCATCCGATGAATGCGATTCCCTTCTCGGTAACGAAACGCTTGTAACAAGACTAAACAACTTGAACTTTGACCTTCTTATTGGCGATCCGGCGGCTAATTTGTGCACCCCTCTACTTGCTGAGGTTCTTTCCATCCCTTTTATTCAGTACGCAACGCAAGGTTTGCTAGTCTTACACCACGATCGGTGGCTTGGACAACCCATCTACCCGTCCTTCATGCCGATGCCGTACCTGCCTTTCTGTGATGACATGTCTTTCATAAAAAGAACAATCAACTTCCTCAATTACATCTTTGCCAGCCATCTTGTGGACAGAAACACTCTCATCCCTTTTGAAAAGGTAAAGGTGAAGTATGGCATCCGACCCGACCTGTCACTGCAGGACCTTATAAAGACAGCCCAGCTTCATTTAGTGAACTCCGACATGCACGTGCAGGAGTTACCGCGCCCTCTGCAGCCGAACGTTATCCAGGTTGGTGGTGTCACAGCGAAACCACCGCTACCGCTTGATGAGGTTTGTATTACTTATTATAACGTGAACACTCCGAACGGGACCAGCAAGGTCTGGAGATATCAACAAAACTTTTCTTCTGGTAAGACTATCCTTGCTTTTCTTATAAAGACTGTGTAGTTGACCGCGAGAACGTACGAGTTTTCTTGAGAATCTGCGGTTCCGGTCATTTCGAATAGCAGCTATACAATGTTTCTTGTTGTCAATATTGTTTCAAAAAGAAACTTGTATTGCAATGTTTTCATAAATTTCATCCGTTGAATATGGTTTGAACAAAAAAGACTGACTTCAAAATTGTAAATGAAAACAATTTCACATTAATCTTCGAAACATTTTGACTCAACTACCAATCGGCCCTTGTCAATTACCATAACGGGGACGAACAACTGGGGGACTGCACGGATTATATATTTATGATGCTAACTTTATGTCTGTATTTTTTCAGATCCTTGAAGCGTTTTTTGAGGGCTCTGGTCAAGATGGCGTCGTCGTGATTGCTCTCGGTACTTCACTCTCCTTCGGCGAGGAACAGGTCGACGACATCGCAAAAGCGATATCCCGACTCCGACAACGCGTTATTTGGTTGTTACGTGACAAAGCACCAACCCATATTGGAAACAACACAAAGATTGTCAACTGGCTGCCAATGAATGATATTCTTGGTGAGCAGTTGTTATTGTTTAACGAGAAGGAATTATTGAATATCTTGACCATTTGTTTTCAAGCAAAAAAAAGAAGGGATAAAAAAAAAAAAAGTAGGCCAACATCCACGTGTTGGCAAAGAGATTTCAGTCTACTTATTATACACCCTTGTTGATTTATTATAAAAATTACTAAGACTTATTGTCTTATCGGAATTTTTAGGTCACCCTAAGACAAAGGTTCTTGTGAATCATGGTGGGACAAGTACTGTCCAGGAGGCGCTATACCACGGCGTGCCTATGGTGCTGATACCGCTAGCTGGCGACATGTTTAAAATAACAGATCTTGCTGTGTGTAGAGGAGTGGCTACCAAGCTAGCTATGCCGACACTTACGGGAATCGTTTTAAAGGATACGATCGAAAGTATAATTTCAGAACCCAGGTAAGAACAATGAATTTATTATTACCACATTGACAGTTGACACAGACGTTAGTTAAGTAAATAGCTTGCATACATTTTGGGTACTTTTCGTTCACAATCGTTGGCTGAAACAAAAGTCAACATTTGTGAAATATGCTGTAACACTGAGTAATGATGGCCGTGAAGCTTTAAAAAACACCCCAAAACCCTACACAAACAAACAAACCAACAAACAAAGGACCAAAACCTTAATATTGGCCACCGCCATTTTCTCATAATCGCATTGACATGTCGCACTTCAACTTGAGTGCGTCACGAACCAACCATAGCTAACCTTTGGTACGTGCTCGAACTTGTTCAACATCTGTCGGGCATACGCTACACTGCCACCAACGGCAGGCACTATGCAAGTTTTACGGGCATAATGCAGGCACCATAAAATATTTTTTTAAATCAGAGTATGAGATTTAGCAAAGACATTAATATTTACCTCTATAAACCTCACAGTTACAGACAAAACTCTCGTCATTTATCTGCGATCTACAAAGCAAAGACGCCCTCACCGGTAGATACAGCATCGTTTTGGATTGAACACGTGATGAAACATGGCGGCGATCATTTGAAATCACCGTCAGCCCAAAACATGTCTCTTCCACAGTTTATGTTAATGGATATTATCGGAGTATGCGTTATTTTCACTGTAATTCTCCTGAAACTTTCATCACTTTTCCTTCGTAAAATGTACTCATTAGAACTGTAATAATAGTTATCCAAAGACTGATGTAATAATGTAAACTAGCGGCACCCGCTAGGTGGGCGCGATTCTTGCCCATAAAATGTGACAACGGTGCATGGGGTAAGGGGGGGGGGGGGGGGGTAATTGGAGAGGATATCAGAGTTTATAACTTTCAGAATTGGTTTGGTAAAGATATTTAAAATCAGTACGCAATGGTTATGTCCTAATGATAAAATGTTGAGCATGCAAAAGGTGTTGAGTGCGGTCGAATCTGCCCAATAAAATGAAATGAGCTGGAAGAAGACAAAGCATCATTAACAGAAAATATGCAGTATCTGTAGAAATTAGGATTATACCCCCCCCCCCCCTCCCCCTTTGAGCTGCATTTTAAATCAGTCATGATCTCGCTATTTTAGTATGCCGTTGCACATAGGCGCGGGGAGACGTTGGAACACCAGTGCCAACCCAGTAAGCGGTGTCCGGCAAGCGAAACTTCCCAGAATGCACAAATGCAATAGAGAACGCAAATTTTAAGACTGGCAAAACCCCCCAATTTATGTTTTGAATATGCCAAATTTATCCAAAAATCAACACCCACAAATCATCTGACACCCTCACGCAAGCTCCGCTACAGACTAACCCCGGCGCAAAAAAAACCAAACACGCAAGGGCCGACCAACGCGGGTATCCGGCTGCCGTTGCACACAATCGCGGGTAGACGTCGGAACATAGCGTTGTTCGATCGAAAATAAGGGCACCAGTTATCCCAACATGCAAATTGTTTATTGCGTGCATCCTTGAGAAATTACCTTAGTCATGCAGCGCTACTTCTGATCCTATCAATAACATTTAAGGATTCAAGATGGTTTATTTTCTTAGCAGTAGGTCTAGACATAATTATAATGGAATAGCAGTAGGTCTAGACATATAATGGAAAAGCAGAATACCAGCAAGTTGTTCTCCTCAGAACGTCTAGACTTGTGGACAAGTCGTTAAATGTATGTCGCGGTGATAGCGGAACGGCTCTCTCTCGCAATATACCGCGAGAGGGCTGGTCTGCGCGAGACTACTGCTCTCACGGCTGGTCAAATATATTAATGACGAAGAGTCAGCAGCTAGCAACTTCGCGCGAGAGCTGTGATCTCGCGAGGGCAGTCTTATTACTCTACCACCACGCGACTCGACAATCACCGCGACAAACATTAACGACTTGTTCACAAGTCTACAGAACGTCAGTGGCCTATTAATTATAGTTGTATAGGTAAACCAATCAATCGCGATCATTGGCAATTTAGCTGTAGATGTGGCTTCCATAGTTGCGGGTCGAGTTGATATAAACAAACCGTACTGGTTGGCTAGACTTTCAATCGTGTTAACAGATGTTGTGACCAATTATTTAACATATCTGCAAACTTTCAATTAAAAGAAAAATACATTCATGATTGGTTGCCTTGTTTCCAACAAATTTAAAAGGGTTTTTTGAGTATTTTGTGTACCATCGTTACGAACTGTTGTATCTGCTTTTGCTTTGCATTGATGGCCTCTCATGTTTTTCCACTCTTGGTTAGCAAATATTCGGGCTGTGACATTGCAATAAAAAGGTCTGTAAAGCAAAATTGAAAATTGTCAGTAAAAACAAAAATATATGAAAATCGCCTAACATCACAAGGCCGGACGGCCACTTCAAGGTGAGGGCTACACTTAACTGATTAAGGCTGTCGAGTGCCGACCCAATTCAACTGTCACCAGGGGCACGTTGCCACGGCCAACTCTTTGGGGCTGAAACATGGTTAACCCCTTCGCAGTTCATAAGGATGTAGGCATGGGTAACATTCATTATGAGCCTGGCTGGTAGAGCAGAATGCATTATCTTCACAACTTTTTCAAAGCGATTATGGTTAAGTGTCTTTGTCGGCCGAGCTGATGCATTAACTGTATTTTTCTTTAAATTGAAATAATATCTGGCGAAACGATATCACTGGATACTATATGGAATAATATGTACTCTCCTCTCCAGTCAAGTAAGTTATTTTGTAGTAACTTGGAAGTACATTTTTTCACGTATGCGAATGATGTAATAACCTTTAATTATTTTTCATGAGTGTTATAATGTTTGTTCCAAAATAATGTATATTTATCTAAATACTATGTGAAACATGACATGCCTTTGTTTGATTTAGCGTCCAATTACTTTCAATTTTAGACCTTGTTTTGGGTCATACTGTTGCTTTTTGGCCTCATGGCTGCATAGGACAGAGATCAACAAGCCACAAAAATAACAAAAGTGGGTGTGTTCCTGAAGGACCAACGTAGAATCTAAACAGAGGTCAAGGTTCAATTTTAAATGAAAACGCTTCGAAGTCTGTATAAAGGAACCCGTTTTAGATAGAGTTGGTTTCAGTGCGTGATGCACTCTGAATACTTCAAGGGGCCTTTCTCAAACCTCGGCTTGGGCTCCGGCTCCAGGCTCCGTCTGATGTTCAAACCACCGCGTGCAATATACAGTATAGGTAAAACAAAATAACGGAGCCGAAGCCGGAGACGGAGCCCAAGCCGAAGTTTGAGAAAGGCCCCCAGGCCCAATTTTATAGAGCTGCTAAAGCAGAACATATTGCTTAACAATTGTCTGCTAAGCAGAAATGAGCAGGATACCAGTCACAAAATGTACTTGTGACATGGCAGTTTGGCTGGTAACCTTAGTCTGGTAAGCATACTTTTGCTGTGCTTAGCTACTTTTTGTGCTTAAACAGCTCTATGAAAATTGCCCCAGTTCAGAATTGATCCTGGTCACGTGGGGCCTAACCCACTTCCGGCGGGTCAGAATGACTCGGAATCTGTGTCAAAATGGCAAAGAAATTTACGGGTCAAAATGGCGCAGAATCCGAGTTTGAATCCCACCTTTAAACCAAAGTTACCGGGTTAGCTTGACCCTGCAACTGGTCAACTTTGACCCAGGAGTTCTTAGTGAATCCTTGCACATAATAAAAAAAAAAACACCCCAAAACTACCATACTGTCTCGCTGCTTAAGCACAAAAGTAGCTAAGCACACAAAAATGATGCTTACCAGAATCAGACTACCTGCCAAAATAACATATCACACGTACAACCAGTGACTGGTATCCTTCGTATCTTTGCTAAGCAGGAAACTGTTTTTTCTCCTTAAGCAGCTCTATGAAATTGGGCCAAGGACGTTATTGAATTAAACACCAAGCAGAGAGTCGCTGCATTTAAAACTTGAGATATTTCATGATCTATAATAGACCTTATGCATTGACGTCACCAAGCCGCCATCTTAGAGGTAAACTGATGATGAAACAATGGAAACGCGCTGATTTGTACGCGCGGCACACAAGACTGGCCACTGAGCATCGTCCTTTTGACCTCTAGGCGAGGGCGCCCTACTCAAATGACGTCATATGCATGGTCTATACCAGCAATTTATGTCACCATCGCGTCATAATGAAAATGTTGATACCCTTGAAAAAATAATACAAGGCCCAATATAGTAGTAACCTTGCAGTATGGGCCGTTGTCAGCACGTGCTGACGTAAATGTTGTACACACTAGTCTGTGCAAATGCCATACATGGACCATGCCACACGTCACGGAGGTGTCATATGAACAGGGGTAAGTTATTTGGTTAATTTGGTTAGGAGGGGGGGGGGGGGGTTCAGGTCAAAAAACTATCAGCATCCCAGTGTAAACAAGAACGTATGTCAATTGTCAAGGGTAGATGTAAATGATAAAACTTAGTTATGCAAACATATAAGTTTAAATAAACACTCACTGGCAATAAATACAATTAAGGTATATTTGCTATTTGTTGATCGTCTTCGTATTTTTAAATAATATGTATTCGTCCTCCCCTTCATACGACGGATAACGATAACTCCCTTATAGATAATTAAATAGATTTGATGAAGAAAAAGTGATTTAGAAGGTACCAGTATTTTCTAAGGGTGAACAAATACTTGGTGTGATGCTTGGGTAGTCACCCTTTTATTAAGCCGGCTCACACTTATTTTTTTACACTCCAATAAGCCTTTTTCGTGGTTGGCCTTATTGGGTTTGGTTTTTGTTAGTGCAATTCGGGCGATTCACAATGCGGTGCGCCCTCAAGCGGTCAGCAGGGAGAGGCTAATTTTTCACTTATACGGTCGACAACCTTAATTCTAAAATGGCGGCTAGTCAGCTAGTACTGACACTGGTAGTATTAGCATGACTAGTAGTAGTATTTGTAGTAAAAAGATCAAGCGAATGTGCGTTGACGAATTGAAAAAGTTTCTTACGGCTCGCGGTATCCCTTGCTCTGGAAAGAAAAAGGAGGAGTTGGTGTTTTTAGCTAAAAGGGGGAAGGATACGACTCAAAGGTTGGCTGTCCCCAATTATTCCATTCAAAGTACTTGGGGTAACACTTGGCATTTCCGTGCATGTCTATGTCTTCTTTGTCAAAGTGTCTGCTACAAAGTCTTGATCGCTTTGTGATGTTCAGTTTGTCTACAACATTGCTGTCTCTGCTTTTACCTTCGCGCTTAATCAGCTTCTTCCATCTTCTTGAGACGGCAGCGTCATTTCGTGGCCATTTAACCCACCTTATGTCCATCGATCATCCATGGGTATTTCTCGATACTTTTGAGTTTGGACGTGTGTGCAAGGCACTTTGCAGACTCACAGAAATAAACCATAGTTATTAATGAAGTAATCACATGATAACAATCAAGAATTCGCAATAAGTTAAACCGAAACAGGCAATTGGTTACGGCCGCGAAAACTTGTCGACTTTTACCCATCATGCATCGCGTAAACTGGCCTCTCCCTGCTGCCCGCTTGAGGGCGCAACGCATTGTGAATCGCCCGATGGGCGCACCCCTCTAAATAATCTCCCATAGGAACCAATGCTAAATGATAATTATTCAAAAATACTCAAAAAATCGTGTAAGTCTCTCAGCCTCTTGAAAACCAATCAGACATATTTCCGGACAACTAAACTTCAGAATTCTTTTCAATTTTTGGCAGGTCAGCCGTTTGGAATTTTTGCTAACTACCCCAGAAGAAAAAAACACGATTTTTTTTTTTTTTCCAAAACCGACTTGCTGCCAGTTTTCGTGAAGCACTTCTCCACTTCCCCGGTCAAATAGGGCCAACTTTAACGCCTAAATTTATCAAGTCTCCTCAAAAGTTGAAGCACAGAACCCCCAGGTTGTGATAGATTTTTATATTTACACAATCTATTAATTGCATGACCCCCAAAACGTTATAATTAAAAATAAGTTGTGGGTTTACAAATTATGATAAGTAGCTTGGCGCATTAATTCTGGCTTATTTAGTGTGGTGCACCCTATAAGGGCACTTAATTATTCTTTATGGTTAAAAAATTATGCTTAAATTGTTGAGAATAAGTCACTGACTTGATATCTGGAAAAAAAAAAGTGAAATGTTATTGCGTTCGTCTACAACAAGGTCAAACATGTTGGAGCATTTACATGTACTCTAAGCACTATGCGAGAAGAAAAACCTGCACGACACACTGTGTACATTCTAAGGACAAGTCAGAAGTTATATCCAAGTCCTCACTCAAAAAGTTATTAACATGTCTCTTTTTTATCACAGGATCATAAAAACCTTACAAGTTATTTAATTAATCATTAAGAAGGGGTTAATTGGCATGAACAAGCTGTAAACATGGAAGGGGGCTGGCCGGGGGGGGGGGGGGGGGGGTCACATTTTGCTTTCCCTTAAATTATTCTAACCATGCATTCATATTAGTCTAAAATGGGGAGCTTTATAAAATCTAGAAAACACATAGGTCACTTTTTGTACATTTAACTGCCCTTTCAAATTGTATTCTACCTCTGGAACGGGGTAAAAGGGGAAAAGGGTGGGCGGGGCGTGGGCGGGGCATGTTGAAAAAGGCCAAACCATTATGATTGTTTCTGGTTGATGGGGACAAGTTATAACTCTATCCAGAAACAGATGGCTATTATCTTAGACAATTCCCCTGGGATGGGGGCCTTTTCACAGGTCCTACTGTCCAATATGGAGCATTGGCAATGGTTTTATCTTGATGAATTTTTGTGAAATTTATCTGAAATTGAAAAAAAAAAAAAAAAAATTATTATTTTTTTTTTGGCATATCGGCCGAAATTTGTGCGTTCAGCGTAGTGTCGGCCCTGATACGCTAGCTTGTGCATCGGGAGAACTCTAAAAGTATTTTTGCTTTAGACCACAATTAATGTGAGATCACTTATGATGGATGCCATTCAATGTTTGTAACAAATCCATTGCCATAAAAGATGCGAAAAACTTGGTTCAAGCCGAAAAATAAATTTAATTCACTACAAGACAAAGGCAGTGAAACTCAAAGTATACCTACACCACGGTATGTCAGGCCAACCCATCAGCAGTTGAGTTTAGCCGCCCCAAATACGGAGCGAGGAGATTTCTGCCACATTGCAGCACAGATGGAACAAGACAACCGCAGAAATGTGATGCTCCTTCGCCCAAAAGTTGTAGAAATGGCTCCAGTTGACAAGATCCAGCTCAAGGGAGTGATCCCAATAGCCAACAAATGTGGCCAGCCACTGCCCAAGAGAGGAACTGATCACCAAGGAGGAGGTTATCGTTTTGTAGACATCAACTCAGCTCTAGAGCTGGGTGCACAAGCTGTACTTGATCATCAACAAACACATCCTAAGTGTGATGGTCAACCTAAACTATTGGCTGAGGCAGAAGAGCGTAGAGGTTTAGCCGTCTCAGAGGTAATGTCCTGCAAAAAGTGTGGTTTTAAAACACAAAAGACAAAACTTTACAGTGAGATAGCTAACGAGGGTAGGAAGCGGGGACGACGCACTGCAACCCCAAACATGTCTTTCCAAGTTGGCCTGCAGAACACTGGCATTGCAACCGCAGGTGCGAGGAGGCTCTTGACATCAATGGACACAGCTGTACCATGCACTAGTGGGCTGCAAAAAATTTCGAACAAATGTGGTGAAATTATCAAAAATGAAAATATCAGAGACATGGCAGACAAGAGGAAACTAGTGAAAGACATCCGTGAGCTCCAAGGCTTTGAACGAGAAAGTCCAATTGCAGTTGAAATGGACAGGCAGTATAATAATCCCCTGCGCAACTGTAGGAAAAAAAACCCATTTGTTCCTGCAACACAGACAAGAGACACCGTGTGCGAGAACGCAACTACTTCAAAGTTTGTTATAATGTACCATCAAGAAAACAAGCTTTGTAAAAGTGGTGAAATGTCACCATCATCATTCGGTCAACAATGCACATCCGCTAAGCACGGCGACAAGTGCACAGCTACTCGTCCAGCGCATTTCAATATGGGAGACGAGAGAGAAGGGGGTGTTCGATGTGCGACTAAACTTTTGGAGTGCACGGAACCAGTTCTTGTGGATAGAATAACAACAGACGCTGACGGCTGTCTAGCAAAAGGAATTAATTCTGTCATGAGAAGAAGAACGGGAAAGGAAATGGAAAGTCTGCTGGACCCATCCCACTTGAACCGCTCGCTTTGTGCGGCAGTCAGCCGAGCAAACTTTAGCAGTGACATGTTCCCTGGGAACAGTGCAAGAGACCGAAACAGAGTACAGGACCGATTTGCTGATGACGTGAGTCACAGAGCACAGGCTGAGGCACACCATATTTCCATTAAATGCGGAAATGACACAGCAAGCATGAAAAGACTGGCTGCAAAGGCGATTGATGCAATTCCGAACTGCTACATGGGAGACCATGAGAAATGCAAACAAAATTCTCATGTTTGCAACGGTAAATACAAGTACCCATACCTCTCTCGCTATGTCCGCGGCAGATTTATTTTAACATCTAAAGATGAGGAAATCTTAAAAACAATTTTGGAAAAACGCATAGGAGACGAAGCGATAGAGAGAACCAAGTACAGAACAAGTTCCCAGAAGTCTGAATCCATGAATCATGCCTACGCCATGACAAATCCAAAAGGAACACTAACCTTTTCAAGGAACGGAGCTTCAAGAGATCACAGCGCCATCCATCTGGTGAACAACCAACATGCAAACTCTATTATCAAAAAGTGTGAGGCAACTCATTGCCCCATTACTGCTGGATCACCCGCTGCAAAAGCCCTCGATGCAATGGACAAAAAACAACAATATCACAAAAAACGTGTTATGGGAAAGATCTACAAAAAGCGACGAGCACAGTGTCGAGCTGAACGATATCACACTTACTATGCTAAAAAAAATTTGTATCAACCTGGCCAACTAAATCCAAAGTCACAGGACACTAACTCATCGTATAACTATGAGGGGCCAAAGATTCACAAGGAGCACAATTACAGCAGAATGTTCTCAAAATGGAAAAACCGATAGAGTGTAACTCTAATTGAATCACTTGACTTTTCCGGAAACTTGACATTCATAATAATGCAATGTTTACACCTCCCCCACTCTTCTTGTTCAGTTATTAGTTAATACCAACCATGCCATGTAATGTATGATGATGATGTTTACAACATGTTTATTTCTTCCTAATTGAGGAAGCAACCAGCCGCTGTTGACCCATGATTTTCTTGAAAGTGACTTACCATCACAGTCTCATCAAATAGTCATACACGATAGTCGTACCGTCGATCGTAGTTTGTCCCGTCTTACACACTGTATACTGTTAAGTGTGTAGGAGGAATAGGATGCCTAAAAAAAAAGCAAGCCACTCTTTGAAAACGTTGAATTATTCTGTTAACAAGTGACAATGTTATTGCTATCTATATTTTATTATAATTACTGTTTGCAGCCAGAGGAGTGATGTTTTCACGAACAATAAAAAAAAACGGCGATAACTGACGAAAGAAGTCTCAAACAACTCATTTCTGTCACGCCTGCAATTGTAAACAAACGGCAGACATGTTTAAATCCCAACAAAAATGGCTGCAAGGGCGCCACCATGTTGTATATATAGGGCGCACCCCTCTAAATAATCTCCCATAGGAACCAATGCTAAATGATAATTATTCAAAAATACTCAAAAAATCGTGTAAGTCTCTCAGCCTCTTGAAAACCAATCAGACATATTTCCGGACAACTAAACTTCAGAATTCTTTTCAATTTTTGGCAGGTCAGCCGTTTGGAATTTTTGCTAACTACCCCAGAAGAAAAAAACACGATTTTTTTTTTCTTTTCCAAAACCGACTTGCTGCCAGTTTTCGTGAAGCACTTCTCCACTTCCCCGGTCAAATAGGGCCAACTTTAACGACTAAATTTATCAAGTCTCCTCAAAAGTTGAAGCACAGAAACCCCCAGGTTGTGATAGATTTTTATATTTACACAATCTATTAATTGCATGACCCCCAAAACGTTATAATTAAAAATAAGTTGTGGGTTTACAAATTATGATAAGTAGCTTGGCGCATTAATTCTGGCTTATTTAGTGTGGTGCACCCCGATGGATCACAGGTATAAATTGAAATAATTCGAGAGAGCTTTGCCGTATCTCACACAGTATTGGCGGTTGCTTAAGAACTCGCTTATCCATGAAATTACTGAGTGAGATACTCCCATTTGTAGAAGTTTGGAAATGGCGACTGTGTGATCAATGTGGTCGAAAGCCTTGGAGAAATCAGTAAGTAACATGGAAGAGACTGTTCCTGGGTTATCTGCATGAGCGTGAGGAGTATGGAGAACATCTATCAAGCAATGTGAAGTAGATGCACCTTTGATGTTGCCAAATTGAGAAGGGTCAAGGGTATGTTTCATTGCTTCCATTGTTTGCTGTGCAATGAAGTGTTCAGCAATTTCTGATAGTTCTTATTCTGTGTATGCCTGCATTGTATTTTACGACAACTCATGTCCATAAAAACAATTATAAATCACCACTTGTTCGCTGCTTTTGATGACAAAATATACATGGTTCATAATATCTAGTCGGATTGTTGATGTTGTGGGCTACAGTCGCACACACTGGATGTACCAAGTTTCTCTGTTGCATTCTATTTTTGTTATTCGAAATCAGTGGGGTGTTCTTGCAGCCCTTTGGGGCCAAGGTTCTTCAGGAAAGTGGCCATACTTCCCATTTCTAAAATACATTGATTTGGATACTTAGTTATCCAATTTTCACACCAACATAACACTAGAAAGATCTAATTGTTTTAAGTGTTAGGTAAATATGCCAGTTTGCAAACTATAGTTCATTTTCCATTATTGCACTCCTAAATATTGACACAGCCCTTTGTGTCCAAATAATTTTGACTCTAGTTTTTATAAGCCACTGCCATTATAATATGACACTGCTCGATGTAGGTGCCCTTATGCAACGGCATGACCATGTAGGCATACCTGCAAAAGTATTTGTCACACACATGTGTTAGTTATGTGATAAACAGGTAAATGAGAAGGTAAAAATTGTCTTCGAGGGCTAAGCAGACGGTCCGAACATCAAGGAGATTTGATAGGTAGATTAGGTAGGGCTCTGTATCGGTCAGAATGATACCTTCACTGATAATAAAAAAAATGTCCTGAAACTGAATAAGGTGTAGTTGAGTTGCTGGTGCCAGGCAGTGTCTATCTGGAGAGCTCTTTGCCTTTCCTCTGCTATCAGATTGTTGTCATTCGCTGCAATGCATGTTGGTTTATTGCCTGGTATGAACTATTATGGGAGAAGGTGACAATTCCTGCTGAAGTTATTATCGTTATCTAGAAAAATGAGCCCACCATTCTTGATCGCAGTCACTTGTTCTTGGTCCGGTAAGAGGGTAAGACGTTTGATTGGAAGTGGTAGTGGGATTAAAGTGAGTTTAGAAATGTTCTCTGCCATATTTGCTGATATTAGATGAATAATACAATTTGTACCCCAGGTCATTAAAATCTCCAACCCCAGTGACCCCTGTCATCAGTTGTATACATTATAAGTTGGTTTCCATGGGAGCTTGGGACATATTTGATGGACAAGATTATTACCGTGACTGCTTCAGTAGTAGAACAATTAAAGTGGCTAACATACATGTGTTGATGTGGGTTGCAAAAGTATTTTGTTCCATTTTGTTTTTCACTGGAAGGTGAAAGAGGGACAAGATTTTATAATTAAAGTCTGGGAAAGAGTTTAACCCCTTTCAATAAAAATACTTTGAACATGAAATTAATACTTATTATAGTATAAAACTGGAAATGAAAGCTGGATTTCTTATTGTTTTTTAATTGGGCCTTAAAGGTATTATACAGGATTGGCAGAGCTGACAAAATAATCACAGACAGTGTTCATGTTTTGTGTAATCAACCACATACATGAAATAACAAACCTGTGAAAATTTGAGCTCAATTGGTTGGTCATCGAGGTTACGAGAAAATAGTGAAAAGAGACCTTGTGTTTTCTGTTTTTCAAACATCGAGTTTATTATCGCGCGCGATAAAAACTATTGTTTTACTCATTTCTCAGAAACGATAGCATTTTAGGCAAAAATATTTTAAGGGAACCCTTTCTACCATTACTTACTTTAAATCATGTAAGTTATGTGTGAATCTGTGAATATTTGTGTTTGTCGATCTTACCAATAGTGTACAGGGCCTTTAACATTTCGATTAAAAGGGTAGTTAGCACTATTTAAGGGCCTTCTTAATTACACTTGGCATGGATATTCATTTTCTTAAATATGGAAATCTCATTTAGTAGACCATAGCTTTTCAATCCATGAAGAAATTTTGCTTGCATTCCAACATTTTCATTAAATCGAACTTTGACCTTTGTTGACCTTTGACCCTTTCTTAAGCAAAGATGGCACCACTTAAAATTTTCTTAAGTATTATATAGTTGATTTTGACGTTGACACATTTTCATCCTTGCACTCTAAATTTCGATTAAACGTGTAATTAGCGCTAATTAAGGGCCTTCCTAATTAGACTTGGCACCATTAATTATTTTCTTAAGTATGGAAATCATAGTCAGTGGACCATGGCCTTTCAATCCATGAAGAAATTTAGCTTGCACTCAACATTTTCATTAAATCGACTTTTGGGGTGAGTTTAGGGGGCTCCCCCCCCCCCCCCCCCCACCTCCCAACGCACCACTCGGTGCACTTAAGAATCCACATTTTAAGGTTCCCCCGGAGGGTGCTGCATATCCCACACTTCAAACCTTTTGCACTAAATATTTTCAATAAACCCCGCCGGGCTCCCGGACTAAAGCCCCTACCTGTAAAATCTGACGACATTTATAAAACATAAAACAAACAAACCGTAAACAAACAGTTCTCGCGCACCGGTAACCTCAGAGCGCTTTTATAAAAACTACCAGTAAATTTATTTTCATTTATCATAAGACCAATACACCGATCCATTAAGCCACGCCCATTTCTCATTGACCAATCACAACCGCGAAATCTGATCACCATTTGAGCCGTTTGGTGATCTTTGCACTAATGGTGATCGGGTTTCGCGGCTGTGATTGGTCAACTCGTAAGGAGGCGGGGCTTAATGGATCGATCTATTCACCAAGAAGTAATTTTTTATAATGCAGCCAACCGACGCGTGCCAGTAGCACCTGAAAAACCCTCTCTCAACGGTAAGTGAAGTGTCCTTTTTATTTATACATAATTTGGGGTTGAGCGAAGAAAACAATTACTACTGTAGAGTGGGACTTGTGTTCTACTTTAACATCCCATGTGAAGCATGGAGCAATTATTGGTTAAGACAGTGTCTCATTATTTTGACCGAAAGGGCAATGAACGGCGCCCAAATCTACACTCTGAAGAACACCAGAACTTTGAGTCCGGTGGAACCACCCAGCTAACGACACTCCACAAACATCACCTCAGGACATGAGACAATTGAAAGCAAGCAACACAAACTTCAGAAAGTTGTGTTCGAATAACGGCGTTGCCTTCGAGAGTTTGGTCCTAACACTTTAAATTCAACTTTTGAAAATGTCACAGAAAAAATGTACACAATTCTGGAAATCTTGAGACGTAACATTGTGCTTTAGCCAAAGTATTTTTGTGTTGTTTTAAGCCGACCATTGTCACGTTCTAATTCAAAAATTTAATTGTACACTATCTCCATTTTACGTATTTTACAAAAAAAAGTTCATGCTTAAAAGCAATCTTAATAAGGTAGCCGAGAAACTGCATGGAGGCACACTGCAAAAACTAGGATGTTGAAATTGACAACGTGTTCTCACATTATTATGTACCAAGGAGAGAACCAAAATTAGAATCTTAGGTTGATAAAATAACACCAAATGTAATTGTTTTTGTATAAATTAATGTTATTTTAACCCTATATTATGGTGTTTATTTTGATTTTCACAAAAAAATGAATAGCACTCGTTTTTGTTTTACAATACAGTTTCCCTCGTGTAAAGACAAAGGATAGTCAATATGCATTGGGCTCACACTCCAGTCTCCATCCGGGGACTTTTGGTTGTACTTGGGTTAATGTCTTGTGCTGCTCTCCCATTGGTTGATTCCTCGCGCATACTCTTTACTACATCCGTAGCCTCCACCATCAGCCACTATATGAACTTCAGAGAAGTTATGCGTGCAATGACGGGAAGAAATCACGAGGTTACTTTCTTGGTGTCTGTTTATAACCCTGTGATAATAAACAAGAAAAACGAGCAGGATGACTACTTCAACTTTGAGTTTTTTGAAGGATCTTATACCCCGTCGATCATACGGAAACAGCTGGCACATTTTCAGAAGGAAATTTCGACAAAATCAAGCAAAGACAAGCGAGTCTCAAGTTTCTTTTTCGACGCTGTTTTTGGCAAGTCTAACACCACGTCAAATCCATGGCAACTTGCATCCAAGGAGTGCGATTCAATGCTCGGTAACAACACGCTTATGGCAAGACTGAACAACTCCAAGTATGACCTTCTTATTGGTGACTCGGCAGCTAATTTATGCGCGCCTCTACTTGCTGAGGTTCTGTCCCTTCCCTTCATCGAGTACGCCCCGCAAGGTCTCCTAGTCTTGCACCACGATCGCTGGCTTGGGCAACCCATCTACCCATCCTTCATGCCGATGCCGTACCTGCCTTTCTGTGATGACATGTCTTTCATAGAAAGAACCATCAACTTCCTCAATTACATCTTTGCCAGCCATCTTGTGGACAGAAACTCTCTCACCCCTTTTGAAAATGTTAAGATGAAGTATGGCATCCGACCCGACCTGTCACTGCAGGACCTTATAAAGACAGCCCAGCTTCATTTAGTGAACTCCGACGTGCACGTGCAAGAGTTACCGCGCCCTCTGCAGCCGAATGTTATCCAGGTTGGTGGTGTCACGGCGAAACCACCGCTGCCACTTGATGAGGTATAGTTGTATAATAAGACCGTGTCCGAATAGACCTTATGCATTGACGTCACCAAGCCGCCATCTTAGAGGTAAACTGATGATGAAACAATGGAAACGCGCTGATTTGTACGCGCGGCGCACAGGCCTGGCCAATGAGCATCTTCCTTTTGACCTCTAGGTGAGGGCGCCCTACTCAAATGACGTCATATGCATAAGGTCTATTGGCGGCTACAGCTAGTCTTGGTTCCAAGACCATGGTGTTTGCGCGCACACACACAACCAACCTTCAGATCTATGTACACCGCACACTGTACATTTTGTAATGAACTAGTCACAGCGCCCTCTATGTTTATTCATTACAAACGTGCACAGTGTAAATCCGAGCGTTGGTACTGATTGTGTGTTTCTACGTAATCGTATGTTGAAGTGCAGGACGTCCTCAGCAACACACTTAGCAACAGTCGTAGCCGTAGCTGTAGCCACCAATAGACCTTATGCACATGACGTCATTTGAGTAGGGCGCCCTCGCCTAGCGGTCAAAAGGAAGATGTTCATTGGCCAGTCCTGAGCACCGCGCGTACAAATCAGCGCGTTTCCATTGTTTCATCAGTTTACCTCTAAGATGGCGGCTTGGTGACGTCAACGCATAAGGTCTATACAGATTTAACACGTGAACACCACTAATGACGTGGTCGCCAGGTTAATCATGGATCCTCGAAACTTTCGTCATTATGTTATCTTATTTACGCTAATGAGTACAGGTACTCAACTTATTGTCATGTGATGATGTCACGTGATGCACCCGTTCCTCTCTCGACAATGGTTTCAAATCTATTGAAATATTATAAACTTGAACGATTTTTAAAGGTAGGGTGAGAAAGGCTTTTTTCAAAGTAATGCTGATATTTGTAGGCAAAATTATAATGAAAGATAGAATAAAAGCCACGTGTGAAAGTTTCAGCTGAATACAGTGTCTTCTTGCTTAGAAAACAGCAAAGAACTGTCAAGGTATTTTCACAAGAACGTCGAATCCATGCATCCACGTCTAGCGAGGTGATAGCGAGTAACCACCGCATCTGTGGCCGTAGCATTTGCGCAAACTCCACCGACCCTCAGAAATCTGAGAAATGATTCATGCAAGAATCGTTTCTCGGATTGAAACGTTTTTTGTGTGAACATTTTTCCAAATCATAATATTACTTTGAAGGGAGTCTTTTCTCGGAATAGTTTATGCTATCAACAGCTGCAGGGCTTCTCATAAATATTTGGAGTATTACCCATCTATAACCCTACCTTTAAAAACATCGTGGAGGCGCTGGTACCATACCCACCTACCATTCAGATTCTGCTCACACTAGATACAAAATTAAAATATTAGTTTACGATGTTTACTTTATGTCTGATTCAGAGCCTTGAAGCGTTTTTTGAGGGCTCTGGTCAAGATGGCGTCGTCGTGATTGCTCTCGGTACTTCACTCTCCTTCGGCGAGGAACAGGTCGACGACGTCGCAAGAGCGATATCCCGACTCCGACAACGCGTTATTTGGTTGTTACGTGACAAAGCACCAACCCATATTGGAAACAACACAAAGATTGTCAACTGGCTGCCAATGAATGATATTCTTGGTGAGCAGTTGTTATTGTGTCAATAGACGAACACCCACACAATGTTGGCCCAAATGCACACTGACCTTGTTATAAAGATCGTCAACAAATCACTGACTGACATTGCTTCGTAGATCAGATGCAAAAACACAATAGCTGTCACAATGAATAGTAATTATGGACTTCTTTGTAGTTTGAGTTTTATAGTTTTTTGAAAGCATTAATTTGACTCCAGCTAAAACTAGGCTCACTGCACAGGAATTAAACAAGTGCAGGAAGGTTCCACTGGTTACTGGCACCCCTTCCCAATAAGCCAACAAGTTTGATTGACAGAGTGAGGGGTGTTGGAAACCTCAGAACCACCGTAGGCTGTCAGCAAGACATCTGGAAGCCTGCTACAAAAGATTAGATGGCTCCACCCATAGAGAAAGGATATCAGTGGGTTAGATCTGGGGAGGTCTGTATGCCTGTACAATTTTGTGCACGAAGTATACGGGTGAAAATATTTCAGCTCCTCAAAAAAACCACCCCAAAACACACACCACGTAACTCTGGATTCTGATCCCCTATACCCTCTTAGATATAATGGAATGGTCCAGTCTATGATATCAAGGATATTACACTTTCTTTGAGAAAACAGTGAATAAAATGCCACGAATTTAGTGTTAAAACAACAACATTGGATGAAACCAGACTGGCGTTTTCAAAAATACTGGGTTACAAAACGATTGGCAAATAAATTTCAGGCTACTTATTAAATACATCATTGTTTAATGGGAATTTATTGTCTCATCGGAATTATTAGGTCACCCTAAAACAAAGGTTCTTGTGAATCATGGCGGGACAAGTACTGTTCAGGAGGCAATATACCACGGCGTGCCTATGGTGCTGATACCGATGGCTAGCGACATGTTTAAAATAACAGATCTTGCTGTGTGTAGAGGAGTGGCTACCAAGCTAGCTATGCCGACACTTACGGGAGCTATTCTAAAGGATACCGTCCAAAGAGTACTTTCAGAAACCAGGTAATTGTGATCATGTAACCCTTGGGGTTGTTTAAAACAAGTTGGCGCTCGAAGGCCTAGCACCTTGTACATGACGTTTATGTTCAAAATAATGCACGTGACTTGAACTGTCTATTACAATATCTTCCAGGAACGAGTTTACACTGCCATAAATGGCTTTCACTAGGCAAAAGTCAAAGTGTGCCGACTATAGCTACCATAGGCAGGTATTATATAACATATTAATGACATTCAAACTATGAAATTTGCATACTAATATATAATTCTTTATACTTCACAGTTACAGACAGAACTCTCGTCATTTCTCTGCGATATACAACGCAAAGACGCCCTCACCGGTAGACAAAGCATCGTTTTGGATTGAACATGTGATGAAACATGGTGGCGATCATTTGAAATCACCGTCAGCTCAAAACATGTCTCTTCCACAGTTTATGTTAATAGATATTCTCGTAGTATGCATTATTTCCCTAATAATTCTCCTGAAACTTGCATCGTTTTTCCTTCGTAAAATTTACTCAATAATAACCCAATAATATACCCCATAGGCCTATTGCGGAAACGCATAATTATTGTTGTAGATCCTACGGTCGTTTTTGTTTCAAGTGTCGAAAATAAACGTCAATGTTTTAACTTTATGAAAGATAACGTCAGGTGTTCTAACGTCAGCTCGATTTGTCATCACTTCCAATCACTCCATCAGTTTTAAAATTTAAAACTTGATTTCCTTATTATACTCAGTGTAATTTTGTAAGATTTATGCAAGTTAATCTAGTTTTCTGATGATAAACTAGGCATATAGTATAAATAAAAACAGTAACACAAACGAAACCTTTTTCTTTTATCAAAGGTTTTACAGTTATTGGTACTTTTAAGATACCTTCTAATGCTTCAATGTAATGCTTCAATGGCACACGGAACTGACGTTTATTTGTTTTCAAATATAGATTTGCAAATGTTTTTACAAGACTCGAAGTTCTCAAATTTAAATACCAGCAATATTTATACCTGTTGATTCACCGGAATAGATACTCATACATCTTTTAAAATTTGTTTTAGTGAAACAATATTTAGCAGGGTATACATTTTAAAAAGATATTACAAATCCTGGTGGCCAAAAACAAACAAACAAACGTCACAACACCGGAACAAACAAACAAAACACTGCGGTATTGAGCGTTGACACAAATTTGCTCTTTTTCATCTTATACAATTTTTCCAGAAGAATGTTTTAATGACTTTGATTTATCAGCGATATGGGTAATTTCAATTTGATAGCGATTGCATTGAATGACGAATCATTGTATTTTGTAGTGATCCCTGCAATGTATAAAACACAAATGCCAAGGTTGACAAAGCATGCGGCTTTGACGTTCCAAAAAAGTCACATCATTCGCTCACTAGGCTTTCGTTCGATCAGGACCCTTAAGGGTAGGAGACTGGGTAAGAGACGTTTTACGCGCGATATCTCGCCTCATTTACAACTAGAGAAAAAAAGCTATGATTATGTACCCGACACCCATTGTTGTATGGCTTTTACGCGCTGGCCCATATTGGAGACAAACAAGATTGTCAGGGGGGGCGGATGGGGTAGCGCCACCAGCGCGCCACCTACGTTGAAAATAATCTCATTCGACCATCGCGACGTGAACTGGTCGAAGCTCCCCACGTAAAAACGGATGTGTGTGTATGCACAGTACGGAAACCAGTCAACTCGCCCCCCAGCAAAGTCGCCCACTACAAAGTCGCCCACCTCAAAGTCGCCCCCTCACTTACAAAGTCGCCCCCTGTCAAAGTCGCCCCTCACAAAGTCGCCCCCTGACAGAGTCGCCCACCAACAAAGTCGCCCCCGACACTGTCGCCCCCTAACAAAGTCGCCCAGTGTATGGTTGAGCGACGTAAAGCCATATCACAAAAGTGAGGGCGCTTTTGAATATTTTGCATAGAAATAGAACCCGGTGAACGCTGAGTGCGTCATTGTGCGTGCGGTTTCGTTGTGAGACCATTTTTATGGACGCGCGTACGCCATTTTTTTTACGCGTGTATGGCAAAATTAGCATATTACGGTCTATGTGTGCGTTGCCATTTTTGCCATACACGCGTGTCACGTGATGATCATTTTGCCATACACGCGTGTCGCGTGGTATTGATACGCCGCGTCCACAGACGACACAGAGGACGGTCGAGCTCAGCGTTCTCCGGGTTCTATTTCTATGATATTTTGAAACAATTTATTAGCACACTGGGGGAAGACGAAATGTACATGTAGATAGATCTGTTACGAAGGAATGCTACGGGATTTTGAGCGTGCACGACGGGTTTGAGCGTGTTTAATCTTTGTGTTGTAGCAGGTTCTTTTAAATATTAGAACACTAAAATAATAACAGGTTATTTACATTTTATTTACAGAATATATATACATCAAATAAATTATCAAGCAGAAGTGAACATGAGGGTGATGGGAAGTTATTTCACGAGTGTTTATTTTGAGAAGTTTGGGCTACTTGATAAATGAAATACCGCGGCGTCTTTTCTGGGACACTCATCGGCCGTAACTAATTTGATTTTGCATATGTTTATTCCCGTTAATTCTCAACATTATAAGGTTATGGTGGTTATTTACTTGATAATTTCCCCCCTTGTTTTACTTGTGCTTACATTATAAAGAACTAAATTTTATTCGCGAATTTATTAAAAGTTATGGTGGTTATTTATTTGTTTTTAAATAAAGTTCTAATTGTTTTTTTAATTCAAAACCTTCTTTTTTATAGTCTATGTTGTTTAATTGAATAAAATTATGTTAACTCTAATACTGATGTGTTTTGATACATTATTTGAAGTTCGTGAAGTTTTATTGTTGTGATAAGTTGACAGGTTGCCTACTTTAATTAAAATCCTAAGTCGATCACTGATGTATTTTGATAAGATAAGATAAAACTTTATTATCCCACACGGGGGAAATTCAAACTGGCCTTGATTCAAACACTAGGCCTACAGACAAAATCACTAAACATGTCATAACAACTGTTTATTGTTAAAACAAATTGATTAAAAATATGAACTAAAAATATCAGGTATAAAAATATGTTTCCGGTATGGATTAAAAATTATGCACAGCAATAATACAATCTTAAATGATTGGCATGCTTAATTTAATTCAGAAAACTGTTTATGTTCGATTCAGATTTAAATAATATTAGAAGGCCAATTCAAAGTTAAAAACAAGAAAATAGCTAATTAGTTATCTAGCGGTAACATTTCGACAAAAGCGGAGAGTTTTCTCGAAAAGGCAAAGCATTCGCCAAGCCTGGAATCTCCAATGGTTGAATCTAAACCGTTAACAAAGGGCGCCCTCACTTAGTGAAATCTTCTTGGGCGACTTTGTTAGGGGGCGACTGTGTCGGGGGGCGACTTTGTTGGTGGGCGACTCTGTCAGGGGGCGACTTTGTCAGGGGGCGACTTTGTGAGGGGCGACTTTGTGAGGGGCGACTTTGACAGGGGGCGACTTTGTAAGTGAAGGGGCGACTTTGTAGTGGGCGACTTTGCTGGGGGGCGACTTTGTAGTGGGCGACTTAGCTGGGGGGCGAGTTGACTGGTATTCGCACAGTACACACTATTTGAATTTACGGTTGCTCTCCGCTGCGTGCCGTTGAGACTGCCTGGACGAGTCCATTTTATCAGAGGGTATTGTTATCTTCAAATGTTGTAAATTCACAAAATCTTTACACCAGAAAACATTTGTAAATTGTTTTTTTTTGCCTTGCCAACTGCTTCAGTAAATTAACTATTTAATAAACAACATATATTTTACCTAAACGACATGTATAACATATCTGTTTAAGATGTGTATGTTGCCTCAGAATTACAATTACCTGCGGCAAATGTTCCCGTCCGTCAACAGAGATCGTTTGAACGCAAACTAAGTATTGGCGGGATCCATTCTCTCCAAAAAAATCGTCAAATATCTAGAGGATGTACCGAGGGATTTTGATTAAACTTTCAGGAATGAAAGATCTATTCCTAAATATTACGTTAATGGAAAAAAATCAGAGGATGAACGATTATTTTTTTCACATTATGTCGATATTTGTAGCCATTTTAGGGGAGACCATTTGTAACGAAATTCCCACCTGGACCCATTCATACACGTTAGCCGCTGCAATAAACCAACGGAAAATTTTCGATAATATTTTTACGCACTTTATTTAAAATTAAGCATCTCAACAATTGAAAATACTCTTACGATATACACTGTAAATGTTTTCAGTGCTGATAAAGAGAGAATTTTAATGGTATACATGGATTTCTTTTTGTTTTTTAATGGTCATTACCTATTTTTAAAATGGTGTGTACCCCAACAGCGATCGCAAATGATTGCGCAACACCCCTTCCGCCCCCCCCCCCCTGAAGATTGTCAACTGATTGTCTATGATATGAATAACATTCTTTGTGAGCAGGAATTTTTTTCATAAAAGGCACGTCCTAAGCCCCCTTTTGACGATCAGTGAACACGACTCCAGTCCTAAAGTTAAACGAAGGACATGGAATTAGCTGTGGCCTCCCCCTAGTCAGTGGTCTCAGTGCCCCTTCAAAAGTGTCCCATAGACTGTCAGATTTCCTAATGGAAGTGCCCTTTGCAAAATGAAAAACATTGATTGCCCTCTAAAACATGAAATACCAGGCCTGTACCCCACCTCAATAAAAATTCCAAAGCCTGAATTTTTGTGTGATAATTTTGGGTACTACATAATTGTATTGTCTCATTATAACTGTACACGTTTGGTAATTCTCAAAATATATATTAGCATAAAAACTTACTTGGTAACGAGCAACAGAGAGCTGTTGATAGTATAACACATTTTGAGAAACAACTCCCTCTGAAGTAACGTAGTTTTTGAGAAAGAGGTAATTTCTCACTAAAATATTTGAATCTGAAAAAGACTTCAGGCCTGAAGCCTTTTTCTGGCATCTGAAAGCACACAAATTTGTGCAACAAGGGTGTTTTTTCTTTCATTATTTTCTTGCAACTTCGATGACCAATTGAACCCAAGTTTGTTACTTTATGCATGTTGGGATACACCAAGTGAGAATACTGGTCTTTGACAATTACCAAACGTGTCCAGTGCCTTTAATTTTATGATATTCTTTAAAAAAACCCACATTTTTCGCATGGCATAATTTCTCGGCAGTGGTGGCTTACGTCTAGAGCATTGCTCCCCTTGGCTGCTATCTTTTGTTTTTCTGTGGCTTGTTTCAGAGACTACTAGTACAAGTACAAGTCTTAACATGGGTAAGGGAAATACATAGGGCCTAAGGAAAATAAAATAAAAGTTTAAAACCTTACCTACATGGTGACCGTAAGATGTTGTCTCTTCCTTCTTGATTCACTACATTGATCATCCACTGGTATCCAACACAAACTTGACACATTTCTTCGTTAATGAGGAATTTTGGGCTTGTCAACTGAAGACTTCGAAACGTGATGGAGACTTGAGAACTTACTCGTCAAAAGAGGGCTCACTTCATCAGAATTTGTACCAGCGCCCTCTATTGAAATTTATTCGTTGTTGAGAAGTTGATAAAAATAAAAATAATCAGGTTTTGGACCTAAACTTATTACAAAAGTAAACGTTAAACTGTGATATCTGAAAAACATTTTTATTTAATGATTAACTCTTTTCTTTGTACATGTAAATAATAAACAACCTGTTGAATAATAAAAACAAACATTTTAGGCAGGCGACAAAGATCATCACAAAAAAAAAAAAAATCTTCTTTCTCCAAGGCACATAGAGCTGCTTAAACAGAAAACATAACTTACAAGTTTTCTGCTTTGTAGAAATGAACAGGGTACCAGTCATAACTTGTACATGTGACATGGTCGTTTGGCTGGTAACCTTATTAATTAGGTAAGCAAATTTTGCTGTGCTTGGTTCCTTTTTGTGCTTCAGCAGCTCTTTGAAATTGGCCTGTTCATCACTCTGCCTCTTTTATGGGTTATGATTTCATATTAAACTGCTCCCATCTTTGAATCCAATCGGTCCCAGCAAAAAATTAAATTTCTCAAAAATGGACCACACCAGTTGTTCCAGCAGCCAGGGTTGCGCTTTTGCGGCTGTAACCCGAAACGGTTCTTGGCCAGTGGTTAACCAATGGTCGATTCAACCGAAACAGTTATTGGCAACGACCGCAAAAACGCATCCAAGTTGGTTTTTGAAGACATATCTGTATTGCTTGCAAAAAGTTAACAAATGAAGATATAAAAACTATGCAGGGAACAATCATCTCAATCACTTTTTGCAAGAGGTAAAACATATGGTATAAGTTTAACTGAATGCTATTTACACTTTTTATACAGTTTCCAGTTCTCGAAAAATAAACTGGCTAAGTTTGCCTGAAAAATGATGAAGCCACTTTGTGGCCATTTTACCACTCCGTATAAAACATGACTGAAAGTTTGAAACTGATCATAAGAATGCAAACAAACATCAGTACATGTTTGTGCCCATGGAGTCTGAAACATAAAATCTACTATCATCGTTGCCGAGCCTGCAACACCTTTAACATGAAAGGGGCCCACTGCCTGCGAATTTAGTGCTAAATGTTTGTTTATTTATTACATTTCTTTACCCAGGGTATGCCCAAACAGTTAAAACTGGTTTCCATTGGGGCCCTGCATACATTACAACATACAGCATAATTACAAATACGGTAAATTAAATTTGTGTCAAAAAGTGTCGATCATTACATTCTCCTTTTAAAACATTTGTCCAACCCTACTCATTTCATAACAAAATGCTTTTTATGCTCCCAAAGCGCAGAATTCGAAGGCAATGTGTCCTCGAAGTCCAATACAAAGACTTGCAATTAATTTGGAATCTTTCAGCGAGTAATAAATTAACAATGTGAACAAATTTCAAACCAAATAAAGGATGCCTCAACTTTCTTGGACCACAATGGGCAAGCATATTTCACTTCAGTAATAAAGCAGAACCATAAAAGTTACCCTAATTACCCCAACAAGGGCATGAAACAAGACTGACTACTTTAAACAGCTGATAAGCCAGGAAAATATGCCAAACAAATATTGCCCAGTAGAAGACGGTTACCAATACACCGATCCATTAAGCCACGCCCATTTCGCATTGACCAATCACAACCGCGAAATCTGATCACCATTTGGTGATCTTTGCACTAATGGTGATCGGGTTTCGCGGCTGTGATTGGTCAACTCGTAAGGAGGCGGGGCTTAATGGATCGATGTATTTAACCCATGTTGAAGTGCACATTGTTTGTAACTGCTTACCAGACTTTTTTGTCAGCTTTACAAATCTTGTATAACACCATTAAAGGAAAAGTATACGTTTGGTAATCACTCTTAAAATTAATAGAGATAAAAACTTACTTGGGAATAGAGGACCAGCAGCTTTCGATAGTATAAAGCATTTTGAGAAACATTTTAGTTCAAAGTAATGTGGTTATATATATGTGACCCGCTCTATCAAATTGAGGAATGCTCGGAAATTTTAAAAATTGAGTTATGCATACCATGTTAACAAGTAACTCACTGGCTTTCCAGCAGTACCATTATTATTTCCGTTGGTTATTCCAGTCTGAAGTTCTCGGGCAATGGAGAAAGTCTACAAGACAGGGCCACTTCAAATTTTTTTTTTTACATGTTTATTTAGATAATCGGTTTTAACAGCAGCTAGCTATTGTAGCTATGCGTACAAACATGCTCAAGAAAACGTACTTTTTGTGGATTTATTCATCTGTTCAATTCAAGGTAAGACCTCGATAAGAAAGATCAAGTTTTGTTTAACCTAATACCACCGAAATCGCAGAATTGGCTTTTGTAGTGTTTTGTCATGATTTTTGAATGTCAACAACTTGTGTAAGGCGAATTACACGAAAACGTGATTTCCGAGACATTCCACATTTCGATAGAGCTGGTCACATATAAGGTCTTATGCCAGGTTTTTGCCGAAAAAATTTGAATCACGGTGTGTATTCCTATTAGAGATAATTTTTCCTGGGTGGATATATTCGCCCCGGTTTTTCGGCGATATCTATAAAACGCGACCACCTTTTGAAGTGAAATTTTCACAGGTTAGTTTTATTGTACATAGGATTAAAACAATCGAGCGGTTCCAGAAACTAAAGGTATACTTTGCCTTTAAGGCCATGTCACACAGGGGAGTTTGATTCAGGCATTGTGGAGGCAACCAACTGCACTCTATGCACACGGGCCACTTCGGCAGTAGAAGCGACATTGTTCTGGCTGTAACTCACTATCCCAAAGAAAATCATAAGAAAAATGAACAGTGAATGAATTTCCTTCTTGGAGATTGCCTGGAACTGGTTGCGTGTAAATTTCCTGGTGTGACATGCCCTTTAGATGCTTCATAAAACTTTGGCCCAGCACTCGGTGTCCATAGAGACTTGACAATGTGACTGCTACGTTGCTGGTTGTTTGTTGTTACAATACTCTGCATCCAAATGATCACAGTGGCTCGGTGACTTGATATTGCTCATCAATCCGTGGCTTATTTGGGTTGTTACTGATCAGCCAATCTGCTAGCCATGTCTGTAAGTCAAACACATATACAAAAAATATTGCTGTAACTGTTGATGGTTGAGGCCCAAATATTATTACACCAAGTCATCCATAATCCAATTTAAAGTAATGCTTGGATTGGGCGAATATAATACATTCTCCCAACTTGTCTTTTATTTTATATTTTATTACACTTTTATTCTGACAGGTACAACACTACAAAAAGAAATATACTAGGTAATAGATAGATAAATATATAAAAAATATAGTATCTATACAATTACATACAGTATATAAAAATATAAAAATAATAAGTTACAACAAAACGTCAGTGAGTGAAACAGGTGACCAGCACCTCTACAGAGCCATCCTACCACAGTTGAAGGGGAGGGGGATTGATTGGGTTGGGGAGTCATCATACTACAATTGAAGGGGAGGGGATGGGGTTGGGTGAAGGGGGAAGAGGGAGGGGGGGGGAAGAGGGAGGGGGAAGGAAGGAGGGGAGAAGGCAAACTGATACAAAGAAAGGGACAAAAAGGATCCTCGATACACTGGTAGCTAGCAGAACGGCAGTTAGAAACCCAAGGGCAAACATTGACAGATTGAAAAGTGGAATCAAATTGACCCAATCAGGCTTGGTAAAGCATACCATACCTGGTACAGTCGACTCCCGTTATTACGAACTCGCATATTACGAGGTACCGGTTAATACGAGGTTTTTGGCCGGTCCCGAACTGCCCCGTGCATGTTTCAATGCATTTAAATACGGCTTATACGAGCACGGTAGTAGCGAGAACACGGTTACAACGAGGTACTTTTGTCGGCCTGTTACGAGCAAAACATTGTTTTCAACCCTTTTGTAACGAGAATAATAAAAACCCCAGCAAAAGAAATACCTTTAACAGCCTGAAAATCGTTATGCTTGTAAGACAATCAATAGAGGTGCTAACTGGACGCTATCGCTAGCAATACTAATCCGAAACTGGAATCACGAGTCAGCGAGCAGGTTGTTAATTCCAATGTTTCAAACAACGGAGCAGATTTCATACTAAGTCAGCATTCATCAATTCATGTGAAATCTTTAGAAAAGATACTGATCCATTGAGTTTTACAAGTGCTTGATGTGCATTTTCAGAAGAAAAACCCCACCGCAACTGAAAAGCTAAAATATTTGCGCGATGAATATTTAATGCAACAGCACGATTTCCCTGATATCCCGCGTTAGCAATGAACCATCTAGCATTACAATGGTGGTTATCAATGAAAATCAAGATTCTATTTGTGGACTGCTGCGACCAAAGTTTTGCACGGAAACTTCGCTAAACAAGAACAGCAAGTTAAAAAAAAAAAATTAAGTTTTCAATCATGTGAAATGTAAATTGATTTTATAAATTGACTTTCAAGCTAAACTAACTAAATTAAAACAGTTTTATTCGCCCAATTTTGTGCTTGTTTGTGCGGTACATGCACACACTATGCACACAGTTATCAACTGCATTGCATGCAGCAGCCTTATCTGTGCACACGTTATGTCATGCACTTTGTGCATAGTGCATTGATATTGCCCCGATCGGATATTGCGAGCTTCGGATATTACGAGGAAAACGGGCTAGTCCGGCGGACCTCGTATTAACGAGAGTCAACTGTATACCATACAGCTCTATATACAATGTAGCTGTACCTTACACAAGAGTCAGAATATTCGATGGAGTGCTTCCGTAGATTTTTATGACAGTACCTAAAAACTAGCCAGAACACATCTGAGTTATTTTGAGTACAGAGTTATACAACATGCTCTTCAGAAAATACTGCTTGACAAATTTCTGTGCTAAGCTAAAATTGAGTGGGGCACCAGTCAAAACAATGCAAACTTTATGTAATTTTGCCTGGTAACCTGTTTCTGCTAAGCAATACTTTTCTGTGCTGAGCAACTTTTTGTGCTTACAGGCTTTATGAAATAGGGCCATGGCAGTATCAGGCTTGAAATTACCCAGACGCCACAGCCTCTCTTGGTCTTGGCCTTGGTGCCCCTTCAAAGGATTCACACAGACTTTGAGATTTTCAAATGGAAGTGCCCTTTGCAAAATGAAAATGGCCTCGTTGTCTCAAAGATAAAATTCCAGGGCTTAAATATCCCTTACATGGTGCTATGTAAAGGAATTAGTCTGATACTTAAAAACGTAGCTCCAGGAAAATATTGGCTGTTGATGTGCCTTGAGTGTCACTGAGTGACGGATATGAGCAAGAAGCCACTATTATTAATATAAAAATCTTACCACAGGATCCTCAGGTTTCTGTTTACAAAGTTCTGTCAGACCTCTAAGAAGTGTTGGGTTGACAACTTTTGCGAGGTAGTCCTTGGCTGCTTGGCCAGCTGGTATTGGTTCAACGATGCCTTCAAAAGAACAGTAAAAAAGGACATAAGACAAAGGTAGTGTTGGAAGAGTTTATTCTTTCGAACAGTGTAGGTTTCCAGAAACGTATCATAAAAAAAGTAAATGGTCAGAATAGGGAGCTTAAGAAAACAGCAACTATCTGCTTTGTGGTATTACCATGTGATAGTACCTAACTTGTCCTGCTATTCATCTACTTTCGCAGAGTAGATTGGGAATCAGTAGTACTGAGTTCAAATAAGAACTTGGCTCCCTATTCATCTACTTTCGCAGAGTAGATTGGGAATCAGTGGTACTGAGTTCAAATAAGAACTTGGCTCCCTATTCATCTACTTTCACAGAGTAGATTGGGAATCAGTAGTACTGAGTTCAAATAAGAACTTGGCTCCCTATTCATCTACTTTCACAGAGTAGATTGGGAATCAGTAGTACTGAGTTCAAATAAGAACTTGGCTCCCTATTCATCTACTTTCACGGAGTAGATTGGGAATCAGTAGTACTGAGTTCAAATAAGAACTTAGCTCCCTATTCATCTACTTTCACAGAGTAGATTGGGAATCGGCAGTACTGAGTTCAAATAAGAACTTAGCTTCTTATTCATCTACTGAGTTCAAATAAGAACTTAGCTTCCTATTCATCTACTTTCACCGAGTAAATTGGGAATCAGTAGTGCTGAGTTCAAATAAGAACTTGGCTCCCTATTCATCTACTTTCGCAGAGTAGATTGGGAATCAGCAGTACTGAGTTTAAATAAGAACTTGGCTCCCTATTCATCACTTTCATGGAGTAGATTGGGAATCAGTAGTACTGAGTTCAAATAAGAACTTGGCTCCCTATTCATCTACTTTCGCAGAGTAGATTGGGAATCAGCAGTACTGAGTTTAAATAAGAACTTGGCTCCCTATTCATCTACTTTCACAGAGTAGATTGGGAATCAGTAGTACTGAGTTCAAATAAGAACTTGGCTCCCTATTCATCTACTTTCACGGAGTAGATTGGGAATCAGTAGTACTGAGTTCAAATAAGAACTTAGCTCCCTATTCATCTACTTTCACAGAGTAGATTGGGAATCGGCAGTACTGAGTTCAAATAAGAACTTAGCTTCTTATTCATCTACTGAGTTCAAATAAGAACTTAGCTTCCTATTCATCTACTTTCACCGAGTAAATTGGGAATCAGTAGTGCTGAGTTCAAATAAGAACTTGGCTCCCTATTCATCTACTTTCGCAGAGTAGATTGGGAATCAGCAGTACTGAGTTTAAATAAGAACTTGGCTCCCTATTCATCACTTTCATGGAGTAGATTGGGAATCAGTAGTACTGAGTTCAAATAAGAACTTGTCCTGCTGTTTTTCTACTTCTGCTTTTTCTACTTCTGCAAGTTAGTATGAACATGAAGTTTCTTAGTGAAACTAATTACTTTGAATTTGTTCTATATAATAACTAATCCTGTACTTTATCTTTAACCCTCTTGCTGTCTGACCATTCAATACCATTCACTGTGGTTTTGAATGATAGATAAGCTATGCCAGCCTTGCAATATGATACCATGAGAGAATGCATGTACACAGTACACAGTTAGTTCTGTGCACAGTTGTGCCACCATACACAACTTTGGCAGTTGAATGGTTTCAAATGGTTGGTCAACTCACTTGAAAATGTTGCGAACAGTAGGAGGGTTAATGAGAATAAACAATGCTGACCAAAAGTCACAGGGCCTAGCAATAAAAATCTCTGTTTTCTGTAACATGCTGGAAAATAGAGGGTCAATAGGTAGGAAAAACATTTTTTTTTTATTAAATATGTTTACACAAAGAAATAAAGTTCCTTGACCAAGTAGACATCAGTTTGTAGAATACAAACATTTTTTGGGGTAAGGCCCCAGCAAACTTGGCAAGGATTTGTTTGAAAATAACGAAGAAAATGAAACAATGATTTCTTGGATTCCTGAAAATAGACAAATGTTAACTTACTATCTGTGAACATAAATCGGATCTCTCTTTCTGCGCTGAACTGACTGTCACTTCCATGCACTGCATTCTTCTGATCATCAGTGCCATACAACGCTCGAATACTAAGGAGAAAAGGAAGAAAAGTAAGCTTAGAATCAATGTTGAAACTACATCTTTTATACAAATCTAAAAACAATTTAAAATGGTATACAAAATTGATAATAAAAGTAATATGATAAAAGTGGCTTCTATTATAGCGCTCAAATCCGTCACTCAGTGACACTCAAACATTAAGTATTTTCCCGCACTTGGTATGTAGCCGGGCTACGTTTTTAAAGTATGAGACCTTTTGTCACAAAATGACTTTGACCTTTTGACTTTGTCACAAATGAAAGCCTCAAAGCACTGATCGGCAACAGGTGGTGTCTCTCTGCCAACACAATCATGGAGCAAAAAGTCGCTTGGCTTGGTCATGCAGTACGGCAGGGTGGTCTTGCAGCAGCAGTGGTTGACGGAACCCCACTTGGACACCGTCGCGGGGTTGGAAGACCCAAACTCCGCTGGATCGACGGCCTCACCAGGTGGAGTGGCCTCAGCGTGGCTGAACTAACTGCGGCGACCCTACAGCGTCGCAAAATCACCCCTGCACCAGCCACACAACCCAGGAGAAGTGGACGGTTGTTGCGTCAACGGGCAGTAGCCTACGACGTTTGATGATGATGATGAGACCTTTTCTCTTTACATAGCAACATGTAATGGTTTACAAGGTGCTGCGGCACAATATGCAGCCAATCAAACCAGGAACACCATGGCGAACCCCTTCTCTTTACGATAAGTGCACTGGGTTCTTTTGCGTGCATTACACAACTGAAAAAAATCCTGGAGTTAAGAAGAATCCTGACAAATATCCCTGACCTGTACGGGCCTGGAATTTCATCTTTGAGAGGGCAAGGCCATTTTCATTTTCCAAGGGGCACCAAGGCCAGGACCAAGGCAACAGAGGCCATGGCATTCGTGGCCTCCAGGTGATTCCACTCCAGGCCTGTCCGTAGTAACTGGAGATTGGGGTTGTCCTATCACTCACCTGTCTGGATGTGTCTCTCGTGCTTTGTTTGTGTTGGTTGGACCACACAGCTCTCTCCAGCATGCAATTGCGCTCTCTCTGGCCAAAACCATTGCCATGATCGGACCACTGCTCATGTACGCAACCAACGACGGAAAAAACATCTTGCCATAATGTTCAGCATAGAAATCACTTGTCTGTTCTGGAGTCAGATGGACACGGCGTTTCTATGAGAGTTAAAGATCAAAGTTATAATAGCATTAGGTTTAGACCAACGATATCATCACATTATCATCAGTCCTAACAACAAAATATGTTTGTTTCCTGTAACTTTAACATTTAATGAATGTTTGTTATCATGTGCACAATGTTTGTTATCATCGTCTTGGCCATTGCCTGGACCTTGTCATAACTCGTGATATCACCCCACCTATTGTCTCAAACATTGTCACTCTACCTGGGTTATCAGACCATTATGCAGTTATGTGTAACTTGAGCCTGTGCAAGCCCAAAGTCCCAACCATCACTGTAAAGAGCCGACAGTGGAAAAAAGTAAATTTTCCTGAAGTGTTCCAAGACATAGGAACTCACTTAGAAAAGCTAAAACTTGATCATGATTGCTTGGATTCCTATGTTAGCCAATACGAAAGTACTGTCCGTGACATCTTGGATAAACACGCACCTTGGAAAACAAGATCAGTCAAGGTCCGAACTGAAGTCTCCTGGTTCAATGCTGATATTCGAACCGCGAGAAAGATTTGTCGTCAACTTGAGCGGAAATGGCGGAAAAACGGCAAACTGGAATCACAACGACGGGAATACCGCAACCAATGTACTGTGGTAAGGAAATTGATCAACCAGGCAAAGATTACACATTACTCATCCCAAGTGCATGAATCCTCAGGAGATCAAAAGAAGCTCTTCAAGATAATTGATAAGCTGTTGCTCAAACCCAAAACCCCTGTCCTCCCATCAACCAACAATGATCAGGAACTGGCAAATGAATTACAAAAATTCTTTGTCACCAAGATTTCAGACATCCGCTCATCATTTTCATCAGTCCCTTATGACGTGCTGCAGACAATGCCAGATCTTCAACCAGAGTGTAGACTGTCTGTGTTTGAGCCTGCCACTGTTACTGAGATTAAAAGAAGTATCATGAAATCTCCTTCAAAATCCTGTGAGCTGGATCCAGTGTCGACATCCATGATAAAACAAAACATTGATGTATTTGCTCCGTACATCACTAATCTTGTTAATGAATCTCTTAGCTCTGGTTGTTTCCCCGATAGCCTAAAAGTTTCCTACATCAGGCCGCTCATCAAGAAACCAAACCTGGACAAGGAGGTATTCAAAAACTACAGACCGGTTGCGAACTTAAAATATCTTGGAAAAGTCATCGAACGAGTAGTTTCATCACGCATTAGCGATCACATTCATGCTTTCAACCTGTCCGACATGTTCCAGTCGGCATACAAGCCTTTCCATGGGACAGAAGCTGCACTAGTCCGTGTGAGCAACGATATTCTTACAGCAATGGACAATGGCAACCTTACAGCACTAGTACTGTTAGACTTGAGTGCTGCCTTTGACACTGTTGATCACAACATCCTTCTCTCTCGGCTCCAGAATCATCTTGGCATCCAGGACACAGCCCTGGCATGGTGCAAATCCTATCTATTCAATAGAACTCAGCATGTGTGTATCGGCAATGTGGTATCAGACCCTGTTGTCCTAAATTACTCTGTGCCACAGGGGTCGGTACTGGGCCCACAGTGGTTTACACTGTACACTTTACCGATTCGTGACATCATCCTGAAATTTAACCTGAATTACCATGTGTACGCAGACGACACTCAGCTATACATCACGTTTAAATCTACTCAAGAAAATGCCAATACCTCTATTGAAAGACTTGAGAATTGCATCCAAGAGATTCGACGTTGGACCCAACAGAACTTCCTGAAGTTGAATGATGATAAAACAGAGTTCATTCTTTTTGGGTCTCGTCAACAATTAACAAAGGTTTCAGTGCCATACATTTCCATTGGTAATGCTCGGATAGCTCCCTCGTTGCAAGCTCGGAACTTGGGGGTTATTTTTGATTCATCAATGACACTTCAACCACACATCAACAACATCATACGTGTGTCATCATTTCACATCAGGAATATTGGTAAGATACGCAAGTACTTGAACAAGAGTGCCACTGAAAAAGTCATTCATGCATTCGTAACTTCTCGTCTTGACAACGGCAATGCTCTTCTCTACAGTCTTCCTAACAACCAGATTTCCCGCCTTCAACGCCTCCAAAACACCGCAGCCCGCATCGTGACACTGTCTAAAAAGTCTTGTTCTATCACCCCCATTCTGAAACAACTTCACTGGCTCCCTGTCTCTCAACGTATCATCTTCAAGCTGATGCTCATTGTCCACAAAGCACTTAACGGCAAGGCTCCCCACTATATCTCTGAACTGCTTCAAGTTTACACTCCGTCAAGGAATCTTCGATCCAGTACCATGCTTCTCCTCAAGGAACCCAAGTCTCAACACTCCTGGGGTGACAGGTCTTTTTCTGTAGCTGCGCCACGCATCTGGAACTCTCTACCACATAATCTTAGATCTTGTCTTTGTACCACAAAATTTAAATCACTTCTCAAAACTTATCTAATGTCACAGGTTTTCAAGGAATAATTTAGTTGTTTCTGTTTTTCTTTTGTTTGTTTTTTTGGTTTACTGCGCCTTGAACACCCAGCAGGGTGGATATGTGCGCATAACAAGTCTTTATTATTATTATTATTATTAACTAGAAATAAAGTGAAATAAGGTTTTTGAACAGTCCTGACAGTTGGTCATGCTATTAACTTATTGGAAACAAAACAATTATTGCCATTTAAAAAGATCATGAGCCCAGGTTGGACTCCTCCGTTGCATACAACGCGACAGAGTCCAGGGTATAAAGGTCCTCTGCCATTGCGAACAAATTTATAACAAAAAATTCTTCATATTTTTACCTTTTTGAGGAAGCTGAAACTTGACTCACATATTCCTTGTGTCCTGAACTTTACGCCTGCTCTATTCAGAATTGTAAATTTTATCCTTGGATGACATTATTGTGAAAATAAAATGGAAATTGACGCATTCGTTGCGACAGCCTAAACTGACAGCTTGTGAACCGCAGGAGAATGCTTACGCGCATGCGCGTTTTTTGTAGATACTATACATATCGCGCATGCGCACATGACCCTCAACAGTCAATTGGTACACGACGGTCACATCGCTAGTGCACAAATTATTTTCGGAAATAATGTCATCCATGGATGTATTTGTCAGTTGTGAACTCATAAAAAGTGTAGTTATGGACACCAAGAATATATTAATGAAGTTTCAGCTTCTCAAATCAGGTAAAAATATGAAAAATTTGTACCTAAAATTGTGTTCGTATTGTACAGGATCTTTATACCCAGGACGTCAGTGCAGTGGCACTGACTGACGTCCTACCAGGGCTAAGTCAGTGTTAGCCCCACTTGTGTGGCCAAGGCTAGCTGAATCCTTGGCCACACGTCCCGACCATTTCTTTTTAAGCTAAGAAATAACCAATTAAATGGCACATTATGGCACATTCCCTACGGGCCAGTCGGCGGTTTAAACCAGCTGAATGTGTTCACCTGGCTCTTAGCTTGCCTTGGGTGTTTTGAATAATCAAACAAATAAAAATGTTAACAAGAAATTTTAAATGATTATTGTGCGACTTACTCCGAATTAATTTCCGCGATGTGTACCAAGAGCCGCCATTTTAGAATGACCCAAACAATCATGCGAATCGAATGCGACGTCATTGGCTGGCTGGGCTGTGGGCGGAGCGAGGTACGATGGGAACATTTCATTGGTTGCTCGAGGATGGCCAAAGATTCAGCTAGCCTTGGCCACACAAGTGGGGCTAAGTCTGTGTGGCCGGGGTTAGGGCCAAGAAGTGGAGGAGCGAGTCCAGAATCTTGCAATTATAGCACATATGACTATTTTATGAGGCTAGGCATCAGCAATTCACGTCATTTATTGAGCAAACAGCCCAGTAACTTACCAGATCCCACTTTTTCACTCATTATGTTTTACTCGATCAAGGATTTGTTTGACTTTGATTGAGTGACTTGACTCCTTGACTTGCTTGAGTGAAAAAAAAGTGGCAGTCGGATACACGGACATTTTCCACCAGCCCTACAAAACAGGTGGACAGTCTACTCATCATGTAATCGGACGTGTCACATCGATGCTCGTGGAGTCGTTATGATTTCTCCTCCAATTCCATGAAAATTTAACACTTTCGTGTTCCCCAGCCATTGGCTATAACATCAGGCATCTGTATAGCTACCATCTGTATCCGGAAAATGCCGAAAAAGGACAAAAAAATTACATCTGTTTCTACCGGTTCTGAAGCTTCTATCATCGCGCCATCAGAATCATGTGACCCCACTGTCCTATCACCAGGCCCTGACGATGACGCCATCAACAATCTGCGGCGGGAAATTCGAAGTCTGGCAGCCGATGTAAATGCCAAATTGGACAAGGCCCTACTGAACCAAGAGTCTTTGCTTGGCAGAATGGCAGCTGTGGAACACAAACAGAAAGAAATGGAGGAGTCATTAACCTATTCTTCAGCCACAATCGAGGATTTCCAGACCAAAAACAAGATCTTGTCGGACGGAATCTCCACAATGACAACTCAAATGGAGACGGCGAAGAAGACAATAGCCACCCTCGAAGAGACTGTTATTCAAATGGAGAGATATTCACGTAGCTTCAATCTACGCTTTGGGGGCATTCCAGAGACCAGCTCATCGGATCCCAACATTCCTTTCAACCTGGTAAAAGAAATCCTCACCGACAGATTCGGTATGGCAAACATTGAAATCGAAAATGCCCACCGATCTGGCAAACCTCCCAACACGGCATCGGATAAACCACGCCATATCTTGGTGAAGTTCCTCTATCGCCCGGAAAGACAGTCAATCCTGGATCGTGCGAGGGCCATGAAGGTTTCCCTGGCGAAGTCGGGAATTTTCATCCTGAGGGATCTTCCTGCTGCAGACGTCGCGAAGAAAAGATCTTTGCGCGATGTCATGAAGCAAGCCTACCGTGATGGGAAGAATCCGATTTTCCGAAATGGCAACCTCTACATCAACGGATCCAAATACAAACCACCTCCTGGGTCCCCCCAAGCTTCATGAACTGCTCTCCATTGCATATTATTCATGCTAACCCATTAAGAACTGGTGTTGGTTTCCACGGAGCACTGTAAGTTTGGACTGTTTGTTTGTTGTTTCCGGATAACGCACGCAGTTTTAAGCTCGGTAAAGCTCTGTTCAATGTCTGCTACATGTATGTAATTGTTTATTTTGTTAACCTTGCTACACGTAATTTTGTTTTGTTTAATTAAATTCTACATTTTCTGTTTAGTCATGCCAGTAAAATTTCCGTGTGTCTCCTGTAATCGTCCTGTTAAGGTGAATCAATGTGGAATATGTTGTGACATTTGCAACAATTGGATTCATTTAAAATGCACACATCTCTCTTCAACTGATTACGCCCAATTATCCATTAGTGACCAGACCTGGTTTTGCCATGTATGTTTAGCCAATAATTTACCTTTTAATTCTTTAAACCACGTTGAATTCCAAGATTTAATTCATGATCTTAATGCTCATAACTTTAATCTCGATCCATCAATGACCACATCATATGCCGATTTGCCTAAATTTAACTTTTTTAACTCTTTAGATACTGACAACCCTGTACCAATTATGAATAAATGTCAGTATATAGCTGAAGACGATCTTCTTACTCAGCAGAATAACTCCGATTCCAATTGTAATCTAAATTTCATTCATTTTAACATTCGAAGTCTGTCTAAAAACTTTGAAAACCTAAGATTACTCCTTCAATCTTTGTGTGAATTTTCTGTTATTGCCCTCACTGAAACTTGGCTTAAAGAGGATTCTCCAACTGTCTTCTCCTTACCTGGGTATAAATTAATCACTAATAACAGAACTCATAAATCTGGTGGGGGTGTTGCACTGTATATTCAATCTGATATTCAGTATAATATTAGGCAAGATCTTAATTACTCTACTGACTCCATTGAATCACTTTTTATTGAGATTAAAAAAAAATCTTCAAAAAATATAATAACTGGCGTAATTTACAAGCCTCCTCAAGTCGCACATAATGATTTTATGTACCATTTCCAGGATGTGACCACTCAATTATCTACTGAAGCCAAAAGTTGCATTCTGTCTGGAGATTTTAATATCAACCTCCTGGACTATGATAATAACTCTGTAAAGGACTTTTTAGACTCTTTGTTATCCCATTCATTTATCCCACTTATAGATAAGCCTACGAGGGTAACTCGTAACTCAGCAACTTTAATTGATAACATTTATACAAATATTTTACCCATTCCAGACTCTGTAGTTGTAATTTCTGATATCACAGACCATTTCCCAATATATACTTCAATACCAACAACTAATGCTCGTCCGAAGGTTGATAATGGTAATCTCTCCCGTTACTATACTAAGGACAATATAAACAAACTAAATCAGGACTTAAATTCGGCAAACTGGTCCCCTGTATATGATGCTAAAGATGCAAATCTCGCATTCGATAATTTCATGAGTATTTTTAATCGTCATCATGATTCTAATGTACCTCTTATGCAAAATAAAACAAATAAAGCAAAACCTAAAAGACCCTGGGTAACTCAATCCCTCCTGAAATCAATTAAGTTAAAAAACAAGCTTTATCATAAATTTCTTACTAAACGTAATGAGACCAATCATCGTAATTATACTAAATATAAAAACATTCTTACGACTGTATTACGATCAGCCAAAAAAGATTACTACTGTTCTCAATTTGAAAACGAAAAAAATAATATTAAGAACACATGGAAAATTATAAATAATGTTCTAAATAAAAGCAAGCCTTTTCAAAACATTTCCGGTATTTCCGTTAACGGAATTTTAAATGACAATCCATCAATCATGGCTGAGAATTTCAACAACTATTTTGTTAACGTGGGTCCTAATCTAGCAAGATCAGTACCCGAATGTCGAACTAAATTTTCTTATTACCTATCTAATCCTAACCCACATACATTGTTTCTTATCCCAGTAACAAATAAAGAAGTTGGTGACGTTGTAATAGATTTGGTAAATAAAACAAGTAGTGGCTTTGACCTCATTACTACTTTTGTTGTTAAAAACACCATATCTGCTATCCTAGAACCCCTTACATACATTATTAATCTTTCACTGTCATCTGGCATCGTACCCAACAGCTTAAAAATAGCAAAAGTTATTCCCATTCATAAGAATTCGGATACTGACAAAGTACAAAACTATAGGCCAATTTCTGTTTTGACCTGCTTTTCAAAAATCTTTGAAAAACTTGTTTATGTTCGAACCCTGAATTTTCTACGGAAATGTAATATTCTATCGAATTTTCAGTTTGGTTTTCGCGCAAAACACTCTACCACTCATGCTGTTCTTTACCTCATTAATAAAATTGTATCTGGATTTGACAATTTTGAGCATACACTGGGAATATTTCTTGATTTTTCTAAAGCATTTGATACCCTTGATCACAATTTACTTTTATATAAACTTAACCATTATGGTATTAGAGGGGTTCCTTTAGCATGGTTTGAAAGCTACCTTACCAATAGAAAACAATATGTATCAATTAACGATAATCATTCAAATTTACGTAGTTTAACATATGGTGTACCTCAAGGATCGATTCTTGGACCTTTGCTTTTTCTAATTTATATTAATGACTTTACTAATGCTTCGAAACATCTGTCTTGTATTTTATTTGCCGACGACTCTAATTTATTTTATAGTCACAGGGACATAAATATTCTTATTGATACTGTTAACACAGAGCTCGTCTTGGTATCCGACTGGATAAAATCAAATAAATTATCGTTGAATATAAAAAAGACCAGTTGCATGTTGTTTAGCAACTCTCTTAGTTCGTTACCTGGTGATATTTTTATTGATGATACAAACATTAATCTAACTGAAAGCTCTAAATTCCTTGGATTATATATTGATAATAAACTGTCCTGGAACCTTCACATTGATTATTTATGTAAAATTGTTTCTAGAAACATTGGTATAATCAATAGACTTAAGTTTTTCATTCCCGCAAACATCTTGTTTACATTGTATAACACTTTAATTTTGTCTTATATTAATTATGGAATTTTAGCTTGGGGAAACTCTTCTCTCACTTCTAGTAATCGTCTCCTCTTACTCCAGAAAAAAGCTTTGCGCATTATAAACCATTCCCCCTATTTAGCTCACACTGACCCTCTGTTTTACGGACATAGGACCTTGAAAGTTAGCGACATATATCGTTTTCAACTGGGAATATTCATGTTTCAATTAAGTAAAAATGAACTACCAAACTGCCTTATATCTCTGTTTGCAAAGAATTCTGGTGTTCACTCTTACTCAACCCGCCAGGCCTCCCAGTTTCATCTTCCAAGCATACGAACTCAGATTGCCCAAAGAAGCATTAAATTTGAAGGACCTAAACTCTGGAATTCACTAGATAAAACGTTGCAAGAACTGAAAACTCTCTCTGCTTTTAAAAACAATTTCAAACATTTTCTTCTCAGCATATATAATTCTATATAATTATTAGCTTTACTCTTTGTTTAACCTACAATGGTTGTTTTCTATTACTGCTTAAAAGTAACTTTGTGAGATTTGGACTCCTTGTTGATATATTATTTTCAATTTATGTTAACTCATAATTACTTGCTTTGGTGGTTTAAACTCGATTTGTTGTATTATTTAAAACAATTAGAAAGGCTTGAAATTATTATGAAATTATTATTATTATTTGTGTAAAACCTTAATGTCACCTTTAGTTAGTTTACTTGATTCAGTGTTTTTTTTTGACTTGGTATTGTTTGTTTGTTTGCTCTGTTATACTAAATTTTTTCGTCCATTATTCATCTTTAACTAGGGGACCCGCACCCGACAAGCTTAGCTTTTTGTGGGTCCCCTCCACCTCATTGCATATTATTTTCATTACTTGCATCGTATTGGTTTTATTCACTTATTAGCCATCACTATATTAATTATTATTTCATGCTTGCTTGCAAGTCCTTTCTGTATTGATTTTGCTTTGAGTGGAAATAAAGTAAAGTAAAAAAAAAAAAGTACTACTACTGTACTACTACAATTTTATAAACTAAATGCTGACCCCAGCCCACATCTACAAACAACTTTTTGTAAGTGTCAGGCCCTATTTTATTTAGTAACTATTGTAATTCGGCAATGTTCGGTATAGGCCCTAGTTGGAAATTAAATTCCATAAAAACTTACCTGCAAAATGGTGAAACCCGATTGCAGAATTATTTCTTCGATTTCATCGGCTTTGTCTACCGCTTCCGGTTTGACAAGAGCCAATGTTCGCTCCACAAATATCTGAGGAGGATCCATTTGTTCTGATTCAGGCATTTTACAACTCAATAATAAATGTTAATATGGCTAAACTAAATCAAAATGATGGTGGAGAAGTTGTTTTCTGCCGCGAGCACACAGACGACGTTGTTGCTATGTATGTATAGTCTGGTAAGAAAAAAGATCACTGTTGTAAGTTCATTATAGAAGGCTGGTGTTCTCTCCAGTTGCTACTATTGAAGTCTGGTTCGGAAAATATTGCGAGGTTGAATAGGGCGACCAGAACAAAGAGTCCGTGACCAGATTATAGAGCAAACAGCGCCCTCTATTGGTTAAAATGTTTACTTTTTAGTGATAATTTCTTATCGGTCGGCCCCACTGATCTCTAATAGTAATACTGACATCATCAGTGGTCGGCACCACTGATTGTCAGTATATAGAGATCAGTGGTCGGCACCCACACAACCGGTCTCGTCCTTTTAATTAGGTATGGTGGCCCTGAAGGGACACGCATATCGCAAACGTGTGCGCAAACGCCTATGCAATGTCGTGAAACAATTCGCGAATAATTATGTGCACACACGTATGCAATGTCGTGAAACAATTCGCGAATAAATTATGTGCGCACACGTATGCAATGTCGTGAAACAAATCGCGAATGTGTGCGCACACGTATGCAATGTCGTGTGCGCACATATTTATTCGCGAATTGTTTCACGACATTGCATACGTATGCGCACACGTTTGCGATATGCGATGTCCCTTCAGGGCCACCATACTTCTGTGTGTTGGTGGTGGTTGACGCAAACAAAATCTTACCCCGTGCAACAAATAACTGTTTTTGTTTTGTTTGTCATTATTTTTTAGGATTTGTCGTTTATAGGTTTAGGGAATGTTGGTAAAGTTATTATATATCCAACTATGATGTAACATGCCTAAAGAGGAAGAAGGCGACAAGCACCGACCGCTGGAGGGTGGGGAAGCTTGGGGAACAATACTTGACAGCATGGTTTTTTAACATCAAGCTGTTTGTGGCTGTAATATCAAATGCTTTTGTGATCGTATGTCCGTGTTGCAGGAGATTCTGGTTCCCCCGGAGATTTTGTCCCCCATACGGCGAATAAATTGTGTGGAGTTTCGTCTGATAGGCCTATAGCTCCCTCTTGAATCAACTTCCTTCAGTCCATGTTAATTTACCGTGTGGGGGATACACACACACCTGGGAGACAAAATCCATGACCGGTATAGAGAAGTTGGAAAAAACCTCTCATGGTGACGTAACTCACCAGCAGGAAAGGCAGTCTATTTACTTTTTACATAAAAAAATGATTTAAATAGGTCGGTGGTTGGTATAATATGGAATGTTTAGTTAAACCATTGCGATCTTCTGAGGTATTCTTTTGTCCCTTTATGGCAGTTTATTCACAGCGAAAATCGAGTAGCTATAGGTCCGAGTTTTTTTTTTTGCCGTAGACATCGAGTCTGGAGATTGGAGAGGTTGGCCGGTGCACAGCAAAAACTAGATTGGGGCTGTTACAACCAAATAATAATACAGTGAGTTTGTTGACAATAGCTCTGAATCAAACTACTTTTATTGGCATCTAATTTGCTTTTGAGAAAATGTCTCTATTAAAACAATTTATTCTACATTTGGTTCGAGATTTCCTTGACTGGTCCCATGTGTGGTCTAACAAACCCAACAGTTTCATAGGATAGAACAAAATGCAATGACGCATATAAACTACTAGACTGAAACTATACACAGTACATAATTAATGGTATGCACAAGTTAAGTTGGTCAAAGGTACATCCCGACAAGCAGAGATAGAGATTACGGAAATGCGAAACTACAAGAATAACCAAAACGAAGATTTTTTTCTTCTGTTTGACAGTAGAGTTTGAGAGTTTCGTGGTCACAACAGGACTTTGAAGTACATCTCCGAGTTCATTTTAAACAAGATATAAAACCTATGTGATAAGTATATCAGTATCAGACACGTCATCCCCAACGTACTGAGGGTCACACCAAGAATTGATAACACGTATCAACCATCCGCCCTCTACGACTGATTACAAGATTGACCCATTCCAATAGTTCTTTAATGCTACATTTTTGTTAGAACAAACACGTTTCCCATGAAAGCGTTGGTCTTTTGTCAAATTGGTTTTAAAATCGCCTCCCTGTCTTGGTTTTGGGAGACGGTCGTACGTGCCTTTGTAGCATCCTAAGATGTACGGAAAGTCAGCAGTGGTGTGGTACCTGTACTCCCCGTTCACATAACGACCATGACACTCATCAAGATCAGCTGATGTTAAAGTGTTACCATTCTCATCGATGGGGCCATAGATCGGGAACCCATCTAATGCCACACCGATGATTGACGATGGTTGCGTTTCTATGATGGAGAACACGCATGACGAGGGCTGCTTGTGGTAGTGATAAACTCCGGTCCTTGTTGGGTGACCATCGCAACTATCAAAGACGTCTGTCTCTACAGCATCTTCACCTGAAAAATTAAGAAGATGGAACTCTAAAATTTATTTCCAAAGATTAGGTTTGTGTCCAAAGTATGAAGTCAGAACATAAGTTTCCGAGAACCATGCCTGACCGGATGTTAACCATTTTGAACTTTGCAGCTAAAATCACACACGCTTTAAAAATTACAAGCAATATGAAAATGAATCTGACGTTCATGGGTATCTTAGAGGGCGCTTTTGAAGAGTTATTTGAGAGTTTTGTACGTACCATCTAACGTGTACGGATCGAAGAACGGGATGCCATTAATCGCAACACCGACGGGCCCCGCGGGAAGTTCCGTAGGGGTTGCGGCGATTGTCGGGTTAACCGGAATCGACCAGACGTAAGTCTGCTCAGTGATGTATGTGTTTCCTGGCTGTGTGTACTCAAGAGCCGTGTGGTCGGGAATCCCGTTGCTTCTGATGGTATGTTTCCCGTTGGATGTAACAATCGTTACCATACCCGTCAAACCGGTGTAGGTTTCGATCATTTCGGTAGTCTTGAAATGAGCGATCTCGTCGTCGGTGAGGGCGGTAGACAATGACACTGTTGCCAGCAACAACATGCAAAGTATTGCCAATGACGCCATTTGCATACAGATTCTACAATGAGAAGAAGAAAACATCTTATTAAAACCGTTGCATCAATATTTTCCCTTGTTAAAACCCTTAAGAGCGCAACCCTACCAGTCAGCAACTGGCTGATTAAACGTTTTTTTTATTTTTATTACTCTGCGCATGAATTTAGTTGTAATCCCATTTTTCTTGACTTTTAAGAGAATACGCTTGAGAAACATAATTGAAAGTTTGAGTGGCCAGGGCAAGGTCGTTTACCTGCTACGTTGTTTAAAACTTCCACTGGTCGACTGGACTCAGGGGATTTCCCCATTGACTATACACAAACAAGCCTTAGTCTTGTGGTAATTGAACTCCCCTATTCAGTATTTTGTTGGCAAATATTCGTGGATCCGCCCCTGGAATGGTGAAATACAATCTCTAGACCCTCTGGAAGACTGTGGGTTGCTATAAGTTATTTTATCCCTCATATAATATGGCCAGTATATTGTGATAAGCATTGCGTACTGGCAGGGTTTTGTATAATGTCCCAAATGGACTCTTGAGCACTTGAGGGTTAAAGTTTATAGCTCCCCAACCCAAGTAACAGCGTTATATTTTCAAGGAAGGAACCAGCCTATTTTTTTCCAGCCTCGGTTTGGTTACAGGTTTATATTGGAGAAAAATCAAGATGGCCACACACCACTGATAAAGGTCTACACCAGCCCTTATTTCACTACAATGAACTGTTAGGCCTACTCTATGGTGTTCCATATGTGCCACTCCTTTCCGTCGCCTTTTCAATTTTGTCCGTCGCTTTTTCAATTTTGTCCGTCGCCTTTTCAATTTTGTCCGTCGCCTTTTCAATTTTTTCCGTCGCCTTTTCAATTTTTCCATCGTGGGTCTACGTGACTACCAGGTGACTATCACATGACTCCGAAGGAAATTCGACCTTTGGGAGGCATACCGCAGTTGCCAAAATGTATACGTTGCTTCATCCACAGTCACGAGACCAGATAACTACGATAATATCCTTTTTCAGTTCCATTCTTGATTTACTAAGCAAAGCCTGTACATAGACAGTATGGTTGAGGTATCCAATCATTTTTCTTTGCCAACAAATCATCACATGGTCATCATGTGACGGTCACGTGGCCGATTCAGAAAAAAAATGCACCTGAAAAATTGAAAAGGCGACGGACAAAATTGAAAAGGCGACGGACAAAATTGAAAAGGCGACGGACAAAATTGAAAAGGCGACGGAAAGGAGTGGCACATAATATGGAACACCATACTACTCCAAGCTCAGTCGGCAACTTTTATCCGTCGGGTCCTACAGGCCAGCACAACAAGGACAACAAATAATTGTGTAATTTCTTTCCGAAAACTAACTTGTTATATATAAAGATAGTAAAAGTAGTAAGCATCCTGTAAAATTGTTTCGTCTGAAATGCCCCGTTGATTAGAAATCAATAAAAACATTTGAATCTATTAATTCACTATTTGTGTGAAAATACTATGACAGTTTTTTGTTAGACAATGTATTCAACTGAAACATTCACAGGTGATTTTTATTGTATCTTTCTTGATAATTTTGCCTAAAAAGCACACTATGACCCTACCTTTAATTCTCTGTGAGTAATTCCTGTGTGACTATCACGTTGTTGTACAATAAAATGGCTGCCAACCATCAAAACATACCCAACGTCTCTCTCCCTCCTGCACTAAACAGAATCAATCAAACAATAGTCCACAGATCAAACGAAACCTTGTACTCTAGCTCTTTTCAAAGTGTACTAAATCCACAACTAAAATTCCATCACGTTTTACGGCGACCCATAGCTATACTAGCTAGTGAAGTTACTCTATTCTCTACAATCCATATTAAATCGCAGAATTCCCGGAACTGTATTTGGTTTCAGAGTGCAGGGGGGGGGGGGGGTTTGGTTTGCGGCAGTCAACAGGTCAACATTCATTCAATGCCATTCGTATCGAATGTCATCAAAACATCCTGGAATGAACTAAAAGTTTCTGCACAAAAATGTAAAGACCATTATTATTTGAAATGTGACGTCATCGATCGTTTTGGGATTTTGACAAACAATTTATCTTGAAGGGTATCAAACAAAGTGGTATTTTACACCGTTTTAATGTGAGGTAGAATTTTAAAAAACCTGTACAATGACAATGAATACATACAGGTATCAATCTAACTTTCTATAAAAATGTTTACAACGTATTAAATAGAATATATCTCTACTTTTAAACTTGACCCAGATAGTAAGAAAATAATATATCTCTAATAGTCTTTTCCTTGCTCTATGGTCTTAGTCTTACCCCGGCACACCAATAAAAGGAATCACTCTGTCTCCCGCTACAGTGCAGTCAAGACATCAGCTACAAACCTTACAAAACGAAGTAAAAACCCAGTGTACTGGGTGCGTTCGATTAGCTTCCCCGGGTCGACCTCGGTGTTCTTACACATGCATACTTATGGGGTGCCTTTAACAATGGAACAATGGACCCCGCAAGGTAATTTCAATAGGAACAATTGGGCCCCACAAGGGAATTCTTCAGAAAAGGGAATAATAGAACAACAATTAATAGCAGTACCCCACAAACCGGATCCGTACGGCTGTGTGTGCCCTACCTCCATGGTTCATCCGGGTGAGCTCCCGGTCATGAGCTAATCGAACGCCAACTTCCCCCAGCAATACACACCGATGCATCTTGGGCCAGCCGACCGGAACTACTTTTTGTGTGTGCATTTCGTCCGAATTTTTCGTGGATTCACGAAAAGATCGCAAAATAATTATTCTCAGGGTAAAACTGCAACGTAAAATAATTTTATAAGCCCAGAGTGATACAAAAGAGTACCCGGCTTCGAATAAACAAATACTTATTGCTAAAAAAACCGCTGCTTTAATGGTGAAAATGTGAGTCAAACTTCCTGAAAATGTCCCACTGAACTACAAACAAAATGGTGGCCACTGAGAAAGTTTTTCGCCTTGACGTCATGAACCAGGGTCAGCCCCCGGGTAACCCGCTCCACAAGCAGGGCACTTGGGGTCTGACCCGGAAGTGAGCCACGACAATGACAATTGACATGATCGAACACGGGTCAGACCTCTGGGTCGACCCGGGGAAGCTAATCGAACGCACCTACTTCCACCTCAAAATATAGTTGAAACAAACAATGCTTTTTACCAACTCGATCACTAACGATTGATGTAAGATAAAAATACACTTTCACAATGGCCGCACATCCCGAGTGTGCAATTCCCTCACAGACAACTGTACTACCAGTGTTAACATTATCACAACATTACCGCAATAGATACATAAATACCACCGTCGTTCACTCATGTGTATGTGTGTACAGTGTGCACACAACGCACATTAATGTGGCCCAAATGCAATTCGCCATTGTATTCACACTGAAACTTTGAAGTTTACGAGCATCGTTTAATCTAATAAAATATAACACCAAATAAAGTTTGAGACTCACCGAAAGATTCCCTAGATATAAAAATGTCTTGGCAGATAACTCAAAATGCAAATAACTCGATTTAAAATGTAAAAATATCAGGTACTTTCGAAGTAAAAAGTGGGAAAGTCCCTATGCACGGAGGTAGACTGCCTATCGAGAGTCAACTCATTTCCTTCGGTGTTGTTCGTACGTTTCCGGGCCCTATCACACACAATAGTAATTCATACGTCATCGGCGTAAAGAAATACGTACGATGGCGATAGATCCATACAGAAGCACATTATAGGTACAGGCAACTTTAAAGGTGAAATTCCTTTTCATGATAGTTACAGAAAACCAAGGAAAAGATACATAAACATGGTGAACAGGAAAACACAACTATCATAAAAACACACACAACCTTACGGATCGGGTTTGTGGTGTCCTGCTATTGTTGTTCTATTATTCCCTTTTCTAAAGAATTCTCTTGTGGGGTCCAGGTTGAACAAAGAATTCCCTAGTTGGTCCATTGTTCCATTGTTTAAAAGACCCCACAAGGGCGCTCCCGTAAGCCCACTACACCACGTTGCCAGTTTAGCAAAATAGTAAGTCAACCCTTATAGTGATCTTCAGTGCGGAAATAAATCCCATCCCATTTATACAAATAAAAGAGCGGATACCTTCAAAATCGCCAAGAAAATAAATGAATCATAAATCTACGAATTGAACCATTCAAGAACCTCTTTGATCCCTCTACAACGTTCAACATACCCTGCGGTTTAAGATGGCAACCGTCAATCAGATACTTGGCATAAATGCGTTTCTGTGTATACAGCAATCCTTCACCGATCTTTAACTCATTGGCATCGGTGGCAGCAGATACCGCCATTATTGCGGCGGTACCTGGGTGGTACTGCGCTGCCTAGCGACGGGTTTAAGCGATTTGCAAAGTGAAAGTCCAATAACCCGCGACTGATCAAATGATCGCCGTGTAGCCCAAACCTTATACCAGTCGCTAGGCAGCGCAGTACCACCCAGGTACACCGCAGTAATGGAGACATATCTGCTGCCACCAAGAGTTCAAGATCGGTGAAGGATTGCTGTATAGACACTAACAGATGGATATCCTGCCCTGCTCCCAAAGCACGGTTCATGTGAGTAAGTTATAGCGCTTTATAACCCGACGGTTACAATTTGCAAAAGTTACTTGGCCTGGCCTACTTAGGACTGAACGCTGAAGTGAATACAATTACCTTCCTTAAATCTTCTATTTACTGTTTACATAAAAATTGAGTTCAATAGGTCAGTGGTTGGTATATGAAATGTTTAGTTAAACATTGTAATCTTCTGAGGTCTTCTTTGTCCCTGCATGGCAGTTTATTCACAACGAAGAGTAGAATAGGTCTTTTTCGCGTGGACATCGAAACCGGAGATTGGAGGGGTGGGGCGGTGCACAGCAAAAACTAGATTGGGGCTTAACAGATGTTAATTTTAATCTATTAAATTGTTGCGGTACCCGCTGCCAATGATCCGAACTGCCTCTAGCCATCATCGGGATAGCTCAGTGGTCTAGTGGTAAGACATCTTCTCTATGCAAAGGTCGTTGGTTCGAATCCCAACTGAATGATTTGCCTGTGGATTTTTTTCCACAGAACTCGGGAGAGTACTGAGTATACAGTGCTTAACACACATCGTGTTGGGTAAAGACTAAAATTATATAGAATGGGGCTGTTAGTTTTACCATTAAAATACATGAGCTTTTTGACAATAACTCTAAATCAAAGTACTTTTATGACATCTATTTTGCTTTTGAGACATGTCTCTATGAACACAATTTATTCTACCTTCAGTTCGAGATTACCTAGGCTGGTCCATGTAATTGTTCTAACAAACCTAACAGTTTCATAGGATAGAACAAAATACGCGGTTGTCTTATCATCTGTGAGCTTGATGAACTTTGAACTCTTTGCTAAGCGGCTTATAAACGAATCTTGATATTGATGTATTAAATCAAAAGATCGTTAACAGTTTCCCCCTTGTGCTAAAACCATGTGTAGAAATAGGACTACCTTAAAAAACGACCCGAATACAAAATAATAAACAACATTCTTCACATGCTTGCCTATATAAACACGGTGTTATGTAAAGTTATTATCACTCGGAGTGAATCTTGGTTATCTTTGATTTACGTTGTCGTCAATGTCAGGCTATCTCTCTAGACCTGGCCCTGACAATAAATGCATTATGAAAGCTTATAAAACATAAAGTAAAGTGGAGCATTCACACAGCAAAGGTTTGTTATCGGATAGGGCCAAATGTAGAACCCTGAGGTACACTGGCCAATTGCAATGATTAATAGGGTAAAATGTAAACATGCATCATTTCTCAAAAAATGTAGGAACAAGTTTGGGATATGTAAAATTAGATATTTTTCTTTATAAAAGACAATGAATGAATCTGAAATGTCAGCAAACAATTTTATTTGAGCGTTGAATTGCTTAATACAATTTTTTGCGTTTTTTAGAACCCCGAAGTGTGGGTGTAACCCAAGGAATTACACAAATGTAGGAAAGTTCCACAAAATACTGACTCCACAATAAGCCAAATATTTGATTGGGGGGGGGGACTCCTACCACGGGCTGTCGGCAAGTCATCTCTGGAAGTCTGCTACAAAGAACAGGTAGCTCCACTTTATTAAAGGGTTGGATATCGGTCTGTAGGCCTAATGTCTGTAAAATTTTGTGAACGAAGTATGTGAGTGAAAATATTTTTCAGCCCCTCAAAAAAAAAAAGGAGATAGAGATAGAGAGAGGGGGATGAGGACGGGGGGAGGGGGGGGGGACCCACCAAAACACACAACTCTGGGACCCGATCTTTCTCTTAGATAAGTGAAATGGTCCGGTCTATGATATCATAGAGAAATAATCCGTGGTCCTTTCTCTATGGTGATATCAAGGACGCTGACTCCCCGGGATATTGCACTTTGGATGGAGAAAACAGTGAAATAAATAAAATTTGCAATGACTTAATGTTACTCAGCACTAAACGGACCGGCAGGTTGGCAATTGAAGAAGAGTCCCCTGCACAGAAGAAATTTTCTTGTAATGGGGGGGGGGGGGGGGGGGGGGGTCAATTTGACGACTGACATGTACCAAGACCTTACCACAGTCCATCATTATGTCCACATGAAATTCAACATAAATTGCACAATGACAACAGTAAGAGGAAAACAACGTCCTAAATCGTTTTCTCGTTTTCATATTATTTTTATTCTCCAACATAAAATAGATTAAAAGTAGTGCAGCTCGTTGGTATGGTCCACACCCTTGGGTGAACAGCTTACCCCCACACTCTGAGGGAACTTCATATCAATTAGAGAACGAGTTCATACAATTGCTCTTTCTGTTTATAATGCTTGAACAAAACTACTCCTAGGTATATTTCCAATTTACTGTCATTACACTCCTCCACATTTTCTTCGGTCCACACTTGATAACGCTCAATATTGAAGGTTCCCCGTGCAAACAGAGTTCTGGGTCAAAAAGCATTCAGTGTATGTATGATAGCAGAGCCAATGATTTGGAACAATCCTCCAGTCCTTCCTCCTGTGAGAGTCTTTGAATACTCTATTTCGTGAATCAAGAATCAACGCTATCCTTGTAAATTTTTATTATGTGCGCTAAGATATTGATAGAATAGTGCCCTATACGTTTTATTTATCAATTATGTTTATGGTATGTAATGTAAATAAATAGATGAGCAAATTGTTGCACGTGATTGCTACATCATTGTCAATAAAAATAGATGCTACAGCGCCCTCTTGTGATGGCTGTATCTGATTAGTCGAAATCAGTCAGACGATGTAATTTTTCAATAGTATAAATGATCCATTCCGTTTGTAAAGACCACAGTCGACACAGGTGGCTGAACACACCACCACCATGCTACAGCCAAGCCTTGCGGGGCTTGCCTTCGCCCTCGCGACCATCATGGCATTGCCGGGTAACTCTGATGCCTTCATGGACTCGACATGCAACGCAACACAATCCATCCACGATTTCACCGTCACAACCATCGATGGATCCAAAACATTCAAGCTGTCCGAATACAAAGGCAAAGTCTTGTTGATCGTCAATGTGGCGAGCTTCTGAGGTCTTGCCTTCCAGTACCCCTTACTGAATGCACTACGTAAGGAGTACAACGGCCAAGTGGAGGTCCTCGGCTTCCCTTGCAACCAGTTTCTACTTCAAGAACCTGCAGCAAATGATGAGATTCTTAACTTTCTCAAGTATGTTCGTCCTGCAAATGGTTTTGCTCCAACCTTCCCGATGTTCCAGAAAGTTGAAGTGAACGGTGACAATGCAAATGCTCTGTACAAATCTCTCCGGGTAAGGACATACTGAATTTCCCCTACTTTTCATTTATTTCATTTCAATAATCATCATTGTGGTTTTTACCTCTTTGCCATCACAAAATCATGTGTTCACTTCCTCCATTGTTATGATAATTTATTTCTTTACATAACGTCGAACTTTCAATGGTGTCCTTGAGCGTTTGTATGAGTATAGCTTCCTGTAAATGCCTCAATTCAACTCTGCTTCGACAGTGCCATTAAATTTGTAAGCATCATGTTCAAAAGGCAATGTAAAAACCCGGTAATAATTATTCTTAACCACTCGTTTCAGTTTTCATCCTTTTTAAGTTTTGGCTGATGTGCCATTATTACTATTGGATCAGTAAAACTTTTTCTTGATATAAATTATTGCGTGTTATGATGTTATGACTTCACCATCGAACCACAGGGTGTATTATTATTATTTTTTCTTCACCTGCGTACGTATGTACCCATTACTTTTTAAAGAAATGGGTTTGAATTGTTTTAGACTAAAAGAGATAAGAAGAAGAAGAAGAAGAAGAACAACAACAACAGTATCAAACAGACACACTCCCCCAAAACAAAAACAAACAAACAAACAAACAAACAAACAAACAAAATAAAAACAACAACAATCAAAACAACAAAACGCGTAAAACAATTTTGTTTAAAAAATAATTCCATTTTGTAATTGATAGAGCTTATAAGTCCCCCTGTATGCTCAAGAAAGCATTACAGGAAAAAATATTAACGAATTAAGAATGCGAACAAAGAAGAAGCTGTTGCAAACTACTTACCAACCAAAATGACCTGTTGTATAAATGCACAAAATAGTTAATGGCCTGACGTTTTGACCCAACTATAGCAGTCTTTCTCGAAGGCCAAAGGAGAACTCTGCTCGTGCTCGGGTGAAAACATCTGGATGTTATTTTATTTTTTGAATTAAGAATGTATCATGACACAAACCGCAAACGGAACACAAAAGTACATTTACACAAGGTGCCTGCTTCATCACTTTCTCAATATTGACAATGCAAGGCTCTTTCATACAGCGTTCTCTAATGGTATCCTTTATTTTTATTTGAACTTTCAGGCCGCATGTCCTGCCGTAAAAACAGAGATTGGCGACCCAAATAATTTCTACTGGACGCCCATAACCACCAGTGACATCACATGGAACTTCCAGAAGTTTCTGGTCGATGCAGATGGGATACCATACAAGCGATACGATCCCGTGGTGATTCCAGCTATGGTCAGGAAAGATATCGACTTACTGCTGAAGAGAGAATATTAACTGATTTAAAAACGAAAAAACTATTTAAAAAAAAAAAAAACCAAAACCCGGCAACTCTCAAAGTTTCAATTTGTTAATAATTATTATATCCTTCGTAATAGATCATTTTCTGGCCGAATATCCCCGAACGTGAGCGAGCGTTCCCGAAGCTAATATTATTCGACTCGATACCAAATTCTACTTGAGATTTAACGCAATATGTAACAGGCAGTTGAAGTACAGTGGCTGTATGTTATCGAGCAACTATCACAAACTGCACGTTCACCAACTAAACCACGCAAACCTGTCGTGAACACAACATTTCGGCAAATTTATTTTGGCTACAAAAGCCACTAATCTTTAGAAATTCACAGATTATTGGCCGCAGGAATGGGATCCATACGTCATAGCTGAAGACTCTCTTACTGAATGGTTGAATTCGATCAAATAATCTTGAATTCTGGCTTCTACCAGTTTGAAAACTGTGCTTGTTTACGCGACTCCATTTTTTCCCTTTTTTTTTACCAATACCAGTGACCCGCGGTACAACACGGACACAATGATCAATATGCACATCCCCCATGTTTACCGAGCGCTGTGCATAATGGTCTATTCAGTTGGGTTGACAATGGATTCTGAATACACGAATAACAATGATCGATAACTCACACCAAAGTTTACTTTACATTAAAGGCAAAATTAAATTTACTTTGAAAACATTAAAGGCAAAATTAAATTTACTTTGAAAACATTGTTTGTTCCATCCAGACATTTCCTTCTGATGCCATTTTCTTTAATTTTAAAATCTGGCTTTTGCGGATGTATTTCATTCCAAATTGTTCAAATTGTTCTTCAGCGAATAAGTAATTGTATCATAGAAAACTTTGTTACTTGTGCTGGCTCTGAAGAGAACCATAGATTCGATAACTAAATCTCAAGATTAAAACAATTCCAGCTACCCCCAAAATATTCAAATTACAGAAAAAAAAAGATACGTAGGCTACGGTATTAGGCTATAATATTATTTTTTTAAAGAGCCAATTTGTTTGTGTAGTTCCAAAGAATTCCACAGACTGAGAAGTTTTTATTTATTGCCGTACACATTTCATGACGAACCAAACTAAAACTCCTTAATGGAAAAAGCTTGGTTTTGAATTTTACTCGATGACGTCTGTCCCTTGTGCATTCGGGCATGCGTAGAAGAGTAATTGTGTTCCAGCATCACACAAAATGACCGCTTCTTACTTTGTCGAATTCTCAGGTATTAAGAATAAAACAAGCCAAATATTTACAGATTGTTATTTTGTCTCATAAAATAAATGAAAACAAAGCCTAACTTTTTGTGTGATTTGTGTTGATTTTAAAACAATTTGGTTTGCAACATCGCCCGTACCAAGTGGCATTTTTCAGACGTGGCTCACTTCAGAAAAATATGTATTTTCTAACCGTCAACCAGCGGTACCTGATCTTTCTGCTTAGCCCAAATTAACATGCTTAGCTTAAACATGGCACCCGCTATACAAAATGCTATGATAATGATTTTGGCGGTAATGCAAGTTCGCCACAAACAAAAGCCACTCTTGGTAAGGGGCTGCTAGACGAAAATATCTAAGATAAAACTAACTCCGGGGGAGCTGAATGTAGCAGTTGACAGTCTAGATTGTAGGATGGGACATAGAGAAATGTCCTTTCTCTATATGGATGGAGGGAAACATGCATCAGGAAAGGAGTTTCAAAGTGATGCAGGACGTGGAATAAAACTGTTGGTATGGCCTTTCAGATCGCAAATCAGATTTCAATGGAATGTGTGTATACGTTTGGTAATCACTCTTAAAAATAAAAACCTATTGGTTGGAATCCTACAGAAGCTGTCAATAGTATAGGTTTTCTCGGTCAATTTCGGCAAATGAGCAGCCGATTTCATTTTCGTGCGTTCGAATTAAAGCTATTTTGCCTCTCCAGTTGTTACTGCGTTTCAAATTCAGAATTCGGGCATTCAATTTCGTATTGAGGCATTCAAATTCCTTTTGCACTGTGTTCAATTTAGCATATCGTCATTCTTTTTCGTGACGCACAATCATCATTCAATTTAGCAAAGCTGGTTCGACTGGAGATTTTACTGGTTTAATTTTTTTCAATTTCGTAAAGAGGCAATCAATTTCGCTAAATGAGAATTCAAATAAGTACGACTGAAGAAATACGAATAAACAGATAATCTGTAGTAGGCAATTGTTTCTTATCTTCACTTTAAATCAGGCAAACATTTTCTTTATTGTTCCAGTAGACTTTACATGGGGCCCATGATGTTTTTTCTTCTTTGTTCATGTTTTCTTCTATATTCTTTTCTGGAGGGATCTTTATTGGTTAACTGGCCTAATTTTGTATTGTGTTTGAATGGGGTGATTCTTTATGTTTTTCATGTTTTTTGTTTGTTTATGTTGTTTCTTCCTCAACCATCAATCTGTTGGCGTGCCAGACATCTTGGCGTATATGTTTAGGTATGATTGTACCACAAGCTGCAAACTTATTGAAATATGCGTGTAAAACTGTAGCAAAAGCTCGTCTTCGAAGTACAAAATGACTCAAGTGCAAGTGAACCGTATATGCCTTATTAACAAAGCGTTTTTTAGATTGCACAAATTACAGAAATGACTGCCCAAAAATGAATTTGAATGACTAAACACACGCCTCAAAAAGCTCCTGCGAATTTGAATGCTGCTTTGATGAATCGTTAAATTGAATGATTATTTTGTTAAATCGAATGACTCAACAGTACATTTGACTAGTCATAAAACGAAATCGAATGACCCTTTTTAGTAGCATTCGATTTCGCGCGAAATAGAATAGCGTGGTGGTTAAATTGGCTGCTCATTTGCCGAAATTGACCGAGAAAACCTATATAAAGCATTTTGAGAAAAAATTTCACTTCGAAGAAACGTTTGTCAGAAACGCTTCTCAAATTGTCTACTCCTATTAGGGATTATTCTTAGTTCCTGCATGGACATTATTCGCTCCGGTTTTTTGGCGATATCTAAAAGAAACGCGACCAAAATTTCCCACAGGTTAGTTTTATTGTATATTACTATTAAATCAACATTTATATAGGATTAAAACAATCGAATGCTTCCATAAACCAAAGATTGATTCCCTTTAAGGGAAGACAATCATACCTATAGACCTTATGCATTGACGTCACCAAGCCGCCATCTTAGAGGTAAACTGATGATGAAACAATGGGAACGCGCTGATTTGTACGCGCGGCGCACAGGACTGGCCAATGAACATCTTCCTTTTGATCTCTAGGCGAGGGCGCCCTACTCAAATGACGTCATATGCATAAGGTCTATTATCTAGTAAATTAATCAGTTATGAACTTTGTAAAGACAGATATCCTTTTGATATTTGAACTTGCGGTATATCCACAACTTTAAGTGTTCATTCTTACAATGAATGTAATATTAATTATACAATACATTGATATGATTTGATAACAACGGCTCCATCCAAAGTCGATCGGACCAACTCGATTTAAACTGTTGTAACAGGTCAAACAATTTTGCAAGTCATATAGTTTAGTTTGGGTTAGTATTGTTCGAAAAATGCTGTCGAGCCATTATTTATTTTTATCCTAGGCTATCGTCTGATAAATGCTTCAATTTGAAATACAGATAACATTTCAATACACGTATCTTTTTTTTATAATCTAACGTATTTGTCTAGAAAGGAAGGGGTAGGCCTAGTGGTTTGTATACTTACAAAAACAACATTTATTTGAGAGGGCAAAGCCATTCTTTACTATCTGGTTTACACAGCTTTAAATGTGCTGCATACGTTTGGTAATTGGAGCCTGCTGATTGTGTTAATCCTATATAAAACTAACCTGTGAAAATTTCACTTCAAAAGGTTGTCGCGTTTTTGAGATATCACCGAAAAACCGGAGCGAATATTTCCACGCATGAAGAATATTCCCCATAGAAATACAGTCTGAGAAGCGTTTCTGACAGAAACGCTTCTCAGATTCAAATTTTAGGGAATAAAAAGTGATATATTTTTCCCTAACCGTAGTACTTCGAAGTTAAAAGTTTCTCAAAATTCATTTTACTACCCAAAGCTGCTGTACTTCTTACCAAGTAAGTTTTTATTACTTTAATTTTCAAAGTCATTACCAAACGTGTACTGTGCCTTTAAAGGGTATACTTTTGGTAATTACTCTGCAGTACCAATGACCATAACACTTACATTTTTCATCGCAAAATTTGAACCCGAGAAAGGCTTCAGGCATGAAGCCTTTCTCAGGTATCTTAAAGTGCAAAATTCTATACAAGGGTGTTTTTTCCGTTCATTATTTTTCTTGCAACTTCGATGACCAATTAAGCCCAAGTTTTCACAGGTTTGTTATTTTTACGCATATTACCAAATAACAACCAGCTTCGCTACCATGGGCAGGCAGCACAACGTGTCGATTAGGCATGCTGGGGGAAAAATGGCGCGGCTGATTCGTACACCACTGGAAACGAGGTTGCCTAATACCGACCCCATTCAGAATGGTTAATGATGAAAAACATCAACACCGAATTCCTCTCAAATCTTCACATTATCATCTCCAACACTTAAAAGATCAAACAGAAGAAAACATTGCTGCTAAGCGGTTTTCTTTTTATTTACATGTTCATTAAATATAATATATAATTTGAACAATGGTATTTATTAACAAACATCTATGCATTTTTACAAAAGGGACTTCTAAGTAACTATGTGTGTGGCCACAAGACAGTTCTTTTTTCATATGAAAGAAACTTCCTAACTAAACCGCCTCCCCCCCCCCCCAAAAAAAAGAACCTTTTGCCTGAAAGTGAAATACTGTACAATCTGTAACAGAAAAATATAAAATAAATAAGCAGTAAATGAAAAAAGATGTACAAATTCCCCTTTTAGCCATAAGTATCATAAAAATACAGTTAGTATAACTTTCCCATTGAACTATTTTCATTCCAAATGTTAGTCTCTTATCTCTAAACTTCACACTGGCATTATTCCTGTACACCCTTGACCTTTAAGAAACCATCTCTTCATGACCTTTGACCCATTGGCTCCACATAATAGAAACTGTAAAGTAAAGAGCACTTGTGATTGAAAAGTTAAATATAATATATACAAGAAATATACTTCTTTATATTGCCAATATTACTGACCACTGTGTGAACCAGGACTGACTCTCTTTGCCTTCTGGCACAAAAAGTAGCTAAGCATTGCAAATTATGCTTTCCATAAGAAGGTTACCAGCGAAACTACCATGTCACATGTACAATTAGTGACTGGTGTCCTGCTCATTTCTGTTTAGCAGAAAATTGTTAAGCAATATTTTGTGCTTAAGCAGCTCTATGAAATTGCGCCTTGGGTCCAATTTCATAGCACAAAAAGAAAAGCTCAACAAAATTATGCTTTCCAGAATAAGGTTACCAGCCAAACTACCAGGCAACATGTGCAATTTGTGACTGGTATTCTGCCCATTTCTGCTTAGCAGAAAGTTGTTAAGCACAATTTTCTGCTTAAGCAGCTCTATGAATTGGGCACTGGTCTCGAGTTAAACCACTGCACCCACAGGCACCCAGGCTAAATCTTGGGGGGGTGCCCCTCCCTCTGTGACACCCTCTTTGAAATTCCAACAGATATTGGCATTTTCCTCATATACAGGGAAAATTTTTACAAAGCTAAGGAGCAAAGTCCAAGGTCTTGCATATCTACACAGACTATTTCTGGAACACTTCAGGAGATAATACTTGTTTGCATGATCATCTCCTTACACCATGTACACCAAGTTAAAATTGTTTTTGTAGTTACCGGTAAGTAAATCTTTCCTGATAAAATTGTGTACATGCATATATGCACATTGCATTTTCATATCTGTAATGATCAAAAGGTCGGTAATTGAAAAAAGCCTACAAATTTGAAGAAATGAATCAAAATCCGCAAGTAATTGTTTTATTAAGAAAACAATTGTTTCTTTTTGCCCAACAATGGGAGACTTTTAAGAGGATAGCAGGTGTTCCACTCACCGGTCCTTCTACATCAAAAAGAATAGAAAAGGACCAGTGAGTGGGACGCCCTCTATTGTCTCAAAAGTCTCCCATTACTTTGAAGACCACTCTTGATCAATAAACTCCATTTACAAGGAGCTCCAAAATATGCAATTACTTTTTTTATGAAAACCATACTAAATGCACAAACAACATTATAGTCCTGTGGGGGCGATTTGAGGGGTTCATTTTTTTCAAAATAACATTGGATTTTGGTTACTATAGGAGGAATCAGCACATTTATTTCTACAATCCTTGAAACCAGAAGTAACTTTTCCGTGGAGTTATCAAATACAAATAACTGTCTCCTGATGTAGCCACCCTTGTTGGGTGCCCTGTTTACACAGTGACACTGAGTGTTCGAACTCTCATTCCATATGAAGAGATCAGACTATTTCCCCCTCCCAGCCTCGGTTTGGGTACATTGGGTTGAATGAGAGTTAAGTAAGATGGCCATTCCATGATGAAGATCTAGGGTGCACATCAACTTAATATTTAATTCTGGTTGTGAAGCCAAGGATTCTCAGAAAAGTGAACTTAATCACTACACTTGCCAAGAACCCAAAAGAGAGAAGACAAGGAAAGAAGATTCAGTTTTAGATGTGGGGGAAAACCCCAGAAAATTATTCCTGGGAAAACCCATGCAATCAGGTAGGGGCTAAAACCCAATCCACATTGTGCCCCCGGCGGGATTCGAACTGAGATCCTAGAGGCTGAAGGCGAAGAAAGAAATAACTACGCCAACCCAACCACCAAAACAACCACAGTTTCACGATCATTGATTGAATAATAAGAATTTAACCATGTCAACAGGTCTGTGATCCATTTACAAGTACAAGGTGAATGTGTTTATCTGCCTGTGCAGTGTGAATTCATACTTGTGCCGCCCAAGCTTATAATACTGTTTTGTTGTTGAACAACTTTTTGTTACTGGTCTGGGCCAAATTTCATAAAGCCTGTAGGCACAAAAACTCACTAAGCACAGAAAAATCTTGCTTAATAGCTGGAACAGAATACCAGCCAAAATGTAAATAGAGTTTACATTATTGAAACTGGTTCCCAACTCTTTTTTTTTGCTTAGCAATGAAATTTGCTAAGCAGTATTTCCTGGTTAACACTTAACAATCGGGCCCTGGTGATTCAGAATACAGTAACAGGGTTTGGATTGATTCCAGACCTTTGTGCTGTTGTTATACAAATGTGGCATACAAGAGCCAAGTTCGCGCAAGGACCATCGTTGACCATAGTTCGACTACGTTCGCCCGAACCCTGTCTTGTCGACGATAGTTGGACTACGCTAGTCGACTATTTGGAACCAGCATGGTCGCATCGCTGGTTATCAATAGTCGTTTTCATAGCACAGTGCAGAGTGGACCAGTAATAAGAAAATGATAACGTTTGTTAAGTCGCCGGTCGCGTTGACATGACATGACTAGAGTCATTCGCACTACAACTTCTGTGCGCATGCTCTATGTACGTCACTAAACAACCACTAGTTAACCATTGGTCCTTGCGCGACCTAAGCCCAGAATGGACAGGCTGTCACCATTGCTCATCATTATACTCGGCTCATTGGAGGTTAGTCTGAGCGTTCCAAGATTCCAGCATACCATGACTGATTTTTGGCCTAAGCTCTTGGAGGAGATTCTGCAAATCACGGTGAGTGCCAACTGTATTTTCTCACACAACAACATCAAGTCCCGGAACTAATTACGAGTGTTTTCTTTTCTTTCCTTAGTCAAATCAGGGTGGGTTTTAAAAGGAAAACTCCAAAAAGGCCTGAAAAAATAATACCGCGAGTGGACACAGAAATTCTTTTAAAATACAGACGTGAAGTGGTTAACCAGATCCACTGTTGAGAAGTTTACCATACAGCTAAAATGACGCGTATGAATTGCCCCAAGCAGATAAACAAAATAAAATAAATCGCTTAACATCACAAGGCCAGGGACGGTTACCTCAAGGTGAGGGCTACAGCTAACTGATTTTGGCTGTCGACACAAATCTACTGTCACCAGGGGCACGTTGCCACCTCCTCCTGGGACTGAAATAAGGTTACCTCCTTCATAGTCCGTAAGGATGTAGGCATGGGTATCATCCACTAGGAGTCTGGCTGGTAGAGCAGAAAGTACTACCTTCTCAACATTTTACTAAGTTAAGAGAACAAGTGTCATGAGCGGGATTCAAACCTACACTCTGCTGCTGACAACACCAGAGCTTGGGTTCTGGTGAACTAGACAACTCGGCCACGACACGCCACAGATAAGTACACACACAGCATTCTCCGAGTTGTATTTCTGAGCTGTACACATACCTGTATCAAACCCTACCCTCACCGCATATCAATTATTTGTACGGATGTATTAATGGAGATCTTAGCATGTTGACCTTCTTCGTAGATCGGCGGCTGAGATGGGTGAGGATGGAATCCGACTTCTTTACAATTGCTGATGAATTGTAAACCATGGTCTTGTGTCAGGGAGAAATACCCAGTTCTGTGAAGAAAAAACAATTGTCATTATTTTCTGGTGTGATAAACAGTACTGTACAAGGCAGGAAAAAGTAGGGTTGTGCATCTACGTTGGTTTTCCTAAACAGTTAAACTGTACTAGTGACTTCTGGTTAACTGTTTAACTCAACTGTTTCTACCAATTCCAATCAGAACTATGAGCCAATCTGCAAAAGACGCAAATGTCAAACACAATTTCCAGGATCGACAAGGATTAAAGATAGAACACTATAGCCAGTGTCTTGTGGCAGTGTACAAAGTAAAATGTATAACAAATGGTAGGGGGACTGAAAATAATGTATGAGGTTTTGTAGGGAATTAAGATATGACTGTTCCACCAACAAAAGAGATGTCAATCTTTTTCCGTGGATAAGATCTGGGGCAAACATTTTCAAGAAATAAAAAGGTCAACAAATTACGATTGTATTTTTTTTAAACTGTGGGCTTTGGTTTTTTTCTTCTTCCTTTTACTGTCGTTTGACCGCTAAGGCAATTTAGAAGTGGATTTTAATACTGTTTTTCAGTTAAACAGTCAACCGGTTAAACAGTCAACTGGTTAAACAGCCAACCAGTTAAACAGTCAACTGGTTAAACAGCCAACCAGTTAAACAGTCAGCCAGTTAAACGTCTCAACCCTTGTTAGATTTTGATTAAAACAAATGGGCAGTTTGCAAAAATCTTTGGAAAAATTATCACAAAAACTGGTAAAGAAAGACAACTTCTTGGTACTTACTGGTTGTGCGAGGGTGCACAGACTATCGCTATAGCTTCAGCCATCATGATTTGATACGGACAATGAGTGTGAAGATCAATGCTTGACATGAAAGCCGTCTGAGTGGGATGAGTCTGCAGTAAGAAGAATCAAAATCTCAGACATGAAAATCCGTTCTTGTAAAGGGGAAAAAAGCTTTTATTTCAGTAAAAGGCACCTCTATGAGCTAAATGTAAACTGTACTGGAAGTCTGGAACACTCCAAGGGCACCAGGGCCCAATTTCATAGAGCTGCTTAAGCAGAAAATATTGCTTAACAATTGTTTGCTTAGCAGAAATGAGCAGGATACCGGTCACAAATTGTACATGTGACATGGTAGTTTGGCTGGTAACCTTATTCTGGTTAGCATTATTTTTGTGTGCTTAGCTTCTTTTTGTGCTTAAGCAGCTCTATGAAATAGACCGATCCATTAAGCCCCGCCTCCTTACGAGTTGACCAATCACAGCCGCGAAACCCGATCACCATTAGTGCAAAGATCACCAAACGGCTCAAATGGTGATCAGATTTCGTGGTTGTGATTGGTCAAAGAGAAATGGGCGTGGCTTAATGGATCGGTGTATTGGGCCCTGGGCATTGGAGGCAATCGCCTCTGTTGCCCCCCCCCCCACGAAACTATCAGCCCTGATAATGAATGCTTTTACATCCAAACTAAATCATGGAATAAAATGCTCCTACCTGGGCCCAATTTCATATACCTGCTTAAGCATAAAATAATGCTGAACAATCTTCTGCTAGGCAAAAATAGGCAGTGGACCAGTCACACTTTGTATAATGTGACATAGCCTTTTTACAGGTAACCTTGTTTTGATTGATTGATTGATTGATTGATTGATTGATTAATTTGGTTTATTGCTATTTATACACAAGTATACAATAGAAACTGCCTTGGCTCTTATGCTTAAAAAGACATAAAATACAATAAATAGTAAAGTTTAAGAAATATAAATATTAAAGGGACACGTTGCCTTGGGCGATTTGGGCTAAGAAAAGCGTTTGTTATGAAATTAGTTGAAATGAATATGGTTGGGAAGATGGTTTAAAAGTAGAATATAATGATCCACACAAATATGCCATAAAATTATGTGGTTTTCCTCAAACTTCGTGAACTAACACCGTCTGCCATTTTGTGGAGTCAAAAATTTGACTCCACAAAATAGCGGACGGTGATAGTTCACAAAGTAAAATGAAAACCACACAATTTCGAGAGATATTTGTGTGGATCATTTTATTCTACTTTTAAAACATCTTTCCAACCATTATGCATATCAACTCGTTTCATAACAACCCCTTTTCATAGCCCAAGTCGCCCATTCCAAGGCAACGTGTCCCTTTAAGAAATTAAAGGAAATTAGTTAAAAATCTAAAATTACACCCAGAATGCTTAATAAAGATAAAAGCTTTCAAAAAGGAGAGAACTCTTCAAGAAAAACTGCCAGGTATGATATTTGGCCATTGGAAAAAAGTTGGACAAAGTAGTACAAGGGCTTGCAGTGCAAGTACAAATGGTATGGCTTTTATTTACTTTTCATGCAATTTATTAAACATTTGCTGATCTTTCTGAGGAAAAAAAAATCAGACATCAGACTTGTATAGGAAGAATATCATGCCCGGTAAGCATTACTTTAGTTGTGCTTAGCTACTTTTTGTGCTTAAGCAGCTGTATGAAATGAGGCCCAGGTTTTTGGCTTTCTGTTGGGGAAGATGACAATTCCATCATCTTAAGAGAAAAAAGCCCTCATCCAAAGGACGAAGCAATAATGGTCAAGTGTCTTGCTCAAGGAAACAAGTGCCACGACCGGGACTCGAACCCACACTCTGCTGAACAAAAACACCAGAGCTTGAGCCGAGTGCGCTTGACCAGTCGGCCACTATACGACAATCAAGAGGCCTTGAAGGTTAATATCAAAGCTTGAGCCTACTTACATGTATCCAACCCAGGGTGAGAAGATCTTGCTTATCCATGACATCGAATATTTCCCCTTCATTTAGCGCTGTGCAGGAATCGGACGTGGATGTCTGCTTGGGTACGACGATATGTGTAATTGTAAAGGCATCCTGAGCCTGGAAAAGATAACAAAAAATGAATATTTATGACTTGATGATATTTATGCCCTTGGTCTTCTGGAGGAAACTTTGAATCCAGAGCCAATTGTCATCTTAAGATGGATTTTCAGTATCCCTATATTAAGTTGTAATTTGATCCCATTTTGCATAGCGTTTAAGATTGATTTGAATACACACTAAAGTCTTGGGAACAACAAATTTACGTCCCATCCGAAGGACTAAGCTATAATTGTTAAGTGTCTTGTTTTAAGGACACAAGTGTCAAGAGCTGAACTCAATCCCACACTCTGCTGATCAGAAACGCCAGAGCTTGAGTTAGGTGTGCTTGACCGTTCGGCCGTGACACGCCATACTTACCAGTTTGCCAGCCAAGATGCCACATGTTTCCAGATTCAGGATGGTGTTTTCCCTTGCGATCCCCAAGAACTTTTCTACGATATCTTGTGGTATGAATAGATCTCGAAGCCCATGTCTATTGGAGCTGCTTGCCGTGACTGTACTCAAAAGGTTCATCGGTTTTGTTGATCGGTCAACCTTCAGACTACGATCTATCACGGGTGGACATGGTCTGTATAGATGAAATCAAACAGAAAAATAATAAAAATCCTAACTTGAATTAAAATTCACAGTGTTTTTACGTTCATCATGTATAAAAGAACACAAGCAGTTTGTACAGCATTCCTCGTAAAGTTTTTGACTTGCTGTTAATCTTAATTTTAAAAGCCTTACTGTGCAAATTGAGACATTCCAAATGCAGAGTTGCCTACATTTGCATCTTGCAATCGGGGAGATTTTGCACAACAATTAGGGAAATCACATTCAACAAAATAGGAAAAAAGTCTCCATAATCAGAGAGATTTTCAAATTTGTTCATCAGAACATGGAAAGATTGGTTTATTTTCAGGGAACTTTCTACAGAATCAGGGAGAGTAGGCAGCTCTGTAAATGGTTTTATCTTTACGATTTGGGTAAATTTGATCTGAAGTTATAAATGGTTTTGTTGTTGGTTTTTTTGGCGGCGTATCGGCCGCAATTGGCGCATATCGGCCCACAACGCGATACGCTACCTTGTGCATTAGCCTTTTTAAGATATGGTGGACACTGTAGGAGTTCACTGTTTAGTTTGGGTTTAGACAGGCAAATTTACCCAAGCCTGGTAGTGTGATGGTAGTCTGTCCATCATGTCCCAAAATTGCTTCTGGGGAAGAACCCTGCTTCATCAGTTTAAAGTTATTGTTACCTGAGAGAAGATCTTGGAATTGTTGTGTCTACTTCAGCAGGTTTGTAGACTGAATATCCACCAGCCTTCACAGCATCATAAGACGGAGGAGGCATCTCAGGATGAGAGGCATCTACAGCTCCTGCTGCTGCTGCTGCTGCCCTCGATGCCTCTAATCCCATCTGCTCCGCTTCTTCACGCTGCTGCGCTCGCCGCTTTTCCTCAAGGATTGCTTGGCGTTGCCTTTCAACGATTCTATTCTGCTCCTCCATGAGAGAAAGTTCCTTGGCCTTCTGGAGTTGCTTCCTATCTTCTTCTTCCTCTTCATGTCTGCTACGTTGCTCTTCGTTCCATCTTTCTTGCTCTTGGCGGATGCACTCCTCCTCGGCCAGTCTTTGTTTCTGTCAATAAGAATTGTTCAATTTGAAGATTGACATGGGGTAGGAAATGATGGGGTTAGCACTTTGTGATCTTGTCTTAAAATGGTTGTCATCTTCAGTTACCATTAAACACTGTTTATTTTCACAATCTTGTATAAAAAGAAATGCAACTTAAAAAAAGACCTGCATTTTTGTATTTATGGTAACAAGAACTGAAACGGTTTTGACTTTAATTATAATTTTTTTTTTAGTAAGGTGTTCGTGATGTTTAAAAAAGATGATCTGCATGAAAATAAATTCAATTTATGGTCGACTTACTTCTCTTTCTTGCCATATCTTAAAATCCTTCTCAAATATCTGCTTCAGCTTTGTCTTAGTGTCTTCAGCTTTTGGGAAAGCTTGTTTCACTTTCTGGAAAAAGTTCAAAGAAACAAATGATACAGTTTATCTGCCTGATGATATAATTTAGATAATTTAGATAAAAAGAAAAATTGACTAGGGTGGGACTTGAATCTGTGACCTCTGGATTAAAATGTCGATGCTCTACCAACTGAACAATCTCGCCGTAATGTTGCTCGTCTACCTATTTTGTCAATATCTTTGTTCCGGGGTGCCAGTCAGAAGCCATACAATAATCTGGCACATTAATCCGAAGGTCCCAGGTTCAAGTCCAGCTCTGGTCAATTTTTCTTTGTTCAACCCAGAGATGTTTAAAAAAATTACCCAGTCAGTTTTCTTTGCGGTTTGTTACTTGATAAATAAAGACATGGTAAACAGATGGTGGTTGGACGGGGGAAAAAAGCTACAAGAAAACTTGATATTTCATTTAACTAAAACAATCATCTGAGAAAATTTTGTCAAGTTTCTATCGTTGTTATTAAAACAGGCCTGGACTTGAGAAGCCAAGGCCATTTTTATTTTGCAAGGGGCACCTCCATTTGGGAAACTTTAAAAGCCAACACCAGGGCAACAGAGGCCATTAACCTTTGTGGCCTCCACGTAAGTCCAGGCCTGAAAAACAACCCTTCTTCTCTTGCTTGGCTCCAGTGTCCTGGATCCACTCTGAGACTCAATCTTACCTTCTTAGTATCTCTGACATCGTCCGGTGTGGCTTGTTTGTATTGCGGATGCTTTGGTAACTTCTCAACAAAGATTCTGAGCGCATATAGACAATGAAGATAAATGTAATAATCTGGCATCTCCATCGTTAAATCTAGTGGTGTTTCACTCCTCCTTTTATAAGCTATACAGTCATTTAAATGACGAAAACTTATTTCTGTTGGTATTTGAGCAACATTGCAGTATGTGTTCATACTACAAATCATCCCAAAATACCAGTCCGCAAAATACCAACATTAATTTGTACATATTTAGAACAACTCTCCGAGTTTTGTCAACAAGAAACTTCCCCATCCCCAAATTACATCTGAATTTTAGCGACAGCAGCACATCACAAATGGCACTGAGACTCTTCAGTCTTTCTATTTCAAGTTAGTTATACATGTATGTTGAAACACTGAGTGTTTCGAAACTGTAAAAACTGCCAAGTTTTTTGCAAGGAGGAGTGACTGAAATTACTAGTGCATAGTGTAGACCCACTGCCCATACTGTGCCTTATCCTACAAACCAAATACACTATCAGTTACTAAAGAGGGTTAAATTAACTATGACTGCATTAGTCCTGACTCATCGTCAACTTGACTCTACACTTTTTAAAACGAAAAGCTAGAAGAAATAATCGTTTCTCGGTAACTTGATGAGTGCTTGTATAATTGTACTTTGGTCAAGTTTGAGAAGTTGCTGTAATGGTGGTAGGCCCATGGCTTTATCATGTGAGTATGAATCATACACCAATCCAATCAGACATGTCTTTATCATGTGAGTATGAATCATACACCAATCCAATCAGACATGTCATCACAACAAGCTTTATACGATTATGACGTCATGTGTAAACAATGTCACTCTGTAAACACACACACACACACACACAGGCATGACCTGTGGTCCGCTGGCCAAATGCCAGTTAACCCTTCAGAGACCATAGTGGCCACAAGTGGCTTGTACCAAAACGCCAATAGCGGCCACAAACAGCTGTAAAGTTTAACCTACTTCCAGGGGTCGAAATTGCCGGTAGACCGCTAGCCCGGGACTACCAGATCGACAGCCGGGCTACCGTTTCCCCCAGTTTTAGTAGCCCGGTGGGCTAGTGGAAAAATAAAGCAAATTCACATCTTAACAAACATAATTATTTCTGTGTTAACAATAAGTTGTAGAATTTTCTCTTGTTTTTATTTCGTTATCGGACGATACTAAATATTTTGATATCAGATCACCGTCGCGCTAGCGCTGTCATAACAATAAATAACTATACTTACATGACGTACGTACACACGCACTCAGACCACAAATCTGATTCGACATGACAACAACTATTGCACTGTCACAAAAATACTTCCACTGTACAGTGTGTGCGCAGCAGAATCTTAGTTGTGCTAATTCAACAGTGTCAATATAAAACGACACACCGGCACGCACGTGCAGAATCAACTGGTTCGCACAGTCATTCAAGTGGAACCTGATTATTGTGGTGAAAACCAACCAAACACAATACAACAAATTTCAGACGGTGCCGCATGCCGCGGACGATGAGGACGAGGATGACGGTGATTTCTAAAGCAACTACAATCAAACAGACTGTGTTTTTTATTGTTTTATTCTAATCTTTTTTACAATGAAAGGGTATGGTCACAATAGTTTGGTTTTTGTCAACATAATGTTAGCTCGGCGCCTTCGTTTACGCGGAAATCCTCGTTTTTTATTTTCCCATTCCGCGTTTTTTATTTTCCCATTACGCGTTTTTCTTGCGGGCTCCTCGTTTTTCTTGCGGGCTCCGCTTTTTCCCGTCTCTGCCGTGAATGGCACATACCGCAATACCTCTTTTTAAAAAAACAGACCTGACATTACACAGTGGCCACGGAGGCCATGGCCTCGGATGCCCTGGGTCTTGGCCTTGGTGCCCCTTGAAAATTTACTAATTCATAGATGTCAAGATTTGTCAATGAATTGCCCTGTGCAAAATGTGTACACTTCTCAGTTTCTTGTTTTCTCAAAACTACTGTGTACGTGTATATTTTTACAAATTAATAACTCATCAAAACAGTTGCCAAATTGGAACATATTGACAGTTCAATGCTAATAAGGAAGAAGTCATCTTTACTTCGGTGTTAATTTTTTTTGTAGCATTGCGACATTGTTTACACATGACATCACAGTCTTATCAAGCAGTCTCAGAACAGCAAATTGAAAAACAAAAGCATTTCAACTTCAACTGCGATTTTCTCCAAACACAGACCTTTTGCTGTGATGCACCATACGTCAGTTTGTGGCGCAACCGACAAATGATAAAAACCAAACTATTAACTAGTTAAAATAAAGGTTTTATTGTTACTAACTTTTTTAACTAATCAGAATAAGAGCAATTCATATCGAACCACAGAGTTAACACTAAACAATCAAAATAGGAAGTCAACTCACGTTATAAATTTGGAGTATAAGATGAAAGCGTTCTCATAATTTCGTTCATCGTAGTAAACATCTGCCTAGGAGAAAGAAGACAATCATTATAAAGCCATTTTTTTTTTTTCAATATGAATCTAAGAAATCAAATTGAAGCTGTGTTGATCTACTGTACTCGAGTTCAGTTTTAATGTCATTTCGTTTTATTAATTTTTTCTGGTTGTGAAGGCAAGGACTCTCAGAGTAGCGAACTTAATCACAGTACTAGCCAAGAACCCAATGGAGAGAAGACAAGGAGGGTAGTGTGAATTTTAAATGTGGGGGGTAGACCCCAGAGAATTATTCCAGGGAAAACCCATCAATCAGGTAGGGACTGAAAACCCAATCCACATGGTAGTTCATCCCTGAGAGATTCAAATCGGAGTTCTAGAGAAAGGCAAGGAAATGTGCCGACCCAACCACCAAAAATGTCAGAGTTGATGATGAAAAGAAAACCACTTTGGGAAATGGAAAAGTAATCACATTTTTGCACCCCGGTTTGGGCTAAACTGGGATGTTCAGATTAAACAAGTGGTGATATAGATATTTTGGTTGTATGGCTTCTGTCTGGCACACCCGAACAAAGATACTGAAAAAATAGGGAGCCCGCCAGTATAGGGCTAGATAGCTCAGTCGGAAGAGCGCCGACACCGAGGTCGTTGGTTCAAATCCTGCTCTAGTAAATTTGTCTTTGTTTTACCAAAAAATCATTTAAAATTTACCCAGCCAGTTTCTCTTGTGAAGAACTTGAAGTACTCACCATTCTCATGATTTCCTTCCCAGATCTAAAGTATCTCACGACGGGTACATTAGGATCAACTTCAACAGCTGAGCCTAGACTAGCTAGAGATCTCACCCGTACTGATGGCTCTTCACAAGGGACCAACGCCATGATTCCTGATTCAATCAATCACAACCTAGTGGTAGAAAGAGTAAAACACTGAATTGAATTGAACTGAAAACATGAAAAGATCACTTTTGACTTTGTTGTTGGTCTAACAATATTTACTTAGCTGAAGGGAACCCTAGTCAATATAAAGCCTAAATTATAGTTTTGTCACAATTGTGACCAATTGTGGCTACTTATTATAGAAACTATATAAGGCTCAAAATAATTAAAATTAGGCTAAAAATCTGCACCCGGCCACCACTTTATCTCCCATTCACTTTCCAGTTACTTTTAGGTCAAATTTAAATTAAAATTTATATTCCTTAAGTTAGTCTGTCCATGCATGGACTCTTGGAGGAAGGAACAGAATAAAGGGTCGACAGAAATATATTTATACAAATACAGAGAAGCAAATGTGGAATAGTGTACAATAGTCAAAGGGTTAACTAAACCCCTAAAGGATATATGAACTTTTTGAGAGCTCCTTTTTAAATTAAGGGTGGAACTCTTAATTATAAACAAATAAAAGCAAAACTAGTTACTCGATCTCGAAGGTCGACTTGACTCAGCAGTATATCGATGTATTAAACGTTATTTCAAACCACTGATCTGAAGCTCCAGGGGCTATGTTTTGCTTACCTTAATTAAGTCAAAATGCTCAAAGTCCTCTTCTACACTAGCTTAGAGTCTGTATCGCTTGTCCAAATCATCCAACAACTTCATTACATCATAACTGCATGACAACACTACAGGTTGAACTTCTTCATCAGTCACTGATGATGAGACCGATGTTGAGACAGCCAGGAAGCCGCCATACTAGTTACAGTTCAGTGGTACCCCCTCTGCGTATCCTAGTTTGTAAGTAGTTACTATACACACGTCCCGTGATGGTGACACCCGTTATATAGACCTTATGCATATGACGTCATTTGAGTAGGGCGCCCTCGCCTTGAGGTCAAAAGGACGATGCTCAGTGGCCAGTCTTGTGTGCCGCGCGTTCAAATCAGCGCGTTTCCATTGTTTCATCATCAGTTTACCTCTAAGATGGCGGCTTGGTGACGTCAATGCATAAGGTCTATTGATATGACATCATTTCTATTTTTAAATTCGAGGTTCTTGTCGGATCATGACGGTCGGATCAGGGGCGGATCGTCATCACTCGCGACGCCGGGAGTCAACAGGCAAATCCTGCTAGAAAATCTGAAACCGTATTTTAACTTTTTGGGGTCAACCCGAATGGACCCCAATGAAAGTGTAAAACATAATGTGTTAAATAAAAGCACTGTACACGTTTGGTAATTACTCAAAACATATATTAGTGTAACAGGTTTGCGTACGGCTGGTGCGCACTCTTTACTGGAACACAATAAATTTACAAGGGACACGCTGTTTAGTGGTATTGTAAAAATAGTGAAAGGTTTTATTCTAATCCCGACTACATATAAAAGGGAGAGGCGATTTAAACGCTGTATTATACATTATAAATGAGATGATGATAATATCTCAGATAAAAAAAGAGAAAGAGAAACCTGGCGGGTCTCGACAAAATAAAATATGAAAAGAAGTTTAAAAGGAACCCATGTGGGGTTCGACAATAAAAGTAGAAGAGAATAATAATTATACAACTAATACGATTAAACAATGCAAATATAAGAAATGATTGAATGGCCTATCTGTTTAGTCGAGGATGTGATGGCGCACCCGGCGAAAATGAAGAATAACTGGAAGATGATGATACTATGACGATGATGATGCTGATACTATGACGATAGGGGCTTTGGAGTTGAAGATGGGGGACTTGATGAAGCGGTGCGAAAACAGTTCCTTGTCCTTGATCAGGGGACAGGATAACTGTTTTCGTTACAACCAGATAATGACGACAAACAAAGAAGTGATGATAGTTGATGTTTCGCTGTCCTGCTGGCTCTCTTGTTTTGAATCCGCCTAGAGCAGGACAGGGGATGAACACATACGATAAATATGGTGATAACAAGTTGGGCTGGCGCAATCCAACGCAGATATCCGACAGAGGCAAAGTGCATAAACTGAAGAAACTTGGGAGGTTAAATCTTACAACTTTCCTCTGTCGGAGTCCAGTGGCCAAGTGACCAAACACTTTCTTGAGTAAAGTCACTGACCCCTGGACAATCCTTCCTCAATGCGCCGTGATTGGTTGCATATCCTGCAACCAATCTCCCAATAATCACTTATCTCCAGGCAACCACCCACCCCTAGACTCGCCCTAGTCTGTGCTGGACATAGGTAAACTAGGGGTTTATAAAAAAAGGAGGGCCTACAATTTCATCCCATTACATTAGCATAAAACCTTACTTGGTAACGAGCAACGGAGAGCTGTTGATAGTATAAAACATTGTGAGAAACGACTCCCTCTGAAGTAACGTAGTTTTTGAGAAAGAGGTAATTTCTCACTAAAATAATAAAAGACTTCTGGCCAGAAGCCTTTTATTCCTATCTGAAAGCACACTAATTTGTACAACAAGGGTGTTTTTTCTTTCATCATTTTCTTGCAACTTCAATGACCAATTGAGTCCAAATTTTCACAGGCTTGTTATTTTATGCATATGTTGGGATACACCAAGTGAGAATACTGGTCTTTGACAATTACCAAACGTGTTCAGTGCCTTTAACTGAGTAGTAAAGAAAACCGGATCGTGTCTTTTTGAAAACCAGGTTGTGTGTGTGCCAAACACACATTTTTCGCTCTCACTTTCGGTAGGCCTACCTTTGGTGACGAAGGACAAAACAAGAAAGGGAAAACAAAAGGTATCTACATGTACATGGAATTTCTAAATACTGGGATGCTCCACAAGGAAATTTGTGTACAAAGTATATGGGAAACTGTTAAAGTGCAGGGACAAAGGAAAGAACAAAAGTAAAGTGTGTTCCACAAGGATGCATTTTTGAGAATGTGTGTGCGGGAAAACCCCCAAGAACAGAACAAACGAAACAAAACAAAGGTTGTTATACTTCAAATGTTTCATCGTTTACTTTATTTTCTGATTGCTTTATCATGAATATTATAAGTCAAATAATTGTGTTTCAAATATACAAATAAAGTGTCAAGTGAACAACTAAAAAGGCACTTATAGGTAATTGTATCATAAAAGTAAGTAAAACTAAAACCAGCACTAAAGAAGAACAATTTGGATGAAGTTGAACCCCTCGATTTCCTTCCTCCATGATTGAGCTAAAACTTAAAAGTTTCAAAGAAAAACTCGATGTAGCCTATTTTTTATATTGTACAAAGTCCTGGGCTCGATTTCACAAAGAGTTAAGATTGATCTTAACTGCGAATCAATCCTAATTGCTAAGCAAAGTGTGATGTCACAATACAAATCACTATGGTAATATTGACAACTCATCTTAAGATTAATCTTAGTGCTTTGTGAAATCGACCCCAGGTCTTTTGTAGCAACTTTTTAAATTCATAAAGCGATTACTACTGAAGGTAGTTCAACAAATTTAGGCATCCATCAAAAATAATACATTCTGATTTAGATTCCTTTGTGTTGAAATTAGCTTCAATTACAAAATTGATTATTGACTTTCAAATATAACCTACATGTACGGCCCATACAGTAGGCCGTTTATACAGCACAGGCCTAACTTGGAGATTTCAGAGTTTTCTTATAACATTAAATAAATTAAAAGGCAAAAGGGAAGTCACATGAATTTTTGAAATGTAAGCCACCACTAGGAACCCACTTTTATCATAAGACTAATTTATTGAAACTTTCACAAATGCTTTTTCTTTGAAATTTCATCTGTAAATGACGGACTGTAAAGCTTTCCTTTAATGTATTTAAAAAATTTTATACATTAATGTGAAAACTCAAAATCACTTCTGTCTTGATGAAACACTGCAAATGGTTTCACATTTAAGAATAAACTGAAATTATAAACCCATCTTAAAAGATAGTGCAAACCCTTTTCTCTATACATTTTAAATTACAAAAACCTTAAGACAAAGTAGCCTGTGAACCCTATACTGAGTGACTATCCCTGTATTTAAAGTATAACAAATCCTCCCTCTCAGGCTAGTTTAGAAAAGTTAAAAGCATAGTTTTATCATAAAGAAAATATATTACAAAAAAGAGAACATTTTACATTCAAATATATTTACACATGAAGTAACATAAATAGTACACAAAACTTACCATAAAATCTTTGATTGTTCGTACAAAAACCTGTTTCTACAGGTTATAACTAACGGAATAAGAATTTGCAAAAAGCAAAACGATTTAAAGGGACATGTTGCCTTGGATCGGGCGAGTTGGTCTAATAAAAAGCGTCTGTAACCGTTTGTTATAAAATGCATATGGTTAGAAAGATGTTTTAAAAGTAGAATACAATGATCCACACAAGTATGCCTCGAAATTGCGTGGTTTTCCTTTTACATCGTGAACTAACGCGGTCGGCCATTTATGGGAGTCAAATTTTTGACTCCCATAAATGGCCGACCGTGTAAAAGGAAAACCACTTAATTTCGAGGCATATTTGTGTGGATCATTGTATTCTACTTTTAAAACATCTTTCTAACCATATGCATTTTATAACAAACGGTTACAAACGCTTTTTATTAGACCAACTCGCCCGATCCAAGGCAACGTGCCCCTTTAACTACTTCAGCCTTTTGTAAAGCGCTCAGGAAAAAAGCTTGTCTAAACAAACAAAATTGGAACATTATTTTGAAGCACTGTGGTAAAAATATATGAAAATAATAATGGTGATCGTTTAAAGTGTAACTTTCATCCAGTAGATTGCCTGTCACTGGTTCCCATAGCTTCATGTTCAAAGTAATATAAGTGTTAGCACCACCACTTCAGTGCACCAGCTATACTTGAATTTTATAAAGATGCCAAAATAGTAAGAACAGTTCTCTATGTAAAAATGCAACTCAGTAATTGAAGAAAAATATATATAAAAAATAATTAAAAAAATAATTAAAAACATGGCCGAGCACACAAAACTTTGTACAGTGTTTTTCTGTTTTCATGGCACTAGTTTTTGTTTTTTTAAAGAGAAACAAAAGAGGAAATCAGCCTATCAGCTGAAAAGTTTTATGCCAGTCTACATTAAAGGTGGGGTCATAGATTGGTTTTTGTCAACGTAATGCTGCAACTTGCTCCAGTGAAAGTTGATGCTGAATACAGAACAGTGTCTAGGCCTACTTGCTGAGAAAACAGCAAAAAACTGTAACAGAAGAACGTCGAATCCATCAAAGTTAAGCGAGGTGAGTGACAGCAGGTACCAACCGCACCTCTGGCCGCAACAGCCTTCAGAAATCTGAGAAAGGATGCCTGCATGAATCATTTCTCAGATTCAAATATTTTTCAAATGTTTTGGGGTGACAAATTATCCAAATCAAATTTCTTTACAGGGAATCCTTTCTCAAAGTAGATTATACTATCAACAGCTGCAGTGCTTGTTGACGAATAAGTTTTTATGGTCATGAATATTATGGGTAATCTATTTACCAATCTATGACCCTCCACATGTTTTGGGGTGACAAATTACCCAAACCAAATTACTTTGAAGGGAATCATTTCTCAAAGTAGCTTATTTATACTATCAACAGCTGCAGTGCTTCTGACCAAATTAGTTTTTATAATAATTAATATTTTGAGTAATCTATTTACCAATCTATGATCCTACCTTTCAACCGTGTCTGAATTAAATGCTTTGGCTATGGCTAGACTACAGAAAGGCCTATTCTTCAATGTTGGCACTGCAGCCAATGGCCAGCTGTAGCCGATGGCCAGCTGCAGCCGATGGCCAGCTGCAGCCGATGGCCAGCTGCAGCCGATGGCCAGCTGTAGCCAATGGCCAGCTGCAGCCAATGGCCAGCTGCAGCCAATGGCCAGCTGCAGCCAATGACCAGCTGCAGCCAATGGCCAGCTGTAGCCAATGGCCAGCTGCAGCCAATGGCCAGCTGCAGCCAATGGCCAGCTGCAGCCAATGGCCAGCTGCAGCCAATGGCCAGCTGTAGCCAATGGCCAGCTGTAGCCAATGACCAGCCGTAGCCGAAAGCACTCGATTTAGACTCGGCCTTCTTTTAGTACTATCTTAATAAAGTAGGCATGAGATTGATTACCCAGGCTAACCCTGGAATGCCTCACTGCTTTGGTTTCATATCAACACATTTTTACATCATTGAATAAAATTCTACAAAATTATTAACAAGTCTTCACTATCAATCATTCAAAATCGCTAAGTGTTGTAAAATACTTTCTGACTAAAGAACACTCATGAAGACATTTGAATACCCCAACCAATTAACAACTAACCCATCTTCTTACCTCCTCTTAATTTTGCAAATGTCATCTACACAATAACAACATCATTAATGCATTTAACACGCACTGTCTCCCTATCTTTACTGACATGGGTCATTTGAACACTGAAAATCTTATTTCTTGAGAGTTCAAGTTTCGCCTATACCATTTCCTCTTTTCCCAAAACTTTATAGACCCCCAAGTATCAGTCCATTTTTAATATAACTAAATTTCATTCACTCTGGGTGGATTTTTTGCCATTGCTGTTTTAAGAGTCATATGGTAAGTACTATATTGGGGCAGGGAATTAAAAGTTATTTATAAACTCTATGGATAGTTATATCTCCGATACAGAACTTTCAATTGTACTTATTCATTACAATCACAATACATGATTTTGTTCAGCACTACTATCAATTATTTAGTAACAATTATTTCCACCATCAAGCAAAACTTCCAGTTCTTCGGAACTCTCTCTTAAATAAGTGTCTATTTCTTGTCTATTTCTTGGAATTTAAGAATGTAAATATCCCCGTTTATAGTTTTCCTTTCTTAACTAAAAAGAGGGGCTCTAATGTTAAATACACTTTCATGAGCCACTCGTTTTTTCAATAGATAAGAGTGGGAACAAACAATATAAATCTCTAACCTCAGGTTAAAACGGTGTAAAATGCCATACGCTTGATACCCTTCCAGTGCAGTTTATGTCAAAATCCAGAAAATGTTCAATGACGTCAAATTTTAAATGTATAGTTTGTACAATTTTTGTACAGAAACTTTATAGTTGATACCTGAAGTTTGATGATATTCAATAAAAACGGCATCCAATTTGACCTCTTTGTCGGGCACAAAAATTCCCCTTTGGGATTTACAGACCCAAATGTTGCTGATGTCCGATAACATAATGTTTCAAATTTTGCTCAGATAGAGTATCAACTGAAATCGCATTTTACGCCGTTTTGACGTGTGAGGTTTGAGACTTTTAATTTTCCCCCAACCTTCATGAGGACGATATCTATTTGGAAAATGAGCGCATCACAAAACTGAATTTGACCTTGAAGCTCCTCTGAATTAGAAAGTAGTTCACAGGCGTTTTGAACATTTCTGATGCCAGGCCTCAAATGTCTATGAAAACAAAAAATTAACGGAAAAATCTCAGGTGGAAAGATTCCAAGTATTTGACTTGTATGATGGTCATCAGAAAAAAAAACAAGGGAACAAAAAAAACAGAAAAATGTTGTCCTGTGAGTATAAAAATTAACAAATAAAAAAGCTTCTGAAATTCACAACTTTTCAAAAGTAACGAATGAATTCAAGAATAACTCGAGTCGGCCTAAAGTAATTTCAGTTTTGCCATTCACTGTGTACTTTCTACACAGTGAAATTCTCCTCAATCCCGACACGAAAAACTAAAAATCAAATAAAAACTGAGTACAGTGTCTAAATCTACGTTAGTGTTTGGACGATAAAACGACAAGGGTGTGCATTCTTCACACAGAGGACGGAGGTGTGACATTGTGTGCTACAATAACTACACAAAATTCTCTCTCTCACTTGAATCCCAAACCTACTTTACCAAAATATTTACACGTATCCTTCTTTTTCTAAAAAAGCAAGAAAATAGCTGTATAGGGGTATAAATGGGTACCTGCAAGGGTAGAGGTTGATATTGTGTTTGAAAAAGCCTTCTGAGCACCAAGGCAGCTCGGGGCTGTATATTCCCCAGAGAGCTCAGAAATATGAAGGAATGTTATTGGCCCAATGACCACGACACCAATGTAAAGCCCTCTGAGACTATATTGTAAAATGCGCTATATAAGAACTAGTTATTATTATTATTATTATTATTATTTGTATGATGACTCCTTTCCCCAAAATCAAACTTAAACTTGTCCTTTTTAACCATTGTATAAAATACTTAGTCATGATCCCAGTATTCTCAATTGTAATGAGCGTGATATTTGTGACCGCACTAAAAGCACCCTGACTATTCATGCTAGAACATTTTTCAAATGAACTCCAGACTTTGTTTACGTTTATTTCAATCTCTGTACAACTCCCTCCAGCTATGATGAGCGGAATTCGATGTTCAACACCTAAACTTTACTAATCTGAGGCACTTTGACAAAACATGAAAATTGAAATATAAATCAATTGTGACGAAAACTTATGCTTTTTGTTTGTTGCTGAATTCAAAACAAAATATTGAGGCAAATAACGTGTTCTGAAAGTGAAAAAAAAAGTTACAAACAATTTCAAAAGTAAGGAAGACTGAAAAAAAAAAAAATTTGCTCTAATTCTGCCCTACTTTACAACATCAACCCAAACAGTAATAATACAGAAAAAGAAACCCTTGAAAAATATTAATTTTAAAAAGTTGCTCATTAAAAAAGCTGCATATCAAAGTTTAGAACATCATAGGGCTATCTAAGGCACATTCACTATTGGTCATTTAAGGCAATGTTATTTCATTTGGTTTGAAGCTAGTTCCAGAGAGAATATTGTTCCCGGCGTCCCATTCTTTGAGCATTTAACCAAACTGAGCATTTGGTGCTTAATTGTGTGCTTTGAATCTTAGGAATTCTTTAGATTTTTGGTTTTTGTTGTTTGTTTGTTTTTGTTTTTCTTTTTTTGTTGTTGTTTTATTTTATTATTATTATAATTTTTTTTTTGGAGGGGTTCTTCTGTTCAAGAGAACTTAAAAAATAGTATGTAAAAATATTAGAACATTGGGGGCGGGGGGGATGATACCCTCTGCCCCCATATCGCACATGTTATAAAACTGAAATTTAGTACACAATATGAGGCATGATGGTACACCCCCCTCTATTGTCTTCATTCTAAGGGTGTGTAACCAAACTGAAGGAGAATGGGGCAACTAGTCAGGTCCCTTTATGGTACGAGTATTAGTATCCATGACTGCAATGGCACTCAGGGTACTAGACAACCAATCTTGCAGAATGACTAATGTCTGTAGTATACACTCAGAGTGTACAATATGAAAAAATATAACCGTACAAATATTCCACACTCAAACTATAGAATTTTATACAAACTCTTTCATTAAAAGGTCATTAAGCATATTGCTGCTTTTGCAAAATAATTTATCTACTTTTGAGTTTACTAATTTATTTCGTAAGTAAAGTAAATCATTCCCAGTATGAATATGGTGAAAAGTTCAAAGTAGGCCTATCTAACTTTTCTCATTTTAACTTTGAATTACTGTTTCTGTAAAATTTAAAAATTATGTTCCCACTCTTAATGCTTGCATTTTGTCGGATCAAGGCAAATTGAAACTTCAATATTTGGTACAATTACACAAAAGTGGAGCCTTCATGAATCTTGAACATCATTATTTCTCAAATAAGATGTTTTTGTAAATTTCAGAGACACAAGACTCCCGTCCTCATCATGTTTGAAAGACAGATGGTGTTTATTATTGTGAACGACATTTTAAAGCCATTCTGGTTACAAAAAACAAAAAAAGCGGCGGCCATCTTTTTAGCAGTTGTCATGTGCTTGAACAAACAAAGAACTTCACAGGCTCGAGTGCTAATAAGTAACTAATCAAAAATTGAATCATTCAGTCCAATTCATAGACTTAAAAGGAATACATAGGAAAAACAAACCTTTGACAAAATAAGTTGAAGAAAATTCCTACTTTTTAGTTGTTCTTTTATCTCAGCCTGCAATTCATTTTAGCAATCTTGAAAAAGGTGAAAGCAGTTAAAGGAAATTCTAGCACATTGTGTTCAAAAATAATTTTGTTTTGAGGGTTTTTCTTTACACATTGTGTTTCTATGGAGGTCAAATAACCAATCCTAATTGATTGTGAGGGAACCAGGCAGCATTGGTGCCCAGCTATTCAATCCAAAGCAATCCAATTTTGGTGCAATAAGCTGATAGTGTATGAGGGAACCAGGCAGCACTGGTGCCCAACCAAAAAGCTTTTCAATGCAAATGTAGCACTGGTTTGAAAGCACAAGTGCTTTACAGCCCTCGGCAGTGTTATAGTACAACAATTAAGCCTGGTGCCAAGCCACACACACACTTCACAACACAAAATGTTCAATATCTGGAGACTGGTTACCGCCAGTCTCACAAACTGCTATTGTACCTATAACTGGTAACCCGTCATGTACTACCACACACTGGTTGTGTTCTCATGTCCGTGAGTAGAACGCATTAAACCATTGCTTCCATTCGAACCATCGTTTAGTAGACTCGAGGTATTAGCAAAGCCAAACTGAAAAGGTTCGGTTGGATTCTTGTTCAGATCTGTACAGTAACGACAGTAAAAAACAAACAATGAAATATAAATATGATTAAAAAAAAGAACATTAGTACAGTAACAGTATAAAAACAAAAACAATGAAGTATAAATAAGATTTAAAAATGAGAACATTTGTACAGTAACAACAGTATAAAAAACAATGAAATATAAATAAGATTTTAAAAAAGAGAACATTTGTACAGTAACAACAGTAAAAACAAACAATGAAATATAATTATGATTTAAATATGAGAACATTTGTACAGTAACAACAGTATAAAGAAACAATGAAATATAAATAAGATTTTAAAAAGAGAACATTTGTACAGTAACAGTATATAAAAAAAACAATGAAATATAATTATGATTTAAATATGAGAACATTTGAGGTACTAGATGAAAGCAGACATACAGAGAAAGTAGAATTTTTTGGCATGGTAACAAAAAAAATATAAAAAAGCTAGAGTAACCCCAGAAATTACACAAAGGTTCCGCTAGCCCCAGTTAGCCCAAAGGTTTGATTGGCGGGGGGAAAGGTGTTGGAAATCTCAAAACCTTGCACAGATTGGCAGCATGACACAAAGAACAGATGGCTTCACTCTATCAGAGGGTTAGATCTGGGCTCGATTTCACAAAGAGTTAAGATTGATCGTAACTGCAAATCCATCGCAGTTGCTTAGCAAAGAGTGATGTCACAATACAAATCACTATAGACTGTGCAAGTCTCGCGCGTAATCGAACTTCCGGGACCATAGTGGTCCCAACCATATGGAGTTTTACGTGGGCGAGATTTTGTTTCGTCAATTATTTTAGTTTAACGTAGGTTATGACCTAGAAAAGTATACATGTTGTTGGGAATGTAATACTAAGTGATAACAACATATGAAAGTAAAACCAATTCAACAATATAACGAAGAAAACCCAAGAATTAAACTTGACCTCAGCTTCCGGTTATTGCAAAAAATTAAGAATTTTGTGCTCGCCTCCGATCATAAAACTTACGTAAACGCTTGTTTTGGATGCGCGATTATAATCGCCAGATGCTGTAATTGCAAAGCAAACCCTTTTCATTGCAGTCTATGGTTGTTGAGGCGTCAGCATCCTCTTTAAACTGCGATACGGGTCCATTTAAGACCCGTTTGACCTTCACGAATCCGCGTAAGGGGTTTCTAAAAAGTTAACATCAAATAGGCATCCTTGTCCCAGAGTTTTAATTTTTTTCCCAATAATAATATACACACTATTGTGATTGTTTTTTCAAAAGCTAAAACTTTTCATAAAATTGTAATGATTTATTTTTGTTCTTCAGATTTTGTCATGAGATATAATTTAAAACAAAGATTTAATTTCAGAAATAAACATGTTCTTCGTTTGACGTGTTTTCTCGTTCGGATACGCGCGAGACTTGCACAGTCTATGGTAATACTGATAACTCATCTTAAGATGAATCTTAGTGCTTTGTGAAATCGACCCCTGGGCCCAATTTCATAGAGCTGCTTAAGCAGAAAATATTGCTTAACAATTGTCTGCTAAGCAGAAATGAGCAGGATACCAGTCAACAATTGTACATGTGACATGGTAGTTTGGCTGGTAACCTTATTCTGGTAAGCGAAATGTTGTTGTGCTTAGCTGCTTTTTGTGCTTAAGCAGCTCTATGAAATTGGGCCCTGGGTAGGGCTGTATGTCTGTACAATTTTGTTCACAAAGTATAAGAGTGAAAATATTTTTTCAACCCCTCACAATTTTAAAAAAATAAAATACACACATATCTGAGACCTGATCCCCCTCTTAGATATGTTGAATGATCCAGTCTAGGATATCAAGGTCTTTGACTCCCCCAGGGTATTGCACTTTGAAGAAAACAGTGAAATAATTAAAAAGTGCCATGACTTAGTGTTACCAGTTACCAGTGCTCACTTAACGATTTTAAACCAAGCACCATTTCTGAGGAAAATGCACTAAACTGGTAAGTCTGCTGCCACCTACAGTCCTAAGGCTCTAGTCTAAGAGATACAATTTATTAACTCACAAGACAAATCATAATGCATTGGAAGTCACTCACCTGAAATGGCTAGACGCATCCTCCTTCTTGCACCGAAGGTTGTTATGCCAAGCTCTTTCAGGTCATTGTCAGTCAAGGTTAGGAAAGTTGAGAGGTCAATCTGAAAGGTCAAATAAGAATTGAGTTACTTATTTTAGCATTAAGCATTTGGTTATATTATGTGCACATGTTTAATGATTATAAATGTTGTCAGTGGTAGTAAAGTTTACATAGGATATCCAACAAGGTTTTTTTCCATAAGTAAGACAAACAAATCAAATTAAGATATAAAAAATTCATTTGTTTTCCCAAAATTTTACTTCACAACAAATCGAAACATGCAATACACTAATATATATCAAAAACCATACACAAATATTGACAATGTATCATGTACAAAGTAGAGCATAGTAATAATAGTTCAGACAAGATAAAATAATTGCAATATATCATTCAAAAGAGAAGCTCTTAATTGAAACTAGCGAAATCAAAATAAAACAATTTCAATGTATGAAGAGCTCATAGTTAATAATAATCAAGTCAAGAGAAAACAATTGCAATATATCATGGACAAAGAAGAGCTCGTAGTTGATGATAGTAAAGTAAATTTAAATTAATTTTCAATGTATCCAGAGCTCATAAATAATAATAATGAAGTTGAGATAAAATCATTGCAATAACTACAGAGCTCATAATTGAGTAGCAATAGTGAACAATAGTGAGTAGCAATAGTGAACAATAGTGAACAGCAATAGTGAACAATAGTGAACAGCAATAGTGAACAATAGTGAACAGCAATAGTGAACAGCAATAGTGAACAGCAATAGTGAACAATAGTGAACAGCAATAGTGAACAGCAATAGTGAACAATAGTGAACAGCAATAGTGAACAGCAATAGTGAACAATAGTGAACAGCAATAGTGAACAGCAATAGTGAACAATAGTGAACAGCAATAGTGAACAGCAATAGTGAACAATAGTGAACAGCAATAGTGAACAGCAATAGTGAACAATAGTGAACAGCAATAGTGAACAGCAATAGTGAACAATAGTGAACAGCAATAGTGAACAGCAATAGTGAACAGCAATAGTGAACAGCAATAGTGAACAATAGTGAACAGCAATAGTGAACAATAGTGAACAGCAATAGTGAACAATAGTGAACAGCAATAGTGAACAATAGTGAACAGCAATAGTGAACAATAGTGACCAATGTAAATTGTTGACATACATTATAAAAAGAGCAAGAAATTAATGAAATCGAGAGCATTTCAAATAAGCAAAGGCTAGACAACTCAAGAAAATACAAATATTATAGAACAGACAAGTTAAAAAAAAAAAGATTCTCTAAAGTCAAATTAAGTTTTATGATGCACTCATTTTCCAGCAGATAAAAATCCTTGTGAAAGTGGTGGTAAAAATTACAAGTCTCTAACCTCATATTGGCATGGTGTAAAATGTGATGTTATTTGATTCGCTTTCAGAGCACAATTTGAAACATAATGTCATTCGACAGCAAAAACGAATGGGTATAAGACTAAAACTTTCCTAAGACACATTTTTGCATCAGTCATAAGATCAAATTCAATGCTGTTTTGATTAAATATCAACTGAAGTTAGCATGAATTGAAAATTCTTTGTAGAAAAATTTACAGACCATATATTTGAAATGTGACGTCATCAATGATTTTTGGATTTTGACAAAAACTGCACTTCGAGGGTATCAAGCACAGTGGAGTTTTACATCATGTGTTTTTTCCCCCATTGTTTAAGGACTCTACCTGTTGGAAAATGAGTGGATCACAAAACTAAATTTGACCTGGAGCTCCTCTTTAAACCAAGTTTTTAGTTCACACATCAAAACATAAATGTCCAAGGTTACTCTACTTCAGGTTCGTTACTAGAAGTATAAAGACACTGATTACCTTTCATTTTGATTTGATTTTTATGACAGTAAGCAAGAATATTTACCTCTTGTTGTTGAAAGACGTCAGCGTACTTCCCCAACCCAAGTTTGAAAAACAGATCCCCCAGATCAGGTTTAGTGTTCGCTGTTTGAGACGTACTGTCGCCGCTTGGCCACAAGCCTTTGGTTTGTCTCGGTAAGGAAGACCCATCGATGTAGTTACTACAGCTGAGGTTGGGGTATGTCACTGAAAATACAAACAAAGAGTAAACGATAACATTATTTTACATTGAAATTTATTCACACCAACAGCCTGCTTGTTCCAATAGTTTAAGTCTGTTGTTAACAACACCTTAAACAGCATTAAAAGCCTACAGTACACCAACAACCTTCCATAAGAGTCTAACAGTGCCTACAAAAGACAGAATAAGAGTTTCATTCATTCATTCTGATGGCTTTCAGCGGATATTTGTGATGACTTTCCGATTGTTCCTGCCCGGCATAAAGTTGCAGTCTTCATACAAAGAGAAAACCATGATAATAATGATTTCAATTTTATAGCATTGGGGATAAGTAGGTTGTTAAACAAATGATTGGCAAACACTATTTGTCAAGTAGCAGAATGAAGTGTGATATTGGATTTCATTGACTGACCTTTCTTTTTCCTATTGGCTGGGTACTCTCCGGGTGCTGCAGATGTCTGCAGTTCATGCTGCGGTGAGTTCATTGAATCATCTGAAGGACTCGACTGATCAGGTGGCCAGCTACTTTCTGTTCCGTCCATCTCCGTTTCTTCCTTCAAAGAATTCTGAAAATAAAAGTTTCATTTCATTTCAGTCTTGTTTGCCTTTCACTTCAATGTGTATTTGAATTCTGTGAAAAGAAAGCACAGAGTAGGTTCCACCCAAATCACAAGTTTTCCAATGAATTGGAAATTAAATGTATCTTCTGGGGAAAGTTTGTATTACTGAGGTCCAAGTATTGATCCCTGAGGAACTCTTTGCCATGAAGCACCAATGTTGCAATTTTGATCTCACTGGATCAGGCTATTTCTGTTAGCTACAAGATATTTGTAAAGGTTGAACATCTAATGAAAATATAGTCACATGTCTCTATGGATCTTTCACATTACAGGACCAAGTATTGATCCTTGAGGTACCAAAGCCATACCTCATAAGTTGTTGGAAGTGTCTCTCTCTGAAACAAAGAGAACCCATTTGGTTTACGCTGCTCCCTAATAGCTGACTCTGGCATGGACTTGGAGAATCCCAGGCCACTCCAGGTATCCGTTGGTCGCCTCACTTCGCTAACAATTGGCTTCCTCTTCATAGCTGAAGGGAGAGCAAAACATCATATAAGAAAACATTTCACAGAGTTGTGCTATAAGTCAAAAGTTGTGTAAGAATTTCACTGACAAGTTTTAAGCAGAATCAACAAGAGCAAAATGCAAAGCCAGCTGAATGCAACATGATGCATCAGCTGGGAATACTTGATTCTCAGACCCATAACGAACCTTTATTTATATGGGATTTGAGGCACTGCATGGTGAGGTATCAATGTATATTTGGTTTGCGGTAACACCATGTGTATATCTACTTGCTAGGTAGATTTTGTTCTTTGAGAACTTGTCTTGCTATTTATTCTACTGCCGCGGAGTAGATTATTTGGAATTCGGGAGACTCAGTTCTGAAAAGAACTGTCCTGCTTATTAACTACTACCTGGGCGGGAGGTAGGAAATCGGCCAGGACTACTACTTTCGCTTTGTGGATCGAGGGGACTTCTCGCTATTAACTACACTACCTTTATTTGCAAGTAATTTCTTGTGGTTATAGTCAACAGAGTAAGACGTTGACGTCGACTGTAAGGTCAGCCTGTCCATCTCTTCTTGTCGTTCCTGTTCTCTGTCTCCTCCCCATTCCCGTTCCCGTTCCCATTCTCGTCTCTCACAGCCAGGAGCTCGCTTATCTGAACTGTCAGAGTCACCTCCTGATTCAGACGACCGCCGGCTGTTTGTGCTGATGAGAGATAACGAAATGTAGAATGTTTAAAACTCACTATTGTCAAGGTCTGTGCAATGTGTACTGTAACACAGATACGAAATGCAGAGTATGCAACTTAAGATGTTCTATCAACTTGTAAGCTTTCTTGAATGAAATAAAGTACAACAATCCTAAGCAGGCCTCATAGGCCACATCCTCTGTTGCTGTTGCCCTGGTCTTGGACTTGCGCCCCTTCAAAAGTTTCCTGTAAACTTTAACATTTTCCAATGGAAGTGCCCTTTGCAAAATGAAAATGGCCTTGCCCTCTCACAGATGAAATCCCAGGCCTGCATGCCTAGGCTTCTTCTGTCCTAGTATAATTCAAAATCAAAGGAAACTTAAAATCAATTTAAAACAAATAATCCTTTTGAATCTTGGACTGAACGAAAGCATCAAGAGACACATTCAATAAAGTACAGTGATACGCGTTAGAAGTCTCTCACAGAAATTTGTGGTGGCATAAAAATCCCTTAAAAATCTTTTTTAAATTTCAGAGACTATTAATTGAGTATCCAGGGTTCGATTTAAAAAAGAGTTAAGATTGATCTTAAGTGCAAATCAATATTAATTTCTAAGCAAAGTGTGATGTCACAATACAAATCACTATGGTAATACAGACACTACTCATCTTAAGATGAATCTTAGTGCTTTGTGAAATCGACCCCTGGGTCATCAACACTCACTGTAAAGCTAGTCCCCCTCCTGGAGCGAATCCTAAGTTAGGATCAGACAATAAGTTCATTGTTCCCCTGCCTCCGGATCCAATCAACACTCCAGATAAGTTCCCACTGCTGTTATTTGGACTAATGTTATTATGCAGGTAGCCGAGGTCCACCAAATTAGATGATGTCCCCATCTTTGGTTTGTTGTTGTTGACACCTTGCAGAGAGGTGATGGGTGAGGTCGTTGGCATGGTGATCAGGTCTATGGGACTGTTGCAGGGACTCTGGGCGGGGCTGGTGCTGCTACTTGTGTTGCTATGGTTACTACTCATCACTATAGAAACAAAATTAATATAAGGAATGATGTCATCACCTATTGCTGAGCCTTGGAATTGTTTGAGCAACTAACGCATTGACAAGTGAAATATGAAATTAATCAATTCAGTAATGTACTTTACCCTTTTCTTTAGCGGGGCTTGAGATCTGCCTGTCCAGCTGAGATGCTTGAGCGATATGCTCTGTTAATTCAGCCCCTCCACATGAACTAATTAACTTAGCTGCCCTGTCAGCCATTTCTAGTCTCGCTAACTCTGTCGAAAGAAGTTTAGGGCCTCCTTGAGTCAATCCTGGTGGTGGGGAGGTTGGGTGTGTTGTTACTTGCCGAGGTGAGGGATGGGTGATCCTCGCCTGCTCTGGGGTGGGGTGTACCACCCTGTGCATATCAGGGTGTGGCAGTCTACTCTGAGGGATGTAAGTGAGGTGCTGCTGGTCTGTCGCCATTTTGGTTGATGCTAGTAAACTGTGGGGTTCAGGGCGGGTGTTGACTCTGAGAGCTGCTGATTGAGGGGGGTGGTGAACTCCAATATGAGCTATTGAAGAGACAGGTGCTTGGGTGACCAAGGGTGGGGGTGATGTGGGTGTGGTCGTTCTGGCGAGGTGGAGGCTGGGATTGGGGTTGAGGGCAGGGTTGTGGGTGGGGTTTGAAAGGGTTTTGGTTGTAGTTGTGTGGGGGTTTGGAATGGATTGTTGGGTGTTGTGATTTTGGGAAATGAGAAGGGGGTTTAGGGTTTGCTGGGAGATGAGAACTGGAGTTACCGTAGTTTGGAAATCTGTCAAAGAAATTCACAATAAATAGAGTAAACATAATGATGACAACAATGATAATAGTCAAAAATATATGTAATAAATCATTCTACACATTAATGAACCACTGTCTTACTATTTTGTTGGGATACAGCAGGCCAGGCCAAACTCCCTTGACCACTGATCGAGTTCCTAGGACTCTGAAGTGGACTAACTCTGGACAAGCCATTCACACCATTCACGGAAAGAAGACCTGTCTTCACATTTAAGACATTGGAGTTTAGAAGACCTGCATGAAAAACAAAAGACCAATACACCATAAATGAACTTAGCTATAAAAGTACAAACCGCAATTTAAAAAAACCATTTGTAGGCTTTTGCAAAAGCTTTAAAAGTGCCTCTCATGATTTAAGGGAAATACATGGGGCGGAGGAATGGAGTCTGAAGGAGGGGGTCTGAGAGTAATCAACTGTGGCCCGAGTAGCCATCATGTATGCAGATATTGAGTTGCTAGGCCGAGCGGTCTAGGGTGGTAGACTCAAGTTCTTCAACTTACAAAATGTGGGTTCAAATCCTGGCCTGGTCAGTCATGACACTTGTGTCCTTGAGCAAGGCATGATATCATAATTGTTTCTCTCCACCCAGGATTACAAATGGGAATCAAACAGAGCTGAGGAGTAACCTGCCAAGGACTGGCATCCTGTCTAGGGGTAAGAGAAATGTTCTCAGCTGTTCAATGCCAATAAAACCGGATGTAAACACCAGCATGTTGAGCCATATTGGCTCATGACAGATTTTACTTTTACAAAGCAGATATTGGATAACTTTTGCCTGGGAGAGAAGGTCTCTTCCTCGACCTCCTGGCTCCACCACTGAAGGTACTTACCAAGATTTGCTATATTGATTCCAGTCAGGGGTAATGAAGTACCGTTCAGTCCTCGTGTCGTACTGTTACAGTTAGCAGCGCAGCTTTCACACTCTTGTCCCAACAAGGCCTGCCTCGCTCGGTACATGTTGGCTGCGTTTCGCTCAATACTCTTCACTATGACGGACTGAGAGGAATGACGTACAGATCATGTTAAGTCGGCAATTAAAACAATGTCAGTTTTTAAAAAGGCCAACTTTCAAATACCTGCCAAAACTGAAACCCCAGAAATAAGAACACCGGTTTTACGAGTCCACAGATAGCGATACAAGAAGTTGTGCGAGTAAAGCTTATAATATGTCGACATACAAATGATATATGTAATTTAAAAAATGTACAAAAAACATTGTATCCCTTAAGAAAATCTCTATGGTCACAAGTTCTTTTGCCAGAACTTTTTGATCTATGTTCATTGTTGTCTTTTGTCTAAAACAGGAATGTTCTGACTTTTTGCGGACTGTAATCTCAAATATCCAGACAATTCAAATCAAATCTGATCAGTTGGCAGGCATGCTTTAATCATTCTTTTTGAGACCTAGGACCAGTCTCCAAAGTCAGTGTTACGAGTCACGTGACTCCGGTCGCCGATTGTGACTATTGTGACTGATCCTCAGGCGTATCAACCCGTATTTGGCCAGTGAACCACTGTTGAGGAAGAACGCTGTTAGCAAGCATAGATACCACCTCAAACGTCTTGATTACACTTACCTTACTAGGTTGTCTTGGCTTTGGTTTAATGCTGATAAATACATCAAGTTGTTCCATTAACTGAGCTAACTTTGTGGCTTCAACTTCAACCTCATCTCTAACGTCAAACATCAGAACCAAAGGTAGACATCCCTGAAGGTAGAAACATTCAAATCGTCATTAAACGAAAATATAATTTGGTGGCGTGTCGTTGCCGTGCGGTCTAGTTCATCGAACCCAAGAACAAACTATTGCAAACTTTCCCCCCCAAAAAACCCCTAAAATGCTGGCATCAAAACAGGATTCGGCAAAAAAAAAAAGGCTTTTAATTTTTTGTAATAATTTGGGGTTGACCAATCCCAAATTATTTTCAAATTTACCCGGTCAGTTTCTCTTGTGGTTTATAACACGATATTTTGAAAAAAAAGTCACATCCCCTTTAGGCGATTCCCCTTGCTGCTGCTTCCCAGGTTGTATCGTATACTTGAGTGTGATCCCTGGCTACACGGCAGGTAAAAGTTGTATGGCTTCTAACTGGTACCCCGTACAAAGACATTGACAAAATAGGGAGACAGCCAACACAGGGCTAGATAACTCAGTTGGTAGAGTGCCGGCTTGTCAAACCGGAGGTTGTTGGTTCAAATCCCACTCTAGTAAATTTTTCTTTGTTCAATCTCAAATTATTTTCTAATTTACCCAGTCGGTTTCCCTTGTGGTTTAAACTGTGGTATTCTTATTTTGTTATTACTGACCATAAGAAGATGTCGCGCGATGATGACCGAGTCTACAGGTCCCGAGATGAAGACGGTGCTCTTCCGTTGAGCGCTGTTAGGATCTGGAAAGTGAATGGTTGCGTTGGTACCCTGCATAATCTGTTTGACATTCAGACCTCCTCGTCCGCTCATAAACTGATGATGCTGTGGTGCTATTTCAATCTGGGTGCTGACTGGAAGAGTTACCTTTAATGAAAAACAAACTTGTCATTGCTATTGATATTATAATAATTATATATTTCTGGTAATGAAACCAAGGATGCCTGAAAAGTGAACTGTAGCTCACAAGCCTGTGGAAACCTAGGCTATAGAAAAAGGTGATTGCTATGTGAACCAGAAACACTGTGGGGTTAACCCCTTCTCTTCCACAATGAGTGTTCTGGGTTCTTTTACATGCTTGACCAATACTAGGACTAGGGACCTTTGAAGTACAAAAACATATGTTTTTGAAGGAAATCATACCTGGAAATGTTAGTGGAATGAATGTGTTCAATCTGGAATGAGGTTTTGAGGGTTTTTTTCATAGAACTTTCAGACTCATTTGGTGACCGATATTGGGCATGGTGGTACACCCCCCCCCCCCACTCCATTGTGTGCTTGGAATCTCTGGAATTCTGTAGAGTTATTATTATTTTTGTTTGTTTGGGGGGGGGGGGGGGTACTTCTGTACAAGAGGAAAATAGTATGTCAAAAAATGGGAACATTTGGGGATAACGGGTATATCGGGCACGGTATAACCAGTCTCTCAGGCTGTGTGTTTGTGGCAAAGCAAGTAAGCTACAAAAGAAAACGGGCAACATTTTCACAATCATCACAAGTTTTATAAATTCTTGTTTGACTTACCCCTAGGTTCCCAATTAGATGCTCCATCAATCTTAACGTCCCCTCCTTAATGCCTGCCGCATTGCTGCTCGACCCTCTAACGGTCACCGTCGTGGAGTACCCCCTCGCTCTTTGCTTCATGTTGACGCCAATGTTGTACACCTGGACGATTTGTTGGATTGTTGGGGAGTTGATGTCTGGTGTTGGGTTGTTACTGATTGGGAGTTCAAACACAAGGACCAATGGCAACAGCTCCTATGAAAAAGGAAAGATGGAACAATGCTTTAGAACTGGTTGTCATGTTTATCAGAAACAGGGAAGAGAATGGAGATGTGAAAATTCCTGAAAAATGTCTTGTGAGTGTGGGTCCTCTATTCTAGACCCAGAACCTCTCAGATGTTACAATTCAGGAGATTCACAGACTCTGTGCATCACTAGAAATACACAACTACAGGTTTGGACAAAATGTGGGCTATTTCATTCCTCCTTTGGTGATTACTTTACTTCTTTCAAGAACATTGGAAGACTCAAGAAGGTTTCGAGAAAATCTTGAAATCAATAACAATCCTGAAAAATCACATGCCTACAGAAAAACATGAATCTGTCTCGGAATATTTGGATCACATTAGAAATAGCACTAAGAACAGGTACTTTAAAAAAAGATTGTTCTCACTTGGTAGTCTTTAGCTACTTGACTGGAAAATAAAAGACAGTCTTGTGACTTAAGTAGTAAATGCCATTTAACATATTAACAAAGAAAAGAATTTAAATAAAATTTAGACATTGTCATTTAACATGTTAACAAATCAAACTTATGCATTTGTTAATTGTATCCCTTACTACACATAGAGGTCAGATCAGCATAACAGAAAAGCAAACAGTGTAGCAAAATTTCAATCATTATTTCAATAAACAATTTGTACTGACAAAACGAACACTTTTAAATTTGTTATCCCCGCCCCCAAACCCATTAATGCCAAAGGGTGGGTTAGTTACTAGGTAACAATGTAAACAAACATCAAAATAATAATTCCCATTGGAGTGAAATAATGACCCGATTGTCTGCCACAACAAGAACTATCTTTGTGGTTTGGGATTAAATCATGAGCTATTGTTAGAATCTGGGGCTAAGTCACAGACAAATTTATAGATACCATGCTATTAAAATGTATCAATTGTGAAAACATTACAATTATTGGTAACAGACCAAGTGAGGCCCCTCTCCCTCCAGCTCCCTAAAACTTATCTAAAAGACACCTCTACCAACTGAACATCAGTTCAAAAACTAACTCAGGCAACTATCATAAACAAACATATAGAAACAAGCAAGAACCATCCATCCATTAAAACAAACATGAGTATCTTGCCAAGGTTACCAAAAGCCTCCTTCCTTGTTCCCCCTTCAAAATGTTGGCATTGAAATAATCGACACAAAACGAAATTCTATTTGAAATAGCACTCTGCACTAATGCTAAAAATACAAGCCAAGTACCCAGACCTCAGACAAACAGGTCAGATTACACTAACATATGCGCGCGTACTTGTCCAAGTTTTTAATGTTTACTCGAGTGCACTGGCTACTACTAGTGCAGTTTGACGCGCCGATGATGCGGTGATTGCGTAAGTGTGGTGGAATGTCTGTCTGACAGCAGCATAATTTGGGTAATGGTTCAGTCATTAGTGCGTAGTGCTATTCACTTTCCTGTGTTCTCCTTAACAGTGGTTAGCTGGCCAAATGCCATTTGAAATACCCGAGGACTAATCAGATTATCTCAAAGAGGTCTGGCTGGCTAGTTCAGTGTTGAAAAGCATCCATATTTGATTTGAAAGATTGATAAGTGAAAAAAGCCAACAGACAAGTAAAATGACAAGTCAACTGGTCAGTCACTAAAAAAAGTTAAGGGCAAACTCTGCTGCCCTATTTTCCCCTACGTGTTCTCTTACCCTGACTTTAGCCCTGGCCTGTTCCACTCCTCCAATCTGCCCAGCGATGGAGACTTGGTTACTCTTCTCTTGTTGAGAGCCTCTGTTAGAGTCCGGGAAGTGAATATGACATCTTGTATCCTTCATGACCTTCTTAATGATGTTCCCTCCCTTCCCGATGACATGGGAGTGTTCTGTGTATGAGACATCCATCTTCAAGGTGACTCTGTTACTCTGTGGAGAAGAAAAGACAAGCTTTAAGTCGGAGAAGAATCATGAGTGGGATTTGAACCTGATTCCTCCTTACAAGAGCTCAATTTAAAAAAAAAAATTGATAATCTGACTTTTACTTAACTCACCTTCGTATCAAGAACTGACATGATTTTATCTTTGGCTGCCGATATATTTTCGATCTTCCCTGTCACTTTGATGTGAGGATCTGAAGACAAAAAATGAAAAGGCAATTAAAAAAAAATTCTGAAGTGATGAGAGCAAGTTTACAAAGAAATAAATAACAAAATAGAATTATATGGGATTTGAGGCAAATAAGAGTTAGCTGTTGCAAACTGCTTACCAACCAAAAGGACCTGTGGTATAAATGCAAAAAAAAGTTAATGATCTGTTCTGGTCCTAGCAGAGTCTTTCTCAGAGGCTGAACGACAACACAACACACATAATAAGGTATATAAGTGTAACAAAAATGGACACAAACAATATCTTTCACATCAAATCAGATTTATGTCTTGAAGGAGCAGTTTTGTTATCTGCTTTTTAAAATGTTACCAACCCATGGCTGGAAATTCATTCTGGTAGGTCAAAGACACTCCCTCATGAAAAAGATTATTTTGATTTCAGAATGGCTGTGGAACCACTGTTGGAAATGAACACTGTTGACAAAACAAACACACTCGGGCAGCGCCTTGTCGTTGCGGAATCCTACGCTTATCAACATTTGCTTAGTTAGAGGCCATTCATGTTTAAAAATGTAAATCTTTTTTCAAAATTGCTTTGACCAACCCACCCATCCCAAATTTAGATTTTGAAACATTGACTGACTAATTAATATCCCCTCTGCACTGAAGAACAAAGTAAGGCCTCAAATGAAGCAGAAATTTTAATCCAAATGTGAAATTGTTTAAACAAAATTTAAAAACTTTCCTTTTTCCAAAGGAAGTTTAAGTGGGAATCTGTTTTTTTTATCTATATATTTTTCATTTTTAAAACTAAATTTTTCCTGTAACGTTGTCCTGTTTCTTGTTATACTTTAATATTGTTGTTTTTGATTTAATTGTGAGGTTTTCATGTTGTGTGCATTTTTTATTGTAAAGCGCATTGGTCTTTTTTGGAAATGCGCTTAATAAATCTTTTTAATAATAATAATAATAATAAACAAATGCTCTCCCAACCTCAGGAGCATTCAACAGCTATTCCTGGTTTCCAGCATGCAACTTTGTAGCTGAAACAGGAGAGGAAATTCTCGCTAACTCCTCATACTCATAGGGCACAGAGGTTGGCAATCAAAACAAAGTCGACCGATAAGGACGAAACTGCACAAACAAGACAGACAATCTAGAAGAGGCCTCTAAGTGTTTTTATTTGTTCCCTCAATCTGTTTCTTCCTATATTATTTGAATCGAAAACTGAGTTTCAAATTGTTAGTTATTTCTTTTGATCCACACCTGTCACAACTTTGAAAATGGATCCAAGTTTTTCAACATTGATTTTTCTAAACGGCCCCTCATGGTTTGTGTTTCTGTGAACACCATGAGGGTAAGCTTAACACTGCAAAGAGGTAATTTTGATAAAAAAACTCAATGATTAGCTGATTACAATATCACTCTCAGTAAGCAAAGGATGAACATTTTCATGCCATACCATTGACAAATTTCAACCATATAAAACATGAGGACAATCTGGAACACTAACACTTCTCACAAAAATATATACAAGAAAAAAACCCCAAATGCACAGCAACAACAACAACAAACACAGTCAACATTGAAAACCACAACAGCTATTCTGCTGTAGTATATGTATATGATTTATACAATATGTTAATGCTGCATTATGTTCATTCTGGAGGTTTACACAGCCATGACATCAACTATGAATAAAACCTAGACCACTCGGTATGTTGGGCAATCTTTACAAATCTGGCTGATAAAAGTCAACCATGCAAAGTTTTCAAAAAAAGGCTTTTGGAAACAGTAAAATGCAAGGCATGCCAGACACAAAAAAACAACAAATAACATAGAGTCTGATCAGGGAATGAAATTTACCATGCATTCTAGAAAGGTGTACAAGTTACAACATTTCTAGAATGACATTATCAGTGATCAGTACTTTTGTAACTTTTCTCCTTTTTATCTAGATCAGATTTTGTTTTTTGCTTTTTGTTTTACTGTTTTGGATTCATGGCTTTTCTTATTTGCCCTGTATTTGAGTAAAATTGACAATTTTACCTTTTTACTGTTTAAATATAAAGGGCCCTAAATAAAACTGCAAATAAATAAATAATGCTTTAATAAGAATATAGTTTGAAAAGGGAAAGTAAAAACAAATAAATATTATCAGAAGTAGATATGGCTTACAATTTGTTTTTCCCGACACTATGTAGTCATCAAATCTTTTAATTTTGACTAGCAACTTTGGCTGATGTTGTTTATATAGTTGTTTCAAACAATGCCAAAATGTTGTATTCATGATATTTGATTGCTTCTTGATTTAATGTTATGCAAGAGGCAACATGTATATGTTATTATCAACAAAATTGTATACACTTTGTTTCTAAATACCTGTAGTATGACAGTCTGACGTAGGGATTGTCGGTTGGTTTGTCGAATGACATGTCAAATAATTCTTTAAGTCTTCACTGTGTTGTTCCATGACAAATCCTGGCGTCCTATCTTCCCACAAAAAGGTGTTGTTTTTTACATCAAAGATGAAATGTTTCTCCAGACTGATTATCTTATTGGGTCCGAGGCAGAGGTCGTGTCAGTGAAGTTAATTACATTGGTGACACTACTGCTGTCTTCCAAGGTTCAACTTTATAAAGTTTGTGAGTACTCTACAGTTTCTTACAAAACAGTCTTTAAACAGACTTCACTCCAATCACAGCCAAGTTCCTCTAGATCTAAGATGTTAAGGTTGATTTGTAGACAAGCTCCTCAGAACAGGGTCCAATCAAGTTTCCATAACCTCTTGACCAGTGTCATCAACAGATCCCCTGGAGAAGGTTTCACCACATGAGAACACCTCTCGGTCTCTCCAAGAGTTGTTTACAGACTTTTAAGTCCAAGAGTGCTTCTTTCAAAATATGTTTGTCAACATTCCGATGCAGTTCCAAGACATGCCACTAATAAACTTCAAGCTGATCGTAAACTTCACACAAAGTTACACACAACCGTCATGTTCCCCCTGCAATCACATCTCTCTGTACAAATATGCTCTACTGTGTTAAAAAACGCAAGCGGTTCCAACACAGACACCAGTAGTTCCGATCTTAAAAACCACACATGGAGAGTTGTATGCACATGAGCACCTCTAGCCAGCACCATCTATAATAGAGTGACCTCCGAATGCGTTGACTCATTTCTTTTGTGAGCTGGTATTAAAATCAGCGCTGGCTACCCCATTCATATGATCTGTGGTTAGGGGCTGAGTTTTCTAAAGGTTCTAGCTGAACAGGTAAATGAACTGAGAGTTTGCCTATGCCCAACTAAGGGTGCTGTTGGTTCGGACAATGATTTAAAAGCATGTACCGTAATCTTCGGAATATAGGCCGCGGCTTATACATTGATTTTGGCCCTTTTCAACATTTCGGCGGCTTATATGCCGGGCGGCTTAAACAATGACGCATAAATCTTGTTTTGAAAAAGATCGTTTGTAAAATATTTTGAAACGAAGCAATTTTCTGAACCAAAAAAACCCCCCAAAACAAAACATGGCCTGTGTGATGTGATGGTTTTGACGAAATGTTGTTGAAAATCCCACCTCATCTTTCGAGCTGAGGGGTCGTGAAACTTACGCCCACTGTGCTTACTTCGATTATGACTTTCGCTGGTGACCGCTTGCTTGTACCGTACTTAATGCCGTGAAGAAGCAGGTGACCAGTGTGGTATCGCCATGCAGTCGTTTATTAAAGTTGTTACAATTTTTTCCATAAATGTCACATGAACGTGCGAGTTGATTACGAATCTCCGTTCTAACTAGCGTTAGCCATACAGTTGTTCAGTTGTTCTAGCCGTGGTTGTCTTTCTTCATATCGCTGCACAGGCTGCTTTCCATTTGGCCGAATGACGTAATGCTTCTCATAGCACTGCCATCCCATTGTATTCATCACCTCGATCCTGCGGATGTGCTTGCTCCTAGATACTTTATTGTCAGGGGATGAAGAAACGGCATGTAGCCATGGGAGCGAAGGTGCAAGGGAAATTCCCTTAGGTGAGAAATCACCGCGTGTTCGGGAAACGTCACGTGCAAAATCGAGGCAGCAGCTTCAGAGATCGCGCGCAACGTTCGGGGCTGGTTGGCACTAACCAGTCCTAAAAAATCCCGACCGGCTCTCAAGCAATGTTATGACATTGCCGACCGGTATTTTTTTCTACTAAATAAGCTTAAAATGATACTAAGGAATTCTTCTTTTGTAACTGAAAACTATCAAAATTAAAAGTTTTGTTAAATCTTGGCCTCGACGATCGCGATTGATCAATTCTTGTTGGTGTCATTTTTATTTCAAGTCGAATGTTTGATGCAGCGATGTTTCCCCTTTCTATGCTAGTAGAAAAAAATATATTCTCACAGCGTCTGTTTGCTGCCGCATCCTATGAGTAAAACAATAGAAAACCTAGGAGCCAGACTATAGTAGAACGTATAGCTCTACGTTATGCATCGAGTATGTGTCTAAATGGTTTATGTATTAGTGTATCACGTAGCCAGACTTCCTCCTGTAAGACGTTCTGTTTTCATGGAATATGGATATTAAATTCAGTGCTTTTACCTCAGCAGTTTATCAATACAGTCAAGTCTTGTTTGTTTATAATTGCTCACTTCCTCCCTGCGATAAAACCGTCTTTCCGCGTTCGAAAAAACTTAACGAATATCGAAATATCGGCGATATTTACCCGACGATATATCGCCATTCAAAATTTACGAAAAGAAAATAGACCCACTTGACTGCAGACCATTCTAGTAAAATGATTTAAATGACGATCGATGGTGTTAACTTCAGTACATTTTTACTTAAATGCAACGCAAGACGCACTTTGTGGCGATGTACAATGACTGTCGTGCCGCCCGCTAGTCACTGTACATCACCACAGAGGACCGCAAACACGCACAGCCCCTCTGTGTGTGCGGTCACCACTGCGGCTTATACGCCGGGGCGGCTTATACACTGACGCATAAATCTTGTTTTGACAAATTCTTGGCATAGCGGCTTATACAGCGGGCGGCTTATATTCCGAAGATTACGGTAGCCATTTTGAGAAGATTGAAGGATAATAGACCTTATGCATATGACGTCATTTGAGTAGGGCGCCCTCACCTAGAGGTCAAAAGGAAGATGCTCATTGGCCAGTCTACTGCGCCGCGCGTACAAATCAGCGCGTTTCCATTGTTTCATCATCAGTTTACCTCTAAGATGGCGGCTTGGTGACGTCAATGCATAAGGTCTATAGGTGGAACAAGGAAGTGTTTGGGATTGCAGCACCGCTGGCATCTAGGAATTGTTCAGTTGTATATTGAGAATAATTAAGTTTAGTTGTGTATTGTACTGGCTTACCTTTAGCTTGATTCAACATGGTATATTATTAGGATTTGTTTCACCAAGTCACACAAGAAAGTTCTTCCTTATTTGACCAGATTTTGAAAATGAGCGACGCAATCTAGAAGGCTATGACGTAAACTACAATAATCTTTACAAGGTCTGCCTACGCTAGTAAGTTTATTGAGAAGATCTTGACAAATAGATAAATTAATGACCCAATGAATCTCATGGCTTCTTTTGTTATCCCCCTGCTGGGCTGTGAATAAGTCACAATTAGGCTGTGATTTAAGAAAAGTAGGCGCAGAGGGAAACAATTTGTTTCCTTCTTTGGAAGGCTAAGAGGCGGAAGAAGTGATCACGAAATTTGTTGTTCAAAATGTCAGGGTTCGACATCAGGAAGTAAATAATGAGGAGTGAGGTATGAACAGAGATTGGATCAATGTTTGAGTGCGATGGGTTATTGTCATCTGACAGCATGATCACTTCTGATTGAGCAAAACAACCACTTCTTTCTGGAAACTTGAGGGCAACACAATAAAAACAAATCCATTATGACATTCTATGTTTTCCAGGTCTGTTTTTCCCAAAGATACATTTTCATTATAAAAAAACTCTCATTACATCTCTCACAGAGGCTGAGAATTGGTCGGCTTTCTTAAAATAAAGAAACTCTTGAAGTTTGACATAAGAAATCGCACCCCTTTACAGTGATCCCTATGCTGCCACTTCCCAGGTTGTATCGTTAACTTGGGTGTGATCCTTGGTTACGCGGCAGTTACAGGTTGAATGGCTTTTGACTGGCAACCCCGAAAAAAAATATTGGAACAAAAAATAGGAAGACCACCAACAAATGGGCTTGAAAGCGCTTGGCTCTTCCATGATAAGTGTACTGGGTTATGACGTGCACTACCAATCCTAGTACACGTGACTGTGTACCGTACATAACTTGCTCAAGGACACAAGCGCCACGACACGACGCCAAAAGGTCGCAGGTTCAAGTCCCGCTCTAGTAAATTTTTCTTTGTTCACCCCCAAATTATTTAAAATTTACCCAGTCAGTTTCCTGTGTCTTTTATTACTTTAAGTTATATGACAGCGAGTTCCTTAAGTTATATGACAGCGAGTTCCTTAACTTTGTCAGTGCCAAGGTCGTGCACGTATGATCTGTTTTATGTATTTAAAAAAAGGAATTATTGTACATTTAAGATCTTTTTGTTTTACTCAAAAAGTGTCATAAATTGTAGATGTACGACCCATAATGTACATGTACATGTTCGGCCAAATTTTAAAAAAACATAGTTGATCGTCCTGATTTTTCCAAAAAGAGGAGGATGAGGGCCTTTTTATTTTTTATTTGTTATTTCTTTTCCAAGATGGCCGCCAAGTATTTCAATTCAAACAGGCCACCAATTCTTCAGTTTGAAATCACCGCTAACTTTCTTTATATCTATTTGTTGCATTTGGTAAGTTTACATCAAAAATTAAAACAATTTATGTCAAGGGTGGATTAAAAATACAAACAAATATTGTCTTTTTTTAGGAAAAATCAAAAAAAAAAAAAAAAAAAGTTAAGATGCGGCCTCAAAAAAGGATGCGGGCGGGGACGTTCAACTGGTATTTTTTTTGACTTGGCCTTATCACGATAGGGCAGTATCCCTCAAGAAATACTACTGACTTTGGGATGTACCAGGGCAACGCAAATCAGCAAGATGCATTTTGTTTGGTGAACAAGACCTTCTGTTTTTCTAATACAGAATTTCAAAAAGCTTAAAAAAGCGGGAGGTAGGAAATTGGCCGGGACTACTTTTTGGGGGGAGAAATTACTAAAGATATACCCTCCATTTAGAACAATGGAAATATCAAATTATGCCAGCGGCACCTGCTGACAGCGGCCCCCAGTGCAGAGGAAATGCATTCTACATGGCAAGGGTGTACTGGCTAAATGCCAGGGAGACGTAGAGTTTCAGATTCTGGTAGCCCAGAAAATGGTTACTATCATTGTCTGAGGTAAAATGTAGGCTATCAACAAATATTTTGAAGATGATCGGAATGTTGATTGAACAAAGTTTTGAAGTGTCAACTAAAATTTAAAAGTCAGATGTCAATTGGTTTGAATTAAATTGATCTGCAATGTTGTGTAAAATTATACAAGCAAAAAATAGTTGGTGGCCTGACATTTTAAACCTATCAGAGTCTATCTCGAAGGCTTTCTCAAGAAAGGCTCTGCTAGCATTCAAAAAGGTCAGGCCATGGACATTTTTTGCATTTTTACAGCAGGTCCTTTTGATTGGTAATTAATTTGCAACAGCTACTTCTATTTTCTCATTCAAATTTATATAATGTAGGCATCTTGATTTTGATTTAGGTTTATTCTGTAACTATGCCAGGGATGAGATTGTATGAAAATGAAAAAAAATTTGACAATTTGATAGAAATTTCCTCTTGGTGTTGAAATGAAGCTCCCTTAATGAACAGAATGATACTTGTTAGTGGTTTACTGATTCTCTACATTATTTAAATAGATATATGAAGGTCTGATCATAACAAGGGCCATGTCTTTCATCTCTCTGATGGCAAGTTTGCCTCTTCCAAGAAAATCTTACGGTGTAGGGAAATCAGTGAAAAATACTGAAATCAGGAAAAATCCTGACAAATCCCTGCTATGCAAAAGGTCCGTTGACGAGGACAAGGAAAGAGCCACCATTGATTAAACTGGTAAAAATGGTATTCTTAATTGTGGAAATAAGCTTGATGGTATTGAGGCATTGCATGGTGAGGTATCAATGTACATAATAATATGAATATTCAGTTTGCGGTAACACCATGTGTACATCTACTTTGCTGTGTAGATTTGTTCTTGAGAACTTGTCTTGCTATTTATTCTAGCTTGATATAAAAAAATAAAAATAAAATGTAACAATTACTCAATTTGTCAAAGAAAAATTTGGGACCAGTTGCCTCGAAATTTTAAAGGTGTTTAAATCTGTTATAGATTTAACAAACCAACATGTAATGGAATGGCAAACACGTTACTGGATAAATCTTTACATGTTACTCTTTTATAGTTCTCTTCCCAACCTTCATGGTATGAATGAACACAAGCTTCAAAAACTTTTATTTTTTACGCCGTCTTTTCAAAGCAGGTTATTTATCACTTGGTATCAATCCACAATTTATAAAATCTATCACAAGTCCAAAAAAGCCCAACAATACTAAACTATTTCTCCTTGGATTATCACAAAAACAGGGTCAGGGGGTTAGAAAACAAGATCCCCGGCTAAAATTATGATATTCTTTGTTAGGATCCACGGTGGACCAAGAAATATTTGTTCAAGGGTAACCACAAACGTTATTCACAAAAATGAAAGTGTATTCATTTCAGTCTGAGGCGCAATAGATGCGGTTTCTGTACATGCCGGACAGATGAAGTCATCTTAATTGAATTGCTTACCTTTTGTTATGCGCAGGGGGAATAACCTATGATTTATGTGCATGTAATCGTGTTTGTGTTTATTTGATAACTGCAGATTGTTACCAAGGTCAAGGTACAGAGAGTTGGTGATTGGAGGCCATTCAGTTTGGCATCGACAGAGATACCCAATCAGTGAAGCCATGTAAAGGTGTGGAGTGAAATAAGGTGCACTAAAAACACTTGTGGATGACTAATTAAACGGCCATATTACATCCAAACCTACAATAGTAAACCTCACAGTGACGAATGTGTACAGAAATTATTAACTCAAAAAAATAGTTCATAGCCTGACGTTCCAACCCTAGCAGTCTTTCTCAAAGGTTAAATGACAACACAACACACAAACAAGCATACTGGTGTAACATAAGCGTCCAGTGAATTGATAACTCATCAAAACAGTTTCCAAATTGAAAACATTCTAACAGTTCTGTATGTATGACCAAGTCAGCTTTACTTTGATAATAAGAGATTTTATAGATAATATTAAGAGATTTATCTCATTAGTATTCTGGGTACAAATTCTTCATTTTAATAAAAAACACAAGCTGCCAGACTTTTCCAGTCAAGAGTCTACTGGCCCGATGCTACAACCACTGGTCTCCGGCCTCTGGACTGCAGCCCAGTGTAAATTGTGTGCCCTGACCATAGCTCTATGCCCTGACGTACTTCCCCAATTTCAGCAAGTGAGACAAATCCATAGTTTTGGATTAGGTAAAGAGATCAAAGTTTTGTCTGGTCTGCTCTCACAATTTTAATTTTTTGTTAATTCAGATTTCAGAATTCAGAATTCAGATGAAAGGGATATCAAATGTCAAGAAATTATTGCGTAAAGACATTTCTTCCACAACTGTATTTCATTTGTTTTCATTTATTCTGATTGTGATGCCAAGGACTCCCAGAAAAGCAAACTCAATCACTGTACTAGCCAAGAACCCAATGAAACGAAGGAAGGAAGTTTCAGTTTTATATGTTGGAGGAAAAACCCAAGAGAATTATTCCAGTCAGGTTGGGACTGAAAACCCAATCCACAAAGTGACCCCGGCAGGATTCAAACCAGGGTTCTAGAGGTGGAAGGTGAGGAAAGATACCTCTACACCAACCTGACCCACCTCTAACAATGTAGAATTTGAGAATATTTTGTTTAAATCTCTCACACTCTTTTCCATCCTCCATGCAGTAAGGAAGATCCCCTCAAAAAACACAGCGTTGAGTCATACCTTTCAGAGGAGAATGAATGGTCTGATTATTCACCCGTTTGTTTGTTCACTCTATTGTAATATTGCTTCCTGCTTGTATTGTTTGCTTTTCCTGCTGCCACTGCCTCTGCAGGCCCAGCTTGACAGCGTGGAAGAAAGTCACACGTAAAAGGTGGCAACAGTTTACAATGATTTGTTGATAGTAGGATTTGCAATAATGTAGAAACTAACGGCTTTTTCAAAACCTCGGTTGAGGCTCCGGATCCGTTTGATGTTGGAAACTCCCGTACAAAATGTACACTGCTCTAAAATTGCAAAAAATAGTTAATGGCCTGAGTTTCGACCCTAGCAGAGTCTTTCTAGATGGCTAAAATTGATGACAGAGTCAAAGCTGGACCCGGAGTCCAAGCTGGAGCAGGAGCCCAAGACCAGGTCTGGGAAAAAGCCCAAGCCCCAAGGGGCACTAAAAACCTGTCTCTCAAAAAGAGAGTGTGGTTTTAAAAAGAGAAAGTTTATTACATAGCCTAAGCTAAGGCCAGAGCCCAAGACGAGATTTCGGAAAAGGCCTAACGGGCAGTAAAAACCTGTAACTGTCTTTCAAAAAGAGAGTGGTGGTTTTTAAAAGATACTGTGGTTTATTATTATTATTATTATTATTTATTCGGCCAAGATTCAAAGACAATAAAGATCACAAAAAATACAGTATGTACAAGTAAACAGAATCGAGCAAAATAGAAATATAAGTCAAAATTATTTTTAAAAATAAATACGACAGTACAAAAACTAAGACAAAACGAAGTTGGAAGGAAAAGGGAGGGGGTGGTTGGGCAACCATGAAAGACAACGGGGGTTAAAAAAACAATTAAAAAAAACCAAAAAACCCAGGCAACAGGCAACAGGCAACAAGCAACAAAGCAACAAAGGAACAACAAAGCAACAACAAAAACAACAACAACAAGACACATTAATAAACAAGAACATGACAAAAACAACAAGAATCAAGAACAACATAACCAATTTAAGCCGGCCAGGATAGACAAAAGTGTACCTAAACACTGTGACCCGAAGGCCTGTCTATCCATTTTGATCATGGCTCTTATCAAACTCAGGGAGACAAGAGATCTAACTATAAAGGGGGGGGGGGGGGGTGGACGAAAGGGGCTAATTCAACCACAAGGATTGTGGAAACACAAAAAGACAAACTCCAAGGTGGGAAGAAGGAGAACAATAAGAAGGAGAACAATAATTAAGGTATTACTGAAAAACTAATATGAGACAGTGATGTATCAAATGGACGGGCAAAAAACTTCACTTGGAAACAATTTACGGTGTAGATCAGAAGAATCAAACCCAATGTATTCTGTAGTTTGGATGGATAGAGTGTTAAACTACCAACATAACAAAAAGCAACGACTTGACTGTGACCACACAGTTTAGGTATGCAACCGACTCTGATCACAACTACAAGTGCAGATACCCATTCATAGAGAGACAATTGTTGGACAAAAGAGGTGTAAGGGTGCAAGGAAAATGGGAACATGGGAACACAAAACGAGGTAAAAGCCATTAAATTGACTCTGCATGGCTGGTTTTACATCGGAGCAGCTGGGAAAGCCAATGAAAGAAAAAACATGGAACTGTCACGGCTTCTGATTCAAGTTGGATTGTAAAAACAGGGGTTCCATCTGTGGATGCCGACATGAAAACAAAACAAAACAAGGATCTGTCCTTTGTAGTCTTTGTGCTTATTCTTAAAAAAGAAATTGTATGACAATGAGAGGGGTGGGACCTGTTGGACTGTTTCAAAATTATTCGGAGTCGCTCAAATGTGTCGGGAACTATAGAAAAAAAACTTTTGAAAAGTTTAAAGAGAAAATTCAATGCTTTTTCGGGGATAACAATGGGTTTTTTTTTACTTTAAGGTTCCAGCTTGTACCACAGTTCCTGAGGTTTTGCCATGATAGGTGACTCATGACGTTCAATTCTGTCACTGCTATGGCCCCATTTAAATGGAGCAGTATTCAGGAGCCAGCAATATCGCGAGAGCAGTGTATTGAATGAGGGCATGCACCGTGTCAAACATTTAACGACTTGTCCACAAGCCTAGACATTCAATGACTGACAAATCATCTAGTTCAGATGTTTTTTCCAACATAAGCTGTGGACAAACAGCTGCTCAACGACATTTCACTATTTGAATCAAACTGACTAATCAAACTTCTTTAATAACTTAACTGAATAATAATAATAATAATGACTAGTTCTTATATAACGCATTTTACAATAAGGTCTGAATGCGCTTTACATTAGTGTCCTGGTCGTTGGGCCAATAACATTCCTTTTAATCTTTCTCAGCTCCCTGGGGAGTATACAGCCCCGAGCTGCCGTGGCGCTCAGAAGGCTTTTTCAAACACAATATCAACCGCTCCCCTCGCAGGTACCCAATTATACCCCTGGGTGAAGAGAAGCAATTATAGCGAAGTGTCTTACTCAAGGACACAAGCGTCATGACCGGGACTCGAACCCACACCCCGATAACTTGAACCAGAACCACCAGAACTTTAATCCGATGCTCTAAACCACTCGGCCATGACACCCTGTGACTTCATTAGTCAGTGGCACTTGGAGGTGGTCAGTGTCACTGTGAGGTGCACAGTGCATTGTTAAATCTGATCGCAGTTTAGTCTCTGAAACTCATCACACGAGGGCATACTGTATACCAAAGATCGTATTGTGCCGCAAGGCGCAAGATAGGCAACTGGAGCTCTATCTGTTGTTAGAACGTGAAGTACGGCATGAGCGCCATTTCAGTAAGCAAATGTTTTGCTATAGAATTGATAGCAACGGTCATTGTCTGCACTGATCTACTAAAATGGCGTCCAGTGCATATGTGCTTCACATTTTGGTCTGAGATGCACATCTTGGGCCGTGATCTTTACTGTAAACCGCCTACCACTGACAAAACGCCACAATGTTGATTCACACAAATATTTTCAGTTCACCAACCGGTTTTTGTCTTACCTTTTTTTGATTTAGCGCCGATTTTTAACTTGGAAGGCCACGTGATGCATGTGTCTGTTTCTTGCATAATCTGAAATGGAAACCAGTTCACGAGAAAACCTTTAATTCACCTTGGAGAAAGAGAGACCCTCTCACTTTGTTCCAATCAGTCACATCATGTGTAACCTTTATCTGGCCATGATCTGGCTGATCCCATTGTGAGAAACAGGGGATATTAAGAACAAGAACCGATGCCTAGTGGGACCTCACTTTCAAAGGAATGCATTTTGTTATTAATAATCCATCAACCTGGAATTTGTTGTAACCGTTTTCTCACTTCAGAAACATAAAGAACTGACATGATGTAAATATGGAGTTTTTTTTTTTCCCAGGCATAAAAGCACCAGGAAAATGTTTTCACTTATACACACTTTTGAAACTTTCTTGAAACTTGCTTTTAAAAATAACATTGCACGTTTCCTTCAATGTCATTACCGGTCCGTTTCAACCATTGAATGTGTAAAAGAAAATGTTTCTCCCCCAGGGGCTTGCTGTTTCATCATAGTTACTTGACTGCACCTGCAGGGTTGACAAACCCATGCACCTGTTGTATTGTGGCTTCAATATTGTTTCTGAGAATCATTGGCTCTTCATGGACAGCAGAGGGCCTCCTTGCATATATTACGCTTAGGCCTAAAAAAGAAAAATTTTATGTTGGCGTAACGGGCCAGAAAAAATAAGGTAGGTAAGTAGGGTTTTTATTTTATTTTTAAATATTTTTTAATTTTAAAGTCTAGGTATAGGATAGGAGAGGATAGGACATTCCAACAATATAACCCTTCAGTGTTTAAATGGCCTAGATTTTGGGAAATATTTCCCATCATCAAACACTTGTCGCAGACTGGTCGAACGAGACTATACATGTACTAAAGTATCAGCCAGCGCCGATCTTCTGCAAGCGCCGATCTTCTGCATGTTGTGCAAAACATTGTGCACTCCAAAGTCCAATGAGCGCTATGGCCATACAATTGAAGAGACACAGAGAGAAACGGTTTCAAACGTATTTATAACTGATTTATATTGACTTGAATTAGTAAATTTCTTCCCTTGAAAACATAAACATATCCAGGGAAGGCCCCTGTTTTAGGGTAGGTCAGGTTACGCCAACATAACAATTTTTTTTTAGGCCTTATCAAAAAAAGATGTTTATCCTTTATGCAATCTTAATGCACATTTTTTTACATTTCTGCTAAAGATCATTAAAGCAAATTTATGAAAAGTTGCTATAGGCCTATCATCAGCTTTTTTTCTGTATTAAAGGCACTGAACACGTTTGGTAATTGTCAAAGACCAGTATTCTCACTTGGTGTATCTCAACATATGCATAAAACAACAAGCCTGTGAAAATTTGGGCTCAATTGGTTATTGAAGTTGCAAGAAAATAATGAAAGAAAAAAACACCCTTGTTGTACAAATTAGTGTGCTTTCAGATAGGAATAAAAGGCTTCTGGCCAGAAGTCTTTTATTATTTTAGTGAGAAATTACCTCTTTCTCAAAAACTACGTTACATGTACTTCAGAGGGAGTCGTTTCTCACAATGTTTTATACTATCAACAGCTCTCTGTTGCTCGTTACCAAGTAAGTTTTTATGCTAATATATATTTTGAGTAATTACCGAACGTGTACAGTGCCTTGTAAGCAACATTTCCGTGGTGATACTGATACTGTAGACTTGGGCCCAATTTCATAAAACTGTTAAGCAGAAGAAGAAAAAAATTGGAAAATTAAATTGCTCAGCAAAAAAATTAATGGAGCAACAGTCGCAACAATGTAAACTTTATGAAATAATGGCTGGTTACTTCATTCTTCTAAGCACGATTTTTCTGTGCTTAAGCAAGTTTTTGTGCTTGTACGTAGGCTTTATGACATTAGGCCCTGCCTGGATTGTATCCAACAAAACAAGTCTTAAATCCTACATACTACAATTTAAATTCAACATCATTACTCTCATATTCTGTAAAATGATTCTAAAACACAACTTACGGAGACAACGTCTGCATGAAGTTGTATCGACAGCGGCATGCAGCATGTGTTACAATTTTTAAATTGTACTCCAAATGGGTCAACTAGTCAAGCAGATAAAACTCCAATACCACGCAACAATGCTACCCTGGTGTCCATGAACACAAGTTTATTGCTATCCTACATCAAGTCAAAGCTTACAACACTGTTGACTAGTGTTGTTACTTGTTTACAAGGAAGTGTCATGAAAGGCCATAGTTAAAAGGACAAGCTGAGTGAATGGGGACTCATATGCCACTGAATGACACCCCTCATATACCTGGTGTCAGGTTCCGTTTGCGCCTTGAATGCTGTAATTGATAGCGACTTCTACACGCTGTGTTGGTGTTAAAAGGTGAAATTCAGGATATGTAAATTCTGTCATAGGCAGTGAAAAAGAGAACTCCTACAGTTACGTGTAGTATGAATGCGCAATGTGAAAGGCACACCTCCGGTTTAAGTGTGGAGGGATGGTGGTTGGATTTCCTTCACAAAATATCTAAGATTTAAAATACTTTATGGGGCAAACTTTCATTGTGTTCAAAAACTAATTTGACACCCCCTCCCCCCCCCCCCTTTAAAAATGTCACAACATTCACAATCAGCGTGATGGATTGTAGGCTATCCTTATCTCCAGACTAAAGTATGTCTCTGCCATAATGACCTCACAATGACCCCATAACCTCAAGGTGACCCCCCCCCCCCCCCCCCAATGGATGGCGGTACTTCATCTTTCTCAACACACCTACTTTCAGCACTTTATTTTATCAAGTTTGTCAAATTGTGTGGTTTTGAAAAAGAATAACTTTCTAGTTAGATTTTGCTGGAAATATAAATTGACACTCGCCGAATTATTAAACTTGGAAAACAAGAGTGTCATATAATGATTGATTTCTTGTTCTATTCCAAAAGGAACATTATAATAGTAAATTAAAAACTTCCAATTTCTAACGTCTTTTCTGTTCTTTAGTTCATTTAAAAGTATTATACAGGATCGGCAAAAATTTGATTTTACCATGAAAGTGGCTGATTATGAAGTTTACTAGAACAATTTTTCTGTGACATATTTCCTACTGAAATGAAGTCAAATTCAAGAAAACTGTATTAGAAAACCTTTACCATTTTTTCATCTTCCTGTTAATAGGGGGCCTAGTTTAAAACTAACTGTCAAGCTTTAGCATTTTATAAATATCTAATAAGAAAAAATTTGAAAATGTAACCCAAATAAAATGCACACTTTGTGAGGGCTTAAAGAATTGGTGCACTCTTAATGAGTTTTTAAAGACCTCCTCCCAACAGGGTGTGAACTAAAACAAACAACAGACACCTGCCCCAGACATAGCCCCTGTCCCTTAGGGGGACATCTAGCTTCAAATACCCCCATAAGATGAACTCTGGAAATCAGGTCATCCTGGAGTCCTCCCTGTGAAGGGATTGACCCTGTATCAAGCCTTCTGTTCTTGTGAGGGCGAGGCAATTTTTCTAAGTAAGGGGTACGTAAATGAGGCAATTATAACAATTGTATTGGAACATTTAAAAGGCCCTGTGTGTTTTCTTAATACGTTACAAAAAGGCACTATGCAGAACTTATTGCTTATACCATATTTTACAAAAAGGCACTATGCAGAACTTATTGCTTACCAAATTTCATCCTTAAAACCAGACAATTATGCTCAAACAGTATACATTACATTTTTTAGATATTGTTTGTGCTAAGTGGGATTGTTATACTAAGCAACACATTTAAATGCAGGGTATACTTTTGGTAATTGTCAAAGACCAGTATCCTCACTTGGTGTGTCCCAACGCATGCATAAAATTACAAACCTGTGAAAATTTGGACTCAATTGGTCATCAAAGTTGCAAGAAAATAGTGACAGAAAAAACACCTGTATTGCATAGAATTGTGCTTTGAGATGCCTGAGAAAGGCTTCATGGTTGAAGCCTTTCTTCTGATTCAAATTTGTTGGTAAAAAATACTTCCTTCTCTAAAACTACATTACTTCAAAGGGGGGGGGGTCTCCAGTGTTCCTAACCAAGTAAGTTTTTATGGCCATTAATTTTTGGAGTAATTACCAAAGGCATACTTTCCCTTTAAGTAATGAAAAGGGGGCCAGGAAACATTTCATAAAACTGCTTCAGCAAACTAAGAAAATAATTTGTTTATACTCACTCTTTGGAAAAATTCTTCGCCGGACTCAGCTTTCCCATCTTGCGCAGCTGTTTACAGAAACAGAAAAAAACCATCTTAAGCATTTATAATTGTGTATTTCTGGAGAACAAGACTATACAATATGGAATTTGAGGCATTGCATGGTGAGGTATCAATGTATATTTGGTTTGTAGTAACACCATGTGTATATCTATTTGTTAGGTAGATTTTGTTCTTTGAGAACTTGTCTTGCTATACAAAAATGTGCACAAAAGAAATTATCATCTTTGGTGAAGGCTTAGTCAAACACTGTCTGCAGTAGTTTTATGAAGCTTTTGTCATCAAAAAGCAGTGTACTGGGGTTCAGTAAACACATTATGATAATAATGCCAAACATTTATGAAGCACATAAAACAAAAGGTCTCTATGCACTGAACAAGTTATTAGAGAAACCAGAAACAAGAACAATTGCGGCAATTTAAAAAATGCCAATAATCCATCCAAAGGCAAGGAAAACAAACTAAAAAGTAAAAACCAAATTACAAGAGTAAACAGATACCAAAAATAACTGTACAAAACAAGACAATTAATAAAAAGGTAATGCGAGATAAAAATAAACAGAGGCCCTATATACAACCAATAAACAACCACAAGATAAAAAGTAACGAACAGCAGAATAGCGATAAAAGATAAAAATATATTATATTTTAAGTATATTAAAATATAATACTTAACATTAACTATACATTTCGGGGGGTTTCTGGGGAAGCTTCCTTAAACAAATTACGTTCCAAAGAAAAATTTGCACACTTTATCCCACAACCACATCAAAGCAAAGATAAAGACAAGGGAGACTTTTGAGACAGTAGCTGGCATCTCACTCACCTGTCCTTTTCTAGTGTTCTCATCACTGAGACGGTGGAAAATAACCAATGAGTGGGAAGCCCCCTATCATCTCAAAAGTCTCCCATGTATGTCAGAGAACTTGTTTTATTCCCTCTCATATCCAGACATGCCACTTTGTCTTTGCTTCTACCATGAACATGTACATGTGAGCAAATTTGCATTAGTGTGGCCAAACTTTTTCCTAATTTACTACTCCATAAAATAAACACATCAAAAGAAACAGTTCTATGAAAGTACAGTTGGGGCAAGTATTTCTGACTGTTCAGCTATTTACCAATAGTGATAAACACCAAGGCCAGGCAGTTAACCACAACAACAAACGTGGGGTTATGAGTTCAGCTTACATCCATCTTCCAGTTCCACACACTGTGAGTGAACAATGATCAGCCTACTATGAAGTGAGCCCTCTTTCAGCAAGTTGTGACCAGGCTTGGTTAAAGGCACTGAACACGTTTGGTAATTGTCAAAGACCAGTATTGTCACTTGGTGTATCCCAACATATGCATAACATAACAAGCCTGTGAAAATTTGGACTCAATTGGTCATTGAAGTTGCAAGAAAATGATGAAAGAAAAAACACCCTTGTTGTACAAATTAGTGTGCTTTCAGATAGGAATAAAAGGCTTCTGGCCAGAAGTCTTTTATTATTTGAGTGAGAAATTACCTTTCTCAAAAACTACGTTACTTCAGAAGGAGTCGTTTCTCACAATGTTTTATACTATCAACAGCTCTCCGTTGCTCGTTACCAAGTAAGTTTTTATGCTAATATATATTTTGAGTAATTACCAAACGTGTACAGTGCCTTTAAAGCATGGAACTGTTTTCTTCTCACTGCCATGGTTTTTGGAATAGTGCACTTTACACTTTTAATAGCATCGTTTACATTTCGTTTCGGCAATTAACTATCTTCTGTAATCAAAGAGGTTTTATGGGAGCCGGATGTAGACATAGGCTGTAACGATTTCAACAAGTTTTACGCTACTTCTTTTAAAAAAAGCACATTTTATGTTCACTTTGGTTAAATGACTTCTGGTCTATCCCCAAATCTCAGTAAACTGTATTTATCTTATTTTCTGATAAAAAAAACCCTACTAAGCCAAATGATTCCTTTGTACTTTGGAAATACTAAAATAACTCATCCAATGATCAGTTAAACTTACAATAAATATTGGATAACAACTGTGGGAAAGCCCTTTAGGGGAACAGTGTGGATAAGGGAAACTTAATAATCTTCCAGTTGTTAAGAAATAAAATGCTAAATCTAAAGGCGAAATCTTCTCATTACATGCCAAAGAATTCAATACAAATCACATTGCCCAGGTATTGCCCTTGTTACCCCCAGAATAAATGCTCCCATTAGATTTCCAAAGCAGAATGACTTCTGCAAAATGAAAATGACCTTGTCCTTTTGAAGACAAGCGTCACAGTTGAAGGAATCTAATCAACAACAAAGTTAATTCTAAACATTAAATCATCACTTGAATGCTAAAGTATCCCATTGTGATTGTTACAATGCCAAAGTAGTCTCTTCCCTTCAAAGGTAGGGTCATAGATTGGTAAATACTCCAAAAGTTAATGACCCTTAAAACTTACTTGGTGAGAAGCATTGCAGCTGTTGATAGTATAAACTAATTTGAGAAAGGATTCCCTTTGAAGTAATATGGTTCTAATAATTTGTCAAAACATTTCAATCTGAAAAAAAATGAGGGTTGGTGTTCGTTCGCAAATGCTGCGGCCAGAGATGTGCTTAGTACCCGCTATCACCTCTCTAAACGTGGATGGATTAAAAGTTCTTGTTTTTGCTGTTTGCAGCAAGTAGAACACTGTATTCAGCTACATTGTTCTTAATTTTGCCTAAAAAGCAGCATTTCGTTGACAAAAACCAATCTATTACCCTACCTTTAAACTCAATTTCACTGTAAAGGTTATCAAGTTCAACCCGCTGGAAGCCAGGAACAACAACACACACTGGACACTAAAATATTCTTTACTCAAGAAAGGGAACACAATTTCGGGTCATAGCTGAGACAAAACAACCACATGGAAATATGACACGAAAGTGTTTGGAGGATAGATTAGATTAAGTACTTATGTCAGGCTAGGATTAACACTGCCTACAGGACTCATAAAGGGCAGAGTGGTGTCAAAATACCTCCGTCTGAAAAGTATAAGTACAATTTTGTCGTCTAAATTTATTTCATCTCATGTTGTATCGTAAACTTGGGTGTGATCCCTGGCTACATGGTCGTTAAAGGTTTTATGTCTTCCGACTGGCACCCCAAAACAAAAGATATTGACATCATAATTAATAGGACGACTGCGAACATAGGGATAGATGGCTCAGGTAGTAGAGCGCCGGCACTTTAATCCAGAGGTAGTTGGTTCAAGTCCCTCTCTAGTAAAATTGTCTTTGTTCAACCCCAAATTAAATTTATTTCAATTAACATAGGCCCTAATTACAAGTAACATCGGTCTGTTGATTGTTGTGTATAGCCTAGCCTATGGTATCTTGAAAACATGAACACAAAGGGTGTTTTTATTGTACTTTTCTTCAGAAAATTTGTCAAATCCCCCTTTAACTGTGATATTGGGAATGCATCATGTATGGACAGCACAGACATGGATAAATTCCATTAAAACAGACCAATGACAACTCTCATTTGTTATCACTGAGGGGTTATGAACTAGAGGAGGGGGTGACTGGATTCTCTACATAGCATTGTAAGGAGATACATACAGTCTCCTGAAAACGCCATCAAATTTGACAAGATTTTCTACCACGTTTCCATCTTCGATGGTAAGAAGACGTAATCTCATCCAATCTTGAAGACTCGATCTCCTGGAAGTTCTATATATTTTACGAGATTGTTTCCACGAAGTACATTCCAAGAAGGCAAATTTCTTCCGATGTTGACTTGTTAAACTAACGCTTATTTAACGGAAGTTTCACATTTTGACAGAGTGAGAACATTGACAATGTGTGGACTATGGTTGCCTTCCACACATATGGTGTCTCAGAACCGTTAACAGTGTTCTGAATTCTTGAAGATGGAGTGGTGGCAAGTGACTTGGGTTTGTGGTATGTGGTTCCACCTCATTGTGGGCAAGAGGGTGTGGAGTGGACAACCCTAGGGGTCATGTTTTGACAATATTGGCAATCAGACTGAATAATTTAGATTGGCTGCATCTTCAAATGTTTTGATTTAACAGGAAAGGCACAGCATCAGAATTGCAATAGGAAATACATGTACTCTACAGCTTGAGTGAATTGACAATTGCTGTAGATTGGGATCTTTATGTAAGGATGCAGGCAAAAGTCCATGGGAGACGTACTGAAAAATTACCTAGTAGTTTTGGTGCCACCCAGCATAACAAAGTCCCCCATTTTTTTCCAACATTGCTGCTTTAGCAACTGACCAAAAATTTGTCAATTCGGCATGACCAAGCTTGTCAGTTTCACTTCTTTGTCCAGCATTTACACAAGAATTTTGAAGGCGATTCCTGATTAATGTACATTGTACAATTACAATCATTGAGCAAGGAATTTAAGCTTCACAAAGACAAAGGGTGTGCATAACATTGGTAAGAGTAAAAATATAAATGTTCACAGATTTGCACACAACGCACATGGTACAATGTTGGTCGTGGTGGGAAACTCCCTTTGAAATATTTTTGCTTGAAATGCAATAGTGTTTTTAGAAATGAGTAAAACAATTAGATTTGATCTCACAAGTCCAAAACTCAATGTTTGAAAACAGGGAACAAAATTAAGGTTTTTTCCCCCACTTTTTTTCTTGTGACTCCAGTGACCAATTGAGCTTAAACTTTCACAGGTTTGTTATTTCATGTATGTGTTGGGTCACATCAGGTGTGGATACTGGTCTTTGACAATTATCAATGTGACACATATGCTTTAAATAGGCTAAGCAGACATAAATGGGACAACTCCAGGATTAGTGTCCAAACTCATACTTATCAATCCACTTTTATAACTTTAAATTACTTGACGCTCTTAAGTGCAGTCTTTAAAAAAAACATATACAATATTGACCTTATTTCCCAAACAGTCAAACAAAACGTGATCCAAACAACAGTTTTGCCTTTCCACCATTAAAGGCCGTTTTGATTTGTAAGCAATTTTCGACAGTAATACCCCTATTTCCAATAAGTATAAAATGTTATGTTGGTACAAAATGAAGCCCCTTAAATTGTTTCTCCTTAAAGGCAGGGTACACTTTTGGTAATTACTCTACAAGTTGATGACCATAACAATTTACTTGAAAGGAGCACTAAAAGAGCTGTTGATAGTATCAAACTTTGCGAGAAATAACTCCCTTTAAAGTTGTGTTACAGTTTTGGAGAAAGAGGTAATTTTTCCCACAAAAATTTGAATCTGAAAAAGGCTTCAGGCATGAAGCCTTTCTCAAGCATCTGAAAGCACACAATTCTATGCAACAAGGGTGCTTTTTCTTTTATTATTTTCTTGCAACTTTGATGACCAATTGAGCCCAAATTTTCAAAGGTTTATTATTTTATGCATATGTTGGGATACACCAAGTGAGGATACTTGCCTTTGACATTTACCTTAAGGGTACCCTGCCTTTAAAATGCCACATAATTTAAAAACATGCCACAATAAATTAAGTAGCCAGCAGGTATCTTTCCAAAGCCAACCATAACAAAGCATGTAGCCCTGTCTTCTACATTATGAACTATTTACGGAGGTTTTTGAACTTGAAACTAGATGAGTACACTCTTTATTGGGATCAAGGGGAACTTATATCCAGTTCTAAGACGGACTGTGGTTTTTGGGGGAACCATCGGAGGTAAATTCTTCACACAAGTTTACTCTGCGGTTCTCAGTGTGAAAAGCGCGACGTTCACACTCGTAATAGAGTCTATATAAAGAAGGACCAGTATTCTAATTCCGTTTATAACATACTGGTGACCTAGCCAGCTTGGCAAGTCTGCCTTCATCTTTTCTTTTATCCTTTCTTACTCCCACGTCCTACATCCTGTCTCAAAGCAGCTTTAAAACAACCCCCAAGCAAAATTCACAATCTGTGAATTGAGCCAGTCTGATTGCATAACAGTTCATCAGAAGAAACTCTTTAAAAACAATACCTGAAAACCCCCTTATTTTTTACTCATCATCGATCCCCACTAATTCTGGGGAACGCAAAAATACAAGACAAACTGGAACAAGACAAACATTGTACACACAGCAGGCCTTCTTGTTTTATACCACGATTAGCTAACCACGATGTGATCTGCTTCTCGTTATTTTATAATTGTGGAAGGTGTGGTGGTGATGCCGAAGGTGCCAGGTTGGCTGAGTTTCGTTCATGTAGCTGCTTCGAAACAATAGTAATCCCTCTGGTGGTGAAAACGCAAAAATTGGCTTTGCCCCCTCGCCTGGTTTATTGGTACATTTCCTTGAACCTGTACACATCACAATCTAAGAAGTTATTTCCATGGTTAGGTTACATCATGATCATACCGATTGTATTGGATTGATACTAAATTAGAAAAACAAACTGCCTGTTTACATTGCTGATTACACAGTTAGTATTGTTACTAATTATCATCGGTAATGGTGGGCTTTGATTCTTGAGTTTTGAAATTTGTACAAACTGGCTTTTCACAGAGCCACCACTGCGCAGAAGAGATTCTAACCACATAGTGTACTACAAGTTTATCATTGAGACTTGTATAAATTGTTCAGACAGACAAAATATTTATCACACTAAAACATATCAAACGAGCTACTTGCTTTTGAAAAAGTTTAACTTGGCCACAAACTTTTAAAATGAAAAATGGGCAACCATAAAAGAAATTTAACTTTCAGATCTGATACAAAAAAAATAATAAAAAAATGTTTCAACTTTTTCATTTGATTACAGTAAATCATAATTCATCAAAAAAAGTTTTTGATAAAAATTAGTGGACTACAAATCTTTTATACAAACAAGAATCAGTGTCAGATGCAATCAATTTCCACTGACATGTTTTAAAATTATTGCACTATATCACCAACACTAAAGTGACTTTGTCCATACACTCTGTTCAATGACCAAGTATAACACAGTGAAAAAAGTACATCTGACAGCACAGTAGAAAAAAACCGCTGTGTGCAAAACAGGTTATAAACCCTGAGGTTAAAGGTTAATCCTGAGCTGTTTTTTTGGAGGTATTATACATGTGAGGAGAAGTGACAACAGGTTGTGGGCTTTCTAAACAGTGCTCTTGATGAATTCCAACCAGGAATGCTTTTTGTTGAATGTTTTTCAATTCAGTGTTTAGGAGTCAAGGGGACATGACACCACGTCAAACACTGCTCGGTGGATTATGAAGTTTATCAACCCTTAAGCAGCAATTTCAAAAGAGGAAAATAAAATTACTCCATTAATATTCAGTCACTAGGTTCATATATTGTAACCTATTCACCACAGTAATCCAACCTGTGTGAGTTATATTTGTGGTGTACACTGGTCACTACACTGTGAATGTTTCTACTAGGAATATGAAAGGACAAATCCGTACAACAAACACAAACTACTTCATCCCTACCAGGAAAAGCCCAACATAACCTTCCTTACTGTGATCTTTTCTATTCTTGGTTTACTTTTTTTATGCTGCTTGAAAATCCGTCTTCAAGGGTGTATGTCTGTGTCCTTGCTCTATGGTCTTGGCAAACAAAAGCCACAACTTGAGCTCACAATCACATGAAGGAGATAAGAGACCTTGTCCATTGTGTCAGGGTTTGTGGTTGCAGCAGGCCCCCCCCCCCCAAAAAAATCTCAAATTGGCAGATTTAAGCAAGTTTGTGTGATTCCTTTTCTCTCAGTAATCTCAGACCAACATTTGTCAATAGAAATTCATCCCTTGTGGGATGTACACCAGAGGGAGAATATCCCTGTGCTTAATCCCATTGCTACCTTACACTAATCCCAAAACACAATGTCAAATCTCAGTTTGGGAAAGTGAAAAGTTTTAATCCATCCAGTAGTTTGCCAACCTAGTGACAACACAGATTGAAATTTTCATTAATGCTACCAACAAGGAATGCACCAAATGAAGGAATTGCAGAACAGACTCCTAGGCGCCTCTGTGGCCAACGGACCAACACTTTGCATTCAGATGATTCAAATGCTCAATAAATAGCTGTTATGTTCAAGAGTAACAGGTCAAACGCTACTCTATTTTAAGATAATAAAGATGTATTTATTGAAATGTTTACTGTCAAGTATCAGGAATATAATGTAGACACAGACATTCCTACTCCTGTTAACACATTGTATGGATGTTGAACACAATGTTAGCTTGTGCTGTGATGTTGTCACTTTCAATGATTAATATCAGTCGCTGCTTTCTTGTCAAATGTATGTGTACGTGACTAAACTTCCACGCAGACTGATACGCAAAGATCTTTCCACGCAAAGATATTTCTATTGTATTTGTGACACTCCATGCCCAAACCAGGCACTTACTTGTACTGCCAATAATTAAAACTGGGTTTAAAATCCGCGTCAGACAGATGAAAAGGCTTGCTTTCAAATAACACCCTTTAAAGGCACTGAACATGTTTGGTAATTGTCAAAGACCAGTATTGTCACTTGGTGTATCCCAACATATGCATAAAATAACAAACCTGTGAAAATTTGGGCTGAATCAGTCATCGAAGTTGCAAGAAAATAAAGAAAGAAAAAACACCCTTGTTGCATAATTTTGTGTGCTTTCAGATGCTAATAAAAGGCTTCATGCATGAAGTCTTTTATTATTTTAGTGAGAAGTTACCTCTTTCTCAAAAACTACGTTACTTCAGAGGGAGTGGTTTCTCACAATGTTTTATACTATCAACAGCTCTCCGTTGCTGGTTACCAAGTAAGTTTTTATGCTAATATATATTTTGAGTAATTACCAAACGTGTTCAGTGCCTTTAAGCAAGTTATTGTAAAATTCACTATTTCCGAAAGTGCCTGAATTTTGCATCACATTTATGAAAACAACGGATCTGTAGTTATCTCCCAAATCAATGATCTGTAAGCCACGGCTTCATGAAGGAAATTGAGCTAATTGCTTCATTGCCTCTGGAAGCTGCCTTGGTGCCCCCTAAAATGTGATGAATGGAAAACACCCCTTACTCTCAATTGTAGTTGAATTGTAGGTTAATTAACAGGGAACAGGTGCAACAAGAATCCATTTTGTTTCCTTCATTCAGAAATGAAACCAGCAGAACATACCAGACGATTGGGCCTATAGATTGGGCCTACTATTCAGTGCATGGATTTATCCGTAATGGACAACACTTCCACAGCAGTACGTAGAGTACTCTGAGAGGTGAGATTTGGGCCTTTAAAAATTTTTAAATCTATACTTGAATGGAGAATCCAGAGCCAACTAATGCAATACTAATTAGGGGAAAGGGAGCAAGCACTGAAAAGTCAAACTTATGTTTATACAACCTTGAAAATCACGATGACAAAATGTTGCAAATCCAAGCTACAGTCTACAGAGAATGGTTACAAATTCTCAAATAATTGCTAGTATTGGTGAAGATGGCCAGGTATAATTATAGCAAGGGCCTTGAGGGAGGTAAAGATGAAATGTCCTGTGTTTGACCCAGGGTCTAATGAGGTCAAAGGGCCAGGGGTCACAGAGGGGTGTCATAAATTTCACCATAATCACTGTCCCCAAACCAGGTCACTCTAAAGCATGCTCTAAGTCATGTCCATCAAAATCTACATTGCAATAATAATCCCTGGTGAGTGGTATAGGAAACAGGTGGGGAATTTTTTGGCTATGACAGGTGGTGGAATTTGTATAATGTGGAAACATTTGTTGACTGTCGATTAAGCAACAATTGTGCTTCCTCATTAGCCTACACACATAGAGTACATCCGCAAACACCTTTGGTATTGCTGCAACTCAGTCCTAAACAATTTATCAATAATACTAAAATTTTATCAAATTTTTGGATGAACAAAGAGCCTGCAACCTCCGGATTAGCGTGCTGGTGCTCTTATAACTGGGCTGCCTTAATGTTGGCGGTCTCTCTATTTGGCAATATCTTTGTTCAGGGGTGCAAGTCATAAGCCATTCAACCCAAGTTTACATTACAACCTATTAAATTATTTCAAATATCAAGTAATAAACCACAAGGGAATTCAACTGGGTAAATTCAAATTCAAGTTTTGGGTGAACATAGAAAAATATACTAGAACAGGATTTGAGCCTGCAACCTCCAGATTAACATGCTGGCACTCTACCGACTGAGCTATCCAGCCCTAATGTAGGTGGTAAAATCCAAGAACTTTTTTATCTGCTCTTTAGAGCAAGGACCAACATAAACCTCACCTCAAGTATCCTCAACACACCATCAGGCTCCAAGGAGCCCATCAGGCTCCAAGGAGCCTACTTCAAGGAACACATTCCAAAACAAAAACATTCCCCCCCCCCCCCCCCCCCCGGGCCCCCCACCCATCAAAGGAAAGTCTAGCTCTGTCAACATCACACTGTGGAAGTAACCAACTACCCATATAACTGTTAAAATACTAGCGACTGAGTGCAAGGAATTCAGAATGGAGAGGTGTTGTCATTTTTGTTCTGCCAAATATTTGAACAGAGGGAGTAATTCTGAAATGAAAAACCTTCTGAAGAGTAGATTTGATGAGTTCACAAACTAATGTGATATTGAACGAGTGTAAAGTGATGGGACATTATTAGTCGGTGCTTGGAGTTTCTGAGCAGTGAGCAATCGGCGAGAAAATCAAACAGATTTTTCAGACATTTTACAATAAAAATATATGTTCAGGCATTCCTTTTTTAAAGTTTAAATATATTTTATTTCAAATAACAGGTAATGTACCACAGGGGAAACTGACTGGGTAAATTTGTTGAAATAGCGGAATTTGAACCTGCGACCTCTGGATCAACGTGCTAGCGTTCTACCAACTGAGCTATCTAGCCCTAATGTTGGTGGTCTCCCTATAGGCTGTGCAAGTCTTTGTTCGAGAGTGCTATTCAATGAAAGCCAAAACAATCCTGAGTAGAAAAAAACGGCTGAACTTAATTAAGGATAGGTTTAGAGAAAAAACTAGTCGGTTTTGTGTTACTTTAGATGGAGGTGGACCCAACTTGATGCCTGATCACGAACTGAAAAGATACTTGCCCCAAGAGGGGTGAAATCATTGTTTGTGATTCTTCACACTCTAGTCAACTCTGTTTACAGTGAATTATGTCTTAGAAATTGACTTTACATGTGTACATCAAATTCTCCAACACACTCACTCTACATTGTGTCTGTATTTACCATCTCCACTCAAATGCAAAGGGTCCATCTTGTGACTTCCAGTGACTAAATATGCTTGTTTGTTCACAATTGTCCCTACCTCATTGCAAAACTGAAAACAAAATTAAACCTGGTGTGGTCCCGATGCTTCAAACAGTACACACTGCTCATCTCCAGGAGAATGCTGGACTGTTGATGATGCTGAGCAGACAAGCATTTTCCTGAACACAAGCAGAGCTTTCTGTTTGAAGTTTCGAGACCACACTGGTTTTTCTCAGAACCAACACTTCTCCAAAAAGAGTTTTTATACAAGGTTTCACTCACAAGTTTACTACTGCTATAGTTTTTTTTATGATAAACATCATTCAAAGCTTCAAAAACTTTGATAAAACAATCAAAGGTTGACGCAAACATTTGGAGCACTTGTGCAAATCATCACTAATAAATAATGTTATACCTCTGTTTAGAATGGCCCTGTTACCAAAAGGAACCATGTACATGTAGTGAAAAGAACTTTGTATCTTTTCACCGTCACATTGGTTTGTACTGTACACTTCCAGAAGAAGACTCCATCATCATTTTTTCCCCTGCTAGTGCTATATATAAAGCTGTTGTAAACAACTCATCCCCATGGTTATAGGTCAAATGTTAAAGACATAAGGGAGGTATGCCACCCCCCTGGTAACCACCCACCACCAAAATGTAAATTACTAACCAAAACCAAATTCGAGTATGTTACCATTGTTTGGCCTAACTCTCAACACAGGGAAAAACGTATTGGATTCATCATGTGGAGTCATACAGTTGAGCAAATGTGGACGAATGACAAAGACCTTTCTTAGAGATTGTACTTTTCTGTGTAAGATCCAAGCTATGACCCCGTGACCAATTCATCCCAGTTTAGCTGTCACCGGCTGCAAAGGGATTACTCCATCAAGTATCATCCCATAAAAATATCATCTCATGGTGAAAACCAGAGCACTGAGTTGAAGTGTTGAGAACAAAACATCCAGCTCTTTTCCGAGCTACCACTTCTTCCAACAAGAGATTAGTACATGGTGATCCCCAAAAACGTAAACAAAATAAACCGATCTCCACCATACTAATATATTATTCAATAATAATAATAATAAAAATAAGAACACTTATGATGCGCCGGTATCCGTCAAGTCTTGACGCTCATAACAGAAATGAATTTGTTGTGTGCCCGGAAGAAGGGCGTAAGGCTTCCAAGCGTTCCTTTTTCCAGTATCAGAAGAGTGAAAGCAATGAAATGGTTCCTGACAAAACTTTTCTGTCATTATTGTTACATTTTTGCTGCTACAGTTACCCCCAAAAAGACATGTTTTCCCATTCACATACAAAATTTAACCCTTCTATAATGACTTATGAATGGCAGAAAGACAATAAACGTTCACTCTCAGTTTTCTTGAAACACAATTTTACCAATTCATTGCTTATGCCCTTTCTCCAGGAGCTTTTCTTTACACCCTCTTTCCGGGCAGAATACAAATTTATTAATTTATTTATATATTCAAAATAATATTTAAAGAGAAAAATATCCAGCTTAGCTAATTATTTGAGGCCCTAATCATGACATAAAATTAAGAACACAAATATACAGTATACAGTATGTACATGTACGAATTGCACATAAGAATACAAACACTGAAAACATCCCCTAAAAATTATTGTCTGAAACCAAAAGAGGCACCAGACTATCCCCCTTACAGCCTCAGTTTGGTAATACGGTTTAAATGGGAGTAAAACAAGATGGCCGCACCATGATAAAGGTCTTATACCCAGAACCAGGTGTTTAGGTAACTTGTGTTATTGGATTCTCCATGAAGTGGGAACACTCTCTTGTAAAAATACCGTAGGGAGTCAAGGTTCAAGATCACAGCAACTTTCATTAGCTCTACTATCCGAAGTTGTTCCAAAGTTTATTTTTATAAAACAACAGTTTGGATCAAATTCCCACTACATGGCTAAAATAATTCAACCAACCAAAAGTAGAGTCACCTCTTTCAACTGTCATGCTTGTTATATGAAATGGCAAAGAAGAACGTAGGTGTTTTTGAACCCAGTACACAACACATCATGAATCACTCGTCAACTTTAAGTTTTTTTATCACTTCTTTCAACTGGGCCATGTTTTGACCTAAAAACGTTTGGCAGTGATTCTGCACTTGGGGAGTATCACAAGGAGGGACATGATGGTATGCTGTTTTAAAGAAGAATAACTGCTTAATTTTGTTAGCGTTTAAGCCTCAAGACTGTAATAAAAGCTATGGAAATATGTCAGCATTTATTTCTTTAAATTGAAATTTAGAAGAAAATGTCCATGGTGCTTGGGTCAAAATAAATTCACTCGAAGCTGACCAATTAAATAGTTGTGTTTCCTATAACTTCACCAACCAAGCAAATCATGCAGAACCTATCTTTTTATTCCAACATTTAATTAAAATACTAAACAAATTGAAATAAACTTATAATGCTGACCCCAGCATATTTTTTGTTTATATTGTACAGTATTCATGTTTGTATTTTTGTTTTTCTAGAGATGGATGATGCTGCAGTCTTAAACCACTCTACCAGTGAATATACAATGCTGATAGGTAGAACATGTAACATGTATACCTTCGAAGCTAACATTGTCACATATTAACTGTTACAAATGAGTGTGCACAAGAAAACAAATAATTAAATACACACATTTTTTTCTTCAGAGTACTAGGAAACACATCTACTTTTTTGTTTGGCCGTTATATTCATAAAGGTACAGTATTCAGCAGGAAGTTTTACAATGCAAGATGCTGTGCAAACTGATTTAAATTACTCTATCAAGACCATAACATAAACTGACAAACAAACAACAGGATAACTTGAACCACACTACAAAAAAGTTGAGACGTTTAATTGAGTGTGTAAAATCAAAAAAGTGTAAAGAGGTTTTTTCATTCTTTGGGGGGGGGGGATGCAGTTAATCTGTTTTGAAGGTAATCTTTGATCAGGTCACGCTTGGGCGAAAGAACTGCATCAAAGAGCCAACCATGCACAAACTTCATTTTATTACCACTTGAGCGGGTATACTGTACTTTTTACAACAAGTTGTGAAGGGGGGGGGGGATATTGAGCTGGAAATGAGGTGTAATGATTCCGGAGTAAAAGGTAATTATCTGAAAGGTGGATTAATGATGACTTAGAAGGTGAATCACCACAACAACTTAGTACTGGTTTGATTAATATTAGGAAGATTAAGTTTCTTTGGCATACAGTTCACAGAACTTAGTAAGACAGTTTTGTCTAGCTTACTCATCAGACATAAATGTACAAACATTCCAGTGTTGCATTCAATAACTTGGCTTTTATTACTTGCGCGATCACTTAAGATTAAACTGTAAACATGTTTGGTTCTTAAATAATTATGTCCCTTAATATTTTTTTTGGTTTTAAATCGTATAATTTTGTGCTGAATTTGAGAGCCGCTTGGTTAGTTATAATCACAAGATTAAACCTGAAAATGCATAAAATTGCAAATAAAAACTGAGCTGTTGTTAATTTTATAGGACAATTCAAGGTGGACTGACTGAGTTGTTGAAGTTGAAATGTTTTATTGCAAGAAGTCGGGGAGTAACAGAGCATGTATCACAAAGCTTGCTTAGTTAAGAGCCTTGTCAAGGCTGTAGAACTTGAGGAAAGTGTTGTTCAAATTGTTTGGGTCAAATAAGTGTGATGATTGAATGTATTGCTTTACAAAGTATAATAAGGCCTATGCTTTTGGAGAAGTACATCTATAGTTTGGTGATTGTCATGTATATTTTAAGGCACACATCGCATGAACAAAGTTAAAGAATAAAACAACAAACAAGTATAGATTTTATGAGATTATTTGCAGTCCTTCTTTTTAGCAGTTTTGCAAACTGAAAAATGATTGTTCTTAGTCTTATAATAATACACTTACAGATCATTTGAACTGGTTTACAAGAATGCTACTCGAATTATCAAGTTATCTTCAGGTTTCTGTACAACGGCTCTGAATCTCTATGGATTACCGCCACCGACTTAACAGTTATTCAACAATCCCACGACAATTCCTTTATCAGCATGATGTCCGCACAGAAAATCTTCTGAAGCTTTTAGAATCACTACAATCTCCCTCCCGTTCCTCTTCTAAGGATTCCTTATATTGAAGCAAGTTTTAATCCTCACTTCAACTAAAGAGTAAAGATTAAAGAGATGGTAGTACTTTCATTTTGGGAAACATAAAATGATTTTAATTGGACAGGTAAAAAAAAAAATAATATTGGAAAAGTTGTTACACTTTTTGGTAAATGCATGCAGGCAGAGGCTACCAAAGTTTATTGCAGCATCTCATGCCCTTGTTGTGGCCTTGAAGCCCCTTGTACACAATATTCAAATTTACAGATAAAATGCCTTTTACAAATATAATAAAACATGGCCTCCCCCTTCAATAGGAAATTCAAGGCATGACCTCTTTATTTTTGGTTGTAATTCCCTGAAAAAGTTAGACTCTTTAAAGGGGAATATTTCTCACTTTTGAGGTTTAGTGTTAAGCCTTGAAAAGACCATCTCAACACTCTTTGTATGCAATTGAAGACGCTTCATTCGCAGTCCATCTCCCAAAATAACTCCTTGGAGAAGCAAGAACCCACAACCTTTGTAAGTCTATACTATAATTCATCACCATAAACCTTGAGGATTCTAAAGTTGTTTCCTTAACAGCTGAATGACCTGAACTCATAGAAATCATAGGTAAACTTTTCACTGATTATTTTCACTGATTAGCCTGTTTTCTTTCGCGTTCTGAATGGATATTTTAAGTCTAGCCTGTGGATATGATTTTTCTTTTTGTTGTAGACAGCTCTCTTTTTTCCTCCTCCAAAGCATGGCTCCTGGAGAATTGTACAGCATTTATGTAAGGTTTGAATCATGGTGGAAGTGTGTGACTGCATACTAAAACCCTGTTCAGACTTTTGTAAAAAATAAATTCCTTTCTATCCTATCGACAATAACAATAGTACATTTTTCCCCTTTCTTCTTTCTAAATTCTGGAATACGTAACACACGATATTTTTCAATGGCTGGTTTTCTGTCTTTGTTGTTTTTTGGTGATCTGGCATGTCATAATGTATATTGCACTACCAGGTAGTTCAACTGTACTATGGAGACAAAAAGCCTGAACAAATATAGAAAATGTACACTTTGACAGAATGACTGTTGCAGACAAAAATTAATCTAACATTATACTTTTAGGCTCTAGCTGTTCTTTTTGCTGCTTGCTGGAAGCTCTAGTCCACTGCACTACAAACAGTACTAGTACTTTTAGGAGACAACACAACTGCATAAAAAAGTTTAATCTTTCAACTTTGAAATTAGTACCATAAGATCTTTCTATTCATTTGGAAATGTTTCTTCTAGTGACAAGTGAGTGGTACTGAACATCAAAGTCATTTATAACTGGAAACAAAATTAATTGTGATTAAGAAACACAGCCATAACAAATGTAGAGATAACATAATAATAATAATAATACGCAGTTCTTATATAGCACTTTATACTCCCGATGGGTGTCTCAAAGCGCTCAGTATTTTTCCTACAAGGTATGTGGAGTTACGTGTTGAAGTATGAGGCCTATTCCTTTGCATAGCACAATGTAATGGTTTACAAGGTGCTGTGGCGCAATATGCAGCCAATCAAACCAGGAACACCGGGGCGAACCCCTTCTCTTTACTATAAGTGCACTGGGTTCTTTTACGTGCATTACACAACACACGGGACCTACGGCTTAACGTCCCATCCGAAGGACGAAGCATGTGGTTAAGTGTCTTGCTTAAGGACACAAGTGTCACGACTGGGATTCGAACCCACACTCTGCTGATCAGAAACACCAGAGCTTGAGTTCGGTGCTCTTATCCGCTCGGCCACGACACGCCACATCTAAGATGAATCAGAGTGGTCAACTAGCTTTCTTTATGATAAAAACATCCCAGCTTCTAAGCATCTGCAAGGGGGGTAGGCATTTTCAAGTATTTAATTTTCTTATTTAATATCCTCAGTGGGTCTGTGGTTATTTCAAGAACAAGAAGTGTTTCACACCACCACGATGAACAGAGGAAACAGCTCAAAGATTGTGGAAAAGTGATTTGATCCGATGACGTTCTTTGCATAATAACACTATCTGGAGTTGTGAAGTGATCACAAATTATCGAGCAGTTGCTGAAGAAACACACACATTTAAAACTGTTCTTAATGTTGTGATTTCAAAGGACATAATGAAAGGGCCACTAACTTTCACCAGGACACTGTCCATACTGACAACAAGTACTGACAATGCATACGATTTAGAGTTGATTGAGGCGCGATTATCGAGGCAAGAACAAGACCGTGCATTCTGTGTGCTGCACGAAGATAGTCTGGTTTCTGTCAAATAAGAATCACGTCTTGGGACGTTTGTGAATCTGTCAGATGTTTACACACAAAGATTAACAACATTGTCTTCTTATTACAAAAAAATTTCTATCAAAAAGAAGCAATCAGAGTTCCAATAAGACATGAAGAACAAAAACTACAAATTCACACCATACCTTGTAGCATTTCTTCAAGTTTCTTTCGGTCAACACGGAATCTCTCTTCCATGTGATCGGGGTCACACACACCGGGCTCAAGAAGCAATTCTTCCCCGTCGTCTCCCACGCCAGTCGGCTGCCCACAGTCCGAATTGTTGTCCGAGCTGAAGTCATTGTTGTTGTTACTCAAAGCTACTCCGTGGTCCTGCAAGTCAGAGACTGAGTCGGTGAGGTTCGCCATTACCGCTAGGTTCTTCTAAAACTGCTTAAGGAAATACATACAAATGTCAACAACACACAATTCTAGTGCGGGTGTTTGGGTCTTGACTGCAAACATCCTTCTGTGCATGTGTGACTGTGAACTCTGAACCATATTATGTATAGTTATTGAGCCCAAATTGACGCATCACTCAATGTTGATCCGCTTTGATCTGTCAGAAAGCAAGACAACCTCAGGTGGGAAGAACACAAAACGTGTTCGTTTTATTTGAATATAACCTTGTTTGTATCATATTTATACTTATTTTCCCCCGATATTTGAAGCATGATGTTATTAACTACGAATTTACATGATCTGTGAAGATATTAAAGTCCATACTTTCCTTAATAGTTCTTCATTCCTCGGTCCTATTTTGTAGCTACTCTTAAAATCAATCAATTATCTTTAACGCCATCGATTTCTTGGCTGAAAAGCTTTTAGGAAAGAATCATAGATAATAAAGTACTTAAAAATGAGGCATTGATGATTCAAAACATTTAAGTTTGGTTGTTTTCTTTTAGTGCAATGGTCAGTACACAAAATGTTTTGGTCTAAAGTTCGTTTCGTTCGCGGATGAATATTACTTTCACCTGTTGTCATTCGGTCAAAATGTACGAAACCAGAGATGTACGCTTGTATCGTCTGCAATTGTATACCGTTACTTTTTAGTCAGCCTTAAACGTTGATAAAAAGCAAAACATTAGTCTTGATAAAGTCCTGAATAGAATATTTCAGCAATTTATATGATGACATTGACTTTACAGAGTGCTTGGAACAAGTGTTTGTGTGAGTTTTTAAGTTTATCTTTACGTCTATTTAATGATTTTTTTTATTCAAATCTTACATAAGAATCATAATTGTAGACAAAAGCGTCAATAGTAGAAAAAGGAAACTCCATGCTTCAATCTCATGACCAATGCTACACCATTGAATAAGATGTTGAAAGTTATTTAAGCCACAAGACGTTAATATGATGAGTGCAGGCCGCACCTTTCCCCCCATGGTGGAATTTCTAAGAATTGACTCACTGCTTGGCAGGCAGGCTGGAGAAAGAGAAACAAACACTGCCCGGTACCCTGCGGGTCCATTCAACAACCACAGAACAGTGGTAATGTACAATGACCAACACCCACTGGCCATCGTTTTCGTTCACTAGTTGGATGGGCACAATTTCAAAGAGCTGTACATGAACCCTATGATTTTATTGGGCCATTTACCCCTTTGAAGTGCATCTTCTTTTTGAGATATTTTCCAACAATTCAACTTTTGGTTTGAGTTCATCACCAACCATAGCAATTCAACTTTTGGTTTGAGTTCATCAACCATGGCAAAACAAACTGAAATCATAGAGCAAGGTCTTTGTCCTTGCTCTGTGGAGTATGCTCAAATGAAATGTTGCAGGATTAGTAACTCAACCCCCCACCCCCCCCCCCCCCCCCCCGCCGCACAGGAAGTAGGCCCACCCCTCTTGCAAGATTTCCCCCTTCCATCCAGCAGGTAAGCTTTGAAACCAAGTTGTGGTTGTGCTCTGATAACATACAACAAACGATTGGTAATTGAATTATAAATTAAAATTGACTTGCAGCCGACGACTGTTCTGAAACAGTTCTTAAAATAGCGCCCTCACCCCGCGATTCAAGCACCTTCAGTTCTCAGTGCCTGGTCCCATTTCATCCATCAGCAGGCTGGGTAAAAACAAACAGTATCAGTGGATGAGACTAATGATAAAAACTGTCATACAATTATGTTAAGTTTGGTGGTCCAAAGTGATAATAGTTTGTGATTAATTATAAACCCGAGAAAATAGAATTAGCTGTTGCAAACTGCTTACCAACCAAAAGGACCTGTGGTATAAATGCAAAAAATAAGTTAGTGGCCTGACGTTTCGGCCCTAGCAGAGTCTTTCTCGAAGGCTAAATGACAACACACAACACACATACAAGCAGACAATTATAAACCCCACTGACTATTATGAAATAACCCTTGTACAAAGTATTGTACTTAATTGTTTAGCATACAGCGATCTTTTAGTAGTTTTTATTTTTACTAATCTTAGAAACGAGGTATTTTCATGATGTTTCCGGTGTTATTCGTTGGCCTGGAAGAGATAACGTCAAGTTGGTACAATTTGGCTGATAAACATTTACACAGAGCGTTGACAGTGGCTTGTTGCGTTACAGAGAGACAACTTTCCATTAGTGCTTAGTGAATAATTTTAGAACTATCTATTAACTTTGATGGTATATTTCATTTCTTCTTCTTTCACACGAATCTTCAAGCATGGTTCTACTTTGAAAAGCATTAGCCTGTCTTTAATTTCCTTGGGGAGTCACTAAGCTGCTCCGTGGGTCCCATCCCGGTACTTGGGTTCTTCGCATTGGCGCCTCGTAACACCATTGCAATTGAGAGACTTCCATTGTAAGAAATCTACTTTACTTAGTCACAGTGGGCAAATCTTTTTTTTGGGGAAACGTATGTTTTATCCAAAAGCCAGAATAATTATGCCTGTCAGAGTCAATGTCAAGTTTACTCCAATGTTGATGACATTTTGAAATAATGATTCACTTCATGTAAGTCTCTCAGTATTGATGTTGGTTGTTTTGGAAACATTTACGGTTGATAATCGGGTTTTTGTTTTAAATGTCTCAAAATACGTGATCCATAAAGATCATAGAATTGCTGAGAGATTGACAAACAAGGTCTAAATTGTGACAATTTATGAATCTATTAATTTAAGGGTAGAGAAAACATCACACGGACTTTAAAGTATTCTTCGACTGCACTATTATAATCCAAAAAGCGGATGTTACGAAAACGGTTAACGCCCTCTCGTGTTAGCCTTGCGCGGCCGGGGTTCTGCTGTCGGTATGCAAATTAGCAAAAATGGTAAATGTTTACGCTGCAGTCTGAGATAGAGTAGTGGATACCTGGGTGACCTGTGCAAGAAATCCATTGGAATCGTATATTTTGGAATAGCATCGAACCCCCAAAAGGCAGCTGGTGGGATTAGTAGCCTTTCAGCTATGGCTACAATCGACGGAAAGCTCTCAACCACAGAGAGGATTGTAAAAAGTAAGTATTTTTGAGAGGGTTATCTTCAAAATTCTACCTGTACCGCCGCCATGTTTTGTGGTCAAACAGTTGACTTAATGTTATTGCGGTAGCTGACTATGTTTATGTCACCGGGTTACGAGTTTAATTTATATTTACGGCTTATAATTCCTCGGTTCTCGCTGTCCTTAGTTTTTGGTATCAATAAATGCTGTTGAAATGTCAGCTGCTGTAATTGGGGTTTTACAAACGATCTAAATACTACATTTTTTCTTATGTGATGTGGGACCCATATCATGTACAAATTTTGTATTTGGAATGGGCTTGGCCCGTATCCAACAATCTAGATACAAATGAACGAGATACTAAATCTGAACGTTTGACATTAACTCTTCGTGTTAATTTTTTTTATTTTGCAGTTAAATTATGCTATACTTATGTTGTTAGAAGTCTTTCCTTTGAAGGATGACATTTGGGGAGTTGAGACTTAGGCTGACTCGGCTACGGTGTATTTCCTTAACAAAATCAGATGTCATCCATTGCATTAGAATCACTAGACATGCTAGAGAGTTGTATTTTGTTAATGTTAGTTTTAACTACTGTCAGTGACTCTTAATGCATCAGTCGTTAACCACAACTAGACATTGTTATAAAAATACTTTAATGTCTCCTGTGGCTCATTCGTGTCCAATGTAAACACAGTATGCACATGATTATGAAGGGAATTGTTGTCCCTTTCTAATTCTGAAGCAGCATTCTTATACACCTATCAATTGTATGACGCACTATCAGACCCCCGGGAATGGTGCGTCAAGTTTGCGTCTTTACTCTCGGAAAAAGTGACTGTGGGTACGTCAAGTCCAATAGTGGTCAGTCAAAAAAATCTTAGAGCGGTGCGTCGAGGTACGTCATGGTCCGTCGATGTCCATTTCAACATTTATTTTGTTTATTTAGTGGAGAATAAAAATGCACCTACCCTCCCCGCCTGTGTAAAATGATGTTGGTATTATTTTGTTAACATTTATGTTGCCCGAGGGTCGGGATTTTACCGCCCGAAAGTCAGCGATCACCACATGCCCAGCTCAGACGGCCGTTTATTTTCCACACTGCACATAGCAAGCCTTTAGCCCAAGCCCAATACATTTAATTCATGGCGTGGTGGTTTTGTCAACCTCGGCCCTGTGGTATATTATATCTCTCACACGCACGATAGTGGGGGTCGATCGTCGAGTCATAGATGGATACGAGGATGTGTTATTTAGTCACATGTAATTCATGGCGCGGTGGTTTTGTCAACCTCTGCCCCGTGGTATATTATATCTCTCACATGCACGATACTGGGGGTCGATCGTCGAGTCATGGATGGATACGAGGATGTGTTATTTAGTAGACAGGTTCCCTCTCTATTATTTTGTGTGTTTGATAGCTAGTGCGTTGGGAACCGCACGTCTCGAGGATCAAGTAGTACAGTCTCGCCTCGTGCATATACACTTGCATTTATTTTCAGCATGTGTGCCGGGAAACTCGTACGTACAAGGTTGAAATACTTCGTATTCACTGCACGTGCATCGTTTGCAGCAAGCGATTATATGCGTCGATTTGTCCGTCTGTGGTACGTTGCTATCCGCGAAAGGTGAGTCAAAAAATCGTTCGGAAGACTGTCCAAATCTGCAACAAGTGTGTCAATTTTTTGACTCGGGGTGGGTCTTTGGACACGCAAATCCGACCCCACATAAGGACAGTGACGCACCATCCCGGGGGTCTTATAGTGCGTCATACAATTGATAGGTGTATAATATTGAGTCGAAAATGCAGATTTTTTTGAATGGCAACTGATACAATTTGGGTAGCATTTTGCTATGGCTGTATTTTAAGGTACCTACTTCCAAACAACATGGGACCAATTTTGTAGATGTTTGCACATTTTTGGTTGAGGTTTGAGTAGCCTCCCACAGGCCTCAAATTAACCCACAGTAAATTGCTGTGGTGCCCTGTGCTTTTGCTGTGGTGCCCTTTGCAAAGTTCAAATACAAATTTACATTTTCCTCATAAAAGTGCCCCTTTCTAGAGGAAAACTGCTTTGCCCTTCCACGAAAGAAGTTCAAGTCACAAGTCATTGAGTTTTCTCTATAGATCATACAAGTCCCGCTTGTATTTAAAATTTTTTGTGAACCTCTGGTTCCCACATACATGTACTTTTTTGTGTACATCTCCTGAAATACTGGATTTAAAGACCCCTAGAATGCAGTCAACACTGAGAGATGTCTACATTGCCTAAATGTATGAAGTAAATAAATTTTAATGACACTAATTAAGAGTACAAAAGCTAGGCAGTTTGGCTTGAGTGATACCCAATTCCTTCCATTTCCTCTTCTTCTGTGTCCCTCCTGACTTTAGATAAGACAGGAATGCGTAATAAGCACAAGTTATTGTTAGGGCCTACTGGCCCCAGTCCTTCTAAATCTTTCACTTTGGCCATTGGATACAGGAGGAATTGAGACTGCAAGGTTAAGGGTTTGGATGAATACTCATGAGGGCTGGTGAGTCTCTTGTGATACATGTGGAATAAGGTTTTATTTGGTAAATTTCACAAGCTGTAGTGTTTGGAAAAAACCTTACTTTTCCGGGTCAACAAGCCCCCTGCCAAGAAATACACGGCTTGAACTCAAAAGTGCATCCTCAAATCTGATATTACCACACTTACTAGCTTCATTCTGGTAGAAATGACTTTACGCTGTGCGCCCACTCCTGGCTATTATCTTCTACCTTGACATTAATATTGATACTATTCATTATGTGTTGTTTATTATGCAAACAAATAAATAAAATAATCGCACACAGAGACACACACCTTGGATGCAGCTTGCATTTTTAAAAAGTGCAGTTAATTACAAATGACAGTTTTAATTGTCGCATGCGTTTATTTTGTGGTCTGTGATTGTTTCTGTTAAAAATTTTCAACAACTTCATCAAAAAGGCGCAGGTTGTTTTGCCCTTTTTTGATGGATTAATAAGTACGGCACAATTAAAGCATTGGTAGCATGAGGCATTGCTTACCAGGGGTCGAAATTAAACTACATTGCTCACTAGCCGGCAGGGACAGTAGAAATAAAAAGTTACTGGCCCGCCAGACAATCTGGTGGCCCAACACCATTTTGTATTTTAAAATCGGCAATGAACATAGCGCGGGCGGAGGTCAGTGCACATGTACATCAGGGGGAAACATTTTTGGGGTCCTGCCTTTTTGAAAAAAGAAAGGATTTTTTTATTTTTTTTTTATTTTATTTTTTTTTTAAAATAAAAATAAAAAAATGTTCGACCAACTTTTTTTCAAGACGACCGTCCGGGCTTTTTAAAAAGATGGTTGCCAGCCTCTTTTCTTGTGTGCTTTTTCGGTGTGCTAAATAAAGTCAAAAAATACGATCTTAATTATTTTTTATAACAAAAAATAAAAAATCGCCAGAGATCGTCAAAATGGCGCCCTTTATATGACGACATCGGACGTGGAAGCAAAAACATTTGAGATAATCCTTTTCTTAAAATAAATTTTATTAACCCCTGGGCCCCGACACTATCTAAGGAGAATGATTGACATCCATTTCGGTCAAAACAACCTTACTGTAAAGCTAATTCAAAACCTACCATTTGTTATACATTTTGCTTTGTGCGCCGCGCCAAAAACATCAGAGAGATATGCCGCACAGTGTGGGGTTTTAGAAAGCTGGATATGCGTTGCCTTTTTGTGATCGGATACACACGTGCACAAACTTTTCAAAACGCTAAAAAAAAAAACTTTAAAAAGAATGCGTTTTTGGACGATCTTATCCCCTAATTTCTGCCTTAAATAATACCTCTTCCATCAACAACCATTTTCATGGATTCGTGATTAGAGGATCTGTTGTTTAGAACTTCGTTTGCAATAAAATCATCGAGATTCAACGATCGGTCGACAACGCACATTGCAAATTCAATTAACAAATTCAATGAACTTTGCTTGCATCGCCCTCTATCGGCAAAAGTTGTCAATGTTTGAATATCCTTCATCCAAGGCTGTATATTGTACCAATCTGCAGGCGTGCGGCACCACTGTGCGGCAATTCTTTACTCGGCTCGAACGTGTACTGCGTTGGAGTCTAGCCAAACTCTCTTATGAATATGGTAATTATCAACGGCCATAAACGGCCAATCACAGCGTGCGGAATATTGATTAGCTTGGACTTTGGACCTCGCTGTTGTTACGTGCATGTATGCGCTATGCATGGACTACCGGTCTGCCGGTGTGGTGGTGGATGGGCCACCGAACGTTGTGGGGCCCGGGCCGATGCACGCGCAGCAGATACTCGGCAGTCAGAAACATGTGGTTGTGTGCATCATGTTTTGAAATGAACGATTGCTCAATCTTCCAATGTTGCGGTTTGGAAGTCGGGCTTGGCTCGTCGGCTACTCGTTTGATTATGTTTAGTGCAGGCTAAAAATAGTCCGTTTGTATTTTTTGGCGGGGCGGCCAATTATCTAATTTTTAGCAGGGCGGCATTAAACAGACTTTTCTCACTGTCCCACCGGGCTATCGTTTTTGGGGTAATCGATGGCCCGGAGTTAATTTCACTGGTCACGGGCCAGCGGGCCAGCGGTAATTTTGACTCCTGCTTACCAATATTACCAGCAAACGCCAAGGGGGTAAAGTTTCCTGGAGGTCATCGCCTCTCTCCAAATTCATGGACATTTTACAGGCCTGAAATTTTATCTTTGAGAAGGCAAGACCATTTTCATTTTCGCAAAGGACACTTCCATTGCAAGATCTTAAAGTCTGGTGGAAAACTTTTGAAGGGGCCAAGATCATGGCAACAGACGCCATTGCCGCCATCGAGTATGTGTTATTTTTAGGCCTGATTTTATTCCCTGTTTAATAGACAGTTTACACAAAGATGTTCCTCTACAGTAACCCATGTCCACGGCACCCACAGCAACTGCCGTGGTGCCCTGTGCTTTTGCTGTGGTGCCCTCTGCAAAGTTCCAATACAAAGTTACATTTCCCCCACAGAAGTGCCCCTTACCAGGGGAAAGTTGCCATGCCCTGTCAAGGACAATGTTGAAGGTCTGCATCTGCCCTATGTTGAAAGTAGTGTTTGAATGTACAATGTAGTATGAGGTCATTAGGGTGTGTATTTATGATGGGTTTTTGATTGTGTCAATAAAGAGAAAACACAAACAAAACGACAGTGATCGTGTTAAATGTCCACATACACACACTGGACACAGCTCGTATGTCTCCATCTCCATGCTATGCAATTTTTGAAATTAACGCTTTATGCACAAGTACGTGCACTCGAGCATCGAGTCAAATAGTGTGTATCGTATTGGTTGTTGAAGCACCTAACGACGCAAAAATACATCATCACTTGATCGAGGGGAAATGCTAGGTTAAATAAAATTGCCTCATTTTCAAACGAGAAATGAAATTGTGGATCATTTAGTCGAGAGAGAAACAGCAAATTGGGGTGGGGGGGGGGGAGGGAGGGAAATGAAAGTAATGCAAGAAGTAAAGTTGAAGGGTCTTGGCGGTAACACTGAAAGCAATAATGCAGTCTCAGCTGGTGGATTAGGTATGCACCCATCCATATTATTATGATACTGATGTTTGCAAAATTTAATATTGCTTTTTCTAATGGCATGAAATTTATTTTCCAGGCATGTTTTGCCATAAAAACAGGTTTCAAGTTATCTGATAGTATGGTTTTTTGTGTACAGGATTTCCAGTTTTATGTTTTTATTCATCTTTTCTTTATCCTTTTCATTTATCCAAGATTTTATTTCTTCTCAAAATTTCCAACAGACTAAGCATTTATTCAAGTTTATCTGAGATATAAGGTTGCGCAAATGTTTGTAACAGTGGTTTGTGGTGGGGCTTAAAATTGATTGCAGAAATAACTCTAGGTTATCATATTTGATGCACCGCCTGTGAGTGTCAGTTCTCTCACTATGGGTGTCCGAGGGTTTGTATTTGAAGGGACATTAGGCCACATAAAAAAAAAAAAAATTGTTGATCGTCCCCCGCTAGTCCGTTCGAAACCTCCCCCCCCCCGACCCTATTTATATTTTATTTTTTTAATCATAAAAACGGCCTTTTCAATGATCTTTTCAGTCAAATTTGGCTCTCATGGTCTGACATTGTGTTGATCTATTTTTCCCATGTTTGGATATCTCTGGATATCTCTTTATACTTTTACTGCCCAGATTTTTCAGCTGGTATTTTTTCAAAATCTATAGGTTTGAAAAGATAATTGAAGAAGGTTTTTATTCATGTTGGCAAAGCAAGAACAATTCCTCAAATATTTACTTGGGCTACACTGCGTTTTAGTTTTTTGAAAATGTTTACAGAAAATGTCATCTAGGAGTTAAATGGGTTTAACAAAACAATTAAAAACATCAAAAACACACAAACCCTCTGTTTTATAGTGATTGTGATGATTTCTTTATTCTTTATTTCATATTTGAAAATAAAAATGTAAGCCCTGATGTTGACTTCTCAACATTTCAGCTCGCCTTGGGTGATAAGTCTTTCCATAAGACATTGAATCTATTTGGTGACCTGGTAATGTACTTAAGCCCTAACCAGTACCCACCCCCAAAATCTTCCAAATTCAACTGCCTATTGTTTAATTCTCTTGGACAGTAAGCAAGTGGTGCATTGGATTCCGTCTCTATGATTGGATTGGGCATACCACCATAATCGAAGTCAAACAGTTTGGGTGTTGGATTGTGATGGAGTTGCGGTTAATTATGTAAGACGTGTAATTTATTTTAGACCTTCAGACTAAGGTCTTGATTAACAGGCCTGATGCTTCGATTTTGAAAGGGCAAGGACACCAAGGCGATTTCTCCTTGGTAAAGGGCACCTCTATGAGGAAACTGTAAATTTCTATTGCAAGGGGCACCAAGGTAATGATGAGGGGCAACGGAGGCAATTGCCTCACTTGCCTCTGTGAAGCATTCTGCCTGGATTAAATAAAGTGAAGTCAAATGCGTTCAACAGCATTTTTTGAAATTCCGCTTGGATTATTGACCATTTAACAAAACTCACACCTGTTACAGCAACTGTATAGACCTCTAGACTCCAGATATTGTCAGGTACAAAGAGATAAACCCACTATTGTAACGTAGTGTATTGTTCCTGTATGTGATAGGCTGACTTATTGAATGGAACTACATGGGTCTACATAGGTGTTTCACATTTCACTCTGTCCTTGAGATTGTTTCACATTTCACTCTGTCCTTGAGATTTAAGTAAGGGGACTAGTGCTACTGTGAAAAGCCAAATGAAAGAGTTAAAAGCATTTAGAAACATTTTCAGTTGGACAACATGCACTTGAGGAAATAGAGAAGGGAGGGGCTAAAAAAAGAATTTTGAATTTAGTTTAGGATGAGCCCTCTTGCTTGTGCCAGCAAGATGTCACTGGGGTAGGATCCCCTCATTCAGAGGTCAAATAAAGGTTGCTCATTTGCATAATACTGTGCTGTGTGCATCCTTGTTTCGTCGTTTTACCTGTAATTAAGATTTCCATGGGACAGTGTCTATTCCTAAGGTCTGGACTATAATGTCTAAAGTCGTCTTAGGTAAATGTCTTACAATACATGTACATGTAGCGCTGCGTCAGTGTATTTCAAGCCAAAATGTTTATCATGATGGATGATATGATGATATTCTGTAGATGTACTATGATGATTAAGGTCAGTAGAATTTGAGATCATCTCAAACCGCCCCTTTCCCAGGAAGTAGATTTATAGGAAGTACATCCGGCAAGTGGGGGACGACCTCCTTCTCGTCTCATGTCTGTGTATGCATCTACTTTAAAACGAGTCTGGGAACCATACTGAGTGCTATGACATTGAAAGTTGTGCCTTTTAGTGTGGTGCCTTAATAATTAATCACCCCTCACCTTGTACCCTTTCATGACTCAGTCTGTTATTTCAGAAATATTTACAAGACAAGCTTTTGAATGATTAACATACATTCCAGCAGAGAATGTTAACCCCTTCCCCCTTAAAATACCTGAAAATGCATACACGAATACAAATATCTTGATACATTTAACGTAGTGCTATTTTGTGTGTGTGCTTGAGTAAATATTGCTATAATTAATATTGAAAGTTTTAGAAATAAAATTTAAGGCGCATCAGGGCTCGAATTTTACACTGGACCACAGGCCCGAGGCCAGTAATTTTAGTGTCGGGCCAGTAAACTTATGACCTAACAAGTCCGATGGTCTTGTGTTTTTCAATTGAATAACAGAAACACATTATGTTCAAGTGTTGACTTTGGGTCTAATAAATTATCTTTCAATTCTATGAGTAATCAAGTATACTCTTCCCTTACTTGTCTCAGTTCTGGTTCATATAAAAGCAGTTAAATGCATGTTAAACTGTGGCAGCAAGTTTTTTTCTTTTCACATTTTGAATCTGGTCTTGTAAAAAAATGTATGGTCCAGTAAAGATTTTGAGCTACAAGCCCTGTAGTCTTGTGGATTTTCTCCCCAAATTCGAGGCATGCGCATTTGTATTGATCTGTCAAAATAGGGGTTCAAAGATGAGGCTGAGAATTGGTTTAAAGGGAAGGTAAACTTTTGGTAGTCACTCTTAAAATTAATGTCAGTAACAAACTTACAGCAGCTTTGGATAGTTTAAAGCATTTTCAGAAACATTTCACTTTGAAGTAATGTGGTTATTTAAAAAGATGTATCAGTTTTTATGCCCCAAATTTGAATCTGAGAAACATTGCTTGTCAGATGCGTTTCTCATATTATTGTGTATTCCTTAGTGTGTTCCTAGTGTGGACATATTCACCCCGGATTTTCGGCTATATCTAAAAAAAATGCAACCACTATTTTCACAGGTTAGTTTGATTGTATGTCTGCATTTAGGCCTATATAGAATTAAAACAATCGAATGGTTCCAAAAACCAAAGGTATAGGCTACTTTGCCTTAAAGTTACACATGTTTTTGTGTTCTTCTTGTTTACAAGTTTGTTTTGGTGAAATTCACCATTTTATACCTTTCATTTCCTGACATTGTATAATTATATTTCATTTATTTATGGCATGTGTAACAATGTTATACATTATTTGTCAAAGATCTTCATAAAGTAATACAATGTAATACAGGTTTGTGTTGGGTGTGTGGTTGGTCTAGATCAATATTAGATGCAGATTAGATGTACAGACAGTAGAGATGTCTATTTATACACTATACAATTGGACTTTTGAACTGTGCATGGTGAGGTTGTTGTAAATGAAACCATTTAATTAATAAACATGAACCCAGGTTTTATGCAAATTTATTTTAATATGAATTCACATTCAATTATTACCATCTGTAGGAACTGTTTTTGAATTTTACTATATGTAAAGAAAAAGAAGGTTTTTGTTGGAATAGTCACTTCAGAAATGGTTATTTACCTTTCTGTTTGTTTAACCTTCTTTCTATTCAACAAGTTTAAGTCAAGTAATGGTAGTTATAGTGAGTAAATACTTCAGACTATCTTACAAAGTTCCAGGTGTTTACTTTGCAGCGCATGGAGCATTAAACGACCTCATTTGAAGGACCATAATTCAGTTAGACTAATACTGGCATCCATTATATTTCATATCACGCTTAATGAGTTGTGTTTTTATGGGTAATATACATGTATCCATTCTTTTGAAACAAAAATATAATTTGAAATTTTTTGCTGCAATAACAACTACATGCTTGGTTTCTGTCGATTGTTGTGTGAGTACATAAACCGCTAGCCAATTGTTGAACCATTCCGAATAAACTTGTCACAGTCGACAAAGCCCTACATAGATGTAAATTAGTTATCTTTTAGAACATGCCATAGACCAAGGTCCTCATAATGTATCCTCCATGCTAGATGTTCCTTTTGAACGGGAAGCAAAGTGCATTAATTAATTGATCAATTCGATAGAGAATATACTGAGTAAACAAATGACAAATCGTCATAGCAACACATTAATAATGCCTTGATCTAACGTCTGTTGCCGCGTTACATTTTCTCACGTAATTAAGTTGTTCTAAAACCCCCACTGCGAGTGTAGGCGTGATTGTATTACATGTATGTTGTAGGTAATTTATTTGTAAAATTTACAGATAATCTGTGGAAGTAATAAATTCTTGATGTGATTTTGACTTAATATGTTTGGATTTGATTTATGAGTAGGTCTAGATATAGTTGACATCAAACGCCCACCACTGTGCTAATTCACATTGCTGTCAGACATTCCAGGCAGGGAGAGAACTGGGTACATTTGAATTGTATTTAGACTTGCGAAGAAACTACAACATTAAACGGGAGGCCACATTGCGCCTGGTCTTGGCCTTGGTGCCCATTCAACAAATTTAATAGAATTTAAGATTTTCCAATTCTCCAATATGAAATTTCAGGCCCGAAATGGAATTATGAATTTATGGATAAAGCATAGTGTTAGCCAGAGGGGTGTCTGGGTGTCTTTTGGACGCCCTGTTTTAAATTTGGACACCCTGTTTCATCTGTCATTTACATGTAAATGTATTGTAAGTGAACAATTTGGACACCCAGTTTTTAAATTTCCAGCAGATTTGGACACCCTTTTACCAAATCCTGGCTAAAACCTTGGGATAAAGTCATGTCGTAGTGTCAGGATTCCAGATCTGGTAGCATTTTTTTGTTTACAAACAGGGAACAGAACATGGATATTTGTTTTAAAATAATTTTTTTTTAACAATGCAAATTTGAAGTCCAGGTAAATAATTCACAATCTCGCATTAAACCTTTGAAATAATTTATTCCCTTCCTAGGAGTGGGATCAGGTTTCATTTGTAGTGACTGCTAAAAATCATGCTTAATATTCAATGAATATATACAGTTTATAATATGCTTAAAATGACACCATGATCCTCACGCCCTGTGTTCACTTTCCATAATTAAAGAGGACGTTCATTGTACCTTTATCATTTGAGACCAGGGCCCAACTTCATAGAGCTGCTTAAGCACAAAAAGTAGCTTATCACAACAAAATTTCGCTAACCAGAATAAGGTTACCAGCCAAACTACCATGTCACATGTACAATTTGTGACTGGTATCCTGCTCATTTCTGCTTAGCAGACAGTTGTTAAGCAATATTTTCTGCTTAAGCAGCTCTATGAAATTGGGCCCAGGGCTTATCATGTAAGATAATACAAATTATCCTATTATTATTAACAGAATATTCCAGAGATACAACATCTTCATTGATAATTCACTTGGATTTAAAAGTACTTGGGACTTGTAGAGCAGTGAAGCAGAGATTATGCGGAGCGTGGTAATAAGCGCGGGACCATTGTTAAAGCCATGTAGACTTCATGGGATTTGCCTGGTAATCTGTATCTTGCTGAACGAGTCATTGCTTTGTAATCTTCTGTTTTTGTGCCATTCTTATAAAATGAGATGAAAAAATAAACAAAAGTTTCCTCCCCTCAAAATGATGGTTCTCTCCATGCACAAGCTGTTGTATCGAGTTGATATGCATGAATTGCGTGCTGATACGTGCAAATTGAGCCGATACGCAACCCCCCCCCCCAAAAAAAACCCCCAAAACAAAACAAAAACACCCAAAACCAAAACCCCCCCAAAAAAAAAAAAAAACCCACATTATTTTGTTTTACTACGATCAAATTCACAAAAATTATGAGGATAAACTGTTTAGAAACCCTTAGATTGCGCACTAGGGTTGTTAAAAACCAGAGTCATCTAGGACCTCGTTTCAATTCAGCGTGCTTAGGCAAAACTTCCAATAGTTAGGTCCAGAATGCCCCCACAGTTTTGAAAAATCCTGCATAGGAATACTGAGAACCTTCCCTACAAGTTTATGGATGAAGAAATTAATTCTTTGAAGTTGAAGGAAGTGAAGCCTTTGATTCCTTACTAATGATTATCAAGCCTATGCAAAATATATTATTGACAATTTGAGGACTAAAATTGTTCAGTCACAATAGGAAATGCTATTAATAGAATGAATAACAAAACAGGATTTGGCTAACTGTGAAGCCCTCAATCTGATCTCATACTGTGTTTGTCACCTTCAGGAAATTTGTTAGAAATTTCAAAACTGGGTGTCCAAACTGTTCCCTTACACAATACATTTACATGTAAATGACGGATCATAAAACAGGGTGTCAAAACTGTAAACAGTGGGTCCAAAAGACTCTGGCTAACGCTATGCCGTGCCGTCAGGTTCCTAATGTAACCAATGAACAAAGTAGTATGAATTTTAAAAGAAGTCTGACTATTTTACTTTTTGTTTCGCATTGATTACATGTGTTTGTATAAGGGAAAAGTCAAGATACTCTTCATTTTCATTTGATTTGTAATCTTTGAATTATTGTTTCTGTAATTGTTTACAAAAGAGCAAACGCTTAATATGGATCCATAAACCTTTTGGTATACTTTAAGTAGCAAATTCATTTGGTTGGTATTAAGTGATCAGCCAGTTACAAAGGCCTAGACGGTAAATCATTAATACTATTATGTAATACTTAGATATATCTAGAAAATTATAGGCAAACATGATGACTTTTTCCAGATGGACCAAGATTTACAAAAGCAGATTTACACCAGGCAGTGAGCAAATTAGAACAAAGATAAAGAATTAAAAATACCCCGGGGGTGGGGGGGGGGGGGGGGGGGGGGGGAAGCAAGTGTTAAAAACACACTACATAGGTATTAATCTACATGTACAAACAATCTCCAAACGGCTACTGTTACATTTTAACAAAAATACACAAACATGCCCCTCCCCCCAAGCTATTGAAACCAGTCTTTTAATATCACTCAAAATATTTTGTATGCATGTGTACAAATGCCTGCGTACTCATTGTGCAAGTCAAATTGTAGTTTAGTAACGATGATCATAACCCATTCTCACGAACCAGGGACAGCAAGCTGCCACCGCTACATAATTAACTTATCCACCATATCAGTGTCGCCCGACAAACCCCTAAATGACATCTGTATGTAATTTTACCCAACAATACTGTTTAGTCAATAAGTGAGGCTGAATGAATTCATGTCTGTGACACAATTTTATTCTCATGGCACTACTTGAACTGTTTCTATAGTAACTGTATAATGTGAAAAAAAATGGGGGTAACCTTTGACCTGTATGTTGATGCTATGCTATAAACGAAACTGGCATTTTTTATGTGTGGGTGGACTGAATAGTTGGATTTTTTTTTTTACTGGCGATCTGATAAAAGATTTCTTGATAATGTGCTTTGTTTAACCCCATCTTGAGCTATTTAGATAGCAATACCACACTGCCCACCTTTGTAGCTTTATGTGACAGTTATCAATAAGGGAACACACTGGCTGCCTACAGCATTGACTAGGCTTTGATGACAGTGTCTGGCTATGCATACAAGCCAGATGCCATTGGAAGCTCGTGCTCCTAGGAAATGCTGGAGAGTGTGTGTGTGTGTGTGCAGGAAAGGCAGTACAAATTTAACAAGGTCATTGTTTATAGTGATGGCGACATCTTAGCTGTGAGGGGATTGTATTTTTGGAACAGTACATGCTCATCATCGCCCAATCCAGGCATTCTCAAACATGCTCTAATTAAACAATAAATATTTAACAGCAAAATGAAATCTTACATGTGTAATACAAAGAATACATATTTGTCACCTAAGAAAATCTACTGTTGAGCCTCATTTAAAACTAAACAATTATTTCTTTTTCTTCAATTTTTTCAAATCCACAACCAAATCATGTTATAAAGTTTACAAAAATAATGTATTAAAATAGAATAATAACACTGTATTCACCTTCAGGAAATGAATGACAAATAACACAAAGACACGATTGAAATTTTCACAAACAGCTCTCAAAAATTGGTGCTCATGAATTTAAGACAGCTTCACTGAAATTTGTTACAACCCTCCGCAAAATATTGATTATTCAAATAACATTCCAAATAAAAACACTGCAGAATGTCAGGTATTATTGTATCCATTCTGATAGTGTGAATATTTAACAGGACAAGGCATTGACATACTTTTTACACATGCTGCTCCAAGGGCATAGGAGCGTACATGTACAAGGATTTTAAAACAGGGCTAATTTATGCAGTGAAATGTGAGTGCTTGGTAGCCACTGTGTTCAATTGGTGACAATAATCAGAATTATAGTCACTGGATATACGGCTTTGCACAACAAATTAATTGGTTTGTGGTCCTGCTGAGCCATCGATAAATCCACAACTCCAAAAAAGAAGAAGAAATGTTACCCTAAATTTAGATTGCCCCAATTATTTACAAAAAGAGAGATAGAGGGGAAAAATAAGAAGAAAATAATATATTATTATTATTATTATTATTATGCAGTTTAAAAATATGAGTTTAAAAAATATTTAGGGTAATTTTTCTACATAATTGTTATGATGTCATCGATGATATCATCATCCAACAAAAGTTTCATCTGCACACTAAGGTCCAAGTATGTGGTAGGTTTCAAGTCTGTGTGGTCTTCATTTTTTGTGAAAAAGACGTGGGAAAAAGAACCCACCCAAAATAGTACAACAATGGGATTTTAGCTGTTGGCTTAACACCTACAAAAGAAAGTATATACAAAAAAGAGAATGAAAGAGAGGGTCACATTGCCCATTGAAGTAAAATAGACATTGTGTTGTAATCCTCTAAACACCAAACCCCCCCCCCCCCAAAAAAAAATAAAAAGATATATATACATATATAGCCACAAAAACAAAAAAACCCAAAACACACAGATAAACAAACCTAGTGACAATAGATCGATCCATTAAGCCCCGCCTCCTTACGAGTTGACCAATCACAACCGCGAAATCTGATCACCATTTGAGCCGTTTGGTGATCTTTGCACTAATGGTGATCGGTTTTCGCGGCTGTGATTGGTCAACTCGTAAGGAGGCGGGGCTTAATGGATCGATCTATTAGAAGCAATCAAAATCAACTCACTCTAAAATATTCAGACATGGACTTTGGTCCAATAAACATTTTGAGCTACAATCCCTGTGGTCTATTAGATTTGTCTCCCTATATCAAGCCCTGCTGTCATAAGGAGAGTACAGGATTGGTAAAAAATAATATATTTGTATCGATATACATTCAATCTAAAAGCGCTCTGATTATAAATATAAAGTTCACACATAAACAAATTGGCATACAATTGTTTCATATGAACACTTTCAAAATCAAGAAATATGTATAATAAAAAAAAAAGGAATATGTATTAATTTTTATATTAAAAGATTAAGAGAATGTGCAAATGTAGAGAAACCTCAGCAGTCATTAGTTCACAGGTATAACAAATGTTAACACAATTGTCCTCCCTCTTCTAAGATACATGTCTGAGGATGCTGACCAGATATTTTGTTTTCTTTCGGCTTGTCTAAGTATAGCTTGAGCAGCTATCAAAGTCGTTTCTGTCTGGAACATATAGTGCCCTAGTTATGAATCCATTATGCATCCTCCACACAATGTAAGCCTCTTGTGTTTTGGTTTACCCAGATCTGAGTTGTAACAATGCAGAAGCCCTTCCACCCTCAGCTTTATCAGCCATTCAAACCTGATTGACCCCGTATGAATTATGAAAATCAACCTTTTGTGCGTGTTACCCGTAGCAACGAGACCACTATATCTCATCAACATCTTCATTCATTGTCAATTTGTACACACACAGTGAATAAGACCACTCAGGTGTGTTCAAGTTGATTAGTTTTATATCCATGTAAACGGGGCTCTCCCAAGCATTTTTTTTTGTGGCTGTTGAATTGTTTTTGATGTGAAGAGCACACAAAGAAAAAATTCAGCAATACATGCGAAAGTACCTCATAGATTTCTGTTGCATCACTCATTTTTAAAGGTATTAACTGCGTTCCTCCCCACAACCACCACATTTATCTTGTGGCGACGAAGCTTGAATAAGGAACTCTCAAATTAAAAAAATCTTTAAACTTTGCAAATTGGAATGGACGTCGCGTGCATTTTCACAAAACCTTGCTCGTCTCGCATGTGGAAGTGGCAAGTGTTAGACAGTTTGTAATTAAAACCTGCGCACCTGTTACTATGAGTTCATCAAAATGTGGTTGATGAATTATGGTCCACAGCTGGGGACCAGTCACAAGTAGAAGTGTGGCGCAGGTCAATGCTAGAATGTGAACACCAGGGAAAACATTGAAATCTGACTAGGTGTGTATATTTATCTGATTTATGAGTGGAGCCTTATAAGTATTTATGTTTTTTTTTATATATATAAGCAACTAGATATTTTGGGAGTGAACTTCGGAATGTGTTAGAAAAATGTTTGTGCTAATACCAAGACCTTAGTATACTGCAAAAACTGGGGTGTTAAATTGATTTATTATTATTATGCATTTTAGGTATGCTATTCTTTTTCGGTATCTTTATGTCACAACACCTATGTGGTGTTAATTATTTCCCTAACTATATCGTTGGTGAAACTTACACCATGTGAAGAAAATTTGTCAATCTGCTTTTTACCATATTAGAAACATTAGCAGCATTCGTAAAGTCCTCAATAAAAAGTCTGCCTCTATCCTTATACATGCTTTCATTACATCCAGGCTTGATAATGGAAACTCATTGCCTTATGGTATTAACAAGCATCTTATCAAAAAACTGCAAAATGTCCAGAACGCTGCTGCTCGGGTATTATCTAAAACACGTAAATATGATCACATCACACCTGTGTTGAAACAGCTTCACTGGCTCCCAGTCTGTCAAAGAATTAAATTCAAAATCATTTTGCTTGCCTGGAAAGCTATGAATGATAGGGCTCCTCCCTATCTCAAAGAAATTCTCTCACCATATACGCGAACTCGCAATCTTCGCTCTACAAACCAACTTCTTTTAACTTTCCCTAAAACAACCACTTCCAACGGCGTTCGCGCATTTTCTGTATCTGCACCCACTCTCTGGAACTCTCTTCCTTTACATATCCGAGCTACAAAGTCTCTGGACATTTTCAAAACATTGCTAAAAACTCACCTATTCAATATTTCTTATGATTGACTGTCTATTTGTTATTTTTTCCACTTGTTTTTGCCGACACGTTTATGTAAATCTGTTTTATTCAATGTGCTCTTATTTCTTTCTAAGCTACGTAATTTGTAATCTTTTTTGTTACTCTCTCTGTTTTTTTGTTTTGTTTGGTTTTTATGCGCCTCGGAATAAGTTTAGTCTTAGATAGATGGTGCTTTACAAGTTTTTAATTATTATTATTATTATTATTATATACTAAGAAAATCATTTGAACACCCGCAGTGTAGAGTCAGGCCAAGGTTTCAAAAGTCTATTTAGAGTTTTTCCTTTGCATTATTTTGTGTTGGCTAAATTTTCAGCATCGGTGGTGATTATCTAAGACAAAATAACAGTTTTAAGTACGGAAGGGATAATTCTAAGGAGTCTTTTTTTTCTTCTTCTTTTCCAGATGAAACAGAGTGAAATTGTGTGCAATGCCTTGTCTGTGAATAAAAAGCACTTAGCCATGTTATCGAGTGACACATTTCATTATTGTCTGACCCAGTAATTTCAATGCTTTAAGCCTAAAGCCCGTAGGCTGAGGGCAGTGTTTGATCAAGTACCAGGGCCTTCAGTTTCTCATGAAGGGAAGGAGTCACTGGAGGCGTAATTTGTCAATATTATGAAATCTTACTGTGCAGATAGTGTATCGGACCCTCTGCAAGGGTTTGGATAGTGTAGTGTCTTCAACTTGTGTTAAAGAGTCAACAGTTGGGTTCTCTGGTTGTTTGTTCGGCCACGTTTACTCTTCCTATTAGATGCAAATTTTATGCTTTGAGATTGTCTTCCATTAAAGTCTTGTCAATACAGTAGATTTCCGCCTCCATAATTGCAGCCATCATTTCATATCCTGTCTACGCAACATCCATATCGCACGCCATTGTTTGCCGGCGGCCACGTTGTCGCTATGATTGTCATCTCTATATTGTTTATAGTCGGTGGTCTATCAGTGTATGAGATGTCATTCAGAGCAAACCTCGCTGCTGCCGCCATGGTGGCCTGGTCGTTATAGCCCAGACTAGTTGACTGATGACCTTGAGTTGAATTTTACATTTTCTAGGGCTTGGATGGCGAAGACTTTGAATCAATAAAGTCAGAAGTGACCTGCAGTTATCGTGGCAGTTTGAATTGCCCTTTTTTTTTCTTGAGGTGCCCGAGTCTAGTAGATGCAGAGTCTTGACTTGACAGTGGTAGGATGTTGTTCAATAGCAGACATAATTATGTTGAAGTCATTTAATAACTTGGCTTGCGGAATAAAACAACTTGTTTCTCCTGGAATCAAATGAAACCTGTTTTAAGTCGGTTTCTTGAGCATTAGCAATACAGTCAAAAACACAGACCAAGCATGAGTAGAAATTGCATTTTGAAGGACAATTTTATTGCACTTCCCCCCTGAATTGTTGCTGAGGACTTTGTTACATTGATACTCAAGAGAGAGAATTCAGGTAACTCATTGATTTGGGGACAAATTCACTTCTGCTCCACTAATATACAAAAGCAACTTTATCATACTGCCATCATTTTGTCATGTTCCCTAAACATCTGCAATTGGAATATAATTTAGATTATTCATTGTATAATTGTCTTTGTATTCTATATTTCTTTTTTGCTGCTTATATGTTTTGTTTTTTGTTCTGCGCCTCGGAATAGGGTCTTGTACACTAGATAGATGGCGCATTATAAATGCATTATTATTATTATTATTATTATATTGTTGAATTGGTTTTACTTTCATATTTTGTTATCACTTAGTATTACATTCCCAACAACATGTATACTTTTCTAGGTCATAACCTACAGTACTTAAACTAAAATAATTGACGAAACAAAATCTCGCCCACGTAAAACTCCATATGGTTGGGACCACTATGGTCCCGGAAGTTCGAATGCGCGCGAGACTTGCACAGTCTATTGTCTCAGTAATGTCACTTACGATAATACACCCATAAATATTTAGTCATTTATTGTTTTAGTCTGTTCAGTTTCCATAAGGCGAGATTTCTCATCTTCCATCGTACCCTGCTGCACTCTATGATTATGAAGATTCAAAACAAACAATAATGACCAAAAATGTTGATTGTACCAAGTTACTTTCCTTAAGGCCAAGTAAAATAAATAACATGTTGCTCGTCCGGACTTTTTAAAAAGTTGGTGAGGGAGGTCCTTGTTATTTGTTATTTTCAAAATTTTTGTAATTTTTTTCAAGATGGCCACCATGTCTAAGATGGCCGCCATAACATATTTCAATTCAATTCAATTCAATTCAATTCAATTATTTTATTCGTCATGCCAGCATGAAAATCGTTATCTCGGTTTGCACATATTTGAAGATTTTTTTATGGTTTTATGAGCATGTTCTGTATGTCCTCAAATTCTGTTTAAAGTCGCCATGTGTGTTTCTGTGTCCATTTTGATAGATATTGTTATTCTTTCCAAGAGTTCTTCTTGCTTTTGCTCAAAAATTATTCTGTGTGTGTGGCATCACGTCCTGGTGCAAAGATCTTGTTCAAAAAAGAACTGTGGCATGCAAACGTCAAGTGCAAAACGTTTCAAAGAAATGATTGCGTTGTGGAAATAGCATTTTTTGTAGGCCTACCTGCAAGAAAGATGATGAAATTGCTCCCCAAAAAAAGGATACATTTGAATTTTTTTGTTTGTTGATTTTTTTTTAAAATAACAAATAACAAAAAATTCGGTGCGGCCTCCAAAATCGGAGCGGGCGGGGACGAGCAACATGTTATTTATTTTACTTGGCCTAAAAGCTTTTGCCCGAAACCAGTTGCTAAATTTACTCAAAGAGGTACATGTAATATTGACCCAAGAAAGTACTGTTGAATTAAAAATAAAAAGGAATAAAATACTACGGAAATGTAGATTATGTTTGAAGAAAATATAGGGAAACAAGTTTTCTTTTTGTGAGTGGCCCCCCTATAGCTGCATGGTGTGAAGATGAGATCTGAATGAAGGAACTGAGTAGAATCAGTGAGCAATGTACCCATAATGGCTGAAGCGATTCACCATCATTGGTGGTTGAGGGACAAGCTGGGGTTGCACATACAAGATGCTGGCCTGGCTTTAAGAGAAAGCACTTGTCAGAAATGGATGTGTCGTTTGTTTTGTTTAATGAAGTATTTGAGTTTGAAGAGACTTGGGCATATGTCATTAATTGTGTCTAGAATCATGTTAATTTGATTTATTTAAATTCAGGTTTCAAACTTAGGGGGAAAATCAACAAGATCCAGGAGTTGGAGCTCAAAAGTATTTACTGTCAGACCAGACATTTTTGTACAAGATTTTTTTTGTACAAAACCAGATTCCATATGAAAAAATTCTGACTTAGTTTAACATGCATTAAAACAGATTTTATTGAAACAAGCACTAAGACATGTAAGAAAAGATTGATCTCATTTGTCTTTCATAGAGGCATACAGTATACTTTGTTTCTCAACAGAATTGAAAGGTATTTATCACAGCCAGGGAATGATTTCATCCAGCAATTTTGCATAGCTAAAAATTCAGACTTAACTTGTTCTGTGCACACTGAATGCTAATATTGAGTAGCAACTCCTGATTTTTGAGTAGCAACTGATGCATTTTGTGTAGCAATTTGCTCTGCTATACAAGGGAAATCATTCACTGGCAGCCAAAGTAAATATTTGAACACAATTTAGTTTCATTCAAGATATAACACAGTGAGGTATTGTTATTCATTTGAAAAAAGACAACAACTTGTCAGGTCTTGAGTTTACAGGCACAACACTAAAATTACTGGCATCTGGCCTGCTGTCCAGTGTAAAATTTGACCCCTATTAACATTAAATTGCAACCCAAATGTCTTGTTGAAATTATTCTAGTTTGACCATTGAAACAATTTGGACACGATATTTGAAATAATAGTAATTTGACCATTTTAAACAATTGGGAAATATTTATCAATCTATCCTATGATGGGAATGACGGAATCTTCCTCTAACCCCAGAAAGAGATCTGTTGTGAAAGGAAAGTAAAAGTACTCCCAGTTTGCATTTGATTCAGAGTAATTCATTTACCCTGACGTTGACCTTCGGCTCCATAGGGTGCCGTCATGATGGGCACTTGCTCAGTGTATTTTTATGCAGACTGTATTCTGGCGATCTTTGTAAATTTGGACTCTAATCTTGACATCAAGAATATTATCTTCGGATGGAGATGAGTGCTGTCAGTGAAAGTAATTCATGGTAGAGTTTTGGAATATCTCAAGGTATTTATGGTAGGTTTGTTGTCGGGGGAATTTGCTTGACGGTTTGGGAGGAGGGGGGGTGCCAAGTAAGCTGTACTTCAAACACAGCGTTCAAGTTGCTCTCTCGTTAATTTACAAATTATGCAGACTGGCTGGATGTCCTATTACTGTCTGAAATTCAAATCACAGAGTCTTAATGACGTCCTTTTGGCTCAAAATCAAGACGCGATCTCATTCGTTGGTGTGCTCAGCTTTTCATGATGATATTTTGCAGAATTTATCTTTGGTTTGATGTTTTTGTTGTTTTTTTTTTTCAAGAAAATAATGAAGTGGCTGCCCCCTTTCTGTGAAATAGAATCCCTTTCACTTAACTAACAAGAGGTTCTATTCTCAACAGTAACACTTTTCTTCACCCTGTAAAGTGTCTTTTCCTCTGCTGAACCCAACCCCTTGTCACAAATTGCAAGTATTTCTCCTGTCTCCGAAATTAGAGACTTGAAAAAATTCAGTAACCTTTGGATTGGTGTCCTTTCCAATCAATAGTTGAATGTTTTCGGTTCATTCAATCTAGTTTATTTGTTAAACCTCGGTGAACGTCTGCCTTACACATGCAAGACTTCTTGAAAACGTTCTTTCTCTTTTTTTTCTCACCCCCCCCCCCCTTTCCTAAGGAGTTAGACTTTACCCCTTTCAGATGCTGACATGTTCCCTGGGCTATGAGCAAATTGAGATGAACACGATGAGAATCGTGGCATCTAAAAATAGAACGGTTGAATTTCGTTAAAATGCACACTCTGTGTGGACACTGCGTATATCATATTGCCGGTCATGCTTTTTCTTTCTCCCCACAATCCCAAAGTTTGTCTGCGAGCAGATAAAATGTTAGTGTAGAGATTTTGGATTACTGATGGAATTTAGTAGTTTGAATCTGTTGGAGATAAAACATCATAAAATATGGTAAATTTGAAGTTAATGCAACAGCAGAGATTTTATGTCAAACTTTTATTGGAAATGTATGACTGAAAGACAGGGTGTATTTGTTTTGCAATTACTCCACAAGTTAATTACCATAAAAATTCACTTGGTAAAGAGCACTGGAGAGCTGTTGATATTATAAAACATTGCTAGAGAAGTAATGTAGTTTTAGAGAAAGAGGTAAATTTTCACCCCAAAATTTGATGAGAAAGCACACAATTCTATACAAGAAGGGTGTTTTTTTTTCTTCTTTCATTATTTTCTTGTAACTTCGATGACCAATTGAGCCCAAATTTTCACAGGTTTGTTATTTTAATTGTTATGCGTGTTGGCATTCACCAAGTGAGGATACTGGTCTTTGACAATTACCAAAAGTATACCCTGCCTTTTGAAAAAGTATTTACAATGTCTTATGTTTTTTAATTGAGGCAACATGTGACTATACTATACACAGGCAGTGCATCAGTAATGTAACAGACTAAAAACCAAGTGATGAGACAGTATCACGCACATTAAATTGGAGCCTACACCCCAAGTGTAGCTTTATCTTTCGTATAATTGATGTTAATAATAATAATAATAATAATAATAAAGACTTGTTAATAACATGAGGTTGAGTTTCATCACCTATGCCATCTTTACTCCAAGTCTTGCTGTGGCCTTTACATGCACTCTATGGAAAGGTCAAGTGGTGTAAAGCTCAGGCTAGCTGGATGCTGCTGATGGTGGCTGCTTGCTTTCCTTGGGTGGCGCAGAGGTTTGGGTTACAAGTCTAACCATGAGGGAGCATAGGCACAGATTCTGTCTCCTGGCTGACAGCATGTGGCTGTCTACAATGTGACATAGATGTATTGAATGATGTGCGTTTGTGTCCATGACTTGCTCTCTTAACAATTTATTGTAAACCAGCACTTGTGTTTGTTAACGGGGTGCAGAGAGGGCGGGTTAAATTGCTGAATATATTGTAATAAACATTTGTAGTAAACATTCATTGAGGGGATTGTAAATATTAGTTTGCGGTAATATTAGTAACATTTGGTTTCCTTGGAATACCATGCTTGAGGAATGACATTTTAATATAGGAGTTGCGGACAGCCAGTTTTGGTCTTTACATATTTTTCTTACCAAATAAATGCCAAATGTTCTGCATAATTTTACAGCATTTTAGGCTGCATTATAAGCAAGTCCAATTGTTTTATTTATACAGTAGTTAGGGCCTACATGCAAATAATACATATTGTAAATGTTTGGAAGTTATCAACAAAGATAGCTATATATGCAAATGACGCCCAGTAGTCGTTGATAAAACCATAATTGAAACGAAATAAAATAAATTACTTTTAATCTGTTTGATTGAAGTGTATCAGCCTTTTTGATATGTATGGTTTGGGTGTATACATAAAGACAGATTTACCCAAACTAAACAGTGTAATTGTAATGAGTTCGCCATATCCCGAAATGGCTTATTAAAATAAAAAGTCAAAGTCAAAAAATTCAACAACAACAAAATAAAAGAAAACCCCCAGAAATCTACTGAATAACACTTAAATTGAAACAAATGTTTATAAAAAAACAACCAAAATCTTTTGACTAATCTAGGTCAACTTTCCAAGCAGAATCTAAAACCCATCTTTAATTGAACTAAGTTTATCCGTACATTTAGCGAGCCGGCTTTGCCAGCTTTGCCAGCCAAACACAAACTCGGCAATTTAGCTTTGTATTTGACTCCATCTACGAGGTAAACAGTGTCCAGAGCATGAGAGAGAGCATACAGCCAGAGGCAACGTCCCCGACGAGCAGTCCGGGACAAAAATTCCTTGACATTTAGCGCAGACCTGTTTCTGTATTTTGCCGGGTTGCCATAAAAGAAATTTGCATGTTAAAGATGCATTGATTGGGAACGTTAAAGCACGGGTAAATGAATTTCTCTATTTATCAAGTAAATTAAGGATAGTACATAGTGGTAGTCAGGGCCAATAATGACCTACTTAGTACTTACAAGTACGTACATGCCCGTACTTGACTCGTTAAGCAGTTGAACCAAGTTGGTTGTACATCATACTCTCAGGGACTTTCTTGCCTATTTTTAGTTAGACGGCCTTTTGTGTAGGTCATGTGGATTTGTTTAAATCTGCAGTTGAAGTTACTTTAAAACAGTTACTTTGAGAGGAATATCGGTTAAAAGTGAAGAATTTACAGTGACATTTATGTAGATGCACTTTAGAGAAGTGCTACAATTTTGGTTCATTCTCAAGATTTTGAACAAATGGAGAAATCAAACACTTCCACCATGCATGTTATGACAAAGAAAAATGTCAAACAAAATGTTTGTTTCTTTTCAAATATTACTGGCAAAATCTGTTGGCTTTGTTTATTTAGAAAGTTGTTTATTGATGATGATGTTGATAATTTAATCTTTTATTAGTAGCTAATGTTTCTTCAATATGATAAACTCCAAATTGAACTGCTGGTATTAATGGGATAACAGGGCTAGACGACAATTTTATATAGGTTCATTTTAGCATTACAGTAATGCCCCTTAACCCTAGGGCCCAAGTCCTTCAATATCCTCATTGCCAAAGTGCAGGATTGAGAAGGATTTGGGCTTTTAGGGATCTGCAACACAGGAGGTTTGGGCTACAATGAGTTTTTGTTAGGGTAGGATTTAGCAGGACTTGGGCTATCGGGCTGTTTTTACATACATGTAGGAGGATTTAGAAGGTTTTAGGTCTTATGCAGCTTAGCCAAAACAGGATTCTGAAGGTTTTGGGCTTTTAGGGGTGGAGATTGTAATAAAGCTGACATATTTGCCCCAGCAGAGCACCTAAAGTAAATCACAAAGTTGACTCCCTAACCTATGTCTCAAAAGGATTTAGAAGGATTTGGGCTAATATGTATATTTACAATAAGGAGAAGGATATAGAAGGATTTGGGCACTTTAGGTTTGACAACTTTAATCTGAAGGATATAGAAGGATTTGGGCAGTATGTTTACCCAAGGGTCTAGTCTGTTAGGGTTATAATTTGATTGATTTATGTGTATAAATATATTCCGTCGAATCTGTTCTAATGATTCAGATTTTTTCCACCACTCACAGGAACTTAAGAAACACCTTGTTTCCAGGGGTCATAGCTCCCCAGCAGTCCATCGAGCGATCCAGAAAGTCAAGGCTCGTTCTAGGGAGTCTGTACTCTCCAAAGGACCCAGGCAACAACGGAGTTCCAAAGGGACAGTTCCTTTTGTTGTTACTTTTCACCCCTCACTTCCTCCCATTTGTAAAATAACCAGTTCTAACCATCATATTCTTCATACATCAGATCGGCTTCAACGTGCTGTACAGGAAGAACCCATAGTTGCCTACCGACGCCCACCCAGTCTCAGGGATCTCATCGGCCGGGCAGAAGTTCCCCCATTAATGATGATGTTAATCCCCCTTTGCCACAGGGTACTTTTAGGTGTTCCAACACATCCAAATGCATCGTTTGTAGACAACACATCAGGGAATCGGACTCCTTTACCAGCCATACTGGTGGTACCACCCACAAGACAAGGGGTCATGTCACCTGCACCATCACTAATCTAATCTATCTAATATCTTGCAGAGTCTGTGGTGTTCAATATATAGGTGAAACAAGAACTACACTCAAGAGGAGTTTCAGATCCACAGTCAACACCCAAAAGATGGATACACCTGTAGGACACCACTTCAACCTTCCTAACCACTCCATTTCTGACATGAATTTACAGGGCATTGAGGCACTAGGTAACTGCAGAGAGACTGTCTGTCTGAGTAGGGAAAAACTTTGGATAAGGCTCATTAAGACCACTCAGCCCGGTGGTTTGAATATCCAAGAAGGAAATGACTAATAACCTTTTGTCTTTGCCTTCTCCTTTTCCCACACAGATATCCACTTTATTAGTCTGCCCTACATTGTATTAACTAATTATTTACCTCTCTTCTAATCTTCCATTTTGTCCTTTGTGTTCCCAACTTCTTGTGGTCAAGCTATCCCCTTCCCTTCATAACCCCCCCCCCCCTTTGTCTTCATAATCCCTGCTTACCCCCTGCCTTCTCTGAATGCTTTCTGCTTTTCTCCCTCCACTCTCTCTATTCATGTACAGTCATTTGACCAGTTCTGGATCACTTTTTGAATTCACGTTGTTTTTGGCTGCAATCTCTTTGAAATCTTAAACAAAAAAGTTGATCAGTTTACCTAAACATGTCATAAAACTCACCAAGTATCCACTGACAAAAAAAGATTAGTACTTTTGAAGAGGCTTTGAGAAAAGTTTCGTCACCTGTTTGACCAGTTCAGGATCAGTTGAATCTATTCTGAATCAGTAGCGTGCCCTTTATTGCAAACCCATACTCCCATTCATAAAACTGGGTCTCAAGGACAAGAAACTTCAGAAGTGTGTTGGCATGGACTTGGACTACCTTTCTTAAGTGAATGTCATGCAAGTGTCTTCAACAGCAGCGCAAAAACCCAGCGACAAAAACACAAAATAACAGCAAAGGAGAATGTAAAAATGAAGCGCATCTAAAAGCATTATTGACCCCTTCAAGTTTCATTTTCTCAAAAAAAAATCAAAAATCTACAAGAATTTGTTGAAGTAATGTATCTCAAAAGCAACTTTCTACTGCAGCAGTATGATTTTACCTCACTTAGTAAGTTAGTGCGGCACCATTTGATGCAATGAGATGTTGAGTGATCCCGAACTGGTCAAGGGTAAGATGCCCCCCCAAAGACGATTTTGGTAATTTTGTCTTCTCAAAAAAACAAGACGACTGCTCATTATTTACAGGAAATATTTGTTACACATTCTTAGCATTTTACATAAATGTTTTTTGCCCTGGCGTTCCAATTCTGATGGTGAGAAGTTTTAACAGCGTTTTTCAACCAACATTTTAAAACAAAATAATGATCAATTTCACAGAAAAACTTCCGGAAATTGGCCATAATTTATTTGCCGATGATGTTTGGCACCTTATTTTGGGTTTTTTGGTTTAATGGATGTTATTCTTCACATGTATCAACAGAAATTGGTAATGTGAGAAGCAATGTAATTATTTGGTTATTGCAAAGTTGAAGTGATCCCGAACTGGTCAATGATCCCGAACTGGTCAAATGACTGTATTTCCACTTGACTACTCTTGCAACTCTTGTCTGCTTGTAAGTGTGTTGTGTTGTCATTTAGCCTTTGAGAAAGACTATGTTAGGGTCGAAACGTCAGGCCACTAACTAATTTTTGCATTTATACCTCAGGTCCTTTTGGTTGGTAAGCAGTTTGCAACAGCTAATTCTATTTTATCAAATATATATGTTATATCTCCTAATAAAGGAGTTGGAAAGAGCAGCTGTTCCACAAGGTGCAAAAGGTTAAAGGTCTTCCAAAACCAGGCCTGGAATTATACTCAGACCATGGCTGCCATTGCCCTTGTCTTGGCCTTGGTACCCCTTCTTAAAAAAATTCCCACAGACTTATGGATTCTCCATTGGAAATGCCCTTTGCAAAAAAAAAAGAAAAACAAAGTTCTTACCCTTGTAAAGATGTACTAAGATTCATCTGAAGATGAGTTGTCAGTGATTTGTCTTGTGACATAACACTTTGCTTAGCAATTAAGAGTGACCTGCAGTTAAGATTAATCTTAGCTCAATGTGAAAAACAGCCCTTGCATACAATACAAACGAAGGCAATCCCAGAGTAAAAGAGTACACCTTTAAGTATAATGTGTTTCTTCTATTAAGGAGAATGTCTCTCTGCAAAGGGATGGCCAGGCAAGGTCCTCAACACACACAGAGAACAAGCTGGATAGAGCCTGTGGGTGGGTGTATGCCAGTGTAGTTTGATAGGTCACCCAGCATCTGCTCTTTGGCTACTAATGACTGTTAGAACATGGCACTTTGCCTCGGTAAATTCTGTACTTACAACATGCTAACTAAAGGGAGGGTATACCTTTGGTAATTACGCAAAAAAATGAATGGCAATAAAAACTTACTTGGTAAGAAGCACTTCTAAAGGAATGTGGTTTTAGAGAGAAGGATCCAAGAAACATTTCAATCTGAGAAACGTTTCTCAGATTGTGTTTTCCAATTACGAAGTATTCTTCTGGTGTGTACATTTATAACTGCTCCAGATATTCGGTGATAGTTTTTTTACAAAACGCTACCACCTTTGAATTAAAGTTTCACAGGTTAGTTTTATTGTAGGCCCTATATGTCTCCATTTATATTATTGGTTTGAAATAATTAAACGGTTCCAAAAACCAAAAGCATACTTTGCTTTTAAATCCTCTACTGTTTTACATGTGCGAAATGCATTGTTGAAAACACTGGTCATGACGTCTTTTTAAAAGGAGTGTCGAAAGTTGAACTGTGTGATGTTATGTAACACAATATTCCTCATGAAAATTTAGCATAGCTTAAGAAAATATTCTTATAGGAACATATTGTACTTTTTGGGGTGTGGCCCTCAGCCTTCTTCCCCTGTAGCCTGCATAATAAACCAATATATATAATTTGTATATTTTAGTAGAAGTAAACCCTAAATAAAACATTTGAAATTTAAAAAGGTAATTATTTTTTAGTAATGTAAACAAAGGGTTATTTAGATATACAATATTTATTTTTATAGTGACCGAATTCAGGGGTTGTGAACTGTGAATATTTGTTGACATCAGTATAACGCATAAAGACCAGTGCATCATGAATAGTTATTCATGGCACCTTGTGTGACATTTGCATGCAAATTGGCCAGACCAAAAAGAAATGTTGTTTCTGTCTGCAGTAAAAACCAAGATGAATTGAATAGTCCAGAAGTAGTCTATGTCAAATCCGATTCAAATTTATGACTGGAATATATTAGCAAGTAAGTATAAAATAAGTTGTTTTATTTGATGTAATTTTCAATCACTTTCAGGTTTAGAAAAAATTCAGTACCACTTATCATTGCATAATGAATTCAGGTTAAAAGTGGAGGAAACAGGATGTTGGCCGGAAGTAAAGGTCACCAAACCTTTGTCAATGTTTCCCTTTATTATGATGCAGGTCAATGTAGATTTTAGGATGTCGGGTTAAAGGTCATGGGCAATTGAATATAGAGAAATGGAGTTAGGGCGTAATGCCCTTGGATGTTTGTTTAAATGATAGTTTGTGGTATTATTAGGACACAACATGTTGTTAGTGTATCCCCAGCTAGATGTAATTTAAAAACTACGTATACAAACAACATGTAGTTTGAAACAGTGGGTATTGACACTTTAGTGTTATCTTTTGGTAAATACTCCGAAAAATAACGACCATAAAAACTTACTGGATGAGAAGCACTGCAGCTGTTGATAGTTTGAACTATTTTGAGAAAGGATTTCCTTCGAAGTTTTATGGTTGGGATAATTTTTCACCCCAAAAAACATTTGAATCTGATAAATGATTCATGTATAAATCGTTTCTTAGATTTCTGAGGGTTGGTGTCCGTTTGGCCAGAGATGCGGTTGGCACCCGCTGTCACCTCGCTAAACGTGGATGGATTCAACGTTCTTGTGAAAATACCGTGACAGTATTTTGCTGTTTTCTCAACAAATAGACACTGTATTCAGCTGAAACTTGCACATGTTACTTCAATTGTATCTTGAACTATTTTTGCCTGAACTAAGTTGACAAAAAACCCATCTGTGATCCTACCTTTAAGCAGCCTGATTCAATCTCAGTGTTTCTTCCTTTTTAAAACAACTTGTGCCGTTCTTGTCGCTGTTTTACACTCAGTGTGACTTGACAAAGTTTGCTCTCGCTCTCTTGATGAGAATCTTACATAAATGAGAACCATACTTCACCCATGACCTACTAACCCACTTCTGATTGACCTTGGCACACTGATCGGTGTACTCGGGTTATCCATGTTTGTTGAGTCAACAATACTACACCTCCTCCAACCCAGTTAGTTCTCCTGTAACCCGAAGCATCTGATCTTCTGCCACTAAATTGTTTAATACAACTGTTAACTTAAAGCAAAGTACTTTGCTGAGGCGCCAAGTTGAGGCTGAAAACTCCAAGCAACTTGTATTACTTGCTTTCTACCTAGTTGAGTTGCACTTCTTCAGAGATATTTGATATTGGAGTTGAATCTTTGGATTTGATGTATTGCATTTGTTGTGAAATGTATTGGGTAAATACACTTCTTGAGGTAGATTTGACTGCCACTGGATATTGTCATCAAGTGTGTATAATAACTCCTCATGTCTGACTTTCGGTTACATTAGTATTTGCTGACATTTCAAGACATTTATGCTGTACTTTCAAAACATTGAACTTTGGAGTTTAAATTCCCAATTATTATTTTTATGACAAGTCTTGGGATATTTTAACAAAATTATAGTTTAATAAGAGTGATGTACAGTAATATGGTTCTAATATCACAACTTGAAATACATTTTGATTTCTAGCTACATGTACAACCAAGTGAACTTGTAACATTTCATCGCTGCTTTCATTGAAGTGGTGATTCTAAACTATTTTTTTGAACTGCAGTTTGGGAGACAGCTTGCTTTTTTTTGCTAGGGAGTTTTTGGAATGAAACTTCAACATTGGATAGAGTCAAAGAACAGGTGCAATGCCCTGTGTAAGTAAATTGGCCGTCTCCCCTTAGATATTTCTTCCAAGGAAGGAATTTTTAAAGGAGATAATGATGCAAAGGTCTTTGTGTCAAACACACTCTGTGAGACAGTTGATGCGAGCAAAGATGATGCTTTCAAGAATTTATAATTGCCACAGTTGCCTGCTTTCGGATGCTCTGTCATTAGTGTTGTTTACAAACCTTTTAAAATAATGTTGCTACATCTCTTGAGGTGATCCCTCCATGGATTACGTTCTGAAGAGGAGCGTCCCTGAGGAGGTCTCATTACTTAGTACAAACCCAAGGTCACCCATGAAGATATATGGCAACATCCTCTGCTGACCCTCCCATCTTTATCTGAGAGAGGCCTTCCTTGTCTCCGAGGCTCCGTAGGTTGTCATCGGTAACGCAACCTCCTTCGCAAACAGGGACAGAGTGCCGGCGAGGACTTAATGTTCGGCCCGGCGGGGCCGCAACTGTATAAATATACCCCCTGCGACTTTCCCCGAGTGTGCGATTATTGACAAGTCATATCTAGTTTCAGTGTTGTGGTTGTGGTATAAATGACTGGGCCTGATGTTATTGTAACCAGGCTTTTTGAATGTGGATGTGATTTAAGCTTGTATGTCGACTGACTACTGTTTATGAGGTATTTTGGATTTGACTTGGAGGCAGATTAGGGCATTTGGAATGTGCTTCATTCAGAGCCAACACTCCTCCTAAGAGAGATTTACACGTGGTGGTACCGCAAGTTTAATGCTGATTTTGTGCTGTCATCGTTGTCTTAGTCACTGTGTTAAACAACAGTATAATGAATGCGTTTTAAAGGAGAGAGGGGCCAGACTTGGTCTGGCTGCATAGAGAAGAATATAAAGATGCTTCATAATGATAGATATAAACTGACTGGCTATAGTCTGTGTAATAACAAAAGGATATTGTCTGATCGATACAACCATCCATTGTTATGTGATGTATGACGCTGTTAAAGCTAATGTAATTAATGTCAAGGTACATGTACATGATACAAATCATTATCCTTTTTTCTTTTTTTTTACAAGAAATGACCCAAATCAAATGAAATAGCATATATATTATTTGCCGAGTGTCGGAGCCTTGAAATTTGAAAGAACCTTTGATGTTTGCCGTCTTCCGGGATTGTTACAAAGTCTGTAAATGATACTTAATTTGATTTCTGTGTGGTTGCATATTGATATTTGTGGAAACATTGACAAAATTGTCTATTCAGAGGAGATTGGTTACCCGTTCTTGCTGTCCATAAGAGTTATTATTGAATTTGTGAATCCGGTGCATAGAATCCGATCTAGACTACCAACAATATAGTAGTCAGTGCATTAACAAGGAGCAGTTCCCATGACAATCTTTGTTTACCTCTTACTGTTGTTCAATGTTACAATGCTCTGTGCATAGAGGTCCCTCTGGGTGGTGGTGGGGTGGTGATTACATCAATCCAGTTCACAGATGTTGTGGAAAGATTGCTTTCGCTTCTTTTGAAAACCATTTCTGTTAATGCCTGGAACCACTCATGTGTAACAAATGTTTCTGCGATAATTTTTTTTCCTGGTTTTAGACAAAGACAACTGCTGTCCCTTGTCAGTATGTCTTTGTAGTTCTGTTGCATTGTTGACAAAAGTGCACATAGTTTTCATGCCTACATGTATGTACATGTACATCACAAGAGAACACTCAACTGAAAGCAAAAGACAATAAAGGGCCATTCGGAATAGTCCGTATTTAACAATTTCTCTCTTTTTCAAACAAATAACTGAAAATTGAAATTCAGTTTACTATTCAAATAATAAAGAAAGCAAATTTTGTGTGTGAAAAATGCCCAGCGGCCCCTTCCAAATTGTCTTTATCGTATGTTAAGTCTGCACTATCCATCATTGCTGTTCAACCTTGTTTGATAGCGGACTTCTTATAGGGAGATGGCAAAAATGTCCTCTTCTGTTTTATGAATCTTAAAAGCCAGGAAAGCCATTGAAAACTCCCTGGCTGGGAGAGCATTGAAATATCTGCTTCATTTGAGGCATTACTTTGTGCTTCAGTGTAAAAGGTATATTAAACAAATAGTCTGTAAAATAACCCACCCAAAAACAAAACAATTTGGGTGGGTTGGTGGGTCAAAACAAATTCGAAAAATGTTTAAACATTGATTAAACATTCTGAATGCCTCCTAAAATGAAGAATCTTAGATTCTCCCTGATCCATCAAAGAAATATTACGCAATGCAACTGTCAAATATAAACCAAACGTCAAGATCATTCTGCCTCGTTTGAATTTGATTTCACAGAGGACTGATGTCCGAGGGGATTCTTAAAAGTTTGCCAGAGAAATAAACTGGATTTATTTGACAGTAACACATTGGGGAATGAGTCATATGAGACTACGCCTATTTGTGGATTCTTGTTAACTGAAACACCTGGTTATAAAGTGAATAGTTAAGACGTACCCAGGGTCACAGTTATGGGTATGCTCTCTGATGCAAATGGACACGTTAAAGGGAAGGTACTGTTTATTTTCTTGGAAGTAGTCGCCATAAGGAATTGTATTGGTCGGTGAAATTTCCTTTAAATAGACACTGTCATTTCTTAGTTGATCAGGTTGGCCGAGTGGGTTCTTTTACCAGCCTTTTACCTCTGTGGACCTGGTTCGAATCCTGCCTCAGACCGGAGCTTTGCGTGTGGATTAGGTTAGAGTCCCTACCCGATGACATTGTTTGTCCATCTAGGGGTTTCCTCCCATGTCTGTAACTGAACATTTCCTAATCATCTTCACTACGTTATCCTCAGGCCTACGGGTTGCAGTGCTAGTTTGTTTGTGAAGATTCCAGTTATTTGCGCTCGTGCACTTTAATCCGGATGTCGTAGGTTCAAATCCCATTCAAGCCAATTTTCTTAGTTCTCCAAAAAAAATAAACTCAAATTTACCCAGTCAGTTTCCCTTGTGCTTTATTATTTGATATTTGAAAAGAAAAGTTGTGTCCCTTTGAGGTGATCCCTGTCCTTGTGCTGATCCCTGTCCTTGTGCTGGGGCTTCCCAGGTTGTAAAGTAAACTTGGCTATGATCCCTGGTCACGGTTCTCCCCAGGATTTTTCCAAAACTGGGGCATTCAGGACCCAAATTTGTTGATGTTTTGCCAAAGCACGCTGAGTTGAAACAAGGTCTTTGGAAGGTTTCTACATTGTGTTTATCTTGATTTTTAAAGCCCCACTGTGCAATCTGGAGTAATCTATATTGTTTTGTCTTGATGTTTTTGTTTTGTTTCCGTATCGACCGAAATGTGTGTGTATCGGCACGCAATTTGCATGTATCCGCTTGCAATTTGCGCATATCGGCCCAATATGCTAGCTTGTGCATGGGAAGAACCCTGCCTAGTTATATGGTAGTTTAAAACTGAAAGGTCGAAGGCTTCTTTTTGGCACCTCTGAACCAAAGTATTGACAGAACTGAGAACCCCCAATATTAACGCTAGTTAGCTGAGTAGGTAGGACGCCAGCATGGTTCTTATCCTGTTCCAGTCAACTTTTCTTTGTTCACCCGTTTAATTTTAACAAATTTACCCAGTCAAAAATAATTCTGTGAAAACAAGATGATTTCAATTTCATAGTGACAGGCTCCTCAGAATCTTCAGGGCCTTAATGACTCTCGTTCTTCAATTATGGACACCCTGTTCTATCGGTTGTTTACTTTTGGTTGACTTTTAAAGAGGGCACAAAATGGTCCAAAAAAAATTCACCATTTTGAGCATTACACATTTATTAGTACAAAAAACCCAAACATAGTGGTTTCATAATTTTTATTTACCCCGAAAAAAAATTATTAAAAAGTGCTTCGCATGTGCCTGCGCGCAGCAGAAAATGAAACAAAAGCCGTCGGGGACACTTTCCGAGAGGCTTTCAGGATGACGTAGCTGGACGTGTGAAACAACTAAACGACTCGTGTTGGTTGGAATACAAGAAAATAGCATGGGTGTAATGGGAGTGAAAGTCGTCACACAACCGACTTTTAGCAGCACAAAACAACAATAACTTTCCTAATTTTCATGTGAAATTTACTATACAAAAACTTACATTCAGTGAATGAAATCCTTGAGTGAATTTAACACAAGTTTCATGGTGTTCTAAAAAATTGTGTCGTTAAAATTTAATACATTTCTGTGATATGGGGGAGAGTAAGGATTCGGAAATACGCTCTGATCCTCCTCATCATCGCACCGCGGAAATTCACAAGTTTCCCGGCCGTACCTATAAATCCTCGGATAACTTTAGTTGTGATTATTTTCTTGCGTTACTTGTAGGGCTTATTTGGGGTTTTTTCCCCCAAATTGATGCCTTGAGGTTGAAAGCAAAACAGATCAACACAAATTAAAAACATTGTTGTTTGGAAGGACATGAAGGAAATGTTACGTTGCAAAAGTGATTTAAAATAATCACTACAAGTCTACATACCTTTGGAATTGAAAAAAATGCCTCTGTTAACAACAGATGAAGTCTGTACCTAAAACTCTTGGTAAAATCCCTTCAAATTCTGATATTCCATATGTAAAAACACACACACGTTGATCGCGAAAAGCGGAACGTTGCCATTTTTACTGTGTGTACATTTCACGTGTGAGAGAATGGTGGTGGTCGTCAGGTATACAACTCACACACGTAACACACGACGACGAGTCGTACATGCGCGCACACACAGAACGTTGATGCGTTGCTGACCTTTCAACCTTTTGAGGTGCACAGCCATGTGGGAACCATGTGTTATTTTAAGACTAATGTCGTCTTTAGATTGCGCTCTATCTACGACTGTTTGCTGTGTTTTAATCACGTGTGTAAAACTTAAAATGTAACTTGTCAAACTTAGAGCGCGGTTGCAGGCAAGTAATAGTCGTGTTACTGGCTCACACGTCCAGCTACGTCACTATTTTGATCAATATGTTTGCTGCCACCATCGGTTACAGGCGCTTATGTTTCTGGACGGCTTTTCTGTGGAGTGTTTTTTCGCCGCGAATTTCGTTTTTTTTTTTACAATACAAGAAAAGTTTTAAAATCCGGCATTAAGGTAATGTACTATACACGATGTTTAAAATAGAGAGGGGTGGTGGGGGGCATTTTGTTTGGTCTTTAATAAGATGTTATAGATTTTGGACACTATCCTTGTTCAAGATGACATCCCTTGTGCTGAGCGTTTGGATTCAAAATCAAACATGTATTCAGCAGATAATGAATCATGAATCCAATAACCTTTAAAGATATTGGCGAGAGATACTTCAGCTTTGACATAAAGAAACACTGTTGGTACACGCCCTCCAGTCAGTAATTAACAGCGGGAAAAGATAATCGTTCACTACATTTATTAAATACACATAATACACATGCAGGCTTGAAGCATGAAATGTAGGCCTCGATGCATGGATGCACACGGTCCGATGCCATCTCCCGTACGTTGCATCAGATGTCTATTCATTCACGCAGCTTGATTATGCATTTCTCATCTCGTTAATAATGCTGGGTGAGGATTACATATCTAGGTGTAACTGTACAGAGCTGATCTGTGGAGATACACAGCCTGTAGCTGTCAGGATGAGCTAAAGTCTCCCCCCTCTCTTTCAAGTGAGTACACTTACGTAGTGCCCCAGTAGCAGAAGATTTCAGAAATCCAATGAAAATCCCAGGATTATTTTCATCTGATGTGTTATGTGTTAAAGAAACATACTTTCAATATTAGTGTAGCATTTGGGAAAGGTCTCCTTTGCAAACTTTCACCTAACAAAACAAATAAACAAGGAAACCTTAGAATAACTTATTACAAATCCACCGCCTGATCTGAAACGTTGCTGTTGAGGACCAATTTTCTTTAAGCATTTTTCAATTGATTGATCTCAAAACAAGCACTTCATACATCCTGAGGTTTTGTTCTGAGATGTTGACTTGAATCAAGACTAACATCCTGGTACCCATCTCCTGGAGACACCACTCATGCATTTTCTAAGGCAGCCCCTTGTTTATTAATGGTGCCCAGGGAAAATCATTAGCCTCTTTTCCTGTCACAGCAGCTGCTTTCATGCACATGTAATACTGGGTCAGTCTGCAGTAGCTTTTGGACTTGACTATCAACCACTTAAAGGGGAACTCTCATTGTATTTGATAATGCTCTCAGATTTAGACTTTGCGTGAAGTACATGTTGGACAAACTCAATGATCTCAGTTGGGTATGTTTGGCCGACCTAGAATTTGATATTTGAAAAGATCAATCTGAAATGGGCATTATTGAGGCTAAAGAATGAAGCCTTTCTGACCTGGGGGATGCCTGGGGTCTAAGAGGTCACAGGTACTTTTGATGAGACCAGAAGCACTGGGATGAGTGTCAGGTATCTGTGGAAGTGTTTATTGTACATATTTGATGCCACCTTTTTGTTTGATTATCAACCAATCATATTGATCAGTCTACATTTTAAATGGACATACATGTACAGCTACGATTAAATAATCATTCTCGTGTCGTTCTGTAGTACAATGCACAGCACAAGTTGAATGAAGCAAGGCCGGTTTCCACCATGAAAAGTCACCATTTAACAAATCAGAAAGTATCCCTGGCTATGCTTTAGTTTCCCCTCAAGAAACGCTCCAGTTTTTGTCTTGAATTTTACCTATAATGAGCACCTTTTTTCTAGGGGAAACTGTCCTTCATCATCATTCGGCAAAGATTTGCGTCCGTGGCCTCCTCACCCTCAAATTGTAATGGGGGCGCATAATTCTCCTTACCATGCTTACCTGTACAAAAATAAATTCTGACATGTACAGATGTTACCAGTCTATGATTCTACAAAAGCTTTTACTCAACTAGATTGGTAAAATCAATAATTGTGTCATGTTAAATGTGTTCACTTGTAATTCACATTTACATGTAGTATCAAAGTGCTGGATCAATATTGTATAAGGTGTGGGGGCTTTGACAATGTGTCATACTTTGACATCAGGTTGCTTGTGATGGCATTTTTTATTAAATATATGTCCTACATTTAGTCTTCTTATTGAATGACAATGCGGATATTTTTTAAACTAAATGATAAAGAAAACATTTGTTCAGCTGTATGATCAAGTTGTCAATAAATCCAAACAGTTAAATTGAATTTAAAAAGTGATTAATGGCTGCATGCTTTATACCTTACAGGGCTCAAATTTTTGAGGGTTTTTTTTTTTGGGGTGGGGGGGAAATCCACAAGACTATGGGGCTTGTTGCTCAAAATGTTTACTGGGCCAGAATTTCCTTTACAATACCAGAATTAACATGAGAAAAACACTTCTTGACACAGTTTAACATGCATTAAATTGTTCATATTTGAACAAACACTTCGACAAATACGGTGTAAGATTTATCTCATTTGTCTTTATCGTTACGACGTTCTCCCTTAACACCTGAAGACCAGTCAAAATTCACTCCAAGTGGTCCCGCTGGCTAGTTCAGTGTTGAAAAGCATCCCAGTGAAAAATTTTGAGCCTTGAATTTGAAATGTTCCAGTAAAAGTTTGCAAGGAGAAAATGCCTTGGTGCCCTTGCCCTTTCAAAAACGAAGCATCAGGACTAGAAAAAACTGACTTGGTTAGAAGTTCAGCAGCTTCCAATAGTATAAAGCATTTTGAGAAACATTTCACTTTGAAGTAATGTGGTTATGTAAAAGATATCAGTTTTTATCCTCCAAATTTGAATCTGTGAAGCGTTACTGTCGGATACGTTTCTCAGATTGTGTATTCCAATTATGGATTATTCTACCTTCGTGGACATAACTGTTCCGGATTTTCGGGGATAACTCAAAAATGCGACTACCTTTTGAAATGAAATTTTCACAGGTTAGTTTGATTGTATATTTTTTATTAATGTAGGATTAAAACAATCAAACGGTTTCAAAAACCAAAGGCATATATCCCTTTAATGGTGATTACAGTTTTTACGTTTGCTAGAACATCTGGCACTCGGTAAATCGTGACTTGAAAAGAAGGTAGTCAAAACATTACAAATATATCCACTGTTTTTTCCCCGCTACTTTGCAAGACATCCTTTAATCTACAAGAGTGGTATTCCCACAACCTCGAGTTAGTTTTGCAGGTCAACATACTAGCTAAAAATATCCATTTGTCCAAAAATAGACATGCAGTTGGCATTTATCAATAGTGTATGTAGGATGAGCGGTTGGTCCACTGAGAAGAGGTTATAAATTATTTAGAGAAAATTGAGCTGCGGGTTTTAAACAATCTTTAGGGATGGCAGAATTTGGGTTTGGGCAGCTTAAAGGTCTCAACTCTAGGAAATAAACTAATTCTTAAAATTCAATTTTAACAATGCTTTCATTAGTAGGCCTTTTTGTGTGTGTTTGTATGTGTTGGGGGAAGGGGGTGGGTGTATGTTAACTTTTAATATTATTGAAACAATTTCTGAGAAGAGAAAAAACAAATAATAACAAATCTTTATTTCTAGCATGTAACACTTTCTCTTTTGATTATTGGACAAATCTTTTGTGAAATTTTCTTGACAAATGATTTAGCAAATAGCGTGTTCATACCCAAACGCTGACGTAAATAACCTTGACTGTTTATATTATACAGGTAGATTGTTAATGTTATACACTTCATGTGTATTGTTTACGTGATTAGTGTAGTACTGTACATGCAAAACTGCACGTACAGCAGCATGCATTGCAGTGTGTACAAAATACCTGGTCTCATCTCTGTCACATCCCATGTGATAAAAAAGCAATTACCAATCACATTGAAGGGGGGGGGGGGGGGGGGGGGGGTTGTGACCCTGTATAAATAGTATGAAAGCCACTCTAGACCATTGGAAGGAGAGAGATTAGTGGCTGTAAACACGTTCTTAGACGGACCACCTCCACGGACGGACAGAGGGGGGAGTCTGAGCATGCTCAGACCATTTGTTTGATTACGGTTGTGAACTACGATGAACTAGAATCAACTATAGTATGTGGGAGTAGGGGTCTTGTTGTGAATAATTTTTAATTTATCGTGGTAAATAGACGTGATTTAGGAGTCGAGATCTAAGCTGTTTGGTTGTGTGGTGACTGTGATTATTGTAAACCTACAGATTTCTTTTAAGGTTAATAAGATGTACTTGGAAGGAGAAGGTGGAAATGCTTAAGGAAGGGTATACTATGGTGGCCCTGAAGGGACATCGCATATCGCAAACGTGTGCGCATGCCGTGTGCGCACACATTCGCGATTTGTTTCACGACATTGCATACGTGTGCGCACACATTCGCGATTTGTTTCACGACATTGCATACGTGTGCGCACATATTCGCGAATTGTTTCACGACATTGCATACGTGTGCGCATATATTCGCGAATTGTTTCACGACATTGCATACGTATGCGCACACGTTTGCGATATGCGATGTCCCTTCAGGGCCACCATAGTATATCTTTTGTAATTACCCACAAAATTAATGACCATGAAAACTTACTTGGTAAAGAGCACTGGAGAGCTGTTGATATTATAAAACATTGTTAGAAACGACCCTCCCCTTTGTAATGTAGTTTAAGAGAAAGAGAAAGAGATAAATTTTCGCACACAAATTTGAATCTGAGAAAGGCTTCAGGCATGAAGCCTTGTGGAGCACTGAAAGCACGCAATTCTGTGCAACAAGGTTTTTTTTTCTTTCATTATTTTCTTGCAACTTCGATGACCGATTGAGCCCAAATTTTCACAGGTTTGTTATTTTATGTTGGGATACACCAAGTAAGAATATGGGTCTTCGACAATTACTAAAAGCATACGCTGCCATTAATGTAGTTTAAGTTGTTCAATTTTTAATTTGTAGTTGATGTTTGTTGTCGCTAGACAGGAACTTCTTTGGTCTTGGACCTTCCTGAGACATCAATAAACTTCTGTGCGCATTGCTTGGTTGGTATTAATCTTTGATGTGTCCCAACACGGTAGTCTTCCTCTTTGGCAGTCCTCCTCTTCAGTTGTCGTCCTCTTCGCTGGAGAAGGAAATGATCCCTAATCAAATATTTACAATTTTTTCATTGTAAGTGGGGAGCACCTGACCAACAAGAGGGTGTGTCAAGCCTTGTTACTGATTGTGTGTGTTGACAGGTGGATGTGTGGAACCCTGGGTACCTTAACTCGACCCCACCCACAAGGTACAAAGCCACAAGGCCTCCCACATGGAGGATTACCTGTACTTTGTCCGAAGACGTGATCCCATTCAGATGAAATGTATGCATATCTGTGTCTTGTTGTTTACTCTTTGTGACTTGTTGTCCTTGTGGAGTGTTCTTCTATACACCGATCCAGTAGGCCACGCCCACCATAGCAACTGCCTAGCAACGACCGAACGGGTCACGTGTGTGTCACGTCGTTGTGGATTTGTACACCGCACGCACACACCATCATAGAGCAAGCGGATACTACTTTTCTCTGTCTTACCTCTGCTTCGGAAATGGCCACAAATATACATTCCCTCTCTTGTCAGGGTTTCGGGAGTAGAAACTTCAATTAGGATATGAACACCGCTTGACCATGGTTAAGGATAAAAATCAAGTTTATAAAAGAACAGCCTTGAACAAATGACACAAAAGTAAATTCAACGAAATGTGTGTAGTAAACAATACAAACAAATCAGAATTTTGTCGGACAAAATGGCGGCAATTTGTCGGACCTTAAATCACGCGTTGTGATTGGTCAATTTGTCAAGGGGCGTGGCCTACTGGATCGGTGTATTCCTGAGCAAGCTCTATTGAAAACTGGACACGGGGTGTACATAGAGGGCTCTCTATTTTCACTGATGGGAAAGGGCCCATGTGACCTGGAGACTTTCCCCTTAATTATCTTGAAACTGAAACCACTCCCAATCCTTCAAAATTTCAACTGCATGTTGCGTTTTGATTCTGTTGGACTGAGGACTGCACTAGTAAACTGACAATGCTTTACATGGGATCAGGCATGCCACCATAATCAGAGTCAAACAAATTGGGTGTTGAGTTACCATGTGGTGTTGAATTTTGCAAGAGATGGTTGGAGTAAGAAAGGATCCTAGTAAATCACTCAAGCAAGTTTGGAGTTTTCTTTCCAAAGCAAGCAGAGTAGCCAAAAAGTATTGATTGTGCTTGAAGAAGATGTTACCAAGTTGTCCAGTTGTGGGTTCGAACTGTGGTTTGGAAACCTCCCTGACTTGGCGCTTGTGTCTTTGAGCTAGACAGTTCGCCATAATTACTTTGCAAACGAGACACAGTAATTTGTAAATCAGGTTGAGCTTGATTCACATACATGTTCATAAAAGGTATCCTTATTTAAAGGCTTCTCTTTAAAAAGATTCAGAGTTATATTTACTCTTTTTTCAAATGAGGTGTACAGTAAAACGGGTTAAACCTGTCTCTGGTATGCTCATAAAAATAACAAGTATCCTTGTTTAAGGGCTTTCTCAATCTTCCCAGCTCAATTTTACAGCGAGTTTACTCTGGACTCAATCAGTCAAGGTCAGCCAGAGCTGCCAGATCTGCCTGATTCTGCAGAAAGTTCCCTGAAAAAAAGCAATGTTTCCATTTTCTGATGAACAGAATTGACAATTTCCCTGATTATGGAGACTGCCCCCCATTATGTTGAATCTACTTCTAATTATCTCCCTGATTGGTGTATAAAATATAGTTGGCATTGTTGTTGAGTTTTTCCTAAATCCGGAATTAGTTCCATTTTAACTAATGCCACTGTAGAAGCATGATAATCCAACGAATGGAGACAAAAGTACCTAATTGCTTGCTGAATCGGCTTGTTGTGGAGGCAATTACACTTTTGATGATGCCTTTTTATAGCTCACCTTGGAGCAGACCGATACTGAGAGTTGTGAAATTGGAGGTTGATCCATGCTGAATTATTGAAAGATCAAATTGAAACCGGTTAATGATAATTTTGTTTGGTTGCCGGCTGAAGGTCTTTATCTGCCGACTGCTAGAAAATAATTTTTTTTAAATTGAATTCCAAGAAGCATTGATTATTGTATCAATTTGTTCAACGCCGTAATTTCTGAGGATCAACATCTTTGTACCTCAATGTTTTTTTAATAGGAAGTAGGTGTCTGCTTGTGAGGGGAATGGGCTTCTGTTTGTAGCATAGTCAGGACAATTTATTTACTGTTGGTAAAGATTTGTTTTCTGTTTTTCATTCAAAGACTTATAATGTCACAAATGATCAGTGAAACATTTCCACGTGACAAAAACATTCTGTGAACAAATCTCTTGGCAATGCAGTCTAGTGCGCGGGACTCAAGTTCTGGTGTTGCCAGAGTGTGGCCATGGCACTTGTGTGTCCTTGAGCAAGACACTTTACCATAATTGAGGTGTCCTTCTGATGGGATGTTAAGCCCTAGGACCAGTGGTGTGTCTCTCTAATGCCTGTGAAAGAACTCAGTACACTCATAGTTAAGAGAAGGGGTTAACCTTAGTGTTCCTGGCGTGCTTGGCAGCAGATTGTACTCTCTCATCTTGGTAAACTCTTTAGAGGGTTTGCTGTTAACGTTTTCAGCATCTTGCCATCACTACGAGTTAGCTCGTTAATCCGCTAGTCTGGCAGCTTTCTCACTAGTCCATATTTCATGGATGCTTTTCAACACTGAACTAGCCACAGTCGGACCACTTGGAGAAAATTGTAACTTGTGCTCAGGTGTATTGACTAGCATTTGGCCAGCTGACCACTATTAAGGGAGAATGCTGGTAGTCGTACTCATACTCAAACATAGATCTGCATACTGTACCTATCATAAACAATATTGAGTGCCTTGAGACACCTGATATGATAAAGCGTTTTATAACAAATTATTACAATCAAGAAGGCTCCCAGTAAAAATATATATTGACTGTTTATTCTGGAACCCTTAACAGTTCTTGTTAGATCGTGAGCAGAACCCTGTCATCATCTTCACATTAGTGCCGTGTATTCGTGACTACGAGCTACCTGGACATATTCATAAACCTCACACTTTTCTTACAATTTTCCTCTTGTCTTTTTTTCCTAACAGGCGTACCTTATCCTCCGTCACGGAGGTTGCCAATGAAAGAAGTGTTCGATGCCCAGGGGCTGCCACGACCAGATGTCTTAAAGCAACATTTTGTCTTAGAGGGTCGCTTACAAGAAGATGTAGCACTTAAAATAATCAACAAGGGTGCGGAATTACTAAGAAGAGAGTCTACAATGCTAGAAATAGAGGCTCCAGTAACAGGTTGGTATTATATCCAGTGATAAGAAATTTCAGACTTTTATCTGAATTAAGAATGTGTATGTCGGCCTGTTGAAGAAAACCGAAATTTTTTGGTCTACACATAAAGAAGGCCTGCTCTGCGGTCAACTTCTCCCGTGCTGAGAACACTGTCTCTCAAGCTCTGTGAAATTTAAACCAAAAGGTCACCAAAAAGGTGGAAATGCTATCATTTCAACATATGTCCTAAAATTTGGATCCTAGTTTCAGACTTTTTTTGCTAGCACAGGGGTTGCCCTTATTTTTTTCCAGTCACTAGCCATCAACCTTTTTCTCTTGCCTATAGTTCATATTAAATAGATGCTTTCCAACACTGAACTAGCCAGCTGGACCCCTTGAAGAGAATTCAAACTGGTCCTGAGGTCTTTTAACTAGCATTTGGCCAGCGGACCAGGCTGTTAAGTGGAGAACCATGCAACAATGACTCTCACCCCTGTATATGGACCAATGTTCTTAATGTTAATCAACAAACTGATGGATCATAACTCAATATGCCCTGGAGGGACCTCTACTCTTCAATAATTCAGCATGGTAAAAATGACAAAGTGGGTTCGAAGTTAACCACCTTAATTAATTATTTAGACTGGTATTAATAGGTTCTCTTGCAAAAGGTTCGGTGCTCTTGCGTTGGAACAGAATTTTCAAGTATGAAATATATCTCTTTGAACAACTTCAAAGTGTCACGTTCAGTTTTAAAAGAGGAGGGTCCAAGGTCAAATTTTGTTTTGTGATGCATTCAGTTTTCCATAAAAGGGATGGTATACCTTTGGTAATTACTCCCCAAATTAATGACCATTAAAAAATGTACTTGGTAAGTAGCACTGCAGCTGTTGATAATGTAAATAACATTTTGAATGCGCACACATTTTGACCAGTACGCCAAAAAAAAAAACACCCCAATGTTAATAACACTAATTATAAATTTCACAAAAAACATCAAGCGAAAACCATGCTCCAGATTGCACAGTGGGGCTTTTAAAACCAAGATAAACAGTAAGTAGAAAACATTCCAAAGACCTGGCCAAGTAGCCACAAATTTTGGTCCGGGATGCCCCACAGTTTTGAAACATCCTGGGGAGAACCCTAGCTGGAACCCATCTGAGGGCTGGAGACCATTGCCAAGCCCTTGTTTTTCGCCTAAGTGTCCTTTAGATTTTTCTCCATAAACATTTTGATATTCTAAAGGAAGTCTAAGAAGTAGGTGGGCTTAATTCTATCTGGGACTGAAAAATTCCAGTTCGATTCACCACTTTCCAACCTAACCCACTGGAATTGTACGGTTCACTGACAGCTTCTTGAGCACTACTGCTGTCCCGACCACAGTAGACAAATTTTCTCCAAGGTTGTTCTATTTTTAGAAACAAGACCTGCTGTCCTGTATGTCACAATTAGATCACTGTTGGGAGAATGCCCTGGACTATCTCTGGATGGAGTGTGCCTGTAGGCAAGCTTGCTAATTCAGCTCCTTGTCCTTTTTGAGGTTGATTGGGGCAAACAGTTTTTATTCAGCTTAACAAATTGTGCTTAGCACCAAACAGTTTCAATCAGAAGATAAAGGTTACCAGCTAACACGTCATGTGAGTTGTATTGGTGACTGGTCCCCAGTTTATATTTACTAAGCAGTGTACATTTTTTGAAATAATTGATTCAGCTAAGCATGGATATGAAATATGTGAAGTGTCATTCACGATGTTTCAGAACCAATTTCATAGAGTTGCTTAAGCAGACAATAGTGTTTAAAAATATCTGCTTAGCAGAAAAAAGCAGAAAACCAGTCACAGTTTGTACATACATGTATGATGGTATTTAGGCTGGTAACCTTATTCTGGTAAGCATAGTTTTGCTGTGCTTAGCTACCTTTTGTGCTTAAGCAGCTCAATGGCCCAGCTGTCTTTTATTAGTGGTTTCGGCTATCCGCCGAAACCACCTTTGTTTTCGTCAAGATTTTTCTTTTTTTCTTTATACTTCTTTCTGAAAATGCTCATAGCATTAACACGTGAAATGTTGTGATCGTTCGATCTCAGGAATTACAGTCTTTACAAGACACAAACAATACATCAAATGAAAGCCTGTGCCCTAACTTAGATCCAGAAGCAGTTGTTTTGAGTGTTTTTTGTTTCTTTCTTGACAATATTACCGATTTAAAAACTTATTTTTGAAACAAGGACGATTGCCCTGTGTGTGTACATCACGCTTAAGACGCTGTACATAGCATATGGCCATGGCACACAGAGAGCCCGTAGCATACAGCCGGCCACACACACAGTGCAACGCGTATTGTCGTTCTGACCTTTGATCCTTCCATTCATGGTTTATCTAACGATGGCAGGATGGTGAACTTGTATAGCGCCCTTTTGCTCGTGAATAGTCCTCGGAATTGGTGATGTGTTTTGGGATAATTATGAGGATGTGAAGTCAATTAAATACAAAAGCGTTAAGGGGATATTTATAGCGGCTTATCCCCTAGTAAATTCCACGAATTCTTCAACCACAATTCATTTCAAGGTCTGTGTGGTATAGTTTTTTTAAATCAATTTAGCGTAGACGTGGTAGTTTATTACGTAAAATTGCACATCGTCTGAACCATAATACATTATTTCAGAGAGCTATAATCTTTACACAATCTTGTATTGTAACTACATGTAATGGCACATGTAACTTTTTATTTTTGAAATGTGACCTTCATTCTTGACAATAAAGCCGAAACCCCAGTGTTTGTTCGTAACAAACTCATGTCTAGTTTTATTATTATTATTACTATTTATTATAATGTTCCTTGCTTGTCTCTCCCATTTTCCAGTATGTGGGGATATTCACGGCCAATTCTACGACTTAATGAAGCTATTTGAAGTGGGTGGCAATCCTGCATCAACTCGCTATTTGTTCCTAGGGGACTATGTCGATAGAGGATATTTTAGTATAGAGGTAAGTTAAATGTGAAAGTAGCGTAGTAGTGCTGTTTGACAGGGTCAAATGTTGTTATGCAAAAGAGGAATTTTCATGCAAATAATCGAGGGAATTGAAAGGAAATATTTCAAATTTAAATTAACTCCTCAGTGCCAAAGTCAGACACGTACGATCTATTGTATGTATTCCTAAAACGCCATTATTGTACACTTATGATCTATTTTTCGTACTCAATCGTACATGCACGACCATTAATGTACGTGTTACCACGAAAGGGCAGTATTACTCAAGAAATACTGCTGACTTTGGGATGTACAATGTACACGTACCAAGGCAGCGCTAATCAGTAAGATCTGTTTGTGAGAAAGACTTGTTTTTGTCTAATATTTACAGAGTTTTGAAAAAGCTCAAAAAGCTGGTCATTTTAGGTCAAAGAGTGAAGGACACCCTAAGCTCGACTTTGGTTGCAAGATATTGACATCCATTGAATGAAATGATGAGAAGAAAGGAAACACACCAATTTTGTTTCAATTCCTCTTTTAGCACAAAGCTTGCGAGAGCCTCTTTTATACATGATTTCATATACTTCATACAACGCTATGTTCCAACCATGTTGTGCTCCGTACACATGTATACACAACTGTCTACATGTATGTTCAGCCTCTTTCGTTCCTACAAATTGGGAACGAGAGTTTGGATTCACTTGTCTCTGACGTCATGAAACTGGGAAGATGTAAGGCAATTAACTGTCTCAGTACGGCTGCAGCATGTTGAAGTACAGATGCTGGCACAGACTCTGAATTCCATTGAGGTCGCAATGTTTTAGTAGTGCATTACACTGGAGTTTTCTTGTATTCCACGACGAATTCTAAATTATTTTAAAGCACGCAAAGTGAAACGCTTTAAATATGAAATGATTCGAGAACAACTGACTAATAGGCTGGAGGCTCAAGAGAGTTTTGTGTTTGATGTACTGAAAATTGTTAGTTTTGTTTTGCTGAGAGCGTTTTCAATCGAAAAACTGTCAGCTGTATGATTCCACACACTGACAGGTGAAGAAATGAAAACAATATTAAAACGGTTTGGAAATAGTGGAAGGAGAAATAGACCCCCAAATAGACCTTATGCATTGACATCACCAAGCCGCCATCTTAGAGGTAAACTGATGATGAAACAATGGAAACGCGCTGATTTGTACGCGCGGCGCACAGGACTGGCCAATGAACATCTTCCTTTTGACCTCTAGGTGAGGGCGCCCTACTCAAATGACGTCATGTGCATAAGGTCTATTGGAGAATAGCATTGAATCAGATCCTACCGGTTACAGTCAATTATTGCCAATGTACTGGAGCTCATGTAATCTGTCCAACACAAAAAAGTAGTTTTGTGATCCATTCATTTTCCAGTAGATAGAGTCCTCATGAAAGCTGGAAAACAAGTCGTGTCTTTAAACTCTCTTTAAAATGGTAGAATACCACGTGTTTGATACCCTTTCAGTGCACATTTTTGCCAAAATCCAATAATGCTCGATGACGTCACATTTCAAATATATGGTCTGTACATTTTTTTTTACTGAGAATCTTCTGATTATTCATGAATTTTTGGTGATATTCAATCAAAATGGCATTGAATTTGACCGTTTGACTTTTAATTTATACTAATAGTTGTTTGCTAATAAATGACAATAGAAACCATCGCAAGCAGCTGTTTCAACTTGTCTACTTGATGGTCTAAATATGAATAATTCACCTGGTACAAAGTAAAATAAAACGGTGACAATGCGAATGTCAAAACAAATATATTATATGGATGTTGTAATCAAACAAATTGGCATTTTCAGAAAGATGTTTTGAAAACAAAGATACTAAGTTATGGCTAAGCTAAAATAGCCCTTTTGTTGGCAACTCTCTTCAAGTAGCTGTTTCTCTTTGGAATGTTCGGTCCTTTTGTTTTTGATGTCTGATGAGGTCATGTTTCAAATTTCGCTCGGAAGGAGTATCAAATAAAGTAACAGTTGACACCATTTTAATGTGAGGTTAAGAGGCTTGTAATTTCATGAGGACTTTATCTATTGGAAAATGAGTGCATCAAAAAACTGAATTTGACCCTCAAAACCCTCTTTAATTAAGTCTCCAAATGTTATCATTGAACAGACATAACCTTGCAAAGTCGGAAGTTGAATTGCACATGAACATATTGGAATGTGGAACGTGGAACTCTCTAAAGCTCTGAACAGGGTATTTTAGTGATGTTTGTCCCAAGGATATCAATGGAAAGCTGTTCAGCTCATGACTCGAGAAATGTTCCAATCCTGGTTTCAAAACCGCCAAATTTACTTTCATTTTCGGGGAGTTTTTTTTGCATATAAAGAGGCCAGGTTCGATTGAGCTCGTTTTAATCAAATATAACAATACTCTGCCCCGGTGTGAGTGTACTGTATGTAAAGGTCAGAGACCTGGCATGGCTATATTGGTGTATTCCCCCACACCTCGCGTAGGCGGAGGTAGATGGATGCGGTTGAACCCGGTGGGTGTATCAATGCAGCATGACCCTACCCCTGTCCTCCTTCATGGTTGGTCTACTTTGATATGGCAGTCATTACGTTAAGGGGATCATGATAATTTGTATCATCATTTACAAAACTTGAAACGCTCATTGTCAAGTCTGGAAAATTTGGCGCCAGACATCTCAAGTAAAGGTCACTGTTGTGAGAATTTCAGTAAATCTGCGGAAACATTTTTAAAGACACTAAGTCCAGGACTAGAAGAACCATTCGTACTTTTATTGTTATTATTATTAATATTATTTTAAAGTAATAAACCCGAAATTATTATTATTTTTACTAATATTATTATATATTTCTAGTAATGAAACCAAGGATACCTCATTTATAGTGAACTTAATCACTGTAGCTCGCAAGCCTGGGAAAACCTGTATAAAAGGGTGCTTGCTGTGTGAACTAGAAACACTGGGGTTAACCCCTACTCATCCATGATAAGTGTTCTGGGTTCTTTTACATGCACTACTAGCCCTAGTACATGTTACCTACGGCTTAATTTCTCGTCCGAAGTACAAGGCATTTATGGTAAAGTATCTTGCTCAACGACACAAGTACCACAACTGGGACTCGAACCCACACTTTGCTGCTAACTGCCTGGCCACGACACACCACTGCCATGCTTGATGCTCAATGGAAGCAAGGCCCTCATGCCCCTGGTCAAGGCTTTAGTGCCTTGGCAGCAATTTAAATCTCCTTTTTACATTGGAAAATCTGCCTGTCTCATACAATTTGCCACGGGTAGCTCTTCATGGTGTAGCTTGGGAATGTACACCAATTTATTTTGACCACGTTTGGCCATTGATACAGAAAAAACCCAACAACATACAGGCAGGCAAAATAAGATATGCAAGGAAATTTGCCGTTTAAAGTGCATTCATGCAGTCAAAATATGGTAAATTTCACGAAAACCTGGAAGCATCAGAATTTGCTCAGCACATATGGAGAGTCTTGCCTAGCAGAAAAAGGTAACCAGCCATGATGCCACATAGTTTGCACTGTTGCAACTGGTTTTCTGCTGGACAACAGTTTGTGCTTAACAGAGTATTAGAAACTGGGCTTAAATCTTTATAAGAGTGCATTGACTTGCAAGCTATACTTCCCTACCTTCACATATTAATTATTATTATTTTTTTTCTCCTGCAAGCATTTTTATTGCATCTCTTAATATTCAATACTGAAACATGCTGGTCGAAACTTGCAATACAAATATTATGTGTTCATGTGTGAGACGAGGTTTGAAAACCGTAAATTACAGGAAGCCGAAATCTGTTGTCGGTTACTTTTTAATTCATCCACGCTTTCATGAAAGTTTCAGCGGAATATAGTGTAGTGTCTACACAGGAAAAACTGCCACAGTAATTTCATAAAAAACGTCAAACAGGTGACAGCGAGTACCAATCGCTTTTCTGGCCGTATTGAGGGCAGCATTCACAAACAGACACCTGGAAACTTGAATCTCAAAAAGTCACCTGTAGGTGATCTTTTAGGAGATTCAAATTGTTTTCAACAAAAGTATGTCAAATTTTTTGACATACTTTTGTTGATTTCTAATCATCAGGGGGCACTTGAGACAAAATCATTTTGCAGGATGCTTACTGCTATTACCATATTTATAACGAGTAGGCTTTGGGAATAAAATTACATATTTCTTTTTCGGGGTCATTGACAAAGTATGACCTGACCTTTTGACTTTATAGGAAAACAAACCCTGTGAAAGTTTAAGCTTTTTAAAGCATCTATAATCTATATACACTGAGGAACTAAACAAGATTTGTTTGGCAGGAAACATTGTTGACACAGAGATAGAGAGCCTATGTTGCCATAGTGCTAAATTATAGACCAAGTCTGCTCAGAACTAGAAATGATCTCAGGTGGATTGGCCTTATTATCCCTCCCCCACCCACTCTCTTAACTTTTTGAAGAACGTCCCACCGGAAGGAACAAAATATCATAATCCATAACAAGTCATTCATCACGTTTTATGGGATAAGTAGTTACAGGTATGCATCACCAACAGCTTCCTCGTTCTGCCCTCATTTCCGCAGCGAGGCAGGCCGCACAGCCGGTTTGATCAAAATTGGAGTCGCAATCGCCTCGATCGGTTTTCATCATTACTGGAATCCGACATGAACCTCCAAGAATATAATGGCCCGAGCCCTAAACTGCATTTTCCTGATTTCCATTAGTGGGGAAATGGGTTCCCTGTCGGAGCTATGCAAGAAACCTCTGTGTGTAATGACAGTGTACTCCATATGGCCAATAAAAAAAAAAACCCAAAACAAGATGGTTTCACATGATCTGCTTCAATACATCCGGCAAGAATATTATGACTTCATTTTTTTGTTTCAATATCTTATCCTTTATCTGAGGGTTGTCCCCATTATTAACAAGCTAGTGTATAGGCCGATATGCGCAAATTTTTTGCTGATACGCGTAAATTGCGGTCGAATTTACAAAAAACATCAAGATAAAACATTTAGATTTTTCAGAATGCACAGTAGGGCTTTTAAAACCAAAGATAATCAACACGTAAAAAAACATTCGGAGGACTTTGTTTGAATTCAGTGACTTTGGCCAAACTTCCATATTGTAAGTCCAGATTGCCCCACAGTTTAAAAAAAATCATAAGGAGAACACTGTATCTTCTTGCTATAGAAAGTGATTATAGAAAGACATATAAGTGAAAAGGATGACAACTCAGCAACTCAGTTTGTGAATGTGTGAGCTTGAAAATGGAAAAACAAAATCTCTTCAGAGATTAGTTGCTGAAATTATGTATTAAAACGTACCAGTGGATATTTAAAACAACCTATCCCGGAGAATGATTCTCTATTTCGACAGCACCTTACCCGACATTATATTTTCACCTGGCCTGATGAAGCTTCTCACCCTACAGTTATCAGAGCCCTTCTGCAAAATAAAAAATAAGATGAGAAGGGTTTGTCTAGTTTAATAATCCTGATGATGTGGCCAACCTCTAGGTTGATGTACCAGACCTCGTAGTGGCCGTCCAGAGTTCAGCTTGCTATAATGAGGATCTGATGATTTCAAGAATGATCGTTAGACGACAGGGTTTCATGCCCGTCGGCGTGGCTCCACGCAGCCCAGCGCAACACCACACTCGTACATCTAGTTGTTGGTACACTTGAAACATTCTCATGTAGTATTTATCACATGAGAGGCGAGTCAGACGTTTGGAGTAATATTTAATAGTACATTTAATTACTCCGATGTAAAAGGAAAAAAAAATGTGCTGGGGGGGGGGTGTGGCTTTAAAGATGAAGTGTAGTTTGGTTGTTTATAAAAATAGCAGCCTTCAAAAAGGGCAAACTATTCTTCAAATTATAACTTACTTTAGTGAAAGATAAATCGTTTAACCAGCTATGTCTAAAAAATGTTTTTGAAAAAAAATGTGTTCAGTTTTAATTTTTTTGCTTTGCAAGGGAAGCAAACTAATTTGAAAATGTATTATAAGCTGGTTAGCCACGTTTCTGTAAAACTATTAGGATTTTCAATGAACAGAATAGCTGAAATAATTTAGACAATTTAGGCAAGTCTTGCACCTATAAAAAAACCGAGAGAACATCTCGTGATATAAAATCTTCTTTTGGACTTCAATTTATACACAATTCATGAAAGTAAAAATGTGTAGAGCAATTTATTAAAATACAACTTAACTTTTTATATAATACTAATAATTTGCTAAAATTAACATTGGGCAAAAGGAAATTAAAACTTGGGGACCCCATTTGCCAATCATGCCCGAATTTGTGCGACCATTACATACACTGTCATGAACTTCAGTTGGGCAAAACTTTTAATTGTCTACAAGTAACTGGAAATGGAGGTCAAGTGTTATTCATGAGGTTTCTTTGTTGATTCGTTAAATTTGTTTTACTTTCATATTTTTCATGGCTAAATTTTACTTTCCCAACAAAATTATTTTTTTAATTGCCATAAACTACAATAAACTAAAGTATTTGAAGAAACAGAATCGCACGCACATAAAACTCAATATGATCGTGACTAACTTGGTTTGGAAGTATGAATATGCGCAAGACTTGCACAGTCTATTGTAACGAGTGTAAACATTTAGTATTTTTGCATTATAAAAAACACAGTGGGAAAAACACCATACACTATTTCATAATCCAGATTCATGATGATGTATGATCGTAATGTTAACACATGGCATGAGGATTCTGTAGTGTTGAGAAACATGCTGAGGGAGCTATGATCCATATCAATTATTGTTACAATTTATTGATATAATGATTAATGAACTTATAAGGGGATCTTGAAGGCTATCAAATAGTGTTACTGGCTTGGTGAAACATGCTGCGTGACATAACATGTCATATTAATTTATAACTGTGTGTGCCGGTGAAAGAATCGCAGGTGATTCTGTACATGGTAGACTCGGGCATAACTTCATAAGGAGAAGCAATCGCTAATTTATTTGAAAAGCAGAAATAACTGAGAACCCATTTGAAGTGATATCAGACGCTTGGATATAGTTCTAACTTCTATCCTGATGAGGATATGATAGAAAGCCTGAAGGGAACGGAGGCAATTGTCTCCATGTCCCTGGGCTTGTGCCTTGTTGCCTCATGAACTAATCAAATACACTGTGGCATTTAAAGGTTGGGTCATAGATTGGTTATTGTCAATGTAATGCTGATTTATAGGCCAAGTTAGGGGCCGTTCACAATTATCAACATTTTCACGAGCGTACAAACCGTACGCTGGGGGGGAGGGGGTTAATGCCCGCCGTACGTTTTTTTAATTTTTTTTTTATGTCGATCTGTTTTCTCGCCCGTCAAATGAAATCCGTGTCCGGATTTTGGGCCAGCGCTACAGTCAGAATAACAGGCTTTGTACTGCAGCGTAAACAAAACATTAACAGAAATATATAGGCCACAATTCTTACTTGGTAACAATGTGTTGTTCGTCCTCATTTTCAATATGTTTTTGTGACATTCCTTAGAAATGTGTTCCACAATTAAAACAAGCGCGATGCGTTCATCACAGACGTGAAAGACCGTGTGCGCCTAGTCTTGGCTCAGGGTGTTGGCTTTTTAATACAGTTTTTAGTACAGCGCCCTCTCTTGGTGGAACGGGATGACGACATGGGTAAGTTTAATGGGACATCGCGCTTAATGAAAACAACGGCTTTAATCAAAGACTAACGCTGGGCATTTTACCGGGTCTAGCCCCCGACTCATGTGTTGAAATCAAATCGCAATTAAAGTGATTCCCGACGCTGCCACGGCGGAGTGATTTCCACGGCGGAGACGAGAAAAACGCGGAGCCCGCAAGAAAAACGCGGAATGGGAAAATAAAAAACGCGGAGGTCTCACATGCCTGCTAGCTACAATTGTAGCATACACACGCAATTGCATATCAGCGCGCATTTTCAACCGGTGTTGTTCAACTATGTAGACTTGTGTGAAAAAAAATCTACATTTTTTTCGTACACTTTTAGGGGGGAGGGGGGGGGGGGGGGCTTGAAAAAGTGTACGGTTTGTACGCTCGTGAAAATGTTGATAATTGTGAACGGCCCCTTAAATGAAGAAAGATACAATCGAAGTCACATGTAAAAGTCCTCAGTAATCCTGTGTAATACTTTTAAATACAGAAATGAAATAAAGGACAGAAAAAAATGTAAGAAACTGGAAGCTAAATACTTTGTTCTCATTTATACTAGTATCAGGAACCTGGGACACTCTTGTTTTCCAAGTTGAATAATTCAGTGAGTGTCAAATTATATCTCCAAGTACATGTAAATCTTCAATGTAATTTAGAAAGGGTTTTAACTCTGGTCATCCCAGGATTATTAAAACACTTTTATGGAGATTGGGGACAGAAACCGTTGCTTGTCGAGGTTGAAAGCAGTCTCACTGGAAAAAAAATGAAAATAAATTGATGAAAAAATAATAAACCAAGATCTATGATTTATTTATGATGGGCTCGTGTTGTATCCTTAAGACCATAATAGAATTAGTCTAAGACGAGATAAATCCAGTTTCCTTCTTGCTGCTTCTTAAGACGAGGTACTCTGTGGGGATTATACCTCCCTTGTCTCATGTCAGCTCACACCCATCCCTCTTATCAAGGGGGTTGAATCATTCAAGTTATAAAAGGAAGGGGTAGGGGGTGTGATTGTCTCTACTCATCCATTCCTCTTGATAACGGCGAATAGCATCAATGGTTAAAGGGAAGAGGTAAGGTGTTGTCAAACTGTGTGCCAGGGTTGGTGCCATGTTCAGTCAGGTTCCTTGGGTTACACAATGGTAAAGGGAACAGACTAGTTTGTCCTTTCCCCGGATTGGTTTTCAAAGATCTGTAAGTATTGTTTCTGGTAATGAAACCAAAGAGGCTCTGTAAGTGAACTTAATCACTGTAGCTCGCAAGCCTGTGGAAACCTGTAAACAAGGGTGCTTGCTATGTGAACCAGAAACACCAGGGTTTAACACCCTACTCTTTAATGATAAGTGTTCTAGTTTTTTGTATGTGCATTTCCAATCTTAGTACATAAGGCCTACAGCCTAATGTCCTATCCAAAGGACAGAGCAATTTGTTGTAAAGCATCTTGCTCAAGGACACAAGTGCCGTGACTGGGGCTCGAACCCACATTCTGCTGATCAGTAACACCAGAGCTTGAGTCTGGTGCTCTGAACCGTTTGGCCATGACACACCACGATGCACCCAGGTACATTGTCTTAGTTCATTTCAAGATCTGTTCATAATGATTGACAACACAAATGTGATTTGACCCCACAGTTGTGTGACAGGGTGATTCCCTGGAGGGGCATTTGGTGGCCAGCACCGAACCAGAACTGGTTCGGTTCTGGCTTGGTAGGTGTAGTTGGTGTATGACCAGTAAACTGAAACAACCCTTGACCCCTTGATTATATATCCTGGATTCATCTGCATGCCTTTTATTCATGCAACAGTTACATGCAGTTAATCTTCCATCCATTCTTTTGTATATTAAAGGCCCTGTACACTATTGGTAAGATCGAAAAACAAAAATTTTCACAGATTCACACATAACTTACCTGATTTAAAGAAAGTAATGGTAGAAAGGGTTCCTTAAAATATTTCTGCCTAAAATGCTATCGTTTCTGAGAAATGAGTAAAACAATAGTTTTTATCGCGCGCGATAATAAACTCGATGTTTGAAAAACAGAAAACACATAAGGTCTCTTTTCACTATTTTCTCGTGACCTCGATGACCAATTGAGCTCAAATTTTCACAGGTTTGTTATTTCATGTATGTGGTTGATTACACAAAACATGAACACTGTCTGTGATTATTTTGTCAGCTCTGCCAATCCTGTATAATACCTTTAAGACTCCACTTTTATGATTCAATGATGTACAAGGCTGCTAACTCTGCAGTTCGGCTTAAAAACCATGACGACTGCATTAGTATTGACCATAAAAACATGTCCACTGTTATTGAAAGCGTAGATTTACTGACAGATCTGGCTTTAATTAGTTATGTTTGGTGTACGATCCTTTTTTTCTCTCTCGATGAAATGAAAGGCTAAATTACTTTCTGGAGGGCAAACATGTTGACTTTGGAAGGGATCATAAAAAAGCTGATGACTGAGTATATGGTGCAATTGGGTTTGGTGTAGTACTAGGTCTTGTGAATTTATTTAGCATTATTTTGTGTCCATTCTGTAAGAAGTTTGGGGGTATTTTATTTTTGAGTGGTTTTTTTCTTCTTTGAAACAACTTGCATTCTTCAGGTTGTTAAATATTGACTACCAAAACCAACCTTAAATGTTAATGGTGGTGATTGGATAACAAACCAATCATGTAATATTGTTTTAAATTGTGAATAACGAAGAGCGTTAAATTTGTTTTTCAATTGTATGTGGTTCATGCCAAAGTAAAAGATATGTGCTCTGGTAACTTTATGTGATCGAATGTTTCACCTGAGGTGAATTACAATGTTTCATTAGTGTTTTCCAAGAGTTTTATATACGAAAGAATGAAAGAAAACTTGGGAAAATCTCTCCTTGGTCTTATCCTTGAGTATGTGACTATTGTGGTGATCTTCTGGGGAAAAACAGGCCGCTGGAAAGCGTGCAAAAAAAAAAAAGGGTAATAAAAATAACTGAAATAAAATAGAGAGAATGAACACACCCCGCAAAGACACATCCAAATTGTAAAGCTGCTGTTGCATGTAATGCCAATCCCCGCCAAGGTCTGATGTTAATGTGTTGCTATGGTAACAGGTCCAACCGCAGTTGACTGTCGTGGGAACATGTACATGTACATGTATGTGTCATCGGTTTTTCTGCGTTATTTTGTGGAGAAAAAGGGAGTGAATGGATTTCTGAGGCAGTTCGCATTTTTACTCTTAATTATGTGTTACTCAAGGAGGAGATGACCATTGAGGAGGCAGAAAATGAGATTATAGTTATTCTGATATTATACAAAATGCATGAGTCAAGATTGAATGGTAGTTGTAGAGGTAGGGGTTTGACCTTATGACCTTGCCTAGGTAATCCTGACTTGAGGGAGTGTCTCTGCATTCACTGCCTCAACATCTTGCGTGAAAAACAAACAAGTGTTTTGTTTTGTCTCTCTGTGTACGCCGCTGTTCCCACACTGGAATAATCTCCCTCCTGCGTGGACATATTCGCTCCGGTTTCATGGCAAAATCTCACAAACGCGACCACCATTTAAAGTAAAATTTTCATATGTTAGTTTTATTGTATAATATCTACATTTAAGTAGGATTAAAACAATCAAACAGTTCCAAAAACCAAAAATACTTGGCCTTAAAAAACCCCCCAAACATTTGTTTACGATTTGATTTTTCCAGTAAGTGTAATTTGAGTTTTGTTAATTCTTTTCTCAGGTGTAATATTCTTCCTACTTTTGTCTGATTTCAAATTGTCTTGCTCTTGGAAAAACAAATCTGACAAATTGTCTATTAAAGCCTATACCGTGTGTCCATGTAGGTCAGCCCTTGTACTCGATAAGATATTTCTACTTTTTCTCCTAGGACAAAATATCATTCCTGTCTCTGCATTTTTTTTATTTTTTTTAAATTTTTTTCTTAAATAAATGCGCAGTAGAGTATATTCCTATAGGTTTTGCGCAATACAAGCGTCCATTATTATTATATTAGAATGAGAAAATAGAATTAGCTGTTGCTTACCAATCAAAAGGACCTGTGGTATAAATTTATGCAAAAATTAGTTAGTGGCCTGACGTATATTAGAATGAATCAGTATGATCTTAAAAAGGGTTGTCTACCTAAACATCTTAGTATTGGTACTTGAACATTGAAGTCAGTTTATATACAGCAATCCTTCACCGATCTTGGACTCTTGGTGGCAGCAGATACGCCTCCATTATTGCGGTGGTACCTGGGTGGTACTGCGCGGCCTAGCGACGGGTTTAAGCGATTTGCAAAGTAAAAGTCCAATAACCCGTGACTGATCAGATGATCGCCGTGTTGCCCAACCCTTAAACCCGTCGCTAGGCAGCGCAGTACCACCCAGGTACCACCGCAATAATGGAGGCGTATCTGCTGCCACCAAGAGTTCAAGATCGGTGAAGGATTGCTGTATACTTTTTATGGTAGAAAGTGAAATTAGTTTTTTTAGTGTAGTCTATAGGATAGTACATCGATAGTAAAGAATTTAAAATATATATATATTATGAAAATAAAAAGATAATAAACTATCTAATCCAGGCTTAGGTGTATAATGTATTTCAGACTCGTCCTTATTCATGCCTGTGAAAGAACTGTTAACCATTTTAAAGGTACTATCATACGGGTTTGGTAGAGCTGACGAAATGCTCACAGACAGTGTTCATGTTTTGGGTGATCAACCATGTACGTGTACATGAAATAACAAACCTGTAAAATTAAGAGAAAAGTCAGAAGAAAATAGTGAGAGAAAAAAAAAAAACATGCACATTTTTCAGCATGTAAACACATTGTCCTTATTTTTGGTAGTATACAACCAAAATCAGCTGATTGAGGTTTTTATTTTGAAAGGTGTTTAGAAACAGTTTTCTTGAAAATAACTTCAGTTCAGAGGGAAATATTTTTTACAGAGAAATGGTTCTAGTGTAAACTTAAAAATGGTTCTAGGGTGCACTTCATAATCAGTCAACCAGACTAAAATTAAACGTTCTTACCAATTCTGTATAAGTACCTTTAATCAATATTTTTCAAAGTCAACCCGCATAAATATATTTTCTGGAAAATTCATCCATTGACAGTCATTCTTACCTGAAGTCCTTTATATTTTACCTAATGTTTGCATCTCGTCAAATCAACAAATTTCTTTTGTGTGGATGAAAAGCCAGGGTTTGTGCAATCTTTATTTGATCCAGCATCAGGCATGATATTCTTCCCACTTCAGTCTAATTTCGTCACCGTTTTCACGAAGGGACGGGTATCTTTAAATGACAAATTATTGATTATTTCAGCAGGGGCTTTTATCTCAATAAAAGCATTTTGCGTTTTCACGAAGAGACGTCGCCCCGAAAATGCATTGTAATACGTTGTAATAACAGAAGAGCGTAAAATGTAGCAAAAGTCGTTTTTCAGGTTTCACGAAGAGCCACCTATCTTTGTGCGCGCGTGATCACGTGACATGTGCGCCCCTTTCCTATGTTTAATACGTTATCCAGTTGGGTGTTTAAGTAGGTCATCTCACTTTTTAGGTTTCACGAAGAGACACGTATCTTTGACTAATTACTATGGCAATTAGCCAATATATTTTAAGAAATTAGTTAGTCAATGGAGAGGTTAAACTTATACAGAATTATATGAGATGTTTATAACTGCAAACCGTGGCTTTAGTATTGCAGATTTTGCAGTTTTAAGCCAAGCATAGCGTAAAATGGTTATCTCAATCAAGCGTTTGGACATGCCCGTCCCTTCATGAGAACTAATAATAATAATAATAATAATAATACATTTAACTGTGACGACTTATGCAACAAATAAATTAAATAGCCTTAAAAAAGTCTACTAAAAGCAGATATGAGTAGGTCAGCCCTTGTATTCAATACAATTTTCCTATTTTTTTTGAAGGTCCAAATATGCTTGCCCATCATCCACTGGGTGGTAACCTCACCATGTACAGTACATGTACAAGCTCTAGCGCTAAACATTTGACCTTCTCATGACATTGGTGATGGCTGGTAACCCAAAGCCTGTCTATCCGTTCATCACAGCCTCTCCATTATTATGCAAGGCACCGCTTTACTGCCCTGGGAACTTACCCTACCTCACACTGAACTGTGTTGTTATTTGGATGTCAACTCATCCCATTCAGAATCTACCTGTCACTGGCCATTAATATTTCAGCCTTGATAGACTATTACTTACCTCTATCTACTGAGATTGACATTGGGCTCTTCCATTCCAACAATAGGGGTGTCAAATGGGGGTCATTAAGACATAACTGTGGGAGAGGAGTCTTTGATAGTCACAAAGAGAGGACTATTATTACATTAACATGTTATTTCTTGAAAACTGTGACATATTTTTAAAGGATATAAAGAAAGAGAGGTGTAATAAGAGACCTGATGCAATTTGGATTGCTCCATTTGTCAAGGAGGGGGCAAAGTACCCACTGTTCCGATGATTAATTTTGGGAGCCCATGTGCATGGAGTTAATTATAGAAATTAAATATTGACATTTAAATGAGTGGATTGTTAATTGATGAATCAATAGAGATAATGTGAAAAACAACATCAAGTGTCTTCGATAGTTACAATGCCAGAGACGCTACCAGAGACTGTTCTATTGAAGACATTATTTACGCAAGGTTTGTTTGACTTGGTCTCAATTATAAAATGACTTCACTCAGGCAGTGATTCAGTTACATCTGTGGGTCATGTTTTCTTGAAGTCGATAATGTGTTCTCTTCAAGAAACCCTTGCTCTTTGCAGGAATCGAGAGATGACCTCGTTATGATGAGCTTCCCGACATCTCACTTGAAATGTGAAATGTCACTAAATGCCAATGTGCAAAATTCACAAGGGGGGGAAAAATAACTATATCAAGATGATAAAGGCATATTTATAGTGGCCTTTGAATGAGTCCCAGTCAAGCATTAATAAACGTCTTATTCACGCTGATCAGATCATAGTTTTCTATGCATTTGTCATTTTTTTTGCTGTACACTTTGCCCTCGGCGCAATCTTGTTTACGGGTAAGGGCGAATCTTGTCTATTTTTTCTGTCCTTTGTTGTATTTTGTGTGCCATACAAAAATCAAAAATAAATTTTTAAAGGTATTATACAGCATTGGTAGAGCTGACAAAATAGTCCCATGTTTTTGTGTGATCAATTATACACATGGAACAACAAACCTGTGAAATTTTTGGCAAAATCTGTTGTGTGAGTCAAGAGAAAATAGTGAAAAAACCATGCACAATTTTCAGCATGTAAAGACACTCTCCTTATTTTTTGTTGAAACAACCAAAATCAGCTGTTGCATTTTTTCTTTAGGTTTTCAGCAACATACATGTACAGTTCGCTGGAATATGACTTCATTTCAGAGGGAAATATTTCACATACAAAATAGTTCCAATATGAACTTCATAATCAGTAACCGTTCAGACTATAACAGAGGCCATGGCCTCAGTGGCCTCAGTGTAATTCCAGGCCAAGTATACTTTTGCTAAATAGACCCTTCCCATGAACTATGTAAATCGCACATCGCGCGTGCGCACTAACACTTTGGTTGGCAAAATGATGGAACATTGCGCCTTTTTGTATGGGGCTGATGGTGGCGTGACGCAGACGCGTTTGTGTGTGTCTGCTTAGTGCACAACTCTATGGCGTTTGCCAACCAATAGTGTCTGTACGCATGCGTGAATGTAATTAGCATATTTCATGGGAAGAGTCTATTGTCAAAGACTAGTATCCTCACTTGATGTGCCCCAACATTTGCACAAAATAACAAACCTCTAAAAACTTGGGTTCGATTGGTCATCAAAGTTGCAAGAAATTGATGAAAGAAAAAAACCACAACCTTATTTTCATGCTTAGGTAATTTAAAGTTGGCCCAGGGCCCAATTTCATAGAGCTGCTTATTAAGCACAAAAAGCAGCTAAGCACAACAAAATTTCGCTTACCAGAATAAGGTTACCAGCCAAACTACCATGTCACATGTACAATTTGTGACTGGTATCCTGCTCATTTCTGCTAAGCAGACAATTGTTAAGCAATATTTTCTGCTTAAGCAGCTCTATGAAATTAGGCCCAGGTCTGAAAAAGGTGACTTTGTCGAAAAGTTGTGGCTGTTAGCTGCACTGATTATGCAGTTTCAGACATGGCTTGTGTGCAGCAGCCATAAATATTTATCACACACTTTTGTCTATGATTGTGTTGTTCCCTCCAAACTCCAATCTGTTTACTTAACATCTTTTGTAAAGCACCAGTCTATTTGTTCAGGCCCCTGCCTCACTATGATTCCCATAGATTTATGTACTAATTCTCCAAGATGTCCGCACATTGACTCATGCATAATTGAATTCTGGACATCCTATTTTCCAACGGACTGAGAAAGGAAATATTTCTATCAAAAAATCTCTTGATTTATGATGATTTTTCTGTGTTTATTTTTAGTGGTTGGATATTTGCTTTTTCCTGATGGTTTTCCTGTCATTAACCAAACAGTGGGGGATGTCTCTTGTTTACCTTATAAACCACACACAGTGACAACCATCATGTAGTCTTGTTGAAAACACACCATTATCCAGTAAAAAGGTCCAGGTATAGTTTACTTTGGATAAAACGAAAGTGGATTCGTTTTCCTGTTTTTTAAATCAAAAGGAATACATATTTAATATTAATGTTATGGGATGAGCTCCTATTTGTCCCTCGACGCTGAATTGGAGACCAATTGCTAATGGCTCAAATAGAGACACTTCCACACTGTACTGAATTTTAAAATGATTTTGGTCTGACACTTTGCTTTTTAGAGATGATTGTATTGACCTTTATTATGGTGCGGCCATCTTAATTTTCTCCCATTCAAATCAATGTTACCAAACAGAGGCTGGAAGGGGAAATAGTCTGGTTCCTTTTTGAACAATGAATGTTAGTATGCATTACTAGTGTTGGATACAAGAAACATGACCAAGATGGAGGCAGCATGATAAAGGTTTATAATAACCCTTAAAACTACAGACCACAAGACTTACTTTGTTGTGGGGTTACTGGCCCAATGCTAAAATTAATGCAGAGTCTTGAAAGTGGACTGTTGTATGATGGTCTCCAGATTAGTCATAAACAATAACAATAACAACAATACAGCAACAACAACAATACAGCAACAACATCAACAACAACAACAATACAGCAACAACAACAATACAGCAACAACAACAATACAGCAACAACAACAATACAGCAACATCAACAAAAGCAACAACAAAAGCAACAACAACAGCAACAACAACATACAGCAACAACAACAATACAGCAACATCAACAAAAGCAACAACAACAAAAGCAACAAAAGCAACAACAGCAACAACAACAACAACAACAACAATACAGCAACAACAGCAACAACAACAACAACAATACAGCAACAACAATACAGCAACAACAATACAGCAACATCAACAACAGCAACAACAGCAACAACAGCAACAACAATATACAGCAACAACAACAATACAGCAACATCAACAATACAGCAACAACAGCAACAACAAAAACAGCAACAACAAAAACAACAACAACAACAACAACAACAACAATAACAAGATAACCAACTATTGATCAAAAAAACATTGCTCTGGACGTGTCATTTTATTGTGTAATGATTTTTTTCTGTTTTTTCTTTACAGTGTGTGTTATATATGTGGTCATTAAAGCTGCTGTATCGAGAAACGTTTTTTCTTTTGCGAGGTAACCACGAGTGTCGGCACCTTACCGAATACTTCACATTCAAACAGGAGTGTAAGTTCAAATGACTTTTGTCTTATTTTCAACATTTTCCCGTTGACGTCACATCCTTTTGCATCTTCTGCATGGGCAGAGTTTTCCCTACATCCGGCTCCATTGCTGACAGATGGATGAGAGTAATTTTACATGTAAACAAATAAAATAATAATAATCACTAATTTTTACGGTGAAATTACCTCACACTTACCAACAGGATTATTGAGAGATTTCCGAGATTTCTTGATGGATTACTTTGGTCCAATTGTCACAAAGACTTAAAGGGATGGTATACCTTTTGTAATTGCTCAAAACAAATTAATGACCATAAAAACTTACTTGGTAAGGAGTACTGGAGATCTGTGGATATTATAAAACGTTGTTAGAAACGACCCCCCTCCCCTTCGAAGTAATGTAGTTTTAGAGAAAGAGGTAATTCTTCACCCCCCAAAATTTTGAATCTAAGAAAGGCTTCAGGCATAAAGCCTTTCTCAGGCATCTGAAAGCACACAATTCTGCGCAACAAGGGTGTTTTTATTCTTTCATTATTTTGTTGCAACTTCGATGACCAATTGAGCCTAAATGTTCACAGGTTTGTTATTTTGTACATCTGTTGGCATTCACCAAGTGAGGATACTGGTCTTTGACAAATACCAAAAGTATACACTGCCTTTAAGATTTATCTTAAGTCGACGCTCCCGCGGGACCAAAGTGATTTGTATTTTGACGTCATGTTGCTTAGCAGTTGAGATGAATTCTACGGCCAAGATTAATATAAACCGCTCAGTATAATCAAATTCCTAAAAGCATCACCTTTGAACTTTGACCCAAGGCCTGGAGTTCTACACTAGGTCATTCCCTTTGTCACCTCTCTATTGGCCTTAGTGCTATTAAACAGGATCTGATTTTCTAAAGTCCTCTTCCACGTAATGTCAAAAGATCCAAACAGCGCCCTCACTGAGGTCAATGAAGACCTATCATTGGCAGAGAGTTGTGCAGGGCATGCACACTCACAATGTACACGCGTTTACGTGTACATTGTTTGACCTCGGTGTGGCGGCCAATGCAAGGGGGTCTTTTGGAAATGCCCTTAATCACTGGAAAGGGCAGTTTTACGATAAGTATAACTGGGTTCTTTTATGTGCATGACACAGCACACAGGACCTACGGCTTTACGTCCCATCCGAAGGACGAAGCAATAATGGTTAAGTGTCTTGCTTTAGGACACAAGTGTCAAGACCGGTACTCGAACCTACACTCTGCTGAACAGAAACATCAGAGCTTGAGTCTGCACTAACATTGTGTAAATATTCTCGTTAATAAGGTGCTACCATTCAAAAAAGGATGGGTTTTTAGATCAACTTTATAGGAGAACAAAATTGTACTAATTTGTACTAATTTATTGTCTGTGATTTGTGCAGGTAAAATAAAGTATACAGAAAGAGTGTACAACGCGTGTATGGAAGCATTTGACTGCTTGCCGTTAGCAGCCCTTATGAATCAACAGTTCCTGTGCGTGCATGGAGGTCTTTCCCCTGAAATACACACGCTTGATGACATCAGAAATGTGAGTAGCAACAACTCATTTTAAGAACTTTGATTGATGAGAAATTGCCCACTACAAAGCCAAACAGCCCACCACAAGGCCAAACAGCCAACCACAAGGCCAAACAGCCAAAGCAGAAGGCCAAGCGGGCCGAATGCACATTCAAGGTGAAAGGGGGGGGGGGGGGGGGGTAAAAAGACAAAAATTCAAAGAGAGGGAAGGTACATTGTATTGGTTTACATTTCTCTTAAATGCTCTGGACACGTTTGGTAATTACTCAAAATATATATTAGCATAAAAGCTAACTTGGTAACGAGCAACGGAGAGCTATTGATAGTATAAAACATTTTGAGAAACGACTCCCTCTGAAGTAACCTAGTTTATGAGAAAGAGGTATTGTCTCACTAAAATATTTGAGTCTGAATAAGACTTCAGGCCTGAAGCCTTTTTCAGGCATCTGAAAGCACACCAATTTGTGCAACAAGGGTGTTTTTTCTTTTATTATTTTCTTGCAACTTCGATGACCAATTGAGCCCAAATTTTTACAGGTTTGTTACTTTATGCATATGTTGGGATACACCAATTGAGAATGCTGGTTTTTGACAATTACCAAACGTGTCCAGTGCCTTTAACTTTGATTGTAACAACCAAATAAAAGTTAAGATACAAGTAGGGAGTGCCAAAGTGCATCAGTACATGGGAAAAAAGCTATTTGAATATCTCACATTATTGGCCTTTGGAACGGATACAGTGAAGGGGTGAGAGGGTGTGTTTTAACGCTACATACGAAGTGTGGACCTGAGCACAAAAGAGGTCCACATAATGTAGGGACTTGAAACACTATGAGGACCTACAAACATCCACACAGTGCTATTTACAGTGTTGAGGAATAGGATTTTCCTTTAGTGTACCAAGGGAATGTTCACATAGTGACTGCAACACAGAGCTGTGAGGCAAGGCGGGTGCTACGAATCGATGTGCTCACAGAAGGAACCCAGACTTAGGCGTATCCGAATTGGCGGCTACAGCTACAGCTACGGCTGTTGCTAAGGGTGTTGCTGAAGACGTCCTATACTTCAACGCATGATGATGCGGAAATCTAGCCGTAGCGGTAGCTGTAGCCGTTAATTCGGACACGGCCTTAGTTTGAGCCCTACTCCACTTGGTGACATTTTTTAGTGAGTTGATCAACCATTTAAAACCATTCAACTGCACGGGTTGTGTATAGGAATGTGTACTGTGTAGATGCCTTCACCACATGGTATATTGCGGGCTGGTATAGTTTATCTACCATTCAAAACCACAGTGGATCATATAGGATGGTCAGACAGTAGGAGGGTTGACTTTATACTGTGTAGATGCATTCACCACATCATATCATATTGCGGGCTGGCATAGTTTATGTACCATTCAAAACCACAGTGGATCATATAGGATGGTCAGACAGTAGGAGGGTTGACTTTATACTGTGTAGATGCATTCACCACATCATACCATATTGCTGGCTGGCATAGTTTATCTATCAATCCAAACCACAGTGGATGATATGGAATGGTCAGACAGTAGGAGGGTTGACTTTATACTGTGTAGATCATGCGTTCACACAAGATATCATATTGTAGGCTGGTATAGTTTATCTATCATTGCAAACCACAGTGGATGATATGGAATGGTCAGACAGTAGGAGGGTTGACTTTATACTGTGTAGATGCATTCACCACATCATACCATATTGCTGGCTGGCATAGTTTATCTATAACTCAAACCACCGTGGATGATGTTGAATGGTCAGATGGTCATATTGGTCAGATAGAGAACCCTTGTCAACATCGCCCGAGTTAGCTCGATTTGATTTGATGATTGGTCAGACAGTAGGAAGGTTAAGGGGTTTCAAATTTGAGTGATTCTTTGTTCCCGACGACGATTGAGTCTGACCATCAAAACAGGTTTAAACCAAAAGATTTAGTCTGACCATCAGAACAGGTTCAAACCTAAAGATGTCCCCTTGAAGGAAAAGTCAGGAAAAACAGAAAAGTTGTCCTTCATCTTAGAATGTAGAGACGATCCTATCATTGGCGCCATCTAACTTGGCAAGTCAGTGTGACCTTAAGAAGTACATGGCACTTGAGTTAGACAAATCTAAATGTGAAGGATAACGTCAGACACAAGACCTTTCTGTCAAGTTCAAGGACTGGCCGTGATAATACGTTATTGCTATGGTACGTGTTATTACATAAGCAGGTGTTATTATTACAACATGAACTATACTTCCTGGAAATGTTGAGCAGTCACAGGAGCTGACTACCTTCCAGGTACCTACTGCCACGTGCAATTCCATCATCGGGACTCGAATGTTTTCATACTGTGTAGTTGATGTTTATTCACTTTACCGTATGTGAATATTCTGTCACATGGAAGTGCACGGCGGCAATGATGTCTAATTATAATAATGTACATGTAGCTGGTGACAGATGCCAACCGCGAGCGGGAAAAATGTATCAAATGATATTCCCCTCGGTCTTTGTTGACATTCCATAGGATGCTTGATAGCATGACCTTTGACCTCAGGTCAATAAACTTTTTCCATACCTGTCCATGTTGAGTCTAGTGCTAGTGAGGTCACACTAGCAATAGCCAACAACGAAGCTTTGGAGGCTGATGCCACTGCTTTGCGTAAAAAAATAAAAATTAAAAAAATAAAAAAATGCAGAAATGACAAATAATTTATAAAGTGTCATCTAACTACTAAACTATTCCTAAGCGCAGGTGGAAAGGAACTCTTGATGTGTCAACAGAATGACAAGTTGTCATCCTACAGGCTTAAAGAAAATAATTCACTTGGACTGTTTTCTGATGAGAGAATAATGAGCGCACTGTTTTCTGGGCGCAACCGGACTGGAGTTTTCTCAGAAACCTAATTGCCTCCCTTGCTTTGGTTTTGACCTGGTCACAATTTCATAATGCTGATGCACAATAAGTAGTAGCTAATCACGACATATTATGCTAACCAGAATAAGGTTGCCAGCCTAAGGACAAAAAGTAGCCTAACACAACAAAATAATGACAGAATAAGGTTGTTCAGCAGAAAATTTAAAGCAATATTCTCTGCTTTAAAGCAGCTCTATGAATTTGGACCCTCGATATAGAAACAGATAAATGATCTGGGCCGAACTTCACAGAGTTGCTTAAGCAGAAAAGGTAGCTAAGCACATCAAAATTATGCTTAGCAAAATAAGGTTACCAGCCAAAATACCATTGTAGCATGTTTGACCGGTATCCTGCTTACTTTTGTTTTGCAGAGATTTTTTTAGGTAGTATTTCTGTTTAAAGCAGCTCTATGAAACTGAGCCCTGAATACAGAAACTAATCCCAAGAACCGTTTTTTCGATAAAAGTGCCTTTTTCAAGAGGGAAAAGGGTGGAAATAATGTAAGATGGGGAGCGTTGGTGAGCAGTGGTTGAGATTCAGAATGTTTTTTAGGAAACGGGAAAGAGTATTTGTCATAGATTTGAAGCTGTTACTTTGTTTCATTTCTCATTCTAGCTGGATCGATTTAAGGAGCCCCCTGCCTTTGGCCCCATGTGTGATATCTTGTGGTCAGACCCTCTGGAAGAATTCGGCCAAGAACACACATCAGAGCACTTCAGCCATAACTCAGTCAGAGGCTGCTCTTACTTCTATAGGTAAGGTCAAGGGTCAGATGTCATGACACAAGTCAGACTTTAGGGTGTAGTTTCTGATTCTCATTCCAATTAAGCTGGGGAAAAGTTAGACTCGTACGTTCTGGGCTTAGGTGCTAAAAAACTGAAATGGACCGTTGGATAATAACCGTGTTTGTTTTATTGAGCTCAGGGCCTCTCCATTCCGGAGGGTTTTGTTGAAATTCTTGAAGAATATCAAACGCCACGAAAGCAGTATTCACAAAAAACAAGTTCACGCTGTCCGTGGGAATTAAAATTGAATTATGGCTGAAATTTGACAACCAATTACTTTGAAATCAGGGATTTGGTTTTTGAAAACATCACAAAAACGCATTACTGAGTGAGTATTGATTTGAGAGAAGGTGACTGTCTGACGTCAAGAAAAATTGTGAAAAAAAGAAACAGATGTGCGATTGCCTTGGAAGTGTTTTGGGGGTTCAAATTGACCCAAATATCAAGGGAGAAGCTCACTAAATAATAATAAGATGGTGTTGCATGTAACAGAAAGACATCTGCCATTGAAATTAGATTTTAGAATAATAATGAGGAGACAGAATATTAAGCAGACCAACAAGTCTGTGGGAAGAAGAGAGTTTTCAAGCAGAAGTTGTCTACCCAAAGAAAGTTTTTGCAAAATCAAACTGAATTTGTTGTTTAGTGCGGTGAAAGACAGTACACAAATTCCATTTATGTGTCTGGCAGATTTTGCTATTTTTCAATTTCAAAGTTTTGCTGACATTCTTGTCAGTTTTGGAATAAGGGAATTAAAGTGCCGTGAATAGGTTTTTAACTAGTTGTTTAAACTTGGTGCGGCGTGGTTCATGATAATTTTTACCAAGACGACTCCGTTTCACAAATACCTTTCCATCCGAAACCCTGTAAAAGTTGAGAAGAAACATGACAATTAAGCCTCAGTTCACCATGACTCTTCGATGAATTTCTATACATGTGTTGAATACTGAGTAGCTCCTCGCGCAAGTTTCAAACTTACACGCTTAAGATTAAAGCTATCACATGCTAATTTAAAACTTAAGCGAGCCAAATATGCGACCTACAAACTTAGATTGTGCCGTGAAATATGTGTGCTGCGCACAATCACATAATAGCGCCCTCTTTTGACTCAAAGAGGGCAGGTCATGTTTTATCACTTCTAAAAACTGTGTTTATGTTGCACGTTTAATAAATATGACCACGTGATTTCGTCTCAACCAAACTGTCTCGGGTATTTATGAATGTTGATTTTTACCTTTTCGTGTGTTTGTTTCTCCTCTGGTACAGCTACCCAGCATGCTGCGAGTTCCTTCAACAGAACAATCTGCTCTCCATTATACGTGCACATGAAGCACAGGATGCAGGGTAAGTGTATTGTGGGATATCTTCCGCCAGTATTCCTACTGTCATTGATTGGTAAATACTCCACAAAAGATTGACCATAAAATCTTTCTTGGTGAGAAGCACTGCAGCTGTTGATAGTATAAACTATGTTGAGAAAGGATTCCCTTTGAAGTGATATGGTTTGGATCATTTTTCAACCCCAAAACATTTGAATCTAAGAAATGATTCATGCATGATTTCCGAGGGTTGGTGTCCATTCGCGAATGCTGCGGCCAGAGATGCGGTTGGTTCCCGCTGTCGCCTCGCTAAAGGTGGATGGATTTGATGTTCTTGTGGAAATATTTTGAAAGTTTTCTGCTGTTACTTCGGCAAGTAGACACTGTATTCAGCTGATACTTTCACATGTGACTTTTATTGATAATTTTGCTTATAAATGAGCATTACTTTATCAAAACCAACCTTTGACCCTAACTTTTAAATCACTGTGGTAACCACTCAGTTTCTGGTTTCTAACCTTTGATAAGTTTTTGTTTACGCAACCTTCCCCCGTGGTCAATCTTTGTATATCAATAAACCTACAGGGGAGCAAAAGAACAATTTCTAGCTGGTAGATCATTGTGCATTAAGCAGGCCGAACAGTTATCTATTGTTGCATATGGCAGGGCGCTTGTGAAATGCTTTAGCTTGGAGAAATCTTGAAAGTTGGTGCATTCAAGGGGGGGGGGGGGTAATAACAAAGTAGAAGCCGCCTCCAACCCTAGAGTGAAAAAAAAAACCCTAAGATCATTTTGCTACTTGTAAATCACAGGAAAGAGTGCGTGGTTACAAGATCTCTCACCATGTCAAACCAGAACAATATACATTTTCGTTCTCGCACCCACTGCCCTTGTTATTTATTAACCCCCAAATGTTCACTCTAAATGTCAGCCCCGGGAATAATCTCATCTCGTCAAGTCATACATTCACTCGATGCTATCTCAAGTGGGGATCCGCTTGGCCGTTGCCATGGTAACCCCACCTGTTCGTTTTTCGAGTACTTCACTATCGAACAAGTCCAAGTTGTTTATGTTTATGATTAATTTGACTGACTGTTTGAAAGGGAAACGGGTGGGTGGGTGTTTTATATATATATTTTTTGTTTTTGTTGGGGGGGCCTCTTTGGGAGATGGATGTATTCAGTCACACTCAGAAACCAATTAATGTGGTTCAATTCCCCGCTGGGTGTCTGCTGAGTAAATTTGCAGTTCTCTCCACGACGCTGGGATGAGTTGAATTTCAAGATGAGAACATGAATACATAGGTGAATGGATAGATCAGACTGAGCTATGAGGGGGGGGGGGGGTGATGTCTAAGCAAATGTCAAACCTTCATTCAACATGGAGGAGTGATGCGATACAACCTTTTGCAATCGTGTTTTTTTTTTTCATGTTGAATCTTTTTTAACACAAAACTAACCACTTGAGACAAGAACTTATTAAACAGAACGAGCTTGTATCCACTGTCAATACTCCCAACGTATACACATACAACCAAATGGTGAGATGACCTTATTGTACTGAAAGAGTTCAAGTCCTTCAACAGAGCTGCTAACTCTCCCTGGTTCTGCAGAAAGTTCCCTGAAAATACACAAATCTTACCGTGTTCTGATGAACAAATTTGAAAATCTTCCTGATTATGGAAACTTTTTCCCTACTATGTTGAATGTAATTCTAAATATCTCCCTGATTGTTGTACAAAATCTCCCTGATTGCAAGATGCTAATGTTGGCAGCTATGCCTTAAATGTTCTAGCCCTCAGCCACAAAATATTCCTTACCTTCGAACACAAAATCAATAATTTGAGAAACGACTTTGTCAAGCTAATCAAGCCCAATTCCTCTTTAAAGCATCAACACAAAACCAAGAAACGACCTCGTTAGACTGGAAAAAAATCATATCTTCAAACGTTCTCTTAAGACTGAGTCAAGGATGACCTTTTAATCTGAATCAGAAGTATGACCTTTTAAACTGAGTCACAAGTATGACCTTTTAAACTGAGTCACATCACAAGTATTACCTTTTAGAACAAGTAACAAGTATGGCCTTTTTAACTGAGTCACAAGTATGACCTTTTAAATTGAGTCACAAGTATTACCTTTTAAACTGAGTCACAAGTATTACCTTTCATGGCATCTGATGAAGTAGTTGTTGCTACGAAAGCTCATGCAGATATTTATTTATTACTAATTAGTCATTAAAGTGCTACATTTTATTTTCTTATTTGCTTTTAGAACAAGTAACAACTATGACCTTTCAAACTGAGTCATAAGTATGACCTTTTAAACCGAGTTACATGTATGACCTTGTTCTAATAAGGCAAGTTAGTCATTGCAGTTCTGCCATTGGACAGAACCAGAGCACCAGTTTGTTCTAAATGCATTGTATCTTTGCAGTTCTTCATCAATTAATAAATATCAAGAACTGTCTCTTATAGTTCCCATGCTGCAGTGTTATGTTTTATTGGCACATTAAGGCCATATTACATCTGGAATCCTTACTTGATAACCCATGCTGTACAAAGGCAGCCAAGACCCAATTTTACTGAGCTGGGCCCAATTTCATGGAGCTGCTTAAGCAGAAAATTTTGCTTAGCAATTGTCTGCTAAGCAGAAATGAGCAGGATACCAGTCAAAAATTGTACATGTGACATGGTAGTTTGCCTGGTAACCTTGTTCTGGTAAGCGAAATTTTGTTGTGCTTAGCAACTTTTTGTGCTTAAGCAGCTCTATGAAATTGGGCCCTGCTTAGGTACAAAACATTTCTGCTTACCAGAATAAGGTTACCAGCCAAAATACCATGTCATACGTTCCATTTGTGAGTGGTTTCCTGGACCCAAATTTCATAAAGCTGTTAAGCAGAAAATTTCTTTGCTAAGCAAGAAATGGGTGATGTACCAGTCGCTGCAATGTAAACTGTATGGAAAATTGGCTGGCAACCTGCTTTGACTAAGCAAGATTTTTCTGTGCATAGCAAGTTTTGGGGCTTACTATGAAATTGGAACCAGCTGGTTGGTACACAGCATAATTTTGAAAGGTAGTTTTTTTTTTCTTTCTGGTTAAGCAGCTCTGAAAATGGGCCTTGGAACTCCTCGCACTTTGTTTTAAAATACAGACTTCTGTGGAACACACAAAGAGGATTCGGTTCAGTACAATTCTGCATCTGGTTACAGTTCTCTGTTTTGTATTTGTCACTTTGAGGCTGTAGTAAGTCTAGATCCCTTGTCTTGTCTCTGGACAACCCAATCTTGTACTAAAACTGACACCAGTGACTGCATCATGATTGATGATTAGGTGACACATCAGACATGCGCTGCCACATTATAGCAGTACACAATCCCTCCCATGGCCATGTGATTAGAAAAAATGGTTTCTGACACAGATGGTGCACAATCAGTCCATACTGAAATAAAGTCTTGTTACATGTATTGGAAAACAACAAAAATACAGAAAAAGTGGCTCTACACTTGAGGCCACACTGAACTAAGGAGTTCTTACTCAGTACTTCACAAATTTGGGCGATTGAAACCCTTCTCATCCTACAGCCAGGCTCAAATAAGTTATTGTTACTAAAAAGGTAAGTTATAAGAAATTATGCCTTGCTCAGAAATTTTCCAAGATCAGAAATTTGGCCCTGACAGAAATTGAAAGAATTCGCTGAAATTCCCTTTTCTCCCCAAGCATTTTTGTTTTTATTTTAGCAAAAAATAAGTTAGTGGCCTGACGTTTCGACCCTAGCAGAGTCTTTCCCGAAGGCTAAATGACAACACACAACACACATACAAGCAGACAAGAGTTGCAAGAGTAGTCAAGTTTTTATTTTAATCGGAAGCAACATTCAGATATTCACTTCTTTTAATAATAATAACTAGTTCTTATATAGCGCATTTTACAATAAAGTTTTCTTTGAGACACACACCAATATTTTATACAAAATATGTTAAAGACTAAATACAAGTTCTGAATAGTTCCTTAATTGTCTGAATTGTCCCTTCACTTTAATAAATACACTAACACTTTGCATAATCTGACTGGATTTTGTCCAATATGTAGTATCACACTAACTGTTTTATTAAAGTAAGTATTAATCATGTAACCTCTGACATCACATGTTTCCAAAAGAGCCACAGAGCCTGGCCTTACTGTAGGCAAGATTAACACACAGCTCACTGGAAGAAAACATAAAATCTTATATTTTGTGGAAATATCAGTGTCTGATTATTCTACAAGCTATTAAGATGTTGAAAGAGGGCACGTCTTAAAACTAATTCAGCTGAAACTTTTATAACTCTGGAATTTATGTGGAAATTGTGATACTGAATGTAAAATTTCCCATGATATGACAAGTGTAGTATCTTGCCTGCTAGGAAATGCCCTGGAATGCACATGTACAAGGTCACTCTTTTTGGCAAACAAAGGTAAAATTGTCAACAGATGGACCATGTTACCTTTGTTTACAGATATAGTGACCTTGTACATTCTAATGCATTTCCTGACCGGCAAGATACTACACAGGCCATATGGGAAAATTTACATTTTGTGTCATAATTTTCACATAAATTCAAGAGTTACAAAAGCAACAGCTGTACAGCTTTTGAGATGTCCCCCCTTTCTTTATATCAAAAGTTGAGAAAAATCAGACAGTGCAATCTCCATAAAACATAAGATTTATTGTATTCTTCCATTGAGCTGCGTACAAACTGTGCCTGCAGGAAGTCCAGGCCCTGTGGCTCTTTTGTTAACCCCGTGTGATGTCGCAGGTCACATGGTCTATAGCTCACAAGATATAATTTTATTGTGTGAACCTTTTCACACAATCTTACACCATTGGTGAATATTTTGTTAACAATCTTAAACTGACTGGGTAGATTTTTAAAAGAATTTTGGGTTGAACAATCCAAAATTTATCATTTTTTCTTTTGACAACATGATTGTATTTCCCAGTGCCTAAACCTTTTGACATAAGGCAGGTTTTCTTTCATTCTTTCTTTTTTTGAGGGGAAGGTATTTTTGGTTATCCATCAACATGAGTAGCAGTGGAAATAGTATCTTTAGATCGCTTGCGATATCAGACTGCACACATGTAACACGAAACCCTTCCTCCTCAATGCCAGTGAGTTTAGCAAATTACATGGGCCACCATGGGATCCCAAGCACAGCCTCAGAGACGTTCACATACTGATAAAATATCTTTTAAGTCCCTGGCTCCCCCCCCCCCCCCCCCCCCCCCCCCCCCATCCGGTCAGGCCGGGACAGTTTGTGGGATGCTTACAACAGCGAGCTCTTCAGCGAGGTATCATATTTAGGAAATAGAACTCATAGACTGAGTGGTTTTTCTTGTGAAGTGGCGGATCTTGTCGTTTGTGAGAATTCGCCTTTTAAAGTTCAGTGACCAGTCTTAAAGACGATCCCTTTATTTGTTGTCTTGTGTGGAACAAAATTCTTGTACTACTCTTGTGAACTCCCCTGACCTCTGAAAAAAATAGAGGAGGAAGTTTTTAGTTTTTTCTCTCATGAAACTGATGAGTTGGTCATGATTAGAATGAGACCAGCCCTGTTAGATCAAAAGGCACAAATTTTGGTTTTGAAGGATCCAAGTTGATTTAGGAAGGTGTTTGTGGATGGAGGGCGACATCGACAAGGATGAGAAGTTTCAGACTTGTTAAAGTCTTCCTACCGGCCGTTGCCTGGTCTTGGCCTTGGTGCCCCTTCAAAACTTTCTCATAGACTTTAAAACTTTCCAATTGAAGTGCCCTTTACTAAATGAAAATGGCCTTGCCCTCTCAAAGATGAAACTGCAGGCCTGTGCCTAGTAAACAAAACGACACTATTTTTCTCCAAATAAAATCAGTCACGCTCTTTGATCTACTTCTCTAGCCACTGAAGATACTGTTCCCAAAAGCCCCCTTAGAATCTATAACTCCAGTGGTTATCAAAAGGCGGAAATGCCGTCATTTCAATGTACCACCTCGGATCGAGATCCCAGTTTCAAACTTTATTGTCAGCAATGACTCTCACCTCTGCATTCATGAAGGATCAGTCGTTTGAAATGAGTAGTGAACGAAACCTGTAGCCGCAGAGTTGTTAACATGAAATCATATTTTTTACACAACCCCCCCTGCATTTCTTAAACACAGTCATCAGTATATATTCAGTTACATCCACCCACTGAACATAATTATGTGGATATGAAGAAACATCACCCTGGTACCCCATCCAACTAAGCAGTGACCCATTTCCCTAACCCTATGGGAAGCTTTCTCAAGCTATAATGATGTAATTCGTAGTGGCAATATTTGCTGACGATTTCCACCTGTCATTATGCCAGGTTCAGATGTGCAATGTGGGACACTCGGGGCATTTCCATCTGCTCCATGGTGTATGAATATAAAACAGAGGGAGTTGGAAGGCATGGCTGGGGAATATTATTCTCGCTATTAGAATGGGTTGAATCTCCTTGCAGAGATGTGTATGTAGAATGAGAGTTGGGACGAGGCGTGCTTGGTAAAGAGGTTGTGACATTGCTTTCCGAAATGAGCCATCTTCAAGACAAAAGAAATAACCGTACGGCAACAATTAAAGAAAAACATTGGCATGTTCTTCCTACTTGAGCAGAGCTGCCAACTCTCCCTGATTCTGCATTAACGTTCCCTTAGGATAAACCAATCTTTCCATGTTGTGATGAACAAAATTTGACAATCTCCCGAATTATGGAAACTTGTTCCCTATTGTGTTGAATGTAATTTTAAGCAACTAACCGATTGTTGGACAAAATTGCCCTGATTGCATGATGCCAAATGCCGGCAGCTCTTCTTATGGCTGATTCTGATTTTGTCACCCTCCGAAAAATCTGCAAAATTATTATTAAATAGTCTAAAAAGTCTATTAAAGCCTATAAAAGTCTTAACTGGTTTTATGATCTAAGTATAGTTTTAATACTTTTTAAGGCAGAACTTCCAACTCTTCCTGATTCTGCAGAAAGTTCCCTGAAAATACACCAATTATTTCCATGTTTTAGATGAACAAATTTGAAAATCCCCCTGATTATGTAAACTTTTCCATTATTATGTTGAATGTAATTGTAAACATCTCTCGGATTGTTGTACGAAACTACATGATTGCAAGATGCAAGTGTTGATGCTGAAATTACTCTTTCCATCCCATCCTATTGATTGGATGCTATCTTGGGATGTTCTCTGTATTGAATTGAACATAGAGACCACAAATTTCCAGCTGATTTTCCCCTTCTTTTTGTTGGGGGGGGGGGGGGGGGTTCTAACCTATGCCATTGAAAAATAACAACAAAAAGCACAAAGTCTTGCTGTGCCTTGCAATTTCCTCTTTTGTTTATAAACTGTCGATGCACGCCTAATATTTGGCAGGTACTCTGAAAACCAGGTACATTTTGATAGTCTCTGTATTTTCATTTCCTGTGAAGGTACCAGATCATTGATCCCTCCATCCATGAGTAAGAAAAACAGGATGGTTGTGCTATTTGAGACGGTTTACAGTTAAAAATACCTGATTTAAAAGGCATATTGACGTTATTCAATGCATCCACGTACAACACTTTATTTGTTATTCTTACTCATAACTGGAGGGCGCTGTTCTTGTGATGTCTTCAGTGACATCATAATCATCACTATCAGCCTGAAGACCTTTGTACCGTAGTCACAAAGACGACATTCCAACAAACAAAAGACTCTCTCCACACAGTCCTCTCGTCAGCTGTAAAGCCTACCTTTGACACAAAAGAATATGCCGTCAGGGACTGTATATCGTACAATCGTTTCGCTGTCAACGACAAATGTCAAATTTGTTTCTAACCACAGACAACATGTTGGTTATTTTTTACTGGTAAATGTCAAATGACGAATAATTGTGTGTATTCCCCCTCCCCCTATACAATGTACTCCAGCCAACTTCATCAGTTCATTGAAGATGACAGAGTTCTATCTACCCCCCCTCCCCAGAGTATAATATGATGTTCCTAATTTTTGGCAGTCATGGTAAATGAGCTTTTGTTAAATGCAAAATGTTTCATGAATGAATCATTATAGTGGCTGTTGTGTCTGTGCAAAAGTTGAATGTAAACCACGGATAAGAGTGGAAAGACTGGAGTCTGTCTAATTTAGAGTGGAGGATTTGTCAATACATGTTGTTATTACAAACAAATATATATATTTCTTTTTGCTTTCTTCTTGTATTTGGGGGAAAAGGCAGGGTTAATGATTCTAAATAAGCATTAAAGGCAGAGTATAATTTAAATAAATATCGAAGACCAGTATCCTCACTTGGTGTATCCCAACATATGCATAAAACAACAAACCTGGGAAAATTTGGGCTCCAATGGTGATCAAAGTTGCAAATAATTAAAGGAATAAAACACCATTACTGCATAGAATTGTGTGTTTTCAGATGCCGGAGGAAGGCATGTCTGAAGCCTTTTTTAAAGTGAAAAATTACCTCTTTCTCTAAAACTTTATCACTCAAAAGGATGTCGTTTCTAACAATGTTTTATAATCATCAGCTCTCCAGTGCTCTTTACCAAGCAAGTTTTTATGATCATTAATTTTTGGAATAATTACCATTTGAAGGTCTACCCTCCTTTTAAAGGGGTCGATATTATATAATAATAAAAATGCAAGGGCACTTTTTCTTACAGCACTGAAATATCCTATTTGTCTTTTGAGGCAAACAATGTTTTGTTCTCGTTCCACATTGTTCAGGATAACCTACCCACTAAATGGTGACACACAAAAAAAAAAGTATTAATTTTGATTTGATTTGTCTGTCAAATATTGAAAGGATATAAAAATGTCTTGCCCCATTTCCTCCTTTGCAAATAATGATAAAAGGAACCTACTTTCATTGTCGGTGTCTTACTCATCGCTACGACATTAATTGGATCTTCTCTTTCCGTAGGAATCGTCACAGTTTCCATTCTAGTCATATTTAATTCTTTCCGTGTTGTCCCCATAACTAATTGTGAATACATGTCAATCACAAAAGCTTTGTACTTCCCATTCAGTATTTTCTGAACAATTCCTCAACATCATCAATTGTGCCCTTCAAAAATACAAATTGAGAATCTTCAAATCAACACAGACCAAATGAGATTAGTCTTGCCATTCCTTCACAACCATGACAACATTATCGTAATCAAATTAGAACCCCCCCCCCCCCTCACACACACAAACCAAATTTTGTTTTTGAGTTTTTCTTTCAAATTAGATAAAAAAATGAAATGGGTCACCGAATCTCGATGCAACATGAGTGTAACCGAATCAGACCGGCATAACAAAAAACCTACTTTCGCTCCCGAATTGTCTCCATTCAACATTGCCATGGGTAACAAATCAAAAAATTAAACAAATCTCTCCCTAAAAGCGGGAGGGGTGGGGGGGGGGGGGTGGGGGGGTCCCGTTACCGATACTGAATACCGCCAGGTCACTGCACTGCTTGACCCTCAATGTAAGCCTGAAACTCTAAACCCAACCCACCGAACGCCCTAATGTAATTAACACGGCATGGCATTTTCTACACCCCTCACACCTGAACTTGTTCCTGCGCTCTGCGCTGATCGCGTTACACCTCCTCATTCTACTCTCTGCATTATATGTTTTTGAAAGGAGCTGGACATGACAAGATGCACTATTCTCCCATACACTCTTGGCTTATTAATAGCACCGACAGCAGCAGACAAGGATGGTGGTTGGGGGGGGGGGGAGGTAAACCACTCCCCATATGGCTTTTGTGCGGGTGTAAATCAGACACGACACAGTAGGTCTTCTTGCCTCTCCATCCCAAAGGCATCCTCGCAAAAACACTCCTTTAGTCACCTTTTCAAATGACTTGGGGTGGAAGCATCGCGCCGCCTTCTTGAGTTACGCAGAGGTTTCGTAGAAGTCTTGTTTTAATATCAAATACTTGTTTATTAACATGCGCCCGATGCATGTTATTCTATTATCAGAGGAATGGCCGTGGATTCGGTTTAGTCTTTTTTTGTCGTTGACATATCAGTTGATGACTGTATTGAGTTTAAGAAAATATTCATCTACAAAAATTGTGCATGGAAATATGTAATGAGGTGCTTCAGCTGAGGTTATACCGAGGAGCGGATGCATGGATTAAAAATTGAACAGGCTCAATGAAATATAGGTGCTGCTTCAACGGATTTCATGAAATAATAATAATAATAATAATAGTGGCTTCTTACACAGCGCTCATATCCGTCACACAGTGACGCTCAAGGCTCTTCAGCAGTCAAGGTTTGTGGAGCTACGTTTTGAAGTATGAGACCTATTCCTTTACATAGCACCATGTAATGGTTTACAAGGTGCTGTGGCGCATTTTGCAGCCAATCAAACCAGGAGCACCGGGCGAAGCCCTTCTCTTTACGTGCACTGGGTTCTTTAAGTGCAATTCACAACACCTGGGACCAACGGCTTTACAGCCCATACGAAGGACGCAGCAATAATGGTTAAATGTCTTGCACTCTGCTGAACAGAAACACCAGAGCTTGAGTCCGGTGCTCCTAACCGCTCGGCCACAACACACCAAATAGTCATACAAATTATGTTCAAACACATCATTCTATGCTCTGTTGTTCAAACCAGTTGGCAAGTTTATTCCCAATTGGGTATTCTTAAAGAACTGGGGCCAATTTCATAGTGCTGCTGCTTAACTGTAAGCAAATTTTCGTGCTGGCTATAACATGTAAAAATGTAAGCGTGTTTCATAGGTTAGAAAGAAAATGAGGCGGCCAGCTAGGGTGTTCACCAAGGGTTTGCATTGATATGTCGTTCATTTTCATACAGTAAGCACCGGAAGGTTAGTGTGCCTTTTACCATGCTTACGGTAAGCAGTGCTATGAAATGGAAACTCGAACTGTAAGCAGAGCTATGAAATTGGCCCCGATCATCTCTCACCCCCCATTCCAAAACCAAGATCCTACCCGTGAAATTGAGTCACTGCAGGGGACCAGTTTAATGCTAGCAAAGCCATGAAGTTGTTGCATAAGACTGAGTCACTATCTGGGCACCAGTTGAGAGGGGGTCAGCTGTGCAGTAGACTTCACTTTGTGGTTGTGTCATTCTATATGGTCCCTGAGAGTAGAGTGTGTGATGTGGCCTCAACTCAAGCTGTGTCAATTGAAACAACACCCCATCAGTGTTCGGGGGACTGCTATCGTATTACTTGTAGAATAGGGCCAAGTGGAATGGAGATAAAGAGGCTTAGCGTTGGGGGGTTCAGTGATCTGTTGATCGGATTAATGGGGTAGGTGGTGGTTTGGAGTGGATTGTTTCAGAGCGGGGTTGGGTGTGGTGGGTAAAAGTGAGATGAAGGCTTTAATAGACTTATCGGTGATAAAGAATGTTATTTAATTTTACCCGTACACAGATGTGTGTAAAGCACTGTATACTCAGTACTTTCCCCGAGTCTTGTGAAAGAAACACCTCGATAGGCATATTTATTACTAGGGTAGGATTCGAACCCATCACCTTTGCCATTCTAGAGCAGATGTCTTGCTACTAGACCACCCAGATTGCGCGGTAGCTAGAGGCAGTTAGCAGCGGGAAGTTACATAAATTAGTTAAGTTAAGGTGAGGGTTATTGCATTGAAGTGAAGTGATGTTGAAGGTTGTAGATTTTGTTTGGAGGAATGTTTTTAGTTGGCGGTTTGGATAATATTTAATTTAACGTATTTTTTCCCCTCTGAATTTCGTTCCTCTAAAAGCTGTTTATAATCAACTTGACTGGTACCCTGCATCCTTTGTATCTCTGCAGGTATCGTATGTACAAGAAGAGCCAAGCAACAGGCTTCCCTGTTCTGATCACCCTCTTCTCGGCACCCAACTATTTGGATGTTTACAACAACAAAGGTACTTAATTCTTTTCATTTCCTTTCTGCAGTATTTCCCTCCCCCCTTGCATAAAGCGCAACGCTGCTATTACGCTGAGGTCATGGGCATGTTTTTACGCACTATGAGCAGCTGTCAACCAATGATCTGCCTTGGTTTGCCTCAATGAGGGCACTGTTTGAGACAGGCATGCAACTCTTCTGTGGATCGGCGGATTTCCGCCGTTACGAAAAAATTCCGTGTAAAAAAATATCACGCTGCATGAAAAAAAAAAAAATCCCACTGAAGGAAACATTGCTTATTGAAAAGAAATAAAGGTTCAGGATTCTTAAAGTCTGGCTCCGCGGAAGTTTACACATACAAAAGCATTACACAGTCCAGACACAGACACAGACACAAGTTCTCCTCGTACAGCATACCTTCTACACTATTTTTGCACAGTCTGGCTCTGTAGTGTTTTTATTGCTATTTGTGTAAGGGGATGCGGCGGAAACCAGACCCTGTAAGAGTGCAAGTGAACCACGCGATCGATAGGTGTTTGCTCGAAAAATAACGATGGCGTCCACCAGGAAAGACATCGTTGATCGGTAATTTTCCACTTTTTTTTCGGCTGAAGAGTTGCATGCCTGTTGAGAGTGTGACGTCATATATGCAAGGGGGCTATAACCGCAAAGGAAAGTGTGTGTCACATATTCACAACAAATTATCTGTCCATGGTCAAGGCTTGATTTCACAAAACACTGGGAACTCTTGAGGCAACCAACTCCACTGCATTAAAAATTGACACTTCTTGGTTCCACGAGAGTCGTTTTGGTAATGGTATCTAAAGCTGCGTTTGCAACTTCCGGTAGACTGCTAAATTTTAAAAGGGGAAATCATCAGCCTTGCTACTATTGGCAGCATGCTGTATCGGTTCCTCTCTTCACTAACCACTGGTCGGGATGTGCTGAAAAACAGCGCTGATTGGTTCCCCAAAATGACTACTCTTGTTAAAAACTTTCAAGCACTTGCGTGGCACTTGTAGGGCGCTTTGTAACGACTACTCTTGTTAAAAACTTTCAAGCACTTGCGTGGCACTTGTAGGGCGCTTTGTACGTGTATGTCAAAGTGCAAGTATTTTGCTGTGATTCCATTTCAAATGAGTCATTTTGGCTCGGTGGTTGGTGGGGATCAGGTGCATGTGGATTGGGTTTGCAGTCCCTACCTGAATGTATGGGTTTTCCCAAACATTTGGGGTTTTCTCTAAAACTGACAAGTTCTTCTCATTTCCTATTCATCGTGTTACTGGCGCTATAATTGAGCTGTTGGATGTGTAATAAATAAATTATGTTTGTACACGGTAACCCTAAACTGCATACAGTTAGACATGTTACAAGATAAGAATGAGAGGGGACCAGTTGCTCTATAACTTGATGCCTCTTTTACAGGCTACCATACTTGAGCACTCGTGTAGAGTGGTTGGGCCACAGGTTTTAATTAAAATGGGCCATATACTGCCACATTTTAATTAACTAGTACCAGGGGTTAAGAGCAAGCAGCGCGTGCTGGGGGGAAAAATGGCGCGGCGAGATCAATCACCCCTGGGAAAGAGGTTGGGAAATCATCATCTTCTTGCCCCACTGCATGACTGAAAGCTTATTGTTGTGTGTGCTCTGTTGCTGACACTATTTGAAACCGTTAAACAAAAAAAGTTGTTCTCCTGATCATTTCTTTGTAGCTGCCGTGCTGAAATATGAAAACAACGTGATGAACATTCGACAGTTCAACTGCTCACCTCACCCGTACTGGCTACCTAACTTCATGGATGTGTTCACATGGTCCTTGCCATTTGTAGGAGAGAAGGGTAAGGAATGGGAACACTGAACTAAAAAAGTCTTCATAAGAATTTGATTTGTTTTTGTTGGTGACAATTTTAATTTGTACGGGATATTAGGGTTGTGCGTTTACATGTATTTTTCCGGAACGGTCAAACACAACATGTGAGTTCCGGTTAACCCTTTCAACCGCTTCCAATCAGAAGAGTGAGCCAACCTGTAAAAGAAACAAATGTCAACACACTTCCCAGTAATGATCAGGATTAACAATATACCACTATTCTCCCTTTGCACGGTCAGCCATACAGCAGTGAAAAGAATCATTATATAACTCTGTATTGTCACGGTAATGTAATGACACTTTCATCCAAACAGATACATAAATACAACACAAATGAAGCATGAAGTTGAGGCTCTACACGCACATGGCGGATTCATGCAAAGAGCGAATAGCCAGCCTTCATGTTCACAAAACCACAAACCACAGGCATGGTGGCATACAAATTAAAATGTATCACAAATTGTACATGATTAAAAACAATGTGCTATGTTTTGTTGGGGAATAAGATAAGACAGTCCCACAGACAAAAGGGATGTCAATTATCCTTCCCGGACAGCTTCTGAGCTGAAGCTGACTTTTCAAAGAAAATGAAGGTTTCAAATATTGTTTTGATGTTGTTGCAATTTGGAAACTGATGTCAATGTGGTGTTTGTTTACATTTAACGGGTTAAACATCCCGACCCTATGTTATATATTATCTAAACAATTTCAAAACTTTGTCAGGGCGGACGACAAAATGTGTGACTCGGCCAAACCGCTGCTATCAACTAAACAACCCTTGTCGTTACATTCCTCGTAAACCTTCCCTCATGTTTTCCTCTCTTAGTTACGGAGATGCTTGTGAACATCTTAAACATCTGCTCCGACGACGATCAAGACGACACAGAAGAGTCAGCGGAAGGTGAGAATGAACGACCCTCCACCCGCTTCTCATACCTGCATTCTTGTCTCCTACTACCCCCCCTCACTACCCCCATTCCTTCTACTGTTGTAGTCACTCCCACATTTCCCTATGGGACACTCCTGGCGTGAGCCTAAAAGCATCACCAACAGACTCTTTAAAGTCTCTAAAATAGTGCTGGCTCATCAAATGAAATAGATTATTATACAGCCAGATCACAGACACATGTGATTATTAATTGTTCACTATGAACTTAAAAAGCTTCATCAGGTTAAATCCAAAGAAAGTGTTGTCCTTTTTCCGTTTTTTAAATTTTAAATCTGCTCCTCAGGGGCATCCCAGAGAAAAAGAAACCAACCCACAATATTCAGAGAAAATAAGGAGACTGGAGTGTTCCTAAAAAAAACAAAAAAAAACTCCTCACCCCAAGTCATGAGGACGTGAACATGATAAAGTATGTATTGATTTGTCCCTGTGTCTTAAAACCCAGTCTGTCACCCTATTTATTACCCCCACTGCTCCCAGGGCCAAGTGTTTGGCCTTCAATGTGCCTGCAGGTTGTAATCGTTGGAAAAGGTTGTGAGTGAGAAAATGTGATAGTGCAATGTAAACGTAGGCTTGCATGATTTTATGGCCTTACTTCACAAAGCTGCTTACAAGGAAGAATTGCTTAGCAAATATTAGTAGGGAACCGGCCACAACCATTATATCAAGTGGCATTTTGCTGGTCACCAGCGTCTACACATGTAAGTAGATTTGCTTTTTGAGAAGTTTTGTGAAGTTGGGCCATTTATTGTACTACCTTCCTAAGGCGATGTCCACAGGGACATCGCTTATGCACAGTGTAACCAATAGCAAGTATCTGCCATATAGTATTGTTCCAGCTGTATAACTGGTTCTGGCTGTAGTCTGGTTCCAGCTGTAGTCTGGTTCCAGCTGTAGTCTGATTCATGCTATATAGCTCAATTGCAACTGTAGTCTGCTTCCAGCTATAATGTGGTTCTAGCTATATTCTGGTTCCGGCTGTAGTCTGGTTCCTCATGTAGTCTGGTTCCCCATCCACAAGATTGCCAGTAAACACATACATGTATGTGTGTGTATTTTGTGTGCAGACATGTTTGTAAACCAATTTGAGATTTGTGTCCCTTCAGTGTGTTTTAATTTATCCTTTGCACTCAAATCTCTTATAAGAAAAAGTTAGTGACAAATAAAACAGAACAAGACTTTAACATCATTGAATGAAATGGACGGCATATCATAGGTCTCAAGCTATAAAGTCGTGTATGTGGACATTCATCCGATCCCGTAACTAGTAATGAATTCAGAAAAGTAAAAAACTCTTATTTTAATCCCAAAAGCTAACTAAGCAATCGCGTTTAAATCACTATTAAATGAATACCTAGTGTCAAGACTTTGTTCTTGATGTCATTTTCTCCTGATGAAGGGCTGCACTTGAGGAAAGCATAAATTCTTTTGGAACTTGACAAAGGCACTTAAAATAAAAAAGACCACATTCTTTTGTTCCAGTCCTACAATGTATATCACATCACTGATTTTCTCTAGAATATTCAGTACATGAAAACAAATCAATAGCACATGAGAGTTATCTAGACTACAGAAGATAAAAATATTGGTTAATTGGCAATTTCTGATGCATAACTTATGTGCAAATACATGATTGTTTTGGTTCATGCAGTTATCTGAATATTTAGGTTTTACTTTTGTCTTTTTTCCATTTTAAATTTAGAAGGAGACTTCTTTATTTTGTTATATTTAATTAGGGGGGGGGGAGTTATCTTCCGTCCGCACAGATCCAACTAACCCATCTATGTCTTGTGTACTTTGCAGCAGTGCGATTTTACTTTCAGTTCATTTTATTTCTTTACTTTGTTATGAGATAAACTTGAAAATAAAATTGTGCCAAATTGTGAGCCAAGTACCTCACCGACACCCTCGTCTGGACCCCCCTCCCCATGTAAACCCAATCCTTGGATAAATCTACTTTGTGATTGTGCGTCAAGACGTGCACTGTAGACGAGCTCTGTGTAACCCTGCAAAACGCATGACCGTGAGATAGTACTAGTACAAGCCAAGCAAAGCGCTACCTCTAAGCACTCCCTACCCTACCCCTAGCCCAACCCCAGCCGCACCCCAACCCCCAACCCACTCACTCCCAACCCCACAAAATGCAAGAGATATTGTGATAAGTACTGTAACACAGCAAATGTCTTGTAAATTACACAGTACATCATAGGCACAATTAGCTGGTTCTCATTTGCAGGCATGCAACTTTTCCTCGGATCAGCTGATTTCCTCTTTTTTTATTCTCAGTTTTACCATTCAAAATTGAAAAATACTGTACAAAATCATTTAAATTTTGTAATTTCCTCTTTTTTGGTGAAGTTACAGTTGCATGCCTGCATTTGCTTACTGTTCGATTTAAGATAAGGTACATGTACATCCTTTGTATGTTGATGAAACTAATCTTACTGTTCCCAATCATTTTTTTGAAAAAAAAAAAAAGGTGCAACGTTAGTAATTTGTTAATGCCAGCAGCAAGAAGTTTGAAAATCTGGAGTAGAAAGTGACAAAAAGTATACATTCCTGATACAGTTAAAATATTGAAGCCCAGAGTGACTTGGCTATGCCCCCCCCCCCCCCCCCCACCCCCTTCCCATCTCTGTTGAATTAGTTTGCTCAGTAAATTGTGGAGGGTTGGGTACTTTACGGAAACAATGTTAAGGAAGCAAACGAAGAAAAACTAAAAATAATTGTGGTTCAATTTCTGTGTAAACCGTTTTATGCTAGCACCTTTCCCTGCCAATTAGCATGACCTCCCCTTAAAACAAAACATCCCATACATGTTTACAACCTGAATCTTACCATATACCTACTTGGTCTATCTGAACCATAATTCCCTACTTCAGGTCGTGAGGAGAATGCAGATCAGGGTAAGTCAATCACAATCCTAATTGTGGTTACCATAGTTTTCCCCAGAAGTCCGGTATTCCTGACTGGTTGTCCTAATCTGATTACGTCACACACACACACACACGCCCAACCACGTTAGCTTAGCTTCAACCCACAAGAGTCGTGTCTTTTCATTTTTAGAGTATTTTTTTTTTGTCTAGTTTGTAAACCCCCTAGTCACAACTCCTGTTTTCATTTTTCCCCCTTCCCTTTGTGTGAAAAGTAGGAGTGAAAACGACAATCTTAGATTATCGGTTTTCGTCTCACTGTGTTCTTTAGTCTAGCGGTTTCTGATACATATAAATAACAATTTTTAAAGTCAACTATTAAACAAAGAAAAGAAAAAAGGCTATGTTATCATAAGGCCTAATAAAAATAATTGTTTGTTTCCGGTAACCCGACCGTCCGTGCAAAAAACCTTGTGACCGTAATTTTTTTTTCGACATTTGTGGCAAAATAAAATTTATTTTTTACCCACCGAATACAAATGTTAAAATGCACATTTTGTGGAGATCTTCATTCCAAGAATTCTGGCAACAAGTTCGTACTAACTTTACTCGTGCTTTACTACTATACATCCCCCTAAGCATAATTTCTATAATTTTGACTGCGTGGCACCGCGATGGGCATTGCACAAAAGACGCACATTGCTGCACATTGTTACGTACTTCGAGAGAGAGAGAGTCACGAAGTCCGGAAAAAATAGTGCGGCGAGAGCGATGGATTTATGGGTACAAGGCTGTAATTTTGCTTACGTATCGTTTGTATAGAACGAGGAGAGAGCCAGACTCAATTAATTCATGGTTTCTACCTCCATGATTAAACGTTGCGATCTCTAAAAGCTGGTGCCTCGATTTTTATTCCGATACAACGGCTACACGCCGTTCCTTCATTCCCTAAAAATAAAGTATAGCACGCTAGGACCAAGCACATCCACGGGATCGAGGTGATGAATACTATGGCATGGCAGCGCTGTGAGAAGCAATACGTCATAATTATTCACACCAATCGAGTGGGTCGGCCAATCGGAAAGCGGCCAATCAGAAATCGGCCAATCGGCCTGTGCCAAGCACGTTCGTGCTGCTTCGGCGATACCATGAAGAAAGACAACCATGGCTAGATGGGAGGACGTATACATCGTACCCCATTTCCTTCACAATTTCCTTCATTCCAAGTTTGAATTTCAAACTCTGCACTCTTGGTTTGCAGCATTCCTACCTAAATTAAATTGTTGTTCATGATGTTGGGCTGGTCGCCTTCCAGAACTACTGAATGGCTAACGCTAATTAGAAACCTCTTGCGGAGCATTTCAATGACTGTAAAAAGCTATTAAAGGTATTCTTCTGATTACTTACAGAAATATAACATGAAATATCCAAAACTGCATGCAGTTGAGTTAGGGGCCTGACATACTTTATGATACTGCATTTTAAAACTGAATATTTTGTTTTTCCAGATTAAAATTTAATTGTAAAATAAAATATTTTCCCAACCTACCGTCCCAAATTTTTCAGAGCATGTTACCGGAAACAATTATTTTTATTAGGCCTAAGCAGTTATTCACATCAATCACATGGCTCCATCTTTTTGTTCAGTTCCATTGACCGTGATGTTTTGAGAACACAATTAATGATAACTTCATTCGATGATTTGATTTGGCAGCCAGCCTTCCTCCGGTTGTCAAATTGACAAAATGACGATATGATTTCATATTTTAACATCATTAGAATTTCCTGGAAACCTTGATTTGGATAAACCAAGCGAAGCCAGAGAAATACTCATAATAATATTAAAGGCACTGAACACGTTTGGTAACTACTCAAAATATATATTAGCATAAAAACTTACTTGGTAACCAGCAACGGAGAGCTGTTGATAGTATAAAACATTGTGAGAAACCACTCCCTCTGAAGTAACGTAGTTTTTGAGAAAGAGGTAACTTCTCACTAAAATAATAAGACTTCATTCATGAAGCCTTTTATTAGCATCTGAAAGCACACAAAATTGTGCAACAAGGGTGTTTTTTCTTTCTTTATTTTCTTGCAACTTCGATGACCGATTCAGCCCAAATTTTCACAGGTTTGTTATTTTATGCATATGTTGGGATACACCGAGTGACAATACTGGTCTTTGATAATTACCAAACATGTTCAGTGCCTTTAACCATTCCGAGCTGTTTAAAAAAAAAACCACATTTGTTGAAACAGTATTCACAATTCCTTCTTAAAAGATGAAACACCTTTTATTTAAAGCAGTGTTTTTTATGGAACTCTAGCCTGTTTGAATGAATATATCGACCAGAAATAAACATGGCACCGTCCCTTTAACTTGCCTTCCCCCGGCCTTCACTGAGGGTCCTCACTGATTGCATATGAAGCTGGAATTGGAATTATGCATTTCGTTGACGCTGAATTTGAAGATTTGAGGCTGGGTTTGACGTTGCTGTTAATCCAACACCTTATGAATTCTGCCGGACTGGCAAAGGCACACCCCCCCTCCCAAATCATCTCACCCCTGTTTAGCACTTCATTCATATTTGGACAACCTACATTTTTTTTTTTCAAACCATCAAGACAGGCATTTCATTTTCATATCTCGGCTTAAAGAGAATATCTCATCACAGATTAAATATCCACGCATCCATCCGTAGTCACTTATCAAAACAGATGAAACATTCATTTTTTTCCCCGCCAAAATAACTTTCATTGATTCAGGCTTACGTTGTCTTCCTATTGTGGTGAGTTTGCGGAAATGAATCCCATCTGCTTCAGGAATCTACAAATATTTGGTTTATGCCGTTCATTTGACTCCAAATATTAATTGGAGGTGACCCGTCAGTTATGTATAATTTATACGGCAATAAACAGTGTACTGCTTTCTGAGTCTAACTGAGGAACCATACAGTACTTTGGGATTTCCAACATAATTGTTTGTTCTACATTATACTGCTCATTGTACAAGCTTTGCGTGATTATTCAGTCATAGAAATTACACTTTTATTGAACTCGATTACATGTTCCCTTTCAATAGATGTTGTTTAAGAATATTAATTGACCCTCCTACATACATAGATGTTGTTACCGGAGGCTTTATCGTGCATGAGAGTTGAAACTCAGAGAGAGGCTATATGTCTGGCTACAACACAGCAATGTTGTTGAGAGTGAGGCTAAAAGGGTTAATCCTGCTGCAGCATCAATTGAGGCTGAAAGTGAGGCCGCTTCTAGGGCATTTAGTCTGGTAACTTTCTTGGTAAGGTGTAGCCTTCGCATTATACTACATGGGTACACTACAAAGATGGAGGCTGTACCATGTCACAGTAAGGCTAGCATGGTTGAATAGTCCCCTGTTCATAGTAATGATTATGGCACCTCCAAATAGAAAGGGCCCAGACTATTTGTGACTTTCAGCCTCATTGTGGTCTCATGACAGTCTGGTTGATATAATTGAAGCACATTGATGCAACGCTGTGGTGTAAAGCATCTGTTGAAATCAAACTTTTTAAGCAATTAATTTGTAAGCTATTAATTTCCTGTAAATTATGTCCAATCTGCCCTCCTGTCTTCCGTTAACCCACATGAACACTTCTCCGTCGATAAAGACGGACATTATTCCATATTTTGTGAGCCTACCTTTTAAGTGTTTGGTGTGTTGGTACGATAGTGAGAATGAATGTGTGATGCCGTTATAGAAAAGCTGCAGACTAAAGTGGTTATTTGTCTCAATGAATGTTCACAGTATTGTATTTGACTTTTATGTGGCCACTATTTTACAGTTTGCAAGATGTGTTTGTGAATTTCACAGCAATGCAGACAAAGAATTTGAGTTGAAAAGTTGTTGCATAAATGCAAACAAAATTATGTGTTTAAAGAAATAGTATCTGAATTCCTTTACAGTTTCTGGAGGAAACAAAATGTCAGAATTGTTAATATGTAGATGAACAGTAACTATGTAGCAAATATAACAATTGAATTCAATGAAATTGTGTTTATTAAAAAACAACCACAATTGACAGTTGATGCTGTAGTGGACAGGGCAGCATCCGTGTGTTGTGTAATGCACGTAAAGAACCCAGTGCACTTATCAAAAAGAGAAGGGGTTTGCCCCGGTGTTCCTGGTTTGATCGGCTGCATATTGCGCCACAGCACCTTGTAAATCATTACATGGTGCTATGTAAAGAAATAGGCCTCAAAATTCAAAAAGTAGCTCCACATATATACCTTGCAGGAAAATATTGACTGTTGAAGCGCCTTGAGCGTCACTGAGTGACGGATATGAGCGCTATATAAGAAGCCATTATTATTATTATTATTATTTAAAACATGCTAAAAGGTGTTGAAGAGCTTTGTGTAGTAACATGTAGTATTTCTTGCTTGTATGCACACACCTGATCAAAGTGTTCTAGAGAAGATGCACTTCAAAATAATTGTTACTACTGTTCGGTTGCGTCTAATGAATGGTTAACTTTTGTTCTGTTCCTACATTTAATTTGACGTATTTTTGTAATTTTTCTTAAAAGTAGGTTTAAAAATTGCATGGCGGGAGTGCAATCAAGTGAGGTTGGCGGAGACACCTTGTAAATAAACTCTCTCTGTGAGCTGTGGTGGTTCTGAGAAGAACCGGTGGTTTATCAACTCAAAGTTTCGATCAGTATGCTCTGATGGTCTTAAGGTGAGGTTTAAGATTCAGCAGCATACAGCAACAGAGTCCAGCATCCTCTTGAAGACGATCAGTGCTTACCGATCGAAACGTTGAGTTGTTAAACTATCGGTTCTTTTTAGAACCACCACAGCTCATAGAGAGGGAGTTAGTTACATGGTTTCTCCGCAAATCTCACTTGAATTTTTATTTAATGTTTATTTGTTACTTTGTTTTTGGGGGGAGGGGGCTAGATACAATTTTAAGCAAAATATTGTTTTTCTTAAAAGAAGAAACATTTTCAATGTGAACTGAAAATTTTGGTTTACACTATATATTAAAAAATCAGTTAGAATAATTTAAAAAATCCAAAGGAAAGTTCTGAAAATAAAACTTTACAGCAAAGAAAAAAGGTTGTTCAATGTGAATTGGAAATTTTAGTTCACAAAAAAAAAAAAAATTCAGGGAAAACGTTTTACTATTTCAGTTTTGGAAGTGTTTATTTCGAGAGTCATTGTTTTTTAAGAGTGTGCCAAATTGTTTGTAGTTATTTAGCAAATTTTTGTACACACGTATTCACAAGTACGCACATATATGCACCCTTCTATCATGCAAACAGCTGTCCATTCACGCAATGCTTCGACCCCAACAACAACCGGTAAGTCACTGTCACTTGCTGAATGAATGCTTGACCCCTGTTGACCCATGACCCACCAATTTTAACCCCACCCATCCTGGTTTGTGGATAAAAAAAAATAAAAAACCAACACAAATTGCGGCAGATACAAACAATTTATTATTGTTTTCAAAATTAAAACGTCACTAAATTTGTTGTTTTTTATTTTTGCAAAGTTTACCTTTTGAAGATTAAAACCAGTGTTTGGGTTTCACTAGTTTTTTCTTCATGATTTTGATTTCACTTTATCAGTCGAAGTAAATATCTTCATAAATAAGTCGTCTCAAAAAGTTATGTGAGCAACTTGATAAATATTAAAGAGAAACAAGATTCAAATAGCATTTTTTGATGGCTCACTTTGTTCTGTTTTAGTTCCGTTTTTGTGGGTGGTCAGGTTGGTGTAGAGGTATCTTTCCTCGCCTTCCACCTCTAGTACCCCGGTTCGAATCACTCCGGGGTCACAATGTGGATAAGTTTTCAGTCCCTACCTGACTGTGTGGGTTTTCCCAGGAATAATTCTCCAGGGTTTTCCTCCCACATCTCAAACTGAAACTTCCTTCCTTGTCTTCTCTCCATTGGGTTCTTGGCTAGTGCAATGACCAAGTTGGCTTTTCTGAGAGTCCTTGGCTTCACAACCAGAATAAATTAAATGAAATTATCACAGAGTTGCAAGTTCGAATTGGTTCAGAAGACTACCTGCAAAAAAATCAATCAGTTAAATAAAAAACTCTCTTCAAAGAAATGTGTACAATATTTTTTCCAGGATTATTATTGGTGTTTGTTTGAAACCCGCAATAGCTGTTGGTGCTTGCCCATTAGTGTTTAGTCCTTGGTGTGTCTTTAAACAGGTTTTTCCACATGCTTTCCGCACGCTCTCATGATGCAGTATTTTTTAGCAACATGCACAATACAGCAAAAGCTTGCATCACTTTGATTGGAAAATTCACATTTTAGTGAGTTTCTTATCGGCTTTTATGATGCATTGTTTAACAGTGTGAAAGTTTTGACTAATAACTTTTTGCATCATTTCAGTTTTTATCTTTCAAATTCAGTCTTTTTATTTTGATTGTCACACATTTTTTTGAATACCTTATTAATGGTGTTAAGAAAAATCACTGTAGTGTTTAGTTTTTGTTCGAGGAAATCAAACTTGTTCAGAGAAAGAACCTTTTAGTGAACATTTTTGTTTTGTTTGCTTTTGATTCTTATTTAAGAGGCCAACAATGCCACGAACAAAGGTATTGTGGCTGTTTTTATCAGAAGAGTTTTTCGTCATGCCAAATTTTCTCAGGAGTCTTTGAATGAGTTTTACAAATACAATGCTTTTAAATTGTTGCTGTCTTTTAAGATTTCTTGGTATTTAGTAGTTAGGATGAAGGATACACCTGAATTTATTTCAAATGTAGATTCTTCTTCCCTTTTGAACTCTTGCATGATCCCAGTTCAGTAAGAACCAGAGAGCGCTGGGAGTCTGTTGTATGTGGCGTGTCGTGGACGAGTTGTCAAGCGCACTGAACTCAAGCTCTGGTGTTTCTGATCAGCAGAGTGTGGGTTCAAGTCCCAGTCGAGACACTTGTGTCCTTAAGCTAGACACTCAACCAATACTGCTTTGTCCTTCGGATGGGACGTGAAGTCTTGTGTTGTGTAACGCACGTAAAAGAACCCAGTTACACCTATCACAAAGAGAAGGGGTCTGCCCTGGGGTTTCTGGCAGTACCTTCTAAACATCATAAGGTGCCACAAAAATGTGTCTTATAAAACCTGTCATGAATGTTACTCTTTGTCCAAGCGTCTTGAGTACCTCACTGGTAGATACGTGTGCCATAAAAAGAGTCTGAACTTAATATTATTCAATTTTCGCTCTGGACTTCAAACTGTCGAATATTGAAACAGATTTTACTTAAAGATCACAGCGTTCTCTTGGCTCTAGATCTGTGAGGATTCCTAGACAGCTCCCTTGTGTGACCATTTGAAGTGTGTGATGACCGAAAAAGTTCCGATTGGCTGAATCCAGTCATATGGATCGTGTTTAGTGGTTGGGTGTAATGTATGTGTGCTCAAACCCCTTGCTCAAACAACAAACGCAGAACTTTGTTAGCTTTGGAAATGGCGTTGTCATTTTGGCTGGCACCAGCAGTGTCAAAGCAAAGCAAGTAGGCTGTGTGGTCTAACCTCTGATTGACCTTTGACTGAATTCATAAAAGGAAAGAATGGTCACAGCTGCAAAACACTAAAGAAAATATGTACTCTAGGAAATAAACGGCAGGAAAATTCATCTAGATCTATAGCACAAATGTTTTACCTGATAACCTGAGCCCAATATCATAGAGGTGCTTTAGCAGAAAATAATGCTTAACAATTGTCGGCTAAGCAGAAATGAGCAGGATACCTGTCACATATTGTACACGTGACATGGTAGACTGGCTGGTAACCTTTTTCTGGTAAGCGACGTTTTGTTGTGCTTAGCTACCTTGTGTGCTTAAGCAGGGCCCTGCTAAGGCAAAGTCAGTTTGATGTGCTTAACCGTCTTAAGATGTTCATAGAAGTGTAAGTTATGTGAATTGGGTTTTTTCCTGCTCAAGTCTACAACTTTTTCTGCCTTTGCTATTCTCGTGATAAGAGGTCTATGCATGAGTTATCAGAGAATATGAATTGGTGAGTGGATTAAACTTCTAGATTTCGCAGGATTGTGTTAATTTTGTAAGTAACTTTAGAAGTTTCCTGGAATGGTGAGCCTATAGAGTTTAGATACTTTTAAATGTGATTGGTTCAATTTTTTATTGTTAAGAAAGATTTGTTACCGTTTTTTTAATTTATTTTTGTTATTTGGTGGCATCACTCATAAACAGCCTGGAAAATTTTTCTGTTTTTTTTACTCAGAATGTGCTTTAATGATTTGCCCGATATTTGTATTTTGATATTTGGATTTGAGATTTTAATTAATTAACCAGTTTAATTTTGTGATGAATCTTATTGGTTCATAATTATTCATTATTCATAATTAACAACTAACCAATCATCATGTTTGCACATCCTTAGCCAATCATTTCAATCACAACTTGCCACAGAACATACACTTGTTTATAGTTCACTTTTTGAATGTTCACGTCTGTCTGGCAACATTTTTATGTACAAAAAGACTATAATAAATGTTGATGAATGGACAATTGTAAGTGATACACCCCCATTAAATATTTGTTTGGGTGAAATCGCAAGATATTCCCAATGATGTCAAACAATTTGGGATGCATTCTTAAAAAAAACCCAAAAAAAACAATGCTCGAGAAAGACTGACCTGCTAAAGGCTTTTCACTTGATGTTCGTTGATGAGATTTGGGCTCAATTTGAAACAGCTAAGATTGATCTCAAAGGTAGGGTCATAGATTGGTAACTACTCAAAAAATTTATGATCACAAAAACTTCCTTGGTGAGAAACACTGCAGCTGTTTGTAGTAAAACACTTTTTGAGAAAAGATTCCCTTCAAAGTAATATGGTTTGGATAATTTTTCACCCCAAAACATTTGAATCTGAGAAACAATTCATGCTTCTCCTATTTCCGAGGGTTGGTGTTCGTTCGCAAATGCTTCACAGCCAGAGATGCGGTTGGTACCCGCTGTCACCTCACTAAACGTTTTTTTGGCTGTTTTTTCTGCAAGTAGACACTGTATTCAGCTGAAACTTTCACATGCGACTTATACTGTATCTTAAAATAAAAAATGTTTGTCTATAAATCAGCATTACATTGACACAAAACAATCTATGACATTACCTTTAAGAGGTGTATAAATCTTAATTGCTAAGCAAAGTGTGATGTCACAATACAAATCACACCACTATGTTAATACTGACAACTCGTCTTAAAGATGAATCTTAGTGCTTTGTGAAATCAAGAGTTTGATTTCACAGAGAGCTAGGATGGATCCTAAGTGCAGCTTAGGATATGGCTGTTATAACATGGCTGTTATAACCAAAGCCTAGGAACCTTGGAATTTGAGCTAATTTGGTTCTGGCTTCTTACTTCAGCGGCCATGTTGAAGCCAACGGCCATGTTGAAGCCAACAGCCATGTTGAAGCATCATCTGACTATAAAAGCCATATCCTAAGCCATCTTTGGTCTGTAATTTGATTCTTATGCGTCCTTTACCTTCGTTCTAATAAAGCTTTGAATTACTTACTGCAGGGCCAAAAGTTCAAACAATTCATTACTGCAATGACAAAGAACACATCAATGCTTTTAAGTACAAATGACTTACTAAGCAAGCAGTCTTGATCACCAGCCATGTAACAACATTGCTATTGGGCCATCCATGCTTTTTCTGGCTTGTTGTGATGTTATATATTTCTAACATCTTTGAAGTAAATTGGGGCTTGGACCAGACCTTCAACGAAGATTTGAAATTGGCCCATAAACTAAAGACTTTTAGTGAAAGGTCGGGACCTTCTGCAACAAAATAGTACACAATATTTTCCATTTCCCTTGTTGTTTATTACTTAAATGTATTTTGGGGTTTTTTTCTAACAGAGGAATTAATCCCTTTGAGGTTATTAGCTTGAAACTGAAGGATGACATTTGGAAAAAGTTACAGTTTTCCCCGCTTACATTTTTCATTTTTTCTGCCTATGAAATTTATTCCCAATTTGTAAAAGTTTTTGTTTGAATATTGATGTAATAATTCTATATTTCATTTCCCTTTTATGTAGCTGCCTCGGCGGCCGCACGCAAGGAGATCATCAGAAACAAGATCCGAGCGATCGGCAAAATGGCCCGAGTCTTCACTGTCCTCAGGTATGTGCAAACTGGATCTGTATTTGCCTTGTTAATGTTTACATGGGAACATTTTTAAATACTTACAAACACATAACTGGGCGTGATTTGTGGCGTGTCGTGGCTGAGCGGTCAAGCCCATTGGACACAAGCTCTGGTGTTTCGGATCAGCAGAGTGTGGGTTCGAGTCCCGGCCTTGACACTTGTGTCCTTGGGCAATACACGTAACCATTATTGCTTTGTCCTTCTGGTGTTACTGATCAGCAGGGTTTGGGTTTGAGTCCTGGTCGCGACACTAGTGTCCTTAAGCAAGACATGTAACCAGTAATGCTTTGTTCTTTGGATGGGAATGGGATGTAGAGCCGTTTGTCCCTTGTGTTGTGTAAAAGAAACCAGTTACACTTATTGCTAAGAGAAGGGGTTTGCCGCGGTGTTTCTGGCAGTAGCTGCTGATTGCGCCGCTGCATCTTGTAACACCATGCAAGGTATAACCCTTACAAGGTGTTGCATCAATGGGTCTCGTAATTCAAAACCTTTAAAAAATTGGCTAAAAATAAATAACTATAAGTTCTTTGAGACACCCATAGATAACAATTAGTTATTATTAGATTTGTTTAAGTTATCTGTGGATCCTAACCAAAAGCTGGTAGGTAGTCTACTAAAAACAACTAGTGGTTAAAGCCGAATCCAACCTCTCCATGGCCCAATTTCATAAAGCCTGTAAACACAAAAACTAACTAAGCACAGACAAATACTGCTTAACAGAAACTGATAACCGACCAAAATTCCATGAAGTTTACATTGTTGCAACTGGTGCCCCACTAATTTTTTGCTTAGCAAAGATATTTGCTAAGAAGTTGATTCTGCTAAACCGCTTTATGAATGGGCCATGGTCATGTCTCACTCTGTTGGTTTCACATTGAAACGGATGATCTTGTTGGGAATTGTAAGACAGTGCAGTTCAAAGAAGTTACCGAAATTTGTGTGCATGTGTGTGTATAAATTAACTCTCTGTTCAAATGGAATGTTTGTGTTTTTGCAGAGAAGAGAGTGAGACTGTGTTAACACTGAAGGGATTGACACCAACAGGTATGCTACCAGCTGGGATCCTATCTGGAGGCCGGGACACCCTCAAGAATGGTAAGCTACTACCCCCCCCCCCCCCCCCCCCCCACAATATTTCACAGAAAAAAATTGTTCTAGTATGAACTCCATCATTAGTAAGCATTCCGACTAAAATTAAACAATGATGTTTCTATCCTTACAAATCCTGTATAATATCTTTAAGCGCCAGCGTTTTCATGAAGACAAGTAAAGTGTACTGTATGAGACCTGTTTTATGTTTTATGCCAACACCAGGGGCCAATTTCATAGAGCTGCTTAAGCACAAAATTTGCTTAAGCACGAAAAAAGCTTGCTTATTATACTCGTGTTATTGGCCAAAACTCCATGCGATGTACATTGCTCGTGACTTGTATTTAGCTGTTGTTTAGTTAGCATAACAATCGAGTGGAGTATTGGCCGGTAATCTGGTTTTACTAAGCAAGGTTTTTTGGTGCTTAAGCAAATTTTGTGCTTAAGCAGAGCCATGAAATTGGGCCCAGAGCTTTTTAGAACAGCTTTTAGGGCTGTTGGGTTGGCATAGTGGTACCTTTCCTTGCCTTCCATCTCTACGTGGATTGCGTTTTCAGTCCCTACTTGATTGCGTGGGTTTTCCCTGGAACAACTCTCTGGGGTTTTCCTCCCACATCTAAAACTGAAACTTCCTTGTGTTCCTCTCCATGGGGTTCTCGGCTAGTATAGTGTTTAAGTTTGCTTTTCTAAGAGTCCTTGGCTTCACAACCAAAATGAATGAAATGAAATGAAATGAAAACCACCTGGTCTTGATTGAAGTAATCACCAGTTTCTTCCAACACCATGCACAGCTTCAAGTCTTATAGACAAAATGTTTACTTGGATAGTAATTGATGTGTCTTTGTTTCTATGCAGCAATGGATTTCCACAAAATCAGTGGGTTTGCCGAGGCCAAGGGCCTAGACAAGGTCAACGAGAGAATGCCACCACGCAAGGACTCGCCAACGCCCCCTAACAACACAGGCCCCTCCCCTGCTTCATAGACGAACTCCTCCCCCTTAGCATTCTCCCTCCCTGAGCTGAAGAAGTATCAACCTCTCTCCCACAAAACAGGAAGCTGAACATCAACTTGTCAGTTTGGCTCCACAAGGGATGGGTTGCGTTCAAAAAAACACAAAATGAGCTGTGTGGTTAGTCTGAAGGGCTGGGAGAATGACTTAGCCTTGATAAGGGTGTACAAAATCCTGAACGGTGGGGGCGTAGTACAAGCCCTTTGTTCCTTGAAAGGGAAACTGTATAAATTAAAAGTTGCGTGTCACTGCCGTTTTACGTGGCGCACGCAGATTATGTACCTCCTACTATCATAGCTTTTACTATTCTTAAAAAACAAAATTTGCACAGAAAGTAAGCAGTACGTTAGTGGTCAAAAGCAGAAAAAAACCAAAAGGCCTGATGGACTTTGGCAAGTTTACTTTTATTTCCCGAAAGACTTTTTCAATCTGGGTATCAAAATTCAAACTCTCGTGGAGAGTTGAAAAAATGATTCTTTAGAATTATGAAGAAAATCGTTAGATATTTTATTTGATTGAAAATGCAATCAGCTGCGAGTTGCAAGAGATGGGGAAACATATTTTATTTCAAATTGCCAAACTTAGTTTGTTAAATTCGTTTTGAAAACAAATTAGTGGAATATGGGGATATATTTGTGTACAAAGTGTAGGAATGTGTCAGGAAAATGTCTGTGTGGACGTCTAACTGAAGTGGAAATTATCGGATTAAAGTGCAATTGGGATGTATTTCTGTGCAACTACAGTCTGAAATCTGTGGCCGCGTTTGGCTCGACCATCGCGCCACCGTATTCCAACAGCTTGACTAGGAAAAATGCTGTGTGCATTATGCATCCGTATCCCAATTTTTTGTACATTGTGTAATACTAACAGCTGTTCAATATTAAACATGGAATGCTAGGTATTATACCAGTTACTATTATGATATACATTAATCCTGTGGACTGTTTTCTTTTTCTTGTGAAATCTTTAAGCTGTGATTCGGTCATGATCAAAAAAATTGCCAGCCTGCTTTGAGTATTTTTTTAATTTTATTTAGTCAGCTCGAAGGTTCACTATTTAAACCTATGGAAAGAGAAGTCTGGTACCTTTCTTCTTTCCTTGATGCCCTGATGTATTAGCGATTGCATTTAACTTTCAAAGTTTCTTCAGGGTAAGTTTAGTGTGAATCAGGAACCTTTTTTATATATATATCTGCATTGGGGTAGTTAATGGAAGGTATGTTATCAAAAGCTATCCTGACTGGGTCTTAATCGATACCCCAATTTAAATATCAATCTCCAAACCGGCAGAGTAGACCAGAAAGTGTTGCCACCTGGAATTATCCCAATGAAGATCTAAGATACTTTAATCCCTGAACTGGGGTAGTATATTGGGCGGTGAAGTTTCCAGATTTGGAAGATTAGGGTAGGGTTATTATCTGAAGGGATGTATGGCCATGTTGGAATTAGCGACCATGTTGGAATGAACAGCTTCAGCAGTGGCCATGGCTACATTGCTGAAAAGGCTTCTTTGATGTTGTCACTGCTGGCAAAGGCCATTCTGTCGTGCAAAGGATTCCTGATTGGGTGCCAATTGATAGCCCCTAACCATGAAATATTCCCAAATTAGGATAGTACACCAAAACAGGATTGTTGTCTATATATATCTCCCAATCGGGTCCCAGAAGTGAATAAATTTATACCAACCTATACCATATCCCTACCCTTAAGATGTGATGTATATTTTGTCTCGCTTGGACGAAAGAGTTTGCACCGTGTGAACCTTGCCATTTTGTTGTGTGTGTAAATACATTTCTGAACTCTGTACATCATCTTGTAGATTTCTGGAGGGGGGCGTGGTCATTTAGTAGATTTCTTTAGGGGGCGTGGTCACTCGCTGGACTTGGATACCATAATGTTATGCTGGTCATAACTTCTGTTTTTCATCCTTGAATATCTAAATCAACTCTTAAAGTCATCAAATAGAACTTCCATGAGAGCAAGTGCCCAGCTTGCTTTTCAACTTTCAAAAGATTGACCCCTAGGTGAAATGATTGGTACCTTGATTGATTTGTACACCTTTGCTGCATAAGGGTACCAGGCACATTGTTACTTCTAGCCAATGCTGTCGTGTGATTGTCGAGCCAGAGTGTGGTCTTTGTAATGCTTTCAGTCAATAATCATGTTACAAACTCCACCCGAATCAGAAAATGCTTCGTTGCTGAAGAAATGATAAACACTTTTGACTGTAAAGCGATGTTGTAATGTTGTTTTAAGTGTTCAACACTTGCAGTGGTTTTTGATGTGGTCTGACAGAACATAACTCAGTACCCAATCAGGATATGCTTGCCATACCAGTTACCTCGTTTGGGAGACATTTCCTCTCGTTTTGTAAAACCTCCCGAATCAGGGTATCCAATCTGCATGGCTTGTATACAGCTTCAACCGTTCATATTGTTCAGTAATATATAATTATTAGCCAGTAGTTCATGTCCAATCCTCTGTACATTAAACAAACAAGTTAACGTGAACTATGAGGTAAAAAATATAGATTCTGTGTACATTTTTAAGTGACCTTTATTATCAAGATATTGTAAGTTGGGAACTATTGCTTTTTTTGTTTATATTTCGTTTGTTTATATAGTATGAGGCAGTGGTCAGGAAGCCTCCATGAAAATGTGTTTTGATGGTGTGTAAGTGATTGTAACCAAAATGGATTTGTCAAATCCACTAAGTCTATGAGAATTATCTCAGTGGTGTATAAATGTATGGCTACGTATAGCTATGCAGAATGTTCAAAATTGTGTATGTATGTATGTTTAAAAACAAAAAATATTGAAGGTCTCTATCCTAAACAAAGTTATACAAAATGTAGTCCGCAGGCCAAAAATGGTGTGTAGGGGTGGGGGTGTTTTAACTCGAGTTGAAATGACTACAATACGGAAAAGAGTGTCAACTCGCCCCGATATTTAAAAAAAATAACTAGAGACAATTTAATTACGCATGGCTAATATAACTTGAAACTTCATTAAGTAGTAAGTCGTGGAGAATATATTTTCTTTTTTATGTCACTTTGTAGAGGCTAGGACTCCTAGGTATAGAAATTTACTTCTGTCGGCTTCGTGGACTGAGTTCCTCTAGCCCTCCCGGAAGTGATTATTTTTCCGCTTTTTTGTGAAAATTGTGTAGAAGACAAGGAGATAATTATAAACCTTATCTAGGTGTGGACAGTTATCTGTTATAAAAAAAAAAAATACTTCAGTGTACCTTTGCTTTTCTCTGTTCCTCTTTTGATGACGCTGTACAGTTTTAATTATTATCGTTCTTATTATCTTAAAATTTAAAAAAACACAAAATTGTTGAATGTCGTAACTTGTAGAAAACGCATTGATGCACTTGAAAAAACTGTTTCTTTTTACTATTTTTATATTGCAATGTGGGACTTCTAGTTAGCGTCTGATGTATTCGGACTATCTCTTTCACGTAGTTCTCGTAACCACAGCACACATTTCAGTCACCCTTCTCTCTTTAGATGTAACAAACTTATATCATGTAAACTTTTTGAAATTGTACATGTTAAATAATAATAACTATTGAGGTGGACGGACTTCTACCTCGCTGTTGAGTCTATGAGATGTCTGGAAACAAACTAAATGGAAATACGTAATGCATTTCTGAAATGAAATTGACAAATTATGGAAACTGTTCTTATCCCTAAAGCGTTGCTACTCAAACCCTCTCAGTAATAATACTTGCACCATGCATAACAAGAAAAGAAAAAAAACCTAATATTACCCTCAGATTGACGGATTGGTCATTTGTTCAAATGATTTTATGTGGTAAAGAAATTCTACAAGCTTACAATTACTTTGTTGCAAACCCACCACAGCAATGTGAATTCTAACTGCACTCCCTTTTTTTTTAAAAAGTAGCATGAGAGTTATGTTTTCTGATTTGGCAGCCTCAAAAACTTGGTAATCATTCTGGACAATCACTTTTTTTCCTTGCATAACTAGCCTTAAACCTGGACATATTGCTTGCAGTGTTTGTATGAGAGGTTTCAGCTGGTGGAGACATTTTGTGTGTGTGAGGGTTATATGATGCTTGAGGTATGATTATGTTGAGGATGAAGTTGTAGCGGTGCCAAGAGGCAATGACAGACGTTGAAGTCGTTGTGTGGGAAGTATCGTTTGCTGGTGGTGTATATGCAAGGTAAGTGCGAATGTATGTATTAGGGTCATGGTACAGGTGAGGTACCCAAGTTGCTTGAGGTGAATGTGCCAATGAATGAGGGTTGGAGAGAGTCACTTATGTGTGAGGGTCATGGTACAGGTGAGGTACCCAAGGTGCTTGAGGTAAACATCTGAATAAATGAGTGTTGGAGTGCGTCATGAATGCAAGCGTTAGGGTTTGGAATACTGAAGAACAAAAAGGTGATTTGTAGGAATCTTGTGAAGAAATGGCCCAGTGTTACATGAAAGTAGTGTGAAAATTTACTGCATAACACTGACCGCTGAGGTTTCCCTGTAGCACTGAACATACAGTCATACATACCAAGAAGTGAGGCTATGAGGTTTATCATTTCAAATGATCTCGTTTCATGTTGTGATTAGTTGCTGAATAAGATTGACTGGTGAGGCAATATTATGTAAGAGGTATTTAAGTGAAGTTTACATGATCTTGATCATGACGGTGAGGACCACATGGTGAGAGTAACATTAAGTCAGTGGCAAGTGAGGTTTAAAACACTGGAGGCAATGGGGAAAGGATGTTATGACAAAGTTATGATGTTGAGCACAGTGAGAAGAGGCAGACAAGAGGCAAAGGGGTTGAGGCTTTAGATTGTGTCCATTGAGGGTAAAAGACTAGGCTTATTGAGGTGAGCCGAGAGAATCATGAGTGCCACTGAGCAAAGAGGTTGAGGTAATGAGTGAGCATTCAAGAACCAGCATTTTATGTCGTCACTAACTCTCTACACCCAGGGTGGAAACAAGAAGCACTTAAATGGTTGTATGCGCCATCTTGTTTATGGGTCAGATCTGTTTATTTTTCGAACACTCGTTGCCGCCTGCGACTTGGTGCTACAGCTTCACGCTCGCGTCTGGAAGGTGCATGGAAGTTCGAGCTCCGAGTCACAGGTGGCAATGCATGCTCAAAGTAAACAAATATGCCTCATAAACAAGATGGTGCATATTACTGTGAATGTGCTTATTTATTTTCAACGATTGGCTTGTAGATTCTAATATAGTTGCTCCAACATTACTGCAGTATTTCACAATGCTTGAGCAAACACACATTTCTTCGAACGATAAGGGTTTTTTGTTGTTAAAATTCCATCAAGCAGCCTGTGGTAATCATTTATGATTGAACCCCTGCTTTGTGCTGTACAGGTCAATCACCTGGAGTAGGAACAAGGTTGTGGTGCAATCACCACAATTGAATTTCACACGACTCTGTGGCGATTCTCACAGTCGGTTTTTTGTAATTTGTCAATTTCATTTAGCGACTTAAAGTCTGCAATTTTGGTTCAGACGTCTCGTAATAATATTGGTAATGACGCACCTGGGCTGTTTGTTATAGAGTGTTTGTCTGGAAAAAAATCTTTGTCACATTTTATGCACAGAGTGTTTAAGCCACGGTTCTTTAAAAAAATGGTGGAAAATGGAATTGTCGATTCCCGTTGGGTGTTTACGGACAGACAGAAAACATCCCTTGTATGGGATTTTATCTCTCTTTTTTTTCTCTTATGGTTTCTCCTCATGGCGAAATTCTCTCTCTCCCTACTTTACACAAGTCAACTTTTTTCTTTTACGTGTGTCTTTTTGACGATTTCATATAACTTGCATTTATTGAATGATAATTTCATGCACGTTGTTTTTTCACAGGATTTAGTTAGAAACCAAAATGTTCTTTAAAATATGATGATGTTTATCTAAACCAAGCAACAATATTATTGGAAAATTTATTGAAAAGGGCGAAACAACTTGAGTAGTTTCCTCACTTTTTGTTTTTGTTTTTTAGAACTGGTTAAACACTTATCTGGCTGAACAGCCGATATCAAACATCAGAATGTTAGAGATCCCTGTGTGGCCACATTTCAACAACTTATTCCATAATTTTCTGAGATGTTACTTCGTATAACAATCAACACAATTATTGTATCAGTGAAAAGTTATTGGCCATCCACTGATAAATTGATAATGGAATTTTAAGCAATGATTAGTCACATGACTTTTTTTCATGGGTTGACCGCAGTGCAAAGATATCTGATTAAGGTTCAAGTTGTATTAACAACAAGATAAATGAGAGGTGTCTTGAATTGTCATCTCAGATGGTTTCTATTCCTGAATGGAAAGGTGTAATAATTGTAACAAGAAAAACCTTTGAATAATACTGAAGTTGAGCTGGTGTAATGATGGTTTCTTGATCTAGAGGCTTTCGGTCCTTTCACATGAGCACCAGTAACAAGCTTTCACATGACTTCTTAAAACACCAATTTACCAACGTCCCTTGATTTTTATAGGTTGGGGTTAAAGAAACACTAGTGACACATTCTGTGCATGAGAATAAAGATATCGCCATAGCAAGGGTCCTTGGTTATGGCACAGTTATCATTTCTTACTACATATCGTGGTGATTTTAACATGGTTTCTATTTTTTGGAGGAGATCTTGATCTCTGTTAGAAATAACAAGGGTCCTTGGTTATTATTTAACAAGGATAGTTTTCACATGACTGGAATTTGCTATTTTTTAACATTGATGTGATTTCAGTCAAAGTCTCTTGTTAAAAAATGTGAAAGAGCCTTTAGACAGATATTTCTGTTGTAGAACAAAAGAGGAAAGTAACAGATTGTGAAAACAAAACATTTGTGGAATCTTTTCCAAGGAAAGATGTTTTCAAAATGAAAGGCAAAGCAAAAGTGACCACCACTTGCGATCGAATACAGTACATCGGCTTGTTTAATGTTTCACATCTAAAAACTGAAAAAATATGAAAAACATTAAATGTTCATAGACAAACATTGTACCTTTTCAGTCTATTAAAGTCACTCACATTCTGGTGGATTCGGTAACTTTAAGCTACATTATAAGTAGGTAGTCTTCAATATAGAATTTCGCCAGGGGATGTTTTTGACATAATATTGGTTAAATAAACAATTGGTGTAAATTTTCAAGTTGAATATAATTTAATGGGATTGAAGATAACAAAATTATTATGATATGACGCAAGTGTTAACGATGTTCAGCATGTATTTTTTTTTGAGTCTGAACAATTTTTCTTTTAAAGTTGACATTGATTTCATTGAAAGCAATTCGTTCATACAGCACAGACTTATAGGCCTTTTAGAGTGCATCTTAACCTTAGGATTTGCTTTGCAGGAAAATGAAAGACTTTCCTCTGGGAAGCAAGAAATGTGAGTTGTATTTCATCAAGCTTTTATGAAACAACTTTTCTAGGTTTGTTGTCGTTACATGATATTTCATTTTTGAGGGAACATTAACTCAAAGTAGACGGATTAGCTTGGATTTTGAATCTATACATTGTAATTGTTGAATCGTATTCTCAAAAACCTTTTGACATGTTCGAAAACGTTATTACCACTGGTGCCCATGGCTCATGTTTCCAGTCTTTATCTTATGGTCAAACCATGGCAAAGATTAATGGGAACCACTTTGGAAAAGTATAGTAGGATAAATTACAAACAATCCTGTACGTAGATTAAGATCAATTCTTAGCGGCCATTTTTAATCTCTTGGCCTGAGAACATGACCTTTAACCTTTTCAGTTATCCTTGAACTGGTTTTGCATGGTAAAGGCACTGTGTGAGTGTGCAATATGATTTGTAAAATTGACATCTTTTTGAAAAAACAATGTTGCTAAAATCACCGTTTGATTCTGAGTTAGCTCCTTGGTAAATTTAAGGAAAACTAACAAATGTTCATCTATTCTATCGATTCAACTTTTCCAACTAACTGAACAGTCAGCATTACCATACCTCATGTTATCAGTTCTAGAACTTAGTTACCACATTTCTTTGTGTCAGCACAAACACTGTTTTATGTTATTATTAATATACTGAGATGATATATTTAATGATTTATAATTTTGTCTGGACAATGTTAAAGAAGGGAGAGGGGGGAAGTAAGCATTGATATTTACCATCTCTCTAAGTGTTACTATTACTCTATTCAAACCATTTCAATGTTACTGATGAAATAAAGTCACTTTACAATGGGACAAACCACTATCTTGTCTACAATTTGTTGAAGTTAAGGTGCTCTTAATACATGGTTTGTGTGTAAGATTTGAAGCCTTGCATGATGTGATAAAGAATTAAGTTTATGGGTGACAACAATGTGAAATTAAGCTCTTGAGGAAATTGAAGTGTACTGCTCGAAAAGTCTGGACCAACAAATCTCAACCCTGGTTGTTCTCAGAACCAACATTTTCCTCATAGTAGAAGAGATTTAATCTAAATTATTGCTGCTCATAATTGTTTGGTTTACTTCCCGCACATTTTAAACCTCAAAGTCTTTGTTGGAATATTCCAGGTTTCAAACATAGACAACCCCCTCCCGCCCCAGTAGTCCCTGCCCCACACCCCTTCCCCCTGCGAAGAGCGGTTGCTTTCCCCCCCCCCAAAAAAAATATATATATAAAGAAAATGAGATCATAAAAATTTACTAATGATTGGTTCATACATAAAATATCCTCCCCCCCCCCCCCAAATATGTTTGACCCCGCTTTCCCCCATCAAATTACCTGGTTACGCCACTGCCTTCCCCCTTCCTTCCCTTGTCTATCCCCCCCCGAAATTCCTTTCCCCACCCCCATACATTCAACCCCTTCTGCTGCTCCAGGGCAACCCATATTATGACTACACACTCTTTGCATAAATGAGAACAGGAGTTGGCTAATTGTTGAGATTGAGAAAAGAGAACTTACAACTTTATCTGTGGTTTTATACATTTAAATAACTTTTTTAAAAATAATTTGTTTACTTAGAAAAGTACTAAATTCTCCCAGCCTGTAAACTCCACATCGAAAGTTCCATTTTTGCAATAGGGATGTTCATTAGGGGTTGCGAATTTCGAAGCTCGGCCTTCTTCGCTCATCTTTCCAAAAGTCTTTAAAATAAATGAAATGTTTATTTTAAAAATTCGTATTTTAACCGGAAAGTCAATTTGCATGTCAACAAAAATGTGTATCTTCAATTTTATTCTCTCCTTTCTTCCTCATATTAAATATTATACCCAGCAAAAGTGTGACGTTCATATCGTGTACATTACCATAAGTTTAGCTTTTGTATGCAAATTAGAGTGGCGTGTGCAAAACCATGTGAGCTCTATGAACAAAATGGCTGATCTCTTCTCTAAAGACTCAATATTTTCTGTCGAGTTTTTCTACATTTTATGGCCGATTTGGTCGACGAAACCGACGCAAAATGATCAAGGTGAGTTGAATATTACTTTAAGCAACCCTAGAAGTCTTCCTGTAGTAAATATGAGATTTTTAAATAGTCAAAATGAAGCAAAACTTATGGCTTTCTGTTCGGCTTGGCGGCGATTTTCGAAATACACGCGGTGTGATAATGGATCTAGCTGTGTACAGTTAAGTGAGGCAGAAAGCATTCTAAAAATTTTAAATTAATTAGGAAAAGAGACTAATTTATATAGGTATAATTTTGAAACCGGCAAGGTGATTGTGTGAAAGGGGGGGGGGGGGGGGGGGGGGGGGGGTAGACCTGAACTGAAATTTAATTTCGAAAGGCAGAGCATAAATAAAGGTAAAAATTATTCCTTTAGAATTTTAAACTGAATTATCATATTATGTTTACCAAGTTTTTCAATTTCAAGGTTTTTGAGCCAGAAAATCTTCAGCGTTCATAATGTTAAATCTTGTGAAAGAGACTGAAATTAATGTAATTTAATTTAATTTAATTTAATTCATTTAATATAGGAGAGGAGAGGAGGCTGGGGCTGCGATAATTAGACATTGGGGGATTGGTTATTAGGTGTTCGGGCACACAGCCCGTAACACCTCTTGTTTTTGTTCCGGGTTTTTTTCTTACTTTTTAGGTGTTCGGAGCGGAGCGTAGCTCCGAACACCTCTTGTTATTGTTCGTTTTTTTTTTTTTTTTTTACTTCGTCTTCTGCTTCTGGCCGTCCCTTGTCCGCTAACAAAAGCACACTTCCCAAGCTCATATAAACTTGAAACTTTACATGTAGATAGATAACCATTAGGAGACGAAACCGTTTCAGTTACGTCATGATGACGTCATCAGGTGTCAAATTACAAGGTTTTTAGAAAAAAATAAATTAATCTTTGAAATTCTGTAACAAATCACATTTAAGAGGCCGTCGGTTGTTTTATGCAGGATCATACTTAGGTCATATAGGTCTTTATTTTTTGTCGTGTGCGTGACCTCACATGACCTCTACTTCCGGTCGAAACAGGAAGAAACAGGAAGTGCCTCGTAATTTAAAAGTGGCACACTTTTTGAAGTTTTTTTAAACGGTGTTATAGTCGAGCAAGAGTCTGGTTTAAAAAAATAAGACAAGTGACGTCATAAAAGTCAAGAGCGCCCTCTAGCGGCAGGTTGAAAACAATTAAAAATACACTTTTACTAGATGTCTGTGGCGAAGTTTATGATAATCGTTTCAAAATTGGTATACATAATGACCTTCATGCAGACAACATATGTGTGAATTTTTAGATTGATGACGTCATCATGTGTCACGTGGTATCGCATTAAATGTTTACTTTTTGAAGCTGTGTATCTACAAAACCACAAGTTTGACTGAGTTGAAACTTGGCATGTTGATAGACAGTTATATTGACTACTTAAAGCTAGAGTGACGACTTGATGACGTCATCCAATTTTTTTTTACAAATTTTAGAAATATTGACCAATTGGTACATATCTTCAGTACAAAGCAAGCTATAGTCAAATTTCATTTTGCATGAGACTTGGAAGGTCCAACAAGGATATAACGTGGAGTGACGTTTTCACGACGTCATCGATTTTCATGTTATGTCACCACCAAGGTAGTGTTTTACAAGATCTATATGTACAGAACAACTTTGGTGATCAAATGGAAACTTTGCATGTACTCAAGCTGGGATGTGTTACATCCAAAAAGTTTGGTCAAATCTTTAGAACCACCATTCTAAAGACTCTATAGAAGTACACAATATTTAATACACAGACATGTTTATAACATTTCTTTGAAACACGAGGTCACACCGAACACCTCTTTTTTGTTTCCAACAAAAAATTATGTCTAGTTAATACTTCTTATTCTTCTTATCCCCCGCGATTGTCCGCTAACAAAAGCACACTTCCCAAGCTCGTATAATTTTGAAATTTCTACCATAGTTAGATAACCATTAGGAGACGAAACCGTTTCATTTACGTCATGATGACGTCATCAGGTGTCAATTTACAAGGTTTTTAGAAAAAAATAAATTAATCTTTGAAAATCTGTAACAAATCACACTTAAGAGACCGGCGGTTGTTTTATGCGGGATCATACTTAGGTCATATAGGTCTTTATTTTTTGTCGTGTGCATGACCTCACATGACCTCTACTTCCGGTCGTAACAGGAAGAAACAGGAAGTGCCTTGTAATTTAAAAGTGGCACACTTTTTGAAGTTTTTTTTAACGGTGTTATAGTCGAGCAAGAGTCTGGTTTAACAAAATAAGACAAATGACGTCATAAAAGTCAAGAGCGCCCTCTAGCGGCAGGTTGAAAACAATTAAAAATGCACTTTTCCTAGATGTCTGTGGCGAAGTTTCAGATAATCGTTTCGAAATTGGTATACATAATGACCTTCATGCAGACAACATATGTGTGAAGTTTTAGATTGATGACGTCATCGTGTGTCACGTGGTATTGCCTTAAAGGTTTACTTTTTGAAGCCGTGTATTTACAAAACCACAAGATCGACTGAGTTGAAACTTGGCATGTTGAAAGACAGTGATATTGACTATGTAAATCTAAAGAAAGAACATGATGACGTCATTCCTTTTTTTTATACAAATATTTGAAATATTGACCAATTATTACGGGTATTTATTGACCCGCTGTCAAACCACGGGCTACACACACACTACGCGAACTAAACCAGTTTACTGTTTTGTTATCACGTAGTGTGTGTGTATACGTTGAGCAAATCATCCGCAAGGTTCAAAGTCCATCAAACATGCTTGTGGTCTAGTCTCTGTTCAAGGTTCGCGCAACCTGCTTTTGACAATACGCTTTGTTAGTCTCTAAAACAGCCGTCCATGCAAACCTCGTTAACAATCAAATGCTATGCTTTCGATCGTGTGCTTTTTAAAACTTTTGCTAAAGCTGGTGGTGCTATATCAAATTATGGTCATGCTTTTACCACGCTTTGTGGCATTATTGGCTTGCTCTGTGACAGATCGGCTCGTTTTAGTCTACGCAAACACCAATGTGAGCATTTTTGTTGGCCAACAAAGACACACTTTGAGTCGTGCGTAGCGCGTACACGCGTGCACTTTTCCATTGTTTTTCATCAATGATGGTGGTCAATGACGTGGTCAATTTGCTTTGATTTGCTGTAAAACGTTAATCGGTGACAGGGTACGCTGAATATAAGGCATTTCGTCACTAAGGTGACAAAAGGAATTGTCGTGTGCTTATTAATACTAGCAGAAAACATGCGTATAACGTAACAACGATCTACAACCACGTTGCAAATTTACAATAAATTTGCAATGTTGTGTTTTGCACTCGTGGGGCCCAATTTAATTATATTATGTACTGGAGCATTATTTTTGTGCTCCTATAGTAAATTGCAAGATTGAGCTCAAGCCGCGATATATTACATTTAACGCTTGTTTTCCTGATAAAAGACGTCATCAATTGTAACATGACTTCGACTTAAAGTTGCAGTTTTACCAGATTTGTATACTCAGTATTACAATTGCTTGGTCAAGCTTAAAACCAAATTGATGTATTCAAGCTGACAATGAGTAACATCCCATATTTGAACGTCATGCCGAACACCTTGTTTTTGTTGTGTAACAAAAATTTAAGTCTAGTTTTACCTGTGACGGTAATAATGAATGTAATGCTACTTTACTGGAAGATTGTACAGCGCCCTCTTTGACACGTACAAGAGTAGCTGACCTTATAGCGTGAATGTATTAAAAATTACCCACATTTTTTACCACTGCCACCGAGCTTTAAACATTTTCAAGATTGGATACATATAACATACATTTCACGCATTGCAAGCAATTTGCTTTTTTTTTTCATCCCCCCAAAGAACAATTTCTTTCTTTTACTATTACAAATGGACCTCTAAATTTAAATGGATAGTATTGTTTTGCTCCTAGTCCTATGGACATTTTTCCAGACAAGAATGAAAAGTAAGCAAATCCTATAAAGGTAGGGTAGTCATTGGTTTTTGTCAACATAATGCTGATTTAGGCCTCTGGGCAAAATTATCAAGAAATGTACAATAAAAGTTACGTGTGAAAGTTTCAGCTCAATACAGTGTCTACTTGTTGAGAAAACGGCAACAAAACTGTCACAGTAATTTCACTCAAAATGTCAAATCCATCCACGTTTAGCGCGTTGACAGCGGGTAACAACTGCATCTCTGGCCGTAGCCCCACTTGTGTGGCCAAGGCTAGCTGAATCCTAGGCCACACGTCCCGACCATTTCTTTTTAAGCTAGTGTTACTAATATTACTAGAAACAGCCATTTTTATAAACAATTATAGCACATTTCCTACTAGTTGCGATAATCGTAACCCTCCTTTCCCGAACGGCCTTTAGGCCGGAGGGTTACGAGGAAATGTGCACGCCATTCGACCATTCGTGCCAAAACATGCAATTTCGACCAATGTTGACAGACTAGTCACCAGATTTGCCCAATTTTTACCACTTTCAAAAATCATGAAACAAATTCTAAGAACACGGGCTTGATCTTCAATGTCTAAGAAATCCATTCATAACACTTAAAACATAATTGAGAAAATATTTTGAAGAAAAAAGGACAAAAACTTACCGGAGACGGAGCGAAATGCTCGTGAAGTGTAGATTTGTTAGACATTGAAGATTAAGCCCGTGTTCTTAAAAATGGCTGTTTCTTAGCTTAAAAAGAAATGGTCGGGACGTGTGGCCAAGGATTCAGCTAGCCTTGGCCACACAAGTGGGGCTACTCTGGCCGCAGCATTCACAAAATGGACACCGACCCTCAAAGTCTGAGAAACGATCCATGCATGAATCGTTTCTCAATATCAAGTGTTATTTTCAAATCAACTTGGGCTTTCCGGAAGAAATAATTTCTCAGGATGCTTACTACCATTAAACATCTTTATATCGAGTATAAGCTTTTCGGATAAAAATTGTGCACATTTTTTTTCGGGGTCAAAACCAAAGTATGGCCCTACCATAGAAATAGAACCCGGAGAACGCTGAGCTCGACCGTCCTCTGTGTCGTCTGTGGACGCGGCGTATCGATACCACGCGACACGCGTGTATGGCAAAATGATCATCACGTGACACGCGTGTATGGCAAAAATGGCAACGCACATAGACCGTAATATGCTAATTTTGCCATACACGCGTAAAAAAATGGCGTACGCGCGTCCATAAAAATGGTCTCACAACGAAACCGCACGCACAATGACGCACGCAGTGTTTTCCGGGTTCTATTTCTATGGCCCTACCTAAGAAGTCTAAACATCTAGCAAATTAGTAAGATGTGTTTAGTAAAAATGCTGAAACTCCAGAGATAAAGTCTTATCATTCAAATTTAATGGAAATTCTTCTTATTGAACAGTTCATGTATATCAACAATCATTTTGTAACCAAGCTGTGTTACAAATCTAAATAATTCTTATTTTTCTTCATGTGTAGTGAGGAGAGCAAACATCAAGAACAATCGATTAACCACTAAGATGGGGATGGAAAACCGGCAGACGGGACATCCTCAGTTTAAAACACACCCCTCAACACTGGAAGAAAAGCACAAGAAACAGTCTTTTTTTAAAGGTAAGCACCTTGTCTTTATTTTGAGGGAGTACAGTAGCTGTCAGTAGTCTGTACATTATGAGACATGTTAGGGAGTTGGAAGATTGGGGAGAAGGCAAGTGGACGGTGTGGACACAGGCATAATTAAGGGACCAGGACCATTATTTCATGGCTTTGCTTACTGCGGAATCCTGTAGCATATGCAATGCAGGTTGGTGGCTTTTCTGACCCATGTACTGTATTAATGTTCATTGCTAAAGACACAATGTTACTTTTTTAGTGACCAAAATTGACCTGTTAACAACGCTCTTCAAAAGAAAACTAAGCAACTGCATGTAGGCCTACATGTAGGCCTACATGGACAAGTTTTCTCTACTAGGAACTTCTACATTTGTATTGCACTTTATGCTAAATGCGTTACCCTGATGTTCATGTAGGCCTGAACTTGGCTCGATTTCACACACAAAAAATGCTCCAAGATTTGATCTTAAGACATGTACTTCTTTTTGCTCACCAAAGTGTGATGTCATAATACAAGTCACTATGGTATTGGTAGACTAGACTCATCTGTACGATTAATCTCGATATTTTGTGAAATTGAACCCTTTTTGAAAGAGCAAGGTCATCGTTTCTGAAAGGGCAAGGTCATCAAGGCGTTTTCTCCTTGGTAAAAAGATTGTAAATTTCTATTGGAACACTTTGAGGGGCACCTAGGCAATGACTACGGGCAACAGGGGCAATTGCCTCCGTTGCCTCCCTGAAAAATCAGGCCTGCATAAGATATGATGATAAATAACTATTGTATCTTATGCAGGCCATTTTTTCAGGGAGGCGACGGAGGCTGTTGCCCGTGGTCATTGCCTAGGTGCCCCTTAGGGAAAATAGTTTTCAGACTTTGACCAAATTCTGACCTTTTTTAAAAGTCTCAGGTAATCATAGTAATAATAATAAAAATGTTAAAATTGCACTCAAGGCGTTTTGAAAAACAAACACCCCCCCCACCTAAAATTGTTGTTTCAAACAACCAGAAAAATGATACAAAAGTAAAAGCAATACAAGAGAACAATACTATATTTTAACTTAATAGGTGAAATACCATCCGAATACCAAAAATGTTGGTCTCTGCTACTTTTCTCAGTTACTTACAAATCAAGTCCTTTGATCTTGAGGACTTTATCTATTGGAAAATAAATGTTTCACAAAACTCAAGTTGGCCTTGAGCCTTGCTTTAACTTACTGGACTAACCATGAAACATTACATAAATGTTCTGTACTTTAAGCATTATTTTAAGCCGACATAATTTATTCTCCTATTGTTTTTTTTTTATTACAGATAAATCCATGAGTAACAACACAAAATCTTGAGATGATCCTCGGTGGTGCCCTCATGAACTCATGGAGCTTGGTCATCCTCTGCCTGAGAACCACTCAGGGCTCAGCATCAACTGCGGGATCTTGTTGAAACACTCTTCAGAGAGAGAAGCAAAGCCACGCTTACACTCTGCTCAAGCTTGTTGAAGTCACACCAGTGTCATCCCCAGACAACTACATGATTGACTAAAACCATGGCTCTACAATTTAATCAAGGTATACTGACACGTATAACTTCAAGGGAACTGAAACATTAAATGAAAAACTAGGAAGGGGGGAATTTAATTTTAGTGTTTTCCAGAAAATGATGAAGACGTTGCGTGCGAAAAATTAAAGACATTGTGCAAAAACTTATTTGATTAATTAATTTACTGGCTGGTGAGCTGCTTTTGATATATATACTTTTTGTTTAAAACGATTTGAGGGGCACCAAGTCCAAATTAAGGCAACTACCATCAACAGAGCTCGCCATGGCACTGTTTAATTGTGTAGTTCATGTAGTTTAGTCTGGCTCTGTTGTGAGCTGTTTTTACAAATATGATTAATCATTGCTTTGTCCTGGTTTCATCTACTACAGAAATCCGCAAATCCAGACAGAGAGTGTTGGATCTTCAATCAACAAATCCAGACAGTGAGTGTCAGATCTTCAATCAGTGCGCTGTCGACCACCAGTAGAGATGCGAGATCATCAGTGCAGGAGCCCAGCTGCAGTGTCTCCAGGATTTTGCCTTAATAGTTATTTACAGTTGGGATGGATCTTAGGTAGGATTTAATGAAAGGCAACACTTCCCCCTGTGTTGTAAATTATACTTCCTCTTGTGAGGTGAATTGCCAATACTTTCCTTGTGTGGTGATCTACCCATACTTTCCTTGTGTGGTGATCTACCCATACTTTTCTTCTGTGGTGATCTTCCCATACTTCCCCTGTGTGGTGATCTACCCATACTTCCCTTGTGTGGTGAATGACCCATACTTACCTTGTGTGGTGATCTACTCATATTTATATTTATATTTATTTATATTTATTTATTGATAACCAACAGCGGTTAACCGCCACTAACAGGTATCATTTATTAATAACAAATAAAAATAAATATATAATGGCATACAAATTATATATAATTAAAAACATACTTCCCATGTGTGGTGATCTACCCAATCTTCCCCTGTGTGGTGAATGACCCATACTTCCCTTGTGTGGTGATCTACCAATACTTCCCTTGCGTCTGGTGATCTACCCATACTTTCCCTGTGTGGTGATCGAATGACCCATACACCTCGCGGTGAATGACCCATACTTCCCTTCTGTGGTGAATCATCCAAATCAAAATTGTACATTGAAACGTTGTCAAAGGCTTAGTTATTCATTACAGCACTTTTATTTTAAAATAGCTCACTCAATTTAGATGCTGTGTATGGAGTTGACAAACTTGGTTGCCATAGAATTGGAGCCGGATGGGACTTTCCCCAAGTTTTTCCCCAAAGGGGTTTTTCATGGGGTTTTCGACCATCCCATACACAGCAAATAGCAGGCATGCAACTTTTCAGCTGATCAGCTAATGTTTTTGGTTATGGTTTTTCTCAAACACTGAAAAATTAAAAAACACTGTACAAAGTATTGCTGTGCCTGTTTATGTCCTCTTTTTGTGCAAAAATGCAGAAGTTGCATGCCTGAAATAGGTAGGATAGGTTGGTAAACGTTTCAGGCATGTGCCAATGATCTTGTGTGGTCCATACTTTCACTTGAGTGGTGAATTATCCATACTTTCACTTGTGTGGTGAACTATCCATATTTTCACTCCTGTGGTGAACTATCCATATGTTCACCCATGTGGTGAATTATCCATATGTTCACCCATGTGGTGAATTATCCATACTTTCACTTGTGTGGTGAACTATCCATACTTTCACTTGTGTGGTGAATTATCCATACTTTCACTTGTGTGGTGAACTATCCATATTTTCACTCATGTGATGAACTATCCATATTTTCACCCACGTGGTGAATTATCCATACTTTCACTTTTGTTGTGAACTATCCAAACTTTCACTTTTGTTGTGAACTATCCATACTTTCACTTGTGTGGTGAACTATTTATTCTTTTACTTTTGTTGTGAACTATCCATACTTTACTTTTGTTGTGAATTATCCATACTTTCACTTGTGTGGTGAATTATCCATGCTTTCTCAATATTCCCTTTGTTTATAAAGATCCATCCCTTTCCTGCTCAAAGGTACATGATTCTGATTGGAATGAAGTCTGATCGCATGCATGCACAAAAACAAATTTTAGAAAAATTAAAGAAAAACATTTCCTTGCAGATAATCAGGGCACTTTGATTGTCTTTTTGGGAAACTGTTTTACCAATCAGATAGCACTTTGATTGAAACTGTTCAAAGAAATTTCAAACAAATTTTTGCAAAACTTGAAATAACTTGGAAAATTCAAACTATTTCTCATTTATTTTGGCAGGTTAAATTACCCAGACTAACAGACATTTCGAATCATTTGTCTTTGGTTTTTGTTACATTATAATCAAATGTAATTAAGTTAAATGAAAGAGTTGCTCCTACCCAAAAATGAGACCATGGAAAAGATTTATATTCTAATTAAAATAATGACTTTTCTTGCAAGCGAAGTCATTAACTTTATATCAGAAATTAGGAAATGTAAAAATTAAAGTTATGGAAATCTCAGTATCTGGCAGAGATACGGTTATTTCTATCAGAAAGAATGATAACATTCATTAATTGTTCATAATTTTTTTCAATTTGTTTTACTCTGAAAGATATTGGGAATATAGTATTATTTTTGGATGTTTTTCCCTTTATGATTTGTATTACTTTTCAAAACAAAAATTTAAAATGTGGACTCATTGTGTATGAGCAGCTCATTCTGATGAGTTTCTTTATGTTTGTATAAAAACCTTTCGAAAAACTCATCTGCAGAGTTGTACAAACACTTGTGCCTGTCGGTGGACCCCCCTCGGCTTCCTGGAACAATTAGTGGTGATCCTGCTGGCCCGAGTGCAATGGAAGGTATGTTCTCTGTTCAGTGAAATTCAATTGGATGAACCAATAGTGTTCTCTTCAGTGGTGTAATGCCTTACAAAGTTGACGAGCTAGGGCGAGCATTTTTGGAAGCATTGTAAACAATAGGGTATGAGCTGGAAGCGAGTGGTTGGTCCCTAAAACGTTCTGGTCGATCTCTCAAGACGTCGGGATGAGGGCCCCTTATAATTTAGCCTTTTGTTGGTCACGTCATTCTTTTGTTCTTAAGTAAACAGGTTTGTACTGGGGTTCGTTTGAACATCAAGAGGTGCCTTGAGATGTCTTCGTTTGAGCCAATGGAATCTGGACCCAGTATATAATGAGGACTTCTATCCAGTTGATGATATGAGGGCCGGAGAAACTTGTTCTGCTTGGTCATGCCACTTACAAACTACAATTTTTCGTAAGAACAAACACTCATTTTATTGCCTTTTTATACCAAAGATGACATTGGATTTTATGTAGGCCTTTTAAAATTTAATTGGTTGGTATTTAGTGGAAGTCAAAGGTCAAGTCTATGTCAAGGTACTTAGGGGCCTGGTCATGGTCAAGGACAAACCACTAGAGGAGATCACTTTTTATATTTTAAATTTATATACAAAAGTTTTTCTGAAAGTTAGGTAAATTAATACAGTTTTTACTTGGCCAACATCTTGGCAGTTTGCCTATTTTGAAAATAATGACCAAACTGTGTGGCAGTTTAGTTCAAAAAAAAAGAGCAAAAATTTGTTTTCTAGAATTGACAAATATTGTTTTTTCTTTTAAATTCAATCTCTTAAAACTTGTCAAAAACATTTCAGTCTTTTAGCAAAGATAAGGACTTATTTTCTTCAAAGTAATAAATATTCTTCTCTAGAATCACACCAAAATTACCACTTTTTGTAAATAAATTTATGCCATTTGGCGTTTTTTTAAACCCCCCCCCCTCCCCCAAGAAAAAACCAAATAACCAACAAGTTAAGTTTTTAAAAAGGTAAAAACTAGGTGTTAAAAAGACACTGCAAGCAATGATTTTGTTTCCCCCCCCCCATTTTTTTGAACATCCAATCGATAAATTAAAAGTACATTGATCTGTAAATCCCACAATTTTCTTTATTGGGTCAAAGGCAAACCCTGGTCTTACCCTTGTGTTGTGAATTAACCTCACTTTTCCTTAAGTTGGGAATTACCCACATTTACCCTTGTATGGCTGGCACCAACCAAACTTATCCTTGTGTGGCTGGAACCAACCACATTTTCCCTTGTGTGGCTGGAACCAACCACATTTACCCTTATGTGGCTGGAAGCAACCAATTTTACCCCTGTTTGGCTGGAGCCAACCACACTTAGCCTTGTATGGCTGGAACCAACCACATTTACCCTTGTATGGCTGGAACCAACCACATTCACCCATGTGTGGCTGGGACCAACCACATTTACACTTGTGTGGCTGGAACTAACCACATTTACCCTTGTGTGGCTGGAACCAACCACAGTTATTCTTGTGTGGCTGGAACCAACCACATTTACCCTTGTATGGCTGGAACAACCACATTTACCCTTGTATGGCTGGAACCACCCACATTTACCCTTGTGTGGCTGGAACCACCCACATTTACCCTTATGTGGCTGGAACCACATTTATTCTTTTGTGGCAAATTACCCCACACTTAAGACCCTTAAATGGTGATCACAAATTTACCCTTGTGTGGCTGGAACCACCCATATACTTACTCTTGTGTGGTGAACCACCTATGTGTGGAACTACCCCTTTTCTACTTTGAACTGGTTAACTAAAATTACCCACAGTTCCCCGTGTGGTATGACCTATATGTTCCCCTCCCTGTGAATGACTCGTACTTCCCCTGTGTCGTGAACTTTGACGCATATGTCCCCGCATGGTGACCCATATATCCTCGTGTGGTGAGGCCACACTTACCCTTGTGTGATGAGTTACTGATCACACTTACATTAGTGTTGTGAATGTCGACCCACACTAACCCTTCTGTGTTGAAATGTTTGCCTGGAGGTTAATGCAAGCAACAGTTTTGTTGATTTGTTGAACACATTTAAAATCAAGTCCAACTATTTTGTCCCCAAAAAACAGGGGTGTGATATTTGAAAAAATCCATGGTCAAAGGTCAATCAAATAGGCTGCAAGGTTTAATCTGTCTCAAGTTTATCAGGAAATTCAGCAACCTCCAAAATGTTTGTCTGAAGGTTATTGCAAGCAACTGTTTGGCTAATTTTTTGAACACAAGGGGTGTGATTTGAAAAAACTGTTAGTTTTGAATCGCGAGAGTATTAGATTCTTGGTCAATATTTTAATCACCTATAGTCCTTCATTTTATTAGCTAATAATTTGAAGGTGAACCAAATTCAGGGACTATTTTGTCGCAGTTTTAGAGGCAAATGCCTCACCTGGAACTCCCGTCTTCAAACAAACTGTTCACTAATGACGTTCTGAAAACTTAATTTTTCTACTCTTTTAACTCAAGAAACTTACAGAAAGTTGAGCCACTTGTACCTCATTTTATTTGCTGATAAATTGAGGTAAAAGCTTTTTGTATATAATTATTCATTTGAACCAACTAAAATTGTGCAAACCCCCAAAGTATTCTGGCGTTAAAAAATCAAAAATTTTGAAATGGTATTACTTTCTAAATTGCAAGCAATTTTTGAAATGGTACAGTCAGTACTCATTCAAAAAACTGTTTTTTCTTCCCTTCGCTTTTTGAGTCAGTAACGTTTTTATCAAGAACCTTTTTATCAGTTTACCAAAAAGGTCAGTCTTTTTAAATTGACTTTTAGTCAACAGTTGCAAATGTCTGAAAATTGTGTTAAATCAAGTATTTTTTGAAGCAACAGAGTTTCTTCTCAGCAGTCGTAATTAATGTGTACTTTTTATGGTCATCTTTGTTATTTATTGGCGATCCTAAAGAGATCACTATTCATCTCACTAAAACCAGTTTTCAAATGTGATCTGTCTTTACATGGAACGTTATCCTCGAAGGTTTTTGACAATTTGTTTTATGCACTTGTGACTTTCTTTTCAATCAAAGCCAGTCAAAACTAAGTTCTCTTGTAGTCGTTTCGTTATTTGACTACATTTGTACATCCGAATTGCAGCCCCATGAAAAGCAAGGGGGAAATTATGGCCATTGCAACCAGCATATGATCATCTGGATAGACGTCTTCATCTTCTACTGGGTTAGGATCCCATTGGAACAAGCGTCGTTATCTCTTGGCACCACCAGTGCAGCTTGGTTGCGAGACAACATTGAAGTAGACCCCTAGAGGAACTTCACTGAACATATTAACCATTGCACAACTCTGTTTGTTTTTTTGGTCAATTTTTTCAATAAAAAAAATGAAATGTACCCTCTCTCTGCAACTTGTGTTTTATTAAGGCGTAACCTACCCCCTCTTCCACCAGGATAAGATGGACTCCCAAGCCACCATGTAGTTGGGTGTGAACTTTGTTGATCGAAAAATATTACACACCCAATTTGTATTGTGGGTAAACATGGCCGCCAAGTATAGAAGACAACTCAAATAACGAGACATCAGTCATGGTTAATCAACCAAAGGAGAATTTTCATAACTTATCACTTTATTTACAAGTTGAAGTGCCCCTAATAAATAGCATCAGCCTTTATTATTTTTAAAATAAAGCTGTTGTAATGAAACATTAAACAAATTTGTAAAAGATTTTTATGGAGACAGATACATTAAGACTTCTCTAAGCAAAACTTTGCTGACGACTCGTATCAAAGTTAGGATTTAGTTCAAGGAGATTATACCTAGTGTCTAAATGTTGAGAATAAAAATAAAGTTGTGTCCCCCTAAGATTTAAGCTTTATTTTGGCTAATATTGAAACTTGGAAAATAGGCCAACGATTGAGCTTTTAGTTTGAGACTACTTTGATTGTTGATTCTTCCAATGATGTAGTTTATCTTTAGACATTTTATTACACATCTTGTATTTACCTTTTTGATGATGATTCTTAAGGTAGAATCATGGAGGTTCTACCTCCATGATTCTAGGGGGGTGGGGATGCATTCTGGCAAAGTTTCCGTTTGACAAGCCTCTTTCCAGTACCTTATTTCATGTGATTTACTTTTTTTTAAAGATAAAGTTACCTTCATGTAAAATGATGGATGGACACACTGACTGAGTTGTGGGTGCTAGTAGTCTGCTCGGTGCATGAGATGATATCTTATGAAACAAAATGATGAAAAGGTTTAGCACAAGTTGGTTTTAAGCAACTTATTTTGTTTAACTCAGAACAAATGCAACTCTTATGGGAGAGTTTGGAAAGCTAGGGGGAAGCAGACTCACCATTGAAATTGAGACATCTGCTCTTGCAATGCAAAGGTTGTGGATTCGAATCCCACCCGAGTGATTTCCCTGTGGATTTTTTTCACAGAACTCAGTAAATACTGAGTATGCAGTGCTTAACACACATCGATGTGGGAATGGTTTTTGACTCGCTGTTCATATTTCAACCAGTGTTGTAGTCGAGTCACCTGTGTCGAGTCCGAGTCCGAGTCTCAAGTCACTTGGGTCGAGTCCCGAGTCACTTGGTCCGAGTCCGAGTCACGAGTCACGAGTCACTTGTTTAAATATTGATTGCAAACCAAATGTCGTAAAATAAGAATTGGAAATGACAAAATAAAACACATTTATTTTAAACAAAGTTCTGTTAAAGTTTTTGTTAAAGTTGGTATAACCAAAAGAAACAATACGGGGCGGAACGGCAGATGCCATGATTAAAAAAATGTTGTACTACTTTTTACTAGTGACGTGACCAAACTTGACGTCGTGTGTGTGTGTCGACCATGTGTAGAAACTGGTGCAAACAACACACAGCCATCACAGTGCAATATGCAGGCTGTGTTTTACAGGTACCAGACATGCCATTTCCCTGGTAGCACAAGCAGTGGCTATGGTGTTAACGTTGACAGAATACCAGCATAATACTGGTGTCGTGCATCCCAGTGTTAATATGCGTAGTGAACATACGAATCGAACATACACGCGCTACAGCGCTACGCTAGATGGCCATTTACACAATAATCACGAACACTATTACTTGTAACACCATACGACAGTGTACTTATTTATTGTGCTAGACGTTATCTCCATGTGCACTCCGGGAATGACGATCGGATCATCGGAATTGTTTTTAATATTTAAAAAAGGTATTGTTTGTGAAAATACGTGACTCGAGTCACGAGTCCTCGGGGACAAGTCCGAGTCATGATAGTCGAGTCCGAGTCCGAGTCCGAGTCTTTTGCAGACGTGACTCGAGTCAAGTCCGAGTCACCGAAATTGTGACTCGAGACGGACTCGAGTCCGAGTCCTGGACTCGAGTCATACAACACTGATTTCAACTAAGTGTATAAATTCATAATTAAGTGCCCTTTTTTTAAGATGAGAAGGAGTGGTTAAGTGCACAAAATGCCACTATTGTTAAACAAATAAATCATGTTTTTGAAATGAATGTTCTGGTTTTGACATGTTTCTGGACATGTTTCAACCGAGAAGAGCAATGTTTATGTCCAGGGTTCACAGGTTCAGATCCTGCTCTCGTCAATGTTTCTTTATTCAACCCAAAATTATTTCAAATTTACCCAGTCAGTTTGATATATAATAATTGATAAAAATAATAAATTGACAAAAGTGTTCCAAACACTCTACTGAGGTGCCAGGAACCAACAAAAGGAAACATTTATATTCATCACACACCTTGGATTGTATACAGTATTCCTTGCAGTTTTTGCATGCAAGAATTATTACTTCATCTGGTGGGTGACACTGGGTGGAACCAAGGAGGCCTTCACTGGAGGGAGTCTTCGTAGTGGGTTGACGCCAACTTTTAACAGCAAGTAATCCCCTACCTCGAGTAAGTCGCATTGAGTGTTCCTCTAGTCTCTAGCTGTCATGGCGTCGCTCATGAGCTGTAGTACTACTACTAGTAGTGATGAACGCACAAGCATGTCAAGTCGTTTCGTAATTCTAGGTGTGAAGACATCAATAATAATTCATTACCTTCACCAGCGGGAGGTATGTGGAAGGCCTGACAGAGGGGGAAAAGAGGGCTGTACGTGCCCAATCTAAGAAATATTCTTACGACGCGGTATTGTCTGACAATTTTAGAGCACGAGAAGGAGACCACGTCACCAACACGGCTGAAACGAACAGTACGGCCGCGCATGCGTACGTCACCTGGAACGCTCAGTACGCCGGAACGTCGAGGACGTGAGACCGGCGAGACCTTGCGGGAGCCAGTTGCGTAACCCTGTGGTCTTCGACAAGCCCAGGTGATTGGAACCAGCCAAAGAAAACGACAGGTACCTGATTACCACCTAACACCAGATAAACATATAGTAGGGTTTGGGTACTCGACGGCTTGATGCCATGACGCGATATTCAAAATGGCCTCCAGCCATGCTTTATTTATGTTTTACACCGTGGATGTATTACGATCATTTGATGTGATTTATTGTCTCTAGAGGTAAGCTTTATCGTGTAGTTAATTTAAGTTTAAAATGTAGAATAGGAGTAGGCCTCATGGAGGCCCTTCATCGAGCCCGTGTAAACACTAAGATTGTCATAAAAAGGGTAATGTTGTCGTTTCTATTTCCACCTTCATGCACGTAAACAACGGCACTTGAAGGTACAACACCCGGAAGTAAACGTTTGGCCCATCGTAGGTCATTGCACTGTGCCAGTCAATGGCAACTAACTGGCCGTCGATCAAATGAAACAATCTACTTTTCTTTTTAGAGTTTCTCGGTTACCTAATCTTTTACCACACTTGTACTATTGGAGTTTTCATAATATTGTATTTCTTCCTCAATGCGTGGACTGGACAGCTAGTTGTTCTTGTAGGCACAATCGGTGATCAATGTGAGGGCCCAGGCCTACATGGTTTCTAAAAAGGGAATTAGCCTTCATGTAACGCCAGCTGTTGTAAACCGCCTACCAACAAAATGACATGTTGTATCATCAACAGAAAAGGTAAGACGTTTTGACCTTTGCAGAGTCTTTCTCGAAGGCTGACGTTCTAAAACGGGTTAAAGTTTGGCACCTACATTCATTCACCCTGAACTTAACCAATTTTTAAGACACCGTAATGAAGGGGGTTGGGTGGGTATCGATTTAAAAATAAAAGTTGATGATTTCAAGTTGTGAATTCTTTGAAACATTTACCGAATAAAGACAACGACGATACTGTGTAATTTTATTTCTGGTTGATAATGATATTCAATGTTGTATAATTATGTTTGAACCTTGCCCAATTCAGTGTAAATAAATACAATAACGAAATGAAAACAAGATTTATTCATAATCAAAGGAACTTTGGTACCAGTTCAAATTTTATTTGATATTTTAATCGTTCATCTTTGCTCGAATATGATTGAATATGAGCTCTTTATTAAAGGAACATGTACGACCCATAATGATAACAATGTTTTAAAATTTAGATTTTTCGACTTTTGCCATTACTCCTGATGCTGTAGATATATAATTTAATGTTAAACTATAAAGAAACTAAATATTAAATAATTCTTGAACGATATTTATTTAAACAAAACAATAGACTTTTCAACGAACTCCTCTACCCAAAATCCTAGCTGAACAAAAAAAGAATCCCCGATATCGACCATTTAAAGAAGCTGAATTCTTCGGCTAATTTTATGTTCACAGTGTGAGACGCAGCCACAAACGATGCATTTAACATCACAGGAAAACTCCCCACACCAAACAGCTCTATCCAATTCCCCCTTTGTCCCCCCCTAAACAATTATACAAACAAATAGGAAAATAAACAATAAATTCAGTTGAAAAAACACCTGTATACAACTTAGTCCAATCATCCAGTCCATACCCGAACCCGGTCTCTTCCCGATGTATTTTGCAAACCCTAACGAAACCCCTCAACCGAACTAAACGCAAAATCTAGCGAGAACACCGGTGAAATGTTCACTTCTTGCCCTTGCTACTTTCCACTCACCACGGCATGAACGAGCCTTTAAGACCCTTTAAATTCAAGCTCTAAGCATTCCTTCGTTCCACAACGAGTACCACCGAGTCAGACACTCAAATGTTATCCAAAAAATACATGTAGTTTGGCTCTTCGGCTCTTCGGTTTGGCTCATCGCTACAATTTATGTCCTTGGTCACAATCCACTCATGGTCATCAACCCGGCTAACGCTCTCCAAGTCAATGCATCATCCCAAGAACACTGGTGGAACCAACGTTGTTATTCCCGCCGTCATGTTGATTCCATCTTGCCAAGACTGGAGACCCGCCACCCTCCCCCGCATTAACTCCAATCCCATCAGTAGTCAGACCAATAATTCCATATACCGTTTCATATGTGCACTAATTTTCTATACCTACAGCGTGTGCCTTGAACCCACATATCTTTCAAGTCCGAACCTAACTCCATTATGCCTATGTTTCCTTAGTAAACTAATGGTCCATACTAAAAGCGTGTGTCTTCCACTCGATTTTTTTTCTGAGTCGGAACCAAAGAGTCACCTGTATTATACCAATTCCTAAGTAAACTAATGGTATAAGCGTGTGCCTTCTACACGCACATTATTTTACTAAGTATAAAGCAAGGATTTCCCTATGCCATAGTACCATGCGTAGGCCTACTCTGTTAACTAAATTATTAAACTAGTAACGGTCTATACCTAAAGCGTGTGCCTCCAATTCGAATTATTTTCTGAGTTCCCTGTATACTTATACCTACTCCTACGGTAAACTAATGGTATATCGTGTGCCTTCCACTCGCAAATTAATATTTACTACGAAGCACTGGTTTCCCAATGCCATAGTATCCTGTGTAAAGTATTCCACTCGCGAATTATTTACTAAGTATAAAGCACTGAATTCCCATGCCATAGTATCCAATGTAAAGTATGAACCGAAGGTTCATCAAGTTCAAAATGCATATGTTCCTGGGGGGGGACCCAAGTGGGTGTCGTGGAAGGGTGGCTGACTCCGAAGCCAGAGGTCCCCGGTTCGAGCCCCAGTGGTGACAAGGTTCGAGGCCGCGAAGCCGCGAAGAGAGCAGTGGGCGTGAGACTCACCGCGCGGTGTGACGCGCCGCCCATTCGAGGATGGGAAGGAAACTTAAAACTTAAAACGAACCTCTGCACTTTTTAACAAAGATTGTTTAAAAAAAATAAAAGATGGTTCTTTAAAACGCCACGAATTTATATGCAACGGGATTCGATCCCGGGACCTTTCGGTCCAGAGTCTGGAGCCCTTCCATTGGGCCACTGCTCCTCTTACTTAAGATGTGTTCGAGTTTAATTTTAAACCTTAGAATGAACAACTTTAAGTCAATAATGTACAAAAAGAACAGCCGGGATTCGAACCCAGTACCTTTGGGTTTAGAGTCCAGAGCCCTTCCATTGGGCCACTGCTCCTCTTACTTAAGATGTGTTCGAGTTTAATTTTAAACCTTAGAATGAACAACTTTAAGTCAATAATGTACAAAAAGAACAGCCGGGATTCGAACCCAGTACCTTTGGGTTTAGAGTCCAGAGCCCTTCCATTGGGCCACTGCTCCTCTTACTTAAGATGTGTTCGAGTTTAATTTTAAACCTTAGAATGAACAACTTTAAGTCAATAATGTACAAAAAGAACAGCCGGGATTCGAAACCAGTACCTTTGGGTTTAGAGTCCATAGCCCTTCCATTGGGCCACTGCTCCTCTTACTTAAGATGTGTTCGAGTTTAATTTTAAACCTTAGAATGAACAACTTTAAGTCAATAATGTACAAAAAGAACAGCCGGGATTCGAACCCAGTACCTTTGGGTTTAGAGTCCAGAGCCCTTCCACTGGGCCACTGCTCCTCTTACATAAGATGTGTTCGAGTTTAATTTTAAACCTCAGAATGAACAACTTTAAGTCAATAATGTACAAAAAGAACACCCGGGATTCGAACCCAGTATCTTTGGGTTCAAAGTCCAGGGCACTTCCACCAGGCCACTGGTCCTTTTACTTTAAGTGCGTTCGAGTTTAATTTTAATCCTAGAACATTAAGACCAAAAAGTAAACTACTTGTAATTAAAGCGTGTTCCTTCCAATCACAATTTATTTACTAAGTGTAAAGCTAGGATTTCCATATGCCATAGTACCATACGTAAACCCAATGGTTTTACCCCGTACAAAAAGAACACCAGGGAATTGAACCCGGGACCTTTGCGTTCAGATTCCGCAGCTCTACCACCGGGCCAACGCTCCTCTTAATTAAACTGCATTCGAGTTTGGTTAAATATCAAATCAAAAACGGACAAGCAGAAAACATCAGTATGAACAACTTTAAATCAACAACGTGTAAAAAAAAGAACAGCCGGGTTTCGAACGCAGTACCTTTGGGTTTAAAGTCCGAAGACCTTCCGCTGGGCCACTGCTCCTCTTGCTCTAGAGTGCGTTCAAGTGTAATTTAGCCCTAGAACATCAAATCAACAACGGCTAAAAGTAAACTGGTGAAAAGCGTGTGCAAATTATTTACGTGTAAGTCAAGGATTTCTTTTTACCATAGTGCCCTGCAAATCCAATGGTTTTTACCTCGTTCAAAAAGAACACCAGGGAATTGAACCCGGGACCTTTGCGTTCAGAGTCCGCAGCTCTACCACCAGGCCAACGCTCCTCTTAATAAAACTGCATTCGAGTTTGGTTAAATATCAAATCAAAAACGGACAAGCAGAAAACATATGTATGAACAACTTTAAATCAACAACGTGTAAAAAATGAAGAGCCGGGATTCGAACACAGTACCTTTGGGTTCAGAGTCCGAAGCCCTTCCGCTGGGCCACTGCTCCTCCTAATCAAGAGTGCGTTCAAGTGTAATTTAGCCCTAGAACATCAAATCAACAACGGCTAAAAGTAAACTGGTGTATAGCGTGTGCAAATTTTTTACGTGTAAGTCAAGGATTTCTTTTTACCATAGTGCCCTGCAAATCCAATGGTTTTTACCTCATTCAAAAAGAACACCAGGGAATTGAACCCGGGACCTTTGCGTTCAGAGTCCGCAGCTCTACCACCAGGCCAACGCACCTCTTAATTAAACTGCATTCGAGTTTGGTTAAATATCAAATCAAAAACGGACAAGCAGAAAACATATGTATGAACAACTTTAAATCAACAACGTGTAAAAAAAGAACAGCCGGGATTCGAACACAGTACCTTTGGGTTCAGAGTCCGAAGCCCTTCCGCTGGGCCACTGCTCCTCCTAATCAAGAGTGCGTTCAAGTGTAATTTAGCCCTAGAACATCAAATTAACAACGGCTAAAAGTAAACTGGTGTATAGCGTGTGCAAATTATTTACGTGTAAGTCAAGGATTTCTTTTTACCATAGTGCCCTGCAAATCCAATGGTTTGTACCTCGTTCAAAAAGAACACCAGGGAATTGAACCCGGGACCTTTGCGTTCAGAGTCTGCAGCTCTACCACCTGGCCAACGCTCCTCTTGATTAAACTGCATTCGAGTTTGGTTAAATATCAAATCAAAAACGGACAAGCAGAAAACATAAGTATGAACAACTTTAAATCAACGACGTGTAAAAAAAGAAGAGCCGGGATTCGAACACAGTACCTTTGGGTTCAGAGTCCGAAGCCCTTCCGCTGGGCCACTGCTCCTCTTACTCAAGAGTGCGTTCAAGTGTAATTTAGCCCTAGAACATCAAATCAACAACGGCTAAAAGTAAACTGGTGTATAGCGTGTGCAAATTTTTTACGTGTAAGTCAAGGATTTCTTTTTACCATAGTGCCCTGCAAATCCAATGGTTTTTACCTCATTCAAAAACAACACCAGGGAATTGAACCCGGGACCTTTGCGTTCAGAGTCCGCAGCTCTACCACCAGGCCAACGCTCCTCTTAATAAAACTGCATTCGAGTTTGGTTAAATATCAAATCAAAAACGGACAAGCAGAAATCATATGTATGAACAACTTTAAATCAACAACGTGTAAAAAAGAACAGCCGGGATTCGAACACAGTACCTTTGGGTTTAGAGTCCGAAGCCCTTCCGCTGGGCCACTGCTCCTCTTAATCAAGAGTGCGTTCAAGTGTAATTTAACCTGAGACATCAAATCAACAACGGCTAAAAGTAAACTGGTGTATAGCGTGTGCAAATTTTTTACGTGTAAGTCAAGGATTTCTTTTTACTATAGTGCCCTGCAAATCCAATGGTTTTACCTCGTTCAAAAGGAACACCAGGGAATTGAACCCAGGACCTATGCGTTCAGGGTCCGCAGCTCTACCACCAGGCCAACGCTCCTCTTAATTAAACTGCATTCGATTTTGGTTAAATATCAAATCAAAAACGGACAAGCAGAAAACATATGTATGAACAACTTTAAATCAACAACGTGTAAAAAAAGAAGAGCCGGGATTCGAACACAGTACCTTTGGGTTCAGAGTCCGAAGCCCTTCCGCTGGGCCACTGCTCCTCCTAATCAAGAGTGCGTTCAAGTGTAATTTAGCCCTAGAACATCAAATCAACAACGGCTAAAAGTAAACTGGTGTATAGCGTGTGCAAATTATTTACGTGTAAGTCAAGGATTTCTTTTTACCATAGTGCCCTGCAAATCCAATGGTTTTTACCTCGTTCAAAAAGAACACCAGGGAATTGAACCCGGGACCTTTGCGTTCAGAGTCTGCAGCTCTACCACCTGGCCAACGCTCCTCTTAATTAAACTGCATTCGAGTTTGGTTAAATATCAAATCAAAAACGGACAAGCAGAAAACATAAGTATGAACAACTTTAAATCAACGACGTGTAAAAAAAGAAGAGCCGGGATTCGAACACAGTACCTTTGGGTTCAGAGTCCGAAGCCCTTCCGCTGGGCCACTGCTCCTCTTACTCAAGAGTGCGTTCAAGTGTAATTTAGCCCAAGAACATCAAATCAACAACGGCTAAAAGTAAACTGGTTTATAGCGTGTGCAAATTATTTACGTGTAAGTCAAGGATTTCTTTTTACCATAGTGCCCTGCAAATCCAATGGTTTTTACCTCGTTCAAAAACAACACCAGGGAATTGAACCCGGGACCTTTGCGTTCAGAGTCCGCAGCTCTACCACCATGCCAACGCTCCTCTTAATTAAACTGCATTCGATTTTGGTTAAATATCAAATCAAAAACGGACAAGCAGAAAACATATGTATGAACAACTTTAAATCAACAACGTGTAAAAAAAGAAGAGCCGGGATTCGAACACAGTACCTTTGGGTTCAGAGTCCGAAGCCCTTCCGCTGGGCCACTGCTCCTCCTAATCAAGAGTGCGTTCAAGTGTAATTTAGCCCTAGAACATCAAATCAACAACGGCTAAAAGTAAACTGGTGTATAGCGTGTGCAAATTATTTACGTGTAAGTCAAGGATTTCTTTTTACCATAGTGCCCTGCAAATCCAATGGTTTTTACCTCGTTCAAAAAGAACACCAGGGAATTGAACCCGGGACCTTTGCGTTCAGAGTCCGCAGCTCTACCACCAGGCCAACGCTCCTCTTAATAAAACTGCATTCGAGTTTGGTTAAATATCAAATCAAAAACGGACAAGCAGAAAACATATGTATGAACAACTTTAAATCAACAACGTGTAAAAAAGAACAGCCGGGATTCGAACACAGTACCTTTGGGTTTAGAGTCCGAAGCCCTTCCGCTGGGCCACTGCTCCTCTTAATCAAGAGTGCGTTCAAGTGTAATTTAACCTGAGACATCAAATCAACAACGGCTAAAAGTAAACTGGTGTATAGCGTGTGCAAATTTTTTACGTGTAAGTCAAGGATTTCTTTTTACTATAGTGCCCTGCAAATCCAATGGTTTTACCTCGTTCAAAAGGAACACCATGGAATTGAACCCAGGACCTATGCGTTCAGAGTCCGCAGCTCTACCACCGTGCCAACGCTCCCCTTAATTAAACTGCATTCGAGTTTGGTTAAATATCAAATCAAAAACGGACAAGCAGAAAACATAAGTATGAACAACTTTAAATCAACAACGTGTAAAAAAAGAACAGCCGGGATTCGAACACAGTACCTATGGGTTCAAAGTCCGAATCCCTTCCGCTGGGCCACTGCTCCTCTTACTCAAGAGTGCGTTCAAGTGTAATTTAACCTGAGACATCAAATCAACAACGGCTAAAAGTAAACTGGTGTATAGCGTGTGCAAATTCTTTACGTGTAAGTCAAGGATTTCTTTTTACCAGTGTGCCCTGCAAATCCAATGGTTTTTACCTCGTTCAAAAAGAACACCCGGGAATTGAACCCAGTACCTTTGAGTTCAGAGTCCGCAGCCTTACCACTATAGGCCAACGCTCCTCTTAATTAAACTGCATTCGAGTTTGGTTAAATATCAAATCAAAAACGGACAAGCAGAAAACATAAGTATGAACAACTTTAAATCAACGACGTGTAAAAAAAGAAGAGCCGGGATTCGAACACAGTACCTTTGGGTTCAGAGTCCGAAGCCCTTCCGCTGGGCCACTGCTCCTCTTACTCAAGAGTGCGTTCAAGTGTAATTTAGCCCAAGAACATCAAATCAACAACGGCTAAAAGTAAACTGGTTTATAGCGTGTGCAAATTATTTACGTGTAAGTCAAGGATTTCTTTTTACCATAGTGCCCTGCAAATCCAATGGTTTTTACCTCGTTCAAAAAGAACACTACGGAATTGAACCCGGGACCTTTGCGTTCAGAGTCCGCAGCTCTACCACCAGGCCAACGCTCCTCTTAATTAAACTGCATTCGAGTTTGGTTAAATATCAAATCAAAAACGGACAAGCAGAAAACATATGTATGAACAACTTTAAATCAACAACGTGTAAAAAAAAAAGAGCCGGGATTCGAACACAGTACCTTTGGGTTTAGAGTCCGAAGCCCTTCCGCTGGGCCACTGCTCCTCTTAATCAAGAGTGCGTTCAAGTGTAATTTAACCTGAGACATCAAATCAACAACGGCTAAAAGTAAACTGGTGTATAGCGTGTGCAAATTTTTTACGTGTAAGTCAAGGATTTCTTTTTACTATAGTGCCCTGCAAATCCAATGGTTTTACCTCGTTCAAAAGGAACACCAGGGAATTGAACCCAGGACCTATGCGTTCAGAGTCCGCAGCTCTACCACCGTGCCAACGCTCCCCTTAATTAAACTGCATTCGAGTTTGGTTAAATATCAAATCAAAAACGGACAAGCAGAAAACATAAGTATGAACAACTTTAAATCAACAACGTGTAAAAAAAGAACAGCCGGGATTCGAACACAGTACCTATGGGTTCAAAGTCCGAAGCCCTTCCGCTGGGCCACTGCTCCTCTTACTCAAGAGTGCGTTCAAGTGTAATTTAACCTGAGACATCAAATCAACAACGGCTAAAAGTAAACTGGTGTATAGCGTGTGCAAATTATTTACGTGTAAGTCAAGGATTTCTTTTTACCATAGTGCCCTGCAAATCCAATGGTTTTTACCTCGTTCAAAAAGAACACCTGGGAATTGAACCCGGGACCTTTGCGTTCAGAGTCCGCAGCTCTACCACCAGGCCAACGCTCCTCTTAATTAAACGGCATTCGAGTTTGGTTAAATATCAAATCAAAAACGGACAAGCAGAAAACATATGTATGAACAACTTTAAATCAACAATGTTTAAAAAAAAGAACGGCCGGGTTTCGAACACAGTACCTTTGGGTTCAGAGTCCGAAGCCCTTCCGCTACGCACTTAAAGTAAGAGGACCAGTGGCCCGGTGGAAGGGCTCTGGACGCTGAACCCAAAGGTACTGGGTACGAATCCCGGGTGTTCTTTTTGTACATAATTGATTTAAAGTTGTTTATTCCAAGGTTTAAAATTAAACTCGAACGCAAATTAAGTAAGAGGACCAGTAGCCCGGTGGAATTGCTCTGGACTCTGAACCCAAAGGTACTGGGTTCGAATCCCGGGTGTTCTTTTGTACATAATTGATTTCAAGTTGTTTATTCCAAGGCTTAAAATTAAACTCGAACGCTAACTAAGTAAGAGGACCAGTAGCCCGGTGGAAGGGCTCTGGGCTCTGAACCCAAAGGTACTGGATTCGAATCCCGGGTGTTCTTTTTGTACATAATTGATTTAAAGTTGTTTATTCCAAGGTTTAAAATTAAACTAGAACGCAAGTTAAGTAAGAGGACCAGTGGCCCAGTGGAAGGGCTCTGGACTCTGAACCCAAAGGTACTGGGTTCGAATCCTGGCTGTTCTTTTTGTACATAATTGATTTAAAGTTGTTTATTCCAAGGTTTAAAATTAAACTCGAACGCAAATTAAGTAAGAGGACCAGTAGCCCGGTGGAATTGCTCTGGACTCTGAACCCAAAGGTACTGGGTTCGAATCCCGGGTGTTCTTTTGTACATAATTGATTTCAAGTTGTTTATTCCAAGGCTTAAAATTAAACTCGAACGCTAACTAAGTAAGAGGACCAGTAGCCCGGTGGAAGGGCTCTGGGCTCTGAACCCAAAGGTACTGGGTTCGAATCCCGGGTGTTCTTTTTGTACATAATTGATTTAAAGTTGTTTATTCCAAGGTTTAAAATTAAACTAGAACGCAAGTTAAGTAAGAGGACCAGTGGCCCAGTGGAAGGGCTCTGGACTCTGAACCCAAAGGTACTGGGTTCGAATCCTGGCTGTTCTTTTTGTACATAATTGATTTAAAGTTGTTCATTCCAAGGTTTAAAATTAAACTCGAACGCAAATTAAGTAAGAGGACCAGTGGCCCAGTGGAAGGGCTCTGGACTCTGAACCCAAAGGTACTGGGTTCGAATCCCGGGTGTTTATTTTGTACATAATTGATTTAAAGTTGTTCATTCTAAGGTTTAAAATTAAACTCAAACACATCTAAAGTAAGAGGAGCAGTGGCCCAATGGAAGGGCTCCAGACTCTGGACCGAAAGGTCCCGGGATCGAATCCCGTTGCATATAAATTCGAGGCGTTTTAAAGAACCATCTTTTATTTTAAAGTAACAATCTTTGAAAAAAAGTGCAGAGGTTCGTTTTAAGTTTTAAGTTTCCTTCCCATCCTCGAATGGGCGGCGCGTCGCACCGCGCGGTGAGTCTCGCGGCGTCGCACCATGTCACCACTGGGGCTCGAACCGGGGACCTCTGGCTTCGGAGTCAGCCACCCTTCCACGACACCCACTTGGGTCCCCCCCAGGAACATATGCATTTTGAACTTGATGAACCTTCGGTTCATACTTTACATTGGATACTATGGCATGGGAATTCAGTGCTTTATACTTAGTAAATAATTCGCGAGTGGAATACTTTACACAGGATACTATGGCATTGGGAAATCAGTGCTTCGTAGTAAATATTAATTTGCGAGTGGAAGGCACACGATATACCATTAGTTTACAGTAGGAGTAGGTATAAGTATACAGGGAACTCAGAAAATAATTCGAATTGGAGGCACACGCTTTAGGTATAGACCATTACTAGTTAATTTAACAGAGTAGGCCTACGCATGGTACTATGGCATAGGGAAATCCTTGCTTTATACTTAGTAAATAATTTGCGAGTAGAAGGCACACGCTATACCATTAGTTTACTTAGGAATTGGTATAATACGCTTTTAGTATGGACCGTTAGTTTACTAAGGAAACATAGGCATAATGGAGTTAGGTTCGGACTTGAAAGATACGGTGGGTTCAAGGCACACGCTGTAGGTATAGAAAATTAGTGCACATGAAACGGTATATGGAATTATTGGTCTGACTACTGATGGGATGGGAGTTAATGTGGGGGAGGGTGGCGGGTCTCCAGTCTTGGCAAGCTGGAATCAACATGACGGCGGGAATAACAGCGTTGGCTCCACCAGTGTTCTTGGGATAATGCATTGACTTGGAGAGCGTTAGCCGGGTGATGACCATGAGTGGATTGTGACCAAGGACATAAATTGTAGCGAAGAGCCAAACCGTAATTTCACATGTGTTTTTTGGATAATATTTGATTGTCTGACTCGGTGGTACTCGTTGTGGAACGAAGGAATGCTTAGAGCTTGAATTTAAAGGGTCTTAGAGGCTTGTTCATGCCGTGGTGAGTGGAAAGTAGCAAGGGCAAGAAGTGAACAATTCACCGGTGTTCTCGCTAGATTTTGCGTGAAGTTCGGTTGAGTGGTTTCGTTAGGGTGTGAAAAATACATCGGGAAGAGACCGGGTTCGGGTATGGACTGGATGATTGGACTAAGTTGTATACAGGTGTTTTTTCAACTGAATGTATTGTTTATTTTCCAAATTTTTTGTATAATTGTTTAGGGGGGTACAAAAGGGGAATTGGATAGAGCTGTTTGGTGTGGGGAGTTTTCCTGTGATGTTAAATGCATCGTTTGTGGCTACGTCTCACACTGTGAACATAAAATTAGCCGAAGAATTCAGCTTCTTTAAATGGTCGATATCGGGGATTCTTTTTTTTCAGCTAGGATTTTGGGTACAGGAATTCGTTGAAGAGTCTATTGTTTTGTTTAAATAAATATCGTTCAAGAATTATTTAATATTTAGTTTCTTTATAGTTTTGCATTAACTTATATACGTATTTATCTACAGCATCAGGAGTAATGATTGTAGCATTTTATTATTATTTTTTTTTGCTGTACAAATTGTAAAATTGTCCTATTTGTATAATTTGTGATTTATTTTTTGTATAGCCTTGCTTTTAGTTGTTACTTTGCGAAGCGCATTCAGCGTCTGTGAGAAGGATTTTGGCGTTGCATAAATCATCTTATAAAGGTTTGGAATACAGTGATTTGTGTGGCAAACAAAAGTTGGGTGTCCATGTCTGGGGTATTCAGAATTATCGTTGTCGAAAAATAATAATAATACAAGTAATAATAATAACATCTACAATTTTGTTGGAAACTCCCGCACAACCAGACCTTCGATTTAAAAAAAGAAATCGTATGTTTTTTTAAATTATATTTTTAAACTGAAAATAGAACTCCCAAATTTATATTATTTTCGGCAAGGAAAAAGTCGAAAAATCTAAATTTTTAAACATTGTTATCATTATGGGTCGTACATGTTCCTTTAATAAAGAGCTCATATTCTATCATATTCGAGCAAAGATGAACGATTAAAATATCAAATAAAATTTGAACTGGTACCAAAGTTCCTTTGATTATGAATAAATCTTGTTTTCATTTCGTTATTGTATTTATTTACACTGAATTGGGCAAGGTTCAAACATAATTATACAACATTGAATATCATTATCAACCAGAAATAAAATTACACAGTATCGTCGTTGTCTTTATTCGGTAAATGTTTCAAAGAATTCACAACTTGCAATCATCAACTTTTATTTTTAAATCGATACCCACCCAACCCCCTTCATTACGGTGTCTTAAAAATTGGTTAAGTTCTGGGTGAATGAATGTAGGTGCCAAACTTTAACCCGTTTTAGAACGTCAGCCTTCGAGAAAGACTCTGCAAAGGTCAAAACGTCTTACCTTTTCTGTTGATGATACAACATGTCATTTTGTTGGTAAGCGGTTTACAACAGCTGGCGTTACATGAAGGCTAATTCCCTTTTTAGAAACCATGTAGGCCTGGGCCCTCACATTGATCACCGATTGTGCCTACAACTAGCTGTCCAGTCCACGCATTGAGGAAGAAATACAATATTATGAAAACTCCAATAGTACAAGTGGTAAAAGATCAGGTAACCGAGAAAAGTCGATTGTTTCATTTGATCGACGGCCAGTTAGTTGCCATTGACTGGCACAGTGCAATGACCTACGATGGGCCAAACGTTTACTTCCGGGTGTTGTACCTTCAAGTGCCGTTGTTTACGTGCATGAAGGTGGAAATAGAAATGACAACATTACCCTTTTTATGACAATCTTAGTGTTTACACGGGCTCGATGAGGGGCCTCCATGAGGCCTATTCCTATTCTACATTTTAAACTTAAATTAACTACACGATAAAGCTTACCTCTAGAGACAATAAATCACATCAAATGATCGTAATACATCCACGGTGTAAAACATAAATAAAGCATGGCTGGAGGCCATTTTGAATATCGCGTCATGGCATCAAGCCGTCGAGTACCCAAACCCTACTATATATTTATCTGGTGTTAGGTGGTAATCAGGTACCTGTCGTTTTCCTTGGCTGGTTCCAATCACCTGGGCTTGTCGAAGACCACAGGGTTACGCAACTGGCTCCCGCAAGGTCTCGCCGGTGTCACGTCCTCGACGTTCCGGCGTACTGAGCGTTCCAGGTGACGTACGCATGCGCGGCCGTACTGTTCGTTCTAGCCGTGTTGGTGACGTGGTCTCCTTCTCGTGCTCTAAAATTGTCAGACAATACCGCGTCGTAAGAATATTTATTAGATTGGGCACGTACAGCCCTCTTTTCCCCCTCTGTCAGGCTTTCCACATACCTCCCGCTGGTAAGGTAATGAATTATTATTGATGTCTTCACACCTAGAATTACGAAACGACTTGACATGCTTGTGCGTTCATCACTACTAGTAGTAGTACTACAGCTCATGAGCGACGCCATGACAGCTAGAGACTAGAGGAACACTCAGTGCGACACAAAATTGACTACTTTCGCTTGCTGCGCGCAGGCATGACATGACGTAATGTATTATATTTAGTCATATTCTGGAACGTTTAGTACGCCGGAATGCTCAGTGCGCGACACCGGTAATGAACAGAAATGCGATAGTTGGACTGGTAGTAGTTTTCTGGGATGTGGCCTGTTGGACATGACTACATAAATCAAAATGGGTAGATGACTGGGACGGGATCTCGAATTGAGGGTAGGGGACATTGGCTTACAGTATAAAAATCATCATGCTGGAGAATGGCTAGCTGGGTAGGTTGATGTAATTTAACTGTAGAGTGGAATTGAAATGAAGAAACAGTAATAGATAAATTAAAAATAAATATCAAATTACATGGAGTGTGGTTTTTGTATTTAAAGTTTAATAAATGATGGCTAATTAACGTTTGCCATAGGCTCCAGTCCTACCCAGTTTACCATGCCAATCTCCAGCCAGCCACACCCAGGCATAATGACTACCACCAGTACATCTCTCTACCCACCCCATCAGCTTCAGCTCGTCCCACTGGATGACTGACTGTCTTCATCCCAACACCCCAGCCCATAGCCCAAGTCCTCCGCCCAGTATTATCATCTCATTCCAAGCCACCCTACCATCACAATTCACACCAAGCATTAAGTCCAACAGCCTAGCCCATTGGCTAACTTGACTGTCCAGCAAACTCCTCCCAGCCCCCCTGCCCAGTGAGTCTTAGAGCCAAGGTAACCCCTCGGCCCTTAGCAATTTTACTCCCCAATTCAAGCTCAGGAGAGGTCCTTGGCCAGCCTTCGGATCAGCCCCAAGGCTCTGAATTTGTTTTATCATCGGGATAAAAACCGTTTAGGAATTTCATGACAGCTCAGTAGCCGAGCGGTAAGAGAAAGTGCCCGGCTCAAGCCCTACTCGAATTTTACAAAAAAAATCAAAAATAAAAATGTATTGGTAAAACAAATTACATATCTTTTCAAAGAGTTTGTTTTAATGTCTTTCAGTCTTGTTGGAAGTAACATCATCATCTTCTTAGGAAGGGATAGTTTTAACTCTTCACAGTTTTATTTAAACGTCGGTTGTTCCCAAGCTGCAACAGGTGGCTTCATCTCATCCAGTAGCTCAGTGGAAATCATCAGCTGTATCCATGGTTATACATGTAGTTCCCTGCTTATTTGCATCACATGCTGATAAATCCAAGGCTTTAAGATTCTTAGTCCCCTTGAGGATCAGGTCATTTCAGAGTAGGAGTCCTCTGCATCAGTGTTCATCGGCAAGCTGTATTGAACACAAATGAAAACTTGGCACATCAGTAACTCAGTTGAGAATTAGAAAAAGAGACAACAAAACTGTGTAATGTCTTTTTCACGAGCTCACTGGAATATTCTTCGGGAAATCTGTCCACGTTATCAAAATGAGCCTTAAAGAGAAACATTGTTGTATAATTTTTTCAAATTAACTATTACTTAGGGCCATAACTTACATAAGTTGAGTTTCAAACCTTACAGTAATGAGACTAATGTTAAGGGAATCATTTGGCATAACCAGAAAAGCCCCGAACCACACTGAAGAGGCGTTTCTATGGCCACAGATCCACAGTCAACACCCAAAAGCTGGATACACCTGTAGGACACCACTTCAATCTTCCTAACCACTCCATTTTTGACATGAATTTACAGGGCATTGAAGCACTTGGTAACTGCAGAGAGACTGTCCGTCTGAGTTGGGAGAAATTGTGGATAAGGCGCATAAAGACCACTCAGCCCCATGGTTTGAACATCCAAGAAGGAAATGACTAATAACCTTTTGTCTTTGCCTTCTCCCTTTCCCCCACAGATATCCATATTTTTAGTCTGCCCTATTAACTAATTATTTACTTTTCTTCCAACCTTCCATTTTGTCCTTTGTGTTCCCAACGTGGTCAATCCATCCCCTTCCCTCCAAACCCTTCCCTCCAAACCCCCCCCCCCTTGTCTCCATAATCCCTGCTTACCCCCTGCTTTTTCTGAATGCTTTGCTTTTCTCTCTCCACTCTCTCTATTCATGTATTTCCACTTGACTGCTCTTGTCACCCCTTGTATGCATGTATGGTTTTTTCCCCTTGTCATTTAGCCTTTGAGAAAGACTCTGCTAGGGTCGAAACGTCAGGCCACTAACTAATTTTTTGCATAAAAAGGGAAAAGAAAACTAAACAATTTTTTGGGGGGTTGACTGATAAAGTGATAGATTTGCATGAACATTTTTCCACTCTAATTTGTGCTTGCAATGTCACCTTCAGTTCAATACATTTCATATAATTAGAAATTAATCTAATTTCTTATTATCGGTCTAAACTTAATGTTCTAGTTCACTGCAATAAAGTGTAATCTTGCCTTTAAAGGTAAAACATATGCCAGTTACTATTTGCTTTGGGGATGATAACAGGGATCACTACTCCGCCTCCCCCTCCTCACATACCCTACCCGTCTCCCTACCCTACCAGTCCCAATGTCATACATGTCTCATAATGTTGGACTACTGACAGCCACTGTGCTCCCTGAAATTTGAAAGGTGAAGCTATCTTACAAGGTGCTTACCTTACCGTTTATTGTGCTTCACTTCCAATGTATTGGGGGGGGGGGGGAAATAATTGTGGATCCTGGTGGCCAGTTGTCTGACACATCTTAGTGGTTCGTTGATTGTTCTTGAATGTACGTCTCTCCTCACTGCACACTGAGAAATGGGAATCAAAAATATTTCGATTTATAAAACCCTTTAATTACATCACTGAACAGTGATTAAAAAAGTTGCTGAGGTTCAAATCTCTTTCTAGTCATTTTTTGTTTACTTTCCCCCAAATTTGATTAAACATTATCCAGTCAGTTTCGGCTCAGTTTCCTTTGTGGTTTATCACATGACTTCTGAATTAACAGGCTTTGAATGACAAACTTCATCACTGTAAATTCAGCATTCATACTATAAATACATGAAATACCATAATTGGAGGCAACCAAAGTCGATAATTATTCAGACAGCTTTACCGCCCATCTTTATCTCCCCCCCGTCCACAACTGTTACTGAAGACATAACACCACCCCAATTTTCGGTCTTTTCCTGTAGCAACTTAGATTGGCTTTTCTGTCCTAAACAACTGTACGAGCCGGATTCATTATCACACCTCGTGAATTTCGAATTCACCGCCAAGCCGAACGGATAAGACACAAGTATTGCTTCGTTTTGACTGTTTCGAAATCTCATATTCACTATAACAGAAAGTCTTCTAGGAATGCTATAAGATATATTCAACTCACCGTTGTCACTTTGCCGCAGTGTAGTCAACCAAATCGGCCATAAAATGTAGAAAAACGGAAGAGCAAACATGCAGACTTTGGAGGTCAGCCATTTTGTTTGTCACGTGGGCGCTCGCATGAAACACGCCACTCAGTAATTTGCACTAAAGCTAATCCTTATGGTAATGAGATGCGTCATGAACGGTACACTTCCGTTGGGTAAAATATTTCTTGTGCACAATGCTAAAAAAAAGTTAGAAACATTTGTTGACAAGATTATTGGCTTTTCGGTTTATAATTAGTAATTCGAACTAGCCTTCCGAGTGTTTGAAGACTTTGGAAAGATATTTCAGGAAAAGAAAGCTTTGAGATTAGTTGATACTTAATGAACATCCCCACTAAAGAATGGAACGTACAAGTCTTTCCTTATCGGAAAAGGTTAGGGAAGTTCAGTAATTACAAGTAACTTGTAGGTAATAACATCCTCTAAATTGTCCGTACCTCGAAATGTTACTGCGTGAAGGGTCGCCCAGGACAGCAGAAATGGTTAATTTGGGCAGGGAGTAATGGTGTGTGTGTAGGGGGGGGGGGGGGGCGGGGTTTCTTACGTAACTGTTTTAACCAGAAAAACTGTTTTGTAACCACTCGACTCCTTGTAGAACCATTAGTGGGTTTTTTTCAACCAATAGAACAATTTTTAACCACAGGCCAAGGAACGTTTTTCGCGTTTACAAAATTGACAATTGTTTTTGTTTTTGAGTTAACATTTGGTTAAAACTCGATCACGCGTGGTTCTGTAAAATGTAAAAATACAAATGTTTCACAAAATTACACATTATTATTGATGATCAGTCATCAATATTATTTATTCATGTACACATTGACTCCGCCCAAGATGAGGTTTTAAACTCACAGGCAAGATAAAAAACATTAAGCAAATACATTATTCATGAGCACCTTATAAATATGTATATGTATATGCAATTTGCATAATCTTACAGCTTTGCATAAGTCTGAACATCAGAAACAAAAACCTTTAAAATACAAATTTACCTCAGAAACCCAGGGTCATTTCAAGGACACTTAAACCTGCATAAAATAAATATTGCTACAAAGTACATGTAGCTTGCTCTGAAGTAAAAACGAATTTGAACCCCCCCCCCCACAAAAAACAAAATACAACCCCCCCCCCCCCCCCCCACAAAAAAAGCTCAAAATAAGTCAAGTATTTGAAAGGAAACTTTAAGAAAAATGCAACTAGTTAGGTTTTCAAACTTCTTACGTGGTTTATGCGAAAATAAAACGGAAACGATCTAACCCCACAAAAAAAAGACACCCCCCCCCCCCCAAAAAAAATAAAAAAATTATGTGCAGAGTTGACATTCATCTGAATTCATATTGGGCATCAACTTCCATATTATTATTTACTACATGCACAAATTGTCAATGTAATATACATGATACTATGTATGTAAGTAATACATCATTATCTATACATATGTACATGTCAATACAAAGCCTATTGTCTTAAAAATGATGCATAAAAGTTATTTTTTTAGCATGATTTTAATAATACTAATAATGACAATGGTTTCTCTTATTGGCGTTGGTGTAATTTCAAAATGCTCATGTGGAAAAATGTTATTCTTGTATAAAGTGTCTTTTGCTGAATAATTGTGACATTCCTTTAAATTTCAGACCTGAAAAAAGTTTCAGCAAAAACGAACAAAAAATCATTGTTTCTCCTTGCGAACAGTTTTAAATAAAACTCTACAATAAATATGTTTTTAGCCACGTGCCCTATAGCTAATATTTATATATTGAACAGCTGACTACAGAAAAAAAAATTATGATTGGAAACAAATTTCAGAAGTTTTCTCTTTACGAAAATTGTTTTTTAAACGAATACTTCATACAAATTCCTGTGCATAAATATTTACAGCTTTGTTATTGTCTATTAAACAGATTTGTTTCTAAAAGTGGGTTTTGCATTTTCACAATTTGCATTTTACAGTTTTGTAGCTGCATGCATCATAATAGTCAAGTAAAACCTTGCTATCAATATTAATTGAAAAACAGTGTCCAATCAAACCATCCTCACACTTCGATGAATATTCATGAGCAAATTTCAGCTAATAATAAAATTGAAACTGGTGTCATTTTTAGCTCTCTGTTGTACTTTTTATTTACACATGATTTTTCTAGTACAACAAAAAGATATCATCAGCTACAACATATTCCAGATGGACTTAAGACACTAAAACCAGTCATTCTTCCTCGTATAATGTCTACAATTAAATAAAAAGAATTGATAATGCTTATTTTTTACACTTGTCAACAAAGTAGGCTACCGAAACCACTAGAAGACCATCTCAAACTGTCTCAGAACGTGAGGAATTCCCATCAACACAATAAAAGTAATATCAAAACAGAAAACATAGCAAGGTGATTCAAACTTTGTTTTAAAACAAAAAGCATGGTGTCTTTAGATTCAGTTTTTAGGGGGGAAAACGCAAAGAGTTACAATGGCTGAGGTACATTCTACAATTCCACATCAACCGACCCAATCCAATTTTTGATTAAAAACAGAACAATTTCAAAGAGCAGCTGAAGCAGAAAATATTGCTTACAGATTTTCTGCTCAGCAAAAGTAGGCAGAATACAAGTCACAGATTGTACATAGGACATGGTATAATGGCTGGTAACCTTATTCTGGTAAGCTTATTAATTTGCTGAGCTTAGCTAGATGTACAGTATTGAGCCAAGGTAGAACACCTGAACAATAACCAAAATGGCCAAGGTGCAAATCCAATTCCAATAAAATTGTTTTTACGTTTATTTTAATTGTTTGCCATTTACCAGTAAATTTATTTGAAGCGTGTGCGCAAATTACTTTATTTTAATGACCAACACTGCAACCCAATTTAGCATATCTTTTGGGCCCAACTTTATAAAGCTGTTTATCTGTATGCAAATTTGTTGTGATGACTGTAGCAGAAATATATGCATAAGCAAAAGCGTATTTCATAAATGAACGAGGAGACTTATCAGCACGTTCACAATGGATTTGCATTATTACGTCACGGGTCAACAGTGTTTATGAAAAAGAAATTGTGGCAATAGCTGCTTCGTAAGCAGAAACCATCTGCTTCAGGTTTTATGAAATTGCGCCCAGCTCACAAATACAACATCCAGCACAATACATGGCCTTTATGACATCTTTTTCCTAACTGATAATTTTCACAGGGTTTGGCTCACAGACAAATGAGGTAAGTAGGTATGAGAGAAGCTGTACCCATAGATAAAAATGGTTCCCCCTGCATTTTTAACCTTCACCAGTCAACTCTAAAAATGTCGGACTTCTCCCCTTTCACACAACCAGGAAATGTCTCTCTCCAAATAGAATACAATAAAAAATATATAAACTTTTCATTATAGGTATTTTTTGTAACGGTTTTTATATTTTTGTTGTTTTTTACACTTTTTTTTCTTATATATCTGCTATATGTACAAATCCATATGGTATAGTACTAAAATGACGACTCTGGGACATTTCTTGTTGCGTCGTGATCTTTTCAAATAAAATAGAGTATGAGCTGGATGACTTTACCCTAAGAAATAGTCCAGTTGTTGGTCCGTCAAATGATTTCTTTTCCTACTATGGTTGGTAAAAGCAGCATTCTGGCAGTGGTAATCCATTGGAACCCTACAAAAACAAAATTATCACAACGATTTAAGAAGGATGGAAACATGTCTATTTTTCCACAAGCATTTATGGTCACATTAAAGTATGAATATCTTTTCATGCAAGTTTTGAAATAAAATATAAAATAGTTACTATTATTTCATCAGGGATGAATTTTCCAAGTTTTTAAATTTAATTACGAGGCCAAGACCAGGGTCCTCCCATCAGCCCTTACCAGAAATTGCCAAATTGCCAAGGCAAGGAATAGACTTGGCCTAATTCCATACATCAAAAAATCTGCGCTTATGGGAGCAGAAAAACCCAAGGTTATTTAGCAAACCAGCTAAGACGTTTTGCTTGTGCGCACGCACACTTTATGTTCCTAACCATTCTTTGCTTACACAGCAAGCGCAAAACAAATTGGCGCTAAAAAATATAATCCTGTAAGCAGAGAATGTGGACCATAAGCAAAGAATTCTGCAGCAAGCAGAGTCAAGAAATGAAAAGATAATTGTCATCTAAGGCCGTATCCAAAATGGTGGCTACTCAGTGGAAACTCAGCCATAGCCGTAGCCACCAATTTAGATATGGCCTAATGGCTTGACAGAAGAGATTTCAAGATGTTTTTATGTATTAGAATGAAACAGGCTGAAGTTAGAGTAACTTTAACAAACCCAGAGACAAGAATCCAGAGACAAGAATCGAGGGAAGTTTTTGAAATGACCATGGATTTGTTTCTGAAGTAAAGTGACGGCTGTGAACATACACAGTGTTGACACTCCCACTAAGAGATCTGGGCCCAATTTCAAGGCTCTGCTTACCGTAAGCAAAGAATCAGCGCTTACGGAAGCAGGGAATTCCACGCTTATGGCTAGCATATTTTCACCAATAAGCAGGGAATTTTTGCTTGTGCGCATGCGTACTCCTTGTTTCTACGCATTCTTTGCTTACACAGCTAGCACAGAAATTACGCGCTTGCACATTAAGCAGAATGGTGATCGATTTATTTTATTTTTATACAATTTCACATTTAAAGGAAGAATCTTGTTTTGTTTTGAATGTTAACCTGGTTTGACAAAAAATGTCAAACTTAAGCACTGGAAAATTAAATAACTGAGATTTCAACAACCCTAACATCAAGTTAGATTTTGAATCTTCTTTGAATCTATTACCCCTGCTTAGGGGCACAGTAGTCCTAACAGATGGATCAGTTGGTTTAAAAGTGATGTCTTGTTGCACATTCACTAAACAATTCAGCGCAAAAGGCTTTGACCTTTGAACTACTTGTGTCTTGCACACATCATGCCAAAATGACCTGCTTTATATTCTGACAGCTAGTTTTCATGGCTTGGTCAAAGGTACAGAAGTCAATGCACCGATCTGTTTATGTACATGCAATGTGGTAGCACCTGTAAGATAATGTTATCAATGAACTTTATACATTGATGTCATTCTGCCACCATCTTATAGGTAAAATGATGATGACACACAGCACAGAGCTTGAGCTTGTGAGCAACCTCCTTTTGACCTCTAAAGTGAGGGCGCCCTACTGGAATGACATCATATGCATCAGGGTTTGATTTCACAAAGCACTAAGATTCAACTTATGATGAGTTGTCAATATCACTATCGTGGTTTGTATTTTGACATCACAATTTGCTTAGCAATTAAGATTGATTCACTTTTAAGACAAATCTTCGCTCTTTGTGAAATCTAGGCCTACCGTCGATTTCAATACACATACGCAACTGCTTAAGTCCACTTGCACAACATTTATTGCTTAGGTTGTGCACCACTAACACAAGAAATGTTGCAGAAGTTGACTAGCGCAGTTGCGTAAAGTTTCATGAAAGCGGCTGCTGGTCTGAAGGTACTAGAATGTATGAATTCCGTCCCATCACCAGACTAAATGAGGTAATCACCAGACTGACAGTACTACATACAACAAGATCGGAGAATGAAGGCTCAACAATGACAGTTAGTATAAAGAATTTAATAGAGTTTTTCTTTTATGAAGTCACTGAACAGATCCGCCATATTGCCAGCCAAGGGTTTGGTTTCAATTTAATCCGATGTATCTAAACTGAGGTTGGAAGGTAAAATAGTCAGGCACCTTTATTATACTTATGAGAATCAGTTCTTGATCAAAGAGCTGCTTAAGCAACCATTTTTGATGAACAATATCGTGCTAAGCAAAACTTAGCAGGATACCAGTCAAAGATGGTGCATGTGACATGGCACTTTTTAAACTGGTAACCTTATTATGGTAAGCATAATTTTGTTGTGCTTAGCTAATGACTGGGCTCAGTTTAATTCGTAGGGAACTTATAACAAAGATTACTGCAGCATGTGCATGGCTACATTAATGTTTCCATTTCACCAAATGGTTACAGGCAAAAGGTTACAGGCAAAATTTAGTAATGGCCTCATTTCAAATGCTGGTCACCAGCTTGGTGAGTAAGTGACTTCAGCTATGGCTGTGGCTGATGCAGAATCTTACAATAGCTTAAGATTGGCTGACAATATGGCGTCTGAATGTTGTTCCCAGCAAGTGAGTTAAAAGTTTCTCATAGAGATGGCCTCAACCGGTGTCTAGTTTACACGAAATAATGTGCACAGCTTTAATTTCTGTTTTGTTTTAAGGTCCTCACAACTGTCACTGTAGAACCCCACTTCATCTGATCCTGAGGCAACACTGCAGTGCGGAAACGCCTGGCCAACTCACCACGGGGACTGGAGCGTCCAGGCCTGGCGGTCCGAAATCCCCCGAGGATCCCTTGTACCCTCGCTTGCCTCGCCTTCCTTGATCACCCTGAAAGAAAGAGACAAAGGAGGAGAACAAGATAAGCAAATGCAAGAGAAGAAACTTGACCTTGAAAAGCTAAAGTTGGCGAAAAATCACAGAAAATATGATCAAAGTGGTTTTATTTATTTGAGCTCTGTAGGAAAGTGGCCATTTCTCCTTCACTCAATGTAATCTAAACTACTGCAGCTGGAAGGGCACTCATGGTGATGGATGATGGTGGGGATATCTTATTGACCTTTTGTATTTAACTCACAGCAGCAAGCAGTCTCCTTGATTTTATTCCAAAAATGTAGTAACAAATTAGCCAAACTTTAAAGTTTTTTGTTTTTTTAGATTGGTTCTTTATTATTCTTGGTGAAGAAATCTTCTCAGAGTTGTTCTACATTTATTATTTAATATAAAAAAAATGCAAGTTGGCCCAAAGTAAGTCTAAAAGCCACTCTTACTAAGGGCTACACGAAGTAAACATTTAAGATGAAAATAACTCAGGGGAGCTGAAGGTAGGAATTGATATTTCTCTTTAAACAGTCTAGATTGTATGATGGAGGGAAACATGCACCAGGCAGGGAGTTTCCAAAGAGATGCAGTACGTGGAATAAAGCTGTTGGAATGGCTCTTTGTTCTACATTGCAGAAAAGTAAGAGCGTATGGGTGACAAGAAGCAGAGAGCCTAGTTTCACGCTCATGATGTCTTTGGTAAAAAGATCCTAAAACTTTGGTCAAATGTTGAACTTGTACATCTATTTGTTTATTTACCTTGTCACCTTCTAACCCATCATCACCTCTGTCTCCTTTGGGACCCAAGGATCCTGTAGAACCTGTCTCACCCTATAACATAACACAACATCAATACAATAACGAAAATCAAGACAAGAACAAAAGAAATAAACAACAAATAATTAAACTTCTTCAAGGTAGGGTCATACATTGGTAATGCCCCCCCCCCAAAGCTTACTTGTTATAAAGATGGTAATTATTATTATTATTATTATTTTAAATTATTATTATTATAATGGTAGTAAGCATCCTGCGAAATCATTTCATCTGAAATGCCCCCAGTTGATTAGAAATCAATAAAAACATTTCAATCTGAGCAATGATTCATACATGAATCATTGCTCAGATTTCTGGGGGTTGGTGTTCGTTTGCGAATGCTGCAGACAGAAATGTGGTTGGCACATACTGCCACCTCGCTAAACGTGGATGGATTTAACGTACTCTTGAAAACAACATGACCTTTTTTTTTGCTGTTTTCTCAACAAGTAGACACTGTATTTAGCTGAAATTTTCACATGTGACTTTTATTGTATCTTTCTTGATAATTGTGCCAATAAATCAGCATTATGTTGACAAAAACCAATCTAGAACCCTACCTTTGAGTATTACTACAACATTTTTTACAAGTATTTCACAACAGCACAGAACAATATCAAAAACTAGGTCATACCAAGCACCAGGCCTGTAAGTTTTTTCACCTTTGAATTAAAGGGAACGTTGCCTTGGATCGGGCGAGTTGGGCTATGAAAAGCGTTTGCAACCCTTTGTTATAAAATGCATATGGTTAGAAAGATGTTTTAAAAGTAGAATACAATGATCCACACAAATATGCCTCGAAATTGCGTGGTTTTCCTTTTACTTTGCAAACTAACACGGTCCGCCATTTTGTGGAGTCAAAAATTTAGCCCTACAAAATGGCGGGCTGTGATAGTTCACGATGTAAAAGGAAAACCACGCAATTTCGAGGCATATTTGTGTGGATCATTGTATTCTACTTTTAAAACATCATTCTAACCATATGCATTTTATAAGCAAACAGTTACAAACGCTTTTCATAGCCCAACTCGCCCGATCCAAGGCAACGTGTCCCTTTAAAACCTCTTTAAAAGAGGAACAGGGTATACTTTCATCAACTTTATCAAAAAAGATTAATAACAGATATTTTGAAGAGGCACCAAGACCATGACAAATATCAAGTAATAAACCACATGGGATAGTGACTGGGTAAATTTTAATTGAGAAAAGTGAAATTGACCAGAGCGGGACTTGAAACCTGTGACTTCTGGAATAACGTGCCGGCACTCTACCAATTGAGCTATCTAGTCCTAATGTTGACGATCTCCCTATTTTGGCAATATCTTTGAGATCGGAGGTGTCAGTCAAAAGAAAGACAGCCTGTAACTGCTGTATAACAGGTCAACAGACTGTTAGTTGGATGTGATCCCTGGTTGTACAGACATTTCAGGTTTTATGGCTTCCGAACAAGGATATTGACAAAATAGGGAGTTGCCAACAAGGGCTATAGGTAGCCAAGTTGGTTGAGCGCGGCACGTTCATCCGGAGGTTGCAGCTTCTAATGCTGCTCTAGTCAATTTTTCTCTGCTCAACCAAAGATTGGATTTTAAAAAATTACAGGCCCAAGGCTAACTAAAACTTAAAACTTTCTGCTTTTCCAATTATCATGCAGAAAATTAAATACATAGGTTTCAAAACAATTTTTGAAATACAATAAATATCAGAAGGCATGCCTATCAAATTCAAAACAAAATCATTTTCAAAACTAGGACTGGCTCCAGCAATAGGCTTTAAAAGCTCAACAAATGTCAAGGTTTAAATGCCAAAGCCTGAACTTGATGAGCTTAGTTTCAAAAACACCCAAAAGGTATTGCGAAATATCTTACCAAATCGCCTTTTAATCCTGGTGGGCCCTAAAACAAAGAAACAGGATAAAATAAAGCTGTGATTTTAATGAAATCTTATAAGATAAACAAACTTTTCAAAACAAATATCCACATGTATAATGAAATGCATAGTCAAGGATAAATAATATTCAGACACATAATTTCACTTCAGCATCTACTGATGCATGGTTATAGCATTGTATCGCCAGAACTCAGGTGGGAATCAAACCCCAAACCATCTTTTTTAAAGACAATACTTAAGCTTGCCCACGGACGAGATACAAATCTGATTTAAAAAAAATATCTACGTTCTGTGCTAACCCCACTCCCTCATAAATTGTTCCCTGTCCGTAAATATAGTATCGTGAAACTATGGCGAACCGCGGGCGAGCGGTTAGAGCAACAGACTCAAGCTCTGGTGTTTCTGATCAGCAGAGTGTGGCTTTGAAACTTGACCAACTGTTGCTTTGCCCTTCGGATGAGACATTAAGCTGTAGGTCCTGTGTACTCGGATTGGTAGTGTACGTAAAAGAACCATGAACACTTATTGTGGAAGGGTATGGGTTTACCCTGGTGTATCTGGTTCACAAAGCAGGTACCTTTGTTCACAGAATTCCTCAGGCTTGTGAGCTACAGTGATTAAGTTCACTTATAAGGCATCCTTGGTTTCATTACCAGAAATATATAACAATAATAATAATGATAATAATATACAAATAATGAATGTTAATGAGTGCAATGGTAAGAATATTTTCATGAGTTGAAAGATGGAATCTTTCAACGAATGAAAATATTCTTACTATCGCATGAATGCAAAACATTCATTATTTGTTTTATATAACATCCAAGTAAATGTTTGCCATTTTGATAGGAGGATACAACTTTCAAAACAAACAAAGCGTACAATATTTAATTGTGACATTACACCCATTTCTTTTTTTCCCGGTTTGTTTGGAGTTAACAATGACTAAGTGCGTTCTGTACTGCTGCTGCGTATTTTGAGACACGCGGGCGCCGTAATGGAGTATGTGCCGTGCAGTAACTGTACTGCTGCATTATCAAAGACACGCGCACGCAGTGATGTGGTACACACCGTGCAATAGTCCAAATCGGATGGAACGAAAAATTCACGGTGAATGGAACGAAAAATGCACGGTGAATGACATAGCGTGCAATGGTACGTTTTTTTGCTATCATGTGACGGACAATCCTCCAATCAAATGGCAAGGATCTGCTTGGGTGTTATATAATAATAGTTAACAGTTCTTAATAGGGTATCATTTAATCAATCCCTGAATCTTACCATAGATCCTTTAGGCCCATCTCTGCCAGCTTTCCCTGGATCACCGACCAAACCCTGTAAGCAACAATAATAATCATAACATCAAATACATCGCACCCCAGATGCTTTCTGGGCTCTTATTCCAACTACACACCCCGAGTTCTCAACCCGAGTTCTTGTCCCAACTTCTCTTAACAGCTATACTCACCACAACAACTCAACCCAACTTCTCATCACATTTAATGGTCATAACTAGTTCTTATACAGCACATTTTACAATAACGTATCAATGCGCTTTACATTAATTAGTGCCCTGGTCATTGGGCCCGTAACATTCCTTTAATCTTTCTCAGCTCCCTGGGGAGTATATAGCCACGAGCTGCCGTGACGCTCTGAAGGCTTTTTTCAAACACAATATCAACCTCTACCCTCACAGGTACCCATTCATACCCCTGGGTGAAGAGAAGCATTTATAGTGAAGTGATTTGCTCAAGGACACAAGTGTCATGACCAGGATTCAAACCCAAACCTCGATGAATAAACCAACAGAACTTGAATCCGCTGCCGCTAAACCGCTCGGCCATGAAACCCATTTACAGCTACTCCACAACATTTTCTCATCGTACTTCATACACAAGTTCTCACTCTTGAGAATACTCAGTCTGAGTTCTCACTCGTGAGTTCTCACAGGGAGTTCTCTCCAAACTACTCACCATAATTCCCTTTGGTCCCACCTCTCCTCTCTCCCCGATTTCTCCCTTAGTTCCCTGGAAGAAGAAGACAAAAATTACTGACAGATTCCTTGCAAAACCACAACAACAACTTTAAATAACAGCATAAAAATCAATGATTAAAGTAGTCAAAGTGAGTTGAATTGTCTCATTAGAGCGCCACCTATTGACAGGAGTAGGAGAGGCATGTACACGATCGTAACAGTCTGCACAATTTGTTTACTTAGTATATGATTTTTTCATCTATTCAAGTTGATCTCTCCTCCAAAAATCACATCTTTCATGAAAAATCCATGTAGGTACTTGGGGAATTTAGTTCAGTCATATGAATTTTTCGGGGTCCCACGCTTTACCAATCACCTTGAAACAGCCCGTAAACAAAACATTTTGAATCTCCCTGTATGGTTAAACAATTGCTTGTGGGCAACTTGTTCGCCTGATTTGTAAGTATCTATGTATTTCTTCTTCATATTTCATGATAAATTTCTATAATTACTCATATTTTGTATATGTACTTATGCCTCTGAAGTTTGTCATTCTTTCCGGTTGTACTCAAGGGGGTTCGCAGTGCACAGATTATATCGCGTGATCTGATTGGCTATCGCACAACGTAATGGCGCCTGCTGTTGCACAGTCATGTTTAGGAAATAAGACACTCAACTCAATAAGCGTGGAAATGTTAAAGTGGTATTATCCGCCCCCAAAAATCAATTAGCTGGAGGAAAAGTGTTATTTTATGTTTTTCCTGGTGATGACAAAGGATGAAGGAAGTTCAAATTAGTCATGTTAGGAAAAATTAACAGTTAATTTTAATAAAACAGTAGTATGACTGACATTTCTGTAAATACAAAATGATAAAGTTAGTGAAAGCAGCTGTTAAAAAAACTGTAGGTTAATTGCGAAAGAAAATGTCAGGTAAGAAAAAAAGAGAACAGTTTTTAGTTTTGAGAACTTAAAATTATTTTGTTAGTTGAAGAAGCTAAAAGAAAACTTGGTTAGTCAAGGAAAATGTTAGTAGGGGTAGCAAAATTAGATACAACAATTTATTGCTGCAAACGAAGGAACAGAATTAAAGAAATGATGTTATCAATATTGCTTTGAAGTGTTAGTACTTTGTGACAATACAAACAAGTGAGGATGAAGAAGTTAATGCCTGTTTTAGAGAAATGTAAGATAGCTAAAAGGAGTTCACAGGGATATAAAAGCATAAATTAGCAGAAACAAAGTTAAGTTTTAGCAAGAATATTACTTGTTTGTGTTAGTCCAAATGAACAAAGTTTGGGCATTACGTACAGACAAACCCATTGGTCCAATAGTTCCCTTTTCACCCCTTGGCCCTTGAAGTCCATACTGGCCTGTCAGCCCTACTGGACCTGGGGGCCCTATCATTCCCTTAATGCCCTGTGGAATAAATGAGTACACCTTTTGTGAAAAAAACCCAATAAATTCATCAACACTTTATCGGAATAAAAACAATGAAATATGCATCCAATTGATACGCCATTAGGCCACAAATCAAAAATAAACATATGATACCCAAAAAAATAAAATAAAAATCTTCAGGAATGGCTTTAGTTGGTTTGCATCAGGTTTGAAATAGTAATCAAATGACTAATGTATATAAGATGTACCCAAAGTAAAGACAATATTAAGATTTTAGTTATCTTAAATTCTACAGTTTGAATTTCAGTGATAAATGCGTTTTGTCTTTTGAAAACATAGTCCATGTAATTTAGGGAAACGTACAGGTTAAATGGCTTCTGACTGGCAACCACGAACAAAAGTATTGACAAAATTGGGAGACCGCTAACATTAGGGCGAGATAGCTCAGCTGCAGGCACCTTAATCTGGAGGTCACAGGTTCAAATCCCTCTCTAATAAATTTGTCTTTGTTCAACCCCAAATTGTCAAAAAAAAAAAAAAAACGTCACTGAGTTTCCCTTGTTATTTGATACTAGGACAACATATTAATAATTTTCATCCAAGAGTTGCAATGTCAAATCCACAGTTATACCTGTACACCAGCAATGCCTTGCGGTCCGATTTCGCCCTGCAATCCAATATCTCCCTTGTCACCTTTATCACCCTGGAAACAAAATTATAAATTGACAATAAACAGTTCCGAGCCATGAATTCCATCTATCACAGTGCCACTAGTTGAAAGAAAACTGAATGTTTCATAAGTTGTGCTGTAAAATAACCAAAGTCTGACCAAAGCCAACATTGATCATCAGGTCTGTGTTTAAATCCACTTTTTAAGACATTAAACAACTGAGAATATTTCTATTCCTCCTGGACAGGATGCAGTCCATTGCAGGTTACTCTAGAGCTCTGGCCTGTACCCATTTGTACTCTTGGCTGGAGAGAAGCAATCATGGCAAGGTGCCTTGCTCAAGTGTCGGGACTGACCAGGCCAAGATTCGAGCCAGCATTCTGTAAATTACAGAACTGGAGTCCACCACCCTAGACCAGTCTGCCACAACACCCCATTGAAGTTGTGTTGAATTCATTAGATTTATTGTAAATCCATCCACACAAATATTGAAATATCTTTACAAGACAAAAGCTTCTGGTTTACAAATTCTTTTGAAGTTGTTCTTTTTGCAGTTGCTCCTTTAAGCTTCTAAAAACAAAATTATAAAATAAACACTCTAAAAAATCTAAATCAGAAGCAAGTATTAGACCATAACTTAAAACAAAAAATGTAAAGTCATCAGTTGCTTCAGGTAGAATTTCAAAAACTATCAGAAAAAGAGTTATTTTGAGTGAATAGTTCACCATGTCAACATGGCTACCTACAGGTATTCCTGTGGGTCCACTTTCACCAGGGCTTCCCTTCTCTCCTACACCCGGAGGTCCAGTCAGTCCATCCATTCCTGGCTGGCCAATCATTCCTTCTAATCCCTGCCAAACCAAACCATCATATCAACATTAGGGGTGTGGAACAGGGGGAAAATCATCAAAGTTAAAGTTTGCATAGTCATCTAAATCTTACAATTACATCAGTTTTGAGTCATTGCATGGTGAGGTATCAATGTATTATTCAGTTACATTAACACCATGTGTAAACATCAACTTTGCTGTGTTGATTTGTTCCTTGAGATCTTGTGTTGCTATTTTCTACTGCCACGGAGTACACTTTTGAATTCGGGAGGCAATTTAGTTCTGAAAACAACTGTCCTGCGTATTAACTGCTACCTGGGGGAGGTAATTGGCTGGGACTACTACTTTCCCTTAAGTGGATTGAGGGGACTTCTCGCTATTAACTTCACTGACGCGGAGTGAGTTCTTAATTGGTCTCAATGTTTTGACTAGCCTGCTCTAGTCATCGTCAGGAGACAGTTCTTAAAGAACAAGTCTACACAGCAAAGTAGATATATACACACGGTGCTACGCATACTGAATAAATTCATCTTTAAATCAAAACGGAAAGTTCTAGTGCTTCACACTGGAAGTTCAGGGAGTAGCAGTTAATGATTTCATTGGAAGTGTCTATAGAGTAATCCTTCACCGATCTTGAACTCTTGGTGGCAGCAGATACCGCCATTATTGCGGTGGTACCTGGGTGGTACTGCACTGCCTATAGCGATGGGTTTAAGCGATTTGCAAAGTGAAAGTCCAATAACCCGCGACTGATCAAATGATCGCCGTGTAGCCCAAACCTTATACCAGTCGCTAGGCAGTGCAGTACCACCCAGGTACACCGCAGTAATGGAGGCATATCTGCTGCCACCAAGAGTTCAAGATCGGTGAAGGATTGCTGTATTGAAGTGAAAACTAGCTGAAGCACTTTCCAAACCATGCAAAACCAAGCATGAAACCGGCCAGGGTCAAAGGTGCATCTCCACAAAATCTAAAAGTCAGATATTTACTGATCTTTTAGCTCGGTAGCATTTTGCCCTGTCCTTTAAAAATTGGAAAGTAAAATGCTTCAAAAAATCTTGAATCAAAAACCATAATTCTAGACCTTGATATGAAAGTTAAGGTCAGTCCTCGTTCAGATCAACTATCAAAAACATTCACTGTTACTCTGTTAGTACATCGGGAAATAATCAGAGTTGTTAGTAGCGAGGGTGTGCAGGCACACTGTAGTTTCAATAATCGTACCTGGATCCCTGGTTCTCCGTAAATTCCCTGGTCACCTTTCTCTCCCCTATCACCTGTCTCACCCTGTACAACACATTAGTTATCGATTTAACAAACAGAACAATAGTGATTTTTCAAACAAATTATTAAAATGGTTTATAAGTTTTGATTTACACATCAAACTGTTTCAAGTTGGGAACGCTTATTAATAATTTATTGTTAATTATTAGTAAAATCTTACCTTTTCCCCAGGGGTTCCTGGTTGACCCATATCTCCCATGTCTCCCTTATTTCCTTCCAGACCCATCAATCCCGGAGCTCCATCTTTACCATCTGTTCCATTCAAACCCTAAAGAACAAATTTCCATCAAGTTATCAACTGCACTCAAGAACTTCTTATTCAATATAAACGCCAGGATGTGAAGCAAAGGATTCTCAGAAAAGCGAACTTAATCACTATACTAATCAATATCGCCATGGAGAGAAGACAAGGAAGGTAGTTTCAGTTTTAGATGGGGGAGAAAAAAACCCAGAGAATTAATCCAGGGAAAACCTAGGTAGGGACTGAAAACCTAATCCACAAAGTGCCCCTGTTGGGATTTGAACCAGGGTCCTAGGTGTGAGAGGTGGGAAGAGACACCACTACGCCAACCCAACCCAACCCACCTTAAGGTGACTTAAAGTGTTATGAAGCTTTTTGTGGAGGACTGGAGGAAGTCTAATGATTTCTGGGCTAGGCTGGGTTGGTCTTCCTGAACAATCTGCCATATCAAGTTCTTGAAGAAACCTGTGCCTTATTCAGAGGCAATGTAATGGGCAACTGTCAGACACTTGTTGTGTGTCATGGCCGACCGGTTAAGAGCGGCCGGCCGGACTCAAGCTCTTGTGTTTCTGATCAGCAGAGTGTGGGTTAGAGTCCTTGAGCGAAGATACTTCTCCATAATTGCTTTGTCTTTCGAAAGGGCCTTAAGGCATAGGTCTCCCATGTTCTATGATTGGTAGTGCACATAAAAGAACCCAGAACACTTATCGTGAAAGAGTAAGGTAACCCCGGTGTTTCTGGTTCACATAGCAAACTACAAGTTTCATCAGGCTGTCAGCTGCAATGATTAAGTCCACTTATAGAAGCATCCTTGGTTTCATTACCAGACCTGTGTGGCCAGGTGATCTTCATTTTTTGTTTTACAACAATATTTCTGAAGGGATTTAAACAGGTCGCTAGCGACCGTTCGGCGCGTGAAAGAATAAAAGAATTTGGTATTGGAAAAGTAATTCTACCGTGTTCTCTTTTTGCAAGAATTGCTCAGGAGAGTTTGTGTGTGGTCCAATGCAACATGAGAGAAAATCAAGATGCTCGGTTTGAAAACACTAAATGAAAATGGATTATCGTCTGATCATGTCTGGTCTACAATTTCCTCTTCGTACAATCAGTTGATATTTTCTTGGAAATGAGAATGCGTCATCAGTTAGAGGTAAACTATCAGAGGATATTTGAATAAGTTTTCTAGACAAACAATCAATTTTGCCTTTTGAAAACTTGTAAAAACTTTAGCTGTTCGTGTGAAAAACAAGTTGGCGAAAGTAATGACAATTAATGAATTGCATGTTCAATCTTTCAATGGAGTAGGAGTTAACAAGAAACATCTGGGCCCAATTTCATAGAGCTGCTAAGCAGAAATGCGCAGGATACCAGTCAAAAATTGTGCATGTGACATGGTAGTTTGGCTGGTAACCTTATTCTGGTAAGCGAAATGTTGTTGTGCTTAGCTACTTTTTCTGATTAAGCAGCTCTATGAAATTGGGCCCACTGCTGAAAGGTAATATACAGGATTGGTAAGGATAAAAACATTGTTTGATTTTAGTCGGAAAGCATACTGATTATGAATTTCATACTAGAACCATTTTGCCTGTGAATTTCCCTCTGAAATGAAGTCATAATTAAGAAAACTGTACCTGAAAAGCAACAGTTTTCAGTGGTTACAACCAAACTTAAGGACAGTGTGTTTATAATGCTGAAAATTGCGCATGTTTAAAAACATATTTTCTCTTGACTCACACAACGGATTCAGCCCAAATTTTCACAGGTTTGTTATTCCATGTGTATGTTTGATCAAACAAAACATGAACACTGTCTGTGATTTGTTGTCAGCTCTACCAATCCTGTGCAATACCTTTAAATTTAGTGTCTTCTCTCTTTTTATTAAAACCTCAGGCCAAGAATTTCAAGGAATGCAACTAAGGCTTCTCTTGCCCTGGTTTAAGCCTTGATGCCCTTTAAGAAATGTTCCCATAGACTAAAATAGAAAGTGGCCCTTTCCCTTAAGAATTAGACACCTGGCTAAACAAAAACCTGAAATAAAATTAATCTCAGATAAGAACAAAAGACACATGCAGAAAATAATAACATATCTATGTTAATGTTTGTTGTGTAGTATTGTTAGGGGAGGGGGGGGGGGGGGTTGTTGTTTTAAGATGAGTTGTCAGTTATCTTTCCGAAGACAATCGTTAGACAAGTTGCAGAAAACAGACAATGACGGCACTGCACAATAACACCTCATGCCATGATTGATTAACTCCTAGATTTGCTGTTAACATTAAAGCAGGATGCTGATGTTAATGTTCAATTAGTTTGAACGTAATCCATCTTTTTGTGAGTAAATTTTACTTCCATCTTATTTGTATTTCTTGAGTCAAACCGATGTTATCAAAGAGAGATTGAGAGGTAAACTAGTCAGGTCCCTTTTCTGAATAATGAAACTCAACAGGCATAACTCTTATGTATAAAGGGGACATGACAAGAGTGTTTGCAGCAGGATAATAGGCTTCATTTGAAAGTTTCCTTAATATTCTTTTTAACAAAACAGTAAATATTCATTTGGTTGATTATAAGTAATTCTTTTGATTTTTAAATCAAAAGAATTTATAAAAACTAATGCAGCTCAACAACATGGAATTTTCGTTTGTTTGTTAATAGTTATAGTCCTTTTGGGAGTAGAAGACTTTTTGCTTGAAATTAAAACAAATGAATGTTATAAACAACATCACAATACTAACAGCTTCCTCAGTCATGCATTTTTTTAAACTTAATTTGTCTTGTCATAAAAAAGTTATTTTAATATCTTGTTGGAAAAACTTTTCATCACTAAAGTTTTGGTTAGTCACCATTGGCTCTTCAATTAATTTGTGTTAAGCTATGCAGTTAAATTAATTTGTGTTAAGTTATGTAAACATTGCTTTGTTGAGGGTGTTATTGTCAACTATTAAACTACCTCAATTGAGATATAGATGCCCTCAATGGGGATAAGAAGATCCTCCTGATCTTCTCCCGAAAGGCCATCTCATAAGATGTGAATGCAAAGCAAAATGTGGCAAAAACTGGTTTGCCCAAGCTGAACTGTAGTTGCCCAAATTGAAATTTTCTCAAATCTTCCATATGAAACTCTATTGCTGAAGTCCCAATTGGTTTTGCATTCCCAGTTAGGTTAAGTATGAAAAGACCTTAGTTGACAACAACCCTGTATTAAGTTAGCAGGAGGCATCAATGTCACTCAACAGTCCCTGATGATGGGTCTAGTCATTATCCCAATTGGGCCTTTGGTACCAATCGGGATAACAGTCTTCCCCCAATCAAGTGAGTTTGGTTACAATGATCCGAGTTAAGGCATACAATATTAGAGCATTAAATGAGTTGTCACCCAAGAGTTTCTTAATGAAACACTTTATATCCTCATTGGTGGCAATTATCACCAATCAGGGTATACGTTTCTCCAAATCGGGATATACATATCCAAACTGGGATAATTTTGGGTGACAGTATTTCAGTGAGCGATATTAGAGTTGCGCAGCAGAGTGGCACACATGCTTCATAAGCCTGGCATGCTACCACGTACCCTCTTTCCCCTGCGCCCCGATTTGCCCCAGACTCCTTTCTGGCCACGCAGACCGCGCATTCCCTACAGTATGGCACAGACATAAAATGATTTAAGGATTGACAACAAATAGGGAAGGAGCTGCTGGTAAAAAATTAACACAACTTTCTTCTGTTTTGTTATGCTTTTTGGTAGATGTCCATACTTTTAAACTGATTTCTCTCTAAAATGATTTTTCAAATCTTAAAACACCAATTGCATTTCTTGACTTCTCAAAAAGAAAGAATGTTTCTTTCCAATATCAAATCTCAGAGATTCACAAAAGTTATTTTCTTCTGTAGATCTTCACTCTAGAAAGCTTACTTTATGCTGGAAAGCCAATAGGTTCCTGAATACTTTAAAAACTTTTGCAAAGAACAGCTGTTTTCGCTATGAATTTTTTCCAAAGCAAAACCCCACTTTCAAGAGGGCATGATAACAGTACCATCAGGAATGCTAGAGACAGTTGTTAACTGACAAAACATCCATTTTGTCTCTGTAGCTAAAAGCTTTTTGATGAAGTTATATGTGCTGATTAAGAGTGGAAGAATGATGCAACTCTATAGCAACTACACATGAATATATATATATTTTTACAAAAGCTCTACATAGAGTACTGCATGGCCAGTGTAAACAAACACACACAACAATACCGGTGATACACAATACATTGCGCACTCTACAGTTCACCCCCGGGAGGATATTTTTCCAAAATGTTTAGTGCTCAACTAAAACAAATCACACTCCTAACATAGTGGCACACAGGCAGTTTGGTTCCATTAGTTCCTCCATGAATGAACTAAATCAACTTCATGCAGAAGGCGCTACATGGGAGGACCAAAAACTTGTTGACTTTTTCCCACGATACGCTGCAAAAATGGCCAAACTATAGAGGGCGTACTGTATTGTGAATCACACGTATTGATAAAACCAATGAATTGAACAATTTCAAGGCAAATGAACAAGGAATTTGAGAGCTATATCATTGTGAATGTCATACCACGGGGAAAAAAGAAGAAGTGTAGAAATACAGACGAGCAAGAAATATAAAAATAATTGAAAATTTCGAGACTGAAGAAGTTGGAAAGGGAAAGAATTATGAAGAAAATGTTTTTGAAGAAGTACATGCATAAGCATCCAGAATTATATGAAAATTCAAGACAATAGAAGGAGTATATTGACAGACCGTCAAAGTAAAATCATAACTATATTTAGGTTTAAAAAAGCAACTTCTTCAAGATAGTGATGGAAACCAAAATACCATGGGCCAGATATTTTATATGAAGGTCTGATAAAAAAGATAAATGACTGAATTTAAGATTTCTCAGGGAGCGTCTAAAAACTTGTGATATATTGATACATCTCAGAGGGAACTCTCCCTTTAAACAGATGAGGGTTTGTTTGTTTAGATGAACTTCCCAACAAGGGAAGCTGGCATTAGCCAATCTCACTCATACTAACATTGATCTAATGTCTATAATTATGAATTGCACAAATCAACAGACGGCAATTCAGTTACTAGATGACAATACTTATTCTAGTGATTGTAAAGTCGGCGGTTAGCTTGGCCGGATTCGAACCCACAACCTTGTCATTGGTTATGGGGAATGCTTTGTTTTTGTAACAAAAAGATTTTCTTTGACATTTTTCATTATTTGGGACTTTCAATCATTCCTTTTGACGGAGCTGTAATTCCTTTTAAGAAACGCAGAATTCCGGAATAGAAAGTTCATAAGAACCTAGGTGTATACTCCCTCTACTTTGTCATTATCTAATTGACACAAACAAACATACATTGATGATCAGTTTTATAAAAACTGAAACACAACAAGGTTCGTCCAAATGGGATCCACCTTACAGGAAAACTTGTTTTCTTTCCCCAATCAGTTTTGGAATTGATGGCTGTTGGTCATGATTAAGCCTGTCTCGGTGTGATAAGAAATTTGGACAAGTATTGGCACAAGACGTGATTCCCGTCATCCAATATTAACTGAGGAGTTTGAGAAGAGGTGACACTGATTCCCTTGGCACTGGTCAGTTATTCTCATAATATAAAAAAAACAAAAAGTGCAGAACACTCAAGAAAATCTCCCGTCTCCATAATCGTTTAGTTAGGAAACAGTTTCGAGAATGACCAATTTGTGTTTGCCATAGTCAATTATTCAACTGTAACTTAGTACAAATTGAACAAATGGACCGTCAGTTTGGAAAAATCTTGGCCTCTGAACTTGTGTGTACTTTTAGAGGAAAAAAGACACAGATGGTCAAAACTGATCACCCTTTTTGGGAGGTTTTTGATGATAAAGAGTTTACTCAGTTTTAATTTGACAAAAACTGAAAAGTATCGTCAAAGGCAAGGCAATCCATTACAACCTTTCCTCAATCGAAATCACGTAATAAGGGGTTTAGTGAGATTTAAAGGTTGGGTCACAGATTGGTTTTTGTCAACGTGATGGTTATTTGTGGGCAAAATTGTAAAGAAAGGTACAATAAAAGTCACATGTGAAAGTTTCAGCTGTATACAGTGTCTACTTGCAGAGAAAACAGCCAAAATACTGTCACAGTATTTTCACACGAGTGTCAAATCCATCCACATTTTGCGAGGTGACAGCGGGTACAGCGGGTACAGCGGCCACAGCATTCGCGAATGGACACCAACCCTCAGAAATCTGAGAAATGATTCATGCATGAATCATTTCTCAGACTCACGTTTTGGGGCGAAAAATTATCTAAACCATATTACTCCGAAGGGCATTTTTTCTCATGATAGTTTATACTATCAACAGCTGCAGTGCTTTTCATCTAGTAAGTTTCTATGATCATTCATTACTGGAGAATTTCCATATGACCCTACCTTTCAATACACCGATCCATTAAGCCACACCAATTTCTCATTGACCAATCACAACCGCGAAATCTGATCACCATTTGAGCCGTTTGGTGATCTTTGCATTAATGGTGATCGGGTTTCGCGGCTGTGATTGGTCAACTCGTAAGGAGGCGGGGCTTAATGGATCGATCTATACAGGGCCAGTCATGGTCAACTTGTTCATTTCAAAACTGATGGCTTGTGGGAATGACACATACAGCCATGGACAAAATCAACTAGTTTGTTGCAATTTTAAACAGAACCAGTACACAGAAAGTAAAAGAAATAATGACTTTAGACTTTTTGGAGGGGGGAGAATGAAATGGATACCCTTTGTCAATTCTCTTTCAGGATTATAGAAGCATCAATAGATTTATTTGTCGTAGCATTTTCAACTCCTCCAGAGAGGATATTTCAATCATTAGCGAGGAAGAGGTAATTTTGTGCCAGCAGTGTCCAAGAGTAACTCACAGGAAGTTTCAAATGTACGGCGCAGTTTCGATGCTTTATCAAAAATTTCACCGGTCAAACGAATCTGATTAAAATTTCAAGACCTTTTTTCAGAATTGTGTTTTGAGAAATGTGTATTTTTAAGTCTCCAAGAGAATGTTTGAAATCAAAATGAACCAAAGTCAGTCACTGTTAGAGTGTTTGTATGAGCGACAAACAGTATCACTGAGCTGGGGGGGGGGGGGGGGGTGGGGTGGGGGGAGGGGAGGTCTCTGAGGAACAAGAAGTGATTGCCAAGTTCAAATTCGACTACGACTTTGACTGTTGGAGTAGCAGCACTAAGCAGTAACATTGGTCTACAGCCTTTGCCATCGTGAAGAAAATTGTTTCAAAAATCGTCTCATACAGTATCAAGGTGATCGCTGCCAGTGCGGACATTTTGTTTGTTCCCTGTACATTAATATGATTATAACACTTATAAACAAATACACACAAACACAGCAGGACTTTTTGCCTGTGGGGGCTTTGTTTATATTTATATAAACTAATGATTTGTTACTTATCTTGAAAAAGCTTAAGGGTGAAGAGGAGTGTACGAAGGAAACAAACAACGACAAGATGGGTGGAAATATTTATCTATAGGTACATGGAAACAATTTTGTTATCAAGAAATAAATTGATAAGTCTTACAGATGATCCGCGTTCTCCTGGTAATCCAATATCACCCATGTCTCCTTTGCTGCCTGGTGGTCCCTGTAAGGAAGTAAAACACAAAATTATGATGAGAAAAATTGTAGCGCAATTTGTTGATTTTGCGAACTTTCCAGTCAGACTAACAAGCTTCTGTCATGTCAGAAGGCTGCCTAACTGTAACTAAATACACTTTACACAAACTCAACTCTCAAACTACATAATAAACTGTTGTTCAATATTGAATAAACTTTAAAATAATTTGTCTTTTAGGATGCAGATTTGAACATGTAAGTAAACAACACATCATGCTACAAAACATAAAACAGTATCAGAGAGACAGTATCCACACCATTCTTCCAGGACCAAAATGAAACACTTAATAATCTGACACCATACAGCTATTTCATGCATGTTTCTAAACCTCACCTGCATTATTCCAAACTGACTGACAATAGGGCCAGCACTGCCCCTCTCTCCCTTTACGAGAGCATGAAACAGACATCAAATCGTTTCAACTTATTAACAACTTATACAATTCATGGTCGATCTTAACATGTCAGATATCTTCTAAGCTTGAACTTAACTTATACAGTACACCTGCTAGTATGTGTGTTGTGTATTCTTCAAGAAAGACCTTGCTAGGGTCGAAAAATCAGGCCATTAACTATTTTGTTTTGCATTTATACCATAGGTCATTTCGGTTGGTATGAATGTTTGCAACAGCTAGTTCAATTTTCTCAATTTTTGTTTGTGTTAAACAAATTTCTGTGCCTAAATTCAGAAGAATTGAAAAAGACAGATTTGTTTAATAAGTTGGTATAAACCTTTGAATTTGAGGACTGTAATGTATTGATGTAGGACTTGCTAGAGTCTATTGTTGTTGTTGGGTGAAATCATGTAGCGTCCTGGGTGCCGCCATGTTTGGCTAAAGCATGACATGACACGGATGGTACAGAAGTTACAGCTCAGAAATAAAGCAGGATTAATTAAAGTTTCCTCTATATCATGCTTTCCTTAGTAATACTAGGCATAGTCTATTATAAGGACCATACAGTTTTGTGACTTTACTTTATACTGTATTCTTGAAGGGTTTCTTGAACCTAAATATTTGAACTTAAAGTCAAAAAAGGTTTAAGAAAATTAGTTTAAGGTTCACCTTGCTTCCATCAACTCCTTGAGGACCTGTCTTCCCAGTAGGGCCAGTCAAACCTGAATCACCCTGAGACAAAATATTTGAGACATCAGTGAAACTAATCCAACTGTATAAGTATTGTACAGGATTGGTAGAGCTGACAACAATAGTCTCAGACAATGTTAATGTTTTGTGTGCTCAACAATATACATGAAAAAACAAACCTGTGAAAAGTAGGGCATAATCCATGGTGTGAGTCAGGAGAAAATAGTGAAAAACCATGCACAATTTTCAGCATGTAAACACATTGTCCTTAATTTGGGTTGTAACAACCGAAATCAGCTGTTGCTTTTTTAAAAAGGTTTTCAGATATGACTTTATTTCAGAGGGAAATATTTCAGAGAAAAAATAGTTTTAATATGAACAGTAAGCTTTCAGACTAATATTTAGAAAATTATGTTTTTTTTCCCTACCAATCATGTATATACCTTTAACAATAACCAACTGAGAAAGTTATTCAGTTAAAAATGAAATGACTCACGTAAAGACAATTTGGGCATTGCAATAATGTGAGTAAAACGATGATTAAACCACGCCCCTTTACCTTTGGTCCCATCAGTCCTGGGTCTCCAGGAGGTCCCTGGGGACCAGCAGGTCCTGGTAACCCTTGTGTTAATTCTCCACTGTCTCCTGCGTCGCCCTTCTGACCCTATGATGGAAAAAGACGACCAAATTGAGACAGATTCTCTGGTCAGCATTGGAATCAAACCAAGCATTCTACCTGAACAGTGGTTTGCTGGCCGAATACCAGTTATCATTTCTGAGGACCAGTCAAAATTATGTCCAAGTGGTCTGACTGGCTAGTTTATTGCTCCCAAAAGCAAAATGCAAACCACTGTCTGCACTGATTTTTCTTATTCACGATTTAAAACTGGGGTACCTTACAAATAATGAGTGTTGAAAGAAAACTCTAAACGATGTGGACCAGTGGAAAAGCTGGTGGACTATTGGAATGACAAACTAACTGGTCCCGCTGGCCAGTCACTGAAAAAACTAAGGCCAAAACCCTACAACCTCTCACTCAGTAAAGAAATAAATTTGTACACAGTTTCGAAACAACGAAAAAAAATAACCACGATCTTGAAGATTTGTTGTTCTCTCACAACTCTCACAGATTTTTCTTAGAGATTGGCCGGTTGGGAAAAAAGTTTTGTTTTCTTCACATGAAAGGTTTCAACTCTGAAAAGTTTATTCAATATACAAGCAAATTCTCCGAAACTTACCTTTTCTCCTGGCAATCCTGGAAAGCCTTGCATGCCTTTCGGGCCCTGCAAAAACAGCAATAAAAATGTTAAGGAATAAATTTGATCCAACGTTGGTTTTTCTCATTAATTGGACCACAAACCATTCTATACTCACCATTTGCCCATCCACACCAGAATCACCTCTGTCCCCTTTCATACCCTGAAAATAAAAACCAGTAAAAAATAACTGATCCATTGACAAGAAAAGGGAACTGTTTGATTTCTTGTTGATAGACTGTTTGTGCATACTTAAAGATCTAACTTGAGTAATTTAAGTTAGACAAGAAATTGACAAAATATATGGGAGACTATCCAATATAGGGCTAGATAGCTCAGTTGGTAGAGTACTAGCACATTAATCAGGAGGTTGCAGGTCAAGTCCCACCATACTCAATTTTTCTTTGTTCAACCCAAAAATATTTACAAACTTACCCAGTCAATTTCTCTTGTGGTTTATTACTTAATGGACAAGAAATATATTACAAATTTTTTATTTTTTTTATTTTTTATGAACACAACTGCTATTTAAAAGAAAAGAAGAAGGTTAAACTCCAGAGTAATACTTGTAAAGACCGATATTAAAATTGAGAAAAAAGAAGAAAAAAAAGGCCACGGTACAAATGCTCAGTTCTGACATTAAGTTCATTGACTGGGCCTGGTTACAAAACTATTTTAATTGTGTCACTTTTAGTCAGCTATAAAAGTCAACTTTAAGTCAACAGAAAAAGTACAACATGAATAATAGCAAACCCAGCATGAACAGGAACTTGGACACCTGCAAAAGAGGAGTTTTATTGGCCATGCCCAGTGCCAAATGATTTACAATGTCAGTTTTTACGACTAAGAAAACAAAGAACCTGTCCCAAATTGTAAAGCTTTGGAAGCAACACACATTATAACCTGTCTGACCAGGTGTGAATTAATTGCATTGCAATGGAAAATTACAACTGGAACCAAAGTCAAAGACCTCCAATGGCATTTCTCTCTCTAAAAAATGGGTCTCCGATTGTGGCTTCATAAGCCATAGTATGAAGTGGCTTCATAAGCCATATTGAAGATGCACTGTAAAGCCAGTTTCAAGCAGATTTGCTAAGAAGTGGACTTTAAGCTACAGCTTAGCAAAATTTGTAAGGGAACCAGTCAATCATTATTTTGAGACATTACATAACAATTTGGCTGGTAACCTGATTCTGGGAAAGCATGCCTTAATCCCTCACCGGTGATCCGGTCATGCCGTCCCTTCCATCCATTCCACTGAAGCCGGGTAATCCATCCGTTCCATTGACACCGTCTTTCCCTGGTAACCCATCAAAACCTGACAGGCCTTGTGGCCCTGACGCCCCTGAATCTCCCTTCTCACCCTACAAGAGAAAAATACAATGGAACAAATAAATGGGGGGGGGGGGGGAAATGTACGGAATAATGTAAATTTGACCTCGAAATAAGGTTGAATAAGACCCTTGTGTCAAATTAGCTTGCTTTCTACCCCTGCCTCAAAAAAATCTTGATGCACCCACAGTGCTCTTCTCTTTGTATACTTAGTTTCCCTGAGAAGAATTTGGTTTCTATGATAAGATTCAAAACTCACTTTGATTGTCCTAACGTGCATGTTGTTGTCTGGGTCAAAACTATCCCCTGGTGTACCAGGAGGTCCCATTGGTCCAACCTCACCCTGTAAAGATAAAATATGTTCAAAACGTTCAGATGGCTACCAAATACAAACAAAAACAAAGTACAAAATAAGTTGAATGATTTAAAACAGACACTAACCTCCATTCCAGGTTCTCCCATGAGTCCCTCTTGGCCCTGCAAATTGAAGAAAGAAAAACAAAAGCGTAATAGATTTTTATCACCCAGAAGCGTCACATAGGAAATGTATCGATGCCTCCGAGAAATGTGTCAAAGTCGTGATGGCTTAAAAACTTAAGCTCTTGCACTTTCACAAGTTGATATAAATCGAGAGTTAATTAATCTTTTCCAGCTCTTATACAACGTGAGGAAGATCAGGGGTTTGTGCATTGAGAGACGAGACATGTGTGTCTTTATGAGCAATCGTGATTAAAAACATACTGCGAGATTATCCAAAAACAGCGGCTTAGGATTGAGAGCCAATCTTAACAGCCACAGCCAATGCTACAGCCAGCGACAAGGCTACAGCCAGAGCCAATGCTACAGCCAGAGCCAAAGCTACAGACAGAGCCAATGCTACAGCCAGAGCCAAGGCTACAGACAGAGACAATGTTTACAGCCAGAGCCAAGGCTACAGAAAGAGCCAATGCTACAGCCACAGCCAATGCTACAGACAGAGCCAATGCTACAGACAGAGCCAATGCTACAGACAGAGACAATGCTACAGACACAGACAATGCTACAGCCACAGCCAATGCTACACAGCCATAGCCAAGGCTACACAGCCATAGCCAAGGCTACAGACAGAGCCAATGCTACAGCAATTTAGAAAAGCCACTCATATTGTAAGCAGGGAGCCTTTTCCAAATCTCGGGTAGGGATTGGGCTTCCGCTTGGGCTCCGTCATCAACTTTACAGCAGAGCACATTTTACACAGTGTTTCCAACATCAAACAGTGCCCTGAGGTGGAGATGGAGCCTCAACCGAGGTTTGGATAAAGTCCAAGGTTTTTACAGATTATAAACTTGATAACTTTGCGGCAAATGATTCCCATAGGATGGCGGTTCTTGAATTTGTAGAAGTCTCAAAATGTAGATTTAGTTGCCATTCAAGCTTAATAAGGCAATTTGTTTGAACTTTTTGCAATAGTTACCTTTTGTCCTTTAAATCCGCGCTCCCCCTGTTTGAAAATAAATAAAAAGAAACATTTGGATCAGATACAAATATTTTACAGCAATCTTGTCCACTGTTAGGATTTCAATTTTTAGGGTTAAATTTCACTTAGAACAAAAAGATTAGACCACATCGGGGTGCGTTTTGGCGGTTTTAGCTTACATAACAACTCTTTCGATTGAATTGGCCATTGGTTATTCATTGTCCAATAACCGAACCAGTTATTGGTTACGACCGCCGAAACATACCACTGGTTGTAGCCCTTTTGTTTTGCATTGTTTCAAATTCAAAGTAATCAAACCGAGGCTGGGAAGGAAAAAGTCTGGTTCCTTCTTTTCATAAAATTGAAACGAGAATACCAACATCTTCGTGTACACAGGGGACCACACCATGGCAAGACGGTCTTTCCTGCCACTGAACTATCTTCAGTAGGTTTCCAGCAAGATTTTAAGAAAAGTTTCAAAGCCTCTATTGGAGTGTAGAAAGTATTTTAGATCGAATATCCTGTGTACTAAAGACCTGACCTTGCCCCCATGTCAATTAGCACAATGGGTTTAATCACACAAGTTACAGTCCTAACATATTCATTTCACCAAGTCAATTTACTAATGAGTTTAAACGACTTTTGATAATGTAGGGGCTGACTCATAGTTTCACAACTGTTCGATGTCGACTAACCTCTGCTTACTCAACATTTCGTTGATGTTTCAGTTACTTTCAACAACTTATGAGGAACATCTTATTGGGGCGTGACATTTCTCTCAAAACCTTAAATCTGAATACATAAGTAACTGGCAAACAGTCTAGCTCATGAATAATTCATGAAATCAACACAAACTTTCGGCAAATCCTAATTGGGGCACAGCGTTTCTCTCGATAGCTTAAATCTGAATACATAAGTAACTGGCAAACTGTGTAGCTCATGAATAATTCATGAATGTTCAACACAAACTTTCGGCGAATCCTAATTGGGGCACAGCATTTCTCTCAATAGCTTAAATCTGAATACATAAGTAACTGGCAAACAGTCTAGCTCATGAATAATTCATGAATGTTAAACACAAACTTTTGGTAAATCCTAATTGGAGCACAGCGTTTCTCTCAGAACCTTAAATCTGAATCACATAAGTGACTGGCAAACTGTGTAGCTCATGAATAATTCATGAATGTTTAACACAAACTTTCGGTAAATCCTAATTGGGGCACAGCGTTTCTCTCACTAGCTTAAATCTGAATCACATTAGGAACTGGCAAACTGTCCAGCTACACTCATACATCATTAGTCAACAGGTTGCTGAACACATGGGCCACAAGAATGCATCAACACAGAGTCATAACATGTGTCAAAATACTTCAACACTCCTTTTTGTATTGTTGTGCTCTGTTTTTGTTGTTGAAATATCTAGCGTGTTCATTCAAACATTACTTCCTTGTGTTTCTTTGTTGAGACCCTCTGTACAAGCTACTTCGATTTTGTTGGAAATTGATTGAGTTTTCTTCAAACATTACTTCATTGTGTTTCACTTTTGAGACCCTCTTTATAAGCTAAAAAACAATGGGGGAACAAATTTGTACTTGTTCGGCATTATGTAAAGTTTGGTTCACACACACGTGCTCACATGGTCAATAATACTGCGAATAAGCAGGGATTTCAAAGACATTTCATCAGACAGTTTGTTTTAAACTCAAACAAGAAGCTGCTATTTTGTCGTACTTACTAAACGGCCACCAGTGAATTGCCAGAGAATAACGAACAAGTGAATCCTTAGCCTCCCTAAAGGGGGGGGGGACCACTCCCACAAAAGTACTTGAAGCATAGAGCATTTTCTATTCTCGAGTCTCTCCAAGGAATAAGAGAAACACCTCACCTCCTTCAAGGTGTTTACAGAAGAAACAGACATGCTGACGCTTTCCGCACGCTATCTTGAGGAGGGGGTACAGTTGTGGGAATTCTCCACATCACCAGACTCCCGAGAGGTTTTTTTACAGAAATGTTTCACAATGTGTGGTGTAATATTTCAGCAGAAGGAAACCAGTGTTCTACCCTAGTGGCGTTTCCAGAGCATAGCTAGATAGGTCCGTTTCCATCACTGCAGATTAACTAAACTGTCTATGACTCTAGGGGGTAGGTGGGCCCTGTTGCGAGTACGACTCAGAAGTTGGCAAGCATGACACGGACAAAAAGGTATCAAGTGTCAAGATGGTCTTATGAAGAATCTTTCCAGGGTCCTTATTATGCAGTTCTAAGCCTATTAAATGCAGCAACATTTTTTTAAGGTTTTCATTCCCAACTGTGGAACTCCCAAAGCTGTATCAGAAAATATCTGGATTTTTTCTTGACTGTTTACTCATATCCAGGGATGTACAGGGTTTGCCCTTAACTGTTTTAAGTGACAAGCCAGCAGGACCAGTTAGCTAGTCATTTCACCAGTCCACCAGCTTTTCACTCATCCATATTTCAAATGAAACAAGGATGTTTTTCAACACAGAACTAGCCAGTCAGACCACTTTGAGTGAACTTTGACTGGTCCTCGGGTGAATTAACTGCAGCATTTGGCCAGCAGACCACTGTTAAGATAGAACGATGTAAAAGTCACCCCCAGTGATCCAGCCAGCACGTACACTATTCCCAACTTAATTGGCTAGCTGTCTACGACTCTGTGGTCTAAGTTGACAAATCCTTTCCCCCTACCTGAAGAGGGAAGGAGTGGTACAACCCCCAAAGACTTAGCTCTAGATTTTTCCCCAGATTTAGTGGAAGGAGTCTTAAGCATCCTTGCAGGTGTTTTCAAAGCAAGCAGGCTGGTAATTTTCATGGTTATTAAAAGGCCGTCCACCAAATTTGTGGGGGGATGTAGGTATTCCTTTTGTCCCCCCTGTTGATTAAAAGGCCGTCCACCAAATTTGTGGGGGATGTAGGTATTCCTTTTGTCCCGCCTGTTGATGAAGGGGGGGGGGATTTGTCCCTTGAGGGGGGAAGAACAGAAGAGGATTTAGATAATAGGGTGTCAATTGAGATGGAAGGTGGCTTACTTCCTTGAACAAACCCAGCTAATTTCCAAGATACCTTCCTGTGTGAAGAGACTTTAACCAGACCTTTGTCTTGTGCCCTGTATGTCGACGTGTAACATCGATTACGGATTCTTATTACACACAAAATAGGGCCAGGCTATACCTTCCAGCCTCGGTCTGGTAATATTGATTTGAATTGAGAAAAAACAAGATGGCAGCACTGTGTAAAATATCGACATTTGTTGCAGCACTGTGTAAAATATCAACATTTCCAAACTGTTGTCATCATCATACTCTATTATCGATGACACCTAGAGATTTGTCTAAAACCCTTTTCCCCCTTTTCTGCACCTTGTTAAAACTTACACTCCAACCTTTTTAGAATCTTAATATCAAATACATGATACCACACCCCTGTAGGACTCGCGCGATTACTTCTCACTAGGAAAGCTAGCTATACTTTTTTTTCAGAAATCTACCAAGATAGATTAGGACACATAAGGCAATTTACAGGCAAAAAGTTCCTCTGAATCTCTATAACGAGACCAGCATCTCAAACACTCTGCAGTCTCCTGAAGATGTCTAGAGCAGGCCAGTCGAAACATTGAGGCCAATTAAGAACTCACTCCCGGCAATGAAATTATAAAAAGAAGCCCCCTCAATCCACTAAAAGTGAAAGTAGCAGTCCTGGCTGATTTCCTACCTCCCAGGTAGTACTACTAACCTAGCAGGACAGTTTGTTTCTCAAGAACAAATCTATACAGCAAAGTAGATACAAAGTAGACACATGGTGTTACCGCAAACTGACATGTATCTCAACGAAGCAAGAACATTCAAAAATTTCAAATAATTGTCTCTTGGACAGAGAAATTCCTCTTGGAACAAATTGCCTCCAAGTTTTTGGGTAAAACATTTCCACATGGGCCTCAAAGGGAGCAATATAAAGCACTAATAGTAACTGCCTAGCTGGCCTCTCTTTTCAACCAGGAGAGCTCTGGAGTTGAGTAGCAAACCCATAGAACTTTCCTCCCACAACAATCCAACCCAAGATCCTCCGTTCTGGATATGGTAACCATTTCCTCAGATCCGATCTGAAAACCTGACATTTACATAAAAAAACACATGATACAGTGACAAACTGTATGTGTTTGTCACATACACTGTCTCTCAGCACCCTCGCACACACATTTAATGTTTGTTCACAGGGACAGTGACTAACTCTCACTTACTAAAAAAATTGACCTTCATTCCACAGGGCCCCTCAGATCCTCTACATATCACACTTTCATCTTGATAAACACCCATCGTTAGCGAAGTTTCACAAATTGTCTTATTGATAAGCGTGATACATAGTGATCCGGAACTCATAGCACACGCAAAGCGTTTCACAAACACACGTAGCTTCCTCCCACATCATGGCTCAACACAAATTTCAAACCGGAAAAATTAAAGGACTTGCTAAATGATTAGGTATCGCTCTGTTTATTGAAGGAGAGATGTTTATGCCACTGCATTTTTTTATACAAAGTTGCACTTTATTCCGTTGAAATTGGTGATTTTATCAGGTACTTTAGCAAAATTTCTTTTCACGGGAATGCTATTTAAACTTGTTTGTAACATGTTTTTGTTTATCATTTATCAAATGTAATTTAGATATTTGTACACTTCTGAATTGATAAAAAACATTTTAAATGAATTTCAGCAAAGATCACTTGTTGCTGTTTTCGTTCAAGTAGGTCTTAAAGATACAAAGTTGCACTCGATGAAGTGGCCAGGAAGGAGAGGGATAGTGGATTTGCGTTCTGCAGATATTTAGTGGTGGGTTTAGAGATTTAAGTGAGTAATGTAGATTCCAAAAGTAAGTGACTTACCATTTTCCCAGATTGACCCTCTGGGCCCTGAAACACAAAAATGAAAATTGAATATCAATTTCCTCTTGGTGTGGAAATGAAGCTCTCTGAATGTACAGAATGTTACATGTTAAAGGTTGACAGACTCTCTGCATCATGTCAAGTAGATATCTGGAGGTCTGTGCCCAATTTCATGGCTTTGCTTACCGCAGAATTCTGTGCTTACGATCACCATTCTCCGCTTACTGTCCAAGCGCCGAATTTCTGAACAAGCAGTGTAAGAGAAGAATGCCTAGTAACGTGGAGTACGCACGCCCACAAGCAAAAATTCCCAGCTAACCTGTGAAATATGCTTGATCTAAGCGCAGAATTCCCTACTTTTGTAAGCAGAGCCATGAACTTAGGCCCTGGTCATAACAAGGGTCAAGTCTTTTCATCTCTGTGATGGCAAGTTTGCCTCTATCAAGAAAAATCTAAAGGCACTGAGAAATTGAAGAAAAATCCTGAAATTAGAAACAAATCCTGACAAATCACTTTCCTATTTTCAAGAAGCTCAGAGAAGATTGTCCAAAGTGAACAAATAAATCAAGTAGGATTTATAAAAAAAAACACCCCAAAACAAGAAGAAGGAAAAATAAGTCAAATGTGACAGACTTCTCCCATATCCATTTACCAAGTGTGAGAATTCTTTAAGTTGTTTTGCAAGTTTTTTTTGCAGGATTTCCGCAGTCTTGAATCTTTTCCAATGTCATTTGAAATTACTCTGAAAACCTTTGTGATAGCGGTGATGTGTTACAAAGCAAAAGGGGTGCACTGATTTCAAATTTGTTTGTTTCTTTAAAGGCAAAGTATAGGGGCCTACCTTTGGTTTTTGGAACCGTTCGATTGTTTAATCACATATAAATGAACGGTTTGCATGACTATTTGTTTGTTTGAGCATACAACCCAAGGTTGAGAGTCATTGCTGAAAAACAGGTCTATAAAGGGCAAAACCCCGTTTGTCGTTAGGGGTGGAACATTTACAGAAAGTGTTTGTCGGTTAGAGTAACAGGGAAGGGAATATTATCTACATTGTAGGGAGTTAAAAATAAAAGTATAGAGTTAAAACATTTTTAGTTTCTGCAACTTTCCCTTTTTAAAGAATAGGTTTTTATGCACATACTTCTAACTCCTCTTTGGGCAGTGAGCTAATCCATTACATCAAATATAAATGTAAATATACACAATAAAACTTATGTGTGAAAATTTAATTTCAAAAGGTGGTAGCGTTTTTGAGATATTGGCAAAAATCTGGAGCGGTTATGTCCATGCAAGAAGAACAATCCATAATCGGAATACACAATCTGAAAAAAGGTTTTATGCAGAACTGTTTCAGGCAGAAAAGTTTCTCAGATTGAAATGTTTTTGAATCCCTCTCTCTAAAACCACATTCCTTTGAAGGCAATCGTTTTCTCAAATGTTTAGATTATCAACAGCTGCAGTTCTTCTTACCAAGTAAATTTTTGTGGCAATAAATTGTTGGAGTAATTAACGATGGCATACCCTCCCTTTGAAGAAGAATTGAAATAACGAGTGGATTTGACAAAGTGCTAACTAAGAAATGCGCATAATTATTATCATTATTGTAAAGTTAGTTTTTCTTACCCTTGGACCGACCATTCCTTCAGGACCAGTATCGCCAATATTTCCATTGTCACCCTAAAAACAGCAATAAATAATACTTTTATCGAACAGTTCCACCACTTTCTAAAAGAAAATCAATAACTCATATTGTTCAACAAAATATTTGTAGAATTATATTATATTGTAAATCTTTTGTGTCATTAGGCCTATTATTGTTTTATTTCATTTTTTAAATTTGTAGTAGATGGTGGGGCATTTTGTACAGTTATTTATATAGAGTTATCCCCTGGCTGCCGCTTCCTTGGTTGTATCAGATACTTAGTAGTGATCACTGGCCACAAGGCAGTTTACGGTTGTATGGCTTCTGACTGGCACCCCTGAACAAAGATATTGACAAATAAGGAGACCGCCAACAAAGGGCTAGATAGCTCAGTTGGTAGAGTGCCGGCACGTTAATCCACACGCTTACCCGGGTCAGTTTCCCTTGTTGTTCATTATTTGAATTACAAATATTTCAGAAAAATTTGTTTCTGTTCACTCGGGTATTGACCAGCTTTGATTATTTTTCAAGATGAAAAAGAGCTTTTGGGCGGAAGTTGAAATTTTCACAAAAACTACAGTTCGGAATCGTACCTTCTGTCCTGGCTTTCCCATAATGCCTGGTGTACCATCAAAACCCTGCAGCAAACAAAAATACATTTATAATCAAGCCAAGTAAGTAAAAACAATAATTTGTCAGCACAAAGTTTTCTAAAATTGTCAGCGAGAGGTAAATCATCCAAATAATACCATCTCTTTGGACTCTATTTCCTGGAACTAAAGCAGGGGGTCGTGGCCGAGTGGTATAAGAGCGTTTCTGGTAAGCAGAGTGTGGGTTCGAGTCCTGGCCATGGCACTTGGGTTCTTGAGCAACAGACTTTACCATGATTGCTCTGTCCTTTGGATGGGACATTAAGCTTGCGAGTGATTAAGTCCACTTATGAGGCATCCTTTTTTTTATTTTTTTATTTTTTTTATGAGATATCGCCTAACTCACAAGGCCACAGACGGCCACTCAAGGTGAGGGCTACACATAACTGATTTGGGCTATCAACCCAAATCAATTGACACCAGGGGCACGCTGCCTCCTTCTCCTGGGGCTGAAACAGGATTACCCCCTTCACAGTCCATAAGGATGTAGGCATGGGTATCATCCACAAGGAGCCTGTCTGGTAGAGCAGAATGCACTACCTTCCCAACTTTTTCAAAGCAATTATGGTTAAGTGCCTTGCTCAAGGGCACAAGTGTCATGACCGGGTATCGAACCCACACTCTGCTGCTGAAAACACCAGAGCTTAGGTCCGGTGACCTAGACCGCTCGGCCACGACACGCCACAACCAATCATCACCAACGTCATCACCAAAAATGTAACAGTTTTAATAGTAATAATAACACAAATCTTGTAAATCAAACCATAATTTTCTTAAACTCTAAGAAAGAACTATTTCTCCAGGAGGAACTAATTTGTTAGAGTCTTATTCTCACAATGGAAATGCTAATGTTATTCCCACTCAAATGATCCATCAGAACTAGTTTATCATATGGAACTAATTTCCCTGAATTTAATTCACAAGATTTAATCAATAAAAAGGACATGGAATTGTGGGACGGAATTGATCTGTCAGTTGAACTGGGAGGTTCTCCGTCGTTTTCTTGATCTAATTTGGAAGTTAACATCAAGTATCGTCTTACAAGAATCTTGTGTGAATGAGAACATACATTACTCTGAAAGTGTTTATTCTGAAACATTCTATTGACTGATTGGTCACATCCAATCTAGACGGATTATCGCCTGACAAACTTTCTTCCTAGAATATCGCTCAGTAACGGTTCTCTGCGGCTGAAACCACATTTTTATCAAAACTGGTTCCCCTGACTTACCGGTCTTCCAGCCTCACCGAAATCACCCTAAAAAAAGAAGAAGAAAAAAATAAATAAATAAGTGAACACAATTACATTGAAAAATTAAATCAAAAAGAAAAAATATTCCAAAGAAAAAGATTTTATACAGCGATGTGCCTTCAGCACTATATACTCCACAGTTATTTCCCCAATTTTATAAACTGTTCAGCAGAAAAATTTCGCTTAACAAATTCATTCATTTAAGCCCCCAAAAAACCAGCAGGTAACCAATCATATTAACGTAAACGCCATAGTATTTTGGCTGGTAACTTTGTTTGTTGATGAGTTCTTCCACTTTACAAAATGTTAACTTCTGAGTTGTGACTGTCAGCTGATGAACCATTTCCACATTAAACTGACCAAAATCAACCTTAATGTACTTAATCAATTTCCTTATTAGTGACATCACCTTCCCTGACGATGACCAGGGAAAACTATTTAGACTTCTAGAGGGAGAAAAGCCAAGTCACCGCTTCCAAAAGAAGCTAAAAAGAGCTGTCACTCATTCCACAAAATAAATCATTGAATTTTAGAGCTGCAACAGATTGAATTTCAAAAATATTTTCTTCTTATTAAGCAGGGACAGGTTACCAGCCCAAGTAACATGAGATGAATAGTGTTTGTAACTGGTTCCCTGTAGTCAGTAATGCTTAGCAAATGAAGTTGTCAAGGACTTTTTTCTTCGCTCTGTAGGTTGTTTGATAAAATTGGAGTCCCCTAAAAAGTAGAATAATCCCCATCTGAAAGCCATACAGAGAACATTGATGAAAATATACAACGACAAACACTAATCCGATTGTTTAGGACTTTGCCTTAAAATATAAACTATCCCCCCCAATCCACTCACCCATCATCATCTCAAATCACCCACAAGTTTCTCACCTTTTCACCCTTCTTACCCATGTCCCCGGGCAATCCTGGCGGACCAGGGGGACCAATAAGGCCACCAGATCCCAAACCACCCTTAAAGCCCGGATCGCCTCTCTGACCAATAGGTCCTGGCATCCCTGGAAGTCCCTATAGGAACACAAGAGAAAGAAAAAAACCGGAGGTACATTACAAAGAATGTCAGCATTTTGATTGATTTTTAAATTGTATCTGGAGGAGTTTTAATGTGTTTATAAGCAGCTCTAGCAGGGCAACACTGGAATCTGATGATGACCATGGTGTATAGATACTGCACAAGGCAGGTTGCACTCGTAAAGGGAACATATACCTTTGGTTTTTGGAACCGTTCCATCGTTTTAATCCTATATAAATATATAATATACAATAAAACTAACCTGTGAAAATTTAATTTCAAAAGGTGGCTAAAGTGTTTTTGAGATATCGCCGAAAGACCGGAGTGGTTATGTCCACGCAGGAAGAATAGTCCGTAAAGGAGGGCTCCCATAATATCCTGTGCATTTTTGTAATGTCTTCTCAATGTTTTATCAAATTTGTATTCCTATTTTTTTTGTCATCTTTTATAAAATGTATTTTTAGGGCTGTTCAATTTTTAAGTGCAAGGGAGCCCTGTTTTTTAGGTGGTTTATTTCATAGTGGGGTTTCAATGTATGAGAGGGTTCCCACAACACCCTGTGCATTTTTATGCCTTTCATTGATTTATCAAATGTTTATTTCTTTTTATTGTCATCTTTGTTAAAATGTATTTGTGTACCCCCTACTGAGGTGGTGCTATTTTTTTATATTTTTTCTGTGTAACTTTTAACAATATTTTTACCTTGTAATGCCACATAATTCAGCTTTGTGCTGCCAGTTGGTTTTTTAATAAAAATGAATGAATGAATGAATGAATGTAAATGGAATGCACAATTTGAGAAACATAACATGCCTCAGATTAAATTTTTGGGGGGTTAAGAACTGATATCTTTTTCCATAATCACATTACCTCGAAGTCAAATGATTCTCAAGAAGCTTTAGACAATCAAAAGCTGCTGTACTTCTAACCAAGTACGTTTTTTATTGCCATTAATTTTAAGAGTGATTACCAAACGTGTACCTTCCCTTTAAGACAGTGGTCAGAGTCATACATCTCAAGGAAAACTCATCACCGGCATCTTAATTTATTTATTTGTTATTTTCTTGTTGCTTCTGTCCAATCTTTTTCGTTACAAATGTCTAAGACAGATATGTCTTTTTAATAACAATCCATGACTTCAAAATCTCATTGGACACATGACTTGAAAACAACACACTCAATTAGGTGTTCAAAGTGCACTTAACCAGGAAAAACGCTCGTCACCGAGAAAAACAAAACACAAACAATTCAAAATCATAAAAGGAGAAATACAATTTATTTTAAACTCGGGTTTTTTGTGAAAAATTAGATCCAAGTGTGTCTGCTGTCATTCTACTATTTGTCTTAAATCTTCTGTGGGTGTAAAAGGTTTAACCAAATAAATGAAAACAAAAGTAGGGTGGTACAAGAATGAAAATTTCAGAAAAATAGTTGGCGGTCAACTCTTGGTATAGAAGAGTGCCCTCTAATTTTTTTCAGGCTGTTTTAGAGGTTATAAACTCTGTTCATCACGACAATGACAAATCTGGAGGTTTGGACATTAAAAAATGAGCAATGTCTTTTTCCTCAAGATGGATCTATGGAGAAGTCCTGAGGAAAAAATGCTGACAGATCAGAGACCCATTAAGCCTCAGCTTGTTCAGTAAACCGACACCAACAGTAGCTTCATCTTTTGAGGTCATTCAACTCACATACTTTCCAATTCTTCCCAATAATGTAATCCCATATGTAGTTCACTCAAACAAAACCTGTCTGCAATAATCACATGGATGCATCCTGCCTGCAGCAGCAGCAGCGTGTGGTCCCTGTTCTCAACACAATCACAAACAGGAATGGCAGATGTTTATGCCAGGAGCTTTTTTCTTTAAAAACATCTCTTCCCAATTTTTGCAGTGCCTGAGCGGCTCTGTACCAAAAGGGAGGTAGTTTTAATGGATTTTCCGGGTCAGGTGAAAAAAATCACAGGTATGGTATGCTGGAAACAAATTATTTCCGAACTAACACTGTGCCACTGTCACACTGTGTGTTTGAGTTACAACTCCCAAATGTAATAATGGAAATTGAAAAAAGGAGCTACACTGCTTGAGATTCTTGAGCTGGCAGAAATCGGGGGGGGGGGGGGGGGGCATCTTAAGGTAGGGTGCTTTGCTTGTGTATTCTGATTTTGTTTTGTGAGGTTTTCATGATTTTACCAACCTGACCACCTTCATCACCAGTTTCTCCTTTTAATCCAATTGGACCCTGTCAAGATCAATATGTAGCACAAAAAGGGTTAGTTTTAGTAAATAACAATAATTATTATTTAAATATTTATCAAAGAATTTTACTTTCAATTTACTTTCTTAAGATGTTTTTTTTTGAGATAGTTATAACAAAGTAGACACAAAAACAATACTTACAGGAAAGCCTGCAGTACCTGCAAAGAAACAGAAAATATATAGAGTTAATATCACATTTTACTAATTTATATGACACTGCAAACTATGTTATGGTTCTTAAGGAACAAACTAGATTATGGTTCTTTGCTAAACTGTATGATGGTTCTAAGTGAACAAATCATTATGGCTCCATGGTTAACTAGTATTTCATGATTCTAAGTTCAACTATTTCATGATTTTTAGTATACAAATTGTATTATGGTGTTAAGTCAACAATGTAGTTATGGTTCTTAGTTTCAATTGTTATCATGGACAGTTATGTATATGATCCAAATTGGTTATTTTGCACAATAAAAACTATTTGTTATGTGAGGTAGAAAATATCAAGTGACCAGAAAATAGTGAACCTAATATAGCAAGCAAAAGTAATTGTGTGCAGTTGTACCAGAAATAAGTGCAATTTTAATGTCAAAATTAAAAAAGAGTGTTTGTTGAAGAAAGAACCTAAATCTCTTAAATTTAAAACAAACAATTTAACAGAAATTGTATTTTAAGGAAAAATTCTTATTTTTTATTTATTTAAGGAACAACGACTACTCATTCCCATGAAGAAAAAAAATTGATGGACAGCAAAATATCTCTGCAAAAAGCACAAGTACAAAGATAAGCAATTGGTGAGGAGTTAGTAATGGTACAAAATATCCTGAGTATTCTTTCTCATTTTTTAAATATTTTATAGTGTACCTTGCTAACGTGCCACGTCTGTCATAAATAACACTCCCGGTGCAGAAATATCAAATTTGGTCGAGTTTGTTCAGACTAATTTGGTTGAGACAAAGCAACCAAAATACAACACCTAAAGGTGGTGCTTATTGCTGCCAGACAATGCCAGAAACATCGAGGCAAACCCCTTCTCCTTATGATAAGTGCACCGTTTTTTTAAAACTAAGTCCCATCAGAGGATGAAAGCAATATTGGTCAAGTGCCTTGCTTAAAGGCAAAGTATACCTTTGGTTTTTGGAACTGCTCGATTATTTCAATCCTATAATGTAGATACACAATAAAAGTAACCTGTGAACATTTCATTTCAAAAGGTGATAGCATTTTTGAGATACTGCCCAAATATTTGGAGCGGTGTCCACGCAGGAAGAATAATCTGTATTTGGAATGCACAATCTGAGAAACATTTCATGCAGAAACGTTTCTCAGATTGAAATGGTTTTGAATCCCTCTTTCTAAAACCACATTCCTTTCAAGGGAATTGTTCCTCAAAATGTTATACATTATCAACAGCTGCAGTGCTTCTTACCAAGTCAGTTTTTTGTGGTCGTTAATTTGTGGAGTAATTACCAAAGGTATACACTCCCTTTAAGGACAAGACCAGAACTCAGACCAGAACTCAAACCCGCACTCTGCTTATCAGAAACATCAGAGCTTGAGTCCCGTGCACTTGACCACTCGGCCTTGACACGCCAACATCTTAATGTGCTGGCATCTTCAAGACAGTGATGTCATATAATCCCATCTAATTTCTGAAAATACTGTAACTACCGGTAATTAAGACTGACAGAAAAGAAAGAGGCAGAAATGTTTTGTTTTTTTTCCCCCATGGAAACACCGGTATATTAATAAATCTTCAGGAAATTATGTCCGCCTGTTAAATTTTGTTTTTTCCTTGGAAACGGGAAAGCTCACTCCATGACACGTTTCTTTAAAAAAGTACAATTTCCAAAGTTTCTTGAATCTTCCAGAGCATCTTAAGGTTTTCCCAATCCAAGGACATAACTCATTATCTCAGGGAGACTGCTAATTAATGCAAGGTTAGGGGATATTAATAGGCAATGACGCGCAAAAGTGAAGATAAATCAAATACTGCAAGGTTAGGATTAATTAATTACTTTCCATTCAAGCGTGCTTCTAATCCATCAACCTTAACAAGCTTCCTTTTTGGACAAAATTATACAGACTGCACCCTTGCACTTTTGCTCCCATATCAATATGGGCGACTGATTGACTTGTCAAGAAAAAATTGTTTTCATTTCATGTTAATAGTGATAAAACTTGTATCTGTTTGTTTATAATCAAATTGGTCACTATTTTGTATGCTACAAAATTAAAATATGGTGGCAAATTTATGCCCTGCAAAACGGAAAATTTTGTGCACTTTTTGTTTGAAAAGGAAAAGATACTTGTTTGTTTGCAGTAGCACCCCCTTATGTTAGTAGTGTGAAAGATTGCTAACCAGCTAATCTTCAGCTGAGTATATGTAGTAAAAGAAAAGTACACTGGTACTCGGCGGGTGTGATACTTTGTGCATGTGCAAAACTCAGATGAAAGAAAAACAGTTAGTGCATGAAGCAGAATGAACAAAAGAAAGATAAGGAAAGAGTTACTGTACTCTTAAAAAAAAAAAAAAACACGGGATTGAGCGGACCTTGTTCACCTTTTTTACCTCTCCTGCCTTTCTCACCAGGGGGACCGATATCACCAGGGGAACCAGGGGGACCTGAAGTCAACAAAACAACAAGCAAACAAAAAATAAACAACATGTCATGCAACAACTGTTTACTGTTTCGTTACAAAAATCAACTTGTGACATTCCAGTTGACCAAAAGCAGAATAAGTTTTTTTTCATTAAAATTTTTCACAAAATCAAAACACTTAAAAAGAATGATACAATATACAGTAGACATTAGATAATTGAACATCAATTAAGAACATTTTGAAAATAAATACATATTGAAATCAACCAAATCATGCAATTTACCACCTGAAACATAATACAATCTTTAAATCACATAAATGCGTTGAATATCAATGGATGACATTTGATGAAAAATTCTTGAAAATGGCTTGCTGGCCTGCGTTCCCCCTTATTCTACACCCGGAACCTCCTAGATGGTACAACTCAGGGAGGTTTACAGACCCATTGCATTGCTAGATATAAAACTACAGGTTTAGACACAATGTGGACAATTTCTTCCACTTTGGTGACGGCATTACTTCTTTCGAGAAATTTGAAAGTCTCAAAGAGATTTAAAGAAAACCCTGAGAAATCTCTCCGTCAGAATTAGATCTAGAATAAGAATTAGAGTGGTTTATTTACCCAACGATTAAAATCACAAAAATTTGAAACATTGGTCTCCCAACGTCATAAAAACTGTAGATATATTAACATATAATACACTAAAAACAGTGCTTACACACAATCAATACAAAAAAATAAAAAAATAAGAAAAAGAGTACATAGTCCTACTCCAAACCTTCTCATTGTTAAAAACCCACACTGCCGATGGTATAAAACCATTCTTGACGCCACAAAGGTCCACTACAGCATGACAGTTCCCATAAGGAAAGTATTACAGGGCATTACAGCAACAGCTGTGCCAAAGTCCCTCAAAAGTCAGATTTGCTCTGCACCATTTTGAAATTACTCCACATAAAATGTTTGAGTTAACCACTTTAAAGCTTTGCCTTGATCATGGTAGATCCTTCTATATTCTAATAATAAATCGTAAATTTTGATCTGGCGGTTTACCACTAAATCCTCAGACCTAGATTCCATCTCAGTGTTTGCCTATGGGAGACTGTGGTGTACCAGACTAACATGATAGCAAAATAAACCAAATATTTGTAATGGCCACAGACGGCAAAGAGGAACATTTCATAAATTTTCTTGATATGTTTTTTTTTAAAGCTCTGCCTCGTGGAATTTCAACATTTCTGCAAGCTGAGACACTTAAAGGCAAAATATACTTTTGGTTTTTGGAACCATTTTATTGCTTTAATCTTATAGAATTGTAGATATAGGCCTATACAATAAAACTAATCTGTGACAAAATCTGGAGGGGTTATGTCCACGCAGGAAGAATAATCCCTAATAGGAATACACAATCTGAGAAACGTTTCTCAGATTGAATTTTCAAAAAAATCTCTTTCTCTAAAACTTCATTCCTTTGAAGGGAATCGTTTCTCAAAATGTTATACATTATCAACAGCTGCAGTGCTTCTTTACCACATAAGTTTTTATGGTCATCAATTTTTGGACTAATTACCAAAGGTACACCCTGCCTTTATACATCACAATGTTCAGTTCATGTATAAATTGACAGTGGTAATATTCTTGTAAATTTGTAATGTGGACTAAACATTTGGAATATTATGTCAGGCGGAATTTAAATGATTTAGGTGAGAAGTAAAAGTTTCTTACATTTTTCAAATGAGATCGTCTCAAGGAATCAACAGACCAAATTTGAGCCAATGTACTAATTTCAATCAGTTATTTTCAGTGGAAATTTCTCCCATTTTGTCATAATTAAAGGTATTATACAGGATTGGCAGAGCTGACAAAATAATCACAGACAGTGTTCATGTTTTGTGTAATCAACCACATACATGAAATAACAAACCTGTGAAAATTTGAGCTCAATTGGTCATCGAGGTCACGAGAAAATAGTGAAAAGAGACCTTATGTGTTTTCTGTTTTTCAAACATCAAGTTTATTATCGCGCGCAATAAAAACTATTGTTTTACTCATTTCTCAGAAACGATAGCATTTTAGGCAGAAATATTTTAAGGAACCCTTTCTACCATTACTTACTTTAAATCATGTAAGTTATGTGTGAATCTGTGAACATTTGTGTTTTTCGATCTTACCAATAGTGTACAGGGCCTTTAAAGCATGAAAACTTACCCACTTATAAAATAAACTATTAGCTTTCCACAAATACAAGCTCTTTTACTGTTTTCTCTAGCTTCCCATAAGTGCCAATGTATGAATCATTTTATAAACTATAATTTTTGTCGTTCTTTCAACTTAGGGAGAGCCTCAAACGGTGGGAATTGTAGGAACGTTCTAATTGGATCAAATGAGTATTCCAACGCAGGCTCATCAACCGTTCTTTTTGTTGACCACATTACCTTCATTTGGAAGGTTCAAAATACTAATGCGCGTATTCACTCGTGTAGGATTGCTCCCGTACTTCAGCACAACGATGTGGTCTAGCGGAACATTCTGGCGGTCCAATGGATTGCAGGCGCGTGCCCACGGGAACAGTCTTTTGCGCCTAGAACATACCAAGTTTTTGAGCCACTCCCTTATCAAAGTACAGAATTCTATCTGTCATATCTTAGATGTGTGTTCATAAACAACTGAACAGTGAAACCCACATCATTGTAACCCTTGGATGTAAACAATCCTTTGCAATTTGTTATTGTGACATTTAGACTCTGTGTACTCAAGGAGTCACTCTGTAAATTTTACAAACGTATGTAAGTCATTTACAGATCTTCCAAGAGTGACTTCATTAAAAATTGCTTTTATTTTGATTGCTCATACTGTGAAATTGCTTCCCTTGATACCCGAGTTGCAAAGTAAATTGGAAGGAGCTTATTGATGCACTTCTTATTGGCAATGACAGGAATTCATTGTATGTTTTTTATCTGTTAAAGATAGGGTCGCTGTTTAGTTTTTGTCAACGTAATGCTGATTTATTGGCAAAATCATCAAGAAAGATACAATAAATGTCACATGTGGAAGTTTCAGCTGAATACAGTGACGGTCTACTTGCTGAGAAAACGGCAACAAACTGTCAGTGTCACAGTATTTTCACACGAACGTCAAATCTGTCAAAGTTTAGCAAAATTGGTCATTGAAGTTGCACAAAAATAATGACAGAAAAAACACCATTGTTGCATAGAACTGTTTCATGCCTTAAGCATTTCACAGACTCAAATTTTTTGGTGAAAAAAATTACCTCTTTTCCTAAACTTACACTACTTCAAAGGGGGTAATTTTTAACAATGTTTTACAATAACAACAGCTCTCCAGTGCTCTTTACTAAGTAAGTTCTTATCGTCATGGAGTAATATCCTGCCTTTAAGGTCTGTTAACTAAAATTAGTAACCATTCCTCTTTCTCCCAAGAATCGTTTGACTTAGAAACCCTTACTGACGATCACTAAATATCAACAAGCCATAACATTCTCTCTCCAAGAGAGACCAGTGAGACGGAAACCACACCCTGTTGAAATATTCCGACCCCTTCCTCTTATTCGATCCATGTCACCTGTGAGAAGGGTAGCGACCCAGGGGACCTGTGAAACAATAGCAGTCCCTTGGATCTCAGAAACCGTAACAGGGTTTGCCCCTTAACTTTAACGGTGACTAGCCTACAGAACCAGGTATATAGGTTGCTGTTTCACTAGTCCGCCAGCCCTTACACTGGGCCATATTTCATATTTAACACAAATGCTTTTCAACGCTGAGCTATCCACCCGGACCACTTGTAAAGATTTTTGACTGGTCCTCGGGTGTTTCAACTAGCATTTGGCCAGCGGACCACTGTCAAAAAAAGAACGATACGTAAGATCCTCCTCCTCCAAGAACCACACAAACAGCCCTCCATCTTGGCTCCTTAACCACTTCACGTCGGATGACGGAAATTTCCGCACAATTCTGCTGAACGGAGATACGGTTGACGTCGACATCCGTCATACAGCTTTTCGAAAATTGCTAACCGTGCTGCCTACGGACGTAAAAAGACGTCAAATTAGTGCATCCATTTGAGACGGATGACGTAAAAAGACGTACCGCAAAAACATTAGGGCTAGCCGGATGACGTTTATAAACGATAAAAAGGTCAGGACATTGCGACGGTTGACGTAAAATTACGATGTAGTGGTTTAGTTCTCAGTCCGGCTGACGTAAAAAGACGTCACAACATCGTTGTTTTTACACTTTGGAATTTTTCATTGTTCAAAGTTCCCATCCTGTTCGCATAATTATCTATGTGGAATCCCCTTACCTCATTCTCATATTCTTTGTTGTCATAAAATAAAGATGTAACATAATAAATAAAACTGCAGTCTCATGTTTCTTTGATTTGCATATAAATCCAGCCTACTCCTAACGCATCTTTGTTCATGCTGTCCGCCCCAAACAATGAGGATTATCAGCTTATCGGCAGGGGATAACTTTTGCCTGTACACGGTCAACCCCCCAACACCTTTGTTCCATTTGTCTCCATTGAAACCCGTAACCCCTAACCCCTTGGTGTCAACTTAGCTGTAACAAAATAAAAAGGGTAAAGTAATAAACACAAGTATGCTATCAATATTCAGCCATCCCGGTCATATCCATCGGTACTCGGACGGGTTCAGTAATGCGATGCACGGGGGATAAAACTATGGTCTCATAATTTTTCTTTGACTTGCATATAAATCCAGCCTACTCCTAACGCATCTTTGTTCATGCTGTATGCCCAAAACAATGAGGATTATCAGCTTATCGTTTTCTGTCTTCATTGTCTCCTTGCTGGCCAACTATATACCTATAGAAATTTGTACCTGGGCTTGTGGACGTCTTTGCAATTTCAAATACCTAACCCGTGACCCCTTTCTTCTTTATTTGCTCCAGCATGCAAATGATTGCACACCTTTGTTCCATTTGTCACCATTGAAACCCGTAACCCCTAACCCTTAGTCCCCTTCTTAGCTGTAACTAAATAAAAATGGGAAAAGTAATAAACACAAGTATGCTATCAATATTCAGCCATCCCGGTCATATCCATCGGTACTGGGACGAGTCCAGTGATGCGATGCACGGGGGATACCTCACGGCCGACACGGTCAACACCTGTCCCAGACTGCCGGGCCCTTCCCTTCCATCTCCAAATGGGGCTAGCTTTTGCCTGTACACGGTCAACCCTTGTCCCCGTACCCCCGATTGCGCTCTCCCCTCCCTCTCTATTCTGGTCATCATTTCGGTGCTTTGATCAATAATTTGTCTAAGTATGTGGAATCCCCTTGCCTCATACTTGTATTCTTAGTTGCAATACAATCAAGATGTAAAATAATAAATAAATAAAACTACGGTCTCATAATTTTTCTTTGACTTGCATATTATAAATCCAGCCTACTCCTAACGCATCTTTGTTCATGCTGTCTGCCCCAAACAATGAGGATTATCAGCGTATCGGCTTATGTCTTCATTGTCTCCTTGCTGGCCGACTACATACCTATAGAAATTTGTACCTGGGCTGATGGACGTCTGTGCAATTTCAAATTCCTAACCCGTGACCCCTTTCTTCTTTATGTGCTCCAGCGTGCAAATGAATGCACACCTTTGTTACCATTGAAACCCGTAACCCCTAACCCATTTCCTTTCATTACAACCCATTCATGCTTTATGGTTGGAGAAATAACAGCTAATTTTTCATATATAAAGCTTGTTCAGTTGGTGGAGTCACACACATCAAATCATGGCATCTTTGCGAGCTCAACGTGGTCGCAATAACTTTGTTGACGCTACTTCAAGTGGCTCCGAAGAGGAATCCTCTTCTTCAGAGTCAGACCCTGAAACAGATTCAAGTGATGAATCAAGTGATGGGTCTTCTGCAAGTGTTCCAGCACAGGCAGCGGCACCAGTGCCTAATCCAGTAGTTTGGGCGGACCGAGACTGTTTTCCTCGCCGTTTTGGGTTTTCCGGTGGAGACGGTGTCCAAATAAACTTAGATGAGTCCAGCACAATGCTTGATGTATTTCACGAATTTTTCTCCGAAGAGCAGTTTCAGAACATTGCCGATGAAACCAACAAGTTTGCCACTGACAACCCGCAAGACAATGATGGCAACCACATAAGAGACTGGTTTGACACGTCTGCCGACGAAGTGAAAGCACTAATATCGCTGCACATTTTGATGGGTGTCACTACTAAACCAGATGTGCGATTCTTCTGGAGTAGGGAACCCATGATAGAGAGTCCATTTTTTGGAGACACAATGCCAAGGGACCGGTTTCTGCAATTGCGAAGTTATCTCCACTTCAACAACAATGACAATGATGATGGAACCGATAGGCTGTACAAACTGCGGCCATTCATTGATTCTGTGACTGAAAAATTCAAAACTGTGTATATTCCTTCACAAGATATATCCACTGATGAGTCGCTTTGGAAATTCCATGGGCGACTCAAGTTCAAACAGTTCAACCCTGCAAAAAGAGCACGATTTGGCATCAAGGTGTACAAGACATGCCAGAGCAGCGGTGAGGCAGCCGGGTACACATGGAACCTGAAGATCTACACTGGCGAGGACAGAGGTGCTCTTCTGGCAAGTACAAGTGCTGTTCTTGATCTGAACGAAGATCTACTCGACAAGGGGTACAACATCTTCGTTGACAACTGGTTTAGCAGCCCTGATCTGTTCCTCCGTCTTAGAGCCAGGCGCACCAATGCCTGTGGAACTGTCCGGCTGAACCGAAAGCAGATGCCGGCAGACTTGAAAAAGGTCAAATTGAAGAAGGGAGAGATTGCCTACCGCTCCAGTTCAAGAGGTCTACTCGCACTTGTGTGGAAAGATAGGAAAGATGTGAGAATGCTGTCAACCATGCACTCGGCATCGATGGAGGAGTCTAGAAAAAGAGACAAGGACGGAATCCCTGTTGAGAAACCTTCTTGCATCCTCGACTACAACAAGGGAAAGGGAGGAGTAGATCTGTCCGACCAACTTGCATCCTGCCACCGCAGTGTGAGGAGATCTGTGAAGTGGTACAAGAAGGTATTTTTCTATCTTCTTGACCTTTGTTTGGTCAATTCATTCATCGTGTACAAGCTGCAGGGCCATGAACTACATTATTACGATTTTAGAATGTCTCTCGTCAGAGAAATTCTAGAGACGGTCGCTTTGCCAGTTTATACTACCCGAGGAAGACCTCACGCACTACCCAGTCCAAATAGACTATCGGGAAGACATTTTCCCGTTGGTCTCCCGCCAACAGCCAACACACCGAGGCCTAGCAAGAGATGTGTAGTCTGCAAAGCATCAAAGAGGAGGAGAGAGACCAGGTACCAGTGTGACATTTGCAATGTTCCCCTATGTATTGAGCCGTGCTTCAAGACATACCACACCGAGCGAGATTTTTGAACTGTATTGCATTGAACTGTATTGAACTGAACCGTATTGTAGTTGAACTTGTTTTAGCAAAGATGCCATGATTTGATGTGTAAAATATCTAGGGTACAACCATGTGTAAATATATTTTGGAATAAGAGTTTCCTCTGAAAAGAACCGTTGCTAAGATCTCAATATTTTTACTGGGGCAAAATATTGAGACCTTGGCAACGGCTCTTTTTAGGGCCAATTGTCCTTCCAAAATATGTTTACACATGGCAGTACCCCAAAATTTACTAGTGATGCCATGATTTGATGTGTATCAACTCTAGGGTATAACCATGTGTAAATATATCTCGTACTCCAATTCCCACTACACCGTGCGCCCGGCCGACCACGCCGTGGCCCACGGCGGCTTTCACGCCTTCGGAGCCCTCCTTATGTTTTTCATTGTTTTCGCCGACTTGTACTTTTTCTGAAAAGAACCGTTGCCAAGATCTCGATATATTGACAGGGGCAAAATGTCGAGACCTTAGCAACGGCTCTTTTTGTGCCAATTGACCAGAGATGTAATGCGAAGAAAGTCATATTATTTTATCTTGGCATTTTTTTCCTTGTCTTTATTTACATGCATTTGAAATTGGGACATACCACACCGAGCGAGATTTTTGAACTGTATTGCATTGAACTGTATTGAACTGAACTGTATTGTAGTTGAACTTGTTTTAGCAAAGATGCCATGATTTGATGTGTAAAATCTCTAGTGTAAAATCTCTAGGGTACAACCATGTGTAAATATATTTTGGAATAAGAGTTGCCTCTGAAAAGAACCGTTGCTAAGATCTCAATATTTTGACTGGGGCAAAATGTTAAGACCTTCAACGGCTCTTTTTAGGGCCAATTGTCCGTCCAAAATGTATTTACACATGGTTGTACCCTAGAGATTTTACTAGTGATGCCATGATTTGATGTGTAGAAACTGGTACAACCATGTGTAAATATATCTCGTACTCCAAGTCCCACGCCACCGTGCGCCCGGCCGACCACGGCGGCTTTCACGCCTTCGGAGCCCTCCTTATGTTTTTCATTGTTTTCGCCGACTTAGCCGTTTGCTAAGATCTCGATATATTGACCGGGGAAAAATGTCGAGACCAATAGCAACGGCTCTTTTTGGGCCAATTGACCAGAGATGTAATGCGAAGAAAGTCATATTTTTTTTGTCTAGGCATTCTTTTCCTCTTGTTTATTTTATTTACATGCATTTGAAATTGGTAATGTCAATAAATATTCTGTTCCTTGTTTTACTTGTAAATAGAAACACAAATGTAAACCCACACTTTTGTGTTTATGTGAATACTTCTGATGGAGGAAAACCAATAAATTATTTTGTTCCTTGTTTACTTGTATATACTTTCTTGGTTTTGTATTCGGGAGTCCCCTAACCAGTCATTGACTTGCATACATCTACCAGACACCTAACCATATTGTTCATGCTGTCAGCCCCAAACAATGATTGGACACCTTTGTTTAATTTGTCTTCATTGAAACCCATAATCCCTTGGCTGTGTTACAACAAAAGTATAAAATGTAAACATTGAAGCATGCAAATGATTGGACACCTTTTGTTCCATCTGTCTCCATTGAAACCCCTAATCCCTTGGTACCATCTTAGCTGTAACAAAATAAAAAGGCTAAAATAATAACGGGTCCGGCAATGCGTTTCACGGGGGATACCTCATGGGCTGACCCGGTCAGCACTTGTCCCAGTACTCCACTCCCAGGCCCTTGCTTTTTCCTGTACACGGTCAACCCTTTTCCCCCATACTCCCCCCCCCCCCCCCCACACCTTTGTTCCATTTTTCTCCATTGAAACCACTATACCCCTTGGTACCAACTTAGCTGTAACAAAATAAAAAGGGTATGCTATCAATATTCAGCCATCCCGGTCATATCCATCGGTACTGGGACACGGGTCCAGTGATGCGATGCACGGGGGATACCTCACGGCCGACACAGTCAACTACTGTCCCAGTACTCCACTGCCGGGCCGGGCCCTTCCATCTCAAACGGGGGCTAGCTTTTGTCTGTACACGGTCAACCCTTGTCCCCGTACCCCACGACTGCGCTCTCCCCTCTATAAACTGGTGGGCCTCTCAACGCGTTACACATGGATACTTCATGCCTTGACCTGGTCATCATTTCGGTGCTTTGATCAATTTGTCTATGTGGAATCCCCTCGCCTCATACTTGTATTTGTATTTAGTTGCAATACAATCAAGTTGTAAAATAATAAATAAATAAAACTATGGTCTCATAATTTTTCTTTGACTTGCATATAAATCCAGCCTACTCCTAAACGTATCTTTGTTCATGCTGTCTGCCCCAAACAATGAGGATTATCAGCTTATCGGCTTCAGTCTTCATTGTCTCCTTGCTGGCCGACTACTTACCTATAGAAATTTGTACCTGGGCTGGTGGACGTCTTTGCAATTTCAATTACCTAACCCGTTTCCCGGGGATACTGCTTGCCAGCACCACCACGTCTTCCCTTTCTTTGTTCCACATGTGTCTATTGACGACCGCAATCCCTGAACTACACATCGCTTCGGGACGGTTGACGTCCGTTTTGCAATGGACATTTGTTCCACCCTGCCGGTTGACGTAAATTTCAGTCCTCGAACGGCGAAATGAAAACGCCCGCCACGGGCGTTCTATCGAAGGAATTTTGAAAATTCCGACGCCAACATTCTTGGCATGGGTGTATTGATCTATTATCGAGGAAAAAAACTTTAACCTTTCGCCGGGGAAAAAACCCAAATTTTTTTCCAAAAATAATACCGCCCAGAGGCCCAGCATTTTTTGTATAATACCGACGTGAAGTGGTTAAAGATCAGCATCCTCTTACTTAACACCTCCCTCAACAAGACTTAAAGATAACAATCACCAGTCACCACCCCCTCTCAAAAACCCACCACATCTGGCATTCCCTCTCTCCTCCTCCAAGTGACCCCAAAAATTACAACAGCAGCCCCACCCCTTCAAGAATCCGACAACTGATAGCTCAGTCAATTTGCACAGGAAAATATAGCAGGTTGCCACAGACCTGATCTGGATCTCAGGTGACATGCCCACCTGTCCATAAGGAAGCTGTTCAGATTGGGTACAGGCTGAGTGACAGAGCAAGCAAACTGGGGAATATGGTTCTGCAACTACGAATTGATCACATGCAGACGATACGTGACAGACAAGCTTCTCCCTCAACTGCTCTTTTTAAGACTTGCGTTAATTAGACACCAACCGTTCACTGCAATAGGATCTTTCAATGTTCCCCGAGCAATATTTGGTCATATTTCCCCGGTACACACGATAGGTGATACCCCAGACATATCTCATCACATAAACCATATGCTGACATGTGTTAATGGACACGACTACAAAGTTCTACACCACACCATGGTTGGAGGGGGCACTTGTTTAACAGGTTCTTAAGCTTTTGAGCTAGATATGTTTTCAATAGAACCTCCATCTTTCCTTCTCACATTCATAAACAATATGGCTGTGTTTGAACTGGTGTCTACAGCTATGACTATGGTTGCGTCGTTTTGTCATCATGCATTGCAGTATAGGCGTCCTTTCACTATACAGTGTTTGCCCTAAACTTTTTTAGTGACTAGCCAGCATTTATAGTTTCACTAGTCCAGTCAGCTTTTTCACTAGTCCTTAGTTCCGAAATGAAACAGGGATGCTCTCTAACACCCAACTAGCCAGCAGGACCACTTGGAGAGAATTGTGACTGATCCTCAGGGGCCGATTTCACACAGACCTAAGATTGATCTTAACTGTGTATCAATCTTAATTGCGAAGCAAAGTGTGTTGTCACAATACAAATCACTATGGCGATATTGACAGCTCATCTTAAGATTAATGCTTTTGTGAAATCGAACCCGGTGTTGTAACTGGCATTTGACCAGCGGACCACTGTTAAGGGAGAACGCTGTCCTTAGCATTACCCTTATACCAGCAGTCGTAGCCATTGCCACCAATTCGGAAACGGCCTATTAGAACTCCTAGTGGTACTCCTTTAGTAAGGCTCCCTTATACTGCTGCTCTGAATCACGAACAGGCACAACCCTAAGGGAGATGGGGGATGCGGGGGGGGGGGGGGGGGGGGGGGGAGGAACAGCCCACAAAGTCATCCAATATCTCCCATGTGCAGTGAAATTAATATGTTAGACAGGGTAGCCTTATCAGTAATACAACTGCTATCCTTAAGGGCCCTGTGTACAGGCAGTAAAATAAAAAAAAAGGAAATAGAAAAATACAGAGCACTAAGAAAACCCATGAATAAAGACAAAAACAAGTGTAAAACAAAATCAAAAATCTTACAAGGTAAAACGAAAAAGGACACAAAAATGTTAAACACTTGTCCAAAGCAGGGTACATGAAAATTAAAACACGAGTCAAATAATTAAAAAAAGTCTATAAGCAATCACAAAGGATTACACCATCGCATATCAATTAAAAATTCATTAAAAAGAGGCAAGTATAAAAAGCAAAGATAACTTTAAAATAAGCTCAAAACGGAAGCCAGTAACCGTCAAAAAACGGCAAATTGCAGGCTAACCAATACTCACATTAAAACGGAACCATAATAATAAAATCACCTATAGTTGTAAACGACTAAGTACAATTGGTTAGCATAATAATAAAAAGAGACAATGGACGAAAAATTCCCCCCTCCCCCATCAGTATAGTAGGGCGGGTTAAAAGATTATAAAAGATAAAATTTTACAAAATTGGACAAATATATATAAATGTAAAGAAAGAGCTAGATATGGTACAAACTTAAAACAGAGATTTGAAATTTCTGAGAGTGTTGACCTGTCTCTGAGCCGTGTTTAGCTTGTTCGAAGTAAGATGGTTCGGATAATTTGTCCCCAACAAAACATTTGAATACAAGAAATGATTCATGCATGAATCATTTCTAAGGTTCCTGAGGGTTGGTGTCTGTTCGCAAATCCTGAGGGTTGGTGTCTGTTCGCAAATGCTGCGGCCAGAGATGCGGTTGGTACCCGCTGTCACCTGGCTAAATGAGGATGGATTCAACACTCTTGTGAAAATACCATGAAATTGTTTTGCTGTTTCTTCAGCAAGTAGACATTGTATTTAACTGAAACTTTCACATCTGACTTTTATTGTACAAACCAGCGTAACGCTGACAAAAACCAATCTATGACACTACTCTTTACTTGGTTTTGATTTTAGTCCGCAAATGCGTTACTGCCTACTATTCTGTCAGAATTTTTTTTATTTTACCAGCCACATGTGATGTGTCACAATGATTTAAATTTGTAAAGGTCTTAATCACACACAGCTCTAACAAGTTAGCAGCTCGTAATTTTATCCATATCTTTTGGGTTAGAAAACGTTCCACCGTCTGAAAGGTTTTCCTGAAAGTCTTCAAACACTTAACAGTTCTGAGTAGCACATGTTTAACTTAAAGGGAATGTACACTATTAGTTTATGGCAGCCGAGATAATTACCGATGGCACACAAAACAGGCATTCAGCCAGAATTATTTCATAATGAATATCTCTGCTAAGCAAAAATAAGCTGAGAACCAGTCATAAACTGTATACATCACATAGCACTTTGACTGGTAATCTGATTCTGCTAAGTGGCATTTTTCCGTGCTAAGCAAACTGATGCGATAACTGTCAGCCTTTCAATTTGTTTGCAAAAATTAGTTAGTGGCCTGACGTTTCGACCCTAGCAGAGTCTTTCTCAAAGCCTAAATGACTACACAACACAACGCACTTAAACATGTATACAAGTGTAACAAGAGCAGTCAAGTGGAAATACATGAATAGAGAGAGAATTTTTTTCACGTGATAATTAGTAAGGCCAGCCGTTTCTTTAAAGTGCATGACAGCTTCCTTACCCGTTGCTGACTAACAAGAGGCGTTAATCCGCCAAGTCCTTATAAAACATAAGGAACTTATTGAATCAAGATTTATCAATTAGAACTCTATGAGAACCATGGGATTGGGGTGTTTCTTCAGTTCCTTCCAGGATTACGACCGAAAGCGATACAAGATTAGGGCAGTTGTCATGGGAGTTTTAAACAAGGTTAATACCCGACATAGGAAAGCCTAGAGGCAAGGAGCCTGGGACAATTGGGATTTACGTCTTAAGAGAACACAATCTCTTAAAGATAGACTTTAAGATGCCGGAGGGCTGGGCAAAGTGCATCCGACAATTCTTAGGAGTGTCTTAGGAGTCCACAACTGTTGAGGTTTCATCAGATAAGCTTTGAAGATAATGGCAGGATAAACCTCATCCTGACTTCAATAAAAGATGTAACTGACGGAATTAATTTGCCCCACAAATTTAGTGGCCGACCGCTCACACTGTCTTTGGGTTGAGTCACAGCATTACTCTGTCACACTTTGCCTTGAAAGCTTAAGTGCAGTGCACAACACTTTATATCCAAACACCCCTGGAATATTTCAGACTGACCCCTTGGTGACCTAGGTTGACCCAGATTTTGACTCTACCCTATTGGAATCCACCTCTCCCATGACCTTTGAACCTTCATCGTGAATCATCATTTTTAATCATACTGGTTGAGTTAAGAGCAGCAACCTAAACTGTGTTCCCCCCCCCCCCCCCCCCCCCCCCATTTAGGAACCTCTCACTCTCGGCCAAAAGTTGAAATTGGGGTTAGAAAAAAAACTGAGTCATAAAGTATCAAAATTGAGTAACTTATACCCTAAATGCATCAAAAAGATAAGAATATTTTCAACCTTCTGACTTGTTTATAGGCAAAGTATACCTTTGGTTTTTGGAAATGTTTGATTGTTTTAATCTTATAAAAATGAGGACATGTACTATAAAACTCACCTGTGAAAATTTCATTCCTAAGAATTTCTGGAGCGATTATGTCTATGCAGGAAGAGAAACGTTTCTCAGATTCAAACTTAGGGGGCATAAAAATCTTTTTACATGACCGCATTACTTCAAAGTGAAATGTTTCTCAAAATGTGTTATGCTATCAAAAGCTGCTGTACTTTTTACGAAGTCAGTTTTTATTGCCACTGTTTTTAAGAATATTTACCAAACACCTTCCCTTTAAAGCATGGAGGTAAAAATAGAAAAGCCCACAACAAAAATACATAATGGTGGCGAAATGAACTCTCATTCACAAATTTCCTAACAAAAATCACAGGTTTTTGGTGGGTTTTTTTGGCTGAAGGTTGCGGGTTGAAATTTCTCGGAATGTGAAACCACAGAAAACCAGTTAACCCTTGCCATCTTCAACCATTTTTGTTATCTGAAGCCAACCCACACTGTATTATTGTAACTGCACAATGGTATTCCCAAATTGAATATTTATCACTGTGTGTAGTGTTTGTGTTAACATAGCTTGCTGGTCGCACTAGAGGGTACCTCGTCCATGTTTAGATGGAAGACTAGAGAGAGCGAGATGGGTTGATAAATGAACTTGTGATGACAAGATGAGTTTAACTTGCGGGAATGCCTGTGGTTTTTATTCAAATTGGTTTCTAGGAGCCATGAGTTTGTGGTTTAACAGTCCGTACCTGGTACATGTGTGGCAATCTGGTTTTGCCATCAGGGCCCAGTTTCATAGAGCTGCTTAAGCAGAAAATATTGCTTAACAATTGTCTGCTAAGCAGAAATGAGCAGGATACCAGTCACAAAATGTACTTGTGACATGGCAGTTTGGCTGGTAACCTTATTCTGGTAAGCATACTTTTGTTGTGCTTAGCAACTTTTTGTGCTTAAGCAGCTCCATGAAATTGAGCCCAGATTGGACAATAGGAGCTCCAGAAACGTGCTTGTCGCATTATGTTAGGATATCATCGGTATCACAGTTACTCCAATGCTTTGGAAGTTCTAGGTATTTCTAGCCTTGAAACTAGGAGAGACACATTACTGTATAACTTTGGCACAAAACTATTACATTCCCAAAGATTTAGAAATATGCTCCCCCCTCTTAAACTTAATAACACTACTACCAGAATACTCAGAAATAACTCCACGTCTACGCTAGTTATACCTAAATGCAAAACTGATAGATACATGAAATCTACAATTCCTGTTTTAGCCAAACTTTTGTAAATCTTAATTGTTAATAATAATTAGGTGCAGTGAGAACTTTGTTGTAATTTTATACCTACTCTTTTTAACTGGTATGTAACAATTTTTAATTTTTTGTAAAGTGTAAACGTGGTCATTTCAGCTGCTCTTTTGTAGCTGCCTACCTCGTGTTTTTTATATGAATAAACCAGAATAATAGTAGAGCTGCTTAAGCACAAAATGTAGCTAAGCGCAATTATATTATGCTTACCAGAATGAGGTTACCAGCCAAAATAATATGTTAGATATACCATTTGTAACTGGTGTCCTAACTATTGCTCAGCAGAAAGTTGTTAAGCAACATTTTCTGCTTCAGCAACTCTATGAAATCGAGCCCAGATCAAACATGCAATATATTTTTATATTAAATAATGAAAATGAAATAATATGGTTTCATAGAAAAATAATTCCAAGAGTCACGGTTAAGAAATGTTGTTTATGTAAAGGCAGTTCCACTGTAATTTTTTTTTAAAAGGGTAGACTAATCAGAAAATCTGAAAGTATGGGAACATATTTATGGTGTTTGAAAAACCAAGCCCAGGGCCGCCGAGGTGATGGCCTCTAGTGACATTCTAGGCCTAGCTTGACAGACCAGATGGACGTAACATTTCAATACCTTACCCAACCCTCTTGTTCTCTTTACAACCAAAAGCACGCCGCTTGCGCAAATGTTATCAACTGTGTCACGTACACCCATAACAGTTACACTTCAGTCTAAATATTTTCCAGCGATAAAGAAAAAACACGGCAGTTCAGGTCTTACAAAGTCACATCCGGCTGGTGGGCATCTTTCAGCGCCTCGTATCGGGGAGGTAACATAGAATGCAGGTATTGCGAGCATAAATTTGGTCCAATAAAACAAACTAATGAATCTTGGACGCTGCGGTGTATGTAGGAAGGTTTAGCCTTCCAGGATGTGCAACAGTAATTCTTTCTGAACGGTGACCAAAGATTGAGCCTCCAATATGTTGACCCCGACGACCCAGAGGTCATTGACCTGATAAACAAATGCTACCCAAGTTATTCCAAGTGGTAAAAGTTCATCATTGTTGTGGAAGGCCTTGAGGGGAAAATGTGGGCCTCATGTTGTTTTTTTTCTCTACTTTTTTTTCGTTCATAAAATATTGCTTAAAGCTATTGGGGCCAATACAGGATTGGCAAGGATAAAAAACATTGATTAATTTTAGTCTGAAAGCTTATTGATTATGAAGTTCATACTATAACATTTTTTTCTGTGAAATATTTTCCTCTGAAATGAAGTCATATTCGAGAAAACTGCATGTGAAAACCTATAAAAACGCAACAGCTGATTTTGGTTGTTACAAACAAATCTATCAAGGATAATGTGTTTACATGCTGAAAATTGTGCATGGTTTTGTGCATTAGTTTCTCCTGACTCACACAACAGATTAAAGCCCAAATATTCACAGGCTTGTTATTTCATGTGGTGATCACACAAAACATGATGAACACTGTCTGGAACTATTTTGTCAGCTCTACCAATCCTGTATAGTACCTTTAAGATAGGTTTGACGAAGGCTATGGAAGTGATGGCAGGCGATGTTGGTATCACTTCAATTGAAACAACATGCGCATTCGTGAATAATTATTTTTCTGGGCATTAAAATTAATTGTCATCATGGCATACAAGGAAACTTTGTGCAGTTATGGAACAGGTGTAGAATGTATTGAAACAGAATCAAAACTATTCATGTTAACACGTTGACTGCCGGTCATAAATTCGTAGGGGCATCCCATTTGCCAAGCATCTAAGTGTGGTGCGCATGCGCGCATACCAAATAGGTATTTTTTGTTTGTGTCTACATGTTGTAGCATACAAATTCTGATGTGTCCTCACCACTGCCAGAAGCGTATTGGTTGCGTTCTCAGCGATGCCAGTGTATTCAATTCACTATACAAAAGCCTTTCATTCTCTACGAGTATACTCGTAGTGGCAGAATCCGTTACACCTGTTACTACGAATATACTCGTAGGCGGCAGTCAACGAGTTAATAACATTTTCATTTTAAAGATGAATCATATATTGGTTTTTGTCAACGTAATGCTGATTAGGCAAATTATCAAGAAAGAAGATACAATAAACATCAAATGTGAATGTTTCAGCAACAAACTGTCTTGGTATTTTCACACAATGTCAAATCTGTCCACGTTTTAGCGAGGAGACAGCAGGTACTAATGGCATCTCTGGCCGCAGCATTCCCGAACAGACAACACGGATTGAGGAATGTGAGAAACATTCATGCATGAATTGCTTCTTAGATTCAAATGTTTTTTGGGTGAACAATTATGCAACCCGTTAAACTTCGAAGGGAACCCTTGCTCCAAATAGTTTATACTATATCAACAGCTGCAGTGCTTCTCAACAAGTAAGTTTTTAAATTAAGGTCATTAATTTTGGGAGTATTTACCAATCTGTGACCAAAGCTTTAATAAGATAATCATGTTTAGGAACATTTTAATGACATGTGCATTATCGACAGAGATTATGTTCAATTATTTATTCTGACATGTTCCCTTCCAACGACAGTAACATCCGCATTTTAAAAATAGTTTATACTATATCAACAGCTGCAGTGCTTCTCAACAAGTAAGTTTTTAAATTAAGGTCATTAATTTTGAGAGTATTTACCAATCTGTGACCAAAGCTTTAATAAGATAATCATGTTTAGGAACATTTTAATGACATGTGCATTATCGACAGAGATTATGTTCAATTATTTATTCTGACATGTTCCCTTCCAACGACAGTAACATCCGCATTTTTAAAATAATATTTCCCTAAAACTCATAAAATTCATTACCTCCACAGGAAGTCAACAAGACAGGCCAGTAACTTGAATATATTGTCAAATTAAATTGCGCAATTTGGGGTTTACTTAATTCTTTATTCTTACATCTGTGGAACACGCAACGACATGCACGCCATGGAAGTTTGCAATTAATGAAAAACATTTGTCAATAATTAGCAAAAAGGAATCAAGTTCTTCATTTGTAATTCAGGTGTTTCCAGTGAGTATTTGGTTCCTGAAGTGACAATGCTACTCGACCCAGGTAAAAGGAACAGTCGCTAGAGAATATCAAACGTCAGGGGTCAATATTTGGGCAAATTCCGCCTTGTGGCATTATGACATTAAGTTTTGGCAGATTACTGACAATTATAAACCACTATTCTGTGGTTTTTCAAAAAAATATGGCCAGCTCTTTTGATAAAACTTTCACAGGTTCATACTTTGGTTTTATATCAATTTGTTTATGGTCCAAACAGCTCCTACTTATTTTAATCGATTTTACTCAACTTTGTGCTGTGCAATGGGGGACTTTTGGGACGCTAGGTGGCAGCAGACTTACCAGGTAAATCCATTGTTCTTGGTAATGTGAGCATGCTCAGAACTACATAAACAATGGAAATTTACCTGGTAAGTCTGCTGCCACCTATCGTTCTAAAGTCTCCCATTGTAACAAAGTATTATTATTTTTTAAAAATTCTCCCGAAATATCGCCTAACATCACAAGACCAGACAGCCATTTTAAGGTGAGGGCTACTCTTAACTGATTTGGGCTGTAGACCCAAATCAACTGTCACCAGGGGCACGTTGCCACTTACTCCTGGGGCTGAGTGAAACAGGGTTACCCCCTTCACAGCCCGTAAGGATGTAAGCATGGGTATCATCCACTACTAGGAGCCTGGCTGGTAGAGCAGAATGCACTACCTTCCCAACTTTTTACTAAGCAACTTTTTACTGGTAAATAAGAGCCTTGCTCAAGTGCACAAGTAAAGTGGCATGACTGGGACTTAAACCCACACTCTGCTGCTGACAACACCAGAGCTCGGGTCCGGTAAACTAGACTGCTCGGCCATGACCTGCCATTTGCATTCTCATTTGAACCCTACTTTTAAGGAACCACGGGAGCACAGATCATAAAAGCGAAAACAGGAAAATATTCAATTAATAGTTGAATCAATTAATCTGTAATGGATGTTGCAATCTCCTGTGATTAATTGGGACTACCTGTGACCACATCAGGCCAAGGGCTGTAATGCTATGTTCGACACCACGCGTAAAAATAGACTGTGCACCTTCACCCCATGAAACCCTCCATGAAATTCTAATCTAAACATGAAGGCCGAGTAAGAACTGACGGCTTCAGCAGTCACCATAGCCATAGCCTAAGTCACTCCGTTCAGACACAGCCAATACTCCGATCATGCATCTGCAGACGAGTAGCAACATGGCCACCCCAGTTTTTCCTCATATTTTGCAGATTTAAGATTTCAAACGTGATGAACATTTTAAAACTAAAATAGCCCAACCCAAGTGGCAGTGGTGAGTCTGGATCTTATGAAGTATTTAAAAAATATATATATATTTCAGCCGATGAGATCTGTCAAGAAACGTAGGTAATGATGGAAATTGTCATTAGTTTGTAAGCCTACAGTAGAATTCTTATGATACATGCATACGGCGCTAGCACAGGACACGATATTCACATCAACAAGTAGAACCGAAATTGTCAAAAACCTTGTTATTTTTGTGGGGGGAAGGGGTAATATACCCCTCCCCAACCACTGCCGCGGTTGGTGGATACTGTTGTCATGATTTTTATACAGATTAGCACCACTGCCCGCACGGATTGTAAACTAAATGGCCGCCCAACTTTTAAACAACTTGCTACGCACCTGTCATGCATAGGCTAACATTATTACTTTTTTGCAACAGTGTTTTTTTGTATGAGATTGTTAAACTAAAAACAAACTCTGCAGTCAATTTTACCAAAGAGAAAGGACCTCCTTTCTCTATGATTTCACATAGTATGTCAATCTTGACACCAACTACACGTTCCACGACACGTTCTACTGATCCCCTTTTCTGACGCAAGGGCAATAAACAAGCAAAGTCTTCCCAAATACACAAGACTCGTCTGTGATATTTTCACTAGCATTCCTTCTGTACAACATTCGGCCAGCTGTGGAGGTTTGATGACAAAAATGGATTATTTTCGTCAGCAAGTTGTGGTCAAAGAAAGTCAAAGAATGCCATAAAGGAAATCCGTTCGAACATTTGTGATGGGAATGCGACCGGAGCTGTCTCAAATGCTTAACTTGCATTGCTGTCGTTTGTCAGTTTGATCAAATATTTTATCTAAACAAATTCTTCACTATTTTGAGGGCGATTTAGTCAGCACAGAATAGACGAGAAACAAATGTATCTAAAAATTCAATTACCAAATTTTAAGGGTAGTAACACTGTGTCGTTTCAGTATGTGATAAGAAGACTTCACACAACTTAAGCTCTGTGAATTGCCTTTTACTTTAGGGCACTTCTATTATGCAATCTAAAGATTATATGGGCACCAAGTCAAGAGGCAACAACAGCGTCCCATGGCCTCTGTGGAATTCCAGGACTGGTAACTTTCCCAGAAGATCACAAAACTGGGTCAGTTCACATCATCCAAATTGGTCACTTGAGGGTGAAACTCGACCGTCAAACTTCCCCAAAGAAAGATGTCCTGTGTTCACAGACTCTAGCAAAGTACATTGAAGGGTCAGGTCAACGACCATTAATAACCTTTTCAGAAAAGTAGAACTGATAATGAATCACAGTTTGGGGTCATCTTCTAAGAGCAGGATAGGCTGTGATTTTCATTCTAAGCATGATGGCTTTTAGGGGACGATGATTCAGTCCTCGCCTAATAGGAACAGTCATTGTCATAGTCCATGACATCATCGTTGTCATCATCATTTGTCATTGTCATCTACTGGGAATACTGAGTAAAAGAGTAGTTCGACTCATAATACGCGGTTTTCTAAACTGTCTTTTGGTGTAGTATTTCAATATGAACAAACTATTATGAGTGGAGATTAGAAAATTTAACATCCTGCGAGGCAATGTAAAGTTTGGGCAAAGTAACATTAAAGTTTGGACAAGGTATAAGTTCGGGCAAGGTGTAAAGTTTTTCGCCTACTGTGTGGACAAGAAAGTAACAATTTATCAATAAATCGTAGTCTAGTGACTGCCCCTTTTAAGTGTTGATGGTAAGGAGGAGGGGGAAGTGGAGGGGCTTCGATACGGAACAGAATGTTTTCCACAAGTGTCAATTTATTTCATTTTTATTATTATTATATATTTTTTAAATATTTATTCTGGCTGCGAAGCCAAGGATTTGCAGAAAAGTGAACTTTCTCAGTATACTCGACAAGAACTCCATGGAGAGAAGACAAGGAAAGAAGTCTCAGTTCTTTGAAGTGGGAGGAAAACCCCAGAGAAATATTCCAGGGAAAACTCATGCAATCAAGTAGGGACTGAAAACCCAATCCACATAGTGCCCCCGGTGAGATTCGAACCGGAGTCCTATAGAGGTGGAAGGCGAGGAAAGATACCACTGCACCAACATGACCAACTATAGAGAAGATTGACAATTTGTTTCTTCACAAAATACACCAATTGTTCAACCTTTCGCATTTTCTTACAACAACAAAATAACATGGTTTTTTTCACAAGAAGAAGGGAGGGGCAAGGGAAACTATCCCTTCCCAATCCCCAGGCTTAAGATTTATTGCCTCACATATGAATGACACACTCCTTCACAGAATTCACTTTTAGTACATCAACCCTAAATCTTAAACAATTTTTCCCGATGTCCAGAGCTAATCTTAAAATAACCTATGAATAAGTACCCAGTATTTGGGACAAATCAATCATGTTGCCATGGCAATATAATTCTTCTGTAATTGCATTAAATCTCTGATAAGATCACATTGGATCCAGTGGGTCTGCACCACCATGTGGTAACATCCAAACCTACCGGGGAAAAGGAGGGGACAGAAGTCAACAAGTCTTGTTGAGGTAGGGGTGTAAATCCCAATTTATTATTTCAACACATGTACCCAGAGCTGCCAACATCTGCATCTTGCAATCAGGGAGATATTTAGAACTACATTCAACATACATGTAATAGGGACAAAGTTTCCATAATCCGGGAGATTGTCAAATTTGTTCAACAGAACATGGAAAGATTGGTTTGTTTTCAGGGAACTTTCTGCAGAATCAGGGAGAGTTGGTAGCTCTGATATACCTCACGATCCTCTTTAGTCTTAGAATTTTTGATAAGCAACTTTTAGAATTATTTAGTTTTCCCTTGAATGACTATGCTATGGATGATGTAGATTTGCTTGAAGTTAAACTAGAAAAATAGCTAAGCATCAATGAATCCTGCTTATCAGAAATATGTTACCATTCAAACTATAATATCAATGCAGTGTTTGTGACTTGGTCCTCACTTATTTCCCCCTTTGCAAAAAATTGTTAAGCTAATACTTTTTTAAAGATAGCAGTTCCATGGAATTGGAACGCTCTTGTAGCTGTACTTTTTGCTCCTCATCACTTTCCTCTATTCCGATTACAATTAAACGTTATCATCCGACAGCAGAGTCCCTTGTGAAATGTAGAACTTTTCCAAGTGTAATACGTAATTAACGCTGATCCTGTATAATTAACAAATGTACACTTGCGTGGGAAACTGTTCCTTTTATTCAAAGGTCACTCAGAAATTCACATTAACTTCAGATACTTTTTTTTTTCTTGTCAAGTGACTAAATCTTTTCGTTGACATTTTCATGGGAAGAAACAGTCATGACGCTTGTGAGCTCTAAACAGGAGATTTGTGGTTTCACTGGAAATGATTTCACAATCTTAACAGGTGGCAAGTCATAAGTCTTAAGATCCTCAGGCATGAGTCTTGTGGAGGGTAAGTAGCAAGCCCCCCCCCCCCCCCCCTCCCGCAGGCTTCTGCTTGTATACCCCTAGGTCAATTCACACTGTTGAGTTTTACGCCCTTTCAAACACAGACAATTTTTAACAAGAGACCTAAAAAAAAAAAAAAAAATGCTATTTAAAAAAAAGTAAATTTCAGTTGTGTGAAAGCTTTTCTTGTTAAATAATAACCAAGGACCCTTGTTATTTTTAATGGAGATCAAGCCCCCCTCCAGAAAGTAGCAACCATGTTAAAATCACCATAATATGTAGTGAGAAACAGTTACTGTGCCATAACCAAGGACCCTTGCTATGGCGGTATCATCATTCTCATGCACAAATCGTGTCACAAGTAGAAGAAAGTATTCAGTGAATGAACAATGGTGACCTTTATTCACCCCTTCCCACACCCCCCCCCCCACACCCACCCCCGAAAAACGAGGGAAGTTGGTAAATTTGTCTTTTGAGAAGTCATGTGAAAGCTCGTTAGATAATCGCAATCGATCGAAGTAACAGACAACTGGTACCCATTACTGAGGACCATTGTGCTCATGTGAAAGGACCAATCTTTATCTTCCTCCTGATGACGACTACCGACGCACGAGCTGATACATGACGTCCAAACAAACCATCTCTTCCAATAGCAACATCATCTTCCAAGAAAAAGACAAATTCCTTCCAAAGTGTATCCACAAGAACCAACCTACATCTATCTTCACTTTACAAACCCACAAGGTCCTCTTTAACTTTTAAGACCTTGTCGTGGGAACTTCAAAGAAAAGAAAAACTACCAAAGAAAAACATTAATAATAATAATAATAATAATAATAATAACCAATTTTGCTTTTCACACCCGAAGGGCGTCCCAAAGCGCTTCCAACATTATTACCCCTGGTCACTGGGCCATTATTTCATTCCTTAAACCATCTCAGCTCCCTGGGGAGTATACAGCCTGTGCTGCAATATATGCGCTACTAGGCTAAATCAATCACAAGAACCATCTCTGCCCTCACAGGTACCCATTTTACCCCTGGGTGGAGAGAAGCAATTATAGTTAAGTGTCTTGCTCAAGGACACAAGTGTCATGACCGGGACTCGAACCCACACTTTGCTGAACAGAAACACCAGAGCTTGAGTTCGGTGTTCTTATCCACTCGGCCACGACACCCCACATTTGCACATGCTCATGGCTGCTGACTAATTTTGCTAAGGTTAGGATGTGACAGAGCTTTACAAAACATTTTGAACCAAACAACCAAAATTACTTCAAAAAAAAAAAGAATGATCAAAACATACCACAAACAATAGTCCATCAAGTTGAATATACATACATTGGTTAGAGCATTAATTAAATAGCGAATTAATCAAAACCAAAAACAGCATCCCCCATTAAAAAACCAACCTCATTCACAATGGCAACAGAATACTAATTCTGGACTTAAACCGTTTGATTTCGTAATAATTCCGTACAATCTGGGTGTATCTTCACTCTGGCTAAGTAATAATCCATTATCACAATTAAGGTAAATGTACTTTTACACAGAACGTTTCTCTAGAACAGAAAAAAAGAGATCCCCCGCGGCGCCTTCAGACTCAGAGATTAATGAAATGTCTTGAAAGAGTGCCAGAAATAGGAATTAAATCAAATCATCAATCAATCTTAGGGCCTGTTAATGAGACACTATATCGGAACTGAGTAATTTGGTAGGGGAGGTGGGGGTTTGGGGGAGAGGGGGATTTCTGGGCTGTACTTCTGACTGGACTTTGTGGTGGGCATGTTCCAGTTGTTTAAATGGTGGACATTTTATTTCCTGTTTATGAAAAGTATTCACTGTTACATTATTGTTTACCTCAAAGAACATATTTTGTTGTTTGCGCTCATCTACCAACTTTCCTTGAGATGTATAAGTTTTAATGTTCATAAACAAACAAGTAAAAAGAGAACATAATGCTGGACTTTTTTCTCGTCTCCACACCAGGAATCCTGACTGTAGTAAATGACAAGTGACTTGAATGTGAATTTAATGGGCACTGGCCAAGTCATGAAACCAGCAACTGCAAGTTTAAAGGCAGAGTGTACCTTTGGTTTTTGGAACCGTTCGAATGCTTTATTCCTATAATATACAATACAAAGTTCTAACCTGTGAACATTTCAGTTCAAAAGTTGGTAGCAATTTTGAGATAAAAAAGTGCCCAAAATCTGGAGGGGTTTTGTCCATGCAGGAAGAATAATCTGTAATTATAATACACAATCTGAGAAACTATTTCTCAGATTGAAATGTTTTTGAATCCCTCTCTCTAAAACCACATTCCTTTGAAGGGAATTGTTTCTCAAAATGTTATACATTAACAACATCTGCAGTGCTTCTTACCAAGTCAGTTTTTATGGTCATTATTTTGTGGAGTAATTACCAAAGGTATACACTCCCTTTAAACAGGCAGGCTCCCCCCCCTCCCCCCACCCCAAGACTTCTGATGGCATTGTAAGTAGCCAATTATCAAACAAACATAGCTCCCAGGGGGGCAGTGCTCCATCAGACCAGGGCAACAGGAATCCCCAAAGACCTGGTATTTGCAAAAATATAAAGCTGGAAAATCTACACAATATTTTGTAATGGCATAACCCCAATGTCAGCAGATTTTGCACTTGAATTTGCTTTTGCTGTGAATTATTTCAAGGTGACGTTTCACAAGAAACAATTATGAACCAATTGTTTACCAAGGTACATAAAAAGTTACCACGTAATTTTTTAACATTTTGTATAGTGACAGTTACAGTTTAAAAAGTTGAAAATTATCTCAAAATAGTTTTATCCAAAGTTATTCTAACACTTGCTGGATTTTATGATAAGAATGCTAAAGTGACTGAAAGTGAAAACCCGTTTGGAAATTACTGTGAAAACCCACCAGTTTAAATGAAGCTCTTTCAACAAATGTTTCTTAAATCCAATCATGAACATTGCCAAAATGTTCTTAGCCTTAAAAACCATCTAACAAAGCACCTCTGCAAAATTACAAAACTTCATTTCAATCTCAAAACCACATCTGAGATTGTTTCAAGTTTAACTAAAAAGGTCTATAATAGGCCTTGAATTTCATCTTTGAGAGGGCAAAGCCATTTTCATTTTGCAATGGGCATTGATTGGGCACTTCCATTGGAAAATCTTAAAATCTGTGAGAAACTTGTAATGGGGCACCAAGGCCAAGACCAGGGCAACAGAGGTCGTGGCCTCTTTGGCCTTCATGTAATTTCAGTCCTGCTACAAGGCTCCTTTAGGTTCTGCTTCAACTACATTTCCAGACATCTCAATCAGCAAATTTCAGGAAAATTGCTTATTTGTACAGCAGCTTCAAACAGATCAGGAGCCTCTGCTCCTTGACCAATAAGTGAAATAGTTCACTTGCACGTCTTCTTTGTCATTTCCTATCCTCTTCACTCAACCCTTCCTTCCCAATCACTCATCTCAGAAGATTTTCTCCAATCAGTAGCTTCGCTAAGACGGAGTCTGTCAACAAGGTACCCCTAACTGAATCAAACAATTTTCACAGAAGAGAATTGCGGCCTTCCACTTCTAGCGTTTATTAAGGTTGGGCTTCAGTTAATCTACTTCCTGAGCAAAAAACAAATTAATTGATAAACGATGTGGCTATGAATAACCACACAACGTCAACTTCAAAACAAAAAAAAACACAAAAAAAGCATGATGCCTCGCCTGGGAAAACATCAAAGCGATAATTATGATAAAATACAAATTTTGATTAATAGTTTTAATTTTAGTAACAGTTCCTGAATAGAAATACATCTTCCTCAAAACATTTTTTTTCCCCTCTGGAAAACAATTTCACCTGACAAGTTCACCTGTTTGACTTTCTTTCCTGCCTTCCATTTCTACCCCTCACATCAATCTATCTTTCATTCATCTACATCCCCCGCATAAATCCGATCACAAACTTGTTTCTAGTTTTGCCTTGATTCCACCATTAAAAACCAATCATCACTTTCCTAATAAAGTCACCAGACACCAAAAGCAATAAACCATCTGGTATTTGTCAAAACGAAAAAAAAATAAAAAGAAATTCATTGCTTCCTATAATCATTGCACAATAAAACAGAACACTTTTCCCAAGGTTTGGGAAACTGGAAAGCAGAGGTTGTGGCCAGGTCAAATTAAGTATGAAATACCAGCACCCAAACGGCCATAAATCAAATGCAATTACCCCATTCATTGAATAATTACCTGGCAATAATGCTGTTACCAGTGGCCTTAGAGTCCTATAACTACTGCTAACCATCAACCTTCCAGGGTTCTGGCACCAATTTTTACAGTGATAGAATTTTGTGAAAATCATTGTTGAGCCACTTTATATACAATTTGCGGTATCAATGTTTATGATGGCACGATGTGTATACATGTATATCTACTTCACTTTGTAGATTTGTTCGTTGAGAATTTGTCTTGCTATTTATTCTCCTGCCACGGAGTGTTTTGTTTGAGGTATTACAGCACTATGAATGAAGAGACCAGCATCTCAAACACTCCTCAGTCACCTGACTATGACTAGAGCAGGCTAGTCGATAATTGAGACCAATTAGAACTCTCTCCGCAGCAATAATAACGAGAAGTCCCCTCGAAAGGAGCACTCCCAGCCGATTTCCTACCTCCCCCCCAGGTAGTAGTTAATAAGCAGGACAGTTCTTTTCAAAACTAAGTAGTCTCCCGATTTTCAAAATCTACTTCGCGGCAGTAGAATAAATAGCAAAACAAGTTCTCGAAGAACAAACATACACAGCAAAGTAGATATATACACATGGTGTTATCGCAAACTGAACATACATTGATGCCTCAAAATGTAATGCCTCAAAAGCCATATAATTTGAGGAGGTACCAAGCACAATTCAAAGTCAAATGCTTGTTTTTTCGTCTTTGCTTGATTGTGGGGTTCCCATATCCCCAACCCATTTGAAAATTATAACTCAAAATCAAATTAGCCAAATTGCCTAAAACGGTTTCAGTTTACAACACACAGGGTTTGGCCCTTGCACTACCGAAAACCCCCATACCATGTTAAACTCCATCATTAAAGTCACGACACTCTGTGGGTCACTGGTTTGTCACCGGTCCCCCGTGGAGTGATCTAGACATTGTATACAGGCACCACTGATTAAGAGCTTCCGATAACGACATCTTTGCAAAAATTCACCTCTCAAGGAAAATTCCTTCTCAACTGCTAACAGTAACAACTGTTTTGCCTCCTGTTTGCATTTCAAACAGTTGCAAGTCCACTTTGTACATGTAAGGACAACAACAATGGATTAAACAGTTTGAGAAAAAGAAGCAGAACTAGGTCATGGTATGACGGACTGATCAGAGGTGGAGAGTGTAAAACAATACAACTTAATGACTGGTTCAAAGCACAGCAGATTCTACTTTACACAAACAAAGTAAACACAAAAAGCTTTTATGACCATATCCTTTCTCACCTCCATTCCAGAACTATAGCAAGGACTTTATATGGTTAAACATATGGGGAATTTTCTGAGTACTCCAGTACAAGTATCAGTATGTGAATACTATAAGCATACAATTGCAGAAAAAGTACTCCTGTACAAGTAGGCCTATACAATTTAATACAGAAAAAGTACTCAAGTACAGAAAAAGTACTCAAGTACAAGTATACGAGTACAGAAAAAGTACTCAAGTACAAGTATACAAGTACAGAAAAAGTACTCAAGTACAAGTATTCGAGTACAGAAAAAGTACTCAAGTACAAGTATACGAGTACAGAAAGTACTCAAGTACAAGTATACAAGTACAGAAAAAGTACTCAAGTACAAGTATACAAGTACAGAAAAAGTACTCAAGTACAAGTATACAAGTACAGAAAAAGTATTCAAGTACAGAAAAAGTACTCAAGTACAAGTATACAAGTACAGAAAAAGTACTCAAGTACAAGTATACAAGTACAGAAAAAGTACTCAAGTACAAGTATACAAGTACAGAAAAAGTACTCAGTATGTATAAGTATACGAGTACAGAAAAAGTACTCAAGTACAAGTATACGAGTACAGAAAAAGTACTCAAGTACAAGTATACGAGTACAGAAAAAGTACTCAAGTACAAGTATACGAGTACAGAAAAAGTACTCAAGTACAAGTATACGAGTACAGAAAAAGTACTCAAGTACAAGTATACGAGTACAGAAAAAGTACTCAAGTACAAGTATACGAGTACAGAAAAAGTACTCAAGTACAAGTATACGAGTACAGAAAAAGTACTCAAGTACAAGTATACGAGTACAGAAAAAGTACTCAAGTACAAGTATACGAGTACAGAAAAAGTACTCAAGTACAAGTATACGAGTACAGAAAAAGTACTCAAGTACAAGTATTCGAGTACAGAAAAAGTACTCAAGTACAAGTATTCGAGTACAGAAAAAGTACTCAAGTACAAGTATACGAGTACAGAAAAAGTACTCAAGTACAAGTATACGAGTACAGAAAAAGTACTCAAGTACAAGTATACGAGTACAGAAAAAGTACTCAAGTACAAGTATACGAGTACAGAAAAAGTACTCAAGTACAAGTATACGAGTACAGAAAAAGTACTCAAGTACAAGTATACGAGTACAGAAAAAGTACTCAAGTACAAGTATACGAGTACAGAAAAAGTACTCAAGTACAAGTATACAAGTACAGAAAAAGTACTCAAGTACAAGTATACAAGTACAGAAAAAGTACTCAAGTACAAGTATACGAGTACAGAAAAAGTACTCAAGTACAAGTATACGAGTACAGAAAAAGTACTCAAGTACAAGTATACGAGTACAGAAAAAGTACTCAAGTACAAGTATACAAGTACAGAAAAAGTACTCAAGTACAAGTATACAAGTACAGAAAAAGTACTCAAGTACAAGTATACAAGTACAGAAAAAGTACTCAAGTACAAGTATTCGAGTACAGAAAAAGTACTCAAGTACAAGTATACAAGTACAGAAAAAGTATTCAAGTACAAATATTGGTATGAATACAAGTATAGGCCAATAATTACCCCCTAAAATTGCTTGAGTATGAAAACTAATAGTATTAATACAAGTATAGTATAAGAGTAAGTATTACAAGTCTGCTGCATTCTATGACAATCACAAACAGCAAGTTTAGTACAAGGTCTCGTAGCCAGGGTTAATATAACCACCTCCTTGCTGTAAGTGATAATAGTTAAAGAATCAGTTTGCATGCCACGCAAGAGCTCTTTAACATTGATATAAACTGGGTTATCTTCTAGGGAAGGAAGTTACACAAAAAACATCCACTCAGCTTTTCAAGCGAGTGGTGGTGATATCAACTGAATGTAGACTATTTAGGTTACTAAAACTCAACATAGTCTGTCTTGTCTATCTTGTAAATGTAACAGGAAGAAGCCGAAACACTATTTGAAGTAACTGTCAAAGAAAGCTTGATAAGTAGAGAGGAGTTCAGTGTCTGTTCAGCACAGCCTAGTAAATTGCTGATTAGAAAACAGCAACAGAACCTTTGGAAGAAAAGGTTAAATCATACTTGAAGGCAAAGTATACCTTTGGTTTTTGGAAGCGCTCAATCGTTTTAATCCTTTATATAAATGTAGATATATACAATAAAACTATTATGTGAACAGTTCACTTCAAAAGGTGGTTGCGTTTTTGAGATATCGCCGAAAAACCAGAGCGAATATGTCCGCACAGGAAGAATATTCCTATACGAATACATAATCTGAGAAATGTTTCTGACAGAAACGTTTCTCAGATTCAAATTTTGGGGCATAAAACTTGACATCTTTTTCCATAACCACATTACTTCAAAGTGAAATGATTCTCAAAATGCTTTATACTATCAAAAGCTGCTGTACTTCTTTCTACATAAGTTTTTATTGCCATTAATTTTCAAAGTCGTTACCAAACGTATATAGACCCTTTAATGGGAATCTGGAATCTTTTCTTAAGATCCTTCTTCTATTAAAGACTGCTGGTCAACCATGAGACAGTTCAAGACCATTCTTCACTCCTCTGCAAATAAGTATATTGACTGCCACCTTTTTCCGGTCCATGAACATGACTTTTTCATTGAGTATCTTTTTCAATCTCAGGCCATTTCAATCTCAGGCACTCTCGGGCCATTGCACAACTATTCACACCACCAACAACCTCATGTTTATCAACAGATTTGTTCTTTCTTTCTTTCTTTACTTTTCCTAGACTTACAAAAGTGCCGGAGGGAAGTTCCGGTGAAGTATCCGTGATGTTTTCAATCAGTGGTTACACCATGCATGCTACAGAGGTATCGCCTCCAGTCACATTTGTTTTAGAAATTAATTTGAATATGTGACCTCCAACTTGCTACAAAAAACACCTGTGGAAATATTAACAGCTCGTCAAACACAAGATCACTGTTCTGTATCAATAGGGCTTTATCAATGTTCAGCCATTTTGTTTCTCTTGTGCACTCAATTCAGTGTAACCAAATTGAAGCTGGAAGAAAAACAAAATAGTCTGGCATAAGTAGTCTGGTACCTTTTTGGCATGTTGAGAATCAGTATAAATAGTGACTACTGAACTGAGGGAACAACACATGCCGGCAAAACTACAATCCTGTTTGGTCATTTTGCATGCTGTGTTTAGCACGTTTTATCTTACGTTAAAACCATGAATCAGAATAAGGTATGAGAGAGGTCGCTGTACTTTTCATCTCGCGAAAAAAAAATGAAGATGGTGATTAACGTTGCGTAACTCACAGTTGCTCGTTATGAGTCAACGCTAAATGAACTTTCAAGGGGAGCTAATTACCAGGGACCACTTTCAAGTATAAGCAGTTTTGCTTAGCAGATTACCAGCTGAAACACTATGTCATGTTTAATATTTACAACTGGTTCCCTGCTATTAGTTAATTGCTTAGCGGATAAATGTATTCAGCAATTCTTCCCTGGACAGGTCTTCGAGATTTGGACCGAAGGGGACTGGCGGCAATTGTCTTTGATGAATCTAAGTTCAAGGCCTTTAGAGTTTCATACAAGAATGGGGAAATTTCATTTTCTTCACCTGTGCTAAACTCATCAATTACTCACTTATCCACCTTAATTTTAAAAGGTTTGACCTGGTTTCCCCAAAGTCCGACAAGTTTGTTCGGTGGTCCTTGATGAAGTTTCTTACAGGATGCGATCATTCAGTGCTTAACGAAGGCAGATAGGCCTGCCAGTTTGTGGGGGATATTACACCCTGTATCCCCCCTATCCACAAGTAAGGTCCTTGTTCCAATCAGTTCATTGCATCTGATTGATCCCTCACTGCATTCCACAGGAGGTATAGGAGACATCAAGGCGAGACAACCCCCTTCTACCACCCCCCCTCCCCTCTCTCAGCAATGTGTGGGAGGGGGGCTACTACGGTACCCCCACCTGCCCCCACCTATCCTTCACTCCAATTGATACGAAACACAACCCAGTGTAGTGAAACAACTCAAAACACCCCGGCTCTGACAGCGCGGGCTTTTAACCGATGTCGTAATCCACTTGGATTACGTTCCCCCAACGCTAAGGAGCCAGCTAGACACTCAGTCCTGCCGCATCACGGCAAACCTGCTGGATCCGTCAAGTGAACCTCGTAAAACCATGAATTTGATTGAAGTGTCCATCAATAAGGCTTGTCACAGAATCAGTAATAAACGTTTGTTCGAGTCAGAGAAATGATGAGTCAAGTACCTTATAGAGTAAGAGTACTTCATTTGTTAATGTTTCTTTTGATAGAAATTCCAATCCCCTTTAGGTTCTCACTTGCACACCATCCTACCAACCTTGGCAAATTCCTTCAAATTCTGTAGCAATTATCATGGATATTAATGTGGCAAGTTCACATCAGGCTAAGTAGCACTATAGCAGTGATTTGTAGTGTCTTCAAATGTTACTCTCTAGACTTGAAACATTTTCTCTGGGGGATTGGCGCCAGCACGAAGTTAATTTCAGGTTTTGAGATTGAAACTAAGCAATTCTTTCCAGCTGTTTTCTTGATATTAAATAATAAAATTGTAATTAATTAAAATTGTAAGTAAATTGTAATTAATTTTGAGTAGAACAAAGAAAAAAATACTAGATCTGGATTTGAACCTATGACCTCCTGATTAACGTGCCAGTGCTCAACCAACTGAGCTATCTAGCCTTATATTGGCGATCTCCTTATTTTGTCTGTATTCATGGTAAAGGGGTGCTCCTGATTGGCACCCCAGAATAAAGATATTGAAAAAGTTGGTTGACCACCAATATAGGGCTAAACACCTCTGTTGGTAGAGCACCGGCAAATTCATCCAGAGATCGTAGGTTCAAATCCCCCCTAGTAAATTTTTCATTGTTTTAACTAAAAATTGTTTTCTTGATAATTACAGATCTTGTACTTTGCCTTTAACAGCGTAAAACCAGCTGATCCTGTCACCCAATTACACAACATATGACAAACAAACATGATTGAATGCCTGTCAGCCTAAACCCACAATGAATGAACAGTGAGTCACCTCGTTTTTGACAGCCTAGCTACAAAGTTACATTTTCTAAAACAAAGAGATCATACTAGAAGTCCTGTCTTTTTTGTGAAGTACACGATGGAAAAAAAAATTACCATTTTGTACAATCACTTCAAGATGAAGCAGCATTTAATATTTAGCAACTGTTTCCTAAATTGCAAACAACCAATCAATTATCCCACACAGAATTTTGTCCTGCATTTCCCCCCCCAAAACCTTAAAACAATTTATGTCAGCTAGACCCGGTTGAGTCACTTCTTGTAGGGTGGGGTCATGTTCAGGGCAACCCATGGGCTTCCTCGTCCAACAACCCCAAACAATTGAAAACAAGTTGACAGGAATCAAGTAAAAAATCAAAGATTGTTTTATCAATATCCAGCTCCACACTAAACAAGCCATTGTTAAAGGTATTATACAAGATTGGTAAGGATAAAAATATCAATAATGTTTAATTTTAGTCTGAAAGCTTATCTGATTAGGAAGTTCATACTACAACAATATTTTCTGTGAAATATTTCCCTCTAAAACAAAGTAATGTTCAAGAAAACTGTATCTGAAAAACCTATAAAAAAAAATAATAAAAAAATCCACAAACAGCTGATTTCGGTTTTTACAACCACAATTAAGAACAATGTGTTTCTATGCTGACAATTTTGCATGGTTTTCAATATTTTCTCCTGACTCACACAGCGGATCACGCCCAAATTTTCACAGGTTTGTTATTTCATGTAAAAGGTTGATCAGGCAAAACATTAGGCCTAAAACCATCTGCGACTGTTTCGTCAGCTCTACCAATCCTGAATAACACCTTTAACCTTTATCACACGTTTTGGCCATCAAAGTCTACAGACAACAAATCAATTTGTGAACGTTTGAGTGTTAAACCTCATTATCCCCACACCACATCCATTGTTACCCTTAGTCTTAGGACAACTCTGTTTTTTACAATTCCTTCCAGTGATTATTATTGTGGTCTCTTTATTACTTCACCTCAAGATTCACATTAATACCTATAAATAGATTCCTCTGCCCTCCTCCGACCCTTACCAGACATAATCAATTAATTCATAACCATCTGAAGCCAAACATTACATTTCCTTCGTCATAAAATATCAATAACTCCATGGTTCCTGCTACGCTTGTCAGATGAATGGCAATTATTCCTAACGGTCTAAACAAATAATAGCAGGCAATCCTATTAATTGATTCAAAGTTTGTAATGACCACACAGGGACACCCCAATTAACTGGAGTGCAGCTTTCACTAACAAACCCAGCAACTTATATTGTTTTGTGGAGACTGGAGGCAGTGATGGCCAGCACATGCCTCCTGCCTTTGATTATGAGCACAGGTTTCAATGTCAATATATCAAACAGTCTGACTGAGGTGACACCTGTTCCATTGGGCTGACCTGAGACACACCTGTTTGGAAACAAAACTCAACCTTGTTCATATGGGACAACACAACAATCAAAGACAAAGCAACATTCGTGTGATTACTGTGACCAAAATTGATGATTTATAAAGCTTTTTTCGGTTACAATTTGGAAGGTACCAATTTTCCTCAAATATCTTGTTTTAATGCAATACATTGACATTTGTGACCATTATTTGCAGTTAAAGGAAATGTTCGATTGTTTTAATCATATATAAATGTAGATATGTATACAATAAAACTAACCAGAGAAAATTTAATTTCAAAATGTGGTAGTGTTTTTGAGATAACACCTTATATTATTTGGAGCAGTTATGTCCACGCAGGAAGAATAATCCGTAATTGGAATACACAATCTGAGAACTGAGACATGAGCTGACAGTAATGCTTCTCAGATTTTGGGGGATAAAAGCTGGTACCTTTTTCCATAACCACCATTACTTCGAAGTGAAATGATTCTCAAAATGTTTTATACTAACGAAAGCTGCAGTACTTCTAACCAAGTAAGTTTGTATTGCCATTCATTTTAAGAGTGATTACCAAACGTACACCTTCCCTTTAAAGGGTGTACAACATTGGTAATTGCCAAAGACCTGTATCCAAACTTGATGTGACCCAACCTATAACATGATATAACAAATCTGTGAAAGTTTAAGCTAAATCTGTCATGAGAAAACTGTGGGGGAAAAAAACCTTACGTGTTTTAACTTCTTTTCAAACATCGGAATTTATCCTGCAGGATAAAGACTATTATTTTACTCATTTCCTAAAAACTATGGCATTTCAAGCAAAACTATTTCAAGGGAAGTTTTCCCCCATGACCATCTTTATACCATGTAAGTTATGTGCAAATCTGTGAACATCTATATTTTCATTCTTACCAATGTTGTATAGGCCTACACCCTTTAAAGTGACTTTGCAACAAGACAGTTGTCCTGAAGCAGTGTTGTCAGTTACAACTAAACTTGAAATAAACCCACAAAAATAAATAACTGTATTTGAGCTGTAAATCTTTTAGCCTACACTGTTTAATTAAAAAGTACTTCAGTACAGTTTAACCCACTTTTAAAATACACATCAGGAAAACAGTTAACCACATTGGTTTGGGTTTTTACCTTTTTTTTTAACAGATCGACCAAATGTTTTTTCAACTCATTTTTTAAAGGGTTTTCATGTTTGGTTTTTTTCATTTTGGATCAACAGGACTTTGACAATAATCTGTCTTAATGCTGCACACTTGTACTGAATTAAAGAAATCATTTAAAATTTACCCAGTAAGTTTCCCTTGTGGTTTGTTATTTGATAATGAATTAAAGAAATAGCGTGTTATTGTAAAGTGTAAAGTTAGTTTCGTAATCAGGTGAATTTTGGAAAAATATTACCTCTATGGGAACACCACACAGTGATGCTACCACAGTTTACGTAGACACAGCCAGGATGTTACCAAATTGGGAAAGCGCCAGAATCCCAAGTGACACCAACTACGCGAGCAAATTAGGTTGATGAGATTTAACTCTCAGGAAACGGGCTTTAAAAAAAGAGCTCTGGTTTGAAAGTTCCTTTGGTAACTTTGTCCAAAAAGTAGGTTTCTAAATTTAGTGGGGAAGGGGGGAGATTGGGAGATGGTTTTTTGTTCATACTTGTTTAGGTTAACTTAGAGGCTTTTTAATTAATTGAGAGTTTTTGACTCAGTGTGATTTATTTAGCTGTAATTATCAATTAGAAATTCAATTGTTTAATCCGAATGGATTAGCGTGGCACTACAAAGTCGCTCTGAAAATTGAAAATGTTTCAGCCCTTGTCTACAGCGTAGACGTTTAGCAGGAATGATGACACCACGCTGCAATTAGTTTGAGCCGCAATGTATACACAGAAAAACCATATATCCAGGGTCCGAACTATTTTATGATACATCGAATGAAGTGTACAACCACGGAGGAAGAAAACAGAACTTCCTCCATGGTACAACGAACACTCAAACACTCTAACAAATCCATGAGTCAGTCTTCTTGGACTTCAATTGAAAACATTTGAAATCAAAAGTAACAAATCCAAGTTTTAACTATTATTCCCTAGCCTTAAATGTTGTACAAGATCCAAAATTTACAAAAAGTTGCTAAGCGCAGATAAATCTTGCATAGCATAGGTATAGGTTACCAACCCAAATGCCATAAAGTTTACATTGTTGTGACTGGTACCCCAATTTCTAAAACCGCTTAGCAGTACTTTCTGCTTACAGCTTCATGGCAGTGGGCACAGAGGCAAACTTAAAACAGCTCTGATAAAGCACACATAAAATGGCTAAGCAGCAACAAATATCTTTACTTTCACCCTTTCTCTACGCATTTAGTAAGCAACTTCTCAATGAGCAAGTTTGCGCAAGGACCAATGGTTACCTAGTGGTTGGATACATAGGGCATGCTCACTGAAATTGAAGTGCGACCGAGTCAAGTCAAGTCATGTCATGTCAACGCGACCATGATAATGTCAGATCGACGTATCATTTTTCGTTATCATTTTTCGGATAACTGGTCCACTCTGCACTGAGCTATGAAAACAGCTATTGATAACCAGTGAGTGATGTGACCATGCCCAGTAGGCTGGTTCCGAATAGTCGACTAGTGTAGTCCAACCATCGTCGACTAGACAAGAATTTGGGCCAACTCCCGAACTATGGTCAACAATAGTACTTGCATGAACTTGGCCAATACACTCCCCTAAGCAACTCTATGAAATTTGACACCCTGTGTACAAAATCACCGGAACTTGTAGCAGACATGCTCACTAACGCTGAACAGATAGCAGTGTCAGTAGACAGATGTACCATTGTGTTAAACGTGTCCGTCAAACATGTCTGACCTGGGAGCTCTATCTGTGCCTTGTCATAAGATGAGGCTGACAAGTTCCAATAAATGTGTCACAACCCACAGAAAAGATTCGCGCCTCAAGATTAAGTTCATCTCGCAAAGAAGAAAACAATACACTGATTAAAAACTGGCGATTGAAAATGATTAGAATCATTCAACAATGTCAACAAGGTAACATTTCTTTCTCTGCGAGCTCATCATGTCTTTAAAATTCCAACAAAATAAAGTAATTCAAATGTGAGTCTGGCCAGTCACCGACCATGGGCCATGGGGCGCCGTCAGCCTCAACATCAAATTTCACTTTCACACCCCTTTGTTTTTCTTTTTTCTCTCTTTTTTTTGTACATCCTGTTTCACTGATCCTGCCCATAACCTTGCAGCAATCAAAGGACCCGTACCCCCCCCCCTTTCCATCTCAAACTCTTCAATGTGTGGTTGTTTAAACGATGCTGAATTTAAGCTCGAGCAGACGTCGTTTCTTTCATTTTTTTTCGCAAACTCACTGATTGTCTGGAACCACACTGGGCATGACTCAATGAGGAGACAATTTTGCTCTAGCCGAGCATGAACCGCCACGGAAAGGGAAGCGGGCGTGAGGATGTGAGAGTGTGAACACATTTGCTCTTGAAGATGGAGACATTAATGTTGAAGAGTAAAAAAAGATTCACTACCAAGAAGGATGCTGACAGATGGATGCCCTGATGTAATTATGATTATAGGCGACAACTCGAGAGAAGAAGAAGAGACAGACTGTATGTATTCTGTAGCCAAGATTATTGGTGTTGGACATGCAACAAGAGGGCCAAGAAGTATACAATCTGCCCAAGGGCTAAGATCAATCCTAAGATGAGTTTATCCGATAAACCGATCTTAATCACAAAGCAAGTGTGATGTCACAAATCAAGTCATCATGACGAGCAAGACAGCTCATCATAAGATGAGTCTTTGCTCCTTGAAAAATCAAACCCAGAACCCCTGAAAATGACTTTGATCTCTTCCTTAAATCTTAATAACAAAGCAAAGTGTGATGCCACAAATCAAATCACCATGGCGACCAAGACAGCTCATGCTAATGAGTCTTTGCTCTTTGAGAAATCAAACCCAGAACATAAAATAAAAACTTGGATTTCTTGTAATCAGTTACTGTTATGAAACTAAACAGCTCGATTACTAGACCTCTCCACAAATTGGTCAAGTACCCTGTGTATGCAATAGCAACTATACATGCTGTTATTTTAATAAAAGGTGCCACACTGTTTCCCCCCACAGCCTCTATCAGAAGCAATTAAACTTTGCTAAGCATGGAAATACCTTGCTTAGACAACCAGCCAAAATACCTTCTAATCACATTGATGGGTCCAGCTGTTTTAAAACTTGATAATTAGAGTTGCTAACCAATCCTTTCCGCCCAGAACAAGATAAAAGTTATAGAGCACCCCATGGTAAAAGACGTCAATGGGCTTCCAGTTAATTCCATCATCAAATGACATCTCCTCAGTGAGTCAGTAATTCCACCCACTTCATCTTTATCTGGCCCAGCGACACCTTGATGATATAAAATATCATAATTGGTTACACAGTGAATGCCTGAGATGCTTGTGGTAAATGAAGGATGACCTGTACTCAGTGACCCGTGAACCATGTATGTTTGGTTACACAGTGAATGCCTGAGATGCTTGTGGTAAATGAAGGATGACCTGTACTCAGTGACCCGTGAACCATGTATGTTTGGGGAAGCAGGAGTTTGCCCTAACTTGGACTTGAGTTGTTTCTTGTAATCTGTGCCTTGGCTAAAGACATGTGTCCCACCACAGTGACCCTCATCAGCTAAGAAAACAAACTCTTTGAAGTCACTTTTTGATCAATGATAATGGATTTTTGTTTTATAGCGTCAACAGTTTTGATTTAAACTTTAGAAGAGGAAGAATTACACAGGTCAATTGTTGTCGAAAGTTTTTATTCCAATTTGTTTACAGTGAATGATTGTTGATGCGTAAAACAAAATACCCCGTTATACAGAATCAACCAGTTTGGAGAGACTCATATTTGCGTAAAAAATGTCAAGTTGTTGATTGTTTTTTTTTTCAAAATTAGTCAGAGAGCAAAAACCCGACCACAAACCTGTGAACAAAATTGCTTCTGCCTTCACTTGTTTCCTGTGTAACATATGGGCTATTTTAAGTGAGATAAAACATTTTTACAATTTCAAACCTAAATGCTATTTTAGGAGATACAACGTTTATGCAGAAGTGTACTGACACGACAAAACATAACTTTGTTGTTTAGATTTTGCATTGCGTGTGATTATTCTAAGTTTGTGAATCGAGCTCCATCCCTTTTTAAAAGTCTAGGCCAAATGGTAAACTCACCCTTCTTTCAGCTCACTCCTCTATCAGTAATTTAAGCCACGCTCAAATGTTCATCTAAGCCTTTCTTTAGGAGACTCTTTGAGTCATCCATGTCAAAATAACTTAAGTTTCTAATTCCAGAGTAGACAGCCTCACTTCTGGGCCACTTGACAGCTATCAAATTTGTCTCTCGTGTTAATATATCATACATGGACAAGGTCGACTAGAGAAGTCCATGAGGTTTTATTTTCATGCTTTCTTTCCTGGGATTGGATTGTGGTTTAGGGTGGGGGTTGATGTCATCCATATAGCACTGTTTTTAACCATAATTTGGAGGATAAATGTTCCCACATTTTGACATGACACTATGCATGGAATTGAAAATGAGGTGTTAAACTTGCTCACAGGTGCAACTCTTTAATGACAGATAAAACAAGGTGTCAAAAAACTGGCCTAATTTTGAACAGGGTGTCCAAAATCCGGCTTAATTTAGAACAGGCTCAACATCAGCCTGAAGTTTGTATCCGTAACCATGAAGATGATGCCACATTTCTGCAACGTCATGACTGATATGATTCTATCATAACTTATCAAATATCCATACTCGTCTGGAATTACGCACATATGCTAAGACTGCACGTCATTAACAACTCCACTGCGGGTGCAAAATTCCACGAGATATCTCCAGAAACAACAAACATGGAGCTGAGATTGTCCAAGGAAAACAAAGTCTGGATATGGAAGGTTGGACCATAGTGAAGTCCACTCTATTATCCTTGGAGGGGGGAAGGGAGGAGGAGGAGGAGATTGCCCATTTGTTTGTTTTGACAATATGAAGAGAGGGCAGACAGTTGTTACTTTCCTTTTTAACTTCATTTCTCAGAATACCAATTAGTTTTTATCCTGCTGGATCAAACTGTTTATTCTTTTGGTTTCTGGCCGCATTATTTTCAAGGTTTTATGAGAGCTTACCGAGAAAATCGGAAAAACCACAATCCTAAACCCCAATCACTATTGGCAATAATAGTTCTGAACATACATGAGTCTTAATCATGGAAGGATCCATACAGATTTTCAAGAATGCTCCTGGTTCGCATATTTGTTGACAAAATTTCAGAATTCTTTTGGTCTGCTCAAACAAGAGCACAAAAGCCAACCATAACAAAGTGAGTGTTCAATTTAGCCTGCCTGGTGAAAAAAAGGTTGAGTACAATCCGTAGAGAAAGGGTACAAGACTCGTGTCAATACTTCCAAAGTTTTTTGAAACATTTTCAGTTTTCAACATATGTAAACAAAAATGATCATACAATGACAGAGAAAAATATTGTAAAGATTCTTTAAAATTTAAAGTTTGAATTTTATGAAGATTCACATAATTTTGATAGGCTTGCAATTTCATCTTTGAGAGGGCAAGGCCATTTCCATTTAGCAAAGGTCACTTCCATTGGAAAATCTTAAAGTCTATCAGGTATATTGAGGTGTTGTGGCCGAGCGGATAAGAGCACCGGACTCAAGCTCTGGTGTTTCTGCTCAGCAGAGTGTGGGTTCGAGTCCCGGTCGTGACACTTGTGTCCTTAAGCAAGACACTTAACCATTATTGCTTCGTCCATCGTATGGGACGTTAAGCCGTAGGTCCCGTGTGTTGTGTAATGCACGTAAAAGAACCCAGTGCTCTTATCGAAAAGAGAAGGGGTTCACCCCGGTGTTCCTGGTTTGATCGGCAGCATATTGCGCCACAGCACCTTGTAAACCATTACATGGTGCTATGTAAAGGAATAGGTCTCAAACTTCAAAAAGTAGCTCCACATATATACCTTGCAGGAAAATACTGACTGTTGAAGCGCCATGAGCGTCACTGAGTGACGGATATGAGCGCTATATAGGAAGCCACTATTATTATATTATTATTATCAGAAACTTTTGAAGGGACACCAAGGCCAAGACCAGGACAACAAAGGCCATGGCCTCCGTGTAATTCCAGGCTCAATCATATTATTGCATTGGCCAGCATGTGTAGGGTGGCCCCTTTTTAAGCTGGCAACACATAATGCTTCCAGAAGCACACCTTCCAGCCATATAACCATGTAAGTATTTGTGTACAGATAATAGATACAATCTTGTTGCTGACATCCTTCTGTCAATATGAACAGAGGGATCTTGGTCCAAAATCAGTTTGCAGAACTCTTAAAAGTCTGCTGAGTGTGTTTGCTCAAGAGGAACACAGTGCCTAGTGCACCCACTCTCCCAAAATACCACGCACATTTAGAAGTCAAAGGTCACGATCATGTTCTTTTATGTTGGTCCATATTTCATTAGACAGTACAACATTATTATCCCTACCCATAGTAAATCATAAAAAACAATCAAAGAACAAAATAAATGCAATCAAGGCAAAGTAACAACATCCAACACATCACCTAATCTGATTAAATACCAACACATTTCTAAGCTAAGTCAATATTTCTTTAAAGCCCCCCCCCCCCCCCCCCCCAAAAGGAGAAAATCTCAAACATTTTGATTTTTAAAATCCTTGGCACTGACTCTGAGAAAGAAGTATTTATTTATCCAGACTGGCCTTCTTTGACCACAAAATAGTAAATTCTCGGTTTAGCCGTAATAAATTAGGAGCTATCAAGGTGTTAAAGTTGTAGTCATAAATTCCCACACCAATGGACAAAGACAGGTAATATTTTAAAATGTTTGTCATCATGTCAATTCAACAATGTCATAAAAGTCTACCACAGCTAAATTGGTTGAGCAGGTAAATAAACGAGGTGCTTTGGTCGCTGGATGAACATGCTTCATTTTATTTATCAAAAAAGCTGATACACGAACAAAGATATTGACAAAATAGGGAGACCCAAACATAGGGTTAGATAGCAAAGTTGATAAAACGTAGGCACGATAATCCGGAGGTCGCAGGTTCAAGCCCCGCTCTAGTAAATTTTTCTTGTTCAACCAAAATTTATTGTAAAAGACGGAACTTTAAAAGTGGCCTCTTACAACATTATTTCAAAAGTTTGTTCGTTTGGACAGAGTTCTTCTCCGCATATTCAAGTTTTCAATTCAAAATGTCACAAGTTGAAAGCGTTTCAGACAGAAAGAATCTTCAGAACTGTTAAAAACAAAGCAAACTTTAAACCAAGGGTAGGCCTACAGTCTAAACCAGTAATACACTAAATCTTAGGGGGTTAATTTTGTATACAATCGTCATTAAATTGTACAAAGTTTGGAGGGCTAGAATGGAGGCATGAGATCACCCAGACAAAAATGAAGCAGAGTACACTCACATGACAATTTAAAATTCAACAGAACAAAGTTATACGTCTTCGTTTACTTTTTAAAGAAAGGTACAAAAGCCAACAAACTTTGCAGAAAACAAATCAAAAGAACAAATCTGTAACCAATAAAAACCAAACCTGTCAGTTCAGACGTCAACACAAGACATTGATTCTGACATATGACTGCCAATCTAGTCTCCTGAATTTCTCCATCTCTTTCATACACAAAAAGAAAACCATTGCTTCACAATCAAAAAATCTGTTTCCGATAAAAACTACAACCTGCCAGTTTATAACTGTTAAGCTCAATATTAGCTTTGACATTTAACTCCAGTCTCGTGATCCAACGGGGAGTCCCAGAGACAAAAACAAAACACCGCTTAAAAAAAAATAATAATAATCTGCAACCGATAAAAAACAATAATCTTCCAGTTCAGGAGTTTAGGCAAATATTGCGTTTGACAGAGCAGGACTCCCTTGGTTATAAGCCATGCATACCCATATCCCTCCTGGAATGCTTAGAGTCACAAATGGCCATTCTGACCGATCAATCCATCACCATCAAACAAGCCAGAACAAGATTTGTTTAAAGGTAGAGTGCAGCATTAGAATCGGAGAGAAAAAAAACACATCAATTCCTGCACAAAATATAATTGTCTGAAGTTCTACCTCTAACTTGAAACCATATGTAACTTCTGTTGACAACACTGACAACACAAGACAGCAAGAATGTTCTGTTCGTAGAGTGAAATACAAACATCGTGAGAAGAACAAAACTTTTGACTTAAAAGGTATTAAACAGGATTGGTAGAGCTGACAAAATAGTCGGCGTGTCGTGGCCGAGCGGATAAGAGCACCGAACTCAAGCTCTGGTGTTTTTGATCAGCAGAGTGTGGGTTCGAATCCCAGTCGTGACACTTGTGTGCTTAAGCAAGACACTTAACCACATGCTTCGTCCTTCGGATGGGACGTTAAGCCGTAGGTCCCGTGTGTTGTGTAATGCACGTAAAAGAACCCAGTGCACTTATCGTAAAGAGAAGGGGTTCGCCCCGGTGTTCCTGGTTTGATTGGCTGCATATTGCGCCACAGCACCTTGTAAACCATTACATGATGCTATGCAAAGGAATAGGTCTCATACTTCAACACGTAACTCCACATACCTTGTAGGAAAAATACTGAGCGCTCTGAGACACCCATCGGGAGTATAAAGCGCTATATAAGAACTGCGTATTACTATTATTAAAGACAGTGTTCATGATTTGTGTGATCAACTGTATAGGCCTACATGAAATAACAAACCTGTGAAAATTTGGGCTAAATCAGTTGTGTGAGTCAGGAAAAAATAGTAAAAAACCATGCACAATTTTCAGCATGTAAACACATTAGCCTAACATTTTGGTGTAACAACCGAAATCAGCCGTTACATTTTTTTTTTAGGTTTTCAAAAACAGTGAGTTTTCTCGAATATGACATTTCAGAGGGAAATATTTCACAGAAAAAAATTGTTCTAACATAATCAGTATGCTTTCAGACTAAAATTAAACAATGAATGCTTTTCATCCTCACCAATTCTGTGTAATATCTTTAAAGATGTTTCATTATCACAAGTTCCTGACCAGTTCATGACATCGATTTTTCACCTTTGACCCCTTTTTGTGGCAAAAAACTTCGAACCAAAGCTGAGAATGCAGCCATTTAAATTTGGCATGCTTGATCATTAACTGACCTCATTATGCACCCAGCTAGGTCTGGGGAAGGTCGAAGGTCAAATCTTATGCACTGGATTTGTCAGGGGAATCAGGATAGCATTTCAAAAACTCAAGATGAAATTAAATTTTTTTTTTTTAAAGAGTAATAATAAGATAGGCCTACTCTTTAAATAAATAAAAAACCAATAAATAAAACGTCTAAATCTTGTTGGGCTATAGCTCTGAAGGAACTATACTTTTCCTGTGTTTCATTTTTATATATCGCTCTTTTATTAAAATGAGATAATCATATCTCCTGAACCACATGTCATAAGGTCGTAATGTTTGTGATTTCTTGTTTGTTATTGATTGTTTTGGGGTTTTTTATAAATCAGAAAACCGGAACAGCTTTGTGTTTGTTCAAAAACACCTAATGTCTAGTTATAAATTGATACTTAAGTTGTTGCTAAAGTTGTCATATGCACGGGGAACTAAACACCAAAACAAAACTAGTCCTAAACCTAAAATATTCCACACATTTCTCCGAACTGCAATAAATCCTCATTGCAGAGATTCCATCGCTTGAGGCATCACATAACTTGTATTCCTCACACATTATTTCATTAGTGATGTCTTAGTTATTTTTCTCAAAGTGAACGACCAATAAATCTCAATCTAGCCCAGGTGACCTATCTCATATCAAGAATACAGTATGTTATAATTGGTCATGACGACGGAACATAAAACGAGATCAATCTTCAAGAATATTGGAAATTAATAGATCTTGCACCGGGTTATTAAAAAGAAAATAAATTGTTTTTACCCTTACACCAACATGTATTAGGCTCCTCCCTATCTCAAAGAAATTCTCTCACCATATACGCCAACTCGCAATCTTCGCTCTACAAACCAACTTCTTTTAACTGTCCCTAATACAACCACTTCCAACGGCGTTCGCGCTTTTTCTGTATCTGCACCCACTCTCTGGAACTCTCTTCCTTTACATATCCGAGCTACAAAGTCTCTGGACATTTTCAAAACATTGCTAAAAACTCACCTGTTCAATATTTATTATGATTGACTATCTGTTTGTTATTTTTTCCACTTGTTTTTGCCGACACATTTATGTAAATCTGTTTTATTCAATGTGCTCTTATTTCTTTCTAAGCTACGTAATTTGTAATCTTTTTTGTTACTCTCTCTGTTTTTTTTTTTTTTTTTTTTTTTTTATGCGCCTCGGAATAAGTTTAGTCTTAGATAGATGGCGCTTTACAAGTTTTAATTATTATTATTATTATTATTATTATTATTAAGCACTGTATACTCAGTATATACAAAAAATCAATTTTTCACACACCTCGGAGTTCAATTTCCACAACTCACAGACAAATCTTTCAGGTTTCTCGTTACGTATTTCATGCATCACAAAAATACAAATTACTTAATCAAGTCACAAAGTAATTTCCTGTAAAGTTCAAAAGCAGCTCCACCCTAAATTGAATTACAAGCCCCCAACCCACTCCCTCCCAAGTAACCCAGACTGGCTTTATCGGTTCAACTCATTTATTGTCACCAATGCATTTAGGATAAGGGTAGTTAGTGGGGGACTGACGGGGGGGCCCAGTTAGCGTGCTCTCGAGGTAAGGCACACCCCAACGCCAAGAATGATCGGTATGGCTAGCCTGTGGAGATCGCTCCCGATGATATAAGATGTTTCACCAAGATCAACTTGAGTTCATCTCGCTATGAAACATGAGCTGATATTTTCCCCTTCAGAAACAGCTTACAGACTAGAACAGGGGCCAATTTCATAAAGCTGCTTAAGCACAAAATTTGCTTAAGCACGAAAAAAACTTGCTTTTTATACTCGTGTTATTGGCCAAAACTCCATGCGATGTACATTGCTCGTGACTTGTATTTAGCTGTTGTTTAGTTAGCATAACAATCGAGTGGAGTATTGGCCGGTAATCTGGTTTTACTAAGCAAGGTTTTTTGGTGCTTAAGCAAATTTTGTGCTTAAGCAGAGCCATGAAATTGGGCCCAGCTAGGAAATCAAAAAAGGTATATAAAAAACCATTTATGAGCTTCTGAAGCAGTCAGAATGCCTTTGTTTTTGACGGCCTTACCTCGTTATCCACCGTCTTGTGTACCTTAACAAGAGAATTGGCCGGCTGGAGCAGAAGTTAACAGCACATAATCTTACAGTATGTGTTCTTATAAAACATTGTTTCATGGAAATATTTATTACCCTGCCCAGTCAGAATGTGCCTCTCTCAAGGTTTTATGAATGTAGAAAAACTAGGTAAGTAGGTTTGACAATAAATCACATTGTCTGGGAAAAATTTTGGCTGTACCCCTTGAGAGCCTTTCATGAAAAATTGTTGACAATGTTGGATTATGTTTGGTCAAAACTTTGTAGGCTATAGTGTGCACAATTTTATTGAGCTTTCCCTAAATATCTCATTGTGAGCTCAAAGGGGAATGGTTTATGCACCATCTTTTTTTAAGGTATTGTGCCAGTTTTGTCCAAGAGTCATGTCCTTGCATAATACAGCAGACCACATTGTGTAAGACTGCCAACAAGTAGTCAAGTGGCCATTAGTTGAGTGTTCAGGAGGAACAACAATAGCACCAGAAGAAAGGATTCCTCAGTCCCTAGTTTTTCTCCCTTGTCCACATGCCACAAAGGAGTCTATTTACCCCCATTGTACACCTTTGTGTCAGCTCTTTCTCTTAGGGTGTGGAAACCTGCTTATTTACAAAATGCTCTTTCTAAGGGTGGGTGGATGTGGCCCAGGGGGGGGGGGGACCAAACCTTTTGTTGGATTTGGAGGTTTCTTTGTGCAGTGTTTGGAGTGGGTATGTGTAGTGTCAACTGTTATTGTGCTCTTAAAATAGTTACCCCTAAGGGTATAATAGTTACCCCTATGGGTATTATATGAAGGATTTACATTGGACAGTAACAACTACTCAGCACAGGGAATAATTGAACAGTTACATGGTAATTCACAAAGCTGTTCAGGCACTTAACACATTATCACTGCATTCTTGGTACTAGGGACTAGAGATCCAAGAAAGAATCCAAAGATGTTACACAAATCATAGAGAAAGGACACAGAAGAACCATAGAGCAGTAGAAAACCATACCACCATATTCTAGTGGAGATATTTAGAAACAAAAAGACGATTGGCCAATGAACTTTAAGGAAATCACATCCGAAAAAATTACTTGACAGAATGCACCAGTACTAAAGGTAGCTAAGCGCATTACATATTATACTTTACCATGCCTGGAATTTCATCTTTGAGCGGCAAGGCAATATTCATTTTGCAAAGGGTACTTTCATTGGAAAATCTTAAAGTATATAGGAAATTTCTGAAGGGGCGCAAAGGCCAAGACCAGGGGCAACAGAGGCCATACCAATTTCATAGAGCTGCTAAAGCAGAAAATATTGCTTAACAATTGTCTACTAAGCAGAAATGAGCAGGATACCAGTCACAAATTGTACATGTGACATGGTAGTTTGGTTGGTAACCTTATTCTGGTGAGCGAAATTTTGTTGTGCTTAGCTACTTTTTGTGCTTAAGCAGCTCTATGAAATGGGGCCCTGGCCTGACTTACCAGAATAAGACTACCAGCCAAAATACACTGTAAAACATACCTTTTATGACTGGTATGCTGTTCATTTTTGCTTAGCAGAAACTGTTTAAGCAATTTGTTTTGCTAATGCAGCTCTATGAAATTGGACCCAGAACTCATTCGATTGGGAAAAAGCTTGAATAATTCTGAACTTGCATGACTTTGCATTATCAATTATATTTGAAAAATGGTCATTCCCTTAAGAATAGGGAATGAAAAGTGCATTGAACAGGTCTTTATGAACTAATAAAGACCTCCCAGTGAAGTGGTCATTGTTTTTAATGGACCTTGATTTTTGGTTTGAGGTCATACTCTTTTCATGGTCATTGATATGATTTAAAGGCACTGTACACGTTTGGTAATTACTCAAAATATATGTTAGAATAAAAACTTACTTGGTAACGAGCAACAGAGAGCTGTTGATAGTATAAAACATTGTGAGAAACGACTCCCTCTGAAGTAACGTAGTTTTTGAGAAAGAGGTAATTTCTCACTAAAATAATAAAAGACTTCTGGCCAGAAGCCTTTTATTCCTATCTGAAAGCACACTAATTTGTACAACAAGGGTGTTTTTTATTTCATCATTTTCTTGCAACTTCAATGACCAATTGAGCCCAAATTTTCACAGGTTTGTTATTTTATGCATATGTTGGGATACATCAAGTGAGAATACTGGTCTTTGACAATTACCAAACGTGTTCAGTGCCTTTAAGAGCAGAATCCAGTTACACAACATTAGCACAGAGCAATGACGCACAAATTTCTCTGCTAACTAAAATAGGAAAAGGGAACCAGTCGAATACAACAATGCTATGATGTTTTAGCTGGTAACCTGTTTCTGCTAAAGCAACATTTATTTACGTTAAGCAGCTCTATGTTAATTGGCCCAGGTCATTATACTTTCATATAATGAAAAAATTAAAATAAGAAATAATTTGTTTTTGTTTATTGATTGTGTCTGTATCATAAAAATTCAGAATTTGGTGTTGAACAAAGAACAATTGACTAGAGCGGGACATGAACCTGCGACCCTCCAGATTATTGTGCCGATGCTCTACCAACTGATCTATCTAGGACTAATGTTGGCAGTCTCCCTATTTTGTCAATATCTTTGCTCAGGGTGCCAGTCTGAAGCCATACAACCTGTAAGTGACGTATAGCCAGGGACCACCCCAAGTTTACATTACAGCCTGGGAAGTGGCAGCACTCAGCAGAGGGATCACCTTAAGGAGATGTTACTTTTTATTTCAAATATCAAGTGATAAAACCACAATGATTCAGAATCCAGAAGACTTTTCTGTATCACACAAGGCAACTTACAGGCAACCAATTCCAAACAATCTCCAAGAAGGAAATCCATTTGCTTTAAGTTTTCTCGCTGTTTTCTTGGGGATAGTGAGTTACAGCTATAAGAGGAATGTCTCTTGCGATGCCAAAGTGTTCCTTGTGCATGCAGTGCAGTTGGTTGCCTTCAATTTGCCGGGGAAAAAAATGCCCCATGTGTCATGGTCTTTATAGGTAAATTTTAAATAATTTACCCAGTCAGTTTTCCCTGTGGTTTATTACTTGATATTAAAAATTCAAATTGACACAACTGACAGAGCCCTCTTTTCCCTTTAGACATTCAATGCCACGAATATAATATCCACCATTTATCATTTATATTCAACACCTCACTCCACACCTATCTGACAGAACCGTCAGAAATATTCCTTGCAAATGAATAAAAACGAAATTATCGTTACTAAATACAGGCATGAATGATTTTCCCCAAGGTATATAATGGGATTATTTCCGGATGCTTCCGCCGGTCACACACCACCGCTTTGCGAGATTGAAATTGGTTTTTCTTCCCATTGAGGTAATACCATTGTGTTTCCCAGATGAGATGGACGTGTAGTGAAGGTAATTGAATATGTTAAGGGAATTCCGTGTTTACTGAAGTTACGACCCCAGTATCAGAAATCAGATCTTCTGACCAATTTTCTTGAGGTTTTCATTTGAAATAGTGATTATAGGGACACATCAATTTTGTTTTCAATAAATTCAGAAATTTGTTGTTTTTTTCATTAGAAGTTGTCAATGTAATGTACATGTATAACAGGGAAACTGCTTTTCTATGGACACACTGAACAAGCTAAGTAAAGAATCTAGAAGACTTTTCTATTTCTTTAAGCCATGTCACAAGAGGCAATTTACAGACAACCAGTTCCAGGCAATCTCCAAGAAGGAAACTCATTCGTATTTCAGTTTTCTCATTATTTTGTCGGGGATAGTGAGTTCCAGTTTGGTTACAGCTACAATTCCGGCCAGACATGGTCTTTATGGTCGACGTTAACAGAAGCCATCACAATAACAAGATGATCAGGGCACATGACAAAACCATCAAAATGTAAACTTTCTAAACCACAAGTTCCCGGCCCTCAAAAACCATCATTTAAAATCTCTTCAGAGATAAATCCATGGGGGGGGGATTGCAAACCTGCTAATATTAACATTACTTTTTAATAACCTCAAAGTTGGTCACAACTTTTCTTAAATTCCTCCCCCCAAAAATTAGTGCACTGTCACCTTGATGCATTCCACCAGGGATGGCATATCTAAAATTAAGGCAACTTTACCAGTCAAGGACCAAATAGCTTTAGACTGACAAAATCTGTAGGGAAATTTTCACAGATTGACCTGTTGCACCTTTAGTTTAAGAATACAAGGCTCTTGGGACGATTCTGGGTACCAGATTAGACATAGTGGCTGGTATTGTTACGTGAGACACTGCACATGTGCTGATGAGGTTTCATGGGAATAGAGGAATGGCAATAGAAACTGTTGCCTTTACCAAAGTAAACAAGTGGTCTTCTGCAATTAAAGGGTTCAATCTTTTAAATTGTACTTTTTTAAGTTGACCAACAACAGCATTGAAATCAAAGGGACCCCCCCCCCCTGATAGACAACAATGTTAAGTCAATTAAAGCTTTGTCCACTGACAAGTCCCTGACCTTACCAGAGGTAGTCTACAGAAACCAAAGGCAACACTTCCAAAATGTCAAAACTATGAGTGGCTAGTGGGTAGAGATGTCCTTCACTTCAACCACAGGTTACAAAAACATCCTTTTTCCAGTTATATATACCAGGACTGCGGGGGTGGGATGGGGTTGGAAACTGTGCTCTTCGTCTTATTGGTAGGCTACAGTTTTTTGTCCTTTCAATCAGTGAGAATGGCACGTTGTGGCCGAGCCGTATAAGATCACCCGACCCAAGCTCTTGTGTTTCTGATCAGCAGAGTGTGGGTTCCAGTCCCGGTCAAGGCACTTGTGTTCTTCAGCAAGACACTAACATAACAACCATCATTGCAATTGTCCTTCGGATGGGACATTAAGTCTTTGCTCCTGTGTACTAGGATTAGTGGTGCACGTAAAAGAACACAGAACACTTATGGCGGGAGAGTAGGGGTTAACCCCGGTGTTTCTGGTTCACATAGCAAGCACCCTTGTCTACAGGTTTCATTACCGGAAATACATTATACTAAATGTAGTAATAATAATAGCCTAAAATGTTCTTGGTGTACATGTAGGACAGCAAAAAATCAAACTAATTTACAAGGATCGTTCCACATACTAATCAACTGTCGGACTCTGATTATAGCCCAATACCTGATCCCACTTAAAGCATAATTAGTTTACTAGTGCAGTCCTCGGTCCAACAGTTAATGTTAAATTTATGGAAAAGAGTCCACTTTTTCACAACAAGAAAAAAAAATTCAAACGAAATAAATGAAAAGTATTATTGAACACAATCCTTGCCAGGACAAACAATGGTGTCAATTTCAATGTAGCCATTGGTTTTAAATTACAACAGGATCAGGTTTTTCAGAAACTGTTGCCCAATGTGTTACGTTTTAACCTCAATTTCCAAAAAATTAACTCATTTTTCACAAGTGCCAAGTCTCACCCAAAAGTACACAACAAGTCAAGCTGGGAAATACACCCAGCAAAACAAACGAGTAAAATTAAAGTGAAATGGACCAATCCCAAGGTTCAAAGCAAGTGACACAATTGGTCACTTATGTTATTCTGGTACCAACTAACAAATCTCATTTCACTGAAATTAACCTTTCCACTGGTGCCCAATTTGATTTGGGGGGAAAAACCTCCCACGCACACAGCCAACGGCATGAAGGAAACTATTGGCCCTAACCCCCACACCAACTTGATCCCAGGTCCCACTGCGAATCTTGTTATTGCCTGTTTTTGTTACCGCTTATTCTTGCTCTAAAACATTATAAAAAGGGTTTCCGCTGGTTTTCAAGCCAGCTCTAGAAAGAAAAAAAGATAAAGTTCAGAACTTGATTGTTAAGTACAGTTGGTTTTATTTTCAAAAAGATTTATTCAAGGCATCAAATTCTTGGATATTTTAGGTAAACAAATCCATGTCAGTTATTATAAAAATGGAGTTTGTTTGAATATTAATTTGTTTACTTACAGATCCTTTAAAGGTAGGGTCAAAGGGTGAAACATTGGTAAGTTTCTACTCCAAAAATTAATGACCAAACAAACTTACTTGGTGAGAAGCACTACAGCTGTTGATAGTATCAACTATCTTGAGATAGGATTCCCTTAAAAACACTGGAATCTGAGAAACGATTCAAAGCATGAATCGTTTCTCAGATTTCTGAGGGTTGGTGTCCGTTCACGAATGATGCATCCAGAGTTGCAGTTGGTACTTGCTGCCAATGTTTCACATATGACATCCGTTGCATCTTTCTTGGTAATTTTGCCAACAAATCTACATTACGTTGACAAAAACCAAACGATGACCACACCTCAAGCAGGGTTGAGACGAAATTTTCCTTCCAGAACATGAAAATTTGGACCGTCTACTTTAATTTCCTGTACTAAACTTGGCTTTAACATTGCTGGCACAACCTTGTTTTACTCATTCGAGTTAACCGAATTGAGGCTGTGTGGTGAAATAGTCCGATCCCCTTCTGGTCGGTTGACAAACAGTATTATGAATGGTTACTGTATACTTAGGAACCCGACAATCACTGGGTTACCATGAGACTTTGGGTTCCTCTCTGCAGCATCATCTAGGCCATTATATAACATGGGTTTAAATAAGATACTGTTCAGGGGTGGACCTTGACCTTTGACCATAGAAACATTTTCTGTTTGATTAGTGACTCAACAGAATATGGCACCTTCTTAATTATACAACTTGTACTTTCGTGCTTCATGTTTGAATCTGAGCCAATTCACCTGTGGATGCTTGACTCAATATTTGATCCTCCAAATTCGAAAGTACTAAAAGTACTTTTTTTTGCTTCAAGGTCAAACCACAACTGTTTAAAACATCAAAATATAAACACAACTCGAAAAAAAAGCTTGCTGATTGTCAAAAACAAAAATTCATTTTTTTCTGCCAAAATAGTTGTCAAATATTTAAGGGGTATGGTGGTTCTGGTGGTTCTGGTGGTTCCCCTCCCCCTTTCTCCTGTAAAGTTATCCCATGCATGGGTTATCTGTCAAACACAAGGTTTTTAGCTCTACAGTTATAAAACATGCCAGTCTCAAACTCCACCTGCTGCTCAAACCATTGTCCGAGTTGACCAAGGATGCTACATCCAGCTATTTCTCAATAACTTGTTCTCAATTTGTTATCATTAGGCCTACATGTACATCTTTTATTTCCCAGTCAGACATACATGTACACCTTAAAGATATTATACAGTATTGGTAGAGCTGACAAATAGTCACATAAAGTGTTCATGTTTTGTTTGGTCAACCACTATACATGAAATAATAAACCTGTGAACATTTTGACTTAACCCATTGTGTGAGTTGGGAGAAAATAGTAAAAAAAAACATCCACAATTTTCAGCATGTAAACACATTGTCCTTAATTTTGGTTCTAACAACCGAAATCAGCTGTTGCGTTTTTATGTTTTCAGATACAGTTTTCTAAAATATGACTTCATTTCAGAGGGAAATATTTCACAGGAAAGGTTTTGATATCATGAACTTTATACTAAATGTTTCAGACTAAAATTAAATGTTTTTTTTTAAAATCCTTATCAATCATGTATAATACCTTTAAAACTGTAAATCCACTTTCCCCAACTATCGGTTTCACCTCTTGAAAGCTAAAACCCTCAAACATTGGCCTGGTTTGAAATCTGACAGGTTGAAGTCAGACTTGAAACCATAAACACCATCTAAGGGGGACAGTTGTAAGTCTTCCAAACACCTGTTTTTAAGTTCCAGATAGACCATGGCTTGGAATGTCCCCCCCACACGCCCCCCCCTCACCCCACCTGCCCCCTTAAAAACACATCACAAACCTATAGCATTTGCCAAAAATAATTAATCAAGTTTATGGAATCACCATTGATATTGAAAGACCCAATCAACTAATAATTATGATATTTGATCGCTTTTATACCCCAAACCAATTAGCAATCTTTCAATCTTACGATCTAATGAACACACCAGAAGACCAGTCAAATGACAAGTGCCAACTGGCATGTGAACGAACACAAAGTATTATGACTAGTGTCTCTCGTAGTGTTATACAATGGTTGTAATTTAAATGTTAAACTAATAATCTGATGAAAACAGAGTTACAACATTATATTATAGTATGTTATATGAAACTTTGACAATGTTATTTGCCTTTTTCATATTGTTAAATCCAACTTTTGTGTGAACTTAACACTATAGTTTTTAAGAGTGTACCGGATTGATAAACCAAAGTTTTTTGGGGTCACTTCTGTGTTGCTTTCCATAACTGAAATTTCACCCTTACATAGCATGGGCATAAGGTTCCCTTCCCAGAGAAAGGAATACTCCTATTAGTAAATCAGAACATTCTGCAAAAAGAATACTAGGAGCTAATCTTACAGTAAGACACATCTGTGGTTACTATCATCAACTATTCCTCCAATAGTCACCAAGATTGATATAAAACAAAAATTCCACACTCTTATCTGTACAAACATCACCCCAGATGGATGTTGAAGGAATGACTTCTTTATCAGGGTGAGAAAGTACTTTATTTGACTTTGTCTCGACCCCACTACAAGACAACCTTTAGTGGTTTACCGAAATTACACATGTTTTAGATGAGAACAAGAATAAGATCCTGGATGCGAGTTGAAAAGGCATAACGTTGAAGTGCATATACCCAGGTGTCTTTAGCATCAAGAAGCTTTGCTGTTATAATGCGTATTCCAATGAAAAGTTCAAACATGTTCCATGTTAAGAACATCTTGGGATGATGGAAATAAGAACATTTACTAAAGCCATTTCATGAAACAATATTTTAGTCAACCATTTAGAAAAAAGTGCTTCCAAAATGGTCTATCACAAAAACATCAACATTTAACATTTAAATATATGCATGTAGTAGTTTACTAAGAAGTAAAGAACTGAGTATGTTTAGTGTTTTGGGGAAAACAACCACAAGAATCCAATCTCTTTTATGAGAAGTGTTTGGGTTCCGAGGAGAACCGGAGTTTAGGTTTAGTCTCAATGTTTAAAATGTTAACAGCTCTCTGTTCCTCTTCAGGAGAACGCTGACGCTATAAACAACAAATTAAAATCAGGGTTTCCATAAAAACCCAATAACACGAAACATCCTGCCAAAGACTAATCATGTTCTGAAAAAAAAGTACCAGAGAAATCTTCTCACAGGTTTTCTCGGGTCATATTTATACTACAAACTCCACCAATTAGAAATGTAACAAACAGCCAAGAAGCAGTATATTTGACACCTGTCTCTCACAGGTTCCTTCATCCTTTCTATAGGATGAAGTTGAAATTATCAACTCAACGATCCAACACTGATGCAGAACGAAACTCAAGTCTGTCTAATAAGAACATGAATAAATCATGGCACCTAACAGTTCTAAGACCACCCCGTAAGGTGTTAACACACAATGTAAGGGGCCATGGCCAAGGTTGAACGGATACATTTACCCCGCAATGCAATACTTCCCTCCATAATTCAATTGGAAAAGAGTTCAATGTGCAGAAGTTGATGTCAAATGATCATGTTGTGCATGGCAGTTACCATAGGGGCTGTTTGAATGTATTTTTCATGCTAATTTGTTTTTAAAATTTGGACAGGCTGTTTATTTATTAAGTGTTGGTTTTTGTCAACGTTATATATGCTTATTTAAATGCAAAAGTCACAAGAGAAGGTTTCAGCTGGATACGTAGACTTGTTTACTTGCTGAGAAAACAGCAATAAACTGTCCAGGTATATTCACAAAAATGTTGAATCTATCCACATTCAGTGATGTGAAAGCGGGTACCAACCGCATCTCTGGCCACAGTATTCGACACTAACCCTCAGAAATTTGAGAAACGATGCATGCATGAATCGTTTCTCAGATTCAAATGTTTTGGGGTGAAAATTTGTCCAAACCATATCACTTCGAAGGGAATCCTTTCTAAAAATAGTTTATACTATCAACTGCAATGCTTCTCACCAAGTAAGTTGTAATAGTCATTAATTTTCGGAACAGTTACGAATCTATGACCCCAACTTTACAGTTAAAGTTAAAAGAATACATTGACAGTCGCTTCCTTTCAATTCTTTCTATAATTTGGGCACCCAACTTAACACCATGAGTTGATAATGGTGCATAAGTACTGGAACTTCATTCTTGTAGGTGAAAAGCAAATGTAAAAAACCCAAACATAATGTATATATGAACATTTTTAAGGAATCCAAGGCAAAGAAATGCTTTCGAAACATGATCGTTTCTTTTGGAACCAAAGGACCTGCCTTGAGATGTCATTTTTAATGAACAATAGATTGAAAAATAAGAAAAGAGTTACTTAAAATCAACCAAACTTTTTCTTGAAAGTGACAGCTTCTCAATATGATTTATGATAGCATGAGATCAGAATAATCAACAACAACATTGTGTGACAATAACAAATGCTACAAACCATACCGCCCTAAGTTTCATATCAACAGTTGAGGCCAACGACCGATTAATCAAGAGCATAGTTTACTTTTCGAACATCAGGTCTGATTTTCATTTTGCCTTTTTTGTTCTATTTTTAGATGCAGAAATGTGTTGAAATCTAATCAAAACCATCACCATGGAAGACCAGTGGATTCGGATCAGCCCAGCTACAAACTGTGCACCAACTGTTGAGCTCTTTGTACTGGCAGGAAGAAAGTTATACGACTCCTGTGGTTTCGTCAAATTATCCCAAATGGCCCCCATCTTGTGAACTCTTAAAGAGTAACCAAGGTAAGCCTTCCCCATCCATGTCTGTGCCATGCTGGGAAAGTTAAGGGACGTATACCAGGTGCCTTGCACCGTGTTGGCCACATGTACATGTGCATGTTGGTCTTTCCAGGCATGCAACTGTAACTTCACCAAAAAGAGGAAATTACAAAATTTCAATGATTTTGTACAGTATTTTTCAATTTTGAATGGTAAAACTGAGAATAAAAAATGGGAAATCAGCGGAAAAGAGGAAAAGTTGCATGCCTGTCTTTTAAGTTGATTTTCAAGTTTACAAACTTCGGATGTGAGACCGTGACAGTACTTGTCGTTGTTTTGAATTTGTTGAGATTTGAGGAAACTTGCAAGATGTTACGTCAATCTTGAAGACACATTGTGTAAGAAGTTGACACTCATGCTGCTCCTTCCTTCTGGACCAGGGAGGAAGTGGAGGCAACGAACAACAGCAAACTACAGCATGTCAATCTTGAAAAACTTGTGTCAATAATTCACGAGAGACTCATGTCAATCATGATTGTACACAATGTCACGTGCTGGAGATCGTGACTTTTGAGTCGCTTCTCTCCAGCTGAGGAATTCTATTCCCTGTAACATCCGGGAAGCCAACACACTCCAGCTTTTCAAAAATAGACTAAAAACCCATGTATTTTGTATCTGCATCAATGCATTTTTTGTTTGTATCTATTGTTAGGCCCCATTTGTATGTCAGCTTTGTACAGTGCTCCATCTTTGTATGTATCTGTGTATGTCTTTCTTCAACTTGTCTGTCCTTACGTTCTTGTTTACGTTCTGTTTGTCTGCACATCAGGCATCTCACCACAAGCCCTGGCTTCTAGAAGATACCTCCAAACTCATTTAATTTTCTGCCTTGTAAAAAAATGCATTGATGGTTACTTCTTTAAATTAATGATTTGGCTTTGTATTGTTTGTAAAAATTCATGAAGTATGGAAAAAAATGCGAGTTTTTATTTGAGTTTTGAATTATGTAATGTATGTATTATTTGACACTCAGTGTTGGCTCTAAAAACAAGACCAGTTGAAATTTTCTCTCAACATTTTGAAAGGCCTACTCTCTAGCTGTCGTCCTGAGAGAGTAGACAACAAAATGTTTAGATGCAACAATTTACTGACAAATATAATAGGAACCAAAAAAGCAATCATTCAAAACTGACTTATGAAAAGTATAAAACTCACAAAAATGAACAAAAAAGATACCTTTCTCAAATGCTACTCTACATTTTGTTGTAAACTCGTGAACTGACTTTTAAAAAAAAGGGTGAGCCTATTCACTCAGTGAGTGATCACTCACTTCCTTCCAACCCAATTGCAATAATTTCAGGACCTCACCAATAAAAACAAAATCAAGACAAAGAAGTCGGCCAGTACCTTTGCCACCGAAAACATCCGACGACGAAAGTGCAACCATCCCACTCAGAATGAAGACAGGCCCTGGACTTGTACAAACACAGGCTGTAGTGACAACTTTGTGCTTGCTCGGCCCCAAAATTCGGACACCTGTTGAATAGCTGGGCATGGTCCTCTAAAACAAACAAGTGGAATTCTTCAAGATGTCCACACCGATCATGAATGCCCACCAGCGGATTGGGCTTATTTTCCTTATTTGACACAAAATAAACAGAGCAAATTTCCCTGATTGGCTTGTTCAACACAGTGTGTTTTAGCCCCTCTACAAAAATCCACCCAGCACTTCTGCAATTTCATTTCATAACCAAATATTGTTTCAAAATTGAATGAAAATACCAGACTGACTGTTGGGTGTTTCAATTGCATGTGTAAATATTATCATTTGGTACTTGCCACTACGTACCTCTTGAGTTATGGGGGGTTTGACACCCCAGTACTGGTAAAGGGTGACTACGCTAACAAAAATATAACTGACATTTTCTGACACCAATTTCAAGTGTTATTCTTTCTTATCAAGCTTTTGGAGTACCAATGACATGCTGTGTTACCATACATCACTTCCTGTCTATATTATTTGCCAGTCTCTAAATCTGCCTGTTTATAACTCTACATGTAGTTCTATATTTTTGGCTCCTTTTTTCCACTTATTTACAAGCAATAAGCTACATTATGTATCATCCTATGGTATCATCAAAGGTTACTTTCATCCTGCCCGACAGGGCCCCAATTTTATGTCTCTGCTTACCGCCGAATACTGCGGTTGCTATCACCATTCTTCGCTTACAGGGCAAACGCTGAATTTCTGCGCTAGCTGTGGAAGCGAAGAATGCCTAGTAACATGGAATACACAAGTGCACAAGCAAAAATTTCCTGATAACCTGTGAAATCACTTGACGTAAGCGCGTCATTCCCTGGTTTTGTAAGCACCGATTCTTTGTTTACAATAAGCAGATCCATGAAATTGGGTCATCTGCTAAGCATAATTTGCTGCAAAACACCAGTCACCATTCATAAATACAAACTTTTTTTCTGTGCTAAGCAGATTTATGTACTTCAGCATTGATATTGCACTGGGGTATAGTAACACTTCATTGGTTCTGACAAATAAAAGACTGAGATTTGACTGAAAATACTTTGCCGCCTGTGTTCCCCCTTATCCTTGACCAGAAACTTCTCAGATGTTACAATTCAGGAGGTTTACAGACTCTGGTTCATCATCACCAGAAATACACAACTACACACAGGTTTTGACACAATGTAGACTATTCATTTCTCCCTTCAGTCACGGCTTTACTTCTTTTAAGACTGACTCAAGGGTTGAGAAAATCATAATAAAAGGAAACAAATCCTGAGAAATCACACGCCTGAACAGAAGATGCCAACAGGAGTCCCCAGCATCAACTTATCCCAGCTAACAAAGACAAACCTAGCTTAAACTGGTGGCCATTAGTGAGTGTCTTGGCTTCAATGTTGACCTCTGAATGCCTTCCACTGTCTCTTTATAAACACAAAGAAACCGCAAATCTTCAAATTATCAACATCGGACTCCCCAATCCCGCCACTTGGCTTTCATCCAATTCAACTGACCCCGACCTACATCGGTGTCTTTGATGAAACTCCAAACTTCAAAATTTACTGGCCATTCTTTGACATGATGCTCCCTATATTTCAACCCATCTGCTTTTCTAGAAGGTGCAGTTGACGTGACTTAGCAGTAATAAACCCTGATCCCAGCCAGTCTTCTGTTTACCAAACGTCTACCTGTGAGGCAGTTATAGGTGACAGATTAACAACCCGGAGCCTATGTTTTAAATCACACCTCTGGTGGACACCTGCAAGAAGCTGAGGGGTGGGTTAGAGGAGTCTTGTTGGTTTGAGTCTATTAAAACGTCCTTGAATTTAAACTTTTCAACAGCATCGGAAACATAAAACCCCTGACTTAATACTGATCAATTTGTGTGATTCCAACTACATGTTTTTACCCCTAACTCACCCCTTCTCCCAATATCTCAAAAACCACCCCCTGGTTTTGCTGGAGTTTGATAGATTCTGTCCCGCACAGCAAAGTCAACCATGCTGGGCATGGCGCCACATACGCCTATCACATCCATCTCCAAATATTTAGGTATAATAATAGTCATTTCCATGTTGCCATATCAAATTGTTCACAGTAGTGAATCCTCAAATTTCAGTTTTTCAGTTCGTTCCTTCCCAATGGAAAAGTGCGAGCATTACAGGCTGTCTACCATGGAACACCAAAAACTTAATGTGATGGAAAAACACAACTGGTCTACCTGTAAAAAAAAATATATCTTTTAGTCTACCTTGACAAGAGTTCCGACTTGTTTGTGTGAACTCCTGAACCTGTAATCACAGAACACCCTCCTAAACAGTCAAGAAATCAACAAGGTTTTGTAGGATTTTTTGACCTGTGGAAGGTCAGAGTCAAGTAAAATAAGGTCTGGTGAGGACCACAATCTTTTTTTTTTTGAAAGGGGGTTGGGGGAAAAAAAGTAAATAAAACCATAATATTATAGCCATGTATACTTGTATAAATGCAGAGCTGCCAACAAGTGCATCTTGCAATCAGGGAGATTTTGTACAATAAAGGGAGATATTTAGAATTAACATTCAACCACGATTCAACATAATTGGGAAAAGGTTTCCATAATCAGGAAGATTTGCAAACTTGTTCATCAGAACATGAAAAGATTGGTTTATTTTCAGGGAACATTATGCAAAATCTGTAACACTGTAAAATGTGACGCATGTGTCGATGCGTATACCAAAAGGTGGCAATTCTCCACTATCGTCATAAAAATATATAATATTACTAATTTGCAAAAGGGAACAGGGGAAGAATAATTAATGTCAGTGGGAGGGGAGGGGGGGTGTTCTGCATCTCCGGGATAAAAAACAGCAAATTAAGCGATCAAAAAATACTGTCAGCCAAGACATTATCTGTCGAAAAGTTTGACCTAAACAAATTTTGCATGCGGAGATTTTTACTACTTGATTGAAATAAGACGTGGCATCCACTTCTTAAATCATCCCGCCTCCACGTCATATTTCCATCATTTCTAAATTTATGAAAGTACCCAGACGTTGTGACCTGTCTTCTCCTCCTTCAAAGCTAACATTTTCCGTGGGTGTTAATCTATCTCTAGACTGCCCTGGGGAGTGGAATGCCATGGATATCTCATCCCATCAAAAGATTAAAGGGTGTAACGTCATCTTTGGGAACTTACATCTGAAACAATTTCAAAGAAACCTATCATCTGGAGATTTTTTGTTTGGATGAAATCTAACAACAAATCAAACAATTTACAAATAGGTTCATACACAAATCGGTCACTGATGTGTCAGTTGCTACTCAAAAGTCGCTGATTTGCTACTCAATGTCAGTATTCAGTGTACACAAAACAAGTTCAGTCTAAATATTTTGCTATGCAAGATTGCTGGACGAAAACGTTCCCTGCACATACATGTACATGTAGTGTTAGCCAGAGGGGTGTTATGGGTGTCTTTTGCACACCCTGTTATATCGGTCATAGGGGCCTACATGATTGTAAATGATTGTAAAGAGAACAATGTGGACACCCAGTTTTGAGTGTGAAGTATTTCCCTCCGAAATGAAGTCATATTCGAAAAAACTGTATCTGAAAACCTAAACGAAAAAAATGAAACAGCTGATTTCGGTTGTTACAACTAAAATTAAGGAAAATGTGTTTACATGCTGAAAGTTATGCATGGTTTGAACTCTTTTCTCCTGAACGGGTTAAGCCCAAATTTTCACAGGTTTATTATTTCAGGTATACAGTTGACCAAACAAAACATGAACAGTGCAACTATTTTGTCAGCTCTACCAATCCTTTATAACACCTTTAAGATACGAACTTGTTGGGTGAAATTTTTAACTGACCTTAACTGCTACTTGATCGAAACTCTGTACAAAATTATTTGATGTAAAAATAGATTTAGGATACTGCAGTAGTTTCCCTTTAATTGGGATCGACTCAATTTTTCATCTCAGAAAAAATGTTTACACGATCCAACTGTGATGGATGATGCGTTTTTATGCCTGTCATACCTCCAAAGCCAAGGTATATTTGGACGTTAACCGTAACACTATGTGGTCGTTAGACACCTTCCGATAGACCGAAGACGCTTTCTCTCAAGCAATTTATGCCTTAAATTGTTCATCCTCCAATAAATGCAATAACACAGTTGTGAGAGTACACTCGTTGGGGTTACAATTTCTGTTGTCGGGTATGTGAGTAAGATTTAGCACTGTCAACCTCCACCCCCGGAGATCTATTTTCAGGACAGTCCAAATGTCTGTCTGATTATTCGTCGGTATCTTATGGCAGCTGTCCTAGAACCCAGAGGAATATGGGGTGATTAATTTATCGAGAGAATATCATTCGGTGAGAAGAAGATGCATTAAAGAGGATTATGAAAAGAACAATTATTATTATTATTATTATTATTATTTATTCGGCCAGTGTCAAAAACAAATACATACAAGTAGAACAAAGGATAATAAGACTTTAAAAAAAAGGTAACTTAAATACAGGGTAACTAGAGGAGTGGGATTAGACAAAAGGGTACAGGACAGGTAGGGGATGTGGAGGAAGGAAGAGGAAGGGACAACAATCCATTCTAAGACGGCCAGGATAAACAAAAGCGTACTACTACACTATGACTCAATGGAGATGTAACAACTCTACCTCTGAACAAAACAAAGTTTGGTCAACAAGAAATCATAAAATGTGACGATAACGAGGGGTGAGTGTTGATGCAGACAAAAAGGTTTGAAACTAGGTCTAACTTTTTTAGAAGGTACATTGAAATGATGGCATATTCCCCTTTTTAGCAACCTCTGGAGTTAAATGATTTTAATGAGCTATTGAACGAAACAAGAACAATTCCTTCACATCTATAGAAAATAAATTTTGTTTATTTCACCTAGTCTGAAATTCCCTACTTCTGCAATAAAACAAGGTTGAGATGCCGGTCAAGTTCAACAACTCAGTTGTTTTCATGAGGACCGTTTAAAGTATAACCCCCCCCCCTCCCCTGCATTTTATTATTATCATTTTATACTTTTTTTCTTTTTTTAACTTCTCAAACTCAAAGGAAAACTGAAACTAACTGCATTTTTGTCCATCAATAAAAATAAAAAATCCCCAGATTTTTTGAAAGTTATACAAACACAACTGAGATCACCTGGTAGATTTGTGGGGGATATGTCAGGCCCAGGGATGCGCAGACCACAAGGTCACGTACTGACCTCAAGGTCACATGATCACCTCAGGGTCCTTCAGATTTGCCAGTCAAAACTGATATTACAGACAAGACAGGTTTGGGGATTGTCAAGTAACAGACTAACAAATTAGGGGGTATCGCCCTTTATGGAATCAATTTAAGCTGGTGACAGGTAAATTTGAAGAACACAATCAAGACAGCATAAGGGAATGAGAAATCTGATGACAAATACTGGAGTAAAAATTGTTACCACATGCTGTGACCCTCTTTATCTCCGTCAATGTATGATGTCCATATCACAACAAAAGTACCAGACTAAATTATCTTGTCTGTCCATCAAAAAAATGAAAAGGTAGGCCTATTAAATGTAAGGGTCTGAATAAATAGTGTCACCTCAGCAGTTAGTCTGAAACCGGTGTACCTCTCCCTACAGATTGATTTCGTTCTTATAATATTATTAGGAACTGTTTGAGGAATTGTTTGATGAATTATCACTTCAATCATTAGATGTACACATCTACCACCACACCTCCACATGCCCTGCAGCCCCCCCCCCCCCACCCCCATCCCATCTGTACCATTGTCCAAGAAAAGATAATATTATACAATTGAATTTAAACAAACTTTTCAATACAAAACCATTATTAGAACAAGAGTGTTCAGATATCTTCCATACCCTCCCCTAGATCTCCCCCCTGCCACTGCCCTCCCCCCATATTACAACTTCAAAAGTCATCCTTGTTAAAACCACCATACATATCTAATCTTCTAACCCCCTCCATACTAGCCAAATCCCTAAGCCCCCGGCCCACCTCCAAACCCTGTCCCTCCTCCAGACTAGCCAAATCCATAATCCCCTGACCCACCCCAACCCCTTGTCCCATCTCTCAAGGTTCACCACAATTGCAGACAACCTCAAATTGGTTGTACAACAACGTCGCTAATAACCTATTAGTGTGTTATGAATTAAACACTTAACAATTTAGCTGTTCGAAATCCCAAAATTACAACCATAGCTGGATAATGGACATTACACAGATCTCTACAATCTGAATAATTACTCCTGGAAGTGTCACTGATTGGTAGTTTAGTGCTGCTAAATGATGTGTAGCAAACAGACCTTGGGGTGTGTGTGTGACTGTGTGTGAACGCAAAATACTGTAAAGGCCCTTTCACATGAGCACCAATAACAAAGGTCCTCAGTCACGTGTGCCAGTTGTCTGTCACTTTGATCGATTGCGATTATTGGAAAAGCTTTCACATGACTTCTTAGATCAAAAATTTACCAACTTCCCTTGTTTTTCGAAAGGTTGGGGGTGGGAGTGGTGTGGAGGGGGTAAAGATCATGATTGTTCATTTACTGAACACTTTCCTCTAGTAGTGCCACGTTGTGCATGAGAATGATGATATCGCCATAGCAAGGGTCCTTGGTTATGGCATAGTAATTGTTTCTCACTACATATCAGGGTGATTTTAACATAGTTGCTATTTTTTGGAAGTCTGGACTTCTGCTAAAAATAACAAGGGTCCTTGGTTATTATTTAACAATATTTTTTTGCCGATGCAAAACGAGAGACAGATTCTAAGCTTTCTACTCAAGAGTTAGACAGACCTTTTAAAAAAGTAATTAAAGTTAACCATAACATGATGAATGTCTATCACAATACATGAGGTGGGCCAACTTTCTACTTCACAAGACAAATTTTAGAGTTGGTGTTTGATTAAAAAGAGAAATGTTTACATTTTCCATTCATACAAAATGGCACTGCCTCGACGGGCATTTCCTTTCAAATGTTTTTCTCCCTTGGATAATTGATGGAGGTGTTATTTGTAGCACAATAACGACAACAGGTTTACAAAGTTTCTGTGTTTTATTAGTTGGAAATACCAGCAAACTTGTGGTCATTCATCAAAAAAGGGAATTCTTCAAACATTGTAGGAATAACAAAAATGTACACAAAGTAAATCGGGGGCAATGAGTCAAAGTAATTTCCACCCAAAAATGTTCCCATTGTGACTGCATACAACTACAAATATGTGCACGTATTACCACCATGAAAGAAATATTCCATGAATGAAATTCCAAGTCCTTGCAGCTCGGTCTTAAAAACGAAACTCCCAAAAACTTTCCGCTTGTATTGTACTATTTCTGTACAGATAACGCTACTGGCCCAAAATAGTTTGTCATTGTTGATATTGTAACCAATTTTATACATCAACTGCTGGAAATGAAATGTTATAGACTTGAAATACATAAAAACTGACATAGGAATTGAATTACTTAATTTAGAAACTTTGTTAGAATTGTGATTTAGGTTATATATTGTAATTGTTTCTTGATTTGGTTTGGATGGTAGGGTTTCTTTAAACTAGTTAGCCTTAGTTTTGAAGGTCTAAAGAAAGAGTAGACAAAAGACAGTGATAGCATGATAAGGGGTAGAGGAAATATGATTGTCGGGAAAAGAGGGATAACCACCCTGGCCTCTCCACCCCCCCCCCCCCCCCGATTAAAGTTGAGGGTCGACTATAATCGTACTTTGACTAGCTTGTCTTCTCGCTTTATAAGGAGTTTGCTTTCAAAGTCCTCTTCTTAAACTCCAATCCACACTTTTAAAATATATTTTAACAAAGAATTTTTATCATTCTGAAAACTTTATTAAAGAAACTCAAGAATTGTAAAGCAGGTTCATGTATGATGTTAGATAAACCAAAGGCAAAATAAAGCAGAAAATAGTTTTTAACATTTCTCTGCTAAGCACAATAAAGCAGGTTACCAGTTCCATTTTGCACATGTCAAATTGTCTTTTAGCTGGTAACCTTAATCTGGTAAGCATAGTTGTATTGTGTTTAGGAACTTTTTAAGCATAAGCGGCTCTATGAAATTGGGCGCTGGGCCCAATTTCATAGAGCCTGAAAGCACAAAATTTGCTAAGCACAAACAAATTCCCGCTTAGCAGAAATAGGTTACCAGCCAGAATACCATACAGTTACCATTGCTGCGACTGGTACCCAACTCATTTCTTGCTTGACAGCTATCTGAAATTGGGCCCAGGTGCTTACTCAGAGCATCTGTTGTTTTGACAGGTTGTCTAGAGGGCAGAAGGTTCGTCAGTCGGTGGAGGACTCGAGCAAGGCACGAACGTGACAATTTATCTGTGTTGATGGAGGCTTATAATGTTGCTGAATATGATGTAATCATTGGCATCAGATCACTGGATTACACCCGAACAGATAGGAATGACTCAAGAGTCTCCGAGAGTCACAGCAAGTCATATTTAATTCCCACTCCAAAGGAGTGTCTTGCGAGCCTTCTGACACTACAGGTCAAACTGGAGAGCTGAATTCAACCACGGTTCCGAGTTCTTCTGGATAGAACCTGTGTAATTATGTCACAGATCACGGACACTTTGCACTTTGATTACACCTTTTATTAAAAAAAAAAACCAAACATCAGTGTTGCATGAGAAACGATAATAATTTGGGGGGTCTAAACATCCTTACTCGCAGCTGTGAAGCTGAGTTGCGATGGACGTCGTGGCTAGGACAAGTCTGAGTAGCAGGCATGCGAGAGCACCTTAGGCTGGCAGCCACATCAACCCATGATCGAGAAGCACAGCCAGAAATTGAAAGTGTTTGGTGTTTCCGGAGGGAGGAAAACCGGCGGGCCCAGAGAAAAACATTTGTGGCACAGGAGTGAACCAACACACAACACTACTCACATATGGCCCTTAGCCGAGACTCAAACCAGGGCCACAGTGGTGAGACACAAAAGCGCTTTACAAACTAGCCACTCATGCCACCCTAGGATCTTTACTAGCTCTGAAAAGTGAACAACTTTGGATTGAATACAGTTTCTAAAGTCTATAGAAGTCCTACATGAAGTATATCTTTAGACTCTGCATACAGGGTTGATAACACTTTTAAGCAGAGTTTGGTTATTGTAAGGGCTAAAAGCCCTGGGATAAAGTACCATCAACTTGGGCCCTGAACAATATAACCTCAGCAGACTTGTTATACCCCACAGCACCCAAAGATTTCAAAGTATTAATGAACTTGAGAACTTGAGAACTTTAGCCAGCTGGTCCTCATTCTATGTCTGCCTCATGACCAGACAGCACCCAAAGGTTTCATTGCCTCCTAAAAGTGCCCACAACCTTGGCCCTTGTATTATAGCACCTCAGATTTGAGATGACCTGCCAGCACCACGAATAATTCTGAGTCCATAAGTGCTTGCGTATTCTTTGGACCAGTATACTTTAACTCTCTCTCTCTCTCTCTCTAGTCGAAATCATGTTGAGTTTTGCCCATTCATGTCTATCCCTCATTAAGTTGGGAAAGATAAGTTGGAAGCACCCTGATGTCCCTTGCAACCTGTATACAGCAATCCTTCACCGATCTTGAACTCTTGGTGGCAGCAGATACCGCCATTATTGCGGTGGTACCTGGGTGGTACTGCGCTGCCTAGCGACAGGGTTTAAGCGATTTGCAAAGTGAAAGTCCAATAACCCGCGACTGATCAAATGATCGCCGTGTAGCCCAAACCTTATACCAGTCGCTAGGCAGCGCAGTACCACCCAGGTACACCGCAGTAATGGAGGCATATCTGCTGCCACCAAGAGTTCAAGATCGGTGAAGGATTGCTGTATAGCTGAGCTTTTGTCTTCCCCTATTTCTCCTTCCAAGTTTTGGTGACCAGGTGATAAGCTGAGAGACAGGTTTGTTTATGTTTCTGTATGAGTGCCCTGCTAGTCTCAGACAACGTTGTCGTATTTTGGTGGATACTTTTGGTTCATTGCCATACAGTTTAGTATTTGTCATAATGCTGACTCCAGTGTACATTTAAGCAATTCTGTAGAAGTTTTGCGTAGCACAAAAAGAGTTTTTAGTTATCAATCAATGTTTGGTGAAATTGTGTCTACAGTGTCAAGACCAGACAGCACCCAGAGATCCCAGGGTCTAAAAGCCCGCAAACCACAGTCCAGAAGCCTCCAAAGAAACTGCTACCACAGCAACCACTCCAAAATACCCTCCGATAAAAATATACCCCAGAAAACTTGGGCTGGGCTGTCACTGAGCCCCTTGCTTGATAAATTAAAACTCATCCTTTCTTCAAATAATACAGATCCCTTGTTTCTCATTCTTGTAATAGATGTCTGAGTCAGGAAGGAAGTCTGCACGGTTGGGAGGCATCATCTCTCCTCTACAATAAAAAGCCCAGTTTACGGGAAGGGCATAATGGGAGGGATTGTTCCTAGGCCAGTTGAAGACAGGGAGAGGAAAGCCACTGGGATATCCGAATGATGATATGTATGTAAACCGCATGTCAGTTACTGCATCTTAAAGGTATCAATGGCTTTTTGGAAGAGTTTTGATTCTGACTAACTAACTTTCAGTCAAACACAACCGGAACTTTCATCAAATTGGTCGGTCACCTTTCTGAGAAAACATCAAACTATGAAGGGCTATGACTATAATATCAGGCCTGTTATTCTATTGCTATTTGTTATTCTATTGCTCATGTCGTCCCTGCGCGCGGTAAAACCGTTTTTCCGTGTTCAAATTTTTTTTCACGGTATATCGACATATCGGCGATATTAACCCGACGATATATCGCCAGTCAAAATTTATTATATCGTCCAGGGCTAGGCCATGGTCTCTGTTGCCCCATGGTCCTGGCCTTGGTGTCCTTTCAAATGTTTCCCATAGACTTGAAGTGCACTTTTCAAAATGAAAATGGCCTTGCCCTCTCAAAGAGGAAATTCCAGGCCTGGTCTAAGCCTTGTCCAAGACTGCGTGTAAGTGCGCTGTGCGTTGTGGAATGGATCAATACTGCTTATTTTGATTAAATCCAAATAGACGTTGGACTTGGAGAATAAAAACACAAAATGAAAAAAAAAATCTGCTTATTTCCTTAAAGGTAAATCTTCACAGTGAGGTGGTGATATGGAAAAGAAAGGAGTGAGGGAACCGCTAAAAGTAGTGAGGTGGGCAGCCTCATGTTTTTATGGCGTGCCGTGGCCAAGTGGTCTAGTTCACCAGACCTAAGCTCTGGTGCTGTCATGTCAGCAGCCAGTGTGGGTTCTAATCCAAGTCATAAAACTGGTGCCCTTGAGCAAGGCAATTGTTTCATAAAAGTTGAGAAGGTAGTGCATTCTGGTCTACCAGACTAGCCAAATCCCTAAGCCTTCGGCCCACCCCCAAACCCTGTCCCCCCTCCAGACTAGCCAAATCCCTAAGCCCCTGAACCACCTCAACCCCTTGTCCCATCTCTCAACCAAGGTTCACCACAATTGCAGACAACCTCAAATTGCATTGTACAACAACTTCACTAATAACCTATCAGTGTGTTATGAATTAAACACTTAACAATTTAGCCTTTCGAAATCCCAAAATTACAACCATAGTTAGATAATGGACATTACACAGATCTCTACAATCTGAATAATTACTCCTGGAAGTGTCACTGATTGGTAGTTTAGTGCTGCTAAATGATGTGTTGCAAACAGACCTTGAAAATGGCCTTGCCCTGTCAAAGAGGAAATTCCAGGCCTGGTCTAAGCTTTGTCCAAGACATAGTAAATTGACGCCTTGCACAACACAGAATGCACCTCCGCACAATTTCAGCCAATCTGGGAGTCAATTCCTTTGCGTACAGTTCCGACTCCCAAAAAAGCAGACACGATAGGTGCGTGTAAGTGCGCTGTGCGTTGTGGAATGGATCAATACTATTTATTTTGATTAAATCCAAACAGACATTGGACTTGGAGAATAAAAACACAAAATGAAAAAAAAATCAGCTTATTTCCTTTAAGGTAAATCTTCACAGTGAGGTGGTGATATGGAAAAGAAAGGAGTGAGGTAACCGCTAAAAGTAGTGAGGTGGGCAGCCTCATGTTTTTATGGCATGCCGTGGCCAAGTGGTCTAGTTCACCAGACCTAAGCTCTGGTGCTGTCAGCAGCCAGTGTGAGTTCATAATCCAAGTCATAAAACTGGTGCCCTTGAGCAAGGCAATTGCTTTGTAAAAAGTTGGGAAGGTAGTGCATTCTGGTCTACCAGCCAGGCTCCTAGTGGATAATACCCATGCCTACATGTATAATATGCCTACATGTATAATATCCTTACAGACTGTGGTTGTGAAGGGGGGTAACCCTGTTTCAGCCCCAGGAGTAGGTGGCAATGTGCCCCTGGTAACATTTGATTTGGGTTGATTTAAAGGCACTGAACACGTTTTGTAATTGTCAAAGACCAGTATTCTCACTTGGTGTATCCCAACATATGCATAAAATAACAAGCCTGTGAAAATTTGGGCTCAATTGGTTATTGAAGTTGCAAGAAAATGATGAAAGAAAAAACACCCTTGTTGTACAAATTAGTGTGCTTTCAGATAGGAATAAAAGGCTTCTGGCCAGAAGTCTTTTATTATTTTAGTGAGAAATTACCTCTTTCTCAAAAACTACGTTTCTTCAGAGGGAGTCGTTTCTCACAATGTTTTATACTATCAACAGCTCTCCGTTGCTCGTTACCAAGTAAGTTTTTATGCTAATATATATTTTGAGTAATTACCAAACATGTACAGTGCCTTTAAGTGTAGCCCTCACCTTGAAGTGGCCTTCCGGCCTTGTGATGTTAGACAATTTCTCTTTAAAAAAAACCAAAAGTACAATTTTTTTTTTAATCGGCCTGGGTTTACCCCAATCCCGCAGTGTGCCTTTGAAGGGAAGCATCACAAAGGTTGCCATGCTATGGTTTCTAGTACTGTCATCAAAGACTCCCCAGGACATCTGAGAGTTAACGGCTGGTTTAATTTGGGAGCCCAATGACATCAAATGGACACCCAAGCAAAAATGACTCCCAACAGTTTACCACGGTTCAACTAGGATAAATTTGCCACTGCAAATATACGCAATGTCAAATTAAGCTTTGCATTCACGCTTCAAGCCTGGAATTACATAGAGACCAGGGGTGTTGCTGTCATTTTTTTATTTTTTTTTTACAACTTTCCTTTTATGTAGACTGACACCTGTTTATATTTAGCAGTCCTTTTTTTATAAATATTACATTCTGCAAGCTCTGTGGAAATGATCAATGACGCAGTTGAATAACTTTCATTTGATCAATTGTCAAAACTAGTTGTAACAGTGGAGGTAATTTGACTCACATGAGCCGATTGTTGTAATGGTTTTACGAACCACATGATGCAATATGATTGCCGGCTGTATTTAAGAATTCTATTTGAGTTACTTAGCTACATCTGTCGATCCATCAGCAGAGTTGGTTGAGCACTCTTGATTTGGCATTTCCGTACCATTTCCTTGCCAGGTCTAGCACAACTATATTAATTTTCCCCCCGGGACGCTCCAACACTCCAGTTATCCCAGAATATACAAGCCCTGCCCACGCCCCTCATATAAGTGAACGTGATCAGCTTGAATTCCGTGCTCTTGTCTGCAATGCTAATTACCATATATGACAGATTTCCTGCAGATGTTCCCACCCCACCCATGGCTGACAAGCGAGGGCGCCGCCTAAATCGTCTTGAGGAATTCAAACTACGGACCAGAGCTAACCCTCCCAAGTGTATCCTCATCTGGACAGGGTCTGTGCACGACGCCAGGTGAACGCCTCACCCGAGTCAAATTAGCAGGAAATGAAAGCTACCTGTGTATTTTCATTCCGTAACAGCATGTGCTTTTACCTGAAAGTCGTCTTGGGGAATCAAGCCCACTGAAAGAACCCCCAAAACCGACATCTGTTAGCACTCTGTCTACCGTGCAAATTTCTAATCCTGGGTTTGTTCCGCGATACCTGGGCAGGATGAGCACTGAATTTCCCAAGGTTCTTATTAGATTGGAGATATTGCTGCTTCATTTCCTCCACCTTGTTCGAAGACAGAGATGCCTTCATACTTTATCCATCTTGGATGATTTTTTTTTGATTTTGTTTTTTGCAGAGGTGGTGATGTTGGATCTTCGTGCTTGGACATCTGTTAGGAGTTAGGGCAAGTAAAACCTCCTGGATCTTGTAGATCCCTCAAGATTACTGTGTGAAGTGAGCATGGATGATGGTTAGGGTGGAACCGGAGACTTATCCTCTGGCAGTAACTGTCATCAAATTAGGACCTACCCCTCGGCTCAAGATGTCTACTAAATTAGCCCACCCTCAAATAACGTTTTCATTTTAAATTAAGAAATGCCCCCCACAAGAAGTCTACAAAATAAACCCACTGTTACAAAAAAAGTTGTTAACTTTTAATTTATGTCATGGTCTGTATGTATTTATATAATACACTCTACTGTAAAACTATGAAATATTCCTCAAAATCGTTACACAACAAGCAAAGTTGGTTCATGGATGGGCAGGCCTGAATGATTTCATCTTTGTTAAGAGGGCAAGGCCATTTTCAATTTGCAAAGGGCACTCCATTGGAAAATCTTAATACTATGGGAAACAAGGCCAAGACCAGGGGGTAACAGAGGCCATGGCCTCCGTGTCATTCCAGGTCTAAAGGTGGTCATTCCCCTCTTGCAAAAAACCACCAAAAAGAAACAAAATTTGCAACTCAGTACAGAAGAAAAATGCCTGTTTTCAAAAAAGAAAGTTAAATGTGCAGCACCGCACAATGCAAGGTAGCCAATCTCCTTTTTCAGAGAAAAAAACACTATCAAAACATATATAAAGATACATCAGAACCACATCCTCAAAACAAATGTAGAAACATCTGTAATAGATATTTCACTTTACACAGAGAGCTATCTACTTCTTGAAAAAAATACTGAATAAATACCGACATCATCCATTCCATTAAGTTCAAAACTTTTCCAGGTTTCTTCAAAATCACATCATCTAGTCCAATTCCATGCAAGTTGCTTGAGGCGCAAAACTTTGTTCAGCAGGAGAATGGTTACTATAGCAACATGGATCTTAGCACAGTGCTCATGTGTTCGTTTGTTTGTGTTTAGGCCAAATAAAAAAAATACCAGTTGATCGTCCTGATTTTTCCAAAAAGAGGAGGATGAGGGCCTTTTTATTTTTTATTTATTTATTTTTTTCCAAGATGGCCGCCAAGTATTTCAATTCAAACAGGCCACCAATTGAATTCTTCAGTTTGAAATCACCGCTAACTTTCTTTATATCTATTTGTTGCATCAGGCAAGTTTACATCAAAAAATTTAATATATATGTCAAGGGTGGATTAAAAATACAAACAATTTTTTATTATTATTTTTTTTAAAGGAAAAATAAAAAAAAAAAAAATAAATAAAAAAGGATGCGGCCTCAAAATAGAAGAAGAAATGACACATTGAATGATACATCGAGATAATTCTTTGGTTTTTGGCTGTACAAAGAACCCTTTTAAAAAACAACAGCTTAGGTGTGGGCTTGGTCCGCTTGATTGAACCACCGTAAGGAAAGAGCACAATTTATAATTAAATTACGAAGTGTAAACCCAAGCCTTGGATTTGAAAAGGGCCTATGACAAGACTCAAATGTTACCAGCCAAACACCATGTCATTTGAATGTAGATGTTGACTGGTTACCCACCAACTTCCTCCTCATTCTAGGCTTTTTTCCACAGCAGGAATTCATTCAGTGATATTTTTTCTCTGCATGAAATTTCATTCATCATGAAAGAAACCATTTAAAAACAGCAGTATCTTTTACCGTCAAAAGTGACAAAGCAAGTTAGCACTACGCTAAGACCCCTGTGGGCTTAATGGCTAAATGTGGCATTACTAAGTGCAATGAACCAAGCATCCTTTATCCTTTACACATGTTAAGTATAGGAAACCATTGAAGGATTTCTGCCTTAAGCCCTGTTTGCTCAGCATTTAACACCATTATGCCACACTTGTTTTAAGTATTTCATTGTTATCCATTAAACAGTGCATTCTCATAAATCAAAGAATATTTCAGGACCTCCAGCACTGTGGCTTAGCTGGGAACCAGCTAGCTGGGAACCAGTTTACACACAATAGTTACATAAAGCCCATTTCACACGAGCTTTCTAAACCATGGTCGTTGGGAACGAAATCGCATCGGTGTCATGAAATCGCAAATTTGCAAATTATGTTAAGTTACCTTTGTTTTTGGATTTGGCATTTCCACTTTCCATCTCTGACAAAACACTTTCCGCTACATTCATCTTCGGAGTTCGTCAGGAAACTGAGAATTCGCACGAAAAAGCAGAAATGTCGCGTCGAGAAAACGATCGATGGTACCCTACACGCATTTACGTAACATTAAACGGGACACCGACAGAGAACCAGCGAACTAATAAATAACCAATGATGACCTTTGACCCAATACGTAGCGAACTCACGAAAACGAGGGACGTTGGGAACGCGAAGTGTCATCATGTGAATGTTTGTCATGATATCGCACGCAACCTTTGGGACAGACAACTGGCGCCCAAAACGATGGACGTAAGTTTCCAATTCTCGTGTGAAACAGTGGCTTAAGTGAACAAGCTGGTAACCATGGTCCTGCTGAGCAAAACTGCCTGTGCTAAGCAAATCCAAAAGAGAACAACAGACCATGAGTGACTGATAGATCAATTCATTCCTAACTTTCTTATCATAAAAAAAACAGTAACATAACAATTAACATTTCAAAAGCACTATTCCATCAAGATCATAGCGCACTAATAATAGAAATTAACATGGATGCAGGGGAGTCTTTTAAGAGCTTTACGAAATCGACAGTAGTAGATTGTTCCAAATCTTTAGTCCAGCTTCACTGAATGCGTTTTGACCCAGAACTCTGTTTGCACTGGGAACATTCAATTGAGCGTTGTCAAGTGTGGGCCGAAGAAAACTTGGAGTCTGAGTGTAATAATGACAGTAAATTGGATAGATATCTAAGGAGTAGTTTTGTTTCAAGCAATTATAAACAGAAAGAGCAAGTTTAAAATGAACCCAATCTCAAATCAGTAGCCAATGAAGTTCCCTAAGTGATGGGGTAATGTTGCCAAACGAACTGAACTATTTTGTAACCTTTGAACTCTACTCAGTCCAATTCATATGACGTAACACCAAATTGAATTCTGTAATGAAGGACTAAAGAGTAGACCCATACACAATCTTTAAAAAAAGTTCTTAACCTAGATGTATAAAACCACTGTATTTAATCCCGATTAAACTATCCAGGCTAGGGGTGTTCAGCATGTGGGCCCTTTGCACAAAGTTTATTTTTGTTAGCTTTGGCTGTAATTGTTTCTTATTAAGGTGACCCACCATGTAACAATTATGTCTTGTAATGACCACCACTCATAAGCAATAACTTCCGCTCAGGGTTGCTATAGTCTGGCCAGGCAATCCCAGTCCTGCAGCTCAACTCCATGTGTCCAGCCAGGGAGTTTTAGTAGAGAGGCAATGGTCCAGACATCCCTCCAGCCACATCCAGCCTAAACTCTGCACTGTCCAGCTACAACACCTGCCCACATGCACCCAATTAGAACACTTAACTGCTTTTACAAAACTGCTGATTAATTGCAGCATAATCTAGTGTCTAGCCTCTGCAAATTAAGGACCACCTATCTGTGGGTGGTGGGCTTCAGGCCCACCCATGCATTGGCAAACAGCATAATATTGGTTTAACTCCTTGCTCCATGCTTCACCCAGGCAACACCACTTTGCACAAAGTGTCTTTCTAGACAGAACAAAATGGTTTATTTGGTTTTTGCCTTAAGCACTGCATACTCGGAACTTTCCCAGAGTCCTTTGAAAACAATCCACAGGCATAATACTCGGGTGACATTCAATTAATTTTTGGAGTAATTACTGTTTGAAGGTTTATCCTGCCTATAAAACTCTTGTGCTTTGGAAATTTACAATAGAACATTCAAGAGAGACTCTAATATATAGGGTGTCATGGCCGAGTGGTTAAGAGCATCGGATTCAAGTTCTGGTGGTTTAGTCATCGGGGTGTGGGTTCGAGTCCCGGTCATGACGCTTGTGTCCTTGAGCAAGACACTTTGCTATAATTGCTTCTCTTCACCCAGGGGTATAAATGGGTACCTGCAAGGGTAGAGGTTGATATTGTGTTTGAAAAAGCCTTCGGAGCGCCATCACGGCAGCCCGGGCTGTATACTCCCCAGGGAGCTGAGAAAGATTAAAGGAATGTTATTGGCCCAATGACCAGGGCACTAATGTATGCGCATTGATACGTTATTGTAAAATGCGCTATATAAGAACTAGTTATTATTTATTATTATTATACCACTGTATAGCTTTTATTTCATGAGCTGATCACTGGAAAAAACTGACAACATTTATTGAATATTATTATCGAAAGAGCGAGACCAAGCCCTCCCAATCAAACTAAACCAAACCGTGACAAACAAATGCCTAGCCAATAAAAAAACCAAAACACCTGATGGTCTTTTATCTGATAAAGGACAATAGAAATGGCCCACAGAGACACTTTCAGCCAAAGACTAATGGCAACAAAATAGTCAATGCGGACAAGCGTTGTTTCCAAACAACTAAAACATCACACCGTCCCGATAATCTATCCAATGACAAAATATTGATCATGTCTTTTGCTCGGGACCCATTCAGGACATAAGCTTGTCCGACTCTTCTTCCGTCCAGGATAATCATACTGAATGCTTATGACGGTTCGCTTTAATGCGCTAACAGGTTGCCCTGAATTTTTCAAGAGGGAGGGGGTGGGGTTAAACTGAGGTTGGCTGTGGGAGAACGACTGCTCCCCGCCCCCCTCCTTCTAAAATAAAAAGTAGTTCCGTGTTTTTAAAGAGTGTATCGAACCAGCACAGTGGGATGTTCAGTATTGGCAAATCAAGGGGTCAATGTACTTAAGAGCAGTCAACTCTGGACACTCTGGAAACGCCTAACCTTGGAAAGTAGATAGAAGTAAACTACAGGATGATACTGAATACATTAACAAACCTGCTTAGAGAGGGCCCAGGATGCAAAAGACTTTTCTTATAAGCAGATAATCTAGCTGTGACTTAAAAAACTTCATATCCCAGTTAATTAAGAGCTGGGCTGCATTTCAGAGACCTGTTCCGCGCAATAAATTTCCTAAGAACAGAAAATGGGTAACCAACCGAAACACTGTGTAGCGTTGTTACAATAGTGACTGGTTCCCTTCATTTTTTTGGGCTGCGCAAATTTAGCATGGTCTCTACTTCCTAAGACAGGTCTGGTAAATTTGTGGTTTGCACAAGGCCTAAAACAGGCCTGGAATTTCACCTTTGAGAGGGCAAAGCCATTTTCATTTTGCAAAGGACACTTCTATTGGAAAATCTGAAAGTCTATAGCAATTTTGTAAAAGGGCACTAAGGACAAGATCATGGACAACAGAGGTTAAGGTCTCTGTGGCCTCTGTGTAACTCGTTTTTTCGTTATAGAAACTCCAATTGCAAAGTATATAATTATAAAGTTGTAACTGTACAGTAGCTGCCTAAAGCTGAACTGAATGCTTACCTTTGAAAAGGAAAACTGGAGAATAGTTTATTGGAGAATCAGCCAACCTGTGATCCTCTCATTCATAGGGAACAAGGGGGTGCAGATTAGGGACAGACAATGCCCCCTACAATGGGGGTTGTTCTAAAACCCCCTCGACCCCCTCGACCCCCACGACCCACGACCCCTCGACCCCTCGACGTCCGCCCCGTTATCGAAACGTGTCCCAATTCCAATTCATAACACATCGCTTTACGGCCGAGTAAGAATTAAGTTCCCGATTTAGAATTCACAGCGTGTGATCCAAAGAGCTAGCTGGTCTGGCGACGCGACTTCCTTCCGGCGACCTGCTGATGACCAACAGACCATACGTCCAGAGTCAGTGGTGTTGCACCGACCGAGTGAGAGTCACGACACAAGAAGAGAGGTAATTTCGTGTTGTTGTCAACAATTGTTTGCCAGTCTGTGTGCACGTTACGTGCACACCGATCATGATCTCGTTTCATATGGTCGGGGGCCCGGGTGTGGGAGACTGACAACCCCAAAACACGTGTGGGCCATGGTCGGTCGGGTCTACAACCTCGAGCTCCGCATAGAGCAAGTAGTAATTGTTGACACAGGACGGGAGCGATCAGCCGGAAATGAGTCTGCCTGATCATCACGTAATGAGTTGGCCTTATCGTACTCGGGCGGTAAACGCAGGATCCCAGTTGGGATATACTCCTATTCAGGCTCGGGTCGGCCAAGAGATACGCTTGGAAATGCCGCGATTTTTTTTCTGTACACCAAAATTGCCACAGTACCCGATCTCAGCCAATCACGCGCAGTTTGCTTCGTGCGTGATTGGCTGAGATCGTGTCATGTGGCAATTTTGGTGTACATAAAAAAAAATCGAGCATAAGTCGAGGGGTCGAGGGGGTCGTGGGTCGTGGGTCGTGGGGGTCGAGGGGGTCGAGGGGGTTTTAGAACAACCCCTACAATGGGGCTGTTTGGAGGTAAACAGAGTCAATTACACTGAGCTCAAAAGGGGGGTAAGGATCTGGGGAGGGTATGAGATACCAGTATTGTCATGAGGCCACTGGAGTGATGAATTGGTGACAAGGGGTAGGATGGCAACCTGAAAGCAACGACAACAATAGAAAGCCAGGAGGTTCGATTCAGGTGCCAATCAGGTTGATCCGATAATACCAGAGACTACAAAATCGTACTGCCAGTCCCTAGGGGGCATGGGTTCATGCTGGGGGTTTTGTCCCATGGTGAGGAAGATTAATTGATGAGTTTGGGTGAACAGAAATGTTTTTGTAACAGATGTCTGCTACGAGTTTGAAAAATATCTGTGAAAAGATTTGCAACAATTTGTACTTTGTTTATTCGGTTTGCAGTAACACCATGTGTATATCTGCTTTGCTCTGTAGATTTTATTCTTTGAGAACTTGTCTTGCTATTTATTCTACTGCTGCGTTACCACTTAGTTCTGAAAAGAACTGTCCTGCTTATTAACTACCTGGGCGGAAGGGCCAGGACTACTATACTTTCGCTGAGTGGATCGTCGCTACACATTTCTATTCATGGTTGGAAAAAAAAAAAATGTTATTTTCAGTCGGAATGTTGCAGCCTCTCCAGCTTCATGTCCAAATCCCTTTTCACACGACAGCAATTTAGCAGGGGTCCCTTGCTTAATTTTAGCATGGTTGTAAAATTGTGCTCATTGCACTTCCTGTTCAACTAGGTCCCAAGTGAAATCTTCTCAAACATTGCTATATTTTGTTGAAGGTCCAGACCTGCTTTATTTATTAACTGTGTGAAAGGTTGCTCAATCAGTCATACATGATGACAACAAATAAATAATAAGTGATCATAAAATGTGTAGCAAGGGACATTGGTTAATTGTTGGTCATGTGAAAAGGGCTCAACAAGAAGAACAACTCCAGGACAAAAAAACGTATACACCCTCGTCGGATATTTCTTACTTACATAGCCGGACTTGAAAAAGATTTCTTCCAAATTGAGCTCAACAAATTACTCACCTCTCAGTATTCTCAGCAGCTGACTACAGGGCAATAAACCACAACAGACTGTGTCTAAGATCTGCTGTCAGTACACATTAGGTGACATAAAACTGTAAAATTGTTAACATTAATTCAAGTGGAAAGAATCTTCCTTCTATTGGACTCTTGATAGTGTAATACTGGAGTACTTGCCAGGTCCTTAAAGGTGAAGTAGACCTTTGGTTTTTGGAACCTTTTGATTTTTAAAATCCTGTCTAATGTAGATATATACAATTATTTTTTAACCTGGAAGGTGAAAGCATTTTGAGATAATTGCCACAATCTGCAGCGGTTATGTCCACGAAGGAAGAATAATTTTTGGAACCTTTTGATTTTTAAAATCCTGTCTAATGTAGATATATACAATTATTTTTTGGTGCGTGTCGTGGCCGAGCGGATAAGAGCACCGGACTCAAGCTCTGGTGTTTCTAATCAGCAGAGTGTGGGTTCGAATCCCAGTCGTGACACTTGTGTCCTTAAGCAAGACACTTAACCACATGCTTCGTCCTTCGGATGGGACGTTAAGCCGTAGGTCCCGTGTGTTGTGTAATGCACGTAAAAGAACCCAGTGCACTTATCGTAAAGAGAAGTGGTTCGCCGCGGTGTTCCTGGTTTGATCGGCTGCATATTGTGCCACAGCACCTTGTAAACCATTACATGGTGCTTTGTAAAGAAATAGGTCTCAAACTTCAAAAAGTAGCTCCACATATATACCTTGCAGGAAAGTACTGACTGTTGAAGCGCCTTGAGCGTCACTGAGTGACGGATATGAGCGCTATATAAGAAGCCACTATTATTATTATAATCCATAATTGGAATACATAATCTGAGAAACATTTCATGCAGAAACTTTTCTCAGATTGAAATGTTTTTGAATCCCTCTCTCTAAAACCACATTCCAAAAACACTCCATCTCGATGACAATCCCCCCACTACTACCCTTGTAAAAATGCTGCAGCCCCCTGCAATATAACCACAGACCTCCCGAGAATGGGGGTAGCCCATCTCGTGGCGGACATGCTACGCTGACTCGCAAGGAGAATCGTTTCTCAGAATTCCATACCTTATAAACAGCTGCAGTGTTTCTTACCAAGTAAGTTTGTTATGGTCATTAATTTTTGGAGTAATCCCCAAAGGTATACCCCAGTCCCTTTAAGAACCTCCCTGTCCCTTTAAGAACCTCCCTGTCCCTTTAAGAACCTCCCTGTCCCTTTAAGAACCTCCCTGTCCCTTTAAGAACCTCCCTGTCCCTTTAAGAACCTCCCTGTCCCTTTAAGAACCTCCCTGTCCCTTTAAGAACCTCCCTGTCCCTTTAAGAACCTCCCTGTCCCTTTAAGAACCTCCCTGTCCCTTTAAGAACCTCCCTGTCCCTTTAAGAACCTCCCTGTCCCTTTAAGAACCTCCCTGTCCCTTTAAGAACCTCCCTGTCCCTTTAAGAACCTCCCTGTCCCTTTAAGAACCTCCCTGTCCCTTTAAGAACCTCCCTGTCCCTTTAATAAGAACCTCCCTGTCCCTTTAATAAGAACCTCCCTGTCCCTTTAAGAACCTCCCTGTCCCTTTAAGAACCTCCCTGTCCCTTTAAGAACCTCCCTGTCCCTTTAAGAACCTCCCTGTCCCTTTAAGAACCTCCCTGTCCCTTTAAGAACCTCCCTGTCCCTTTAAGAACCTCCCTGTCCCTTTAAGAACCTCCCTGTCCTAAGAAAAAAAGAGGAAGTCCTGGAATGCTTTTTCAAAGGGAGATTCCAACCAGAAGGGACACTCTTATCTTAGATACCTTGTGTGTCACAAATCAAGATTAATCTCTGGTAATTCACCCAAGATACTGTCACCTGTCACCTTTTATTTCCAGGTTCAGACATTTTCTGAGTTTCAAGTGAGTCAGTTACCTGTGAAGGTCATTAACAGTGAACATGATCCCTCTTGGATCACCATTGGGAGAGGGGGTGGGCGACCATGCACAAAATAAAGACCTGATTGAAGTAGGGAAGAGACTGAAAGAGGAGGACAGTGGTGTAGCAATGGAGCTATGGTGTAACTAAGAGGGAGAGGGTGCACCCGCATTGATGTCCATCATGCCCCCACCCCCCAATTGAAATATGGAATTACCAGAGTGAAATGTTACATTTTATAAACTTTAATGTAACTTTTTTTTTTTTTTTTCATTTACATGCAGACAATGTATTTCTTTTTACACTCACAGTCTCACACTACACTTTAACACTACCAAGGCAGTCGTAATTCACAACTTCTAAAAAACAGACAGCCATTCGTGGCAATTGTTCAAGTTCTGATTTTGTTGCTAACGCTGGTTGCGCATCAGTTTAACCTTGACATTGTGATGACATATTGACTCAAACTTTAATATACAGCCACCGCACACCTTGTGTCTTCAGTTTGACTTTTCTTCGTACTGTTGCCAAGTCCTAGGGTTCTGAAATCTGTCTTAACTCAACCATTTACGTGTGCTTTACCTGACAAACCAACCAGCGTAGTTACTGTTAAATTATTCCTGCCAAGACTGATGAAAGATCATCGACAGAGTTAGTAGATAAAAGAGTATCAAGCCAAAGACCCAGTCACGTAGGCAATAAAAAATATGTCTTTATTACCTGCTTCAACAACTTCTTCATCTATAAATCCATCAAATTGTAACAATGAAGCCTGATAGTGATACCATAGCAGGTTCACAAAATGCTAACAAACATTATCAAAATTCAAACTGACCATCAAATTCATCAAATTGGCAAACAATAAATGTAAACAGCACAACAGTGGTTTCAATGCTCAGCCTTGAATGCTCAGCCTTCTGCTAAAAAGAGTCCCTGGTACTGGTTTGGCGTCATGAGCTTGAAAATCAAATAAATCTGTTTTTTATAAGTAGTGTCAATCATTTTGGTTTTGTCAACGTAATGCTGATATATTGGCACAATTTTCACGAAAGTTACAATGAAAGTCACATGTGAAGGTTTCAGCTGAATACAGTGTCTACTTGCTGAGAAAACAGCAAAGAACTGTCACAGTGTTCTCACAGGAGTGTAAAGTTCATCCCTGTTTAGTGCAATGGCAGCAGATACCAACCGCATCTCTGGCCGCAGCATTCGTAAATGGACACCAACCCTCAGAAATCGGATTCAAATGTTTTATTGAATTCTAATCAACAGGAGCATTTCAGATGAAATAATTTCACAGAATGCTTTTACTTAAGTTACCGTCTTTATAACACAGCTTATATAAGTAAGCACTTGGATATAGAAAATTACACAGTATTTTTTTCAAGGTGACTACCAAAGTATGACCTGGGCCCAATTTCATAGAGCTGCTTAAGCACAAAAAGTAGCTAAGCACAACAAACTTATGCTTACCAGAATAAGGTTACCAGCCAAACTACCTTGTCACATGTACAATTTGTGACTGGTGTCCTGCTCATCTCTGCTTAGCAGACAATCGTTAAGCAATTTTTTCTGCTTAAGCAGCTCTATGAAACTGGGCCCTGGGCACAAAAAGTTGCTAAGCACAACAAAAGTATGCTTACCAGAATAAGGTTACCAGCCAAACTGCCATGTCACAAGTACATTTTGTGACTGGTATCCTGCTCATTTCTGCTTAGCAGACAATTGTTAAGCAATATTTTCTGCTTAAGCAGCTCTATGAAATTGGGCCCTGATATTTAGTTTTGAACCTTTGATAGAGTTGAAGTGATTGCCAGTCATTTTTTTTACAAACTAAAGGAATATGGATTGAAATTGAAAGTGCTGAGACCAGAAAACTTCCTTGATGCGGGATTTTCTAATTAGCATCAGTCGTTATTAAAAAAAATCCCAGAAAACTTTACATCCGAGGCTGTCTGACATCCCTTGGAAAAAAACTTGTTGAATTGAGACATTGAGGAGCCTCAATTACCTAGGACTCCGGAGATGTCTCCCACTGGGGAACCCAATTTGTGTGAATCATCGCCGGAGGCAGAAAGCACGCCCCTCCTTGCGAGTCAGCGTAGCATGTCCGCCACGAGATGGGCTACCCCCATTCTCGGGAGGTCTGTGGTTATATTGCAGGGGGCTGCAGCATTTTTACCAGGGTAGTGAGCGGGGGGGGGGGGGGGGGGGATTGTCATCGAGATGGAGTGTTTTTGGAAGTGTGCCCAGAGTTAACACTGTGAGGTCTGTGTACAGTCAGTTTGTAACTTACTTGTAGGTTGATGGCAATGCCAACTTTAGTTTGTCATACCTCTGTCTGAATGTACTGATTACAGAGAATGGACAACATACAGCCAAATGTCTGCACAAAATATTCTACAAGTTAGATTTTGGCAAAAGTATGAGATTATTTTGGCCTCTTTTACTTGCTAAGTGACTGACAACATGTCTGAAATTTTATCTTTGAGAGGGCAAGGCCATTTGTAATTTGCAAATGGGCGCTTCTGTTGGAAAGTCTAAGGGAAAATTTGGAAGGGGCATCAAGGCCAAGGACAAGGGCAACAGAGGCCATGGCCTACAAGGCCTCCTGGTAATTCCAGGCTCATGGCAGTTGACTGTTCAAAAGAAGTGTTTGTCACTAGATAAACCTAGATTTTAGTACTCTTACAATATCACACTTTTATTATTCAGGTTTTTTTAAAACGGGTATATGGTGATTCTCCATGCAGAGTATCACACAGGACCAACACAGATCACCGACAAATACCACACAGCCCTGACCAGGGTTCACCTTTAACCTTTTCAGTGACTATACAGCAAGACCAGCTAGCCTGTCATTTCACCAGTCCACCAGCTTTTTCACTGGTCCTCGTTTGAAAGTTTTCTTGAAACACGGTAATTTGTACGGGGCTTGAGTTTGAAAACCATAGGAACATAAGGAGTAGGCATTAGGCAACGGTTTTACGCAGCTTTGGGGAGCAATGAGCAAGACAGCAGGACCAATTGGGCAGAACTTTGACTGGTCCTCGGAAGTTACAAAATCTGTCATTTGGCCGCAGACCCCTGTTAAGGGAGATCGCTGCTGGCCTATTCAATCAGGGATCTACGTTAACCAGACCGCATTGCCTTTGCCTCTGAACCTTATGCCATAAACAGGGGGTGTATGACTACCCAAGTCAGCCCATTTCCTTGAACTTCATCCCAAGGCCTCAGGGGGTAACCCTTCCTCCCCCAAACTCCCCCCCCCCCCTTCAGCGTCAGCCCTTGAGTTTTGATTCAGCCCAGGGTGGCAGAGTGGCAGTTCAACAGGAGGAGATGTTTATTACAGGGAAATATAAAGCTGACACATCCCACTTGAAGCTTGAAGAGGGTGTTGGAGTGGTGGGTTTGAAGGGATGAAGGATGCTATTTGTGGGTGCCCCTGCTATTATAGGAGAAGGGTGGTTCCACTTGAACTAGTGGTGGGTATGTGATTCTATGGAAGAACCCAAGAACATACTATAGAGAGTAAATCTCTCTTTAATCCCACATAATCCCACATCTGCTAATCCTTAACCACTCCAAATCAACCAAGATTCAAAGCCAGTATTTAGTGGTTTCAATTTAGAGTCCAGTACGGCCTAGAGCATGCCAAAAAACAATCAGCCCTTTATTTTGTCAGAAATATTATCATTTGTTTTCTCTCACTAATAATAGTATTAGAACAGGTCCCCGACATTAAGAGGTAGGCCTACATACAAAGAAGTTGTGCTATATACAAAAAAGGTACGTTAGAGTGAAAAGGCTATACTTCAAAAGCCATTCATCTATAGACGATGTGACCTCTGTTTACATTCAAACCGCCCTCTGTTGACAAGTCTGTTGTCCAAGTCATGTTCCGGCGGGCAAAAAGACGCGTAGTCATGGTAATATTGCGTGTACTTTCTAGCTGGCTGTCAAGTACACAAAGGTTTTGCCCGGCGACATGCGCGCGCATCATGTTATGATTTTCAAATGACGTCAGAGGTCACATCGTCTATACAGTTACAGAGCTGGAATTCTATCTCACAAGACCCTCCATAGTACAATCATCTCTAGACTTCAGTTGTTGAAGACCGTCAAGAGTCCAAAGAGAGCAGAAATTCCAGGGTGTGAATTTGTAGACTCTCTCGGAATTGCACTCAACATACAGACCATAAAGTTGTACATGTACAGGTATATGTAGGCCTACAGTGTGGCCCTGACCATTGGGTGAATCAGAGGTGAGTATAATAGCTATATCAGTGGCCACTACTCCACTACAAGCTGAACAGGAAATTAATCCTTGCTCCAAACAATCCCAGGTCCCCAATAACATAAGCTGGTCTAGACTACCAATGTCTTGCATAATTTCACTCAACCAACGAACCACCCACCACCCGGTACCCACCACCCACACATGCATGCAACCATTCCTACATACTATACACAACATTTCCTCAATGATACAACCATGCATTTATGAACATTGTGTTATGACCTACAGGTGGAAAATGGAAACAGCTTACAAAGTTGTCTTTAATTTGAAAAACAGCATGGAAAATATCTCCCCTAAAGTAAACAAACAGTGCATCAAACCCTATCCAGTACCGGCTTTCACAGTGATTGTGACAACAACAACAAATCCAAGGTGTCACAAAAGTTGTCTGAATTAAAAAGTTGTCTGTATATGCACTTGGGGGCCACCATGGGTTTGCCAAACTCCCCTACCTTCAAGTTCCTATAGTATAAAGTACATGTACAACTTAAGGTTAGATAATTATTACCATGTTAAAGAAATCTGGGAGGGCGGGGAATGTGGGTTGAATGCACTATGTTAAGGCTGTCTCCGAAAAGATAGAAAGAAAAATCAGTCTCTTAGATGCAAACTACACAGTTTCGAGCATGCTAACTTGTTGAAGCGTGATTGATGGTGAATTGCAACATAGTTGCTACCAATGCAATAACGACCACCAAGGTAAGTTAGTACACTGCCTTTAAAACATGGCTGATTAATGCCTTGTCCACAGGCTCAAGATTAGGATGTTAAATGCGACCTAATACATCACCACACAATGAGCCTCACTTCCTATATAAAGCAGCTTATGAATAACAGTCTATAAATTTGAAAGACCAAGTCTCTATTAAATTTGGCCTCATAAAAAAAAAGTTGTTGGTCTGTGTCCCTTTTTTAAACATTATTTTAGAAACAAGAGGGACTTTCCCCAACTAACCCGAGCTGGTTTAGTGGTATCACACAAAAATGTGTTTTTTTAAGAAGAGTAATGAATTTAAAGGGAGTGTATAGTACCTTTGGTAATTACTCCAAACAATTAATGACCATAAAAACTTACTTGGTAAGAAGCACTGCAGCTGTTGATAATGGTTAACATTTTGAGAAACGATTCCCTTTGAAGGAATGTGGTTTTAGAGAGAGGGATTCAAAAACATTTCAATCTGAGAAACGCTTCTGCATGAAACGTTTTTTTAGATTGTGTATTCCGATTATTCTTCCTGTGTGGACATAACCGCTCCAGATTTTCGGCAACATTTCAAAACAATGGACCACAAACTTGAAAATATAATTCCATCAATTATCATTTGCAGAGATGAGACCCTGTGTCAGGACTGAAGTGGTTCAAACAGGTTGAATTCAGCCAGCACTTTTGGTTTTATTGTATATATATCTACATTTATATAGACCATGTGACCTGTGACATCACATGTTTACAAAAGGGCCACAGAGCCTGGACTTCCTGCAGGCACAATTGTACACAGCTCAATGGAAGAAAACAACAAATCTTATGTTTTATGGAGATTGCACCGTCTGATTTTTCTCAACTTTTGATATGAAGAAAGAGGGGACATCTCAAAAGCTGTACAGCTGTTGCTTTTGTTAATTTTGAATTTATGTGAAAATTATGACACAAAATGTAAATTTTCCCATATGGCCTGTGTAGTATCTTGCCCGTCAGGAAATGGATTAGAATGTACAAGGTCACCACTCTGTAAACAAAGGTAACATGGTCTATAGAATTTAAACAATCGAACGGTAAAAAAAAAAAAAAGGTATACTTTGCCTTTCAGCCAAACAGTGTCCTTCCTAACCTAGGCTATATTGAGAGGAGGTTGGTGTTTGTTTCCTACCCAGTATTTCATTTAATTGAAAAAGCAGGAAACAAAAGGAGTTCATTCAGGTGCTTTTTTACACAAGATGTCTAATTGAATTGGTTTATCACTTGATCAGCATCTTTTGTCTTTCTCTTTATCCACTTCAACATTGATTAAAATCATAAATTTATTAACTGTTTTTTATGATCAGTGGAGACGATACCCAATTATTTGTTTGCGCATGGCCATATGGTGGTAAAACCAGAAGTGGATGATCTGTTAATTCCATTGATTGGTGGTAAGGCTTTCTTGCATGTTACTGTTTCGTTTGTTTGTCAGGCTGAGCTCAGGAAAGGATTATTTGGTTGCATTAAAACCACATTCACCACGTGGAGCTCTGGGGAGTTTTTATCTGCTCCTGTTTGGTAGTAAAAAATAGAGAAGTTCCCACATACTGAACATTTTCCTGCCAACAATTTTCTAAAACTATTTTTATAATGTTATTAGATAATTGCTTAAAATTTGCTAGAGGTATCAATCAATACATTTCAATTTCCAATATCACTTTGCTTGGTAAGCTTTCTACCTGGTAGCCCTTTCTCACATCAAGGGTTACTGTAGAATTACTGACAAGGTTTTTCCCTCAACCTTTTCAGTGACTAGCCAAGGGGACCAGTCAGCTTGCCATTTCACCAGTCCACCAGAGTTTCACTGGTACAAGTTTAATGGTTCCCCTTCAACACTGTGGGACTTGTAATTTGAAGCAATATGAACAGTATGATCAGTAATTCAATTGTAGCAGCGAGGGCTCAATAGCAAGCCAGACTAGTTGAACAGCATTTTGACTGGTCCTTGGTTGTTTTCACTGGCTTTTGGCCAGCAGACTAATAAGGGAAAACACTGACTGATAAGGGACAAGAAGCAAGAAAGAAATCCATGTACTTGCAAATTCATAAAGTTAACATCAACTTACATGTGAGAGGGCGGTTTTATACAACCACAAGCAAACTACTTCAACTCATACTGACCCCAATTTAATGCCCATAATCCTCTGCAAAATCTGTTGCTTGCAAATTCATTAGTTCAAAATAGTATTTCCAAATGGCTAGCGTTTGTTTTTTAACCATAAATAACAAAAGCAGACATTACTATGAACTGTCAATATTTGGTGGAGACTCAGTCACAGTTACGCAGAACCTACACAGCTAGAGGTTCTTTTTAACTAGACTGAGTTTCCGTTGAATCTTACGCCTGGAGAGCTATATCCGAGACACGATCCCCTAAAATCACAAGATCAAAGCTTCAGTTCCTTTTTATGGCTCAAGAAATGCCTCCAGAGACCTGGGGTCAACTGACAAGCCCTCCAGTGCCTTCCAAAAGGAAATTAATTAGTACACATGTACTGTTTAGAAAAATAAATTGAACATGGCCCCATGTAATCCTTGGATATAAAGGTACAAGTGGAGAGAATTAAAAGCATGTCTGGGTGGGGTTGCTATAAAAAAAACACTGGGGTTCAGGGTCCAAGACAGGTAAACCCTCAATGGTAACTTGTTGTTTTTAGTTCTATTTTTACGTGTTTAATGAAAATGAGGGTACCGGGGGGAAAGTCTGGTGCCTGTACAAGGCTGTGTTCAAATAAGCTGTGGCTGTGGCTTTATCGTCATGGGAACAGGTGTTGAAGCATATGATGCCCATAGCAACACTCTTAGAAACAGCCGCAGCCGCACCTAAATTTTGACAGAGCTAATATGTGCAGTATTGAGTCAATCTACTTTGCCCAAGGATTGTTGGTTTGCACAACATTGGTAAGAGTAAAAACATAAATGTTCACAGATTTGCACACAACGTACATGGTATGAAGATGGTCATGGTGGGAAACTCCCATTTAGGAATAGTTTTGCTTGAAATGCAACAGTTTTTGAGAAATGAGTAAAACAAATAGCTTTTATTTAGCAGTAGCAGGTCAAAAACAGTGAAAACAGTGAAAACATTTATGGGCTTTTTCCAATTTTTTTCTTGTGACTCCAATGATCGAAACGATTGAGCCTAAACTTTGACAGGTTTGTTATTTCATGTACATGTGTATGTTAGGTGACATCAAGTGTGGATACTGGTCTTTGACAATGTGACACATGTGCTTTAATGCTTACAGGCATGATATTTGGTCCTTGAAAAAAAAAGTAACTACCCTTTATTGAGTACAAGGGCTGACCTACATGTACATGTCCAAAATAATGGTGTAGGCTTTAACAGACTTTTCAGGCTAATCTAATAACAGTTTCTTCTCATTATTTCAAGGGTAAAACAATCTGAAATCAGACTAGAGTAGGTAGAGTATCATGACTGAATATATCAACCTTTCACAGCCCCTTAAAAGCTTCTCATTGGAAACAGCAGTAAAATGTTCAAGTCTCTCGCATATTCGTAGTTTCGTACATTGCGACCGCTTAAGTGCCCGAGTTTGTGTTCTTCACACGTTAACAATGTACTATGTGGGATCAAAGTGGTCCCAAAAATGTTTGAATGCAAGCGAGACTAATGCACAGTCTATACACCAGAAAATATGACTCGAGTGGGGAATTAAAAAAGCGATGCATTTCTTGACCAGACAAATACATTTATAACCAAACCAGTTAGACTTGTACGTGACCAAGGTTACAAACACTCCAGTACTCCTACAACTATGCATACTGTGGTTTAGGCTTACTGTGATTTCATTTCTTCTAATTAGCCATTCATCAAAAAGTACATGTACGCAGCCATGGGCTATAAAGTTTATTAAGCGATGGCTTTCTCCTTGCAAATGATCTCCATACGATTAAGATCCTTGTTCTATTCCAGGCCACGATGATGACCCCCCCTCGTGTTAACAGGAATGCCTGTTCCTAAACTTCATTGGTCAATTAATGAACTAGTTGACACATGGGGCACTGTCCAGTATAGTCAGCATCACCGTGACCCGTCTTGACCCGTCTTGGTCGGCCAACCAGGACTTCAGAGAGAGAAATCTCCTCAAGTTACCAGACATACCCACTTTAATAAAAAGTCCCGGCCACCACAATGTGGCTTATTTGCTAACAAATTACGTTCCAAGTTTAGGGTCAACTGTGGCCAGGAAGACTAAATTTACGTTATGTGGAATTAAGAAACTCAATCTTTTAGGGGAAAAGAAGAGCAACTTTCATAAAAGAACAAAGGCAGTGGCAAATAAACTTTAAATTATCTTATGTGAATTAAGAAATTCTTAAAAACATCAGGACAATAACTGTTCAAAGTAAAATGGAAAGGCAATTAGTTTTAAAAATACTAAAGAATAAAAGAAAACTATGACAAAATGACTGTTCTAACTTAAATACAAATAAATAGGTTAACCCTACATTATTGCAAATGAAACTTTTTGAAAAAATAGACCTTCAATGTAGAACCTTAACAAAATTTAACTAAGACAAGAGTCTACAATTTCTTGCTTCCCCTTTGCCCCATTTGCCCATAAAAGCACCAGAAAAGTACGGTGAGCAAAAACAATCTACTAAAAAACTGATGATGAATACAAAACTTTACAACAAACAGGTAAAATTCTGGACCAACAATTCCCATTATACAAATTTTCAAAACAGCAAGAGAAAAATTAAGACGGAATTAACGTCCCAAGACAGGAAATTGTAGTAAATTGTAAAGTCAACATTCTCGTCACAGGAAAACCTCGTTAGCATGACCAGGGTCAATTGCTAAACATAACGTCAACAAGAAAAATCTGATGTAACAGCGAAACAAAAAACCTTGAGACTTGGGAGAAGCTGGACTTACCTGGTGGGCACATACAATTTTCCGGGCTACGCTCTACTCTTCTCTCCACGTGGGCACTGAGTCTCTGCAGAGGGGAGCAACAGATAAATTTCCGCCATTAATAGTAAATACAAGATGGGGGTCGATCTTTAAAGGGGTGTATACCTACTTTCATTTTTAACATTTCAGAAAAATCATGACATATCAATTTTTATGAAAAACCAACTTGACTCCGATGATATAATGATGGACTTCAGCATTGTAACAATCCACAGAATAAATGGACAAGCTTTAATAAAAATGCTTATTTTTAGGATAAAACTAGGATGGTTTGTGTTAAGACTCAACAAATCTTATCTTGCTATGCCAGATGCATCTAAATTACAAAGACAAAACAATGCATTCTATACATTGAATGCACATTGTCTTTAAAAAGAGGACACTAACGTTTTAATGGTTTTAAGTAAGTTTGTTTCCCTCGGTAAACATTTTGAAAACAAGAAAACCTGAACAAGGGAATTCTTTGATATTTACCTTTCAGTTTTACCATTACTTTAAGTAACTGTGAGTTAATACAAACACACACAAGTGTGTATACACCTGCAATCGTGGACCTCCTATTGATTGTCCCTCTTTTGTTTATACTCAACTTTTTTGCAACAGCTCCCATTGGTTTTGTACACGTTTTCCAATCGTGGACCTTTCCCGAACCGTGGACCTATTGTCCTCTTTTGTTATAGGTCCCCGGTTTGAATGTGTATACCTACTCACTGACATTTCATTAAAGCTATACCCTGCCTTTAAAACTTAAAGATACCCTGCAAGACCCAACCCAGCAGGCAGCACCGCTGACTCCATGCTGCCCTTGTGAACTTCAGCTGTTATAGGGTTGGCGTTGTTAGCCCTGGGTACACTGGTTACCTGTGGGCCGCTGTGCGCCCATGACTGGGCTAACCTTGAAAGGGACTGGTGTAACACAAGTTGCGTGCAAATGAGAAGCAGAAAGTAACTTCTGTTTATAACCTGTCTACCATTTGTGAGACCGGAACGAACATTTGGATTTTTAAACTCAGTTTGGTTTCGGGGAATATCGACTTCAAATGTGTTACAAAGATGTGCACTTTATGGATTGATTGTTCCTCTGTTCCTTGATCTATGATTGTCCTTAACAGACCTTGATAAGCAGGTTTCGTTAGAAAACGACTGACCAACAAAATTAACAGAAAAGAGAACTCCCCCAAAAGACTAGTACACACAATTCTTAATGTAAAGGTATTTTTCCTAGATTTAGGGCTGTCACTCATAGCTTTTTTTTATTATCGTAAAACAGTTTGACATGACGATAAGGACAGTATCTTTAGTGTTTTCAAAATGACTAAAGGAAAGGGGAAGGTTACGACAATAGTACTCACTGCATTCAAAGGCTCAGTAAAAAATAACTGTACTTGAACTGTCATGCAGTAGTTCTGCAATAATGATTGACAACATTTCTTTTTTTTATTTCTTAATTTTGGAGATTGAGTTAATAGCTGAAACTGATTCTCTTCAATTAACTTATCTTTTTTTAATTTATCATTTGTTTTTCTGTAGTTCTTTTTGCCTGCTTTGCTTTATTTCAAGTAGGGCCTATGTCATTTTGCCTAACGCTTTATAGCTTAATTCTATCTCATATTAATACTTATTGTGTTCTCAAGCTTACTGTGCATGTTGTACTGTTTTGGTCAAATAAACTACATAATAAGTTGGTCATCTGAACCAATTCAAATCAGCAGATTGTCTGCAACTTTTCTTCAACATAAGTAACACATTCAGTTTGGTGTAAAGAATATTCATTTCAGGGCTCGATTTCACAAAGAGTTAAGATTGATCGTAACTGCAAATCCATCGCAGTTGCTTAGCAAAGAGTGATGTCACAATACAAATCACTATGGTGATACTGACAACTCATCTTAAGATGAATCTTAGTGCTTTGTGAAATCGACCCCAGGACTAACACATCACATTTTAAAAACTTAAAAATACACATAAATCTTTAGTCTTTAAAATACAAATCAACAGAACCTTTGGTCTAAATATAAGGTATTATAGTTCAGGATTGTTTAATTTTAGTTTGAAAGCTTCCTGATTAAGAAATATATATACTAGAACAATTTTTTCTGTGTGAATTATTTCCCTCTGAAAGTCATATTCAAGAAAACTGTACCAGAAAATCTTTTTTAAAACACAATCAGCTGATTTGGTTGTTTCATAGAGCAAGGTCCTTGCTCTATGGTTGTTAAAACCCAAAATGAGGACAATTTTGTGGCTTTACTTGCTGAAAATAGTGCATGGTTTTCCACTACTTTCTCCTGACAACGGATTCAGCCAGAAATTGTTACAGGTTTTTATTTCAAACAATAAACCAGAGGTTTTTAATTTCATGCATACAATTGGTTACAAAAAAGTCTGTGACTATTTTCTCAGCTCTAACAATTAAAATAGGACCAACCTTTATTCTGTATTGTATGATTTAACAAAACTACATAAAAACCCTTAAGTAACTGGAATTGCACTTGATAAAAAACACAAACTCTCTGTAATGTTTTTGGCTCTTTAAAACAAAAACAATTCAACTACCATTTCATTTGGGTCTTCAAGTGTATGATAATATAACCCAAACACACAGCCTATAGCTACTTCACCCAGCTAGGGCCAATAAAACAACCACTGGAGTTTTAAGTTATCCATGGGGTGTAAATTACACCGCAGGTAATTTGATAAAATAAATGTCAAAGTTATACATTCAAGCTACTTTGTGCACCCCTAGCCTTGTGTGTCACTACAGCTGATGTGACTTACACAAAGTTGTAACCTTGGGAGTGAGTGCAGAGAAAGAATCGGACCGGGGAACTAAAAAGGTGATTCACAACAACTGCATAAGGAAATTCGGGCAGAAGCCTTTTTAAGTACAGGCACGTCGGGTTATGTAACAATTCAAACAGTGTATATACACACTACGTTACAATGGGATCTAGTGTAGACTAGAAATAGAATACATTTCGGCCGCTGTGGAGATTGGGTTGTATGGCCGTGCTAACAAAACCCCGCATTGTATTCCAGAAATAAACCGATTCAGATCTTAAGACACGTATAAGCACCCCGATGAAGAAGAAATAATAATACAACAGGACTAGTGAATATCGATGAAGGGTACTTGTGTACGGTGAATGCCCGGACTGCTACCGAAGTCCGCTACCGAGTTAAGCCCCGGTCATGGTCGAGCAATCGCCGGCGTGTTTACGCTGGCGAGACACGGTGGCATGACCTGGGATCCCACAGCGGCTAAAACCATGAAAAACACACTTACTTGCTCCACCAACCGATTCACCTCTTTCTCGACATATTTTTCCACCCATTCCTGTATTCTGTCCTCATGTTTGCTTTGCACTCGTGAGAAATCCAGCTCCACATATGAAATCCTGTGGTATAACAGAAAACAGCACAGCACTGCGCCGACACTCAAAACAGTTACCGTTAATCCCCACACTACCGCTGCAAAAGAAGAACACCTTCGAGCTCCCTTCGTCGTATCCTCTGAGTTCTTTCCGTTTTCCATGGTACTTTTTTCAAGATGTCAAATCACTAGAAATAATCCTGGTGACGTGAGAGCATCTTTTGGAGGAGATTTGTGTTACTTGATGACGGTGAATGTGATGATCGGTGCAGGTTGAACGAAACTGTGGTGTGACCCACGTGCGTGTGTTGTTATACTACGAAGCATCCACGTCAAGTCGCTGATGCGAAATGAACACCATTGACTTAATGTCAAAGTATACGTCATGGGAGTTGATCCACGCACCCTGTATTCATCCGCAGTAGTAAAGACCTACATTTTCTGTCCTCACCGCTTATAACGGGGGGGTGGGGTGGGGGGGGGGCACACCCATGTCCCTCTATACACAACATCCATGTAGTTTATCTATACCCAAGGAAGGATGTTACAAATTCAATCAAACGATAGGAAATTGATGTTTTGTCACAGACTGCGGATTAACAAGCATGAAGTGACGGGGGTGACGCGCCGCGGAGAGCTGTCAAAACTTTCCCTTGTGCCCATCCATTGCCTCGGAGCGTGGCTTTGCGTTTTGAGCCCATCACCCAAAATCAAGCTCGCAGAACATGCTTAAAGAAACAAACATACTTGTATGTTTATGCCACCACTTCGTCCAAGGCTTTTACTATCATACATGTATATCTGATTATGCCTGAGTGAAAAGGCACCCATTGTGGTGAATGTGGTGAAGGTAAAAATTACACTGAGTACATCACATTTGTTTTGCGCGGTAGGCCGTCACGGTCAATTGAAAGCTGTGGCCCGTCCACGGCAAATGGTTTTATGGACTTTCATCGGTTTAACCCTATTGACGTATTGTAAAACGAATTGTTTATCAACTATCATGAAGTTCCGACATTCCAGCCATAGCGCTGAGAAGAACCTTAGATAAGTAACCATAACACAACTGTCGGTTTAACCATGGTTTAACTTTATATAAGGGGGGGGGGGGGGGGGGGGTCCCAAAACGAACTTTGTCATGTCCGGATACTTTCTAATTTTCTGCTGAAGTTTTGCACCGTAAATCGGTTGCTATTGAGGTGTCGTCTCAAATTTTCACAAAAAAGGGATTGGGAATTAGTAAGAATGGTAATTGTACATATTTTGTTTATTTCTGGACACAAATATATAAAACTGCGTTTGCAGAAAACTCTGTATAGCTCATATATAGGTTACAAATGAAGGGGTAACTTTTGTTTGGTAAGATACTGTACATCAAATGGATGTTTTCGAAATCGTGGCTCAAGGGGTTGGGCTCTGACTTACCTTGTCCGCCTGTCTAAAGCACCGTACCAAAAGCACACGTTTTCAAAATAACTGACCAAGCCCAAGTCGGACTCCAAGCCCCAGCCGTGGTTTCAAAAAGAGGCACACTCTGTTTTCAAATAGAGGGATCAGACTAAGTTTTACACCCAGCCTCGGTTTGGTTTACGAGTGTAGGAAAAACTAAGATAGACGCCCTCTAAGATGATGGTCTGTAGGCCTGTGGTCCATGGTATCGTGTCATCATGGCGGCCGCATTGCATGGCACATTTTAACTTTACTTATTATGAATGACTTATTCAAAGTATAGTCATTAATTAGTAAAAACTAGAACCTCGTCTTAAAATAAACAGTTTTAATTTGAACATCTGTTGAACTTGAACCCAAGAAGATGGTTGTTTTGGGGTGGTGTTTTCTTTTAGGACCAACACCGTCAAAGAATCATCTTGCTACAGTACTTATTAACAGCGCAATTAAACAAGCAGTTAAACAAGCGCAACGAATTAATTTGTATGTCTAGTGATGACGACAGTCCACAGATTGAAGTTTTTTATGATCCTGTGAGCAGTGATCCCCAAGCAGGAAGAGCTGTCTTTTTTGCTATCGGTCAGTCTGTGGCGGTCAATACCACGTGATAGCCCTTGCTGATATTGCGTAAAAGTCATTTCCCACAGGACTGTATGTGCGATCTTGAAGTTGTACAATAGCGAAGATATCGTGCGGTGCTCAAGGTCTCTGGCGCAAGCGATTGTTATACGCCGTGTTCAGTCACGAACCCAGCAGACCCCGTGAGCCCCCACCGACGATGCAACCATTTGGTAAATACCCCCATAATTATTGGCCTTAAAACTTACTTGCAGTTGATGATAGTCTATTTTGGGAAAGGATTCCCTTCGAATTAATTTGTTTTTGATATTTTTTCACTTAAACATTTGAATTTGCATGAAACGTATCTCATATAAGGGTTGGTGTGCGTTCGCGAATGCTACAGCCAGAGTTGCGGTTAGATTCGACAATCTTGTGAAAATACCCTTTTTCCCAGTTTTCTCAGCAGGTAGACATTGTATTCAGCTGAAATTTTCACATGTGACTTTTTTGAACCTTTCTTTTAAATATTGCCTTTAATTAAGCATTCATTGACAAAAACAATCTTTGACCCTTCCTTTAACTCTTAGAAATGGCACAGTTAGAGCCGAAGTGCCTGGACTTCCTACAGCCACGATTTGTACGCAACTCAACGGAAGAAAACGTTTAATCTAATGTAAGATTGCACTGTCTGATTTGTATCAATTTTTGATAAGAGGAAGAGGGGCACTTTTCAAAACTGGTTCAGCTGTTATCTATAACTCTTCAATTTATGTGGAAGTTGTGACTAAAACATAAAACAAAATTCCAACGTGACCAGTGTAGTGTCTTGCCTGCCAGAAAATGCCCTGGAATGAACAAGGTCACTCTTTTGTAAACAAATATTACACATTCAACAGAATTGTGTATGAAAACTTTTCCGAGAGGTATACGAACACCGAACAGCAAGCAGTTTTGCCAACGTCATCAAACGCCGTGTTTGTGTTCGGGTGTAGGCCGAGATAAGTCGTGTTAATCCCTTCGAACATCCTAATTGTAGTTCACGGACAAAATGATGAATGTAAACTTCCATTCTTCAGTCCCGGTGATTGAACATTGTCGGAAACATTGGATTATCCCTTGAAGTTTATTATTTATTTATTTTTACTTTTCACAAAGACAGGTGCTCTGTTTTGTATCATCATTTATCACTTTAAAAAAGGGCCCATCCCGGATCCGCCTGTTCAGCCATGTTCTGGGCGGGTATCCTTACATTATTGATAGCGCGGGTGTGATGGTTGGATTTTACGCAAGTTGTGTTTGGGTGTTGGGGTTTTGTTGGATTATCTGGGCTTATCATCTCATCATTTTGCAAAAATTTCTTCTCACCCAAATCTTCCTGATGAACACTATAGATAGTTCCCAGTAGACGCCATCTTTACGGGCAAATTGCATTTTGGCTTGCAGGCGCGTCAAGCGCTCAAATTATTAACGCAGCCGCGTCATTCACTAACCAATCATGCAATGAGTTTTGTGAAATGTGCGCGTGCTGCACGCCGTTCTCACGCGTAACGCATGAATGTGTGTTCCAAATTGCCCGTAAAGATGGCCGACTTACGTCACACTGCAACCTATCTATGGAGGCAAGGGTTGAACGCGATTGGTCACAATTGGTTCCTATTTCACTCATTTGCAAAGTAATCCACGCTAGACCTCTGGACATAAACTTTTTCCAGAAAAATGTTGGTAAGGTAAGGTGGGAATAGGTGGTGAAACAACGAGGACTAATTTTAATAAAAAATGATAAACCCCTTGACACCCCCTCATGTTTACCTCGAACCAACCCCTTGCGAGAATCCCATTGTGTAGTCAATAGAGGAAACAGACGAGCCAAGTGCAACACTGAATGAAATAAGGTGGGCTGGAAACCGGGAGTATTAATTCTCACATAAACCGGAAGGGAATTAATGGGTTTGTTTGCTCGTGCAGTTTACTATAATTGGTATTCCAACACTATAGTGTGTTACGAGAAAACCGTGGACTCGACATAAAATGTTGCAGTTAGAATTCTAAGGTGACATCTTTTTTATACAATTTATTGAGAAACGCACTTGCAGACTAAATAGGCCATCATACAAAGTCATCCGTCTTTTCCGGTCAATAACAGTCATCAATTACAGTCGAGGTCAATCTTCGTCCAGCATCCTGGCCGGTCAAGTATGTCTTTCACTCAGATGGGGGTATATTTAGGCCGTTTTCGAAACCGCGGCTTGGGCTTCTTGGGCCCTGGGCGTAGGCCCCGTCATTTATTTAGAAAACGTGTGCTTTCCTTATGATGAGGCTTCAGACAGGCGGACGGAGCCCGTGCCGGAGCCCGAGACAAATCATTGGTTTCGAAAACGGCCTTAAAATGACAAAAAACAGTTATGTGATTTATGGGGGAGAGGGAGGGGATGCGGGCGCCCCCATCGATTGACTTAAAATGTTGCTCTGCGTATTTGTCAACTAATAGTATTAATAAGGAAACTCTTTCTCGGTGTGTTACAGATCGAGGCACCAAAAAGGAGGTTTCGAAAAGTTGCACACAGTTGGCAAGATGATCTGCGCCATAAAAAAAAATCGAGGACACCCTACCGTCAACTCAGGTTTTTTTTCTTTCTTTTGGAGAACAACGCAAATAAACACTGCCGGGACCCATTGCATTCTTCCCGCGCATCCCAAGAAACATGTAACCTTTGACTGATCACCGATGACCCCCCCCCCCCCCCCCACCTTCGATGGAAATGTTGAGCGAATGGAGTCAAAACAAATAAATAGAACACCGTGACCTCAGCCCTTTCTGGTCATAGCTTGGATCGTCTACAAAAATTTGATAATATATTGGCACTTCATTCGAGTCTTTGCACTTTCTTTGGGGAAATTCGAATGATCCAGAACCCCCCCCCCCCCCCCCCCCGAGCATCCACGATGATCACTTCAATAAAAACAATACAAAACAACACAAACCACACGACGTTTGTTTTAGTAGAAAGAAGAACAAAGGGTTCCCGCCCGTCGCCTCCGCCCCTTCAGCGCTTTTAAGTTGTGAATTTGTGTTTGTTTGGATCAGGCCTTTATCTGCTTTTAAACCATGCAAACTCAAGCCCCGCCCCACGTCAAGGTCTGAACATAAACCATGACAGTAGTCACTGACAGTTTTTGAAACTATCTATCAATTTAAAAATCAGAAATCGTTTCTATGGTACATGTTCCCAATCAGGACTGACGTCACGGAAGACCCCATTTATTGGTTCTTGAGTAGACTTGTGCACAAGTCTCTACATGTTCGTCGTGGTAACGTCTCTTGCGCGTTTTGGCTGTGTCCGAAGCCATCAATTCAGACACGGAATTCTCTCCGGCGCCCAATAATTGCTGGCTCCCGACTACTACTCCATTAAGTAGTCGCCAGAGCAGTATCTCGCTGGAGAAGCAGTCTCGCGAGAGTATAATTGCGAGAGGGCCGTTTACGCTACTAGTCTACCACGACAAACATTTCACGACTTGTCTACAAGTCTAGTCCTTCGGCAGGGGCTTTGCTGAAAGACCTGAAAATCAAGAGACTGCCCCAACCCGAAGTTCACACCATGTGTGTTGGGACAGTAATTTATTAATAATCAAATTGAACTCCCACACCTTCAATATAATTCAAAAGGCCGCACTGAGGACAAAAAATGACCATTCATAAACCCCTCTCCATCACCTGAGGAGAACAATTACCGACTCAATTTGATAACCCAAACACCCTGGGCCTGATCCATGTGCTTGCTTGTATTTGAGAATCTCAGGGCCACTTATGTCTGTCATCCTGTGGTCTACGCAGAAGAAGAAAAATCAGGGCAAATATGTACCAGTGGTGGTGTAGATTAAGGGAGACCGACACCATACCTCAAGATCTGGAGCACGAGTCTTCTTTGATCGACTTTCTTTATCCTTTCTCCATGCTCATTTCAGCGCCTTGTGTATGACGAGAGAAATATAACCTGATTTTAAGACATTTCCAAACATATCTTTTACTTTCTTTAGTGTGATGATAGGTACCAGTGCTGAAACATCCCAGAATGAATTTGGTAAAATTTTCTCTTTAATAAACGATACGAACTGAGTAGGTTTATAGACCTTATGCATTGACGTCACCAAGCCGCCATCTTAGAGGTAAACTGATGATGAAACAATGGAAACGCACTGATTTGTACGCGCGGCGCACATGGCCAATGAACTTCTTCCTTTTGACCTCTAGGCGAGGGCGCCCTACTCAAATGACGTCATATGCATAAGGTCTATTGGTTACAACCTTGTGAATGAAATCCCATTTAGGAGAAGTGTTGGTTCTGAGAAGAAGGTTGCGATGCCTTCTTCGGCAAAAGCAGAGACTTGACTAAAACTGGCACCTTGCCTGAGCAACACGTACGCTGGAGATAAAGGAGGCATCTGCGAAGTCGCTCCTTGTCTTGGTCTTAATCCCTCCCCCAGTCTTCGGCCTTGATGCCCCGTCAAAATAACCTCGAGGACTTTCAGACTTTCCAAAAGAATGCCTTTCATAAAATGGCCCATCCCCATCATTTCCGGCTTTAAAAATTGTGCGGAAATTTCGCGGGTCTTACTTTTATTGCCAAAATCAACAAACTTTTTTACAGCGATTACCTTTTTTTGGGGGGGGGGAGAGAGATGCGAGAAGTACTGTGGCCATTATGCAGTCTCTTCCACGGCCTCACCATAGTGAGTAAATAGACGCAGGTTAAAAATATACCGACACACCATGGGGGACGAAACGCTAAATCTCCCGCCCAGTCCCCACGGCTACACGCCACTGCTTTGATAACTGCCCGGTGAACCGAACGAACAAGATGAAAATTTGTGCCGATTAATTTTTCCTTATAGGTGTTGAGAAAAGCGATCGCGGTAGACTGCGGTTCGACCACCATAGGGTCAACACGCTGGTCAAGCCGCTGGCAGGATGATGGTGTCGCTACGTTTCTCGTTTCGGCTGTGCAGATGAAAACCACGACAATGTAGCACAGACAGTGCACAATGGCCATCTTGTCTGCTTCCCTATGCGCTATAAGGATGACTGGGCCAATTGATTAAAAAGAGGCCAGACTATACTGGCATTATTACTGGTTGCATTTCCGGTTTGTGAGTAGGATGTGTGTTGCAAATGGCTGCATCTCAGCGAGATTTGAGCAAATAGTTTGGCTTGGTTAGAAATACTTAGCATCAGGCCACCTCCATGATCAGACCATGGCTTATCTCTGAACATCTTAATTAAACATCGCTTTAGGTCCATCTTAAAGTAAGGGTTCCCTCCCTGAAAGTCTGAACCGCTCCTTGGGCAATGCGCGCTAAACTGACACAACGACCCCGAATGCTCCCCTTAAGTCACCGTTGTTATGATATCTACACACCCCTCCTGAATTCGTGACCCCGAGGTCAAGTTCCATAATCCGCAGGTCACCCTCGGTCGGCCTCGGAGGACCACCGAAGAACAATATTTTCATAGTTCAGCTGACAGCGGGGACCCCACGTTGCGGGGAGGGTGCTAGGCGGTTGACTTCTGCCCGCCGACCCCTTAGGGCCACGGGTCGCTTGTCGTCAATTCCCCGGTCTTCTTCGGTGTGTCTACACGCTGACACTTACGGGGACTTATGCTTTCAAATTGTAATTCGATTAGTCGATAATAAAAGTGGTCAAAGCAGACCAGGGTGAATATATCACTTATTGCTGTCCAGTTGATTCAGCGCGTTCCATGCCTCTTATGTACAGTACATAAAAATATACATATGGGAGGCACTGAAGGGGCGGCACCGTGGCTTTTCGGGAAGAGGGGTCTAAAAAAAATCAAATTCACGCGCGCCACAAACCGTCCGAGAACTTTTCGAAGTGAATACGGCATCTTTCCTGAAAAGTTGACCGATTTGAGACAGTATTAATAATATATTGGTAATTGCTGCTAAGCAAATTATAATGGGCAGCTTTGACTCAGCGGAATGGAAGTTTAATTTAGATAAATGTTTTTGTTTAATTTAGATAAATGTTTTTGTTTAATTTAGATAATATGAATTATTTGTCTGTTCAATTTTAACTCCCCCGCACCCCTACTCATCGTTCCCAATTTTAAGGTGTCACTACTATTTGTGACTCAATTTTCTCATGTTCTCAAAGTCTTAGTTTTAAAGAACAAATAATAACATTATAGTATTGTGCCATACAGACATAATGTTATTGGGAAAAACTGCCCACTCGCAAAATTTACCTTTTCAGTAGTTATTTTGAACTGGAACGAAGAGGACATAGGCTAAGGGGATACGGCAGTAGAAGTTCTAGTACACTGCAGACTGAGACTTCTCTACGGTATAGCTTTAATAATGATTGTAACACCAGAGGTGCCAATAGTTGCATCTTTCAATCAGGGAGATATTTAGAGTTACATTTCATATAATAAGGAAAAAGTTTCCATAATCAGGGATATTGTCTAATTTGTTCATCAGAACATGCACAGATTGGTTTGGAACTTTCTGCAGAATCTGGGAGAGTTTGCAGCTCTGTAACACGTTTTACTCGAATGGGTGAAACCACCCTCAGTGCCGTCAGTGTCAGAAACTAAAATGCGAAAATAAAATTTGGCTATCGATACAAGTTAGATGAATTTGCTTACATTCTGTCTCAACTGATTACGGGGAATGAAATGTCGTTGGTAACCGACCACCCTTGTAACAATTTGATGCCCTTATGAACTCCCTCTGATATGAAAAACCGTCGGTTTCTATTTGGACGTTTCTGAGCTAGATTGCTGCATTTTGGTGCAGTGGCTCTAGGTCAATGACCGGCATAAAATCAAACATTAAACTTGCTCATGTCGGCTGGGCGGGACAGCAAAACCCATCGTAGCGCGTTTCCCCATCAACGCGTTGGTTGAGCCACACTTGTCGGTGGGAAGGATGTTCAAAACGATGTCTACGCACCCATGACAAAACAATGGCGAGACACTTTTGTTTTGATAATCGCGGTGACCAGATGATTATCAATATTGATAAACCAGAAAACCATTTCACTGTCATTGTTGAAAGCGACAAACAGGAATTCTACGGATGAAACCAATGTACAATGATTTTTGTTTGCGTACGGGAAGCTTGAAGGAGACTTGTTCAGCTTCTCAAAAGTTCAATAAACATCATTAAAAAAAACTTGGGTAAACTTGCGGGTACAACTATGGCCGTATCCGAATTGGCGGCTACAGCTACGGCTACGGCTAGATTTCCGCGTCATCGTGCATAGAAGTATAGGACGTCCTTAGCGACACCCTTAGCAACAGCCGTAGCCGTAGCTGTAGCCGCCAATTCGGATACGGCCTATGTTTACAAAACTCTTTGGGTTGGGGAGTAAGTGTTGTATGATCTCGACATTTTGGACATAGGTGCGCTCTGTTCATCTTCAGCCAGGAGAATGCTGGACGATGCTGAGCAGACAAACGTATTCTCCTGAACAAAAGCAGAGTATTCTGTTCGAAGTTTCCAGACCGCACCGGTTTTTCTCAGAACCAACACTTCTCCCAAAAGAGTTTTATACATGACTGTGCCCGCAATATTTACTACTATATTGTTAATGCTTCAAACATCACTTGCAATAAACACATTTTAGATGTACATGTACATTTTTCAAGAACTACCGTGCGTAAAACAACCAGGCTGCTAAGTAATAGATCCAGGACAGGCCTTATATTTTACGGACACAAGGACGTAGTGCGCCCATGATGAAGGACGTTGCATCCACAAAACAATGGTGTTCAACTGAGCAATATTTACCTTTAAGCGTTTCTTCGTGACGTCATAAAAACTTCCCATTTTGTCTTTTTGGGAATTATAATAAGGCTTTTACGGCAAAGTGTTACTCGAAAAATCTAAAGATCGGCATACAGCAAAGAGGAAGGGAGCGGGGAACGTGCAGTACTGTATGCTTTCCCCATAGAGCTTTCAAATTCAAATACACTTCGACCATCCATGCTTCGACCAAAACTGACTCACTTTGCTGTAGCCACGTCCAATCAAGCGACTTCGACTACGGCTTATTATATGGCCGTTGGACAACGTTGAATGGTATACACAGCCACTGCCGAAGCCATCAATGCGGATAACATTCTCAGCGTGAGTGAAGCCAAACTAAAGTAAAAGGGCGCCCCCGGATGACCCTCCAAGGGTTAGTGTTCTGGCTTGCAAAGTCTGCCATCATTAGTAAAGAACCCACGGTGTATCGAAGGTATGGTATACCCAATGTACCTACCGTTCATTTATTGGTGTGTATTGTCATAATTGTTATAATAATTTACATGGCGTGTTTCACGCCAGGTGGCCGCCCGGCTGTCTGGGCCGAAGTGCCGGTGCGTCCATGGTGCCAACGGCCGGTGATACTCGTCTGCGCGGTCGGCACTTTCGGTAATTTATATCCAATTTTCAATGACCGACTTTTTTTCAAATAGTCAGATTCTAGATTCTTGTACTGAATAAGTTTCCACCACTTAATGGTGGGCATCTAGTCGACAACAATTCTAACAGTTTGTGATTCTTTGGACTTGAACGGTTGAAACACGTGAGGGCGCTAACACTAAAGTAAATAAATATTGAATACAGCATCTGCGAAGTCGCACACATCATGTCTTCTCCGTTTGCTGTAAAACCATGGTAAAAAAGGCATCATACTAAAAAAAGGCACCATACTAAAAACTTGCAGCCACGTTGCTCTCCCTCCATTCAAATCAATACCGCCACAACGAGGCCGCAAGGTTAAATTGTATGGTTCCTTGTTCAGTAGTAGGACACGTAATGGAAAAACTGAACTGGCTGCGCGGGTTTTCAGGATTGTTCTTATTTTAAGGGATAGAAAGGAATCTTTCAAGGAATTTCTTCCAACTTTAGCAAATTCATTGAATGCTTTTTAGCATCATGCTTGTCTGAGGTGTTTCCCTTACTTTTAATGGTATTTTTCGAGCACCTACAAAAATATCACCAGTAACTGAAGCGGTCAGTCAACAGTCACACATTAATTAGACAAAATTCTGACGCCTTACCAAAAGTTACACCTACATTAGAAATAGGGTCATATATTGGTTTTTGTCAACATACTATAAATATAACAAAAATAGGCACAACTATCAACAACGATACAATAAAAGTCACGCGTGGAAGTTTTAGCTATAAAATACAGTGTCTACTTGCTGAGAAAACATCCACAAACTATCAAGGTGTTTTTATCAAAAACGTCGAATCCATCCACATTTAGCGAGGGGGCATGACAGCGGATACCGACCGCGTCTCTGGCAGCAGCATTCGCGAACGGTCAACACGGAAATTGGAATATTTCCAGTCAGCCCTCAGGAATCTGAGAAACGATTCATACATGAATCGTTTCAATCCCTCAGATTAAAATGTTTTGGGGTGAAAAATTATTATCAAACCGCATTACTTCAAAGTGAATCCCTTCTCGAAATAGTTCATACAATCAACAGCTGCAGTGCTTCTAACCAAGTGAGTTCTTTTCATGGCCATTAATTTATGACCCAAATTATGAATAATCATTGTTAATAGACCTTATGCATATGACGTCATTTGAGTAGGGCGCCCTCGCCTAGAGGTCGAAAGGAAGATGCTCATTGGCCAGTCCTGTGCGCCGCGCGTACAAATCAGCGCGTTTCCATTGTTTCATCATCAGTTTACCTCTAAGATGGCGGCTTGGTGACGTCAACGCATAAGGTCCATATAAATGTTGAATTCACATTTTACAATTTTTTGCCAGGAATACAGCATGGGTGACCACAGGTCATTCTTCGTGTTTCATTCATCGCTATTAGGCTACTATATGATATTTTGTGTCAGTAGTTAGTTCATTCATTCATAATATTGAAGAGGTCCTCTTGATATAAAAGGTATGGCGAATTATTGGCTAAAAAATACAACAAAAACGACAACACGTTAGGTTTTGTTTTATACCCGCTTACAAGTAGACTTGGTTCAAAGTCTGTGATCGTGTTGCCTGATATAGCGCCCTCTTGTGAATGAACCTAAACATTCGAGCACGAGTGTGATTTACTCGAAATAAAGCTCGGAAGGAATGACCGCCCGGATGTTCTACTCCAAACTCAAACGCCGAATTACGACAACGTTACGAAATGTGGCATCCAACAAATTAACTTAATAGACAAAATCGTAAACTTGAAGAAACTTTATTACGGGACTTGTATACAAGTCTAGGATATAAAGATGTAGGCTACCGGTGTCGAGTGTGTGAACAATAGTCTTCGTAATGGCCAGGGCCAAACGAGGTGTCAACCCCCAACCCCAAGCGGGTCGATGACTCCCAAGGTCCCAGTATGACCCTATTGTCTTCATCTTGAATTGGGATTCCACCGGAAGAGAACCTGTTAAAAACCAATCCTAGCAATCGATATTATCGACTATCTATCAGTAACAACCCTTTTTTAAATTAAGATGATGGGAATTGTCAGAAAGCTGGCAAGCCCCCCAAAAAATTGAGCGCAGAAAAGTATAGCGTCATAGCAGAAACATGGTACCAGCCAAAATTCAACTAAAACCTAGTGTGTATTGCGTTGACCGGTTCTCTGCATGATTCTCAACAATGTTAAGCAATTTTTTGTTTTTCCTTAACAGCTTTAGGAATTGGTCACTGGAGTGAAAAGAAGACACGCCCTCACTGTTTCTACATCAATAGAGAACTTCATAGTTAAGAAATTATTAACTGGAACACAAAGTGATCGTGTCCAAATGCACGTCGAGACTGTGCGAGTGCACGACGACCGAATGTGTAATGATTTTTTATACGGCATGTGAAGCATTCTCCGGGTTAGGTGCGGTGCACACCTGCGGGGATAATTTATCTACAATGGTTCAAGGGAAGATGGATTTACGCAAATAAGAACAAATATTTCAAAAATTTGAATCAGTTGCTCCGAAATGGGCAGCAAGTCTGCACTGATTGATTACGTTTCGTGCTATAAATACGTCTGCAAGGTTATAATGGAAATGATGTTTCATAATTTTGGGTTGGATTTGGTATTTAAACAATCTACGGAACAGTCATTAAAACTGTGACAAAAATTAAATGTAACATACACATCGATTAATCATAAATGGCTGGGAGTAAACAAATATTTTGCACATGGCACGATGGCAGTTAAACTCCCGAGACGAAGCCAGGAGTACCTCGACCTAGATTTTGACCAAGCTTGCTTTTAACCCCCACTCGCGCTTGGTCATACACACTTTCCCTGCACCGAATACTAGAACAGTGGAACGTCTTCTGCCTGGCCTGTGAGACATAGAGACCGAAGGGGTGGGGGTGTGAAGCAGGAGTCAACCAACCAGGGACCATTTTCACAAAGCAGAAGAATGCAAAATTGTCTAACAAATGTATATGCCAAGTAAAATGGAGGAACAGCTTCAGGAAGTTGGTCCCAAACAAAAATGCCATGGCTGGGACCAGAACCCCCACTCTGGTGACCTTAGAGCCTGCACACAGACTCGACTCTTCACACCCAATATACACATTACCCCCCAAAAAAGTTTTCTTTTTAAGCCTTCAATTGAATAAAACATTTATTATTCCAGTTTGTTAAAAAGAACATGAACTATTTAATGATTATGACTGTCATTGTACTGTATCCAATCACAAACAAAATATATTTACAAATGAAAGTACTAATACAACTATTGCACTTTCGTATTTGCTCTTTAACACATTTTAAAAATCAAACAATCTATGAGTTGCCAACAAAAGGCACAAAACACTCTTTCACTCTGTGCAATGTTATAATAATTACCACTTTACCACAAGACTATCTTCTAGTTTCAAAACATACTACATTATATACAAACAAGTAAAATGAACAATTAACAACAATTTCTTGAAACACTGTACACATAAACAATTGTCGACCTGCATCAAAATCCAAACTAAACCGAAAGGCTTTCAGTTCAATTCCATTCAATTTCCAGTCCATACAATAAACAGTATTATGCAGGGGAGCTGAAAAATAGTCAAAGACAACGTTCATGATTTGTGTGATCAACCTTATGAAATATTTTTTAACAAACCTTTGAAAATTTTGGCTTTCCATTAAGAAAATAGTGGAAAGCATTCACAATTTCCAGCTTGTAAATGTGCACAGCCACGATGGGTACACATTTTGTCCGTGTCCATTTTATGAACAACAGTTTGAAAACCACTGGTAGCAGTTATCTCAATGATATCAATTGGCAATAGCTGTGTCAATGGTGAATAAAAAGTACTTGAGTTTATCAAATATACAAGATCTGCAAAAAGTTACTCAATATTTATCTGTTGTTCATTTGGTGTCTTTGTAACAAAAAGTGTACTCATGATTGTGGCTGTGCACAAATTTGAGTGTAACAACCGAAGTTAGCTAATTGCGTTTCTTAAAAGGTTTTCTGATTTTTTTTCTCTCAAATATGACTTCACTTCAGAGGAGATATTTCACATACAAAATTAGTTCCAATAATATGAACTTCATTATCAGTAAGTTTGATACTAAAATTAAACAACTGTATTCTGTTATCCTTTCCATACCTTACAAAACCTTTAAAGGGGCATTGTCATCATGACCTAAGCAGGATACGGCCACATACGTGATATCATCATGATGACACAGCCCCTTTAAAAGACAATTGTAAGACACAAAATACTAATTACAGGAATAAGAATAAATAAATAGTCAACATAGCACAATACAAGGAAAGAACACTAACATGAAAGTGTGCTTGTTGTTAGAATTAACAAACAAAGCAATATTAATGAGAAGAACTGGGCAGTTTAGGTGAAATAAAAATCAAGTACAGGGCTCGAATTTAGGGTAAATTCCACAAGACTACCCGGATTGTAGCTCAAAATGTTGACCGTACCAGAGTTTAATTTACAAGACCAGCATCTTAATGAGAAAGAACTTTCTAAAAAGTTTAACATGAATTTGTTTTTTCTTTTTCTCAAGCACTAAGATAAGATTGATCTCACTTGTCTTGTAGGTAGGTTGGCCTATAAAAGTGATGCTCAACAAAGATTCACTAGATTCAAAAGTCAACGTTTGAACATAATTTCTTTAAGATATTACACAGTGGGGTATTATTATTCAAATGAGAAACACAAGACCACCGAACTTGTCCAGACGTTAGTTTACTGGCCCAACACTAAAATCAATGGCCTCGGGCCTACGGTCCAGTGTAAAAGTCGGGCCCTGAAATGCAGGCTCCTTTTGGCACATTATTCACCAGACCGTTGACGTCGCTTTTCCACAACATCCCAAGTTTAGCCCAAATTGGGCAACAAGGAAATGTATGTAGCTTAACATTTGAACAAAATACTTGAATATAAAGGAGAATATGACATAAGGCGGGATATAAAAATAATACTAGGGTAATCAAATTGACTTGACGACCAGAATCAATGAGCGAAAAAACCTAGGATGAGTTGCCAACAAAATGCAGATATTATTTCACTGTCTTTTTGCGCAGTATCACAATTACCCTCACAATTTTCTTCTTCCAGTTCAAAACATACCACATGTACACACAAAGTAAAAAAAACACCCCCTCCCCCCCAAAAAAAACCCCAAAACACAAGAACCAAACAAACACAAGAGGTGTCAAACACCTAATAAAAGTTAACTATGCTTGGAATTGCAACATCATTGCACACATACAATATGTGCACGCTGTGAAGGGCTTCATAGTATTTTGTACACCAGAGGGGGCCAATCCACTCCAGGGGGGCAAGTGGCACCAAAGGCGAATCCGAGTGTGCCATTTGCCCTGTGTACAAAACCCATAGCACATTTCTCAAACCCATATAACACATTACGTGATTAGTTCACAACCAATACAATTTACAATCTATAAATTACTGGTAGTATAGTAGTAGTATAACCAAAATATTTGTATACTTGCTTTAAAATCAAAAATAAACCAAAAGCCTTTACTCTTTAGTTTAAGAAGGATCTTTTATAATCTTTTTAAATATTTTTGGTTGAAAGAACTTCGACAACAGCATTTATTATGTGTTACAGAAAGTTGATAAAATAGAAGGGTGCACCACACTAAATAAGCCAGAATTAATGCGCCAAGCTACTTATCATAATTTGTAAACCCACAACTTATTTTTAATTATAACGTTTTGAGGGTCATGCAATTAATAGATTGTGTAAATATAAAAATCTATCACAACCTGGGGGTTCTGTGCTTCAACTTTTGAGGAGACTTGATAAATTTAGGCGTTAAAGTTGGCCCTATTTGACCGGGGAAGTGGAGAAGTGCTTCACGAAAACTGGCAGCAAGTCGGTTTTGGAAAAAAAAAAAAAATCGTGTTTTTTTCTTCTGGGGTAGTTAGCAAAAATTCCAAACGGCTGACCTGCCAAAAATTGAAAAGAATTCTGAAGTTTAGTTGTCCGGAAATATGTCTGATTGGTTTTCAAGAGGCTGAGAGACTTACACGATTTTTTGAGTATTTTTGAATAATTATCATTTAGCATTGGTTCCTATGGGAGATCATTTAGAGGGGTGCGCCCTATATATACAACATGGTGGCGCCCTTGCAGCCATTTTTGTTGGGATTTAAACATGTCTGCCGTTTGTTTACAATTGCAGGCGTGACAGAAATGAGTTGTTTGAGACTTCTTTCGTCAGTTATCGCCGTTTTTTTTTATTGTTCGTGAAAACATCACTCCTCTGGCTGCAAACAGTAATTATAATAAAATATAGATAGCAATAACATTGTCACTTGTTAACAGAATAATTCAACGTTTTCAAAGAGTGGCTTGCTTTTTTTTTAGGCATCCTATTCCTACACACTTAACAGTCAGTATACAGTGTGTAAGACGGGGCAAACTACGATCGACGGTACGACTATCGTGTATGACTATTTGATGAGACTGTGATGGTAAGTCACTTTCAAGAAAATCATGGGTCAACAGCGGCTGGTTGCTTCCTCAATTAGGAAGAAATAAACATGTTGTAAACATCATCATCATACATTACATGGCATGGTTGGTATTAACTAATAACTGAACAAGAAGAGTGGGGGAGGTGTAAACATTGCATTATTATGAATGTCAAGTTTCCGGAAAAGTCAAGTGATTCAATTAGAGTTACACTCTATCGGTTTTTCCATTTTGAGAACATTCTGCTGTAATTGTGCTCCTTGTGAATCTTTGGCCCCTCATAGTTATACGATGAGTTAGTGTCCTGTGACTTTGGATTTAGTTGGCCAGGTTGATACAATTTTTTTTTAGCATAGTAAGTGTGATATCGTTCAGCTCGACACTGTGCTCGTCGCTTTTTGTAGATCTTTCCCATAACACGTTTTTTGTGATATTGTTGTTTTTTGTCCATTGCATCGAGGGCTTTTGCAGCGGGTGATCCAGCAGTAATGGGGCAATGAGTTGCCTCACACTTTTTGATAATAGAGTTTGCATGTTGGTTGTTCACCAGATGGATGGCGCTGTGATCTCTTGAAGCTCCGTTCCTTGAAAAGGTTAGTGTTCCTTTTGGATTTGTCATGGCGTAGGCATGATTCATGGATTCAGACTTCTGGGAACTTGTTCTGTACTTGGTTCTCTCTATCGCTTCGTCTCCTATGCGTTTTTCCAAAATTGTTTTAAAGATTTCCTCATCTTTAGATGTTAAAATAAATCTGCCGCGGACATAGCGAGAGAGGTATGGGTACTTGTATTTACCGTTGCAAACATGAGAATTTTGTTTGCATTTCTCATGGTCTCCCATGTAGCAGTTCGGAATTGCATCAATCGCCTTTGCAGCCAGTCTTTTCATGCTTGCTGTGTCATTTCCGCATTTAATGGAAATATGGTGTGCCTCAGCCTGTGCTCTGTGACTCACGTCATCAGCAAATCGGTCCTGTACTCTGTTTCGGTCTCTTGCACTGTTCCCAGGGAACATGTCACTGCTAAAGTTTGCTCGGCTGACTGCCGCACAAAGCGAGCGGTTCAAGTGGGATGGGTCCAGCAGACTTTCCATTTCCTTTCCCGTTCTTCTTCTCATGACAGAATTCATTCCTTTTGCTAGACAGCCGTCAGCGTCTGTTGTTATTCTATCCACAAGAACTGGTTCCGTGCACTCCAAAAGTTTAGTCGCACATCGAACACCCCCTTCTCTCTCATCTCCCATATTGAAATGCGCTGGACGAGTAGCTGTGCACTTGTCGCCGTGCTTAGCGGATGTGCATTGTTGACCGAATGATGATGGTGACATTTCACCACTTTTACAAAGCTTGTTTTCTTGATGGTACATTATAACAAACTTTGAAGTAGTTGCGTTCTCGCACACGGTGTCTCTTGTCTGTGTTGCAGGAACAAATGGGTTTTTTTTCCTACAGTTGCGCAGGGGATTATTATACTGCCTGTCCATTTCAACTGCAATTGGACTTTCTCGTTCAAAGCCTTGGAGCTCACGGATGTCTTTCACTAGTTTCCTCTTGTCTGCCATGTCTCTGATATTTTCATTTTTGATAATTTCACCACATTTGTTCGAAATTTTTTGCAGCCCACTAGTGGATGGTACAGCTGTGTCCATTGATGTCAAGAGCCTCCTCGCACCTGCGGTTGCAATGCCAGTGTTCTGCAGGCCAACTTGGAAAGACATGTTTGGGGTTGCAGTGCGTCGTCCCCGCTTCCTACCCTCGTTAGCTATCTCACTGTAAAGTTTTGTCTTTTGTGTTTTAAAACCACACTTTTTGCAGGACATTACCTCTGAGACGGCTAAACCTCTACGCTCTTCTGCCTCAGCCAATAGTTTAGGTTGACCATCACACTTAGGATGTGTTTGTTGATGATCAAGTACAGCTTGTGCACCCAGCTCTAGAGCTGAGTTGATGTCTACAAAACGATAACCTCCTCCTTGGTGATCAGTTCCTCTCTTGGGCAGTGGCTGGCCACATTTGTTGGCTATTGGGATCACTCCCTTGAGCTGGATCTTGTCAACTGGAGCCATTTCTACAACTTTTGGGCGAAGGAGCATCACATTTCTGCGGTTGTCTTGTTCCATCTGTGCTGCAATGTGGCAGAAATCTCCTCGCTCTGTATTTGGGGCGGCTAAACTCAACTGCTGATGGGTTGGCCTGACATACCGTGGTGTAGGTATACTTTGAGTTTCACTGCCTTTGTCTTGTAGTGAATTAAATTTATTTTTCGGCTTGAACCAAGTTTTTTGCATCTTGAAAATGCCGCGTCTAGCTCTACCCATTTTTATGGCAATGGATTTGTTACAAACATTGAATGGCATCCATCATAAGTGATCTCACATTAGTTGTGGTCTAAAGCAAAAATACTTTTAGAGTTCTCCCGATGCACAAGCTAGCGTATCAGGGCCGACACTACGCTGAACGCACAAATTTCGGCCGATATGCCAAAATATATATATATATTTTTTTTTTTTTTTTTTTTTTCAATTTCAGATAAATTTCACAAAAATTCATCAAGATAAAACCATTGCCAATGCTCCATATTGGACAGTAGGACCTGTGAAAAGGCCCCCATCCCAGGGGAATTGTCTAAGATAATAGCCATCTGTTTCTGGATAGAGTTATAACTTGTCCCCATCAACCAGAAACAATCATAATGGTTTGGCCTTTTTCAACATGCCCCGCCCACGCCCCGCCCACCCTTTCCCCTTTTACCCCGTTCCAGAGGTAGAATAAAATTTGAAAGGGCAGTTAAATGTACAAAAAGTGACCTATGTGTTTTCTAAATTTTATAAAGCTCCCCATTTTAGACTAATATGAATGCATGGTTAGAAAAATTTAAGGGAAAGCAAAATGTGCCCCCCCCCCCCCCCCCGGCCAGCCCCCTTCCATTTTTACAGCTTGTTCATGCCAATTAACCCCTTCTTAATGATTAATTAAATAACTTGTAAGGTTTTTATGATCCTGTGATAAAAAAGAGACATGTTAATAACTTTTTGAGTGAGGACTTGGATATAACTTCTGACTTGTCCTTAGAATGTACACAGTGTGTCGTGCAGGTTTTTCTTCTCGCATTGCTTAGAGTACATGTAAATGCTCCAACATGTTGGACCTTGTTGTAGACGAACGCAATAACATTTCACTTTTTTTTTTCCAGATATCAAGTCAGTGACTTATTCTCAACAATTTAAGCATAATTTTTTAACCATAAAGAATAATTAAGTGCCCTTATAGGGTGCACCACACTAAATAAGCCAGAATTAATGCGCCAAGCTACTTATCATAATTTGTAAACCCACAACTTATTTTTAATTATAACGTTTTGGGGGTCATGCAATTAATAGATTGTGTAAATATAAAAATCTATCACAACCTGGGGGTTCTGTGCTTCAACTTTTGAGGAGACTTGATAAATTTAGGCGTTAAAGTTGGCCCTATTTGACCGGGGAAGTGGAGAAGTGCTTCACGAAAACTGGCAGCAAGTCGGTTTTGGAAAAAAAAAAAAAATCGTGTTTTTTTCTTCTGGGGTAGTTAGCAAAAATTCCAAACGGCTGACCTGCCAAAAATTGAAAAGAATTCTGAAGTTTAGTTGTCCGGAAATATGTCTGATTGGTTTTCAAGAGGCTGAGAGACTTACACGATTTTTTGAGTATTTTTGAATAATTATCATTTAGCATTGGTTCCTATGGGAGATCATTTAGAGGGGTGCGCCCAGAAGTGTTTCCCTTTTTAAGAATGCGCCCCCTATTGGTGAAATTACGACTAGTTCATGCAGCCTCGTACATAAAGCAGCGCGCACCACCATGGACACCACTGTACATGTACACTAGGTTGCAACAGCACAAAACAAATCATGCTTTGCAGTAACAAAAAACTAAACGACTTCTGAACGATGTGTGTCTTGAACAAGTCTTACAGCAGGTGTTTAAAGCAAAATGTTAAACCAATATTGTAAAACGAATACTCACTCTACATGCATTGATTTGTCTTCGGTATCCAGCGTGTGTGGCATTTAACTTTGGTCTGGTTTGAAAGGTCTACTCGTACGGTATGGCGCCCCCAATTGTTAATTGCTGGACAGTCGTGTCCTTCTGTTTGTGGAGCCTGAACATCTGACGTCACACTTCGAGGCTCGTGAACAACGCCAGATACTTGCCTGACCGGATGTTGCCGAAGATACCTGTGACCTCGCATCATTTCACATGGAGATTGGTAGTCAATTCACACGTACATGTGTACATCCAACAACACTACATGGTGTAAACTTTATGCACACGCTGCATGCAGACGACCGATCACCTCGGACCAATCATGGAACAGATATGGAAAGCTTACGTCACTGCACGTTTATCCAATGAAATCAATGTATCCAATGACATAATTGGGCCTGTAAAGCCAGTGCCTATCTTTATCCAAGACAGGGGACCAGTCTACTGTTCAAGTGTGTCACAGTCATCATTCCAATAAAAGAAAAAACACGGTATAAAACGGTCGGGACTGGCGACCCGAAGGCTCTGCTCCGCGCCCAAAAGAACCTCTTGTTATCACACCCTCATCTCCATAATAAAAATAATAACATAAACATTCCCCCAGAAACCACTGGGGGTAAAGCTTAGGCCTATAACGGCTTCCATATATCAACAGAAATATTTGTGTAGAGTGCGTTAAGTCCTATGTACTGCAGTTTGTATTGCACATTTTTCAAACCGTCGCCCCCCAGACGTTTTTCTGCGTCTTTAAGCAGCTTGAATCTGCAAAAGAAAGACATATTAGTTTTAGTGCGATTATTTTTGTTTTACCATACACTGAAGAAAACACACAAATATTGAGCGCGCCCCTCGTTGCAAGAGGGAAGCTCGATTCATGAAAGCTATGAATGCTCGAAAACTATTATTATGAATTAACATTTTTTAGCAATTACGACTTGTGCCAAATAAGTCATCATTTATATCATAAGTATGTATAGCCATAATGTAATGACTTAAAATTATGAGAGGTCTCTCAATTTTCCTTCGCTTTCGTAAACTCCGGTAATTATTTTTATGAAAATATTATTGGTTTAATAAAAAACATTCAAACAATCATCTCAGCCAGAGGCTGAATTGTGTTTAAAATACAACAAGACGCAAATGATATACGGAGAATTAGAAGAAGAAATAAACCACATCAACGTCTGGTGCTGCGTTACCTTTCAGGCTGTTTAGGAGCACTTTTATGGTGGTGCTGGATCACTTTATAATATCCGTGTTTTCCGCTGGTGTAGTGGATTTTAATTTTCGCTGTCTGGAGACGTTTGAGGATATCATCATCTTCTCCTCCCCAACCCCAGTAGACGTTTGGAAACCCGTTGATTTTTTGAATATTTCCTTTTGTTAATCCAGTAACAGCTCCGAAGAAATGATAATACGGCATTCTTTGACGAGAAAGAAAGAGAAGAATAACATAAATACAGTGTTTTTTGTTTTTTTTACCGCCCCCTTTATTAGAGGGACATCGATTTTAGTTCATACCGATTTACTTTGATATTTACTAAAGAAAAAAAACATCAGACAAAAGTTTCACAAAGTATCGAACCAGCCCTCTAGCGATGAAGACATTTTGTCAAAAATGTCGAGCAACTGTCTCTTTCTATAATGATGTACATGGTGTGTCCGAATAGGATCTTATCACACACAAATACACACACACACACACACACACACACAAGTAACTTTTGCAGGCAATTTTGAGGCAATCATTAGCCCATATGCATGTCCCAATGTGCATGATCGGCGCGCAAAGGATTCTGGGTGAAGTTCGAGTCCAAGCAACACAGGCCTTCAGCGCGCTGTTTCTGAAGTAATGTGGTACACAACTATAAAAACTTGAATATTAGTTACACGTAAACGACATCATGGCGTCCGTTTTAATTTGACAGCTTGATTTGTTTTTTAAAAACTGTACTCGGTTTCCCAAGATGCATTGCGGTGTATTTTTAAGGTGGTGCTTGTGCATACATGGGCTATTGCAATGCATTCAAACGGTAGCACCAATTATAAGAGTGAATTCATGTTTTCCTTTTCTTTTTGAGATTGTCGCACATAGCTGTCTGTTGTCTCGCATGACGTGACCCCAAGATTTAACCTATGCGGCCTTAAGGTAATACACAGGATTGGTAAGGATAACAAAGCGTCGTTGTTTGATTTTAGTCTGAAAGCTTACTGATTATGAATTTCATACTAGCACCGCTTTTGTTTCTGTGAAATAATTTCACTTGAAATGAAGTCGTAAAAATTCGAGAAAACTTTATCTGAAAACCTCAACAAAACGCCACAGCTGATTTCGGTTGTTACAACCAAAATTAAGGACAACGTGTTTACATGCTGAAAATTGCGCATGGTTTTTCACTATATTATTCTCCTGATACAACGGATTTAAGCTCAAATTTTCACAGGTATGTTATTTCATGTATAGTTATGGTTGATCACACAAAACATGAACACTGTCTGAGACTTTAAAAAAAATAATAATTACAGGATTTCTATAGCGCCATTCCATCTAGATCATGGCGCTCAGCAACAAGAGGTAATGAAAAAACTAAAAAAGCTCTGCCAATTCTGTATTTAATTAAAAATGTTATTGGAAAGATGTTGACGAGATACCTGTAATGCCACCTGTTTGAACCAGATATCAGTCTTCTTGGCATGTCTTCACATCCGTAGTTGTTCAATTCACTGAGGGGAACGTGGTCTACATCGTGCAGGATAAAACAGTCCCACTCGTCATACTTTAGTGATTCAATATAACCTATATTCAGCAACATGGCACGGTTAAATAACAACGAATTCCCCTAAAATGAAAGAGAGCAATAATGGGAGGATTATTCAATTCAATTCAATTCATTTCAATTTAATTCAATTCAATTCAATCCAATTTAGTTCACTGCCAAATTTTTGACCGCGTGATGGCGTATAATGTGAACCGAGTTCACGTGATGCAAAACATGTTCAAATAAGATGAAACTGTAAATATTGTGACACACACAAAAAACAACTGTTGAAAGCGCCCTCATGCGGTCAAAAAATAATTATGGTCAACTCAATGAGACACAGTGGAGCGTGTTTTGGCGACCATGACCGGAAAGGTCAAGTTTCTGACGTAAAATTAATTGACCGAAACAATTTCCGAGAGCTACGCGAAAACGTGTCGGTAACCAGAAACAGTTTGTGACGTAGGTACATCTCTTGAAAATTCATGTTCTAAAAATATACAGCCTTTATTTTATTTTCAAGTAATGGAACTTGGTCTTTGTAATTTTATCAACATTATTGATTACTATGCTTCAATCTAATATTTAAAAAAGAATCCATTTACATTTTCCGTTAGTTTTTAGAGTCCACCATCTTGAAACCAAGCCTAACCGAGCCAACAAGTCGGTTACGGTTTGGTTGGATCAGCCGCGTCACCGCGGTTCAACCGAACACGCGAAAACGCTCAACCAATGACCAAAGCTCAAACATGTTTCTGGTTGGGGTCGCCAAAATGCACTCCTGCTGTAGTCATTGATCTCTGTTATATTTCTTCCATTCAAATTAATATAACCAAACCGAGGCTGGAAGGTAAAATAGTCTGGTTCCTTTTTGTACAAGTAATTTTAGTATCCATTATTGTTGTTGAATGCAGGGAACATGACCAAGATACTGGTAGCATGATAAAGGTATATACATACCATACGTGCTATTAGAATACTTTGATTAGGCTACTGGGAGACTTTTCGGGACACAGTTTTCGGCAGCAGTTTCGGAAATTTGCGCATGTTCAGAACTATGCAAAAGATGGAAATTTACATATTTGAATATGATATATAATTTTATCAGATATAATTACAGTACATCACATAGAGCATTGTTGATAAACACTAAATGCATGTTCACACTGTCAACGCTGCGATGTTCGATCCGTGTTGAAATTTACACGGGTCAACTTCGTGTTCACCCGGTAAATCTTAACACGGTTCATATCTGCTATCTGCATATTATCTGCTTTTATACTAGATCTGCCCGATATCAGCAGCTTGTGGGTTACACGTGTAACTTTCGATCCGTGTATTGTTCGATGTTTCACTTGTTTCACATAATCCTACAAGGACGGTTTTAGGCGGGAAACTCCCTGTTACACAGTGTGCAAATTACACCACGCGTACTCAACACGGATCGATAATGAACACAGAGGTGTTCACACTACGGCTTTCGACACGGATCGAGTCACATCCCGAGCAGGGTTAGTTTCGACTCAGATCGAGCGCTCCGCACTGCGGATCAACGCCGTGCTGAAATGCTGTATGTATGTAGTGTCAGTTCGGATTACACGGATCGGACCCGTGTCCAACACGGAGTTTTTCTGTGGTGTGAACAGGCCTTTAGCTTCTATTGTCTTTACCTGATTGATTATGAAGAAAGCAAACGTAAGCAACTGTTTCTGAAGCATTGGTACCAGATACCGTAGGATAATGGGCAAATGATGAATCCGATTCCTGTACGGTACAAGGATAGCAACCTGCAAACAAATATGGACCAGACTATAAATCAATTGTTCCACTAGAATTTGAAAAAGACTTATAAGGAAGACCGCCAACATAATTATGGCTAGATAGCTCAGTTGGTAGAGCGCCTGCACGTTAATCCGGAGGTCGTTGGTTCAAATCCCGCTCTAGTAAATTTTGCTTTGTTCAACCCCAAATCATTTAAAATTTACCCAGTCAGTTTCCCTTGTGGTTTATTATTTGATAAAAAAGAAAGAAGTAACAAGAGAAGAAAAAACACACTCAAAACCCACAATGAATTCCCTCGTGGCATTCTCAACGCCGCAGATGGGGCAACCATTGCTGCTATTTGTTCGAAAGTTGCACCATTAGCAATGAGACAATATACGTTGATACGTCATCAATAACTATCGACGCCTAACACACAAAAGAAATTTGTTTGTAATGTGAGAAGTAGATGTAGAGCACATGTTGAAAGAAAGACACAAACTAGGCTAATTGAATAAATAAAAAATCCTGGTGTTGTATGCTCAGTCAGTATTAAAGGGTCTGTATACGTTTGGTAATCACTCTTAAAATTAATGGCAATAAAAACCTATCGGTAGGAAGCCTGCAGCAGCTTTCGATAGTAAAGCATTTTGAGAAACATTTCACTTCGTGGTTATGTAAAAAATATATCAGTTTTTAAGACCCCCAAATTTGAATCTGAGAAACGTTTCTGTCAGAAACGCTTCTGACAATGTGTATTCCTAATAGGGATTATTCTTCCTGCATGGACATGTTCGCTCCGGTTTTTCGGCGATATCTCAAGAACACGACCACCTTTTGAAGTGAAATTTTCACAGGATATTTTCATTGTATATATATACATTTATAAAGGATTAAAACAATCGACCGCTTCCCAAAACCAAAGGTATAGACCATGTTACCTTTGTTTACAGAGTGGTGACCTTGTACATTCTAATGCGTTTCCTGACGGGCAAGATACTACACTGGCCATATGGGATAATTTACATTTTGTGTCATAATTTTCACATAAATTCAAGACTTACAAAAGCAACAGCTGTACAGCTTTTGAGATGTCCCCCTTTCTTCATATCAAAAGTTGAGACAAATCAGACAGTGCAATCTCAAAAAAACATAAAATTTATTGTATTCTTCCATTGAGCTGTGTACAAGCTGTGCTTGTAGGAAGTCCAGGCTCTGTGGCTCTTTTGTTAACATGTGATGTCACAGGTCACGTGGTGTATAACTTTGCCTTTAAAGGGATATTGGTTTTTGCAACGTAATGCTTATTGATGATAGACAAATAAATGATTCATAAATAGACAATGGAGGGAGGGGAGCAGCAGCTGCTGCTAATAAATCTTGTTAACAGTTATGTGTTCAACAAAATACATATAGTCCATTTATTCACCTTCCATCTTGCTTTACAGTTCGCTGGTTGCCAGAGACCTCCGGGAAACCAGCGGTAATTCCCAACAGTTTCGCCGAACGCTGAGAGACTTTCCATGTAGTTTTTACCCGAGGAGTTGAACCTTGCCCTCTGGCGAATGAGAGTTTTGCTCATGTTGACGGCTTGCTGGATGTTGCCAAGTTCTTTTCCCATAATGATTTTTTCTGCGTAGCTCATTTGTATCTCAGCACTTAGATTCATAGTTCTATTGTTAACTGCAGAAAACAAAATTTATTGAGGAACCCAACCTATGAAAAGTCTTGGTTGTTGTTATTATGAATATGATTATATAATATTTCTGGTAATGAAACCAAGGATGCATCATAAGTGAATTTAATCGCTGCAGCTTGCAAGCTTGAGGAAACCTGTAAACAAGCGTGCTTGCTATGTGAACCAGAAACACCATTCCTAGAACACGGGACCTACGACTTCATGTCCCATCCGAAGGACGAAGCAATTATGGTGCAGTGTCTTGCTCAAGGACACGAGTGCCACGACTGGGACTCGAACCCACACTGTGATGGCTCTAAGTTTGAATAGAGATATTCTGATTACAAATCAATTTCACTTTCAACATTTGTTTTCCCAATTTCTGGAGGACAGTAAGCAAGTTGATTTCCCCCGGTATTGATAACCCGGATTTCAATGGCGTTTTTGAACACAGCGTGTGGGCCAACGTCGCTCCAAGTGGTGTACGATCGCGCTGCGCATTTCGGCTCGTGAAATGGAACAGTCCAGATTTTATCTCATGATTGTATTCTGCTATATCTTACTCGTTTTATGCACCCAATATTTGTATATTATAGACTACTGTGACGTTGCTACACGTCATGATAGACATTGTTTGATCTCTAAAGGACGCTGACTTCACGGTTTGTCAATGCACGGTTTGTCAATGTGATTCATGACCCTTCAGTATTAACTTCAAAGGAGGCACCTGTTTCAGCGTAACATATCTTCAGCTGGCTGTCAGTCGCGATTGTCACACATAATAAATCACTTAAGAGGGCTTGCGAGGGCTTATCTCCCATTTTCTAACCGCAGAAATGACGGCAAGACATCAAAGGACTCCCAGCTAGTTGGGGAACAGATGTTTTCAATCAACTCAATGGGTCCAGGACTTTTGGCGACTACGCGCGTGACCTCGGTGTCATTGACATTAACCAGGCGGCCATTGCTTTGTGTACAAAACAATGCACAGGCGCAATGGAAGGATTTTTTATTTTATTTTTTTCTCAGCCCCTCTGACCCAAGTCACCGACCCCTGTTGATTGACACCCCTTTCAGACTGTGTATAATGGTACTGCTGAGGATATCATGGACTATCGCATGCCTGGGATTTACCACGTGAGTGCTGTTATGTTTTTCTTGACTTGTGACAGACGCTTTGACAGCCAAACTCGCTGCAAGGTTTGCAAGATACCGTCTTCATTTGTTGGAATTCAGAGCAATCGATTCAACCAGGTTAGGTTAAGATTTCATAAAAATGTAAATTTCCAAATCTGTTCTTTGGGTTTTTTTCTTGTAAAAGAAAACTCTATGTGTATGTGGTGACCTCCCATAATATGAACCTTTCACATTCGTTGGAGAATTTCAGATTGTTGTTGCTGTTTAATTATTCGTTGAACTGTCAGCTCATCTTGTCACCGGGCACGCTTGGTGGTGGTCTAGCTCATCACGCAGAGTCGTGGGTTAGAATCCCACTGGAGTATACCGTGGACACCCCCCCCCCCCCCCCCCCCAGGGACTCGGGAACACATTGAGTAACCATCACAAATCGATTTTATTTATTCTTCTTCAATCTTCCCAATAGTAATACTTTTCACTATAAATTACTACTTACTGAGGTTGGGTATGTCTTTCAGCTGCGGACAAGGCAGAATCTCTGTTGGTTTTTTCGTCAATGGTTTGCTTGTGGTAACCGGTGCTTGGGAAGCATTTTTTACTGCAACTTCAATGCAAATAACAACAACAACAGCAAGTGTTAGGGCTTATAACGGAAACATTTAACAAACGTTCGGATGAAAGGCAAGTGTTGCCAAATGGCGAGGCGAGATCGATCACCCGTGGGAACGAGGTGAAGCTCCCGGGTCAGAATTGACACAGGGCGTCTGACCCACCTGTACAATTTATTTAAAAGCTTTGGAAATTTTACTTCGATTCTGCGTTATTTTGACCCCTTTCTTGACATTTTGACACAGATATTCCAGTTATTCTGACCCAGAGATTGATCCAGGTCAATTATGACCAGGTTCCGGGTCAAATCTTAACCCGGAACATTCTATGAGTGTATCTTCACAGCAATCAAACTGATCAAAACATCAAGGCGAACACACCACTAACTGTTTGGATTAAGGTTCTAAAATGGCCTTTGGTTCCTTGGGTACTATTTCATAAATAATCCCTGAAGTTTTCTGGAACCCTAAATAGACCCTTCCCACGAAATATGTAAATTGCACATCACGCGTGCGCACTGACACTTTGGTTGGCAAAATGATGGAACATCGCGTCTTTTTGTATGATGAGGATGATGGTGACGCAGACGCGTTTGTGTGTCTGATTAGTGCACATCTCTATGGCGTTTGCCAACCAATAGTGTCTGTACGCATGCGTGAATGTAATTAGCATATTTCATGGGAAGGGTCTATTACCGCATATGGGAGGTATACCTTTAGACCTTAACCCACAGACTAAAGTCTGACGAGCGACCATGGGCAGGCCGCTTGTTCCATTGTCGAGTGTCTTACATGACCTTGGTTTGTTTAAATCAGCAACAGATGGACTGATCCGTGCTGACGACATCAATAACTATCCACACACGCAATACAATAGATACAATAGGATTTAATGACAATCAGTATTGTTTAACATTGCGAAACCTTGTGAATACTACATACGTGTAATGTTGGTAGACTTTAGTGATTGCATTGTGGTATTCCGGCGTGAATGTGACGATATTCCCAGTTTCACAGACTTTGCTAAAATACAGAAAAACATAAAATATATTATGTATTAGGCCAACATTTTTTTTTTTTTTTTTTACATACCAAAGTGCTTTTTGGGCCTTGCTCAAGGACACAAGTGTTATGACCAGGACTCGAACCCACACTAAGCTGAAAACGCATGAGCTTGAGTCTGGTGCTCTTAAAAAGACAATGTACAACATTGGTAATTGTCAAAGACCAGTATCCACACTTGATGTGACCCAACATACGTATATACATGACAAACCTGTGGAAGTTTAAGCTACATCGGTCTTCGGAGTCATGAGAAAACAGTGAATAACCCCATAAATTATGTTTTCCCTGCTCTTAAACATCAGAATTTATCACCAGTAATAAAGACTAATTGTTTTACTCATTTCCTAAAAACTATAGCATTTCAAGGGAAGTTTTCCACCATGACCATCTTTATAGCATGTAAGTTGTGCTATTAAAGCTGTGAACATTTATATTCTCAATTTTACCCTTTCAAGGTTCAAGGTTCAAGGTTCATTTATTTGCCACAGTATCAACAAATAAAAAGACATCATCACTCAAGAGTGATCAGTTTAAAGAATACAACTTTACAGTAGAGATATATCAAGAACTAGATGAAAATAAACATGACACTGCAGAGGGATCCATTTTAGCAGCAGAGCTTGTAGGCAATGGTCCCTAAAGACACGCATTTGCATTGAGACAGAGAATAACAATAACAATTTGGTGAACCAAAAGGTCCGTGGTCGAGTCGAGAAAAAAATATTATAATAGGTCTCAATGCACAAGCACGTAAAAGGGAAGGTATAGGCCTATGCTTGGTAATCACTCTTAAAATTAATGACATAAATAAACGTAGCTTTCGATAGTATAAAGCATTTTGAGTAATGTGTTTATTGAAAAAGATATCAGTTTTGATACCCCCAAAATTGAATTTGTGAAACGTTACTGTCAGATACGTTTCTCAGATTGTCTAGCCTAAAGGGATTATTCTTCCTGCGTGGACATATTCGCTCCAGATTTTTCGGCGATATCTCAAAAACGCAACAACCTTTTGAAATGAAATTTTCACAGGTTAGTTTTATAATTGTATACATTTACATTTATATTTAATAGATTAAAACAATAATTGAACGGTTCCAAAAACCAACGTTTACTTCGCCTTTAACTTCTCGGCCACGATACGCCGCTAAGTCGGACTACACACGGACCTAACGAAATCTCTCTTACTTGTTCGGTGGAAGTATTGCCGCACATTTCGCTGATACTTTCGCGTTGACTTTATATTCCATGGGTCTAAGCAGCTATCACGAAAGAGCGCAGCCAACGGCGGGAAAACCCCCACTCATTCAAAAATCAAAGAAGGGGGTGGGGCTAATTTTCCAATCAAAAGCCCACATACGGAGAAAAAGGTAATACATAATAAATTGATGACTAAACACAACATAAACAGTAGTCAACAATCAATACAATTTCATATGAATGATATTTCGTTTCAATCGTACTTTAAGGTCTGTACACGTTTGGTAATGACTCTGAAAATTCAATGGCAATAAAAACTTACTTGGTAAGCAGTACAGCAGCTTTGGGTAGTATAATGAATTTTGAGAAACTTTTAACTTCGAAGTACTACGGTTATGGAAAAATATATCACTTTTTATTCCCCAAAATTTGAATCTGAGAAGCGTTATGGCCATAACGCTTCTCAGACTGTGTATTCCTATGGGGAATATTCTTCCTGCGTGGAAATATTCGCTCCGGTTTTTCGGTGATATCTCAAAAACGCGACCACCTTTTTGAAGTGAAATTTTCACAGGTTAGTTTTATTGTATATACCTACATTTAAATTGGATTAACACAATCAGTAGTCTCCAATTACCAAACGTATACAGCACCTTTATAAAAAACGGTAAGGATAAAATTCATTTATAAATCTCTGTACATGTAAGGGAACCCTGAAGGTATAGCCTAATAACACTACGAAAAAGAAAAAAGAAAAAACAAGAGTTACACAGCCCTGGATAACTACATTGGTCACGGGAAACATAATTACATTTTTAGTAGGCCTAATAAAGATTTACATCATTTTTCTGGTGATCTGAAACAAGACTATGTCAAAACATTGACTGTTGCTGTGTATAATGGAACAATGATGGACTATTAATTTGCTGTGTACACAGAAGGCATTTTGTTTTATTAGTTTATAACTACATTGGCTTTGGGAAAAATTAACACAGTCGATTATTCATTTTCCTAATTGATAAATATATATATATAAGCGGAAGCGTAACATTTCAATAAGAAACAAAACGGTTCAATACCTGGAAATTAGGATCATCTTGAGTAATGACCCTGAAAAAATGTGTTGTTTTTATCCGAAAGCTTACTTGTTATAAAAATGGTAATGGTAGAAATGATTCCTGCAAAATTATTTCGTCTGAAATGCCCCGTTGGTTAGAAATCAATAAAAACATTTGAATCTGAGAAGGAATCGTTTCTCAGATTTCTGAAGGTTGGTGTCCGTTTGCGATTGCTGCGGACAGAGATGCGGTTGGTACCCGCTGTTACCGCACTGTTAAACGTGGATGGAATCAACGTTCGTTTATGAAAATACCGCGACAATTGTTGCTGTTTTCTCAACAAATAGACACTATAATATGTATAAAGCTGAGACTTTCACATGTGACTTTTTATGTATCTTTCTTGATAATTTTGCCAATAAATCAGAAATACGTTGACGGAAACTATGACCCTTCCTTTAGCACATGTGTTTTCAACATAAAATCAGAGTCATTGGTAAAATCGAGGTTAAATATTTAACTCGTCTAGCAATCCTGTAGTTTGTAAGTTGACCCACAAGCCCAACGATTTGACACACAGATCCCCAAGACGATGCTTTGGGGTAGTTGCTCTAGATTCATCCACAATGCCAAGGTCGACAGAAGCTTGGCAATTCTGACATGTGTCTTCCATGACTTTCTAGTACATAAATAGACCAAGTGTGTCGTGTTTACGAGGGGAAAGTACCGCTTAAATTCCCACCCTCCAGTTTTCATATAACACGACACATCAAGCAACCATTCTATAAAATACATTTAAATGTATTATACAGGATTGGCAGAGCTGACAAAATTATGGTGTTCCATATGTGCCACTCCTTTGGAAAAACCCAATTCCGTCGCCTTTTCATTTTTTCCGTCGCGTTTTCATTTTTTCCCGTCGCGTTTTCATTTTGTCCGTCGCGTTTTTATTTTGTCCGTCGCCTTTTCATTTTGTCCGTCGCCTTTTCATTTTTCAGGCGCTTTTTTTCTGAATCGGCCACGTGACCGTCACATGATGTCCATGTGATGATTTTTTGGCTCCGCTATTGCAGCAGTTGGCGTGTGAAAAATTCTATCAGCAGGTCAGTCGAAAAGGTAGGCTTGTTAAAGATCTCTTTGGAATTGTCTGCTTATTAACAAACGACCATGCATTGTTGTAGACCTTACTTGTTAAAAGAATAATAAATTATTAGGGGAAAGTGGAGCAGGTGATGCTGTGTAAAAAGTTCATCCTGAAAACGCGACGGAAAAAATGAAAACGCGACGGACAAAATGAAAAGGCGACGGAATTGGGTTTTTCCAAAGGAGTGGCACATATGGAACACCATACAAAAAAGCAAGCATGCGCATGTTTTTTTAAATGAGCAACCATTATACATGAAATAACAAATCAGTGAAAAGTTGGGCTTAATCCGCTGTGTGAGCTAGGAGAAAATAGTGAAAAACCATGCACAATTTTCCGCTTGTAAACACATTCGTCCTTAATTTTTGTCGTAACAACCTAAAACCAGCTGTTGCGTTTTGATTTTTACGTTTTCAGATACAATTTTCTAGAATATGACTTCATTTTAGCGGGAACTATTTCACAGAAGAAAAAACATTGTTCTAGTATGAACTTCATAATCAGCAAGCTTTCAGGCTGAAATTAAACAATGATGTTTAATATATTCTTACCAATCCTGTATAACACCTAATACGGAAAACAACGAAAAGATCTGTTGTACGGTTTTGTAATGGATTTTGTTCCAGTTCACATAGCGTCTGCTCAGAACTATAAAGTATATATAAGGTCATATAATTATTTTGGAGCTCCTGGTAAATGTGGTTTATTGACCAAGAGTGTTCTTCAAAGTATTTGTTTGGTAAAATGAAACATTTTTTTTCTAAGTAAATCATTCATTTGTTGGCTTTGATTTATTTTTTTACAAATGTTTGCACATTTTTCACTTAGTGACCTTATTTCGAATATGAAATTGCAAATAATGACCTTATATAGCTCTGAACAGACGATAGGGCTGATTTCAAATGCAGGCAATCGAAATAAACAACTGTGATTTGGTTTTTTGTTCCCAATACTATTTTTTCTCGATGGAACTGGTGCTTGCGTTAATCTTGTATAATTCAGTGAGCTTTTACTAAGTCGAGTCGTTTCATTCGATAATACACCGATCCATTAAGCCACGCCCATTTCTCATTGACCAATCACAACCGCGAAATCTGATCACCATTTGAGCTGTTTGGTGATCTTTGCACTAATGGTGATCGGGTTTCGCGGCTGTGATTGGTCAACTCGTAAGGAGGCGGGGCTTAATGGATCGATCTATTGACAACCCTGCACATATTGAATCCATTTTGGGGGCAACTTTCAGTGGTTGGCCCATCTCAAATTATTTAAGCTGGAAATATTTTGTACGACAACAGGTTAAGCATATATACTTTCTTGATTCCTTTCGGTGAAACATGAATGGTTGTTTTGGCTGCTTGAAAATATTAACGTATGCAATTTTACACAAGGAAGTTTACCATTCATAGAGCTACTTAATCGTACAAAATGCTAAGCACAACAAAATTATGCTTACCAGAATAAGGTTACCAGTTAAAATAACATTTTACGTGCATAAAATGTAACTGATATCCTGCTTTAGTTTTGCTTCGCGGTTAATGTAAACAATGTTTTCTTCTTAAAAAATCTCTCTATGAAATTAGGCCCAGATACCATTGGAGGCACATCTTGTGAAACAATTAATATGCAATGAAACAGTACCCAAGAAATATATATATATATATATTTTTTTTTTGAGAAATCGCCTGACATCACAAGGCCGGACGGCCACTTTAATGTGAGGGATGTACACCTAACTGATCTTGGGCTGGACCCAAATCAACTGTCACATGTATGGTGGACCTGAAGGGACATCGCATTCGCGAATTGTTTCACGACATTGCATACGTGTGCGCATATATTCGTGCATATTGTTTCACGACATTGCATACGTATGCGCACACGTTTGCGATATGCGATGCCCCTTCAGGGCCACCATACGTGGGCATGGTGCCACCTACTCCTGAGGCTGAACTGAAGGGTTAGGCATGGTATCATCCACAAGGAGCCTGGTTGGTAGAGCAGAATACACTACATTCCCAACTTTTTAAAATCTAAGTTGACGTAATTTTACACAGGTGTTGCATCACGGTCATTTGTTCCTTGACCTATAACCTTACAATTTGTCAGCAACCATGACCAAAAGTTCCATCTATGACGAAACCATGTCTGAAGTCTATTGATAAAGGATTATTTTGTTGATAAAAGTTGGTTTTAGAGAGCCAATACAATCACAACTTACCTGCGACTACATATTCACCGCTGTACCAAGTCCAAAACGAAGTCGATACTGCAACCAAACACAAAAAACAAAACAGCCATTTTAAGTTACCGTTTTCCGAGCGTTTACGCCAACGTGGCGGAGTGGTGACGTCGACCATCTCGTCTCCTGTAAATAAGGATACCACTTTATTTATTTGAATCCCGGTTTCATTGTAAGGTTGCCTCCTTGCAGGCTTGCAAATCATGTCAACGGTTTGTTTCCCATTTTTTATTGCGATCATGTTAATAAAGGGAGATTTCGTCCAGAATCGGTGGTAGTGGCGCGGTGAGCCTGCGCACCATCCACAAAGTGGTGAAAGCACCCTTCTAAATTAGGAGATTGGCATCCAACGGCAACTATTCCAAGGGGTTAAGCGGTTTTGTCACAGTAGAACTATGACAAGCACAATTTGCAGTACAAGGACGACATCGCGACGTGCTGTGTTGAGTCCAGGGTCGCAATTTGATTAATGCCACGATCAAAAAATGTAGACTGGACTGACCCAGGTGGGATCGATGTATACACTGGTAGTTATATCACTGGTACGTGAGGGGTGCACAATGACGCACACATATGAAACTGCATCGATTAACAGTTTCCACCTTGTCTGGCACGCAATGCCCAGCGTTGATTTGTGTAATAGTGTAGATATTTGGACTAAGGAGAACATCATCATCAAAGGTTGTATGCTTATCAAGGTTCAAGGTCTTATTAGTGTCCAACTTCTAATTTATTAATTAACAACTGAAAACTCCCCATTGCATATGACGTCACAAGTCCAAACAGCGCCCTCACTGAGGTCAATGAAGACATAACAGAGAGTTGAGCGAGGCGCGTTTCCGTTGGTCGACCTCTCAGCGACGGCGGTTAACAAAGGAGCACACGGTTTGCTGTTTACGTAATTTAGTGACAAAGAATCATAGACAACTATAGTTTTAGATGGTATACAAACATTTTCAACAAAAGTGTGACGTAGTTAAAGAGAAATGATCAAGAAAACCCCCCAAAAGCGGTCAAAGGTCAGCGTATATACGCATACCAACCGTTTCAAGTGTCAAAATTACGGGATATTGCTATTGCTGCGCAATGTTGCAAGTAGACTGGTGCTCTGTTTGGGGAGGCAGGAGGATTGTCCCCGAGTAGAGCGGTTAACTTGGCAATTATTTCAAGAACGATCGAGTTTGAATAAAATCTTGTTATTGGGACATTGTTTATTTTGGTATGCTAACCACCCCAACAGGTGTGATGCCCTATTAAAATATGTGCACAAATGATTTATAATTAATAATAATAATTGGATTAAGGCGCTTAGAGGAGAAAGAAAAAGGTAATGTGGACAACCTGTTATATATGATTGAATGGAGGGGGGGGGGGGGGGGGGGGGTTCGTCGTAGCAATACTAGCATGTAGCTGCTACGGAAACGTCATCTATTAAAATCTACAGAGTGTGTTCTCACATTGTACGGAAATCTAACTATAAATTAGTATCGGTAAATAATTTATTGTACTTTCCATTGATAACAAGTGATTTTATTTTACCACTCGATGCCGGGTAACTAATGTTTTCCCGGCAAATTTCAACAGAAGTTCATTCATTTTAACACCCGTCTCATTCAACCTCGTTCTAAAACGAATGCTCATTTGCATCAACATTCTGCAAACATAAAGAGTAATTCTTAATTTCGACTGTTTAGCATTGACTGATCCAATAAGACCATTCAAATTCATCAAGTCGTAAAGATCATTCAAAGTTTGCAAACGCCAACAGCAAGAAGCTGGACAACCATTACATTTCATCGGTGTTGTATAAATAGGGTGTAGAAATTCAACTGAAGAACGGTGAAAATGTAGTCTTGAATTTCTATAAATGAAATAGAATGAAAGAAACGAACCTGAATGAGTAGAACGAAATCATGCTCAGGCTTTTCTCCTGAAGACGAGCAGAGTATACTGTTCTAAACGTCGAGACCACAACGGCTCTTTTCAGAGCCAACACTCCTCCCAAAAGCTCGTCTTCGAAGTACAAAGTGACTCAAGTGCAAATAAGTGAACCGTATATGCCTTATTAACAAAGCGCTTTTTAGATTGCACAAATTACAGAAATGACTGCCCAAAAATGAATTTGAATGACTAAACACACGCCTCAAAAAGCTCCGGCGAATTTGAATGCTGCTTTGATGAATCGTTAAATTGAATGATTATTTTGTTAAATCGAATGACGCAACAGTACATTTGACTAGTCATAAAACGAAACCGAATGACCCTTTTTAGTAGCATTCGATTTCGCGCGAAATAGAATAGCGTGGTGGTTAAATTGGCTGCTCATTTGCCGAAATTGACCGAGAAAACCTATAGTTATTTCTTATTTTCCATACATGCAAAGCTTAAGCAACATTGTGGTTGAACATTGAACATTGTCGTGATACACCATACAAATGCCACACTTTATTAATGTATAGGCCTAGCGTCTCAAAAATAAGAAAGCATAGCAAACTTTGGGCTGGCAACTTTTAATTAACACAAAATAAAATGCAATCATTTTACTCAGACCATTGGAACCAACGGACACGTCTCATTCAAATATTATTGCCCAAAAAAGAAATATTGAGTATTTTGAAAGAAGAGACGAATAATTCATTGACAATTGAATTCATCCAAGTTCAGTTTCAATTGTAACACTAGAAAATGACAATACTATTCTTTGTTAGATTGCAGACAAAAATGTGGCATGGTCAAGCCTAATTTCATAGAACTGTAAGCAGAAAATATTGCTAAACAATTTTTCTTAGCAGAAATGAGCAGGATACCAGTCACAAACTGTACATGTGACATTATAGTTTGGCTGGTAACCTTAATCTGCTAAGCATTATTTTGTTGTGCTCAGCTATTAAGCAGCTCTACGAAATTGGGCATGGGACGTAACTAATGGTGACTCCTGCTGCGCGTACACAATGCACACACGAAATCTTCATCTGTTGTCCTTGGTCGTTTGCATAATTAATTAGGTCATTGTTCCATTGTGTTCGATACAGCATAACACTTCACCAGTCCCATTGGTTTACTAATGGATCCACTCTCAATCAGGCGCTAAAAATTGGGGAAAAATAAGTGTTTTTCGGTCATGCTTTTTGCTAACGTCAATAGCTTATTCACACTCATTCAATGGTTTATATAATTTCATAAAAACGTTTCCCAACTACACTGACCACACCTGTCACAATTACGTTATCATCAGAATTATCTATAGATTAAATTATTCTCTCTTTTTTAATGCAAGGTAAATAAGGCTTGAAAAAGCACTCTCTTAGGGGGTTAACAATATTCATGTGATCACTCTTGAGTCAAGTCTAACACACGACCCACCCGTACTCTCTAAGTTGCTTCCTTTTGCGATTTCATTCCCGGGCCGAATTTCATAGAGCTGCTTAAGCAGAAACGATTGGTTAACAATTTTCCGCTGAGCAAAAATGAGCAGGATACCATCCACTGATAGTATATGTGACATGGTATTTTGACTGGTAACCATTTTCTGGTGAGTATGTTCTTAAATGTGCTTTGCTTAAGCAGCTCTATAAAATTAGGCCCTGGTCGCCAATCTGACGTCATCAGGCCATTCCATAGCGTTCCTTTAGTTTCTTCTCAAGTACGGAGGCCAGCAAATGACACATCTCAAAGTGAAGCTGCTGGACTCTGTGGATTGTAAAATAACCAAGATGGCGGCTGTAAACATATTTGTTTGCAATGAAATAAAGTTGACTAAGAAAAAACAGACTTAGGGATGTCGGAACATAGAGCAGTCACCGACTGATCATGTGCGTCGCACATACACACGCCATTTTCGAAACCGCGGCTTGAGCTTGGGCTTCCACACTGAAGCTCCGTAAGGAAAGCGCTGCAAGTCTTCTAAATAACATACGGAGCCTGAACCTGGGCCCAAGTCTAGGCCGTGGCTTCGAAAAGGGGCACAGCTGTGCGATCTCCATGACGGCGGCGTGATGACGTCATTGCTTAAAGGGTGTGTATAACATTGGTAATTGTCAAAGACCAGTATCCACATTTGATGTGACCCAACATATACATGAAATAACAAACCTGTGAAAGTTTAAGCTCAATCGGTCTTCGGAGTCGTGAGAAAACAGTGAAAAACCCCATTATAAGTTTTCACTGTTTTCAAATATCGGATTTTATCACCAATGATAAAGACTTATTGTTTTACTCATTTCCAAAAAACCATAGAATTGCAAGCAAAACTATTTAAAAGGGAAGTTTTCCACCATGACCATCTTTATACCATGTAGGCCTAAGCTAATGTGCAAATCTGTGAACATTTATATTTTCAATCTTACCAATGTTACACACCCTTTAAAGTTCCATACACATGTACACGCACCTGTATGCTGTGTTATCTTGGTACTCCATTGACGTGATGTACGTCTCCAACCAGGTCAAATTAGTTGCTAGGTCAACAGATACGACGTAATCATCGTGACGTAAAGTACTTTGAAATTCTTTCACCATGTCGTGAAAATTCTTGTAGTGTTCGCGATTCTGTAAAAAAGCAGTGTATCGAAAACGAGAAAACAAGTCAAACGAAAACAATATTTTGTGTGTGTGAAATTAAATCTTCCTTTTTGAATTATAGTTAAACCAAATTCTTGAAAAATTAAAATACACATAGCAAGTTTTATAAATACAGTTTTGATTTGTATATAATATAAATAATTTGTTGAGATTATCATTGAAACAAAATCATAACTTGGGACGGGGATCCTTTTAAAAAGATATATATATAGGCCTAACCCGTTTGCGAATCGTACCCGAATTCGTGCGACTATTACATAGGTTTAATGATAACATGAGCGTCAGTTGGGCAATACTCTTAAACTGTTTACAAGTAACCGGAAATGGTGGTCAAGTCCTATTCTCTTGTTTTCTTCGTAGACTTGTTAAATTGATTATCTCTAAATAGGTTATGGCTAAATGTCACTTTCCCAACAATATAAAAATACATCATAATTATAGCCATACACTACGTCAAACTAAAGTATTTGAAGAAACAGAATCGCGCACATAGTTGGGACTAACTGGGGCCCGGAAGTTCGAACACTTGCGAGCTATTCCACAGTCTATTTTGGGACTAACAAAAAAAGCACCACCATGTGATTGCTACAGAGAGGTAGCCCAACCTCGTTCCCAGTGGTGTACAATCTCCCCGTGCCTTGCACCATAGAGCAAGGACAAAATTCAGTGACGAGAGGTATCGCGATATATCGCCGTACCGATATATCGGTACGGCGCGCTGCCCATGGTAGCGATGCTGATGCAAGACTGTCACGTGTGAATTTTTTACCATACAGAATACCGACGTCACCACCAGAAATGAACAAAGCATCTACCTGTTTTTCAAGCATTTGTCGGACCTCATTATTCTGTCTCTTTATCATATATTCCTTCTTGCGTCGGACAGCCTGTTATTAATAACAATGAATAATTAAAACATGATATAGGCCATGCCATTAAACGAGACTTAGAATAATGAAAGGCTTCTCATGCACCATTAGGGTTGGGCGTGATTGAATAGTACAAACAAATAACAAATTCGATAGACTGTGCAATTCTCGGGCGTATTTGAACATTAGGCCTAAGGGACACGTTGCCTTGGATACGGCGATTTGAGCTTTGAGCGTTTTAAAGCGTCTGTTGTGGCCGTGGAAAGATGTTTGTAAAGTAGATAACAATGATCCATACAAATAAGCCCCAAAATTGCGTGGTTTTGCTTTAACATCGTGAACTAACACAGTCCGCCATTTTGGGGAGTCAAACATTTGGTTCCAATCCAAGGCAATGTGTCCCTTTCAAATGTGCGAGTTTGTTTCCTTCACGTGTGTATTGAAGCCAGGGACCAAAGTGGTCCAAGAAATGTTCGAATAGGCGCGAGACTTGCACGGTCTATTTGCTGAAAACAATAGAGTAATAACACAGGGAAATATCGGTGTATAACAAAATAATTGTATAACACACTACATAATGAAAACAGTGAATAGAAAACAAAAGTAGAGTAGGCCCTAAGGATGCTGTTCAGGAAACCCGAAGGTGGCTTGCCAAGAGCAATGTTTGATATAAGGACGGAAAAACGAAGACAGATTATTTAAACCCTGTCACTTGATTTTCTTTAACATTTTGTGTACTCATTTCGTTTTCGTATAAATCAGAATCTATATCTTATTTCGTGTTTGATTTCAATTCAATAAATTCAGTTCAATTCAGTTTAAAATCGGATTCGAATTGTTATTTGGTTTTGGGTAAATAATTTGAATCGATATTTTATTTCGTGTTCAGTAAACCGGAATCGATACTTTTACTTTTGTTTTCGGTAACTCGGGATCGATAATGTTTTTTCCTTCCCGGTATTAAAGCAGAATCGTTATAATCCATTCCGTTTTCGGTAAACCGGAGTCGATATTCTTCCCACCTTTTCTCTCTCTAGCTCCTGCTCGCGCCGGTAGGCCTCTGTAGCCTCATGAATATTCATGATGATCATCCCAATGAAGACATTGGTGAAGATGAAGTGACCGAGGAATATGAAGGCGATGGTGTAATAGCGACTGCCAGTCATGTTGCGTTTATCTAGCTCAGCTTGGAGATCTGTCCAACCCTCCACCTTCACAAAAAAGCAAAGAATGGAACAACGTGAAATATTTTTAAACGAGTGCTCCCCCCTAGTACAGGATTGGTGTAGCTGACAAAAAAGTCGCAGACAGCATTCTTGTTTTGTATGATCATAGAACAATCCTGTAAAAGAAATTGGGCTTAAAGGTGCTGCATACGTTTGGTAATTGGAGCCTACTGATTGTGTTAATCCTATATAAATGTAGGTACATACAATAAAACTAACCTGTGAAAATTTCACTTCAAAAGGTGGTCGCGTTTTTGAGATATCACCGAAAAACCGGAGCGAATATTTCCACGCAGGAAGACAGTCTGAGAAGCGTTTCTGACAGAAACGATTCTCAGATTCAAATTTTGGGGAATAAAAAGTGATATATTTTTCCATAACCGTAGTACTTCGAAAATAAAAGTTTCTCAAAATTCATTATACTACCCAAAGCTGCTGTACTTCTTACCAAGTAAGTTTTTATTGCCATTAATTTTCAAAGTCATTACCAAGCGTGTACTATGCCTTTAATCCGTTGTGTGAGTGTCAGGAGAAAATTGTGAAAAACCATGCACCACTTTCAGCATGTCCTGTTCATAATTTGGTTGTAACAACCGAAATCAGCTATTTTTTATTTTTTTAAAAAAGTTTTCAGATAATAATTGTTCTCGAACATGACTTCATTTCAGAGAGAAATGCTTCAAAGGGAAAATTGGCTGAACTTCACAATCAGCAAGCTTTCGGACTAAAATTAAACAATGATGTACCAATCCTGTATAACACCTTTTAAGTACGCGAAATGTATCTAACTTACCGTGACGTAACTAAACAAGGTGAGCATCGCAGAGCCGAGGTCCCCCCAGTGTTCTTTGTCACTGCCTTCTTCATGGTATCCGAAGAAGTAGTACCCCATGATGGCAAATAGGAACATCATAAGCAGCAGAAGCAGAACCACACTGAGAACTGAGTTTCGAATTGTGTCCAAAAGGGCCGTCACCAGAACCTTTGGAAGAAAGGACATGCCTTTGTAAGACTACGTACGGGCAAGAATCAGTTTGGGGGGGGGGGGGATCAAACATTTTTGGTGCATAATAAGTGGCATGGCGCCCCCCCGCCCCTATTGCGTCTAATTTATTGTGTTCTTGGAATCTCAAGAATTCTTTAGATGATTTTCGGAGGAGGGGGATACTTCTGTACTAGAGGAAAGTCGGGTGTTTAAGTGGGAACATTTAATTTCATTGTATTTATTTTATTTATTTATTCATTAATTAATTTATTGTTTTCCTTTTGGGGGGGGGGCACCCTCTGCCACATATCGGGCACGAAGATGAACTTTTTTATTTCAATGGCCTATAGCAATAATTGCAAGCTGTGTGCTGCACATGCTGTCAACAGAGGGCACAACGCTCAGGCTAATACCTTGCAATCAGGGGACTGAATGATAATAAGTAATCTGTCTGTCATCTGTTTATTTTTATCCTTCATAAGCATTTTGTGTGTATTTTTAAAAATATTTTTAACCAATTTCCTTTAATTATTTAATATTTGTATTTCTTAAACTTTTACTATTTATTGTATGTTTATGTCTTTTTAAACACGCACGAGAGCCAAGCAGTTTCTATTGTATACTTGTATATAAATAGCAATAAACCAAATTAATAAATCAATCAATCAATCTTAGGGGTGCACCACACTAAATAGGCCAACATTCATGCGCCAAGCTACTTATCATAATTTGTAAACCCACAGTATATTTTGAATTATAACATTTTGGGGGTCATGCAATTAATAGATTGTGTAAATATAAGAATCTATCACAACCCGTGGGTTCGGTGCTTCAACTTTTGAGGAGACTTGATAAATTTAGGCGTTAAAGTTGGCCCTATTTAACCGGGGAAGTGGAGAAGTGCTTCATGAAAACTGGCAGCAAGTCGGTTTTGGGAAAAAACACATTTTCGTGTTTTTTTCTTCTGGGGTAGTTAGCAAAAATTCCAAACGGCTGACCTACCACAAATTGAAAAGAATTCTGAAGTTCAGTCGTCCGAAAATATGTTTGATTGGTTTTTAAGAGGCTGAGAGACTTACACGATTGTTTGAGTATTTTTGAATATTTATCATTTAGCATTGGTTCCTATGGGAGTTTATTTATTATGGTGCAACCTTAGGGGTGCACCACACTAAATAAACTCCCATAGATGCTTAATGCTAAATATTCAAAAATACACAACAAATATTCGAAGTCTCGCAGATTTTTGAAAACCAGTCAAACATATTTTCGGACAACTCAATTTCAGATTTCGTTTCAATTTTCGGCCGGTCAGCTGTATGGAATTTTTGCCAACTACCCCATAAAAAACACCACTGAAAATGTTTTTTTTTTCCAAACCGACTTGCAGTCAGTTTTCATGAAGCACTTCTCCACTTCCCAAGCCGAATAGGGCCACATAAAGCCTAAATTTATCAAGTCTGCTCAGAAGTTGAAGCACAGAACCCCCAGGTTGTGATAACTTGTCATAATTACAAGATCTAATAGTTACATGACCACCAATACGTCGTTATTCAAAATATTTTGAGGGCCTACAAATTATGATTATCAGCCTGGCACATGAATTTTTGCCTATTTAGTGTGGTGCACCGTCAGACAAAATGTGACCATGCCGGTAAAACAAATTACAAAAATATACCTGTAGTCCGCGAACAAATGAAACGGTGCGAAGTGTTCTCAGCGTTCGAAGAGCCCTCAACGTCCGAAGTGCGTTTAGGTTAGTCTGCCCTCCGGTAAACTGAACAAGGAGAACCTTTAAAATAAGGAATATAAGCCTTGTTCATTCCACCGTTCAGAGTTGTAAAAGTGGCTTGAATATACGTATATAAGTAAAGAGACCGGTACAAAAGATAACCCTTCTATTTTGTATAAAACCTGTACATTTTCAGTTGAAAAATCGGTGGTGTGGCACGAGCAAGTTATTTGTTTTCAGGCTTTGAACTTTATTTTAGGTGCACACACAAAATATCATCACTTAACATTGCACTAGTATAAGTGAAACATCTTCTATCTTTTGTAGACTTGTGACGTCATGAGTTACATCATCCATATTCATGCACTGACCTGTATGTATGACATCAGCAACACCAAAAGGTCAAACAAGTTATAACTGCTGTAGAAATACCGCACCGGCTCGGCGTAAATCTTCATCAAGAATTCCAGGGTGTAGATGCCCAGGAAAAACTCATCTAGGATCGCGAAGGCTGTGCGGAATCTCGCCTAGAGTCGAGGAAAACAAAGTACATTTATCTTCAAATTACTCAACTCAAGATACCTTTTAAAAAAAAATAAGCATTTGTTGTTAATACTTCTAGTTCTAAGCTAGGCCTGGGTCAAGATTCATAGAGCTGCTTAAGCAAAATATTTGGCTAGAAAAGTTTCTGCTATAAAAATAAGTTAAAATGAGCAGGACACTACTTAGTCAAAATGGTACATTACCCATTGTATTTTTAGTCTTATCTGGAAAGCTTACATTGCGCTTAGCTACTTTTTGTACAACATTGGTTGTACCACATTATTTTTTTCAAAAACCAGTACCCACACGATGGGACCCAAAATATACATGAAATAACAAGCCTGTGAAAGTTTCAGCTAAATCGGTCTTGGAGTCGAAAACAGTGAAAGAAAGACCCCATTAGGTTTTCACTGTTTTCAAACATCGGATTTTATCGCAAGTGATATTTAAGACTTTATTGTTTTACTCATTTCCTAAAAACTTTAGCATTTCAAGCAAAACTATTTCAACTCAAGGGAAGTTTTCCACCATCAAGTTAATACTATGTATGTTATGTGCAAATCTGTGAACATATATGTTTTCAATCTTACCAAAAATGTGCACACCTCCCTTAAGCAGCTCTATGAAATTGGGCCTATATGTAGGTGGTAGGGTGTTAGTCTCCGTGGTCCGACCGTTGTATTGCTGCTATTAACTGAGGATTATCTGAAGAAGTTCGAGTTTAGACGTCCTTTAAAAGGGCTGTTTCTAAGCCTACTAGTACTACGTTAGCCCTGCCGTTGTGAATTTTTTTTAATTTTTATTCTTATCCAAATCTGTAAATTTGTAAACCATGTTTCCATCGCCCCCTTGGGCCGTAGCTGTAATTATTACCTTAAGAGGGAAGTCGGTCTCCAGAGCCATTGCGATAGCATTGAGTACAATGGTGAACATGATAATAGCATTGAAAGCGGTTGACTCGGTGATTGTCACCACGAAGCGGTGAAACGCCAAATCGCACCGGACCCAGCGACGCTCTGGCCCCTCGTCATCTATGATCAGGTCGCTGCCTGTGTCCGAGACAATACTCTCTTCCGACATGTTTAACTAATACACTCAACGGCTGAACTTAAAACGAAACAACCAGTCTTTATGATCAACCTTTTCACTGTGCATTTTGTAGTTTGGTCATCGAGCTGTGATTTCTTTGTTCAAATTAATTTTAAACGTACTCCCGTTGAATTCGCGAGCGTACATTACGCGATCTGACAAGAACGCTCTGCGCCATGCGGAGAGAGGCGCGTTTCAGTACGCAAGGGATGTCGGGAACCAACCATTGATCTCCATTACATTACTATTAATTGAAATCAACGGAACCAACCCAATCCGTGACAACCTCGTGCCCATCGTATCCTGCCGTCACTAGCAATCTTGTCTACCGGATTGAAACACACGAAACCAAATCAAGGCTGGAACTTAACAAAACACCACCAAAAATATAAAGACGACTCGATTGTTATTTTTCGTACTCGTCTGGTTTTTTCTGTACTCCTACTCGACCAAACGTTTGATTGCATCCTCCAAATAATCAAAGTTCTACTGACCACAATAATTATTTCCAATAAATGTCAAATTGAATTGAATTGATTTGAATTGAAAATGTTGAGCTGTTATAATACATGTCTCGATAGAAACCTCCTTATCCCAAGGTCTTCTAAAATAATCGTCCCTTGTATTCGACATTAAATCCTGCCTATACCACATCAACAGATCACTTTTCCCAGCATTCAATTGTACCGAATCTAACTACGCCAGACTCCCCCCTATAAACAGGCACTGGATGATAATATGACAAACAACATGTTAGAATGTTCATCGTGTGATATGTTGGACGTAATTGGACTTAACATTAGTATTTAAAACGTGTGGATATGTAATTTTTATTCTCTGTACACATGTGCAATTCAGTTTTTAACTGCCAGACATGTTTTTAATAAAGTTCAATAAACCATTATTGAATTGAATTAATGAATGTTAGGGTTGGTTCCGAGAGTGTGTTTCGTACTTTTAATGTCTCTAACAATTGTTTGTAGCGATCCAGCAAACGCAATAGGCAAAACATTGTCCACAAAATATAGTACTGGCCAAGTATTTCGATGTCAACTTTGAAGGAAAGGGTATAATTCACATCTCTATCGTGTCCCTAACTAAGTTAAATCTATGTATTGGATCTCTGTTGAATGCTCAATAATTTTCTGTAAGACTCTCTAAAAAATAACAATTTAAAATGTCAAACTGGAGGTTGTTTCACAATTTCAAGAAATACAATCAGAAAGTACCGGGAGTTTCGCAAACGTAAGAAGCATAGCATAACTTGATACTCCTTGTAGGCTTTGGTCTTTTTGAGTGACACTCTCGGTGGCGGGGATAAGAAACCAGAAAATAGCCTGGGTATCTCTTTTGTCATTTCTGCAAATAACCTTTTCCCTCCAAATGGAAGTACAATATGCCCATCTAATCCACTCCCATCCCAGTAGAAGAAAGTCTTAGGTTTACCCTGTAATGGATTTTAAGAGGCCTTCGCTTGGGGGAAGGAAGCATCATTACCCTCAGAGTCTCTTACTTTTGAAACCTATACGTGGTTGAAGATAATCGGTTCTTTGGGAGAACGAGAGGACCGCCATTGTGAGTGGGTTAGGCAGAAACACACCGCCGCCCTAACGCGTGAGTGCTCAAGCGGGTCACTCCTCCAACGCAAAGACGCCACTAAGCCTTTAAACACCGTGGTCGACTTTGAAGTGCCGATGCATTCAGGTGGTACGGCGCACATGATTGGCTGGGCGGGGATAGACTTGCCCTGTCAGGGCGAATCACATCACTTGTCAATGACGTCTTTTGTTAAACCCTCCTCTACTCCCATCAGTTTAGACGTCCTTTCTTCATCAGTTTCAACTCGGGCTTCAAGTCGACAACATCTTATCAAAACGATCCTTAGGGAATTTACTTCAGTACTTTTGAATAATTATTCTTGCTAGTCCTTTTTAAGAAGTTGTTAACCATCATGGATGCCGGATGGATACATTTCCAGCTCATCTTGTCTATTTTCATGCTAGCTGCAACAGATGGACAGTTGTTTGATCGTGGATGGTAAGAAACCCTCGTTTTTAGTTTGAATTCAATTTTACTAATTAAATACAGCATGACGCTTGCCAAAGCGTGCGTACTTTATTAGATCATCTTACTGTTGCAACTTAAACGGACCATCTTTTCAAACAATTTTGGTAGGAAACCAATTTTGTTTTGAAGCAAAATTGTTTCAACAAGTTTGAAGTTTACGAAGTCTTAGCATACATTCAACCAAGAACTGTTAAAAGGGTGAACTTAATAAAAAAACATCATTAGTCTAAAACTTAAAAGCTTACTGATTATGAAGTTAACAATTATTTTTAAAAATCTGTGAAGTATTCCCCCATCACATTAACTCATATTTGAGAAAACTGTGTCTAAAACCTACAACAAAACGCATCAGCTGATTTCGGTCTTTACAACCAAAACTAAGGACACTGTATTTTTAATGCTGAAAATTATGCAAGGTTTCCACTATTCTTTTCCTGACTCACAGTCACACTACAGTTTAGCCAAAAATGTTCACAGTTGTTATTTGATGTAGGCTATATAATTATGGTTGATAATACAAAACACGAATACCGTCTGCAACTACATTGTCAGCTCTACCATCCTGTATATAAATTAACACTTTTAAAAAGACCAATATTTGTTGAAAGCAGACAGAAACGACTCGAGACACAGTGTGAACATATTTGTTAAGCTTTGAATAATCTTTTTTACTTTCAGGTCACCCGTTAGCAACCTCCTCATCTCCGGTTCTAAAGTAAGTTAAAAATAATATTCCCTTCTTCTTGACATGAAGTTTCATGTCACGTTCTCTCCTTTAGTTCAAATTTTCTCCACTGAGTACTCCGCAACACTAAAAGTCTCCTGTGTTCTTGACACGTTTTGTGTTTGTTTGTTTTTCCCTTGAGTGTCATCTTCTGGGCCCTCAAGGTAGGATTTAAGGACAGTATACTCTTTAGTAACTGACAGGATGTGACATGCTTTTCAAGGATGCCCTCTTGTGTCCGCTAATGTGTCTATTTTTCTCGCGCATTTCCAGACGGTGTTTGACCCCCCCTCAGCACCCACTCAACAACACTTCTTGAATTGAGACTGCAGAATCGCCCTCACATAAAGACATAACAACATTCTAACCATTCTTCCCTCAAGACAACATTGAGAGTGAAATTCATTGAGAGCATTACCTGTGACTCATTTATAAATCCAATCACACAGACCGATGACAAACGGAACTTCCCTCGAACCCCTACTATACCGAAATGAACATCTCTTTTCACAAGTTTCAATGTCCTTTCCCAGCGTGGGGGCATGTTTTTTTTCAATAAGAATATTTGTAAGGCGGGGGTGGAGGTTAATAAGTTTCCAAACAACCTTTTACTGATATTGTCCACCTCTCTTTACAGTGAGGGTCAGTTAATTAATAGGCGTGCTTCAATCATTTCTTCCACCCACCCGACAGGTTCAATACCATTCAGTAATGAGTTTTGTGGTGGTGGTCCAAATACCTTCTTACTAATCAGTAAATTGGCTGGCCGTACTGGTGAAATAAGGGCTTTGTTCGGTCAGGCTAGATTGGTGGGGTTTAAGGCATTGAACCGTGTGGTGTGTTTTGAAATAGAGGAAGGGTTTTACAAGTCGCGGCAAGTCAAAGGTTCCGGCTGGCGTTCTTCGTTTCACATTACTCATCCGTCAGACCGGACTGAATCATGTAATTGAATCCGTTTTATAAAAAGAGCGCCAAGGTGTTTCTTTTAAGACATCAATCGTGTTCCGACGAAACTCTCTGCCAAAGACTATTTGTAATAACCTCCTTAACCTGCATTTACGAATATCAAGTTATAAATTACGTAAGAAGAGAAACAAAAAATATGGTTTTGATTATACTTTGTTTCTTCTACCAGGATCTTCAGCACTATATCACGTACTCGGACAGCGTGAGCGCCGGGGCGGATACGGCGATGAAGGAGTGCCGTCAACAGTTCCTCTGGGACCGCTGGAACTGCCCCGAGGGATCATTAGCCCTCTTGAACGATCCACTCCGTAAGTACGCCCATCTTTCAGTGAATAGGATTGAATCCCCCCCAAGAACAAAACAAACACAAAAACTACAATTTTGCATAATGGAAACACCACTTTCTAGTCTTTCGTCTTTCATATCTATTGTATAGTAATAATATATTTAAAAAAAAAAAATCACCTTTTAATGTCGTGTGTCTCTTTTTAGAGATCGTCAATCTGATTGAATCTTCCAATACTTTCTGAAAAATTGGAGAAAAAAAATAACAGTAATCCACAAAAAACTCTAAACATCAGCAACAAAACTCAACTGTTCAACCCTGTATACATTTCACCTCTGGTCTTTGCACATCAAGCAAATCCTAAGCATATTCTTGTATTCACTGATTCCAAACGGATTTTAAATCTTTCGTTAGTGTCTCATATAATGAAGTTGCTAAGGAATTCAGTTTGATTAGCCATGTTTTAATTTTGTTTGTTTGTTTACCATGGTTTAATTGCAGCGACCAGAGAGATGTCTTTCGTCCACGCAATTAGCTCAGCTGGGGTCATGTACTCGCTGACCCGGAACTGCTCCTTGGGAAGCTTCGAAAACTGCGGCTGTGATGAGACCAAGAGAGGGGGCAAAGAAGGTAAGCGTTGTTAATTCAAATGAGAATAACTTAAAGACCAGATTGGACATAGACGGCAATAAGTGATCTTTGATGACACTCATTTCATTTTTTTTCAGTCATTAAGGATAGTAAGTTCACGTAACAATAGACTGAAATAAGAAAGCCCCATGATGCCCCAACATCTTGAGTTTTGGGCCAAATATTTTGATCGATCAATACAAAATATTCATAAAAGTGTACAGCTATTAAATTGTCATAGGCCTATCTAAAATATAAACAGACACAATAGACTGGTAGCAGGTTTAAATAGCGCCCGGTTACAAATTTGTTTGTCATGTTCTGTGATGCATTTTGTTGGGCCAAGTCAAACTTTCAATTTGTTGTCTCCTTGTAGGTGGTGAGGGTTGGCAATGGGGTGGCTGCAGCGACAACATCAGGTTTGGCGAGAGAATTTCCAAGATCTTCGTAGATGGGATGGAGCAGGGGCAGGATGCGTTGGCCTTGATGAATCTGCATAACAATGACATCGGTCGAAAGGTAAGACTCGTTTCAGTCTCTCTGGAGTAAGAACCATCAGTTGTCTGCATTGAAAGCCAGTAATTTTGAACGAACTTCGAATGGATCTTTCCATCTTGTTTTGTTCGGTACAAGGCACAGCCTGCTATCTTTTGCTTTTATGGGTCATGCATCCATACAGTTTTAGTGTCTGTTAACTAATCAAGTTGTGAATTTATGTATCGAAACAATATTGATTGAATGATGGATTTGAGCCCTTTCCCTTTAGTTTTAATGTATGTTTGACCGTTATTTTTCCCCTTTACTTCCTTATCAACAGGCTGTTCGGCAGACCCTTAACCGTCGGTGTAAATGTCATGGCGTCTCCGGCAGTTGCTCCATCCAGACTTGCTGGGATCAACTCGGTGCCTTCGGCTTAATCGGTGAAGCCCTTCGCAAACGCTACGAGACGGCTGTACTGGTAGATTACATCAACGGCAACCTCTTCCCCAGCGAGGTGAAATCCAAAGATGTCAAAGACAGCGAAACTGTAGACAAGAGTGACTTAGTCTTTCTCGAGCTGTCCCCTAATTACTGTCAACTAAACTCCACTATTGGTGCAGTTGGTACACTAGGTCGTGAGTGCTTGCGTGGACGAGGTGTTGATGAGGTGTCGGAGTGGGAGGTCAGAAGCTGCAAACGGCTGTGCACATCATGTGGACTTGGCGTGAAGCGGACAAAAGTTGTAGTTTCTTCCAGTTGTAACTGTAAATTCCATTGGTGCTGTGAGGTTCAGTGTGAAACCTGCACACGGGAAGTAACCAAGCTGACCTGCGCACGGAAGAGTGACACTAAAACCAGACGTTAGCGCCCTCTTGTGGCAAAGAACTTTTAGGATTTGCCAACTTTATTTTGATTTACTCAGTAATATGATTTAGAGGCTCCAATTCTGGTTCATTGTTGATTTTGTAAATATGTACATTTTTATAGACCGATTAATTACTATACACATAAACAACTCCTGTGTGTTTTCAGTTATGAACACGTTCAAATGACCAACTTCCAAAACTTAATTTTTCCTAAGTTTAACTTTATTTAAAAAGTAGATTGAAACATTATTTCAATTTAATCTGACCCGAAAGGACGTTCAGCAAGCAATTTTGAAGGGACCATCTTATTTACAACTTTTAAGAAGAAAGTAAACTCACTTTTCAAAGTTCATTTCTGTGTACGAATACTTCGTTGTTTACAATAAATGTTGAAACCAAAAATTAATTTTGTTTGTGATTATGTTTTAAAAGGTTTTGGTAATAAGTTGGGTATTTCTGCACCCCAGCTAGTTGGGCATTTCTACAGCCTGATTATGATAGCTATAGTAGCTTGTTCTATACCCTATAAATAGTTGAATTTTGTTTGTCTACACCCCCTTTTATAAGGTAGCTTTTCGCATTTCTACAACCCCGGTTATGGTCATTCGCAATAACACTTTGATCAATCAAGTGACATTATATTATTATGGGTTGTGCGCTATAATAATTGATTTGTCCCATTCTGGGATGTGTTATGCAGTTTTCCCACTTAAAGTTGTGTTTTTCTGCCACTCGGGGACAAGTGTGCAATGAGTGGATTGATGAGGCTTTGATATTTCGTGAAATCATCTTGTTAAAGATATTCCATTGATACAAACATGTTAAAGTGAACCCCTATTCTGCCTCCACCCCGCCCATAAGCTGTGTACATCTTTCTTCTGAAAGCGCCCTCTTTTAAAAATCAACCTCCTCCTTAAGCCCATGTTATTTTCCCACATGGGGGAAAGAATACATAGGGGGACAAATTTCCCTAGGGATGCACCCCACTAAACAGGGAGAAAACAGAGCAGTGGCATCGTTAATATTTTGCAGGCTCACAAAATATTCTCTAATAGTAAGACAGAATTGAGAGCCCAATAAAAAGGGAAGCGGGGTAACATTTTGCCCAATTGTGACCTGGGGGTTGTTGACTTTCAACTTGAGGTAGCTTATTATGGAGGACAGGCCCAGAAGTAAATGGTCCTTTTTGTCGAGAGGTGTAGAGACATTTTTCAAGATTGATGCTAGGACGTTTGGAAAATTACACCGGTGTTGGGTGTTTTTATTTGAATAACTCGACGGGCCTTGGGACTCCTCATATCAAATTGTGCAAACAATAAAAGTTGAAGAGTCAAGACAATTTCTCATCAACAGTAAAATGCTGTGAGACTTCTAAATACTTTGTGTATTTTTGCACTGTGCCAGGGGAGTTTCTTTAGTTGGTGCACCCCTAGGACAGGGGCAAATTGGGCCCACGGCAAGGGTTAAAATGCAACGCCCTCTGCAGTTTGATATTCTCCATGCCCTCCACTCAAATATAATGATGATGCACTGCACAAACTCCAGCATTTCGTATGTGTTTCTATTTTGATATGAACAAAAGAAGTAAAGTTATTTCGTTGGTTGGAAGATGAGTTTGAATTGTTTGCACATTAAATTTGGCTGCGCAAATTAAGGAGCCGGTTGAATATAAAGACTGAGAACGCCCCAAAGATTTTCTGCAAGAACTGTTCTGCATACTAACAACTAATACACACACATAAACTGTTGTAATGGTAATTTTTTTTATTAGAATCAACGTCCTTTTGATTATGACAATAGCTTTGAGAAAACAATAGGTTTTTCCGTCCAATTTCAAGATCATTCCATTTCGTAAAAGCCAGCAGCAAGAGGCTGATCAACCATTCAATTCACCAATTGTAAAGGTAGTAACTCAACTGAATGGTGAAAATGTAGTCTTCAATGTCTATAAATGAAATAGAATGACACAAACGACCCTGAATGAGAAGAATAAAATCATGTGTGAAAGATTTGAGTGTAATTCCAGCTAGAAAGTAACCTTTGTTTGAATGAGATAGAAAATTATGCGTCAAATCGAATGCGTTTTCATGAACTGAAATAATTTTTTACTGAAATTTGCTGCGAAAACCTATATTAAATAATTATGTCCATCATAAAATTTCAATTAATTCACATCACTTTGCATGGTTTCCCATGCAGTTTTTTTCTTCGTGGGAGTTTTCTGTGGTGTGTATTTGAGAGTCAACAAAGCAAGTTTGCTCTGCAGCGGCTCGTTCTCGTTCATTTCTTCAATTATTGCTTCGTCGTCTTTCGTCCATCGAATGTACCGACATCTTTTCATTTCCTCGAACAGCTCTCCATCTTCGACGTCGTTCATGTTCGCCACGTCGGGGTTGTCCACTTGCAGAGACTCCCACCGAAAACTCCTGTAGGACTGTATTTGTTTCACCTCGTCGTGGAGTTGATCAAAGGCCGACATGGTCATGACCTGCGAGCTTGCCCCGCGCATTCGCGGAGTCTTGCGCAAGGAGGAATTTGCGGTCTGTTGCATTAGCGTGGAGGATCTCGTCTCCAATTTGGCGGGAGTTTTGATACCGCGCGTTTCGGGAATGAACGGGGCAACAGCGAATTTACTTTGTGATTTAGAGGGCGTTGTGGCCAGAGATAGCCTTGCCGTGGATTTGGCGGGCTTTTTATCCCGTTGCTGTGGTAACGTATCATCCATGCGTATTGAAGGTGCTGGCATGACCCCTTTAGTTTTCATGCGTGACACGTGGTTCTTCATCTGCATTTTGTACATATCCAGGTAATTCGTTTTCAATACTTTACTTTTGGATTCGTATTTTTGTTCGACAATTGTGTCACAAGTCCCAATGCTCGTCTGAGGGCGCTTTTTCCTCACTTTGGTTCTTTGGGAGGAATAATACATTGGGCTCGATTGAGGGCGTATGCCTAACTTCCTCATCACCCTTATAACTGACTCCTCAGCAGCTGAACTGCCAGCAACCGTTGAGAATCTGTCTGTCTCAATAGGTTTCTTTTGAGATCCCTCCAGCGCATTCAGTCCTCCAACAGTCCCACTGTGGTCTCCTGCTTCCGGTTTCTCAACCGTTTCTTCGGCGGATGTTTCTAGTCTTTGTTCCCAGTCGTTCAGAACCTTTCGGTAATGTCTAATCTGGACTTGATCGGGGGTCATTGTCGATAGTTTCCTTTTAGAGATTCTGTTATACTCTTTAGGCGGCTGTTGTTTGTCTCTGATTGGCTGAGCGGCATACTGTTGTTGGGTTACCCTTTTCTTGGGCAAGAGGGACGCTAGCTCCCCCGGGGTGGGTAAGGTGGTCGCTTTGGGCCGTGACGACAGATAAGACGGCATTCCTTCTGTCTTTTCCAACCTCGGCACTGGGCAAGCCTTTGAGGACACTTTCCAAATTCCCTCATGCGCCTTCCTTATCCTCAAATCACGATCTTTCTCCAATATTTTGACGACTGTTTTCAGTTTCGTCTCCTGCGTTCGGTTCTGCATCTGCGCCTTCACGAAGATCCGACTCGATCGGGATTTCAATTTATCCAACAGTCGTCGGTAGTGACGCTGCGTGCTGCCCTGGCCGTCCGTCATGTTGACAAGAACATTCACACGAGAATGAACGAGAACACGCTAGCACACGTACTCTGTATGTGATTCAAAGCATAGCATCACTCCATAGTAACATCTAAAGTCTGAAAACGAAACAAAAGTAGACACATTTTAACCCAAAATTATCGTTGTTTCACAATTTTACAATAAGCTTCTTTTCCATGATACCCCTACAAAATGTCGTCTGAAATATTAAACACTGACAACGGAGTTTCGACTTCAACCCAAAAGGTTCACGTTTGATCACTGGGGTGATGTTGTCTATACTATTGTAACATGAAGTGGGGGTTCATTTAACTCTCTTACAAAAGACTGGAATTAATGGAAAGCTGGCATTAGCAAACAACTTAATTGAGTCATAAAATGACAGTGGCGACCAGGTTGGGCTGCGCATGCCCAAGCTGGTATACGAGCTGCAAAGCACGTGGACGTGTACTCTTTGATGTAGGTGTACTTTTACAGTTAAGTACACAACATATCTGGACGTTTTAAAGTGTTATTGGTGTTAATGTACGAGTTTGTGCGGTGTGTTCCAGCAAATGACTGCGAGGTCAAAAGTCACGGATTAACGTTGTCTAGCCAAAATCCAAGGTTGTAAAGTTAATCTTATTTAATCATTGAACAGGATTAAAGTACTGACAGGTGGAAGAGAGCAAGGACGGTTTTCATGGATAAGTTGATAAGGCATTGTTGAGACATTCAGAAGCTGACAAGACGGTCTTGGGTCAAATCAAAACTTGATCCTTTTCGGGGAAATCTACTGTTGTAATGATCTTCCACATGACAGTTTTTTGACACAGATTTGAAAGGTAAATAATGAAAACAATATTACTGATATGAGATGCCGAAATGTGTATGGACGCTTAGGATTTTATGTCGGGATAAAGGTTGCAAGGTGTTTTGATTGAATAATTGTTTAACGAATATTTATCATAATAACGGAACTTAGTTTTCTTAAAAGTTGTTTTCATCTTTTTTCAATTCTTTAAAGTAATCAAGATCCGCATGCTGATACCTAGGTCAAACAATGTTATCATCAACTCTAATAGGGGAAACCCATACACGGATTACAACTAATATTTCGCAACATCAAGTCCGCTTAGACTATATGATAGTATTTACTTATAATATAAAGTTATGATTCATCATTGTTGATTTTATTTATTTATTTATTTATTTTAAATCTTTAGACATATACACAATGATTACAAGTTGGACAGGGGCTGTCAAGGTTATACAAAAGTATAAAAACTGTCATCTCAAGATGTGTACAACCAGACCCCTGCCAACGATAAAAAATATATAACTATAACTATATAACTATAAAAATTAAAATAGATTGCACTCAAACGCTGTTAAAATCACACAACGGAAAACTTTAAAACAAAAGCAAATCCGAAAAACCTAGCAAAAACAGCACCCATAAAACACCATAAAAGCAGGAGGCAGGGAAAAACATTTAAAAACCCAAACAATACAAGGTCCCAAATGAGCCCCAAAGCCCAACACGAATGGACTTAAAACCCTCTAAAGCCACACACTAAAAAACTGGCACCAAAGAACATCTTTAAAACCATGAAGCAGGAAATTCAATTTAAAAAAACCAACACTAACATACATTGCAGATGCAATGAACAAGCTTTTAGAACATTGAATTCAAAACTCACAAAAGGTTGAAAAAGATGCTCATAATTTCAAGAATATAACAACGTTCAAATGTGTGGGTTTTTTTGTTTTTTGTTTTTTTAAAATAGCTTCACTGTCAACTATTTATTACTGTAATAATATCTTTGTACATTGTATTGCGTGCAGTTTGCTATTAATTTTGTATATTAATGAATGTTTGTGAGTGCTGGGTATCTTTGAAAAAACAGTGTTTCAGTGAAAGGTCTCCCGGGTTAACAAGAAATAAATAAATAAAACAAATACATAATCTATTTCATGTTTTAGAATTGTAATAGTGACGGGAAATGGCTGACTGTGAAACAGCTTAACTTGTATTCCAACGTTTTCGAGCAACGGTGAACATTAAACAAAGGTAATTCTTTTCAAAACATCCGATCTGGCAAACTGAATTGCAAGAAAATGCAAACCGCTTTTCTTTCACAATGTCACCTTCAGACATTGGGTCTTCCAATCATCATGTGGACAATTTCTCGAATGAAAAACATCCCACCGTTTATTTTGTAGACACCAATTAAATATTTCAAGTGACATACGATGCGTGTAAGGTCAGAACAAACCAGCCAAGAATAATGAATGAATACACTATGACTTATGGCTATTTATATTAGCCAGCAGAGGTGTGTAATAGCACACCCGAATAAAGGAATTTTCGACTTCCTCGAAGTTTGGGACCTGAAGGGACATTCCCTTATGCGTATGTCATTAAAGGTTTCAACTGTGGACGAATTGATAACGCACCTTCTCTTAGTTTTATAACACACAAAACAGCAATTTGTAAACATTTTAATCAAATTCAGTGTAAAGGGTGTGTACAACATTGGTATTTTTGTCAAAGACCAGTATCCACACTGGATGTGACCCAACATATGTATTAAATAACAAACCTGTGAAAGTTTCAGCTAAATCAGTCTTCGGAGTCATGAGAAAACAGTGAAAACCCCCATTATATGTTTTCACTGTTTTCGAATATCAGATTTTATTACCAGTGATAAAGACTATTGTTTTACTCATTTCCTAAAAGCTATAGCATAATTCAAAGCAAAACTATTTCAAGGGAAGTTTTCCACCATGACCATCTTTATACCATGTGAGTTATGTGCAAATCTGTGAACATTTATATTTTCAATCTTACCAATGTTGTACATACCCTTCAAAGATATTATATAGTATTGGTATAGAGCTGACAAAATAGTCACAAAAAACAGTTAAGTGTCCATGTTTTGATTGATCAACCATAATGTACATGAGAAAAGAAACCTGTTGTGTGAGACTGGAGAAAATAGTGAAAATGTAAACAAATTGTCATTTTAATTTTGGTTTGTAACAACCGAAGTCAGCGATTGAGTTTTGTTTTTAGGTTTTCGAAAATGTTAAAAGTAAAAGTTTGTTTGTAATGTTTGTTGGCGAATGAAATGAAATAAAACGAAAAACATTCAGAGGGAAATATTTCACAGAAAAAATAGTTATAGAAAAACTTCGCAAACAATAAGGTTTCATGAAACAATGATATTTTTCCCCTCACCGATCCTGTATAATATCTTGAGCAATCACCCTTCAGTTTCTTCCCCAGTCTGATTCATAATTTAAGATTGGAGAGAACATTTTAAACTTTCTTACCTTTATCGTTTTGACGATGGTGCCAGTACATCCCTCAGAATGCGCAGCTACATGAACTTCAGAACTGCTCTGGCTGTACGTAGAGTCCTAATCACAATAACTGACTTTTTTCCTAGTCCACCAGAACTGTCTTAATCTTTCGTATCACAAACCCACATCAGATTTGAGTTCCTTTTTTTCTCGCGATTGATCGATAAAGAAAATCCCACCTCACAACTGCGATGCACCATTTGTTTCCGAGCAACGGTAATTAGAGTAGAGGGAGACAGTCGTAGCACCTCGTTTAAGTTACCCAAGTAATAAGATTGCAGTCAACGGCAGGCAAACAACACACGTTTGATGATGATAACAGTCACATTAAACACACCGTACAGGCAAAGAGAAAGGGTTCAACTCGGGGATCGTAACAGACGAGGAAACTCAAGTAGACAAGTCACCACAGCGTTCGAAGAAGACACGACCGTTCAGATAATTTATATCCTTATTTATTCCGGGAAAACATTAGCTCCGTGGGGACAGCTGGCAAGGGCCACAGGGTTAGCGCGGGCTGTCGTGAAGTATGCAGGCAGTCAGTGTGAATGTAACAGAAAGCGCGTTTTATTGTGACTTGTTTATGTGGAATTGATGTTGCGATGTCCGTCTTTTGTCCGTCTCGCCCGCCCCCCACCCCCACCCCACCCCCCCCCCCCCCCCCCCCCCCCATCGCTTAGGGCCGAGGGCGCCTAATAAAGATAATCAATATCAATGTACTGAGATCGGGACTGTTCCTGAAAAGGTTAAAATACTGAATAATCTGCTCATTAATTATTCATAAATTGATTACCATTGCCAAAAGAGAAACCATTTTGCATGTAACTGTCCACAGTATAGTTGAGTTGTGTGTCGGTATTTTCTTTTTCAACGAGGCCATGTCAATAGCTTAAATTTTATGTTTTACATCAGAAAAAAATACCACTGACACGCTGAACTTTTACGTTGATTTTGTTCCTACTCTGTGTCCGGGTCTACGTCTGTTGATATCTGTTATTATCTCTGGGAATGTTTGCTGGATCTAGAATAAGTGTGAAACCGTTGCAAAGCTCTATAATCAATATGCATTGGAGATTCTGTACACGAGATTGTGATAGTTGGGGTTTTTCCAACCATCTGGATCATTGACCAACATAACACATGTTCAGGGGCAACAAGTGTTCTATTAATTCATTACATAGCTACAATCATGGAGGTAGAATGCTACAATTCACAATTGTTGCCAAATCCAAATCTCCAACTCAAAGTACAAGAATAGAGGTATAACTCGCCATCGGTAAAAGAGACCAAACGCTCATTGGTAAAGCATTCGACCAAATGAAGAAAGTGAACGCGTGATGACTGATGTGGCAGGAAATTCTGTCCCCGGAGATTCTGTTCCCTCATCATACGGCAACAAGTGTGCAAATTTCTTCTGATAGCGCCCTCTTTTGAGTCAACCTCCTTGCTAATTTCCCATAATGGGGGACAGAATCTCCGGGGATAGATTTCCCCATGACACCGACACAAACGCCAGACCACACATCTCTGTGTTGCAGTCACTGTGTGGACAATTCTTTGTTCTATACACTTTAAAGTGTAAATAACACTATGTGTGGGTGTGTGTGGACGTGTGTAAGTCCACGTAGTGTTTCAAGTCCCTACATTATGTGGACCTCTTTTGTTCTCTGGTCCACACTTCGTATGTATAGCGTTAAAACACGAGGATGTGTGCTGAATGTGTTTTGTACTGCGAAATTTAATTACGTAATAAAACATTCCAACTCAACTGGTGAGATTCGGTATTCAATAATAATGACATTATTGCACAAGAGTAAAAACACAATATTACAGTCATTTTCCCCACCCCCCTACAAAACCCAGAAATTGCGATAAAGAGAAAATTTGCTTTTACCTGCATGATATCTCCGATAGTCCAGCATCCGAAACTCTTAACTTTTGCTTGAAACGATCGACGAAGCAATGGTGTTTAACTCTACTGCTCTGTCCCAAGAGCCTGCTCAATGTGGATTTTTATACACGAAGCTGCGAGGGAGCAAAAGCACACGCTATGAACAGTATTGACTAGAATGTTAAAAGTTGGATCTTGTGACAGCAAGCCTTTATCAAGGGCTCTCTGGCAATGCTAAAATTGGGAATGTTGGATGAATATCGAGGATGTAAGGGGCGGAAGAAGGGGGCTACACCGACTACTTCGGCCATCTCTCCTGTACCATGCTCGGTGCGTGGCAGAGGGGCCCCAAACTATACTTGAACACCCTCTTATAAATCCTCTAAAGAATTCCTGAGATTCCCATGATACATTGAAGACACAAAGGGAGGTGGGGGCGGGGCTACACCATGCCACATACCAAGCACCAAATATCTCTTCAATACACCAGAGCCGAGAACATGATTTTGGGGAAATGAAAAGCCAACTGGTCCTGCCGGCCAGTCCATAAAAAAGTTGAGGGCACACCCTGTTGAAGTTTTCATAGATTTGGGTTTCAGGATTTTTCCTGAAATGATAAATAAGTTTGTTAAATCTCCCCAAACCAAAAGGCGAACCAGCATCCAAGACCAGCACATGCGCGGTGACTGTCATGACAAGACTCATATTATCGACTTCACAATATGGACGAACTTTGGTTGAATATAAAAAAATTATTACTGACTTAAAGCATGGAGGAAGGAATAGACTGGACACGTTTGGTAATTGTCAAAGACCAGTATTCTCACTTGGTGTATCCCAACATATGCATAAAGTAACCAGCCTGTGAAAATTTGGGCTCAATTGGTCATCGAAGTTGCACAAATTTGTGGGCTTTCAGATGCCTGAAAAAGGCTTCAGGCTAGAAGTCTTTTTCAGATTCAAATATTTTAGTGAGAAATTACCTCTTTCTCAAAAACTACGTTACTTCAGAGGGAGTCGTTTCTCAAAATGTGTTATACTATACTATCAACAGCTCTCCGTTGCTCGTTACCAAGCAGGTTTTTATGCTAATATATATTTTGAGTAATTACCAAACGTGTCCAGTGCCTTTAATATCTAGGCACCGTGAAATCTGTCTGACCGGGGTTTGAACCCGCAACATTATAATTGCAAGTCACGCAGTCTAAACACGTCATCACGGTGCCATTTTTGACAAAAAAACAAACACCCAGTAGCCTTTGTAAAGAACATTTGTTTCAGCTAGTTTGCAAATTGGTTAATGTTGGCCCTGATTGCATAATTGTGTTTTCACGATCACTGTATATCTTCATTTGTTAAAATAAGTTGACAATTTCGAAATTAATATGAGCATCGGTCTGGGAGGGCGCATGTTTTTGGTGACAGCTTTATTAAACAGTATTTTAAAGGCCCTGTACGCTATTGGTAAGATCGAAAAACATAAATGTTCACAGATTCACACATAACTTACATGATTTAAAGTAAGTAATGCTATCGTTTCTGAGAAATTAGTAAAACAATAGTTTTTATCACGCGTGATAATAAACTCGATGTTTGAAAAACAGAAAACACATAAGGTCTCTTTTCACTATTTTCCCGTGACCTCGATGACCAATTGAGCTCAAACTTTCACAGGTTTGTTTGTTCATGCATATGTTGAATCACACAAAATGTGGACACTGATTTTGAGCTGTTACCAAAAGTATACAATACCTTTAAGTACAAGATAAAACAAAAAATGTAACAAGAAATAAAAAAGAAGCACAAATCTGATCAACCATTTATAAACTTTATTCGGTATTTTATTTCTTCAAACTTCTCATTCACGTAATGTACAGCTCCATCAAGTGATCTCGTGTTTGTATGAATATTCATACGGAATATTGAAAAATAAATATGAATATTCATACTATATATGAATATACATAAATAAGTGGATATTCCAGTAAGAACCTATTCTGTGCTTAGTATAAGACTATTCATATATTCATAATTTACTATGAATATTCAAAATAATCATCGTTCACAGATTGTATTCACGTATGCATATTCATGATTGATTGAATGATTCAGCTCAACGTATGAATATTCATGAATGATTACGACCGATGTATGAATATTCAAACATAGCGAGTATATCGAAGATTATTGCGAGTAATAATTACCAACACCTATAATAATTATGCAAAAACAAACCCTTTCAATATAGTACATTTTAGGCTACTTTGATAAAATTTCAAATATTAAAATTATATGCAGCTAGGATAGCAAACTTGCAAGGAAAGAAATGAATGCTCCAGTGGGTTTAAAACCCATTTTCGGCTGCGTTTTGATCATTATTTTATACATAATTGAATGGATTACACTAAGTACTGCTTATTTTAAACTTAAAGCATTTGATTGCCGTGATGATATAGCGCCCCCAACGGCATCTAAGTGAGTTCCTGTTACAACGTAACTGGCTGCAACATACAACCTGGGTTCCTGTTACAACGTAACTGGCTGCAACATACAACCCGTTAGTATGTTGTTGTTCTTAAAGCTAAAACATATGCAATATAAGTTTATTTCAAAAATCAAAGTTACTCCGTGTTGCATACAAATAATCAATCAATTAGAACAATTTACAAGAAAAACAAGCAAAATCTTAACTCATAAGCACGAGGCTAAACATTTTGTGGCCGTAATATGAAACCAAATTAAAGAACAAACCATTCAAATTTTAAAAATAAACTAACAAAATCAACAAAATATATGAAACGTTACAATCAATCTTCGTAAATATTACACAAGAAACCCCCCAAAAACAAAAACAAAACTAAACTTATTATTATTTAAACTTTATTATTCAACTGTTTCCGTAGCCATACGACCCATCCCATGACAAAGAGTAACAAATAAGTATAATAATCAATAAAAACAAGAAATAAAATTATAAATAAATACGGTAAATAAAATAGTAACAGGGGGTTCTTTAAATAAGACATCTTTTCTTTTATTCGAGTTAACCATTCAGGACGTGGTCCAAACTTTCCCCGAGAGGGCGCACTTTAAATCAGAATAAGATCATAAATGCGCGAAATTTTTTTTTTGTACACAGACAAAAAGTAGAAAAAATGTTTTTGTTAAGAACTTTGGCGCATTACTAAATTACTTTACAAATCGGTATATCGTTTTGCAAACCAAAATAATCTGTCGATATTAATTTGTACATTGTATACAATTTTACATTATATACAATCTATTTCATGAACGAAAACGTTTTTAAACCTCCCACTAAGTCTTATTAATTACAAGAAAAAAACAAACCTATGGTTGAAGTTCCCATTGACGAAAACGCGTTTGTAAAGTTGTTGAATAATTGGAAAAATAATTTCGAACGCCGGCTTCGATTTTCGAAGAAGTGGCTTGGAAGAAATCACATCAATTCTCCCATATTATACACGATAACATCTCACCACCAAAATTACACATTCGTTCATGCATTATATCACAACATACAAATGCTCCTACATGCAGCATTTATCAATATCCGCTCTGTGCACGCCCTTCCCCATATTGACTTTCTTGTATCAAGTTGCAGCCACTTTTGTTGTATTCCCTGTGGACGATAGCGATAATGCATACCGATTTACAAGAAGGAGACGAGGGGACCAGACTATTGTGGTTTGACTCTTGCAAAGATTTCAACTCATGAATAATGCATAGTGTGTCACACAACGCGCCATTTAATGGCATCATTAAGCAGACTAACTACCAATATGCTAATTAGCAATATGCTAATAGAAAAAATGCTTATGTTAATTAAGAAAGCTTTCAAGGCTGTTTATAACCCCTTGCAGATGTACAAAGCAGTCAACTTCCTTAAAAGGTAACCAACCAAACAAGCTCACTACCAAAACGCAACACCGCCAGCTACCCCCAGGGCTCCCTCTATTGGCCATGCACAGAGCGGATTAATTAGTTTCCCTATATACATGGGGGTTGACAATGACGAATATCAAATATAAAAATAGTCATTGAATTTACTTTACAGAGAAATCACAAATTATGATCGTTACCACTGGGTATAAGGAGCTATGTTTCCATCTAGATCTAACTCTTATTAAAAATATTAACCAAATTATGTACAATTATATTAACTTGCTTGCTGTTCGGATGGCTCGGGCAAAACGCAATGAAAGAAGGTATTTATTCTTAAAGGCGCACTCAGTTTGCATTTCCCCGGAATAATTCTTACCTTTGACCTCTACTAGACATAGCTCCATCAACCATACACTCTAGAACTTACTGGGTCACAATAGACCCATATTTCGTGTCCCAGGAAACCTAGCCAGTCTGGGTCAGGCTGACTGGGAAACCAATCAATAATGGGATTTTGATTTGGATTCTGTGTCAGTTTGAATAAGTTCTGCTGTATTTTGACACAGATTCCATGTCACACTGACCCAGCAATGGATACGCTTCAATTCTGACCAGGGAGGTTTAAGAATTTAATCCTCCAGAAAAAGCTACCTCACAGTTCGCTTGAATTTGACGGATTCCGCTCAGATTCCAACCATTTCAGTGTTGAGTTACCACAGAGTAGAGTATTTTGATGACTTTGGGACACTTTTACTATAGTGCCACATCACCTAAAAAGTTGGGGATATCGATCTTTAGGAAGGATCGGCCACACCGAAAGGTGAGTTGTGAACATTGTGTCCAAATATTACAGCCACAAGTAGAGAGGATCAGAGGTAACAATTGAACGTTAAGGGAAAGCAAAGAGAAGTGACAATTTGAATATTCTACATCAATTTAACATTTACATATTCATAGGAAGCCCATGTGAAATGCATCATGGGGGGGGGGGGGTCTCCATGACCATTCCTACAAATTAAAAACTAAACAAAGATGATATAAAATTCTGACTAAAATTTATCTATCTTAATAAATCTAACACAATTTGAATGATTTATTTTATTTTTTGTATCAAATTAATAATTTAGTTTTTTGAAATTCTTAATTTTAAGGTATTTTTCTTTTAAGTTTTTAAGTCACTTATTGTTTGTCTAGGAATTTCGTCTTGGGCTTTTGTCATCTTATTATTATATACAAAATGTGCACAGTGTGAGCTTGCATAGGAATAAACCATGCTGTCTCAAGAATATTCACTTATTGTCACAACATTCTTAAAAAACCCTATTATAAACAAAATCTCATCCAGAGCTTCTAATAACCAATTACAATTCCTTCAGTCAATTGTGAATTTAGACTTAGCAGTAACTCTTTGATTAGATAAAACTCATTCAGTCTGTTCGTTCTTGCATCAAACAAAATCTTTCAAGTTACTTGTGGCAAGTTTAAAATGCAACCCGGAAGTTATTACAGATAGTTCAACCTTGTGCCCAAAATGAAATCACAGATCCATAGGTAACTTATATGCCCAATAACTCTTCGAACACAAAATGTGATGCATTGAGCCTGGCTTGCCCCACTTCAACCCACCTCCACTCTTATTTTTGTCATTAAGGCTCCATTGTCTCTGAAGAAAAATCAATTTATTAAAAGTCACTTTTTAAATATGATCCTCATAAGAAGACTTAGTTACTAGTACCCCACCACCTCCCTCTAAACTAGATTCAATTATGAGGCTATTTTAGCCGTTTCAAAAGAATACATAACTAGTAAACTGGTCATTTTATCCAACCATTTTACTATAAATGACTTGGTCTCGGCATAACAAGTTTTAAGTTTCAGATCAAGCCCACTTTGTTGGCTTCTTGTTCATACAAATTAAGTTCTCATAGGCTAAGGAACTTTGTTAGCAGGAAAGTTCAACACACAAAAAGTATTTTATAGATTGTGAAAATTTGACAAAAGGGCTCCTGGATTTGCCGTTTACTTATGAAACATCCGTTTGCAAATCCTGATTTCATCAGTCAGTTTTTATGTTTTTCGTTTAGTAAATACTTGCTTAATGTGATGGAATCCCACCTTTTCCAAAAATGTTTGTTTGAATAGAGTCATGCAACTCCACCAATAAACTACCACCTTCTGGATCGTGCCATTGTCTTCCAATACTTCTGTCTATTCTTATTTTTTATAACAGTTGAAAAGCTATATTTAATGAATTATCAAATCAAGATGGAAAAGAACAATTTTATGCAAAATAGGAAGGGATTCTACTGAATTTTGTAGGCACATTAATAGTTATTATTAGTTTTGCATTTAAGGTCATTTATGTGTCTAAGTTAGCTCCAACAGACTTGGCAATTCGTCCGTAAAAGCCTGCATTTCTTGGCACAATCCGAGTTAAAAAACTTGGGATTAATTTAGTTCTGAAAAAGGGGGAGTTTTCAAAGACAATATCTGCATTGGAATTGAAGGCATTATGAACCAATTTCTTTTTTTTAACTGCATTGTAAATATTGATAAGGGTAAAATAAGGACCAGAAATGGGCTAAAAGACAATAAGGTATACATGAAAATTGTGACAATAGTCCACATTTGTTTAGCGATTCATTGACTGATTGATTGATTGATTATCGATTGACTAATGTTCCCCAAAAAACCATACATATCATCACCTCATTATTTAATCACTTCATTGGCTCAAACCAAATGGATAAAGTTCATGACCCTCAGAATTTCACCCAAATCTATAAGCATCACCACTTTCGGACGATTACATTTTGACTCTCAATTTGACAGGGGCAGAGTTCGTCTCCTGTGACTGCCGATCTCTCCAGGATTAAAATAAGAGGGTCGGTTCCAACATCCAAACAAGCTCCTAGCTGTGACGCAAACCTTCCTAACTGTATCCATAACCTGTGAAGATTGAAGCCGTCTCTTAGACTGCCATCTCGACGTCCAAATTACCTTCTTGACTACATCAGAACTGTTGAGATCCTAATGGCATCAGTCTGACACTTCTGGAGTGTTTTTTTTACATCCATGCTCCCAGTTGTTTCTCAACTACAGCTAGAGCATCTTGACGTCCCATCTCCTGGAGGACTCTTGCCAGGTCTAAGACAGCTCCCTCTTCTCGATGCCTGGCTTCCCAGAGGTCTAAGATCTGGTCGGTTGGACTAGGCTTAATTGCAAAGTAGTTGATGTAGCTGTGGATATGAGAAAGAGATAAGCATTGAGTTTGGAAGAAATACTTGGATCAAAGTGAGTTCAATTCTTAATGCTGTGTGGTTTATAATACATATATTTCAATAAGCCATTTGCAAGTTCGATTTGAATAATGTCTGGTACAATGACTTGTTAGTCACAAGTTTATTAGTCACAAGTTAAATTTTAAATCCCCAGACTAATGAGAAACTCTATGTCACATGATTCGAGGCAAGCTCTTGCATAGTTAAAGGGTCTGTATACGTTTGGTAATCACTCTTAAAATTAATGGCAATAAAACTTAATTGGTTAGAAGTACAGCAGCTTTCAATAGTATAAAGAATTTTGAGAAAAATTTCACTTCGAAGTAATGTGGTTATATGTAAAAGATGCCAGTTTTTATGCCCCAAAATCTGAGAAAAGTTTCTGTCAGAAACGCTTCTCAGATTGTGTATTCCTATAGGGAATATTCTTCATGCGTAGACATATCCGCTCCGGTTTTTCGGCAATATCTCTAAAACGTGACCACCTTTTGAAATGTTATTTTCACTATAGGGGATAATTTTATTGTATATATCTACATTGATATAGGATTAAAACAATCAAACTGTTCCAAAAACCAAAGATATGCTTTGCATTTAAGTAAAAGACGGAACACCCCTACCCAATTATGAATGAATGTGCATTGGCACAATGGTATTAGGGTTTGCTCATCTTGAAGTTGCTATACAAAAGCAACCCTGACCTTTACCCCCTCCCCCACCCCAGCTTGTTAAATAATCGCAAACGAATGAAGTGAAAGACAACCAATGTCATAGGGAAATCTGTCCGCCAGAGATTCTGTCACTCATATGGGAAATTAACATGGGCTGGAGGAGGTCTATTCAAAAGAGGGCGCTATCAGAAGAAGTTTGTACACAGTTTGCCAAATGGGGGGGGGGGGGGGGGGGGGGGGGAGAGACACAAAATCTCCAGGGGGACAGAATCTCCTGCCACACCGGTGCTTGTGTGAAAGACCTTTAGTCTCTCCATTTACACTTACCCATCTACTCCTAGCTTAGATGCCAGCATCCTCCAATCATTGCCTCTACTTCTCGGTGGGTCTAGTAATGTACAAAGCTGGGCTCGGAACGGCCTGGACAGACGGAAGGCTTTGTTGGGGGCTTCTAAGGTCATTGACCCGTACCCTGAACTACAGTTAGCTACATCAGGCTCGGAGTGAACGTGATCACATGACATCTAAACGGGGGTTGAACAGTGAACAAAATATGGTCAGTGACAGTTAGTTTGGGCCCTACACTGCATAAACGGGGATGTTCAAATTAACACTATTGGTCACATTTAGAAACCAAAGTTTGAATAAAAATTTACACCATAGAGTGTTAAAATAACACTATTTTAATTGTGTTGGCAGAAATTGGTGTTATTTTAACACTCTATGACGTAAATTTTGATTCTTTTTGTGGTAGATATATGGTGAAATTGGCCAAAAAACCACCAAATATATATAATATGCAGGGAGAAACTGTGGATAAGGCGCCTCCAGACTATTCAACCCCATGGTCTGAATATCCAAGAAGGAAATTACTAAAAACCTTCTGTCTTTGCCTTCTCCTTTTTACCAAAGTTATCCTCCTTTTTAGTCTGCCTTATTCACTAAAAATTACTTTCTCCCTCTTCCCACCTTTGATTTTGTCCTTTGTGTTTCCAACTTCATGAGGTCAAACCAGCCCCCCCCCCCCCTTTTTGTCTCATTTTTCATTGTTTACCCCTTGCTTTTTCTGTGTGCTTTCTGCCTCTCACTCCCTCTATTCATTTATTACCACTTGACTGCTTCTGTTACACTTGTATACCTGTTTATGTGTGTTGTTTTATGTTGTGATTTAGCCTTCGAGAAAGACTCGGCTTATTAGTATGGGTCAAAACGCCCGGCCATTAACTTTTCTTTTGCATATATAACATGCTCGAAAAATGTTTCCTAAATCCTTGCAACTTACATCATCTACACATCTTGATATATCGATGACCTGCCGGGTGTTGGGTGATGACCCCTGCATGACCTCAATCCGACATCTGACCATATTTATGGCAGGGTCAACTCTGGCTAGGGTGAAGGCACAGTGCAGGGTATTGGATGCACCACTCCAAATGTGATAAAATGGGATTTCCTAGACGAGGAAAAAAACAGACACAAAATCAAATCCAAAGTTTCATTTAAAACTCTTAAAGGCAGGCTGAACTTTTGGTAATTACTCCACAAGTTATTGACCATGAAACCTTACTTGCTAAAGAGTACTGGAGAGCTGTTGATATTATAAAACATTTTTTAGAAACGACCCCCTTTGAAGTAATGTAGTTTTAGAGAAAGAGGTAATTTTTCATGACAAAAAAATTGAATTTGAGAAAAGCTCCAGGCACGAAGCCTTTCTCAGGCTTTTTTTTTTTCAAGACATTTCTTTCCATTCCAACAGATAATCATCATAAAATAATCATAATCATATCAAAAGGCTTGAGAAAGGCTGAGGTGGTAGGGGTTCTGATGGTGGGGGAGAAAGGCTGATGTTGTGGTAGTGGTGAATGTGTTGGTGGGTGTGTGTGTGGGGGGGGGGGGGGTATTGATGACTGGTTTTTACCTGGAAGTTTGAGGCAACTTTACTCTGCCATCCCGGCATGACGTCTTCGATGGAAAGTCTTAGATTGTGACCGGTGTCGGTGAAATAGAGTTGCTTGGGTCTGTGGAGCAGACGGCCACCTAATCTCTGCTCGATTTGAATCACATTCTGTCAATTAAAAAAAAATTCCATTGATGATTTTTTGGAAAAACTGTCCCATATTTATTCTAAGTTGAGTTGATTCCAACTTGAGTTATCAACAGTGAATTAGAAAAAGGCAATTGTCATCCGAGTTTAATGTTAGCTAACAACCACAAAAGAGTGTTCAGCACAGGACAACAATCCTCAAAAAACTAAATGGGGTACCAGCCAAAACACCATTTAATCATACAGGTATAGCTTGTCACCTACCAATTTTAGCGAAGCGAATAAATATGTGTACTGACTTAACGACTTCATAAAAATGGGCCACATTTCCAATTGAAATTCATCAAATAAAAAACCGATGAATGTTTTCTTCATTTATTTTCAGGGATGTAAACATTATTTTTATATAAAACAACAGTTGTGAAAAATGAGAAGCAGACGCCTTTTGGTCTAGCAATAAAACCTCCAGAACTTTAATTCTTTTTTCTACATCACTGCCAACTGGAAAATTAGATGCTTTCACAGACCTTCAAGAACATTTTCAGGCAAAATGAGATTTTCTAAAAAGTTCTGAAATCAAGGAAAATCTAGACAAATCACAGGCCTTGTTTTCCCCAAGTCTTAGTGAGGTGTTTCTTACCTCAAGTTTTCCGACAAAAAAAAGACTGAAACTAGGCTCAAATTTCAGAAGGTTTCTAGAAATGATGGCATTTCAACTTTTTGGTAACCCCTGGTCCTGGAGTTTATAGATTTCAAGGACCTTTTGGGAGCAATATCCTCATCACCAGAGAAGTTGATCAAAGAGCAGGATTTATTTCTATCTGAAGAAAATAACGGTCACTTTCTTTACCACGAAGACATAAAAAAGTCTGAATTCAGATTAAAGTCTAACAATTTCTCATCCTAGTTTACCTCCAATGTGTCCGGTGTGTCTTCCATGACGTACACCTTTACGCAGTAATCCATCATAGCTCGGAGTATTGGACCAAACGCAGCAATCTTCAGTACTTTACTGGCTGCCTGACTCGGCAGCGATTCACCCACGAAGGCAAACCAGCTAAGCTGGTCAGTGACAATGGAACACTGTCTCTTGTCCACTTGGCAGAAGATTGGTGTGTTTATTGTCTCCTCTCCTACTATGGCGATTTTCTGAAGACAAAAAGACACACGACCATGCTTACTTTCACTTCTCTTCATAAGTGTCCTGATATTGCAGCATGTGCTGATTGTAGTGAACACAAGTGCGCCCTCAATGTAACTTAGGCCTGATGCAACTTTCTTAATTGCATATTTAATATATGGGTTTTGAGGCATTGCATGGTGAGGTATCAATGTATATTTGGTTTGCGGTAACACCATGTGTATATCTACTTGCTAGGTAGATTTGTTTTTTGAGAACTTGTCTTGCTATTTATTCTACTGCCGCGGAGTAGATTATTCGGAATTCGGGAGACTTCTCAGTTCTGAAAAGAACTGTCCTGCTTATTAACTACTACCTGGGCGGGAGGTAGGAAATCGGCCGGGACTACTACTTTTGCTTTGTGGATCGAGAGGACTTCTTGTTATTAACTACACTGCCGCGGAGTGAGTTCTTAATAGGTCTCAACGTTTCGACTAGCTTTCTCTAGTCATCGTCAGGAGACTGAAGAGTGTAATACACGTTGGTCCATTTATAGGGGTTCAGAGGTTTCAGTGTAGAGTCAGTCACTGCTCTGATTGGTTCTTCTGAAAGGAGAACTGTGGTTGCCTAACCCTGCATATTTAATGTAAAAACTTAAAGATCATGTGCGCAAACTTTGGACCTTTCTTTTTTTCATTTAAGCTTTGAGCAAGAGGGAGTACATTTTACTTGCCGTGGTATTTCTCTCTATTCTGAAGGGAGCATGGCAAGGGAGGGATAATGCCCTTAAGCTTTCTGTGAGTACATGTAATTTATCAGTTTGAAAGGCCTATGGTTTTTTGAACCGTATTGGGCTTTTCTGAACAAGTTCCAGTTCAGGCTTTGATTGCAAACTTCTCACAACGTTCCAATCAAAACATTTCATATTTTTGACTTCGTTGTATCCAATCAACATGAGAGTAAATAAAACACAAACTATTTTAGTACACATAAAAGGAAGATTAAAATATGGTGACAAAATTTATACAAATTCAGCAAATGGTTGTTGCTTCTCACCTCCCATGCTTTTTCTCCGGAGCGGCACATGTTGCTATACACAGAACACCTCCACTCTCCTCTCATACCGTTGGCGCAGTGTGGTGTTGTTATAATGACCGGCTTGGCAAAGGTCAGTCCTGGTGGACCGCAGATAATGACCGGGCTGAGAATGGTCTGTTTACCACTCACTCTTGGACGGTCGGTCACATCACGGCTGACGGCAATATACAGGTCCTCGGAGTGTCCCTTTGGAAGGGCGCCCTCTGGGATAAACATACTGATACCTACACAGGGCAGGAAAAAAATTAAATAAATATGAGCCCCGTTATATTGCCCTACAGGGCATTAGTAACAAATACCAGCCAATGTAGAATAACTCTGTAATATCTACATTGGGAATGTTTTGAAATGGCCCTCTAATATATGAAAAACTGATACCTACAGAGGGCCATATTTAGAAACGTCAGCCTTGTCAGTTATATTGCCCTTCAGGGCATTAGCAACAAATACCAGCCAATGTAGAATAACTCTGTAATACCTACATTGGGAATGTTTTGAAATGGCCCTCTAATATGAAAAACTGATACCTACAGAGGGCCATATTTAGAAACGTCAGCCTTGTCAGTTATACAGGGCATTAGCAACAAATACCAGCCAATGTAGAATAACTCTGTAATACCTACATTGGGAATGTTTTGAAATGGCCCTCTAATATATGAAAAACTGATACCTACAGAGGGCCATATTTAGAAACGTCAGCCTTGTCAGTTCTATTGCCCTGAGCAACGCAAGTTTTCCCGAGTCTATTAGAAAAAACAATTTTTGTTTGGACTCTTGAGGCCCCTGTATAGAGCAAGGCCTGCACGAACACTAATTACATTGCCCTGAATCACAAGGGCAATAAATAGCTTAACTAATGCCCCCCAAACATTTCATTACTTTAAATTATCAGATTGAGTGAGGTTAGGGTGTGGTCTTAGGGTGTGGTCTTAGGGTGTGGTCAAATGTTAGCAGCCATTTCCTTACCAGCATCTGGTATAACTAGTCTTCCTCCACGATGGCTCACCATCCCCCACGACATACAATGTGAGTCTATATGTGATGGGATTCCTGCACTGACAATAGAGGGGGCCCTCCCGTGATCCGACCCATAGGGAGAGCTTGGGGACAGGCTCTCCTCCTCGGAGGAATGGAGGGCAGAGTCTCTGAGTCTCCGCTCATGAAATGTGGTGTTGTCTTCGCCGTCCGGTTCCGAGCACCTCTGCTGGCTTGGATTATGAATCAGATTGCGGCACGGTAAGTCCATCGGGGGCCGGTTGTGGAGAATTGGGTGGCAGCACTCTTGCGTTGCGGGGACCAGCGGGATGTACTGGTGCATGGAAGGATCGATGATGGGGTTGCCGTTCGGCACGGCGTAGTTCGACGAGTCAGACGAGTAATCGTTCAGGTGCGTCATGACGCCATTTTTGGGCGAGAATGTGACGGTCATTCCGTTCGGCTTGATGTCTTTGGGGTCTTCGTAGTACGCTTCCGATTGGAGTATAGGTGAAGTGGTCATTTGTATTTTTTCCATGGTGTGATTTGGGAGAGCTACGTGGGTGCACATATTCAGAGGCGCCGATGACTGAGTGATGTCTGGCTGTACGGCCAACATGGCTAAGTTACACTCATCTGTAAAGTAACATACAAATCATCAACCACCGCAAGGGCAAAACAAACTTGTATTGACTACGGGCGACTCTACAGTAATGAGATTTGATGAGTGGAAACATTCCTGAGAATGGCTCAAGGGCCTGGGTTTTCCTTCTTATTCCAGACCCAGAACCTCAAAGGTGTTACAATTCAGAAGGTTTACAGACCGTGCATTACGAGAATACAAAATTGCAGGTTAAGACTCAATGGGCTACTTCTTCCACCCTTCAGTGACCGGTTTACTTCTTACAAGAAAACTCGAAGACAAAAGAGATCTTGAGAAAATCCTGAAATCATCTCTACGTAAGACCTGGTCTCTTTAATATGATTCCATATTCACCGCTGCTTCATGTGTGTCTTATATAACTATTATTCTTGTAGTTTTTTTTCACAACTCTGTTAAATTGACTTTCTCTATAATTACTTGTATGCACTTTTGGGAATTTGAGTTGAATTGAACTGAAAGCCTACCTGTAGTACCAGCTGAATAAGTGGTCCCCTGCCTCTTCCTTCGTGTTGCTATACACACTATCATGAAGAAAAAGACTAATAAGAATACCAAGGCAGCCAGAGCAACACCAATGTAGAGAGGGATCTGATCTTCATACCCATCCTTGACTAGGGATAAAAACACAGAGGAAGATGTAAAGCGTTTAGTACAGGGTGCAGAAGGTAATGGTTCTGAGTCCCCACTACAATGAAGTGATGGCTCGGAGAAGAACCCCAGTCGAAATAAGCTTATTGGTCTTGTGTCTCACCTCTGGTTCTGTCCAGGTAAGGTTATGTCATGTTTTTCAATGGTAACCTTGCTTCTATTCTGCAGAGGTGGACTTGGAGTCCAAGTCACTGGGTCGAGTCCAAGCTACTGAGTTTGAGTCCATGTCACTGACTTGAGTCCAAGTCACTAACTTGAGTCCAACTCACTGACTTGAGTCCAAGTCAGTTACTTGAGTCCAAGTCACTAACTTGAGTCCAAGTCACTAACTTGAGTCCAACTCACTGACTTGAGTCCAAGTCAGTTACTTGAGTCCAAGTCACTGACTTGAGTCCAAGTCAGTTACTTGAGTCCAAGTCACTGACTTGAGTCCAAGTCAGTTACTTGAGTCCAAGTCACTGACTTGAGTCCAAGCTGCTGACTTGAGTCCAACTCACTCTCTTCACCTTACCTTTAGGGTCTTCTTCACTAGTAACTGCCGTTCCACCCTTGCCGTTGTTGGTTCCAGCCGCTACATGTGGTGGGATAACAGTTGTTGTTGTTGTTACATCAAGGGAATCTGTTCCACAAAAAAACATATGCAAGGTTTAAGAACATGAACACAGCTCAATAATTTCCCTTAACCTTCAGAATTTTTTTTTTTAAAGTTGTCTTTGTTTCAGCTACATTAAATCTAATTCAATTTGTAGTCAGTTTGCTTGAGTCTCCTTCAACTGTGCAATCTCCTAGTGCTTATCATGAGCAAATGAACTCTTGACCTATGACCTGCTCTAGAACTAGATGCAAACACTTGAGCGAACCACTTCCAAAGATTCTCAAAATCTGGCATTAATATCGTCAGCCACAAGAAGGTCACGAGGTGTCAGTGCAAATGAATTTGCTTTTTACTTGTACATAGTCTGCGACTCCCTTCAACCACCCACCATAATTTGTTTTAGCAAACTTACTTGGACATCGGCCACCTGTACAGTTCTTCTTTTCAAAGTTTTCTCCGAAGCAGTCTTGGCCGCCATGATTTGGGGCTGGATCATCGCAGTAGCGACTTCTGACATGTTTGCAAGCATTACTACATGTTGACCAGTCAGACCAACGCCCCCACTCGCCGTTCACTGTGAAAATGCACAAAGTTCAAAGAAACATACACAATTCATTGTCACAAAAGCGAGTTAACAAGAGATTTTCTTTTACAAAATAAAACACAAATAATGAATAACTCTCCATTCTTATAAAAAAGCGAGATTCAGAATGGTACTCCAAGAATGTTATTTGCAAATCATCAAGTTTTAATCTCCAAAAAGGTTTTATACAGAATTGGTAGAGCTGACAAAATGGTTGCAGACAGTGTTCATGTTTTGTGTGATCAACCATATACATGAAATAACAACCATATACGTGAAATAACAACCGTTATGTAAGTCAGGAGAAAATAATGAAAAATCATGAACAATTTTCAGCATGTACACACTTTGTCCTTAATTTCGGTGGTAAGAACAATAAGCTGTTATGTTTTTAACATAAGTTTTTAGATATAGTTTTTTCGAATATGACTTCATTTCAGAGGTAAATATTTCACAGAAAAAATGGTTCTAGTATGGCCTTCATAATTAGTGAGCTTTCTGGCTGAAATTAAACAAAGATGTTTTTATCCTTTAGTATAATACCTTCAACCTTCCCAGGCAAAAGTACTAAAACATTATTTAGAAAGCCATCATTCTACTTTGTACTTCTGACAAATACAAAATGAGCAGAAAACAATAGAACCATAAAGAAGAGTCTTGATTACTGGTGCTGCTGGGAGGGCCACGGCAAGTAATTTTCGGCATAGACCTTCCTGTATCAACAACTCACTAAGAGAAAGAAGGATCAGAACACAGCGATACGGCAGCTCATTTGTTCCGGCAGCTATCAAATGGTACAATGAGCAGTTGGAGCGATGAGCTGTCGTGTGGCTGGCTCTGATCCCTATTGCAAATTTGCAAATTGTCTTCGTGCTGTTTTATGTTTACTTATAGTGTGTGTATTTTAATGTAATTTTAAAAGTTATATCATATCGTTACTGATCGTTTGTATTGTATTTGCATACAGTTCTTTGTACAAGACCATTTTAATTTCCCCAGTGAGGGATAATTAAGTTTTATCTATCTATCTATCTTTTTCTATCTATCTATAAAGGGACAGTAGTGTCGGCTTCAGCCTGTCTGGTCAAGTGATTAGTCTATGTGTGTTTTTCGGGCCCTATAGTGGCTTAGTGATCAACCCAATTAGTCTAACTGTCTCTATTGTTCTAGCAATGAGTTGTCACTAATCACCCAAGTCTGAATAGCCACTTTGTCATTCTAATTAGTCAGGGATCCGTTAGGTTTACATAGCGCTACAACAGCAATACCAAGAAGACATTTTGAGACATTTTTGGTGATCACATTATAAGTGCACTGTTTGGCTTGGGTAAATTTGTCTGTACAGGGCCTACACCCAATCCACACAGCAGGCTCCTTTGGTGTTCACCATATCTAAAATAGGCTAATGGACAGCCTAGGAACTTTTCTCTCTACTAAAATATTGGAAAGTCTGATGACCTTTATAAAGACACAAAGGCACAGGCTAGGGAAGAAGGTCATGACCTGGGGTTGAATCCAGGTCAGCTGACAAAGAAAATTATGAAAATGTTCATATTTTTAGGAAAATTAAGAGAATTTATACAGGTGCACATTTTGTGATCTCTTTGCTGATATCATTATGGCATTGTGGAGGTATATTTGTAAAAAAATTCCCTTCGATTTACCAATCAAACTTAAAATTTCAAGTAAAATTTTAAAAGTTTTTGGGTGCTAATTTCATTTAAAACAAAACAAAACATATACAATATATGTATTTTTTAAATGAAGAAAAATTTACCTCCAATTTTAAGTTTGATCCAAGGGAATTTTTTATACATAAATTTATATATATATAAATTTTTAAAAACTGATAAAAAAGGATTTAAATAATGAAAATTGGACCCACATCTCTTGGTTACTAAAGTTCAAGTAGTCCCCTACTGCAAAATTGATGGAGACAACACCAGCCAAATCCCCTACCCCGCCCCCTACCCCCACGGTATTGGAAAACCAGTTCTACATCTGTTGGTGTTTTTAGTGCAACCCACAGTCAAAATTAAGAACATCCAAGCTTTTCTGACTACAAATGGCCATCAAATCTTTCTGTCAATTAGCAATTATTCCCCCTAATGTAAACAGCAGACAACGGATGGCAAAATGTGGTGACCCATCTCGTACAATAGCTGACATGCTCCAGTTGGACTGGAGAAATGTGGAGCGAACATCATTTCCAGAAATTTAAATAATGTAGGCCATCTGTCAAATGAGTTGCTTTAGCGACTTGTGTGTCTCACAGTTGTTGGTAGTAATGTTGAATTACATGGTGCTGTTGATTTGCAAAAATCAACAAACCAGATGCATATTTACCATTTTGTAAATGTTTATGGAAAGTGAAAAGTGCATTATTTTTGAAATCGAGAAGTAAAGTGCTTTCCAATGCTATCCACACTTGGGGGTGTATATATCACAAACATCTGCGGGGGCTTTTAGAATTCACAAGTTTCAAGATGTTCCTTTTTCTCAACCGTCAAATTATCTCAGAAAACATTCATTAAAAAGTGCTATGAAAGTGTATATTTTTGAGCGGGATGTACTTTTGGTGATTACTCCACAAGTTAACGACCATAAAAACTTACTTGGTAGAGAGCGCTGCAGAGCTGTTGATATTATAAAACATTGTTAGGAAAGTCCCTCTTAGAAGTAATGTGGATAAAACATTGTTAGGAAAGTCCCTCTTAGAAGTAATGTGGTTTTAAAGAAAGAGAAAATTTTTCACCAAATATCTGAACCTGAGAAAGGCTTAGCATCTGAAAGCACACAATTCTATGCAACAAGAGTGTTTTTCCCCCATTTAAATTCCCGCAACTTTGATGACCAATTGAGCCCAAATTTCCACAAGTTTGTTATTTTATAATCAATATTTTGAACTAAATAGAACCAATTGTTCTATCAATGTAACTGTATCAAGGTAAGCTGTGTTTACTCAAAGATGAAAGTATTTGAAACATTTTAAATAAAATGATTAGAATTATTGTTACTTGCATTTTGGATATTTAGAAAAAGAAAAAAAAACAAGTTCAAAACGACAGATGACGTTTCTACTTTCACTTCTACTTTTCATTTAACAAGTGCTTTTCGTTTACTCTAAAAACTTCTTCAGTTAAAAGAAGAAGAAGAAGAAATTGGTCTTCCAATAAACAGTTTTGTAGATGGGAGTTGAGTTGGCACAAGAGTTCACATTCTCTTTTTATCAGCTCTACCAATCTTGTATAATACCATTAAGCCCGTTCTTTTACCTAAACAGTCTTCCGTACACGGTACAGCCTGGGTCACCTTCCCAGCACACACCTGCCCTCCATTCTTTGGAGAAGGATTTGAGCAAGAACGGGCACGTTGTTTGAGTCCTGTACCACATGTGACGTCACATTCTGACCATTGGCTCCAAGGTGTCCAACCGCCATTGACTGCCGAAACATAAAACAAAAACCCAGAAAACAATCAGTTAGATATCTTAAGTTTATATGTAGGGTGTCATGGCCGAGTGGTTTAGAGCATCGGATTCAAGTTCTGGTGGTTTAGTCATCGGGGTGTGGGTTCGAGTCCCGGTCATGACACTTGTGTCCTTGAGCAAGACACTTTGCTATTATTTGCTTCTCTTCACCCAGGGGTATAAATGGGTACCTGCAAGGGTAGAGGTTGACATTGTGTTTTAAAAAGCCTTCTGAGCTCCACGGCAGCTCAGGGCTGTATACTCCCCAGGGAGCTGAGAAAGATTAAAGGAATGTTATTGGCCCAATGACCAGGGCACTAATGTAAAGCGCATTAATACCTTATTGTAAAATGCGCTATTTAAGAACTAGTTATTATTATTATTATATCTGTACTTTCAGTTTCAGTTTAATAACCATAACATAAATACAGAGAAAACAATAATGTGACAGCAAACACTAAACCTGTGGTACAGTGGTACAACACACCGGCATCAACAAAAAAGCATAACATGGTTCCACCCTGGACACACTGTAGGAATTAGTTCCAGAGTAAGAGACCGAAACAGAAATATTTAATAGACAAAACAGAAACAAAGCTTTCTCCGCCATGAACACATGACAGGAAAGCTAGCACAAAAAGTCTAGTCAACCCTCCAAAAACATTGTATGCAATTAAGTATTATATGTAAAAAAACACAGACATGGTTACACTAGAGCAACATCTTTGTTCAAACTTGGTAACAAAAAACTATTAATATTTCCATCAGAAAAAACTACCACGTTTTAGAAAGTTGTTCAATACACTCGGTTGTTGTTCCAGTTTAGCTTCATTGGAATGTACTGAAAAAAGTGCAGCAAATGAATGACAAACCACACACTGTTACTTGAGGCTTTTCAAAGTTGTCATCAAATTTGACGAGATCTCAAAATAATGTGTTTATTGAAACATGAGGAGTGAAACCAATGTACTTTTTGTCACAGACAATGATGTATCAAAAACAATTCTAGGAACATGACAAAGAAACAGAAATATATATGAGGATTGTCTCAAATTCACCCCAAATAAACAGATGGTTTGAAGTGATAGGGCGGATTATAAATTAACACCTGTTTCAAAACAATAGATAATGCACTCAGCCTGCAATATCAAGTGGTGACAAGTTTGTAATTTCCTCCAAAAAACATGCACAAACCAGGATAAAATTTCACATAATATCCTTTAAGAATGGTATTTTTGGTCAAAAAGTACACTATGGCACAATAAACTTTACAAAAAAGTACACTATGGCACAATAAACTTTACAAAAAAGTGCATCGAAAAGGAAACAAGAGCGGATTTGCATCCGCTCTTGTTAATACAACAGGAACTGATGCCTTCTGGCATGGAATGATCTCAAACAAATTATCCCAATCGGGGTACGCTTATACCCCAATTGAAATTTGTTTACCCAATGGGATCTATATGGTTCCCAATCGGGAGCAGTGCGTCAGTCTTTGTCAAACAAACTGTCCCAATTAGGGTATACTCATACCCTGATTAGAACCCTCTTTACCCATTGAGGATATCCATAGTTCCCAATCGGGGTATATTTAGGTGCTGCGACGGCTTCTGTCTCAGTCACTGTCAAACAAACTATCCCAATAGGGGTATACTTATATCCTGATTGGAACACTCTGATGAGGGACTTAGATATCCAAAAGGGGGACAACCTGAGTGGGGGATCAAAATACTTTTTGGTATTTTATCACTAAGCATTGAATGTATATTTCCCAGGCATGATAGGTCTTCACAGGTGTTTGAAGTGTTGACAAACAACTCCTTCTGATCAAGATGAATGTCATAATATAATAGGCGGTCCTTTGTTTACTTTCCCCCCATTTATCCCAGATTGTTACACCTGTTACCCTTGGAAGACACTTTGGGACTGCCACTCCCAAGAGGTTTAAAGGCACTATTGGTAAGATCGAAAAACACAAATGTTCACAGATTCACACATAACTTACATGATTTAAAGAAAGTAATGGTAGAAAGGGTTCCTTAAAATATTTCTGCCTAAAATGCTATCGTTTCTGAGAAATGAGTAAAACAATAGTTTTTATTGCGCGCGATAATAAACTCGATGTTTGAAAAACAGAAAACACATAAGGTCTCTTTTCACTATTTTCTCGTGACCTCGATGACCAATTGAGCTCAAATTTTCACAGGTTTGTTATTTCATGTATGTGGTTGATTACACAAAACATGAACACTGGCTGTTATTATTTTGTCAGCTCTGCCAATCCTGTATAATACCGGTAAGGGACCAGGGGGCAACACCAGCAACAATGGCAATGCAATAGTTTTTATTGTTTTCCAAGGTGTGTCCATGCGAGATTTCTGTGGATGGCAGCAGACTAGTTGGTCAAGTGTATTGTTTAACAGTTTTAAAGAACGAATGCATTATATAAATTTCTGGCAATGAAACCAAGAATGCCTCATAAGTGAACTTGGCTCGCAAGCCTGGGGAAACCTGTGAGGGTGCTTGCTATGTGAACCAGAAACACCGGGGTTAACAGTAACACCCTACTCTTCCAATCTCGGTTAAGGACATAAATGTCAAAACTTGGACTCGAACCCAACTGGGTCATTCCACCAGGTTGGGTCAATGCAGTTTTTCCTACATGTAAGCATTTTAAAGTTAAGCTGTTGATATGAAACCAGTGTTATTTATAAAACTGTGTGGTTTCAGGTTAAGTGTAACAATTGGTGATATTAAACCTGTAATTTTTTTTTTAAAATTGTATCTTTGTTTTTGTTTGTTTTCATTTATGTGATGGTGTCTATCTGTGGTATTCTTTTGCCTCTTCAGTGTTACTTTTAAAATGGCTTTTCAATTTTTCACATAGTTCAAAAAATTGTGCATATCTAGGAAAATTAACATTTCCTGCTCCCTTCCCTATATTAATATTAATGAAGACAAAAAATTTGCGCAAAATTCTACCGTTTTAAATATCCAACCCGCCAAAAATGTATGTACCGATGTAACACACGGTGTCCGGCTGAAATTTGTTGTTACAACGGTAAATATGCTTCAGTATCCACATTGGTACCTGCTTGGTATTTGTGTGGTGGCTTCGTATCCAACACGATTCCAAAGCATGTGAGAAGTGCAAAAGTCTACACCGCGTCCGTTGCGAAGTGGTTACATCGGATCGGTTTCGCGCCGAAAGTTCACGCTCATTTAATCATGGATTTTAGTGACTATAATTGACCCAGAGATTGGTAAGTTGAGATTGGTGAGTTGATATCGTTTTAATAATACATAATTGAATTGAATTAAATTTTAAGGGCAACAGCATCGAAACCACGATTTTGTCGTTATGGCGTCATTATACCTGCTGCACTAGTAACGTGATAAAACAATTCTTCGGCGTCTCGGCCGTCAAATGGTTTAAATTTCTATATCCACTCTGATTTATATGTCGATAAACTTTGGGGGTTTGTGCACATTTTGTTGTCGACAATTATTTTCTTTCAAATCATAGAGAAGTGATACAAATTTCGTCTTCAAAATGTTTTCGGTCAGGGGTAAGCGTGGTCAGGGGCTTGTCACCTTGTCCCTAAAATATATATTTATGTCGAACCCCCACAATGCACCATTCCGCATATTTTCAACCAATATGAACAACCTCATTCCCAGGTGGTCATACTATTCTGTGTATATTTTCTTTTACAATTTTACATGTAATATTTTGTACTGCTATTTTTCTAAAGTTGTTTAAAACTTATTTTCTCAATATATGCAGATCACAGCTGTGCAAGGTGCAAATAACATAAGACCTACATTCATGCAGAGCAGTAACGGGGTGCATTCATGGCCTGCTTGGGAGGAAGTTTCATTTCTTCACCCAGTCAGATGTTCATCGAAAATTGCCCAACCCTCAGCCTGTTCTAAAGGGATCACGTTTTGTTTTTTTCAGTTTTAGTTTAATTTTAAAAATTTATAATTATAAACAAGTAAAACTACATGTAAGGCATGTTTAAATTTATTGAATGTCTAATGTAAATACATACATTGCCTTGTTGTTACTTGAAGATACTCAAAACAACATTAATACTCTGTTTTAAATAATCTTTGGATGAGGTTTTTTACAAACATACCTTGCCACAGTGTCTCTGTTACGTAGGTATACATAAAATCTGTTATCATCTAATATGCATTCAAAGGTGTTCTTCAAAGCACATTGAACTTGGAACCAACAGATGGCTTAACATTAAGTGATTAAGAAGGAATAGAAAACATTACCTAAAGTTTGTCTGTGTTTATTGGGAAAAATTAACTGAAAGAAAGTACAGTACATACCTACGTAACAAAGACTGTGGCAAGGTATGTTGTTAAAAATAAAGCAAATTAAATGTTGTTTTGTGTAAATCTTCATTTGAAAGTAATAATCAAGTTAAACATACCTTGCCCTGTGATTATTACTTGAATGTAGACTTACACCAAACATTACTTTGCTTTATTGTAAACAACATACTTGCCACAGTGTCTTTGTTACAAGTATCATGTACATCGTATCATGCATTCAAAGGTGTTCTTCAAAGCACATTGAACTTGGAACCAACAGATGGCTTATGATTAAGTGGATAAGAGGGAATAGAAGACATTACCTACAGCTTTCTTGTGTTTTTTATTGAGACAAATTAACTGAAAGGAATTAAGATGACCTGTAATAGCGACTACATATACATTTTTTGAATGTTTTGAATTTTTTTCAATGTGAAACTGCCTTGCCTTGTTATTACTTGACGATTTAGACCTAACAGGCAACAGCTTGACTTTGCTTTAAATAATATTTGAATGGGGTTATTTGCCACAGTGTCCTTGTTACGTAGGTATGCTTCATTATCACATAATTTCAAGGAGTTTTTCAACTTTGAATAAAATCAGTTTCAATGTATGGCTTGAATCATTGCTCAACCTTAACTGGAAGTGATAAAAGAGTCCCATATCAGTCATTTAGGATATAAAGACACAAAAAGCACAAATAAAGGAGAAATATGATGACTGGCTCATTTATTGATGTACTTACCTGTTTAATTTTTTTGACATCTTTGTGATTTAACATGCACAAATCTTGCCAAGGCCTAACTTCTTATGGCAAAAAATATGAATGTATAAATTAATAACAACAAATTGAAACTGAGACATTTGCCTAAAAAGTTATCTTTTATTTAATAAAGCTGTGTCCTAAAACAGTGTCCTAGTTACATAGGTAGTTTTTAAACATAATACCATGTGTTAATCCCTTATATAGTTTTTCATGGATGTCCAGTGACAAAATACTTAAATAATTTTTAAACCTGAATATTGTGAGGTCCTAAAAAAGTTGTTGCTCTCCAGTCTGACCGATGTTGAATTTTCAGCCTAAATGTCACACTTATTGACCCAACCTGGTGGAATGACCCAACTACGTAAACAATCGGTTTGACTGTCTGAAAGTCTCCTAATGGTCATTGCTCCTCATTTTCACCAGAGTTCAATAAATAGCAAACTATCTGGAAAAACACACCATTCCAGATATGTGGCAAGAGGGTGTCCCCCAAATGTTCCTCTTGTACAGAAGTATCCCCCCCCCCCTCCAAGACTCCTCTGAGGAACTCCTGAGATTCCCAGAACACAATGAAGACACCATATGAGGAAGGGGGTGGGGGGGGGGGGGAAACCAACATGCCACAAGTGGACACACACTGAATTTCCCACCTGTGTTCTTACCATAGACCATAACTTGTGCCATCTCACTCTCTCGCCTCGTTGCCAAGTTCTCCGCAACGCACGTATAGTTCCCGGTATCCGATAGTCTCAACTGGCTCAGTATCAAGCTCTGCTGGGTCTGGAGATAGTGTCCGTCAGACTTGTCGATACGCACGCGGTCTTTCTCCCAGTATACTTCAGGATCTGGAACCCCTTGCGGAGGTCGACACAGCAACTCGATAGATTGTTGCGGCTCTGCCCGTTTTCCAAGAGGCTCTTGTTCAAAAAGTTTCTTCAGATCTGTAAAAAAAAAGAGTGTCAAAATAAGTTTTCTTCAAAGTCAAAATTCTTAATAGATATTAATTTTGCACCGGGAATAAAGAACATTGAATTATTTTGAACCCCCCCCCCCAAAAAAAAAACCCAACTGAAAAAACCCCAACACACACACAAAAACAAAACACACAGGCATACTATTTGGGTGAGATTTGAACCTGCGACCTTTGCTCAAGATCCCTTCTCTAGCATGTCAAAGGTCGTGGGTAAGAATCCCACCGGAGTGTTATGCCTGTAGAATAGCTTTCACAAGACTTGGGAAAGTACCGAGTATGCAGTGCTTAATACACACTATCAGTGTAAAAGCAAACAACTAAACAAAATCAAAGTTTTCAATATTTTCATTCAAAGTGGTACAAGAACTCCCACCTTCCCCTGATTCAGTTACATACTTTGTTTCTTAACTCCTCAGTTTCTTTTCTTAACTGAAAATCTAAAAAGAAAATTTTTCATTCTCCTCTTCAGCTAAGTTCTACCCTTCGCTACAGTGCCGATAACCTCTAAATAGGTCTTGACAACCAGATATAGAAGAAATATAGCAATTCCACTGGCAGTCAAAAAAAAACCAGGAGCAACATTGGTTAAAAACTGTCCCCATTTAAAGCAAGCACGTATAAAATTAGTATTCCAAAGATGGACTTGTGTCAAGTTGTTTCAAGTACCAATCATCCAGGGAAATAAGTTCCAATAAAATGCCTTAATCTCAGAACGAAATAAAGGAGTGTCTTGTTGAATAATAACAAGTTCCTATCGGGCATCTTCTATTAAAATCATACAAGAAATGTTACCTACAAATCTTTGTTGCACAGCGTCTTCAACTCGAATAAATCTCTACACTTAATCAATCCTCTAACAAAGGTCTTACCCCCATGCTCAACTTTTTGCAAAAGTATAATACTAAAAAGCCAAACGGGCATAAATCCCATTACAAAAACTACAAAGGGCAGAGTAGAGCATTGAGAAAACCACCACAACCCTCCATGAAACCAAGTTGTATTAGATCATTATCATGCTGCCACCATCTTGGTCATGTTCCTTGTATCCAACAGCAGTCATGAATGCTAATATTTATTGTACAAAAAAAGGAACCAGACTATTTATCAATCCAGCCTCAGTTTAGTAATAGTTATATTGATTTAAATGGGAGAAATCAAAGCAGCTACACCGTAGTATTAAAGGTTTATAGATATCCCTCCTCATATGATTTGACTTTAACTTTGACTTGACTTTAGCTCAGAATTGAATCAAAGATGAACCAAATTGACATTCCTACTTCTTCTGTAACCTCTTACAGTCATTTCTTTTTAATCAAATGTCATAAGCTTTTTGATATACTTCAAAGCTAAGGGGCTGGGACAAACATCCACGTCCAAAAACCAAATCGAGCGCTCAGACCTAATTTGACATTCCAGAAACGCTGGTTTGTCCTCCATCACTAGTGAAGTTGAATGCCAGAAAAAAAGTCTCCGAATGGCTTCCAGATTTCAGTTGTCTCTCTGCTGCCTTACCAACCAGTCCAGGAAATGATTTACTACAAGCCCTGATTGTGGACATGCCCAATGAGCTTGTGATATATGAACCAGTCATGTTCTGGACATGCTTAACAGATTTGATGTATGGATTGCATAACCAATGAGCCCAGCAACTGATAAAAAACTCTTCAGATCTTTTTCCAGTTTAACAGCAAGTTAACAAAATGGACATACATGTACTTTTATCAAAGTTTACTGTGTGTGACAAGAGAGACAAGAACAAACAGTCAACTCTGGTTGTCACGTTAGAAAGAGAATCTGCTTAAAAAGAGTAATATTCGAATCTCATTTTTGCTTTGAGTTTCTTTGTTTTGAGTCCTCTTAAAAAAATGTCCAGTTATAGAGAGGTAATATGGACAGTCCCAGCTACCTCATTATGACGAAAGTCAATTGCAGTTGTCTTGAGGCATCATAATTGTAGGCAGAAATGAAAACAGAGACAACTGGTATCAGAATAGCTTTGGGCCAAAAATATTCATTGACTTTCAGATTAAACAAGTTTGATACGTTTCGTTTACGTTTATTTCAATGTTGTCACTAATGTACACTGATTATTTACATCATTACATCCTTTAGCATAATTACAAAGTACAATCTCATGTTAACATACAGAATTTTGACGAAAAATAATGTTACCAAAAGTTTAATATATAGTTAGTTACGGCGTGGTCGTGGGGTTCAGTGCATCGGACTTAAGTTCTGGTGGCTGAGCCTTTTGGATAAGGGTTCGAATCCCGGTCATGACACTTGTGTCCTTGAGCAAGACAATAGACTATTGTTGCTACTCTTCTTTCTGGGGTAAATGGGTACATGTGAGGGCAGAGATGGTTCTTGTGATTGATCGAACTCGGTGTGCTACATATTTGGCAGCAAAGACTTAATAATCCCAAGGGAGCTGAAATAATTTAAAGGATGAAATAAATGGCCCAGTGACCAGGTGTAATAATGTTTTGAGTGCCATGAGCGTCACTGATTTGAGTGCCAATCAGGACCCACAATTTTTGGGGTATTACATTATTGATGTTTTGAGTCTTTCAGCTAGATAAGAAATGAACTCAATTTAAAGAAATAAAGACAAGCCGCCATTGCTTTTGGTGCTCCCTATTGTGACTTAAACTGTGAGATTTGATGCACAAATTTGCGGTTGTCAGGTTCCCTTTGTGAGGAAATATACTTTTCTCTTCTTTTTTGCAAAAAAAAGCAGACTATTCTCCTGGCCTCTATCTGCGAAAAATAATCAATAAATCTTAATTTTTACAACAAAATGATTACTAAATCTTTATTTTTACAACAAAATGATCAGGTATTCAGGGTTTGCCCATACTTTTTCATTGACTGGCCAGCAGGACCAGTTAGCTTTTAATTTCACTGGTAAAGCTTTTGCACTTGTCCTTGACTCATATTAAATAGGAATGCTTTTCAACCCCGCACTATCCAGCAGGACTACTTTGAGGTAATTTTGACTGGTCCCTTGGGGTTTTAACTGGTATTTGGCCAATGGACCACTGCTAAGGAAGAACGTGGCTATTCGTCGTTAACATAATAATCTTGTATTCTTCAGTTGCAGAAATCATGCGATTCTTCCCTTGCAAAATCAAGACGATCCTTACATGAACATAAATTTACTGTAACTACTCCACTCAGTCTAAAAATAAACCCAGCCCGTTCTTTAATGCATCCCTCGTCAAAGATGTATTAATGGCTGTATTAAGTTGTCTTTGAGAAGCACAACAGAGGTAGACTTTGAATGGAAGACGCTTCCTCCATGGGTTAAAATTTGACTCTTTTCTTTTGGTGATAAATGAGCTGACAACAACCAATACAGCACATTATCTTGTTAAACAAAAACACATTTTGCCATGCTGCTAAAAATAGAGGCGTTTTTCAGGCACTTTACAATTGCATCTTTGAGTTGTTTTTGTGAAAGAGCTAGGGGGAGATTCGGTCAGGTATGAACCAATCCCTATCCTGTTTCTAACAGTCCGGGTCGATCCTGCTGCTCATTCAGTTTGTGTAATGTAAGACTTCTCATACAGACCTTATGTATTAAGGGAGCCCAAGTGCCTTGTCAGTAATTCTAAAAAGAGAAATGAACCAAATATGAAAGGCATCCAGGGATTTCTTTAGAGTCGGGAGAAAACCACAAGAGCGCCATGACAAGTTTGAGAGCCCAAACATTTCCCCCCCCAAAAAGGAACTTCCGAGGCAATATAATCATGAAGAGGCGTTCAAGTATGCCGTGTTTGATTTCTCTTTCGAAACGAAATATTTGTTCGTGGGAAAGATCTCTTTTCCTCAGAGCTTTATTCAACAAATGGTGTCGGGAGGCAGCCCTAGACAAAGAGTGTTTTCAAACATTCCCACTTGAAAATGAGCTTTTGAAATTTGACTAGTGACTCAGACTCATGTTTTTGACTGACCGGAAATAAAAACTTTTCGAACTACAACATTTTTGAAATGGAAATGTGAAACCAAATAAAGACAGTTTTACTTCGATGGAGGGTTACAAAATTCATTTCTGGAATAAAATCCCTTTCTTGGTGAATTAGCAGATATTGACCTTGGGGGTGGGGGGGGGGGGGGTACACAATTTGTGCCTGTAATGGTTTTATAGAAAGCCAAGTTTTACAGAGACCAATTCTCGGAAATCTTATTGATTGTCCCCACCAATACCATGGCAGAATTGAGGATAGTAAGTATAGGGAGGAGTTTCGGCTTTTTTTATTTTGTTTTCATTTTTTTAGTGGATTTTCTTTGTTAGTTTTTAACTATAAATAAAACAGCAGAGTAGCTTCAATAACTTTTGAACACAACAATTCTGCAGACAACTTATCATCATCAATATATATAAGACGATGTTTTATTTTTAGTTTTCTTCAGTTCCGAAAGTGCACAGCAAAATGTCAAAGCATCACTAGAAAAACCAAAGCAATAAATAAATAATCAGCATCTAGATGGTTTGTCTGGCCACCACTGTAATAATTGGCTCTTGCTACACGGGCGTAATGAGCCGCAAAGTGTCTTGAGAAACGAGATGGAAAACATCTTGGATGATTTCAAGAATCGAGGACGATGGAAGGTGAAGCCAACGTGGGTGGTTAGACACAGCCAAGAGGTTAGGGACCTGAGATTTATGCGGGGCAAAGACACTAGAGAGTTGAGTTTTTTGTGTGTTTTTTTTTTTTTAACAACTACTGTACAAGGAAACATTCATGTACATTGATGCTTTATTGTGTAGTGATTTCAGATTTCTGTGCACGGAAAAAGGGAGCATCTTTTGTTGTGCAGAAAAGAAAATGTTAATTATCTATGAAATTTACCCCGATGTGTGTGAAAATGTCTGTAATTATTTTCCTATTGGAGTAATGTGAATTATTGTTTGTACTGATGGATTTATTTGTATTGTTATAAGAATCATTACTTTCTTAAAATTGATGTATTACTTTATCTTTAGAATTAATTATTCCTGCTTATTGACTTTGTTTCGTCATTATTATCAGTATCATTTCAAGGTTTTTAATATTTTCTTTAGAGGGCAGTGGGGGGGGGGGGGGGGGGTGGATGGAGGTGAAGAAATGTAAAGAACTGCTACAATGACATGTAGGCCTAGAGTAATATCTGTTTAAATGTTTTTCTCTTGGAATAAGTGAATTATTTTTTGTTCTTAAATCTATGTAATACTTTATCTTTGAAATTCTTTTATTATTGAATTTTATTTTGTTACGAAAAAAAAAGATAATATATTACCACTGCAAGTTTGTTGGGTTTTTTTTCTTTAGAGAGGGGGGGGGGGTGAAAAATTGTTTTTAAAATAATCAAGAGGACATTTCTTGTCGTCATGATCTCAAAACTTTCCCCATGAGATCGAAGGATGATATTTCAGTTAATTCAAAATTTCATTAGTCAAAATTCATCACCGAGGAATGAATAAAGATATGAAACTTAATTAAATAAAAACGAAGGAAATAAAATGTTATCCCAAACTTTTTTTTTCATTTATGACCCAACCATCTCGTTCTTTGTTTGAAGATCTAAAACACCGTTTTAAAGTATTTGGTTTCACATTTTATATATTTAATTTTGTATAATTTCATCTTGGGATCAGTGGGACTTGGACTTAATTTCAAGGCCAATGATGGATCTACCGATCCCCAGGGGCTTTTGACAAACATTTGAGAATGGTTCACCGGGCGGAGACGAACAATGGTTTCATGCAGTTGGTCTCCATGGACTTTAAACTTAATTAATGCCCTCACTCACTTGGTCTTATGTACGCCCTTCTAATCACCCCTGTGTTTATTTGCCCACCCGTGTCTACCACAAGCCCTCCACTCCATCCACAATATCGTGACTCATCAAATTCACCAGTTCAAATATTTTCCCAAGCTCAAATGCTCAGTTTCTTCGGACGACTAATTTCGGGTTGGGAGCCTGGTAGTTCATGATCATTAAGGATGGTGGATTAGCTATCCCGCCCACTCCGCTAAAACAAGCTCCGCTAATGGTGACTCCGAACTATAGGGGACAGGACCGCCCCTTGTTGAACATCAAAAGCCAGAACAAAACTCGGGACGAGTGTCAAATTACTAGAATAGACCGACCTGGGAGTCGGCGATGGCCTACCCATCTCCATTGTTATGGAAACTTGTGAAATGTAATACGGCTCTTGCAAGCTCGACTCTATCATGTACAGTTCTACTGTGTGCGAACACTTAAAAACGCGTATCACTTTTCGCAGTGCTCACTGGCTAATTGAACCACGGTGTTCGAGGGCCATTGTTCGCCCATCAAAGCGGACGTGGACAAAATGGGTAATTGGATCTGCTCCAACAAATACCGCTAGAAATGGACACTCTTTTCAATTAACACAAAGTGACAGTAATCCTGCCATGCTCTGAAGGTGACTGTTTCTGCTCTTTCGACAGAAAAAAAAGACGGGGAGTGAAAAGATAAATAGGGCGACTTATTCATCAAAGTCTGTTGACTGCAAATAGGCCGGGAAAATCAGAGCTACAATGGACTTGACAAAACCTCCCAGTGAAGTGTCATTTTCTTAAGCATGACCTTCATGTACCTGGACGGGTTTTCCAGACTCAAATGAAAATGTCTGTAAACAGTAATAACACAAAGTTGGAGGTACTCATTCTTTATTTAGGAATGTAAATATGGAGTTTGAAGGGGGTGGGAATGCTGGAATGTTTTCTCAATATTAAATGACACAATGGCTTTATCTTCAAGTGTTCCATTCGTAATTTGTGCCACAATTATACAGTAATAATACACACACTGTCAGTTAAACTGTCATAATTATGTCAGGTAGAATAACTGTCATAATTATGTCAGTCCCAAATAGGGAGACTGCCAAAATAGGGTTAGATAGCTCAGTTGGCAGAGCGCCACGTTAAAGGCACTGTACGCGTTTGGTAATTACTCAAAATATATATTTGCATAAAAACTTACTTGGTAATGAGCAACGGAGAGCTGTTGATAGTATAAAACATTGTGAGAAACGACTCCCTCTGAAGTAACGTAGTTTTTGAGAAAGAGGTAATTTCTCACTCAAATAATAAAAGACTTCTGGCCAGAAGCCTTTTATTCCTATCTGAAAGCACACTAATTGTACAACAAGCTGTTTTATCTTTCATTATTTTCTTGCAACTCCGATGACCAATTGAGCCCAAATTTTCACAGGCTTGTTATTTTATGCATATGTTGGGATACACCAAGTGAGAATACTGGTCTTTGACAATTACCAAACGTGTTCAGTGCCTTTAATCCGGAGGTTGTTAGTTCAAATCCCGCTCTAGTCAATTTTTCTTTGTTCAACCCAAAATCATTAAAAATTTACCCAGTCAGTTTCCCATGTGGTTTATTATTTGACATCTAAATTCAAATCTGTGATAATTTTTCCATTTCAAACAATATGTTTCCTGAAAGTATGTTTATTCTAACCTATGAACACTGTACTTTCAAAAATGATAAAATTAACTTATGTTAATATTTGGGCAAATCATAGAAAGTCCCAGATAGTTACATGTTTCGACACCCCTAATGTTCCGACAGCCTCTGTGTTTTTCCTAATCCTAACCCTAACCCATTCGGAACATAGGGTTGTCGGAACATAGGAACATCGGAATATGGAGCAGTCACCTCCCCGACCCCACCCCCTTCCCAAGATATTTGGGGACTGTTGATATTGTACATATTATTACTTACATGCTATTCGGACGTATCCTTTGCTGGACTCGTGTGGTATTTCATTAACATAACCAACACACTGGCAGTTGTAATCCTCCAGACCAAAATACTGCTCCACATCCTCCTTCGTTATCGCTAAGGAACAAATGAAAGTCCGGAATTAATCTTCTGTAAGCATGGTTTGTGTGGAACAGCCACAAAATGTTAATCGCATGTCAATTGCTTAGTTCCTTATTCAGGTATATATTCCTCTCAACATGAATACATAAGCAAATTCCCAATTCACCATTTGCACTGACTTCAAAACATAACTCAGTAGCAAATAGCGAAAACAGAACAAGGAACTAAGCACAATATAACCATTAAAAGTTATCAATTTTGATAGAAACAAAATCGATAATGAAATGAAGATTGAAATACTTGAAAACCTTAAAGATGCAGTCTCATCGCGTTTTCCATGAATAAGTGCGTACATCATGCTCTGACCTTTGACCTAGGTAAGAAGGCTGGTGCACCTTTTTTCCTATACAGGTGAGCCTTTCTAACTATACAGACAGTTCAAGATGGGGTCAAAGGGGGAAAGTACAACGTACTTTGGATAGGGCAAGGAATGCAAGACTACGGAAATTCTTTACGCTAAGGTGACCGGTCAAGCTGGTGAGTGAATGCGAAATAGTTCTGAACATAATACTTCAAGAATTATTTATAAACAACTTAAGAAACTGCTCACAAATGCTGATGTCCATGAGTTGTTCCTCCACATCATCAAATGTTTCGTGGTGTTCTAGTCGACTGGTATCCATCCAGACCCCATTACATTTGAAGTAAAGCTGGTCCACCGGCCGTGCCTTGCACGAGAGGGTTACCGGTCGATTCTTGATGATGTAGGCATCTTCTGGCTCCGTGTAAAAAGTTGGAAGAATGGCGGTGGGTGATTCAGTAACTGGTAAAGTGTCTGGAAAGAATGAAAAAACAAATTAATTAGATGACTTTTTTAAGGGGCATGTTGCCTTTGGATTGGGCGCTTTGAGCTACAAGAAGCGTTTGAAGTGAAATAAATATGTAGATCATTGTAGAACAGCTTTATTCCACGTACTACAACTCTTTGAACCTCCTTTGCCTGGTGCATGTTTCACTTTATCCTATAATGTAGACCGTTATAATACTTATATTGAAAAAAAAAAAATGATTGGAGATAAATCTTAAAAGTAGAATATAATGATTTACTAAGAAACTGTTTGAATTAATTGCTTAATTTCATGACAGAACACGGACCAAATTTGTGACTCCACAAAATGGCGGACAGTATGTTGATCACTACACACTATTCGGAGACTTTAGAGCGCTAGGTGGCAGCAGACTTTACCAGGTAAAATTCCATTATTTAAGTATTTCTCAGCATGCGCACATAACCAAGAACAATGGATTAACCTATTAAGTCTGCTGCCACGTAGCGTCCCAAAAGTCCCCCATTACAACACACTGTAAGCCCAATGTGTTTTAGTGCATGAGCAAATGTGGAAAGGAAACGACGCAATTCCAAACAGCAAAAGTTTACGAAATATGAAAGCAAGTAAAGTATGAGTGTCAGGAAAGTACTTTGCCTTCTATTTGCTCTTTCTTCAAAGGAAAGAGAACTTTGGGAAAATCATATTATTTAGGTCTGAAAATAAACAAAGGTCATGACCTTCCATTAAAAATAATAATAATAATAATGGTGGCTTCTTATAGAGCGCCCAGGTCTGTCAGGCATGACGCTCATGGCGCTATACAAACAAATACAAAAACGTATACAAAAGAAAGTACAATAATATATATCTATACAACATTTTCCCCTTCAAAATAATCCCATTGAATTGTCCAATGCAAGCGCCCTTTGCAAACGGAAACTTTCCTTGCCCTCTTGCAGATAGATTCAGGCCTTTACACTGACACTTTTAAGTAAAGACAATAAAACAACAAGGGATTGAGTTGTTTTCATAGGCAAACAGTTTATTCAGAAGTTTCGTCCTCCAGACTATGATTTGAAAAAAACCCAAATAAAAATGGCATTGACTAATGTCTTGTGAACCCGTACTGGTTTATTCAACAAAATGCTCGACTGAAAAGAAAGTGATGACTTAAACAGATTTTGTCTTTTATCCACTTCCTCCAATCCGTCAAAACAACAACAGATTGTCGATTAAAAAACCCATAACTAGAAATCCAACATTAACTTTAAGCTAAGCAACATGTAGGAACTGGACCACAACTCGGCTTATCCATCACCAAAGGGTTCTCCAAATGTATTTAATGACATTACACACACTGACAGACAGGGGGGGCTAAATGAGGCATTACAGCGAGCGCATGGACCAGTCAAGTGCAAACCCACACTGGGCAAATTCTTGCCATCTCTATTCCCACATCTGGCAAACTTGGATCTGGGTTGATTTTGTTTTTTTCTTTTTTCAGAGGCGATTGCAATTTGCCACAGACTGGAACAGGGAAAAACCATCTGGTGGGAAATTACTTTCAATTCAATCCAGGTTTGGAGTGGAACTTGAAGCATTTTATCTTGCTTACAGATGGGGTATGACGGCATGATAACTATTGACCAATCATAGGCATCCATAGTGACTTTTGACCTAGAGATTTTGTTCCTAGAGGTTCTTCTGGAACTTTCCAGATAAATTGTCTCTTTGTGACATCCTTCAATGAAAAAAGAGAGCAAAAGTTGTACAAATTCAACTGATACTATGCCTTTAAACTGAGTAGCCCATTTAACAATAATTAATATTGATTAATTGTGAGACTTTCGGAATGTTCAGCATGTATTGCTCTCTCAAAGTGTGGGATAGCATTTGAAAGCTGGTAAGACTGTCATAAATGATTTTGAGGTAGCTTTTAACTTAAGTCTTCTTGTAGTCGCATGCTGTGGGATTAGGTCCAAAATGTCACAGAGTTACTTTAAATATCAGTACAAACAGTCGCTAATAATCCATGCTTGCATTAGATATAACTATTTGGAGGGTTAGCAAGGAATGTTTGCTATAGGTTAAAGCATGCTTTACATAATGAAAGATTTGCACTTTGGATGTCCCAGACAGTTGGCGCTTATTGTGTAAGCAGAGAATGGGCTATCGTAAGCGCAAATTCCACAGTAAGCGGTGTCATGGCACTGTGCCCAGGTCGTGGAACTGTACTTGTACATAGGCCTATAATACTCTGACTGAAATATAAGAACTGTCAGAGTTTGTCACTCATCATTAATTGTGTCAATAAGTCCGCTTTCCATCTGGAGATCAAGCTATCAGTCTGATGGTCTTTTAATGCCTGTTTATCAGATGTGAAAACAAGTTCACCTTGGGTAATACAATCTCAATTCTGTGGTTGGACTAGAGGGATTCGGGAGGGTATATGTATACAACAGGTGCCTGAGCTTTGGTATGATGGATAAGGCATGTAGTTCAACGTTGACATTGTACAAAAGGAACTCTACCCCACTCGGTATGTATTATAACAGACTACCAAACAGACAAGCTATTTACAAAGAAGTCAGTGTGTTTACGTGACATCAAACATCTCAAACCAGCCATCTCAAACATACCAATGCAAAGCCAAGCCCTCCTTCCCGTTGAATTGACCAACTAAATTTATTTGAATGACAGCAAAACTTAAATAAAACCAGCCGTACCTCAGCCAACTTCAAGTTCAACGATAATATCGTCATATCGTCCACCCTTACATGCTACATGTACACGCGCTGCATACAGTACGATGGTAATACCACACCGCCATCAGTGCAAACGAGACAGGGAACCATACTACCATTTTTGCGCGCCCTCTGTGTATAGTAGTGGCGTATACAGGAAGTAGTGTTGTTTGCACAGCGTTTTACACCGTGGTCGCGGTAGGTTTACAGCGCGGAGCTGTTCCCATTGGACTTTTTAGCGGCCCTGATAAGTTACCGTGGCTGCGCGGAAGTCTTCCGCGACCTCTTTCGGCCTGTTAGTTTTACATCACAGTCGCGGTAAGTTGACAGGGAGGTCAGTCTACCATGCGTTCCCATTGGATTTAATTTTGTCATTCTACAGAAAAGTCCCGGTACTTTAGCAAAAAAAAGTCCAATGGGAACACAGCTTATGTATATGTGACGACACCAACGCAGTGTAAACAAAGAATCACTTGACCCCCCCCAGATAATTTATTAGCAAAATATTGAAATAAAATAAAAGCTTGTAAAGACATTTTAAAAAGTGACAGTCCATGGTCCTGTCAGATATATCTGCTATGCTGTAAACCAACCCACACCTGGTTACCATCTTAGTATCATTTCATATCATCAGCCATCTGTCAATAAATATCAGGCTCAGCAACAAATATTGGTTTGTGAGTTTGGTCAGTGAGTTGTCTGAACAGCTGTGCGGAGGAACACCCGAGTGCTCTGCCCTACCTGCGAGTCAAATAGCAACCATTTTAAAAACCAATTTGGTAATAATTAGTGAGCTTTAAAAGCACATTATTTTAAAGTGATGACTGGTGACTTTTCATATTTTCGTTTTTAGTCAAGTAAAAATATAACACAACACACATAAACAGGTATACTGGTGTAAACAGAACTAGAAGCAGTTGAAAGAAATGAAAATCTATCCACTCAACTGCTTTTCTTACACCAGTATATACTGTAGATTTATGCGTTGTTGTGTTGTCATTTAGCCTTCGAAAAAAGACTCTGCTGGGGTTGAAACGTCAGGCCATTAAACTATTGTTCGCATTTAAACCATAGGTCTTTTTGGTTGGTAAGCAGTATACATTATTCTATTTTCTTATGTAAAAATATAAGTTAATAACAGATCTGTTTGAAGGCATTTTCTTGAAACAAGTTGCACAAATAAATGTGAAATTTGTTTGTGTAAAGTAAAAACACAACATTGTCAGGACTCTGAAATATGCACGCGGTTGATAAGGGACACTTTAACTTGAGCAGAAAATATTGCTCAACAAGTTTCTGCCGAGTGGGGAACCACTCATGGTGAGTACATATGACATGGTATTTTGGCTGGTTAACGTTTCTGGTAAGCAAACAAATTATCTTGAAAAACTGGGATTATAGAGCTCTGTGAGCTTTGACCTTGGTCACATGGTCAAACACAAGGTCAGAGGGCACCTTCCTAAGAAAAAACAATTTGGATTGTTTTTATTTACAAAAAGTAAGCAGGTTAAACAGTCCCAAACAGTGCATTATCTAGCTTGTATTACCTCAATCTGGGAAGCAAAGAATCATTTGGTGCTAAGCTAATTAATTACTTCTTACTTAAAATTAAGTCCTATCTCTTTAAAGGCAGGGTATACTTTTAGTAATTACCAAAAACCAGTATCCTCAATTGGTGTATCCCAACATGTGCATAAAATAACAAACCTGTACAAATTTGGGCTCAATTGGTCATCGAAGAAAAAAACAAAACATGTTGCATAGAATTGTGAGCTTCCAAATGCCTGAGAAAGACTTCATGCCTGAAGCCTTTCTCAGATTCAAATATTTTAGTGAGAAATTTCCTCCTTCTCAAAAAACTACATTACTTCAGAGGAAGTCGTTTCTCACAATGTTTTATATTGTCAGAAGCTCTCAGGTGCTCCTATAAACCAAGTGAGTTTTCATGGTAATTAGTTCTTGAGTAATCACCAAAAGTGTCCACTACCTTTAATTCCAGACTGTAGATCTTACATCATGTAGATACAGATAATAGATGTCCCATACACAGTGTCCGAGAAATTCTAAATAAATATTGGCATACTTTGTTGTGTTGGAATGTGAGACATGCCTGGTGTGTGTGATTTCAGGACATGATGATGATAAATGGACAGATATCTACTGGCTGGCAGTATGACCATAGAATAAAATATTCAACGATAGGTTTAAAGGGAATTGTGCTTGTCATTTTGCAATTTGCTCAAAGACTTATTTGTGTTTCAGAATAGAAATGCATTAAAATAAATAGTATAATGTATGTCACCCCTATTAAAAATGATTAAGAATAAGATCAAAACAGCTTTCTTGAACAGGGCAATTTTGTTTTTCAATTCTGAAAAACAAACATATTTCTTGAGTGGATAGATACATTCCAAGGTGTCACATGAATATAAATGAGCTTTAAGTTGAGTAAAAACAACTGTATTTTCCCACTTCCACCACAATTTTGTATTCCTACCGATCCCCTTTCTCATAATTCCCAAACATAACCCAAACCTTATATGTAACTTTAATCTTAACCATGCCCCCCAAACCCCTAAACCATGTATCCCCAATTCTACCCCACCCCTCCTCCTAACCAAACCTAAACACAAACCCCAAAACCCTTCCTGACCATCTAAGCTGCTCCACATTGGCCCCCTGAAGCCACCCTTAATGTAACATTCTTCAATAGCACTTCAATTGCCTACCTCATGTCGACATATAACCCAATAATGATACAACAAATATAACATGATCCCCGGGAGTAAATAGCTTGAGAGTCCCTTGTAAATCAAGCGTTTCCCGGACGACTCCATCCAGCCCAGAGCTCATAGAGTTCAGAGTATTGGTTTATGCTTCTTCAAAGTGTATAGATGCAATTAGATCATGTTATCGGGTGATTTGCAGCAAAGAATGGCAATGATTGTACTTTTTACAAGTTCAAGTTTTATGTTGCTGGCGAGTGCACACAGCGCAAGAAAGAGCTCTCCCAATATTGTCCGTAGAATGTAATTTTGTGGACTTACGGGGGGGGGGAAATTCAAGTAAGACTAAATACTGAATAATAATGACATGTATCTAGAACGCTAGCTCTTAGGGAGAGTTTCCAGATACCACCTTATCTAAATACAAACTATCTCCAGCCTGTTTATCAACTCTAAAGGCAAGGTATACTTTTGGTAGTTGTCAAAGATCCTCACTTGGTGTATATCCCATTAATTTGTGTATAGAATAACAAACCTGTGAAAATTTGGGCTCAATTGGTCATCAAAGTTGCAAGAAAATAATGAAAGAAAAAAACACTCTTGTTGCATATGTGAGCTTTCAGATGCCATAGATACAGATTCAAATTTTAGGGATCAAAATTACCTCTTTCTCTGAAACTACACTACTTCAAAACGTTTTACACTTCAAAAGCTCTTCAATGCTCCTTACCAAGTAAGATTTTACTGTCATTTAGTTGTAGAGTAATTACCAAAAGTGTACTCTGCTTTTAAAGCCTGAAGACAGTTGTTAGGATACCATTTTAAGAAATAAAGCAAATGTTGTCTGTTTTTCCAAATATCTGTTTCATTTTTTCGATTAGGGTGAATCAGAATAAACTCAGCTTGTTTTCAGAACCGCAAGACCAGTCAGCAGGCCACCCGTTTTCCCAACTAGCTGCACCATCCAGCTTCGAATTCAGAAACAATCTGGAACTTTCCTAAATGTACCAGCCAGCAGGAATATGGTTTGAAGTTTTATTTTACACTTTCAAATCGACTCATACCAACTTTCTTTGTAGAAAAATGTTTTTTTTTTTTCTTTAATCTTGTTATACTTAATTGGTCATTTTTGTTTGCTTGTGCCCTAGATTCTTTCTTTACAAGAGTGTTTCAATCCCAAGGAAATCGAAGTTCAAAAGTTGCCTTGTGAAATTAGACCCCCTTTCTAAACAGCTTGTCCCTAATTTCCACAAAATTCAAACCACCCCAGTTTGTCTGGGCATCACATGTGGAAAATTCATCGGTCTCCCCACTCCTCCAGTTGTCCTAATCCTCATTTTTCAAGATTAATCAACCCTGACATTTGCTAGTCTGCGGCACACTACTACAGTACTAGACTTGGTCCCACATTTCTTCAAAACACTTGTTCTACCCTCTTGAAACTCAAGTTTCCCCGGACCCTCTAAAGCACTTGAGTTAACTTTAAGTACTTTCTAATGGCTTGGCCAATATGTTTTATACAGAAAACACATTGCCCCCCAGCACTGAAGCTTCAATTCTACACATTGGCTCACAGATTTACAAAAAAACTGACAAAATGTGGTGAAGTGAAGATAAAAAATATTAGCTTGTTTTAAAACTCAACTTAAAACTTGTTTATGAATAAGCTGCCCTTCACAAGGTCAGGCTTGTTTAAGGTGAAGAACGACAATGGTTATTGCTTGTGAAACTGATAATCAATATGTACATTATTGTATCAAATTTTGTACAGGGACATTCCATGCCGAATTTACACAGCATAGGTACCCGCCTGCCTTATACAACCCAAATGCCTTTCGGTTTTTCATAATCTTGAAGTTTCTTTTATCCAGAAGATAAATATGACCTGAAATTATGATTCAATCTATCACAAATTGAGACTGAGAGAGAGAAAAACACACACACACACACAAAAAACCCACTTCAATTTCATGCAAAAGTGTTTGAATAAATGTTTGCATAATCAAAATTAAAAACCTTTAAGCGTTAATTGATTCTGACTGCAATAGTTTCAAATTTCTATTTCAATTCCACCTCAAATCACAAGATTTTTAGTGCAATACGCTTCGGCACAGGTTTGAGTAAAAATCACAATTAGTGTCCAGTGAATTTCCAAAAAAAAACTTTAATAAAACGAAGAAACACTTTGAGCACGTACAGATATCTTTACGACTATTTGAACTCGCCAGCAAACATAACATTCAATACTTTCCAGTGATCGATCTCGTCTAAATCGATGCTCACATGACTGCCTTTTCTCACACTTTCCCCATCAATCCGAACATTGAATCAAAACAAAAAACCCTCTCCCAAAAGCGTCATAGCAATTCAGCCAGGTGCCCCTTGTTCCAAAATAACCAAGACAGCACAGTGTACTAGTCCCTACAGACCCATTAAACTCGACCCGCTAAAAAACTCTTTTGGTGATTACTCCGCACGTCAGCATCTAACAAAACTGACACCCTTTTGACAAACGAGCCAACAGAGCGGCAATCAACTTGAACTCCAAGACAAACATCCCCCCCCCCATCGACCTTTTTTCTTCCCTCTGAGATATTACAATTGAGAAAACATTGCAGCATCTTTATTTTGATACTTGGCTAGCCACTACGGCATCAGTCCGACCGTTGTTGTTTTTTTTGTTTTTTTGCGACATTTCTTTCAGATGGATTGACAAATGACCACCATTTACCACTAGATTACCATAAACAAATGCCAAGCAGTACATTTTAACGCCAGGAGTTGATTATGAGTGGTTCGTCTGCCGATTGGCAAGATGGGGGGGATAAGGTAGAGATGGGGGGAAACCTGGTGCCAAGCCCTCAGTTGATGAAACCGTCAAAATAACTTATTTCAAATTACAGATCCATGTGTTGTTTTACTAGTTAGTGCAAAATTGACCGACAAATTAAGCTTACAAATCATAAATCATAAATCACAAACTGTGTACCAAAATCTACCATCAGCATCGAATAAGTGTAGGCCCTAACACTAACACAGTCTGGGAAGAAAATGGCTGGAATTGTTGGAAAAAGAAACACCCATTATCCATTCTGCCTGGCATCCAGCTTAAAAAATAACAGTATAAAATTACAATAGCGCCCTCTGCAAAGGAAAAAAGGCCAGCTTTTGTTATTTGACCAACCGATTTATTATTCAAGTCGAAGGTACTTCAAGTGTCTCTGGTCGATTGGTACTTGTACCATTTTGTCCCTCCAGGACGGGCTTTTGAATAACAATGTGGAGGTTTCAAATCCCTGATGACTTAAGATTAATCATGGGAATTGGGTTTGCTAAATCTTGACTATAACTTTAGAATTAAACTATAGTTGAATACTATAAAAATATTGATTTGTAAAAATTATTTAAATCGTTTAAACTGATTCCTCTTGAATGAAAGAAACAAACAATTTCACAGATTTGCACACAACTTAGGCCTACATGGTATGAAAATGGACGTGGTGGGAAACGTCCCATAAATACTTTTGCTTAAAATGTTTGTTTGTGAGAAAAAAAATGAAACAATTAGTTTTGATCTCGCAACTGTTTGAAAACAGTGAACAAAATTAAAGGTTTATCCCACTTTGTTTCTCGTAACTGCTGTGACCGACTGAGCTTAAACTTTCACAGGTTTGTTATTTCATTTATTATGTTGGGTCACATCAAGTGTGGATAGCCTACTGGTCTTTGAAAATTACCAATGTTAAATATGTGCTTTAAAAAAAATATATATATATATTTTAAAAAAATGACACATTGTGAAGGCACATCATGCTTCAGTGTTAGGATTCATGATAACTGATTAATGACTTCTAGAACTCAATGAGACATGTCTCATTGAGTTCTAGAAGTCATTAATCAGTCGATGATATGTTAGCTCATTAGAGATTAATGTTTGATGATCGCATTAGCAAGTGTAACACTCTTTCATGGTCAACTAACACCACATTATAATTGAAGGCATTACTTTCTTGGTTGAAGTGAAGAGAGTCATGCTTGGATGAAGTCAAAACAGGCTCAATAAGTGCTTGACTTAGCGTCACGAGAGAACCGTACAGACCTCGCGTTCAGCAACAATAATATACCAATTATCGTGACATTGGAAAAACACCGGAGCGCTGTCACAGTAATCCGGAGGTTACTAGTTCAAATCCCGCTCTGGTCAATTTTTCTGTGTTTAACCCCAAAATTGTATCAAAAGTTACCAAAGTCAGTTTACCTTACTTTATACAATTGTTAAACTTTTCTTTTGCAAACTCCTGGTTGTTTTTAGTATCAATTATTGTACAGTTACTACCCCTAATGCAAGTGCATTTCACAAAACAGAACGTATTAAAAACAATCACAGGAGAGTAAATTCAAGTGCATGTCGAAACATTCCATCTTCACATCAAATTAAATAACTCAAATGTTTATCCCTAGCTGATGCTTAAATTGAGATTTCACTAATAAAGCCTCTAATGCGCTTAGCGTGAATACACCCAGATAAGCAAATCAATACCTGTGTGTGTTCAAACACAGAGGAAGGGTCTAAGCATTGATTTTGTCTTAACAATATGGATGTTTTAATCCTCGTCGATATTGTGTAACCACTCAAGAATATACTGGATTTTGTCACTGTACCAGTACCAAAAAAAAACCCCCAAAACGCAGAATTTAATCAAATCTGGACAATTTCCTCAATTTAAGACTCTAAAAGTGATACCTACGTAATTCAGAACTTTAATTCCTGTCTGGGTTTTTTTATATAGTAAAACCAAATGGAACAAGACTCAAACATGGCCAAAAGGGAAACACAAGACGTCAAGTCTTTTCCAAACACGCTATGTTTGATTGTGGATAAGCTGCAAGTCAACACAACTGATGAGCAAACAACACAAGAAACAAGTGTACCACCAGTGATGTGTTGACTCACTGGTTACCCTTTAGGCACTTAAGAACATTGACAAGGTTTCTAGAAAAAAAGAAGTACCATGCTGGAGATCGAACTGGGTTTTGGTTGCTCATGGAATAACAACAGTCTTTAACAGGTCATCAAACGAGACAGAATGTTCAAACAGTTCCGAAGTCAAGTTGTATACATAATTGGTTATTGGTTTTATGTCATCCATAAGTGATCCCGTTGTGAAGAGAGTCAGTTGTACAAGAAGTCAGCTAACAACCCCGGTCTCCATTCTTGATGGTAGAAAATCACTCTCCCCTGATAAAGGAGAACTGCCATCAGAATTTTACAAAGTCTATGGAACAGTTTCCAAGATGCACCTAGCCCAAAAGTACAAGTTTCATTCGAAAAAGAACTAAATCTAATCTTGCAAGTGTTCTCACCAATCATGGATTCTCCAAAGGACTTTCTACGGCCCCTTTTTACACCAGATTTCAGAGAAAATTCCCAGGCCAAAATAGTGACATTGACTCCTTTACACACACGACTTGTTAACCCCTGGACACTACGCCCTGGCAAATTCCTGGGGAACAGCAATCCCTGCTTAGGAGTTAAGGTTTAAGCGAGATAACCGTAGGCTAGCTTATTGCACATTCAGTTTCCCCCAGGAGGAAAAAGGCATCATATTTTAAACAATCGCTTGGTTAAATTTAAAATTCCCAGAGGAATTCCCTGGGGTTTCATTTCCTAGGAAGTGGTGAGAATAGGACATCATTGCAGCACACCGCCTACAGTTTTTTCCTTCTTCATAAATTGTTAAGACCTTTTTTGATTATAATTAAGGTGAAATATTAACGTAAATGGCTCATACTTTTCCAAGCATCAAATGCATCCAACTGAAGTGCTAAATGTTCCAGTTCAGCGCACACAAGATTGACGTAAAACAACTGCGTATAGCAGTTGACGACCGAATCCTTCACATGTCATGAACTGTCTGATACTTCATGACCGCTGCAAGTCTAATCTTTACGGACGGGAAAGCTTTCGGTTTCACCGAAATCAAAGGAAAACCTACACTAACAAGAGGCTGTGTGTTTATGTAATGGAAATATTTGTAATGGTATTCTAAAAACCCTTTCTGGAGGCGTAATCCTATATTCCGTGTGCCTGACTGTTCTGATAAACAGTGTAACTCTAAGCTTAAGGCCATAGGGCCCTACCTAAATTAGTCATTAGGCTTTGGGTAACACAGTAACAAAGCGACTTCGTACAAACAACGGTCATTTTCTACAAAGAGAAATAGTATATAGGTAATGAAACAAAGGATGCCTCAAAAGTGAACTTAATCACTGTAGCTCACAAGCCTGAGAAAACCTGTAAACAAGGGTGCTTGCCATGTGAACCAGAAACACCGGGATTAACACCTTACTCTTCTACTCTTCCAGTGTTCTGTGTTTTTTTTTACCTGCACTGCCAATCCAAGCACAGGGGACCTATAACCGAAGGACAAAGCAATTATTGTAAAGTATCTTGCTCAGGGACACAAACGTCAAGACCGGGATTCAAACCCACACTCTGCTGATCAGAAACACCAGAACTTGAGTCCGGTGCTCTTAACCTCTTGGCCACGACACAATCATACAAACCATGTGACCTGTGACATCATAGGGTGTCATGGCCGAGTGGTTAAGAGCATCGGATTCAAGTTCTGGTGGTTTAGTCATCGGGGTGTGGGTTCGAGTCCTGGTCATGACGCTTGTGTCCTTGAGCAAGACACTTTGCTATAATTGCTTCTCTTCACCCAGGGGTATAAATGGGTACCTGCAAGGGTAGAGGTTGATATTGTGTTTGAAAAAGCCTTCAGAGCGCCATCAAGGCAGCCCGGGCTGTATACTCCCCAGGGAGCTGAGAAAGATTAAAGGAATGTTATTGGCCCAATGACCAGGGCACTAATGTAAAGCGCATTGATACGTTATTGTAAAATGCGCTATATAAGAACTAGTTATTATTATTATTATTATTATTATTAACAAATGTTCCATTCATAGCATCTGGACTTTGCACAAGTACAGTTTCTACACAGCTCATCGAGCGAATAAAGTTTAACAAAATACTTGCGTTTGATGGAAAGTGCACTGTGCATTTGGATCTTTTGACACAAAGAAAAGGGGCAATTCTCAAAACAAAAAGATGTTATTTCTACAATTGAATGAACGATTTCTCACATTATGATCAGTGTAGCAGCTTGCCCATTGGGAAATGCCGGAGTAAGGTCACTCTGTTTGTTACCATGGTAACATAGTCTGTACAAAGACACTCCCTTGGCATTCCATCATGTGTTGGGAGTCAATCATCATCCATTGGAATAAATAATAATGTATTTCTCAAATGAAATCATTTTTGTTTACTAAACTACATCCTGAGAATTAACAGATAGGCTGTTAGCTACAAGCAGGTTCCCTATAGATTAAGACGGTTTCACTTTCGGTTTGAACCAAGTAGCTGTATGAAGAAGCGAACTCCGAAAGCAAATATTGAAACGTTCACATGTAACTTAATAACTTGTTTCTGACAAGAGGGCCCAGACTGGCAAACACTGAATGTTTAGAAACTATGAGAGTTTTAGAACTTTTTTCAGGGGCAGGATGGAGGCAAAAAAACATAAAGCTTTGAAACCCAACACCAGGCTTTCGAAGTCGACGCTTATTTACCTTGAGCCCGAACAGAGCTCCCAAAATCAAAAGCGATTAAGCAATACATACCAACATTAAAATCAACCATTTGAGATATTTTGGAAACACGAGCCAGTTACTGACACAATGTAAAGCACATTTCATGTGACAGTCGCGGAGTATCGCTGTGTTTTTGATATCGAGTGTCACAAAAATGTACCAGTTTGTCAACTGTTTGAAATTTCGCAACTTGGTACTTTATTTCCCACAGATACGATGGGGGGAAAGATTGATCAAGATTGGGAATAACACAACTTGTCTCCTTCAGTGACCTCCGGATTTTCTTTCAGAAGCCTGTCCCATTTACTTGATGAGCAGAGAACTTTATGAGGCACGGATGGCTTGACCTTGGCTTAGGGAGAATTCAGAAGCGGAGAAATGAAAAGATGAGGCCTCCTTCAGGAGGCATCTTTGAGGAATCATCTGGCTTTGGTTTCATTTTGAGTTGTCGTCATGAACAGCAATTGAAAAACAAAATAAGCTGAGGGGTTACTATCGAGTCTTGATTAAAATCCACGGTGGGGGTCTGGCTGTTCGTTTCTCCCATCGGGGTCTAACCAGGGTGGGCCAAAAGGGGCCAAGTACCTCCCATTTTAAAATCATGATTCATGTAAAAACATTAAATTGTGCCAAATGATTCACGTTTTGATATATATATATATGCAGAGCACAGCTTGACTCTTAGTCTATTTTACCCCCCTAGACAACTTACAGGAAGAGCACTTCATGGTTCTTTTTCCCGGGCAATTAGAAAATTAAAGTAATAAAAAGGAAGTGCTTGAAAAAAGATTGCGAAAGAGGATATTAACCAATTATATGATAACATTGTCCTAAACAGCTAACAGATGGTCAACAAGAAAATGTAAAAGTTGGTAGGCAAGAGCATGCGCAAGTAAAGCAAGCAAGAAACACTACAAAAATTGGTAAGGAAGAAACAACAAAGCTTGGTAGGCAAGAAACATTTAAGTTGGTATGCAGGAAACAGCATAAGTTGGCAAGCAAGAAACAGCTAAAGGTGGCAAGCAAGAACTAGCAAAAGGTGGCAAGCGATAACAGCAAAAGTTGGTAAGCAAGAAACAGCAAAAGTTGGCAAGCAAGAAACAGCAAAAGTTGGCAAGCAAGAAACATCTCAAGTTGGCAAGCGATAAGGAAGAAACAGCAAAGCTTGGTATGCAAGAAACATTTTAAGTTGGTAAGCAGGAAACAACAAAAGTTGGCAAGCAAGAAACATCAAAAGGTGGAAGCAAGAAACATCAAAAGGTAGTAAGCAAGAAACATCTTAAGTTGGCAAGCGACAAACAGCAAAAGTTGGCTTCACAAGACAGAAAGCACAGAATTCCTTCCAACTCATTGTCACACTCCATCTTTCCACACCCTCCTCCAATTAACAAACACCAATCACTGCCCCCTCATGGGCAACTTCTTCCTTCCTGACAATGGCTTCCCACAGCTTTGTTACCCTACTTCTCATTCCCACAGACAAATCTGATCAAGCAAATGTGATTACCATATGACAGACGTACCCACATGGCTAACAAATTATCACTATCTGATAAAAAAAAACCTTCAACGCAGTTTTACTTCATCCAACCTAGCTGAATCCAGCATCTTGAGTAGATCCTTCTGTTACGGTAAGACCCGTGAAATTAGAAAGGTTGAGAGATCGGTCTTTGAAACCTCGGCCATAAATTTGAAACACGTTCAGAAAAAAATAAAGACTGCCTCGCTGCCAGCCAATCAAGAAGCAAACTGATGGAGTTATGAGAGATTGGGTTCATGAATGAGGTTAATTTGGTTATGGAAGATATAACTTAATATTAGAAGCACAGCCCACAAAATGATGAAAGTCAACTGTGAAAGGAATTTTATTTAGACGGAGGGAACAAATATGGGACCACCATCAATCCGCTGTACCATCAAACGGGTCATATTACAAGAAGGCCAAGAACAATTATCAATGTTTCTTTTTTCAATTCCAAGCGCAGGATCATCTTAGGGTTAAATTTCAAATCATAACAAAGTATGGAGCCGCCGAACTTAACATGGTTCACGATTGAGTAAACACGAGTTTTGTCAATCAGATAGGTAAACTTCTTTAGCAAATAAGCCTACAGCTTGAGAAATGATCTTGTTTTTTTGATGTTCCTAACCACGTCCACGCTCAGGTCACAAAATGAACAATTCTTGGCATTTTGTCTTCAGACTTAATGATGTCTGGTTTGTATTTCTAGCTGCAAAATTTAACTTTACGTTACAAAAAAGAAACTGTTTGAAGGTTCTGGTAATGTTCTGCAAAGTGTTTTTGGTTATGACTATTAAAAAAAAAAAAAAGATAGCACTGTACCCAACCATCTTTTCGCTGGCTTAATTTCTCAGCCGTTTATAAACACAAAAGTATCTACATGCAAGTGAGCAAATTGGAAACAACTCAATTTGTGTCAATTTAACGCTAGCTCCCTCTCCCAATTCTGGGACCACAGGGTGGGGGCTGTCTGGCCATGGAATGGTTAAAGCATAGAGCAAGGACAGACCTTGCTCTATGGTTAAAGTCATGACACTCACTCTACAAAACCAGCCTTGAGATCTTTAATATATACCAGACAAGTTAACACTTTCATGATTGTCCAATTTACACTCTATTAACACCTCCAGATTTTAGAAGTCATAAAGTTTCAGTACTTAATTCACTCAATTGTCAACTAGAATTAAAGGGGCGGAGTAAAGTGGTTATAAACACTATAGAACCAAATAGGCTTACACCAAAAGTACCAATGACCAAATGTACTACATATCACCACAGGTATCAAATTAGTACATGAAAACTCCTGGAAGAACTGGAAGTTGGTGAAGTCCAATCGTACAGAGAAAGCTTTGAAGTGTTTTCTGCCACCAATAAAGCATGGCTTTCCAAACGTGTAAAAAAAACTTGATTTTTTTCTTTCTTTCTTATAGCTACTAGAAAAATGGACAGATGCACAAAATCATTCAAAGGTCTCAACTGAGTTTAAGAACTTTTTATTTTAGATCGTTTGGAAGGACAAGTTGAGAAGAGGCATGTAGGCTACCAGGTTGTGAAGGTATGGTTTCTTCAACTTCTGCTGAAATAATTTCTGCAACATGCATGTGTCACATCCCGGAATTTGGGTTATCAAAAACTGGACATAACCTTCGGTAGTTTTCTTTACACACACTGAGAGACAATCAAATCAAAATACTTCACACACTTCTTGGTTGATGATTGATATTATTTACATTTATTTACAAGACTTATTATTTACAAAACATCCGCAGTAAAAATATGATGCACCACACCGTTCTGGGAAATTGACAGGCTAGCACCTTTAAAAAGTTGAATAAGTTAGATTAAGGCAGATAACACATCCCTATGCATTGACTTCATGAGAATCTTACAGTAGGCTGACCCACGGTTGACATCTGAATGAAGTGGTGTGTGGGCAAATTACTTGAATTTCATTCTTGTCCCGTATCTATTCCAGAACACATAACTACAGCTCCTCCACATTGCAAAACTCACAATCTTCATCACTAAGTGTTGCCTCCACCTAAGGTGCTTCAATGGAGACACAATTTCAAGACGTTATTCCTCAAATTGAACAGCTTTAGATTAATCCTTCATATTGAAAAGCTTCTAAATGAAGTAACCATCTGCTAGCACTTCATGCGCTCCTCAGTGCCACTCATTTTCATTTTGATAAATTTAAATCCAAGGACTGAGGGGTTGACCGTATTACAAGATAAAAATAAATCAGAGGTACTAATAATGGCTCGGCTGGTGGTCCAACCAAAGGCTGTAATGACGGCGATGTGCGGGGACTGACCATGGGTGACTTAACATGAGGGTGACTGACAGTACATATGACATGATGGTTCCTATTGGACAATGATGTCACTGAGCAGCCATTTTGTTTTAGCTTTAACATAATACAACCAAAATGAGGCTGGGGAGGGCAAAAAAGTGGTTCCTTTAAAAGAAAATTGCAACTAGGAATGTTATTATGTGAAGATGGGAAACTTGACATCATGAAATTGAAAACAACACCAACATGTCTGGCAGCCTTCTTGACCAAGACTACTTCTTAAAAATATCGTTTAAAACCACAACAAATGTCAGACGGAGAAAATTAGATTTCATGAAAACTACCACGGCACTGTTTTAATTCCACCCACATTTCTACAGCAGGTTCCTATCAGGTTAACTGCTGTGAACAGGCTCTCTTGGACTGCTGCAGGGTACCAACAATACCCCAATCATTTTACCTGTGTGGTCTACAAAATCACAACCCCAATCTATTCAAGAATAGACAAGAAGAAAATGGAGGAGGCCCCCTGCTGAGATAGAATAAAATCCTACACCTAGGAGGTGGTTTCTTATTGTATGGTGAAAAGGCTATGTACTTAGCTTTTTATAGAAAGTCAACAGTTATGATTGAAATTTGATGACTGGTGTAGCCCAAGGAGAATAAAAGAGTAACATTGAATCAATAGGCCAGTGACTTTGGTGTTGGGTTATTGGCATGAGGTGACTGTACGTGTGATGTTCTCCATGTAGGTCTATTTATGTTCACACAGTATTTCCGTCATTTTATAAAAGGACAAAACTGATGCAGATGGAGATAGACCAATTGCTCTTGTTTGGCATCAATTTCCAAGATTCTTCAACTATATGTACCATTTTACTAACCATCCTCTGATTGAGACAACTATACAACGGAAAACATTAAAATTGTATAATTATTTATCCATCCTCTCTGTTACTTCATAGAGAAAGGGTCCTTCCTCTATGGTTAGCTTCACCAGGACAGTGCACAAATAAAATAAATCCGTTTTTTTATGCAGCAGAAAAAAAGTGACATGGGAACAGCTCAGTTTATCTTAAGGTTATGGGAATTACAGGTTATGTTATTTGAAATGCAGCATCAGGATGCGATTACAGAATAGTTAACAGAAGTGATCTCCAGATATTTTTAAACAGAATCAGCCAAAAATAATTATAGTCAATAATTTATCCCACATGTCCCCAAACACCCTTAACAAATTTCTACCTTCTAGCCATTTGTCTTTACATATTCATATCAAAAATTTATTTTTAACTTCATCTGCCCCCCCCCCCCCCCCCCAAGACTTTAATTCTTTTCTTATGTTCGCCAGAAGCTCTCACAAAACTGCCGAGATGAACTTGATTTCTCCATGACTTCTTTATGCCTATGGGTTTTTGACAAACACCTCCACAGCCAGTTGAAGGAATTTTAATGCTTAGGCCACAGGTAAATCTGATTTAAATTGGAGCAAGTCTTGGCAACTCAGTGGGGACTTTTAATAAGATGTGCGATTTACAGGAAGGTTACCTGTGATGGGGGCTTGATTGTATGGATGATGCAGGATGTGCCAAGTATTTGAAGGTGTTTGCGTTTATTGCTTGCTAATATGAAGCATCAGTTGTGTCTTATTACAAGGTTGATGACTGAGGTGCGATCATTGCATAACACCATGGTCTATCCACAAGGTCTGTGCATTGCAGGACATCTTCAATATTCTTGCATCAAGCCACAACAAAATAAAAAACAGTTTACCATCCTGTTTCAAAGGTGACTGCTCTATATTCTGACACCCGTATCTTCTGACGACCCTCAATGTTCCGAAAACCCCTCATGATTTACACGATATGGTTGGTGTTAGTGTTAAGGTTGGAAAAATACACTAGGGGTGTTGGAACATAATATATGGGTGTCGGAACAGAGGTGTCGGAAAAGACGGGTGTCGGAACATAAGGGTGTCGGAACATAGGGGTGTCGGAACATTGGGGTGTCGGAACATGTGTAACCGTTTCAACATGACAGAGATTAAAATTGAAACTTTCAGAAGTTAGATTCTACAGCTGAACATGGTCTGCCCTTGGAGGCTCCATTCTCTTCCTCCATTGTCCGTCAAGGCATCATTTGCCACAAATGTTCCCAATATACAAGGGCACTGCATTTCTTGCAGGGCACAACCAAATACATTATACATCACCACACCAGTACAATTCCAATGTTATTCCTTGCGTCAGAACGCATGATGCAACTTTGAAAAACAATAGCCTTTTTGAGATACGTTGGACAATAATTAAAGGAGTAGGATGTTTAGTTTGGGTGTTTACAGACAAAGATAGCCAAACCTATGTCCTGCTTAACTCAAAATGGCTTATGTTTTGCTGCAGATTTGCTTTTGATTTGCTTTTGATTTGCTTTTGATTTGCTTTTGATTATTTGACAATGGACTAAAACAAATCTGCTTTTAAAACTGTATAGACCTTATGCATATGACGTCATTTGAGTAGGGCGCCCTCACCTAGAGGTCAAAAGGAAGATGCTCATTGGCCAGTCTTGTGCGCCGCGCGTACAAATCTGCGCGTTTCCATTGTTTCATCATCAGTTTACCTCTAAGATGGCGGGCTTGGTGACGTCAATGCATAAGGTCTATAATGCAATCAACTGATATAAAAATAATAACGATATTGATTACATACAGAACTTGCTATTTCGTAATGAAAACCAAGGGAAAAAATTTTGTTCGAAGTATGCTTAAGTGAAATGACAATTGAATAACTCGATACACTGGCTTGTCAGTAGAAAATCAGCACTGACCCGTTCACACTCGGGAAAAGTTGTTGAGAATCACGACTGGAATACATTCTTCACAATATACATGTACCCAAGACACATGACATCTTTTGTTTACAAATGAACATCAAGGTTTGTCCCATGGCACAAACAAAAAACCTTACACTTTTGTTATACTCAAAATATCATTTTCTAAATAATAGGTTTTGAAAGTATTGTTTTCTGTTTTTAAAGTATAGATCTAGAGGAAAGTGACGACGTAACGCGAGATGCTGGCTAACCTCCAGGTTATCAAATGCTTCTTCACCATGTGCGCTGATCATACACAGAAACCGTACAGCTGATGAAGTTCATGCCTGTAACAATAATTCAAACCACGACTGCAACGTTCATCAAGAACAATTTTAGAGAGAAATTTGTTGGCGATGCCAGGGTCTGGCTTCCATCAAAAGAAAGTCACAGACTCCGGCCGGACAACTCACGTCAACAAGAGGATCTCATCGTCGGCTGCACGAGGAATTCAGTCCTTGCTATTCGACTGACGAGCCCCACCGTTTTAAGAGTAGGAACTTTATTTATCCATCTGCACGATAGTGGTGTCTGCGGCGTCGGCCAACCGAAAAATAAATATGATCCAATTATGTGTGGTAAAAAAAAAAAATCAACCATAGCCACTCTGCATTTATGATTAGAAATTGTCTAAAAGGGTGTTTAGGCATAAAGTGGGGGTTTGGATTGGTGAAGAGTGGGGAATTACTGTTTGTTCAGAACTTGAGGTATGGTTTAGGCATGGACCTAGCAGGATGGGTTGTATCGATCATGGTCTAGTGTTAAATCTCTCGGGAGTTGTCGGTAAAAAGTACAGCAGGCTCTCTGTGTATATCGCCCGCTTTGTTGGGCGACTGTGGCAAATGTGGACGTGCTTCGCTTTGCTACTCCCATCAAATAAGTCCAGACAGTGTGTACTTAGAAACGATAATAATGTTATTGGGATGACGTTTGGCTAAAATCTGTCGCACGTTTTCCTACAATAATAACGGGGAAGGGGTGACCTAGATCTTTTCATGTTCAAAGGCAATATCAGCTGCCGGTGGAGACAAGCATTTTAAGCCAGTTTTCTGGTAAACTAAAATTTATGTCATGATAATTTGTTAATTGGCCAATGGTACTTACAGGAAAAATTACATCGTAACTTTATGAATGAGTGAATCAGTTTCCATCTGCAAGTTTGTAATAAAAAACAAGTACAAAAGTTATCTATGAAAACTCAGTTATCAAACGTTGTGGTCCCATTTTAGTGAAAACAGCACAAAAGCAATTGTTTTGTCACAGATTTGGGTCCATTGTCTCTGGAAAGTTTTGCTGAGCAAAACATTTTCCATGCAAAACTTTCCGTGGTCATGAGTTTCAAACAAAATAGTTTCCAAAAAGTAATAAACAAACAAGTTATTTTGGTTGATTATTGGATGAGACTTGAAAGAAGCCACGTTTTATCGTCTTTAGAAAACTAATTGACAAACGTCCAAACCATGGCAACGATCTTAGTAGAGCGAACACCCCACCCCAAAATGTTCACAAGGTTGTATGGAGAAGAGCTAGAAATAGTCACTTGTTCATACTTTCTGGTAACATCACATTAATAAAGGCCAAGGATCATGCGAGTCATTTACCCTGAACATAAACCTCATTGCATTGTGCATCAACCTCCTGAACTCTACTCACCCATCTCCGATGATAAAGATGGAAGTCACGCTTTCTGTGTACTCATCACTTGTTTAAACAAGACCATGACAGCAGCACCCCCCCCCCCCCCCCCCGACCAATTAGAATATGGTTGAACAGCCTACCAATGGTAGCAGTTGGGCATTGAACACAATTTAGACACAATGCCTCTGGGATCTGGACTTCCAAGTGTAGGATTGGCCATGATTATGTTCACTGAATTTAGAGATCGAGGTCACCTGACTTATGTGGAAAGTTTTAGCTTTGTGACAACAGATGAAATGTCTACATGCATGAAGGACAGGGAGATATGGAAACACTTCTCTCTTGACATCATTGGCTGAGGACACCAATCCGACGAGATCAGTGCTTCCAGCTTGCGACACTGCAGTTGTTAAATTTTGTCAATAGAGGGCGCTACCAAATTTTTTTCGTCGGATTGGTGTATAGAAAAGAAGAAGAAGGAGAATATTTATCAAACTAAATGTGCATTTTCTACAAAAATCTTCAAAGAGTAGCGACTTAAAAATACATTACAAACAAACGCCCTCTATAGCCCACATACAGACTAGGTAACACTCATCATGTTCACTGATTGGCCTACAATGAAAGTCAACCTGCACAAAAATATACCTGTGAATGATCAAAATGTCAAGAGAGTCTGTGGTTAAAACGCTTATCTGAAAAGGATCAGGTAAACCTTTCAGCGAAAAGCGGCATCAAATTTGGCTGAAAGATAACTCAAGTGGGTCAAACCTTTTTAAATATTTGAAAGATTTTTTCAACATGAGAAAATCAACCCTCTGTCAAAGGGTTAAGTTGTTTATATAAGTTGATAAACACCATAAATTGTAGCGGTCAAAAGTTGTACCAACCAACACTCCCGGAGTTTGAAGTAACAAGCCAGGCATATGACGCTTGGGTCACACTCAGTTCAAATGTCAAGCCAAGAACACTGACAGGTCACGTCAACAACTTATACTTGAGTTTTCTAAACAGATGGAGTTCTTTATATCAACCTTTGGTTCCACCTCCCAACAGGTGACTCTGATTGGCTAGAACTCTGCTGTAACCTCTGTTTACAAAAAGAGTGATCCTGTACATTCCAGGTCGTTTCTTGGCAGGCAAGATACTACACTGGTCACACGGGAATTACATTTTGTATATCAAGACTACCAAATAATTTCAATAGGTAGAAAAATAACAGCCGTATACAAGTTGTGAGACATTACCCGCTTTCTTCATATCAAGCTTTCTTCAAAAGCTGGTAAAAAAATGTACGGCGCAATCTCCATGCAATGCAAGATTTTGTTTTCCTCCATAGAGCTGTGTTCAAATCGTGCTTGCGGGAAGTCCAGGCTCTGTGGCTCTTTTGCAAACATGTGATGTCACAGTTTCGTGGCCTATATAAATTGTATCAAGATAAGTATACATAGGAGCTGCTCACTGTATAACCACATCCCCCCCCCCTCCCCACCCCACCCCACTAGATTTCTGAGAGTATTTACCACATGATAATTAGTACACGTCAAATCTTCAAGTACAACACACTATAATACTCGACCCTCTTACGAATTCTGTTTATTTCCCCTCCGCCCCCATCCCACCCCCCCTGAAAAACAAAATCCCTGAAATGTTTAATGACCAGCTCGTCCAAATACTGTTACAATTCTTAACATACTTTTACACTCGCACCGTGAATAACCTAGAAAAGAAAATTGGGCGAGAAATATAACATCTCCTGCACTTTGTGACCTGTGCGTATTTGGTTCCCAACCCGGCTAAGAGCAGTCTGACGTATAATGGATGATTTTGGGGAGTGCATTGCATTTGTTTAACCATTGTATAAACATTTTCCTGTACAGGCCCACCGAAAAATGTACACATGAATTTTCCAGCCCCCTGGTTGAATATTTTTATAATTTCTGGGGCTATTTTCAGATCACTTATTGGCCTAGAAACCCATTTACTCTGGATCAGTTGTCATTTATTGATGGTTTCATGCCTTGTGTCAGATTGTTACTTCAACCTCGGTCCCTGTTTCCTACATCTCTATTCCTTCCTTTGGGGTTCACACCTTGAATTTTGCAAATAAACTGCGGCAAGTCTTGGAATGTTGCAATTTTGTCCAAAGTCTGGTTAAAATCGAAAAGGCCAAGACATGCTTTTCTTGAATGTTTATGTTCGATATGATAAGCTCTATTTCACAATCAGAGGGAAACAAGGCAGGGTGCAGGAATAACGACTTTGGAGTGGCTGCGGCTGGTTTGCTTAGAAGCCATTACAAAGGCCTATCCCTCAACGTTGTCACTGCAGCCCATTTTCAAAGCCATAGCCAAAGTAGCTTGATTAGAACGCAGCGTGTTTTATCGGTTCGCCAATGTGACAATTTGAAACGCTAGGTGGCAGCAGACTGATCAGTCTAATTTCAATTATGTAGTTCAATAAGTGTGCCGTCGACCAATGCCTCCACATGCACCATAACCTGTGTATTATTCTCCCTTTTTTTTTACATTCCTCCCATTTGTGTGACACTACGTATACTAGTCTGGTGTTTACTTATGACAATTTCGGAAACCTTTGGATATAAATCATGCACTTTAAGCAGTCCCTATGGACATTGTACACAACGTCATTACAGTAGGGCGCCCTCGGCTAGAGGTCAAAAGAAGGTAGCTCATTGGCTGATCCTGCGCACCGCGCGTACACAGCTGTGTTTTTCATTATTTTATTAATGTTCTTATCTATAAGATGGAGGTGTGATGCCTCAACAAAGATAAGTTCCATTGTTTGAATATGTGATTTTTTAGGTTGAACAAAGAAAAATTGACTAGAGCGGGACTTGAACCAACGACCTCCGGATTAACGTGCCAGCGCTCTACCAACTGAGCTATCTAGCCCTATGTTGGCGGTCTCCCTATTTTGTCAATATCTTTGTTCGGGGGGGGGGGGGGGGGTGCCAGTCAGAAGCCCAGTCAGTTTCCCTTGTGGTTTATTATTTGATGTTTGAATATGTCCTAGACTTTCAGTCTGTTGATAGAAATGCAACTTGTGTATTTGACAAGGTAGGAACTAAGAAAGTCCTATTTCATAATCTCAACTGTTACAGTCTACCCTGTCCTACCATGGAGGAAGGAAATACAATCTTTTCCAGGGTCTAAAATACAGCAAAGTCCATTAGCTCCCCCACAGCATCTGACCTATTCAAGATGTCATAATAGCAATAGGATTAACCAAGCTAAATCCATTAAGATGGAATCAGGGAGTAGTTAAGTGGATTAACCTCACTATGGAGCAGATTAGCACAATGGGATTAAGGCCAATCCAATTCCTAATCCACTCCAACTCATCCTGTGGATAATGAGAGAGTAATGGAGGAGAATAAGTTTTAGATGAGGAAGTCTAGCCCCTGCCTTCAGGAGGGAGTTTTACAGCGCTATTTATCATCACAAAAAAGCAGCAGCATTCTGACATGAATGAAACCCTAAGAAGAATATTTACACTTTAAACAAAATAATAAACAAAAAACAAACATGTTTTGGGTAAATGGAAAGACTGAGAAGGGTGCTGAAGAGCCACAGAAATTACCTAACCTATCACAATCGACGTCATGTTCCCTGCGTGCACTAGCAATGATGATTAATGATTTTCATTGCACTAAAAAAAGGCCAGACTATCTTACCCTTACAGCCTCGATTTCATTCTAAATAAACAAAAAATCAAGATGCTTGCACAGTAAAGTTAGTTAACGTCACATTTTACTTCCTTGGTTCAAACAAGAATTCTTTCAAACTAAGATGCATAGCTGAATGATTGGGCGGTTACTGGACAGTTTTATTTCTGAATCCAGTACATTAAGGAAGAAACAGAACAACTTTGCTTTACTCTTGTCAGCTGTGGCGCCAGTCTCAACTAAACACAGTCCCTCCTTCATTCACCACAGTGCCATGTGATTTGTCTTATTTTTCATCAGAAGTAAGAATGCTCCAACCGAGCTAAGGACATTACATTGTAATGTTTTACCCAAATTCCAATATTGCTCAAGATATAGAAGATAGCACACGCAGTAGCTGCTCAGTTCAGCCAAAGGGCGCAGGGGGAGTAGAAAATTGCTTTAAAGGGACAGATACCCTGTGTGCAATGAATGATAAATTGCATTCTACTAGAAAAGGGGTCAGTCTGTTTTGCCCTTGGAGACTCAGTTTGGGTAAATTTACTTAATTATAATAAATGGCTACAATCTGATCAAGTCTTTATCTTTTTGCAACTTCTTGGACATCGTATGTGGGAACAAACGGAAGAGAGGACACCAGAGAAAAAGATGGAGAGACAAGCTGCAACAATACTGGGGGATAATCAATTGGTACCAACAAGACACCATACGGAGACCCTTATCCTGCAGTGGAGTGACAATGGCTGAAAAATGAAAAACCTAACAAAAATCATTGCTGCCCCATCTTTGGAAGTAGCAGTTAACTTTGATCTTCTTTTAAGAGGACCAAATCAATTTGAGTCAACAATAAGCATTCACTGTAACTTATTAAGTGTTCAGACACGTCCTAGAACATTGCCCCTCCCTCCTTCCCGGCTAAACCCCGCCTTCCCCTCCCAGTATGGACGGCACAGCAACGCCATCCTCCATAAACCCAAAATAATATTCTCTCCTTTTCAAATTGCATCTAACCTCTAGATCACCTTTAAACCTAGTTCTCCTGTAAGTACCGTCTGTCTTCACCTTACTGGATTTTCCAATAAGCTGAAACATCTCCATCATCTTTGCCTCTGGAATATCTTTCCTTGGACTGTGGTACAGAGAGGAGGAGGAGAGATGGGAGAACGAGGGGGGGGGGGGTTGAAGATGAGAATGATGATCTCGAGATGAATTGAGAGGGAGAAAGTCTAAGAGGAGGGTGACTGTCTTTAAGTCTTTTCAAATAATGAAAGAATTTCCGATAATGTGTGTCGGTAAGGTATCTGAATTTACGACTGAATTTATGATGCATGGAAGAAACACTGCAATGTACTTCTCTGCTCACCCATATTCCTTTGTGGGGCAAACTAGCAACAACCACAGATGGGTGGGTGCCCACAGTACCCAAATGTTATTGAATATGCTGATTAACTCACAATAAGGGGCCAGACCATGGTCTTAACTTCAAACCTCTGTTTAGATGCGTGTATTAATATGGGTGGGACAAGGTAAATTGTAGCGTGATGAATGGAGGTAAACAGGCAGGAATTTCACAGAAGTCATTGCCTCAAATGACCTGATCTTGGCCTCAGTGCCCCTTCCAATATTCCAATAGCTTTAGCCTTGCCCCAAATGAGAAATAACATTCCAGACTTAATAAGCACAGTCCTTGCTCTAACCATAAGGTCCCTGGTTACAGATGCTAATTATGATTACACAGATCAAAAGCAAACCTCTGCCCTTACAAAAAAGCAAGACAACACAAAAGCCTTACAGATACCACACCACAATGCCCCACACTATGCTCGCCAAGCACTTATCAAATTTATGAATGAACTGCACATGCGGATAGCTGGATCGGAGCTTCCTCGTGATATTAAAGCAAATACATTAGCAAGACTCGCTGTCAGAAATATATTTTCTAAGCCATGGGTGCCATCCATCATAACACTGAGGCAACTCTAATTGAAGAAAGAACATTAGCAAACTTTTGTTGTTAAAAAATTCATAGCAAATGGATCTTGAGTTCGGGGCTACAGCCCACTAACAGGTGCACTTTGTATAGTCCGTTTAAAGGGACGGGTTCACAAACGGGTGAAATCCAAACATGATTTAGAGTCAAAATGAGTTTTGCATCACTAGAGGGCCTCGATTGTTAAAAAATTCCTATTTTTGCACAATAGTAACCACCATGTAATGGTCACTGAACTTCAGTTGAAAAACTCTTAGTTCCTGTGCAATGACATGAGTTATGCACCAAACAGACGCTTATAAGGCTCACACTGAAATGCTCACAACTGCCAGAGCTCTCAGCAAAAAAAAGTTTTAGTAGAGGTCACCCTGAATCAAAAAATTGATAACAAACCAGAAACCAGGATCTCTTTTTGGCTAAATATTGATATAATAAATTTATGCAGAACAAATCTGAAATGGTCTTTTATAGGTTAATGATAAATAATCTACTTCTAAATAAAAATATAATGAGACAGCACTAATGTGGTACAAGCCTTTTTCTGTGGTCCAAGTATAGATCCTTGAGGAACCACATGAAAGAAGTATGAAGCCTATGAATATGAAGAAACTGATGCAACTCCTTCATTCTCAAGGACGTTCCTCAAATTAAAAACTGGTAGGCAACTGACTCCTTTAGGTATGCGATTGACCAAGCAGAGTACACGATACATAAATCACTCAATGAAAACACAAACTGTTACAATTCACTACTGTTTTCACCATGAGTCATCCACCCAATTTCCCTTTTTAATTAAGATTTAAAGATAAACGTAACATTTTGATTTCTCTTTTGGCTTCAAAATAATAAACAAAATTGTGTCCAATCTAGTTAAGTACGAGACTTACCAATAATCTGTTTAGTAAATCTCATATACAGGTTAAGATTTGTAAGAAGCTTGTATTTATGCTTGAAATAAATTGTTTATCACAATCTACCAATTTATCAATTTTCTAAGTGGGCCTTTGCGAACAGAGGCTACTTTTGCATTCTGATTTATTCTTATATAGATAGACTGAAATTAAGGTGGTTTTTCCTTTGTGTAAACAAGTGACAATTATTGTTGGGAAGCGTGACAGAACACACACTGATTTATTCTTCCAACGAGTAGGGGTTAAATTTCAGGGCAGACAGTAAACTTGTAGACAAGTCCGTACATGTTTCTCGCGGTCACAGCACAATATTAATAACAGTTCTCCAGCGACTCTCTGCTGCTGTCTGGGGAGACTGCTCTAGCGAGGCTACTTCTCTCTTCCAAGACTAATGGACCCTGATTATACTGCCCCCACAGTCGGGAGAGCAGTAGTTTTTGCGGGAGCGAGCAGTTTCGCGAGAACATCACCAGTGTCACGAGATTCCTGGAAAGAGTTGGTACGCCAAGACAAAAATTTTTGACGACTTGTCCAGTGTCCACAAGTCTAGGCAGACAGATACCTCAGAAGTTCCCATTTAATTGGAGGGTACTTTTTGGGAAAGACCTTCGGTGGGAAGGTTTAGTGTTCTTGAACGAGACCTCTTGGCTTCTCCAGCTGGGGAGATGTGCCACGCACTGACTTGATGTGGCTTCTCATTCTCTTGAGGATCGTAACACAGAGGGGGTTGGAGTTTAGAACGATAAGGAGGACGTGGATTGGAAATAAAGAGGAGGTGTGGTTGGAATGAGGGTGGTGAAGAGTAGGGGTCAGTGCGGTGATAAGATCAGGATGGGGTGAGAATGGGTGGGTAAAGATCAACAGAGGGGTAAAGATTGACAGAGGGGCAAGTTGGGTGCGGGTAAATTGGGCAATGGTAGAGCTCCAGTAGGTTTTGGGTGGGTGTATGTTTGGGTTTGCCCAGGTTTGGTAGAGGGTTGGGGTCAGGAGTTCATAACTACTTCCTTTTTTAAGTCTAGGCCTCCCTTCCATTTTAAATCTAACCTATACTTCCCTTCCATGCAGCAACATCAACATCAGACTCAGTTTCTTTTGATATGAATTATGTATTAATGCATGATAGAATATGAAAATTTCATAAAGGTAAATTAATACGAGGAAAATGGTGCCACGCGGGACCTCTTGGTGCGCTATTATTAAGAACTCAAATCCAACGCAGTATCACAAAGAAGTTACAAAGATGAAAAGAAAAGTGCAAGCACTTAACAAAAAAATAGCAGAAAAAACCTTGATTTGTTTACTGACCATGCTGGAATGTTCTGCTGTCTGCTTTATAATCGGGTCCCATTCCCATTTCTGACACCTTTCAGTTCAATAGTGACCACTGTGGTCAACTCTTAATACAAAACCAATAATAAACACCAAGGTGTCGTCATAACGACTTTTCTTCGGCCACTGCCCAATAAATTCCACTTCATAAACTACCTTACACTTTCTCAGTTTACCTCAGAGTGAACCCCATTTGTTAACTCGTGCAAAAGAGAAAAAAGGCTAATATCTACATCCACTGGTAATTTTCTGCTTCAAGAACTAAGCAGAAAGTTACGCTGTCTTTCATTGTGTTTTGTTAAACTGCAGTATCGGCAATGTGGTATCAGACCCTGTTGTCCTAAATTACTCTGTGCCACAGGGGTCGGTACTGGGCCCACAGTGGTTTACACTGTACACTTTACCGATTCGTGACATCATCCTTAAATTTAACCTGAATTACCATGTGTACGCAGACGACACTCAGCTATACATCACGTTTAAATCTACTCAAGAAAATGCCAATACCTCTATTGAAAGACTTGAGAATTGCATCCAAGAGATTCGACGTTGGACCCAACAGAACTTCCTGAAGTTGAATGATGATAAAACAGAGTTCATTCTTTTTGGGTCTCGTCAACAATTAACAAAGGTTTCAGTGCCATACATTTCCATTGGTAATGCTCGGATAGCTCCCTCGTTGCAAGCTCGGAACTTGGGGGTTATTTTTGATTCATCAATGACACTTCAACCACACATCAACAACATCATACGTGTGTCATCATTTCACATCAGGAATATTGGTAAGATACGCAAGTACTTGAACAAGAGTGCCACTGAAAAAGTCATTCATGCATTCGTAACTTCTCGTCTTGACAACGGCAATGCTCTTCTCTACAGTCTTCCTAACAACCAGATTTCCCGCCTTCAACGCCTCCAAAACACCGCAGCCCGCATCGTGACACTGTCTAAAAAGTCTTGTTCTATCACCCCCATTCTGAAACAACTTCACTGGCTCCCTGTCTCTCAACGTATCATCTTCAAGCTGATGCTCATTGTCCACAAAGCACTTAACGGCAAGGCTCCCCACTATATCTCTGAACTGCTTCAAGTTTACACTCCGTCAAGGAATCTTCGATCCAGTACCATGCTTCTCCTCAAGGAACCCAAGTCTCAACACTCCTGGGGTGACAGGTCTTTTTCTGTAGCTGCGCCACGCATCTGGAACTCTCTACCACATAATCTTAGATCTTGTCTTTGTACCACAAAATTTAAATCACTTCTCAAAACTTATCTAATGTCACAGGTTTTCAAGGAATAATTTAGTTGTTTCTGTTTTTCTTTTGTTTGTTTTTTTGGTTTACTGCGCCTTGAACACCCAGCAGGGTGGATATGTGCGCATAACAAGTCTTTATTATTATTATTATTATTATTATTATTATATTATTATTATTATTATTATTAGTAGTACACTCTGGTGAAGTGGTTTTATTTTGAATAGAATATTGAGTTTAAGTTAGTTCACGCTCTAGTTCCAGTGTGACCGTTCTCACATAATAATCAGATCAGACTTTGACCAATTGTCCTTTCAAGTGCACTATAAAAGTGAAGTCAAAAGTTAAATCTATTGCCAATTCTGTTTGCAGAAATTCAAGTTTAGATACTGCCAGGGTTCGTACTATTTAGTTGTTTCACTGCTATGTAGCTAGGAGCTTCGTCAAACTGATACTGGCTCAGAAGCAAGGGAAGAACTCCCAACAAAGACGACAGGGCATACAGGCTCCAGAACATTATGACCAACTAGTCCAAACCACGCCTACAACTCCCTCTATGACGACCAAGAAAGGGTATAGAAGGCAGATTCGCATTGGACATGGTTGCCAGTCTGAAGAAGATCCTAGCTTTTGGCAAACGTTAACAATATGTAAGGAATATCTTCATTTATTTGGAATCAAAAACCCAAACCCATAAATCATGATTTACCAACAATCCAGATGAACTTATTCAATGATTAGAAATCATAACTTTTGTTTAGTTACAGCAGACCCCCTCATTCAAACAACCTGCTTACCATTTTTTAACCGCTATTTAGAAATTCTTACATTGAAACAGCCAACCACAAACCGGTGCCCATCAGTGGACCATCTGTTAAATTGGACATTACAGGAAACCAACCACATGCCTCAGTTACCTGAACACATTTTCTCCTGGTGGGACATTTTCTCCCCCAGTTGTAAGCCAATAAAACTCCCCCCATGACACAGAAAAAAAATCGCTTCTGTGCAAGTTCTCCCAGGTAACAATCCCTAAAACAAAACCAGGTGCTTCTTAAGAGTCAATTTCATAACAGCATCCGGTGAATGCTGCTTCCCGCTGTGGCGTCCATACAGTCCCGTGTGGCTACATTTCATGGCAGTTTCCAACCAGATTGAGTCTTTTGAGCTAAAGGTTATGGTATGTGTTTCCCAGCAGGTTGTAGTTCTTGAACAAACATTGGTTGGTTGGTGAGGTTTTATCGACACTTTAACAAGTTAAATGTAATAATACTGTCGTTGCAATTCTCGTTACATTCTTGCGTGTAGTTTACAGCTCATTCAACAAGCAGGCTTGACAATAATGTCCTTTCAGAAATCTTGACTTCTTCACCCACCTTCATCAATCTCATATCTAAAAAGTTTGTTGACTGTATATACACACAGAGTAAATGTAGAACAGCTGCCAATCAAGAGAAGAGCAATCTTATCCATAGCATCTTCTATTCTACGCCACTTGCCGATGATGAAACAATCCAACTCCTTCCCATAGCCCTCCACCATATACACCCCATCATCAATCCAACACAGAGCCTCAAAATAAATCTCCCGAATCACATTTCCTCACCAAAGCCGCTTCTACCCCTTCCCTAAAACAAACCAAAGCTACACTACGACACAACCCTTCCCTTACCCCCAAGCCCCCCTCCCTGAAGCAATCCAAGCTCCACCCATCCCACCTCATCCATCCCATACACCCATCCTCGCCACACATACATCACTGTCATATAATATTCAGGCTTCATAACAATCAGTGACTTGGTGATCAACTGTGAATATGTTTTTAAGCCCTGGCCCTAGGCAGTCTGCTTTATCAGCTTAACTCGCTAAGTAGATTCTAGCCAATTTCATCACAAATTTGACCCCTTTCTTCTCTTGTTTCGTCTCCTGGTCTAGCAACAATGAAACCTGGGTGAGCTCGGAGGGAACACCGAGGCCAACCCAACTACCAGTGGCTTAATTACATCACAAAACATCCGCCAGCAATGTGATACCGCCAATAATTTGGTTGTAAGACTCGTCCTGACTGAATTCGGTTAGAGGTGGACGTTGCCATGGCAACTGTAGAGTCTCCTGAGTCGTTGAGACCAGGCATGGGTGTTGAGTAACAATGGGAACTCAATTTGCAACAACCTGAGAAGTGGTTATGTCAAAAACAGAAAAGACAGTTGACGACACACCGACGCATTATTTGCCGGGTAGAAATCATGAGAATAATTGATTAGGAGTCTTTCCTTTGGAACTAAATTGTGCATCATGGAGGGGGTCAAAGAACTTTTAATGTTTTCACTTAATGTACAAATGAGGCTACAAAACCTTTATGCTTTCTAACGAATGTAACAGTGAGGAGTTTAACATTTATGGTGACACTCTTTCAAATTTCTTGAATCAAAATATAATAAAGAGAACTCTCTTCAAAGGCACTGGACACGTTTGGTAATTACTCAAAATATGTATTAACATAAAAACTTACTTGGTAACGAGCAACGGAGAGCTGTTGATAGTATAACACATTTTGAGAAACGACTCCCTCTGAAGTAACGTAGTTTTTGTGAAAGAGGTAATTTCTCACTAAAATATTTGAATCTGAAAAAGACTTCAGGCCTGAAGCCTTTTTCAGGCATCTGAAAGCACACAAATTTGTGCAATAAGGGTGTTTTTTCTTTCATTATTTTCTTGCAACTTCGATGACCAATTCAGCCAAAAGTGAAAATACTGGTCTTTGACAATTACCAAATAAAGCACATGTCACATTGGTAATTGTCAAAGACAAGCACAGACACTTGATATGACCCAACATATACTTGAAATAACAAACCTGTGAAGTTCAAGCTCAATCCGTCATTGGAGTCACGAGAAAATAGTGGACAATACCTCAAATGTTTTCACTGTTTTCAAACTTTAATCATTTTACTCATTTCTCAAAAACTATTGCATTTCAAACAAAATTATTACAAAGTTAATTTCCCACCATGACCATCTTCATACCATGTACGTTGTGTGCAAATCTCTGAGCATTTATAATGTTCGACCTTACCAATGTTATGCACACCCTTTAAAGACAGTTTTTGTTTTCACCTTCGAATGATAATAATTTTCAAAGTTCTTGCCATAAATCTGTTGGAGCAGAAAATCTGGCTACCTGAAGCCCCATAAAGACATCAGGTGTTTAGTAATCCCTCAGCTTCCAGAAATGATTGCCTAGGGATATTTAGTGCCTTGTTTTATGGCCACGTGAGTACACATGTAGTGGAATTGTAACATGGCGTGAAATTATACAGATCCAGAGAGAGGAGTGATATGTGAGGTATGTCTGGTTTGGGTCTGGGACTGGGACTAAAGCTGAAGGCATTAAAAGCTACTCAAAAGAAAAAGCAAAAAAAAAAGCGCTTGAATTTTGATTGTGTAAAATCTTGTGAACTCATAGTCATAGAAAATTCAGAGAAATGTTATTTATTCAAGGGCAAACGTTTCGGTGATAATTGGTGACAAATTACTTGCAATTTTGACCTTAAATATCCTTTAAAAGAACATGAATGACATTGATGCCATGGTTTCTGTTGCCCCAGTCTTGGCCTTGGTGCCCCTTTGCCCCATGCAAAATATAATGGCCTTGCCCTTTCGAAGATGATATTCCAAGCGTGCTTTAACTTGCTAGCTTGGTCTTTTACTCACTACATGACTTCTACTTGCCGTTCTGTCTCGTAACATCTTCAAAGTATGCAGCTAACAGTAGGAATGACCAATTTAATTCTTGCATTGGATTTTGGAACCATTTAAGTGTTGGATTTTTAGCGTGACTCATTTTTGTGAAGTGGCCACCTGCGATAGAAGGAGATGTTGCTTTGGTTGGATGCATGCAATGAAGGACCCATTGTCTATTTGAGCAACACCAGGTGTGGTCATTGGTCAAACTCAGCAAAACCAATCATTAATCAGTCAAAGCTGTCCTCTTCCTACCTTATGGTTATTGGAACAAGTAATTATCAATCAAACCATCTACGTTTCAAAGAAATTAATGTGCCAAATTTACAGAACTACCAGTAAGTTATCAAGTTTTAAATGTTTATCACTACTTGGGTTGTTGGGTCATTGTGGGGTCTTTGAACGGTTTTTGACACGATTATCAGAAACTTAAGTCTGTATTTTAGAATGATTTCAATTAAGAATATCCCTTACAGACATGCTTGGGATTTGGGAAGAAATAATAAACTGATTTTAGCATAAAACAGATTAACTGGGATTTCCATGTATTTAAACACAAAGAATTATCGCAAAAGCAATTACATCATTGATTCATCCAGTATGGCGAAGTAATCTACAAAGCTAACATTCAAACTAGGAACTATTTCTGTGGAATGTTTCACGACAAAAGCATCTCAAACAGAAATGAAACCGTTTCTTATTTTACCATCAGTCAAACATTCCTAAATGTTATCAAATTATCCTAATATTGATGACTTCTTCCTGTCAATTCTCAAGAAATAACTCACAAATTATTGATGATTTTAAAAAGATCTGCTTAATGTTTAAAACACATCCAAAGAAAACCATCGTATCATGTTTCCAAAATGCATCATGAGTAATAAATCCAGATGGTTAATATGAATCTATTTTGCCCTAGTACATTTTTTTCCTGCTGGAACAATCATCCCAGAGAGATTCAAGAACATATGGATAATGGTGCTAAAAAAAAACTGCTACTAATTTCTTCTTCAAGAAGTTAAATTGATTGATAGGCCCAGTCAGATGAAACCATTTTTTGTCTACTAGACTGCACCATCTAACAACAAATCATTCATAAATGAATAATGCCATACAATGCAAAGAATGAATGAACCAATACATCAAAGCTGGCTACACCTCACTCCAGCCAGCCAAACAACTATCTATTTCACTACTTAGTGTTAAGGGGTTGGTACCATGGCTGACCAACCAATCAAAAAAAGATCTTTCAGAAATGACTGATGTCTTACAATGGAAGGATTGAATGCACCACTGCATCAAAGCTTTATTTATAACCAGACAAAGACACTATCCAAGTCACATGCATTAAAGGGTATGCATATAACATTGGTAAGTTTACAGATTTGCACACAACACACATGGTATAAAGATGGTCATGGTGGGAAACTCCCTTTGAAGTATTGTTTGCTGAAAATGCAATAGTTTTTAAGAAATGAGTAAAACAAATGGTTTTGATGTTGAAAGTCAAAAACTCAAAAGTTTGAAAAAAGTGAAAACATTTAAGGTTTTTTTCCCAATTTTTTTCTCATGACTCCAATGACCGATTGAGCTTAAACTTAACAGGTTTGTTATGTAATGTACATATATATGTTGGGTCACATCAAGTGTGGATACTGTATTATGTCCACGCAGGAAGAATAATTCGTAATTGGAATACACAATCTGAGAAATGTTTCTCAGATTGAAATGTTTTTGAATCCCTCTCTCTAAAACCACATTCCTTTGAAGGGAATCGTTTCTCAAAATGTTATACATTATCAACAGCTGCAGTGCTTCTTAATACCAAGTAGGTTGTTGTTATATTTAAGTTTTAGAGTAGTATTAACAGTTTACTCTCCCTTTAATGTATGCCAGATCATTCTCCATCAATGTATATAACCAGTACCATCTGTCTTCTCCAACATCACAGAAAAAGAGGCTTATGCGTAATATTCCTCCATCCATACCCTCACTGAATAGATATTTACCACCATCCAACATGCTTAAGGAATGCCAATCTATCTTAAAACATGAATCCTAAACACAGAGTCTTTCCCAGAGAGAAGATTCAAGACATTCCCCTTCATTGGTAGTATGAATCTCCACTGGTAACCTAAGCCATTCCTCAAGTCTAAGCCAAGCGATGGCTGCAGGCTATGAGGTAAGATATCAAAGTACATGATACAATATCATTTTTGGCGAGGCATTTCTGGGGCATGTGTCACTCGACTACCGAGTACCGAGTAGGAACACGCAGCGTTAGTGTTTTAATAAAGGCCCTGCAACCGGGATGCACGGTACTTGTATCGGAGAGCAAACATCATTGTAGCCAAGTGACCGAGTTTGGCATAAAAAGGGAGTTGAACCCTGGACCCCTCAATCATTAAGTAGGTCAAAACTACTCTGGATCCCTCGTCTGGTAAATAATTCACTTTGTAAATCTCTTTGAGAAGCAAATAGTTTTGTTTTTTATCAATTTCCAAAAAGGCTGCTGTAAAGTATCATTGAGCCTCCAGTATGCTTCACTCCAATTAAAGTAAAATGATCTCATACTATAGGAAAAATAGTCTGGCCATTCTGTGGTTCAATCGGAATCAGTATACTTGATAGGTTACTGGACACAGGGAACGTGACAAAGATGGAGGAACCTCTTGATAATAAATCTGATCATCGCTAAAATCATTTAAAAAGAAGTTTTCTTTCATTCCCTTCAGAAAATTACAATATTCAATGACAATATCCCTTTAAGGCATGAATTTATTGCTTTAAAAAAAGTACAAAATGCTTAAGGTGCAATTTGTGGTAATTCTAAGGGCCTTTTGAATTGTGTGAATTCTGAGCGTTGGACATTCATTGTGTAGAAAAAACATATCGTGACTTTTCACTTACAGATATGTGTACTTTTCTATCTATAAATGGTTTGGTTTACACTATTATTGAACAGCGCCACAGTCACATCTTACTTTCCTTCAAAGAAACTCACACAGCTTCTCTTCTTACTCTACCGTGAATGATGTCCTTTTTAGAGAAGACCGAGACAATTTTGTAACATTTGTATTTTCATTAGTACTGCAGCCATACTTGTATCGAAAAAAGAAGAAAATCAAACAAAATAATCAAACAAAAACAAAATGCTGGACATGAACGAGCCTTGCATAATGTCAGCTTGCACTTTTATGGCAGTTGTGTTTTTAAGACAGTCTGGAATTTCAAAGAGGCCATCAAGTTCATTACCCCCCCCCCCCCCCCCCAACAAAGTCATGAATTTGGTGCCCCAGCAAAACTGTTCTTTCATACTGAAAATGGCATTCTATCCACAAATTTGTCAAGTGACAAGAACAAGAACACAAGAAAACAAGAACATTAAAGGAGCTTCCACGATCACCAAACGTGGATTTGAAATTCAGGAAAGTGAAGGCTCTCTCACAGACTTGCGTTTCATTTCCCATCTGCTGGACATTCCGACTCGTTCCAAGTTTATCCAGACATTATCCCGGTAAAAATCCCTGGGTATTATGGGCTGTACTTGCTTCCAAATCTCAGTAAAAAAATGCTTGGCCCAAAATGGTAGCCATGTGGGGTTTCCATCACATTCAAGCCCTGTCCAATGTCTAGAAAGGTTGCCTGTGGTCTGGTGGATCGACCAACCGTGCAGGCATGTGAAGCTTTCCAGCAGATCTTTAAGGAGTCCGCCTTCTTTAAAAAACAGCAAAACTTGGTAAAGCCGCCGATAGTACAAAGGATGACTACCCGATCACAATCGCCTATATCGGCTTGCCAGCCGCTCTCTCCAAACCCAAACTATAAACCAATCAGATGATCCGGGCATTCATCGTTAAATCGGCAAAACTTGATCAAATTTTGTCAGGAATTCCTTTTCTCAGCAACTTAAAGCCGAACCTCATCCCAACGGAGCCAGACAAAAAATCAAATTGTCATAACTATTTAGTGATGAAGCTCATCATATAAATCAAGAAAGCTTTTGATCTGGTTATTTAGAGGCACGCTCCATGGAATCTGTATCTACCGGTGTAATTAGATTTACAGCTCGTATTACATTTACAGCTCTTCATTTATTGAATGAAATCAAGCAAGATCAATGTAAAGCCTTTAACCACACTCAGTAATTCTTCCAAATCATGTCTAGTTTGCTTATGAACAAAACTAGGATTTGACCTTCAATATAAAAATGGTCACTTCCAGGTAATGTCTGGAAAGCACTGGGAATAATTGTTCAATAAAAAGTTGTGAACTTATAAGGGAATAATTATTCCTAGTAATAATTTAACTATTGTGTTTATAGATATCTATGAATAAACCACATGAGATGATTACAAATAGTATACTTATAAATAGTTTACTTACAAATATACTCATAAATAGTATACTTACAAATAGTTTACTTACATATAGTATACTTACAAATACTATACTTATTAATAGTATACTCACAAAAAGTATACTTACAAATAGTATACTTACAAAAAGTATACTTACAAATAGTATACTTACAAAATGTAATAGTAAGCTGGTTTTGGAATAACAAATTTTAACAGTTGCTTGAGGAAGTGTTTTTTTTTTTTAGAAAATTTTAGTTTATTTCAATTTTTTTTAAGAAATCAACTCCATTCTCAGGTTGTCCTGTCATTCATTTGAGGAACGTTGTTTTGTTTGTATTAGTTTTTCTTCTACAAGACATCACCAGCCTAAACAATGAGTGAGTGCTGTCACATTATAGACTCAGCGTTAATTCCCTTTCACAGCTTGGCCGCAAAGACAAGACACAAACTCGACGACAACTCCAATCAGGCCGTACTCAGACCTGACTGGTCAATATCTCACATCCCTTTACCTGAAGTAATCCTCACACCTACCTTCATTCATCGGAGTCCATGTCGCCTAGAAAAAACATATTCTCCAGATACAATATTTTGCTTATTTAACAAGCCGAAGTCTAACCAGATTTCTTGGTGTGTTGATCGATTTCCAGAGGTGTGCAGACAAAATGAGGGGGGGGGGGGGGGGGGTGTTTGCCTAGGCCCAGTGTAGCAGAACTGTGACCGCTATGAACTTCAGTGCAATGCCCGTGTGGTACAAATAGTGTGGGGGTTGAGGAAGGGAGAAGTTGCAAAATCACTTGGGCTTTCAAAGAAATGCAGCGTTCTGTTAAAAAACAAACCCCAATCTTGATCCATATAGGCCTAGACATAATTTTCTCCGAAACATGAGCCTGTATTTTCTCCACGGTTTCACAGACAATTGTTTTACGCCTTTTAAGTCTCATATAGCACACGTATCTACCAATAAGGCCCACTCAAGGCGCTTTACAAACATTAACATTTTAAGACAGATTTTTGAATTGCTTGAATTACGAGACCGATTTATGGAGCATCTTGTAAGGGTTTACAAGGTGCTGCAGCGCATTCAGCAGCCACTACCAGAAACACCAGGGTACCCCCCCTTCTCTTGGCGATAAGTGTAACTGTGATCTTTTATGTGCATTACACAGCACACAGGACCAATGACTTTACGTCCAATCCGAAGGACAAAGCAAAAATCGTTAAGTGCCTTGCTTGAGGACACAATTATCAAGACCGGGACTCGAATCCACACTCTGCTGATCAGAAACACCAGAGCTCGAGTCCAGTGGGCTTGACCGCTCGGCCACGGCACGCCAATATCATTAAAACTGAAGATGGGAACAAAATTGCTTTTCTAGAACCGAATCATCGCCGAATCTGTTTGCTCAGTCTTACAAAACTTTTACTTACAAAATGTTCACGGTATTCTTGTGAAATTCAAGGGCTGTATCAATGACATCATCTTTCAGCAAGTTCCGACTGTTTGATTTTTCATCTCAGAAAATCTTACCGAGTGATGTGGAGACCCTTTAAAGGCCAAGTCAAGTCATCATCAGAGTAAAGGTTTGCTCCATTAAACAATGATCGCTGACAGGTATGTGGCTGTAAGAATAAGCACCCGAGTGCATCCTGATTGGCTAGTTAGTAACACTGATCAATTGGTCAGTGCCCTTATCAGTTATTCATAGGTTTAAGACTTCCCCATCATCAGATGCTACACCTTCTTAACCCACGGTGGCGGCCATCTTGTTTGTTGGTATGCGGTCCGTCCATTCAATTCACTGAAATCAAAGTGAGGCCGAGAGGGGGAAATGGTCCAGATGCTTTTGAGGCTTTGTTATTTCAGTAATGAAGGGCTCAACTCCATAGGAATGAGCGTTAAACTCAGGTAAAAAAAACAGAAAAACAAACTACAGATTGCTGCGGTTGATTTTTTTTCAAGACTAGAATTTCATTATACATTTATTTTCATTAAATTCTTCCGGACAAAAGATCCACACATTTAAACTCAACATGATTTGATAATTTTACGCAAGGCAAACCACAAGACATAATGAATTGAAAATTGTTCTGTCGACAACACAGCTTGCTGTTTCGACTCAAAGTACAGGCAACCTTGTTCCATTGTGAAGGCATGTTTTCCAAAGGACAGCCGTGGTCTTAAGATGGTTAACCACATTACACAATGATCTGCTATTATCAGTGCTGACTTCACAGCATGTCCCCTGCGTGTGGTGATGATGGGTTAAACTTCTGATTTATCAGCGACGCCTTTCAAATAACAACTTTTCGTTCTGTGCAAACAAACCTTCATAATTAGTTGAAGCAAAAGTTTTTTTCTGAAAAACTTGAAAATAACTTCTTGGGGGCTTATTTGTAAAATCCTAATACAGTTTGTTTTCATTGTTTGATTAATTAGTTGTTTCAGAGTTGTCAAGCTGCTTAACCCTCTTGCTGTCTGACCATTCAATACCATTCACTGTGGTTTTGAATGATAGATAAGCTATGCCAGCCTTGCAATATGATACCATGAGGGAATGCACGTACACAGTACACAGTACACAGTACACAGTTAGTTCTGTGCACAGTTGTGCCACCATACACAACTTTGGCAGTTGAATGGTTTCAAATGGTTGGTCAACTCACTTGAAAAAGTTGCGAACAGTAGGAGGGTTTTAATGTCTCTAAGTTCTATAAAAGTACAGTAATGCCAATTGTTAGCTCCTTGCCGTGTATAGACTTAGAATGTTGACTGTTCTTGATTGCCTTGTTTCTAACAGTGTGAAATAAATATTATCTAATAAAAGAAATGAAATTAAACAGAACAATTTTCAAGACCAATATTTACAATGGTCCATACCTCAAGAAATAAGATTGCTGCTACTCTACCATTAGTTTCCAATTCTTTCACTTCCTTCATGTGTTGTCTTTCAAAATGTACCCTCAATCTTCTCCCCCCCCCCACCCCCCCCCCCCCCCCCCCCCACCAACCCCAAGAAAATAAGAAAATACGGTCACACTGAAAAGCCTGGATCTGGTAGAGCGTTCATGAGGTCACATGTACTCTGACTGGTTCCGACAATAACCTAAACAGAGTAACTTGGAAATCTGGCGAAGGATTTGCCCAAATTGCCTCCCTATGGGCCTTAAATAAACCCTTTCTGTGCCATAATTTGTGTGTAACTGCCCCCTCTTTCATCACTCCGATATCCTTTTTAAATCCTTAGCCAAACCATGCCAAAGCCATTGCAATCTTATTGTGAAGGTTACATGAATACTAATCCCTTCACTAGCCCCTAGAGGTGCCCAGTGTGGGTTCCTCTTTGTTCACAGGGGTGCTGGTCAGGGTCAGAGGTCGGCCAAGCTCTTTTGTCAGCGCTCACTAAGCTATGGCCTCCGCAAGGGATTTACAAACGATTTCTATGTTTGGGTTTGGTTTGGTTTTGCTGTCTTTCATTCAAATCCCTTGATTCTTGAGTTGTAAATGTGCCTTCATATAACAAGCGTTTTTTCTCACTATTCTTTAGGTGTTGTTTTTTTAAGTTATACATTTTAGAAATGCTCTATATTCTCAATAGTTGCCGCCTTTTTATTGTGTATTTTCTAAAGGAAATTTCATTCAGGTTTTTCCGTCAATCCTCCAAAGACAAACCATGCCATGCATAGTAGGATGTTTTTCTCTCACACTTCATTTTGGGAAAACACAGATTTTGTTCTCGCACAACAAAATTACTTTGGAAATGTAAAAGTAAAGGAAAGAAGTTGACCTTCGACCCAAATACCAAGGTAGCTTGTCATTTCATTAGTCCATCACCTTTTTTTCAATGGTCCATACTTCAAATGAAATAGGGATGCCTTTTCAACACTGAACTAGCCAGTCGGACCACTTGGAGTGAATTGTGACTGGTCCTCTGGTGTTTTAACTGGCATTTGGCCAGCGGACCAGTGTTAAGGGAGACACTGAATGCGGTACACTTTAGTACACTTATCAGGGATGAGAGTCATTAGTGGAAAAAAAATCTGAAACTACATGTTGGATCCAAATTTTAGGATGTAGGGCCTACATCTTTGTTGAAATAAAGGCGTTTCTACCTTTTGGTAACCCCTAGGGAGGTTTTGTAATTCAAAGGGCCTTTAGAAATAGAGTCCTAAGCACAAGTGAAGTAAATCAAAGAGCAGTCTTTCTTTTATATGGAAAAAATGAAAGGCTTTTTTTATTCACCAGGCTGACATAAAAAGTCTGAATTCAGACAAAAGTCTGACAAATCTCATCCCTGAATTATAAACTACTGTGATGCTTAAGATTTTGGGGGCATCAGGTTGGCTCAGTGGTTTCTTTGCCTAGTTCGAATCCCACCAGACCTGGAGCCTTGCATGTGTATCTGGTTTTCAGTCCCTACCTGATTGCGTGGGTTTCCCCCATTTGGGTTTATTCCTCCCATCTAAAACTAAACATGACTTTCGTCTCGTTTCCTCCAATATTCACCACCCTGTTATTAGTGGTTTGCGCTATTGGATGTGTAATCAAAAAGTATTCTCTTGAAATAGCATTCACATCGGTGCTCAGGGTAAACAACATAATAATAATTTAACTAATTTAAACGAGGTATTGATTTGAATTTATGCATATGATGTTGAGGGCAATATCAACTGTCAGAATTTAATTAGCATTCTCATCAAACACTTTGAGTGCAGCGTGTCTCTCTGGTCATTTACATCATGTGGATACTGTAAGGTTAGGCCTGTAGTAGATATAATTTAATTAAGTGTATTGACATGGGGCAATTAGAAGCGTCAACAATAGCGGGACTATTGACTGACACTGACAGACAATGGGTTCAGATTTGGTCTGCAGGATTACTCTATGGAATGTCAATAAATGTTCATTAAAGAAGTGATTTAAGTGGTCTGTGCTTACAAGACACCACACGTACTGCAAGGTTTTGTACAAAGACGCTGAGCAAGCAAGAACTGAAGACGAGTCAGGGTTTTGTACTAACCATTGAAAGAGTTTGCCCTTAACTTTTTATTTATTGACTAGGTAGCAAGCAGAACCGGTTACATTGTCATCTCACTAAACCGCCAGCTTGTTCACAGATCAGATATAATATTTCAAATGAAATGGGGATACTTTTCAACACTGAAATAACCACTTGGAGTGGATTTTGACTGGTCCTCGTGTGTTTTAACTGGTATTTGGCCAGCGGACCACTGTTAAGGGAGAACACTGACGATTGTATCACTAGTGTTTTTTATGATCTTTGGACAAAGGGAGCCAGACAGTGTCAATGTTAGACTGTCACTCGCACCGGCCATGACATCAGCAGAATATAGGCATTTTCAAAATTTTTATTTCTTTAATTTCCGAAAGCAGAGCAAGTTAGTTCTCATCGAGTCCAAACACGTGTACATTCCTTTTAATTAATGTAGTACTACTACTGCTAGATTAGGAAACCCATGCATTTCGATTACTTCATTTAGTCAATCTGAGGTCACATTTGCTGTACTATTAAGCAGAGATGATGCTCACTTAATTAGACAGGAAATGTTTGGTCGCTGACAGGGTCGATAGCTTGGAACAAACCAAGCTTTACATTTGCATTTCATTTGAAAGTTATTTTAGCGACTGTAAGTGTAAGCAACATTTGAGTTGATTTCTGCAGTTGCTTTAAAGACAGAGTAATGGTAATTGTAAAAGACAACAATGTTTCATAACATCAATAGCTCCCCCGTGCCCTTCACCAAGTAAGCTTTCATGGTAAGTAATTTTTGGAGTGATTACCAAAGGTACAGGCCTACCCATGCCTGTTTTGTTCCAGAAAATGGCATTAAGACTACAGGCCAGAGTTTTGTTCTCTGATGGTAGTCTTAATTGGCAACCCTATAGTCAGGGGTATAATAGAGAGCACGACATGGACTGGCTCGGACGGACCGGGCAAGTTAATGAATCTGGCTCAAAACCTTCTGATCCAGAAGTTTGTTTGATACAGGTATCTCTTCTCCAGTAATTCCGTGGTGTGGTGATCGATGTCTACGTTAACAAAACGACCATCGTCAATCATTAAGACTACTCTAATGGAGAATTCAAGTTTTGGCTGAAATATCCAACACTTACCGAGATGGAACTTAACATCGCTGAGCTAAAACTAAGAAAGCGCACATAATGGGAATTTAGTTTTTGATGCATTGTATGAAAGCAGGTATGTAACTCGGTATAATGTCCTATTGGATGAACCATTAGTGACAAGTACAGCTTTTAACTTAATGCACATCACATGGAATAAATGTTGCCTTTTGAGAATGTGGCATGAAATAACATCAACCCTTATCATGAATGCCTGAATTGTAATAATAACCAACAATGCTGAGTCAAGAGTTCACCTCATACCAGAATGGTCATTATGAACGCACACTGTAATACTAATTTTGCATCGGTATTATTAACGCATCTTGAGTCTGTTCATGCAATGTATTTACACACACTGTAAGACTCTATGGAAGACCTATGCTAGCTCCAGACATCATCAGCGAAGTCAATAACAGGACGGTCGCAACAGAAATAGCTCTCAATAATTATTAACTAGCTATGCACACAAAGAATACTTTGTACAAATTATGTGCACTCAAGCCAAGTGCGGTCATAAAAGTACACAGATCTACCGGGGATGCTGAAAAAGCTGGCTGGCATGTATTCAGCAACATCGAGTCGGAGCGCACATGTTACCACTGGCGCCTTTAGGCACTTAACGAGCCATATTTTTGAGCAATTTGCAGAGAAATTAATTTGCCTACCCCCTTTTAATGACTCTAGCTACCTCTGCGATCACCTCAGGTGAAATAGAGAGGGAAAAAAGCCATCCCGACAACGAGTTTGACTGGGCAAATCGACAAGTACATCTACCTGGCGGTTTTCTGGTAGGCCAGGCAGACACAATGATATTTATTGCCCCCTGCAGCTACCAGGCTGGACAAAGAAACCCCACGCCTGAAAACAATCCTTCAATTCTTTCACTGGTTAAGGTCAGGCAAGACATCTGCCAAAATTTCCACTAATCCCCCTTAAGGAAACCCAAGAAATAATTCCTGTCTGCCCTGCAGGAGGCGAGAATCCCGGGTGTAATATTTCACAAGGGTTGTAATTTGGGGTTTGGGTATTATATGTTGGAGGGTGATTGGTGATATAATGAGGGGGAATTGTGATTAAGGAGTGATGATTACTAAGTGAATAATCAATTACTGTCATACGTCAATCATCACCGGGATGAGATCTAGGCTATCGGTGTATTTTACAAACGAGTGCAATATGAGTTATGAACTCACTTACCTCTTATTAAACACAAAATGATGTCTCCATTTTGAAATCAACTCAAGCACAACTAAATTCAACACAAAAGCAGTTTTAGAATTTGGTGAGTCACCGAGTTTTTACTGCCAAAGACCGAGAAAAAAGACATTAAATGCTACCAAATGAACATTAAGTATCGCATTTCAACTTTGGGATACTGTTCACCTAAATCGTCAGAGAGTACAATACCTACCACAGCAAATGATTTTTCTAAATGACAATCGAATCAATAAAAGTCAATAATGTTACAAACATTCACAGACTAATTAGTATTTTTGAAGCATGTAGGCCCTACATGTCACCAGTCTAATGCAGGTCATGTGTGAAAACTAGTGCATCCTAGACCACACATTAACTGCAGCCTCTACTCATAATAGTAGTTCTAGTACAGTGCAGTATTCCCATCAAAGCACACATCAATTTCTGGGCTAATGTAAGTACCATATTTGATTGATGGAGTCTTAAATCATTTACACAGGAGTAAACCCTGTGGGTTGTTTGGAGACACAAGAGCTAAGCAATGGAAAAACCAACTGATTTTCATTCTTCTCTTTTTAACTACAAACTAACAGTTTATTGTAAGCTGGCAACCCTCGAGCTGTCTGCACTTGTTTAGATTGGATTGGAACAGTTTGAGGACCATGTGAAAGGCAATAGTGTTCAAGAATGTTACATTTTTTACAATACTTGCATTAGATTTTGATTTATATCTCTTCTGTGTCTCTCTGCAGGAACATGAAGGGACATTCGCTCGAATAAACGGGATTGGGAGTAACTCACTGTATTGTTTAAGTAAAGATAATCCAGGATGCAACCTTGGACTTGCAAGTTGCATAAAGAGGAAATGACCGAGCAAACAGAACTTTGTGTACTTTTCTATGGAAAACAACAACAAAACGAGGAAATCAGCTGACTATAAAGTTAAGTTGTGTGCTTGATAATCTTGGTCACGTCCTTGGGCCTAATTTCACAGGATCCTGCTTTAGCACAAAAATAGCTGCACAACAAAGACTTTGCGCCCTATAGGCTAATACCAAACAAACGATTACCAGCTAAAATAAAAGTCATATGAACAGTTTACAACTGGCTTTCTGCTTTCACTTGCTTACCAGAAAAATTGTGAATCAATTTTGTCTCACTTGTCTGATTTGATTTGATTTGAAATAGTTTATTTGAAAAATAAACCATCGCAGCCAAAGATTGAATTGCAGTCAAATTACAATGAGTTAAAAATTGACAAATTGCAAAGATTTTAAAAGTTAACAGAACCTTTTTAAAAAAAATATCATAATAAAATAAAATAAAAACATGTCTGCTTGAAAGCACTGGCAAGTCTACATGAAATTGGGCCCATTTTAATATCAATACTCTTTCCTAAATTGTATCACAATGGTCATGGATATTTGACCTCCGAGCCTCAGTTTGATCTGGAAACCCCCAATGGGGACTCAAGGCTTATACCCTACAGATACAGCCAGCAGAATAAGGAATGTCTGTTTCTGTGACAATACCACAGTGCAATAGTTCCTAGCATAATCAACTCAATAGTTTCATATGGAGGTTAGAATGTTGTAGCCACAATGGGGGTCCAGAGGAAAAGACAGGGTACTCCTTTGAGAGTCTGGGCCAAATTTCATAAAGCATGTAAGCACAAAAATTTGCTAAACACAGAAAAATATTGCTTAGCAGAAACTGGTTACCAGCAAAAATTTCATCAAGTTCACACTGTTTTGACTGGTGCCCCACTCATTTTTCGCTTAGCATAACAATTTCCTAAGCAGTATTTTTTGCTTAACAGCTTTATGAAATTGGGCCCTGGCAATCAGCATCCCCTATTGCTGACTATGACTACGATAGTTGGTGTATTGATAGACCTCAGTCCTGTTGAAGCCGCATTGGTCGTGTTCCTTGTATCCACTAACAGTAATGGATGCTTATATTCATCATACAAAAAGGAACCAGACTATTGTTCCCTCCAGCCTCAGTTTGGTTATGTTGATTTGAATGCGAGAAATCCAAGATGGCCGCACCATGATAAAGGTGTATGGAGGACTCGAGTGTTGATCGGAAGTAACGCACTACAGTGATCAGTGCGATAACGCCAAACTTAGTCAATCAGAATCCAACATCCCACGAAACTGCACTCACAGTCTCCGTCAATCATCCTGAAAAATATTGTACTTTTAATCCCGCACTTAACTCACTAGATCATTTCTATCCGCAGCCAATAAGCCCAAGATTAGATAAGTTTAAACGAGGCTGAGGGAGAGACAAACAAGCGGGGACCAAACTTCACCTGCCGCTATCTCTTAACAGTTGCTGCGACACTGCGGAATGCTTTAGCTGCAATCAGAACTCTCAATTAAAGAGATAGGGTCAGTGTGGAGAGATACCGCTGCCTAGTAACCTGGTTTCTGGAGTAGATACAGCGAAATGAAACACGGGACGGAAATCAAGCGTTTAATCAGGTGAGCTGACTCTGTAGCTAAGAGTCTGCCCCAGCACGAGTTGAGTTTATTACCTTCAAAATTTACACAAACATATCAGCGATTAGGATCCTAGTCAACAAACATGTTCTGTATCTATAGTGTTTCCTTACATAGGATTGATTTGTAACACAATGACAGCATTACTACTGTCACTCAACATACTTTGGAGGTATCTAGGACATGATTAATTGCGTTTACCTTTTTGCCCATGTGGGCAGATTTGGTAACTTGGCTGTGACCATTGTTTCAGCCATAGTCGCTGCTGCTGCAGCCACAGCCGCTGCTGCTGCAGCCACAGCCGCTGCTGCTGCAGCCACAGCCGCTGCTGCTGCAGCCACAGCCGCTGCTGCTGCAGCCACAACCCTTGCTTCAGTTATGGCCTTGGTCACAACTGAGCATCCAGGGACAAAGTATGTTTTTATAGTAGAGACCTGGTTCTTGTCCAGAACCACTCCATTTTAAAACTCTAAAGAGATTGTTTTAATGTTCACCATAATAACAGGAACTTCAGTACCTTCCGATCATATTATTTTGGTGTCTGGATCTGGAGGCTATTTAGCAGTCCAATCATACAAAATATTGTGGTGACAGCCATGTTTTTTTAACATGCTGACGCTCCTTGCATAATACATTGTACACTGCATCATGGCGAGACGCAGCCGGTTCTTTATAGTGCTACGATGTTCGCATATGACAGCATTTACAAAGAGTCTATTGGCAAGAAGTGGTACAGGCGGGAGCTTCACTAGTTAGTCTCATTACCATGATGGCAACCCTGTTTCTTTGTTCTTGTATAAGGAAGTTTTCCCCTTGAATCGTTTCAAGGGGCAGCAAGGCAATGACCAGGGCCGGGCATGGAGGCAGTCGTTGTGGAGGAAATCACTTCCGTTGCCTACCTGAGTTCTGAGGTTTAGAACTCAATACCTCAGCAAGTCCATACCTTTCACTGGCCGCCATGGATCAATTAATCACACCGCGATGAAACACAGTCCTTCCCTTTGCGATTGAATTAACAGCCCTACAAGACGAAGTGGAAGTAATCATGTATGACATCATTAGAGCGACTAACAGGAATTCCACAGTTGTAGAAATTACCCGCTTGACTTGAGATTGTCAGTTTGCAAGACTTCTCCGCCTAGAAAGTCAAGAAGGTTTTGAGCAAACTGACAGATAAATGGATAAGAATCGGGAATCTTTCCCCCCACTAAATTTCTCTCATTGTTACATTTCAAAACCTGTTTCCATTTAATCATTAACTCTTAATTGGGGCAATAACCAATGTGATCAGCAACATCTGCCTCCATTTTACTCACAATAAAAAGTCCTTCTGAAGCAATTACAGTCACACATTCCAAATTACCAAACAAGGTTTGTTCCTCCAAATGCCAAGTAGTTTCAAATCATTAAGAATACATGTTTATATCCTGTAACAAAGTTCCTATCCAGTTAGGACAGTTACTTGTAAAACTTGTTTATTTGTTGATCGATTGACAGTTACTTGTAAAACTTTTTGATTGTTTTTTTTAAAGCAGCATTCTAGCCTCCTTATTGAGCCCATATCCAATCATTCATGGGGAGACCGATCTTTCTCACATGCTGCCCCACGCCTATGGAACAAATTGCCAGCACTAGTAAAATCATCTGTTTCTTTACCCTAATTTTAAAAAAACCTTAAGACACATCTTTTCAATCAAGTATTTGAGTAAATGGTTTGATTTTTACCGTGATGTTTTCTTAGATATTGCATTTGTATTGTATTTCTCTACCACATGTTCGGGATTTCTTCTTAGCTTAGGCTTACGTTTCAATTTTGGTTATTGTACATTGTGTATGTTATTGTTTGTATTTTAGCGCCATGAGCACTTTGATGGATTTGTGCGCTTTATAAGTTTTCATTATTATTATTATTTTAATTACCCTTTTTATTCAGAGCTCGTTTTAAGTTGCTTTTTAAGAAAGACCAAACAAGTTTGCTGAATCTTCAATCATGGGATTACAGCCTTACACTACAGACAGTGTATTGTCATCACTGAATCCACTACAAAGGGATTCAACAAACATAGACATAACTGTTAGCACCGACCACCAGGCTGTTAGCAAGGAAAGGGGGCATTAGAGAAGCTGTTAGGTGAAGGAATTCAACCACAAAGAGATTCTGTTGATTAGGGAAGTGTTATCTGACAGCTGGGAACTAGTGAAGGACCAGACATCAACAATTGTGGGTTATCACTGATTAGAAAGTGTGTACTAAACTGATAAACCATTAAGCAATAGCCACCAATTACAAATGTGTTTTATCATTATCTTTTATTGTATACAGTTTTTATGTCAAGGAGTGCAACTATTCACTAAAGGCATGATATTTCTTATTTGACACTTTAAAAGTAAGAAGGGAACAACTGCAGGAATTCAGCTTACAAGGGCTTTCTATGATGGTAGAGGCTTTGACAGACTTTAAGCTATTTAATAATAGTCTTACAGGTTTTCTGAGGGAGAAAAATAATCAGAAATCCGATTAAAATGGGAAGAATATGATGCATGTAACCTACATGTACATTAAATAGGTTACTTCAATCATGGTTCAATTCAACATTGAAGACAATATTGCATCATTTGAGAAACTTACTCGCCTTTTCAAATCATTAAGGATTTTCTGGAAACTAACAAATTCTAAAGGATATTGAGAATTCTTATAAGGTGCATTCACATGTTTCTTTGATTTTGGGGTTGTATACAGTAAACCCAGATAGCAATAATGTTTGCCAGAAACAAAGGCAAATTATTAATCTAACTTCTTCTTCCGTATGATCTCTGGACCAATATAAACATTGTGTTTTTAGACAGTCAATTGTTAAAGTTATTCTTAAAATAAAAAAAAGGTATTTTAATCTCCTTCTTAGAACTCCAACCCCCACAAGATTTTGTTCAATTGTACACAATTTTCCAATTACCTCATTGAGAGAAAGCATTGGATACTGTTTTTGTGTGTGTGAACTATACACAAATGTTGATTGGTTTAGAAGGAAAAAAGGGCAACAATCCTTCCCAGATGGCACAACAGCCTGAATGCCAACGGGATATTTATAAATTAAGTTGTTTACTCAATATCAGTAACGCACAGTCCGGCCCGCCTGGAGCCACCCAGTTGAAAAACAACCTCACTGACTCTGTACTCTTATTCAGTTAACCTGAAACAAGTAATAATGCACAATTTTCATTTCACAGGGGCAAGAGACTATATTTGTTTGATTTTCTTTTATTATGAACCAAACAGCATGTCAGCAGGACAAATAAACCGCGATGCTTGATATTATTTGATCAGTAAACACAGATACACCTCCTATAATCTTCAGAAACAGATCATCAAACAGATACTCTCAAATCCAAATCAAGTGTTTTTGGTTCCATTACGGGAACAATCCACCAGTTCCTATTGACTTTACTTGCCTGACGTCATTACATGATAAATCGTGCTCTCTATTTTAGAAGTCTGGGGCCGATTTCACAAAAGACTAAATAAAGAGTTAAGATTGATTTGAGCTGTGTGTCTGTGTATCAATCTGTTTTGCTAAGCAAAGTGTGATGTCACAATACAATAAATTGCAAATCCCTAGTTTTTTTGTGAATCCCAAGTCAAGCTTTAATCACAAGTATTCTAAAGCCCTGTTCGCATTGGACTTAATTTGGGTAAACTAACCCGAGCAAATGGGTAACTTAACCATTTTAAGTCCAATGCGAACAGCCCAGGAAGTTTCCCTCCCAGGTAACTTACCCGACCCGAATGGGTAGTTTAACCGACCCACGTCTGCCCGGTTAAATTGACCAGGTCAGTTTAACCGAGCCTAAAAGTCCAGTGCGGACGCGATCAGGGTAAAAGCCGTCCCGGTAAAAAGCCACATCCGGTCCCCCGATCTACCCGCCGCGCCACGTGATCGTGTGGTGACACGTCGTACACACGCAATTGTTTACACGGACGGAAGCTCGGTTGCACTCATTGCATTCTCGCTGTCATGCACCCCGGTCAAAGGTCACTGCGATAGCGCCCTCTTGTGTTTGTCTTAAGTTAGTCGGTATAGATTTACCGATCGTGTCGGTTAGTTTACCCACGTCATTAATCCAAGTGTGGACGCTGGTAAGTTTCCCCTTTTGGAATGTTAACCACTGTCTCGGTAAAACATTAATCCAATGCGAACACGGCTTAAGATGCTCTTTATGTGATTGGTAATCTGTCAAGGAAGAACTGAAAGAAAAACTAAAAACGCATCTGCATCATTGAAGACAACCTTGTCTGAAATCTTGTCATAAAGTGTGATGTCATTGCTAATTAATTAACACATTTTAATTTAACAAGTACACACTCTCCATAATGACAAAGAGGCATAACTGCCCACTCAGTATACTTGTGTATTATCATTTTTAAACTGCCTTATAGCAAAAAAGTTCAACATGATTGTTAGTTTATCTTAGGCCAAGTTGATGAAAAAAAAATTACGATTCCTGATAATATTATTCCTAAAGGATTGTGAACAAAGATGGTGCAATCCTAATCCCTGACTACAAGTTCATTGTATCTACTGCAATTTTCATTACGTTCTTCATCATTTGGAGACAGAAAATTGCCCACAATTGCGACCCAGAGTGGGAGAGAGAGAGAGAGAGAGACAGAGCAAGAAAGAGAGAGACGAAGGGAAATCCGAGCTCCAGCAAACATCAGAGAAAATTGAAACCAATCCGAGGGAGCAAATCAAAAATCTTTCAGCGCGTTCCTCCCTTCGATTCCGCAAATTGGTCGCTACTCGGAGCCCAATCAGCGTTTGGTCGTAGCTCGGTTGGCAATAGATACCCGGAGTAATGTATCTTGCCTGTCAGTCACTCCCCTCTGATGAAACCAGCTATGACATGCCTCCCTCCTTTCCACAACCTCCCCCCCCCCCAATTCCAAATTCTCTAAACCTCGTCTAGGATTCCAAAAGTGACACCACACCAAATATTTTTCCTTGCCATGTTTTCATAGAGTGTCCTTATGTTTTTTAAATATCCAACTTCTGTTTTTAAGTTCAAATCTCTACTGGGAAAAGCTCAATGCAAATCAGGGGAATCTTAAGATTTTAATGCCAGGGAAAAAAAATGAAAGAAAAGAAACCTTCATTCTTGTCTATTTCCTTTGTTTCAAGTTCAAACATCTTGAATTTGTTTACAATTTTCACACCTCATGCTTTGTCCCTATAGCTTTTTCAGAGACCAACCAGCAGGGGGCAGTTAACTTGTAGCGCGACAGGTTCTTCTCTAGTCCATATATGCGTTTCAAAATAAAAAGTCGCATCTCCTTACAGGTGATCCCTGGCCTTAATGGTAGTTGCATGTTAAAATGACACACTCCGAACAAAGAGATCAACAAAATGGGGAAGACCGCCAATATTAGGGCTAGATAGCTCAGTTGGTGAGCGCTGGCATGTTAATCCAGAGATCGCAGGTTTATGGCTCACTCTTTCAGTCACATTTTCTTTGTTCAACCCAAAATCATATTAAATCACTGAACCAGCTAGCTTGGTGAACATTTTGGCTGGCCCTCCATGTAAGTAATAAAACTATAGCGTTTAGAACCAGCAGACCACTGAGAATGGAGAAGAACAATTGTGGCTGTAACATGATTATTAAACGACTGCCAAGCCACGCTCTGGAAAGCAACACCACATTCAAACTCACCTGTAAAACAAGTCAAGCAGTGTGTGTGACCATGGTGTGACTAAAAAATTTCCTCTTTTGGTGTATTTTACTCCAATATGAAAATCACCCCCAGTGCGTGACTCCTGAAGCATTTTTACTGCAGAGGTTTTTAAAGCTTATACAGGACATGTGGTCACAATTATGAACAATAATGGCGATTAATAAAACCAGCATGACCAGCATGACCTGTGGTGGACTGGCCTGATACAAATTATACATTGCACTCAGTGCCAGAGAGAATCCACGATGCTTGCTATGGAATCACACACTGCTGTTTAGTCTGAATTCTAATGATCTTCACTGCTTTTTGGGGAGCAGCTATAATTCTACACCTACAATCCAGAGACGATTCCCAGTGCTTCCCTCTACCCACAGAAGAGTGAGGCGAAAGCCTGCCTCTCACTCTCTCTCTTTCAAGTTACCCCTAAGTTCTATTTGCCATCGGTCTATCATTCTCAATACCACTGCCTGCTCCAGCCCCGATCTTCACTTACTCAAAGGTCAGCTTGCCCATTATCGCCATTGCCGATCTCCATCAGTTATTAAGAATGGTTGGCACAACAAATGTTTAGCAGAAGGCCTGGAGTTTCACCTTTGAGAGGGTAGGGCCTTTTTTTATTTATTTGTGCAAACAGCACTTCCAGAGCAAATTATTAAAGTCTATGGGAAACTTTTGAGGTGTCACCGAGGCCAAGACCAGGGCAACAGAGGCCGTGGCTTCTGTGTTTTTCCATGCCTGTCCCTTCAGAATAAACGAGCGTATTCCCATGCCCCCCCCCAATCACTAGCCCATCAGTTATTAGGTAAGTGCTTACTTGGCATTTAACTAGGAGTCCGTTATTGATCGCAAAAACAGGAACACCCTCTATCTAGTGTAAGGAAACAGGTTGGAAAGCACCCTCTAAAGTCCAATGTTGCGCCTCTTGTGTCTGTGTTGGCCGTCCGTCTAGCATGGGCAATTCTGCACCTCTCCGCCCATGAGCGAGCCGGGTCGCGCAATGGTACTTGTACTCAAGATTAGCCACTGCGTTAAACCACTAGCTCACGCACTACAGCATGTTCCCCAGGGTGGTACGAGAGTTTTTAATAGTAATGGCCCAATGACCAGGTGAAATAACACCATATTGCCTGGCTCGCTGTCGCTGGTGGTACCTGAATTAATGCAAGTTCTGCTCTACCCTTGTTCTTTGTTCTTTCCCATCCCATCCCATCTCTCTGTAGACAAATGTAGGTTGCAATTTTAACCATGACCAAACGACATATGGTGTCATATCACATCTGGATTATCTATCAAGTCAAGAAAATGATCTTATATTCAATTTATATAATGTCTCTGCCAATTATTTCAAATATTGTTTGCTGGATTAAAGATGATTTCTCGTGACAAAAGAGATCATGGACTCATTACCATGACAAATTATCTACGGAAATTTCAATTATGTTTTATCACCATTAATACTGTGGTACCCATGTGCGATTTTTTTTTTTTTTTTCTTCCAAACTACAGGGCAATTTCCGTTCATGGTGGGAAAGCGATGAATGGTATCTTATCATGTACTAACTCCTGCCTATCACAAACGTCAAAAATTCTCCAAGGCCTGATCAGCGATTTGATTAAAACAGTAAACACTCGCTCCAACTGGAGTGATATAATACCCGGGGCTGTCTGTAACGAAAAAAAGTCCATTTGATGCCCGATCCGAGTCAACGCTAAGAATTTACATCCCACATAAACTAGGGTGATGCTCACAATCAACCCTTTTCACATATCCATCAATTTTCTTTCGGATTGACGACTTCCCCGGTAACAACCTGAAAACAAGATCATGGCTGGCGTTATTAAGACGTGGTTAATCGTTAACAACGTAGGCCCTATAGCTGCTTCAATTAGAACATAGAGACTTTAACATAGATCATTGCAACAACAAAATATTGTCTTTACAAAAAATATTGTCTACTTAAGACGTTAAACATTCTTATCAATCATCACAAAAACACTGTCAATTTATAAAAAGACGATACAACTGACAATCAATCCAATTGCAGTACACAACTCTAAATTCACATTTTATTTTTTAAATACACCTCTCAGCTATTTCTAGTAGTCATTTTTAAAAGGAAATATCCACCAGAAATAAACATATCTGTAAGTCACATTATACATTATTAACAAAAACAAATCCCATATTTTCTCAAGACACTAAGTCGTTGCCATAAATGATTGATCAACTTGCAATATTCGAGCAAAAAAGGTTGTTTTATAAATAGCATGTAGGCCTATTGCGGTGTTGAACATTTCCTTTAAAGTCCAATTTATAATTCATTGACTGATTTTTGTTTAATTTTTAATTTCTCAAGATGGAAACTGACGCAATTGTAAGCAGTCATCTGTCATTGACGCTGATTGATCCTTTTGGAAGATTGATCGTTGAATATGCAATTGCAAACTTGACCGCTTATTACGCACATATATAGTCTGGAATACATGTAGCCTATATACAGGGATGAGAGTCATTGCTGGCAAAAAAGTCTGAAACAACATGTTGGATCCAAATTTTAAGACATATGGCCTATATGTTTGTTGAAATGATGGCGTTTCTACCTTTTGGTAACCCCTAGGGAGGGTTTGGAATTCAAAGGGCTTTTAGGAACAGTGTCCTAAGCACTAGTGAAGTAGATCAAAGGGCTGTCTTTCTTTTATGTCAAAAAATGAAAGTCTTTTTTTTGGACCAGGCTGACACAAAAAGTCTGAATTCAGACAAAAGTCTGAAAAATCCATCCCTGTATATAGGACTTGTGGTCTTGTCAGTAAAACCACTAGGCCTATACGATGAAGTCCTTCAGTAAGTACCCTTGAATCATTCTAGAAGAACATTCATCTTGAATATATAGCCCCCCCCCCCAAACAAACAAAAAACCAAAAACGATGTAACGCCCATTTCAAGCCCCAGTTCATTCTTCTTGCTTCTAGTTCTCCTACAACCATTTTACCGCCAATAGTTTGCACCTGAGAATTGGGGGCAGTTTAACATCCAAAACTGACTTACACATGAGCAAACAGGCACAATCACAATCTTCCAAAGATCTGATAAAAAATCACAGTGAAGTTTGAAGCGTATTTCATTAAAATGTTCTGACACATTCTCCACTCTGAATTCTTAAAGGAGTCCATACTGCACAGAAGCCTCTCACCACCGTAGCAATACACTCCAGACATCCCCCGGCCAATCTGCCTACTGTACTCACCCCCAATTATCCAAATTGAGGGTGTACCGGTATTGGTTACAGGATTACGGGTTTTTAAGCCACCCGCCAGCCATTTCCGGAACAAAACATGAAGCAGCCAATGGGGACCCATGACCTAGGATCCTCAGGTCAGCCATTACCCTACCCCCCCCCCCCCCAACAATGAAAAAAAAGAAGGAATAACCACCCACAAATCTGTTTGTTTAGTCTCCAACCATCCTCTGACCATACAGAGCCAACACCATCAGCTGATGGATGCTGCACACCGTCAACATGACTGTACAGGATACCAGTCTGTATAATATAAATGCATTCTCTGGATCAAATCTTATCAAAGTAAACAGAAGACGAACAACGATGGTAGATTACATGCCCACGATCCCCAGTGATTCCCCTCCAAGCTAGAACTGACCCAGAAAAACATAAGACTTTCAACATAAACAAGCAAGACCAAAAGTTAACAAAAAAATATTTAATTCCACTAGCATTGGGTACGTGCAAAAAATTCTTGCAAACAATTCTTGCACATGAAGTCTGAGTACACGGTGGTTTAAAGTGACACACAATTCATTATCAATCGCCTTCATCTATTTTTTTTCTTTTTCTTCCAAGATATTTCAAAAATAAATTGCTTTTCTGCATCAAGATAACATGCAGAAAAGAAGACATGTTCAAACTGATGACGGTCTAAATGATAACTACCACCATGAATGTTTCTCTTTTCCACGAAGGCTCTTGTCTGAGCTGTCATTTTGAATAAACAGATGTTTGACTTGGTAATAGTACAAGTTGGCTTGGCTTCCCTTCCAACCCCCCCCCCCCCCCCCCACCCAAAGTACACTGATTGTGAACGAAACAAAACCAAGCACTTCAACAATGTACACAACGTTCACATTTAGACAGAACTGCAAATTAAATTCCAAAACGAAAACCAATGCCAGTACATGTAACTCTGTAGAAGAAATTGCACCATATTTTTAATTTGCATTGAGCTATAGAAATGTAATCAGCTGATCATCTGAAAATGTGAATGCCTGAAATAAGCCAATATATTTTGAGGGCCTTACATGTATTCCCCAAACAATGACAGCCAGCCTTTTTGACACAACAAACTATAAATAGTTGTTTTAACAGCAAGTTTTTGAAACTTGGATTCCGAGAAAACTGAAAAAAAAAGCACTGAAAATAAACCGCTGTTGGTCAAATAAGCTCTGTGTGAAAACAAATCCCAATAATTACACTTTATTTAAATTAGACCCAGCATCCAATTTCATGATGCTTGAAATAAGCACATCACTCTGCACATAGAAATTCTACTCAGCTATTATAAAATATGGCAGAATATCAAATAATGTTATGCCCATTTTGCTAGTGACTGATTACCCACAAAATTCACCTTGCAAAGACAACATTTCTTCTCTCTCAAAATTATAAATTGAGTGCCTTAAACACACCTGTTACCTTCCAGTCTTTTTAGAAAATATTATCCGAAATATATAACACAAGGTCCCGACAGCGTAGTAACACTTACACACAGTTTATTGATATAATCAATATGTGGTCTCAGCAATACCGCACGCTGTCATATTTCTCCTTTTTTTTTCAATCAGACCCAATGCAGCCGTATATCTAGAAGCAGTGTGTGCATTGGCCTTAACACAGTCACGAACCACATGTATCAAGCCTTAGGTTCAATCGCTCACCCGCAAGAAACAAAATATGAACTCCCTTGAGTTAACATTGGGCCACTCTCTATTAATAACTGTTGTTGAATTTAGTGCCAATTTCCTATTCTGTGTTTTATCCATATTTTTAATCTGTTTATTTAGTGGTTGGTTATTAGTGAATGTGATTTTGAGCCAATTAAACACATGCACAGATGAATTTGTTTATTTTAGTGCTAGTTTGTTTAGTTTGTTTATTGATTATTTCACATTTGTTTAAAGGTTTGCTTTGTTGGCACTTGAAAGGGAAAGTGAGTCAAATCTTTTCTTATGTTTGAGATGATGTAAATAGGGACTTGGAACAGTAATTAATAACCAGTGAACTGTAAACCTCATCAAAGCAGATGTATTTTCTGACATCACCCAATGTCATCCTCTCTGGATTCTGAATTATAAACTGTGCCAGCTTGCAATGTAAATGCATCTACACAGTAGTACACAGTCAACCCTCCTACTGCCCGACCCCTCAACATCATCCACTGTCGACTTAAACAATAGATAAAGTATGCCAGCCTGCAATGTGATATCATGTGGTGGATACGTCTACACAGTACACAGTCAACCCTCCTACTGTCTGACCATTACATATCATGTGAATTTGAATGATAGATAGACTATGCCAATTTGCAATAAGGTATCATGTGGTGAATGCATCTACACAGCCGACACATCATGTAAAAACACAACTAATTCTGAGCACACTTGTGCCACCTAATAATAATGTACAGCCCTTGCTACAGAATGGTTTCAAATGGTTGGTCAATTTAAAGTGGATGCACCTGCAGAATGGTTCCAAACGGTTGGTCAAAATTAAAATGGCCACAGCTTATGATTGATGGCATGCCAAAGTCGTGTACCGCACTTAACCAGTAGACACTTCATATAAAGTTTGCAACAATTTCGATAATTCTCTTCAGACTATCAAAACTGCATGGCAACCATGAAACAATCCAAGAGTAAAGACTAACATCCAAGTCTTGAAACAAAAGTTTGGATTATTAGTATTCATGAGATGACACAACCTCCAATCCATGACAACCTTCACTTTGCTAAGCGCCTCGGAATAGGCAACTAGATTGATGGCGCTCTACAAATGCCTGATATTATTATTATTATTATTAACCTAGTACTTTCCCTTTTTCCCTTAACCCCCTGCTGCTCAGAGACCATGACCATGGGGTCAAGCAGTTATGATATCACTTCCAATTGATGGTTCATTCTAATCACGATTCACTACATCAGTTCATCCACCTGAGTTGGAGCATAGGTTGGAGTTATTGAAATAGCCATCAGGGGTTGACAAAACCACAGACGCTGCTCTGCCTCGACCCCAGGGCCTAGCCTACCTCAGTGACCTGAAGGGGCTCTCTCTGCAGACAGCCACAAACCGTCTGCAGCTTAAAATGCTTTCATTTCCTCTAAAATAATACATTATCTGATCATCAGCAGAAATGTTCCCATAGTTTGTACAAATGCCAATTTCAATTCCAATTCAAACAATTAATGAAAACAATTCCTATATTGGTTGAGTTTATGGTTACCCAAGTCCAGTATAAACACATTTATAAATGGTGACAGGAATACTCTGAGAGTCACACAAACAGCTTTGCTTATGAACAATAGACTAAATAAATGAACACAAATTATAAGAAAAGACAGAAGGAACGGCCTAGCACACACAACTCTGTAGTATTACATTTTTCAGTTTCCAATGGCATTAAACAAAGTTGAGAATAATGGGACGTCAGCTGGCAAAACAATGCATGCCTAAGAGGAGAATATTTCCACTTCCTTTCTGATAAATGAGGCCAAGCTTTATCTTTAATGCTCATTGTAACTAAACCAAGCCTGAGAAGCAAAAATATAAGACAAGACGCAAACACAGTCGTCTTTAAAATAGTGTACCATTTCCCATTGGTATATTTACAGCAATTTTAGTGCCAGTCCAACTTCACAACAAAGCAAGCTGTTAAATCATCGCTAAGACTCTAAAATGTTTTCCAAGTTAAAAATTTGATGAGCGTAAACTTCAACCTGCTGACAAGACATAGAGTGGAGAGATCGGGACATGAGATATGTCACTATGTACGTGCGCCCGTACTGTCTTGTAGGAGCGGGTCAAAGCCTCAAGCCAGGAAGCACCACTCCACTCGGCTTTGCTTGCTGCTCAACCAGCTGAGAAAAAACAACCTGAATGTAGAACGTCTCGTTCCTTGGGCCCAATCTTTTCTTTAAAATGTGGTAAGCAGAAAGACTACAACTTGGTTTCCAGAGTCAGAATTCACAATGTCATAAAACCATTGAAATGCTGACTTCCTTCTTTGTCTAGATCCCACTATTCCTTGGGCAAATTTTTTTTTTTTTTTTAAAGATGGTAAGCAGAAAGACTGCTGAACAACTTGGTTTCCGGAGTCAGAATTCACAATGTCATAAAACTATTGAAATGCTGACTGCCTTCTTTGTCTAGATCCCAATATTCCTTGGGCCCAATCATTCTTTTAAAAAGATGGTAAGCAGAAATAAGACTGCTGAACAACTTGGTTTCCGGAGTCAGAATTAACAATCTCATAAAACCATTGAAATGCTGCTGCCTTCTTTGTCTAGATCCCAATGTGCAATCAAAGTCATGCATACCGAGTCTCTTATGCCAAAAATGGGGACCAGGCTATTTATTCTTTGTCTAGACTAAACACAGTTATCCCACCTCCATGGTTATGTCAATCAGCTGATTTGCTGAACACAAGACCACCTATTATGATAGGATTTTATCCAGTTGGTAAGTGTAAACTACTGGATGGAATACATACACATCTCAAAATCAAAGATGGATAGTACCTTAAAATTAACATAAACTGCATCACACACTCTTCCGCTGAGGGACCCATGGAAGGGACACCTCATTTTCTTCTTCTACCCAAAGTCTTTTGAGAGGGGATAATTGACAAACAATAGACAACAGTGCCCTCCACCAAAGTACAGCGCCCTTCCGAGAATAAACGGAAATCCGATATTAATTTGATGGTACTACAATGCCCTTTTGTAATGTGCTTTCCCCCTCGGTTCAGTCAGTTCTTCCAGCTGAGTCACTCCCGGTGTAATTTATTTTCTTGTAGATGAATAAAATTTGAGTGATCGTGGTGGACCATTAACATACAGCTCCAATCTTGGCTGAATCCTTTGTTGCAAAGACATCGTTTACGATACGAGTCACGGAGAATTATAAAAACTCCTTTCAGATATTATAATTCCCATTCACAAACTGAAGCAGGTTTTAATCTTCGAGACTGGATAACAGAATTTGCATAAATGGACATGCTTAATTTGTTGTTTTCAATCATTTCATCATATTAGGAGGGGGAGGGGGAAGAGAAAGGGGATGCTCTGAGTGAGTTCATAGAGTTTGATTTGCTTTGAAAGGCCAACCATTTGTATCCCCTAAAAATAAAAATAAATAACCTTTTGACTTCAACCCCAAATGATTTTCCGCAAGGCTGAGCTGAACTAACCCTAACGCTCCATCACCGATATACTCTCATAGTCACAGTACCACACAAAATTAATTTAATCTTTCCAAATCTCCCAGGATAAACACAATTTTTTGTCGGCATGGCCTGACCAGAGATTAGGCAGTGTATTCCCCCAAAGCCCCCTTGGCCAGGCTTTCGGTTCCAGCCAATGATTTTATTTTTCTATACTTCCGACAGGCCACTGGAACTAAATTCCATCACATTCTCTGCCATGGAATGAAAGCTTATTAGCTAAGTGATTAAATTATGCTTTCTTTTTTTATATTCTAATCAGATAATATTTGAGAGGAGTAACAGTGTGTATTTATTTGCTTTTGCCGGGCGCTGTCGTCTTCCCAGTGAGTTATTCCACTCAAACAACGCCAATTCTGCCATTGGGTGTTTGTAATTCTACCCTCTGATTTTTCAATCAACTTGTTTCAAGAAAACGCAAGGAAAAACAAAGGACATGCATATATATGTTGTTTTACCCACAGCATGGATTCTGTATTTAATGAAAAAGAAAGAATAAATATTGGCTGTATGAAAAAAATGTGTTATTTATCAAAATAATTTCTTGTTGACACTCAGGCTGTTCCAACGGCAAGACTTCGATACCAATTCTTCGCATGCACTTTAAATTTTACGCCACGTGCAGTTCACGAAGAACGCTACATTTGTTGTCTTATTCGTGGCCTCACCCTTGACAAAGCCAAAGATATTTTAGTAGAAAACTATTTCTTCTGAAGGCAACTTTCCTGGCCACTTCAAAACAAAACTCTAGGAAAGATGATAGCAAACATTCTGCCGATTTATCAACTTAACCTAAGGGTGTGCATAACATTGCATAACATTGGTAGAGTAAACAAATGAATGTTCAGAGATTTGCACATAACTTACAGGGTATAAAGATGGTCATGGTAGAAACTTCCCTAAGTTAAACAAATTTTGCTTGAAATGCAATAGTTTTTGAGAAATGAGTATTTAAAACAACTGGTTTTGATCTCGCGAGTCCAAAACTGCATGTCTGAAAACAGTGAAAACTTTGACGGTTTTTGTTTTTCCACTTTTGTCTTGTGACTCCAATGACTGATTGAGCTTTAATTAACTTTCACAGGTTTGTTATATCAAGTATATATTAATAATAATAATCGGCATTTAAAGACGCTCTACTTAGTAAACTAAATCACAGCGCTTACAATAATCAACAAGTAAATAATAGATTAATTAATTTACTGCAATAAATTGACTAATGTTGAAAGAGATATGTTTTAATCATCTTCTTGAATTGGTCGGTTGAGTTGGCATTTTGAACAAAAAAGGGTAGACTGTTCCACTCCCTTGCTGCAGTGACTGTGAAGGTTCTGTCACCAGCTTTGTTGTGGGTGCGTGGGAAAGTCAGACGAAAGGGGTTTGAGCTAGACCGGAGGTTTGATCTGGAGGAAGTGTACCGCAGAACGCAGGATTGCATATAATCTGGTGACTGGTTGTGAAATAATTTGTATACCAAAAGAAATATCTTGTAACGAACTCGTTTGGGTCACATCAAGTGTGGATACATACTGGTCTTTGACAATTACCACTTTAATTGACAATTAAATGTGTGTTAAGGTATTGTATATAATATCACAAAGTATAAGCCTTACAGTGTCATTGCCAACCCTGATGAGACCTTTTTTCAAATTTGAATGCCAAATATCAGGGGTAGATTTATCAATTATAGGTTCACAAAATGATGTGTGGGCGCAATCGAGCCAGAATGTCGAGTTGCTCATTCTGGTCAAATCGACCCTGCTAATGACCAGTTACCATGGGGGTGTGAAATTCAATTTTGTCTTTATGTGTTCTTCTTGCAAATGAATTCTGCGGTTTTATAAAGCCAATGTTGCAATGAACAGCCCCCGCTTATGTAAGTCAACCTTACATTACACATACAAACCATCGACTGATGAATGCTCCCCTCCCCACTCATGACTTGGAACTCATAATATATTTAGGTCAATAAAAATCAGGTTATTCATTTTGAACATTCAGAACATCTGAAGACATGAAGAGGTTTTAATATAATATAGTGTAATGAACCACACCGCTGACCCCACCGATGTTCCCCTCCACTCATAATACATTCTGCCCGTGTTTCCATCCAGCACGCCGGGTCTCGCATTTCCCAAATCCATACGGTACATCAACAAACAGCGAAATCCATTTGGAGAAAAGACAGTGAAATGACCTCGGGAGAGCGCGAGACAACCCCGGCGTTACAGGCGAATCAATAGAAGTAGACGCCAAGGTCTGTACAAACCAAAAACAGAAACATAGGCCACTCATTTGCCGAGAACAAAAAAAAAGGGGGGACAAAACTATTAAATAAAGAAGAAGATACTTCCAGATCACTAAAACTATTTGTGAGCATTAGTGAATTGGTGATGAGCTTTAGAGTCTGGGTTGGCCTGCCCACTATCTGGAGCATGTTTGTTCGGGAGCTCTCTGCTTCTGCTACCATACACTAATGGCGGAAACCAGATCCCTGTACATTTCAGGTAAAAAGGTCACATCATTTGAAATGGAGAAAATAGAATTAGCTGTTGCAAACTGCTTAAAGGACCTATGGAAAATGCAAGAAATAATTAATGGCCTGACGTTTCAACCCTATAATATATATAGCAGAGTCTTTCTCGAAGGCTAAATGACAACACAATCACATTCACATCACAAATTTTAAGTTATCGGCACTTACTTTTACCAGCGTTTGAAAAAAGGTGCTAGACTGAAAATATATAACTGTCCACATTTTCTTAATTCTGTGTTTAGATAACATTTGCAGGAAATTTTGTAAGAATTTGCTATATAATGAGGAAACTGAATGTGTCATTCTGTGAACGAGAAGGGGCATTCAGGACGAGCGTGCAGTTCCCGAGTTCTTTTTGCCAGATTTCATCTCAAATCTTCAAACTATTAATCCCACGCAACACCAACAAAAAGTCAAGGCAGCAGAGATAGGTTTATCAGTCATGATCTGGTCCAAAGACACCCCCCCCCCCCCCCACCAATTCCAGCAGCCAGGGAACATGAGCATGCATTCATATCACCACTTAGCTACATGTCCAATCTTAATTGAAACACTTGCTGAAGTAGCCTACAGGCATCTTGTCCTGGCTTATGCCCCCATTGACTCTGTCAATTTATGCAAATTGATCCCATCATGTTTTGTTTTGTCTCATGAATTAGGACATGTTGATTGATTCTCTTAACTCATGGAGGAATGAATAGACAAGAGGCCCTGATAAGGTGATTATATCTCCCAGTGTTTGACATAGTGGGGTCACCTTTGCTGTATTTTGAGATCACTAAAGAATGTGGCAACACAAAAGTCAATTTTACTTCATGTTTTAAATCATTAGTAATGAAAGAGACTTAAGATAAATATCAGAGCATTAAGTGTCAAGATCAGATACCATGCATCCATCTTATCACAGAGCGAGTCTCAAAGCCATCCTCGGTTTGAAGACAACATCATACAATAAGGCCAAATAAATTAAAAAAACAGTTGATTGTCCTGATTTTTCCAAAAAGAGGAGGATGAGGGCCTTTTTATTTGTTATTTATAACAAAAAATTCCAAGATGGCCGCCAAGTATTTCAATTCAAACAGGCCACCAATTCTTCAGTTTGAAATCACCAAAAACTTTCTTTATATCTATTTGTTGCATGAGGTATAAAGTTTACATCAAAAATTAAAATATGTATGTCAAGGGTGGATTAAAAATACAAACAATTTGTTTTGGGGGGTTTTTTTGTTTAGGAGAAAAAAAAAAAAAAAAAAAAAAAGGATGCGGCCTCAAAAAAGGATGCGGGCGGAGATGATCAACTGGTTTTTTTTTTTACTTGGCCTAAACAGAGCCCAACTTCACAGAGCTGCTTAGAGTGGAACATTTTGCTGAAATCTTTTTACTAAGCAAAAAATAAAGCAGGATACCAGTCACATAGTGTAAGTTGGCACTTTGGCTGGTAACCTTATTCTGGTAAGCATAATTTTGTTGTGCTTGCTGAAGAATCTCTATGAAATTGGGCCCTGGTGTTTTAATGCAATTGATTTTAAAGTGAGTATATTTAATCATCAGTTGAAGCTAACCTTCTTCGAAGATATAGCTAGATAGCTTTGTGAAGACGATGATTGATAGCTGGTGAAGATGATGACGACGTACGCTTTTAACTAATTAATTTTCTGATTTTATGTTTTTCAAAGACTTCAACATAACACTTTTCCACCAACTTCCTCCTTTGCCCAAACCTCATCCCCAACGCCTGAGAGATAAACAAACTGGAAACAAACTTCTCAGCACCACTTTTTTGGACTACCTCCCAACTCTTACAATTTCAACTGTCTCTTGACTCAGCGATGAAATTTCAAACTCTGCATCGAACAAAAAACACTTAGCACCATTGACAAATTTTGTTTAGCAATACAGATAATGGCTTAGCTGATATGCATAATATCATCATACGACTCTTTGAGACTAGTATTGGACTCATCCTTGCTTAGCAGTTACCCTTTCTGCTTAAAAAGGTTTTACAATAACAGGCCTAGAGGGGGTCCCGGAAGAGTGCAGTCATCAACCTGTTTTGTATCCCCCACATTATTTCAATTCTCATCATCTGTACGACGACATATGTATTATCAAAGTCGCCAAGTAGACATTTAAGGACCCACAGACATAACATGTTCTCTTACCGCCAGACGAGATCGTAATTCCATCATCGCGTATACTGCAGTTCGGTAACAGAACAATTTAATTAACTAAGCTCATTTGTCTTTGCCCATTTCATCAAGCGCAGACTGCGCCTTCATTAAGCAAATGTACTGGTGTGTTTTGTAGGCCTGGGGCGGAAGGCGGTAGACAAAACATGATGTTTCCTTGTTTCCATTTGTAGTTTAGTGTTGATTGAATTTTTCCTCAAGACTGACAACCACAGGAATGCTGTTTGTCTATCTATACTGGCTGAATATAGATCAAAAACTTGTAGCCAATTCCGTTTGTCTAAATATTGTGGCTGTGAAGATGTCTAATAACGCAGCAGGAAAAACACACAGAGAAAGTTAAACTAATATTACACAAGAAGAAGCTTGGAATACAATCTGGGATACAAGATGGAATTTCCAAAAGACAGATCCAACCTGTGCAGGAATTGCTCATTTCAAAAAAGAAAATAGCATTCCAATCTGAAGGTTTACTGTTAATAAGTTTAAACCACTATCAATCCTCAAGAGAAATAATTATTTCCATATAAAATCATTGTCAAGGTCAAGGAAGAAGTAGTTGAATACCACACATATCAAAAGTGCTTAATTCGATTGCCACAATTCAAAATGAGTCTCAAAGGAACATGGCCAAAATCCTTGTCAAATCGCCACATGATTCCCTCGGTTTTTTTTCCACTGAAACAAGACCACCAAATGTGATGAAATGTTCACAGGTTGTTTGTGTGGGTTTTGGTTGTTGAAAACTAAAGGATAGGAATTAATTTACTCCTCGAGAACCAATGATGTGCTTTCCCATTTAATAAGAGTAATACTTAACACCTGGGCCGAATTTCATAAAGCTGTTAAGCAGAAAATACTGCTAGACAAATGTCTTTGCTAAGCAAAAAATTAGTGGGGCACCAGTCACAACAATGCAAACTTATCTTAATTTTGGTTGGTAACCTGTTTCTGCTAAGCAATACTTTTCTGTGCTTAGCAAGTTTTTGTGCTAACAGGCTTTATGAAATTGGGCCCAGGGCATCCACTGATAGTCTTGGCCCCGGTTCACCATCAAAATCTTCCCACTTTTTTAATACTCTAATGGATTGAAAGAGCCCCTTCTCTTTACGGGAGTGGCTTGGCCATTTCGCCAATGAAACTTCAGCAACAAACTTGACATCCACTTTCGACAGTGATCCAACTGGCCACTCAACTCAATGAAACTTTTAACAAGTTCCTTGGAAACAAGGGCATCCATTTAAAAAATAGAGAGATGAAACTGAACTCTTCTTCCTTTTATAGTGTCAATTTACAAAGAACTAAAAAACCACCCAGCGATGATAATCCAACTCGCTATAAAGGAACAAAGGCCATAACTATTAAGAAATAATCAGCATCCTTTTAAGGTAGCTTAGATCATGCTTAGATTGACCATATCAGGTGCTTCTCACACCTTTGTGATAGGAAGCCGCTAATAAAAAACAGCTCTCTTGTCTTCAAAAAATCGCCATTGAGGTATCACTTTCCAATTAATGCATGCTTGCTTGAATTTCATAACTAAGGGTATCACAGCAATAAGGGACTGCATTGTCTTCCTCCATTAGACCATCTAGACCAAATCTGATTGGTATTTCACACTTTTAAGCATGCAGCTATGCCATAAATCAATCATGGTGGGATGGGGGAGATTATGACTAAATTGACCATGTAGTCCCTGTGGTGTGGGTGGGGGCAAGTTTATAGTGGGACTGTCTTCCACCATTTGTTGACCATTATCTTGGACACATCAAGCTTTATGGGCACTCTGTTGGGCTGAATAAGACCACCAGGGATTTGGCAGCTTGACATCAGGACTGATTATTGAGGACTGACCAGCACTACTGTTTCCTTGAGTTGAGATCTCCCAGAGATCAAGTGAAGGACACAAACTTATCACATCAAACAAAAAATGCTTCCCAGGCAGCAAACCACATTATTATAGTCACACAGCCAGATTTTTATCATTCAACATGTCACCCAATTAAACTGAGCCATCTGTTTTGCTTAAAAAAAGTTGTTAAAATGACAGAACCCTGAAAGTGAATAGAAATTAAATGGTAAGAATTACTCAAGGTCTAACTAACCAATTAACCATGGTTACTAAACTTACAACACATCACAGTTAACGAAAGACAAGAACCCCAAAATGAAAGGGAAACAAATAATCATGTGCCACTGTTTGAGCTTATAATACCTGATTGGTTAACTCAGCTTATCCAGAATTCATTCACAAATATTTCTGGAAATTAAGATGTCTGTTTGGTCTTGTTCCAGCTTCCTCCCAAACACTACTCCCCCCCCCCCCCCCCACACCAAACCAAAGAAAAACAGATACTTTCAAAAGAGTTGACAATCTCCTAGGAACTGCTATTAATCCTTTGAAAAAGGGGCACTTCCATCTGAAAAAAAATATTAATGAGAACATTTTAGACAATCAGGTAAATGGGCTCTCTCAGTCTGTCCTTGCTCTATGCTCAGTGTAACTCCTGGGCATGAGTAATGCCAGTCTCCCATAATGTTGTGTTTACAATAGACCTTCAATAAATTGATTTGAATTCATTGTATTCCCCCATGTTATTGCCATGTCCTATAATATGCCATAAATCTTCGAGCCAATTAAAATGCGCAACATTGTGCCTCTAGTGGTTTGCTTGTAAACAAAAGAAAAAATAATTGTCAGTGATATACGGCCAGACCTATTGTTGTAGAGTAATGTACATTAACATGTATCTTGTCTGATGGACTAGCTCAATTAATTACAGACAATCAACTCAGGAGCAGCTCAAACTAATGTCCTCCGTTCATCATGCCTCGGTTTAAAGTCAAAGCTCTATGGTACAAAAAACACCCACCTCAGGGAACGATTTCATCCAGCAATATTTTGCATAGCAAAAAATGTAGACTGAACTTATTTTGAATGCTAACTGAATGATAATATTGAGTAGCAACTCCTGATTTTTGAGTACAGCAACCGATGCACTTTGTGTAGCAATTTGCTCTGCTATACAAGGGACATCGTTCACTGCACCTATGGACATGTGTGTGTGAGTAGGTGTATTTCTACCTTTATGGTGTGCATTCCATGGAACTTTCTGGCAGGCAAGATACCTCATTGGTAATAATGGGAAATTATAAGTTCCCATACCCACACAATATCATGTGTCTTCATTCAAACCATCAGATAAAGTTTTGAATTGTACCTCACAAAAATGATTTGCCTCTTAGCCTCATTATGGAGTGTGTGAATTTAAAAAGAGAAAAAAAATACAAATATCTTCATCAAAGATTACAATCTTAGACCTGGATAATACTGGAGAACTCTCCAGATTTGACCCATGAAGAGAAAGAGTAAGTTGACCTCCAGCCTTGCCATCCATCCTACTGCAGAGTGTGGATAGACAAAACACATGATGCATCTCAAGCATGCCTAGACCAGAAATCTGATAAACAAACCCCCCTAGACTGGCACTCCTGCAATTGCTCAGGAAGGGCTACTTTCTTCCTCCATGATTTGATTTCTCCAAGAAAAAAAGCAGAGAAAAAGACTTCTGTACCACACAACAAAAGACAGACACTGCTGAGTGATAAAGACAATCGGAACATCACAGGCAAAGCCAGTCACTGACTCCCTTCCCTGTCTTTTTGACACTAACCAGCACATGGAAAGAATGTCCAACAACCTGGATAAGTAAACAAAACTCTATACATGTTTGGGGGGCTGGTTTCTAATGGCCAACGAAAAGACTACTGGTTCCAGGCTCTATGTAAGACAGATAATTACTTGGCTCAGACATTAACTATAGCCCAGATTAAGAAATTCCTATAGTCTGGTAAGTCACTGATTTAAGTGTGACGTCACTTTCAGACTTGCTGTGATTGGTATGATTGATTAAGTCAGAAAAAATAGTTATAACAATTCTACTGTCAGACAATTTCTCTGAGCTATCCAATCGAATTCATTGTTGGACAGCTCTGATATAGTCACCTTGCAACTTGGGTAAGAAAAGCGATGTGATAGGTCAATGTTGAGTTTCGAGCATTGGCAATGGTTGGTTGGAAACCATGAGATTTCAGCTCTGAATTTACGCTGAGCTGTACTAAAAGTGGAAATTATTGTACTCAAAACACCATGTGAGAGATTTTTCAATCGGTGACTGTAGCTTTTTCATACACCAGCCCACCACTTTAAAGTTACAGCAACTGCAGTATCATCAGGATGGTCATAAAATTAAAAGTTAAATAAATGACGATTTTGTTTCCATTGACACAATGAATCATAAAGAAACCTCCAAAAGTCAACGACCCAGGAATTGAGGTTACAATCTTTTGTGCAGCTGATAACAGTTTTCAAGTATCTAGAAACAGTGTAATTAATCAAGTTCTGATGGCCCCATGTAGGTTTCAGCTTAAATCAACAAATTTATCTCCTGTTTATTTGGGGTTGACAGAATAGAAGTGTTGTCAAAAACCTCACAACTGACCCTCTCTGATACACTGAATAAACACAACTCTGTGTTGGTTGCTTCGCTCTGAAGGAGTCCAGCTTTACCCGCATTTGCAACACCGCATTTGCAACACTGCGTTGTTTGTATGTTTGGTAAGTTGGTATATCAGCTTTAAAAACTTAATCATCAAAAAAAAAACTTATTTAAAGTTGATTTTCCAAAGTTCTCATCAAATTTTTTAGGAAGTCATAAAATAGGTTCTTGTCAAATCATTTTAAAATTATCCACTTTATTACAAAATGTCATCATAAAATACTTTTAAGGCCAAGAGTGCTGGCATAAAATTGGTAATAGTAAAGTAAAGAAAATAGGCCATAAATGTTCACAAATTTGCACACAACATACATGGTATGAAGTTGGTCATGGTGGGAAACTCCCTTTGAAATATTGCTTGAAATGCAATAGTTTTTTTTGAAAAATGAGTGAAACAATTAGTTTTGATCTTGCAAGTCCAAAACTCAAAGTTTGAAAACAGTCAAAATATTCAAGGATTGTTTCCACTTTTTTCTTGTGACTCTATTATGACTGATTGAGCTTAAACTTTCACAGGCTTGTTTATTTCATGTAGTATGTTGGGTCACATCAAGTGTACAATTACCAATGTGACACATGTGCTTTAAAAAGAGAGTTCGATAAACATCAAATTCCTTCAACCAAGAAACAACCCATCAGGTGTAGCCTAAAACCTTTATCTACATGGAGACGTCAATTGACTGGGAGCATTTTTATTTACAGGCAATAGCCACCTGGCTTTTTCCCCCCTCTCTCTCTAACACTTCACAGTAAACTTTTAAGTGCACTTCCCTCCTTAACAATATTTGCATCCAGGTCTGTTTATGACTTAATTCACTGACAACATCTCTTGAGTTTATCCGCAAAAACCCTGGCGACTTAAATTCTGTCAAATATTGACATTGATTTGTTGGTTAGGTTTTCACAGATTCTTTTGATTTGACATCAGCTGTTAGAGTTATGGTCCAGCAGTGCTCAATGAATCGCATTGGGTTTGGGAGTGGACAGTTAATTTATCCCAGTTTAATAATTGAATTGACGTTCGGACATTTATCTTGACACAAGCTTTATAAACACACAAACATTTTGAAAGCTCAAAAATTTCAATTAATTTCAATATTAATTGTTCATTAATATTTGAGATGTAAATCCTTTGAACCTCACTAGTCATTGAAGGAACACTGAAATTTTGCAACAAAACTGTTCAGACTTGTTCTTGAGAGTACCCCCACCATTCTTCACACTACCCTCGTTTCTGATACCAAACAATATAACAGTTTATACATGAAAGTTGTCACGCTCATTAAAAATGGCTTCATGAAACAGCAGTAAACTTTGTATACATCATATTAAATAGGGTCGCATTTTAGTGAGCTTGTTTCTTGAAAACTTCAAATTATTTAGTAGGCTTTTATTTTTAAAGTCGTTTGGATAATTTCATATCTGCGCTATCCTTTAAGCATATCCCTTAAAACCCATGTGTGTGTGGGTTGTTGTTGTTTTGGGTTGTTGTTGTTTTGGGGTGTTTCTTTTGTACCATAAAAACAAAAAACATCGTCTGCAACGAGCAGTCTCTCTTTGATCGTTTACATTGAGATAACTTCACACTGTTCCATGAGGCCTACGTTTAGAGCTATATAGCTCCATGGTTTAGGTCAGTGTGTATATCACCCACCCGCTGACAGTGGTACACGCTAAGTCCCTCCAGATATTTACCCGGTAATTTCGTAAGAAAAGTGTTACAGAACTCGTCTGTCAACGGTCAAGTCCTTCAGTACAGTAAAGAAAGCTCTGACCTCATACTGCGAACATGAACACCAAATGGTTTCCAAAAATAATTTCCGCTCTCTGCTCGGTTTTTTTTTTTTTTTTTTACCTGAGGCACCCGTGTGTGGAGCACATGATTTTGATATTCCAGCCTGGGTTTTGCGCTATACTAAGACTGGAAAAGTTCTGCTCGACAGAAGACGAAAAAAGAAAATCTTCCCAGGTTGTGGTATGCTAAGGGACCAATTGGTTTCGAGTTCAAGCCAAGTTCTTTTTCTTCGCTTTTATGGGCGTGCTGACAGATTGATACTGGTGAGTTAAAAGGTTTCAGTCCTTGAAGTTTACCCGCTTTACCGAATTTCCTACGGATTTATGGGCAATCTTGACATGAATTGATGTCCTTTTCTTCACAAGCCCACCTGGCTTTGGTGTTTTGTCACTCAACTTTCAGGACGGGCGGGAGTTGAAGAATTTGTGTTACCACCTGCCGCCTCAAATTTACACTTGAAAGTGCATCTGTAGATTGGCAACAAAAACAGGTCGTGACGTTGACAACAACTGTCCAAAAGTTCTCACCACATTGCCCCATTTCTCACCGTAATTAGACCCACATTTAGACCCCAAATCATGCCCCAATTTTGCGCATGTTACAAGTTCGCCACCATTAAAAGTGCACGAGTTTTCTTCGAATTGTAAAACTTTGTAGTGAAGTGTAGACTTAAAGAGATAACATTTCCTAGCCCTAACCGCACACGTGCAGTCCCACACAATGCCCTCTCTTTTGTGGATTTAGTATTCAAGTTTTATAGAATTAGGAAACAATAGCGAGCTTCAACTTATTCAATCACACAGTCCAAGGAACTCTCCAGTGGTTAGCTTTCGGCAGGGCCTCAAATTAAAAAAACTACTAGCCCTCCGCCACATCTACAAAAAAAAAATTGTTGAACGGTTGAAAGGTAGGAACTTGACGGAGAACACACTGTGGGGTCGTAGAGCAGATGCCGGGAATTAATTGGTGAAAAACAAGCCCCAGTTGGTTCATGCTTGGTTTGATGTGAAGAAAAGCCTCCCTGTTTGTTAGCCATACACGGGAAATTTTACCCTTTTCTGATGGAAGGTCAAAAGTTCCGATTTCAAGGGACTGGTGCTGTTTGGAGTAAAAGGGTCACGTGCCAGCAATCATTCAACGCAGGCCGATTTTGCTATTTTAGCACGATTCGCTGCGTGGAGACAATACCGATGAAAAGTTTTTTTTTTTCAGTGGGACCACAAAAGCAGCAAGTTTCGGGTGCCAAGTCTGCTCTCTGGGCAGCTAACGCCCCAGGGGCTTGTGGCGTTTTGCGGATTGTCCAAGCTTAACCCGATGTTCCCCCAAGCCGTTAGAGTTTTTTCTTTATAAAAAAAACCCCACAGCAAACTAAATCAACAATCTGACACGAAAAACCCCGCAGGTACCTACCCTGCCAATATTATTACGTTGCAAAAATAAACACAAGAAGCATTTCCTTTGCAAAACCATGCACTGCAGTTTTAACTTCAACAAGCCCGGACGTAACAACTGCCTCAGTTAGGTCATTACAAAAAGAAACCGTTGACGTTTACGGTAGCAAGATGCAACGAAATTTACCCATAATTTAAAAAGTGGGTCATTACTACGCCAACTAAATATTTCAACCGGAACGTAAAACACAATTCAAACCTTGCCATTGCGTCACTTCCCTAAAGGCAGGCTGGTAGGGTATACTTTTGGTAATTAGGCCTACTCCATAAAAGTTATAACCATAAAAACAAACTTGGTAAGGAACACCGAAGAGCTGTTGATAATTTTTGATTTAGTATAAAAACATTGTGAAGTAGTTTAGTTCTTGAGAAATATGTAATTTTAACCCACAAATTTGAATCCGAGAAAGGCTTTAGCCGTTAGGTCTCAGCGCAGGCATCTGATAACAAACACTTTAACGGAACGGGGCGTTTTTTCTTTCGTAATTTTCTTAAAACTTCATTACTAATTGAGCCAAAATTTACACAGGTTTGTTATTTTACGCATCATGTTGGGATACACCAAGTGAGAATACTGGTCTTTGACAATTACCAAAAAGTGTACTCTGCCTTTATTAATAAACAACCGTTTTTATTAAACGTATCTGCTTCCCATTTTTCTCTCTCCAAAAATGTTGTCCAATAACGATACCACTAAAAAGAAATTCTGGTCAGAAATTGCTAACCATGTTGACTGTTTTCAGAACATCATAAATTGAAATAAACTTACTTTTACAGACTAGGCCTAGGCCTACTGTTTACGAACATAAAAATAAAATATTTTAACTTCATGGACTGCAATTAAAAACCAAGTAGAGTATGTCAAAACAATCCCCCCAAAATAATAAGATCAATTTGAAACAATTTCTAGTTGTTTTACACGTGGTTTTTTTTTGGGGGGGGGGGGGTTTAAAATAATTTTCCCTCTTTTCCTTCTTTATCATTAGAGCAATGAACTCAGTATTTAAATTATTACTTGCATTTAAAATTGTATACAACTTTCTTTAACTGGTTGACACTAACTTGTCGTCTTCTGAAATTATTGTTCAATGCCTATTAAAGGCACTGAACATGTTTGGTAATTACTCAAAATATATATTAGCATAAAAACTTACTTGGTATATTAAACCAGCAACGGAGAGCTGTTGATAGTATAAAACATTGTGAGAAACCACACCCTCTGAAGTAACGTAGTTTTTGAGAAAGAGGTATTCAACTTCTCACTAAAATAATAAAAGACTTCATGCATGAAGCCTTTTATTAGCATCTGAAAGCACACAAAATTGTGCAACAAGGGTGTTTTTTCTTTCTTTATTTTCTTGCAACTTCGATGACCGATTCAGCCCAAATTTTCACAGGTTTGTTATTTTATGCATATGTTGGGATACACCGAGTGACAATACTGGTCTTTGATAATTACCAAACATGTTCAGTGCCTTTAAACAGTACATGGTGTACACCTACCTACCTAGCACTAATAATACATAGTATTAGTAATATAATGCTAGTATGCGTCTATTAGATATGCATTATTTCATGATTTTCTACGACTTAACGCAACCAGCAATTTCAAATTAATTAATGATTTATAAAGTATATAAAAATAGCGCAAAGGTGACAAACTACACAATCTGTAATTCAAGGGATAAAAATAAAATCTCAAGCTAAAAACTAGTTGCGATAATCGTAACCCTCCATCCTCCCGACGGTCGGGAGGATGGAGGCCTCCCGACCGTCGGGAGGATGGAGGGTTACGATTATCGCAACTAGCTAAAAACCAGCAATTTTTCCACAGTTGTATTTATTTCTTCATCTGTCCTCAGTTGATGAACCCCATCAATACTTCAGATTCCAAAGCAATCCTTCTTCTCTGACGAGAATAAACTCGAACTGCGTCAACCAACACTACTTGCCCCAGGGAAACAAAACTGATCGCACGAACTTGAGGCAGGAAAAGCAAAAGCTAGCGAAATATGATTACTTTCTTCAAGGTATGGGGAAAGTGGCTTGAGTATCTTGAGTATAAACACCTCGTGAATGTGATGATCATCGAATGAACTTACCTTGTGAAAAGGCCTCTGGTATTAACAAACAGTTGAGCAGACACAACGCTGTGGTTGCTGTCACTCGCCACATTGTAGCGGGGCCCGCTGCCGACGTATGTCCCATGATTCTATCCAAGGCGGTCCGCTTTGTAAGCATTCCTCGTAAATTCAGTCCGTTTCCATTCACCTACGGTACTGCCACAGTCCGGAGCTGTTTCTTCCAAATTCCACGAAGATCAAAGCGTTCAGTTTTAAATGTGAGCTAGTTGAAGACCTCTTCTGGCGGAATCTTCAAGAAAACTGCTGCATAATGTAACAGGAAAAGGAATTGTGGTTTAAATTGAAGCCCTACTCTGTCAAAAAATAGTGTTATTTATGTAGAGTCCCATAAAGCCAGCACACGTGCGCAACCATACGATTGCACCCAATGAATCAATGATACGATGCTCATCGTAGTGATCGCCTGCAGCAGACGTCTGTTGTGCACTAAGACTCTACTATTCCCCAGAAGGGGTGTTCAGTTATTCATTTGTAAACACTTCAATTGTTAAACAAAACATTAAACCCATGTATTTTGCTCACAATTACCTTAAATGTATTACTCATGAAACTGATATGTAGTTATGGCAATTTTTGTAAAAATCGCGATTTCAATTATTGATTTTCATATTAATATTTAGAGAAAAAGCCCCTAAGAATTGTAATAGTTTAGTCTGTGATTGTTTCAACATTGTCTAGCCATGGACACGAGGTGGCGCGCCGTGCTTGCGTCGATCATCTACGCAATTCTATCAACTAGTTTGCATAAATCATTATCTCTCTAAAAAAAAAAGAGAATACAAATTAGCATAAAAGAAAAGGTTAATGTGACTGAGAAGTCAAGTGGATATTTTGTCGCCACTCAGACACAATTTAAGAAGGTAAACAAATTGTTTGCTGGAGTGATTCTTATCAAGAAACAATCAACTAGACAGAAAGGAAGGAAGCCTTGACATTTTAGGCAGGTTGACGTTAGGGGGTTTGCGAGATTTTAAGCCTAATATTATAATAACAATAATGACATGTCTAAAAGCGAGACACAATTTTGTTTTCTTAGAAAAAAATTTCTTCATAGAACGTCTTTTCATTTAGAGGAATTTGTACTGCAGTTAAACACCAACCTATATTTAAAGACAGGGAACACTTTATGCCTAGGTATGATTGTCAAAGTCAAGTATCCTCACTTGGTGTATCCCAACATATGCATAACATAAAAAATGTGGAAATTTGGGCTCAATTGGTCATCGAAGTTGCACAAAATTAATGAAAGACAAAACACACTTGTTGAAGAAAAGGGAGTCGTTTCTCAATTTCTTTTTTACAACAGCTCTCCAGTGCTCTTTACCAAGTAAGTTATTATTGTCATTAACTTGTTGGTAGAGTAATTACTTCCGAATACTAACAGCTTCATAACTCCTTTAAAGACACGTTTGGACTCAAAATATATATTAGCATAAAAACTTACTTGGTAACGAGCAACGGAGAGCTGTTGATAGTATAACCATGGAGGTAGGACACATTTTGAGAAACGACTTCCTCTGAAGAAACGTAGTTTTTGAGAAAGAGGTAATTTCTCATTAAAATATTTGAATCTGAAATAGACTTGAAGCCTTTTCAGGCATCTGAAAGCACACAAATTTGTGCAACAATGGTGTTTTTTCTTTCATTATTTTCTTGCAACTTCGATGACCAATTGAGCCCAAATTTTCACAGGTTTGTTATTTTATGCATATGTTGGGATACACCATGCCACCAAGTGAGAATACTGGTCTTTGACAATTACCAAACGTGTCCAGTGCCTTTAAAGGTATTATACAGGATTGGCAGAGCTGACAAAATAATCACAGACAGTGTTCATGTTTTGTGTAATCAACCACATACATGAAATAACAAACCTGTGAAAATTTAAGCTCAATTGGTCATCGAGGTTACGAGAAAATAGTGAAAAGAGACCTTATGTGTTTTCTGTTTTTCAAACATCGAGTTTATTATATCGCGCGATAAAAACTATTGTTTTACTCATTTCTCAGAAACGATAGCATTTTAGGCAGAAATATTTTAAGGAACCCTTTCTACCATTACTTACTTTAAATCATGTAAGTTATGTGTGAATCTGTGAACATTTGTGTTTTTCGATCTTACCAATAGTGTATACAGGGCCTTTAAAGGGAGGTTTAGGCCTATATATATATCGCCTATACCTTTGGTAAATTACTCCAAAACTTAATGACCATATTGCTTGGTTAGAAGCACTGCAGCTTTTGATATTATGTAACATTTTGAGAAACGATTCCCTTCCGAAATGTGGTTTGATAACACTATGTGCATGGAATCCCATGTGAAGAAAATTTGTCAATCTGCTTTTTACCATATTAGAAACATTAGCAGCATTCGTAAAGTCCTCAATAAAAAGTCTGCCTCTATCCTTATACATGCTTTCATTACATCCAGGCTTGATAATGGAAACTCATTGCTTTATGGTATTAACAAGCATCTTATCAAAAAACTGCAAAATGTCCAGAACGCTGCTGCTCGGGTATTATCTAAAACACGTAAATATGATCACATCACACCTGTGTTGAAACAGCTTCACTGGCTCCCAGTCTGTCAAAGAATTAAATTCAAAATCATTTTGCTTGCCTGGAAAGCTATGAATGATAGGGCTCCTCCCTATCTCAAAGAAATTCTCTCACCATATACGCCAACTCGCAATCTTCGCTCTACAAACCAACTTCTTTTAACTGTCCCTAATATACAACCACTTCCAACGGCGTTCGCGCATTTTCTGTATCTGCACCCACTCTCTGGAACTCTCTTCCTTTACATATCCGAGCTACAAAGTCTCTGGACATTTTCAAAACATTGCTAAAAACTCACCTGTTCAATATTTCTTATGATTGACTTTCTGTTTGTTATTTTTTCCACTTGTTTTTGCCGACACGTTTATGTAAATCTATTTTATTCAATGTGCTCTTATTTTCTTTCTAAGCTACGTAATTTGTAATCTTTTTTGTTACTCTCTCTGTTTTTTGTTTTTGTTTGGTTTTTATGCGCCTCGGAATAAGTTTAGTCTTAGATAGATGGCGCTTTACAAGTTTTAATTATTATTATTATTATTAGAGAATATAAATGAATTCAAAACATTTTGAAATTAACTTTTCACAGGTTAGTTTTATTATCTTCATTTTATCTAATGTAATCTAATTTATATAGGATCATAACAATCCATTAGTTTAAAAGACTTTGTTTCTTTTAGGACATACCATTTGATTGTTTGGGTTTTTTCTTCTCGTAAAGGGAAGGACGTTTGGTAATCACTCTTAAAAGAAATAAAAAGTGATTGGTTAGAAGCCTACAGCAGCTTTGCGAACCGTTTCACTTCGAAGTAACAGTTTTTATGCCCCAAAATTTGAATCTGAGAAACGCCTTCTGTCAGAAACGCTTCTCAGATTGTGTATTCCTGTTACAGCGTTACTGTTAGGGATTATACTTTCTGCGTGGACATATTCGCTCCGGACTTTCGGCGATATCTAAAAACCGCGACCACCTTCCGAAATGAAATTTTCACAGGTTAGTTTTATTGTATATATCTACATTTAGATAGGATTAAAACAATCGAACAGTTAAAAAAACCAAAGGTATTCGGTATTCTTTGCCTAGTAATAACCATTTTGAGTGATGCTAAATTTCCATAATGCATGACCCAAACTCAACTCAGACACTGTACATTTTACTAGACGATCAAAGTTCAAAAGATTGACTATTTATTTTCTGTGAAAATGGCAATTATTTTGTGCGGCGGGTCTTTCTGACTCAAACTAAACAGACATATTTTGAGTAAATCAGAGAGCAATGATCTTTGCGGTTGAGCGTTCTGGTCCAACAAAGTAGGGAACAGTTTCCTTTTAAGTTAAAGAATGAATAACACAGTCATCATTTCTTTCACATTTTAAATTAAAGTCACCTAATACAAAGACAACTACAATTTTAAAACGGGGGATTCTAAAAGGCGCGACACGGGCTTATACAGACATCCATTTTCATTTTCCATATTTTAGTAATTTAGTTTGTTTATTACTTAGTTTTCCCAACAAGAAATAATCGGCTCAATATTGGTTGACCTTATGAACTGATTCGGCCGTTCTCTTCGTTGTTGGGCCTGCTCGTTGTCAACCGATGGTATTTCCCAGTGAATCACGACGAATTAGTATAAACGCGTCGTTTTAATGTCCTCGCTGTGGGGGATGGGAGCAGCGTTATCGTTGCAAGTTGGGCAACCTATATTAACAGCAAAACAATCGTATTCGCCCCTTGCACGGTCAAACATTTTTGCGTGTAGAGCCTCGAAATGGGGACAGCAGTGAATAGAAGCATTATATAACAGTACTCTCTATTGTCATGGTAATGTAACAACACTTCCATCCAAACAGATACATAAATACAATGCGAATGAAGCATGAAGTCGAGTCTCTACACGCATATGGCAGATCCACGCAAAGAGAGAATTGTTGGCCTCTCCCCTTTAATTCCAGACGCCCCAATCTCTGAGCGTATAAATCTTTCCCCTCCTCGTTTGGCTGTGGCCTCCGCGTTAAATTTAATGGTGAGCGATAAAAAGTGGTGTTGCCCTAGAATTCCTAAGCGCTGACTAAACGGGAAAAGGCGGCAATGTACCGCAACGTAAACAGCTAGACTAGATTACAACAAACCCACAGTATTGCGGCTTACTTTCCCGAAGCAGCGATCGTTACGTTGTAACTAATGAAAACATTTGTTTTATCATTTAATACTTCATGTTCTTGCCACATGTTCACGTTTTAAATCAGAGTAAACGTGAGAAGGCACCATTGTGTGATACCACCTTGGACCTCCGTGGTGTTACCCCCCTCAATTTCCGCTCTCTCTACAATACGTTAATTACGTCCGATAACTCATTATGTCCCATCTATACCAACAACAACAATGAGTGTTTTTTTAAAAGTCCGTATAGTTATACTACACTCAATTGAATTGAGTTGAGTTGAATCTATTCGGCTAAAAGGACAGCAAGAACAAGACAAAAAAGTACATAGATAATAACTAACGGATAAAAAGGGAAATCAAATGAAAGACAATTTGCACAAAATTATCCTATGATAGCCTCCCCCCCCCCCCCCCCAAAAAAAATATATATTTCCATTGGGGTTCTTACAGAAAAACGGCAAACACATGAAAACAAAATGCGCCCATCTCGAGTTGGGTCTCCTCTTTGCAAGCAATACTTTATAGGGACTATAACACGGTTGCCATACTACCTCGCAGCCTCGGTTTGACTGCAATGAACAACGCATGAAGAAATTATGTTATACAGTTTTATTAATGTACATAATAATTGTTAAATAACATCTGATCCTTTAAAAATAATAATTTGGGAGGCTAATCATCCTTAACTAACTTGCAGCTTAGAAGCTGAATTGCAAAGGACGCAGCTCTACAAGTTACAACGTGTTCGAGCTGCATGCATGCAAGGGTGCCTATTCATTTTTAGGCAGCCAGCCACATCAACCCATGACTACGGAGCACAACCAGAGATCAAATTTTTTTGATTTTTCCGGAGGGAGGAAAACCGGAAGGCCCGGAGAAAAACCCTTGTGGCATAGGAGAGAACCAACGCACAACTCTACACACATAGTACCGCATAGCCGGGAATCGAACCAGGGCCACGTTGGTGAGAAGCTAGCGTTTTTACGGACCACGCCATCTAGGCCACCCAGGTGCATAAACGTGAAGGGCAACAAGTTTCGAATAGGATTTTGTACACTGTCACTCTATGAGGTTCGCGGAGACGATAGCGGATCGAACCTCATAGTTCTAGGAGTATGCCGCCCCCAGCAAGTTAGAGCGAAGAGTCTCCTCGACAGAACTTTGTTTCTTTCGGTAAGGCACCAGCTGGTTTTACTTCTTCCCTTTACTGACGCTTACATTTGTTATTCTATTGTTACTTTTTTAGTGGCTCGTGAATGAAATAAAAATAATATACATGTACTTCTTCAGCACTTCTTCACGTGCTTCTCTGATAGTGATAGACATTCTCTGGTTCAAGACAACTTAATACAAACATAAACAAAATCTTTCATGTTCAGCTTGTGACTTTTTCCCCGGTAAGAAGGTCTGTAGGCGGAAGAAAAAACCACACACAAAAAACAACACCGCAAACTGGTTTCGATTTGAAGGACATCTGGATTGCAATCCCGCCTTGTTCCTGAATCTGTTCAATGTAACCATAATAGATGTAACGTGTTGGAGGTCTAGAGACAGCAACAGGTCATGTCCTGTCAGCAGGTCGTAGACAGGGCCCCCATTAGGGGCACCAGGTCGTAAACAATGGGGGATAATCAGGCACTGTTTGCGGGCGGACATCCGCTTACGACTCCCCCATTTCCGTCCATTGAGGTAAACAGTGTAGACGCGTAGAATCAAATGGAGCCATAATAGACCATTCACGGATCACATGGGCTTATGGTCAAGCTCAAAAACCGACTGAGCTCAATCATAGAATGTCCACGATCCAAAACTCAAACGTGGCCTGTTTGTGCAATTTTCTTTGGAAAAATTAACGAGTGTTTGTTACTGTTGACCGACCCCGGTTTTCTTTCTCAAACTACTCCTGGATACATGCAGCTATATTATTGCAAAGTTTAGTGGTTCCTTTCTCCATGGAGAACCCAAAACACCTCCATTTCTACCGGGGGGGGGGGGGGGGGGGTACGACCGAGCTTCTGGCCCGTCATGGCTGTGAAGCTTCTAACCCTTGATTGTTACGGTCGTAGCTGGCAGTGTGGCGTCAACAGGCCATGCGCTTTAACTTTTTAAAAAGTAACCTACCAGGCCAGTAAACTGTGTATCTTTACTTGCTGCATATCTTTCTGATGTAAAAAATAATGGTAGTGCCTACAACCAGTTTATTTGTCAAAGGAAACCACATGCACTAACTCTAAAATACAGTAACCGTAGTTTAAAAATTTAGTATTCACATTTGGAAGGGAAGAAATATGGTCATTATATTTATAAACACGTAGCTCCACAGTTTGTAATACGGGGCCCACAGGGCAAGTTGAGAAGTGAGCAGTTTGTACGCTTGGCGAGTATTAAGGGCAAGCCCTGGTCCCAATTTCATAGAGCTGATCTGCTTTAACACAAAAAATAGCTAAGCACAACAAAATTATGCTTACCAGATTGACGTTACCAGCCATAAACCATGTCACATGTACAATATGTGACTGGTATACTGCTCATTTCTGCTTAGCAGACAAATGTTAAGCGATATTTTCTGCCCTAAGCACCTCTATGAAATCGGGCCCTGGTCAACACCCGATCCACCATGGTGTTTTAAGACGAACGGGTCCATACTCTCGGAGTTGGACTTACACCAAAATGACCAAACAAAACTTTCCCTGTATTCAAGTAGCTCTTGCAAATCTAGGCTAAATCCATGCTCAACCATAGGCGAATCGATCCAGTGTGCTACCTCCCTCTGGGTTCCAGCAGAATGACCTTTCCCTTCTCGGATTCAATTTTGTGAAAGGCAGTACATGGGGTCGGTAAATCAATGTCGATTACCTTGTATGATATCTCCAGGGCTAATGCGTCTTGGTAACGAACAGGGGACCTTATTTTTTACCACCATGCTTGCCCTGAAACTTCAACCTGCAAGGAACACATCACCGTGTTTCTGTTCTTCCCTTCAAATTAAGTTTAAGGTTCGGAATATAACTTGATAGTTGGAAAGGTCCATGGACAATTTTGGGGAGCAGAGTGAAGTGCATAATCTTCGACCTACTTTAGTACCAGACTACATGGTGTATAACTCTTTACAAAGAGGGAAAAAAACCAGGAAAGATTGCATTTCATATCGCGTACATCGGTACAGCAAACCGTGGTTGCCAAGCCACCAGTGCCCATTTTGAATAAGCAGAAAATACTGCTTTAAAACATTTTTCGTAAAAAATATTGAGCTGGGAACCAGTCACTACAGAAGGACACGCAACATAATGGTATTTTTGCTGGGTACCTTTTTCTATTAAGCAACATTGTGCCTAGCAATTTTTTATTCTTAAGCAGTATTATTGAATGATGCTTAGCCTATTTTTATTCTTAAGCAGTATTATTGAATGATGCTTAGCCAAGTTTTATTCTTAAGCAGTATTATTGAATGATGCTTAGCCAATTTTTATTCTTAAGCAGTATTATTGAATGATGCTTAGCCAATTTTTATTCTTAAGCAGTATTATTGAATGATGCTTAGCCAATTTGTATTCTTAAGCAGTATTATTGAATGATGCTTAGCCTATTTTTATTCCTAAGCAGTATTATTGAATGATGCTTAGCCTATTTTTATTCTTAAGCAGTATTATTGAATGATGCTTAGCCTATTTTTATTCTTAAGCAGTATTATTGAATGATGCTTAGCCAATTTTTATTCTTAAGCAGTATTATTGAATGATGCTTAGCCTATTTTTATTCCTAAGCAGTATTATTGAATGATGCTTAGCCTATTTTTATTCTTAAGCAGTATTATTGAATGATGCTTAGCCTATTTTTATTCTTAAGCAGTATTATTGAATGATGCTTAGCCTATTTTTATTCTTAAGCAGTATTATTGAATGATGCTTAGCCAATTTTTATTCCTAAGCAGTATTATTGAATGATGTTTAGCAAATTTTTATTGAATAAGATGGGAATCGGTCACAAGGACTGAGGATGCGCAACATAATGGTATGTTTGCTGAGTGTCCTTTTCTGGTAAGCAAATTTGCTTTGTGGTTAGCTGATATTTATTCTTAAGCATTATTATTGAGGCCCAGTACCGATATTAGAAGAGGGCAAGCCGGCAGTTCTGTGATTATACCCGTTTCTGATACAGACATTTCAGCAAACATTGAGGAAGAATCAAGGGGGAGAAAGAGATCATAGAGCGACCCTGAACGACTTGTGATCCATGGATAGACATTTTGCGAGGACTGTGTGGCGTCCCTGGATCCGAAGCAAACATCTCAGACTTCGTAGCTGGGATGACCCAAATATAGTGTACATGTACTGTACACCCATCCATAGAGGACACACGATTGTCTAGAAGTTCTCCAGTTTTGTGGTCATGGTTTGTACACCAATGTTTCAAGGTTCAGTCGCTTGCTATCGGAATGTCCTGGAGCATTGGGCCAGTCCCTGTGGATACCTTTAACAACAGACGACGGAAGGGGGGACTCCACCGGCAGCAGTTTTGATCAGATCTACGGATGGATCAGAACCAGAAGGGTCGGTGACCACATCATGCAAGGACACAAAGTCCTGTCGGTCTCTTTTTATCATTACTGTAGCGTTGCGTTGGTTTCTTCACCCTGGAGCGAAACGGCTGGTAAAAAACAACGGTTCACTTTCTCAATGACTTAACCATAGAGGGTTAGGAATAGGATTAACAACATCGTTTCTATAATGGACAGTGGTCGACCCCAGATGTCATTAACAAGCGTAATCACACTTTTGAGATTATCATAAAACTAAACTAAACTGGTTTAGGCTTCCCCTGACCGAATATTTTGCCACCGTTTATTTTGTTCACGGGTCTGAATTTTCGATGACAATCGGTGCTATTGACCGTTTGAATCTCACGACGTTTGACCTTGAAGTGCGATATTTCGTTTCCTTCAGACGGTAAACGCAATGCAAGTGTTACCCTTTAATGCTCCCAACGAATACGTACGAGACTTCAAGTCTTGTACGATATTTCGCTTAAAGACATGAGTAACCTTTGGTTTTTGCAACCGCCGATTGTTTTAATCAAATACAAATGTAGATATATAAAATAAAACTAACCTGTGAAATTTTCATTCCACAAGGTGGTTACCGTTTTGAGATATCGTCGAAAATCTGGAGCGGTTATTGTCACGCAGAAAAAGTAATCCGTAAGTGGAATACACAATCTGAGAAACGTTTCATGCATGAAACAAACGTTTCATGCATGAAACATTTCTCAAATTGAATTTGTGTGTGCGTGAATCCCTTCTCTAAAACCACAATTCTTAGAAGGGAATCATTTCTAAAAATGTTATAACACATTTTACCAACAGCTGTAAAGTAGGCCTACTTCTCATCAATGAGGTAGAACTAGGTTTCTACGTCCATGTTCTCACGAAGTACCGGTAAGTTTTTATGTTCATTAATTTTTGGAGTAACAATCTACATGACCTAAGGAGCAATTGCAGAAGCATTTCTGAAATGCTCAAGCAAGCCTCAAGATAAAGATTCTTATATTATTAATCAACAATCCATCAGTCACAAACTATAGGCTACAATGCAAGATTCAAGCAGCCAGATAGACCATTTATCATCACCTCCCACAGCTCATTGGTTTATCTTGTCAATTGCGGAAGCCAAAGTTCAGAGATTTCCTTCATTTTACGAATACACTCGAGAGACATAAAACTTGTTTCAGTTTATTGTATCACTTGAACCTGGTCGTGCCATAAACAACTGGTGTATAATCAAGAAGAGTGAAAGCGCGGGAAAACACATTAATAAATATGTCAGGTATGGGGCGCCGTTTGGGTAATAAACAGGTCTTTAATGGCCCCCATAACGTTTTGCAATATTGCCTTGAACTAGACCTGGCAATAAACAAACGTAATAAATGACGTTTTAGTTTCATCAGATGTCTCATGCGCAACGAAATCGCATAAATCAAGCCTACCTGATTGAGAAAATAACGAGGGAAATGATATTGTATCCGTTATAATGTGGAAACAGTGTCAATTTCAATGTGGGTCCAAAAAAAGTACACCACCGTTCGTGAAGAATCATCAGGTTATTTTGGGAAATATCACTGATTGAGAAATGTTTTTCCCGCCAATAAATCTGTAAATTGTCCATATTGAACGCATCAAATTTATGTGTTTACACAATAACCTGATAAATGGGCCCATGTGGTTTGAGAAAATAGACAAATAAAAGTGGACGTAGAATAGAAGCGGGGTTGTGGACAGTTTTTCCCGATCTCAAGATCGTACAAATTGAAGGTTCTGCGACGCCTTCAACTGTCACAACAAGGTTTATGGAAGAAGAAACACACGACTGTTTCATGCCTTTTGAAGCTCCGTCAGCGTCTGTTTGCGCATGCCAATTTCTGTTAAGTTTGTTAACAAGCGCATTCACACCACAAAACCTAATTTTGTTGCGGATTGATACGACCCACTATCACAGCTATACCCTACGCTAGAAATTAAAACTTCAGTTGTGTAATTAAACGACTTTGTAAAATAATTTTCAAGGAGTACATGAAAGAGTCGTCGGAAACACGCTCTTAATCAATCATCAGCCAAGATGCAGGTAAAAAGTTGAGACTGTGATTTACAGAAATGCGAGTTGCGTGTATCGGTATACACTAGTGTCCATTTCAATTTTCTAATCACAATTTTCTAATCACAGGAAAAAGAAGACGGTAATTAGCCAACCTCGTTCCCAGATGTATTCATAATCGCAAGATGACTCCAACATGGCGTCGCGGCCGGCATACACCACGCCTTCGGAAATGATGGGAATAATGAAATTGTCAGAGTATTCTTTGAGTTTGTACAGACTCTCAAATTAGCAAATCACAGGGGTGTACAAAGTACAGAAGGCTAAAAAGACGACTGCTTGCTTCTGGAGAGGTCCTGCAACAGGTGCCAATCGGAAGTTTAAACATGGGGTGGCGCCAAATGAGTTACACTGAACTAAATGATATACTCCATTACAGACCATTGGAGCCCCATGGAGGATGTTGGTAAGAAGTTGATTTAAAGCGAATTCGAGCTGTGACCCAAGGTCAAAATAAGAGGATTATATGCTTGACCTTTAAACAGTGAATGGTTATTGTTAATGGGAAAGTACTTGACTCTGGCCTGCCCACTTGGCCAGTACCCGGGGCCAAGATGGTGCTTGATGAGAAATATCTACACTATAAAAATACAGAAAAAACATAAGTCTAAGATTGAGAGTGTAACTATAGTGTATACAACAAAAGAACTGCTTTATAGGTTAAAGTCACCTGGAAATAGATTTTTTATTTTATTTTTATATAAGAGTATATGTATATTAACAATAAAACAATTTTTTGAGTAATTGTTTGTCAGTATTTATATGTTAAAAAAATAGATAAAGTTGTTTGGGGGCGACTCCGCCCATCCCTTTTTGTGACGTCAATCGAGGAAGACTTCGCCTCGATTGAACATCGACCCCACTCGAACTTGCCTGCATTTACGTTGTATATACACGTGCAAGTAGTGAGATTGTACGTTTCGTTTGGTTATCCAAAAGTGGGTTTTTTCTTGCATTTTTCCAGCGAAAATTGCTGCTGGATGCAGCAAAACGACTAAAGTTGGGGTCAGCCAGCATTTTTTTCCTGCAGATCCCAAATATAGGCAGTTCCGGGCATCGAAAGTTAGGCTAACGAGGGCAAAGTGGTCCGGTCCGACGTCGTTTTCAGTATGCAGCGAACACTTGGATAGCCCGGGGATTTTTTCGTTGGTAGTAGTGTGCAAGGGAAGTTGCAGTGAAGCTTAGGTTACCAGCGAAATGTTTCTGGTGGAAAAACAATACCTCGTATTATCCGTGTTCTCGTTATGACCATGCTCGTATCTTCCGTTTTTAAGACATAGAAACGCGCATGGGACCGGTGAAAAACCTCGTATAAACTGGCGTCTCGTATTAGTCGACTGTACACTGTCCTAGGATTGCATTGGGTGGTGACGTCCGAATACGAAAACGCATCATACTGATCAGGTACCCAGACGTAATGTACGGGGCCAGACTACACATTTTCTCCTGCCTCGATTGACGTCACGAACAGCGCCATGTAAAGGGGGGCCTATTTTTTTATTTGTAATTAAAAGAAAAATACAATTTTTTTACCTTAGTAAATTGTTTATTCACATTCCACTCATAAAAATGTATATATTAATGACAAAAGCTTTATTTTGAAAAAATACCACTGCCAGGTGCCTTTAAGAAACTGAAGACAATCAAACATAAAGACCCCTAACTAGAGGGGCACGTCTACAAACCACTTTAGTTCTTGACCCACAAAGTTAAAACACGACTCATAGAAACTGATGATTTAGTGGCTATTACTTTGAAACGCCCGCAAACACCGAAGCTCGGTGAAAACGATTTTTCTTTCTGATTCTGACTGAAGCTACCTTGGCCTTTAATTCAATGAAATTTCTTGTATTGACAGAGAGAACTTGACACCATTAAATCACGGAATCAAAACGATCTTTGATTAAAAGTTAGGCAGTCCGTATTAAAACTAGAGCATTTCAGAATAATCACAGCGACCGCTGTAAAAACTGAAGAAAAGACGCAGTTATCCACATGGTAAAAGATTTCCGGAGTAGGGGAGTAGAGGAGGGGCAAATTAAAAACTATGAATGAACATCGATTGATAAACTCTAGAATTACAAAACATTATTTTGTGAATAAAAACTAATATGAAAGGCTCGCTTTTATTCTAATAACGATCTTTTAAAGAGGATTGAAGTCTGAAATTAAAGGTTTTGGTTATTTGCAACTACTAGTGTGAAGGCCGAGAAAAAATGTGTCAATTTTGTATTGTGTTTGTGGGGCCCAGCAGAAGTATGAAATAAAATGTTTCATTTTGTTGTTGCCTTTGCCAATATGTTGCCGCAGATAACAGTTTATACACAATGCGGTTTTCATTATGCGGGTTAAACCTTTGCGGGCCTGGAGCGTGAACATGGGGGTGTTAATAAAAAGCAGTGTCTAGTTTCATGGCGTTTGTCACGGACGAGTTGTCTGCTTTTGTGAATAGCACTTTTCTAGAATAAAATGTATATACTCAATATTGAACTGTTTATACATCAAATTGTACCACCATCGTGATTGGAGAAAGTTTTAACTGACTCAAGAACAGACTTAACCTTTTCCGTCTAGCCAGAGAGTTTGGACAAAGTTTTAAACACGGCTATGGCTTGGATTCCAGCTTAGGCTTGGGTTCCGGCTAGGCTTGGGTTCCGGCTAAGGCATGGGTTAGCGTTAGGCTTTGGTTCCGGCTTAGGCTTGGGTTCCGGCTAGGTTTGGGTTCCGGCTTAGGCTCCATCCGCCTGTCTGAAGCCCCGTACCGAAAGCGCACTTATAATAGGCCTAACTGACGGCGCACAAAAAAAGTGACGGATTAATGCACGGCTGCTGAACAATGGTTTAACGGGCAGTCATGCTGCGGACGCAGTGTTGCGCCGTCCAACACCAACCTCGTTCCCATGTTGGCGAGATCCCACCCCGTTACCTCCACACCCATTCCCTTGAAGAACGTCGTGCTGGTATGTCTATCAGAACGAGGTCGACATCTCCATTCGTTTTGCCCTATCCGTCAAAGAAGGACCATATTCACACATGTCGGACGTGGTTGCTGTGTAAAGTGTCTACAAACTAGAACTCAATACCAATTAGTGGTAAACAAAAGGTTTGGTCAGTGACAACCCTATTAAAAGTTAGATTTAACAATATGAAAAAGTTAAACTAACATTGTTAAAGTTAAACCTAACAATGTCTTTAAACAAATGCATTTAACTTCACAAATATTTGCCTCTCACCGCAGTACCGCACTCTTTTAAAGGGAGTGTATACTTTTGGTAATTACTCCCAAAACTATACGACCATAAAAACTGACTTGGTAAAGAGCACGGGAGAGCTGTTGAAATTGTTAGAAATGACACCCTTTGAAGTAATGTAGTCTTAGAGAAAGAGGTAATTTTCCATCAACAAATTTGAATTTGAAAAAAGGCTTCAGGCATGAAGCCTTTTTTAGACATCTGAAAGCACACAATTCTAATTCGAGGGTGTTTTTATCTTTCATCATTTTCTTGCAACATCGATGACCAATTGAGCCCAAATTTTCACAGGCTTGTTATTTTATGCATATGTTGGGATACACCGAGTGAGGATACTGGTTTTTGACAATTACCAAAAGTATATCCTGCCTTTAAGTGTTGAGTTTATTAATTAATGTTAGAGTATAGTTCGCTTTGCCGTCGGATTATTAAATATTTTAGCCTTCGAGAAAGAAGGGTTGAATCGTCAGACCACTAATAAATAATTGTTGCATTATTAAATATTCGGCACACTCTATAGAAAGGGTAATGTCTAACTGGTAACATAATTGTTTATAATGTCCAACTACCAACCACCCCTTGCATAGGCCTATCACACACACACACCCACACACACCCAAATTTTTCAATTTCATCAGACCTCGGTAAATTGAAAATGACAGGTACCACCTGAAATTATCATTTTATGGTTTTGTTGGAATACCGCAAATTACTGGTAGACAAATAGCCCAGGGTGTAGGCTGTCGCGATCTATCACATGGGTAGTGAGGTGTTTATTAGAGAGTGAACCGTGGCGTGGACGATGGTAGCTGTATGAGACTCAGTGTTTGGAAGAGCATTCGACAATATCATCCTATACGGCCATTTATTATATTTCTTTGTTTGGGGAGGGGGACATTAACTGCCTTGCATGTTTATTATGAGGGGGCGTAAATCCCCCCTCGTACTACATAAAGACAGAGAAGAATGATTTGTATGCATTCAAACTTGGCCCTGTACACTATTGGTAAGATCGAAAAACACAAATGTTCACAGATTCACACATAACTTACATGATTTAAAGTACGTAATGGTAGAAAGGGTTCCTTAAAATATTTCTGCCTAAAATGCTATCGTTTCTGAGAAATGAGTAAAACAATAGTTTTTATCGCGCGCGATAATAAACTCGATGTTTGAAAAACAGAAAACACATAAGGTCTCTTTTCACTATTTTCTCGTGACCTCGATGACCAATTGAGCTCAAATTTTCACAGGTTTGTTATTTCATGTATGTGGTTGATTACACAAAACATGAACACTGTCTGTGATTATTTTGTCAGCTCTGCCAATCCTGTATAATACCTTTAAATGATGATCGGATATGTTACATGCAGGTAGGTCCATTTCAATGTTAATATGAATCAAACAAATTTAGATTACCTATATGTATCATCAATTTATTCATATTGGTAGTTCAAAATACGGTTACATGCAATTTGTTACCTAAAGGTAGAGAATGGTTACTATAGGTTTTATCGGTCAATTTCGGCAAATGAGCAGCCAATTTAACCACCACGCTATTCTATTTCGCGCGAAATCGAATGCTACTAAAAAGGGTCATTCGATTTCGATTCGATTTCGTTTTAGGACTAGTCAAATGTACTGTTGCGTCATACGAAACAGTTGCCTAATACAGATTATCTGTTTATTCGTATTTCTTTAGTCGTACTTATTTGAATTCTCATTTAGCGAAATTGATTGCCTCTTTACGAAATTGAAAAAAATTAAACCAGTAAAATCTCCAGTCGAACCAGCTTTGCTAAATTGAATGATGATTGTGCGTCACGAAAAAGAATGACGATATGCTAAATTGAACACAGTGCAAAAGGAATTTGAATGCCTCAATACGAAATTGAATGCCCGAATTCTGAATTTGAAACGTAGTAACAACTGGAGAGGCAAAATAGCTTTAATTCGAACGCACGAAAATGAAATCGGCTGCTCATTTGCCGAAATTGACCGAGAAAACCTATATTAAAAATTAATGACCATAAAAACTAACTTGGTGAGAAGCACTGCAGCTGTTGATAGTATAAAGTATTTGGAGTTAGGATTCCCTTTGAAGTAATATGGTTTGGGTAATGTTTCAACTCAAAACATTTGAATCTCAGTTGGTGTCCGTTCGCGAATGCTGTGGTCAGAGATGCGGTTGGTACCCGCTGTCACCTTGCTAAACGTGAATGGATTCGACGTTTGTGTGAAAATACAGTGACAGTTTTTTTTGCTGTTGGCAACTGAAGCTTTCACATGTGACTTTTATAGTACTTTTCTTAATAAATCTGCCTAAAAATCAGCATCATACAATAACAAATTAAAAAATATACAGACCTACCTTAAAGCACATGTGTCACATTAGTAATTGCCAAAGACCGGTATCCACACTTGATGTGAACCATTTATGTACATGAAATAACAAACATGTGAAAGTTTAAGCTCAATCGGTTATTGGAATCACGCGGGAAAAAAAGTGGGGGAAACCTTCAATGTTTCCACAGTATTCAAACATTGAGTTTTTACTTGCGAGATCAAAACTAATTGTTTTACTAACTCGTTTCTCAAAAACTATTGCATTGCAAGCAAAAATATTTCAAAGGGATTTCCAACCACGGCCATCTTGTTACCATAGTTGTGTTCAAATCTGTGAACATTCATGTTTTGACTCTTACAATGTTGTGCACGCCCTTTAACGACATAATTGCACTGTGATACCAATAACATGGAATCGTGAGCATTCATTTACTCACATATCTGTAAAAGAAATATATATAAAAGAACAATTTTATATAGTAGATGATGATATCAAAAACTATATAGGAGATTGTTATCTAAAAAACTATACATTATCCAGGGAGAAACCAAAAGAGACGTGAAAGCTTTTACATTTATTCAAAACGTTGCAACCAGTTAATGTTCATATCCAACGGTTTTCACCGAATTAACCTCTTGCTTCCACCAGACGGAGTAAACTGAATGTACTACCAGGTGGTTTTATTATCAGGCTAGACCCTTACACTATTGGCTCGCGAGAGAACCACGTACGGGGTGGGTGATACAACGAACAAAGGCATCCTATGGCGACAGGTGTGGTTCGTATCATCCCTCAACCTCCCACATAAAATAAACTGGCTTTTTCCTTCTCTTTGGACGCCAATTGTCCCGTTATTGTCAGTCTTTACGAGGTTTGACTCCGCAGTGGTTTTAGTTTCACTGAACGCCGCACCAAACTGGAAAGGTTCCTCAAGGCTCAATGCTTGGGCCTTGAGGCAGCTATTATATTCCGCGTGTGATCTACAAAATGAAGTGACTTTGGGGAAATAAATATCATTAAGAATGTTGGCGATCGCCGCCTGCAGGTGGTAGATCAATGGAGTGATTATTGTATCAGGTTTTTCTTTTTAACTCCACTCCTTCAAGGTGCTTTGATTTTCTTAAGCTCTACTTGACCTCTGAGCAGATGTGATACTGGTGCGGTTTTACAGCGGTCTAGTTATGGTCTGGTTGACGCAAACATAACGCTACCTGACAGCGTAGCTAGATTTGTGGCGAAAGTGTAGTTCAAATCTCGCACTTCAATAGAGACCGGACAAGAACCAGTTACTGATGGGGTGGTGGCCCGCCCTCAGGAAAGAAAACCCCGATTAAAGATCGAAGATTAAAGGGGAAAATTCATCGTAAGATTCAATCTGTGGTTAAGATCAACTGGATCTGGGTACATATTTGGTAAACTCCTATTCTCCTGTACCCAGTTCTTTGTGAAGTAAATATTTTCATTGGGGGTGCGGTATCTCACTTTATGACTTATGTTTCTTCTACTTTTTTTACAAGAGAGAGAGGCTCACCAACGTGAGGTGGTCTCCGTTCGTTTTAACTTTTTTTTTTGAAAACTTGAAGCAACATCACTTAATTACTGTGTCTCGTCATGTCACGTTGAAAAACCTTCAATAACTAATGTCAAGATGTTGGAAATGGAATAATTATTCCCATAGTGGTATCGATCTTTCTTTATGGAAACTCAGATCACACCCCCATCGCTTGCTTGGGTATATCGATTGATCCGTTTATAATTTCAGGTCACCTGTCATGTAAGCAATCGAATCAACATTACCAGTGTGGGTATTGATTCCATTGTGCTGAAACTTAACATCACTTGCCATTATTTTTCAGTCTGAGTATCGATTCCTTTGTTTTGAAACTCTTCTCACGCACCGAAAACCAATAGCAAACTGATCGAGTGACATGTATCGAGTGCTCAGTCAACATCCGTCGATCCTGGAGTGCGTTTTGTATAAAGAACATCATGGGGTTAGTGGGAAACTGCAGAAACTTAGACGTTAGACTTGGTCAATTGCTTGGCCTACATCGTTTCCACAATGGACTCAATTTCTACGGTCCCTGTTTAACTTGGGAGTAGGATCACGGGCGGCTCCCCCAAGTTGCAACACCACATTATAGTTTCAGTACTTATTTTGTGTAGCTGGCAAAGAAGTTGTTTCTCTCGGAAAACTGAAATTTTGAAATTAACCTTTCCTAAAACTAAAGTTACCCTCAGATGGTAAAGAACATGTCCCATGTATAAGGGGGGGGGGCATTAGTGATCTCAGCAGATTATAGAGGGCGCTAGTGTAAGGGTCGAGGGTACTTTTCCGGAATATCTGTTTCTTGATTCTCGTAACCGATTGGTTCGAAATGAGCAGTGAAGTTGAGATGGTTAGTTTCTTTTAAAGATTATCCTCAGATTATTATTATTTACTTGTTTACAGCCCAGCACCCCAAAAATGGCAGTACTGAGCCCGTATCGCCAGTTCTGCCCCCCCCCCCCCCCCCTATTCATAATGAAGAACAACCTCCAACCGGGTTTATACCTATAGGAATGTGGAACAACTAGAAACCAATACGCAGATGAGTTGCTGTTGGAACCAGAGTTCGATCACAATTCGAACGTTCCGGATATGTGGAACGTTCCGGATATGTGGAACAATCAATATTCCCGCGGTCTGAAGAAGACAACACAATCGATCTATGGTTCAATACAGTTGATGAATTCCCTGGACTTCGTTGTTGTGTTTTATGGAAAGCTTTTTAGAGTGTTCTCCGTTTGTCTTGGTGCTCGATAAAGGAGCGGTTGTTTACTCGAGCTGTGTGTACCGGGAGCGAGAGAGTAAACAAGAGCCAAGACGACGGGATGGCGTCTTCAGGTAAAATGAGAGGAAGAAACTGGGGCCCTGTATAGGTCAGACTTTCTACTTCGTCTGAAATCTCCAGTAGGGGGGGGGGGGGCTGTCAAAGATCCACTGTGTAGTAGCTTTAAACGAAATGCTGACGGGAGATGTGCTAGTGTGTTGTTTGTTTATTGTTTTTAGGGGTATTGCTAATAGAACAGGACTAATTGATAAGAAACTCTCTCAATGCTCACCTTTGGTACATCGGAAACAAATTGTTGAGCTACCGATTCAGATACTGCTTTGAAAGCAAAAGTTCGAAAGCTCGAGTCATACCGGAGGCGCTTGTTAGATTTTCACCAGCAAAGACACAGACGGCAGTGAGTATACATTTTGTGCATGAACATTGGTGTTAAAAGGCAAAACATAAAGTTACAGCAATCAGTATGGTTTGCGATTTTACTAAAAACTAACCACTTATATACAGAGGATGTATGTAAAAAATAGTGCAGTCTCAACATTTCAACAATTTCACTATCCCGTTTCACAAAATACACAAGTAGCGTCTGAGCTATCGATACCGCCAGCAGTATATTAACAGAAAGGACTGACGGATTTATGGGTGGTAAGTCAAACTGCCATCAAGGATCTGAAAGGATTGCCTGCATTGTGGAGGCAGTACACGGTTAACCCGTGGTAAACCCGCAGTCATTGACGGATGCGAACCATTCCGCTTGATGGTCGTCAGTACAATGTGACGTTCGTGATAACGACGCTGTTATCCGGGGCCGTTTTTAAGTGGCCGGTGACGACCTGAGAAGGCTTTTGTAGTAATAATATACTGTAGGACTGAAATTGTTTGAAATGAAATTATGTTTAAATTTCTATTTGAATGTAATTAAAAGGTTTGATTGCGTCAGTGTCGTCAGAGCATCGAAACGTAGATTGTTATAAGACTGTTTTAGAACCACGTTAACTGACAATGAGATTGTCCATTTTATGGTGTTTGGCAAACCTCACTATATAGTGGAGGTTCCATGATCGATCTCAACCATGCATAGTTTCAAATCCTAGGTACTGAATGTAAAATTCAGATTAATATAAAACTCCAAACATATAATGTTCATAATTGTTTGCAAGGCACATGTTATTGTTTGCATTGACATTTCTTCTAAATAAGAATGCAAGAGCAACAAGAAAGTTGAGCGGCATTTTTGATAAACTGTGATACATCATTATAACACACCCGTTACCGTTCAGTCATGCGCGACAGAAATGCCCACCCCTTCCCCACCCCCACACACACACACTTTGACGGAAGCCTGCACAAGGTTTTTCGCAAGAGGGCGCAAGCACTCGAAATCAGCTGACCACAAGGCTTTACGCTTACGTACAAACTGGGTTTTTAAAAAATCCTTTTCAAAAAGTAAATCACCCCCTTCGCTTTATACAAGGAAATGATCGTACAGCTGTTATAAAAAGCTGTTGTAAAATAACAGCTGAAGAAAGCAATTTATGTTACATAATGTTATTATATCCCCCTAATTATTACCTATTTCTGATTATCAAATGCTACATTAAAATAGTCTCACCGCATTTCAGTGCTGCAACTTACGTTGACAGAAAGCCCTTTTGATATCGACAATCCGCCATTTTCTTGTACCAATTTTTCATTTTTCTTTAAAGCGATCTCCGGCCCATCATTTCATTTGTTTAAAATTAAAACTAAGTTATCGATACTATATCAAACATATCGATACCGGTAAAATATAATCGATATCACCTATAACACATGACAGCCGCTGTTGTTGGGATTTAGTCACAAACAGCGCCACGTGCTGCAGCCTTTCTCACATTCAAATAAAACGTATCCTCAATTTATATCGATACTGGCGACAGTTACTATTAAATCGGTACCACGACGATCCAATATCGAAACCCCACCGATCCAGTATCGATACCAGTCCTACACCACTGTTTATCTAAGTCGGTGTTTTGTTTTTCTGCAATTACGGTAATCACAGTGACAGAACACGCAGCCTGTACTGGATCATGATATAGGATATGATGATATCGATGTGCCTCGTGGGCACGAGGTTGTTGGCCTGAACGACTGATGACGTCAAACCTCATTTCATTAAAAGTGTTCTCTCGCTCTTGTTTTAAAGAGTCACCGTTTGTAATTACCTTAAGTAGCCTATGTTTTTGTCTTATTGTAATATTGAATAACTTATGAAAAAATGTGTTCCAGTTGAAATGCTGGCATTCTGCAGGCATTTTCTGCCAGAAAGCTGACGAATTACCGATCAGGATAGCTCAACTGTATATAGCTCAAGAGTAGTCTTGAAAAAAAAATCACCATTACGTTCATGGAGAAATTAAGGTTCGAAATGAGTCTGGTGGTCCACACAATGCCTTGGGATAAGCGTTACAAGCATGAAGTGCATACAGGGACCCACACAAGATGGCCTTGCTGACTGATAAGTGTGCACATAATAATTGGATGGGGTATTTTTGGCAGGCGTACCCAATAGCATAGGTATACCATACATTACCAATCAATATCCTGAAAAGCATAAACATTATTGCTTACCGGCAGAAAAGGGTAACCTTCTGAAAGGCCATGTGATAATACCGTTTGATTGGCTGACGACCAATTCGTAATTAGCAAAAGTTTGACACTAAGCAGAAATTGTTAATTGAACTACATCTCTATCAAAATCACTACAATAAATCTAATAAGCAGAATATAAAATGAGACGATCACGTCACACGTTTGGCTGATAAGCGAGACTCATCACTTGACCGATAATAATTCAATCTCATTGGACGATGCGAAACGTTTCCTAGGCGACAAAATGGTTATTGCACCCCACGTCCGGGCTTCATCAAAACCGCTCTGAACGCGTCCAGCTATTATTAGACTAGCCAACAGCATTAAGTCAGATTCGTGACCAGGTATTTTCTATGGCGCACAGATTCAAGATTGCGTTTTGTAATTTTGTATTTTGTGTGGAAATGTAAGAGAGGTTGTACATGCAAATACAGTACTCTGTTGTACGTCGTGATTTACTTAGAAAGTACTCCAAGGCAGTTAATAACCCTTCGCCATTATGTCTAGGCAGGCATCAAGCCTCTCTTACAGATTTTTGGTTTTCTCGGTACAATGTTGCGATGAGAAGTCTCCCGAAGTCTCCCGAATTCCGAATAATCTACTCCGCGGCAGTATAATAAATAGCAAGACAAGTTCTCAAAGAACAAAATGTAGATATATACAATGCATGGTGTTACCACAAACCAAATATACATTGATACCTCTTCACGCAATGCCTAAAATCCCATAATGTACGTTAATACATTAGACCAAAATCAGTGGATGGTTTTAAAAGAAAAATAAGTATTATTCTTTTTGATGCAACCAAGCCAACCTTTACTTGGTAATAGGTGTCCTGTATACACACAGTGATAGTTTCAATTCACTTCATGCTCGGAACCCGTCTACTACAGTACTACTCTCCCTTCCAGACTCGTTTTGACACACACAGGGCATTCTAATCGAGTTAAGATGGCTTAACCATGATATAGATCAAACGGGGGGGGGGGGGGGGTTACGCATATACTAATTATAGGAGTTGTTTTACGGTGAGGTTAATTAAGGGACAGTGAACCATCTCAACTACACGTCTACGTCAGCTGTGCGTTTTCTATTTACACGGCGTGCATTTATTTGTCTCTCCGAACGGCCCGGAGCAAGACTAGCAGAGAGTAAAGGAATGCGAGTTTAGCCCGGAGCATCCGTGGGTATTCAGGAAACGGGGCCACCGGTGATCGTGTGAATTTGTTTGGTCATGTTCATAGTTGAAAAGCGCGGAATATTCATTGCATTTTTTCCCCTTCTTCCCAGTGATCAATACAGCAACTTCCTGATTGATTTTTAATTCACTGACACGGGTTTTAGGTTTGGAGGCAGAATATTAAAGAGGTGAGATGAAATTAAAACAAGAATTAAAATAATGATGAAACGATAGGCTCTTAATTTAATATCTCAATGGTAAGGGAAACACCATCGTGCGCCCACCAATGATTCTTCGTTTCTGAAATAAGAAACACTTTTGGTGTACACATCATTTGATTCTTTCTTTTCGTTTTGGTAACATTATTTTAATTTATGTACACTTTGAACCATGTTTCACCTGAGTGTCCTTTGTATACTAAACAATCAACAAACTTAACAAATCTACAAGTAAAGCATTGGTGGGCACGTTTTAATTTATTTTATTGCTCTTATTTACTCAGGGAGCCCATCTGCGACTCCACTGCTTTCCCTAGGGCCCCTGGAACTTAATATTAATTTCACTGAATGGCAGAGTTCGTGTGGTGGTAAAAAAAGATTTGAGAAATGAAAGCTGTTTTATGAGGCTGTATCCGAGTTGGCGGCTACATCTAAGGCTATGGCTACACGGTTACGGCTACGGCTAGCTTTCCACGTCATCATGCATTCTAGTCCTTTCTATTGCAACGTCACAGCCCGAGTTTTTGCCAACCGAAAACTATGGAGAGCCATAAGTAAGTATGGAGAGCCATAAGTAAGTATGGAGAGCCATAAGTAAGTATGGAGAGCCATAAGTAAGTATGGAGAGCCATAAGTAAGTATGGAGAGCCATAAGTAAGTATGGAGAGCCATAAGTAAGTATGGAGAGCCATAAGTAAGTATGGAGAGCCATAAGTAAGTATGGAGAGCCATAACCGCAAATCAAAAACAGATGGCCATGGTTTGTAGCAACGTTTACAGAAATATTCAAAAAATAGTGTTGAATTTGTTGGGAACAAAACAACCAATCATGGAAGGTATTTCAGTTCATGAATCTGTACAGAAAATGTTGAATTTGGTCACAACATTTTTTAACACGATTGAATGTTTTGCTAACATTCGGCCGTCCATGCCAACCGGCGCACTTTGTTTATCAACAATGGGAAGGTCTATGCAGGGGACGTTCTTAGCAACAGTCGTAGGCCGTAGCTGTTATAGCCGCCAAAGCAATACGGCCTAAGTGGCTTGCCACAGTTACAAAACAAACAACGTGAAAAAGGGGGGGGGGGGGGTCCTTTGCGTTTATTTTGAGGTTTCTATTATCTTCAAACAAATTTGACCAGTGCAAACATACAATGTTGTAACCGATGTACATACAGTTACCTTTCTATAAACGTGACAAGGCTGCCACAATAATCTTCCAATATCAATTGCACTATAAACAAACTATCGGGAAATTCTATGTGTGGGCCAAATTTAATAGAGCTGCTTAAAGGTATTATACAGGATTGGCAGAGCTGACAAAATAATCACAGACAGTGTTCATGTTTTGTGTAATCAACCACATACATGAAATAACAAACCTGTGAAAATTTGATCATCGAGGTCACGAGAAAATGGTGAAAAGAGACCTTATGTGTTTTCTGTTTTTCAAACATCGAGTTTATTATCGCGCGCGATAAAAACTATTGTTTTACTCATTTCTCAGAAACGATAGCATTTTAGGCAGAAATATTTTAAGGAACCCTTTCTACCATTACTTACTTTAAATCATGTAAGTTATGTGTGAATCTGTGAACATTTGTGTTTTTCGATCTTACCAATAGTGTACAGGCCTTTAAGAAGACAAATGCTTACACATTTTGTGCTCGGCAAAAAATATTGGCTGGACTTGTCCTTTAGGTACTTTTTGTGATTTAGCAACTCTATGAAATAGACTGTGCAATTTGTCTCGCGCGTAATCGAACTTCCGGGACCATAGTGGTCCCAACCATATGGAGTTTTACGTGGGCGAGATTTTGTTTCGTCAATTATTTTAGTTTAACGTAGGTTATGACCTAGAAAAGTGTACATGTTGTTGGGAATGTAATACTAAGTGATAACAACATATGAAAGTAAAACCAATTCAACAATATAACGAAGAAAACCCAAGAATTAAACTTGACCTCAGCTTCCGGTTATTGCAAAAACTAAAAATGTTGTGCTCGCCTCCGATCATAAAACTTACGTAAACGCTTGTTTTGGATGCGCGATTATAATCGCCAGATGCTGTAATTGCAAAGCAAACCCTTTTCATTGCAGTCTATGGTTGTTGAGGCGTCAGCATCCTCTTTAAACTGCGATACGGGTCCATTTAAGACCCGTTTGACCTTCACGAATCCGCGTAAGGGGTTTCTAAAAAGTTAACATCAAATAGGCATCCTTGTCCCAGAGTTTTAATTTTTTTTCAATAATAATATACACACTATTGTGATTGTTTTTTCAAAAGCTAAAACTTTTCATAAAATTGTAATGATTTATTTTTGTTCTTCAGATTTTGTCATGAGATATAATTTAAAACAAAGATTTAATTTCAGAAATAAACATGTTCTTCGTTTGACGTGTTTTCTCGTTCGGATACGCGCGAGACTTGCACAGTCTATTGGGCCGAGAGCTACGCTTTTTCCAGATGGATAACGCGTCGCCCATTTTTATTTCCAGGTTTCTTTTAGTGTTTTTTTGGCCGTTTTGTTTTTAACACAAAGCGAGCGTTTTTACAAATCGCGTCTACTCCAAATACCTTGCGGCACCGGCCTTGACAAGGTGAGAAAATATCAAAAGTAAGGATATCGGTCGTGACAATTCATAATAAACTCAGATACGTTAGTGGTTTGTTCGTCATTACCGGAGAAAGTCAACAGAGGGCGTGCAGAATGCAAACAGCTGTTCAGTTGGGAAGACGACATTAATCAGTTTGAAAATGACTTGCTGGATTGAGTTACATAGGACTGTATCTGCGTAACTTCTAGTGACTTAACGCTGTGATTGAAAAAACTAAAATCCAGAAAAAAACCCCACACAATTTGACGAAAAACCGCGGCTTATTTTCACTGTAATTTCGTTCTAGAACAGAGTAAACTAGGCCGGACCCTACACATGTAACTATAAATGTATAGTAGCTCTCTATTAGTACTGATTTAGGTTTTCCATTGGATGATTCTAGGTGTTCTTCCCGCCCAAGTCAATTGTCCTAAATAAAACATTGAAATTAAGAATACACTGTCGTATAACCACGCATAGCTTAAGAGTAAAACACGAATATTAATTGCATTGTACTATAGTGTTTTAATATAGGACAGCGGCCCAGAATCTCATCCCGTGAAAACAAAACTAATCTTTAAATCTCGAAGTTTCCCAAACAAAACATTCATGTGAAAACGGATATCTATGTATGGTTATTTATAAACTCAATAGTGTTTGCTGGTAGTTTACTGCCGTTTATTTACAGGCCCCCAAACCAGCCTTAAAAATAATAGTAATAAAAGCGAAGTGCCAAATCCGCCCGTTTCGACGGGTAAAATCAAAGATTTTTATCTCACCATTGCCTGGCGGTATTTTATTTTGATGTTAAACAATCTCGACAGTTCCTGATCATCACTAGGATCAATAAAGCTGCTTTAAACATTGGATATTATCCGCTGAATCCATCAGCCGTGTTCCCGTACACGAACGCCAGTGTTTTCCAGGCCCTCCCGCGGGCTAGCTTAGGCTCCTAGAGACAAAACCGCGCCATCCAAATCTCTCAGCTACCGTGGTCACGTGTGCCGGGTTTTTTTTACGGGCGGCATTGTGGGGCGGATGCTTGGACTGCTACGGATGCCTGCCGTTTTTGCCTCAACATCAAAGCCAGTTGAGGCGCGAAAATCCATTATCTCGTCCGGATTATCGAACATGTTTTTGTGACACTGTTGAGCAAAGAAGCCCCCGGGTTTCCAAACCACTTGGCCTGAATTTTCCAGTGTTGAGAACTTGAGGAGACATATTTTAAAATGTCCCCATCAAAACTTTTCCTTTTTAGAGTTCTGGAACCGTAAACAAAAACTCCTATACCAACGAGGATCGCTTACTTTGACGCGTTCTTGAAGGCGTAAACAAGAAATCTTACTGACGGGATTGGAAGGGAGTATTAACCAGCGTGATGGTCACATCAGATTCCTTCGGAAACAAAGCCTGTGTGCAGTCTTAACTCTAATAGCATTCAACTCCGAGCACTCATCATTCGGACTAAACCATCCAAAAGTCGAGTCACCAAATACGTTACCCTAGCGTTGAATCAGAGCTGCCAACATTTGCATCTTGCAATCAGGGAGATTTTGTACTACAATCAGGGAGATATTTAGAATTACATTCAACATAATACATAAGTTTCCATAATCAGGGAGATTTTCAAATTTGTCCATCATAACATGGAAAGATTGTTTTTTTAAGGGAACTTTCTGCAGAATCAGGGAGAGTTGGCAGCTCTGGTTGAATGCATGATATACGCAACTCTTCATAAAACAAATGCTGAATATGGAAGTCAATTGGCGCTAATATCAATTAACAACTGACAACCAACAAGTGATGAAGGGTGCCTCAACAGGTCCAGCTCAGAGTGGATTTTTTGCAAAAAAATCAAATTGTTTAAAAACGTTTAGTCTTAAAATGATATCCCTATATGACCACAGGCATTTAAAGCGTTTTTCTATCAACATGTCAAATTGGTATTGGTGTCTACACGCATCAACAATTAGATGCCAACATCGACGCAACCTTCATCACCGGAGACATAGGATTTGGAAAGATATAGGAATATACAACTAAATACGCATCGAGTTAATTAACTTCATGCACGATTCAGCCATTAGATCTACATGTTTATGTTTGTCTCTGATTAAACCAGGTTGTGTGTATCCTACTGAACGTTTTGGTAGGGGAACCAGACTGTTTGTGCGTAACCTCGCTCTCAAGACACTCCTTGAATTTCCTTAATAAATTACAGTCTCTGATTATAAGAGGTTGTGTGTATTTACTGTACGTTTTTGGGGTGCTCATTAGATGAACCAGACTGTTCTAACCTCGCTCTCAAGACATAACTGAATTTTCCCAAAATGTTTTTCACCATAATAATAATAATGTCAGAAGATTCACCTTTGAACTCTCAGCCGTGCGTGACATAATAGTGAAATATTGGTTTCGCTGCGTCTGGTTTTAAGTTTTTACTATGAATTCTGTGGGAAAAACATCCGCGGGCACCTCGGGTGGAATTTGAACCAACGACCATCCACATTCTAGAGCAGACGTCTTCACCACTAGACGTAAGATAACATTGACATTCGTACTGTGCGAGTAAGCGCATTAGAGGTAGAACGAAATTCCTGTCACGACTCAGTCGCCGGCCGAGTGTAGTGGAGTCGAGTGTAAAATCAGAGATGACTTTGAACAGTTACCCCCGCTTCCCATCCAATGTCGCGAGGCGAACTTGCATCATCTGCAAATTGCTACAACACCAACAGAGGACATAAGTTGTCCAAGTACTTCTGACGTGGCAATCGATAAACAACAATGAGCTTGGGCCAATACGAGATAAGGGGTTTAGTGACTTTCATGCAAACGGTACGGGGTTCGATTCCTCGTCTGACACACTCAAAATAAAAAACCTTGGTCAGAATTGACCGGTATTACGGATCCCAGAGAGGCCCTAACCCATTTCTGGGTCAGGCTGACCTATTTTGGGGGTCATTTTAAAGGTGCTGTATACGTTTGGTAATTGGAGCCTACTGTTTGTTTCAAACCTATATGATTGTAGATATATACCATAAAACTAACTTGTGAAAATTTCACTTCAAAAGGTGGTCTCGTTTTTGAGATATCACCGAAAAACCGGAGCGAATATTTCCACGCAGGAAGAATATTCCCCATAGGAATACACAATCTGAGAAGCGTATACAGCCGTAACGCTTCTCAGATTCAAATTTGGGGGATATAAAGTGATATATTTTTTTCATAACCGCAGTACTTCGAAGTGAAGGTTTCATTATACTATCCAAAGCTGCTGTACTTCTTACCAAGTAAGTTTTTATTGCCATTAATTTTCAGAGTCATTAACAAACGTATACAGACCCTTTAACACTGAATCCGAGTCTTATTGAGCCAGATGTTTCAAGAATTCTAGACGTAAGAGTTGGTAGTGATTACTCCAGGTTCGGTAGGAGTTGGAGCTGGGAGTGGTCATGAGAGTGTGCTGACAGAAAGAAAACACAGTTCATGCCAACGGTTGACTATGCACCTACCTAAATGCAGGTCAAATTTCATGATGAGGATCGACGATCACCTCCATTATTTCATTTTATGGCAATCATGCAACTGAATAAATACAACCCCCAAAAGAGAGCCGCCATGTTTTATTTCACTCAACACGCAGATTGCCGAAAAATGTTGACGTGTTTTATTACTGCATGTGTAAAGACTTGATATTCTAGTGAAATCAAAAGCATTGCAGATCAAAAATGGAGATATCGAATCGACCTCGTTCCCAGGACGGAACCTATGGGACGGTATCCCCACACATTTACATTGTGGACGATAAACGCGCCGTGCTTTCGTGAAAGGTCGTCCGGTATAATATGATTGAACTCATTTACAACCCTATGGTGGGAATCTACGTTTACACCCGTGGGATGGACGCAACACTCACGATCAAACCACCGCCATACCACCGGGGACGCAACCCCACACTACAATTGACTCTAATTAGGCAATTACCCGAGTTTTACCGCGGCGAGTCGCACCGGCTTTCCCTCCCGTCTAGGAGCGACACCCCCTTGGCCCAGTTTAAAGCAATAAACGCTGACCAACCCACCCATAATCTGATGAAAAACTGGCCAATCTGAGGTGTGTCGTAATTACAGATTGAATGTGAAATGAGTTATTTATTGACAGAGAGTAACGATCACAATGTGTGACTGACATTTAAAGCGATTGCGTAGGACAGGAAACCACCTGCAGATACCCCCATCTTTATTCAGATCACTGGAGGACGCGCCCTTTAAAGACAACACAGTATGCATAAATAGTAATGAGAACTGTGCAAATAACATTTATACAAAACAACAATAAACAGATTTACAATTAGATAGACGTTTAATCTTCAATCGTGTAAATTTGATTTTATACTGCTAATTTGTTGGCTATTAAATATGTCCTGTTTGTAATGATCCAATGCCGTGCCTTTTGTAGTCAAGTTTACATGCCTTGATAGACGGTTTACAATTCTTTTATAACTTAATATTTATTGGATACTGTTTTGTTTCACTTTAAAAGAAACTAAACAAAAGGCAGACGGAAATAAATATCCCGTTGGGAACTATAATCTGGTTCAACTTATTTATTAAAAAGGTTTCTTATATCTTGGAAAATAAGTGGTGAGACCAACGCCCTGGAGCCTTCTGCGCACTGGGTGAATTATATATATAGGGCTAAACAATAATGCCGTATAGCGGGTTTCCAAAACTACAGAAAGGGGCTCCACATCAGTACTTAATCCTGCATTAATTAAGTATATTATAAACAACTGATGCATAAAGAGCTTTATGGACAAAAGCTAACCTTTTCGCGCTTACTTCGGAAACGTGAACACCGAATTGATTAAAAAAAGACAAAGTCTATGAAAATGAGTAGCTATAGCTGGTTTGACGTATTTTTTTACATTTGTCGTAGAAGGAAGATATACGTTTGGCAATAACTCTTAAAATAATTGTTCATCGTGCATCTGATGAAGTAGTTTTTGCTACGAAAGCCCATGCAGTTTTTTATGTAATCAGTGAGTCATTAAGTATACTACCACTTTCTTCATTGTTTTAAAATAAATGGCAATAAAACTAATTATTGGTTCGAAGTAAAGCAGCTTTGAGTAGTATAACGCATTCTGAGAACCATTTTACTTCGGAGTAATGTGGTTCTGTAAAAAGATATCAGATTTTTATGCCCCAAAATATGAATCTTAGAAACGATGCTGTCAGAAACGTTTCTCAGATGTGTTATTCTTCCTGTACGTGGACATTATTCGTTTCCGAAGTGAGCGCGAAAAGGTAGCTTTTGTGCATAAAGCTCTTAATGCATCAGTTGTTTATATTTTTTATATACTTTATTAATGCAGGATTAAGTACTGATGTGGAGCCCCTTTCTGTAGTTTTGGAAACCCGCTACGGCATTATTGTTTAGCCCTATATATATAATTCACCCAGTGCCCATTTAACTGGCGCAGAAGGCTCCATTCTCCATATTCGCTCCGGATTTTCGGCGATATCTCAAAAACGCGTTTTGAAATGACATTTTCTCCAATTAGTTTTATTGTATATTCATTTATATAGGATTAAACCAATCGAACGATTCCAGAAACCAAAGGTATACTTTGCCTTTAAGTTAACATTACAACTAAACCAAGCCGGTCGATTCCCAAGGAGCTTTTTGGCTCATTATAATTTAATTGATTTCTCAAAGCACAAATTAGTCTCCGCGTAAAACCCCATACCAAATGAGTTCGAAAAACGAACGTGTAGTAAAATAATAGTTCCCCCTCACCAGGCGATGCATGTACCTGGCGATCCGGTCGCTACGGGTGGCAACGGATACAGCCGCGTGGTCGTTTTCGGATTTCAAATATTTGCAACAACAAAAACGGTTGCGCTTCTCAAAGCTAGCTCGCTCATTATTTGGAGAGCTGTTATTTACGTCCCTTTATGATGGCTCTACTGCGGAGGTCGTTCATACACGAATCACTGGTTAACAATGTCGACAATTCAATGGTGTTACGAAACTATAAATGGCACTCCAGCCGATGGATTTTACAAGTTTGCCGGTTTCCCGTTTCGTTGTCTTGTTTAATCGAAATGCATACTCGTGCTTGGAGACTCTATCACTTTCAGAATAGTGTGATACAATGAGAATGATGGGTGACCTATAGACCATGTGACCTGTGACATCACATATGTATACAAAAGAGCCACAGAGACTGGACTTCCTGCAGGCACAGTTTGTACACAGCTCAATGGAAGAACACAATAAAACTTATGTTTTATGGAGATTGCACTGTCTGATTTTTCTCAACTTTGTATAAGAAGAAAGGGGGGACATCTCAAAAGCTGTACAGCTGTTGCTTTTGTAACTCTTGAATTTATGTGAAAATTATGACACATATGGCCTGTGTAGTATCTTGCCTGTCATGAAATGCTTAGAATGTACAAGGTCACTACTCTGTAAACAAAGGTACATGGTCTATACTGACTATGAATAGAAAGAGGGTTTAATGTCAGACACATTGTGGATAGTTTACATAATAATTTCACATTTATGGGAATCACGAAGCATTCAAAACAAACAATTAAAGTGAAATACACTCTAAAAACTCCCGGATCAGATTTGATCCGGATTCCGGGTTCCGGGGAGCCTGACCCAGTTCCGGGTCGAGCTGACCCGGAAGGTGGCTAAACAATAGGATTTTAATTTGGATTCTGCGTCATTATGACCCATTTCTGGGTCATGTTGACACAGATTCGGATCCAGGTTTACTCTGGAGTTTCTAGGGTGTAAGAATTTGGGGTGTGCCCTCCAACTTAACACCTATCAAGTTATAATGAAAAGAACATAACAATAATTCACAAATACATTTTTTTTTACCTGACAGTATTTGTGTATTTGACATGATAAGGCATCAACATGCACGCTCAATTCAGTTACCGTTTACTGAGTCATCTGCAATTGAATCAATTAAAGAAGTATAGTTCCTAGGCTCGTAATTTTAAGCGTTTCTAGTCCGATTCCGGATTGATTAGGAAAGGCATACCGGGAACCAGACTATTCAGGTAAACAGGTTAATACTAATAGACGACTGAAAAGGAGGCTACTGCTTCGTTTATGCGGGAAAAGTGAATTACGCGCCACACAGAAGCATCGCGCACGTTGGTTAGGTGGCAATGCATTAAGATCATACGCCCAGCATGATAGCCAAGCTGGGCATCAAACTGCTGTAAGTAATGGTAGATCCAGGGCCAACTAGCGATCCTTGCTCCTTGTGCAGTGACGCTACAACCTTTCGAATTACCAACAAGATGTGAATAGTTCTTGCACGGCTAAGTGAAGATGGTACTTAAGTACCCGCACCGGCTGGTTAGAGGTAGCTGCTTGCTGCAGAAGACCCCGTGAGCAGGTACTTACCACGGGGGTAGGGCAATCTCTAGCGGCAATGACTTCAACAATGTCTTCCGGGATGCGGAAAGAATTATTAGGGATTGTGTTTAACAAGATCAAGCTGAATACTCCACGTTTCCCCCCGTCCGTGTTTTCGAAAAAAAATGGAAGGGCTTGGAGGTCGAGGAGGAGTTTATATTGACCACTTGGAGGTATAGTTCACATGAATACGTTGATCTAGGTTCAGGGTGAAGTTGAATGCGAGGCAACGTGGATGTATGAATACAAATGATACTAAAGTTTCAGACCCCGTAACTGTCAGAGCATGCTTGGTAAACACAAAGTCTTGAAACTGTACCGAACCACGGCCTGTGTCACAACAACTTGGGAACAATTCCATGCGACGAAGAGAGCTGTGAACTAGGTCAGAAATGTTTTCAAGGAAGCCGTCTTAAGCTAGCATGGCTAGAACCAGTTGGTGCGATTGCGTTTTTATTAAAAAAGACAGATATTTATGCTTTAGTCACGAAGAGCGAGAATAGGACTGGAAATAATTTGAGTGTTACGTGACTTGGGAATGGCCTTTCAGACATCACGTTCATGTTAAGGGGACTTCCGTTGTCCTACCCTGAAATAGTCTTATGCTGTCAATAACCCATTAATCAAGATTTGATGAAGTAGCATTTCCAATTATACCATCAAGGCTTTTTACTCAAATTAGCAGTTAAATATAGTCATAAGATGGTCCGAATGCCTGACATGCTTGACGATGCACTGCATGATTCACGGTGGTGCAGAATTGTGGCAATGATTTGGTATAACAAAAATGAAGAACACCTAAGATAGGCCTATATATATATATTGCACGAGAAGTGTTTAATTTGGTTACAGTATCAATTTGTCATAAACAGTGGCGTAGCCAGAGGGGTGGGGGCATGGGGCTGGGGGTAGGAGGTGGTCTGTAGCTACCCGTGCAGATCCATTGCGCACACTTCTTGCCCCCAAATAAGATCCAAATTCGCCCCCCCCCCCAAACAAAAAATAACAATAATACAAAATACAAAATAACATGAACAAAAATGGGGGGGGGAATTAAAAAAAGAAAATATAAATATACAAATAACAAATAAAATAAAACAATATATATAAACAAAAATTAAAATAATTAATAAATAAATTAAATAAATAAATAAACAAATACAAAAATTAAGTAACAAAAACAAAGAAAAATACTTATATAAATACTTATGTCTTTGCTCCCGCTAGCCCCATCCCCCCCCCCCCCCCCCCGCCCACCCGAAGTGAAAATGTCTTGTTACGATACTGGCCATAAAATACCGGTGGCGGTAAGGACTAATGTAAACCATTCTTTTTACATGTATAGTTGGCCAATAATTGTGTAGTATCAGTCTGCATGGCTTTAAAGGGCAGAGAGCTATTATATTTGTTTACGTTGGGGGTTTATGAAATAAAAACAGTTTTGGGACTTGCCTTTATGGCTCTGCTAATTTCCTGTGACAATTGTGAAGTTTGTATCAAAAACGATGAAATCGGTGATATTTGGTAAAATTACACACCAACGTATTCAAGTTTTAGAAGCAGATGAAAAAACCCCCACTTTAAGACCGTGTCACTGTCACACATGGCATTATTTTCAGCCAACTTGGAGGCAATCAACTGCATGCACTGTATGCAAAAGGAACACTTTGGCAGCACAAGAGACATTCTTCTAGCTGCAACTTAGTATTCCCAACAAAATCATGAGAATGCTGAAATACGGGTATAGACCCCTTGCACAACGCACAGCACGCATACACGCGCGTCTCATGTCCGCCATTTTGGGTGTCAAAACGTGCACAAAGGGATGGTACACGTGTTTACGCACCAATGCGCGTGTAAGCACGTGTACCATCCTTTTGTGCACGTTTTGACACCCAAAATGGCGGACTTGAGACGCGCGTGTATGCTTGCTGCGCGTTGTGCAATGGGTCTAAACAGCAGATGCAGGCGCGTGTGACAGCAGACGTGCGCGTGTGTAACGTAATGATTTGCCAACAGGGTTCCGATGATACATCTTCATTCGGGGGTATGTTCTGGTTCTTTATGGTGTGCTTATAAGTATGGTGTTCCATATGTGCCACTCCTTTCCGTCGCCTTTTCAATTTTGTCCGTCGCCTTTTCAATTTTGTCCGTCGCCTTTTCAATTTTGTCCGCCGCCTTTTCAATTTTGTCCGTCGCCTTTTCAATTTTGTCCGTCGCCTTTTCAATTTTTCAGGCGCATTTTTTTCTTCTGAATCGGCCACGTGACCGTGACCGTGACCGTGACCATGTGATGATTTGTTGGCAAATAAAAAATGATTGGATACCTCAACCATACTGTCTATGTACAGGCTTTGCTTAGTAAATCAAGAATGGAACTGAAAAAGGATATTATCGTAGTTATCTGGTCTCGACTGTGGATGAAGCAACGTATACATTTTGGCAACTGCGGTATGCCTCCCAAAGGTCGAATTTCCTTCGGAGTCATGTGATAGTCACCTGGTAGTCACGTGGACCCACGATGGAAAAATTGAAAAGGCGACGGACAAAATTGAAAAGGCGACGGACAAAATTGAAAAGGCGACGGACAAAATTGAAAAGGCGACGGACAAAATTGAAAAGGCGACGGACAAAATTGAAAAGGCGGCGGACAAAACCTTTCACGCTCACGCTCAGAGAAAAGAAGTCAAAAATAGACCACAACATATCGGTTTACAATTTTTGAAGAGGAATATGTCCACTTAAGCACTATACGCCCATCAAATGTACGTGTACGAAATTAAGAGATTGAGTTAATAATGGGAGTATCTAGCTCAGAGATTTGATCAAATTTCGCGGCATGATCGTAAAAGTAAAGTTACCTGATGCAAAAAACGAAACCTGTCATCCCAAAATAGACTCTTACTGCAGCTTTACACTTTGTGACGACAGTGAGGCTGGCAAAGAAATAGTCTGGTTTCTTCATTTCGTTCAACAGAGCTATAGGGTAGACTGGGGTAATTGGAACAGTGGGGTAATTGGAACAGTGGGCCCTTTTATTGGCTATTCTGGTGTGTATTGATCATAATCTTACTGGAGATACTTTACAACAAACAAACATACATTGTTCAAGATGGTGGACGGTTTCAATGATCTTTGTCGTATGATTACTGAAAATATCCCCGTAAATCTGACCCATCCTGCGAGCATCCTCTGTTTGTTTCAATAATTACTAATTATTGGCAATCCTGACAAACGATGTGTGTAGTTTGGAAGTCATTTACAGTGTAAAATCGTGTATTCTGGAGCTTGTTTCTGAGGTTTTCGTCAATCATACGTTCATTGCATTACAGGTAAGTGTTCAATTTGGTCATGCTTATTATAAAACTTAAGAAACTTAAACTTAAAATTTGAAGTCGTCATATGTTGTTGAATGCTTGTATGGGAGAAATCAAGGCATAACTGCTATTGTCTTAGCTTATGGGGCTGTGGGAACTGGCTTCAGAATTGTCGATTGACAGAGTTTTGCATGGCTGAATAAAATGTAAAACATAGGCTTAAAAGATTTAGTAAAACATTTTTTCTGATGTAGACCTATCAGAAAGAATAATTAAATTACATAATTTTTTATTGTTATCCTATTCCAAAATGACATGTTTTGTGTTAACAATGATTGTGTGGGCGGCCATTTTGGAAAATTATTTTAGGCAAGGGTGCTTCATTTTAAAGGGTACTTCTGTGAGGCTACAGTTCAGGATCATTGATCAGTGATTTGGATAATGAGTAAAGGGTGCATAACAGCTAATTAATAGTGAAAGATTAAAATAAATACACAAGGAAATCCTTAAAAATTACAAATATTTGGGACGCGTTTATTTATGGGGTAAATGGAACGCCAGTCATATGGGGTAATTGGAACGCCAGAACGCCAGTCGTATAGTACAATTATGGCCATGACGTGTACGTGTCTTTAATCAAAACGGGTCAACTCGTACCCAGGTAAACTCGTACCCATGTGAACTCATACCCAGGTTAACTCGTACCCAAGTGAACTCGTACCCAAGTGAACTCATACCCAAGTGAACTCATACCCAGGTAACTTGTACCCAAGTCAATTCGCACCCAAGCCAACTCGTACCCAAGTCGACTCGTACCCAAGTCGACTCGTACCCAAGTCGACTCGTACCCAAGTCGACTCGTACCCAAGTCAATTTATACCGTCTAGCGTACAATAATACTATATTTATTGGTTACTGTGCAGGTACGGCTGAAAAAGGAGTCCAAACTACAGTGGATACCAGCGGAAGCAGGTCAAGGCAGTACAAGGGACAACATTCAAGCTGTGGGACCATTACCATTCAGGGGACCTCAAGCCTTTGGGCTTACTGTCCGCCTGCAAACACCTGACCAGCCCGCCGATGTGAAACAATTGATATCAACCAACAAACCGGCTGTTCTCAGAGCCACCACATTTTCTAAAAAGAGATTTAGCCCGTCTGTTTTCTGTTTATTTTTACATAATTTTGGAAAGAAAAAACCCAATCATTTGAAGAGGAACATTTTCTTCATTACGTTTTTCCACCCAATACAAATACTTTGCGTAAGTTTTCATGGTCATTAATTTTTGGAGTAATGGACTTGGGTACGAGTTTGGTTTTAATTTCTTTTATGAATAACCAACAAACAGTGTTAATAGTACTTATCAACAATTTTGAGATTATGTTATCCAGTTATCAATTAAATGTTATCTAAAATATACAAATATTGTCTTCGTGTGCATACAAATGATGCGTTCCAATTACCCCAAATAGGCGTTCCATTTACCCCAATCAGTCGGGGTTAATGGAACATTTAGAGCCTCGTTATTTTGGGCCTCTCTTCAGAATATAATGTCATAATTTACATTTAATTGCTCCAAGGAACTTTCTAAAATGTATTTTCCAACACCTGAATACAAAAAACCGTAGTCACAATCGCCCCATAAAGCGCAAACAGGGATTTAGTGCTTAAGTGTTCCATTTACCCCAACCTACCCTATCATTACGATACATCATACAAGTAACTATACCAAGATGGCTACTGTATCACTGGTTCCCTCCCCTAGTAGGCATCCCCAACGGCCTTGCTCCTCGTTCTCATTGTACTACCGATAAATTAGTACAGACGCCCCTCCTTTCTATCAACGTCGGATCCGCTTCAGAGATGTGTGTGTGTGTGGGGGGGGGGGGGGGGGGGGGCCTTAGGTTGGTAAAAAGTTTGTATTACACACACTCATAAAGACTATTGGATTGGACGACATACCGACAGATAGAAAACCACTGGAGCTGCATCTACCCTAGGGTTCGCCGGGGATAGCCCCGGCAAATTAATAAGCTTGAGGTTGCGTCTCCCCAGGCCCCGGCCTTACGCCGTCTCGTATTCCAGGATTTACCAGCCGGTAAATGATCCAGGATTTGACAAGGAAAATATGATGGATCATCTGAAGTCTCCCGAGACGTTATCATTCAATGATGACACCATCCATCCGTCCTCCTCAAATAACACCAAATACAAGGTGAATTACCATTTCGTTTTGGCGCCAATGAGCACCGGGTCGCCGTACACCGGAGGCTGTCGCAGACGACACTTTGTGACTCACTTCCAATGCAAATGTTGTCAATCGCCGTGACAAATTCTGCCGCAAATTATCAAAGAATCTGTTAATTTGGCTAATTTTCTGCCAGAGCTGATCCCGATGGGGAACTGATTTTTCGGGGGGAAAATGATGAGTCTTTTTGGGGGTGAAAAAAACAAACATCGATAATGATTGATTTCAAAGGAAATATGAGAGGCTAATCCAAGTCGATGTTATTCGGGCGAAAACCAGCAGCCAGGATGCAATCTGTTCTCTCCTGGGATTTAGATATGCAGCACCTTACGCATTGCCACCGGCTAGAAACAGGAGTGTGCTTATTCGTCTTTTCTCCATGCGTTGGACGGTTAAAAATCCTGGCGGGAAATATTCTGAGTCCTTCCTATCCGCTAGGATAATTGGACTTCTAATGATAAAAAGGTCTCCAGGCGTGCTGTATCGACGTGGCTGCCCCTAGCGGATGGGTTATAATATAATTCCTATAATACAAAGAAAGCACAGGGGCTGAGTCCTGAGCACTTATGGGATCCTTTAGGGGGATGTAGAAAGCATGGGCGTTCATATTTTCTCATTTCTGACATGTTTGGGGGAGTGAATAGATTTGATTGTAAGATTCCTTAGGTCAAAATGGGACGCTGATAAATGTCTGTCGACACTTCATTAAGACTTAAAATATGGCCAATATTCCACCTGGGGCACGGCCCTGTTCTCCCTGGTACTGGTGACTTGATAGCGTGTGTATGAAATGCTCATTTTGTAGCTGGTGCCCGGACACTGGTGGCCCTGCGGGGAGTCATTAAGAGTCCAGCCCAACGTCCTTCCAGCGATTCAAACATTTTTCAATATTACCTTTTTAACAACCCAAGTCTTTTTGTAACATGGTAAAATCAAATCAGTATTCCCCCCGTAGATACCAGATAGCGCAAGTTTAAAGTGAATCCTACCTCATGTTTATTGAACAAACAGATTTTTCTGAGAAAACAGTTTTTGAATGACATGTTTGCCCTGCAAATTCCATTACGGTAAAACCAAAATATAAGCAACGTTAAACTGACACTAAATTTTAACTTCATTGAAACACACAATTTAACGGTTACACTTTTGGCGTCTTTGTGTCCCATTAATTATAATTCCATAACCATCATAGGCTTGGTTATTTGTAAAGTTCTGATAAAAAAAATCCACTCCATCAAGTTGAAAAAATCATAAGCTTTGTTATTTCTAAAATAAAATTACTTAATATGTTACTTTTTCATTAGCGACCATTTTTATGCTTATTGATATACGATTAAATGCACTCATTTATCATTGCCTTTCCCGTCCTACGGACAAAATTATCGTATTGATCGCCTGAAGATGACTTTGTAAATACTTCAATGTGGTTGCCACAGGTAAAGTTAAAACAATTTGACGATTTCCCCAACTTGGCAAGCATACGCATAATTAACCTGGGAATAATTCCTCAAACTAATAAGTATATTTACACTGTAGATGGAGCCCTAGCTAGGAATAAAAGTTAAATAAGCACGCAGTGATAACGGAGAGAAAGATTATAGTACAAGACCAAGGAAGTATACCAAGCAAATGATGAAGGAAAACAAACAGACCTGATCCGAGCGGGAATAATAATTGGATGCGCTTAAGTCTAGAATCAAAGTTGAAGAATCGAAACGATTTCAACAGAAACATCAGAAAATGACGGGGAAATAACGTTACGAACAACCCATAAGAGACGGTGAGAAACCGTGCATGGGAAGTGTCAACATTTCAAAAGTACAGTGATGTATGTGGTTACCCTGGTTACCGCTAAAAAGTAGGTGAAGCAAGCTTAAATGTTTTCGAAAGGTCAATTTAAGATTCATCTGGGTCAATTACGTTCCTTCAGGTCCCCTTTTCTTCTCTTTTTTCCCCACTGTACCAGGGACCTCGGCTTTCTAGGCTCAAGTTCTATCCAACGTCGTAATTTTCACCCTAGAATCTTGGAGATTGTGTTTATTTTACCCGACTCTCCGGCAAAGTTAAGCTCTTATACATTTCATCAAGTAACCGACGATAAACATTCGAAGCTTTAATTCTGCGCAGACCTGCAGTTTCAGATTTTTATGTTCACCCAATTTCGGCTAACTTGCGATGGGAGGTGCATTATCATGATTTATTTCCCTAAATCTAGACACGACTTCTCCTTCAAGATGTTTCACCTTCAAGCCCTCTTTTGCTCGACCGATTTTCTGATCCTTTTTCTATTTCCTTATCTGCCCACAAGTGGATACCTCGTTCTTGGCATTCCTGTCTCCTTGTATACACTTCGTCCTTGCCCACATACCCCCTGTTCTTCTGTCACATTCCATCTCCTCTTAAGAAACAATCACCCATCCTTCTGCCTATATGATGAGCTAGTCCAGTATCGCATCTATCGTCGTACCCGCTTTATACTGCCTCTGCCTTGCCTCTTTACCCTTCTCTCTAACCCCCTCGGATCCCTGAGGAGCGGCAAGGCATCAGTGACAGCCATTGGCTTGGTAAACATCAAAACTCAGATCGAGCGCTTGCAGCCGTTCTATCCCCCTGACAGAGTCTGCTTACACGACCGATGCCTTGCACGGCTACACGGCTAAACATATTTCTAAACACCTGTCTTCATTGTACGGGATCTAAACCGGGGCTACGAACGAAATAACAAGAAAACATCCCGGCATAAAAATGCTCACCGATTTTAACCCAGAAATATATTACAAGAATTGGTTGGGATATTGAAGGGTGCTATCAGCTGCAACTACGGTGAAGCCCCGGTCCATTGACAATGATTTCATCCGTGCTATCGCATCAGCGTCTTGCAAGGTCTTGATGGCAATGTCTTGTACACGTCCTTGTTGTATACAAGCCCCCCTGCTAGAATAATATGACCTAGGTTGGAAGCATGTTCTTGGGATTGATTTTAGACTCCTCTTCCCGTGTGTACTGTGGTGTAGTTATTGATTACTTGCAAGAACTCACTAGCAGCTAGGGAGGGCAGGAGCGTGATGGGAAGTAGCGTAGAGTTTGATTTGATTTTGTATAAATAGAGCGGGAATTTGGCCCCATCCACGTCGAAAATATCGTTGAAATTATACACGATCAAGGAAAATTAGAGATATGCATTTTTAAAAAAACAATATATTGGTGAAGTTATATGAATGAATTTTGTAATCATTGATAATCATCATCTCATGAATGTGAAGATGGACAAAAGGAGCACATAGTGAATGTTCTCTTAATATCGTCCTGTGATGCCACACACTAAAATACGTGTCAATAATGAAATATCAGTTGCAGTGTATAGCACCTCGAAGTTGAAGACTTCTGCATGCATGAATCTAAAGCAAAGGACACCTTGAAGCATTTTGGTACGTTCCCTGTATACAACATCAGCCATATCTACTTATTTTCAATACACCATAACTGGCACCAGACTATTTTGCCCCGAGAGCCTCGTTTTGGCTGGTTGATTGTAAGGAAAACAACATGGCTAATTGCAAAAGTCTATACATCATTCAAAAACTACCAAATTGTTGTTTCGGGAATACGTTTCTTTCTTGAACCAAAATGCTGCATTACAATAAAATAACTTACTTCACAACTTTGGGATTAATCTTTTGAAATCGGACCGTCACAGACAGTTGCTTCCACCTTCCAAATCTAGCACTAATTCTAGGGTCTTACGAAATATGTCTGGTTTAAATTCAATTAAATGCAAAACAGAGAGATACAGGAAATCTACCATTCCACAACTTGCCCAGATGTAATAGTTTTTTTATTAATGGTTTTGTTAATTTTGTACTTTTTACTTTATTGCCCTTTAATATGTGATCTTTTATATTTTTACATGTGCTTATATTTTTACCATTGTTAAGTGACCCTTTCAGCTACTGCTGCTGGTCATTTTGTTTGTATATACCAATAAATAAAATTTAAAAAAATCAACAAACATGTCAGCAGGAAACAAAAGTTACTACTCCTCAAATTATATAGGCCTACGAAATAGGCTAATGGGAACAGACCAACTTGGAATAGACCAACTGCAAACAGCAACTGGAAATAAACCAGCTGTGACTTGACTCCCAACTGGGAATAAATACCAACTGGGAACATTTAATTTTCTTCTCATTCAAATTGTTGTTAATCGACATCGGATGACGAAATAGTCTGGTCCCTTCCGTTAAATAAAAATCAGCGATAGTAATTACCTTTGATAGCAGGTACCGCACAAAGATGGCGATATCATGCTATCCATAAGGGGTCTCCTGCACTATTTCCTCACCTCAAAGTTATTGGAATGTTTGAAAATAAAACTTCCGAATACTAACAGCTTCATAACTCCTTTAAAGGCACTGTACACGTTTGGTAATTACTCAAAATATATATTAGCATAAAAACTTACTTGGTAACGAGCAACGGAAATCTGTCGATGGTATAAAACATTGTGAGAAACCACTCCCTCTGAAATAACGTATTTTTCAGAAAGAGGTAATTTCTCACTAAAATATTTGAATCTGAAAAAGACTTCAGGCCTGAAGCCTTTTTCAGGCATCTGAAAGCACATACATTTGTGCAACAAGACTGTTTTTTCTTTCAATATTTTCTTGCAACTTCGATGACCAATTGAGCCCAAATTTCCACTGGTATGTTATTTTATGCATATGTTGGGATACACCAAGTTAGAATACTGGTCTTTGACAATTACCAAACGTGTCCAGTGCCTTTAAGACTAATAGAGTAATGTGTAAGGTAAGTGTGCTTTTTAGGAGTCATTGGATTACGAGATAATGAAAAACTGGCAAGGAGACAATTTACTGAATAATTGTGGATGGGGTAAAATAGCCAGACGAGGCCCGGGAACTAATGTGGGGGTGTTTGCTTGCTTGCCTTTGCTTGCTTGCCGTCGTGGTTGCTTGCTCGTTTTGTTTGTTGGTTTGCATGCTTGTTCAATTGTTTGCCGTCGTAGTTGCTAGTTTGCTTAATTGCCTTTTTGTTTGTTTAGTGGTTTGCTTGCCGAATTGCGCGTTTGTTTGTTGGTTTGTTTACTTGCCTACCTTGCATATAAATATATTTTTTCTCTGTAATACTTACTTGCATGTCCGCCATCTATAATATACATGTACTGTATGTACTTGTCTAATTGCTGAAAGAGTTGTGGTATTTGTTTGTTTGTTGGGTTGTTGGGTTGTTTGTTTGTTTGTTTGTTTGTTGTTGGTTTGTTTGTTTTGTTTGTCTGGTGTTTTTTTACTCGTCTTTTTCTACCTCGGGCCGATTTCACAAGCGGCTAAGACTGAATCTTAGTGCTTTGTTTGTGAAATCGAGACCTGTCCGAGTTAAATCGCTTGCGTGAACGCTTTCTTGATTTTCCAATCGTTTGCTCGAGTATTTGTTTGCTTGTATGTTGTTAGTTTGCTTGTTCGACAGGCCGACTGCTATAGTTGCCTGCTTGTCCACTGGCCGATGTAAATTACTTAAAACTTAAAAGCTCAACAGTTTACTTGTTGTGGTCTTGCTGGTGTGGTTGAAGTTATTGTTTGTTCGATTATTCGCTCACTTGCTTTGGAGTTGTTTGTGTGTTTGCTTGCTTGCTTTACTGCTTGCTTGCTTTACTGCTTGCTTGTCGATCCACTTGCTCGTTTGAGTATTCATTTGTTTCAAATGGAAGCGTATTAACACTCAATGTTAATGTCAGTAAAAACTTTTGACTCCTACATTGATGGCTGATGGGGTAGCGTACGCACAACCAACCAAAGTCTGAAGCGTGAATTAATATCCTAATTAAATATAATGGTTAATACTTTGATCTTCTCTATTGCTAATTCAAGACCGATTAACGCAATGGGAATATCCAGAGCTTAAAAGCTCTTTCCGCCACCTTAGCCAACGCTTGGCATGGTTTACAACTCCAACCCCCTCCGATGAATAAATTGAGCATTAAAGCCTCTGAACCTAGTACTAGAGAAAGGGGGGTTATTAATGAAAAATAGACCTCAGCTAAGATCAAGTGCAGAGTTAACAGCCGTGGGGCGTAATATTTTCCACAGCAATACTCCCGGATCTCTGGATTGGCTGGTGTTTTTCTTAGTGTGCGCGTAAACGTCCCCACTTATAGCATGGCCCAAGAGAGTTCAGGCATCCAACACGTTTCTTCGTCTGGTGCCAACCGCTTCCCCACTTTTACCTCTACCTCTCTTGTTTATCAGGGATTACAAGAACTGTATGTGGGAGTCCTAGAAGAGGTTTTGGTTAAAAACAAATGTACTTCGGTTGTGCTTATAATATGGAAACAGAAAACAGCTTGAACATATTGTGGATTTTAAAATGATATTATTTCAATATTTCAAGCTTAAATGACTTACATCTAGTGGAATCTATGGGGATGTCTTGAGTTCTTATAAACGTATTTTCTGTTTTCTGTTTTAGTTTTGTTAAATGTATGATAAAGCTATCACTTAACAGGTTATTTAAACATTACTGAGGTTCTAAAACGTTAAATTCCTTACATCTAGCGGTCTGCAGTTTGAGGATATCTTATAAGTTCTCGTAAATCGACTTTCAGTTTTCTCTTTTCAGGTTTGTTTTCAATGTTTGATAAAGCTATCATGCAACATGGCAGGTTATTATTCATTGCTGATGTTCTATATATATTGATTCTACAGAATGTCAAGTTATACAGTCTTGAATGGATTGCATGCTTCCGAAATGCACCTGTTTCCATGGGAAGCCACCAACCAGAAAACCGCTTAATGTGAAAAGTAGTCATGCGGCTAAAATGAATTAAAGTTAACCATCCATCATTATGCGATGTTCAATAGAATGTGTAGCCCCTTTAACCTTGTAGGAGTCAAACTAGGGCAGTGCGCAATTCTACAGAGAGATGGCGCTAAGTATTTGTATGTCAACATACACAGAGTGTTATGGCATAGGGCAGCTTTAATGGTGACAATACTATTAACACAGTTCTCATAATTCTCAATGCGCTTTTCAACAATAAAATGCAATATTAAACAAACATAGCAGGCAATTAAACAAACAGGTACTGTAACTTGTTAGGAGCAATTCAAATTCACCTTCAGTTCTAGCGTCTATCCTAGATTGAGCTTTTTTGTTTTGCAAACTGTAATAAAAAGGTCCATGACAAAATTCGCATTTCAAGTGCACGAGTTTGTCTTCAGAACATTTGGTAATAGTACTAAATCTCTGTTTGGGCCAAAAATGTCAAAACAATGTGGCATTTGTCGTGGATCATAGTCGTAAGATGTCCGTGATAAAACTACTCAATTTAATATAGTTCTGGGGTATGGAGACTACTCTAAAAACTCCCAGGTCAGAATATTGACCCGGATTCCGGATTTCAGGTAGCCTAATTTATGGGTCAGGCTGACCTAGATTCCGGGTTCCAGGTAGCCTAACTTAGCCCATTTATGGGTCAGGCTGACCCGGATTTCGGATTCCAGGTAGCCTAATCCATTTATGGGTCAGGCTGACCCGGATTCCGGGTTCCAGGTAGCCTAACTTAGCCCTTTTATGGGTCAGGCTGACCCGGATTCCGGGTAGCCTAATTTAGCCCATTTATGGGTCAGGCTGACCCGGATTCCAGGTAGCCTAACTTAGCCCTTCTATGGGTCAGGCTGACCCGGATTCCGGGTTCCAGGTAGCCTAAGCCATTTATGGGTCAGGCTGACCCGGATTCCGGGTTCCAGGTAGCCTAACCCATTTATGGGTCAGGCTGACTCGGATTCCGGGTTCCAGGTAGCCTAACTTAGCCCATTTATGGGTCAGGCTGACCCGGGTTCCAGGTAGCCTAACTTAGCCCTTTTATGGGTCAGGCTGACCCGGATTCCGGGTAGCCTAACTTAGCCCATTTATGGGTCAGGCTGACCGGAAACTGGCTTTAAAAAGTTGGATTTAGACTCTTGATTCTGAGTCAGTTTCACACAGTTTCGGGTCATTTTGAAACAAAGTCGGGTCATTTCGAAACAGATTCCAGACCATACTGACCCAGAAATGGGTTAGGACCCATGAGATCTGTAACCCGGGTCAACCGTGACTCTGGACATTTTCAGAGTGAGGATTCTCTTCCCAAAAATATGAATGAACCATAACTGTTATCGTTCAGAATGTTTATTGAGATGGGCTAAAACTATTAACACCTCTCCCGTTAGAACTCAAAGCAGAGGATTGCTAAAGCAATAAACCTAAAAATAGAAACCGTGTGTGTGGGTATCATTACCCGCCACTCCCCACCCGGGGCCTCCTCGTGGGTGTACCACTGTTTCAGAATGATGCTTTATTAAACTCGATGATGATGAAGAAAAAAAGGTCGCTTGAAAAAGTGAAGTTGCACATTAATTTATTGCATTCTGCCCTGGTCCATGATGTACACTCTGGCCACAATTATTTTAATGATGTTCAATAAGCTTTAAATAGAGGGTACTGGGAAGATAGCCTCTCGGGTAATAGATATGGGGTTGTTTTCAATGGATAAGGGAAGTCCTTGATTTTAGTTTCAGAATTGATCTTCAAATCGTTTGGTAATATTCTTGTCTGGTTGTGTGAAATACTGGGTGTCCTTGTAGAGGTAGGCCTATATAAAACGCAATGCGAGGCTGTAGTCGTGTGCGTGGAGATGTCTCTTAACATCCCGCGCTCGCACTGCCGGGTTGACTTTAAAGTAAACATTAACCTTAAATCGATGGTGTGTTTAAAAATATGAGTGGCATTATAGTGGAGTGAGATATATATGATTATGGAGTGTTTGCGTAGGATGAGAACGCGTACAAAAGTGTCTTCTCACTCGAGTTGTTGGTTGTTTTGTTTATAAAATCATCGCAAGATATGCTAATTAAGGGGACAATGCGTCAGGTTCCCTTTACATCCAAGTGTGTTATAGAACGCTTATTTGAAAAAGTTACAGTTGGACCAATCTACGTATAGCTTTCAATCGGTGAGGGGCTACTTGGACATTTTTTCACAAACAACATTACCATGTCAAAAGACTATGTTAAATCGTCGGGGTGGGGCATGTGCATGATTATGATATCAGCAATGTAGATTCATTGAAGACATTTCAAGAAATAATGCTTTCTTGGTTTGCATGATTGTAAGACATAAGAAATTTAGATTCATTGAAGACATTTAAAGGTATAATATTTTGGTTTTACTGAACAATTTATTAGAATGCATAAAGACGTGTATCCTCAATATCCAAACAGCCATTGCCTTGCCACTTAGAAATACTATGAACACCGTTTATGAACTACACTCTAGAAACTTACGGGTGAGAATTGACCCCGATCCTGGTCAGAATTGACCCCGATCCTGGTCAGAATTGACCCCGATCCGGGTCCCGTTGGGCCTGACCCATTTCTGGGTCCGGAATCTGAGTCAAAATGACACACAAATGGGTCTAACTGACGTAGAGTCCGAGTCAAAGAATTATGTTAACCATTTTCCGGGTCAGCCTGACCCGGACATGGGTCAGAAATCCGGAACCCGGGTCAATTATGACCCTGGAGAGTTTTATGATTGTATGTAATATGAACGTGCACATCTTTCTCAAAGAAAACAACATTTAAGACATATTTCTTATGGACAATATTGTTACATGCCAAAATCATACAAAGAAAGCTCAATGAGACCTATCTGCTGTAGACATTGCCTCAAGATCTTAGAGCAAATTAAGTAATTTACACTTATGGGTTTTGCGGCATTGCAAGGTGAGGTATCATTGTATAGTCAACTGAATACACACTAATTTACAATTTCAAATCTTCTCGAAGAACTCGGCAGTACTTCGGAGAAAATCTTTCCAAGGTACCAACTCCATACTATCAGAAGCTTCGGCAAATGAAACATGTTAATTATTCGTCCAATAATGACAACAACTTTGCCAAGCTGTTGGGACACCACATTGCTAATACAACAAGAAGGAATGAGTAAGGTTACAAGAGTACATTGTTGACAATAGATCGATCCATTAAGCCCCGCCTCCTTACGAGTTGACCAATCACAGCCGCGAAACCCGATCACCATTAGTGCAAAGATCACCAAACGGCTCAAATGGTGATCAGATTTCGCGGTTGTGATTGGTCAATGAGAAATGGGCGTGGCTTAATGGATCGGTGTATTATCCCACCAATCCCTTAAGTGACTACTTCCTCAGAATGAGTGATTGGTAAATAATCAACAGCAAGGAGTTGTTACATAACCACGACACCTTTCAAGTTGAAACACTTTACCCGCGATTATTCATCAGCTGGAAGGTCTGTAATTCATAAGGGTGATGTACGGACCGATGTGTAAATCGAAGGTAATCTGACAACAGTGACCTGGAACGCGAATTAAATATTGACGAAATTAATTCTTAAAATGCAATTCATATTATTTTGACATCATGGGGGTTTGTAGTTGCTATATACTTATGACCATTAAGACGCTAAAATGTATTATTGAATTGAATTGAATAAAATAGGTTCCGACTGATCGGTTTGAGTCACAATTACTCAGTATCCACTCAATCTAGGTTGATGTATAATTCAGAGTTATTATCGGGTTAGTTAATACCGTTCCGGTTATTGAGTCAACAAGACTCTTCTTTTATCCCGATTCAATCTAACCCGGAACTGTTTAGGGTTAACTTATATCAGTAGTGCAGATCACATCTCACATAATTTTTGACGATAAACGTATTATGCAGTAATGCGTTTGTGCCATTGCAATCGTACCTTTTATAAGGTATCATTGCAATGATACTATTAATGGTTGAACCATTGTTTTTCCTCCATTCAATGTTACCAAAACAAAGAGTATTAAAGAATCAATGTTCAAGTATTGCTTAATTTATTCTGACTATAGTTTAGAAAGCTACCCATGAAAAGGTTGAAATCAAATTAACGCACAGTAATCTATTTGACATATGGAGCTATTATTTAACTCATTTTAAAGCACATTGGGAGACCCACTCAAACGCCGCATCCAGACAGAAATTTAAACTCCGATGGTATTTCTCGACAGATCAAGGAGAACTGTGTCATTTTAAAGTTGCATGCCACGGTTGCAAATAGTTACCGATTTAAAACTGAAACATTTCTGCAGGTACGAGATGCAGAGCTGTGTTCGCACAAGTCATTACAACAATTAACAGCACACTAACTTCGTTAGAGCAAATAGCGTCAACCACCAACGAGGAATCGCGTGGTTTCACTCTTACAAAATAATTAAAACAAATGGGGGTGAGTATTTAATTCCCATTCTTCGGTTGATAGACAGACGCGGGAGTTATAATAGATGCAGAGTGACTTTTCTCTAAATGAGTGAACAACATTACGACAAGTGAAATTATACACAGAGACGCGCGTGTCCACCTAGCCCCCCGCAGCGGCCGTTAATTCCTTGCATGTCTTCTCCCAGCGAAGGTATGTTTTTAATCCATTGCTCGGGAATCCGGATCGACAGCGGATAATGAGTCCCGACTTCCGCGGTCTCACTCAATCGAATCATCTTTGATTTGATAACTGAACATTTGCCATGACGGCACGACGCGCTCAACAGTCGCTATACCTGGAGTCAATCAATTTGTGGCAAAGGGTACAGAATGGAACCCAGGCTTATCATATATCATCCTTGGGCTGCTAGAGCCGTCGGAGACCCTGCATCCCTCCCTAAGTTCTTATCAACGTTGCCTCATTATTACCTATCCAGTTCCATTGAGTAGAACCGTGGAGAGACTCACTGGTGCCTCTTTATGCCTCGTCCCCAACCACACCCAGACAACCGAACCCCACCGCTCGTCGTTCTCTCTCCCTCTCTCATGTTTCATTTACCCTGGGGCGGGTCTTCAGCATAAGGCAAAGCTCCTCCGGGACGTCTGATTCTTTCTTGTAGAAATTGCCATCATTTCATAACGATCAAGGGTACACCGTGGGTGAGGCGGTCAACTGGGAATAAGTCGGCAATCTCAGCTCTACGCCGTGCCAAATATTTTGTCAGGCTGCGTGTATTGAACACTATCATTTACTCCGATAAATCTAAAGCTCTCCGTGTTAGACCACTTAAACGGCTTTGAATTATACATTCAGTCCAATTGATATCCACTTTCTGATTTGTTTTCCTTGATCTTTCTTGGCCTACAAAGAAGAATAATTCTCTGCATATTATTTTGTTTGTACACCGGCTCGGTTGTCTGTATCTTTGGGACTGCCGGTCAGTTGACTCAGAAAAGGTTTGGAATGGCCTGAACGTCACCAAATCATTTAAATGAATTAACAAAATTGCACCAGCAGGAATAAATTTCCTGTTTCTCTTAATATCCGGATTCAAAGTCAAACTAAAGACTGAAAACATTTAAATGTTGATCCCTTGTTCCAAGTCAATGATGGATTAGCCGATACCTTCTTATAAACAATACATACATCTTAAGAAATATCTTAAAATATAGTGCCATGATGACATCGCAAAATTCCTTATACTGTACTTTTCCCCTTCTAAATTATCGTTTATGCATGGTATAGTGTGACTGCCTGGCTAGTAAATGGATTTTCCCATTACGAGTTGAAGATGGAGTGTATGTAAAATGCCTAGCTGCCGGGGTAATCATGATAAAGGCTCGTATGTTTGCAAAGCTGCTTCCCTGCTCTCCACCTCTCACCCAGCCTCCCCTCATAAAATCTTATTTGATTCTCATTCCTCTCCTTGATCACAAATTCTCAATCCACGACCAATCGACACCGGATAGGAAGCGACCCTATCTCACCATCCACGGGTACCGTGTCATCCCAGCAGTGCACTAATCATCAAAGGTGAGAAAATATTGACATGATTTCGTCTCCTTGTAACTAAAACATGCCTCGCGACTGAAAACATTGCCAATAAATCTCGAGCATTAAGTGTCAGAAGCTAGAGAAGCGTCTGAGATGCAATATCACAGGCATATGATATCCTTTAAGTGCGCCGTAATGCCTTGCAAGTGTTTGGATTCAATCTTATCGGTCATATTCAACTAACCGCTTTACATTTCCGCAACATCACACCTTCAGCTGGTGTTATACCTGCCAATTTAACACAGGTGATTTCCAAAAATAATTATTAAAGTATGACAAAATCTTCCATACTTTTCCTCAGTCTGAGGCGAGTAGTCTGGATCCCGCCAGTTGCGTCACTGAGAAACCAAATAATTACCTAGGCAAGACGATAAATCAGAAAGAAATGGACTCGGTCTGATGACAAACGTTTGATTATTTATGAAAAACAAGAGGCTGTAAGGGGGAATGGCATTCACAGTCAACTTTCACCATTGTATTAGCCCAAAGGTCATGAGTTGTAATCTTTTAGGTTGCTTTTTGCTTCGATGGATACGAACATTCCTTACACCACAAAACGTTTTCCATGTTCCCCCTTGTTAATAAGCAGACACACAAAATACACTCAAAAAGTAATTGCTTACCTTTCAATCCATATGCTAGTCCACAATCCATAAAAGTTATGTAGATCTAGGGAAATTATTATGATTTTAACAGCACCTTAGCCTGGGAGCACATTCGTGATATCTTCTCTGTTCTGACAATCCACAAAGATTCCACATTCAGTAGAAGAGCAATAAACGTGAGTATTAACATCGCAGTCACGGCCACGGTGTGGCCAATTGGGCATGCACGCATGCAATGTGGTTATCGGGCACCTCCGCTTAAACGCGACTCACATCTACTACAGTTCTCCATAGACAAAGCGCACGTAGTTCATCAGCAGTCGCTAGAGCCCGTGTGAGGTCCCAGCTATACACAGTGCGACATGACTGCCGAGGAACCCGCTCCGATTTCATCCGTGAATGATTATCTAGAGCGCCCCCACATAAACTCGTCGGTCATTAATTAGAGAAAAAAGGGAACAACGATTTGTCCTCACTTGCTAAACCAGGTCAATGAGTGGAACTGTGGGAACTACGTTGTGACAGTACAACTGGATGGATTTACACCTCTACCAGGATGTAGCAAACTGGAGAGGGACCATGCTTGGTTTAACACAGGAAAGGACTTATTTTGTGCATACGAAATGGACTGTCTATCTTATGCATGCAAGTCGCGCCTTTTCAAGTTTGACATCGCTATGGTACACTGCCATTTTACATAATTACCTTACGCACATGATCCAGTCAGAGGTGAAGAAATACGTTAATCAGTTTGGGATTCATGTGGAAAAGATATCAAGCCACAGGTTACCATAGTGTACTGACCTTTGCCTAAATTGCTTTAAGGTAATGCACACCGCAACGAGTAATGCATTTTTTGTAAAAGAGATTTTCGGGTGTGGTTTGGGTGTGGTTTTGTATACCTTTTTAAAACGCCCCATGGCGGTACAAAATGACACACGAGCACACGTGCAGTCTTAATAGAAGATATGCAAGGAAAATGATTTGCATGAATAATATACTTTGGTACAATCTGCTTATCAATTATTCAGTGAACCTATTCCAGAACCAATGCAGCACAAAAGCTTTCATAAATCATCCAAGACAGCATTAAAATGATCCACCCACATATGTTAAATCATCCACTGCACATGCCATAACTAACATAACTAATTATGTTTTGCACATTTTTTGTGTACAGCCTACTCACTTATCAAAAGCTGTGCTTCCAAAGCTGAATCGGTTTTAATAATGTTACATTTTCATTATTTCAACCTTCTATTAAAATTAAACACCCCATACAAAAATTATCCTTTCATTTTTAGCGATTCTTTCTCCAATTTAATAGGAGCCTTTTCAACTGATCCCGGGATACCCAAGACCTCTGACGCCTACAGAAATTAGCAGGTGAAACTATTTAACATTTGAATATGCGACAGTACAATGGCACACGTCTTCAATTCATATTTAGGATTAATGGTCTCCCGAGAGATTCATTGTTTCCACATCAATTCACAGCCACATTAATCAAATGGGAATGTATACATAGCACGAAGCCAAGCAGCAAAAATTCCCGCTCCGAAAGAAGAAAAAAACCTCCAGTCGAAGCATTCACAGATCACAAACTACTGCGTGCGCAGGGTGTGTTTCGCGTTTTTAATTGCGTTACCAATTTCTGATGACTTATTAAAGGACGGAAAATCAAGATGGTTTGGCGCCGATACCTGTCATTTTCGACTCTTCGCAGCTCGTTTGAGTGACATTAAAGGACGATTATCTACTTTCAATATCTAGAAATAACTGCCGCTGTTTTTTCACTTAAGGAATCCATCTTCTAGAATTGATATCACGAAACTCCGCTTTACCTCAGCCGTAAAGGGTTTCACTTAAGTGAATTTCTGACTTTATAGACAACACATTTTGCCCACCATATAATGAACGATACATTCCTTATTCATCTTTTAGAAAAACCTTGGCGATTTGTGAAATCGGGCTTCTACGTGGTAATGTACAACGATGTAAAACTATTACATTTACAAAAGATCACATACTGTTCCACCAGTTAAAAGAATGATAATTTGAATAATGTGCAGATATAAAACAGTGTAGAATATGGAAAAGGGGCACATCTCTACAGATCAAAGTGTTTCCTTCGAAGGTTGTTGTTTTATGACTATGTGCATTTGAGTTTAAATTTACCTCAATACGTCCCTTCTGCATCTCACCCTAAATACGCCATAATGTCAGCGACGTTTTGCAGCATGAAAGTGCATGTAACCATGTTAAACAGTCCGTAAACCATTCTTCATATTAAGAAGAATGGAAGCAACATTGCATGACTTTAACGGGTTTCATTTCTATTTATAAGGAGTTGTATTATTTAGTAGAATTTATGTCCCCAACGTACAGAGATGGAGGCTAAATAGCAGTTTGAAAAATTTGTGAATGTCTAGGATGTGACACTATGAAATACTTCATCCAAATGTTGCAATGCTATGTACGTAAAGAATTCACGGTAAGATGAACGAATCCCCTTGGAAGTATTACCAGCATCATGACGTCACAGCCTGTGTGCCCAGTGTTCCAAGACGCAAACATCGTTGCAATGTGTTTGACCTGTACTCCTGGAGGAGGCGGTGCCTAGACTTGCCCAGAGTGAGCAAGTGGCCGGCCTTATACTCTAATTGAAATCTCGCCAGTCGCAGACATTCTCCTAACCTTGTTACGCGGTAATCGCGTGAGACTTTAAGGCAGGGCAGTTTTCGTATTTCCGAGCAATCTTCGCCCCGATCCTTTCTATCTGGTTGATATATTATTATTCCCAAAATGGCATTTAGGGGTTATGGCTGAGGGGCGAAATATTGGGCACAAGTGAAATGAATTTGTTTACCTGCTTCCCGGTAGATTTAATGGGAAATACTGGCTTGGAATTCGCAATGAGGCCATTAGAAGTCACTAGTTCTGGTTCACTCACTACAGCCATAAAACATAAGATATTGTGTATTTATGCAAGAGGCATGTAACACCCAGTACATCGTGTTTGTAGGATTACAAATGCACAGATATCCAAGACTTGACGTCTGGAAACTAACATATACCATAACTGGATAGCTTATACATTGTTGATAGTTCATTAATGAGTATCTCATCTTCAGTTTAAATTATCAAAACTTGAAAATTATCTCATAATGACTAATAACGAACCTTATAATGTGAAATCTTAATGATCAAGTGATACCACAGAGGCCATGGATTGATGTGATTATTATTATTTTTCAAAGATTAACACCAAACCGAATGGCTGCAGGGTTCGGTTGATATAATTGTACTCAAGAGAAAATATAGTATACAAACAAATTAGTGTTAATTTCAAAAGTACATGAACTTTTCAATTTGCCTGATCAGTATGGATGTTTAATATTCACTAGAAAAGGCCAAGAATGCGAATAGACCTTATGCATATGACGTCATTTGTGTAGGGCGCCCTCACCTAGAGGTCAAAAGGAAGATGTTCATTGGCCAGTCTTGTGCGCCGCGCGTACAAATCAGCGCGTTTCCATTGTTTCATCATCAGTTTACCTCTAAGATGGCGGCTTGGTGACGTCAATGCATAAGGTCTATAGCAACCAAAATGGCGACTTTATACGCTTTTTACTGTTATGATATAATGGTTTGAACAGTTGTTAGACTCGAACCTTTCTTTCCCTTTTTTTCAAATTTTGTGATAATATTATTATCACTTCAAAATATTAACTTGTTAAATCCTGAATGCAAAAACAGCGCTATGAAATAAACCTTTCACGAGATAGTTTCTTTTGATTAAAGCTGGGTGCATTTGCTGGCTTTCCTACCCAAGGCGTAAGCACCCTTAAAGGGAGGGGTAGCCTATACCCTTAAAATAAAAACTATCTTGGTAAAGAGCACTGAAGAGCTGTTGATACTACATTGTAAGAAACGACCCCCTTTAAAGTATTGTAGTTTTAGAGAAAGAGTTAATTATTCACACAAAAATTTGAATCTGAGAAAGGCTTCATTCAGGCATAAAGCCTTTTGCAGGCATCTGAAAGCACACAATTCTATGCAAAAGGGGTGTTTTTTCTTTTATTATTTTCTTGTAAATATGATGCCCAATTGAGCCCAAATTTTGACAAGTTTGGGTTTTTTATGATGGGATAAACCAAGTTAGAATACAGGGCCCAATATTATAGAGAACAACAAATGTGCTTAAAAATGTGCTTAGCAGAAATGAGCAGGATACTAGTCAAAAAAGGTGTACATGTCACATGATAGCTTGGCTGGTAACCTTATTCTGGTCAGCATGATTATTTATGCTTAGCTACTTTTTGTGCTTAAGCAGCTCTATGAAATTGGGCCTTGGTCTTTGGAAATTACCAAAAGTATACACTGCCTTTAAGGTACCAGGCGCATTTACAAGTCGCTTGATTCGCAACATCTTATAGTTTGTACTGTGATTTCCTCAATCTCTAATGGGAGGGTGGAATGCGTCCCCAGGTATCCAGCCCTTTGCGGATGAGTTTTGAAGAAGCTCTGACACAAATTAGACCACAAACTTGCCACTGAGGGGTCAGGTTGAGCGTATTGTATTGCAGTTTAATTGAGTGCTAACCGTTCGCCCTGTTCAAAATACTAATGAAAGTGAGGCTAATACTCTCACAATCACGCCCTGACGTATGCAACAACAACAACACCAAACAGAGACTCGCCTTTCAGGCGTAAGTGTCGAAGATACAGATACATTCATTTCCCCGTTAATCTCCCTGAAAGTCAATGACAGTTACTATACAGGTAAGGTTGCTCAGCAAAAAATCAAAACATTCGGGTTACTGCACTGGTCACAAATAATAAACAAGAACGCGTATTAAGCAGTCTTTACATTCAGGAATCACCTTCACAATTAAAACAATAATTTGCCCACTCATTGATATTTAAATTTCCATGTGCGAAAAAAATATATATATATATATAAAAAAATCTCGCTCAAATCAAGTCTCACGAGAATTGGTGATCTCACGGTTTTAAGCTGTATTATATACAGATACAATTATATCATTGACCCCAAACAGATAAATCACGACTCAATCTCAAATCCGATTTTGAGGAAGATAAGCAAATTAAATAAATGTCATTACCGATGGCCAATCTAGCGGACGGACATTGTAATTGTACACATAACGTTGACCGTCAAGGTTTATTACTTTATCTATTTTTAGACATAGGTTTGAATCGTTATACAGAGGTTGAGCGATTCCATTGTATTGGTTTTTCCCAATGCATGACCTTTGACCTCTGACTTCCCATGAAATAACCATGCATATTAAAGTGACCTACCCTATAAGTGAATTGAGTAACGTTAAAATTGTTCATAACAGAGATAACAGTTCCGAATTCAACCATCTCAATAACATCCAATACTTTTGAATGCGGAATTAAGTATGCGAAGGCTGAAATGGTGTGCATAAAATTGGTATAAGAGTAAAAATATAAATGATCAGTGCTCACAGATCTGCACACAACGTACAAGGTATAAAGATGGTCATGGTGGGAAACTCCCTTTGAAATATTTTTGCTTGAAATGCAATAGTTTTTGAGAAATGAGTAAATCAATTGGTTTTGTTCTTGCAAGTCCAAAACGCAATGTTTATAAACAGTGACAACATTTATGGGTTATGTTCCCAATTTCTTTCTCGTGACTCCAACTACTATTGAGATTAAACTTTCACAGGTTTGTTATTTCATGTATATGTTGAGTCACATCAAGTGTGGATACTGGTCTCTAACAATAATCAATGTGACACAAGTTTTTTCAAACAGAGGCATCCCATTGTGTTAAAATAAATGACTTAAACATAATGCATGAAACACCAACCGTAGTCTGCTGATGGGTTATTGCAATTTCGCTATCGCATTCAGGAATAGAACGTCACATTACATTGCAAGAAAATGAAAATGAAAATGAAATGGAATGAACACAGAGAGGAATTACCCAATCTAATCCAAGCCCAACCTACAGATTAACTTAACGAAGTTTGTAAATTGATAAAAACCTTAAATCAGATCAGCGTTAAATCCTTTTGAAGTTGCGAGCAGCGCTCGCCTCACAAAATGGTAGCCTATGAAAAATGGGGAAGACGAGAAGCCGAAGCAAGCTAACAAATTGCATTCAATATCGTAGAGTATGTCTGCATGAAGCCAACCCAGACTTAAAATAACAATTAATATCTGCGTGTCTATGGGCACTGACCTTCCATCACTAACCTTTCCAGGCATAATTCCAGAGATTACGGCGATTTTATCAATCCCGATTGCAATTGAGGGGCCGTAGTGAAAGGTCAAACACGTGATGTTTGAATCAGACTGACTCGACTTCATCATCCAGTGACTGTATAAATGTGGCTTTTATGAGAACACTAATATAAAGGACACGACACAACTCTTAGGCATGGTGGAGATATCAAGAGAGCCTGGTACACGTAATGTAATTATATAAGTAGACCAAATGCAGCTGTATAGAAAAAAACCCATAACGGATATCATAATGTTTTTATTTCTTGGTCGTTTTTTGTGATTACAGAAATTGGTTTATTTTTTTTCAATCATCTTTTTGAATGATATACCACAAAGGAAATGCTTAATTCACGAATCACTTCTGGAAAGTTGGGCCGAATCGGGGCATCACGTGAACCCGAGACCGCGAACTGATGTTACGGCGCAGCTTGCAAGATCTAGAGATTACGAACAAAACTTATTATTTTGTTGCTGTCTTTTCATGTCAAGGTACAAACTAAAGACGTTTTTGAAAGTCTGAGGATTTTGAAGAAGTTCTCAGCACAAGACTGGGCTTTCACTTAATTATCTTCTCATAAAAATGACAGCATAAATGACAGTTTAAGACATTTACAACAACACGGGTTTCAAAGTTATATTTCAAATGCTCCAAAAATCAATTCAACTTTAGGGGCATCAGTTGTATTTATAAGGGTCTGATGCTAATGGGGTCAAACAGAAAAGAGGAAAAATAACAGCATTTGATCTTTCATGAAGGATAAATTTGAGCCAGGGCAAGTTCCCCCCCTTTTTAAACCGATCTTAATTTAGACGCGTCAGAACTTAATTTAGACGCGTCAGAATGCACTGACGACGAAAATCGTGTAAATTCGAAACCTCCCAGGTGCGATGATCGTTTGATGCGTTTTAATTTGATGCAATTACAATAATCTCAACTGAATAATTTTCAGGTTAATATGTCTTAATGAATTATGCCACAAGAATTGAAGATTTTTTTTTTACCAGATCAGGTCAATATGCAGTCAGACGACGCATTTGCATTTTCTTTTAATACGGCTTCCGTTCGTTTTTAACTAATGGCGCCATAGTGCAATGCGATATCCAGCGTATATTTTAATGACCAGTAAACAATGCGGGGCTAATGATCGGCTGCAACCTCGGAATGTTCCTAAATCTACGCAGTGACGTCAATCTGATATTAAAGGAGTTAAATATGAACTGAAAAGATGATGTGTATAACTCAAAAACACCCTGTTTAGTTTAGCTTATAGGCACGTCATATAAATCTGACCGTTCGCGTGAGGTTGCCGTACAAACAATAAGGCAAACTATTTTTAAATAGAAACTTAAAGAATCATAAATTGATAAAGTTGTAAATGTATTACATTGAATGTTGATAGTGTTTTTTCCGTATCGCATGTCTGAAGGCATGGACAACAACAAATTATTTCATTTTAAAAATGGAACATTAAGTCAGACCGGTTGAAATAGGACAATCTGTGTTGGCGACACACGATACTGAGTGCGTTTAACACTATCTGTAATGGTTTGGAAGTTACAAGAGAAAGTTGAGTCCCACATCCTCCCACCAAGTGATGAACGCACGTTGTCGACTATTATCTCTAAGATGCACCATTTAAGCAATTTGAACGTCTGGGGAGTATTGCATTCATGGTGGGAAGCAAGACTAAAGAAAAGACTTCTTAAAACTGCGTTAAAAACTATTTTAAAATGTAGATCGATAGCAATCGATATTACTTTTCACTAGGTTTCATGTGGATCAATAGTAATCGATATTACTTTTCACAATGTTTTATGTGGATCGATAGCAATCGCTATTTCTCTTCACAATGTTTTGTGTGGATGACAGTATTCGCTATAATTCTTTACAAATTTTCATGTGGATCGATAGTACTTGCTAATACTCTTCAAAAGGTTTCATGTGGATCGATAGTAATCGTTATAACTCTTCACAAGGTTTCATGTTGATCGATAGTAATCGTTATAACTCTTCACAAGGCCTCATGTGGATCGATAGCAATCGCTATTACTTCTCATAAGGTTTCATGTGGTACAAAGAATATAATCGGTGAGAGGTAAAACAAATTTCGATGGTTTCTGAAGACTATATTGAACTGGTTCTCACTTGAAGTGACCATTTTACTTTAAATTTATATTATCTGCATCACCAATATTGTTTACGTCGACCTTATTTGCTATACTGTCTTTCAGAAAACACAAGAAAATATGAACGCGTAATAACCACATCTGCACCGGTACAATGGCCACAAAATAGTCTGGATTCGAGAAATGTCGCGTATAATAAGTAATTGGTTCTCGAGGCGCGTGCTTTTTTCATTTTGTTCAGTGTGTGCACAAGCAAGTATCGCCCGGGGATGAAGACACGCTAAAGCAGTATCCGGACGTAAAACTACTCCCACGAAAGAGGTACCAGTAATCCACATATCAGTCTACGGGGCCTGTCGTTCGCAATGTAGAAATTCGCCCGAGCTATTAGGTACAACCGATGACAGACTTTCCTAGAGATTTTCCCTCATTTTTGTAAGATATGTTGGGGGGTCCTGATTAGGTGTTCTGGATAGGGGGTAAGAATGGCCAGTGGAATGACCGTGACGGATTGCAGGAATGTGTCGACAGGACTGATTAATTCAATAGCCATATTACATTCAGATTTTAATTACGGTGTGTGCATGGCTTTGTATTATCGTGGAACCAACATGCGTGTTTTAAAGGTTGGTGAACCCACGGAGATACCTGGATGACGCGCGGGAAGGTGTGTTGAGAAGTGTCATTAAATGGATTGAAACTCATTCCGTCTTGGCCAAGAGGGATTTCGGGTAAACATTTTTAATTCCGTCACAGTGGCACAGGATCTCTATAGATACACAAGTTTATCTTTTGTCATGCTTATAAACTTCCCTGATCCGTAACGTAATTTGTTGGGCTAAGCAAATTGCCTGTCTTATCCCCTCTCAGCATCAACATTAATGCATTCACGTATTGTATAGAATTGAAGACAGTTTTCCCCACAACGAATGTTCATGATCTTTAGTAAAGATTTTGGCGTCTTTTTCCCCCTCAAGATCCGGATGGATTTGATTGATTTATCATATAAATAAGCAATGCCATTAAGATCCTTTTTGTTTTAAACAGGTATTCGTTTGATGATGATCTCCCTTGAAATTTAAAACCACTGGGACAGTCTTCTAATCAGTCCATATACAAACATGGACTTTGAAATTTTGCGAAATACATTCTCCGTCTTTAAGATGATCATAGAATTTTAAGATTGATGTCAGAGACCTGAACGTGAAGTCTTACGTTGCTTGGGGCTTTAGCATCGTGCTCAATCTGACTGGCGCCAAGACGTTGTGATTAACCACACTAAAGACTTGGTCCTATTATAACATCAACGGTGGGTCGACGTGATGCTGTTAATTATCTTCATGATTAGTTATTATAATTAGCCTAGCTAACGGAAGCTTGTAATACTAATGTTCATTCAAGTCTAAACACAAACAACACACACATCCCATTTTGAAGAAAAGGTTTCTTCAAAATCTGCGTCACTGTATCTTCACTGTGTGTTTGCAATACTTTTTGGAGCTGAGGAAATAATTTGACATTCATCACAAACTGGATGGTATCTCCAAGTCGTGTCATATTAACAAATGAAAGATAAGACGCTGAAGTCTCAACGCAAGATTAGTTCGTATGTCTCAATAGATGCCCGAGATGGTCATTCCTATGAGCTTATCACACTCCCGTCCCGAAAGCAGATATTAGTTGTCCATAGACTAATAAGAACAGTCTGACAGATGCCGAACGTTGAGCAAAGGTTACGAGTTCTAAAAACCACAGACGTAAATTATGTTTCTCCTTCACGGCCATGTGAACAAATTTCAGGCAGTAATTCATTACACATTCGGTGTATATTTAGGGACTAAATACAGAGCAAGTAAACGCTCATTATGAGTCTTCAATGATCGGCTAAAAATACAATTATTAAATGACAACTATTGGTGATTAATGTTTATTTTGCACTTATTTGGTCATAAGGATCGTATCGTGAGGAGCCGTTTTCCCCCCTGCAAACACAATTTTAAACTTGAATGAAATGTTACAAGCTACAAAAGGAGAGGTAACGAGTTATATCCGATTCCGAAGCGGCATAACTGACTCATAATCGAACCCCACAAGTGCAAATCGGTACGGCAAGGTTGGATTATGTTTACCCACCCCATTAGTGATTGTATCTTGTCATTCATAGAGTGACAAGGGATGAAATATCATCGGCTCTCTTCAAGTGAACATTCAAATCGAAGAAGGATTTTTTTTCCAGGTTACTGCAATCTTTTTCTCGTGCGGTACATGAGTCACAATTAAGAACAATAATCGCAAAGTTATTAAATTATCAGGAAATTGCAACTTAGAATGTCTGAAAGACGGTTTACATAACACTTGATGAAGCTTTTAATTAATTTGCATCGAGTGTTTTATTGTAAAGTTGACTTTGAATGCGACCAGCCGAATTAACTTCACCGGCGCCTTTTTGGAAGGGACGTTTAATGGTTTCCGTACGCCTTGATAGAAGTCTCGATCTTTTCCCCGCAAAACCCGCTTCAGTCTGTCTGAAATTAAGGCCTCGGTGGAAAAAGTGAAAAACAAAACCATTCACATAAAATGTGCAAACTGTTTAGTGATGACAATTAATCAAGGCAAAATTTCATTGTGTTAAAGGTGCTGTATACGTTTGGTAATTGGAGCCTACTGATTGTGTTAATCCTTTATAAATATACCTAGGTATACAATAAAACTAACCTGTGAAAATTTCACTGACTTCAAAAGGTGGTCGCGTTTTTGAGATATCACCGAAAAACCGGAGCGAATATTTCTACGCAGGAAGAATATTCCCCATAGGAATACACAGTCTGAGAAGCGTTTCTGACAGAAACGCTTCTCAGATTCAAATTTTGGGGAATAAAAAGTGATAGTATTTTTCCATAACCGTAGAACTTCGAAGTTAAAAGTTTCTCAAAATTCATTAGGGCCTATATTACCCAAAGCTGCTGTACTTCTTACCAAGTAAGTTTTTATTGCCATTAATTTTCAGAGTCATTACCAAACGTGTACTGTGCCTTTAAAACAATTCAAAATTATAGCATACACTCTAAAAGAATTCCCGGTCAGAATTGACCAGGATTCGAGGTCCAAGGGGCCTCTGACCCGGAAAATTGTGAAAAATTTGATTTTAACCTGGAGTCTACGTCACTTTAACTCTTTTTGGTATCATTTTTACACAATTCCGGGTCACGCTGACCAAGAAATCGGTCAGATCCAACGAGGTTTTAGAGTTTCTACAATCATAATATGCTTTTGAGGAAATCACCCTTTATTATATCTTTTAAACACATTTTAAACATTCATGAACCCCCCTCCCCCCCACCAAAAAAAAAATACAATGTACGAGCTCAAAAAATGAAAAGCTCAAACATGTTTTTTTCCTGCTAATCTCTTTCCGATCGTCTTCATGAACCAGAATCTTTACTCATCTTTTTCAAATTACCTCCGCCCCTGTCCATTCCCCTTGGTGTTCCTCTAACGAACCGTTCCGTAAAGCCAAAATTACAAAACCCAGTGCCACTGTTTCCCCTTCCCCCTAAAATTTCTCAGGTTTCTCTTCTTAAGCCCTGTGGCATTTACATAATTGATTACTAAGAAAGAGCAATGTTAAAATCATGTCTAATTAAGGTTAACATTCATAAAATGAACTTCAGTAAATAACAAATCTCGCTCCTGGCACTCGGCGTACATAAGTTGTGCGTTATTTCCATATAACCTATGGCTGTTGGAGAAAGCCACGGTCAGCTACGAGCTGAGCGAAACAGTCGCGACTTATCAATAGTTGGTATCGATAAAACATCGGTACAAGTTGAGGCACAGACGGTTTGTGCGGAAGCAACCTCTACAAATTTGAATACAACCAATGATCAATAAATGAGGGGACTACACTCAGCGTTGCGTATAGGTTAATAACATTGGACTTAAATTGAGAGTATTTTTTTGAAATGAATTTACAATAAATTCAACTCAGAGGAATTAATATATAATCGAGAGTTTGACATCGTCCCTCGGTAACCGCTCTATCCCTTAAGCCCACTGCATAATACGTCAAGTGAGCCCTCAGCGGCGCCACTGGAACTCCATTTTTTATTCTCGATTGTTTTAGCACCTCGAGTGTTAAGGCGGTCAGTTGCATAAAATGAATTTATAATAGCCATATCCCTTATATAACTCGTCGTCATACTTTGTCATCTTCACATAGTCATCTGCGCAGGTTTTTGCCTCGTAGCTTACCTTAAAGAATTGGTTCACCATAAAACACTCATAGGCTATCTTAGAGAATGACTGCCCCAAAAGAAGAGTGTCGAATTAAAAGGAAAATGTAAACAAGTAAAAGGAAACACAACCAAAGCAAACATAACAATTTACGCATGGCTTTCCCCTCTAACTTTCCAAGAAACTAGGTAACTAATCAGTAAATGCTCAGATATTTCAGTAGTTATAACACATGGAAATGAAACCATAATGACTGACATCCGATGCACACACACACAGAAACTATACCGTGTCCAAATTGACAGCTACGGCTACAGCTTCGCAGCGTCATCATGCGTTGAATTATAGGAAGTCCTTAACCGTAGGAAGTCGTAGCCGTAGCTAAATCCGCCAACTCGAATAGACCTTTCCATTGTTGATAAACAAAGTGCGCCGGTTGGCATGGACGGCCGAATGTTAGCAAAACATTCAATCGTGTTACAAAATGTTGTGACCAAATTCAACATTTTCTGTAAAGATTCATGAACTGAAATACCTTCCATGATTGGTTGATTTGTTTCCAACAAATTCAACACTATTTTTGAATATTTGTGCAACATTATTGCTACAAACTATATGGCTATCTGTTTTTGATTTGCAGTTATGGCTTTCCATAGTTTTCCAACCGCGGTTGGCAAAAACTCGGGCTGTGGCGTTGCAATAGAAAGGTATATACGGCGCGAGGCTACTTTTCAGTCCTCGTTGTAAGGATCCCCACCCCGCATTAGTGATTATGGATATCTTTTCTTATCAGTCGAGCCAAAAAATGAATAAAAATAAAGAAGCAGACTATCCTTCTCATCCAGATGAGGCTGCGGCTACGATTGAAGAGTGTTGCTATGGGCCTGCATATTTCACCGCATGTTCACATGACGATCTAGCCACATCCACAAGTTCAGACGCGGCCTTACTATTTATAAATGAGAGCAAAACAAGAATGATGAACTATAAAATGATGGTGTAATAAGTGCTGTACTATCGCAATGACCCAGAGCTCAAAAACTATACACAGAAAGCAATCTTGATTGCCATGCTATGTTTAGCGCTAACACACAGTATTACCATGGAGGTAGGACTCACTTCTATCAAATTATCTCAGATTGGTAAATTCTGCAAAGACCACCACTTACTCTGCCATGTTGTGTTCAGCTTTTGATAATCTTTGAAATATCGGGGCACAGGGAAATATTGTAATTTGGATGATGTAAGCAATAACCAGTAGAGGGCGCTATAGGTCAACCCTTCCGGTACGCCATAGTATGTTGTTGTTGTTTTCCCTAAATCTCGGCTCCAGCTTGGCCTCGGTCAGCATTTTTGCACGCGTGTTCTTTCAGCAAGCAGCTTCATAAACTAAAAAGAATTGGAAAAATTCAAGACGGGCGAGGCAGCCTGAGAGGCTGCAGTGCTCTTGTCACCCTATTGCTGAGAGCCACAAGGGCTGGAGCAATCGGTTAAAATTGTTTATCATTAATAGACTGTAAAACGTCTCAGCTTAAAAGGACGCTACCTGTTTTCATAACTTTAAGACATTTCAAGTTTTCAAATTGTGTTCTAAATACATTACAGAATAACCAAACCTTTGTTTTCTTCTTCTTCTTTTCAGAACCCTAAAATATATATATTTTTTTTTAAATACTTCCTTGAGGCAATTAATAAGGTACGTATTGCATAAGATGCAAAATCTTTATTTTGGGTACCAATCAGCAAAATATACGCAGGTATCTTGTATATAAGACCATTACGTCACACCACAGAAACAAAATGGCGATGGCATTTTTTGAAACCCCCTAACAAAATCACAAAAAGACTAAAATTTAAAACAAAAAGGAAGTCAGTGACTTGCACATACATGTAGTAACTATCAACATATTAGTTTTTAGACTTAAAGTTTCAGAAAATTTTGTTAGTTTGTGTTTTTAGTCACTCTGATCTTCCATAAACTAAATCCTGCCTTTAACTCGACGTGCTCCAGGTCAAGCAGCTAAGTCCTCTTGCGAATCGATGCTCATGTCTAGCTCAGACATGGTTATCTTTGAAGCGCCGGACAGACCCGATAGATCAATAGGGAGTGATTGGGGCATCTTCAAGAAGCGGATGGTGCTGATAGAAAGATAAGGAGCAGTAAGTTGGAGGATACGGAGAGGCAAGGGGCTCCGGGCGGTGGTGGATTGATTGGACAGGGTAGGCTTTGACCGGGTCAGAAGACGACTGAACGGTAGCCAGAAAGGGAATTGCGGAGGTACAGCTTCAAGCAAACAACTTTTTTCCTATCAACTATTTCATCACAACAAGAAAGCTTGCATTCCTGAACCATATCAGAAAGCCATATCAGAAAATCACAGTTTTTAAAAAACAAGATTATCGAAATATGGATAAAAGAAATGATGCGCGAGGGGGATGGGAGTGGGGTTTCGCATAAATCTACGTTTGGCGTGACTGTGGTGACCATAGACGAGAAAAGAGTTATCAGAGATAGAGGTTCTAGGAAGTAAAGAACAACAGTGGATGCAGGATTATCGGATGTAGAGTTATGCAGCACATGGGTCTTAAGACATTGTAAGAAAGGGATGGTTTTAGCACAGGCAAGATTAAGAAAAAAAGCAGATAACAGGAGGAAAATGAAAACACTTGTTCATAAATGGATAAGCGGCAAAAGAAACTGAATGCAATCACATACTCTTCATAAATTATGACATCTTCAAGAAGCAAATGATGCTGATAAAAATATAAGAAGCAGTAAATTGGGTGACACGGAGTGGCAGAGAGGCTCCGTGTGCCATTGTCCAATGAACTTCATCAACAAATAACGCTCCCTTATCATTACAGGAATTAAAAAACAACACTCAGTAAATAAGAAGTACAGTGAATACGTTGTGTCACCTTCCTCAGCGTGATGCAGCAGTTAAAAACCCAGCAAAAACAGCAAAAACAAGACTAAGTGGTGTTTCTTCAAAGAAATAAGGACTGATAGTGATATATCCACACGCTTATAACTTTAAAACCCTGTCCAGATGGGGAGCAAGACAGCATACAATTGAAGATCTTCCACTGACACTATAACAAGATCTTGATGAAATCTTCCAGCCATAAATTAAACCTCTTACGATGAAGAAAACGAACAATCTTATTACGATAAACGTGGAAATGGCCCGAGCGTGGCTCGTAAAAGGGTGGGCCTAATATCACACGGGGCAGCGAACATCTCATAATATTTTCACGGCAGCTCTCGGACACGCTTTCATCACAATCTAACTGATTAGGTTTCGCGAGATGACACTTTTATGGTCCATCTACCGCAGTGAGACCGGGACTGAGACGGGGGAAGTAAGAGGTTCTTTACATGGAGGCAAAAGGGTGGAAAATTCGCATCAGCTCGCGACCATATCTGCTTGTGATTAAATCATGTTTGTCTCACTGCTCGTCTTTATGAATGACATGAGGTCGCGTCATCAGGCACGAGTCATCAATTCACAGATATTATTCTAGTTTTTTTCCAAATGATAGAAAGCACAGGAGCGTATTATGCGGTGTTAACGGAGACACCGTAAACTTATTAATAAGGGTGGGACGGGGAGTAAATGAGAGAGATTCGGTGCACGGGATAAAGCAAAACAAAATCGATTGGCTAGATGGCGTAAATAAGGCTTATCTTATGCGGCTAAGAGGTAAACCCTCAGGGATAACGGACGGTGATTCTTAGGGAACACGGGTGAAAATAACCAGGGGGTAGTTGATGGGACAGGTCCCGTTTAGGGCGATCCAAGGAGGAATGGAGGTGTTGTGGGGCTCGTGAAGGTCGGACAGGGCGTAGATCTGAAGATTAGAGCTAATTGAGTGGAAGGCTACGAGTACACGAGACTTTGAACATCGAGTGTGATTTGCGAAATAGTGAAGAGGAATGAACAAAGAGATCAAATACTACCGCAATACGTGCTTTTCTCTTGACAGCCATGGAAACGGTTACCAGTGGAAAAGTAATGGGTTACTCAGTTAGTGAAGGTTATGATTTTCTGTTTGTAAATCAAGAATAAAAATTTGTACATTTCCTGTGTCTCCCTCTTACTGGTTTTGATTTGCAAAACACCAGTTAGACACCGGCGATCTTTGTACTAAAATCAAATTAGATTAAGACACCATTCGTTATAACGACCCGATGTCTATATGCAAAATTACAAGCTAGAAAGTCGGCCCATAAAGACGAACTGATGACTGATGGTGACACTGGTGTCCTTTGGCTAGCCGAATCGCTGATTATCAAACATTGGGGTAAAAGAAATGTGAAATGTAATTTTATTTAAGAAAATGTGCTTTTTAAGAATACAAATTCAGACCAAATAGGCTGGTGCTTTATCCAAACTGTTAAAACTTCCGGGTGTAAGCCTAGGGAGCCATACACATTTCTGGGTCAGGCTGACCGGCGGGGCAGCCGATTTCATGAAACTTTACGCAACTGCTTAAGTCCACATATTATGCAAAAGTGGTGTTGTCCAACGTGGCACTGTATACTAATTGGAATAGTCTGGATGACTCTTTTAAATCATTATCCACTCTTTCTATTTTTTACTAGAAAACTAAAAACTATTTTTTTAATCACATGCTAATATACTGTTTGTAATTATAATGGGGTTAATAAAAATGGCCTTGTTTACTGTCTTTCACCCGTTCGTGTTTCATGTATGTCTGTCTTTTGTCTGTCCGTCCATAGGCTGGGGTACAAAAGCTGTTGCTTCACCCTGGACCTAGATGTTGCCTTTTGATTTCTGTTCACTATTAATATTATCTCATTCTGTAAAATATTGATGTTGTTCATGTATTATCGGTTTAATTATGAAACCTTCTGTACTAATCTTGTGATTTATGGCAGCATTGAAATAAATGTAAAGGTTAATATTTCTTGTATTATTTTAGTGGTGCAAAACGTACGCACAAAAATGTTGCGCAAATGACTGACTTACGCAGTTGCGTAAAGTTACGTGAAATCGGATGCTCGTTACACAAAAATGAGATTTTGACCTGGATTGTGCGTCAGTTTGACAGAGTCCCGGGCTAGTTTGACACTAGTGTCTCTATTGTTTTTTGTTTTTTTTAATGGTTTGGAATGATAGCTACACTATGCCAGCCTGCAATATGGTGAAATCTACACAGTCAACCCTCCTGTGATGATACTATACAACCCAAATGACAAAGAAAACCTATTCTAAAATGTCTTGGACTGTACCAGTGTAAGACAGCTTCCACGTTCTGACACAAAATGTCCAAGTTGTAAAGCGTTACCTGCACGCACCATTAAAAGAACATCCAAATCATAGATGCCAGTTTTCGTCTCGCAAAGGAAAAGGCGAACAGGACAAAACAAATGGGCAGAACTCTCGCGGTATCTTGCTTTGCATTTCTCGCCAAAACACACCTAGTGTATAAGGTGTGCATATAATGGACACAAAGGAAGAGTCAATAATTTACACTGGCAAACTCTAGAAAAAGAAGCCCGGAGTATAAGGTGACGTGTTTAAGAAAACAATTTCATCATCGTCAAGAAGTCGGCGCGGTAACTCCACGAGCATCGATACCCCGGTAAACCTTGAATTCCGTCTCGAGTTGCGTCTTGAAGCAGAGACGAGTTAAAGGCACTGTACACGTTTGGTAATTACTCAAAATAATTGTTAGCATAAAAACTTACTTGGTAACGAGCAACGGAGAGCTGTTGATAGTATAAAACATTGTGAGAAACGACTCCCTCTGAAATAACGTAGTTTTTGAGAAAGAGGTAATTTCTCACTCAAATAATAAAAGACTTCTGGCCAGAAGCCTTTTATTCCTATCTGAAAGCACACTAATTTGTACAACAAGGGTGTTTTTTCTTTCATTATTTTCTTGCAACTGCGATGACCAATTGAGTCCAAATTTTCACAGATTTGTTATTTTATGCATATGATGGGATACACCAAGTGAGAATACTGGTCTTTGACAATTACCAAACATGTCCAGTGCCTTTAACGTCTTATGGCAAACACCGGCGTTTAATGGAAACGCACTCCCGTGTGTAGAGTCCAAATCACTGAATCACCGCGGCGGGCCGCGTGGGTCGAGCTTCGAGCGCCCGGTCGTCAGCAGTGTGAGTTTGAGCAAATTTACCTTTTGCGAGTGCAGGTAGATTGCTCTCTTTAGATCGGGTACTAGGGTAGCGAGTAATTACAGTCTTGAGAAGGGAAAGTTTACAATCACAACTCCTCTAGGAACGGCATCAGTCCCAATGGAGGGTGAGGTGGATAACACAGGAGGTCATTGGTTCCAATTATATATAACCAGGAGAACTTAACCATACACACACCGAATATTATGCTAAATTGTACACGCACTTCTTTCAAAATGCTAAATGGTCACTTCTGGTGTTTAAGAGTGACGCAGGTGGTGTCTTTCGGCACCCATCATGCGGTTTCCAACATTAGACCAAGATTATTAATTTGGAGACGAGTGGTCAAATCAGGGTTAATTTATATTTCATATAGGTGCGAAGGGATGTAATCACCGATTTGATGTTGCTGTCACACACCCCTACGAATATAGGAACCACCCTCCTCCATATAATGGGTGAAGGAAATTATACTCGTCTATTTGGGTTCAACAAACCAAATTAAAATACCCAGGTAAAAATGACCCTGATCGAGCTAATTTAATTGTGAAGTTTACTGAAGATGACAATGACCATGTGAGAAGAATTGCCAATTTGGAATCAGTGTACCCGGGCCAAAGCGGGTCTTCGTTAGGGTGTCATTGATATCCTCACTTGGGTTGGAAAGGTTCTTGGGATAAAAGTGTATTACACGATAAGACAGTCACCCTTGGGTCAAACTCACGCCTATGTGTGTGACTTTTACGATTTGACACATTCCTTTTGCATTGGCCGCCATCTTTGATGTCATACGAACAATGGAAACGTGCTTGCTTGTACGCGTTGCGCACGACTCTCAGCCAATGATGGCTCTTCATTGATCTCAGTGAGGGGACTGTTGTGGGCTGGTGACGTCATTATGCAAGGGGCCTACCGGAAGCGAGAAGATGGTTTTGGTACTGGGATGAACACATTATTAATTAGGATAACTTGGGCGATTCTTGTTATCATGAGTTAATGCTTACCTGACGGTACATTGTTATGTGTTTGACCGGGATGTTATGGTTATAATACAAAAATGCCCGACCCAAAACCGAATTTGAATCGAAGCTTTGCAACGGTGTGGATAATATAAAGTGGTGGTGTGTTGTGATGGGGCGGTTTAAAGCACCAGACTCAAGCTCTGGTGTTTCTGATCAGAAGAGTGTGGGTTCGAATCCCGGTATTGACACTTGTGTCCTTGAGCCAGATACTTTACAATCTTTGCTTTGTCCTTCAGATGTGTCATTTAACCGTAGGTCCCGTGTAAATGCACGTAAAAGAACCCAGAACACTTATCGTGGAAGAGTACGGGTTAACCCCAGTGAATTTGGTTCACATTAGCAAGCACCCTTTTATACCAGTTTCCTCAGAATTGTGAGCAATAATGATTAAGTTCACTTATAAAGCACCCTTGGTTTTATTATCACAAAAAATAAAAGGAAGAAGTGGCTATTACTTGTTAATTTTGTTTTAGCAGTTCCATGGGCTCAGGTGTGTAAAATTATTGAGTATTTAATGGTTGCTCTCCTATACTAACAGATTGAAAATAAATATATACTTCTGCACAATGACAAACCCGAAAATTAATACAAATCACCCATGCCGGTGGGTTACATTACCCTCTCATTTACAACCCGCATATACCTGTATTCATTACAACCACAATGTTTCACTTTGCTGTTTGGTCAACCAGTGCTATGTAGTTACGGCAGATGGTCCATATTAATACACCACTGATATTTTTTTGCGGGTGAGATTTTTTGCAGGAGAAAAACACGAACTGATAAACTGATATGAAAATGAGCTCCAGTGAGACGCAAGGGCTTTTCATCCCAAACTGCACTGAATCGAACGGTCGAGATTTATTATTATGCACGGTGCATTTATCAACGGCGATTTTAAATAAAGACTGTCAGCAGAAATTTTAAAACAGTTTCTCGTTGTAAGTGGAATTTGGAAAGAGTATAGCTCTCACGGGAACGCGCGAGATCACACGATCTTTTGCTCCAGTGGTTTGGGATGAGGATGCCGAGAAGACGATTGTTGTCATCAAAGATTAAAGAGACAGTGACATCTCACAAACAATAGATGACTCCGTGGAGACCGAAGGTCCCGTCAATTAACCTTCCCGCCTCTGTGAGTGCATCAGTCCTTTCTCTACCCTCCATTGTCAATTTTTACCTCGTTTTACTCTAATATTATTATTGATAAAGTGCTGCGGGACGAGCATCCACGACCCAGGGGTCAGTGACTTGTAATATCCAGTTGACAGCCGCAGGAAAGCAGAATTACACTTACATTAGTCGGATAGGCAGATGGGATTGAGCTTTTCGTTTTACAACGGTACATTTGAACTTGAACTTTGAAAATTGAATGGCAGCGGTGCTGCTGTGGGCTGTATAGTAATACAAACAATTAAATGTTAATATAAAGGAGGACAAACTTGTAACTTAATTTAAAGAAGTTTGGTGAATTATGGTGCACTGGCATTTTGAAAACTGGCAGAAATATAATTTATAAAATTAAAACGAGGCACCAACGCGGCATCATTGTTCGTTTTCATAAAACTCAGTCTATTTTTGTGTGTATAGTATCGTGTAAACAATTATTGTTTTGTAATTTATAAATATTCTGAAAAATATAACAAGCATTATATATTATTATTATAAAATTACTGATTGCTTCGTCAGAAATATTTAAGGTCAAACTTTGGGTCAACGACATCACATTTTATTCCCGGTTATGAACGCACCACTGACAGCACTTGGCACTATTAAATAATTGTCAACGCTTACGAAAACCATTTAGATAGAAATCCCTTGTTTACAACTCTGGCCACTTCTGGCTTTTTCCTTCCCCACTTTAGCCAAATTATTTCAGACTTAACCACCAGCGGGTCAATGCCCAACCCGGGGCCAAAATCTACGGCTTAAGACCCCGGCTATTACGCCCCAATAGTGAACCACTTGACACTGTATACATTTAGAGTGCTCTGCGAGCGGTACACTTCACAGAATGTTTAATTCCTACATCCATTATTACTCGAAAATAATTACATTTCAAATTTTGAGGACCATTTTGTTCTTTTTGGTATTTGGAGGGCCATACGTCTGGATGAAGACAAAGAGCCGACATGGGGGCAATGTACTCCCTTCAACTCCACGCTATTCACCACGGTGGAATGAAATCGATGCACGCCGTAAGAATTAACCAACGGAAGGTCGCGCCATTCACGCGTGTGTGGTATCCCCAACATAAAAAAATATATATAGAAAAATTATATCCATAAAATATGTGTAATCGTCGTGCCAAGGGCAAGCTACACACTAACAACGCAATGTTCATTTATTAAATAACATTGCAATGCTAATGACCGACAACAAAGGATGGCCTTGGGAAAGAACCGAAGAGTATCCAATCCGCTGCTACAACTGAAATTGGTTGTCGCGAGTAAACATACGATAAGCACGGCCGTATTTTATATTAATATTAGAGTGAGATTTCATAAGGAAGCCCACAGTGCACATAAGCACTTAAAATAGTTTTTATGCAGTTTTTTATAATTGTGGCCAAACAATAACGTGCAAGGCCTATGGGTTGCAATTCACAATCGGGTAAGTGCACTAATGGAATACCTTGTGGAAATGTGGCAAATGTACAAACGTGAGCATTAGTCAGTTAGATATAAAACTATTGTAATTTAAAAACAGCTAAATACGATTTAAAAATACAGTTTCTCTGCGATATTTCTTCTCCTAAGAAGCAATAATGAATTAATAATAGTAATTATAGGCATTTGTAATGCGCCAAATCAATCTAAAAAGATGTTCAAGGCGCAAAGAAGCAGAGACAATGAGTATGCACATCTTATTAAAAATAAATGTGATAAATAAATAAATAAAATAATCAATAAAAACAAGTAAAAAGTACTCGGTGATTGTATGACAGCTTCGTTCAATAAGCAGAGTGTCAGATCTTCATGTTTCTAGCAAAAAAAAAAAAAAAAACTTTCAAACAAAACAAGTTCAGATGAACCCCGCACGGCATTTATCTTCTGGGAAACCAAACCCGGACTTCATTTCTTCTTATTTACTTATTTTATATTCCCATATTCCAATATTCCACAGCCTATAATTAAAAACTCAAAAAATTTGTGGTTTGTGATTATATAATCACAAACCACAATTTTTTCGAGTTTTTAAGAACCTGCAAGAATCTCCTTCTGGGCAGCTAACATAGAAGACGAGTTTGTCTTCTTTCAATATACTGTCTATAGCTGTTTCGTTTACGCTTTTGTCAAACTGGAAACCGTATTCACTCAAACATTGTCAAGACCTTCTTCAAATTAAACATATTATGTAAATATAAATCTTCAAGTCATTGCAGTGGATCGATTATGCACTTTTGTATTGGATTATTGAAACACTGGGACACGAACTGACAATATTGGTACCCAACCGTCCAAAGGAAACATTTGGAATGAGAGAGTGCGAGGTTTGTCATCCCCTGGAAAAGTTGTACGTGTCTTATTCACGCTCGTGATGACCGTCATCCAAGTCTCAGCTTACACGAAGAACCAAGCCAAACTAATTTCGCAAATGCTATAATTTGGGAGGAGTAGCGGGGAGTTTGTCTTCCAATATGTGCGCGGTGCAACCATGCAATACGTCAAAGAACATTATCCAGATTGACAGCATGCGAAGATTCCGTTCCAGAGATTCAAAATAATGTATGTCCCCATTTCGGTTGCGAAGAGTCATCAACAATAAAAAAAGCGGGAAAAATCATAATTGGGTCAGATGATTCAGTTATGACCACTGTAGACGTATCACCTTACGCGAAGAGTACAAATTAAACTCATCCAGAAAATGTGATAATTAGAATGGCTAGCCTGTGCTGATAACTACATTTATGGGAACAGAGACAACCCAATGTGACACACAACATCTTTTGATTAAATTGCTGAGACGTTTTTGGCATTGGAATTTAAAGGTTCCCTATAATTAGAGGGCAGCTCCAGAACCCCAGCCAGAATCTCTCACTTTCCCATTAGACGTATCGCATTACACGAAAAATAGAAATCAACCCACCAATTTTCAAATGAGATAATTTGGTGTATGGGGCACAGATGACTAATTTGGTTGCAAAAGTGAAGGGTATGAAGTTGGTGTCTCTCTCCAATACTTGGTCTGTTTCGCCTTCAAATAGACCTTATGCATATGACGTCATTTGAGTAGGGCGCCTTCACCTAGAGGTCAAAAGGAAGATGCTCATTGGCCAGTCTTGTGCGCCGCGCGTACAAATCAGCGCGTTTCCATTGTTTCATCATCAGTTTACCTCTAAGATGGAGGCTTGGTGACGTCAATGCATAAGGTCTATACACCGATCCATTAAGCCACGCCCATTTCTCATTGACCAATCACAACCGCGAAATCTGATCACCATTTGAGCCGTTTGGTGATCTTTGCACCAATGGTGATCGGGTTTCGCGGCTGTGATTGGTCAACTCGTAAGGAGGCGGGGCTTAATGGATCGATCAAATTGACCAATCAATCTCCACTGGAGACACGTTGAGGATCATGACGTCATATGTTTACAAAACTGGGTGGCAAACACAAATTAAGAGTACAGAGTTTTAAGGAACAAAAAGACTTGCCTTTTGTTCAGATCAAAGTAGCCAGTTAATCCAATTTGTACACTGGTGGGCGCTCATCTAAAACATTTTACAACATTTTAAAACATTTTAACCTTTGTTGTTCTTGTGCAATATGCTTGCGTTGATTGACATTGCAGAGCAAATTAAACAAAAACATATACTGCACATAACTTCCACACAGCACATGACAAGACCACTCTTCTCATCGTAAGACGTCGTGCACATTATGGAAGATGAGTTACCGACAAGATGTAGGCCCAAGATGTATTACAATACATCAAATAAAAATCTCAATCCCATTTTGGGAAGTACATAATCAGAAAGAGTGAAATCCTTCGAAGTAGAAAGTAAGAGCTTATAATGTTCAATGTGGGTTCCAGCTGATGGTAGGCTATCACCACTCGACCCACCATCCACATCCGCTGCACAGACAAAGGTACTCCGTGTGCGTCCATTACCGAAATGACCTGCTACATAATGTGATTATATTCTCTGCCGACAACCCCATGAACATTTGCGATCCGTCAGGCAAGAAGGAAAAAAATAACCACTTTTTCTGATTGTGGGGCCTGTTTGAATAGCCTGTTTCAGAAAATTGGCTTATAGATATACGTGGTAAGCTACAATTAGAGTAGCCGGCAATCAACCAAGTCAGACGAGGTAGGAAGTATACCGTATTATCGGATGAGGCTGCTCTTGTACTTGCTCTCGCGAAATTTATACCGTATATTATGGCGCAAGTCTAACTGGACTAATGATCAAGAATTCTGAGCATCTTCTGACAAAGATTCAAACACAAAGAATATCTAAAACGTGGAAACCGTACCGAGTATTGTAATAATTCCTCAACTGTTGGTTTCATAGCAGATGCATTGAATAAATCCAACAACAAAAAACCCAAACAAAAACAAACCCAGAACAACCGACGAAAGAGAGCGTCATATAACGGCACCAGACAAAAGAAGTTGGATGACAGAATTGTCGAAATGGAATTAACGTCAGAGGGCGCTATTCACAACTAGCACACAATAATAGTTTTGGTATAACTCGTATTTTTGTATAATGAAAAAGATATGAACAGACAGAAAATGTAATACTTCAGGTACCTGACTTTTCCAAAATGTGCGTACTTCCAACCTTTATACTCGATGGATGGAATTTCTTCCTAAATCCATAGACCGACTGGCACATTTATAAGAATTGTTTACTACTGCAACCCCGCATAATATGGTACAAAAGGGAGTTCTAAATGGTACTTTTGGAAGGCTCTGTATTCAGGCCATATCCGATGTAAAAGCTTCGGTAGTGGATATGGCCGGACAACGTTGTCGTTGCAGCCAACGGCCATGAGCTGTAGCCAAAGGTGCTTATTCGGACGCGGATTAAGTTAGATTTGAAGACACATGACGAGAAATCCACCGTTTGGATCGACTTGTACAGTAGATATCAATGCCACAAACGTACTACTTTGTTTGTATACATTGTTCGATAACAAAAACACAGTGATGTTCTACAATATTACAACCACACAACAACTCCTTGAGAAAGCTAAACAAGGGGGTGAGAGTTGCTGAAACAAAATCTGAAACTAATTATATGGTCCAAATTTTTGGAGGTATACTTGGAAATACTGGCATTTCCACCTTTTGGTAGATATCACAGAACTTTTAGGAACCTTGTCCTCGGTACTATAGAGCAGTAGATCACAGAGCAGGATATTATTTTGTATTATGTGGAAAAAACAACGGCCGATTGTCTTCATCAGGCTGACCCCAATAGTCTGAATTCAGACAAACTTAGTCTGAAATTTCTCATTCCCCTGTAAAACTTGAAGACAAAATTAACTGTTTATTGATTGATTTATTTTTAAACCAAGGACGCATTGCTCATCCCTTTAAAACTTGACTAGGATGCGATTTCTCAGGCAATAAACCAAATTTACCGTACTGTAAACATGATTTTGATGGCCGTATCTTAAATCTCAAGACTTTTGACGATAAGTGTTAAAACTACATTAAGGGGAGTGTGTTTTAAAGGCGCCGTGTTTGCTCAACCCCATTTTCAAATCTTGGCCTCATGTTCTGTTTCCCGTCCAGCGGGAAAAGGGCGTCCGAATGGTTGGAGGACCCTGTCACTGTCAGAGACACACGGTAACTGGACAAAGAGTGCCACACGCATTAAACACAGACTGAATTCATTACACAACAACCGAGATCTCGTTTCCAATTTGTCAAGCATCTCGCCCGTGATACACGGCGATCAATCAGTACTCGCCGGCGACGACACGATCCAGCTGAAACCCTACCCCCGTCCCATGTAAAAACTTGTTGGTTCATGGGGTTTAATGTCGGTGGAGTCCTTCTAACGTTGGCGTTGTTAGTCTGGCCCCGCACAATCGTTCCCCTGAAAATGAACAAGTGAAAGTGAGCAGGTATTTGCTCAACGCTGAGTAACAGTGTGCTCACTGTGTTAGCTTAAGATTCTGTGACACTTTCAGTAGTAGGAAGGTGATTGTTGGTTGTATGTGTCATAACAAAAGGCTCGTCGGTTGACAAAGAGACGCTGAATTTCAAGGTCAGGTAATGCACACACCAACAAAACCCCCGTTGTCATATACTTGCGTTTAAAGAGCCTCGGGGAAACATAAGCCTCTGTTATTGAACAACGTTAAAGTAATAGAGTAGGAAGAAAAGCATGCTGTGAAGTCAGATGGAAAATGGTATTTCAATATTTGATTGCTGAACTTCAATTTGCCCGTTAGCGGACAGACGCCAGAGAGTAGGGGCTCATCCCCTGAGTGATGTCTCAATCATCCAATCAATTTTTCTGACCAAATACAAACCTATCTGTGCAATAAATTTATCAAAACGAAACAAAATTTGTTTTTTTGTAAAAAGATATCAAGCCAGATCTGTGTCTAAGCCCATAAGTATAATTGCCGTGCATTTACCATAAATGGAAGTACCAAGATTTTCAACATAATTGGTCAGAACTGTCCCAGTCGGGAAACACCCTCAAGTATTTTCCAGTGCACTTTCTTTTTTAAAGACGCTTTAAGTTCTCTCGTCCTGCGAGGTTCGTTTAACTCTCGCGATAGCGTTGGCATCTCGTTTCGATTACTTTCTAAGAAGCCGTCGTTGCAATCATTTTCCTTTTCCCTATTCCCTCCTCCCTCTGTTTGGTATTGCAATATACTCCCCACACAGACTGTGACACTCATTAAAAAGAAAAGATACACCAAATGCACAGTGAATGATTTCCCTTGTACAGCAGAGCAAAATGATACATAAAATGTATCAATGATACATAAAATGTATCAGTTGCTACTCAATAATTACCATTCAGTGTGCACAAACTATGTCCAGTCTGAATAATTTGCTCTGCAAATTTGCTAAACAAAATCGTTCCTTGGTACATTACCCCCAAACTGGGCTTCGGTACAATTTCAAAAGGAACTAAGCTTTTTCAATACAAGGTTTTTACACACCCAGGTCACAATTGACCCGGACTCCGGGTCCCCGGGTCAGCCTGACCCATTTCTGGGTCAGTCTGACCCGGGGAGTGGATCAATATTTGAACGTTTAATTCGGATTCTGCGTCAATTTTAACCCATTTCTAGGTCACTTTGACACAGCTTCCGGGTTACACTGACCCGGAACTGGGTCAGGCCCTACGGAACTCGGATCCGGGTCAATTCTGACCCGGGTCAATTCTGACCCGGAACTAGTTTAATCTCATCATTTGTAAGACTTTAAAGGGTGTGTATAACATTGGTAAGAATGAAAATATAAATGTTCACAGATTTGCACATAACTTACATGGTATAAAGATGGTCATGGTGGAAAACTTCCCTTGAAATAGTTTTGCTTGAAATGCCATAGTTTTTAGGAAATGAGTAAAATAATTGATTGATTGATTAGTATTTTATTCCAAAAGGAACATACCCCATTACCCTGGGGAAGGGTTACAACAAAAATTTAAAAATACAAATTGCAGTTTACATCATGACGGAGGAGTTAGCATAAGCATCAGTGTTAAACTAATTATTTTAAACATTGATTTCCTTTAACTTAGCAGACATACAAATATACTTGGCTAAGCAATTTACAATGCCTTTTTCCTGAGAGGTCATTAAAAAAATTAATTTGTCTCTTTCCAATAGCATACCAAAATCTGCATTACTTTTACAAACAGCATCATACATGTTTTTTCTCAGAAAATTATACATCGGACAAGCACATACAAAATGCATTTCTGTTTCCACGTCTTCCATACAGTGAGGGCAAATACGTTGATTAAATTCTAAACCGATGTATCTTCCAGTTTCTACAAGCAGTTTATGCGCTGAACATCTAAATCTGGCCAGATAATGTCTGTACTGAGGATTACTTAATAAACATAAATATGGTTCCATTTCGTACCTTATTTTAAACATAATAATAGTCTTTATCCTGCAGGATAAATTCCGATGTTTGAAAAGAAGTTAAAACACATAAGGGTTTTTTTCCACTGTTTTCTCATGACTCCGAAGACCGATTGAGCTTAAACTTTCACAGGTTTGTTATTTCATGTATATGTTGGGTCACATCAAGTTTGGATACAGGTCTTTGGCAATGTTGTACACACCCTTTAACTGAAAAGCTAACTCTCTATTATAAAGCTTAATTGATTTCACAGTATGATACAGAAAGATTCAACTGAACAAAACGCACAAAATGGCTTTCCGAATTAATATTGAAACACCAGTCGCATGTTGGGTTATTGTCTACCGTGGACAGCTGATGAACTACCCGGTTAGAAATACCCCTTTAGCAAGTCAAGACCGCTGGGTGTCGGGTATCCAAAAGCTCAATCATAAGAAATTCCACACGACGCAAGTGGCAGGTCTAAGGCTGATCCACTGGGTCTATTTAAGAACAAATCTAAGATTGCAGACAATTCATATCCTGCATTTTCTTTTTAGTCAGAAAAGAAAGAGTGATTAGGTTTTTCAAAGCAATATCTCAGTTTTTGTGCACTACTCTGTTCAATGTTACACACGGCAGTCGCATCATAAAGTCTTTTTGATTTGTAGATCATCACAATAATATAAATTTGTTATGAATACAAAGTGGTGTTGTGTGTGGTTAGTAACATAAGACGATCGTCCAAATATTATAGTTACTCTGGTTGAAAAGTACTTAAAGCAAAAGAAAGCTTAACAAATGCTCAACCAAAAATGAAATTGCAGATTTGTGATTGTATATTTAAACATGAACATTCCTAAAAAATTAAACCACACAATTGCGCAGATGATCAATGAAGCTCATTGAATATCTCGAGGTTTCACTACATGTATAAGGGAATCAATGTGTGGTGAAGAGGTTTTGGACTAGTGGTTTAAACCCGCAGCTCACTTCGATTCTGCGTTAAATTTCTTGACCCATTGCACAACGCGGAACACAAGTTTGAATAAGATGCGCGCCCTTCCAGTTTGGGTGTCAACTCTAGGATTCTTGTGTACAGTTTGACTCCCAAAATGGAAGTGCGCGTATCATGTCTGAAGGTGCGTTCCGCAAACTGTGTTTATGGCCACGTGATGTCCTCTCGACCAATCAGAGTGAATAAACTGTCCCAGGTATTTATGAATAAAAAGGCTTTACTTCACCACAAATATCAATCTGTACTCATTTCAAAAAACCAGGGCCCAATTTCATAGAGCTGCTTAAGCAGAAAATTTTGCATAACAATCGTCTGCTAAAGCAGCAGGATACCAGTCAAAAATTGTACATGTGACATGGTAGTTTGGCTGGTAAGCTTATTCTGGTAAGCAGAATGTTGTTGTGCTTAGCTACTTTTTGTGCTTAAGAAGCTCTATGAAATTGGGCCCTGTGAAGGCCAAGGGAGGTCAGTGAAAAATCCTCAAATCGGGTAAAAACCTGACAAATCAGAGAGCCTGTATTAAAATTGACGCTACAGTTGCATGCACACGAATCAGTTGTGGATTTCAAATTTTAGCACCACTTCACTCCTTGTTAACCATTTAAAGGAACACACATCTTATTTCTCTCAGGTTTAAAGTACAGGTTGACAAACGGTCGTCACAGAGGAGTGTCTGTGTCTATGTTGGATTTCTTGTGTGAAATTCGGTCACTCTGTTTCATCTGTCATTCACGACTATAAGTGAGCATTTTTGGATACTGTTTTGGGTTGGATAACTCTTTTCAGCTTCTATAGTTAACACATTGGTGAGGCGTAGGTGCAAGACATACATTTACATGGTATCAAAAGTCAATGTGGGTTCAATAAAACCATCTTCACGAAGATCAATTATGAAGGCAGGCTTTGAGGATTCAAGGAAACAAATTTTCTGTCGATTTTTGTGTCCTTCTTTTCTCATACTGATGTCGCTTCTTGTTAACTTCATCAACGTTTCCATGAGGTGATGCATGTGGAATGAGAGGAATTAAACGAGAAACTTTAAACAAGTTGTCAAATTAGCGACTGGATGATCTATACCTTATGCGAGTACGTGATCACGTGGTGAAATGCTAAGGTTGAACCCTGTGGAGCTATGCGATAATGGTGTAGCCTCGCCACTAGGGCACGCGGGAAAACGGACAGCGCGATGCATCATTTGGCGGGAAATGTTTATTGATGTCAGAATTGATGGATGCGAAATGGACAATTAGGATGAGAGAACCAATTGTTCACTGGAACGTGGGCCAAATAATTGTATATCCTGTCTGAGAAAGATTAACTCATATCCAAATAGCCTGTAGGTGATGTACTTTTGCTTACAAAAGTACAAAATAACGATTTAGAACGAAGAGCACATACAAGAAGGAACGCAAAACGTTTAAAAGTGCTTTGCAAAAAAAAACACAAGTATGAAATTGGGAAGGAGGAGGAATGGAGTAAGGGAATGTAGCACACTGGTTTGCATTTTGTGCAATTCAATTCAAGTGTTAAGAATCCCGATAGAATTCACTACAAATTCAAGGATCATTTTACGGTTTAGCTCTTCTTTTAAAACCAGACAGTTTTTGTTCTTCCTTTAAAACCAGAATATGCAAAAGAACAGACGCCTCTTCCAATGTGAAAAGTGCCCAAAGCAATGTTGAAGCATAACACAAAGCCAAGTTTAATCAGTTCCGAAAACGATCTCAAAGCATGCTTTGAAAGGCATTATACGGAGAGTGAAATGACAGGGAAAACATTCAGTTTGAATCACTCCTTGAAGAGTGTGCATTCTAAATATAATTGGATTCGCACAGTAGGCTTCTATAAGTAAAATAATTTCCAAAAAGGAAGACAACTAAATGTTTAGTATAAAAACGAAAAAGAAAAAAAAGAAAGCCTTTTAAATTCCACCCGACCTGCACAAATCACTTTGTAAATCACTCAGCTCCTTGTTTGAGTGCATTCTATTTTTTCGAAAATCAAATTAAGAGTGTGCATTATTTTGCCTCAATAGTCATATCATCAATTTAGAGTACTACTATATAAGTGCGCTATATGGAACCCTTTAAGTCCATTATGCTGGAGTGTGTGCAAACAGATGAAATAATGGCATTGTCTTCGAATGTTTAACCAGCAATGCATTAAGTAGCAACCTAGTAACACAATGTAAAGCTTAGACTATATTATTGAAAATATAGAAATTCTATGTGTAACCCGGTTTGGTTTAGCTGTACTGGAAATTAGATTGAAGTCGGGAATGAACTGTTTAATAGGTATCCACGAGTCAGTGGGCACGTATTCGCTGAGCATGGAAACTATAATACCAGACAACCAGCCAAAATATACCTGTACTATACTTAGCAGAATATCCAACCATCCAAGGTTGGAAAAGTATGGAAAGCCATAACTGCAAATCAAAAACAGATTGCCACAGTTTGTAGCAGTGTTACACAAATATTCAAAAATAGTGTTGAATTTGTTGGAAACAAATCAACCAATCATGGAAGGTATTTCCGTTCATGAATCTTTACAGAAAATTTTGAATTTGGTCACAACATATTTTAACACGATTTAATGTTTTGCTAACATTCGGCCGTCCATGCCAACCGGCGCACTTTGTTTATCAACAAAAGAAAGGTCTATACCAGCAAAAATATAGTTATATATTTATATAAGATAGGGGTACCAGCCAAAAAGCTAAAACAGCATACCAGCCAATAGCAGACACAGGCTACCAGACAAAATATCAAAAATTCTATCTCTTTCAAATATCATAATTGTTTATGACCAGCCTGTTTAGATGAAGTCATGCTACAAGTTTGTTTTTTGTTTGTTGTTGTCTGTACTAATTAGTAAGAAAATACAAGAAAAGAAACGAATAAAACAATGTACCACAAGCCCCAGTATGTTGGGTTCGCTCATTGCAGGTTGATCCGCCTCGCACACTGGACTGTGATGTAGGCTGGATTTCCTATACGAATTAAACTATAGTAAAGACGTGAAAAAACACGGACAGTTACGTCCCGAAACAAGACTAACTGGACATTGACAAAATAAAGGGCTTGGATCTCTCGTCTACTCCGAATCACCAGTCACTAATGGTGCTGCTATTGCCTCTACGCCGAATAAGTGTGACCCTTACGCGTATAGGTGAGAGCTAATTACAAAGCAAATGAGCTCACAGCAATCTAATTATTTAATTATCAAAACATCTTCACTGCTTGGTTGGCGATGCGGAGCTGTTTCGGTTTTAATTTCTACTTATTAGAATCAATTAGAGGTAATTTTGTTTCGTGTTTGATTGTGTGCCGACGAAAGCCGTTATTACACCTGCAGTGGAATCATTTAATTGACAAGCCTGGTCTTGGATAGACTCTATATATATGCCTAGCTGATATTACTGATTTTTACTATTTCGACTCATTAAATACTGCGTTATGCGTGCTACAGCTGAACTCAAGGTCGTGCCATTGTACTGCACTGAAAAGAAGCCAAATTTGGCCTGCCCGACTGAACATCGAGTCTTTTACGCTTGTAGGTTTACTGTGGCTGATACAAAGTTAATAACGAGTATCTCTATGGCGATGAATATAAATGGCCTTGGGGAAATTCTCAAAATACTTAGATCTACGACGACATGAGATACCTCTTTGGTATAGTGTGACCTTGGTTTTGGGGGTTGAATCCACCATCAGAGGGGTGTGAACCCAGTACACTCCACCGGGTGTAGACCAGAGCTTCTTGTCATGTGATTAGGAGCAGTAGGGATTTGAGTCCACCAAATTTGTGATCACATACAATCCACCCTACGTCGCCATAGGTAATTAAGAGCGAATTTATATCAATATGTTATCCGGTGACGACAAGATCCCTTCAGTCTAGTCTGATTTGTTATTTTGTTTGTATGATTTTAAAAATAGCCGATTTCACACTTGCGTCTTGAAATTGCATGTTAAAGGTAAACACACAGGCTTGTGAAGCAAGCTCCGCGGTGTGACCGTACGCAGCATACTAAAGTGAGTGCCAAAAGCTCTCTCCCCGTTAAGTCAATATTTAATAGACAAATCCCATGTTGTATAAGGATATATTGATGACGTTTCTCTCGCAGCTGGTGGTACATCTGCGAGTGACATTGGTCTATGTTGTGTTTGCAGACGGCGATCCATTGCGAACCTCCTTCTGTCGTGTGGTGATTCATTCGCGCGCCATACAAATCGTCAAACGTGCGCGTACATTTAGACAACGTTGACATAACAGGAGTCTAACATTGGAAATCCCACTGCTAGTCAGATCATGAGACGAAAGATTGAAAACGAACATGCTTTATTTTTATATTGGTGAGAAGGTACAGCGAGAACGAGTCAGCATGCGAGCTTCCCCCGGAACGGAATCTTCACACTGCTTTCCAAAAGTGTTCATAGTGTCCTCCCATAATGGTCACAAAAAGTCAAACCGCTGGCCAGCGCTTTTGAATGATTGAATAATTCAGATAAAAAGGTGAATGTGGTCTTACCCCACACTGAATGCCGAAATTGCTCCTGCAAACCTGCGTGCTGTTCAACACAGAGCGCCACCGTCCGTTCATGTTGCCATGATGCTGATCACATCATCTCTACTCACGATCACAGAGGATTTACGGATTGCTGTTAGATGAAGCTCCCATTCAATAGTAGTAATTCGTGTCTACTCAGTGGATAGCTCTGACCCGAAAATAACACACCGTTTTTAACTTTATAAAACTGAACTGCGTAATGAAGGTTTTCTTCCACAAGTTTCCTGATTGTGCAAGCGTCTCATTAATACAAATTAATTTAAGGACCTCGGCCGGAGGGGGGGGGGGGGGGGGGGGGGGAGTGAGGAAGTGTATTGTTGGGCAGAAGTTGAGAGGGGTTGTGGGATTTTTGACGGGGTGTCTGTTATTTTGCCCATCCCACAAAGTTACCACTTACTATCCCGTCTTGTTCAGCCTTATGTGCACCCCATGACGTATAATAAATACTTGAAAAAACCCACTGTACGAAACAAATGTGTGTATTCCAAATATAGAAATACTCTCACTGGTTTAATTAAATCTGCCAAGAAAAAATATTTGACTACCAAGTTCTGTCAGCAGAAAAATAACATTAAAGGTACTTGGAAACTTATTAATTCTTTGTTGTCAAAAACAAAGCCTAAGACCAATCCGCCTTATTTTGTACATAATGGTGATAAGATAGACGATGATACAGTTATTGCAAATGCTTTTAATGATTACTTTGTGAACATTGGTAACGAAGTAGCTGGTAACCTCCCTCCATCGGATACATTGTTTGGCTCTTTTATGGATGACAGATGCTCACATTCCTTTTATTTAAATCCCATTACTGAGCTTGAAATTGTTGATGTTATTAACAAATTCCAGGCTGGTAAGGCTCTAGGTTGGGATGGTGTAAGCTCTTTTGTTATCAAGGAAGCAAGGAATGCCCTTGCTAAACCTTTAGCCATGGTCTTCAATAAGTCTATTTCTTCTGGTGTTTTTCCGGATCGTTTAAAGACAGGGAGAGTAGTACCTATCCACAAAGGTAACAGTAAGAATGAAATATGTAATTACAGACCTATCAGCATTTTATCAATCTTTTCCAAAATTTTTGAAAAGCTTATCTTCAGCCGAATGATGTGTTTTATAAACAAGCATGGTCTTTTGTCTAAATCACAATATGGCTTTCGAGCTAAATGTTCCACCGAGATGGCTATTCTTGATGTTCTCAGTGAAATTATTGATGCAATTGAAAAAAGACATTTTTCTGTGAATGTTTTCCTGGACCTGTCCAAGGCCTTTGACACAGTCAACCATGATATACTTCTTTCCAAATTAGAGCACTACGGTGTGCGTGGATTGGCCCTGGACTGGTTCAGGAGTTACTTATCTAAAAGAAGGCAGTTTGTCTCCTATAACTCGCATCATTCCACTGAAAAAACTATTACTTGCGGAGTTCCACAGGGAAGTGTGCTAGGGCCTTTGTTATTTATTATTTATGTTAATGATATTTGTAATTCTTCGGACAAGCTTTCCTTTTGTTTATTTGCAGATGATACAAGTTTATCGTATGATCATCAGAATGTTGATAAGGCCATTCAAAATTTAAATTTTGAACTTGTTAAAGTTAGCAAATGGCTCTTATCGAATAGATTGTGTGTTAATTTACTCAAGACCAATTATATTGTTTTCTCTGCACGACAACACATTTATAACCAAAATGCTTCACTTATTTTAAATAATACAATCTTAACCAAAGTGAAGTTTACTAAATTCCTTGGCATTCTTATTGATGAAAATCTCTCTTGGAATGATCATATTAGTAGTTTGTGTACTAAGGTGTCAAAAAATGTTGGAGTCATGAGCAGACTTAAGTATTTTCTACCCAAACACATTTTGGTCACACTTTATAACTCATTTGTACTTCCTTATTTGAATTATGCTTCTCTTGCCTGGGGTTCATCAACATCAGGTTGTAATAAATTGTTTTTGTTACAGAAAAAGGCAATCCGTATTATTCATGGTGCTGGTTATCTAGAACATACTTCCCCATTATTTGCCATGTCAAGTATTTTAAAACTTGGTGATATTCATTCACTTAATTTAGCAAATTTTATGTTTAAACAATCTCGTAATTTATTACCACAAAAAATTCAAGGCTTCTTTTTAGCTAGTGCTTTAGTTCATACTCACCAGACCCGTAGTTTAGCCAGAGGGAATCTTTTTGTAAAACCAAGTAGAACTGAATTTTTTAGAAAGAGTGTCTTTCATAAAGGAGTCCTTTACTGGAATAATCTAAGTGCAGAACTTAAACAGTCAGCCAGTGTTTTATCTTTTCGTAAAAAACTAAAGAATATATTGATTGATTTATACACCACTTAAATTATTTGTATCTTTTTGTATTATCTATTGTCTAGTCTCACTCATGCATAACATGTCCGTGTCCCGGTACTGTTTTCCTTGTTTTACGTTTCTTTTGTCTTTGTCTTTATAGGGAAGGGGAACAAAAAGCATTTGCTTCTTCTTTTTCCTACATGTTAATGTCACATATTATCTATTTATTTTTCAATATTTTGTAATGAATGATGTTGACATGAAATAAATGTATCTGAAATGAAATGAAATGAAAAATCTGGTTAACATTTTATAAAGGGGCGAGGGTAGAACCGTGGACCCACCCATCTCAAGCCTCGTTATTGATTGATTTACCAAAATAAAAATGGTTGAACCACGATGGGGGAAATTGCTCCACTTAACAACCCCGCCCCTCCCATCACCCCCCCCCCCCCCCCCACGAGGGCCCCTACCTCCTACCGCTTCAGATCCACCCCACAGGGACAATAATCACATCATCCCTTTTAATTAAAGAAAGAAACGCCAACAACAAATCTGTCAATATTATAAGAAAGCCTTTCTATGTGGTATTTTGACTGGAGTGTAACAGCGTTGATACTTCATACGTTGCGCCAATTTACTCCCGGGTTCAACTCGTAATTCAAGTTCGTTGGCGCCTAGCTACTTCAGTGTTATGATTCGTTGGAATTACTGAAGATCGTATTTCACCAAAAGGAGAAGTGTTTTAATATAAAATGAAACACATGTTGTGATTACTAAATATAAAAAACTCTTGAGAGTTCTGTCTTGAGGTGCCACATAGAGGGTTGAATTGAATGTTAATTGCTTCAAAGGAAGACGATTAAGTTTGAAGTCAACGAAAGTGACGAGACTGAGCCAAATAGTTTTGATAAATGTGGTTTATAATTACACAGATTTGTATTTTAATTCTGGGTTGAACATAGAAAAAATTACTTGAGCAGGACTTGAACCTGTGACCTCTGACATCCGATATAACGTGCAGGCGCTCTACCAACTGAGCTATATTTATAGCCCTATATATGCCTATGCGGGCGGTCTCCCTTTTTGGTCATTTGCTCGGTACAGAGTTAACGATACAACCTGATATTCAAAATAAAAAGTCGCATCCCCTTAAAACCCTACGGCGGAAGCACGTGTACTGCAGCTGTCCTAGCAAAACCACTAATTAGTGCATACTCTTTCAATAATTATTTATTTACCCATCCTTCCCAACTTAGAAAACACTACTCATAAAAACATGTCGGCCACCATACCACATGGTTTTCCATAAGTAATCTATTGAAATACGTTTGATTAGCCAAACACAATCATTTATAGTAATTTAATTAACTTAAGTTAAACAACAATTTTAGACCTGATTATTGGAATCCTCCACAAGGATATGCATGTTGCCAAAGAAGTAAATTTTCACACTTTTGTATAATTTTCTTCATTCCTAAACAGTTTATAATTTTGTCAGTCTTACCCTTGCTCTATGGTCTTACTGAGTATACCCGTGCACCCCGTGATTCCTTGAGACACTTCCCGGGGGGTTGAGATGGTCCCTGCTGCCGCTTCCCGATGTTGTATCCGGAGGTCGCAGGTTCGAGTCCACCTCTATTATAAAAATGTTCTTGTTCAACTGACTCCGACAAATTGTTTGAAATTTTCCCAGTCAGTTTCTCTTGTGGTTTATACCTAGTTTCTTATTTATTTATTTGTTTACTTGTTTATTTATTTGTTTATTTACTTATTTATTTTTTATTTTTTTCTCTTGATTGGATTATACGACTCCGTTTATTTCACACTCCAAAAATATCACATCATTCACAAACAAAAACAAAATCTTATTTACTAATTAAAGGAGCAAAGTAATTATTATAATATATACAAAGTAGGTTGCCTAGAGTTATCAACGGCTATATACAATTATAGAGGAGTCATTAAATAAGTGTATTAATTATTTATTTCTTTATTTATTTATTAACTTATTTGTACAACAAGAGAAAAACAAGTATTGATTGTTATTTTCTGGGAATATTATGAATGCTTCACAGAGCGTGACTGATACACTACATTTAAACTGACGGTATACCTTTGGTTATCACTCCAAAAAATAATGACCATACATAGTTACTCACTTGGTAAAGACCATATCAGGAAAGTTGTTTATATTATGAATCATTGTTAGAAACGACCAACTTTGAAGTAATGTAGTTTTAGAGAAAGATGGTAGTTTTTCACACACAAAAATTGAATCTGAGACTGAGAGACATGAAGCCTTTCGCAGGCATCTCAAAGCACACAATTCTATGCAACAAGGGTAGGCCCCTATTTTTTCTTTCATTATTTTCTTGCAACTTCGATGACCAATATGGAGCCCACATTTTTACAGGTTTGTTATTTCATGCATATGTTGGAATACGCCAAGTGAGTGTACTGGTCTTTGACAATTACCGAAAATGTATAGACCATGTGATCTGTGACATCACATGTTTACAAAAGAGCCACAGAGCCTGGACTTCCTGCAGGCACAGTTTGTACACAGCTTAATGGAAGACAACAACAAATCTGATATTTTATGGAGATTGCACTGTCTGATTTTTCTCAACTTTTGATATGAAGAAAGGGGGAACATCTCAAAAGCTGTACAGCAGTTGCTTTTGTAACTATTGAATTTATGTAAAAATTTTGACACGAAATGAAAATTTTCCCATAATGGCCTGTGTGTAGTATCTTGCCCGTCAGGAAATGCATTAGAATTTACAGAAGGTCACCATTTCTGTAAACAAAGGTAACTTGGTCTATACGTAGACTTGATTCAAGTCCCTTTCTCGTGCGAGGTTCATAACGTAACGCGCCAGCATGCAGCCACAGAATACCAGTGCGCCCTCACCGACAAAATGTAGTTATTTATGCGGTGGCGATCCCCAACCTCCCTGTCCCGCGCGCGGAACAGGGAGGTTGGGGAATGCAGAGCGCAAAATAATAGTTTTCTGACGATGAGGCAAGGAAGGGCCTTGCACGGGATTGGGACTTGAGTCAAGTCTAGTCTATACGCTGCCTTTAACCCTTTTGGAAACCTGCCTTTAAAGGACAACGCACGATACCTCGGAGGAGCTCCGGGATCGAGCTCCCCTGGAAATTCTACACCGTGGTGGCCGGAGGATTCCGAAGCCCAAGAAAATTATGTCAATTGCAAAGATACCGTTCCTTAATCCCTGGCACGTCAGTCTTATGAACCGCAGTAGTATGTTAAAGCTTTTTTGAGATATTTTTAAAGCATAGCTGTCGTTTCGGTAACATTTTCCTCTAAATTTCTCCACTATTGAAGGCCGAGCATACACAGCCGAGTCCGTGGGGAATTTTAGTAGGGGTGTGAAGTGTGATCACAGGCACGTAATGCGTTTTAATTGAAACTCTTTGGAAGTGGTAAACAAACCGAAGGGTTGTCTGGTGGGGTTTTCATTTAAATTCTTTCACATTTTCGTGAGATTTTTTTTTCCCGACAGGTTAAATTAATCAAGAAAAAAAGAGCTAAAAAAAAGAGGTAAACAAACAAACATACTCGTTGCGGACCATTGAAGGTCTTTATCTGTAGTAAAAAAAATGTAATCCTGCTGTTAACATACATTTTTGAAGTTTTGCTTTGCCCTAAAAGATAGACACATTCTTTGTTGAGCAGAAGCAGTAACCCAAAACATGATAAATGTATTGATTGTCACGAGACCTATTCCCTGCAAACCTTTGATTTATAGAAAATTATTTTTGTAGTATTTTTTTTCTGCAGTGGATTCCATTGATGCAATTAAAGGTGCATACCGTTTGGTATTTTGCCAAAGACCGGCATTTACACATCCTTTAAAAACCCATCATGAATGAATAGGAACACGGGAGAGGCATTTTTCAACTATGTTTCGTAGCAGGGGACATACGAAACAGCTGTTTCTGAATGGGATTGATTGAAACAAGTATTTGACTGGACAATTATATTAATAGTAACCCTGTAATGTGACGGGTCTCCTGACGGACGGGTCCCGTACGGGGGTCAGGGCTGCGACTCGCTCGGGATTTGGTCGGAACGGCTGGAGTGAAGAGAGGGCATGGGAATTGCGAGGGACTGTGAACACTGAGAGGTCGGTGTGAGGCAAGGGAAAACATTTCAAAGAAAACCGCGATCGAAGTGTTGTTTGTTAAGACCAGGATCTAAGTTGTTGTTATATCGTTTGCATCATTTAGGCCTTGGTCAATAGCAGGGGAAAACATAACTGAAAGGTGTCAAGCCACAGCACATATGACTTGTTTCTCGTTTATTTTGTATTCGAACAAAATGAACACCAAAACTTTAGCCTAAAGAATGACCTGGTAAATTGCAAGAGTCCGAAATATTTGGCAAATAACTAATTCTTTTTTAATCGTTACGTTTTCGAAAGTCACTGGCCGAAATTAGACTTGTCTATGAATGGAATGCCGAAATGTCTGACTGTGTCGCGATTGATGTCAGAGGACAACTACAAACATGGACAAAATGACGCACCAATTCATCGGTCATTATTCCCGCCAGTTCTTTTGATGAATAATGACCGTGGTCGACCTGCCGCAGCATAGCCGGTCCGGGAGAACGGAAATCAAGGACTGAAACTTGAAACGTTAACCGGCTCTTGTCCAGCCCTAATTCCAAGTGCCTTTTTCTCTCTTGCGTCTGAATTTATCAACGAAGAGAACTAATAAGCTCCTTACAAGAAGCCTTGAGCCCTGGGGGAACTCGATAGCCTTAAAGATGGACAGACTGGCTCCAAAATCATATCTCAATATCATAATTAGTAAATGGATGCATCACATAATGTTTGGATGGAACTCCCCCATCGTTTATAGTAATATGTCGGTTCGCCTCTATAATTATTTGTATGTCTATTACTCCAGTTACAAAATTCTGCTTACGATTTCGGAAAAGGGTTTAAATACTGTTCAAAATCATAGTGAGCGGAAACACAATTGGCACCTAATTGAAGCGTCTGCTAAAAACAATATCAATTGAGGGCGCTATACTGTTTTATAGTGGTTTTTCTTTTTACAAGTTGAATGTAGATTGTTCATGTAGGACATCGATTTTCCACTTTTCTTCTTCAGCTGCAATGTAGCCCTTGGTTGTAACATACAATGATTTAAGTGGAGAGGAAAAGGCGTAAAGTTTCTTCAGTTGATGTAAAGGCGAGAGTCAAGGGGTCAAACACAAACTCTTTGAGGGGAAAAGACCGCATGACATTATATGACAACAATGTTTTCTCACTTGCCAATTACATGTACCCACTTCATGACCAATAATCTTGGTTATGTACTTCATTGTCTATAATTATTCATTTAAAAACATGGTATAATTTGTATCATATTCAGTACCCTCTTTTAAATAGGAATGAATGGCCGTCAGATTATCGCTGATCATGTTTTGGTCTGTAAACGAGAAGTTTCTAGACTCAAACTGTGATACAGCAACGGGACGACCAAAATAGAAATTTTATAGTAAGTATAGCATGGAGGAAGGAAATACTTGACAGTGATTACTGAAACAACAACCAGCATTATATTCAGCAACGTGCGTTACATGAACATGTTTTGTGATCATAACCTTTATAAAGTTTAATGTTATGATACACTTCTTCACTGATGCGCGCGTTTACATTCTAAAACACAGGTCCTGGAAAATGCAACCATTACTCAGGTTTTTTATTTCAATCGCATGATGTCGGTGAGTTGGCCTGTTTGCCCACATTTTGTTTAAGTTTAGAAACTCAGAAAATGTGCAACTCACTGCTTACCTTTTCACAAATTTCCACATCACTAGCTCACATCAGAAACACTTTATTGTCCATTCACAGCAATGTGCTTAGGCTGTTGTACTTTCTTGCTGTTGCACTCTTCATTCACTGAAGTACAAAACTAGGAGGTAAAAGTGACCACAATGAAGACGAGTTGTCCGTGCTCCAATGTCGTCGCATGAATGTGGTGCTGTGCATTGAATGTTTGCTGTTTATATTTCCCACCTGTTTTTACCTGATGTATTGTGGGAAATTCTCTATAACTGTTGTGTCAATCATTCTCGCTGACGTAAATTTGACGACTATTTTATGCAAGTGGTACCCTTGATATAAAATAGCCACCGATCATGTTCTCCCGTGTGTGGAGATCACTTTGTATTATTGGACAAAGTTCAGGTAAATATGAAAATCGAACATCATTTAAGATTCTTCGAGGGCAGTTATTTGACCAGCTGGAAATTAAACAGCGGAACGTGTCTGCAATAATTGCAATGGATTGCAAACAAAGCGCGCGCAAAATGTTACACCCTGTCGTCTGCTGCCAGTGAGCTAGCCTGGTTTCACCCTCAATCCCCCAAATAACAGTACATACAAACACAAATAAAGGATAACAAAGGTTAGGCCACTGTACTTTTTACTCTTGCGTTGTACATTTCGTCTTCTAATTTTGTTGAGGAAGAAAGTAAAATTCCCCTGGGATTTAGGGGCTTACACCACCTGCGCTGAAGTACATTCCGAATCGTTATACTCCATACGTAACAAATCTTATTTGACGTATTGCGGGAGAAATATTCGTCAGATTGCAACATGCCAGCACTTTAAAGATTACAATGTCTTTGATTCAATCCCCCCCCCCTTTGTAACGATGTTCAAAAGATCGATAATGACACTTTTTATTTGACGAGTTCTAAGATGCATTTAGAAGATTTGTTTAAATGGTGCGGGTTTTAAACTAGTTTATAACTGACTCATCTCTTACTTTCTCAAGGGGGCAGAATATGGGTTAGAAAAGGGGAAGAGGGCCTATTTTTAAACAAAAATTGACTCTTCAAAAGCTTCAGAAATGTGTCAACTCGTTTGATTGAAACAGCATTAGGGCTTTTTAAAAAACAGGATAGAACTACGGCTATGAACTTAGGGACCAACATTTACAAAACCACTGGAAGGCACAGCCCAGTCCATGACCACAACTCCTTCAACACCTTTGATATGCTTGTCACATTAATAATTGTTTTCACCAAATGAAACAAAATAATAAAAACTGGCACTACCCAGGTATGTAATCAAATATTTAAAAACGGGAAAAAAAGAAAACAAAAACTAACAATGAAACATATACATATAAACAGAGCAACAATAAATTTTTCTTCATACCCCAAAAAGTATTAATTTTTTTCACATTGTTTTGGCTTATTTACACTCAACTTTCATACTTTCCTGCACTATTTACATAAATGTAGTAGTTACAAATGATAACAAATAATGCATATCGGCTTCAGTTCATTGGACGGAGATAGTGATACTGTACAGAATTGCATAAAATTGTTTGATAGGTACAAGGCAATATATCAATTATATAATTTATATTTACAACCTAACAATGATGTGGAACCTCATAACTTTTTTTGGTTACATTTCATTGTGGGTCTGGCAGCCAAGATTTATGATGCCTTAAAACAGCCCCCTCCTGTGTGCAATTGTATAAAGCCTGTAAAGACAAAAACTTGCTAAGCAAAGAAACATACTACTTAGCAGAAACAGGTCACCAGCCAAAAATCTGTTCAATTTTACATTGTCGCGACCGGTGCCCCACTTATTTCTTGCTTAGAAAAGAAATCTGTTTACCAGCTTCACTTAATTGGGCCATGGTCAGAACCTTTACCACACCCCCCCAAAAAATAGTAATATAAAATCACAGAAAATAAACTATGAATATCAATTGAATTGCAGTGTATAAAATCCTTTTTTCTTTTAGTTAAATATAAAGCCTCCAAAATTATTTCTTTGGCTTGCATGCCCCCGGCCCCGAACCCCAAATGAGAATGTTTAGTTTCGCCTCCGCTAAAGGGTTAAGAATCTGTAGCACAATTGTATCTCGTACATAATCAAACTCCATTGAGATTGGAGGTGCTACATTAAATTAAACACCAAGGACAAAAGCTTGTTTCTGCATTACGCTGTTGGTTCTTGTAATCTCTGCTTGGGGTGCGACGGGATTGTTGAGGGTAGCGTTGAAGGTTCCTTTCAAAACTGTGTCCTGGAGTAGTGGACTCAACTGTTGAAGAAGACAAAAATGAAATAATTGTTAGAAAAAGTACCCTTGGGTAAACCACCTTTCTCTAATGAACTACTTCAGGATACTAGACTAGACTAGACCTTTGCCACCATGCACCTGTCTCTAAAGTCAAATCAATGTACCCATAATGAGGCTCTAAGGTCACATAGTCTGGCCCCTTTTACTGCAATGGGACTTATAATTTATGATTGTGAATGCATACAGGGAACTTGACAAAACTGGTTGCAGAATGATACAATCCTAAGGCTTAATATTTTGTTTTGCATTGACTTAACGGAAAATGGCATTCAACTTCCCAAAGAAGATTTCTAAGTCTTGTAAACTTCAAATATAATTTTGGGACTTTTAAAGGACATGACACTTTTGGTAATTACTTCAAAAAGCTAATGACCATAAAAGCTTTCTTTGGAAAAGAGCACTGGAGAGCTTTTGATTTTATAAAACATTGTTAGAAACGACCCTCTGTGAAGTAGTGTAGTTTTAGAGAAAGAGGTAGTTTTCTACCCCAAAATTTGAATCTTAGGCATCCGAAAGCACAGAATTAAATGCAACGTGGGTGTTTATTCTTTTCATTATTTTCTTGCAACTTTGATTTTAAATTAAGCCTATATGTTCACATGCTTGTTATTTTATACATATGTTGGGATACACCAAGTAAGGATACTGGTCTTTGACAATTACCAAAAGTATACCCCGAGTCCTAGAGAATGAATTTTGAAAATTCGAAAAAGAGAGATTTAAAGGACATACCTCATATGCCCCTGGTCCTGGGTTTTCATTTCTCTTGTCCTTGAAGCGTCTGTCTCTAGTCACCATCAATCCAGTCTTGGGGTCTTCCTTGGCATCTGGGTTGTATGTACCTGGACCTATAAGACAACATAAAGAGCTAACGTTAAAGATTTACCTTCATGCAATAGTGTTTTACTGCGGCAATTTGTATCAAAATCAATTGAAATACGACACAGTGAATATTGAGCCAATTGTTATCTGTGTCTGCTGTGCACACCCTCTATGTCAGCTGTGGACATCATAACTGTTTGGCAAAATTAACCAGATCAACCAATAGGAAAAGCTGAAATGTACCACACTGCTATTAAAAATGACAGCATGAATGAATTGCCTCAAAGCAGATACACACTGATAACAACACACAGCATTCTCTGAGTTCTATTCCCATGATCTGATCTCGCAAGTGCCATCAGTTCTGATCTGCAATCAGCAAGCAATAAGTAACCAACAACAAGCAATATGATCACCTGATTGGAATTACAAGTACATCTGGACAAATAAAAAATACTCAATCTGACATTGAACAAAGCATGTCTGTCGATCAAAGAAAAAATTGACTAGATTAACGTGCCAGTGCTCTACCAACTGAGCTATCTAGCCCTAATGTTGGTAGTCTCCCTAATTTGTCAATATCGGGGTGCCAGTCAGAAGCTAGTCAACCGTACAACCAGGAATCACACCCAACTTTATAATACAACCTGGGAAGTGGCAGGAGAGGGATCCCCTTAAGGGGATGCAACTTTTAAATTCAATTATCAAGTAATAAATCACAAGGGAAAATGACTGGGTAAAGTTTAATCAATTTTGACTTGGACGAAGTAAAATTGACTAAAGCCAGACCTACGACCTATTAACGGTCCCGCGCTTTTCCCAACTGAGCTATCTGGATTAAAGTAACTCAAGTATTCTCCTTACCTGGATTATTAACTTCAGGTTTCTCCAAGAAGATATCTCTTGGAGGGGCAAAGCGTGTTGAGGAGGAGAGGAAAGAACCCTTCTTCCTCTTGCCGACCTCTGTCCTAGGGGCTGCCGGCAGCTTCTTCCCTTGACTAACATCATGTGACATGCTCACCTCGTAGCTGCCTGGTGGTGGATTCTCCTGTTGGCAGAAAATACTTCATTCATTAATTGTTTGATATTAATTTGGTTATAGCTGGCCTGGAATTTCATCTTCGAGAGGGCAAGGCCATTTCAATTTTGCAAAGGCACTACTATTGGAAAATCTGAAAGTCTATGGGAAACTTTTGGCAGGGCACCAAGGCCAGGACCTGGGCAACAGATGACATGCCCTTTATGGCCTCCATGTAATTCCAGGCTTGTTATAGCATCCAAAAACTGAAAAGGCACCTGATATAAAGAGTTTAATCTTGAGTGGGTTACTGATTCCTATTTTACCTTGATGATGGGAGGTGGTGAATGAAGTCTCTCCGTCTGTGAGGCAAAGTTGGCGGTGACGTTTTGGGAGTATCTACTGTACTGAGGCCGACTCTTGACTTGGTAATGGGCGGGGCCGGGCTGGGCTGTGTCTTCTCTCTTGGTAATGGGTTTGATGCGGACAGAGGTTGAACCGAAAGCACCCCGCCTTGTACTCTCAATATAGGCTTTCCTCAAACTGTCGTTGGCAAGACCGGTAAAACTGTATGATCCAGGTCCTGGGAAAAAAGGCCAATTTAAATTTATTACTTCATTCATTTTCCTCATTCAGATTTTATACAAGAAGACAGCACCCAAATTAATTTCAGACACAAATTTTTACGGAAAACGATAATACCTTACATCGGAATGCGTTAAGCACTGTATACCCAGTGATTTCAGGCCACTCTGGTAGGACTCTGTATAATACAACACATTAATGTAAAGGTAAAAACAAATTAGGTGATATTAATTTTGTTCTTGATCAATACCTGGTGTTTTCTGGATGTGAGGTTCTGGCACGAACCGTACAGCTGTCTGACCGAATGGACTCCTCTTCAACCCTCTGATCTTCTTCAATGCTTCTAGGGCGTGTCTTGGGTCGTTGTATGTGCCCGGTGCTGGAGCACAATTCTTCCCCTCCACAAATCGCTGCGAGACAACAGTTTGGTAAATTTAATCTTAAAATGTCAGAAGAAGTTTTTGCTTTTAATACATCTTCAACACAATTAGCGCCGATAACAGGATGAATAGGAAAACAGTAATTGCTCAGTTTTAGATGTGGGAGAAAAACCCGCCAAATAAGGGAAAACCCATGCAATCAGGTAGGGACTGAAAACCCAATCCACAAGCAAGGCTCTGGTCTAAAGTGGGATTCGAACCGGGGTCCACAGAGGTGAAAGGCAGGGGGAAAAAACTGAGCCAACTTGATCCCCAAATCGTGTGCATCTCTAACACATAAACTGTTGCATGAAATGATCAGTGTAACTCTAATTTACAATGCACTCAATTCATATTTGACATCGTCTTACTACCATACAAAACAAGAAGATTCAAACTAAACAATGCTTGTCCTCTCCACGTCATCTCACCCTTGTGAGAACATGAATTTCAATGATCGCTTTTAAAAACACAGTAAGCGGAACGTCTATTTATGTTTACCTTTGATTGTGACATGAAGGGGGGATGGTCAACTTCCATACCCTCAGTGTTAACAGCTTGGGGCCTCTTGTCAAACTGGCTGTTAATTTCATATTTGCCTGGTCCTGGAACAGCCTGGTAGCAAAATTCAAAATAAAATAATTTTAATAGTTGTGATAATAATGAATGATTCTTATATAAATGTTAACACGATGTCAGACCGCATCTAATAAGAAACAAAGGATTTTACAAGGAACATAACATAAAGTTATTGACAAGCATTGGCTGATTTGGAGAACTTTAGAATCATACCTTCTTTTCCTCTTGGTAGACGACAATCTCATGGTACCTTGGCAGCTTAGACTCAAAGACCCTGGAGGTTTCTCTGGATGCCCCTGCCATGTTAAGGAGCTCAACACTCTTGTCTGCTTGACTGTAGGGGTCATACTCCCCTGGACCTGGGCCTGCTTTCCCATCAAAGTCCATCCTCTTAGAGGACAGGGAGCCAAAGTGAACACCCTTGTACTTGGTGGTGGTCTTCGTGTCTTGCTGTTGTGGAAATAAAAAGTATCAAGATGAGGTTTTTTTTACGATGAATTCAATAAGATAAATCTTCATTTTTATCAGTCATTTTCAAATAAGAAAACTAAAAGAATAGCTGTTGAAAATTGCTTATCAACCAAACTGACATGTGGTGTAAAAGCAATTATGTCCTAAAAATACGGATAATTGTAACTTCTTACATGTGCTGGTGCATAGTATGCAGGTCCTCTTGATTCGTCTTTCTGGGGTGCTTCTTGCTTCTTTAACGTCCCGTCTTCATGTTCTTCGTATCCATAAGCTTGGCCTGGTGTAGGTATTGATGGGGCTTGAGGTTTGCGTGAGTATCGAATCTTACTGGTCATCAACTGCGGGATCAAAAATACAAACACAATTGAGAAAGAAAATCTATTTGTTCATCATTAAGGCCAAACAAGTGAACTTTACTTTGTTAGAAGACTTGTCTCTTATTTCTCTAAACTGATCAAATTCTTTGATCATCTGGGAACTTCACAGAGCCATAAGACAAATAAGTTTACTTTCTTTCACCAGCATTTATTCTCATTGATAAAATCAATGATCAGTGCTTACTGTAGATTAAATGCATGCTGCTCAAAAGAAAGCTCTAGATTGTTTTAAACTTTGATGTTGATGTTTCCAATCACATTGATAAACCTCTTACCATGCCTGATTTTGGGGAAGCATCTCTTTCCTGAGGCTGCATTCCAGACTTCTTAATCCAGTCTCCTCTTTTGGATAAATTATACGTCCCTGGTCCAGGAGTCTTTGATTGCGGTGGCTCAAAGCGCCGCGATTTGTTTGCGAGCGAATGACCACCTGTAATTCGCATGTCGCTCATGTGGTCATACTGACCGGGTCCTGGTGCGGCAATAACACTGTCCTGCACAACCAGGAATGTCTGACGTGATGTCATAGATGAAAACGGTGCATATCCATCTATTAACAGAAACAAAAGAAACATAAAGTTTGGGGGAAATTCTAGAATTCAGGACTGTAACCATACATTTATCATTGTAACAGCATCTTACCAGCTTTGACTTTTAGCATCGATGCTGGGGGAGGTTCATAGCTTCCTGGACCCACCGATGGGGCTGTCGACTCCTGGCCCTTTGTCAGGACTCTGGGAGCTCGGTCATACATCTTGAAGTGTTTCAATCGACAAACAGTTGAAAAGAGTCTGTGAAAAATACAAAAGTAAAGTTATTTTGTTTGTTTTTTTCAATTCCATTATGTCAGTCATGCCTTCAAGTTTTATTATGGAGTTGAAATCCAAATGACTTGACAACATGTAGGCCCTATTAAAACTTTATTTTTACTGATAGAAAAATCTGTACGCCTTTGTCAAGAATGAAATTGAAAACTGTACAAAATGATCACGATGAGCAATTTACTCAATCTAAAAGAATACGTTTTTATTGGTTTTTATCTAAAACTAATCAAGATTCATTCCCTAGCCTACCCTAGCCGTAGCCTCATCGACATCTGTGTCGTCATGGTCTTAATAAAAAAAACTATCCGGTATTCCCTGTGCTGTGTGGTATTAGTGTAACTGAAGTGTGGTGACATAAAATGGTCTATATTTTGTCCAGCAGTGACCCCAAACTAAACCCAGTATCCAGTAAACACAGAAGTCGTCAACGTAAAAAAATATTGTTCGCACGGCACACTCGATTGTCTTCAATTCAACCACACAGAACCAGTCACTGTTTATAAAATAGTCACAGTGCCACATCGTTCTGTCTGCTGATGGACGGATCATCATCATCATAAAAAATGTCTAACTTACATTTGAAAAACCACCAATAAAGCACCTTTACTTGGCAAAAACTTCGATGAAATATCACACTGTTTACTCCAAGCAGCTCTCAAAAGTGATGGTACTTATGTAAGAGTCGTCAGAACGTGTTCGTTTCGGGTGGGTCTTTCGTAAAGATTGGAATGGTTGTTGTGCATTGTGTGATTGCCGGCCACAAACGCGTTTTGTACACAACTTCTCGTTACATGTAATGTACGTACAGTGTTGATGGGGCTTTATTCCGGTTGTTGCTAAGGCCATAAACAGAAACTTTGTTAACGTGTAGATGATGTTGAGCATTTATTCGCTTTTTATTGTCACATAAAAACAAAATCAATTCCAAACAATAAACTTAATGGACAGTGTTTTATGAAGATTAAGTTAAACTAGAATATAAATTAAGAATAAATCAAATTTGATGTTCATGAATGTACCCAACTGTGAGGTGATAATAATTTCGAGAAAATGTACGCGACGACTGTTTACTGTCTCAAGAATAATTATGCACAAAATAGTCAACGCCCTGTCTCGAGGTTTTGATGCCGTTTGGTGGCGCTATCACTTATAAAGGTGTCCCACGTGAACGATGTCTTCAAAATACTCGAATCACCATTATTATTATCATAGTATTTATTGCTTTTGTTAGTTTGTTCAACTCTTTCATCAGCAGCTGAAATTCTGAGATACCATAGCTAGACAATTTCTTTAGCTTCTTAAGTGGGCTGCCAATGCGCCAACAACCGGCTCCTTGTTTATGCTCCCGGCCCCGGGGGAAGCGATTGGGTCTGATCGTGGTGATTTTGTTTTCGAATGTAATTCATTACGATAAATACGAAATGTAAAATTTACATGATGCTGGTGTAGAAAATATCAGGAAAAACATTTGAATACGGTCACTATTAATTGGAACTCAGAGGGCCGGGTGACATGGTCTTTATAGGCCGAGTACACGATATTTATTGGAGTTGCAATAATATATAGTTAACGGATAAATACGGACCAAGCGTTAAAAGAATTCCTTGAACATCACGTTAAAAAAAATAATGTGCATGACACTGGAACATGTAAATGAGGGGTCGGGTAAACCCTGGTCCTTGCTCTATGGGTAAACCAAAATATACACAAATTTAACAACATACCATATAATAATTCAAATTGCAGTGACTCTATATAGTTTCGAAGGAGAGGTCATGTACAAATCCCATACATTAAACTGTTATGGCATCTGGATTAGTGTCAAAGTCGGAAACATAGTTATGAGGACCAGTGTCTGTGCTCTCCTGCTCGTTGCGCGCGGTTATTCGAATGAGGCCTAATAATATTTAAAAAAACAAAAAAAAACAAAAAAAACCCAATAAGTTCGGGCCGACAGGATTTGTGTGAAGTTACTGTTGCGTTCATCCTTTTTGCATTCCGTTTAAAATCAATGTGTGTTCTTCATGTTCGTATTTATATTCAGTCATGTTTGTATTTTGTTGCAAAACATGAAGCCTAAACGGTAGTCCATTACTGTTTACACAACTGAAATGATGGCTACGGCTTCGAGACAGAAGTTTGATGTTATGTCTAGCGCCCTCTTCCGAACAAGTACTTGGGGCAGCTGCCCTCATAACGTTTTATAATAGGTAGGCCGAAACATAAATGACTTGGAGAGTCGATTGTCACATAAACTAAAACTGTAAAAGGTGAAGGAGAAGAAGAAGAAAAAAGTAGGGGATGCTAAAAAACTGTACATACTGTGGGAAGAAAATGAAATAACGAAATGGGTGTTTGCTGGTGAGGGGCAGTTCCAAAGAGCGTATGCAAGAGGGGGAGGGGAGGGGGTCCTTATTAGTTTCTCTCACGCATCAAAAAACATTTCTCTAGAGAAAAAATTTGTGGTACTCAAATATTTGAACATCTTGACAATTTTAAAGTTGACCCAGTTTTTTAGCAGTATTTGAAATGTCAGCAAGGAAAAATGCCTGGCAAAAGAAGAAAGAAAGAAAAGAAAACAAATGCTTCCTTAATTAAGTTAATTTTTTGGCATGAGTATAAAATTATTTTATCCCCATTAATGTAAACCATAATAAAAACAGCAATTATGAAAATACGGAATAAATAAAAAGAGAAGCGTGTTCTGAAATTTATGCCATCAAATTAAAATGCATTTACACGTCACGGTCCAACCATCGTATTTCTTCCTCCATGGTCCAACTATCAAAATAGACAATCTCAAACGTGTAATGTATAAAGTACATGTACATGTACATGTACATGTACATGTACATGCATGTACATGTACATCACTTTTACGCATCACGGGTCATATTTTATACTTTTCATTATGATAATTTTTTCATTCACCAAAAATGAAATTGAAAGGCGCATTGTATGCACACACAGAGACTATTAGTATTACGGTCATCGACAAAGGATGTCTGTTATACTAACTGATAACACTCCCAGACTGATTATATTTATTCAATCGTGTAATATTGACACAATAAAGACTTAGCCTGCCCTTTTTTCCAATCGTGGAAATCGTGTTTTCCTGCCTATTTCCGTGTTTTTTTTGGCTGGGGTCGGACCACGCCCATTTATATGCAAAACGTCAATCACAGTCCGGAAAAAAAACACACACACACACAAAACACACACCATACATTTTGTACGCCTTGCTTGCCGGCCGTACACACACACACGCAAGTACGTAAACTGCATTCATTTTCAACATGGCGACACATCAGCACGAAGTGTGTACACGATTTTCGGATGAGTATGACCTCAAAGACGAGCTTGGAAAGTAAGTATTTTCCATGTTTCAAGATAATATATTGTATCTTGTATATTTCAACTCATTAAGGAGTTAATTTTGAGGCGTTTTGAGCCGTAAAACGTACAAAATATTGCTCACAATTTTGTCGGTGAATTTTTATTTTTATAATAGGGGCGCGTTCAGTATTGTTAAACGGTGCCTACGCAAGAAGTCAAATCAAGAGTTTGCCGCAAAAATAATCAACACTAAGAAATTATCACAGAGAGGTAAGACATTTTATGGTTTTTGTGCGGTTATTGATTATTTTTGTTGTATATTTATATGCTTTAGGTTTGTTTGAACTAACAAATGTTGACTGTTTTTATTATTTTAATGAATGTGTATTACACACTGCACAGGGTAAAATATTTGTTGTTTTTTAATTGGCATAAAATGTAAAAAAACCAAAACCAAATGGATTTATTTGCTGTTATTAGTTTTATGCCGGCAGATCGTATAGCACCCTTTTGGCACACACATGAGTAGCCAACATTATATTATGATATACATGTAAGGTCTTTTAAATTGCAGAGAATTTTGACCACTGCTGGTCTACCCAGCAGTGGTAGCCCAGCAGTGGAATTGATCCCACTTTTCATGATCAACCAACACGCTCAGTGCTGATGTCATTTTTGAAGGGTTATCCCCCAAACCAAGAAAATTCTGCTTTTATCATTGAAAATTTACACAGACATTTATATGAATAATTTAACCTTTTCTTTTTCTGATCTGTGGCTCCCAAGGTTTTTTTAAGGGAAATAAAATCCAAAATTCATAAATGGTCTGATTCCCATCTTGTGAATACGAAGTCTCAACAATAATGTTGATGCGGAACCAGACTCACATTTTTCATGGTTCCATTTCAATTCCAAGTCCCCTCCAAAATAGTCACTGCGCATGTTTAGTGGCCGCAAAAAATACACCGGCATGATGAAACATTACAAGTCAGCAATAGTAGAAATTTAAAAATAACCATTTATAAAGCAAACTAACTTGCCATGTGTCAGGAAGTGAAACGGTTAACTAAACATTGATGAGGTTCCATTGATGACCTTGGGGCCTTCATTTCAATTTTCAAAACCATTTAAGCAAATTTCAGTGCACAATTTCTGTGCACTGAATGCTTGAATTGAAATGTTTCTCAATTGATTTATGTACTTGTGCATATAATTAACTTTTGTTATAATTTTCATTGAATGAGCTGGTAATTTTTAATTTAATTGGCTGTCCAGTGAAAATTTTTTAAGGAAATCGGAGGTTTATTGTGAAGCAACAAATATTTTAAAAATTTAGCGAAATAGTTTTGAATTCCCCCCCACCCCGCGGCCTTGAGTTTCTATGAAAGGGCAAGGCAATTTTCATTTTGTAAAGGATACTTTCATAGGAAAAATCTTAAAAGTCTAAAAGGGGCAACAGAGTCCATCGCCTCCGTGACCTCCGTGTCATGAAGGGGACACTCCCACTCCCCCCATAACTGACGCGTTGTAAGCCTGACCAATTATGCATAGTGACACAATTCTTGGAGAAAAGTGTTTAAAAAAAGGCATCTTTTAGGGTGTGTAACTAACAGTTACATTCGGATTGAACCGAAAGCTGTATTTGCCTTGCCCTTTCTCAACATGGCTGTCGAGTGTTAACATTGTTAAATGGGGACCTTTTGTGACATTAAGAAGACTGTGTGTTAGGAAGTTTGCCCTTTCTCAACCTGGGTAAATGAAATTTACAAACTCGTGTAACACTATTCATGTACACTTGCAAAAATTGTACTTGTGCAATAATCGTACCATCCATATTATTTGTTTTGACTTTTTGAACCATTTTACTGAATAGTCAGTGCTTCCTTTTTTTTTATAGTCCTTTATAATAATCTTCCAAAAGTTATTTAACATTGTCAAATACATAAAAAAAAACTAAACCAAATTCAACGGAAATGTGACTTATTTGTGACTTCATTTTGCAAATGATGCAATGATGCGTACAATGCAAACGCATTATGCAGCAGTTTTAGACGATTGTGATGCTTGATTTGACAAACTTTAATTGAACAGTATCACCAGCCTGTGAAGTGAAATGAACCTGTCTGTGTGGACAGTGCATGAAGGAATGTCGGTCCAATTTTAACAGCTCCTACAGTATGAGTTGCCTATAGCTCGGACACTGTGAAATTCCTTTACCATGAACAGCATTTTAAAAAGACAGTGACCAGTTCTCCTCAGACCCACATACTACTCAAAAGAGATTTTACACATGGTGCTACCACAAACCTTTACCTGATTGTACTCACACCATGCAAAGTTTCAAATCTTACTTGACAAATTATAGTGCTCTTGTAGCAGGATTTTAAGTTGTTTTATCCGGCCAAGCGTGCAGTTTACCATGTTGACTTTATGTAGGTCATAGTTCATGGTCCTCTTTCAGCAATTTTGTTTTTTGTTGTATTATAAATTATGTTGCTTTAATTAGAGGCCATATGAGTGATTTAGATGCTGGTAGTGGTTTCTGTACATGTGGCTTTAAAGGGACGTGCATAACATTGGTCAGAGTAAAAACATAAACGTTCACAGATTTGCACAAATCATACACACAGTATGAAGATGGTCATGGTGGGAAACCCTTTTTGATTTATTTTTGCTTGAGATGCAATAGTTTTTGAAATGCAATAGTTTTTGAAAAATGACTAAAATTTAGTTTTGATCTTGTGAGTCCAAAACTCTATGTTTGAAAACAGTGAAAACATTTAAGGTTTTTTTCCACTTTTTTCTTTTGACTCCAATAACCGATTTAGCTTAAACTTTCTTGTTATCTCATTTATAATGTTGGGTCACATCAAGTGTGGATACTGGTTTTTGACAACCAATGTGACACATGTGCTTTTAATGTAGGGTCATCGTTTGGTTTTTGTCAACGTAATGCTGATCATAGACAAAACTAAAAAGAAAGATACGTGCAATGAAAGTCCCCTGTGAAAGTTTCAGCTGAATAGCCCTACAGTGCCTACTTGCTGAGAAAAGAGCAAAAAAACTGTCGCGGTTTCACACAAACGTTGAATCAATCCACCTTTAGAGAGGTGAAACCGGGTACCAACCGCATCTCTGGCTGCAGCATTCGCGAACTGACACAAACCACCCTCATAAATCTGGGAAACGATTCATGTATATAAATCGTTTCTCAGATTCAAATGTTTTTATTTACTTTTAATCAAAGGGGGAAAGATTTCTGATCAAGGGTGGCATTTCAAATGTAATAATTTCACAGGATGCTTCCAGCTACCATCCCCATTACCATCTTTATAACAAGTAAGTTTTCTGATAAAAATATTACACAATTTTTGTCCAGGTCATTACCAAAGTATGACCTGCCTTAAGAATTAGTGAAATAGACAGTTGTATCTCTTGGACAGAATTGTTACTTGTGGTATGTATGTAACTGGCACATTGACCATTGGATCAATGCACATTTAGACCGAATGCTATAGTACTACTTACATGTAATACGAGACTATTGATGCCTTGTGGTACATGTGTTACATGTTGACCTTTACCAGGGTTCTGCAATGGCGGCCATGGCCTCTGTTGCCCTGTTCTTGGCCTCGGTGCCCCTTCAAAAGTTTCCAATTGAGTTAAAAGATTTTAAGATGGAAGTGCCCTTTGCAAAATGGCACTGCCCTCTCAAGGGTGAAATTCAAGGCCTGCTGGTTTATCCATCTTAATTTTTCTCATCGTTTCAAATGTTACCAGTCTGAAGTAGGAATGGCAAATAGCCTGGTTCCTTTAATTTAAAATGAAAAGTAAAATGCTCATCACTGTTGTTGAGACAGGGAACCTGACCAAGACATCACGGGAGATCACTCTTAACTTCTTTCGTTTAGGATGCATTCATCCTGATTTTGTCTCATTGTACTTCGTACCCAATCTCTGGCTGAGTAGTGAAAGGAGTTTATCAAGTGCCCTCTTTGTTTAAAATAAGAATTAGAAATTTCTGCGGCACTCCAAAAGATGGTTCAAAGACAACCTCATCAAAAGAACAAGATCATTACTGAGTATACAGTGCTTAACACACATCGGTGTAAGTGTAAAAAACAAATTCTGTTCTTTATCCCAAAGCAAAAAAAATTAACAAATATTTATCATCTATTCAAGATCATTACACTTAATCTCATCAGTTTAGCTATAGATGCATTACTGCACACCGTCAAAATCAAATTGAAGTTATATATTGTAGATGTTTATAGAAAATGATCAGGGACTCAAAAACAAAAATAATGGGAGTAATTTCTATCCAAAAACTCTAGCCATTTCCCCTTGGGTCATGGTAATAATCTTAAAAAACAATTGTGTAATTTCTGTCCCAAAGCTTACTTGTTATAACGGTAATTGTAGTAAGCATCGTGCGGAAATTATTTTCGTCTGAAATGCCCCATTGATTAGAAACCAATAAAAACATAATGCATGAATCGTTTCTCAGATTTCTGAGGGTTGGTGCAGGTTCGCAAATGCTGTGTGGCCAGAGATTCGGTCGGTACCTGCTGTCACTTCTCTAAACAATGATGGATTCAACATTCTTGTGGACAAAATCTTGTTGCTGTTTTCTCAACAAGTAGACACCGTACTCAGCTTGTATCTTTCTTGATAATTTTGCCTTCAAATCAGTAATATGTTGACAATATCCAAATGTTGACCCTACCTTTAACAGGACCATTGGCGCAACTCCTTCTATTTTTTCATAATTTCCCAAGAGACGAGTGACTTGAAACAAACAACCATAGTATTGAGAAAAGACTGTTGCATTGACTCCTTGATGTCTGTCTTACCATTATCTCACTCTCCCCCTCTCAACTTCCAGTGTTTTAATGGGGTCGTTGTCCCCTAGGCATATTTTAACCGACATGATGTCAGTTTTTATTGGATATGAAATAGTTTTTTGTGACGGAGAAGGTACAATTGTGCAATACAAGGAATTTTGTTTTCAAATAAACTTCCCAATTTTAAATGTCTAGTGAAAGTAAGTGTGAAGATTTCCTCTTCTCCACCTCCGAGAATTAAGTTAATTGGTTTTAGTTTTAATTTGGGGTTGAACAAAGAAAAATTGTGGGATTTGAACATGCAACCTCCAGATTAGTGTTCTGATGCTCTACCAACTGAGCTATCTAACCCTAATGTTGGCAGTCTCCTTATTTTGTCAATATCTTGTTTGGCGGTGCCAGTTCTAGAAGCCATTCTACCTGTAAAATGTTGCAAGGAATCACACCCACGATACAACTTGGAAAGCGGCAGTTGGTAGAGCGTCGGCACGGTAATCTGGAGGATGCAGGTTCAGATCCTGCTCTCGTCAATTTTTCTTCGTTCAACCCAAAATTATTGAAAATGTATAGAGTCAGTTTCTTGTGTGGTTGAGGCCTATTACCTGGTTTTATTTTAGGCATTTTAATCACAATACAGGCCTTGATACACACATTCGTATGTTTTATAGACTACCAACGTATTCAAATTTGTCATTAAAAATATATTTATCGATTAAAAATAGAATACGAAGAATTTGTTTTATTGCATTCTAGACTGAGAAAACATTCACACTCGTGAATGATGCAAAGTGCGTTGTGCGATTCTTGTCACTGTTAATTTCTTACTGGAATAAGAAGAGCAGAGATGCATTTATGACCATTAAATTTTCATCTAGGGTTCTACTGTGCTTCTAGGACCCTGCTGCTGTTTCATGTGTGGGATTGACAGTTTAAGCAGTGTCGCTTTACTGTCTAGTCCTATTATCGGAAACACTGGCCTGTGAGTATCTTTGGACTACAACTTGGATTGGAGATGTAGTTTTTTAAATGGTTGACAAACACCCCAAAATACCTAATTTGCCCCAAGGGATCTTGCCCCAAGGGACCATATAGAAACAAATTCCTCTACTTCAGTTCCAGGGTACCCAAAAACCACATATCAGATCCCCCTACAACTTGTGGTCACACTTTATGGTGTGGTTGTGGTGATAAAAATGATATTACAGATGGTTATACAAAACTCTTTAGGATGCCACCAGTTAAACAACCAGTACAGTTAAGAAAACACTGACAAACCACAAATACAGCTTACTGTAATAAATGTGAAGGTCTACAATTAAATGTCATACTTATTGAAAACAATTACTTCAGTCATACATTGCTTTGGTTGAGGTTATAGTAATTTGAATCATTCCATTCCAAACCATAGCCAAGCAAGTTGTCATTTTATTCTTGAATTGACAATAGATCAAAATTCCATTTGAGGAAGGAGCGAAGAGTTTGGTCGGTCGTCAATAAATTGATTTTGGAAAAGAGCCTAGCTGCAATTACGTGGTTGGACATGTCACTCAATAAAATTAAACACAGGTCGCCGTTACAATAAAATTCAAGGGTCTCTCCAAGTTTTTATAAAAACGAAATTGGTGGGCGGGGATGTGGGGTGGGAGGATGGTTGGGGATACAACATCCTCCTATGTTAATAATGTACTATGGCATTTTGTTTGCTAACTTGTCTATGCTAAGAAAGAATGTGCTGTTTTAACGTTCATTGCGCTTACCAGGTTTATAATGTCAGACTTGGGGTTCAAGGGCAATGTGCAAGTCTTGTGAGTAGCAAAAACGAAAAAACAACTCGAACGAAGACTACATTTTCCTATAAAATAAAATCTTCTTTTTAAATTAATTTGTATTAAATACCCAAAAATTGAAAATAAGAATTATTGCCCATAGCAATTTGTTATGTTTTAAATTTTTATTTAATACAAACAAATATTAACGTTTGAAAACAAAGCTAAAACTTGCTGTGTTTTTTTAAACCCCATTTGCAATCATGCCAAAATGTGTGCGCCCATTATGTTGGTTTAATGATAACATCTGTTCTAAAGGCAAAATTCTTAATTGTCTACAATAAACTGGAAATTTAATTTCTGGGACGGAACAACTTTTTGGATGGCAGTTTTTTTTTTGGTGCCATTCCTTGGAAGAATAATATTGTCTAAACAAAAAATTGAAATAAATTAATTAATAAATTAATAAATTAATAAGTTAATAAAAATATTTCATGGCTAAATTTTACTTTCCCAACAAATGATATCATTGTTATAGTATTTGAAAAAACAGCATCTTGCACAAGTAAAACTCAATATGATTAGGACCAAGTTGGTTCCGGAAGTATGAATACTCACAAGACTTGCACACAGTCTAATAACTTACAGCCTAAGTATTCACCTCACCCTCTTCGATCCAATTTATGACGTCTTTCACATATTTAATGGGTTAATGTGATAAACAATTATTTATTTTGTCTGGCCATACAATTCCATCACTATTTACAGATCACGACCCATGGATGGCCCTCTGATGGTTCTAGGTGTATTTTTAAGAGAGACTAAAATGTCACAGTTCAAACCCAGCAAATGCAGAAGGCAGTCATCTGTAGTAACATAACACTAAGATTGGGATGTGTGTAGCTTATCATAACAGGCACCTTATGGCATTTGGAAAAACCCATGTTAATCCCTTGTTGAAATTCCAATAAGATTAATTTACATATACTTAGCAATTTAGGCTCTAAAGTGACAACAAACGCTTAAAGAAAAATGTTCAACCGAAACATTAAAACTAATTTTATTTGCAAAAATGAGTATGAAAATGGGTTAAAAAAATTGGCCGTTGAATAAAACAAAGTCAGTCGTGCACAAATGTATAGACACACCATTATAAATAGTGTTTCAAATCTGATTGGATGTATAATTTTGTTTTGTGGAAACTACATTTGCAGTGTAAACAAAAGTATGAAATTACAAAATTACATCAACTTGAGTGGTCTTAAGTCATGGCAAATTGATCTTTGAAGCACACCTTGCTATAATTTGTTAAATGGCACCCCTAGGTAACACCGAATAAGCGAGTGTGATGATTTGTTTTCTTCATATCTAGGATCTCCTGTCTCTGTGTGCGTAAGCAGTCACCCTGCAAGACCTAAAGTCATACTTAGTCAAATCTGAACAGATCCTCTGCCCACTCGCCAAGCCTACGCTTTTACGCATTCCTCTTGTACAAAAATTATGAAAAGCGGTAACTTTATCCTAAACCTCGGTCATCATATTCCAATACTACTGCATCTCACGGTAAGGAAGTTGAATAGAAATTGAACCTCCACATGAGACCCGAAGATAATGAAAGATGAGGTTCAACATCAGTTCTATTCTTGAAGATCAAATGGGAGGCTTCAGGCAACGCTTCTTCTTTATTCTGAAACTTTTTGATCGAGGGCGATTGATGGCAGATGAGGTATTCCTAGCATCAAATAGATATTGTTGTAATTTTTTTGCCTTTTGTACCCCCCAAAAAGGACTTTTTAAAAACACAAAGTAAAAATGCTATATGAGTTGCCCACGTACTAGTGAAGGGGTGCATGTAATTTGAGAAATTTGTGTGTGTGTGTTTTGCTGCAAATTATCACCATGAGTCCAAATTGGCTAGAGCGATTGGACATTTTGTCTTTGACACCTTCTTAGATATGTTATAATCTTTTTACAACTTAAACGACATTTCTGCACTTCATTTCAGAAATGATAAACCAATTTGTTCTGAATAGTTTTTCCCTATTTTTAATTTTTTTTTAACTATTCCGAGCAAATTGTGTCTTGCAAATATTTAAATTGAATATGTGTCATTTGAGCACTCTAACCTTTTTGTCCTAAGTGCACAACATAACGATTGTTATCGTGCCTTGATGCTGTAAAGTGATTGACACTTGATGTTCAACGCGCACAGCATCCTCTTGCATGTCTTTGCATCGTATGCATGAACATGAACAGGGAACAGTATCCAGTGTTATGAGAAAATGCTCATTTACATTCATACGAATCCTAATTATGCATGGTGACATACACCCATCAATCATTTTAAGCCCCTCCCACTTAACCAATTTTCAAAAAACCAACAATCCTGAGGATTTTTTATTTATTTTTTTCCACAAAGGGCCCCTCCCTTTCTTGCATACAACACAATGTGGACCCTGGATGGCAAGGTGTCTTTTGTGTGCTGCATGCATCGGGCAATCTTTCATATCAACTTCTGTGAGATGGATCAGTGCCTGTCAAAGCAGGCCTGACGTTTCTATTATTCCTCCCCTGCTCTTGATAGAAGCTTCTTGTTGCCGCGGCAACTGAATACTGTGTGGAGTGGCTCCCCTATCCACATGTTCGTTTTTAAAGCAGCAGTGTGGCTGTTTTATGGAGGTGTTCTGAAGATGAAGTGGCCGGAGGTACATGTATAACAGGTCGGACACCCCACGGCGTAATTCAATTCTCCCGAGGGTTATCATGGGCTATAGATGTATTAGCATTCATCTATCAAGTGTGCTGTGAGTGGAATCCAATATAATGAATAGGAGACTTTGTTCTCTTCATTTGTCATGCCCTGATTATTGTCGTCTGGTCTCCTGAATACACATCCATAATGGAAGGTGATTTGGGTATTTCTCTAGGGGAACCTGTCTATTTTGTCCTTGCATTCTCGGTGTCATCACACTTAAGCATTTTTTCTTTTATGTGAGGGAAAACCATGATAGCTGGAGTGATAGATTGCCTCATTGTGTTTGTATGAACTGAAATACAAAATAATATATTTATTACATATTCCACAGTTGAGAAAATGCAAATTATACGGGACTGCCACATCTCTGTTGGTTGCCAACATTGGTGACATTGGGGCTAGATACATGTACTGTAGCTCAGTAGGTAGAGCGCTGGCGCGTTAATCTGGAGGTATCAGGTGGCTTATTACTTGATTACTAATTAACAAAGAAATTTCCCTGTGTGTTTTAGTAAACAAGTATTTGTTCAACCCCGAATTGTTGTAAAGTTTACCCAGTCAGTCTCCCTTGTGGTATATTATAACTTGATTACTAATTTGCAAAGAAATGTCCCCATATTTAAAGGTATTATACAGGATTGGCAGAGCTGACAAAATAATCACAGACAGTGTTCATGTTTTGTGTAATCAACCACATACATGAAATAACAAACCTGTGAAAATTTGAGCTCAATTGGTCATCGAGGTCACGAGAAAATAGTGAAAAGAGACCTTATGTGTTTTCTGTTTTTCAAACATCGAGTTTATTATCGCGCGTGATAAAAACTACTGTTTTACTCATTTCTCAGAAACGATAGCATTTTAGGCAGAAATATTTTAAGGAACCCTTTCTACCATTACTTACTTTAAATCATGTAAATTATGTGTGAATCTGTGAACATTTGTGTTTTTCGATCTTACCAATAGTGTACAGGGCCTTTAAGTAAAAAGTATTTAGAAATGAAACTAGTAATTTGATGTAAAATATAACTTCAAACTCCTTAATTATGATGGAGAGTTTGAAATAAATGTTCTGATTTGGTATTTATTGTCTTAAAAGTTATCCTTTGACGCAACTTGAAAACATTGGATACATTTACCTACCTACATCAGAGCTGCCAACTCTCCCTGATTCTGCAGAAAGTTCCCTGAAAATAAACCAGACTTTACATGTTCTGAGGAACAAATTTGAATATCTCCCTGATTATGAAAAATTTGTTCCTTGATTATGTTTAATGTAACTCTCAAAATCTACCTGATTGTACAATGTAGGACAAAATCTTTCTGATTGTTGGACAAAATCTCCCTGATTGTTGGACAAAATCTCTCTGATTGTTGGACAAAATCTCTCTGATTGTTAGACAATATCTCCTTAATTGTTGGACGAAATCTCCCTGATTGCAAAATGCAAATGTTGGCAGCTCTGCTGCATTCCTGCATGTTTTAATACAGTCTATGTAATTCAGCTTAGTTATTACATAAATGTTCATGTGACATCTTATAAAAGGAGTAGAAACTCAACCTGCGGACTCTGTTAAAAATTAATGATATTAAACTTCCATGATACAAGGAACTCAAGTGAACGGTCTTCGTTGAGGTGCTCTGACTCATTTACAACACAATGATCACACCCATGGCTCTGTTGGTCTGTCACACACAACCATGCCTACCCATTAATTATTTCACACTTCGTCAATTTGTGTGTGTACATAAGCAGGCAAGTTTAATCGGTTAGCATGCATTTATGTCGGTAACTGCATGGGCTTTAATAGACAAGGTATACTTTTGTTAATTAAAGACCAGTATCCTCACTTGGTGTGCCCCGACATTTATGCATAAAATAACAAACCTGTGAAAAATTTGTGCTCAATTGAAGTTGCAAGAAAAACAGTGAAAGAAAAAAAAATCTTGTTGCATTAGAATTGTGTGCTTTTCAGATTATCAGATTCAAATTTGTTGGTGAGAAAATTGCTTTTCTCGCTAAAACTACGATATTTCAGAGGGTGTCCTTTCTAACGATGTTTTATAATATCAACAGCTCTCCAGTGCTCTTTACTAAGTAAGTTTTTATGGGTCATTTAGTTTTGGAGTAATTTCCACAGGTAGGCCTATACCCTCCCTTTAAATAAAATGTTTGTGTTAAATAATGTCACTGTAGAATACGAGTATGTATGTAATGATTTCAATTACATATTGCAAAAACATGGGCTGATCATTTTACATGTAATTTTTTATACAACATGTACAAGTACATTGTATGCACTTGACCCTACATGCAGGAACTAGTAGTAGTACTATGTAATCTACACTAGTTAAATGAATGCAGAATTTCATATAATACGGCCTGCCGGGGTGAAGCAGAAAAAAAAAAAAAAATTATTTTGCGCTGGGGACCAGTCGCCGGCAATACATACATCAGCTTTTCAGCTGGTGACCTGTTCTACCTTGTATGATTCTTTCTCGCATAGAAACTGTGTGCATGTACACACTGCAATGGTTAGTGATGAACTCGGTATAATCACTTGCTCTATGGTATAATGCATGGAGCATGATGTAAAGAATGAACAGCATCTATCAAGCAGTCATGTACACTACACTACCCATAACTCAGTTATCTGCCATAGCTAGCATACACTACATGTACATTAGTGTCATTTATAACAATTTTGTCCTTTCATTGCAGTACCATGAGCTCAAAGGGTTCAAGGTTTTGGTATTATAAAGTAGAAGGCCACAAGGAACAATACAACGGACAACTTAAAGGGGCTGTGTTGTCATGATTCAAAAACTGTCCTGAGGCTGTACATGGATTTATCAATTCAGTTCAGTTCAGTTCAGTTCAGATACATTATTTATTTCTATAGTTCTATGAAAAATAACGAAAAATACATGTAAATGACTCTCACCCAGTTAATTACAGCATGCAAGGGTGCACTCTCCATACGGAGGGAGGGCGTGCACGTGCCAGTAACTGGGGGAGAGTTCATAATTCCATGTACAGCCACAGGCCTGCTTTGATCATGACAACACAGCCCCTTTAAAAGGATCATGTACATCCTTTGTTGCCCATTGTTATAGTTAAATGTAATTACAATTACATGTAGGCCCATACCTTATCAAATCAAACGCAAAGAAACAAAATTGAGAAGGCTGTCAACTTATTAATGTTGTCATACACAGAGAAGCTCCTGACTGGTACCTCTGAATAAAGATATTGCCAAGATAGGAGGACCACCAACACAAGGGCTAGATGGCTCAGTTGGTAGAGCGCCGGCACATTAATCCGGAGGTCGCAAGTTCAAATCCCGCTCTAGTCAATTTTCTTTGTTCAACCCAAAATTAATTAAAATTGACCCCGTCAATTTCGTTTGTGGATTATTACTTGGAATCTTTGGATGATATTAGATAAACAGATAGTAGGAGGGTTAATAATGGACAAAAGCAGCTTCCCACTGTCACAATCCCAGGAAGAACCTAAGTAATTGAATATTGACGTCATGGATATTCAGCAATCAAATCAACATCGGTATGAGTAACAATTTCTGATACTGTTTAAGAATGAAACGGCTGCCCTTTTTATTGGAATAAGCCTTGCCGCATTATTAAGAAACGACGTACATGTAGATGCACATGTAATTAAGGGTTGAGATCCTCCAGTCACTCGCTGTATACACAAGATTCCCCCATTCTAGGTAAAGAATAATTAACGTTTTGACTGGAAACCTTCCACTCAAAGTGACACTTCCCTTTTGCTTTATGAAGTGGAAGATTAGAAAACCAATATGTATCTGGATTCAAGGATGTTCAAGACGGACGGCAAGGAAATGAGATGGTATTGTTGTTGGAGTCAAGGTTTGAAGGCTGGAACGGCCAGCAAGTCTGTCTGATACGAATGGAAAAATTAATGGCCCATACTTTTAGCTGCAGAGTGTACATATAATTTGGACAGCCTGTTTAGCGTTTGGACAGCCTGTTTAGCGTTTGGACAGTTTGTGGCACTCTCATGCATGTTTTTGAGTATTTGTTGGGAAAACTTTGCTTTCATTAAACAGCAATTTAATAATAATAGTATTCTTATATACTTGGTGCCGAAGTCTGCCTAAAAAGACGCTCAAGGCGCTTCACAGAGACACAATTTAAAAAGCTTAGGGCAAAACACAAAAAGAAAAACAAATCTACCAAAAAGGAGTGACCAAAGAATTTGACACTCTATTTAAGATTTCCAAAACAAATGTTGTGATTGCTGGGTGTGCAGACCTTAAAAATAACAATAAAAATATAAATGAAAAAGTAATAACAAAATGAGAGATGTACTGGTATTAATAAGATGAGGCTGAAAATAATTATGTACAAGTAATTTGTCAGGATTTTTCCTGATTTCAGTATTTTTCATTGATCTCCCTGTACTTTCAGATTTTCTTGAAGGAGGCAAATTCTCTCATCACAGAAATGAAAGACATGGCCATTGTTATGACCAAACCTTCGTATAGATTTTTGAAAGTACAATATAGAGAGTCTGTAAGCCTCTGAGAGGCCTGGAATTACATGGAGGCTACGGAGGCAATGGCCTCCGTAGCCTCTGGTCTTGGCCTTGGTGCCCCTTCAAAAGTTTGCCATAGACTTCAAGATTTTCCAATGGAAGTGCCCTTTGCAAAATGAAAATGGCCTTGCCCTCTCAAAGATGAAATTCCAGGTTTGCTCAGAAATGTACCATTTTGCAATTCTGTTGGCTTCATCTGCACTCCAAAACCGAACCGAATTTTCAGGATTCCATTTTCATACAATCTCATCCCTGGTACAATTTTTGTCTGCTTATTAATATTAAATAATAAACCACAAGGGAAGCTGACTGGGTAAATTTTAAATGATTTTGGGTTGAACAAGGAAAAATTGACTAGAGCGGGAGACTGCCATCATAGGGCTAGATAGCTCAGTTGGTAGAGCGCCGGCACGTCAATCCGGAGGTCGTTGGTTCAAATCCCGCTCATGTCAATTTTTCCTTGTTCAACCCAAAATCATTTAAAATTTACCCAGTCAGTTTCCCTTGTGGTTTATTATTTGATATCTGATATAAAAAGTCGCATCCCCTTATGGTGATCCCCTGGCTGCCGCTTCCCAGGTTGTATCGTATACTTGGGTGTGATCCTTGGCTACACGGCAGTTTACGGTTGAATGGCTTCTGACTGGCACCCACTGAACAAGGATATTGACAAAATAGGGAGACCGCCATCATAGGGCTAGATAGCTCAGTTGGTATAGCGCCGGCACGTCAATCCGGAGGTCGTTGGTTCAAATCCCGCTCTAGTAAATTTTTCCTTGTTCAACCCAAAATCTTATTAATATTAGTAAGACAAATAATTATCAACTACAACTTGTTTTGACATGTGAGTTTACCTTTAAAGTTCCGTATTATCATACCGTCTGATATGATATGATAAATTCCAGTGTCCTGATAGGCCTGTCACATTTATTACTTCATGTTATGACAGATCATTCTGACAAACATGTTCAGTCGGTCCCAAATGCTCTTCAGTGCCACTAAAACTACTCCGCAAAGCTTTGCCCATACACATACTTCATGTGATTCTAAAGTGAATTGTAAGCAGCATTTCTAATATGGCGTTGCAGGAGTTAAAAAAAAAAGCTGCCCTTAAACTTAAGATTTTCCAACCTAGTCAAAGAAGTGAATCAAAATTTGGTTCAGGGCAGAAGTGGGAGATGAACCAGTGTCCACCGAGGTAGAAAAGGCAGGGCAAGATACCACCATACTCCAACAGGATTTCTGATTTGCAATCTGTCATGTGTCTGTAAACAATTTTATGTCAAAATACGTTGACCCTGTCAGTGCAGAGTCACTTTAGGCCTGGTTAAACCATGGAGGAAGAAAACCGTGCAGGAAGGAAATGTACAATGTACTGTACATGTACATACACATATGTACATGTATGTCGTCTAGGATATACAGTATACCTCCACTGTTGTACTTGGGCTAGCAAATTTTAGCTTCTACAAATGTACATGTACTTGTAGTTGGTTGTCACAGTACAAATGAAACCTCTCTTCGTATACTTTGGTAATTACTCCATAAATTAATGACCATAAAAACTTACTTGGTAAGAAGCCACAGCCACAGATAATGTATAGCATTTTGAGAAATAATTCCCTTCAAAGGAACATGGTTTTAGAGAGGGATTCAAAATCATTTCAACCTCTGCAAGCATTCTGCCAGCTGGGCGTGCAAGATATCAAATTCGTCCCAGCAGAAGGTTGTAAGCAATATAATGCTATACTATACAAAGTTTGGGCAGTTGCCTGCTGTATGCCTCTGTTTTTGCCTTGGTACTCCTTGAAATAGTCCACTATAATTTATCAATGGTTATATGCATGTCTCATTCTGTTGTTCCTTGTACTTTGGAGAAAGTGCCTTGCTCATACAAGAACGAAGTAACAGGCCTAAAAATTGCTTTACAAAATTATTTTATATAAAATATAGATAAAATGGTGCATAACTGTTAACTCTGTACATTATGCATGTTTGTTTGTTGCTAGAATTAATCTCACTTCATGCAGAATGTAACTTTCCTGCAATGACTTATATCATGTACATGTATATGTATGAATGGCAGAAATTAAAAAAAAAAATTCTAGCATTTCTTCTGAAGACGAGCTGAGTATACCGTTCGAAACGCCGAGACAACACTGGCCCTTTCCAGAGAGAACACCTGTTAGTTGTGTAATGCGCGTAAAAGAACCCAGTGCACTTTTCAAAAAAAGAAGGGGTTCGCCCCGGTGTTCCTGGTTTGATTGGCTGCATATTGCGCCACAGCACCTTGTAAACCATTACATGGTGCTATGTAAAGGAATAGGTCTCATACTTCAACACGTAGCTCCACATACCTTGCAGGAAAAATACTGAATGTTGAAGTGCCTTGAGAGTCACTGAGTGACGGAATGGCCGCTATATAAGAAGCCACTATTATATTATTATTATTATTAATGATTCATGCAGTAAATGTAAATTACAATGTACTGTTACTAAGCTCCAACACTCTACTTCTGTTTGAATGTACATTTACTGTCATTTTTTGAGCAAAGAAAAACTAAAATTTGCAACTCTGACGCATCGATGGACGGATGCCATAAAACGGACATACCTCGCAACAATTAGCCTTGGCTAATGGCTTGGAAAACAAAATAATAGAGTGATGCCTCTTCATTAAATGCAAATGAGGCTGAGTAAGGGCTGATTGATCGGAGGTCCGCCGTGCACTGTCCAGATCATTATGCAAATTATTATGTAAATAATGGAGAGATATTTTGACGTTAATTCCATTTGCTACTGTGTGGGTAATAGGGAAAAACTGCTGATGACGTTACCGCAGACAAACAGTTCCTTTTTACAATCCCTTTTGAAAATCCAGAGTCTATTTCACCCAACGGAGTTGTTATTATTTATTTATTTTTATTTAGGCCTATTATGGTGGATACAAGCATACACAAATTGTTTAGTTTTGGGTGTCCAACATTTGCTATCATGTACACAATACGATTTTTTTTTTTTCAATTCATAGAGTCAGTGATAGAATGGATAAATTTATTTCGTTGGCAGTAAAACAGTTCGCTGAATATCTGGAGTGGTAGGAAGAATAATCCACAATTGGAATACACAATCTGAGGTCTCAGATTAATGTGTTTTTGAATCCCTCTCTCTAAAGGGAAATGTTTCTCAAAATGTTATTATCGACAGCTGCAATGCTTCTTACCAAGTAAGTTTAATGGCCATTAATTTTTGGAGTAATTACAAAAAGTGATTTGTTGCTAACCAGAATAAGGTTACCAGCCAAAACATTTTTATCACACGTACACGTAGACCTATACCCTCTTTGACTGATTTCCTCTTCTTTTGTGGCTTTATAGCTCAAAATTACTAAGCAAAATTTGTTGCCTAAGCAGATCATAAACAAGATGAGTTGGATCCTGGGCCCAATTTCATAGAGCTGCTTAAGCACAAAAAGTAGCTAAGCACAACAAAATTTCGCTTACCAGAATAAGGTTACCAGCCAAACTACGATGTCTCATGTACAATTTGTGACTGGTATCCTGCTCATTTCTGCTTAGCAGACAATTGTTAAGCAAAATTTTCTGCTTAAGCAGCTCTATGGCCCTGGTGTTTTAATTGTAGTATTTTTACTATACTTTATGATTTTGGTTTTCAAATTATTTTTGTGATGTATCAAGAGTTTCCATATTGGCTGAAATTGTACATGTATTCACCCGGAACACATGGGGAGCACCCTGGTATCTTTTGAGCTGAATTTGTTGCAGTCTGCAGTCTGCACCAGCCATCCCAGCGAGGCAGACTTGTCATAATAGCAGCAGTTGAAGAATTCCTAGTAGTGTCCAAGATAGGTTGACCTTTCACATTCTATTGCCAACGATATGCTTTACACTAAATTCTTGAAATGATGGTACTATTATAAGTCTCTGTAGGCGTCACATGCTGCCGAGGAGCGCTGAATTAAAGGGAACTATGCGCCATGTGCCCTATCTGCACTAGCAGTGATGTGTACATTGATTATCATCATGATAATCATGTGATAATCAATGTACACATCACTGCTGAATGGGACCAGACTAATTAACACCCTTCTCTAGCCTCAGTTTTGATACATTGATTTAAATGTGAGAAAAACAAAATGGCTGCTCAGTTTTCAATTGATGCCTGTTATCATGATTGGATTCTGAGAAAAACCATGTATGATACTGTTTGTAAAAGTAATGCAGATTTTAGTATGCTATCGGAAAGAGACAAATTTTTTTTTTTAACGACCTCTCAGGAAAAAGGCATTGTAAATTGCTTAGCCAAGTATATTTGTATGTCTGCTAAGTTAAAGGAAATCAATGTTCAAAATAATTAGTTTAACACTGATGCTTATGCTAACTCCTCCGTCATGATGTAAACTGCAATTTGTATATTTTAAATTTTTGTTGTAACCCTTCCCTAGGGTAATGGGGTATGTTCCTTTTGGAATAAAACAAGAAATCAATCAAAAATCTAAAAATCTATATTATTAATTGTATTACATTTATATAGGGTCCCTTAATAATCAAACCAAGGGACCCTCAACAGTGCACCGAGCAGAGCTGCCATCTCTCCCTGATTCTGCTGAAAAATCCCTGAAAATATACCCATGTTTTCCATAATCTGACGAACAAATTTGAAAATTTCCCCGTTCATGGAAACTTTTTCCCTATTTATTATGTTGGAATGCAAATTCTAAATATCTCCTGGACTGTTGTACAAAATCTCCCTGATTGCAAGATGCAAATGTTGGAAGCTCTGATTGTAACCCATGGGTCTTGTAGTTGTAGTGAAGACGATGAAGAAATGTCAGTTTTAGATGTTGGGAGAAAACTTAAATATAAGGACAAACCATGCAATTAGGTAGGGACTGATGAAAACCCAATCCACATGCAAGATTTCAGTCCTGGATTCGAACCATGTCCCCAAATGTGAAAGGCGGGGGGAAAAAACTCAGCGTCAACCTAAATACCCGAGTACATATTACAGGAAAAACATTTGTGCAAGTTATCTCTTCTTCTTTTTTTAAAGTGAATAAAAGATAGAAACACTACCCAATACCTTGAAGGTTTGCCTTGTTGTAATGTTTCAGTTTTTAAATTCAAACAACTTTTTATTTCATTTTTTATATTTTTTTAAATGAAGTGGTGATAATTTTCAACTGGAGTTGCCTTCTGTTGGAGAATAACTGTGGTGTCATGGCAGAAGGGTAAAACGAAAAAATCTGTGACAGAGTGTGTTTCTTTTTCTTTGTCATTGTCTTTTAAATCTGATAAAGTACGGATGGATTTATAAATGATTTTTGCATAATTCATGTCTGAGACGGTGGTGTGGGAAAGTCGGCGTCAGAATGGAATGGTACATGTGTACTTGGGGACACCATTAATACACGCATGTATTTATAGCCAGCTGTATGTTACAGTTTACAGCGATCGGGTGACTGTTTAACATTAATGTGGAGTGTTCCCCATTTGCCACTGGGTTCCTGTAGGATGTTTAAATAGCGTGGTGTCAGACATGCTCTCTTTTACATGTATAAAGAGAAACACCGGATAAACCTCTGTCCTCCTAATTGTTTATGGTTTGTGCAAGGTATAAATTGCATCCATCAATAAGTGAAACGAAAGAAAAGTATACAAATTGTTATAAGACTAGCTGGTCTAGATGTAAATATTTTATATACATTGTGGGCTATTTGGGCAGCCATTTTGTATTCTTTTCGTATCAATACCATTCCAATCAGCTCCATACTGAGGCTAAGAGTGAACATTTAAATTGTCTGGGCTCGATTTCATGAAGAGTTGAGACTGATCTTAAGTGCAAATCAATCTTAATTGCTAAGCAAAGCGTGATGCCACAATACAAATCACTAATGGTAATACTGACAACTCATCTTAAGATGAATCTTAGTGCTTTGTGAAATCGACCCCAGGTCTTGTAGATATTGCACTTGTATCAGTACACTTGGGTACATACATATATGTACATGTACCCTCAACAACTATCCTCTTGATTGAAGTGTAAAACAGTAGCTAGAATGTTGGATACATTGTGTAAGAATGTAACATAAAATTGCTACAATGTTGTAATTCACAATAACATGTAATACATTTATGTATGTTACTGTGCAATTATAGCTACATGTACACAAACACATGTACTGACTACTCCCTTTAAAGTTGTTTAATATCAATCAAAATTATTTTCCCCCAAATGTTTTATCACTGGTATCATCCAGAGAGCTTTCAATTCTGATTCTGTTTGTGTAGTAAAACAATTCCATCCTGGTAGCTTTGCAAAAAACCAAAAAAAACTCCCAGCTATGTGAGCATCACACTTGCATGAGGATAATCCACTCGCTGCCCTACATTATGCGTGTTCCAGACCAGTCGCAGATACAGACACTACAAGAGACTTACCCACATAGCTAGCGCTGATCTACGCCGTATGAAATGACCTATTTTAGGCTGACATGTTTTATTTACTGGCTGAGGGTACGTCCAGCAGGGGAACGGGGCGATGACGGGGTGAAATTGCCGCGAGCAATGATGTGCACGAGGAGCCACATACATTGTAGATGCAAAACTGAACTGAAGTTATTAATAATTCCGCATAATATTTGTGTTAATCTGTTTTCAGAGGGCTTGACTTGATTTATCTTGTTGACGTGATGTGGGGTTCTCCACTTTGGCTGATCAGCATTTTCAATTTAATCTCCATGGGGGACAAATGGGTGCAGTTTGTGAAGTCGTTAAGAGATTGTCGTTAGTGTGTGCACTGTCCAGTCTACAATACCCTAAAGAGCTTCTTCTTTTTTGCTTTTGTTAATTGAAACATTGAGATTGATTATTTTGGGAGTTCAGGATTAGAATTGGTAGATATCATTCATAAGAAATAATACAACGGATATAAAAAGTACTGTACTTACATGTACATGGATTTTAAAAATAAGTCCTTATACAACGGCTAAAATATGAAAGGTACTGTACGGACATGGATATGAAAAACAAGTCCAACCTTACACTTTGTTTCTAGCTGCTTTTCCTGATTTAATTTTATGCAAACTGGCAAAGATTCAAATGCTACAAATCGGTTGGCAATTTTTTTATTTTTTTTAACGGCTTGATTTAGTCTCTAGCCCAGTGTCAGGAGTGTTGCCAGGCTAGTCAATCTTGCTTCTTAGGTAGCCCAGCGGGCTTTAACAAAAATATATATATAGCTCTTTATTTTTACATGAAATGTATTGGGTACTAAGTAATGAGGTTGTGCAGTGCTTGTGTTGCAGGCTAGCCAATCCTGCTTCTTAGGTAGCCCAGTGGGCTGGTTAAAAATCAGCATCCTAGCTGTTTATTTTTACATGAAATGTATTGGAAATTTTGAGTTTTGTAGGGATTGAAGAAAAAGTAGTGGAAGGCCTTAAAGCTTTTTTTGAACAATTTTGTAGACTCTAAGCAGGATTTAAGCAGCATTTGTTGTAAATTTGGCTGAAGAAATTAATGTAAATTTTTAATGAATGACAGAGTCCTGTGATCTGATGGATGGACAGAAGGTCATTATGACTGACCTGGGTTTGTGATGCACTCCCTGGAATCTCATTAGTTATGCATGGATGGGTAGAGGGGTCATCTTGTCTATCATTTTTTCCACTTGATTTGTACAGCATTGGGTACACATTGTGCACTATGGATGAGAACTAGGAGGTTGCAGGTTACCGGCCAGGAATCTTAACTGGTAATCAATCAAGGGTAATTTATGCCGTGAAGATGTTTGGATGTTAAATTGCCTGTTGATGGCTGCGTTGGTTGATGATGACATGTACCAGTGAATTGTAATGATGATGACAGTAAGGCTTCACTTGTCATGCCACATAAAAGTCTGTCCTTGCTATTTGTTCTCCTCAGAACCATACTTTGTCAGTGAAGTCAAAATTGAACAAAAATGCCTAATTTCTTAAACTTGACTCAATGTTTTAGAGTTGCGGTGTTATGCGAAGAAAAATTTACATCTCAGCAATTGGTTTGTCATCTGGCGTGTCGTGGACGAGTGGTGGGAGCGGTCAAGCGCAATGGACCGAGGACTCAAGCTGGCGTTTCTGATCATCAGAGTGTGGGTTGGAGTCCCGTTCTTAACCATTATTGCTTCGTCCTTCGAATGGAACGTAAAGCCTTAGGTCCCGTGTGTTGTGTAATGCTCGTAAAAGAACTCAATTACACTTATCGTTTAGAGAAGGGGTTCGCCCGGATAGTTCTGGCAGTGGCTACTGAACTGGCCGCAGCACCTTGTAAATTCTTGTAAGGTGTCACATAAATCAGTTTCATATTTCAAAAAACTTCTCTAAAATGTTTGTTCAAGCGCCTTGAGTACCTGATTGGTGGATACGTGTTATACTATTATTATACTACATTAATTTCTACAGCTAAATTTACAACAAATGCTGCTTAAATCTTGCAGTTACAACCTTTATGGTCTAGTAATCAACCCTTTTCACACTGACCATCCTTTGTCTTCACTACTTGACTCTGATTGGTTCTTAGCCACCACCCCATTGTTTGTAAATTAATAACTTTGATTGAATATAATTTTCCCCCCTTTTCTCTGGATACTTTCCCTTAATCCCTTGCTCCTCTTTTTGCTACAAATAGATATGTTTGTGCCTGTTTATGCCTCTGACAAAGGTCCGGTTTGGATCGAAAGCTAAGGCCATCTCCCCTACTAGTCGTATATATTATATAAGACTGTATATTACATGTATATTGGTTGTTCCACCTACATGGTAGCTGATACCTTTGCTGTTATGGCGCGTTTTACTGTTGGTTTTTTCTGCAGTAACTGCCTCCCCCCCGCCTCCCCCCATGGAAATATTACGAAAGAGGTACTCAGCTTCTTCCCACGCACTGCCTCTCTTTGGATCTCCTTACCTGTTTCACTGATACGTATTGCATTCCAAAATAATGATCAATAATTGTCCTTATTCTACATTGTGTGAATAACTTTTCTTCAATATTTTTTTTAAAACCCTACCTTGGGTGGTTTTCTGGAGGGGTCTTGAGAATCACAATCTTCACTTATAAAACAGAACGGTGGCACCATCTCATTTTATCAGACATTTGGCCTTAGGTTCACCCCCCCTTTAAGATATATCGTCACCGTTGTCATGAAGTGGCGAATCTACACCACAGCCAAAAAACCTTGTTCGGAGAAAATCGCGTTTGAAGTTTAACTATTTTTCAAACTGCCATTTGAGAGACAGCTTGATTGTTTTTCTTTTTAAGTTTTACTACCGAAAAAAAACCCCTGACTGCTTCTTCAGACATACAGAACTGTCAATATGTTTTCAATTTTAAGACTATTTCTTGACGAGTTATTAATTCCTAAACACATTCGCCACTTTGTGAAAACGAAAACAAGTAGAAAAGAAATGTGCTCGCAGATTGCTGTGTGCATACCAATAGTACATTGTGATTCGCCGTGAAAATTCCGGTTTGTGAAAACGCAAGTCAAGTCATACCACCGTGCCAGTGTCATGTAATTCAATAAACAAAGTGGCAAATATTGATTCGCATGAGAATGCAAAATGGCAAATCTTGTGATTCGTCGTGGTCATGCTAATTAGTGTAATTACAAAACCACTATTTGTTAGGTCCTGAAACTTGATGACAATTTTAACAGCAATGATTAGGCCTATGCAAAGAACTTGTATGACAATTTATTTACAAAATCTTGTGATTTTTGATACATTCAGTGACAGTGACGGGTGACGATATACATGTAGAAGAGAAAGTAAACTATGAACCTCTAGAATCTCAAGTTGTCCATTTTTCCCCTTTCATGCCTCACATACTCGGGGCGTCTTCCAAGATGGCAACCTAATGTAAACTTACCCCAAACTCATGAATACTGTTGAATTTTTATCGAGAAATCTGAGTCTTTGTCCTGTGAAATGTGTGACTTCTTACCCTGACCCCAGTTCCATACTGATTCCAGCTGAATCCATGTTTGAATATTTCACCATGTCATTTCTAACCTACAATCTACATATAGGCTAAAGTGAAGTTACATCACTGGTAGGTTAATATGGCATTTCAAAACTAGCAACGGCACAAGTTGCTTTGAACTCCTGTCTTTGCTCTCATTGTAAAGAAATTAATCACATCAGAACAAAACTTCTTCTTTTTTAGTTTTGCAAACCTAACATGAAAACATAACTAAACCAATAACATTGATCGGCCAGAAGTGTTACAAAGGTTAGGGGTCACTGATACAATGGCTGTCTCTCTCCCTGTTCCAAGTGGACTTAAAAGTTAGGGTTTATGATTAGTTTTTGCAACTTAATACTGATTTATTTGCAGAATTATCAAGAAAAATACAATTAAAGTCACATGTGAAAGTTTCAGTTAAATCATTCTCTACTTGCAGAGAAAAACAGCAAGAAACTGTCGGTATTTTCACAAGAATATAGAATCAATCCACAGTGAAGCGAGGTGACAGCGGGTACCAACCACATCTCTGGCCGCAGCAATCGCGAATGGACACCAACCCTCAGAAATCTGAGAAACGATTCATACATGAATCGTTTCTCAGATTCAAATGTTTTAATTGATTTATAATCATCGGGGGCATTTCAAATGAAATAATTTCACAGGATGCATACCCCCATTACCATTTTTATTTTTATTTTTTTTGGGGGGGGGTCGGGGTTATTACCAAAGTATGACCCTACCATGACCTTTCTCTTTACTAAACAAATGTAGTGACAAAGGAGAACTTCTTTAGGGGGGCATTATGCAAGAAAACTAAACTTTCTGAACATGCTTTAAGATATAAAAGAAGTGTTAACCTTTATATGTACAGGACACCGTACTGCAGGCGGTAGAAGCTTGCTGAAGCATGGTTTTTGTTTTTGGTGTAATCCAATCAGTCAAAAGCCATCGCGGCTTCCAGTTGCATATGAGTTTTCTTCTACAGTATCAATGTATTGACATACATTTTACCTCCTTTTTAAAACCCAAGGAGTCTTGGGTGACCTAGATCTTAAATGGTGTTGTTCAGACTAAGTCGTACACACTCCGAATGAAAGCGTGGCTCTGTAAGTGGGAGTTCACGACTTCGTCTATAGTGAAAAAAAGCTGCCCTAGTTTTCAAGGCTTATAAAATACACATTTTGTTGTTGTTGGTTCGCTCAGTTTTGATTTAAATTCAGGTTCAATTCTGAGGTGTTATTTTCAGGTGCATGCAGTAAAAACTGCACAATACATTGTGCTCAGCAGGGCTTAAATTTCAGGAAAACCTCCGCACGACACCCAAGGTCTAGTAGCTCAATATTTACACAAGACTCCTGGAAAAAGTTTTACAAGTCCATTGAACACTATTCCAGGCATGTGAGACTTCCTCGGAAATTCAGGTTTTTTATTTTCCCATCTCCGCCGTGAATGGCCGGTCCGCGTTTTTTTTTTTTTTGGCATCCAACATCGATCATCAAGCAGCAAGTAATTTTACTGCACAACACTCACACAGAGAAGGGGAACCTGGCATCGGGAAGCACTTTAATTGCGATTTGATTTTGACACGTGAGTCGGGGGCTAGACCCGATAAAATGCTCCGCGTTAGTCTTTGATTTAAGCTGTTGTTGTTCATTTTTTCGTTAAGCGCGATGTCCCATTATACTTACCCATGTCGTCAATCCGTTCCACCAAGAGAGGGCGCTTTACTAAAAACTGTATTAAGAAGCCTTGAGCCAAGACTAGGCGGACACGGTCTTTCACGTGTGTGAGGGCGCATCGCGCTTGTGGAACACATTCTAAGGAATGCCACAAAAACATATTGAAAATGAGGACGAACAACACATTGTTACCAGGTAAGAATTGTGGCCTATGTTTCTGTTAATGTTTTGTCTACGCTGCAGTACAAAGCCTGTTATTCAGACTGTAGCGCTGGCCCAAAATCCGGACACGGACTTCGCTTGCTAACTAAACACAAGTTTTCCTCTTTTTTTTCCATGACCCGCTCACATGCCTGCTATTCTCATCCCTTCCAAATTCCACTGCTTCTTTTTGTTTGATACTTATTTGGTTTTACCCATACACTTTTTTGTTTGATTCTGTTGGACTGATCATGAGTTACCCAGGATCAAGCATACCAACATAATCAGAGTCGGACAGTTTGTGTGTTGAGTTACCAAATGGTGTCGATTTTGTTGAGAATGAGGCAGGATCTTACTAAGTCACTCAAATTGCTCAAGGGTAGGTTTAAGATGTCTCTTCCATTTGCTGAACTTTTAGAGGATTGGAGTTGAGAAGGTTTTCTGGTTTTCGGCGATATCTCAAAAACTTGACCACCTTTTGAAGTGAAATTTTCACAAGTTAGTTATATTGTATATATCTACATTTATGTAGGATTTAAAAAGTCGAACGTTCCCAAAACCAAAGATATACTTTGCCTTTAAACTATAAGTACAGGTGGTTGATTGTAATTACTCTAATTAAGAGTTGTACAGTTCTGTTGAATGTGGCAAAGAAATGAAAATACTCCCCCCCCCCCCCCTTCTGAGGTCAACCCACTGGCGTGTCTAAGTGTCATCCAACTACAAGCAATTCTCCCCAATGCTACACAATTTATATTCCTTAAGGCCCGACATAAAAGAATCTGCATACAAAGGTTTGGTGATGCGAGAGTTTGTCCAAATTAAGATGTATGTATTCGATCTTGGGGATTGCTGTGTGCAAATTCAATGTTGGAATATGACTCTAAGAGGCTTTCTCTGTATTAACAACAAATATTAAAGGAATAGTGGAAGCTTTATTTTTACTAATTTGTTCATTTACTTATAGCTCTTCCAATCGTTCCTGATTTTAATTCCTTGTTTTTGTTTACATTTAACAGAGCTGTCAACATTAACTCTCCCTGATTCTGCAGAAAGTTCCCTGAAAATAAACCAATCTTTCCATGTTCTGATGAACAGATTTGAAAATCTCCCTGTTTATGGAAACTTTTCCCCTATTATGTAGACTGTACTCTAAATATCTCCCTGATTGTTGCACAAAATCTCCCCGACTGCAAGATGCAAATGTAGACAGCTGTGATTTAAATTTGGAATTTTGTCTTTGAAGAACGTATGTTTTTGGATGTTCTATGGAGCTGTATTGTCAGCCCCTTGTGTCTTTGAGAGAGCCCCCCCCCCCCCCTCCCCCATATCATCCAAAATACTCCACTCTCTGGCTATCTGGCCTGTCTGGTGACCCAACACCGTGTTTAGACTTTGATCAGAGTGCATGCCTGTTCCAATGACAGGCAATTTTTATTTTGGCCTGCAGTAACCTAAACAAAGTCAGACATCTGAGTAGGATTTTGAAGGGTTTGAGACCAATAGGGTTAAGCTGCTAAACGCAGAAAATCATAGCACAATTGCCGATAGAAAAAAACCAAAACAGCTTACCAATTTCAAAGTACCAAGTAATATACATTTGGTTGGGTGATCAGTTCTCTTCTGAAATTTGCTTAACAGTAGGAAAACTTGCTAAGCATTATTTTCTGTTAAGCAGCATGCCATTAGGGTAATGCTTGAAGGCAGTCCTATAAAGCTAAGTACTTAAAGGTATTATACAGGATTGATAAGGGTAAAAAACAGCACTGTTTAATTTTAGTCTAAAAGCTTACTGATTATAGATTTCATACAATAAAAATATTTTCTGTGAACTATTTCCCTCTAATATGAAGTCATATTCAAGAAACTGTATCTGAAAACCTGAAAAAATTGCAACAGCTGATTTTGGTCGTTACGACCAAAATTAAGGACACTGTGTTTACATGCTGAAAATTGTTCATGGTTTTACACAATTTTCTCCTGACTCACACAATTGATTAAGCCCAGATTTCACAGGCTTGTTATTTCATGTTTCTGGTTTATCACACAAAACATGAACACTATCTGTGACTATTTTGTCAGCTCTACCAATCCTGTATAATAACACCTTTAAAGATTGTCATATTTCCATTTAGAGATTCTCTCTTTAAGTCTACGAATCCTATGATCTTTCCCTCTGTTAGCCAATGGTGAGGTCTGGTCGTCTTTCTGCATGACAAAAGATTGCATATGAAGCAGATGGATAGTGTGTGCCATGCATTATTTATACGCAGTTTGGGAGTAGAGTTGAGATCAGTTGAGATGTACATGTATGTAAAACCATATAATTAGATTATCAAAATTGTCAATATATTCTTGTGCAGACCATTATAATGTCTAAAGACTATCGCTGTTGGATTCACCTAACAGACTAATTGATAAAAAGGGACAGATTTTTGTCTCCCTCTTCCAGCCCCAAGAACCCCCCCCCCCCCCCCCCCCACAGAAATGTGATCAGTTTGAACATTTTGAACAGTATATTATGAAGAAGGCATTCAGCAAGAGAGAATTCAGAAGCTTAAATAAGCCACAAATTTGCTCTTTCGAAAATATTTTCCTTGAAGAGATTGCAAATCATTCTTAGTGTCTCCTCACATTTTCAGCACGCTGTATGAAATCCTGAGACTTGGCCTCTCCGCTCTTTGTCTTTCCAGCATGTCATTTTCTCTCTTGACATAATAACTATATACTGCAAAACAAAAAACTACGATTCCTTTAATGTTGATTCCATCATGAATATTCATGACCATAACTCGGACTGCATGTTGTGGCGTTTATCTGGTTGACATTTACTTTAATCTAGCTCATCATATTCAACGGACGAACCTAAGAGGGTTGTGGACTCTTCACCTCCGGTTTCTATAGAGACAAACAAAATGAGGACGCGTAATACATGAACGTTCATTTCATTTGAGCAGATCGAATGGCTCTATTCTTACATTCAGGACAGGCTGATGATCGGAACCCGATAAAGGGGACGGTTCTTGTTCATGTACTTAACGTAGATCAAGCTCCGTCAGATTGTTCAAATGATGTTGTGTATGCATAGCCTACAAATCTTTTCCTTTCTGATGAATCTATGGCGCAGTCGGGTGTCCTCGCTACTGGGGTTTGGGAAAGTGCCATACATACAACTCGCTCAGCATATACTTTGTACGCTTGCAAGCATCTTCTCTGCCAATGATGGTGGCGCGACTAAACAAATTGTCAACGCAACGTCCGGATAAACCTGCGCGTGAAGCGTGTGCGAGTGTTACACGTCCCGGTGATGGTAGAAAAGATCTGGTACACAGGCGCGGTACTTCACAGAGGCAATTGCCTGCATGCCCATGGTCATTGCCTTGGCGGTATGAAGTTTTATGACTTTGTGAACTTTCAAGAATGTTCATGAATAACCATGAATGAGAATACCTAAATGTTCTGGACAGTTCATGGAGTGCTCTTCAATTTTTTATTTTTTCATAAACAACCGTGAACTGAGAGGATGAAATTTGTTCTGGAATAATTCATCAACCAGTTGTCTCATTTGTTGTTCAAGATCGTTCATGAACTGTTCATGGGCATCATAAATGGCCAGTTCGTGAACAAATCATGGATATTCATGAACATTCCGTGATCATCCCGCCTTGGTTGCCTGGGTGCCCCTTGACATGTTCTTTAAGTTGAATTTTTACATTTCCGTGGAAGTGCCCTTACTAGCTAAACAACTGTCTTGCCCTCTCCCCGAGGATGAGATTTGACGAATGTGAAAAAACTTTCAAATAGCTTCTGGGCCTGGGTTTCCCCTTATTCTAGACCTGGGGTCGATTTCACCAAACTCTTCCTAACTTAGGACTAGTCCTAGGCAATGCTAAGAGATAGGACTAGTCTTAAGTTACTCGTCCTAACTTAGGACTAGTCCTATCTCTTAGCATTGCCAAGGACTAGTCCTAAGTTAGGAAGAGTTTGGTGAAATCGACCCCCTGGAACCTCCCAGATGTTACAATTCAGGAGGTTTACACTTTACAGACTCTGTGCATCACCAGACACAATGAGATCAACAACGAAGTATCAGGGCTTGGTAATATGCAAATGGGTCAAACTAGATTGGTCTAGACACTGTGCATGCTGTATAGTAATAGTAATAAACTAGCTAATACATGTACTTGAACATGGTTCTTTGATATAGAATTTATTGAACAGGCATCAAATGTACAAGTTATCAAAATCGACATTTTGTTTTGTTTTCTTCCATGTAAAACACTTTCCCCAAACTGAGGTACAGTATACGGAAAAGACAGTCCGGTCCCTTTTTATGGATTGTCAATTTGAACTATCATCGACAGTGTGTATGTAGGGAGCATGACGTAAATTATGGCTCTGATAATCTCATTGGATATGCAGTCCCTTTTCAAAGTGTGTGTCCAGGGTACAATGACAAAACTAGCAGACATCAAAATTTGCAAAGGACATGCCCAGTCACATAACTTTTACAGTTCATTGTGTGCTTTCATGTAACATGCATGTAAAGCGTGCCTTTCATTTCAACTGTAACAGGATAAGTTGGTCTGTTTATCATTTGGTGTAAACCTACAAACAGTATACGAAGGTTGGAACAGCAAATGTAATGTAGCAGGTGGAAAAAGCACTGCATCATACCCTTGCCAAATACTCAATTATGTAACTGATGATTGGGAGACAAATTTCCACACTGGAATGGAAATCACTCACAAATACACATGTTTGCTAAAAATAGAGTCTTTCAAAATACTCTGCTAGGGAGATCAAAACGTCAGGCCATTAACTATTTTGTGCGTTTGTACCATGTACAGTAGGTCTTTTTGGTTGGTAAGCGGTTTGCTACAGCTAATTCTATTGTCTTAAACATTTTTTTTTCTGCTGAAAACAAACCAAAACACTGGACCGTTGGTGTTGGACTCGTTTGGTTTTGAGGGTTATTGTCCCAGTGGTAAAATTACTTGGGACTCGGGCCTGCCGTTCGTTTCCAGCCCCTGAATGAGTCATCTAGATGAATAGCATCCATCAGGGAGAAGGAACCAATAATATCTACTCATCAAATGCCCTGACAGAGAAGTCTGTCAGGGCATCTGTCGTTACCCATTACTGAACATAATGATAATAATAATAGTGGCTTCTTATATACATGTAGCGCTCATATCCGTCACTCACTGATGCTCAAGGCGCTTCAACCTTCTGTATTTTACCTGTAAGGTATGTGGAGCTTATACATGTAGCGCTCATATCCGTCACTCACTGATGCTCAAGGCGCTTCAACCTTCTGTATTTTACCTGTAAGGTATGTGGAGCTAAGTTTTTGAAGTATGAGACTTACTCCTTTACATAGCACCATGTAATGGTTTAATAATAATAATAATAATACCAGATATTTTTATCAAATAATAAACCACAAGGGAAACTGACTGGGTAAATGTTTAAATGATGTTGGGTTGAACAAAGAAAAATTGACTAGAGCGGGATTTGAACCAACGACCTCTGGTTTAACGTGCCGGCGCTCTACCAACTGAGCTATCTAGCCCTATGTTGGCGGTCTCCCTATTTTGTCAATATTTTTATAGCGCATAATGCAGAAGCCTCTATGCGCAACACTAAACATAAACAATGAAATGAATATAAAAGCAAGTTACACAGATAAAGATTCAAACAAATTAGTTTTTAAAAGTTTTTACAAGGTGCTGTGGCGCAATATGCAGCCAATAAAAACCAGGAACACCGGGGCGAACCCCTACTCGTTTTGATAAGTGCACTTGGTTCTTTTACGTGCCAACGGCTTTACGTCCCATCCGAAGGAGGCAGCAATAATGGTTAAGTGTCTTGCTTGCTTAAGGACAAAAGTGTCACGACCGGGACTCGAACCCACACTCTGCTGAACAGAAACACCAGAGCTTGAGTCCGGTGCTCTTATCCGCCCGGCCTCGACATATTGATTGCAAATAAACATGATGGCAAAGAAGAAAGACACTGGGGTTAGGTGCCATTGCGGTCGGCAGGTTTCAGCAACTTTTCTACCATAGTGAACTTATTTTTCCAAGCACAAACAATAAGAAAGATGTAATTGAATAATGGTATTGGAGTCTTATATACATGTAACACATGAATCTACCAATACTGTGCAAGTCTTGCGCGTATCGGAGCGAGAAAACTCGTCAAGCGAAGAACATAATTGTTTTTGAAATCAAATCACTGTTTTTAAATTAGATCTATGAACAAATCTGACAAACAAAAACAATCATTACAGTTTGTATAAATTTGATTTTTAGCTTTCATAATAAACACATTAATCATTTGTTAGTTTTTGTTGAAACAAACTAAAAACTCTTGGACAAGGATGCTTATTTGATCTTAACTTTTTAGGAACTTCTTTTGTAAATCCACGCCTGAGTACGCGCAACCACTAAAAGCAGGTTTAAACGCAGACGCGCAATGATCGCACGGGCGTAGAATTAACGTGGGACGCAGTTTAAAGAGGACGCTGACGCCTCGACAACTGTAGACTGCAATGAAAAGGCTAAGCGTCTGACAATTACAGCGTCTGGTGATTATCATCGCGCGACCAAAACAAATTTGGTGATCGGAGGTGGGCACAAATTCTTAATTTTTTGCAAGTAACCAGAAGCAGAGGTCAGGTTTAATTCTTGGGTTTTCTTCGTTGTATTCTTGAATTGATTTTAATTTCATATTTGTTATCACTTAGTATTACATTCCCAACAACATATGTAATTTTCATGGTCATAAAGTACGTGAACTAAAATAGTAGACGAAACAAAATCTTGCTTACGCGCGAGATTTGCACAGTCTATAGGGTGTTCAAGATTGAACAAAGAGAATCACTTCTTCACCAAACTATATCTTTTCCCCAGCTTGCCCCCCCCTCAACCAAATGGAGATGTCTGGTTTCGCCACTGAGGCCCCCTCCCACTTGGACCCCTTGCCTTCCCGCTTACCTGCCTCTTGCTCCCCCCTCCAAGTGATATCGGAAAATTCACAAATGAATGGTCCAGCATTATTAAAAGCCCCACCCCCACCGAAGTACGTCTTTTCCCTCGCTAGCCCAACCCCCTCCCCCCTAATGAAACGGTCTTGTTTCGCCACTGCCAGGTCAGAATCCTCCATTGCATCCGACAGGTTCAAATTGAAGACCGGAAGTCCAACCTGGGCTTTCATTTTTCCACATGTAGTAAAAATAATGCATAAATATGGCTGGACTTGATCTGACAGTGATTAAATGTACATTCATAGTTAACACAGGTACAGTGTATGTAATGCTTGTGTTATAGACCATGTTACCTTTGTTTACAGAGTGGTGACCTTGCACATTCTTAAGTGTTTCCTGCTGGGCAAGATACTACCATAGAGAAAGGAGTGACTCCTTTCTCTAAGATACTACACAGGCTATATGGGAAAATTTACATTTGGTGTCGTAATTTTCACATAAATTCAAAATTTACAAAAGCAACAGCTGTACACCTTTTGAGATGTCCCCCCCCCCCCTTTCTTCATATCAAAAGTTGAGAAAAATCAGACAGTGCAATCTCCATAAAACATAAGATTTGTTGTTTTCTTCCATTGAGCTGTGTACAAATGTGCCTGCAGGAAGTCCAGGCTCTGTGGCTCTTTTGTAAACATGTGATGTCACAGGTCACATCGTCTATACCATGTAAGACACACAATCTATTTATGCACACAAACCAATCAAGGTAACAGTTATTCATTGTTAATGCTGGCCATGAGAACCTGCCATTATCAAATCAGTAGATATTGTTCTTTCCAGCAGGTGTTATAAGATGGGAAAGTGTCACAAGGCAGAGGGTTTACAACATTTACTGTTCAGTCAGCTCAGTTGCATAATTTGGGAAGCATTAAATATTCAGTACACCCACTTTGTGTTGAGCGTGACGAGCAGGATATTCTGAGAGAGAATTGTAAATAAATAAATAAATAAATGATGATGAAAGATGAATACATTTGTGGGTAAATGGATGAATAAGTAAATAGAACAAACTAATTAACCAATTGTAATGCATACATTCATTCAAGTAAAGTTAAATGTTTTGTTTGTGAATCATAGTTATCAATTTGCACAGTTTGCGTACCACTTAAGCTAAAACTCAACCATGCTCCTGCACTGTAAAACGTCCTGGATCGGATAAAGTTTTGGATTAGAATTGAACCTAAGCATGGTCTCTGTATTGGCAACACCCTTTTTCTGGTGCCAGGATGACCCATGTTGTGGGTTAACATGACCCGGAATTTGAGTCAAAAAAGCTAGTGACATAAATTCCTGGCATAGCTGACTTGGAAAAATGGAGAGGCTGACCTGTTAAAATGGATAGACTGACCTGGAAAAATGGGCAGGCTGACCTGGTAAAATGGGCAGGCTGACCTGGTAAAATGGGCAGGCTGATCTGGTAAAATGGTCAGGCTGATCTGGTAAAATGGTCAGGCTGACCTGGTAAAATGGTCAGGCTGACCTGGGAAAATGGGCAGGCTGACCTGGAGGAATGGGCAGGCTGACCTGGAGGAATGGGCAGGCTGACCTGGAGGAATGGGCAGGCTGACCTGGAGGAATGGGCAGGCTGACCTGGAGGAATGGGCAGGCTGACCTGGAGGAATGGGCAGGCTGACCTGGAGGAATGGGCAGGCTGACCTGGAAAAATGGGCAGGCTGACCTGGTAAAATGGTCAGGCTGACCTGGTAAAATGGTCAGGCTGACCTGGTAAAATGGTCAGGCTGACCTGGAGAAATGGTCAGGCTGACCTGGAGAAATGGACGGCCTGACCTGGAGAAATGGGCAGGCTGACCTGGAGAAATGGGCAGGCTGACCTGGAGAAATGGGCAGGCTGACCTGGAGAAATGGGCAGGCTGACCTGGAGAAATGGGCAGGCTGACCTGGAGAAATGGGCAGGCTGACCTGGAGAAATGGGCAGGCTGACCTGGAGAAATAGACAGGCCGACCTGGAGAAATGGACAGGCTGACATTGGCAGGCTCACCTGGTTAAATGGACAGGCTGACGTAAAAATTGATTAAAACCAATACCCCAATGGAGGCAGGAAGGTTCCTTTTCAGAGGAAAAGAAAAACTCCCTTGTGGTTTATTATTTGAAAAAAAACCCTCATGGCATTGGAATTCGATTTACTTAATTTCTCTTGATGTTTTGTAATACTGCGTGTCTTGAAAACTAGAGGATTGGAATGAATTTAGTTATCCCCAACACAAATATGTTGAAACTATACGTGATTAGAATGTGTCTACTCTCTCTGTGATAGGTTTTTGATAACTAAAGGATCTGAATGAAATCTATGTTACATTTTCCAGCAGGAACAACCATTTGAAACCATTCAACTGTAAAGGGTTGTGTATGGTGGCATAACTGTGCACAGAACTAAATTTGTACTGTGTAGATGCATTCACCGTGTGATAACTGCAGTCTGGCATAGTTTATATTATAACACCTTTTGATTGGTTTAGAGCGCATCACATGATATGTCTTAGTTTTACAAGAAACCGGGGGCGGAACTATCACATGACAAACGATGTACTATCACATGGCATGCAGTACCTAGACGTCTTTTTTACCCACCTCGAACCCAATCAGTTGTGCATCTGTGTATCTGAAATGTGCATACGAACGTTACGTGTACGAGGATGATAAATAGTTTGTTGGGGTGTTATAAAACAAATATTGACTGCTTTTACTCGTGCTATGGTTAAAACTACGACTCCCGAGGTGATCCCCGGAGCGTTCTATTTTCCCTCGGCTTCGCCTCGGGAAAATAGAACGCCTCGGGACAATAGAACGCTCCGGGGATCACCTCGGGAGTCGTAGTTTTAACCATAGCACTCCAAGCAGTCAATACTTGTATGTATCAATCAAACCCACAATGGTTGATATTGAATGGTCAGACAGTAGGAGGGTTGACTGTGTACTGTGTAGATGCATTCACCACATGATATAATACTGCAGGCTGGCATAGTATATGTGTCATTCAATACCACAGTAGATGATATTGAATGATAAGACAGTAGGAGGGTTGAATGTGTACTGCGTAGGTGCACTCGCCAAATGATCATTATTGCAGGCTGACATGTATCTACTGTTCAAAGCGACCGTAGACGATACATGTATTTAATGGTCAGACAGTAGGAGGGTTAACACTGTATACCTTAAAATACATTCATTCAATTTGCTCAAAGGATGGTCCATGATGTATATGATGCTGCTACAAAACAATGACGTCATACTCCGCAGCTTCCTAAGAAATCTGTTCCCACACGCCAGCTATCTAGATCATAGGAGCGTAGATTTATTCATCTTACCATAGGGGATAGACCACAAAGGCAAGGTGTCGGTTTTCATTTACTTCTCATTCTTTTTGCCTCATTCTCCTCACCCGCTTCTCCCTGTTTCATATTTCGGCATTGTAGGTGTTTTTTCTTCCTTCATCCGACTTATAGGGTCGGAATAAACGGGGTGTTTGGCAGTGGACAAATGGATATCTTCATCCTTTCATCAAAGAAAGGGTGATCATCCGGGGGGGGGGGGGGATACATGTAGCTTTAAAGGGAAACTACGTCAAATTTTATTTTATTTTATAATTTTTTTATTTGGGGGAGAAATTCTTTATCAACCTTAAGTGTTCGATAAACACAACATACAACTAAGTGGAAAGTTTGGTATTCATGTTTGAATGAAAACCACATTTATTTTATTACACTTCTTCACCATATTTTCACTGGCACAACTCTTCAAAAAAGAAATATACAGAGTATATACAAAATATAGTTTACAATTACATACAGTAGTTTATAAACAAAAAATGTTCCAGGAAATCGCTAGTGAGTGGCAAGATGGAACAGGTGACCAGCACCTCTACAGAGCCATCCTACCACAGTTGAAGGAGGGGGGGGGGGGGTTTGGGGGGGGGGGGGGGGGTTTGGGGGAAGGGGATTGGGGGAAGGGGTTTGGGGGAAGGGGTTTGGGGGAAGGGGTTTGGGGGAAGGGGTTTGGGGGAAGGGGTTTGGGGGAAGGGGTTTGGGGGAAGGGGGAGGCTTCATATCACAGTTGAAGGGGAGGGGATGGGGTTGGGCAAAGGGGAGAGGAAAAAACGAAAGAGGGAGAGGAGGTGGCAAATTGAAAAAATGAATAGGACAGAAAGGACTCTCAATGACAGCAGCTAGCGCTATGGTAATTTAAAAAGGAAAAAAAATAGCAAATGTTGTTAGATTAAAAATTGGAATTTGTAAAAGTGGAATTACTTAAAGTGGTTCTGTTCTGGCAAGGATTTTGTGCACGCTCATGACGGTGTTTTTCAATTGCGACAATCATAAAATGCTATTCCCTCCAATTGACGTTGTTTTACAAGGTATTGTTTCTCTGGAGGATCGGTTACTGATGTGAACTTTCTAATCAGCAGCCCTTCAGATTGGATCTAATAAATATTTATTTATTTTGTCCAATTCTGTGTTTAAGATGTTTATTTCCCTATGAGGACAGTCGCATTGATAGTTGGGTTCATACTATTTTAGCATCATGAATAATCTCCTTCCAGTAACACGAATACATTCCTCGCTTCCCGTCATGTCATGAATTGTAAATTGTCATTTTTGCTATTTCCAGAGTCAAGGTAATTAACTTTCAAATAAATTGATTTGCCACGCTAATTGGTTTGGGCATAAATAAAGAGTGACTGTGTATTTAATATTACCCGCATCTAAAATTAATTGTCGGTAGGTTGGTTGGGGGAAAGAACTGTAGTTTATTGGCTAAATGGATACACAGGCAATCATGAAAAGAGATTAGATGCGTTTTGAGACAAAAGAAATTACGACTGCCCATAAAAGTCGATCACAATACCTTAACCAAAAGTACTAGAAATCCATATAGATCTCAGACTGGTCACGCTGAAATTTATTCTCATCAGGAACTAATTTCAAGTCATGACGATCATTCACAATGTAACAGGAGTGACACAGGAAGCCAGTGTTTCTTGACAGTTTGTGGTGGTTCATAAAACAGGTTGTTTTAAAAGCTAAAAATCCAGGGCTTGTTCCGTCGCCAGCAGCCACTGTCTGTTCAAATCGTAGAACATTCTGGGAGTTCTACTTCACACAAAGCTCTGGAACACTCAGCCGGCGAATACCCTGTGCAGTGAGCGACGTTTGTTTTATATGCCCTTGCTTCGTTGCGTATGTCATTAGAGAGACATGAGTGCTGTCTTGTCCCTTTGAGCATTGAACTATTAAAAAGGATTGCTTTATGTTGTGGGTAATCCCTCAGGAGTGGATGATGGCTTAGAAGGGGGGGGTGGAAGGTTCACTGGACAGTAGCATGTCCAGTTGCTGCAACGAGGGCCTGAATACTCTAGTAAGCCCCGCCCACCCTGCCCATTGTCTATCAACGGCGTCCATATTGGTAGCATGTAGTTAACGACAAGCACAACTTGCTCTACACAGCGTTCTTTCTTAACAGTGCTTCCGCGGCCAAACACCAGTTCAAACACCCGAGGACCAGGCAAAATTAACTTCAACTGCTCCGACTGACTAGTTCAGTGTTGAAAAGCATCCCTATTTCATGTAAAACATGGACTAGTGAAAAAGCTGACGGACTGGTGAAATGCCGAGCTATCTGGTCCTGCTGGCTACTCACTGAAAAAGCAAACCCTGACACGCAGCATTCTAAATGGCAGAAACATGTTCACTCTTTTAAGAATAATTATATTTTAATGTGTCGGTCTTTTGTCCGAGTTTCGGCATGTGTTCTGATTGGTGGAGGGGGGCCGAGCCTAATGGATCGGTCTATTAATCTTCGGGATTAGACCATGGCTAAATATCATAGAGCTTCTTCAGCAGAAAATATTGTTTATATAAAGATTGTCTGCTAAGCAGGATATCATTCACAGAAGCTACATATGAAATGGTAGTTAGCTGGTAACCTTTTGTCTGGTAAGCATAATTTGTTTATGCTTGGCTAGTTTTTGTGCTCAAACAGTTTTATGAAATTGGGCCGATGATATACGAGATGAAACGGAAAAAGAAAAAGTTGGCAGTGTCGAATATGAGTTAGTAGAATTTTTTACAGAATTATAACCTTTGCAATAATTGTTTTTGAATTGAACCTCATATCACGTTTTGGAAAGCAGTTTGTGAGCATCGTTTTACCATAAGGATTAACAAAGTTTTTGAATTGAATTGAATTGAATACAAAGGAAGGTAATCCTGCTTGGTCATGAGAGACGATCATGAAGCCCAATAAAGTATGAAAAGTTCTTTGTGTCACTCTGTTCATTGACAAGTTTCTGTTCTCTTTGTTTTTTTTCTCCCAACTTTGCAGATTTGCAGAAATTAGAGAGAGAGGCTCGGATATGTCGCAAACTGAAACACCCAAATATAGGTAAGCATGCTTCTGCATTTTTTTTATTGTACTGACGCCAGTTTCAAAAGCTGCTAAGAAGGAGTTACTGCTTAGCTAAAACCAGCAGAGAACCAGCCTTAAGCAGTACGTATTACAAACGGTATAGTTTAACTGGTAACCTGAGGCTGTTGAGCATCTTCTCATGCTAACCAGCTCTATAATTTGCCCCTGGCCCTTATTTATAAAACTGCTTATAGATTTTAAAACTTGCTTAGCTCAAAGGAATCTGGCAATCAAAAGAAGCTGAAACGCGTTCCCCCTGCCAGAATGTCACGTAATAATTTTTGACTTGCTCCACACTTTCTTTTCAGATAATAAATCAAATCGTTAAGCAATTTTTGTTCTTAACAGCTTTTAGAAAACAATTAGTTAGCTTCCTTCTGATCAGAGAACTATATTTAAAAAAATCCAATAAAATGTTGCATTTTTATATAAAAACACCCACTTAATTTTGTGATATTGGGCCGCACGTTTCAGAAGAATAGGAACCTTGTAGGAATTTAAATTTTAAACACCCGGAGCCGAACACCACCACAGGAAGCTTAGCGTTCTTACAATGTTCAGGTGGTCAAAATATGTAAGGACATGTTTGTAGAATAGTCGAACTGTTCTGAGTAAACCATGTCTCGAAGTCACCGAGGCACTCGGATGGTAAGTGACAATTATACAAGCACTTTGAAGTGTGTGCTTAATACTTTGTTTGCGCATACATACATATGACCAGAAACTACGATTAATCTACTCAGAAGTCATGCAGGGTGCTTGCTCCCTGGAATTTCATAAGACAAGAAAGTGGGTCAGCCGAGACTGAGTTTGCAAATTTTGTTTTGACTTGTGATGTCTTTAAATTGGTGTAATTATAGTATTATTTTATTTAGGACCTTTTGGTGTTTTTTTCCATACATGGAAGGCGAGATACTGCACTGGTCATGTAGTGTGAAATTTTACATTTTGTGTAATAATTTCCACATTAATTCAAGAGTTATGAACATAACAGCTGGACAAGTTAAGAGATGTGCCCCTTTTCTTCATATTAAACGTTGTTATATACATTGATACCTCACCATGCAATGCCTCAAATCCCATAAAAGTTATTTAAATACAGACAGTGCAATCTCCATAACATGTAAGATTTCATGTTTTCTTTCGTGGGGCTGTTTACAAATTGTGCCTGCAGGAAGTCCACGCTCTGTGGCTCTTTTGTATGTGATGTCAAAGGTTACAGTCTCTATACGAGGGAAATCGTTCACTGTTTTGCAAAAGTGTCCGTGTTATTGGCTCATTTGCAAGGGGGCATCACGGCCACTTTAAGGGGAATTACGGCAATGTCCGTCCTGGCTGCCGTGAAATTCCAGGCCTGTACGATTTCGAGGAAAATCATTCACTGTGGTATGAACTCTGTGCCCCCGATCAAAGATATTGACAAAATAGGGAGACAGCCAATGAAGGGCTAGATGACTCAGTTGTTAGAGCGCTGGCATGTTAATCCGGAGGTCGTTGGTTCAAATCCCGCTCTAGTCAATTTATCTTTGTTCAACCCAAAAATAGCTTAATAATCAGTGAGATTTCACATTGAAACTAGAAAACTTCCCTCCCCTAATAGCAGTCCTTAAAAAGAAAATCAAATCATCCCAACATACATCTAAAGCAGCAGCCTCCAACTGTTTTGATTTCAAAAATGTTCAGCTGGTCGTAGGTAAGGATTGGACGCACTTTACAATCTGAGGAATAAGTGATGAGTAAATAGACTTAAGATGTGAGCACGCACACAGATGCACATCATGTACCTTCTTGAAGGAGCGTACATGTCTTCAACTTGTACACACATGTACAGCAGTGTTCAGAGACAGATGTTCAATTCTCTCCACATGCTATCACAGCCCCCAGGGATCAATACAACCCGCTGCCATTTAGCAAAAATGTTGCCCTCTTTGTTCAAATCAATACCAAGTTGAGTTTTCCTTTTATTTATCATTATTTTTTTTCCTTTTTCCGGAGCTCCACTTCGAGGGAGCATTACACAGAAGTCACGCCGCCTCGCAATTATTTGAAATATTTAAACCCAAGCATAATTAATATTGATTGGTAAATAGACATTTATGCAAATGAGTTTTGCAGAGTTGAAACAACCTATGTGTAGTCATACGGTATTGCAATACTGCTATGGACTGACATGGACTGACACGAAACTAACGGTGCTCCGGGAAAACCAACTCGTTTTTACTCATTTTCTCCTCCATCTCAAAAATAATACTACCATCTACATTATAATCGGCTGCTGACTTCATAGGCTCATTTTGGTTAAGCAATATGCCTCCAAAAAGGGACAAAAAGGGAGTGACAGAACCTGCCCTCGCGCCAAGTACATCAGGTGACCAAGCCAGCTTACCCAGCCCCGTAGTGGACAACGACATCGGCACCATACGGCGGGAAATACGATCCATGGCATCGGACCTGCATAGCAAGCTGGATAAGGTAATAACCAACCAAGAATCTTTGCTTACCAGAATGAATGCCATTGAGGTCAAACACCGAGAGATGGAGGAGGCGATTACCTTCTCAACACAGACCATCGAAGAAATCGAAAGGAAAAATAAGACCCTGTCAGACGGGATTTCCAAGATGGCGACGCAGCTGAGCTCAGCTCTGAAGAAAGTCGAAGCCCTGGAGGAAGCCAGTCTCCAACTTGAGCGACACTCACGAGGGTTCAACCTGAGGTTCGGGGGCATTTCAGAGTGCACGCCAGAACCACCATTGTTCGCCTATGAAACCGTCAAACACATCCTGGCAGACAAATTTAACATGCCCGAAGCGGAGATTGAGATCGCCCACCGCTCTGGTAGAACCCCGAAGACAGCATCAGATAAACCCCGTCACATCCTGGTCCGGTTTATATATCGTCCTGAGCGTCAGACGGTTTTGATGCGAGCAAAGGCCGCCCTTGCCAACTCCGGGTTGTTCATACTTCAAGATCTACCAGCAGCTGATGTCGCCAAGAAGCGATCCCTTCGGGATGTTATGAAGAGGGCATACGACCAAGGTCAGCACCCTGTCTTCCGTGGCGGCCATCTCTACATTCATGGCATGAAGTATGAACCCATAAAGCCTTCACCCCAACAGTAAGCTTGAACACTGTACAAGATCTGTGATGAATTATATTGCTCTAAATATCAAGAGTGGGTTTTGGGAGTTTTTTTTTTTCCTGGGGCACAAACATTAACTTATTTCATTGATATCTCGTTTTACCAAAATCACACGTAACTACTTGCAAATGTTTGTGATTTTGTTCATTATTTTGTTCTTAGCCTACTGGCATTATTGTATACACAGTAGTATGTTTAAAATTACCTTAGAAACACCCTGTAACAGTCAAGTAAAGGCTCATAATCCCTTGTCACGACTGAGCAACTTTTCCCTTAAGACGACTAGACACAACACTGGGTTAACCACCTGCTATGGCTAGTTTAAAAGCGTCTTCTAACAATTCAAATTGTCCACATACCATGAACAGCTCCAGCTCTGACAATCGAAGACACTGTCCAGTGTGTAAAGAAACGATTGGCAATCAGGATAGGCATGAATTCAATGCCATTTGCAAGAACTGCTTCCAGCAAGTTCTACCTTTCAACCATCTTAATGCAGATGACTTTAACCTAGCCATTATTGAACTTAATTCAAACTCAAAAATAGATTCTGAAAGATTAAACAAACTTATATTCAATCCCCTTACATTCAACGAAACGTTTGCCAACGAATCTGATATTGACCCTGATAATAACTTTTATGCCAATACTTTCAATTTACCATGTGATTATTTGTTATCTGATCAGTTTAAGGATCGATTTAGGGATGGAAGTAAAACCGATACATTCTCCTGCTTACACTTAAATTCTCGGAGTCTTAAAAACAAATTTGATGATATCATTGATTACCTTGGATTACTAGACTATCCATTTAGTGTAATCGGATTTTCTGAAACCTGGCTTACTGAAAGCAGTCCTGATTTAAATTTACAGGGATATAATTGTATTCAGCAAAATAGACAAGGAAGGTCGGGTGGTGGCGTTGCCCTATATGTTCAAGAATCACTGAACTGCACTCGGCGTAATGATTTAACAATAGATAATACTATCTGTGACTCTATATTTATTGAAATACCAGGCTCATCCGGTAAAAACGTAATAGCTGGCATTGTGTATAAACCACCAAATATTAATGTAAACTCTTTTGTTGAAGCCTTCGACAGAACCCTTACTCAAATTAATAGGGAAAACAAAATATCTTTCATAATGGGTGATTATAATATTGATCTTTTAAAATATGCTTCCCATAAGCCAACCCAGTTTTTTGTAAACTCTTTGTTTAGTAATTTTTTCTTACCACTAATTAATAGGCCCACCCGTATTACTACATTTACTGCTACCTTAATAGATAATATTATGACTAATTGTACCGATCAACATATTAAGAGTGGCATCCTATATAATGATATCTCTGATCATCTGCCAATTTTTCAAGTCACCTCACTTAACATTTCAAGAAAAATGCCAACAAACGTAGCCCCATTTAGACTTGTTACACCAGAACGTATCGAAGGATTCAAACAAGACCTAACAAGTTTGGACTGGAATTGTGTGTATACGACGCAATGTCCTAACCAGGCCATCGACCGTTTCTATTGTCACTTCAATAATTTATATGAGAAACACTTTCCACTAAGAAAACCTAAACCTACTAAGAAATTAAATGCATGGATGACCAGTGGAATATTGTGTTCTATCAAACACAAAAACAAATTATATAAAAAGTATCTTAAAACATCAACTTTAAGTAATAAACTTAAGTATAAATCTTTTCGAAATAAACTCAACGCCTTAATTAAAACAACAAAAATCTGTTTTTTTCAAGAAAAGTTTCGCAATACCAAAAACAATGTTAAAAATACTTGGAGAATCATTAATTCATTATTAAACAAAAAATCTAAACGTAGTACATCATCACACAAATTTAACTGTGAAGGACGTACGATCAGTGACTCGGCTGACATTGCCAGTGCATTTAATAACTATTTTACAAAAATAGGACAATCTCTCAACAGAAACATTCCTCAGGCGACCAACAGCTACAAGCAATACTTGACAGACCCAAACCCATATTCCATGTTTTTTAATCCCACTACCCCGACTGAGATTCAAAATATAGCTAGTTCCTTTAAAAACAACAAATCTCCAGGCATAGATGAAATAAGCCCAAGGGTTTTAAAATCTGTTATTAATCAGGTAAGTCACCAACTGTGTCACATTTTTAACTTGTCATTAACTAAAGGTATATTTCCAGACAAACTCAAATCTGCCAAAGTCACTCCAATTTTTAAAAATGGAGACCATAGTGAGCTCGGTAACTATAGGCCAATCTCTGTGCTGTCATGTCTCTCTAAAATTCTTGAGAAAATTCTTCACAAAAGAACTATGTCATTTTTGGACAAACACAACATAATCTGCAATAATCAATACGGTTTCCGAAAAAATTATTCTACCTCACTGGCATTACTTGACTTAACAAATAAAGTTATAGATGCCTTTGAAAACAATTTATATGCCATTGGAGTTTTCCTGGATCTGTCAAAAGCGTTTGACACCATAAATCATGATATTTTATTGGATAAATTACATTATTATGGAATTCGAGGCGTTACACTTGACTGGTTTAGGAGTTATCTTAATGACCGCTCTCAATGCACAAAATACCAATCTTCTCTGTCAGCGCCTCTAGGAATATCATGCGGGGTTCCTCAAGGATCTATCTTAGGACCTTTGCTCTTTATCATTTATATAAATGACATTTGTCAAACATCAGATTTGCTTTCTTTTATCATGTACGCTGATGACACAAATATATTTTGTTGCAATGCGGACCTTCGCGTGTTGATTGATAATGTCAATAGGGAACTAACTAATGTCTGTGAGTGGTTTAAAGCAAATAGGCTCTCCCTAAATACTAAAAAATGTAATTATATTATTTTTACCAACAGACACAAATCAGCCAGCCAAAACTACTCAGTCAATCTCGATAGCACACCTATTCAGCAAGTAATTAATACCAAATTTTTGGGTGTCTATTTAGATGGAAAATTATCATGGAAATATCATATAAGTGAAATAGAAAACAAGGTAGCAAAAAGTATTGGTGTCATCAGTCGATTGAAATTTCTCCTTCCTAACAATGTTCTGCGTATACTTTATTGCACTCTCATACTACCATATCTCCAATACTGTAATGTTGTATGGGGAAACACGTTTAGCACCAATCTTAATAAGCTGAATGTTCTCCAAAAGAAAGTTGTTCGTATTATTTCACATTCTCCACTTAGGGCCCATGCAAGTCCTTTATTTTTTAAACTTAAATTACTCAACTTGAAAAGTATCAACAGATACCAACAGTGTATCTTCATGTATAAACACATGAAAGGACTACTTCCTGACTCATTCAACGACTACTTAGAACTTAACCGTAATATTCATCGCCACAATACCAGATCTTCTTCTAATTTTCATCTTCCCAAACACAGAACAACAGCCTTCCATCATAACATCTGTTTCTCTGGACCCTCAAATTGGAATAAACTGCCAAATAGTATAAAAACTGCCCCAACACCTGCTACCTATAAACACAAACTAAAAGCCCACTTGCTCAACAACCCCCCTGTATAGCCTTCTGTACAAACAAAGTAATACAAACCATGTTATTCATATTTGTTTTCTGTATATTGTGTATATGAAAATTATAATTTGATGTTTTGTAATTGTTTACTTACATGTGCGTTTGTTTGTATTTTTGTCCAAGGCATTTCTGCCAACAAGCATTGTTTTGCTTTTTTGGATTTGCCTCCTTCAATATATACCTTCTTATCAATTGTATTGACCTTTTGTTATTGGCGGAAATAAATGTTCTTTTTTTTTTTCTTTTGAATATCCTGCTGGGAATGTGATATGCGTATCCCACTGTTCTACAAAATTACAAATTTCAGTTTTGATATTTTGTTCATTGCTTGAATAGCATAATGATGTGTGCTGTGGTTTGAGTACGCTGTGTCTTCCCAAACATTTAAAGGTGCTATCAATCATCAGGGGATTCAGGGTTTAAATTTTACAATGAACTGCAGACCGGAGGCCAGCGATTTTATCATTGGGCCAGTAAATTCACAACTGGACAAGTCCGGCGGTCTTGTTTTTGTGTTCAAATGTTGACTTTCTAGTCTGATAAATTATAAATTTGTTGATTATTGAAGAGTACTTGCCCATAACCAGTGATAATACAAATGAGATAAAGCTTCTCTTTAGTGCTTTTTTCAAACAGATCAGTTGTTAAACTGTATAGGCTTTTTTCTTCTTCACATTTCAATTCTGGTCTTGTACACAACATTTTGGCCCTGCAGTCTTGTGGGGTTTCCCCAAAAATGTGTCCTGTGTATCATTGTAAGCTTTTCCTACATGTGATTGATGAAAAAATTAATAATAATTTGTTAATGTAAAATTTTGTCCTTAACACGGAGAATCTCCGGATTAAAGTGTAGTGTGAAAGGGGGCTTGGCTGTAGACAAGGGGTTCAGAATTGAACTTTGCTTGTGACCAATCAAGTCAAGGTACCAGACATGCATTCATGAAAAATATCTTACAGAACTGTCACCATATTTTAGCCGTGCTGCCAACTCTCCCTGATTCTGCAGAAAGTTCCCTGAAAATAAAACCAATCTTTCCATGTTCTGATTAACAAGTTTGAAAATCTCCCCTATCATTTTGTTGTATTATTTTGAATGTAATTCTAAATATCTCCCTCATTGGTGTACAAAATCACCCTGATCGCAAGATGCAAATGTTGGCAGCTCTGGCTCCCCGTGTGAACTATAGCACTACTGAATACTGATTCTCCTTCTACTGGAAAGGTGCCAGACTAAAATGCTCTTCTAGCCTCAACTTTAATATGAGTGGTAGAAAAAACAAGATGGCGGTACCATGATAAAGGTTTGTTTCCATTCAACAGAAGGGGAACTTCAGTAGAAGATAAACTAACCGCCGCACACAAAGGACTGCATGTCAATTTGACAGCTATCTCAGACACATAGCAATCGGACAAACCAGAATCCTCGCACCTAAACCTTGATCGATTCAACTCAATTTGACTACTTGTCTCTCGCAGAAGCACCATGACACATACATGTACTGCTCCCTTCTGAGATCCACCATTGCTTCAATGTGCCACAAATGTCAAAGTTACCGGGTACACAGCACATGGTGTTTGCGTTTTATTATTGCTTGACACATATCATTTCAGATGGTTGAAATTTGAAGCCGCTAAGCGTCAGTGTTTGATTAATGTTCCCATTAGACGTAGCTTATTAATATTTACGTTGTGTGTGGAAAATTAGATGTAGAAAAGATGGACTTGAACAGGAATTGTTCGGCCCTCTTTTTTTCTTTTTTGACGCGATTAGTTTAAAGGATTCTCCAGATTCCCAAAATTATGCATAATGTGCTCGGTATGATTGACAGTTCCTCAATAGGGAAATGAGTTCCTTATTCAGGGCATCTCTTGGAGAGTCCCTGAGTAAGCCTTCCCGGGGTCATCCTTAACAAGCTCCTAGGAAGCGTTTCCAGAAATTGGATAGCATCTTATTAAATACTGCAGAAAGAGTCATCTTTTAATTCACAGGCCGATGGTTTTCTCAGGGGGGTTGCACTTTGGCGGGGGAAGGCTTGTGTTTTGTTTTGATTGAAGACTCAGTTATTACACCGACAAAAATGTCTGGTGCATTTTCTTAAGAGGATAGGGTGCATTTGTAAGGAGCTTGTAATCTTATCAAGACATGAAATCGATATAAGACGGATGATTAATGTGGGATGCAGAGGAACAGGGTGGTACATGGATGCCTTTGGTTTGCAGATTATCTTTCATGATGTGATGCGTTTACTGAAATGTTGAAGGAATCAACACTTTTGGTTGTAACACCCCTCCCCCCCAAAAAAATATATATATATAGGCCTATACTAAGAATAATAAATTTAACAATATATATATATATATATATAGTTAATAATAAAAATAATAATAAATAAATGTAAATAAAAAATAAAAATAACATAAAGTAAAAACTGTCATGAACAGTTGTCGTAAAAAGTATAATTTAAATAAATGATAAAATAGAAAGTGTTTTTTTAAAAAATCACCAACTCACTTCCTCTATCTCAAAAGTACCAAGAAATAACCTCAAAACATGAAAAAGTACTTACATATTTTCCTAAAACTTCGAAAGAGATGATCTAGTGAAATTTGTCGACTTAAAAGCCAAGTTCTCAGAGGGTCATTGAACAATGATTGATGACAAAGGTAATGGATGTAGAATTACCTAACAGCTTGAATGAAATGATCAATATAACCATAACATTAATTGATGTGTACACACAAAGTCTGATCCCATAAAAGTCAACCTGTGTTGAACTGTAAGTTAGATTCGTGTGCACTTGACAGAACTCACACAAAATTGCCAACAACAGAAAGCTTTCACTTTAGAACAGAACAAGTTGTATGTTGAACAGAAGAGGGTCACACAGAAGAGTTATACTTGGAACTGGCACATTTCACTTCAGCGATAGAGTTTCACCTAGAACAGAAACATTTAACCTAGAACGGAAGAATTTCATTTAAAACAGAAGAATTTCATCTAGAATGGAAGAATTTCACCAAGATTGGAAGAGTTTCACTCAGAACAGCAGAATTTCACTTGGAACAGCAGAATTTCACCTAGACCGGAAGAATTTCACTAAGAAGAGAAAATGTTCTACACTTTCACTTAGAACAGAACAGTTTCACTTAGAACAGAAGTATATCACTAAAAACAGAATTTCAAGGATTTCCTTAGGTCATCCTTGTTTTGATGTTGGAATCTCTTTTTTTATAAATGAGCAATTTTGATGCTCTTTTCTACAATTTACAGTAAAATTTGTCACCCTGTTTACCCAAATTATTTCAAGACGTAGTAGAATATTGTTTTTTCTATCAAACGCTATAAAGTGTGACCTCATTTGACCTTGACTTCCGGTTCAAACCGGAAGTTGAAACTTTATATTTAAAAATATCATAACTTCTGAACCACACATTGGATTTTTTCTATCTATAATACATCATCTGAAAGGTCTTCATAAACTAATCAACATGTGACCCTATTTGACCTTGACTTCCGGTCCAAACCGGAAGTTGATGGTTAATTTTTGAAAAATTCATAACTCATGAACCAGGCATTGGGTTGATAAGGTATAATGTCGTAACCTACTTATTCAATCACTCACCACGAACACCTTGTTTTTGTAGTAAACAAAAACTGAATCTCTAGTTCTATCCTAAAACTAAGGTTTCATCAACTGAAAGTGGTTATTTAAAAAGGTAGAATGCTTTAAGGGTGTACCTAAGCGCAGCAGGAACCAATTTCAAACGCTGCTTAGCATGCTTAAGCACAAATAAGCAGGATACCATAGTCACATATAGTATATGTGATATGATATTTTGGCTGGTAACCTTGTTCTGGTAAGCATAATTTGGTGCTTAAGCAACTTTATGAAATATAGGGCCCTGGGGCTGGTTTCACAAATAGCTAAGATTGATCTTAACTGCGAATCAATCCTAATTGCTGAGCAAAGTGTGACGTCACAATATAAATCACTATGGTGATTCTGACACCTCATCTTATGATGAATCTTAGTGTTTATGAATTCGAGCCCAGGTATCACAACATTCAACTCCTCCCATAACAAAATGTCTCCTTTGATGTGTAGCGATGGAAACAGACATTGTTTTATTAGCTGCTATCACACTATGAAAGGTCAGTTTGGGTTTCCCTGACAGCCTGCACACAATGAGTACACCCATAATGCCCCCCATTGTGTTCCAGCAATCTACCCACACCTTGATACCATCATCCATGGTCAATGCAGCTTTACAGCTTGTGTTAAGTAGTGTTTCTCCGACCTTGAATGATGTCATACAATAATAAGCGTGGATTACGTCTGGTGTGAACTTAAAGACTCCATCAACTGATAGCTGTGTTTTGTAACCACACTTTTATTTTAGATAAGTGTGCTTCTGTTAGCAAATTCAATGCATGTAGATGTCACGCGAGTTACATCATTAACGATGAACTCATGCACTCAGAAATTTGGATTAAATATTGCGACTTGATAATGTGAAATTTGTCATCATGAAAGACATTATATGTAAACGTACTGTAGGTGTATTCAGAAAATTATATTCATAGTACTTGTACCTAATCTTATTGAATATTGGTGAATTATGAGTCACAATGGAGGATGGAGTATTCTTCTGCACTATTTTGTAAATAATAATAATAATAACTAGTTCTTATATAGCGCATTTCACAATAACGGTCTCAATGCGCTTTACATTAGTGCCCTGGTCATTGGGCCAATAACATTCCTTTAATCTTTCTCAGCTCCCTGGGGAGTATACAGCCCCGAGCTGCCGTGATGGCGCTCCGAAGGCTTTTTCAAACACAATATCAACCTCTACCCTTGCAGGTACCCATTTATACCCCTGGGTGAATGCTCTTGGTCATGCTTGTGACTCAAGGAAAATTTGATTCATTCCTGCTGCTCACCCCCCCCCCCCCCCAAAAAAAACCCCAAAACACACAAAAACATGAAACAAGAAAAAAGAAGCAAACCTGAAACAAGAAAAAAGAAGCAAACCTGAAGCTTATTCTGTTTATATTTGGTTGAAAGCCTGAGTACCCATTTTCCTTTGGTTTACTTTGAACTAAACCATTTTATTTTTAGATGCAAGCTTTTACTTCCCCTATATATTACTTTTTTGATGAGGATCTAATAAAAACGTAATGTTTTAAATTTTTTTAAACTAACAATAACATTGAAGCTTATCCTGTTTTTTTTATTTGGTTAAAAAGCCATTTTTCTTTGAATTTAAATATTACATTCTTTAGTTAGAAGCTTGTACTTCCCCTTTATATTACTGTTTTTGATGAGGATTCATGTAAAACATAATGTATAGATTGTGTGAATCTTTTTATTACACCAGTAGCTCTCTGATTTATTGCAAAATAATCAACATAAAAAAAATACAGAACCATTCTTTCTGACTGGCCTGGTAGTTTGTGAAGGTAACTAATCACCTCATATTACCTTGGAAACCAGTGTAATGAAAAATAAGTGTTTTTTTTTATATATTTTAATCTCAACATTTTGACTTGTGTCATCAACAAAAGCAATCACTTCAACCAAGAACATATGGACCTTAAGTGTTGACATCGTCGCTGCTATCTAAGAGGTGAAACAATCTTGAAACAAAGGAAAACGCAAAGCTACAATATGTACGCAGCAGCACACAGGATTGGCCAACGAGCAACTTTCCTTTGACCTCTAGCCGAGGGCGCCCTACTCAAATGATGTCATGTGCAAAATAGCTCTTAATTTCCATAAATTTGGCATCAACTTAGTCCATTATGCAAAGCGTCGACTCTAACAAGGCTGGTATTTATGTGTCACATGTGATTTTTTTTTTTAAAATATTTCTGTATAACTTTTGCCTGTTAATAGGCATTACGTTGACAAAAAAACAATATACGACCCTACCTTGTAAACGATCTATTTTGTTTCCCTGTCGCATTCTTTTAAAAATAACTTTTGATAATGAAAAGGACAGGGGTACCTTAAAGGCAAAGTATACCTTTGGTTTTTGGAACCAATCGATTGTTTTCATCCTATAGAAATGTAGATATATACAATAAAACTAACCTGTGAAAATTTCACTTAAAAAGGAGGTTGTGTTTTTGAGATATCACCCCGAAAAACCGGTGCGAATATGTCCACACAGGAAGAATATTACCTAAAGGAATACACAATCTGAGAATCTGAGAAACGCTTCTCAGATTCAAAGTTTGGGGCATAACAACCTGATATCTTTTTCCATAACCACATTACTTCGAAGTGAAATGATTCTCAAAATGCTTTATACTATCGAAAGCTGCTGTACTTCTTACCGCGTAAGTTTTTACTGTCATTAATTTTAGGAGTGATTACCAAACGTGTACTGTGCCTTTAAAGGCTTTGCATTTGTTCATTCTTCTCATATAGTGAAATTCCTTATGTTTCTCTTCCATTTAACCATAGATCAATTTGAAATCAATTAGAATCAATTAGAGGTAATTGGGAGTTGATTGATCGGTGAAATGGTTGTTGTAATATTGCTAGGCCTCTCTCTTTCCAACTTGACCTGGTTTTCTGAGGAGAACAAGGCCGAACGGTTTCATCGTCGTTTTCTTTTCATCAATTGAGCTTTAGTCATGAGATGGTGGTACCGGAGCCGAGCAGGCCTGTAATTCGTACGGATGTTTTTTTCTCGCTACTCCAAACTCTCCTGAAAGAGGTGCTGTTGCTGGCAAGGAAGGGGTGGGGGTGTAGACTTTATCCTTTCTAGTGTCCTAATCTCTAGGTATGTTTGTTATTAGGTAGATTATTTAAACCATAACAAAATGTGAAAGTACTTCAAAGGGAGGGAGGGCACGATCCTCTAGATGGAAGGAAGATCCCCGTTCTATAACCCTTCTAGGATGTTAAGATGCTTCTAATCACACCTATGAGCCCTCTTTATTACTGCTACATGTAGGCTCTGTGGCTATGTCAGAGCTTGATGAAGGGGGGAACTCTAATGGTTTCAAATGATCTGTTGGATCTGATCATAATGTTAATTCTTGTTGATTTTCAGTTCGTCTGCACGACAGCATTCCCGAAGAAAGTTTTCATTACCTAGTGTTTGACTTGTAAGTATCTTTATGAATTTTATTTCCTTGACACACCGGGTCAATTTCTATCGTTTATTTTCTTCAGAGCATGCTCATATTTCCTAGAAAAATTTAGAATTTGTGGTTTTGCCATACGGCATGTACAGGCCTGGAATTAATCAAAGTCCGCAGAGGCCATGGCCTGAGTTGCTCAGGGCCCATTTCCATAGAACTGCGTGTACGCACAAACAGTAGCTAAGCACAGCAAAATTATGCTTACCGGGATAATTACCATCCTACTTGTACCACTTGTGACTGGTATCCTGCTCATGTTTGCTTAGCAAAATTATTTTAATTGCTATTTGCTGCTTAATCAGCTATATGAATTTGGGTCCTAGTCTTGGCCTTGGTGCCCCTTCAAGAGTTTCCAAAACACTTTAAGATTTGCAAATTGAAGTGCCCTTGCTCTCTTAAAGATGGAATAGACCTTATGCATATGACGTCATTTGAGTAGTGCGCCCTCGTCAAGGGAGGTTGTTCATTGGCCAATCCTGTGAGCCATGGGAATCTGCGTTTCCGTTGTTTCATCACCAGTTTGTGCAGAAAGTCTATACCAAGCATGCCATGAAATGTAGCTGGTTGTTTGGCTAAATCCATCAAACTCTGGCACAGCCAACGGATTGATTTTACAAGAATATCTTGTTATGATTCCATTTTTTCCCCCGTCTGTTTTACAGAGTTACTGGTGGTGAACTGTTTGAGGACATAGTTGCTAGAGAGTACTACAGCGAAGCAGATGCCAGCCATTGCATACAACAGATCTTAGAAAGTGTGGACCATTGTCATAGAAACAGTGTAGTGCATCGAGACTTAAAGGTAACTATTCCAATGTGGTTTTGAATGATTGATAAACTATGCCAACCTGCAATATGATGTCATGTGGTGAATGCATCTACACAGTGCACAGTCAACCCTCCTACTGTCTGAACATTCCATATCATCCACTGTGGTTGTGGATGATTTGTTAACTATGCGTGCAAGTGCAATATGATATTATGTGGTAAGTGCATCTTCACAGTATGCACATGTGCATTTACAAAGCTAGTTCTGTGCACAGTTGTGGCACCATACACAGCCTGTGCAGTTTAATGGTTTGAAATGGTTGGTCAATTCACTTGAAAATGTTAATAAGTGTAGAATGGTTTTTAGGAGGACGATGTTCTTCCTTTTATCTAGTTGGATATTGTACATGTAACTGACGAATTTCATCAGGGATAAAGAATACATTTTTACAGTTTGTTCTATTTTTGTTAGAGTTCTAGTTTTATTGTTCTTACAGTTCTTCTTTATTAGACCTTGATTTATAGTTCTAGTTTTATTGTTCTTACAGTTCTTCTTTATTAGACATTGATATATAGACATTGACAAACAGATTATAAGTACACAGTGACTACATGTCAGATAATGTTCAAACAGTCCAGAAGTGTGTGGGTAGTTTGATAATGCTCCCTCTAGGAAAGTTACTTGTGTCAGGGACTTCCCGAGGGCATGCTTATGCAGAATTGCGATGAATAAAGTGCTGGCAATGTGACTTGCATATTAATGATACCAAGATATTTGAAATATCTTCTTTTAATAATGTTGTAAGTTTCAAAGATGGTTAGTCATCAAGTTAATGAGTTAGCTTATGATAACCACATTTGATTCCGTCTTGATGTTTTGGTCATTGCCTAAACAACCTCACTACAATTAATTTTGCTATTATTAATTGTGGACCGTTATATTACCCCTGCCCGTTCATGAGAGAACACACCCTCTTTTCTCAGTAGCGGTGTTGCCTGTTTAGGGGCAACATCAGTTAGGAATTGCTTTAAAGGAAATACAAACATTTTAAGTGATGATCATGTTTTTGGCTTTGAATGAGCCGTTGTTCTTTTCAAACCTTTCTTGATCAATCAAGAAATTTAATCTTCATGTTGTGGATGTATCAACCTGTTATTTTGTTACGGTTTGTAGGACTCCTGGCAAGATATAAATATGTCATTTTGAATGATTTACAAATTTTGGTTTGTCAAGCAAAATCATTCTGAAAGACGCACCTCGCCAAGGACTAAACTTTGACCTATTCCCATCTCAGCTTGCTTCAAATTTAAGGCTGGTGGCTGCTCTCAACTCAAATAAGAACGAGTAGGAAAAAAACCTGCCCAAATAGACAAACCTTGGTATAGTCATGTTTTGTGTAAGTTTAGTCATCATTTCTATATGATTCCTACGGGTTTTTCTTTCTCGGGGCAAACACAATTCAGTCAACCAGGAATAAGAAATTTCAGACTTTTATTTGAATTCAGATTTTTTTTTAATGTCTGCTTCGTGAAAAAAAAAAGCTGTTACTTTATTCAGATGTGAAAAAAATCCTGCTATTTTTGATCAACTTCTCTAGTGCCATTGTTCCCTGAAAGCTCGTTGAAATCTACAACTGTTGGGGTTACCATAAAGATGACTCATTATCTAAACATAGCTTCTTAAATTTGGATCCTAGTTTCAGACCTTTTTGTCCTTGGTGAGTCTCACCACTGATAACAAAAGTCACAGTCTCTATACATGGGTTGTATAGGCAATGATAGTTCTAATGTATTGCCTCTGAAGGCTCTGGACCCCCCCCCAACCTTAACTCCAGACTCACTGCTTATAGATTTAAATCGGATAACTTTGATTTGAACATGAGTAATTCCTGATCCAAAAGGTCAAAAGTCAGGACGGCAGAATTAGACGTCGTTGGAGGTGTCTTTCCCGTAATCACACTAAACCCTCCTCATGATAAACCTGCAGGTGTGTTCTTTGCCATTATACAGTCCCTAGCCTTCCCAGAACTCTTAAGCTGACCTCATGTACACTCGCTCGTCCCTGGTCCCCACTATCACCACGCCAATTTAAATGTCAGCTGATATGAAAATTCTATTCTATTCAAGCCACCACACAAAGCCCCCCCCCCCCCCCCCCCCTGTCCGTCTTAACCACCCTGCTCACCGTCCGGCTCTCCGAGTCAAACGAGATTTAGGAAAATCTATCCAGATAATAACACCCAGCATACTAATGGAGGACTTTCCTTATCGCCTCTTTACTCTATACACTAGCAAGCTACACCATGTTGCCATGACAGCCTAATGGTTACCGTGGCAACCTTACTGGGCCTCCATATTAGTTTCAAACTGAATGCATTGAGAGGGAGGGTTCCTGTACTGATGCTGAATGTCAAGTGAGGGAAAAATGTGAAGGCCCCAAAAACGAAATGAAAAGTATCCCTCGGCGTGGGTTAAATTGTACATGAAACCGTAAGCGCTGGGGTCGTTAACGATACCCGCCGTGGAACCATTAATGTCAGTGTTATAAATGGCAGCATGCTCAATTTATGCTGAATTTCATCTGTGAATTATGACTGTACGTTTCCTCCATTGCTTCATAATCAACATTACTTGGAGTAATAGTTGCAGTTAGCATGTACTCAAAAACAAAAAAAACATCAACTGCATCTTTGATGTGATAACTTAACATGAACTACATTTTTTATTCAACACATTATGAAAGGTTCTTCGTCTGCATAATAATGTAAAAAAATGCAGAGAAATTTTGTGTTCGTTTGATGAGGCTGTCAACACCAAGGAAAACAAATTATGGCATCTTTAAAAATTTGTGGCATAAATATCATCAACTTTCCTGTTGAATGATTTGTGCTTAACCTCTGTTGTGATGACTGATTTGCATAATGAATACCAACCTTCATAGTTTTAATATCCGACTCGGTCTACTTGGTCCGAGCCGACAAAGCCACACCTTAGCGGTGCGAACCATTATGTACGAGTATAGTCTTTAAGGTTTTTTTTCGTTTCTGGGAATTGTATGTCCCGGAGGGAAATATCTGTACCACTGTATGGCTGAATCATCCTTATGCAATGGAGTTTGCCACGGTGAAGCAAACGATACTTTTAGTCTTTATTCACTCAATAGTGTTATGTTGGATAGCCTACAAATTAAGGTGTTTTCTTGGTTGTTGGAGTTTGTTGTTGTGGTTAGGTTTTTATTTCAATGAGGTAAAAGTAAATTTATAATAAAAATTATACACATGTGGCCACAAGCTTCTCGTGTTTTTATAGTTAAGAAAAATTAGCTGTTGCATACTGCTTACTAACCAACTACATGTGTGGTGTAAGTACAACAAATAGTTGAAGGCCTGACATTTCGACCCTAGCATCGTCTTTCCCGAAAGCTTAAGAGATGGACTCTAAGAGAGACTCTGCTATGTAAGGTCGAAACATCAGGCCACTTTCTTCAGCAGTTGTATAATTACACATGCTGGTAATTCAACTTACAATCATGATTAGCGGATAACAGGCAGGGGACCAGTCACAAGTAATACGTTAGATGGCATTTTAGCTGGTAGCCTGTTTATGCTAAGCATTTTCTGTTTGTTAATGCTGACAAGAAACAGACTGTCAGCTGCTTATATATGTATATGTACATGTATTTGAAAAAACAAAGTACATGTATAATTGCAAATTGCTTACACTTGTAAATGTACATGTACCAACCCAAATTACCGATTATGTAAATGCAAAAATTGTTTGGAACCTAGGCACAGTGTTACTGTAAGGATGTGTCAAAATGTTTAACAAACTTTGCTCCTTGTTATTATTATTATTTTTTTTTATTTGACTGAACAAAACAATATGCAAAGAACATGCAAGGGTAGTTTACCTTACAATGTACAGGAAGTCTTAGTAAAATCGTATTCATTTATAGACAACACTATATTTACTGTGGTACTCACCTCTCTTAATAAAATAAGCTGCCGTCCTGAAAAGGTTTTTTGTAAAGATTAGAGTTTTTTTTTATTGAAAAACAAAACCCGGAATGATTGTATATTTCTTGTTCCCAAATCCGACGCTGTAAAAGCTTATTTTAGCATTGCATGTTTTGACCATCTACATTATCTAATAAAACAATTCCAAGTGCAATGAAAAAAGAAAAAGAAAAAAAAAGCTTAATATAATAATAATAATAACAAATAAAACGCTCGTAGCAAAACGAGATTGGAAGACTCACTGATGCAGCAAGAGCAGTTTACATCAATGCCTTTTAATTTTAAGATTGCTCATCTTATTTTTTTTTATGCGACTGCCAGAGTGTCACATTAGACCTCTCATATTGACACGTATGCAATGCCCTGGCTAAGTGGTTAGGGAGTGTGCTTGTGGAGTGGATTTGTTTGCCTTTTGGACAATATTTGCGATGAGAAGCTGGAATATTTATGTGGCATAAAGCTGTTTTTTTTTTAAGAATGTAGTTTGGTTGGGAGAAGGGTTATGGACACGGGTCTGACTTTTTTGTAAATTACCTCCTGAGAAAAAGGGTGTTTTTGCCATCAAAACTATCTGAAGCAGTTGACTTCTTGAGACCGTGATTAAAGCTTGGTGCGTACTTCTCGCGAATTGCGAAAGCAGAGCGAAGTTCCTTGCGTCTCAATTGGAAAACAGCGCGAACAGGATTGCTTGCGCCACTTGACTCGCTTCGCATTCATAGGGTGTGAAGTATGAACTGGGCTTAAAAAGTAGGTTCATAGATTGGTAAATACTCCAGAAATTAATGGTCATGAAAACTTACTTGGTGAGAAGCACTGCAGCTGTTGATAGAATAAACTATTTTGAGAAAAGATTCCCTTTCGAAGTAATATGGTTTGGATCATTATCACCCAAAAACATTTGAATCTGATAAACGTTGAACGAGAAACGTTCATGCATGAATCATTACTCAGATAATTGGTGTCCGTTCATGGAATGCTGCGGCTAGAGATGCGGCTGGTACACGCTGTCACTTCGCTAAATGTGGATGGATTCGGGATGCTTGTGAAAATACTGTGACAGGTTTTGTTTCTGTTTTTTCCAGCAAGTGGACACTGTATTGAGTTGAAACTTTAACATATTACTTTTATTGTATCTTTCTTTATAATTTTGCCTATACATCAGCATTACATTGAGAAGAAAAAAATCTACGACCCCCACCTTTAAGGCTGATACCCCCAAAAAGAAAGAAAATGGATTAGTTGACCAAAATTGCTAAAACTAATCAGGTATGCAACTTCCCAACTTGTTACTTCATTGTTTCTGAGCTGTGTCATTAGACATTAAAACAAACAAAAAACAGTACAAAGTCTTGCTGTGCCTGGCACTTTCCTTTTTTGTTTTTGATAAACAGCAGTTGTGTGCCTGATCGAATAAAATGCGAAACAAATCTATAAAGTGGAACCGATTTAGATCTTTGCATATCATTCTAAAATCCAACTTAACACCCATGAAAAAAAACCATAGACTAGTTGTTTTAGTTCTAGATGCATCATGGTTCAGATAATATTGCAAAGCTTATTTCCCGGACTCCCATGATATCTTGATGGAGCCCTGGTGTTTTGTCATTCTCCATTATTTACTTGTTGATGTCCCGATTGGGCTTTTTGTTCTTTGCAGCCTGAAAACCTCCTGTTAGCGAGCAAACTAAAAGGTGCTGCAGTGAAATTAGCCGACTTTGGCCTCGCTATAGAGCTAGTGGGAGACCAACCAGCATGGTTTGGTAAGTACCAATCAGCCTGACTGTTCTGTCTGTCCTTCTGTCATTGTGTTTGAGTGGTTGTTTGTCACTTTAATACTACCTCCCTCGATGTTAATCACAGACAATAGACCTTATGCATATGACGTCATTTGAGTAGGGCGCCCTCACCTAGAGGTCAAAAGAAAGATGCTCATTGGCCAGTCTTGTGCGCCGCGCGTACAAATCAGCGCGTTTTCATTGTTTCATCATCAGTTTACCTCTAAGATGGCGGCTTGGTGACGTCAATGCATAAGGTCTATTGCCTCAATCCTCCAAAATCATCTGATGAGTTGATAGGTTCCCTACTGCCTCAATCCTCCAAAATCAACCAATATGAGTTTGTGTAGGATCCCTACTGCCTCAATCCTCCAAAATCAACCAATATGAGTTAGCAGGACTTCCTGAATGCTTAAGAATCAATTAAACTTATGTAGGTTCTCTACTAACGCCCATTGTGCCTCAGTACCCTTCAAAATCATTCCAATTCCTGATGATTTTGAAGGATTCGGGACAGTCACAGGTACTGTTTTTTTCCTTGTCGCTGTTTCGTCTGAACATTTCTCTGTTTTTAACCGGAAATCAGTATAAATAAAAATTCCCCTCCCCCCAAAAAATAAAAATTAAAATTAAAATAAAAATAAATAAAAAAAGAATAAATAATAATTATTATTTTATGTTTTTACTTAAGATCAAATTCATTAAAAAATGAAGATACTGTAAAACCATCGCCCCCAGATTGTAGTAGGGCTTTCAAAACCACAGATAAATGTAAATTAGTGTGCTTTGCGCTCACAGTTCAGGTTTTTTTTCAACAGCCTATCACATCCCTGCATGTATAGGAAACCTTAGGCAACCTTCATTAGGTTTGCATTATTGATATTGATTTCAATTCCTTATTGTTCCTACTTTCTTTCTCTGTTTGTTTTGATTGTAGTCTGTTTGTTGACTCATACCTGCATGTACTTCCAGGTGTTTGTGTTTCCTTTCCAACCATTATATCATGTTCCACCACCAGTTATTATCTGTCTCGCATTTTTTGTTATGTTAACCCGATACAAAAAATCCCAAGTTGAGAAAATTGGGCAATTAAAATGTGACCTTATTATCCCTTGACGTACATGGTAACTAATTGGCAAATTAATACGCAATGTCTGATGAGCCACCTGTGGAATTCCGGCTGTGAAACTCAAACGCACTAATTGTCAAATGATTATTATACATTGCGCACATTGGCTGGAGGTTATCATGTGTTTTTTTAATGACTGTGATGGTTCTGCGGACTGAAATCTGTCCAGAAACTTTCGTGGGGGTGTGTAAACCTTTGCTTTTCATAATGCGTGGACGGGAAAAAAGTGGGGGGGGGGGGAACCCAACCGAAAAACAAATCTGGTCCTTGGGGACCTCATTTATGTGGTTTGAAAGTTCCAGCCAATAATGAGGACTAGTGGATTATCAGGGATCAGGACAGGATTCAAACCTCAGTTATAATGACTCTTAAGTCCTTCATGTTTTGCCAGACTAGACAATTTGTCACTCACATATTCTCATTTATTAACCTGGGTGCTGGGAAGCAATTTATGTTAAGTGTTGTACAACCTAATCACCTTGCTATGATTCAAGATTATTTCAAACCTATTTTGTTGGATAGCCCATAGCATAACACCAAGCAGTGGAGAACATCAAAACTGCAGAGTTTGTTCAACTGAGACAGCTTGAAACATATTCTATGCCACTAAGACATGATCTATTCCGATACTTGTACAGCCAGTGACGTCTTGACGTTTTTTTTCTTTTATTCTCTTCTGACAGGTTTCGCAGGCACGCCTGGATACTTGTCCCCGGAGGTTTTAAAGAAAGACCCATACGGACGAGCAGTAGATATATGGGCATGCGGTGAGTACGCATAAGTAGTAAGACAAGTCCTCCGAACAGAGGTAACCCATGACCCTCTTCCACGGATATAAGAAAACCTAATTGGTTTTCGGATAAAAGGATATTGTGGCTAGATCTCTCTAGTCCGTGGACTGATGAGATTTTTGTTCTCCTTCTAATGGTAGAGGGTCATACACCTTCTCCATAGAGACGTCCATCAAGCGGACACAATGAGTAGATATCGGATACAATGCACTTAAATATAACCAGGGACCCCCATTTCATAGAATCGCTTAAGTCGAAAAATACAATGCTGAAGAAGTCCACTCTGAAGCAATTTTTTAGAGAGAGCAGGAGAGACCAGTTCCAAATAATATTTATGATCATGAAAATTTGGATTGTAACTACCCAAATCAGCTTAAATTTGTTGGATATCCGGGAATTTTTGTGAAGCTCTACATGCCTCGTATTCTCCGAATCAAGCAAGAACTCAACCCCACCTCCCAAGTTTCTGATTTTGAAATTACACGGTAATGATATTCTTGACACTCTTGTTATATGCAGTTTAAACAGGATCTGATATTTTAACCTTGGTTCTATTTCCTTGTTTTGTTATGATCTTCCGTGTGGATAGAGGATAGGACTGGGTTATGAGTTAGAGCAGAACAAAAGGAACAATTTACCTATAGGTCACACAGGGACAAGTTTCTGTCAAACAAATTCCAAACGAAACTTCCACTCGTTAAAGGGATATTCGTGTTTGAGGAGCTCATTCCCGACGGATTAATATTATCATTTAACCCTTTAGAGACCACAGCGGCCAGAAACGGCTTTTACCAAATTGCCGATAGCGGCCGCAAACGGCTGCAAGATCTAACCTACTCACACAAAAAGGTCAAAGTGTGAAGGTCATGTCCTGATTTGAAGTTTTCCAAGGCTTCCCATGTTAACACAAAATCTATGTTTCTTTAACAAAACCAAAGTTCTATTTCATATTATTTTTGTCAGACTTTTTTTTACAAGAAAAGACATTGTCAAAAACTTGTCTATGTTCTGTTGAACAAATTTGACAATCTCCCTGATTATGGAAACTTTTTACCCTACTACATGTATGTTGAATACCTCCCTGATTGTTGTACAGAATCTCCCTGATTGCAAATTTGCTTGCAGCTTTTGAATCCTGACTAATGTCTGAAGTGTAAACGTTTTCTTCCCCTTCTTCTCTTTCATGGCTCTTTTTCTGCGTCATTTTTGCAGGAGTGATTCTCTACATCCTACTAGTTGGGTACCCTCCCTTCTGGGATGAAGACCAACACAGGCTGTACTCACAAATCAAGGCAGGATCCTATGATGTAAGTCTGGGGTTCATACGAAGGGTTTCTTGATCAACATTTTGAACAACTTTAATTTTGTATTGGATGTGCCCGGGGTTGTGGGTTCGAATCCCATCCAAGTGTTATGCCTTTGGATCCCCCAGGACTTTGGGGATCACTGAGGCAATGTGTTTTTAAACCAACCACAATCTGATGATTTCCTTCACAGTATCCATCCCCAGAATGGGACACAGTCACTACTGAAGCTAAGCAGCTTATTGATAGCATGCTAACAGTCAACCCTGCTAAGCGGATAACAGCTAGTGAAGCTCTCAAACATGCCTGGATTAGTGTAAGTTTATGACTGTACAGAACCTAAAACATAAATGTTGTAATTGTAAATTGAAACAGAGAAAACCCCTAAAAAGGCAAACTTTTCCGGTTGTACTGTTTCAATCCAGACGGTACTGGCTCAATCTGGATTGTACTGGCTCAGTCTAGATTGTGTATAGCTCAATCTGGATTGTAATGGCTCAATCTGGATTGTATTAGCTCAATCTGGATTGTATTAGCTCAATCTGGATTGCACTGGGTAAACTTGAATTGAATTGTATTACTGTTTCAATCCAGACGGTACTGGCTCAATCTGGATTGTACTGGCTCAGTCTAGATTGTGTATAGCTCAATCTGGATTGTACTGGCTCATTCTGGATTGAATCAGCTCAATGTGGATTGTACTGGTTCAATATGGATTGTACTGGCTCATTCTGGATTGAATCAGCTCAATGTGGATTGTACTGGTTCAATATGGATTGTACTGGTTCAATCTGGATTGTGTTAGCTCAATCTGGATTGTACTGGCTCAATCTGGATTGTACTGGCTCAATCTGGATTGTACTAGCTCAATCTGGATGGCACTGGCTCAATCTGGATTATACTGGCTCAATCTGGATTACACTAGTTCATTTGAGGTTGACTACTTGAAGCACGGTCTTTCTTATATAAACTATATTATCTTGTTTTACAAAAAGAGTGACCTTGTAATTTCCTGGCAGGCAAGATACTACACTGGTCATATAAAAAATTCCAACTTTGTTAACGTTGTCCTACCATATAAAATCAAGAGTTGTAAACAATAACAGCAGAAGCCATTTCGAGACATGTCTCCTTTTTGTTCAATTCAAAAGTTTATGAAATTCTAATTTGTTGATTTCCATAAAGTTTAAGTATTGATAAATGTATTCTTCCTTTGATCTCTGAACAATTTGTGCATGCATGCAGTCCAGGCTCTGCGACTCTTTTGTGAACATGTGATGTCATAGGTCACATGGCTGATACTGCCTTACACACATGTACATGTTTTTAGCAAGTCACTTCTACAAATATTTACCATGTTGAGTTGTTGAGTGTGTTCATCTTTTGCAAGAATGAGATTAAAGGCAGTTTTTGATGTGTGTATGAAGCACCTCAAATTAGTTTCTCTTTTCGTTCAAGTGTTGACGTCTGGATAGAAAGAATAGGTCATTTATTGTATGAAGGCAGGGTTGTTATTGAGGAGTTTGTGACTGATAATAATTGTTTTTGTCCGTGCAGAATTCCGAACATGTTGCATCAGGGATGCACAGACAGGAGACAGTAGATTGCCTGAAGAAGTTTAATGCCAGACGTAAGCTTAAGGTGAGAAGACGTTTGTTTCTTAACCGTCCAACTGTCTGACCATTCGATATCATCCAATGTGGTTCTAGATAAACTATGCTAACCTGTACTATGATATCGTGTGGTGAATGCATCCACACAGTAAAAACTCAACCCTCCTACTGTCTGACCATTCAGTATCATCCACTGTGGTTCTAGATAAACTATGCTAACCTGTACTATGATATCGTGTGGTGAATGCATCCACACAGTAAAAACTCAACCCTCCTACTGTCTGACCATTCAATATCATCCAATGTGGTTCTAGATAAACTATGCTAACCTGTACTATGATATCGTGTGGTGAATGCATCCACACAGTAAAAACTCAACCCTCCTACTGTCTGACCATTCAATATCATCCAATGTGGTTCTAGATAAACTATGCTAACCTGTACTATGATATCGTGTGGTGAATGCATCCACACAGTAAAAACTCAACCCTCCTACTGTCTGACCATTCAGTATCATCCACTGGTAGTTTTGAATGACAGATAAACTATGCCAGCCTGCATTATGATATCATGTGGTGAATGCATGATCTACACAGTACACAGTCAACCCTCCTACTGTCTGACCATTCAATATCATCCACTGGTGGTTTGGAATGATAGATAAACTACCTCGATATGATATCATGTGGTAAATGCATCTACACAGTACATGTACACAACCTGCGCAGTTCATTGGTTTTATATGGTTGCGCCACCATACGCAAAGCTTTCTCTTGAAGATGACTGGAGCAAACTGATCACAACATGGTTTTATTCGTGTTGCACTGAAAACATTAACAGAAAGTTTTGATGTTGAGGTATCTTATTAAATGTAGTTTGCATCTTATCAGACGTAAATGACATTGTTGTTTGGGGGGGGTGGGGTGGTGGGGCCACTAGATCTTGTAGGCTCGAGGAAATATATCCCCGGTAAAAAAATCCATCCGAGTTTTATCAAACGGTCGTCATTACAAACTGACAAACCGCCGTCACTGTCGCATTCCTTTATCACAGTCAGACACACAGATGCTCCATCATCTGAAAATCAATAAGATCAATAGAATCACCCTACTGTTATTCCACTGATCATCTTTCCAGCAAAAGGAAATTGATTGATTGACAAAGAATGCATCCTGGAGTCGGATACGCCTCTTTCGATGAAACAATACCTGAGGTCGGGCTTTGCTGGTTTGTTATTTCCAACAATATGTTATACAGATATTTTTTATGAAATATTGTGTTGCCCTTAGACAGGGCATCAAACAGTGTTTCAAAATAAACATATAGGGACTTTCAATGCACTAAAATGAAAAAACGATTGAGTGGAAAAGTGTTAACCCTTTCCTTACCATTGGCGACATTAGTCGACCAAGCTTACACAAACAAAAACACCCAAGCCTGAGCACAAAGGCTATTTGTAATAAAGCTGCAGTTTTGTCCGTGTTCACCCTCCATACCCAAGCTTACCATCATTGGAAAGGGAAAGATCGGATCTTTCTAGTGATGGTAAAATAAAATAAGGTTGCTATTTTGCAATCTCTTCAAACTGGTGTTGAAAGATCTGAAATTCCAAACACCTACGGAGCGCAATATGGTTGTGTACAAAATAGTGTTCGAGATTACAAATCACACCGAGGAAAGAAAGACAAAGAACTTTGACATTTATTACCGATCTCAATGATTTTTTGATTATATGAAAGGGAATTCAATAAGTGAGAACTTTTTTATTACTTATTTTGCTGTAAAGCAATATCTTCAAGGAGATAACGGAGTTTGTAAAAATGGCCTTTGAACGACAGCTTTCTGTTGTGTAAGAATGTGTGCTTCACGCTTGGGTGGTCAAACAATGCAGTCACCAGCAGTTGTTTATGTCCAAACAATTCAGTAACGAAAGGGTAAATAGTCGAGTGGAAAACTTGTAATAGCCTGAGGACAAAACCTGGAATATCCAAAGCTGCATTTAGCCCGATGGGGTTACAAGACTTGCGTGTCGTGGCCGAGCGGATAAGAACACCGGACTCAAGCTCTGGTGTTTCTGCTCAGCAGGGTGTGGGTTCGAGTCCCGGTCGTGACACTTATGTCCTTAAGCAAGACACTTAACCATTATTGCTGCGTCCTTCGGATGGGACGTAAAGCCGTTGGTCCCGTGTGTTGTGTAATGTGCGTAAAAGAACCCAGTGCACTTATCGTAAAGAGAAGGGGTTCGCCCCGGTGTTCCTGTTTGATCGTCTGCGTATTGTGGCACAGCACCTTGTAAACCACTAAATAGTGCTACAGTATAAAGGTGAAAGGTCTCATACTTCAAAAACGCAGCTCCACATATCTTGAAGGAAAAAATTATGAGCGCTTTGACAAGCCCCCATGGGTGTGATAAAGCACTATATAAGAACCGAGTATTATTATTATTATATCAACTGTGAGTGCAGAAAAGCAGACCACAGCATGTCTCAAATGGTCACTACTACCCCACCCATGCAGCCCTAGAGACCTCGCGAACTACACCATCAATGCAAAACACTGCGTGGACAAATGGAAATCAGCCATTTGATGCTTGAGGATACGAAGAGAAGAAGAAGAAAAGCACTTCCTTCTGCAGCATTCCGTTCTTACGCATCATGTTTGGCCTTGAACACATTTTTCCCCAACTAAATCTGTTTAACTAAAACTTGTTACTTCCTGGGAATGCGAATGCAAAGCAAATTTTACGTCACAAATTTGCAACAAAGAACTCGTAAGAGTTCCCCTCAGTCTCAACTCTTGCCAAACATTCCTAGCGAAAAAAGAGCTGTGCTGTCAAATTCGCTTCACACGAAGCATTCGCAGGAAGTATGAACCGGGCTTAGCTCTGTAAATTTTGACAAGCCTTTTTAAGTTCTGTTCACATTACAGAGCCAGTTCCCACAAAATAGAACCCAAGGAAAATCCTAGGGAGGAAATGGAAGCCCATGTTGGTTTCACACTCCTATGCAGTTTTCCTGGAAGCATTGAGCACTCGGCATGTTTACCCCGGGTCTATATCTCCCAAGCTATTTCCTGGTAAATGGCTTTTCAGGAGTTTCAGGGTTACCAATTGTAAAGGTCAACCAAATTTTACTGGAACTTCTCAGATTCAAATGTTTTGGTGTGAAAAATTATCCAAATCATATTTATTTTGAAGGGAATCCTTTCTCAAAGTAGTTTATACTATCAACAGCTGCAGTGCTTCTCACTTCAGAAGTTTTCATCGTCATTAATGTTTGGAGTAATTACCAATCTATGACCCTACCGTTAAGGCGCGAGGGAAACAAAGTTGGACACTTGTAGAGTTTGTGAGGAGTTGATAATGAGTTCTGTTTGTTTCTGTTACAGGGGGCCATCTTGACAACGATGCTGGCGACTAGGAACTTCTCTAGTAAGTATTTAACAAGTTTCTTATTTGTGGATAAAACATCTCAAGTAGCCACACTGTGTTATTTCTCTGCATAGATAATTTCAAAGGTTGCAATGAGTTTTTAATTTAATATTTTTTTTTTTTTTTAAGATAAAGGACAAAACTCAAGAACAGACTATCACACAAGGTTGTCTCTGTTTACTCTCAGGAAGATCTGTTTGTCATCTTAAAAGTTTTTTTATTTTATGGGTGGGAATATCTGCAGTACACCTGTGTTTATATCACTGAAGGTGTTTGATGCCAACTCTTCAAATGCATGGAAATTATGTATTTATAAAAGATTAAGGTGACGTAACAATTCATTCTATATCTAGTAGCAGGGTAGACATATTTAAATAGACCGACTAATTTATGACCTTTGTTTATTTTTTGGTTTTTCAATTTTATGTTAATACTTTCTTCACAATTTGTCACTAATTAAAAAGTGTGTTCTTCCTTCGACAAACTTAGAAATGTCTTCCATGACAGTGAAAAATGCTATTTCTCGTAAGTACGGGTCCATCAATGAAAGTTGCCGATAAATTTGCATCTCATTTCCTTGCACCATGGAACCCAGGTAGGTCAATGGTCAGTCCAGGTACTGCACATTTAGAGAATGTGTTATGCATTGTAGTCTGGCGGTAGTGGCTGTGTGCACAAGCTGTCTATGTAGCGAGTGTGCCGGCTGCGGATACTGTTGATACCCCCATTGGGTGTGAAGAGTGTTCCAATCTGGATAGTTTGTTGTACAGTGACTGAGGCAGAAGCCATCACTGTACTCAATTACACTCCGACCTGGAACTGTTGATACCCTCATTGGGTAAAGAGTGTTCCAGTCTTGGTATGAGTGTACCCCAATTGGGATAGTTTGTTTGACAGTGACTGATACTGCACCCAATTGGGATAAGTTGTTGTTGACTGACTGCCACCTGAACCCTACCATTGGGTTAGCGCAAGACAGTCTAATGATTGAGGCTGATCGCAGAAGCCATCACTGCACCCAAATATACCCCGATTGATAAACATCGAAAAGTAGGTTCCAATCAGGGTAAAAGTCTCCAATTTGGGATAGTTCGTTTAACAGTGACTGAGGCAGAAGCCATCACTGTACTCAATTACACCCCTTTCTGGTATCTGTTGATATCCCCATTGGGTGTGAAGAGTGTTCCAATCTGGATAGTTTGTTGTACAGTGACTGAGGCAGAAGCCATCACTGTACTCAATTACACTCCGACCTGGAACTGTTGATACCCTCATTGGGTAAAGAGTGTTCTAGTCTTGGTATGAGTGTACCCCAATTGGGATAGTTTGTTTGACAGTGACTGATACTGCACCCAATTGGGATAAGTTGGTGTTGACTGACTGCCACCTGAGGGCCACCCGTTCAAATTAACAAATTAAATAAACAAGCTGTAAGAGGTCTACAAGGAAAACTTAATAAGTTCTACCCCAAAAGGGAACGTTAAAGCTTGCTGGTACAGTGGATTTATGAAACAGTTACTGTTTGTGCGTGCCTGAATTGACCTTTGACATCATCGTGATTGTAGTTTGCAACCCTCCCCCCCCCCCCCTGCAGATCTTCAGATTAAATGTCTATGCCATTACTCATCAACTTAACTCGACCTTGAATTCTGTGGTCGCTGTAGTAGTTAAACAAGATATAGATTTCATTTCATTTTTAACAGAAAATGTTCAAGGCTAGGCCCACCAATGATTTGGGTTTTTCTTAGTTTTTCTTCAAACAGAACAGATCTGTAGATTACGTAAATAACATAAATTTTCACTCAAAATTTGAAAGTTTGGCTTGTTCAGCAAACTTTTTCAGGATTTCATTTAAAAACTGAGGGAGGAGACATGTGACCCTAACCTGTCCTAGAAAGAGTTTTGTCCTAACTTATTGATTGTTTTTAAAGTGAACGGTGCTTTCAGGTGACATTTTATGATTAGTACTTTTTACGCAAGGGAGGTTTTGGCCAAACAAACTATCAAATTACAACTGACCTTTGTCATAGATTGAATGACACTAATGAACTGAAACGGCAAAAGGTTAAAGGCACAGTACACGTTTGGTAATGACTCTGAAAATTAATGGCAATAAAAACTTACTTGGTAAGAAGTACAGCAGCTTTGGGTAGTATAATGCATTTTGAGAAACTTTTCACTTCGAAGGACTACGGTTATGGACAAATATATCACTTTTTATTCCCCAAAATTTGAATCTGAGAAGCGTTATGGCCATAACGCTTCTCAGACTGTGTATTCCTGCGTGGAAATATTCGCTCCGGTTTTTTGGTGATATCTCAAAAACGCAACCACCTTTTGAAGTGAAATTTTCACAGGTTAGTTTTATTGTGTTACCTACACTTATATAGGATTAACACAATCAGAAATTGTTTTAGAAATTGTTGAATCAATGTCTCGCTTAAGAAATTATAGGGCATTTGCATGGCTCAAATTTAGGGTTGGAGGGGAGGGGGGGGGGGGTGGGATGGAATCAGCAAGACCTCGGGGCTTGTAGCTCAACTTGTTTTCTGGACCAGAATTTTTGTTGCAATACCAGAATCGAATGAAAAATACAAAAAACAAAAACAACTTCCTGACTCAGTCTAACGTGCATTTGAAGTGTAAAAATTGTAAGGGAAGATTGATCTCATTTGTTCAAAACAATTGGTAAACTAACTTCACTACTCAACTGAATTGAAAGGTATGTATCAGACTCAAAGTCGACACTTGGAACAGAGATATTATACAATGTGCTGTTGTTAAAATTCGAATGAGAAACACAAGACTGCCGGACTTGTCCAGTCATTTTTTACCCAATACTAAAACTACTGGCCAGGGGCTGCGGTCTAGTGTAAAATTTGAGCCCTGATTTAGTAAGCAACGTAAGTATAGTTTTGTAGATTAAGATGACAGATCTTGTAGATAATAGTAATGTTAAACTATGCTTTGGTATTAAGAAGACGACAGGTGTGATGAATCTGTCCATCAAAACAAAGGAAGGACAACACTGATTTAGAAGTTGCAGATATTTTGATTTCAGTTTCCTCTGCGACTTTTAATGCGAGGGCGAGTAAAAAGTCTTGAATAATTTGAAGACAGAAAGGTGGTCCTAGTTATCATTGACTGACTTAGTAATTAGATGTAGTGACTTATTGAACCATGACGTAATCTTTTTTTAAAGTAGATAACTTGCCGAAATAATTGATGATTTAACCGAAACAAATAATTGTTTTTGCTTTCTTGTGACCATTTCCATTTTGGACAGCAACGTAAATTATTTCCAGTTTTCTGATCCGTTTTTTTTTCCCCCCCTCACTTCTGATTAAGGCAGATCAAAAGACGCCGATGGAGAAGAAATCAGCTCTCATCCAAATATATATTTGAATAAATGATGTATTTTATTTTTTATTTCCTTCTTTCTTTTCAAAAATACCACCCACCCTCGTCACCCATCGTACCCAATGAGAGAATGGTCCAGTAAGAACTAAATTTATTTCTCTGGTTGAATTCCTACTCTGGGATTTTTTGCTTTCCTTTATTTTATTTTTCGTTGTTTCCATTCCTTTGTTCCTTTGTTCCTGTCGCTCTCATCTATTTCCGCATTTCTTGATCCTGCTTTGACTTGACACACTTGTGTCTCCATCCGGTATGAGCCACAAGACTCAGCCCCAAGGTTAGAGCTTGGACTAATGTATGCTCTCTATAACTCACAGTTAATCCGCATCTTGCACGAAAAATGGCGGGAGGTCTTTTTCTGACTTTTTTTCTCTTTAACCGATCAACATCGATACAGTCCTGTTTAACCACACGCTAACTTGCTGCGCGACTTTGTCACTAAGATGTCACCGGAATATGTTGTCACAGTAACGTTGTCATGGTGACCTTGTTGTGGATTATCGCAGCTTTGTCGTCGTAGCAACTTTTCAGGACCAATTTAAAGTGACCTGCAACTTTGCCAATTTGACGTAATGAAATGGTACTAAAAAATAAATGTCAACCTAAATAAAATGTATTCATGGATTTTAATTTAGTGTTCAACTTTTGTTATGATATATGGCAGAATCCTTGCAAACTATTCAGGTCGCACTTCAGTTTACGGACTGTACTCGTAGATTTGTGTATGTGTTGAGAAGCCATGCATTTTTGCGTGACAAAGTGGCGTACGTTTAAACAGGCCAATGGCTGGACTTTTTCATCTTTTTCATAACTTTTGCATTTTCATCTTTTTCAATAATCAGCATTTTTTCTCTCGTTGTTTAGTATTCGCTTTTTGTGCATTAAAATATGGTTTTTAAATTTGTTTGGGTGATAAACATGCTCATTGATGTAAGGCAAGTATTAAGAGTGTATGAATGCGATGGGGAGGTCATTCATGATGCTGAGTGAGGGCAACACGCTGCCAGAGTTTATGCTTTTTGACTCTTGATAATGTGGTATTTAACTCTTTGAGTGCCAAGATCGTACATGTACGATCTATTTTTTTTATTTCAAAAGTGCCATTATCGCACATGTATGAGATTTTATACAGAATACAGATTTTCTAAAAAGCTGGGCATTTTAGGTTCAAATTGCAAACAAACCTAGTGGGCACTGAAAGAGCTAATAAAAAACATAATAGGTTTTTCATATCCCATTGAATAATATTTAGACTCTCTGCCTTTGAATTGAACCAAAGCATTTTCCCTTAGAGTTTATGAAATTGGGAAAGTCTTCAAAAGGTTCCCCAATTGTGCTTATACCCTGATCAGGATAGTATAATTTGACTTCTCGTTTGCCACTATGGTGTGGGATAGATCTGGATTGGCAGTGAAAGAGAGTTCCTGAATTGGGATAGTGCAACAAAACATTTCTGTCTTTAATGGATTGGCTATTGAGTTTCAGTAGTATCATAAGTTGAATAGAAGGGTCCCATTTAAGGAAATCTAGCCAATTGGGGATACTCTCTTATTGTGTGTATTTTAGTTATCCTCATTTGGGATGTAGACTCCAAATGGAATAGATAACGTGCAGTTTTATCTCTGTAAATAGTAAGCATTGTGTAAACCAACTTGTTCATCGCTGTAGGCTACCTGCATAATAGCGATCAAACCAGCAGTCCACGCTTACCATCAACACACTCTGCTGACAGCTTTACTGTTGAAGTGCACAAGTAGGAAATTGTGTAAGCTAAACTTATTCAAGAGCCTTTTCTTCACTATCTGTAAGTAGTGACTTGAAACTGTGCCGTGTTCTCTAGTAACCATTGGGTGAATGTTTATAAAGTCATCATCCAGCAGCATTATCTGAGTAACCATTGTGTAAACCAACAAAGGATGTACATATAATCAACAGGGACTGAAGTGTTTTCTATAGTTACCTTATAATGTAAACCAAATGCTACACTGCTGTCGCAAGGTTTCACCAAATGGGCGTTTGTTTTTTTGTTTTGGCTTTTGTTTGCTTTTCTTCTTTGTTTGGAGATGCTGCAGCATAAGATAGAATGAAATTAAAAGGACTTCAAACAAACAAATCACACAGTTAACCAACGTAACTCTTTGGGAATTGTAAATTATAAATCCTATGATTTTCCAAATGCTGACTGCAACGAAATAGGACTTTAGTGACCTGATCAAGGGTCATTAGTTTGTACTGTTGCCCTTTGCAGCAGTCAATAGTTGTTTCCTAATGTCTAGATAGTGTTGCTATTGATGTTTTTTGTTTGTTTTTTTCTTCTCTCCCCTTTTCCTTGACCCTTTCTTTTTTCAATTATTCCACCCTTCTTTATTCTTATTATTCTTTTGTCCTGTTCACATGCTCTCCCTCCCTCCTCCGTATCCCCCCCCCCCCCATCCTCTACTCTTTCTTACTTTCAACTGTTTTGTTTTTATTTCTTGAATTATTTGTTTTTTGTTTTGCTTTCGTTTGACTCCTCGTGTTTGTTTAACTTGATGTCCGTTTTACTTTACTCTCTCTTTTACTGTCACCGTCTTCCCTTGATTATGTTCTTCATCGTTGTTGCTTTCACTTTCTCTGCATCTTTTCCGCTTTCACTTTCTCTGCATCTTTTCCCGCTCTTCTTTCTTGTTCTTTGTCTGCTTCTAAGGCTCTCTAAGGCTCTCCAAATCAGGTTAGATCCTCTCTCTAGTTGTCAGTCTTGCACAATGTTTGTTGGCTATTTATGAAAGGGTCTTCAGAAATCCAAAAATGTTGTGAGCTTAAAAGTCATAATTTGTTCACGTCTGTTGTATTTTATACACAATTCTACATAACGAAAGTTATGTCTAGACTGAGCCCCAAAGGTCATATGGATTGTCTCTTGAGGTCATACCTGAAATGACCTTTGAGGTCATATCTGATATTGTCATGAAGTGGTTGACCTTTAATTGGTCATATCTATTATGAACCTTAAAGGAATTTATTCGGCTAGATAATCATGAGGTTCAGCTAAGTAACCTTGAAATGCCACAGCAACTATGACCCCTAAGATGTTATGACCTCGAATAGGTCATAACCTAAATATCTCAGTAAGATGAACTCAAAGAGATTGTTTACCTGAGATTGTTTAGACTGACCCTTATGTTTTTTATAGTTTGTGTGCCTGAAACAATACTACGCCCTTTAACCTTCGACACTGACTATTAATGGATTGTGATCTTGCACATACAACAATTCATTTCTCGAATTAAAACAAAAATGTCTCGAGCAATTAAAGATAGGCCTACCTATTTGGAGCAGGAACTAAATAAGAAGATTTTTGAAATAAATAAATATGAGATTACTTGATAAACCAGTGCAAGATCACCATATCTCACATTGCCATCAAACACACTGTATAAAAATGCAATGATTGTTGTTTTTAGTCTACACTGTATTAACCAAACTGTATACGTACAATTTGTGCAATCTCTTCAAAAAATTTACCCCGGCACAGGATGTTGGTAGTGTGTTCTTTCCAGTCTATCGGAGTATTTGGCAGAATGCATAAAACGGCACATTGTACTACGCTAGAGACAAACTACTGAAATTTTCCTACCAAAATTTAGACGGAAACTGTCCAAACTATCTTGCTGTTTTGTTAACGAACCAGTGAGCTTCACATCATAAAAGAAATGTAAAAACCCCCGACTACAACAATGGCATATCCTCAGAATGTTTAGAGTGTTCCTGGTGACTAGTAATATCCCACACTCATGTCTTATCAGGGGGTAACACTGACCTAATAACTTCAATAAAACCAAATGTTGGCTTTTTCATTTAAAAAAATTTACTGAGTGTTCTCGACAGCATAAAAACCAGCGCTCGATGTGATCGAGCTGCTTCAGCAAAAATTATCGTTATCAAGTTTCTGCCATTAGCAAACATAAGCAGGATACCAGTCGCAAATGGTACATATTTGTATGACAGAGCTGCCAACCAGTCCAGGGCTAGAACTTAGGGTAAAAATCCACAAGACTAAAGGGCTTGTAGGTTACAATATTTATTGGACCAGCATTTATTTTACAAGACCAGAATGTAATGAGAAAAAACTTTCTTCACAGTTGAAGAAAATGTCCATGTACGAGCACTAAAAAAATACCTCATTAATTTTGGTTATTGCTATATATATAAAGTTTGCTTCAATACTCAACACAATTGAAAGATATTTACCAATTGAAAGGAATTTATATATCTAACTACACAGTGAGGTACTTTTAGGCAATTGAAAAATTGACCACCGGGCTCGTCCAGTCCTGAAGTTCAATGGCCCGATGCCTCAAATCACTGGCCTCGGGCCTGCAGTTCAGTTCTCCATGATTCTGCTGAGATTTCCCTTAAAAAATACACCAATCTTTCCATGTTCTAATATAAAAATCTCACTGATTATGGAAACTTTTCCATGTTGAATGTAACTCTAAATATCTCCCTGATTGTTGTACAAATTCTTACGGATTGAAAGACGCAATTGTTGGCAGCTCTGATATGGTACTTTGGCTGGTGACCTTTTTCTGGTATAAGCAAAGATTAATTAGTTAATGTTTTGTGCTTAAGCAGCTCTATAACATTGAGCCAAAGTGATTTTTTGAAGGTGTATTTTATATTTTATTTTAAGTTGTAGACTTCAGTGTAAAGTCGTTCCAAATAACATTCCCATTAACATGTACATTTTTTGTGATAATATACCTGTGAAATTTATGTCTCAATTTATGGTTACTGATTACAAAAAGAAAATGTATATTATAGTGGGTTATTGATGGATAAATTCATAATTCTGCCTCAAAATTCCACCCCCACAAAAAAAGACTGTGCTGAGTTAAAAATGAGAAGCTGATACTTCTTACGGCATTTATACCAAGTGTCAATTTGGTCGGCTGTTCCTTCCAAAACGAAAACTGAAAACTCTACTATTGTTTGTTTGTGATAGAGTGTCAATAGAAGGCAATCGTGCAATTAGTTGAAAAACATCAAGTTTTTTTGTTGTTAACTGCTGATTGAAATTACTTACCAGCAACTCTTTGGGATTTTGCACATTCAGTTATCAGAAACAAACACTCTTCAAAGAGATAGAATTATCTTCTTCTTTTTACTTCTTCTTTTTTAGTGAGGTTTCAAATGTTAATTAGATACTTTCAAGTTTATTACCAATGTTGAACCATCCCTCAACGGACATGAATATGACCGGTTGCCATAATTTTATTTATTTATATTTAAGTAAAATACTATTGTGGATCTGAATGCTGGTACCCAGCTTCCTGAGACAAATTTCTATTTGAGATTTCCCTTATTTTCCGGCAAACTGTCCTTGGATCTGGCTCTAATTGTACATAAGCAACAAGTGAAATATAAAGATATTTAAACATAAAGTTACGCTTTATGTTTTGTCAGAATTATGAAAGGTACATTGTAGCTTCAATGAAATTCACCCCCTTATAATTTGTATGAAGTGGGGGGGGGGGGGGGGGGCTTTGGCTTTGTTGAATTTACTCTACCAGTATTAGACTACCCCCTCAGTGTATCCAGTGATAACTATTATTTGTATTTTATTTGTATTTTTTAAAAGTTTGTTATTTTTATATAATTATTTTTTAAATCTAGGCAGTACTCTGTTATCATGATGCAACCATCTTGGTCTTGTTCCCTGTGAGCATCCACAGTCACAATCACTGATTCTCATTACACATGAAAAGCCACCAGACTGTTTGACCCTCCAAGCCTCAGTCTGGTTACTTTCATTTCAATGGACAAAAACAAAGATGGCTGCTCCATGATAACATTGACTTACTTTCCCAAACTTTACATTTTACCTTCCCAAATAAACACAAATGTTTCCTCAAACTTCAACAGCAATTCCAACTACATTGTGTGAACTAGACATACTCTTTAAAAAAAAACTAACTATTTGACTAACTTTGTGAGAGAGTTGTTGATTCCAAACACAATGCACTGCACCTCTACTTAGCCACGTTTTTGTTGTTCAGGCAGGCCAGGAACTTCATCTTTGAGAGGGCAAGGCCATTTTTATTTTGCAAAGAGCAATTGGAAGTCTATAAGAAACTTTTGATGGGGCACCAAGGCCAAGCAAGACTAGGGGTAAAAGAGGCCCTCTAAGGTCTCTGCGTAATTCCGGGCCTGTTATAGGATAAGATACTGGTTGGTTTGGTTAACACGCGGGTTCAAATACAGTCTGTTGAAGGCGTGGTTGACACTCTGCTGCACTCTTGTAGATGTTATTTTCTCACTAGAGGGGTTTCGGTTGAAAGCACTTTCAAGATGCACAATACCTCTGCTAGATCTTCGTTGGTGTCTCAATGTTTATAACTCGATCGTTAACTTAAATTGATACTTGTGTAATAATAACACATTAACGCTAATACATTACTAACGTACTGAAGTAGTTTTACAGCGAGATCCATGAGGTTGAACTCTGACCCTTTCAAGGCATTTTGATTGAGAACCAGCTAAAGTCCTGATTGCATTTTTATGTGAGCTGGAAGTACCCCGGCTAGACACAGATAAAATTGCATACTTGTGTTGGCTGGTATCCCGCTAAGGCGCTAAGTCCCACTGAGAAGCAAATTGGTGGTGGCTGGTATCCTGCTTGCACAGATGCCGTACTTTAAATGAAGATATTTCCGTTCACAAATTCCACTAAATGAGAGTTTTAATTGAAAAAGTAACTGAGAGGTGAATCTCCACATGTTTTTTCTGTTTTTCTTCAACACCAATGCCGTACTTGCATCTTAAACTCTGAACTCTTAACCCTAACTCTTAACCCTAACTCCACCAGTATCCAACATAAATCCAACCCCTCATCTTGGTTGTAATGTTGTATGTCAAAGCTAAACCATCCATGGGGCCATGCAATGAGTCCAGAATTCCACCAAATTCCACAAGCAACAGATTTCAACAGGTTTCAGGACCCTACAGCCAAACCAACCCTTGAGCAACTGGCTTATCAGGTTTTTTGATGAGATTTGTGAAGGACTTTTAACACTCTGCCCAAATGTTGAGGGAGTTAGGGTTAAAGTTAACTGTTCTGCTGCATTATGGGTTAGGTGTACGCCATTGGTCACTCAAAGGAGCGCAAGTTTGCATGTCTAGTAAGAAATCGTTGAAGAATAGTGACTCAAACCGGATGGATACTTAACATTGCCAGCAGACTCACCCTTTCTCACGCTCACTCACCTTTTTTCGCCACTCTCTTCTTGTGCTTTCCAAAAAAATAACTTCTTGCTTTTGCTTCCTTCTTCTTTCTTGACGATTTATGTTGCTTCTCCTCTCTGTTTGTACTAAAATTCTGTTGAGCATGCCTCATTGTTGAGATTGTTAATTGTGAGTCGTATTATTCATTGTTTTGAAGTATAACAATTGATTAGTGTGTGGATTTAAAAGGTATGAGGTCGATTAACGGTGACTGTAGAGATATTGGAACTTAACATTAGTTGTCATTCATGTATTTTTTTAGATAACCAACTTGCCTGAGTAGCTATCATCTTGTAACAAACCTTCTAATATTAAACCTAGTCTCCCACATAAACGAGCGGCACATCTGCCGTGACAGTGTATAAAACTGATTCCTATTTGGCGACTGAGAAACACCCATACTGTAGGTTTTTTTATTTTTTATTCCTCTATAACATTGACTTGATCTCCAGAATGAAAAAAAAATAAATACTCAAATAATAATTGACATAAGGCCTATAACCATAAGGTTGGTATTAAAAATTAAAATTTCACAAGACCATTATGCTTCATGCTCTTTCTGAAAATGATGTTTTTGGGGGTTTTTTCCTTCACATTTTCACACAAACACATTGTTTTGGTTAGTTAAAACAAAGTTGAAAGTCTTTGACAATAAGTCAAGAGATCCTAAGAAATCACTTTCCACATTCTTGCAAAAATTAATTGATTTCTGCACATTCTTCTGTTACATTATATCACAAAATTGTTAATGAATATGCAAACGTGATTTGCATAAATAGGAAAAATCATCAGCTAAATATGAAAACATAAGGAAGTTTTTAAAGAAAGATAATTGTTTCCTTATTTTTTTAAGCTGATTAATTGTGAATTCTTGTGATGTTTGGTACCATGGCAAGCTTGGGGTTTCAACATTTGTCACAATTTTTATCAGGTAGTTTTGTTTGGCACATACACATCTTACAATTCATTGAACTTCCCCAAAATTCTTGAGCAACTCATCACTTCATTAAAAATCACAAGGAATGTCAGGTAGGCGGAGCTATCTTTGCTTGTTGATGTGATTGGTTGATTTACAATGATTGATGTGGGAGACCAGTTTTAACTCTTTACTACATTCAATTAGCCTTCTCCCAAAAGGTATGTGCCAACGATAACAGCCTTTTGGGACCGAGGTTGAGAATACACAATTGCCGTTTCATGTAGAATTTTTTTAAAGTGACCATGTCCAATCCAATAGTGACAATTACAAAAATTATAAAATGGATGTGATACATTAAACAGCAGTCTGTCCCTCTTCCCAGTCACAGTTTATCTCATTTAATACAAGTTGAGCATGCAGTGTTTGTCAAGAAATTTAACTTCCAGATTTTCCCCTGTGTTTTGCCTCCTCTGGTATTAGAATGTCCTAGAAAACTGTCCTGTCTGCATGCTGGGGGGAAAAATGGAAAACGATTTGGCCAACAAAGAACATTGTAAAGTTTCTCAAACAATCTGATGTTAGTTTTTGCCTTTGGATTGTAGAAGTCACTCAAGATAAAAGTATATACAACTGTACTGCGCACCTTTTATTTCCACAGAGGCATGGGTATAGTTTTCCCCAAATTTGTAGATATTTTTTTAATTTATCTGTAGTGCACAAACCCTCAATATGTAGAATCAGCAACTTGAATTGAAATTGTTTTATTTTCTTTGCTTTTTTTTTTATACTTACAAATAAGTCTGGTGCAAGAGCTGAAAATTGTAGACCTCCAGAGTATCATGTGCAAATTGGTAAAAAGCTACCCATGCTTCTGAAAAAAAAAAAAATGCTGTCAGAAATTTATGACAGAAGTTAAAAAAGTAGATGTTCCTTTTGTTGGCTACGAAAAACAAGACACCGCAACGTCTGCAAAAATAAGATTAACAGTTTGGGGTGGAAACCTGAAAACTAATGAAAAACAACAGAAAGCTGCGTCCATACTCAGGAGGTTATCTTTTTCTTGTGGTATAAAAATGTGGAATTTTTTTTTTTTTTCACCGTTTTGTTTTCTCACAGTTTTACATCCAGGCCAGTAGAAAAAGGTTTTGCAAAAACATAATGATGAACATGATTGTGGCAACATGTATGGAAGAATAAGCCTGTGATTTTGTTTGGAGAGTCATTGTGATATAAATAATTTACACCCAATTGGCTCAAATTTGTTTAGATTTTCGTCATCTACCCGTAATTTCTTGCGTACAAGACGCGGGGCGTACAAGGCGCAGGGCCGTGAAATTACCAAAAAAAAATCAAGCGTCAACAGACAAGGCGCACCGCCGTACAAGGCGCATGATCTTACATGCACTGTGACTGCAAACAGCAGACCGTATCGGTACATTGCCAAAAAGGGGTCATTTTGTTACCCTAAAAGTACCACGCTAATCAACATGTGAATAAATAGAAATCACATGTGCTTGAAACATGTAGAGACATGTAGAAAAGTTCATTTTAAACTGAAACAACCTACCGTTCAGCGACTTTTTCAGGAGATTCTTCTCCCGTGTGTCACAAGGGGTTGAAGGGAGTTTACAGGTGACCAACAGAGGGCGCTACCGCAGGGCTGAAGAGATCTGTTTGTTCAACAGAGGGCGCTACCATACAGGAAAAATCTCCTGCCATTCCGATATCGATGGGGACGTGACATTTATAATTAATGAGAAGTTCTTTTCTTTATTTTATACCACAAACATTTATTCAAAGACGTCGTTTTTCTGGTTTGTTTTCTCCACAGTTATTTTATGTCTAACTTTTGAGCTAAAATAAACGAAACAATTAACTAAGCTGAAGGTCTACCATAGAATTAGTTTCGAAAAAGGGTCACTTCCCGTGATTTATAATTGTTTTTTCGTTTATAAAATACAATCAATTAAAAAGTAACGATTACAGTTTATTTTTATAAAGTTGATTAAAGTAAACCATGGACATGGTCGCACCTTTCACACAGGTTGGGTGAATGCGTGAATCACCGTTCACACAATAGAGGTTGGGTGAATGCTTCCGCAATCGTTCTGATTAATCTGAATGCAGTATTTTTGGTACGAAATCGCGGCCACAAAAGAAGTGATGAACACGTTGCTGCATTGTTGGTATGAATTCACGGTCGTTATGTATAGGGACACGTGGCCACAAAGGCGGCTCAATACATCGCGTCATTGTCGGAATGAAAATCTGGCGACATTGTCTGGAGAGTTGAGCGCTGATAATGTACTACGTCAACAATGTGTGGTGAGTTGATGGTTGGCGACCGCATTATTAACCTGACCGCAGCTACATTAAATAGGGCCTAGATTATTTGCACGTCGGCCGCGGTCATTTTGATCTCAAGCGACATCATACAAGGCGCACCGGAATACAAGGCGCAGTGATGATTTTGTGGTCAAAAACGTCAGATAAGACGCGTCTTGTACGCAAGAAATTACGGTACAATGAGCCAATACAAATTTCAGAGGAAAAACAGTTGGTCTTAAACTCAAATCTCATCAACACTTAACTTCAATATTTTAATAGTGAAAGAAAAATTTCAAAGTTCTAGTTTTGGAAAACTTTCGAGCAATGGACCAGATTTTTCAAAAGCCATTAAGCCGCTCCATAAACGATGCTTCAAGAACAAAGATGGCCGCCATGAAAGGGCACAGTCAATGCTATGATATTCAATGACCTCTGACCTCATTCTCCACTTGTTTTATCTCCCATCATTCATTGCTATCCTTTGACACAGGGGAAAGTCAGGAAAAGGGTAAGCAATGGCGACGTATCAGTTATGTTTTTTTCCGGGGAAGACAGCTGGGCGTTCAGAGGAAGATGCAAGAGAAATGTTTGATGTGAACCTTAGCTTTGTTGTCATGGGTAGTGATGTTTGTCCCTGGCAAGGGGATATTCCCGGGCTACCAATGTTTCTTTTCAAGCATGCTTTTATATAACAAAAACACAGTAGTGTGTGAATGCATAATGTGCAGTACCGGGCATTTGTTATTAACTGTTGAAATTCTTTTCAGTCTGTTCTTTACTACATGTACAGCGTAGGGTAAGCTTATTTTACTGGCACCCACCCCCAGCAGTTTCCCCGATTGGGGATCATTGATATTCTCATTGAGTGAAGGGTGTTCCTATTAGGGTATAAGTATACCCCAATTGGGATAGTTTGTTTGACTGTCACTGAGGCAGAAGCTATCACTGTACTCAAATATACCCTTTAGCCTATTGATACCTTCCTTGGGTGGGGAGTGTTCCAATTGGGGTATAACTGTACACCTATTGGGATACAAATAAAGAATCTTCTAAATACTGTAATCAATCTACCAGTTACTCTTTGAGTCGTAAATGCTTTTGGTAAGCAGAGATATACAATACAAGTGCAACATTTTTTGAAGTGTGAGAAACAAAGTATCCTGTAAAGTTATTGTAAAAAATCAGCCAAAATCGATACTAAAATCTCATGTTTTATAATGAAACAGAAAAATTCCGGGGGGGAGGGGGTGTTTAAGGCCCTTCAGCCTGAATTCAAGGTTGATTGAAAATAGACACCAAGCTTAGTGTTATACAAACATTCCTTGCGATTTCTGAAGAACCTTCCCAGAGGGCTGCAGTAACCAGTAACCGATTTTACTCCCTCCCACCACCCTTGGTCATGTGACCCTTATTAACACTACTCTTATCCATTAGGGACAGTTTCCATGGTAACTCTATCAATATTTTCAAACGACTGAAGTTTTCCCAAAAATTTTAACCCCATGTTATGAACTCTTACCTTTTAACACTGGTGATTTAAATATGTCATGGTTAATTTAAACTTGTTTAAATTTTTCCGGTATTTTGTTTTTCATTGAGAGCACTAGCTTTAACTAGGTCATTTTATCTGGTGGTTTTTTTTATATATTTTTGTTTTCAAGTTTCAAAAGGTCAGGCCTTCATTTGTAGGTGCACCAGTTTTGTTTCGGGATAATTGTACTTATAAGCTCACCTTTTTTTTTCTTTAAAATTTCAGTTTATTGATTTGTTAGTAGAAACCGTTTGGTTAAAATATAATTTTTGGCATAGACAGGCAGTAATTAGTTTTGTCCATAACCAGCAAATCGTAATTTTTTTTAAATTTTTGTTAAGAAGCTGTGTCCATAAAACGAGGAACAAATAGTAAAAGTGACAAAATCCTAAAATAAATTTATTGGCAGAATATTTATTTTGAAAAACTCAATTTCAGTAAGAAAACTTGAATTATTCCAGGAAAGATTTGCTTATTACTTTTTTGAAGTGCTTTGTAGGGCTTTTAAATTAATGTTTTTTTGTTGCTGGGTTTTGTTATTGTTTTTTTTTTTACCCTTTCTAAAGACAGGCGTTTGTATCTTGACAGTAAATCTAATGTGTTAAATATGTAGGTAAAAAAAAGGGGGATAGTTTATTTTTACTTCAGTTTTGTGTTGGATTCATCCTGAAAACAGAAAGAACTTGGTTCACATAGTTTGTCTGCTAGTGCAATCTGGGAAAACAGTAGACTGTCATATTAATGATTAGTTGTTGGGTTTTGGGGGTTTTTTTCCCCACTTTTTTGTGTTCATGGAGGGAGGGGGGGAGTGGTGGGTAGGGGATGTTCCAGAGGAGCTAGGGTAGAAATCTTCTTGGTTCTGAACACCAATAGATCAATCATGGTGCGGCCATTTTGTTTTTCTTCATTCGCCCCAATGAAGCCAAACTGAGGCTGGACGGAACAGAGTAATCTGGTCCCCTTTAAATGGACTGAGAAGAACTGTCATTATCACTTTGTGAGCAGGGAACCCAACAAAAATGGCCATACAATGATAACGGTCCATTCTGTTTGTTTTCTTGTTAGATACATGGATAACGTTAGTGTGACACCAAATAGTTGATAACAATTCCGTGGTTGTTGGGCTTTTACTAATTCTCACTCTCACTCTACATTGCAGTACCCACCCCCCCCCCCCCCCCCCCCACACCTATCATGTGTAGATATAGAGGTTCCCGTTTGTTTAACTAGTATTTCACTGACTCTAAATATACTAATAATTAATATACATTGCCCAAATTCCATTAAAACATTTAGCAATTGACATGAAAATTTGCTCAGGATTATAAGGTCATTAGTGCAATTTGTATGGGTTTCATAAAATTGCTTTTGCTTATTTTGGAGCTCCTGGTAAATGAGATTTATTGATCAAGAGTGGTCTTCAAAGTATTTATCTGGCAATAAAAAATCAATTATTTTCTTAGCAAAACATTTATTTGTTGATTTTGATTTATCTTTTTAAAACTTTAAATTGCAATTATTGACCTTATAGAACTGAGCCGACAAAATAAACAGTTAAATTGTAACCGTAAAATTTCAGTAAATTAAAACTTACAAGCAGGGGAAAAAAGTTTGTAAAACCCTTTAAAAAAAGTATGCAATAAAATCAGTCCAAATAATGAAAGAAAATTCAAAGAGCCATTACAAATGAAGCGACAGGACATGAGCTTCTAGCTCAAATAGGCTGGTCATGGCTATGGCATGTGGTGACAGAGCAGTCAAGTACTCTGTACTCGTGCTCTGGGTTTCTGATCAGCAGAGTGCGGGTACGAGTCCCGGTCTTGATGTTGTCTCCTCAAGCAAGACACTTAACCATTATTGCCTCATCCTTCAGTAGGGACGTAAAGATGTAGATACTGTGTAATGCGAGTAAAAAGAACCCAGTTACACTTATCGCCAAGAGAAGGGGTTTGCCGCGGTGTTTCTGGCAGTAGCTGCTGAATGTGCTGCAGCTTCTTGTAAACATGTTAAAGATGCTACCAAAAATCACATAGCATCACAAATGGAGCTCTATCTTATTGCTAGAGGCCACTTATATGTAGGTAGTCAAAGTTTGGTCACAAGATTGATAGCAATGGGTCATTGTCTATACTGATCTATTGATGCACCAAAAGAGTTGCTTGCTGAAATTGCGATCAGTGCATACTTCACATTGCAGCTTATGTTGCCCAGCTTTCGCATGCGGTGCTATACGATCTTTGGGTGCTATATAAATGGGTCTCATAATCCATAAACTTCAAAAACCTGCCTAGAAAAGATACTAATTGCTTTGAGATGCCTGTAGCAGAGATGCCAACATTTACGATTTAGGCGTAATTTGTACGATTTATTTATCAAATTACGACAATACGATCATCGCCTCGTTCTTTACGATTTTATAAATATCTAGTAATAAAACATTTAATGTACGTGTTGTGTCTTGAATCCTATTTATTTTCATAGCGCGTATCACTAAAATGTATTCGGTATCTGACTTTTTGTGCGAATTGTAGCACATGAAACGGCGCATACGTAGGCATCAACATTGCACAAGGCGCGCTGGAGCATACGAACGACATCGTCAAAAAGCACAGAACATGTATGATACTGATCTCTGTTAAATGCTATATTATTGCCTCAGGGCAAATTACTCTTTTTGAATTTGAAATGTTGGCATCTCTGCTGTAGATGAACCATTATATAAAAACTAATTTATAGGGCAAACAAAAAACATTTAGATAGTAAGGTTCCTAGACAGCAGATTAAGAGCTCCACCCCAAAGCATTAAAATAAAAACCTTTTTAAAATGTTCAAAAAGCGAGTTGTACATCTGGGATAGTATGAAAGATGAGCTGAAAGAAAGACTTGATGGAAGAAAGGAGTGATTGAATAGTGCTTGAGAACTTGAGTTAGATGTGATAGAAGTGACGGTGAAATCTTGAAATGCAAACTGATAATGGGATATAGTCATAATAGCCCTTGTATTAGGATTTGATGTTATTCTGACTAAACTCCACCATTTGGCAGATTTTCAACACAAGATTTCAAAATCTGTGTATCTTTCTGTTTTGGGTCTTAATCTGGAACTGATCTTTTTCTTTGTAAGCCTCTGTTATGAGGTAGTTTTAATACATGATATTTGAAGCCTACGCATTTGACCTTTTTGACATTATTTTGGTAATGTTTGAAACAAACGGGTATTTGCTTTGGGGTTTAGCAAGTGAACTTGCATGGTTTTGGCTGAACACTAACTAAGTAATATGTTAAAACTGACTTTTAATAATAGATTGATTTGTGTAAAGCGAGTCGGCTTTTGTCAAAAGCGGGCTCTTTTGTAGTTACTACCAGTGTACAGTTTTGACTTAACTCTTTCAGTGCCAAACTCGTGCATGTACGAGGTATATTTGTTAATCCGAAATCGCCAACCTCGTACATGTACGAGGTAATGTTCATACTTAAAATCGCCAAACCTCGTACATGTACGAGGTTGAGTAAACATGTTATCACAAGGGGGCGCTCTCGCTCTTTCTAATGGTACCATTTTTATTCATGTACGACCTGTATTTTTTTTCTCTACGAATTCTTGCGGGAGGGCGTAGTTTCGGCTTGTGGGAAAAAATGGCGGCGCCCAGTAAACAAACGAAAAAGTGCGGAATTCCCCTGTGTGCAGGACAGTGTTTCAGGGTGTATCACTATGTGCGTGACTATTATTGACTTTCGAATGTACCAAGGATATACCAGAGAGCAAGATACAACAAGTTTGGTGATTAAAACTTATTTACTTTTTTTTTTACAGAATTTTGAAAATTAATAAAAAAAACGCTCGAAGTTGGGCACTTTAGGGTTAAACTTTTGAAATGTCACGGGCACTGAAAGAGTTAAGGATTGCAGACTTTGTTTCTGTTACCATCAGTTTGTGTTCCCTGTACTCACTTAACCATTACGGAACATAGATTCTCATTGATTGAAAAGAGAGCAGACTTTTTCTCCGCAAAGCTTGACTCTTCCATCCTTAAAGACCTGTTGCTGTCAAAGAATCACATAACCGCTTCAAAGTATTTGATTGATAATTATAAACCAAGTTATAAGTTTCAATCGGTGATTGCTCTATACTCCAAAAATCTCCTAATGATTTACATGCTAGGTTCGTTGTTAGGGTTATGGCGGGGTTACAATTAGGAAAATACACAAGGGGTTTCGGAACACTATAGGTGTAACCGTTTCCATCTGAAAGATGGCCGATTACCAGTCCACACCAGTGTACACCAATGTTATAAGAAAAATACAACAAAAGTTACATGTGAAAGTTTCAGCCGAACTCAGTGTCTGAGAAAACAGCCAACAAATGTCAAGAGTATTTTCACAAGAACGTTCAATCCATCCACGTTTAGCGAGGTTACAGCAGGTACCAACCACATCTCTGGCCGCGCCGCGGTATTCCCGACTGGACACCAGCTCTCAGAAATCTGAGAAACGATTCATGCATGAACCGTTTCTCAGATTCAAATGTATTTTGGTGAAAAAGATATCCAAACCAAATTACTTAGCAGGTAAAATAGTTTATACTATCAACAGCTGCAGTGCTTCTCACCAATTTTTCCCTAAGGAAATTCCCTCAACATTAAGAATACAAACTTGTTATCAAATTCATGAAAATGTAGTCAAATAGTCTACCTGTATCTTTTTTAATTCAGTTTCCTTCAGTGAATTTTATTTTTTTTGTCATTTTTTGTTATTTATGGTATTCTTTTTAACAAAGCATGTTCTGCATGGTGAATTCCCAGCCGATAGACTATTGTCAAACTGGTTTAACCCCCCCTCCATGGTGATGTCCGAGCTGGTTACCGACATTCAGTTTCATGATTTGAGTATTTTTGTGAACAAAGGAAGTTACCTGTATGAGATATAATCTGCTTTAACAATATTTTCCCCCTACCCCCTTAAAATGCATGATTGTTTCATTCCCAGAGACAGTTTTAAGTTTGGGGAAATTTATCTTCTGGAAGTTTTGTTTTTTTATCGCAATTTTAAAACATTAGTTTATTAAACTAATGAAGGGGAATGTCTAGCGGAAGCATAAGAAATGTGGACAAGTTGTTATTTCCGATTTAAGGAAATACTTGGTGGGCAATTAAGACATTCAGATTTCCCGTTGATACTCAAATGTTGTTGGGAATTATGCCAAGACCTGAAGAAGTTGTGTTTAATTTTGACTGTTAGTGATGTTCCAATTTTTCACAATGAGCAATCGCTAATAGAAGACACTCCATATCTTGTCCATTCACCTTTTTTTCCTCCTGCCTATGTAAGTCATATCGAAAAGCACTCATTGACACAAAACCACTCTTAAACAATTCAGGTATAGATAGTTCCCAGTAGACGCCATCTTTACGGGCAAATTGCATTTTGGCATGCAGGCGCGTCAAGCGCTCAAATTATTAACGCAGCCGCGTTGTTCATGCAATGAGTGCAATCATGCAATGAGTTTTGTGAAATGTGCGCGTGTTGCACGCCGTTCTCACGCGAAACGCATGACTGTGTGTTCCAAACTGCCCGTAAAGATGGCCGATTTACGTCATACTGCAACCTATCTATAGTGCATATTCACTCGGCTTGTCTAATTTCAACATTTTTGAGGAAGATGGCTTACTTGAAAATGAATCAATTGAAAATGAATCCATTTCTTCGACAACATTGAATAAGTTTTGACCATATCCGTTTGTTTGATTTCAATTCATGGATAAAAGATCCATTTATCAGATCAAATGTTATATTCAGTGATACTTTGATCAGTTCAATAGTCAACTATTTTGGAAACGGTTTTGCATTTTTAAACTGGATGTTTCATTTAAAGGAATATGAACTGAAAATTGACTGATCCCCAAAATGTTTTTGAATTTGTTGACCGTGCAAGTTTCGCACGCATTTTGAACATTTTTTGGACCACTTTGTTCCCACGTACATTGCTGTAACGCGTGAAGGAAACTAAATTGCGCACTGTAGTAGGGCCCAATGTTCAAATACATGCGAGAGTTGCACAGTCTATTCAGAAGACAAAACGTTATGGAGTACGAGGGATAGTTGATTGAATATGCATTATCAACCTGAAACAGATGCTATCTGTAGTGATTTAACATCGAGAGTGCACCCATAGCGCAGTATCAACCTCCATCTCATGAATCTGTATTCAATCTTAAAACGCTCACACCGGTGTATATTGTATCTGAACATACATTTCCATTTTTACAGCGTTGTGACTGACTTTTATCTTTCAACTTTTCCTGATCTTCTACTTCTACGCCTTCAAATAATTTGCATAGTATTATGGTTTGAAGGGATTTGGTTTTGTAAGGTTTGATTCAAAAGGAGGGAAGAACTCTATTTGAACAATAATTTAACTTTCATGATTTTAATTTTTAAAGGCAACGGGTGAAATAACAGTTTCTCTTAACTATTTTAACAAACTTTTTTCTTTCCTCGACCTTTTCCTAAATCATTTGAAATAATACTTACACGAACTAACTCTAAATTTAGAAATATAGTTATCCAGTGCAAATAATAGAAGTAATTTGAAATGATCAGTCTTACTGCATAATTAGAATAAAGCTCCAATATGCATGTAGCTGATATTCAAACTACAAACATTTTAATCAAAAGCTAAACCTTGTGATTAATAATTCTGAAACAATCTTATCGTCTCAAAAGATTTGTTATTATGGCATGTTATTATAGAGAAACCACATTGTTACTTTCTTATTGTTAATTTCTAACGATCTGACGAGGTTGTCGGTCTTTTCTTAAAGCAGGCGGGAAGACTGTGGTTAAGAAAGACAACGATATCAAAGAATCACAAGAGATTAGTGTGGTTGAAGATGACGATACTAAAGGTATGGATGCAGTCCCTCCTCCAGAGGGCTGTTTTAAACATTTCGTCTTGAAGTGGTCCGGCTGGCTAGTTCCGAAGTGTTACATGAATATTCATTGTATATAGCTGCATATTCATAGACCAATCTTCTTTAGCGTAAGTGCTGCAGGCCACATTGCCATTGCTGGTACGCCCGCAACACAAGATTTTGTACACATAGACATGGAAAACCCTTTGTCTGTTGCGCTTTTATGCAACAGACAGGGTGTCGTGGCCGAGTGGATAAGAACACCGAACTCAAGCTCTGGTGTTTCTGTTCAGCAGAGTGTGGGTTCGAGTCCCGGTCGTGACACTTGTGTCCCTGAGCAAGACACTTAACTATAATTGCTTCTCTCCACCCAGGGGTAATATGGGTACCTGTGAGGGCAGAGATGGTTCTTGTGATTGATTTAGCCTAGAAGCGCATATTTGTTGCACAGGCTGTATACTCCCCAGGGAGCTGAGATGGTTTAAGGAATGAAACAATGGCCCAGTGACCAGGGGGTAATAATGTTGGAAGCGCTTTGGGACGCCCTTCGGGTGTGAAAAGCGCTATATAAAAATTGGTTATTATTATTATTATTATTAAAATAAGTGTCTTCCTCCAAGATTTGCACACTTTCCTTGACAGGACAGCATGATGCAATGATGTAGAATATATTTATTAATTGTGTGCAGCTAAACAGAAAGTGAATACTAGAATTCTCCACCAAAAAGCCGTGCTGATGTAATGCACTTTTAAACCTGACCGTGCAGTTTCCGTGTATATCACACTTTAACTCAAATCGTTTTCAGAATTCAGTGTCTGTTTAGGCCAAATTTTAAAAAAATACCAGTTGATCGTCCTGATTTTTCCAAAAAGAGGAGGATGAGGGCCTTTTTATTGTTTATTTTTTATTTTTTTCCCAAGATGGCCGCCAAGTATTTCAATTCAAACAGGCCACCAATTCTTCAGTTTGAAATCACCGCTAACTTTCTTTATATCTATTTGTTGCATGAGGTAAGTTTACATCAAAAATTAAAATATATATGTCAAGGGTGGATTAAAAATACAAATTATTTTTTTATTTTTTTTAAGGAAAAATCGAAAATAAAAAAAGGATGTGGGCGTGGACGATCAACTGTTTTTTTTTTTTTACTTGGCCTTAGTTGCAAATATTATTGGTTAGTGTTCGGTACATCGTTATGTCATGCTGTCCTGTCGGGGACATTGTTTAAATCGTTGATGAAGACATAAAAAAGTTAACAAGACTACGATTGCTCGATGTCTTTGTGTGCATAACCTTGCACAGCCGGGATCCCGGCAGAGGCTGCACGACCTGTGACTCTTGCACTTAAGGGCTTCAAAAGATTGTTCTATAGACATGGACAATGAAAACTTAACTAGTTAAACAACTATGCTAACTGGTACTGCTGGCTAGTTACTGAAAAAGCAAAGGGTAGCCCTACCTCGCCTTGTAATTTATTTTGGTTCCAGACACACTGCGTTACCCCTCCATCCTTCTAATAAGACCACCTATACTCTAAGTAGACCAATCCATTAAGCTTCACCCCTTTAATGCGTAAGCCATTTGCAAGTTTAATTTGAATAATGTCTGGTACAATGACTTGCTTAGTCACAAGTTAACTTCTAAATTTGAATCCTCAGACTATAGAGATGATGCAATGTAAATAGGTTCAGGATTCAAATTTGTGTATAGGTGTTAGCCGTCTCTTCCGAACTATGCGAAAGTTTGCCCATAGTCATGTGACATAGCAATTGTCTCATTAGACTAAGAAATTCAAATTCAAAGTGTTCACTTGTGACAAAGCAAGACATTGCACTAGACATTATGCAAGTCTAACTCGCAAATGGTTTATTGACCAATCGCAACTGCATCCACTGTACAAAACGCTGACACTGAAATTTGGGTGGATTTCATGTTACAGAGAATGTAAACAAGCTGCCACCATTTGGACAGTAGTGTGGATGAGCTTGAGCGCTGTTGCTTGGATAGGCAGGGCTGACTGGATTGGCCTGGTAGAAACTGCAAAAACGCCAACCACTTGTTATAAATGAGAATTGATTGAAGAACTTGGTTTGTTTGTGTTTTATCCTCAGCTCGTAAGATCGAGGTGATCAAAATGACAGAAGCTTTGATTGAAGTCATCAACAATGGAGACTTTGAAGGATACACGTAAGAATAACTAGAAGAGAGTTTGGAATCGCTAACTGTTAGGTTGGCTATAAACAAACTGGTTAACTAGCAAGCCCATAACCCAGTAGCTCTAGTCAAACCATCAACTAGTTAAGATAATCTATCAACACACATGCATTTACCTTTGATGAGGGTTGAAACAGTGTCTCTGGGCAAACTATCAACAAGCTAACTTATAGTGAAATAGGGAGTAGTTTACTTGTTAACTAGTGATACTTAACTAGTTAACAAGTGCTTTCAGTCTCTCAACCTGCATACCCTATACCACCCACAGCACATCATCTCTAAGCAAGCTACCAACAAGCTAACTTATAGTTAATTAGGGAGTAGTCTACTTGTTAATAAGTGATTTCAGTCTCTCAACCTTCATACCCTATACCACCCAAAGCACAGTGTCTCTAGGCAAGCTATCAACAAGCTAACTAATAGTTAATTAGGGTGTAATTTACTTGTTATATAGTGTTTTCTTAACTAGTTAACAAGTGCTTTCAGTCTCTCAAATCACCAAATAGCAAGTGTCTAGTTTTCACAACTACCGGTTTTTGACTAGTTAACCCTTACCCAGCACCAAAAAAGTTTGGACTTCGCTAAGATTGGTATAACTGGCCCAGTGATAAACAATTGTTGTTGGGTCCTAGAGTCACAAATCTAACTTCCTGATGGAGAGGATTTTGGGAGGCTCGAAGGTTAGTCAGTAGTTACTTTCTCTCAGTCTGTTTGCCAATGTACAGAGTCTCTGAAAACGCTGAGACCAATATTAAGAACTCATTCTGTGGCAGTGAAGGTAATAACGAGAAGTCCCCTCGAAAGTAGTAGTCTCGGCCTATTTCCTACCTTCTGCCCAGGTAGTACCGGTAGTTAATATGTTAATAAGCAGGACAGTTCTTTTCAGAATTGAGAAGTCTCCCAATTTCCGAAAATCTAGTGCACGGCAGTACAATAACTGGCAAGACAAAAGTTCTCTAAAGAACAACCTACACAGCAAAGTAGATATACACATTGTGTTACCGCAAACCAAATACACATACAATAAACTCGTCACTTTCTGTGATTTGTCAAACATTTCCCTGGTTAATGTTTGTGACCCGTAACAGAAGTCTAGTTTTTCATTGTTGCTATTATTGTTCCGCCTCTTTCTAGGAAGATGTGTGATCCCCACATGACCTGCTTCGAACCAGAGGCATTTGGGAATTTAGTTGAGGGCATGGATTTCCATAGATTCTACTTTGACAATGGTATGTTAAACATTCACATTTCCCTTATGAATTATTCATGTTTGTGTATTGCTCAGTGCAACACTGTGAAGTGATAGTCCAGTTTCGTGTAGTTGATGTCAGTATGTGACTTATTGTGGAAAAAAAAAAGCTGTTGGTGTTGGTGGTGCAGTCAGATGTTATAGTGCCCTCTTGTGTTGGAAAGTGGCCAAGTCATCACTTGTCTGATTTCAACTGAAGATTTTGTTTTCTTCATCAGTCATTAATAAGCAAATGTGTGCAACATGTTGTGGCTGCAAAATACACTTTAAAGCATTCTTGTACCCAACTTTGCTGGTTAAATTTACTGCATTATTTACATCGTCTCAGAGATCTACGGATTCAAGCATTCATCAGACAAACTTACTGGGTTTTTTTGGGGGGGGGTGTATTATGTTTTATGTATTTATTTTCAAGAATCGGGAGAAAAGTTAGGCAGAATGTCTTTTCCAGAATTTGTTTTCCACAATGCAAAGGAAAATACTTAGTAGTTGTTAATAGCTGCATCTGCTGTGTGTCAAGTTAAACAACTAGATAAGGCTCCAGAGGTTAATAATTAATGTTCAGCTTCATTGTTTTACTTTTTTTTCTTACTTGGTGAAGGGGCAGGGGGGATGTTTTATCAATGTCCTGAGGACATCATAGGAATAGCCTGGGCCCAATTTCATGGCTCTGCTTACCGCCGAATTCGGCGCTTGCGATCACCATTTTCCACTTACCGAGCAAGCGCCGAATTTCTGCGCTAGCTGTGTAAGCAAAGAATGCCTAGTAACGTGGACTACGCACGCGCACAAGCAAAAATTCCCTGCTAACCCGTGAAATACGCTTGACGTAAGCGCGGAATTCCCTGCTTCCGTAAGCGCCGATTCTTTGCTTACGGTAAGCAGAGCCATGAAATTGGGCCCTGGAATAAATGGTTTATATTCATTCTTGAAAGTTTCGTTTTACCCACTTGAAATGATTGTCAAAATCAAAAAAAAATTCAAATAAAGTCTTACCTTTTTTTCATTTTTACCCTTCCCTTTTTTACTCAGTTAAATTTCAATCTATCATACTTTTAAAGCCCTCTCTCTCTCTCTCTCTCTCATTTTTCTCTCTTCAACCGATCATTTTAATTCAGACATTGCTAGATCCACTCATTCTGTGTTTTAGAATTCCCAATAATTACATTTATTTATCTCTTTGCTCGTTGCCCCCCTCAGAACTGAATAATCCTTTAAAAAATGCAAAGAGTTCAAATAAATTGAAATGTTTAGTTTCCTCAGTGTTTGTTTTGTTGCCATTAATAATTTGATTTTGTTGTTTTCATCTCTAAAAGACGCCTTTATTTTCTACTCTTGCTTAATTTCTTCAAGTTCGATATGACTTGTACTATTATATTCCCCCGAGTATAATTTTGATTGTTTTCTTTATCGTTTATTTTTCTTATCTTAAGTTTCACTGCATTTGAAAGGTTCCTTTGTCGAGGAACTCTGAAAATCCGAAAGGACTAAACATTAATTGTGCCATTTTTCCTTTATTCTATATTTTGACTCATCAGTGTCTAGTTGGTGTTACTGGATAAAACTTCACATCTCAATGAAAATTGATCATTTATATTCTGCCTCATGTACAGACACATGTGTGTCATTATTTTTGTTGTTTTATTCCAACTCCAATTCCCGCTAAACATGTATAGAAACTTGTCACTTTTTGGATTGGTTTTAAATATTGTTTGTCTCCCTCTTGAGTCCTGATTTAAGTACAGGCTTGGGTCGTATTCACCAATATTATTATTATTATTATTATAAGCCATTTACTAGGGCCACTGGCAGTTAAATGCATGCAGCATTGATGTGGAATGAATATATATGTCACCCTTCCATGTAAACAATTGGGTAAGTTATGTATTGACCAATATGCTACCATGGAAACAAAGTGCAGTACTAAAGAACAGCTAGAGCTTGGGGGAGGGGGATTCAGGGGACGATTGTCAGCTTTTTCAGCCACCATCCATGAATTTTCCATTCAAACCTACCTTCCTGTTCCTCCATCTTGTCAAAACTACCACCCATCCAATCAGAACAACGTCGAACCCACATTATCCAACCATTACAATCCCATCAGGTTCAACACCCAGTCAGTCTCATTATAAACCCCCAACTTTTCATGCCACACCCACCTGTTAGAAGCCACGCCCTACCTCAACCCACCCCCGACTAACCTGCAATCCAAATATTCTATGCCACATCGTAACAACTCAACCATTTTCACATCACTCTTCATCGACACCCGATCATCACCCGACCACTTCAATTTACAACCCAGCCCTTTCCCACTATGCCCACCCCCACAACAAACCACACCCCTCTGTAATGATCCAACTGTTTCCATACCACACCCACTCAACCCCATCTTGAAAAGTCATTAACCGACGTCTTCAATTTACAACCCAGCCCTCCAATCTCCCACCCCACCCACATTCCTCTGTAATGACCCAACTGTTTCTATACCACACCCACTCCATCCCATCTTGAAAAAGTCATTAACCGACCTCTTCAATTTGCAAACCAGCCCTCTCCCACCCCACCCACATTCCTCTGTAACGACCCAACTGTTTCCATACTACACCCACTCCATTCCATCTTTTAAAAAATAACATCCGACCTGACACATGCCTCCAGGAACTAAAAAATGTTTCACTCCGCAAGACAAAGCATTGTCTCTGTCTGTTGATGTACTGCACTTTTTTTACCCAAGCATAAACAATACCAGAATCAACGGTAAGTAAAAACGAGGATTACCGGTGAAGCTATTGGGTTGCTTAGAGTGGATCAACAACAACTTAAACATCCACAAAAATATCACCGACCAAAACAGTTGATTTCAACCCACAAGAATGAGGTTGACCAACTCTATATTGAAATAATCTCAAAGTCAGCAATTGAGACAAAAGGCACAAGTCCCTGCAGACATCAACTAAAGTAGTTGAATACTGAGTGGATAAAATTAATTGTCATGTTTTAGTGGATGTTGTTGATATCCAAGTTGATCCCAAGCTTCACTGGTTGATTCGGAGAGGCTTGCAGCATGCATGCTTTATGATTTACCAGACAATGGTTTCAGTACATCACACCTGGGTAATTATTTCGTATTTTCATCAGAATTGCATGAAATGTTCAACCTTAATGTCTCCCTGAATTGAATGTTTTTGTGTTAGAACAAGTCCAACGGATAATTGATTATAATCGATTATTAACAATTTTAATAACCGTTTTAATTTTTATCTTTTTATGCAATTTGTTCCTTTATACAAGTAAAACATTGATGATGAATTTCTCTCAAAACTTATAGATTTTTGTTTCCAAAGTACATTCTGTTGATAGTTTCAAAAAATTGTGTCAAGAAAAAATTTGTTGTTTCCTTAACAATTTTTAAGAAAACTTACATTTCTTATACTGCATGGATTTTATACGGAGATGGTGTTTAGATAATGATTGGTAGTCTTGAACAATTATTCTTGGTTTTGAAATGCACATTTTAAAAAATACCGCCTGCTCCTCTTTAAAAAAAACTAAAGGGGTGCATAACTGGAAATTTTTATGAGACTTTAGTGAGTGCTAGTCACAACAAATCCTGCTCGATATCTCCTAATAGTGACAAGAAAGGAAGTAACTCTACAAAACAAAATTCAGACACCCACCAAGTAAAGATAAGACTTTGTCCAAAGGTATCCAACAATTGGGGGGTGTAGGCCTAAAGATTATGCTGAAGTTCGATGAGAAATTTACTTTGTTACGTGCCTCTGTTCAATATTCTGAAGGAAATGTTTGGTTGAACTGGCGTTGGTTCCATTAGTCCAAATTCCTGATTGGCAATTGCTTTTTTCATTTCTACTCTAGATCAGTAAACTTCTTGTCACTTGGAATATTGTACGCCTATAGAATAGTTTTTTAATTTGACCTAAAGTAACCTTTTTATACAACTTTTCTGAATTGATGATTTGCATGCATTGTAGACGGATTTTGTTACAACGCTGCTTCTGCAGAGCTTCATACAGCATTCAAATTTAAAGATAATTTTTTGAATTTGAAAAACAAAATGAAACGATAGTTATATTTTACCGGAATTATTTGTTGCAAAATCTCAAGAAGTCAGCTGTTGTAACAGAGTCAATGAGTATATTTCGTGCTGTGCCTTTTACAACTTCCAAAATTCAATTGTTTAGAATTTGTAATCGTTCTTTTATCGATTCCTTTCTTTATATTTCAAAATTCTCCCCTTGCTGTGTTTCAAATCCTTACCCTTCGATTGCCGACGCTTTAGCAGTAACTTCCAAATCACAAATTCCACAGCCAATAGAAAACTTTCTTAGATAGATACGAAGCATGAACCAAACATGACACGTTAAAGAAAGTCATTCTTTTTTTCACAGTCTAACACAAACTCTTAGAGTGTAGTTTGGTGTTACTAACACGTAGAAACTTTCATTAAAGATCAAGGCCATCTTGAAGGAATTGTGAGTGGTTACTTTGCAGTTCCTTTCTTTTGAGTTATTAAAGCTCTAAATCTTAAGTGGCTTTCAGCTTTGTTTGGAACAAAACAAAACAAAATACAACAATCAAGAAATAAATCATGTTTAGCCTTGTGGTATTGGGAGGCTTTGTTTGGAAAAGCAAAAACCTTTTCAAAAGGCCACATACAGAAACATATTGTTGTGAAAGCCAAGTGTTTATGGAGCACCTTGGCCCAGTGTACCAAACTCATGGTCTGTTGCTAACTGATTTTGGGTTCCAATTTAGTCCTTACCAAGACATCAACCCTAATTGCTTCTTCCTCTAAATTGTAGTTAGTCAACTCCTCCAAAAAAAAAAAAGCGAGGACAAACAGATGCGAAGAGAACACTCACTCTAGAATCACTAACCTCATCATTACTAATCGTAGCAAAAGCATAACCAAATTCCTATCGATAACAGATCGATTATAATCAATGTAATATTCAGAAAAGAAAACTAATTGAAGCTAAAAGCCAAAATTTGATGAGAAAGGGCATGGCACTTGTGGATGGTGTACTAAATCCATTGTCTGGATTATTCTGGCATGCAATGCTACAGCCTCAGCCCAACCCTACGCCAGTGGTCCTAGTGGTTTCAGTGGTCAAAGCATGAAAGAGTCTGAAAAACGCCGTCTGGCTTTTGCCTTTGCAGTACTGTCTAAGAACAACAGGGCACGCAACACTACCATCCTACATCCCCATGTACATCTGATTGGTGATGATGCTGCCTGCATAGCCTATGTCCGCCTCACCCAGTATATTGACCGGTGAGCTCAATCTTCAACTTTTTAACCTTTCTTGTTGTTTTTTTGAGGGGCAATATAACCTTGTTCTCACTCAGTGTCTTGACTGGTAAGCCCAATCCCCCTTTTCAAAACTGTTTTGTTTGTTGGCAATACAATTAACATTTGGCCTTCCTCAGTTTATTGACTGGTGAGTACTACTGTATCTACCCATTGCCGCCTTGTGGGCAGTAATTGCATACACATGATATATTCGTCTTACCAAATAATATTGAATGTTAATGTTTGTGTCCTGAGTCAATGTAACATAAGCCTTGCCCAGTATATTGACTGACGAGGAAAATATTATTTGTTTGTTTTTTTACCTTTTGTCATGTGACAAATAATGCTGTTATTCTATCTTTTGTGCACTGTTATTTCCCCTACTTCCTGCCAGCTGGTAAATTTTCCATATACTATATCAGCACAAACCAATATATTGACCAGAAGGCCTTATAATATTATGTTTTCCTTTTATTCATAATCGTAATGGCTATATTTAGTATTTTGCTGCACAAAGTATGTTTTTCTTTTGAATGGTCATTCTAACATTATTTGCCTTATTGTGTACTTGTTAACCATTAAAAGTGCAAATATCTTTCTTTCAACTACATGATATAATGTTTTTCCAATGGTCAAAATATCAAAGATTGGGCTCATCCATTAAAGTTGCTATAAATGTGTTATTGCTTTCTATACACCTACCAGTTGATGGGTCACTTTTGTATTATTATATTGTATAAAAAATCTGTGTTTAGGGCTAGGGCCATGAGCAAACAATGGCCCCATTGCCCAATAGTTATAGTGACCCCATTTGCATTGATTGACTGTCCAATATATTGATCACTTTTTCCTGTAGTTGTATTATACTGACTGGCTAGAGTGCTAATTGTGTTTGTTGTGTGGTCAGTATAACTGATGATTAGCCTCAAGTAGTGTATTGACCCACAAAAGCTGGAATATCTTGCTCTCCATATAATATACTGCCACCTAGCGTCCCCAAGTGTCCTTTACAGCAATCCTTCACCGATCTTGAACTCTTGGTGGCAGCAGATACCGCCATTATTGCGGTGGTACCTGGGTGGTACTGCGCTGCCTAGCGACGGGTTTAAGCGATTTGCAAAGTGAAAGTCCAATAACCCGCGACTGATCAAATGATCGCCGTGTAGCCCAAACCTTATACCAGTCGCTAGGCAGCGCAGTACCACCCATGTACACCGCAGTAATGGAGGCATATCTGCTGCCACCAAGAGTTCAAGATCGGTGAAGGATTGCTGTATTGCAGAGCTGCCAACTCTCCCCGAGTCTGCAGAAAGTTCTCTGAAAATAAACCAATCTTTCCAAATGTTCTGATGAAGAAATTTGAAAAACTCTCTGATAATGCAAACTTTCCCTATTGTGTTTAATGTAATCATAGATATCTCCCTGATCATAAATCTCCATGGTTGCAAGATGTAAATATTGGCAGCTCGGGGCAGGGATTTCATATTGTCTTGTATTCGATCACAACAATTCTATAAACTAATTCAAAGTGGGTCATGCTTCATCTTCCAGGAATGGCTTACCTGTAACCAACCAATCTGAAGAGACACGGGTATGGCAACGTAGGGAGAGTAAATGGCAGAACATTCACTTTCATCGCTCCGGAGCTCCAAGCGCCCCAACCAAATAGCCATGGACCTGACAACAGTTCCTCTTGTACCACCACCTCAGTTGTCCCCGGTCCACCCGGCCCTTTAACAAGCACATCCCTTTAAAATGAGCTGATGTGGTCTGTGTTATCTTTTCAGGGCTGGTATTTAAAGGGGTTGACAGTTTGTAGAGAGATGTAAACTCTCTTAAATGCAAACCCTATTTGAACCGTTATGACTTTGTGATGAAATATCAAAATAGTGATGGTTTCTGAAATTTCCCCGTTCTGGGGTATTGGCTGTTTTAGAGTCAATCCGTGGTTGACGCCAGAGAGGTCTACGGCTTGTTTGTATTTTCTTTAAGTATTTTCAGAGGCAATGAGAAACGGATACTGACATTGGGGTTGTTGGAGTGGACTAGTGGGCTTGGAAATACACATAGTGTAGCAGAAGCCAACACTGATTTGGTGTGAAGAATTGAGCTTGGGAAAGGTACTGTCAATTTGCAAGAACGCCTGGTGTCTTGTTCTTCTCTGACAGACAGTACCCGTACGAGGCTTTAAGGGACAAGACTTTTTACTTGGCTCCACAGTTCCACATTTTTCCTTCTTCTTCGTAGCACCAAGATACACTTTTGCTTGAGTAGACTGTGGAGAATCCCTTTGTTTTTTGGGGGACAGAAAGTGATCATGTTTGTAGTTGCTAGTTACAGCCAATTATGAGGCTTCCACGCTTCAGATATTATTTGGCGATTTGTTTTTTGTATTATTTTGTCTTTCAGTTTGTCTCTTTGTACTCTTGTCAAGGATTTTTAACGATTCCTGTTCTCATTCCTCATTTAATTTGCTTTCCGGAAGCTTCCTGAACTATTTAGAGGACAGTTTTGTTGTGTACCGAAGCTGGTGCCACTTTAACAGAGATTGAGTGTTGTCCAGGTGCAACACCCATCCAGCCATTTTGCTTCACGGCTGGAAGTTGCTACCTGTGCTTCTTTCCACCGTATCAAATCAAGGGACAAGGTTGTCACTAACTCGTACCCAGATTTCTCCTCATCCCTAATTTGTCATCGTCCTTTTTTTTTCCTTCTTGCATTACACCTCCTAAATTTGTTGGTTAATTTCTTTGTTTGTTCCTGTACGTAAATCATATTGTCTTAAATTGGTGTATAATGATACATCTGCTTAGAACTTTTCCCGCCATCCAACCTGCTAGATTTGACTCTGATGTGGAGATAGAATGTTGAACTTAAAGATACTGCTCTCCTCAGAAACCAATGCATCATATGCAATTTCATAGCTTTTAATACCATCCCTTGGTTAAGACTACATTCTATACAAACTTATAAATATCAGATGTTGAAGGTAGTAAGACAGGTTTTAAAGAACTGTTTGATAGCAGACAACCGTTTTAGTCATTCTGGTTGAGTTCCATTAGAAACCCACGTACCTTAACAACAGGTTGAAATATTAAAGCAGTTTAAAAAACAGTCCTTATTTGTATATTTGTTGAGCCATTTTTATGCAAGAAATAGTAAAGATTTGTGAGAGATTTTGGGGATTTAAAGTAATGATTGACCTAAAATTGTTTCAAAAATTTGTTTTTCTATATCAAGTTGTTGCTGCATGTGTGGAGTAAATGTATTTTTGTTTTTGTTGATTTTATTTGAAGAAACTTCTTGTTCCAGTGCCTGTTATGTGGGGGAAAGATAAGTGAGTGTTTATGAATGGAAAAGTTTAAGAAAAGGGTTGAAGAAGACGCGTGAAGGGTCAAAGTTGAAAGGTCATTAGTAGATGAGGGATTTGACTGGCTGTTTATTGAAGAAAGCTTTGATGTACAATTATGATTAATAATTTGGTATATTTAATATCAATGTGAATAGTAAGGTCAAGAGTTAGGGGAGTTTAATAACGGTTGGTGTTTGCAGAGGTAAAATTGAGAAACAATTGACTGCAGCACTACCTTAATAAATATTAGAAATTCATCTACTTTTGATGTTATTGTGCCATTTTATCAAACACTTAAACAATTTTTGGTGATGATTATCTCATATTAATGAATTATAGGAGTTTAAGAATTATGATCTGGATTTATCCTGTAGTGTTCTTGGGGTGTATTTTGTGTACATGGTTGCTCCTGTTTATTGCTATATCAGTGTTTAAGAAGACGGTTCATTCTATCGCTATGCTTATTCTGTTTTTGATTTTTGGGTGTTTTTCCCCCAAAGTAATTCCTACTGTACTTGTTAACTTGCAAAGACACTTCTGCCAGATATTTTTCTATGTGCGAGAGACCTTTTGTTTTCTTTTTCGTGGAGTGGTTGTAAAAGTCCACTTCTGGAAGTGGCTTCGTATTGAATTACTGAGTGAATGATTTTTCCATTATGGTAACCTCCCTCTCAAGCCGTTGTGGTGCTCGCACACACTATATAGTCTCCGAAGTCAAGACGCAGACTTCTGGTTTCGAGACTTCTAGGTGAAAAGGGGGGTTGACCACGTGTGCATTTTTTGGCTGTTCTCTCAAATTTTGTATAATGTTGGGCACATCGATGTGTTTAACTGCTCCACAAAATATAGAACACAATAATCTGTGTGATTAGTGATAATGTCAGATCCTTCGTATTTTAATGTTAATTAAAATGAATGCAACTCTTAGAACCTCAATTTGTAAAGCTGTCCTTCTGACGGATCTTTTAGTGAAGATGAAATCACAAACCGGCACTGGTATGGATTTGGGTCTAGAGTGGAAACTTGCTTTTGCGCTGTGATAAGCACTGAAGATGTCGTGAAAATGCGCGCTAATTGGTGCCGTTCGATTTTACATTTTTAAACTTTATTGAGGGCTTGTTGGGGTGATTGAGGCGAGTGTTTTCTCACATTTTCATGTAGATAGAGTAAGTCGGGAGATTGATTTCGAATTCTTAAAGTCAAAACATCAAAATGACGTTAGGAACTTTTTTTTTACATAGTGATTATGATGGTTTTCAGGGTACCAACTGAGCTGGTCGCCGAAGATCCGTTTTGAAATCGCCGCGCAGGCATCGATCAACCACTCGCTGATCAGCTTTTCGATTGGTTGCCATCGGGTTTTCACGTCGTGTTGACGTCATTGCCTACGGGTATTGAAAGCCATTTTTCTGAATGCTACATAAAACAGCAGTCGGGCCGGCTCTTTGATTAATGTTTGTGGTTTTAATGTTGAGAGAATGTCGAAGTTTGTGCCTTGTGCCTCATGCAATGACATTATTGCAAGCAGTTCCACTACTCACTTCATTTCACCACACCTTGGAGTACTGCATTAGTCATGTTCAGACTGAAACACCAGATGAATCTAACATTTTTTACCAAACCAGTATTGTGCTGATTTCCTTGTAAAACTTTCAAGAGGAATGTGGCCGGTCAAATCCTCCTATCTGGAGGGATGTCTTGCGCATTGAGCTAAGTGATCACGCATTGATCCAAGTGATCACGCATGGAGGCCAGTGATCACGTATTAAGCCAGTGATCACGTATTGAGTCACTGATCACGCATTGAGCCCAGTGATCACGCATTGAGTCCAGTGATCACGCATTGAGCCCAGTGATCACGCATTGAGCCCAGTGATCACGCATTGAGCCCAGTGATCACGCATTGAGCCAAGTGATCACGCATTGAGCCAAGTGATCACGCATTGAGCCAAGTGATCACGCATTGAGCCAAGTGATCACGCATTGAGCCTAGTGATCACGCATTGAGCCTAGTGATCACGTTAACATCACACGATACCACGTGGCTCACACCTTGGAAATTTGCAGCGTTTCTCGGTTTAAGTGTATAGTTGACACATTTTGATTATGAGAAACAGGACCGTGAAGTCTTCGTCATTATAGCTCCAAAAAGTTAGCAATCTTCGGCTTGTTTCGTACCATTTAATAAACGAACTTACTGAATCAGTTGAACAATTAGGATATCGTACCTGAGACCATTGAACATGGGTACCAGTCTGTATGAATGTGGCTAGTTGCCAATCACAAGATTGACACATTTTGATATTTTATATTACTTTATGATAGAATATGGAAATCTAATCGAAATTGCAGTGTATAACGTTAGTATGCAAACCCAACATTTGTTCCGGGTCTTTGCTTTTGAAGACATATTCTTCTGTAAATGTCCTGCTTGTGTGTCCGGACAAGAGAATACTTAACACCTCATACGCTAACCGAGCCTGGAATGATATTTGTACTTTTAAGAAAATGAGTGCACGAGTGGTTTACCAGGGTAACAATGGTATTCCATTATCCACGGCTGCTTTACCACTGGTATACCACTAATGGTTCTCTTACGGTAAACCTTTGGTACACCATCGTTACACCACTGGTAAACTTCTGATACACTCCACCCGAACACAAAACTGACAATAAGACTTCCAAGTGCTCAGACAACTTCTAGTGTGTGTGTATATTTTTCTTTTAAACTCATCGCGGACGCGAAACATTGCAACCAATACGAAGCGGTGGCAGCTTTGTTGAGAACATGTGCACGTCAGTGCCATTATTATGTGGACATGCACTTTCGTGGCAGCTATTCCACCAATGAATTTCGATTGGCTTATCAAAAGTCAAACAACCAACAACATGAAATTCACTTCTTTTAAGAATCTGGGGTTTTTCTTCTTAAAAAAAATGAATAAACAAAAATTATGTTTTCGTCAAAAAGAAAACCTAGATCGATACATAATTATACACTAAAATAAAGGCTGGTCTTTTCAGAGCATTTCTGTGCAATCTAATTGGGTGCATTCAAAGCCAAGACTTGATATCTATATTTAAAAAAATATATAGTAATACTAATTTGTTGTTGCACGTATTAACATAGGACATCGTTAATGTCTAGTTCTGTAATTGCTTCTCTTCCTCGTCCATAATAATCATTGACGTATGGACATTCATATCTGTAATTTAAAGAAATGAGGCAATTTTGTGTGCAATTCTTTTTCCCGGGCTGATTCCTAATTATGAAACACGACTGTGCTTGCAACCTTCAACAACGGAGAGACGTAAACCCGGTTGTCTTGAGACTTGATTACCCATTGTCAGCCCGCTGTACATGTCAAGAATTAATGGTAGTACTAACTTAGTTAATGAATAATATTTCCTATCGCACGGAGCAGAAAAACCCGAAGTGGCAGATTCGTAGTACCAACATGGCATCATTTTTAGGCTGAAAAAGAAAAAACTGAAATTTGAGCTACAAGTCATTTTAGTTAGTTGGTTGTTTAAAAGTTTTACGTAAAATTTTACCAGCGGTGCGTGTAAATTTCTCTGGAATTCGCTCGCTCATTTTTTGACATGGAAATGCCTGCAGCGTCAATGTTTGTAGGTTTTGTGAAGATATCTGTTTCGTTCACTTATTTTGTTTCTGCTGTCGATTCAGTTAAAATGTTTTTCAAATGTTTCACGGCCGGCCGTGAAATGCAATCAATTTTGCCTAAAGTCGTGTAACAGGACAAAATGTGTTCTGGCAAGGCAGTAAAATGGTGGGTTTGCTTTGACGCGAGCTATTTGATCTGAAATAAATAACATGTTTATCTGAACTTCAATCATCATCATTTTTAGCAGTAAATCTGCTGAGCGGGTAACAAATGCAAATAATCAAATAGAACTTGGGTGGTCGACTAGACCATCAAATTTGACAAGAAGCGAGAACTTAAAAGCGGTTTTGGCTAATCGAATTTGTGTGTGTGCTGATTCACAGGTCGATAATTTTTTACTGTGGAGCACCAACGATTCAGCCTTGTTGGAGAAAGAGTTAGATTCGATAATTGAATAGCGCTATCTGTAATCGAATCTCAAATTTGTAGTTGTCTGAGCAATTAGAGGGGATGTTATAATTTTTAATTTGTTTCATCGTGGTGATCGAGTGTCAATCAGAGTTGAATGATAATCGAGATGTTTGTCACGGATCGCCCCTAGGCAAGGAAGGGCTCGGTTGGTCAGAGGTGGGAGGACATAGGCCCTAACCCTTTTTTGTACTACGCTTCACTCACAGTGTCTCGTGTGGCTATTGTATGTGTACATATAGCTAGAGTGCACCGTTTACTGTCTCTTTCGATCTCTCTCAGTTTAGATTTACTCCACGATGTGCAAGTCATATAGTGCTAGAAAATGATTATAATTATATTATTATTATTAATGTTATATTTCTTATATCTTTAAGTCGTGTAGATAATTCGGACAGATGTATTAGAATCTGTCTTATACTTTTGAATTTATTCATCATTATGAAGATTTGTCTGGACGGCAGCCATCTTGAAAATACAACTTGACTTTGTCTGCTGTAGTTAAACAAAACTATAGACCTTTCTTTTGTTGATAAACAAAGTGCGCCGGTTGGCATGGACGGCCGAATGTTAGCAAAACATTCAATCGTGTTAAAAAATATTGTGACCAAATTCAACATTTTCTGTAAAGATTCATGAACGGAAATACCTTCCATGATTGGTTGATTTGTTTCCAACAAATTCAACACTATTTTTGAATATTTGTGTAACACTGCTACAAACTGTGGCAATCTGTTTTTGATTTGCAGTTATGGCTTTCCATACTTTTCCAACCTGGGTTGGCAAAAACTCGGGCTGTGACGTTGCAAAAGAAAGGTCTATAGTCAGGGAACCCGTCTTTTGATTGTCTTGCCTGGTTCCCGGTAAAACTTATGACACCCCACGGACACCTGGCGATACTCTTCGATGGCTGCCGCTGAGATATACAAATAATATATATACATATATGAAGTTATTGTCAATATCACAATGCTGACTCTAGAGGGCGCTCTAAAATAAACCGAAAAATAGTATATAATTTCCGTGTCAATAGCAATCTATTTTAGTGTTTAATGTATCTAATGGTCTCATGATGAATAAACATCATTGGAAATACGTCGAGTAGAAGTCTTTGCCCAAGATGATTCTTGTTTACAAGTAAACAATAGAGTTGACCTTTAACAAACTACATGCATCTTCAATCTAAATTAGAACACCCCCCCCCCCCCCCTCCCCCCTTGTGTGATACACCGCATCCAACGTTTCCCGATCCAACGTTTCCCGCGCTTTCATTTGTTTATTTTTTATTTAAGAGTAGTCGTCGTTTGACTGGCGTCAGTTTTCTCTGTATAGGAAGAAGCCTATGCTGTCGGCCATGTTTAAATGTAGTGCAATATGTCGTAGCGCGTACCTACGGAAGCGTATATGACCATCTTATTACTGCGTTACCGAGATAATTTATCATTGAAACACAGAATCATACACTAGTTATTACGGTTTTCAAAGTTATATTTGTCAGAAACACAGAATTCAAAGATAACATATCTAAGAAATACAGAAATCAATGATAACATATCTTGGAAATATGGAAATCGAAGATAATGTATATTTGGAAATATTGAAAACAATGATAACATATCTTGGAAATACGGAATTAAATGATAACATACACTGGAAATACGGAATTCAATGATAACACATACTGGAAATACGGAATTCAATGATAACATTTCTGGGAAACTTACGGAAATACATGAAATTGTACTGATTGTAAATTTTGAAGCCCCCCCCCCCCCCCCCATGGGGCGCCGTTTGTCAATAAAACCATGTTTTTAAGGTGCTTAAATTTTCATGGTTTACAAATCATGGTTTATAAACCATGTTTTATGATGAATTCAATTTTCATGGTTTATTAACCATAATTTATAAGATTTGATTGTATATTCATGGTATGTAAACCACCCAAAAAAATTTACAGCGATTTCTTTGGTTTACATCAAATTGTTACAAACCATGGTAGAAACATGTCAATCGCTAAACAATTAATTGTCAAACGGCGCCCCATACCCCCTTGAGCCAACATGGGATGTCAGTTTGCCTGTATATGATAATAAATAGGTAATGTCTAGGTACAGATCTCTTAAAATCCAATAGCATTAAGGAGTATTTCGGGCGTTTTCAATACTGGACCCATTATTTCCACCCCTTTCCAAAATATGTTATCTTCGATTTCCGTATTTCCAAGATATGTTATCATTGAATTCCGTACTTCCAAGATATGTAACCTTAGAGTTCCGTATTTCCAAGATATGCTATCATTGATTTCAATACTTCTAAGATACCTTATCTTCGATTTCCATATTTTCAAGATATGTTATCATTGATTTATGTTTTTTAAAGATATGTTATCTTTGAATTCTGTGTTTCTGACAAATTTAACTCTGAAAACCGTAATAACTAGTGTATGATTCTGTGTTTCAATGATAAATTATCTCGGTAACGCAGTAAAATGATGGTCATATACGCTTCCGTACGTACCACGAACCGACCTAACTGACAAAAATCACACACTTTTGCAAATATTTTTTTTTACAAATTATTAATATACCTATTACTGTTAACATTTTCAGCAAGTTTCAGAACTAAATACGTAGTAGTTTTGTAATTACACTAATTACTAAAAACGACGTATCACTAGATTTGCCGTTTTGTCTTTTCACAAAGTGACCTATCTAGATAGGTCACTTTACCAATGATGTACTATGCGCTACAGCGCGCGCATTTCGGGCGCGCGTGTAAAATTTGCGTACCACGAACTGACCTAACTCAAAGCGTGGTATTTTCACAAAGTGACCTAACCAGATACGTCTCTATTATGCATTGGTTTGTACACGGCGCTCTGCGGGCAAAACTCGGATTTTAATTTTCACAAAGTGACCTATCTGTTTAGGTATTATTTACTAATTAAAATAGTTGCGGGGATTAAATGAAATTGACAGTTCTTTATTAATAAAGTAGTCGGCTTTATTTTTGTCTTAAAAAATTGTATACAAATAGTTAGCAGAACCCGAAACAGCAGTTTGAAAAATAGTGCAACTTCATTCGTGATTTTCTCCAAACATGTTTTTTTATACTGTGTACGAGTTAGGTCGGTTCGTGGTACGCGCGACGATGTATAGAGATGTGTATGCCTTTTGATAGAGTTTCGAAATGGAGGGTCCAGTTTTCTTTGGTCACGTGGTTGCTGGACGCCATTTTTTTTCCGGCAAATTTTGTACAACCAAAATGTGCTATGCAGTGTGGCATCCTGTATTCGCTCGTGCGTTTTCAGACAAAAAATGCCTTCTACTCGTAAGTTGTCACAACTCTCTCAAAGCCCAGCTCTGTATTTGCAGCCACTAAGGGCGCACTCCATGGATCATAATAGCGCCCTCTAATGGCATACGAGTGTGATGCGAAATTTTCAGACGGCTGCTTTCTGATTGACCTCAGAGTAGCCTATTATTGCTTTTTCTGTGTCAGAGATTTTACAGAAATTGGTATATCGATTCAGTATTTACATTGGGTGAATGTTGATCGAAAACCGTCTTTAAAAATAAAATAATAATTCGTTGGAAGCATGATAAATGTAATGAGATTACTGTACTTTGTGTTAAGTTAGTGAACACAAGTTTTATTGGTCGAAAAAGTTTAAAATCACGGCTTTCCTACGCAACCAATTTAACCTTAAATTTGTTGCGTTAGTATACGACTGAACGCCCACTCGTAAATCTGGCGATTTGGCGCTTGTTAGCTTCCGTAACTTTTGTTGTATATACTCCCACCATGCTCCCGCCAAACAATCAATTTCTCACGGCGGACTGCTGGATTTTTATTTCTCCACCCGACATCTGCTATCCGGCCGCATCAAGGAATGAACAAGACAAACTACTAACAATCAATTATGCGTCACCATGCCCTTTACTTTGGGTTACAGTCAATCAAGCTATTCGAAAGGATCAGTAGCAGAACCGTCAAAAACACAACGGGCGTTGAACCAGATGTCGTTTGGCAGTGATCGAAACGACTGCAGTTCGTCAATCGTGTTCTTGGCGGTCAAGGTGTGTGCGCACCGGTGAATTTTACGTCCAATCCCTAATCAAATCATGCATATCTACGGATCGCACTACATATTGGCTTATGCACACCAGCGCACAACCAATCTGGTTGTGTCTAGTGTTTTGTTGAATTGATTAACAAGTTGTGACGGCTGTCACGCTGTTTTAGCATTGAGGGTTTCTGCATGGAGAGGTTTCAGAATCCGAAATCACAACCTTCCAGACAAACAGGGGCAACGTTGCCAGTTTGCTGAGGTCACACGGAACATCGGTCTGTCATCAGAAGGGCTACGGATGGCTCAGATGGTAGAGCGCCGGAACAGTAATCCGAATGTCACAGGTTCTTCTCATTTTGGTTTTGTTGAACCCAAAGTTGAATAAAATTTACCCATAGACAGTTTTCCTTCTGGTTTATTAATTATTTGATATTTTGAACGTAGGTGCGTCCAGGAAATACGGCAGATTGAATGGTTTCTGACTGGCACCCCGGCCTAAACAAAAATATTTACGTAACACGGAGACCGACAACGTTTACGGCTAGGTGGTAGAGCAGGGTTTTTTTCCTTTCAACCTTGAAATGAATAGCGCATATGCTGCCGTCTAAATGAGCAGCCTCCTTTGGCCTTAGTGAGGGCGCTGTTTGAGAGTGTGACGTCATACAAAGGTCTACTGTAATAAATTTCACATTTCTCAAATGTGAAAAAATTTATTTGATCGCCATTTAACAAAATATCTCGTAATGAAATAGTTGAATTTTAATTTAATTTTAGTTAACATTATTTTGGTCATTTTTAATGCAGTAGATTGATAGTCCTTTTGATAGTCGCTCTTCTCTACGCTGTCAAAACAAACGCTTCACTTTTTATTAAATTATTTAATTCGCTCGTCGGCTCTGACACCATACATGTATCTTCGTAAAATGTCAAACAACCATTTCGTGGTGCAGACAATCGTTTGCACTGGTAGATTCGTAGTACCAACAACGCAGTGGCAGAGTGTTTTTGTCTCGCGCCAATTTATTTTAAACAAGAAAATTAAAGGCATATGAGTCAGGATGCATACATCACTAATCAAATAAGTTTTGTTCGGACACTGTGTCGTCGGTCGATGTAACAGAATGGCTGTTGTTTCGAACGTTTCGTAAGAAAGAAAACAAAGGATAAACAATATTTCATAAAATAGGAGAGGATTCTAGACTGCTGACTGAAGGGTGTTTCTGAATGCGCCACTATAACGAAGGTATATCATGCCAAAACTGAAAGGAATTTCAAACCGATTAGATTCGGAAGTCGATAAGGGGTTTGTTTTTCTTGAGAAGCGGTGGGTGTTATTAAAACTGTTAAATTTTCGGCTGTTGTTTTGTTGGGGGCACCGTTTCGTCTTAAAGGTAACCAATACGTTGGGCAATATCTCTTTAAATCAATGGCAATAAAAAATTACTTGGTAGATGTACAACAGCTTTTGACAGCAACAAGCAATTTGAGAAACATTTCACACCGTAGTGATGTGGTTATGGAAAAATATTCCAATGACGGATTATTCTTCCAGCTATTCCGTGGTATCTGAAAAACGCTACCCCCTTTTGAAATGAAATTTTCACACGAAGATTTAATTCATAATGTCTACATTTATATAGGATTAATATAATCGAACAGTTCCAAAAACCAAAGGTATACTTTGCCTTAAAGGATCGTTTCTCGTTACAGATACTGTTACAGCAGGTATGTTGATTATTCTATCTTGGACTTTTGCCTCTTGAGGGCGCTATTTTTCAGCCAAGCCACACAATTGAGCCACAAATTAAGATTTCTAAGCCCCTTTTTGCCATCTATCTTGTCCACATTCCATCTACCACAGACGTTGGACACAGGTAAATACATCTTTACGAATCATAGTTCCATTTGCAGTAATTTTAGGTGTTTTGGACTATTTCAAAGTAGTGTTTTTGATGACTTATTTAATGAAGTTCTCTTGGAGTTAAAAGGCACATGTTTATTAAGCTGTTTCTATTTCGTGATATAGTTTAGCACAGTTTAATGTTACTTCAGTTACTTGAAACTAAATGAGTGTATTGTTTCTTAATCTTGCAGTTTTTACGTGAACATACTACATAGTGAACACAGTAAACAGAGTGAATACAGTAGATACTAGGAGAGAGTTGTAACCTGAAGACGAGGAAACTGTACAAACTGATATAACTCTCAAGAATTTATTGTCGTGTACACTTTAATTGTACATGTAGCCGCCACAGATACCGTGCGGTATTATGGCTGAGCGGTCCAAAGCGTAGGCCTACTGGACCCCTGGACTCGTATAGCAAGGTTGACTAGCGACCGCACCAAAAGTTCACCATAACACAAACGTTTTTGAATTTGTGATTATTGTGTTTGTCTATTGTCCACATGCAGTAGAAATAGAATAAAAACTTGGACTTTCTGACGTGAGAATGGAGGAAGAAACTGGTGTTTCTGAAAGCCGAGTGTGGGTTCGAGTCCCGGTCTTGATTTTTTATCACTATCACTTCACTGCTTCGTCCGTCGGATCGGGGTCGTATAAAAGCTGTAAGTTCCGTGTGTTGTGTAATGCACGTAAAATACCCTAGTGTCGTTAGGAGTTTCGCCCTGGTGCTTCCGGTAAGGTTGGCTGCAGAATACGCCACAACACCCTGTAAACCGTTCACATGGTGCTATTGTGTAAATAAATAGGTCTTTCGAACATGCTCCGCATACCTTGTAGAATGACGAGCGCTTGAGGAGCCCTCGGGTGTGATAACGCGCTATGTTATTATTGGAAAACATAAATCAATCAAAGCACTTTGAAGTCAAGTTCCAAGTTCAAATATTAATTTATTACTCACCATAAGTGACTATGTATAGTAAAATCGTCAAGGTGTTTACGGCACAGTTGTATTTAAATCAAGTACAGAAACTACACTTTGATAATTTATTTGTGATTATTAATAATCGTGGCTGAATTGTGATAATTTACCAAAGGGGAAAGGTGAGTGAGTGTTATTACAAAATTGCCAACTGGCTCATTTTATTAGTTACAAATTTTAGTATCTTACAATGTTTTTTAAACGATATACCGGAGTAAAACGTTACTTACGAAAATGTTACGTTAATTTTTATTAACGAACTAATGTGAAATACACTTTGCCATTGCATTAATTATACAACTGTTGTGTTGTCTCAATCCATTATCTTTTCGTGACACTTCTTCAAAATCCTTCACACACTCAAAATACTTACTCATTCTTGTCCGGCAAGAAAAATTATTGAAGTAATTAGTTTCACACAAATGAACTTAATGAAAAGGAGAAAAGGAGCTCGTTGACACACATATCTTACACGTAACATTTTAATCACCCATATGCACGTCTCAATGCACATGATCGGCGTGCAAAGGACTTTGTGTGAAATCCGAGTAACACCGGTATTCATCATGGCGCGTTGATTTTGAAGCATTGCGGTACACTACTAAAAACATATACATCTTATTTACGTGTTTACAATTACTGCAGCGTGGTTTCCATAACGGCAGCTAGATTTATCGTTTAGGAGCAAGTTCGGTTGGCTGACTAGAGTCGACTAGACTTAAAAGGGTCTGTATACGTTTGGTAATGACTCTGAAAATTAATGGCAATAAAAACTTACTTGGTAAGAAGTACAGCAGATTTGGATAGTTAGTATAATGCATTTTGAGAAACTTTTCACTTCGAAGTACTGCGGTTATGGAAAAATATATCACTTTTCATCCCCAAAAATTTGAATCTGAGAAGCGTTACGTATATGCCTATACCTACATTTACATAAGATTAGAACAATCAAACGGTTCCAAAAACCATAGTCGATCTAGATGTCACTCGAACGCTGCAAACCAGCTAATCTAACTAGATCAACCTATAGCCCCGGAGCACTGTTTCTCTAGCCATCTGTCCTTGCTCTATGCTCTAGCCAACTAACGAAGTTCCGTTACTATGTCAAGATGGCGTTTTGGAACAATACATTTTGTTCTCTTCGATTCGTAGTCGCCATGTTGGTCACCATAGATGCCGAATCAATCGACTAAACGCGTTCGAGTGAAACACAGACCACGCATGCGTGATTTAAACGGCAAATTGACTAAAGGTTAACACCCGAACTTGCTCTATGCTGAACTCGCCCAGGATGCATTGCGGTATATTTTAAAGATTGCCCTTGTGCATAAGCTATGGGCTGTTGCTTTAAAGTTGCCACATTTTGAATATTATCGCCTTAAGTTTCAAGTGTTCCATCTGCTGATCTGTCGGCAATACTATTCAATATTATTCTTGGTACGGAAATTTATAAGTAGAGGTTACAGTTCATCCACTTGCCCAGCTCAAAGGTTACGTCATTGATCACGAACATTTGAATAATTTGTACCCGTCCTTTACAACCAGTGGGGATCATCCACAAGACAAAAGTGCTCTGTTTACTGTGTTGTGGATTTTAACATATTAAATATTCAAAAACACTTCTGAGCGGTTCAAAGCACACGTGTAAATTGTCAAAGACCAGTATCCACAATTGATGTGGCCCAACATGAAATAACAAACATGTGAAAGTTTAAGCTCAATCGGTCATTGGAATCACAAGGGGAAAAAATGGGAAAAACCCTCAATAATGCGTTCACTGCTTTTACATTGAGTTTTTGACTCGCGAGATCAAAACCAATAGACCCTTCCCATGAAATATGTAAATTGCACATCGCGCGTGCGCACTAACACTTTGGTTGGCAAAATGATGGAACAACGCGCCTTTTTGTGTCGGGCTGATAGTCGCGTGACGCAGAAGCGTTTGTGCGTCTGCTTAGTGCACATCTCTATGGCGTTTGCCAACCAATAGGGTCTGTACGCATGCGTGAATGTAATTAGCATATTTCATGGGAAGGGTCTATTGTTTTACTAATTTCTCAAAAACTACAGCATTTCAAGAATAAATATACCATAAATATATGGGCAGGTACACTAAAGCAACGAAATGGAGAGACGGTTCTTCCTTAAATGAAGTCGATTGCTGTTATTGGATTATTCCTGTCTGCTTTCGTTTGCAACTTCAGCGAAAGCTGTTGTTAAGGCTGGATTTCCCCTTCATGCTGCCCTCCAAATTGACGTCAAGCTGACGTCATCAGGGCATTACAAGGGGTCACTGATAATATGTATACCCCTGCTAGCCTATTAATACGTCTGTTTTAAACATTGCTGTTGTTTCAGTTCACTCAAACTGATTCCTATCGATGCTATTTAATCGATCCTTTCAGTGAATTCGAGATGTGACGACCCTGCCCTTTGTGTCGGTTATCCGGTCGGTTATTTCGAGACGTTGACGGTACCGGCCGTGTTGCAGGTTTTCCCGATGTCTCCTTCGACGGGCTCGATCCTCCGTAAACATCGACTGCATCCAAACAGCTAGAAAACACGAGGAAAGTAAGCATTAGTCTGGCAGACGAACTGAGGGACAGAATCTAGTTTATGGTTGATCGATTTGTAACCCTGCGAGCTTTGATGTCAAATTACTTTATTCATCTCAAGGGCAACTTAAAAACGCACTCTTTGCACTAATAAAAACACATTTTTTTCTAATATCTTCTTGAAGTTATTTTCTTAACTGAGGGTCTGTCAAAAGGCCTCCCAATCACTAAAATAGAGGCTCTTTTTACAGAGTGAACCCTTGGGATTTGTAACCAAACGCATCGAAGTAAATAATTCATGCATCTGAAGAGGCTGAAGTGAAATTGTTCCTGTTTGTTTGCGTTGATGGGGATATCTATACAGAACATGACATTATTTGATTATTAATTAGATAAACAGTAATAAGTGATTTTGTTTTGCGCTGTCAGCTACAGTAGGGGTCCCATTGCGCGGGGTAAAGATAACTCTAATCCTTACGGAATATTATGAAAGGATTAGGTCTTACGCCTCGATTGGAGACGGACCCTGTGTCACATTGAACGTGATCACAGAAAACACATGTTTACAGCGTGGAATGTACTTGGCATTGGTTTCGTTTATAGATCGAAGCGTATATGCTTGAAAATGGTTTTCTGTTGTGTCAATTCTTCTTTTCTCTGAACGCTTGACATTCTATTACGCTTGATGTTATGTCTGAGGAGCGTCTATACTGCAATGAGGTGCCATTGTTAATTGGGCCCCAAGTGAAACTCTTTATAACTTTACAGATCCCTTGCACAATGTCGCCACAAGCCCAACAGCGCCCCCAAGAGTCAAGGAAAGACCTATCAATGACTGAGAGTTGGTTTGACCTCAGCAAGGGCCACCTATGCAAGACTACTGTACTAGATCATACTACGGTTACACTGAGCCCTTGCATCATGCTGCACCCCATCTTTGGAATCAAGCCATGGCAGCAGAGATACGCTGTATACGGTCACTGGACAGTTTCAAAACAAACTTGACGTTTTAATTCTCACCATAGTTTTAGTCTTTACTGTGATCTCAGAATTTTGTGATCTCAGAATTTTGTGATCTCAGAATTTCGTGTTCATGTTTTTTGAGGATGCTTGTGTGAGCCGTCTTCCATTTTCTTCCATGGAAGTACCGCCACCGCCTCGGAATAGTCTTGCTAGATAGATGGCGCTCTATCTACAAAATGCTTTTGTTATTTTGTTATTGATACTCACCAGTGATAATCCAACTTTAAATCGCCTACTCATGAACGCATACACCAAGAAGTTGAGGGCGCTTCCCCCATAGGCAATCAGACATGCCGTCACCTCCATGAAGCTGGACGTTTCGGGCGTCATCTCCACGATGTACTTGAGCAGTCTGCTGATGAGACTAGGTATCCAGGACACTGCAAAGACCACCACGACAATGACAACCATCTTGACCGTCTTGTCCATCTTGCCTGCCTTAGGGGGCCCTGCTGATGACGTAGTCGTGGTCTTCTTCAAGTCGGCACCAGCTGCTTTGCGTGCAGCTGCCTTGGCAACGTTGAGGATGCGAGTGTAGCTGATGATCATGGCTGCGAACGGAAACACGAAGCAAATTGCCAAGATGATTACTTCAAAGTTCTGCGGGATGAAGTGGATGATGACAGCTATGGCTGCCGAGAACAACCAGATGAAAAGGAGAAGGGGTTTACAACGCTGGAGGGTAAAGCGACGAGACATGGGATGCAAGATGGCATCGTGTCGATCCAGGGCAATGACCGTCAGGTTAAAGATGGAGGCGACGGAGGAGAAGTAGAAGAGGAATTGCTCCACTTGGTAAGAAGCTCCGGTGTGTCCGGAGTGAACGATGATTCCTACCACGAGGAGAGGGGAACAGACCGTGCACACCATCAGATCAGCTACGGCCAATGATGTCAGGAATATCTCAGTTACCGTTCGACCTGAAGATAAACAAATCAAAAGAGAAACACAAGTTCCCATCAACTAAATTGAACGTCTTCATTATCTCTATCACAAATCTGATTAAACAGCCCTTTTGGAGAAAGCATGACTCTACGATTTAGGTATTATACAGGATTGGAAAGGTTAAATACAGTTCTAGATTGAAAGCTTACTGAGTATGTGAAGTTCATACTAGAACCACCTTGTTCTGTGAAATAGGCCCTCTGAAATGAAGTCATATTATTCGAGATAATTGTGTTAAACATCAAAAACGTAACAGCTGTTATTGGTTGTTACAAACGAAATTAAAGGCACTTGACACGTTTGGTAATTACTCAAAATATATATAAGCATAAAAACTTACTTGGTAACGAGCAACGGAGAGCTGTTGATAGTATAAAACATTGTGAGAAACGACTCCCTCTGAAGTAACGTAGTTTTTGAGAAAGAGGTAATTTCTCTCTAAAATATTTGAATTTGAAAAAGACTTCAGGCCTGAAGCCTTTATCAGGCATCTGAAAGCACACAAAATTTGTGCAACAAGGGTGTTTTTTCTTTCATTATTTTCTTGCAACTTCGATGACCAATTGAGCCCAAATTTTCACAGGTTTGTTATTTTTATGCATATGTTGGGATACACCAAGTGAGGATACTGGTCTTTGACAATTTTTTACCAAACGTGTCCAGTGCCTTTAAGGACAATGTGTTTACATGCTGAAAATTTGGCATGTTTTTCACTATTTTCTCTTGACTCACAAAACAGATTAAGCCCAATTTTTCACAGGTTTGTTACACACAAAACATGAACACTGTCTGCGACTTTTTGTGTAAGCTCTACCAATCCTGTATAATACCTTTAACTATAATGATTACTCTATGATTATAACAAAATGAATGAAAACACCAAAGACAACGAGGAATGAAAAACAGAACAAATATCAAACTGTTTGCTTTGTCTTTTTAATCCCTAGAACCATTCTCATATGTTAAAGCCTCGATCATTAGACTGCCCCATCCTGCACTTCACCCACCCATAATGTTAAAGCCTCGATCATTAGACTGCCCCATCCTGCACTTCACCCACCCATAATGTTAAAGCCTCGATCATTAGACTGCCCCATCCTGCACTTCACCCACCCATAATGTTAAAGCCTCGATCATTAGACTGCCCCATCCTGCACTTCACCCACCCATAATGTTAAAGCCTCGATCATTAGACTGCCCCATCCTGCACTTCACCCACCCATATTGTGTTGGGTATCTATTGATTTGTTTGGGTCATAATTACACCATCTCAAATGCAAAAAAACTGTGAATATTTTATCAGAACTCACTTTGGTCTATTAAATGGATTTTTAACTCTCCGGAACAGGTTTAATCGGAATTCTAACACAGCTGCTGTAAGAGTGATTATTACTTGTTAGTACTTTTCTCATTGATTATTAATACAGAAATTAGTGAAGTTGACTTTGACTAGGCTTGTAACTGTTTGACAACGTTCATAAAATATAAACACAAGTGTCCTTGTGGAGTATTACAACGTTCAGGTCCATAAATATTTTGGCAGACTAATTTATACTATACTTTGTTTGCGTTTGGTTTACATCAAAAACCATGTGGTATGTTGGCTAAACAAAATTCGTGAGCAGTATTTTCTTAAGTTGATCCTTTGAGCAATGGAATGGGCTTTTCTGGAAGGAAGGGGTAAGTTATTGGAGAGAGTTGTGCACTAAACTAGTGCGTTTAGACAGCACACTTACTACCCCGAAGGATTTCAATAGGTTGACCGTTGTTTAGAGGCAACAGTCTTCATGTAAGAAGATATAGAACAGCCTGTAATTTTCTCATCAACATGTGGCAACTCGAATTTTTACAGCTATAATGAGGTTTATATTTGCTTGCCGATTTCCATTTATCAAATGTTACTACCTGTCAAATGATAACAGGGATTTAATTTACTTTTTATAGCTCCTGTCATCAGTTATGTAGTCTTGTATTGTATGTTTCTTGTTTTAATAGCAACTAAATAATAATAGTAATGATAACACAATTAATGTATAAATCGACGTGCTGCTTGAAACAACCCCCCCCCCCCCCCCTTCACTCTCCCTGTAGTCAACAAGATTTTGCTATTACCAAATTAACTGGCGATCGTCCCCTGAGAAAACTAATTAAAATATGCAAAGTACGAACTATTGTCTTTTCTCTTGAACAAGATCCCGCAGTGGAGATACAGAGTTGCGTCTTTATGAAAATGTACGACACAGTCGGAAAAGAACCTTCAACATAGGACACCATTGCTCTGTAAATCGGAATATCAAACTTGGATCGCTGTTTATATATTGGTACCAATAATTAATTTGTTGAAACAAGCGGTTCAAACTTGACTTATTTATTACTAAAATAAGTTTAAGTGGCTCCATCAGATTGTAACTTTTGTTTTCCATTTTATTGAACAAGAGATGGAAATAAGCCCCTATTCACATTTTTTTTTCAACAAATTTGCCTTTAAAAAAGGGGGAAACTGACATGTTGTGGTTGCTTGTTAAGGATATGTTATCGAAATTTCCCCTTTTACGGTCCCGGAAGGGTTAAATTCCTTGAGACGTTGTACCGAAAGACATGTACTTGGACAATCCTTGTAAAAAATATAACAGAAAAAATAGTCTTGAGGCTAAAAAATAAAAAAATAAAGTAAACGTCAATATCTATCAATGGTCACTTCAAGAAATAATGTGATGGATGCCGGCTAGAACCCCCGCCAGATAAAATATTCATCTCATTCGCTTGGATGGCTTTTTATGCCCCGCGGTGGCGAAGCCACCGAAGGGGCATACTGTTTCCGACATGTCCTTCCGTGTGTGTGGGTGTGTGGGTGGGTGTGTGCGTGCGCGCGTGTGCGTGCGTGCGTGCGTGCGTGCGTGCGTATCACAATTTAGAAGGACTCAAATGCCAACTAAAAACTTGTCGTGTGGATTGGTCCTGGGATCCCCCCACCCCGATCCCCGATGTTGGACTATAGGCAAAAACAAATGGTCATTATGGCTAAAACAAAGGAAATGTTGTCCGAGTAATACTTCGAGATGTACTTGTCATATCAACTCCAAACTTGGTTTGTGGATTGGTCTTGGGATCCCCGAGCCAATAACAATCTAACATGCAACTACTCTTGTATTGCACTCTTTTTCTCTGTTTCATTTCACATGTTAATTCTTTCAAATTGATAACTATACATTTCGTTTATCAGTTTTCAGCACAGACCACCTTTATTGTTTTTTCATTGATTACAGTAAACTCAATGCATGAAAGTAGATTGACTTCGCCTTACAATGCAGAAGTCAAGTGTCAAAATTATTTTCCCCACAGAACTAGATATATAGTACAAATGACTCGATGGGGATCGGTGTTGGTATCCCTCAGAAGTATATTACCCCCCACCCCTGGTCAATATTATTATGGCTAAAACTAAACTGTTTTATGGCTTTAAAAAAAAGTGATGTCCCAGTGATAACTTCAGAAGGACTTGGTATGTGAACTCCAAATTGGTGTGTGGATTTTTCACAGGATCCTGAAGCCTATTGTTTTTCTGGATCACCAAAATGGTCAAATGTAAAGAAACGGACTGGCTTGCGGGGCATTTGTGTTTACCAAACACGACTTTTCTTGTTTTATTGCTGTTGTTGCAATTTCTTAACTGCTGTATTTAACAGTTACCCATCATCTTTCGAACATCTTTTTCATTATTCACCACAAACATGTATGCATTAGCTTGAAGGTTTAGTTTCAAGCGGCATTAATAATTGGAAGGTTGAAATACTGAAATATTAAAACATTTTTAAGCCGCAGGTTGTTAGGTGTCATGGTTGTTTTGCAGACAAAAACAAATTATTTCGTATCCAGGTTGTTTCGTACCCAAGTCGTTTCGTAACCAAGTAATATTGTTTCGATACCCAGATCATTTTATACCCTTTTCGGTATTTTTAAAAGTATTACTTAAGTACTAAGTACTGTGATGTGATGGCTTGTCTTGCTTGTTGGTACATTACTGACATCAATGTTTGTTAAACGACTTTGTACACCGCGGGTCCAAACTGTTAGCGCGTGACGTAAACCTTATAACGGTTGCGCAAACGGTCGCAAGAGTGGAACGCGCTGCTAGTACCAGTGTACCAAATTTAATTAAAGTTCCACTGCGTAATTAACAAATCAATTATCAACGACGTTTAACAAATAAAAACCAATCCATAGACACAAAATAGAAGCTTGAAACATGAGGTGGGTGGGACTAGGCATGAACTTAAAAATTGCACTTGGCGGTTTCAAGCACAATGGCGGCATTTTACACATTTTGTTTTACGCAAGGTTAGGTTTGTCTCCATCATTTTTCGTAAGGACTCTTTCTATTAGAAAAATGAGTGGATCACAAAACTTAATTTGACCTTGGGGCCCCCTTTTCACGTAGGATTATGAACACACTTTGTTAATACGAGGCCGGGAACTGACAGCAGTAAAAGGATGGCACGGAGTTATAATATAATACACGAGGGACATGCATGAATGTGGTATCTTTTAATGCTTTCACTGGAGAGAGAGGGGGGGGGGGGTGCGTCAATGAAGATGTTTGATACTGAAATAAGCTACACTGGTCTTACCTGTACGCATTCGTCCAATGACGACGATGACCAGCATGTTTCCCACCGAGCCAACAATGATAATAAGCACAGCTAGAGATACCAACACTCCCTGTACGCAAGGCCCAAAAGACGGCTCAGCTACTGGCATAGGTTCCGACGACCCATTGTCCAGTTCCGGAAACGCACTTAAGACTGACATGTTCGGCCATGGTTCCGGCTCCGGAGAAAGTTCCGGCTCTGGTTCTGGTTCAGGTAGACTCATTGTTACCGGCAAGACAAGGAAGTGTTTAAATGATGTTCACTCTCTGCAGGAGCGCTTTGAGAACCTGTCTTTTCCTATAGTGTCTTAGACATGCAATCTCATTGAGCGTAGTTGTTGGCAACCAGTTTTGGAACAATGGTATCGACGTTTCGTGTTGTGTGTGCTGCCGGCTTCAGCAGAACCGTCAGCTGTGGTAGCGTTTTAATATAAATTGGACGCTGGTTTGGCGTGACAAAATCCAACTTCAATCTAATCAGTTGATGACGCTCAGTCTGTGAATGCGAGGCACAGCTCAGCCCGTATCACGCACGTTTGGTGATTTAGAGTCTCTGGCTGTGAACACTTTCAACTGATCCCTTACGATGGAACTATGAAATGCATTCAACTCTTAATGTATGTTCTGCACCGTGTGTCTTTAAACTCTTGATGCTTCTCGTAAAAAAAAACTACGCCCCGGTGAAGCAATCACCGTGTCAAAATAACGATCGAACTTGACCTACTGCGCACGGCAATTGACGGTGCCCCTGTCTGCCTGCCGTATGAGTCTCTCTACAACAACGGAGAACGCTCGGATGAAGTTAATCGTCGATGTACTCAAGAGTTGTACAGAATCATTGGGTAGATTCCATCAGCTTCGTTTCACATCATGACGTCGGGCTGTCTGTAACCAAAAACACGGTATCTGAGAGGGTTGGTCATATTAAATAACGTGTATAGATGACTTTCAAATAATTGTTATGAACTGAGTATTTGGGCAATCTTGTTATACGCAAAGGTTTTTGTGCGATGCCCCCAAAATACCGTTCATTCATAATTGATATTACAGGGGTTATCCAAATATTACTTAAGGCGAAATGACAGTGATGTTAATTTTTATCTGGTTGTTAGGTTTGAAATAAAACAAATCAAGGTAATTTATAAAAATGGAAGTGACTTTTTGTTTATTTGCATCTGTTTTTGGTTGTACACCGGTGATTGCAAAGACTATTATTAAAATATCTCTTAGCTGAAGATCACAACAAAGTTATCGAAACGTCAATTTTTACCTTAACGAAATCTTCGTTCAACTCGTCATCATTTCATGGGAAATATAAATTAACATTTTAGAAAGACTGCGCCCTCTAGCAGATATAGTGAGGCAGTTTTAAAAGGTGCGGCTTTACGCAATACCAGTTCACTGTCAATATCGGTAACACAACTTTTCGCATGCATCAAAGAGAGTGATGGAGCGAACACAAACGTGTTCTGTTGCTGAGAATTAACTATTATTGACTGTATGGTACCCGACTACCCGTGCTTAATATTGTCTCAAATGTCCAGTATCGATGATTCGAGTTTGCGAGTGTCTAATATCGATTTTTGTCGTTTGATTATTAAAGCGTAGCGGTAACAAGTATAAGTGTGAAGAGCCGGAACTGCTATATCGACTTGACCTAAATAATTACGCTTCAATTCTCCGGGGTGACCGTTATCGATTCTCACGGGTTAATTATCGCCAGAAAGGAGTCACCGGTCTTCTGTTGCACTCTAAAGCCTCCCGGGTCCAGTTCCCGCAGGGGCATGGCCCATTGCTGGATCAGTTTGACCTGGAATGTGTGGCAAAAATGGCCCAGAAATTGGTCAAACCGACGTTCAATCCGAGTGTAAAAATCCAAATTTGTAATCACTTTCTGTGTTTTTAGCTTGACCCAGAAAAGGATAACAAAATAATGTTAGTGCTATCCCATCCAGTGACGCTGTATCTGATGACTTGTTGTAATTTGAAAAATGTATTTGTGACAATACAATTCCAAATAATGTGCGGGACTATAATTATTTCCACTTGTGTTATTTTAACTGGGAAGTGGTGGGAAAATAGTTCAACCGAAATAGTGTGACCTTTTATGACCATGTAGGTCAGTGGTAAACGGGGTTTTTTCGAGATCGATGATATTTTTGCAGATCATTTGGGTAGCAATAGCTAGCTTTCGGAAGTCTTGTTCGCTTCCTCATCAGTTGCATGTAGGTCGATTCAGGGAATCGGGTAAATCTCTTTGAACATCTTTTAATAGATGTGTGGGGTTGCAACAATTGTTTTGGGAATGGGGGACTTAGCCGTGGGGATGTCTGTGTTTTTGAGTAACAAGGCGTTAATCTAGGAGTTTTTATAGTGTGGCATTGCGACATCATAAATTGTCCACCATTTTTGTTTCATTGATGTAAGCATTTAGACGCCAAAGTCCAGAAACCTTTCCAAGCATTTTCCCCCTTTTTTAAAAAATCTTCTTGTTTTTAACCAAACTGCTGTAACTGACAGGTATCAATAGACCTTATGCATTGACGTCACCAAGCCGCCATCTTAGAGGTAAACTGATGATGAAACAATGGAAACGCGCTGATTTGTACGCGCGGCGCACAGGACTGGCCAATGAACATCTTCCTTTTGACCTCTAGGTGAGGGCGCCCTACTCAAATGACGTCATATGCATAAGGTCTATAATCGACTGGTAAAGTGGTTTCATATTGTTCACCAAATCCATTCATTATCTCTTTCAAATCCCAAATTTAATGTTTTGTTTAATATGTATTTGTATGGTATACATCAATTATTGAGTAAAGTGGTTTGCATTTACGGTGCATTTTTATACTTACCCAAGCCCCACCCCCTCCCCTGCTTGATTATAATGTACATTTGTTATTTCGGCAGTTAGTTATAATATCCAACCTTGATTTGTTTTTAACCCTAATTGCCACTCTCCATCTGCTTATAATGATAGTTACTGATGTAAGATAAAGCGTGTAGCAAACCTTTGTACTTTTTTATCGAGTTGATCAATGTGCCTAACTTTGTACACACTCCAGACTGGAGAACAATAATCAAGGATAGGCATAACAATTGATTTATACAAAGCAAGCAAGGTTTTAGTATTACAATCTCCCATAACATGGCGCATAAAGCCAATAGTCTTGTAGGCCTTGGACGTGACGTTGTTAACTTGCTCATCCCAACTGAGATTGTGCTGAATATAAACCCCAAGTAATTTCAATGTTTTCACCTCTTGAATATTAGTATGACCCAGAGAGTACAAAGGGGGTAAGATTGCTGCTTAGTCCTGGTTAGGGCCATGACTTTGCATTTCAGAGGATTAAGTGTGAGTGAATTTTGTATAGCCCAGTCACTGATGATGTTGAGATCAGTTTGCAGTTGAACAACGTCACTGTCAGACCTTATCTGTTTAAAAAGAAAAGTGTCATCTGCATAATGATAAGGCAAGTTATTAAGATGTAAATTGAGGTCATTAATATAAATATTAAAAAGCAAAGGCCCCAGAACAGAGCCCTGCGGCACCCCAGACCCAACATCCGTCCAGGTAGAGTGACAACCGTGAAACACAACCCTTTGTTTACGATCACAGAGAAAAGAACTAATCCATGAAAGGAGAGGTCCTTCAATCCCATAGGTTTTCTGTAATTTCAGAATAAGCGTGTTGTGCGAAATCGAGTCAAAAGCTTTACTAAAGTCTAAAGAGACAATGTGAACACAGGATTTGGGTTGGTCTATGATGTGAGACCACTTGGTTAAAGTGTCGGCAAGAATTGTGGTACAGGAGCGACCAGGCATAAAACCATGCTGAAGATTATACAAGAGACCGTTATTCAGGAGATGCATTCTAAGACTCTCGGCCACAAAACCTTCTAAAACCTTGCAAAAAATAGATGTCAGAGCGATAGGACGATAATTACTTACGTCACTCCGATCACCTTGTTTAAAAATAGGTACAATATTGGCAGTTTTCCAAGCACTGGCCAGCCTACCCTGACTGATAGAAAAATTAAAAAAATTAGCCAGAACAGGGGAGATTTCAGAGGCACATAGTTTGAGCATTTTAACGGTCACACCATCAGGGCCAGCTGCCTTACCCGTTTGCATTTTCATAATCCTCTGCATCACCTCACCAGGTGACACATGCACTGATGAAAGATGAGGAGTGTCCAGCTGTGGTGAGGTGATGCAGTCAGATGGGAGAGAGTCTGTAAAATGAGCAGCAAACTTAATATTAAAAGTGTCAGCTATATTCTGAGAATTACATGACATGACATCATCAATCTTAAATGACCTCACCTGGGCGACAGTACGCTTGGTTTTGATATAAGACCAAAAACGTTTACCATTATCTTTCAATGTCAGCAAGTGATGAATGTGAGCTCTGGTAGCTTTTGTCTTGTTCCTAACTTTGTTTCTCAAGGAACGATATTGTTTCCATAGGGTGGAACTATTCTGCTGATCATTCCTACAAGCAAGACATTTAACATAGCATTGACGCTTCTTGGTAACAAGCCTTCTAATCTCATTAGTGATCCAGGGCTTTCTACGTTTTCGATTAGTATAACGAGGAATGCTCTCATCAATACATGACATAAAGAGATCAAGAAAGCATGCCCACGCCGTGTCAACATCGTTACTGTAATAAATGCTTTCCCAAGAGGAACGCCTAACGAGTTCACTCAAAAGAACAACATCGCACTTTGAATAACTATAACGAGAATGAGACAACCTAGGCATGGTTCCAGACAAACCCTGAATGTTAAAACTAATCAATGAATGGTCTGATGTGGAGAAAGGATCCAAAACATTAACATGAGTCAGTTGGTGAGGTTGAGTAGTAAATACATGGTCAAGAACAGTACTGGTGCCATTTAGCACAACCCGAGTAGGTTTAGAAACAATCTGATGAAGCCCAACACCCCCCGTTATATTTTTTAAATAAGGTAATAAGTGATGAGAACCATTATTTTCACACCAGTTCACATTAAAATCACCCATCAATATAATGTTTACAAACCGACTAGTGTCCAATGAAAGTAGGGCATTCTCAAGCAAGTCTAGAGAGTTTGCATCGTTAGGTGGACGATAGTACACACCACACAGCCAAGGGTCATTATTTATGGTACAGAGTTGGATGACAGATTGCAATAGGGTGCAGTTCGGGTGAAACTCCCAACAGGACACCACCTCCTCTTGCGTTACGGTCCTTCCTAAAGATGATATGATTGGCGCTAATAGCTCCGTCAGGTATCGATGAGTCCAACCACGTTTCTGTAATTCCAAACAGACTAATATCGGTGGACTCCAGAAGAGATTCTAGTTCAGCCAGTTTGTTCTTAATGCTCCGGGCGTTAAATAAAATGCAGTGATTACCGGCCACCGGCCCCATTCCAGATGACACAGAGCCCATTGAAGATTTAAGACTGACATCAAAATAGGAATCTGAGAACACTGGGAGGGAACAATGAAGGCAAGTCCACAGCTCATCGGGTCAAGAATAAAGTCTGCGGTATTCTGACAGAGAGACACCCTGACATTTGGTGTGAAACCACGCCCCACAGCTGGAACATAAAAGCCCATGTTGGTTAGATTTAACCGGTTTGCTACAGGTGCCACAGGGGTGCTTATAGTTAGGTCCCGGATTGGGGTGGACATCTCCAGCAATGGAAAGAAGACTGTGTACACAGCACGTAAATGTTGAATCATGATTCCGATAGAGTAGTCGGGGGCAACCATGAAAAGTACGTCTCCAGTGCCAGCGAAGACGGGATGTTGTTCCAAAAGCATGAGCCAGCCGTATTTTTATAAACAAGTTACAACTCCTGCTGATTATATTTATGTTATTGGTTCTTAATGGGGCTTATAAAACTGCTGCCCTTTAACGACGACAGACTCTGGATATATAGTGGTTCGTGTGCAGAATTCCAGGGTTCATATGAAGAATATGAGGCAGAACATGAACTGCTGAAAACACTTACGCCAAAGTTCAGCAAAATGAAGATGACGATGGTGATGAATGCTAACAGTCGTATTCGATGTGCATGTGAAAGTTCGACGGACGCCATGTTGATCCAGTGGTTTTCAAAAAATGTTGAATGCAGGAAGAAGTCAAATTTGTCATCAAATCAGACAAAAAACAGCACATCAACACAAACTCAGGTATGCAGAAATTCATTTAGAGCTAGGATGTGAGAAGCAAAGGCAGATGGCACATTTAAAAAACGATTTTGGCCGATTTTGCGAGCCATAAATCGGAGCAAAATAAAAGCAAGACAAGGCAAGCTGAAGGACGCCCTTCGTAAATAAAAAATGCGAGAAGGTTCACCGTAGCTCCTTGGTGAGCCAACAAGTTTGATTGGAAGGGGGGGGGGGGTGTTGGAAACCTCAGAGCCAAGCACAGGCTGTCACAGCGGCGTAACTAAGGTAAATTTTTAGGGGGCACAAGGGGGTGCACCATTTTTTCTAGGGGGGGCACTGCTGGCAAATCAACTATAGATTCCTATGCACTTTTCAAAAACTTGATCTTAATCTACGCAATGGCGGTTTCTAAACGGCCCCTCAATTAAACCAAAGGGAATAATATGGTCAATTTACAAAGATTTTTTTTTTTTTTTTTTCTTTTTCTCTCTCTTCTTTTTCGCACATCTAGAACCATGCAGTTACTGTTTGAATGTGTAAAAAATAAATCAAGGGATTGCGAGACATTTTTTTTATGGGGATTTATGTATTTGAGGACTGGCACTAGTATTTATTTATTTCACACTTGGGGACATGCACAGTAGGCCTAATCAATGTTAACAACTTTGATATTTTTTCGAATTCTTTTTGACCCATCCGACCCCCCCCCCCCCCAAAATAAAACATTTCATGTTTACATATTGACAAACTATTTAATATACCCTATACACTGAAGAACAAAGTAATGTCTCAAATGAAGCAGATATTTTAGATCAATGCTCTCACAGCTCAAGAGTTTTCAATGGCTTTTCCTCATGTACTTACGATAAATACAACGGCACCCAGCACGTCGTGTATCATCATGTGATACTACCGTACCGTATTTAGCATGGCATACTGTGGCAGAATGGGGCGCGCGCGGGCGCTGAGTCATCATACACTTATTTGCGGACGTGATTTACCGTACTCTGAAGACGTTGGTAAAAATAACAACTGTCCATTGCAAAGGTACAACAATTTACAAATAATGTGTAAATAGAAAAATAGTTTGAAACATTGAGTTATACGCCACCAGTGCTCCATAAAAGTTTATAAAACTTAACATTATTCTGGTAATTATTATAGTCTCGAAGGTTCAGATTTCAAATGGGGGGGGGCACCCGGGGGGCACTGACATCAATTGGGGGGAACGTGCCCCCCGTGCCCCCCGTGCCCCCCGTGCCCCCCGTGCCCCCCGTGCCCCCCCCCCCCCCCCCCCCCCTTAGTTACGCCACTGGGCTGTCAGCAAGTCATCTGGAAGCCTGCTTCATAGAACAGATAGCTCCACTTTATTAGATGGTTAGATCTCGGTAGATGTCTGTTCAACTTTGTGCACGTGATGGGAATGGAACATATTTCTAACCCCTCGAATGTTCATACCCCAGCGTTGATTACCAAGTAAGTTAATAATGAATTCGATATCGATCTTTTGTTTTAGTCATTCATCAATATGAATAATAAGACTCTTCCTTTGTTGTTATACTGTCACCAAACAAAATTGACAATCTGTTTTGGTAGCTACAGCGGCGCCGTCTATATTTATAATAATTTAATACGTCGACCTTGACACATAACAAAGCCCAAATACCGAATTACAGAGCAACGAGGGGCAGTCGATATTAAGAAGAATTTTTACAGCGAAGAAAAAGTTAATCGAGCATCAAAAATTCAAGTAGAAATATAATAAACAAATTTAAAATAAAAATAATAGTAATTGGTCAACTGGAAAGGCAAAACTAACCCGAAGGTATGCGGAGAAAACAGAGTGGGGACAATCAACGGAAAAGGGTGGAACAAAACGGCGTGACGGCTTCAGACTCTAAATTTAGCAAATTTTAAAATTTAATATATTTAATTTTCGTAGAGGAGAGGGGAAGATTAAGGGCCAAGAAATGGTTGGGTGGAAACTTATGTCTGGTTTTGAACATGTGAAACAGTTATAGGCATATCTGCTGCCACCAAGAGTTCAAGATCGGTGAAGGATTGCTGTATAGGCAAACCTTATTAAAATAAACATGCAAAGACGTCCAATGTTCCCCTCAAAATACTTGTTATAGAACAAAGAAATACAAAATAAGCTTAAAAGTGCCAATTATATACTAATTATCAAAAAATGTATTAAAAAAGTAAGGTCATAGATTGGTAAATAATCCAAAAGTTGATTATCATCACAACTTTCTTTGTGAGAAGCACTGCAGCAGCTGTTTATAGTTTAAACTATTTTGGGAAAGGATTTCCTTCGAAGTAAATGATTTAGATGTTTTTAAACCCCAAAACAATTGAGTCTGGGAAACGATTCATGCACGGATTGTTTCTCAGCTGTTTGTAGGGTTGGCGTTCGTTCACGAATGCTGCAGCCAGAGATGCGGTTGGTACCCGCCGTCACCTCGCTAAACTGGTGGATGGATCTGACATTCTTGTAAAAATACCGTGACAGTTTTTTTGCTGTTTTCTCAGCAAATAGACACTGCATTCAGCTGAAACTTTCACGTGTGACTTTGATTGTATCTTTCTTAATTTCGTCTAAAAAAACATAACGTTGACAAGTTTATGACCGCGGCGTTTGAAAGCTAATGGTTACGGTATTTACATTGGGAGAGAGAATTGTCTACGCGTTTATGGTTTGTTGAGTCCAGTTAAAGGCCCTGTACACTATTGGTAAGATCAAAAAACACAAATGTTCACAGACTCACACATAACTTACATGATTTAAAGTAAGTAATGGTAGAAAGGGTTCCTTAAAATATTTCTGCCTAAAATGCTATCGTTTCTGAGAAATGAGTAAAACAATAGTTTTTATCACACGTGATAATAAACTCGATGTTTGAAAAACAGAAAACACATCAGGTCTCTTTTTACTATTTTCTCGTGATCTCGATGACCAATTGAGCTCAAACTTTCACAGGTTTGTTTGTTCATGCATATGTTGAATCACACAAAATGTGGACACTGATTTTGAGCCGTTACCAAAAGTATACAATGCCTTTAAAGGGTGTGTACAACATTGGTAATTGCCAAAGACCTGTATCCACACTTGATGTGACCCAACATATACATGAAATAACACCTGTGAAAGTTTAAGCTCAATCGGTCTTTTGAGTCATGATAAAACAGTGAAAAACACCCTTATGTGTTTTAACTTTTTTCAAACATCGGATTTTATCCTGCAGGATAAGGACTATAGTGTTTTACTCATTTCCTAAAAACTATGGCATTTCAAGTAAAACTATTTCAAGGGATGTTTTCCACCATAACCATCTTTATACCATGTAAGTTATGTGCAAATCTAATATCAATATGTTGTACACACCCTTTAAAGTAGGTCTATCATACTGCATCCACGTGACCTTTCAAGATGAGATTTTGCGACCTTTGCGTTGGGGTTTGTCCATTTGACGAAAATAAAACCGAAGGAAGTGTATTATTTTGGCCTATGGACTCTCCTTGTTTTACTTTGATAGATTTACGTTTTTCCTGTAAGGTTTTACTCAATTGAGTCTTATGCTTTTAGTTTCAGATCCATCACCAACCTTGTATTTCACTCTGCAGAGCTTTATAAAGCTTTCTCTGCAGAGCTTTATCTTTAAGGGTGAACTCTAATCCACACAGAAAGAGATACGAATTAGGTCTATGTACCCTTTTAGCATCCATGGGAGTTTACATTCTATTTTTGTATTTGTTTAATGAATGCATGTTCGCCTCAAACAATGCTAAAAGCCTTTCTTTGTAAGGGGCTACAAGAAGAAAATACTTAAAGGTCCTTCTTTTCAGCTAGGATTACAAAATAAAGACATGGACTGTGGATCAATCCGTGATCAATCTGATGGAATTCATGTCATTTGGGCGACTTTTATCGCTATAGACCGATCATTCAGTGTATTCAGTACATAGCAATCTGGTTACGTGAAAATAAAATAAATTATTTAATATAGGCTATTGAAAGCAAAATCATGTAGAGTCTGGGTTTGTAGAACATCGCAACACCAAGATCTGAAAAATCCCAATGAAGGACATTAATTTTCGTTTTCAGAACATTCGTTTTCAGATCATTCAAGAACAAAAGAATGTCGTCGGCTGGAATTGATTGCCGTCAATTCAAATTACCTTATTGTCCATGTACACAACATCATTAAGAACCTCTGCACAAACAATAGGCTTAGGCCATCCCCTTGCCATAAACCCGCCCGAAATGGATTGCTTCAGAAAGAAAACCACTTATGCAAGAACAGAAAAGGCCTGATAATAGAATAATATTGTAGGGATCATGAGAAAATGATTGCTGTTTTTTTTAACAATGGAAACGAAAATAACAGAAATATTATATGTGAGCTGATGTTCCCATATAAGCAACCGCCATATATATCTCGTGAATAATGTGGTAAGCAAAACTTCTCAGTCGCCAGGCAGTACAAGCAGACGCAGTTTTGTTGGAAGGTGGAATTTGGCATTATATATATATATATATATTCTTTTTTACTTACGGAGCTAAACCTGCCAGAAAAATAAGTACAATTGAGCGAACGCAATAAATACCACGACAATCAGTGAAATTGATATTCTTTAAAGATGAAGAACAGCAGTTTTGATAATGACACTAAACGGTCAATTATAAATTATAATTTCCCATTTCTAAAAAATTGAATAATTTCTCAGGATGGTTAATTCTTGTTCCATCTTTAGATCAAGCAATTTTTTTAATGAGCTGCCAGTATGGGTAATTATAGTGGTTTTAGGCCATCAAGTGCGTATAAACTGGTTTGCAATTGGGAGGAATGTTAATTAAACTACGACAACCACCACCACCACCACCCAATAATATTATCCTCGTGTGTATTATTTTATTGTATACTTCATTTTCCATCAGTTCGTTAAAATCTTATCAATATCTTGTGCAGGCCGGCAGTCAGCGGATAACGTACACAATTTGGAACAAGGGATTGACTTAAAATTTCGCTTTTTGTTTTATCAATTTAATAAACAAAACGATAAACAATTAAACTAAGTTCGACAAATAATTTGGGATAATCAGTCGAAGAAAGCCGCATGTGACTGTTAGCTTGGATGGCACCCCCTTCTTTCAAAAACATCATGCACGACCTATACAGTAGGGCCTACTGAAAAATAATTATACGCCTAAGAATACATGAAGAAAAGGGTATGTGGAACTTTGATTAGCATTGTTAATGTTACTGTCTATTGGCTATAATAAAATCGTCATGAACCATGCATGAACAATTGTCTTTGCAGCCAAAAAACCCCCACTATCGTACAATTTTTAAAAAAAATACTCTCTATACACTATTAAACCTAAAGTAACAACGATGGATGGAGGAAGGAAAAGAGTTAAAACCTGATAAATAATTAAAACAGAGCTCATAAACAGAGATGGTAATTGGCTATTTCTTACAATAACATAAACATGTACTTACTCACGTCTTGCGAAGGACTTTTCCATCGGGCCCCTTTCTCCTTCTTTGCTGTGGCATACGTTTTATCCCCTCTAATAACGTAGGCACCCACATCCCTCCTCCCACCCTACCCTACCCTACCCTACCCAACACTACTACAACTTTCCTCCCTCCCTACCTCTAATTACAGTAGTTTTGATGATTATTTCAGTACGGCGGTAGGGGAGTCACGAACAAAAGACCGACCAAGATGATGTTTTACAACACTAAAGCACTAGTTTAAACGTAAAACGCGTGCATCACTTCAAGTGCGCGTTCAAACTTTTAACCTTGTTCACGTGACCAATGGCCGCACTCATGCCAGAACCTGCGTATGTACGCACGTCCCATCTAGGTATTATACTCTATATCTATGGTCTATAGACTGTGCAAGTCTCGCGCGTAATCGAACTTCCGGGACCATTTTGGTCCCAACCATAATGGAGTTTTACATTGGCAAGATTTTGTTTCGTCTATTATTTTAGTTTAACGTAGTTAATGACCATGAAAATTTAATATGTTGTTTGGAATGTACTACTAAGTGATACAAAACATGAAAGTAAAATCAATACAACACAACATCGAAGAAAACCCAAGAATTAAACTTGACCTCGGCTTCCGGTTACTTGCAAAAAATTAAGAATGTGTGCCCACCTCCGATCATCAAATTTGTTTTGGTCGCGCGATGATAATCGCCAGACGCTGTAATAGACTGTGCAAGTCTCGCGCGTATCCGAACGAGAAAACACGTCAAACGAAGAACATTATTATTTCTGAAATCAAATCTTTGTTTTAAATTATATCTCATGACAAAATCTGAACAACAAAAATAAATCATTACAATTTTATGAAATTAGTTTTAGCTTTTGAAAAAAATACACAAAAGTGTGTTAATTCTTATTGGGAAAAAAAATAAAACTCTGGGACAAGGATGCTTTTTTGATGTTAACTTTTTATAAACCCCTTACGCCGATTCGTGGTGGTTAAACGGGTCTAAAATTGACCCGTGACGCAGTTTAAAGAGGATGCTGACGCCTCAACAAACATAGACTGCAATGAAAAGGGTTCGCTTTGCAATTACAGCATCTGGCGATTATAATTGCGCATCAAAAACAAGCGTTTACATAAGTTTTATGATCGGAGGCGAGCACAAAATTCTTAATTTTTTGCAATAACCGGAAGCTGAGGTCAAGTTTAATTCTCGGGTTTTCTTCGTTATATTGTTGAATTGGTTTTACTTTCATATTTTGTTATCACTTAGTATTACATTCCCAACAACATGTATAATTTTCTAGGTCATAAACTACGTTAAACTAAAATAATTGACGAAACAAAATCTTACCCACGTAAAACTCCATAATTATGGTTGGGACCACTATGGTCCCGGAAGTTCAAATGCGCGCGAGACTTGCACAGTCTATAGACCTTATGCATTGACGTCACCAAGCCGCCATCTTAGAGGTAAACTGATGATGAAACAATGGAAACGCGCTGATTTGTACGCACGGCGCACAGGACTGGCCAATGAACATCTTCCTTTTGACCTCTAGGCGAGGGCGCCCTACTCAAATGACGTCATATGCATAAGGTCTATAGACTGTGCAAGTCTCGCGCGCATTCGAACTTCCGGGACCATAGTGGTCCCAACCATATGGAGTTTTACGTGGGCGAGATTTTGTTTCGTCAATTATTTTAGTTTAACGTAGTTTGTGACCTAAAAAATTATACATGTTGTTGGGAACGCAATACTAAGTGATAACAAAATATGAAAGTAAAACCAATTCAACAATATAACGAAGAAAACCCGAGAATTAAACTTGACCTCAGCTTCCGGTTATTGCAAAAAATTAAGAATTTTGTGCTCACCTCCGATCATAAAACTTATGTAAAAGCTTGTTTTGGATGCGCGATTATAATCGCCAGATGCTGTAATTGCAAAGCGAACCCTTTTCATTGCAGTCTATGGTGTTGAGGCGTCGGCATTCCTCTTTAAACTGCGATACGGGTCAATTTAAAACCCGTTTGACCTTCACGAATCTGCGTAAGGGGTTTCTAAAAAGTTAACATCAAAAAAGCATCCTTGTCCCAGAGTTTTAATTTGTTTTTAATAATAATTAACAAACTTTGGCGTATTTTTTTTAAAAGCTAAAACTAATTTCATGAAATTGTAATGATTTATTTTTGTTGTTCAGATTTTGTCATGAGATATAATTTAAAACAAAGATTTGATTTCAGAAATAAAAATGTTCTTCGTTTGACGTGTTTTCTCGTTCGGATACGCGCGAGACTTGCACAGCCTATTGTCAGACGCTAAGCTTTTTAATTGCAGTTTACAGTTATTGAGGCGTCAGCGTCCTCTTTAAACTGCGTTATGCGTTAATTCTACGCAGGTGCGATCATCGCGCGTCTGCGTTTAAACCTGCTTTTAGTGGTTGCACGTATAGATAGTTCCCAGTAGACGCCATCTTTACGGGCAAATCGCATTTTGGCATGCAGGCGCGTCAAGCGCTGAAATTATTAACGCAGCCGCGTCATTCACTAACCAATCACGCAATGAGTTTTGTGAAATGTGCGCGTGTTGCACGCCGTTCTCACGCGTAACGCATGACTGTGTGTTCCAAATTGCCCGTAAAGATGGCCGATTTACGTCATATTGCAACCTATCTATACTCAGGCGTGGATTTACAAAAGGGGTTCCTAAAAAGTCAGATCAAATAAGCATCCTTGTCCCAGAGTTTTCAGTTTGTTTCGACAAAAATTAACACATGATGTGTGTGTTAGTTATGGAAGCTAAAACTAATTTTATACAAATTGTAATGAGTATTTTTGTTGTTCAGATTTTTCATAGATCTAATTTAAAAACAATTGATTTGATTTCAGAGAAAAAAATTTTTTTCGCTTGACGTGTTTTCTCGTTCCGATACGCGCGAGACTTGCACAGTCTATACCAGCCTCGCTACTATGCCATGGGCAGCGCGCCGTATCACCCGCTAACTCCGCGTAGGCCTACGTCTTTAACCCCTGGAAGGAAACACTAAAAAATAATTGCAGAGAAGCGACTGCTATGCGTGTACGCTTGTTAAAAACTTTCGATCGCCCCTAGGCGCTTGTCGGGCGCTAAGTACGCGCGTGTAAAAATGAACGTATTTCGACGCAATATATTTTAAATTAATCATGTTTTTATAATTATGGTCACCCTCAACTGCATAAAGTTAAACGTATCACGAGATTGAAAAAGAATGAGAGGTGGTCAGTAGCCCGAACATCTAACGTCACACTTCGAGGCTAAGGACAGCGGACCAGTCTAGGTGGTCAGTTGCTCTATGACTCATGTGCGTCCTTTGGCAGCGTGCTCTGCGTAGACTCTAACACAGAATGGATCAACCACAGGACTAATTAAAATATTAGATATTTCAAAGTCACACTTCCAGGGGGATATGATCGAGCGATGCATTCTGGGAAGGAAAACAACATGGCGCAGCGAGATCGTACACCACTGGGGACGAGGTTGGTGGTATAGGTGTTTACACGCGCATTGGTGTGCTGCGCGTTGTGCAATGGGTCTATACACCAGCCTCGCTACCATGAGCAGCGCGCCGTATCGATACCTCTTGTCACTATAAGATGGACGAGCAAGGCATACTTGGGGGGAAAGGCGCGGCGAGATCGATCACCCCTGGGAAAGAGGTTGCCGTTACACACCTTAGTATAGGTGGATTGCAATGATCTCTAATATAATTGTTATTGTCAATTTAATAGAGATCAATGATGGATTGCACATGACGTCATTAACCTCCATCTTTGATGAAAAACAATGGAAACGCGCGCGAGTGGACGCGCTCCACACAACTCTCAGCCAATGATAGCCTTTCACGCGTGCATGTTTCATCAATGATGGCGGCGAGGGTTTTTTTTGAACTAATTATAACTGGGCATCAGTTATGAAAGTGAACTATGTAATATGCAACGATACCAGCGCGGTGAACATGCATTCTAGTATTTTATATGTATTCCTGAGCTGCAATTTGCAGTGGATCAGCTTGTCTCACTTCTTCCTTTTTCCCAATGCTTTGTTTTGGCTTTTTAAGATAAGTTGTTTTTGTCTTACTTTTAATCTACTTTTAGTTTTGGTTGCTTCCATGTTTAATTGCTTTGTTGGTTTGTACACTTAAGTATTTTAGATTTTAATTTGTTTTTAAAAGTTATGTTATTGCCTAGGTTTTATAGTTTTAGTGTAAGGCGCTTTGGGGTATTTTACATAAGGCACCATATACATGCATTATTTGTATTATTATAATCTTTTTCTTTTGACCCCGGTTCGAATCCCACCTCACACCAGAGCCTTGCACGTGAATTGGGTTTTCAGTTCTTATCCCGATTGCGCTGGTTTTCCCCTCCTACATGTAAAACTGAACAGTTTTTTCTCGTTTCCTAATCATTCCTTTATTGGCGCTAATTGTGCTGTTGGATGTGTAATGAATAAGTAAACTAAACAAATATAATTGACTGATGAATACAGGGTTAAAACAACTCTGTTGACAGACATAGAGTGTCTTACAAACAAGACATTTTACAAACAAATGAGTGCATCCAGACTCTACTAATTTCCATTAAAATATTCCACTTGTGCAATACACATGGCGTTTCCTGGTGGGCAGGTTCCAAGACTCCTCATAATGAGACTACATACGCTAAATAATTTACTTAAGCAGAAGAATTTCGTTTTAAAAAATTTAAGTGCTCTACTTTGTATTCGGTGCTTTGAAATCGTGTTCGTCGACGTTTTAACAGTTGTTGAAGCACGAAACCAGGTAAAGTTTTGATTGGAAATGGACGAAGCAGATGAAAGTTCCCGTAACATAAAAATCCAAATCCGTTTACGACAAAGAGTGGCGTTCCATTTCCATCAAGGTCAATAAGATGATCTTAGCTTAAGTAGAGACCTGCGACGAAGAGGTTGTCTCAAAGAGAAGACAGAGACGATTCTGTCGGCGCAAACAGAGGAAAGAAACTGGAAATCGGTTCTGCATAAAGGAGTAGCAGAAATTAAGAAATATCTGAAAGGAAATTCAATTTTAGAGTGGGGTTTTTGTGGTTATTTATACGAAGGTCGCCCAAATGGCTTGTGATTCTAAACCATAATTAAAATCATCGATTGTCAAGGGGCCGTTTATGTGCATGTGTGTTTGTGTTGTTTTGCCTTCAAAGAAAGATTGTCCCATTCTGCGTTGTTATTAAGGAGGGGGCTTCAAGGTCGAAAAAAGTTTGTGGTGCACATTTTTTTCAAATGGATAAAGTCCTCATAAAAGTGGAGACACAAATCTCTAACCTCATTTTAATTCTCTTTCAGAGTGAAATTTGAAACATAACGTCATCGGACAGCAACAACAGCTGGGTCTGTACATTCCAAAGACGAATTTCTGCGCCAAATCATAAGCTCAAATATACTGCCGTTTTGATTGGGTATCATCAGAATTCAGAAATGAACTGAAAAACAATTTTCAGAAAAATATTCAGACCATTGAAATGTGATGTCAACGAATGTTTTTGGATTTTGACAAAAATTTACACTTGAAAGGTGTCAAACACAAGGTAAAGAATTGTAACCTTTTCCCCCATTTTCAAGTAGGGCCCACTTTATGTATTGAAAACCGAGTTTGACCTCAAAGCCCCTCTTTAAATATAGCAAAACATTTCTGGATGGAAAACAGAAAGGGTATGACAAAATAGAACTTGACCTTGACAAACAAAGGGATGTTGACATCTAAAGGAGCATTTCGAAATTGACATCTTATGGAAATACCTCATCTGGATGATGCACAAAGGAAATATCAGAACTACCCGAATCAACTATTTCGGTTCATCGCAAAAAATCAACACGATTTGTTTTCATAAAAACCGAATGAGCAAGCTATTATGAGTTTTAGTTCAGAAAGAAATTGAATCAAGAAAGTTGTACAGAGTATAATATAAAAATAACCTTTTATATAAAATATGCTAATTACATTCACGCATGCGCACAAACAATATTGGTGGGCAAACGCCCCGAGCGTCACGATAGAACCATCAGCCCCCCTCACACAAATAGGTCATGTTCACACATTTTGCAGCCTAGTCATGGGTAGCACGCCGTATCGATTCTCGTTAAAAATTAAAGCCAGCAGTGCGTACCTCAGAAAGAAAACCAAGGTTGCTCATTTTCTGCTTACCGTGGCATTCTGCGCTTACCGCCCATACAATATTATTATGTGCTTTTCAGGTAGGGCACCGTAAGCGCAGAGACATGACATTGGGCTCAGAAGTGTTGTGGGTAGGTTAACACATTCAAAGAAAACTACATTAAAGGCACTGTACACGTTTGGTAATTACTCAAAATATATATTAGCATAAAAACTTACTTGGTATAACGAGCAACAGAGAGCTGTTAATAGTATAAAACATTGTGAGAAACGACTCCCTCTGAAGTAATGTAGTTTTTGAGAAAGAGGTAATTTCTCACTAAAATAATAAAAGACTTCTGGCCAGAAGCCTTTTATTCCTATCTGAAAGCACACTAGTTTGTACAACAAGAGTGTTTTTCTTTCATCATTTTCTTGCAACTTCAATGACCAATTGAGCCCAAATTTTCACAGGATTGTTACTTTATGGTATACACCAAGTGAGAATACTGGTCTTTGACAATTACAAAACGTGTTCAGTGCCTTTAAGTAATACAAACATTTAAAGAAAGAAGTAAGTGAACCGGCTGGAAACAAAGTTCCTGTGTAGAGGCCGTCCTCTCCAAGAACAACAGTCTAAGAGTATTTAAAAAGGGGAATTTACAAGTTTAGATTTAAAACAAAAAGATATAATATGCAGCATGAGTCTATTTACACACACACGATCACCTAACCCAGCAAACATGATAGTAAATTACACAAGAGAAGAAAAAAAGTGTATACAAAATTCAGAGGGTATGATGTTATAAAAGCAACGACTGGTTATTAGAGCAGTCAAATTGGCCACTCTCCAGGCCTCTAAAACACTGTCTTCACGCATCGATGGAAACATCAGCTATATCGCATTGTACTTTCATTAACGTAATTATACCTCACAAAAGGCAGCCACGACAATCACTATACTAGCAAGCCTTTATTCGAGTCGCATGCACTTGCCTCCACCCCCCTCCTTGCACTTGGCACGAAAAAAGCACGCTCCATCATTTATTAATAAGGTCATTAACGCTGAAGAAAATACGAGTTCCAGATCTATTACATTTTTAAAGAAGATTGCCAAAATGACATCACTCTATAGCCTAGTTAGTCAATGATGCGGAAAGTGATATAAAACTGCATCGTTAGGATCACAATGAGTGTCTAAATTAGTCGACTTTTTAAAACCGTTCAAATAAGAATGAGCTCCACGTTATTAATACTTGATTGGTTTGGTAAACGGCCCTGTCGTGAATATTTTGCGATTTCGTGTGCCATGAAATCACAAATGTTTACGTAAATAGTTACGATTTGTTTTTCCCCAAATTGCAATTTTATACTTACTTAAATATTCGCGACAAATATTTATGTGTATTACGTGAATATTTGCAATTTGGGCACATATCTTGAATGTTTACTTACGTAAATATTATGTTCGATGTCTCTTTCAAGCCACTATATTCGTGGGACCCTTCCATTGTTGCCTTATTGTTCTCTTTTCCAAAACTAGAAATCTTTTCTGGGGAACAACTTGAACACAGAAAATCTTGTTCTCTTATTTCAAGTTCCCACAAGCACTCTTGCGTCACCCAATTCGATACCTTCTTTACTGGAGCGTTTACAACTGACAATGGGCCAAACCCTTTCGATTTCGTTTGCATTTTTAGTTCTACATTTACGGGCGTTTATTTCTTTTTATATGTTGCGTGTGGTTAAATCGGCAATAGAAAATAGTCAACCATAACATTGTCATCCATGATTAATGATAAGAGTTGGCACTAGGCGACACATTTCTAACCCAAATACTAGAAACAAAACTTGCGATAAAAGTAAATAAAGTTCGGGCGCTTCAAGTTATGACAGCAGATCTACAAATGTGTTTTCAGCCACGAATGTAAATTGACATAATGCAGTGTCAGTGCCAACTCGATCTCACCCAGTACCAAGCAATTACCAAGTGACAAATTATGCCCGATGGGTAAAAGCACTTATGGTAAAGTAATTTTCTGCCTATCTTTCACATTCAAAATTTGATTAAAGTATTGCAAGTGAACTCATAACCAAACTTACGGTACCAGCGAGAATAAGACGATACAATTTATTCAAAAAGAGTTCAAAATAAATTGTTAGATATTCATTACTCACTGACCGAACGGGGCATACAAGCGAAAGAAAATTGATTGGATTAAAACGGGCCAAAAATGCCAACTGCGTCATAGTGAACCCATAGTGATGGTACACTAAAGACACTTCGCAGTAGCCCAAATGCATGCCCATTGCGCATGATTGGCGCGCAAAGGATTTCTGGAATAAAATCCGAGTCCGAGCATGCAACCGATCATGGCGCGCCTATTAAAGCAATGCGGTACACATAAAACCTAGTCCGAGCATTACCGGCAACCGATCATCGCGCCTATTAAAGCAATGCGGTACACATAAAACCTAATCCGAGCATTACCGGCAACCGATCATGGCGCGCCTATTAAAGCAATGCGGTACACATAAAACCTAGTCCGAGCATTACCGGCAACCGATCATGGCGCGCCTATTAAAGCAATGCGGTACACATAAAACCTAGTCCGAGCATTACCGGCAACCGATCATGGCGCGCATAAGCAATGCGGTACGCATAAAACCTGGCATAGTTACATGTAAACTTGTTAGTTGCATGTCCATCTTGGCAGCTTGATTTAGGCCGTGCCTGAATTGGCAGCTACGGCTAAGGCTAAGGCTACGGCTGGGTCGCCGCCTCATCATGCGTGAAGTACAGGATGTTCATAGCAACAGCTGTAACTGTAGCCGCCATCAATGGGAAACTTTAGAACGCTAGCTGGCAGCGGACTTACCAGGGGCCTTTCTCAAACCTCGGCTTGGGCTCCGGCTCCGGCTCCGGCTCCAGGCTCCGTCTGATGTTCGAACCACCGCGTGCAAATACACGCTGCGCCACAAATTTATAACGGAGCCCAAGCCGGAGACGGAGCCTAAGCCGAGGTTTGAGAAATGCCCCAGGTAAATTTCCATTGTTTACGTAGTTCTGAGCATGCGCACATTACCTAGAACAATCGATTTACCTGGTAAGTTTGCTGCCACCTAGCATCTCAAAAGTCCCCCACTCGGATTCGGCCTTAACAGTATACTCGGTTTCCCAAGATGCATCGTGGTATATTTTTAAGATGGCGCTTGTTCATAATAAAGGGATGATAGTAAGTTAATGTTTGAAAGCTTGTACTTGAATAAATTTGTTCCAGGATGAGATGTCAAACCGTAGAAAATTCCATGTGCGGCGAGCGTAAGCAATTATTTATAACTTATTATATTACAACAAACGTGTCTATACAGCCCAAAGAGCCCAATCTGATGGCAATAATGTCCCTTTGAATGTAAACAAGTATAGATAAAAAGCAATCAAATACTGATAAATGGCAAACATTGCTGAACAAATTAAGATTTATTAGTTTGTGATTTTAAAAACGAACAACGATGGTGAACAAAATAAACCACTCGAATATATTAAACACAATAACTCTGAGATGGGTGTGTGTGTGTGTATATATAATTCTCTTTTGTATCACTTATGAAAACGGATCTAATAGAAACTAGTACCTGTTTTTCCCTTTTCTCCTTTGATCTAGCTCCCTAGCCCCCCCCCCCCCCCCCCCCTCTCTCCCTCTCTCTTACACAATGCAAATTGGTCTTACACAATGCAAATTGGATTAGGTGCGTCGGGAAGGTTTTCCGTGTTTTAGTAGCAAAAGAGCTGGTATTTCAGAATGTGATTTAAAAAGCGTGTCAAGGAAAACCATTACGCGAACGAAAGACGGTTGTGCGTTTAACGTACAATTTTGCTTTTGTGTTCGGCGTTTTGGTGCTTCCTTTTCCCCCTCCGTATAAAGTGTCTTGTTGTTACCGCACAACGAAACCAAGGACATGATTTTTGTTCTTCTTAATCTTTAACGAGGCTGTTCGGAACGTGTCATTCATTTCAGCCTTGATGCCTATTGGGCTGACATTGGGTTGATGTATAAGCTATTACTAAAAGCGAAAACACTATACCCACACGCTGACAATTTAAAAGAAGCGAAACAATCCATGACGTCACTTTAGTAGGGCGCCCTTGCTTTAAGGTCAAAGAAAGTTGTTCATTGGCCAATCCTGTACGCCATGCGTATACAAATCTGTACGTTTTCCATTGTTTCATCAGGCTGACCCAGAAATTAGTTACAAAATGGGATTGTAACTCAGATTCTGCGACAAGTTGACAATTTGTTTGGTAATTTTTGATATGGATCCGGGTCTTCTGACACAAAATGGGGTCATGCCCCCCCAAGACTGGACCCTGATATGGGTCAAATCTGACCCGGAAGTGATTATAGAGAGTACAACATGTGCATCAACGCAGCCTGAACTCTGTTTGACTTATCTCTAAAGAAATGTAAATTCCAAATACAATTGTCATAATTGCTCAAAACCCTAGTATGCCTACCTGTCAGACAATCATCAAAAACTATTTTGAGAATAGCAGAAACAAAATGAGCAAATGAGATAAAATGTCTTCAAAATACTAAATACACTTCATGCAAATGTGATAGACCACCAGGGTTTGCGTTTATTGGTACGGCTTGGGATGTTGGTTGTCTTATTGCATGTCTTTACGCGTATCAAAAAAGATAAAACAACTCGAACGAAGACTAATTTTCTTTTTACTTTATATTTATACATCATTCTTGAAAATATAAGTACTCATTGCAATATGTTAGTTAATGCATTATAATATAATACAAATAATTTGCTTAAAAATTAATTATTAAAATATAAATCAAAACTTGGAATAAGGAAATTTATTTTTAGGGAAAAAATTTAAAAATTAAAGACTTTGTGCGACCGTTACATAGGTTTAACACAAACGTCAGTTGGGCAAAGTTCTTAAATATTTACAAGAAGTTGGAAACGGAAGTCAAGTCTTATTTTCAGGTTTTCTTTGTTGATATGTTTAATTCATTTATTTCACGGCTAAATTTTACTCCCTCACCAATAAAAGATATAATTTGTATTGCCATAATAAACTACGTTAAAGAAAAATGTTTGGAAAAACAGAATTGCGCACACGTGCAACTTATTATAGTTTGAACCAACTTAGTCCTGGAATTTTAACACATGCGAGACTTGCAAAGTCCAATGCTTTACCGTGAAAGAATTTAATTTGTGCGCTTCAAAAACCGTGTGGCAAGACGCTGCTTTCCAATTCGCTCACTTAATGTTGAATTGAATTCAGCTGGATCGGGGAATTTCATTTAAATGTTTTTATTGGAACAGATTGGAGGGAGGCTAGTGATGCAGTCCATGCGATTACATTATTCAGAACGAATTGATGGGTAGGACGGAAGAAATTTGTTTATGAGACATCGCCTTACATCACAGGGTCACGAACGACCACGAGCTCGGCTACATTAATTAACCGAATTGGGCTATCGACCCAAATCAACTGCCACCAAAGGGGGGAGGGGGCAATGCCACCTACTCCTGGGGCTGAAACAGGGTTACCACCTTCACAGTCCTTAAGGATGTAGGCATGGGTATCATCCACTAGGAGCCTGGCTGGTAGAGCAGAATGCACTACCTTCCAAACTTTTTACGAAGCAATAATTATGGATAGGTGCCTTGCTCAAGGGCACAAGTGCCATGACTGGGTATCAAACCCACACTCTGCTGCTGACAACACCGGAGCCTGGGTTGGTCTAACGTCACATTAAAAACAATTTTGGAGAGAAAAAAAAAAATTATATATTTTATTCTCATTGTTCATCCCTTGCTTTTTCTGACTGCATTATCCTCTTCTCTTGGCACTTCTTCCAACCTTACTAGCTTCTGTTTCACTATTTATACTTAATCATGTGTGTTGTGAAATACTCTACATATAATTAGGGTGGAAACGTGGGCCGTTAACACAATTATTTGCACAATACGTTTTGTTTGTCTAATAAATGTCTTTCTCGAGATCATTCTTGTTGATCATTTCATGATCCAGGTCTATTTATTAATTTGCAAGCTACCGTACACAATGCCTGTTTTCCCACTGTGTTCAATAACCTGTTTATGTTCAACCAAGCATAAGTCATTTCGTTCATTTCGTTTTAATTTGTTTCCCTTTCCACAATATGTTGGGTTCATTCAAGTGAATTATTTATATGAAAAAATAACTGCTTCATGTTTGTTAATGGATATTGACGAGCTATGGTGTTCCATATGTGCCACTCCTTCCGTCGCCTTTTCAATTTTGTCCGTCGCCTTTTCAATTTTGTCCGTCGCCTTTTCAATTTTGTCCGTCGCCTTTTCAATTTTGTCCGTCGCCTTTTCAATTTTCTTCCGTCGCCTTTTCAATTTTCTTCCGGCGCCTTTTCAATTTTTCAGGCGCATTTTTTTTCTGAAACGGCCACGTGACTGTCACATGATGACCATGTGATGATTTGTTGGCAAAGAAAAATGATTGGATACCTCAACCATACTGTCTATGTACAGGCTTTGCTTAGTAAATCAAGAATGGAACTGAAAAAGGATATTATCGTAGTTATCTGGTCTCGCGACTGTGGATGAAGCAACGTATACATTTTGGCAACTGCGGTTGCCTCCCAAAGGTCGAATTTCCTTCGGAGTCATGTGATAGTCACCTGGTAGTCACGTGGACCCACGATGGAAAAATTGAAAAGGCGACGGACAAAATTGAAAAGGCGACGGACAAAATTGAAAAGGCGACGGACAAAATTGAAAAGGCGACGGACAAAATTGAAAAGGCAACGGACAAAATTGAAAAGGCGACGGACAAAATTGAAAAGGCGACGGACAAAATTGAAAAGACGACGGACAAAATTGAAAAGGCGACGGACAAAATTGAAAAGGCGACGGAAAGGAGTGGCACATATGGAACACCATAACGAGCTAAAATATAAAATATCAATAAGTACCGTGGAAACTATTGTTCGCACAATGCTCTGGGGGAAAAATAGCCAATTAACAGCTGCAGTGCACAAACCCTCAGTGCACAAAAACAATGTTGTGCATACGGTAGTCACATATACACAGTGCAAATCTCGCGGTGTCCGAACGTTGGACACGTTAATTAAAGTGCGACATGATGATTCTCGTCACACGTCTAGTCATTGTAGAAGTCCAACGTTGTCCGATAAGAAGAGAGAGATGGAGAGGTTGATTGAAAGTAAAACTAAAGGTAGTAGGCCCTATTATTCGTTCTAAAGCTAGGTGGCATGAAGGAGGAGAGAAAGGTACTAAATTCTTCTTGAATCTTGAGAAAAGGAATTATTTAAATAAGACTATTGTTAAGTTGAATACTGATGAGGGTGTTCTTACAAATTCTGATCAGATTTTGAAAGCTGAGCGTTCCTTCTATGCCGACCTTTATCATTCAGAGAGTGACATCAAACACATTGAGGATGCTTCTTTTGATCAATTGTTTCCTTTGCCGGATCTAAACATGTTGTCTGAGATAGACAAGGTCACATGTGAAGGGCTTCTTTCAGCCAAGGAGTGTTTTAAAATTGTTAACTCTTTAGCAGAGGGTAAAACTCCGGGGACCGATGGTCTACCTGTAGAGTTTTATAAAATCATGTGGGTTGACATTCATCAATATCTCATTGACTCCCTTAATTATTCCTTTAATGAAGGTATGATGTCAATCTCTCAGCGTAGGGGCGTTATCACTCTTTTACCTAAGAAAAATAAGGACCCCTTATTTTTGAAGAATTGGCGGCCCATTTCTATTCTTAATACTGATTACAAAATCGCCGCTAAAGCTATTGCTTATAGAATCAAGAACCATCTCTCAAAGGTGATCAGTTCAGACCAGACCGGTTTCGTTCAGGGGAGATTTATTGGAGAAAATATTATTACTGTTTTAGAAGCTTTGCAATACACAGAAGACGAGAATATCCCTGGAATGATACTTTGTGTTGATTTTGAAAAAGCTTTCGATAAGTTGGAATGGCAACATATTGAAAAATCCTTGCATTATTTTGGTTTTGGGGAAGATGTGAGAAGATGGGTCAAGGTTTTTTATTCTAATGTTGAAAGTACTATTGTTAACAATGGGTTCTCTTCTATGGTGGCCCTGAAGGGACATCGCATATCGCATACGTGTGCGCACACGTATGCAATGTCGTGAAACAATTCGCGAATATGTGCGCACACGTATGCAATGTCGTGAAACAAATCGCGAATATGTGCGCACACGTACGCAATGTCGTGAAACAAATCGCGAATGTGTGCGCACACGTATGCAATGTCGTGAAACAAATCGCGAATGTGTGCGCACACGGTATGCAATGTCGTGAAACAATTCGCGAATATGTGCGCACACGTCTGCGAATATATTTGCAATGTCGTGAACGTTTATTGCATACCAAGTTGCATACCTTTGAATAAAATGTCTAATGATCTGGGGGGTTTCTTGCCTAAGTACAGTGAGATTAGCGTTGTGAGGCAAGCGAGACGGGTGGCGTATTTCTTTTTTTCCCAGGACGAACGTGGGCTATTAACATAAAATGGGCGTGTTTGACCGTAAAATACCCTCGCGCGTGCGTACTCTTCGACCTTGATTGTAATAGCACAAGTACTTATTAGTAGGCTGTAGGTAGATAGCTTATGCTGTAGTACATGTTGGCGAAACTTGGCCTGGTGCCAAGTTCTTGGGTACACATTATTGTATAGCCATGCTTACAGGAGCCTGACTGTAGCGCCACGTACTCCCTAGGTCTCTAACAAATTGTCTGCAACTATGACATCATCCCAAAGGTATGCAACTTGGTATGCAATAAACGTTCACGACATTGCAAATATATTCGCACTCGTGTGCGCACACATTCGCGATTTGTTTCACGACATTGCATACGTGTGCGCACATATTCGCGATTTGTTTCACGACATTGCATACGTGTGCGCACATATTCGCGAATTGTTTCACGACATTGCATACGTGTGCGCACATATTCGCGAATTGTTTCACGACATTGCATACGTGTGCGCACATATTCGCGAATTGTTTCACGACATTGCATACGTGTGCGCACATATTCGCGATTTGTTTCACGACATTGCATACGTGTGCGCACATATTCGCGAATTGTTTCACGACATTGCATACGTGTGCGCACACGTATGCGATATGCGATGTCCCTTCAGGGCCACCATACTCTTCAGTATTCTTTCCTTTAACTAGGGGAGTAAGGCAAGGTTGTCCTTTGTCTCCCATTTTGTTTATTTTAGCTGTAGAACCTCTTGCAATCGCTGTAAGGAATAACAATGATGTATCTGGCTTGCAGGTTGATGGTCGTACTCTGAAGGTATCTCAATTTGCTGATGATACAACCTTTTTTCTTGATGGTTCTGAAAAATCTTTACGGGTTACGCTCGATATTTTACAAAATTTTAAGGAATGTTCCGGCTTGACCATCAATTTTAGCAAGTCTGAAGTTATAAGGATTGGCTCTCTTAAGAACAGGGAGATTAATTTTCTTTCAAACATTCCTTTGCAATGGAACAACGTCAACTTTAAAGCCCTTGGTATTTGGTTCTCATTAAACAAGGATAGCATTTTTTCTTTGAATTTTGACCCTATTGTTGTTTCAATTGAGAACACCCTGAAGCTCTGGGGTATGCGTTATTTATCTTTACAAGGTAAAATAACTATTATCAAATCTCTGATTTTGCCGAAATTAACTTTTGCTTCAGAAGTTCTGCCAATTTTGGAGAAGGAATTTTTCAGGAAGATGAATAAACTTTTTTTTGCGTTTCTTTGGAGTAATAAGCCAGATAAGATCAAGCGTTCTGTGTTGTATAATGCAACAGACAAAGGTGGTTTAAATATGGTCAATTATGAACAAATACGTGTATGGCCTTATGGCTGCCTGGGTGAAGAGGCTTTTGGATGACAAAAATTCAGGATTTTTGAAGAATTTTGTTTGGTTTCATCTTCTTAATTTTGGTGGTCCGATTATCTTTGATGGAAATTTTTCCCCGCACTTTGTTCACGCTTTGAACCTTAACTCTGCTCTATTACGTCAAATCTTGTTATCCTGGAGTCTCTTCACCTTCAAACCTCCTGTTTCTCTTAAGGAATATCTTAATCAATGTCTTTGGTCTAATTCTTATATTAGCATTTCTGGTAAGCCTCTTTTCTACCAAAATTGGGTTGAGGCAGGTGTGTTGAAAATTAAGCATATTTTGACGAACACAGGCGTCTGTATGTCTTTTCAGAAATTCCGAGAAACTTTTGACTTTAAATTGACTTTTATTGAATATTTTGGTGTTTTAAAAGCAATCCCTACTTCTTGGAAGAACTTTTTGGCTGCGAACTCACCGCTTAAATTAAAAGCAGTGCATGATAATATTCTTCCCGTCCACTCTCAACATTTTGTTAAACTCGTTTACAACAAATTAATGGACAAAGTTCGAGAAGATCCTGTCAAAATTCAATTATTCAAGAATTGGGTGGAATTTATGGAGAGAGTGGAATTTAGCATTGCCTTAAAGAGGGGTAAGACGGATCCAGGGGCGGATCCAGGATTTTCCAAACGGGGGGGCGTGGAAATTTACCAAGCAGCAAATGGTGAATGCAATTTGTGGCTCCTACGAGCGCGTAACGCGAAGCCCTTACGGCATGGGCCGGTTCCGGGGCCCGCTTAAATGCTCCGAAACAGTAAGGATTCTAGATGCTCTGTGGTGCGATCTCATGCAATATCTCGAGCAATAATAACATTAATGTACGAAAATGTGAGGGTAGGCCTAGAGGCCTAGCCCCCCTCCCCCAGCCCTGCATAGGTGTAGCCTACTATCTGTGATAATTACCAGTTTGAAAGAAACACAACAGATATTAACCCTCTTTCTTGAATACGAAAAAAATCTGTGATTTTCTGAACAGAGTGAGACACCATGTCTTCACTAGCCCATATTGGGCCAATCCACTTCGTTTGTATCCTTGCCAATTGGGCCTAGCACCATTGCAATCCTATTGTTGTGCCCGATGTAATTTTTAATCCGGGTTATAAAACTTACCGATCGAATGCTACTGTAGGTCTACTTGTAGAAAGCCCTAATGTTAATTTTTTTTTTACATCACGGATTTTGGGGGAAAATTGATTGCCTTTCGAGTCGCGAGAGTGAATTTTTTGATCACGTATTAACAACTTGCGCGAGAACCATACTAGTTGGGTTCCCTGATCAATTTCACAATATTTATTCGATCTAATGGGGACCAGACTGATTTACATAACGCGCTGAGCATAATATCTTTTGCGCACCACATTACACGTATTTCACAAGACCTTGATGGCGCGCTGAGTGAATAAGTCTGGTCCCCATTAAATATCAGCAGTTGATCGTATAACTGTTGTGGATTGTTGAGGGAACCTGACAATGGTTTTTCTCGCAAGTTAATAATATGTGGGGAAAAATCACATTCGCGATTCGAAAAGCAAACAATTTTCCCAAAAGATCTGTGATGTTTTAAAAATACAATTAAGCATTAGGGCTTTCTACAAGTACAGTAGCATTCTATTAGTAAGTTTAATAACCCGGATTAAAAATTAAATCAGGCACAAAAATAGGAATGCAATGGTGCTAGAGCCAAGGATACGAAGTGGCTTGGCCCTATTCATTGGGCTATGTCTTCATTTTTTTTTCTTCTTATGATACTAGTTTCCGAAGTTCGTATTGTAAAAGTCACATTGTATTTAGCGCGCACGCCTGCTGACCTCCAACCAGAAACTTCTTTGCACAATGTACACACACAGGTGGCATGGTAGACTTGTTTTCAAGTCTGAGATCGCGGTTATTTCTCTGCATCAGCCACACAAAATTTCCCCCCGCAGATTGGCTAACTCGCAATCTCAGACTTGACCCTCTTGTGTATACGGGATATTCATTTATTCACAACTAACATTTACATAACAACACTATGCCAGAGAGATGACCAATCAGGAGGCCACAAAACTCCTGTTGGTTGCGTCTATTCCCAATAGGTTATAATCACTTCAGCATTTTCTGTAAAATCGATCGAGTCATTGTTTTTTATTTTTTATAGTGCTTTGTACGTATGCTATTTCTAATTTATACATAAAATAATACTAGATGTATTCTTAAAATATTGAAAAATAAACATGACAAATAACCTGATCCCTACTAGACGAAAAACTGTGTTCCCTTTATTTGAATGGAATCGTCTAATGATTTTCCCAACGTTTTTGATTTATTTTGAATTTAAAAACTAGAATCACTTTGGGTTTTTTGTTTCCAAACTGCAAGTTGAATCACTGAGCAGAGGCAGATTAGTTACATGTGCATCAATGTTGTATTTCTGTACTATATCCCGTGGTATAAACGGTCAAGTTTGACTGTGCATTTTATTGACGGCTTCTGAGATTCTGACCAATCAGAGTGTTCCGTCCACTTTTGGACTAATTCGCCATAGGGTGTGTACAAACCGAAAAACAATGTTCCCAAGTCTGTGATCGTAGGTTAAAGACGGAGGTTAATCCACAAGAGGGCGCTATTTCAGGCAATAATGTATTGGCTATCACACTCAGGTAGACTAAAAACCACGAGCACAGACTTGGAACCAAGTCTAGTGGCATGGTCGACTCACGCTGCGGTTGTATGATCTTCACGCCCCCCGGACCCTGCGCCAGGCATGTGCAGGTGTTTCGCGCTTATGTTCAGTGTGTGAACACGATGTCCACACACACAGATTCACGTGTAATTCCTCATCAGTCAGTGAATTAATAGTGGTCCACAAATGAAACAAAGTGTACGAGGTATGGATTATTAGTAGCTTTTTTGAAAAAAAACCTAATACTGTAGGTAGGGCCTATGTCATTAACTTTGTCTCTCCCTTATTTTTCCCCTTGATGTTTTTTTTTTTTTTTTTTTTTTCTCAAGCAAAAGGGGGGGCGTGCGCCCCCACGCCCCCCCCCCTGTATCCGCCCCTGGATCGTCATACCAACAAGTGGTCTTTACTTAGGGATGTCCAATCATCATAACTATCTCATATGACATCTTGCACTAGGTCCAAGCTGTCCTTGTTGCCTTATTTTTATATTTTTTATATTCTAATGGTGATTTTTTGTGTGATCTTAATTTTGTTGTTTTGTACATTTTGTAAGAACTGTCAAATATAAGAATGTTGATTGCTTAAATGAATAAAAAGAAAGAAAAAAAATAATAAAGTCCAACGTTACCAACTCTCAGGATTTGCACATTCTGTTCGGACTAACCATGGAACTGTTTAACAGTCGCCTTATTTTTCTCACATTATTTTAAGTCAATATTTTCTTTAACGAGGCTGAAAGGGTTGTAAATAGTCTATCGTTTGTGTAATGGAAATCAGTGGGTTTATAGACCATGTTACAATTGTTTACAAAAAGAGAGACCTTGTACATTCTAATGCATTTCCTGACAGGCAATATACTACACTGGTCATTTGGGAACATTTACATTTTGTGTCATAATTTTCACATAAATTCAAGAGTTACAAAAGTAACAGCTGTACACCTTTTGAGATGTTCCCCCTTTCTTTATATAAAAAGTTGAGCAAAAATCAGACAGTGCAATCTCCATAAAATATAAGATTTATTGTTTTCTTCCATTGAGCTGCGTACAAACTGTGCCTGCAGGAAGTCCAGGCTCTGTGGCTCTTTTGTAAACATGTGATGTCACAGGTCACATGGTCTTTACTAGTACAAACTGGGGAAACCAACATGAGAAAGGTGGTGGTAACAATGATATTGCAATTCTTGTAAGATGGTAGGAATGCGGCACAGTTCTTCTTTTCTTACTCTTTTTGAATTTGTCTGTTTTTTTGTTGAACACCAAGCAAGGAGCATAATTCAATTTATATTTTAAGCAAAATGTCGCAGTATAGACGAAACGCGAAGGCCATCCGCTAACAAAGACTGATTTAAAGCGTCTAATGTTTTGTTACCATGGAAACTTGAATGGTGATTACGTTTAAATGTATCAATTTACCGGATGCGCGCCTAGATGCATTGTCTCCCAAACACTTGAATTGAAGGACCTTCATAATGGGAGTTACTCAAATTAATAACGTCGGAGTCTTATAAACTAACAGTTAAATATTTTACTTATTTAGACTGTGCTTTTTTCGTTATTAAAAATTATCAAATGCGCCTTTAATGGCAGACAAACTATTGACAAACAATACACGACTATATCGCTTCACTGTATACTTGTATGATTTTACAATTATTCGTACTTATTATTTTAAAAACATTTCCATGACAGACAGGGGCTGAATCGGGGAAAAAGTCAACAGTGTTTCAAGAGCATGCAGTAAAAGGAAAAAGGAAAAAAACTGAAAGAAAAAGCAATTAGTTCGACCGCTGTGAGTTAAATAGAACACGCCAAGGATTGCTTCGTTTGAATTTCTTATTTTCAGACAATTCCAATCAATATCTTGCCTTGTTCTTGACATGAATCCAGTTGGTTGGGTAATTTCCACGTCTTATTGAAACTCTGATAGCGATTATGGTGTTACAGTAGCATATTTCACGATATTGACAGAAAACAAATCTTTCAGGAAACCATTTTTATTTCTTCTATTGATAAACGCGTGGCCAGAATGGAGTCACATTGGAATTCCTATTCAAAAGTCTAACATTTTGAATTTGTTTAAATTTTTTGAATATTGCTTACTCCAAGAAATAACAATATTATTTCCGTTTAAAATGATATAATTGCGTTTAAAGTGTTTAGATTGGTTTTTATTAGATATTTTAAATGAAAAGTCGCATCCCCTTAAAGGGTCTGTATACGTTTGATAATGACTCTGAAAATTAATGGCAATAAAAGCTTACTTGGTAGGCCTAAGAAGTACAGCAGCTTTGGATAGTATAAAGCTTTTTGAGAAACTTTTCACAGCAATCACATTGTGCACAACCAAATCCTCTACCCTCGCTGATACCCATTCACTCCTGGGTGTTGTGGAGCAATTATTGTTGAATGTCTTGCCAAGGACACAAGTGTCATGACCCGGACTTGAACCCACTCTCTGATGACTCTGCCATCACCAGGGACAGATTTCATAGAGCCGTATGCGAAAAATTGTGCTTAATAATTGTCTGCTTAGCAAAGATTTGCAGGAAACCAGTCACATACTGTATATGTGGAATGGTATTTTAGATGGTAACCTTATTCTGGTAAGCAACATTTTTGTGTGATTAAGCAGTTCTTTGAAATTGTGCCAGAAGTGTGAGTTTGGTAGATGGTAGACTGCTTGGCCATGGTGGGCTACATGATTTTCACTCAAATGTTTTTAAGCACAATTGTCACCAACAAAAAGGTGCAGTCCCAAACCTTGTTAAAGTTTTGCTTGAACTTCGTAGGAACCGTACCATGTATTTAGATTAATTTGTGTACAGGTTGTAAATAATGGAAAGGTATTAACATAGACTATTTTTCTTTTGAAAAGAATTTAAATATTGTCATGTGGAATTAAAATACCTTGAGATTCAAATGTCCATATCATTTCAAAATCGGTGTCATATCTCGACAGGTTTTGTTCTTTCTGTCTGTTTGTGAATTCGAATGAATTTGGTACAGTAAATTATGTGGTCAGTCCTTTATGATTTTCAATGTTTCTGTTCATTACCGAGAGAGCGGGAGCCAGTTGCGTACCCCTGTGGTCTTTGACAGGCACAGGTAGTAGTTTAGACATTTATTCCTATAATAGACCTTATGCATGCATATGACGTCATTTGAGTAGGGCGCCCTCGCCTAGAGGTCAAAAGGAAGATGTTCATTGGCCAGTCATGTGCGCCGCGCGTACAAATCAGCGCGTTTCCATTGTTTCATCATCAGTTTACCTCTAAGATGGCGGCTGGATGACGTCAATGCATAAGGTCTATACACCGATCCATTAAGCCACGCCCATTTCTCATTGACCAATCACAACCGCGAAATCTGATCACCATTTGAGCCGTTTGGTGATCTTTGCACTAATGGTGATCGGGTTTCGCGGTTGTGATTGGTCAACTCGTAAGGAGGCGGGGCTTAATGGATCGATCTATTGGTAACAACAAACAAATGTATCAAATATAGTTTAAGCATTACATACATACAAACAGCGATTGAAACATCATTATTACAAATTTAAGTTACTTAGACTGTTAACGTTATTACCAATATGCAGGGGAAAATGTGAAGCATAGTGCTTTTAAGATTTTCCCTGTGACAGAAAAAGACTCTGACTGGACAAGGACATGAAACACTTGACAGTTAGACAAACTGACAGATGCGACCAGCCAGATAAATAAATTGTTACATTGTATTAAGTAAAATTAATATGATACCAATGACATTCAACAGTTATCAATGACATTCAACAGGTACCAGCTGCGTAATTTAGGCTTTATTCGCAAATATTTGACTTGTTCCTCTACCCAAAGAATTGTCCACGCACTAATTTCTTCTCGTTTAGATTTTGGTAATGCCCTGGTTTATCAGTTGCCCCAGTCCCAACTCACACAATTACAAAAACTACAAAACACAGCAGCCCGCATTGCAACACTCACAAAGAAATTCACTCACATCACTCCTGTACTACAGACACTCCATTGGCTACCAATTGATCAACGCATTAAATTTAAGATTTTGCTATTAACTTTTCACTGTATACATGGTTCTGCCCCTAGCTACAATGCTTCTTTGATAAAACAGTACAACCCTACACGACCCCTCCGATCCTCTCAGTCTGGCTTACTCTCTATCCCTCCAAGCAAAAAATCATGGGGGGACAGGGCTTTTGCACATGCGGGTCCTACACTCTGGAATAAGTTACCTCAACACATTATAAATATTACGTCCTTAGAATCTTTTAAGATTAGTCTGAAAACTTACCTCTTCCAAGTCGCATTTCAGTAATTTCCAGTAGTTTCATTATGTGTTTTTATATATGTTTATGTACCAAAGTTGTTCATACTTATGTTCAAATATTCATGTTTTTTGTTTTGCATGGGAAGATTAGTTAACTGCGCCCTGAGCACCTTGAAAAAGGTGGAATTGGCGCATTAGAAGATTCCTTTATTATTATTATCACTTAATTGGCTTTTTAAATACATGTTTAAGAAGTAGGCCTACGTTTTAAGTTTTCTTGAGAAATTGGAACCAGCCGAAGAAAACGACAGGGCAATTTTTACATGCAACTTGGAGGCAACCACCAACACTGCATGCAAAAAGAAACACTGTGGAGTACAACTGACATTTTTCTAAACACTATCATAACTGTCCTATGAAAATTGTGTGGAAATTAACATGTAAATTACATAGAGATTACCTGGAACTGGTTGCCTGTAAATTGCCCCGTGTGACATGGCCCAAAAAGTTGTAAAGATTTTTGTTGTACTGAGTCCTGGATTTATGTAAACTTGCAATAAATTGATATCGGTTTTTCCGGTTATTTTCGGCAAACAAGCAACCTATTTGTGTAGTAAGGTACATGATGGTACAACGAATATATTTTATGACATGTGGTTCAGGAAAAGATTTTTTATTTTATTTTAGAGCTTCCTGTTTTTACCGGAAAGGTTAAAGAGGGGTCACATTTGTTAAATAATTTGTTACATCAACCTATACATAACAAGACTTTTTGTCTCCCCATGTATGTACTTTCAATTCATTTTGAAATGTTCCTTAAAATAAATTCCACCCTGCAATAAAATGCAATTAACTTCTACCAAACATAACAAAACTTGTTTTCTATCAAGCATCGCCCCCCCCCCCCCCCCCCCCCAACCAGGCCAGTCCTATACCCATCCCATTCATCCCAGCTAGCCATTCCCCAGCACGATGATTTATACTGCTAGTCCCATACCTTCAAATCTAAATCCCAGTCCCTGGCCCAAGTATTATACCCAACTCGCTCATACCCAGTCCAAACAGCCACACTACTAGCCCATCTCCCCTACCCTCAAATCGAACTCCCTGTCCCTGGCCCCAGGTCATCTACCCAACTTGCTCATACCAGGTCCAACCAGCCACACCCTAGCAAAATTACTACTAGTCCATCACCCCTACCCTCAAATCGAACTCCCAGTCCCTGGCCCCAGTCATCTACCCAACTTGCTTATACCCATGTCCAACCAGCCACACCCTAGCAAAATTACTACTAGTCCATCTCCCCTACCCTCACATCGAACTCCCATTCCCTGCCCTTTAGTCATCTACCCAGCTTGATCATAATCATGTTCAACGAGTCACACCCCAGCAAAATTACTACTAGACCATCTCCCCTACCCTCAAATCGAACTCCCAGTCACTGGCCTTTTAGTCATTCACCCAGCTTGATAATAATCATGATCAACGAGCCACACCCCAGATAATTACTAGGCCTACATGTCCGACTATTACTGTTCATTACCGAGAGATTTTGCGGGAGCCAGTTGCGTACCCCTGTGGTCTTTGACAGGCACAGGTGATTGGAACCAGCCGAAGAAAACGACAGGTACCCAACTACTACCTAACACCAGATAAACATGTAGTAGGGGTAGGGTACTCGACGGCATGATGCCGTGAGCGTAATTAAAAATGGCCTCCAGCCATGCTTGATTTATGTAAACACCGTGGATGTATTACGATCATTTGACGTGATTTAATATCTCTAGAGGTAAGCTTTATTGTGTAGTTTACTTCAGTTCAAAATGTAGAATAGGAATAGGGCTCGTGGAACCCGTGTAAACACTAAGATTGTCATAAAACGGGTAATTTTGTGGCGTTTCTATTTCCACCTCCATGCACGTAAACAACGGCACTTGAAAGTACAACGGCCGGAAGTAGCCATGGCGTTTGGCCCATGGCGTATTGTATTGTGCCAGTCATCAATGACTACTTGCCGTCAATCAAATGAAACAATCGAATTTTCTTTTTAGAGTACTGGGTTAAGCAATCTTTTACCACTTGTAGTTTTCATAATAATTATTGTATTTCTACCTCTATGCGTGGATAGTCTGAGATCAATGTGTGGGCCTAGGCCTACATGTTTGTAAAATGAAAAGGGAAATATATGGTGGCCCTGAAGGGACATCGCATATCGCATATGTGTGCGCACACGTATGCAATGTCGTGAAACAATTCGCGAATATGTGCGCACACGTATGCAATGTCGTGAAACAATTCGCGAATATGTGCGCACACGTATGCAATGTCGTGGAACAAATCGCGAATGTGTGCGCACACGAGTGCGAATATTATTTGCGATGTCGTGAACGTTATTGCATACCATGTTGCATACCTTTGGGATGATGTCATAGTTGCAGACAATTTGTTAGTGACCTAGGGAGTACGTGGCGCTACAGTCAGGCTCCTGTAAGCATGGCTATACAATAATGTGTACCCAGGAACTTGGCACCAGGCCAAGTTTCGCCAACATGTACTACAGCATAAGCTACCTACCTACAGCCTACTAGTACTACTGCATGTGCTATGATTACAATCAAGGTCGAAGAGTACGCACGCGCGAGGGTATTTTACGGTCAAACACGCCCATTTTATGTTAATAGCCCACGTTCGTCCTGGGAAAAAAAGAAATACGCCACCCGCCTCGCTTGCCTCACAACAATGACTACCGCTGCAATGACTACCGCTAATCTCACTGTAGGCAAGAAACCCCCCAGATCATTAGACATTTTATTCAAAGGTATGCAACATGGTATGCAATAAAATTCACGACATCGCAAATATATTCGCAGACGTGTGCGCACATATTCGCGAATTGTTTCACGACATTGCATACCGTGTGCGCACACATTCGCGATTTGTTTCACGACATTGCATACGTGAGCGCACATATTCGCGAATTGTTTCACGACATTGCATACGTGTGCGCATATATTCGCGAATTGTTTCACGACATTGCATACGTATGCGCACACGTTTGCGATATGCGATGTCCCTTCAGGGCCACCATAGAAATAGCCTACATCTACATGTAACGTCAGTTGTTGTAAACTGCTTACCAAACCAAACGATCTGTGGAAAAGATTGATCAAGGTCTGACGTTTCGACCTTTGCAGAGTCTTTCTCAAAGGCTGACGTTCTAAAACGGGTAAAAGTTTGGCACCTACATTCATTCACCCTGAACTTAATCAAATTGTTTCTCTTTTTAAGACACCGTAATGAAGGGGGTTGGGTGGGTATCGATTTAAAAATAAAATTGATGATTTCAAGTTGTAAATTCTTTGAAACAATTACCGAATGAGAACGACGATACTGTGTAATTTTATTTCTGGCAGATGTTATTATTCAATGTTGTGTGTATTCGAACCTTGCCCAATTCACTGTAAATAAATACAATAAATAAATGAAAGCAAGAGTACTTAACCATAATGGAACTTCGGCAACAGCTCAAATTTTATTTGACATTTTAACCGCGCATCTTTGGTTTAAGCTCTTTGTTTAAAGGAACATGTACGACCCATAATAATGATAACAGTGTTCAGACTTTTCGCCTTTTTCTTTGACGAAAATAATTAAAATATGAAGTTAGTTTTACAGTAAGAAAAAAAAAAGAAAAAAAAGAAAAGAAAAATATTTTTAAAATTGAAAATCAGGTTGTGCGTTCGTTTTCAGCATCATGGTGGATTTTATTATTATTTTATATACATGTAAAGTTTTAATTCTAATTCTTAAAATCTTTGTTTGAATTTATGTTCACAGCGTAAAAATTCAATTGAACGAACGCCTGTATACAGTGGTCCAATCATCCAGCATGCCCGAACGCGGTCTCTTTTCGATGTATTTTCAAACCCTAACGAGACCACTCAACCGAACACACAACCTCTTCAATTCAATGCATCATTAACGATACCACGGTGAGGATACCGGCCAAGAAAACTGGTGGAATCAACGCTGTTGTTCCTCGCTACGACTGGAGACCCGCCACCCTCCCCCGCAACAACCCCCGCAACAACCCCCGCAACAACCCCCCAATGTCCGTAGTCAAACCAATAATTCCATATTATATATCGTTTCATAATGTGCACTAATTTTCTATACATACAGCGTGTGCCTTAAACTCACATATTTTTAAAGTCCGAACCAAGCAGTCCTCTATATATGCCTATGTTTCCTTAGTAAACTAATGGTCCATACCTACAGCGTGTGCCTTCCACCCGATTTGTTCCGACTCGGAACAAAGAGTCATCTGTATACCTATACCCATTCCTAAGTAAACTAATGGTACAGCGTGTGCCTTCCACTCGCAAATTATTTCAAAGTATAAAGCACTGAATTCCCATGCCATAGTATCCAATGTAAAGTATGAATCGAAGGTTCATCAAGTTAAAAATGCATATGTTCCTGGGGGGGACCCAAGCGGGTGTCGTGGAAGGGCAGCGGATTCCGAACCTAGAGGTCCCCAGTTCGAGCCCCGGTGGTGACAAGGTCCGAGGCGGTGAGACGCGCCGCCCATTCGTGGATGGGAAGGAAACTTAAAACTTAAAACGAACCTCTGCACTTTTTGTATATGAATTATTTGTTTTAATTAAAAAAAGTTTTTTTTAAAGGCCTCGAGTTTTTTTCTGTGGCGGGATTCGATCCCGAAACCTTTCGGTCCAGAGTCCGGAGCCCTTCCACTGGGCCACTGCTCCACTTACTTAAATGCTTTTGAGTTTAATTTTAAACCTTAGAATGAACATCTTTATATCAACAACATAAAAAAAGAACTCCCGAGATTCGAACCCGGTACCATTGGGTTCGGAGTCCAGAGCCCTTCCACTGGGCCACTGCTCCTCTTACTTAAATTGCGTTTGAATTTAATTTTAAACCTTAAAATAAACAACTTTGAAATAAACAACATAACAAAACACACACACGATTCGAACCCAGTACCGTTGGGCCCAGAGTCTGAAGCCCTTCCACTGGGCCACTGCTCCTCTTACTTAAATTGAGTTAGAGTTTAATTTAAAACCTTAAAATAAACAACCCTAAAATAAAAACATAAAAAGGAACACCAGGGGCTCGAACCCAGTACCATTTGGTGCAGAGTTCGGAGCCCTTCCACTGGACCACTGCTCTTCTTACTTAACATGCGTTCGAGTTTAATTTATAACCCTTGAACATCAAATCATTAACGGCCAAAAGTGAACTACTGGTCCAAAAAGCGTGTGCCTTCCACTCGCAAATTATTTACAAAGTGTAAAGCAAGGTTTTTCATATACCTTAGTATCCTGCGTAAACCAATGGCCTTAAGAGAACAAAAAGAACACCCGGGAATCGAACCCAGTACCTTTGCGTTGAGAGTCCGGATCCCTTCCACTGGGCCACTGCTCCTCTTACTTAAATTGCTTTAGAGTTTAATTTAAAACCTTAAAATAAACAACCCTAAAATAAAAACATAAAAAGGAACACCAGGGGCTCGAACCCAGTACCATTTGGTGCAGAGTTCGGAGCCCTTCCACTGGACCACTGCTCTTCTTACTTAACATGCGTTCGAGTTTAATTTATAACCCTTGAACATCAAATCATTAACGGCCAAAAGTGAACTACTGGTCCAAAAAGCGTGTGCCTTCCACTCGCAAATTATTTACAAAGTGTAAAGCAAGGTTTTTCATATACCTTAGTATCCTGCGTAAACCAATGGCCTTAAGAGAACAAAAAGAACACCCGGGAATCGAACCCAGTACCTTTGCGTTGAGAGTCCGGATCCCTTCCACTGGGCCACTGCTCCTCTTACTTAAATTGCTTTAGAGTTTAATTTAAAACCTTAAAATAAACAACCCTAAAATAAAAACATAAAAAGGAACACCAGGGGCTCGAACCCAGTACCATTTGGTGCAGAGTTCGGAGCCCTTCCACTGGACCACTGCTCTTCTTACTTAACATGCGTTCGAGTTTAATTTATAACCCTTGAACATCAAATCATTAACGGCCAAAAGTGAACTACTGGTCCAAAAAGCGTGTGCCTTCCACTCGCAAATTATTTACAAAGTGTAAAGCAAGGTTTTTCATATACCTTAGTATCCTGCGTAAACCAATGGCCTTAAGAGAACAAAAATAACACCCGGAAATCGAACCCAGTACCTTTGGGTTGAGAGTCCGGAGCCCATCCACTGGGCCACGGATCCTCTCGCATAAATTGCCAAGGAAAAAGTAAAGTAATGGTATTATTGTAGCGTGAGTGCCATTCGAACCTGGAACCATAGGGTTCAGAATCACGATCCTTGTCCGCAAGGCCACTGGTCCTCTTCCTTATTTGCATAGGATAATATAGAACCTCAGAATGAATTAACACCGTTAAAGTAGAGAAGTTTAAACAGATACGATGAAAGGATTGGGACTACGAGTTGTGGCATGCATAAGGGCCAGTTATTTCGCCGGTGTTCTGGATCAATAAAATGCGCGGGACCTAAACGGGGTATTGAATAGCCTCAATTGTTAGAATGTGTTTAACTGAAAAAATTACACCACTAATAAAATCGAAGTGGGGGACGGGGGCATATTCACATCGAGGGCGAAATGTGGCCAACAAATTCATTGTACGTTAGTTTACACAGGAAATAAATGCACCTCACAATAATATGAGTTTTAAAAATAATAATTGTTTGTTAAAGCCAAATTTGAAAACTGATTCCGTCATTATGACGTTAGATAAGTTCTTATCAAGACATTGGTATTTCATTATGTGCTTTAAGTGAAAAACGAAGGTGAACTTACAAAACGTATTGTCAGCAAGAGTACATTAATTAATTTAATCTCGAATGGCACTCACGCTACAATAATGCCATTACTTTACTTGATGTATTGGGTTTTAAATTAAACTCAAACGCAATTTAAGCGAGAGGATCCGTGGCCCAGTGGAAGGGCTCCGGACTCTCAACGCAAAGGTACTGGGTTCGATTCCCGGGTGTTCTTTTTGTTCTCTTAAGGCCATTGGTTTACGCAGGATACTAAGGCATATGAAAAACCTTGCTTTACACTTTGTAAATAATTTGCGAGTGGAAGGCACACGCTTTTTATACCAGTAGTTCACTTTTGGCCGTTAATGATTTGATGTTCAAGGGTTATAAATTAAACTCGAACGCACATTTAAGTAAGAGGAGCAGTGGCCCAGTGGCCCAGTGGATGGGCTCCGGACTCTCAACCCAAAGGTACTGGGTTCGATTCCCGGGTGTTTTTTTTTGTACTCTTAAGACTATTGGTTTACGCAGGATACTATGCCAAATGAAAAACCTTGCTTTATACTTAGTAAATAATTTGCAAGAGGAACGCATAGGCTATATACCAGTAGTTTACTTTTTAGCTGCTGTTGATTTGATATCCTAGGATTTTAAATTAAACTCGAACGCATGTTAAGTAAGAAGAGCAGTGGCCCAATGGAAGGGCTCTGGACTCTTAACCCAAAGGTACTGGGTTCGAATCCCGGGTGTTCTTTTTGTACATAATTGATTTAAAGTTGTTTATTCCAAGGTTTAAAATTAAACTCGAACGAAAATTAAGTAAGAGGGCCAGTGGCCCAGTGGAAGGGCTCCGGACTTTGCACCAAATGGTACTGGGTTCGAGCACCTGGTGTTCCTTTTTATGTTTTTATTTTAGGGTTGTTTATTTTAAGGTTTTAAATTAAACTCTAACTCAATTTAAGTAAGAGGAGCAGTGGCCCAGTGGAAGGGCTTCACACTCTGGGCCCAACGGTACTGGGTTCGAATCGTGTGTGGTTTTTTTTATGTTGTTTATTTCAAAGTTGTTTATTTTAAGGTTTAAAATTAAACTCAAACGCAATTTAAGTAAGAGGAGCAGTGGCCCAGTGGAAGGGCTACGGACTCTGAACCCAATGGTACTGGGTTCGAATCTCGGGAGTTCTTTTTTTATGTTGTTGATATAAAGATGTTCATTCTAAGGTTTAAAATTAAACCCAAACGCACTTTAAGTAAGAGGAGCAGTGGCCCAGTGGAAGTGCTCTGGACTCTGAACCCAATGGTACTGGGTTCGAATCTCGGGAGTTCTTTTTTTATGTTGTTGATATAAAGATGTTCATTCTAAGGTTTAAAATTAAACTCAAACACACTTTAAGTAAGCGGACCAGTGGTACTGGGTTCGAATCCCGGGTGTTCTTTTTGTACATAATTGATTTAAAGTTGTTTAGTCCAAGGTTTAAAATTAAACTCGAACGCAAATTAAGTAAGAGGACCAGTGGCCCAGTGGAAGGGCTCCGGACTTTGCACCAAATGGTACTGGGTGCGAGCCCCTGGTGTTCCTTTTTATGTTTTTATTTTAGGGTTGTTTATTTTACGGTTTTAAATTAAACTCTAACTCAATTTAAGTAAGAGGAGCAGTGGAGCAGTGGCCCAGTGGAAGGGCTCCGGACTCTGAACCCAATGGTACCGGGTTCGAATTTCGGGAGTTCTATTTTTATGTTGTTGATATAAAGATGTTCATTCTAACGTTTAAAATTAAACTCAAACACACTTTAAGTAAGAGGACCAGTGGCCCAGTGGAAGGGCTCTGGACTCTGAACCTAATGGTACTGGGTTCGAATCTCGGGAGTTCTTTTTTTATGTTGTTGATATAAAGATGTTCATTCTAAGGTTTAAAATTAAACTCAAACGCAATTTAAGTAAGAGGAGCAGTGGCCCAGTGGAAGGGCTACGGACTCTGAACCCAATGGTACCGGGTTCGAATCTCGGGAGTTCTTCTTTTATGTTGTTGATATAAAGATGTTCATTCTAAGGTTTAAAAATAAACTCAAACGCACTTTAAGTAAGAGGAGCAGTGGCCCAGTGGAAGGGCTCTGGACTCTGAACCCAATGGTACTGGGTTCGAATCTCGGGAGTTCTTTTTTATGTTGTTGATATAAAGATGTTCATTCTAAGGTTTAAAATTAAACTCAAACACACCTTAAGTAAGAGGAGCAGTGGCCCAATGGAAGGGCTCTGGACTCTGAACCCAAAGGTACTGGGTTCGAATCCCGCGTGTACTTTTTGTACATAATTGATTTAAAGTTGTTCATTCTAAGGTTTAAAATTAAACTCAAACACATCTTAAGTAAGAGGAGCAGTGGCCCAATGGAAGGGCTCCAGACTCTGGACCGAAAGGTCCCGGGATCGAATCCCGTTGCATATAAATTCGAGGCGTTTTAAAGAACCATCTTTTATTTTAAAAAAACAATCTTTGAAAAAAAGTGCAGAGGTTCGTTTTAAGTTTTAAGTTTCCTTCCCATCCTCGAATGGGCGGCGCGTCACACCGCGCGGTGAGTCTCGCGGCCTCGAACCTTGTCACCACTGGGGCTCGAACCGGGGACCTCTGTCTTCGGAGTCAGCCCCCCTTCCACGACACCCACTTGGGTCCCCCCCAGGAACATATGCATTTTGAACTTGATGAACCTTCGATTCATACTTTACATTGGATACTATGGCATGGGAATTCAGTGCTTTATACTTAGAAATAATTTGAGAAATAATTTGCGAGTGGAAGGCACACGCTGTACCATTAGTTTACTTAGGAATGGGTATAGGTATACAGGCGACTCTTTGTTCCGACTCGAACAAATCGAGTGGAAGGCACACGCTGTAGGTATGGACCATTAGTTTACTAAGGAAACATAGGCATATATAGAGGACTGCTTGGTTCGGACTTTAAAAATATGTGAGTTTAAGGCACACGCTGTAGGTATACAGTGCACATATGAAACGATATATATGGAATTATTGGTTTGACTACGGACATTGGGGGGTTGTTGCGGGGGTTGTTGCGGGGGAGGGTGGCGGGTCTCCAGTCGTAGCGAGCTAGCTGGGATCAACATGACCGCGGGAACAACAGCGTTGATTCCACCAGTTTTCTTGGCCGGTACCCTCACCGTGGTATCGTTAATGATGCATTGAAATGAAGAGGTTGTGTGTTCGGTTGAGTGGTCTCGTTAGGGTTTGAAAATACATCGGAAAGAGACCGCGTTCGGGCATGCTGGATGATTGGACCACTGTATACAGGCGTTCGTTCAATTGAATTTTTACGCTGTGAACATAAATTCAAACAAAGATTTTAAGAACTAGAATAAAAACTTTACATGTATATAAAATTCACAATGTTGCTGAAAACGAACGCACAACCTGATTTTCAATTTTAAAAATATTTTTCTGTATTTTTTTTCTATTTTTTCTTACTGTAAAACTAACTTCATATTTTAATTATTTTCGTCAAAGAAAAAGGCGAAAAGTCTGAACACTTATCATTATTATGGGTCGTACATGTTCCTTTAAACAAAGAGCTTATTTTACCAATTTAAACCAAAGATGCGCGGTTAAAATGTCAAATAAAATTTGAGCTGTTGCCGAAGTTCCATTATGGTTAAGTACTCTTGCTTTCATTTATTTATTGTATTTATTTACAGTGAATTGGGCAAGGTTCGAATACACACAACATTGAATAATAACATCTGCCAGAAATAAAATTACACAGTATCGTCGTTCTCATTCGGTAATTGTTTCAAAGAATTTACAACTTGAAATCATCAATTTTATTTTTAAATCGATACCCACCCAACCCCCTTCATTACGGTGTCTTAAAATGAGAAACAATTTGATTAAGTTCAGGGTGAATGAATGTAGGTGCCAAACTTTTACCCGTTTTAGAACGCCAGCCTTTGAGAAAGACTCTGCAAAGGTCGAAACGTCAGACCTTGACCTTTCCACAGATCGTTTGGTTTGGTAAGCAGTTTACAACAACTGACGTTACAGGTAGATGTAGGCTATTTCCCATTTCATTTTACAAACATGTAGGCCTTGGCCCACACATTGATCTCAGACTATCCACGCATAGAGGTAGAAATACAATAATTATTATGAAAACTACAAGTGGTAAAAGATTGCTTACGGCAAGTAGTCATTGATGACTGGCACAATACAATACGCCATGGGCCAAACGCAATGGCTACTTCCGGCCGTTGTACTTTCAAGTGCCGTTGTTTACGTGCATGGAGGTGGAAATATAGAAACGCCACAAAATTACCCGTTTTATGACAATCTTAGTGTTTACACAGGTTCCACGAGCCCTATTCCTATTCTACATTTTGAACTGAAGTAAACTACACAATAAAGCTTACCTCTAGAGATATTAAATCACGTCAAATGATCGTAATACATCCACGGTGTTTACATAAATCAAGCATGGCTGGAGGCCATTTTGAATTACACTCACGGCATCATGCCGTCGAGTACCCCACCCCTACTACATGTTTATCTGGTGTTAGGTAGTAGTCGGGTACCTGTCGTTTTCTTCGGCTGGTTCCAATCACCTGTGCCTGTCAAAGACCACAGGGGTACGCAACTGGCTCCCGCAAAATCTCTCGGTAATGAACAGTAATAGTCGGACATGTAGGCCTAGTAATTATCTGGGGTGTGGCTCGTTGATCAAGCTGGGTAGATGACTAAAAGGCCAGGGACTGGGAGTTCGATGTGAGGGTAGGGGAGATGGACTAGTAGTAATTTTGCTAGGGTGTGGCTGGTTGGACATGGGTATAAGCAAGTTGGTTAGATGACTGGGGCCAAGGACAGGGAGTTCGATGTGAGAGTAGGGGAGATGGACTAGTAGTAATTTTGCTAGGGTGTGGCTGGTTGGACATGGGTATAAGCAAGTTGAGTAGATGACTGGGGCCAGGGACTGGGAGTTCGATTTGAGGGTAGGGGAGATGGACTATAAATTCCATTTTGATTATTAAGCCATGAGAAGGGCAAATAGGGGAACAATTAGACGCTGAAAGTGAGTGGAATTCAGATCTATATGTTAGTACGCCATTGATAAGATTGCACCACGTTGTAAGGAAGTACGATGACCTGTGGTGTTTCAAAACACTGCACGAATGGCAAATCACGCCACTTCAGTGACGGCGCACATGGCATTACTTTGGTCTGTAACAAGCGTCTTGACTGCCAGTTCTTTTTGTGTGGTTTACATGCGGGCCAGATAGCTCTTGTGGTATGATTTTTGAATTTTCAACTTCCGTTTTGAAGCGTAAGTCGAGGTAAAATGAGGTCACATTCTGTGAAACGTTTGTTGGGTTCTAAAAGACCTCTCCGATGATGTGTCGATTGTACAAATCAATTGAGTAATTACTGAGTTATGATTTTTTGAAATATTAAACTTTGATTTACTGTATTTCAACACCTGATGACGTCATCATGACGTCACAACTACTTAATGGAGGTTTTATCAAGGTTCTAACATGGTGCAAATTTGAAGTTGATCAGATAAACAGAAGTTAAGTATTTTGCCAGGAAATGGATTTTTGTTAAGAATTGCACAAAGGTAAACTTTGACCTTCCGGTACGACCGGAAGTAAAGGTCATGTGAATTTGGCGTTAACTTTTCAAATGTTGCCCGTGTCTTGATTTATCATATGCCTAAATATTAATACTGATGCTTTACTATTCAGAGACATACAGGCATTAGCATGGGCACTTTTTGAGCTTAAATGGCTTGTAATTTGACACCTGATGACGTCATCATGACATCACAACTTTTGAATCGTCTGCTAGTTATACTCTAACTACATGCAAAGTTTAAGTACATTCGAGGTTTTTTACTATGCTTTTGCTTGCGGACAAACGACATCGAGAAGAAAAAGAAAAAAACGAAAAAAAACTACAAATATTATTATTTTAGAATGTTGCTTCTCACATTTCCTCTCGCTTCTCTTCCCCTTTTTCTTTTTTTTCCCCGGGGGCACGTTCCCCCTGCCTCAACGGCGCACCCAAGGGGGGGGGGGGGGCTCGGGGGGCTTGAGCCCCCTCAAGAGGGTCACACACACACCCAAAAAAAAAAAAAAAACGGGGGAGGAAGAGGGAAGGAAAGAAAGAAAAAGAAAAAAATTGGTGAGGGGAGGAAGGGGGAGGAAAAAAGAGCCGAGGGAAAAAGTCGCAAATGTGTGTGTAGCTTTTGGTTTTTATTTCCGGTGGCAGTATTTTCTTTACTTCTTTTGCCATTCGCATTTTTTCCCCTGCCAAACTACTCTTTTATACGGGAGATTCGAGGATAACGCGAGGTGCGAGGTGCGAGGTGAAAGATTTTGAACACCATTTGATGACAACTCCCTTGTAATTGTTTAAACTTGCAACAATAACATATTATTATTAAGCATTTGAAACCAACGGGCGGGCTAATTTGTCCAGGATAAAATATATCTCACGTCGTTCCGGCATTCAATGGTTTTTCCCCCTCATGGATTGCCTGTATAGTACTACACTTGAATTTGAGAAACGCCGGTGTTTTTAATATATATGCATGGAACCAGATACCGACCAGATCAAAAATGAATATAATCACGCGTTGCTTCTTTTCCACATTTTTCATTTTAGTCGGCTATGTTCAGGGATTAAAAAGGTCTGCAATCCTACCCTTTCCAAATTACACATCACATTATTTTATGCTCTTGTTAAACTTATAATTTCTTTTTTTAACAGTAATCTGATATAAATTATTATTATGTGACACCACTTTCGCAAAACAAAGGTTTATCTGTAGAATCTGGTAGCAATTTTTTTTAATAAACTTAAAAGATTTATATGGATCAGAAGTGCTTAAAAAGTATGGTTTTTTCTAATTTTATGCATAAAGAGGCTTGATTTTTCACCCCTAAAACGCCAAAAGCTCAGAGCTCCAGGGGGCTTTGCCCCCTGGACCCCCACCGGGGCTTCGCCCCTGGACCCCACCCAATACATTGGTTTGAGCCCCCCCCCAAAAAAAAAAAACAACAACAAACAAACATAATCCTGATGGGTGCGCCGTTGCCCTGCCTGCCCCCTGGATCCGCGCCTGGTGAATTGTATTGTGACACTGCACTTTTGCTTAGCAATTAAGATTGATTCTCAAGTAAGATCAATCGAAGCTCTTGTGAAATCGGCCCCTGATGACGACCAGAGCAAATCATCAGTTATAAAACGTTGAGGACAAAAATCAACAACCGTCTCTTTTCAGAGTCAATACTTCACCGCAGGAGATATGCCTCCACCAAGCAAAGCCTCAATTTATATCTAGCCCACTGCAAGACCGTTCATCGATCGTCCAAAATGAGTAATAACCCAATAGCCTGTATTCATAAAGGCACCTGGCAGTGGTATTTTTTCAAAATAAAGCTTTTGTCATTAATATATACATTTTTATGAGTGGAATGTGAATAAACAATTTACTAAGGTTAAACAATTTTATTTTTATTTTAATTACAAATTAAAAAATAGGCCCCCCTTTACATGGCGCTGTTCGTGACGTCAATCGAGGCAGGAGAAAATGTGTAGTCTGGCCCCGTACATTACGTCTGGGTACCTGATCAGTATGATGCGTTTTCGTATTCGGACGTCACCACCCAATGCAATCCTAGGACAGTGTACTACAGTCGACTAATACGAGACGCCAGTTTATACGAGGTTTTTCACCGGTCCCGAACTGTCCCATGCGCGTTTCTATGTCTTAAAAACGGAAGATATACGACCATGGTCATAACGAGAACACGGATAATACGAGGTATTGTTTTTCCACCAGAAACATTTCGCTGGTAACCTAAGCTTCACTGCAACTTCCCTTGCACACTACTACCAATGAAAAAATCCCCGGGCTATCCAAGTGTTCGCTGCATAGCGCTGAAAAACGACGTCGGACCGGACCACTTTGCCCTCGTTAGCCTAACTTTCGATGCCCGTAACTGCCTATATTTGGGATCTGCAGGAAAAAAATGCTGGCTGACCCCATCTTTAGTCGTTTTGCTGCATCCAGCAGCAATTTTCGCTGGAAAAATGCAAGAAAAAACCCACTTTTGGATAACCAAACGAAACGTACAATCTCACTACTTGCACGTGTATATACAACGTAAATGCAGGCAAGTTCGAGTGGGGTCGATGTTCAATCGAGGCGAAGTCTTCCTCGATTGACGTCACAAAAAGGGATGGGCGGAGTCGCCCCCAAACAACTTTATCTATTTTTTTAACATATAAATACTGACAAACAATTACTCACAAAATTGTTTTATTGTTAATATACATATACTCTTATATTTATAAAAAAAAATTATATTTCCAGGTGACTTTAACTAATCATGTTGTGTCACTGAGGACCCATTAACGTATGAGTTGTTTGATTTGTAAACGCGTCGGTGACACCCAATGTTTGTTCAGGCAAATTTATTGATTCACCGTAATGTCTCGGATGTTCAAAGCCTGCTTAGGTTGCAGTATACATTTTGTCAAAAATGACTTTATTAATAACCACTTTGTTAATAACAAGCACTTTAACAAATTAGCCACCGTTTACTTTTCCATTCAGGATAAAGGGTAATCAATTAGAGGATACTTAATACGACCATGATGTATGGGCAATTTAGAGCGGGGAGGGTGGGCAAGCTGACTTAATATGGTAAAACATTGTTGGAGAATTGATTCGTACTTTAGTGAAATTCATCTTTGGTGTAGTAGGTAAAATTTGCAGAGTAACAAAATTGCATACATGCTGCCAAATGATATGAAATTGACTGGGATAGAAAACACTGTCTGTTCCTTCTTTTGATTTAAAATGCAAAACTAAAAAATATAAATTCCACACTCGGTGGTTATTGGGGAACGAGCCAACCATCGGAATATATGGTTTTCTTACACAGCGAACGATGTCATTGAATGAAACCGGATTCAGAAAAACCCTACACGTGATTCTACAAAACCGAATACGAACCCCAAAATAGCATTTCTAGCTGAAGTCAGGTCGAAGCGAATGAGTCTACACAAGTATCAAGAGACTCTTACTATTTAAAACTTACCTTCAGTTCAGACAGGCTGTAGACTTTGAAGCGGTAAAACATGGATCACGCAGAATTGTCACATTATGTCCAGCCTTTACATCCAAGCGCACACACTGTTTGAACGAACTCCAATTATAATTCTTTATTCTAGGTATTTCCATAAGATTATCAGCAACACTAGTAGATGGCGCTGTTGATGATTCCTGCAGCGGACATTCTGCGGACTAAGCGGTTTGTTTTTGTCAGTGGGGCCAAGTGGGAGTTTGAACTTGGAATTTTGAAGTTAGAGCGCAAGGGGGCGTTCTTCCACGACGCCATGACATCATCGGAGGAAGTCTTGAACATGGGAACTATACAATATCGCTTGAGGGCGCAATAATAAGCAAACAGATCGCAACCGTTCGCACAAACGTTCATGATATCAATAATTCGTCGCGCGTACCACGAACCGACCTAACTGACAAAAATCACACACTTTTGCAATTTTTTTTTTTTACAAATTATTAATATACTCATTACTGTTAACATTTTTAGCAAGTTTCAGAACTAAATACGCAGTAGTTTTGTAATTACACTAATTACTAAAAACGACGTATCACTAGATTTGCCGTTTTGTCTTTTCACAAAGTGACCTATCTAGATACGCCACTTTACCAATGATGTACTATGCGCTACAGCGCGCGCGCTTCGGGCGCGCGTGTAAAATTTGCGTACCACGAACTGACCTAACTCAAAGCGTGATATTTTCACAAAGTGACCTAACTAGATACGTCTCTATTATGCATTGGTTTGTACACGGCGCTCTGCGGGCAAAACTCGGATTTTAATTTTCACAAAGTGACCTATCTGTTTAGGTATTATTTACTAATTAAAATAGTTGCGGGGATTAAATAAAATTGACAGTTCTGTATTAATAAAGTAGTCGGCTTTATTTTTGTCTTAAAAAATTGTATACAAATAGTTAGCAGAACCCGAAACAGCAGTTTGAAAAATAGTGCAACTTCATTCGTGATTTTCTCCAAACACGTTTTTTTATACTGTGTATGAGTTAGGTCGGTTCGTGGTACGCGCGACGAATTATGGCAGTACTCTATAATGAAGATGGAGATTGCCTAAGTTTTTTGGGTTTTTTTACTTGGTTTTTGCTTTAGTGTAGGTATATTTTAGTCCTCGTTTGTACATCACGACTTCAACTAGTTAACTATAGTTATAAGCGCACTGAAAACACGTTATAATTATTTTCGGACAAGAAATTGTCTGCTTACCTTTTGTTGTCCGCCATTTTAAAAACCACCCACCAACACCTCAGAAATGCGTTCGCCTATGGAACGTTCACCAACGTTGTTGGCGCCCAACTCGTTCCACTCGAAATTGTTGGCACACGTTGGCAACGTCTGCGCATGTGGAACGCACCCCTGGATACCACCACCTGTCTGATTGTCATTGTACGGTAATGTGCAGAGCTACGCGTCGATCTTGTGGGTTGGTGGAAGCCATGTTTGAGGAAGGTGCCTTATTGCAAGGATGGGACATCTTCCATCAAGCTGCACTGTGTATGATGAACAGACCAGCAACGTTACAACGGTTGCAGAGGCTCCAGGGGGGTGTCTGTTGACATTCTGTGACATTTCCTCTGCAGTGATTTTATGGAGTGGAGAACGTACAGGGAAGCACCATTCCATCGGTGATGCATACTCCTAGTGCTTCTCGCACAAGCATTGTACCAACACGCAGCATGTGCATTTTTTATTGTTTTAAAATGATAATAGATGTAAATCCATTAATCAGTTCCGATCAGCAGAGGCCAAATTCATAAGCGCTTCTTAACGATAAGCACATTTTCGGGCTATTTATAGTAGACAATTTGCGTAAGCGTATTTCACAGGTTTGCAAGAAAATTAGGTGGCCAGCTCGCGCGTTCACCGTGGGTTTGAATTGTTTCGTCATTCTTTTTCACACAGGGGTGCACCACACTAAATAGGCAACAATTTATGCGCCAAGCTGATCAATTATCATAAAAAATGTAAGCCCTCAAAATCTTTTGAATTATAACGTTTTGGGGCTCATGCAATTAATATATTGTGTAATTGTACAAATCTATCACAACCTGGGGGTTCTGTGCTTCAACTTTTGAGGAGACTTGATAAATATAGGCGTTAAGGTTGGCCCTATTTGACTCGGGAAGTGGAGAAGTGCTTCACGAAAACTGGCAGCAAGTCGGTTTGGGAAAAAGCACATTTTCGGGGTGTTTATTTCTGGGGTAGTTAGCAAAAAATTCCAAAAGGCTGACCTGCCAAAAATTGATAAGAATTCTGAAGTTCAGTCGTCCGAAAATACGTTTGATTGGTTTTCAAGAGGCTGAGAGACTTAAACGATTTTGTGAGTATTTTTGAATATTTACCATTTTAGCATTGGTTCCTAAGGGAGTTTATTTAGTGTGGTGCACCCACAGTAAGCTCCGCAAGGTTGTAGCTTGCCCTCGTGTGTGTACGGTTAGGAGCGGTATGAAATGGAAAGTCGCGCAGTAAGCACAAAATTGGCTGCTAAGCAGCTCTATGAAACTGGGCTCTCGACCACGGACGAGATGAGACTAGTGTGACCACAAAAAAAACATTTTGATGGTATTAGATAATTATGTGCATCATAATGTAGAGAGTTTTAGAGAAAGATATGCAAAGAAAATAGTAGGAAAGTATACATTTGGTTTTTGGAACCGTTCGATTGTTTTAATGCAATATAATTTATAAATGTAGATACATACAATAAAAATAACATGTAAACACTTCATTTCACAAAGGGGGTTGTGTTTTGAGATATCGCCGAAAATCTGGAGCGAATAATAATATTATGTCCATGCAGGAAGAATAATCCCTAGTAATAGGAATACACAATCTCAGAAGGTTTCTGACAGAAATGGTTTCAGATTCAAATTTTGGGGCATAACAACTGATATATTTTTTTTAAATCACAAAAACTTCGAAGTGAAATGTACGAAATAATGCTGCTATAGATGCCGTGCACTGGTGTAAATTGCTACTTTTGCAATAACAATTCTAGGCAAGCACAAACTAAAATTCGACGTGCAAAATTTGGTAAATTTAATCGTCGGGCCTGCCGATATACAATGCCCGGAATCGTGCACACTGAGTTAGCATTATAGTTGAATATTAGATTTGTTTCTACGTGCACAGATTTGTTTGTTTATTGTTGGCAAATCTGTTATTTTTAATCGTCAATTGTTAATACATGATCAACAAATTCTTGTTCAGACTTTTATATTTTCTTAATTACATATCTTGTTATTCGTCCTTGAAGTGTCCGAAACAATAAATATGTAAATTTGTATTCAAAGTACGTTCACACTCTGAAAAATTGCCCACTTATACTTTCGTCATTCTATATAGCAAAAGTCAATGTACGATGTGCCCCATCCCAGCCCTCACAACCCCGCCCCGCCCCCTCACACACACACACAGATCTGTGTGTTGCATACACTATGTCGACAATTCATCACCAACAACAGTCTCCATTGTCAGAGCCTGTATTCTTTTTATATCGCGTAATTTATCTGGTATCCGGAAAAATAAGTTTTAATTTAAGAGACAAATGACAAATCAACATTTGATAAATTACCTTTTTGTGATGCTATGATAATGTTCTATAAAAACCCCAGTTGGAACCATTGTGTTAATAATTATACGAGCAGACTCAATGGACGTCATTAACTTTGTCATTTGGAATAATATTCTGCTCAGCCTTTTGCATCCCCCCCCCCCCAGACAAAAGCTTTCATCAACGAGAGGTAAGAATACACAATTTACTAATGTTTTGGAGTTATTTTTACGTCTGAATTTCCCGGTAATTTAAAACCATTGAACAATATAAATAGTAATAAACCAAATGAGAATTTCTTAAATTTCATTGTTTGTTTGTGTAACCCTGCAAAATATACGAAAGTTCCAGCTGCTGGAAATCAAAAACCGGGAGTGTGAGCTCCAGAGGAAATTGTTGTGGATTAGTCTTGGGCACTCAACTCTGACATTGTATCGACAAAAACTGCTGTGAAACATGCCATTTTTAAGAAGAAAAAAAAGAGAATGTTTTTGAAGTTGGTATAACAGATTATGAATGAAACTTGTAATTTGTGGACAAGTTTTCGAAAGGATTTTGAACAGTTAGTCTCAACCTTTTTTTTATTAACCCTCTATGTTTTTAAACAACTTTTGACCACCTTTTTTCACCAACTTTCTTCCGAAATTCTCGTATATAAATAAATTCGTGTATTTTTATTTGTTTAATATCATTTTGTTGTGCTTCCAGTGATGTTGTTTTTAAACCATGTGTTTACGCATAGCAAGGACTGGCCGTGTTTTATGGTATACAGTCAACATCCTGTTTTTATTAACACACAATTTTAACGTTCACACAATTTTAACATTTTTGACAATTTTAACGTTAAGTTCTTTGTAGTGATGTCAAAAAAATGAAATAAATAGATAGATCCTTCAACGAAGTGTTTTCCAACCCCGAAATGACTTTTGTGTTGTCAATAATACAGATATAGTGTAGAAAACACAATGAAATTTGAATTTAGGGGAAAATAAGATAATTCTTACTATACAGAGTGTTTCATTGGTTATAACTTTATAATTCTTACTATACAGAGTGTTTCATTGGTTATAACTTTCCTCCAAACATTGGTGTGCAATTTAAGATATCTGGTAGCTAGCTCCGTTATAAATAGAAGGATTCTGAGGGTAGATGGCAGCAGACTTTAATACTAGGTAAATCTGTTGTACTCGGAAATGTGCGCGTGCTCATAACTATACCAGTCCGTAAACTGTGGGTGCGTTCGATTAGCTTCCCCGGGTCGACCCCGGCGTGCGCATCCGGGTGAGCCCCTGACATGAGCTAATCGAACGCCAACTTCCCCCAGCATTCACACCGATGCATCTTGGGACAGCCGACCGGACCTACTTTCTGTGTGTGCATTGCGTCCGATACTTTTTGTAGATTCACGAAAAGGTCGTAAAATAAATATTCTCACGGTAAAACTGCAACGTTAAATAAAATTCTACAAAATTATTACCCAGCTTCAAATTAAAATATACTCACCCGGGTGAGTCACAACAATGACGTCAAGGCTAATCGAACGCACTGGGGTGTACGCACTGGGATCAGACCTGGGTCGACCCGGGGAAGCTAATCGAACACACATAAGTTTACCTGATATCTGCTGCCACCTAGCGTCGCAAAGTCTCTCATTGATATGCCAAAATAACATTGGGCACCACTAACAGCAACAAAAATTAAGTGACAACCTGTTTCTGGTAAGCAAATGTGTTTGTGTTTAGCGGCTTCTTTACATTTTGTGTGTGCGTATGAAAGTCTCGTCGTCTTGTTATCGATCTGATAGTGTGACCTAAAACGTGATTTTATTGTTGGGTATTTAGGTTAACCTAGCCGAATTCTCCTGAAATCGACTCGACCTGCTCTGAGCGTCTTAACCACTGATACAAGCTTTTCAATCCATCTTGAAATTGACGATACTTCAATGCGTAGACAATTGGATTGGCGCAGGAGTTAGCGGCAGCCAGTGCGACCGAGATGATGTAAACAGCCCCTTTGAAATCTATCTGGTAGCCAAGGTTAAACATCGCAAAGACAGTCAGGTTTGGAGTCCAGCAACAGAAGTACACGGCGAAAACTATGACAAGGGTCTTCAGAGTGTTACGTCTTGCCCGTAGGAGAGACGCTTCCCTCCCGTCATTTACCGAGGAACGGTTTGTCATCACCCCGACACGTCGCGCTCCTCTGTTCAACTCGATGATGATGTGGAGATACGCAAACAGCATCGAGAACGTCGGTATGACGTATTGAATAACTGTGATGGCAAATCCAATGTACTTCACTTCAGCAGATTGCTTCTCCAGGCATTGGTGATCCTCTACTACTCGAATGGCTATGGAGTACGTAGCGTATGACGTGCCTATGACCCAAGCAACGGCAATCATGACGCTGGCGTTGAACCGGTTGTAAAGAGTCTGGTACCGGAACGGAAAGACGATGGCAATGTAACGTTCGAACGTTAAGCCAACGAGGTTGAATGTCGACGTGATGAAACAAGACCACAAGAAGAAATCAGAAATCCATAACCGGCAGAGAAGCACACCGCGTACGCCCTCTGGGAGGATTAGAGGAAAGTCAATATTACTGGTCAATAGAAGCATTAATGACCCGAGGAGATCTGCTACAGCCTGATTGGTGATGAAGGCATTAGTAAGGGTGTGCAGGGCTTTAGTGCGGTATATGACCACAAACACCAGGCCATTACCAAACAAACCAATGATTCCTACGACTGTCTTTATGACGCGTAGAAGCAGAATTTGTTCCGCCATTTTGTTGTGATGTGTAACTTATGACGTAATCATTTGCACAGACACTCTCTGAGTAAAAGGTCTTGAAAAGTGTCTCACTCCTGCGATCATCACCGTGCCTTTCCCAAAGATAGTTACTGTCCGTCAATTAAAATCTAATGTTCCGGTCTGCTGACTAATAATTGTTGATGAAAACCGACCCGTTCACTTCATCGCCTTGGCTGATTGATAAGTGACAACCTGTAATGAGAAAGGAAAAAATTTACATTAACAATGGAAACTGGTTATACAAAGTGTTGTTTAGTCTGGAAGCTTGCAGTTTATGAAGTTGATACTAGATGGAATCATTGTGTCTGGGATTTTCCCTCTGAAATGAAGTCATATTCGATAAAAGTATACCCTGAAAGATTAAAATAAATAAATGAATTAAACGCTGAACATTTTGCGTGGTTCCCGACTCACACAAAGAATGAAGCCCAAATTCTCACATGTTTCACGTATAGTGTTAAAAACATGAACACTGTCTGTGACTATTAATTGTGTCGGCTCTACCAAGTCCTGCATTACATCTAACTAAAGCAGTATATTGACTAGGCCTTATAAGCAAATAATGTCCCCCATGCACATGCAATTAGCAGATGAAAATTGCTAATGTCTGTGACTATTAATTGTGTCGGCTCTACCAAGTCCTGCATTACATCTAACTAAAGCAGTATATTGACTAGGCCTTATGAGCAAATAATGTCCCCCATGCACAAGCAATTAGCAGATGAAATTTGCTAATTGACCAACCCAAACGAACTAGGCCCAATTTCCGTATAGTGGATATGTTTTGTTTCCTTCTTTTTCTAAGCGTTGTGTCATAAACCTTTCTACAGCATGAAAAAGACGAAATTAACATTCGTCCTTCTATTTTGTCGGATATCTTGATAATTTAAATTTTTCGTCTGATTGAGCTTATCGAGCAATTTATCTTGTGTTGTTATTACTGCATTAATGCTTGAGCCGTTTTCAAAAATGTGCAGCTGCTTCGGTGGTCTCAGTACTAATATCCGTTTATTAGTTTATTAAAGTAAAATAAAATGTTTTAGGGTTTTTTTCTTCTGTTTTCTCTCGATTCCTCTCTTTGTTTTGATTGTTATTCCTGTATTAATATTTAAGTCTGTTTAAATTGAAAAAGTCTAGTCATGTGAAGCCAATCTAGTCCTATAGGTTTGAATTTGCCTCTGAATTGAACCATGAAAATAATAAATAATAAATAAGAATAATATTATAACAACCGATAAAAATCATGGATGATGCCCAAACTTCCTGATTTTATTTCAAATATATTTTGTTTTCCCCGATGGGATCCGATAGCCAATTGTGTTGTACGAACTTGCATATTACAAATACACTATAGTTAAACAGACATTGGTTGCTTTCAGCCAGTTAACTGTGTTTTCCCGTCATCGTGGACCGTCCATTACGTTAAATCTTGTTTATACTTCTGTTCAAACTAATGTAACGTTACCGAAGTGTGAGAAGAGGAAACAAAAAGTAATTCCATCATAAATCTTGCATTTAGATTATGAATTGCACTTGAATATGAACAAGTGTCATAATCATTCCGTAAAACTTCGAAAATTAGTCTATAGCTTCTGCAGTCTCCAAACATTGCCCTTTGACCCTTTTGGGGGGTCAGTATGACCTGGAATTGTTGTCCAAATAATCCGAAACGCTGACAAACTGACGCAGAATCCGAATGGGAGCGCCATGTTGGAGCGCCATGTTGGAGCGCCACGTTGGAGCGCCACGTAGGAGCGCCATGTTGGAGCGCCATGTTAGAGCGCCATGTTGGAGCGCCACGCTCGAGCGCCAAGTTGGAGCGCCACGTTAGGGCGCCACTCTTGGAGCGCCATATATTGGAGTGCCATGAGCGTCACTGAGTAACGGATTTGAGCGCTATAAGAAGCAACAATTACGAATATTATTCTTTAATAATAATAATAATAATAATTTATATTGCGCAAATTCCATAACAGAAATTATGTTCAAATGCGCATAACAAGGCAATGTAATTAAACTACAACTAAAGAATTGGTAAAAATAAAAAGATACTAATTAATAATAAACACATACACAGTACGATAACATAAATCAATCGATTACCCTGTAAATCAATCATTTATACATATGCGCTGAGGAACAAGTGTGTTTTTAACTTACGCTTAAAATCTACAAGAGTCGGAGCTGAGCGGACATTTTGGGGCAATCGGTTCCATAAAGTGGGTGCAGATACAACAAATGCTCTGTCACCGAGTGTTTTTAACATCTTTCCACTAGGTAGACTTAGCAGATTAGAAGTTTGAGATCGTAAGGAATAACTGGAATTCACCCTTTTTGTTAATAGATCACAAAGATATTTGGGAGCCTGGTTATGAAATGCTTTAAATGTCAGTAACAACACTTTAAATTGAATACGAGCCGGAATAGGAAGCCAGTGTAGTTTCTGTAACATGGGGGTGACGTGAGCGCTTCTAGAAGCACCATATACAAGTCTTGCCGCTGTATTTTGCACACGTTGTAGTTTATCCAAGTATAATTTTGGTAAGCCAGAATAAAGACTGTTGCAGTAATCAAGTCGGGAAGTTATTAAAGCATGGACCAAAATATTAAGGGTGTCTCTAGATAAAAATTTACGGATATGTCTAATATTGTGAATATGAAAAAAGCTTACTGAACAAACACTGCTAATTTGTTTAGCCATACTAAACTTTGAATCAAACCAAAGACCAAGATTACAAGCCGTCAGTACCGGCGAGATGTTGACATCGCCCACTTTGACATTAGAAATATTCACTTTGGATAGTTGTTGCCTAGTCCCAATAACAATAAATTCAGTTTTCGAATCATTTATTATTAACCTGTTCTGTGACATCCATTGGCGAATGGCGTGTATACAACTCTCCATACTACTAACAGCTTGCTGCTGGTCAGTAATATTACCTGGTTTGAATGACATATACAATTGAGTATCGTCAGCATAACAATGGACACTAGGTAAATGTTTTTCAATAATGTCAAACAACTCAGAAGCATATATGGTGAACAGTAATGGTCCTAGACAGGACCCCTGTGGGACACCACAATTCACATCAAACCGGTCAGAGACTGCTCCTTGAAACAAAACCCGCTGACCCCTGCCTGTCAAATACGACTTAAACCAGTCCAATGCTATACCGGTTATCCCGATCCTGGAATAAAGACGGTCTAAAAGAATTGTATGATCGACCGTGTCGAAAGCAGCACTAAGATCTAAAAGTACAAGTAATGTGATACATTGTGAATTCATTTTCATTAAAATGTCATTATGTACCTTCAATAATGCTGTCTCAGTACTATGATTCTTTCTATATGCCGATTGGAGCAATGGATACAATGAATGGGTGGTCATGTGACTATGGATCTGATTAAACACTACTCTTTCTGTCAGTTTGGAAATGTACTGTAGATTACTAATAGGACGGTAGTTTTGAAAATCCGCGGAACTTAAATTTTCTTTTTTCAATAATGGAATAACCATCGACTCTTTCCAAACTGAGGGAAATGTACCAGACGCCAAAGACAGATTAATGATGTTGGTAATTGTTGGCAATAAAACATCTAAACAGTCCACCACAAGATTAGTTGGCATAGGATCTAAGGAACAAGATTTCTTAGAACCCGAGTTTACAAAAATCTTAACATCATAATCTGTGACTGGTAAAAAACGGTCAAACTGTGCACAAGTACTTGTCCTTATTTGATGAGAAACGCCTAAATTACCAGTAGTCATTTCATTGAGTTTAGCATGTATATTTTCCACTTTCCGTACAAAAAGTTTACCCATTTCATTGGCAAAAATACGATTGTCCACACCAAGAATCAAAGTCTGTCTTTTAGGTTTTAAGAGTGTGCTAATGGAACTAAAAAGTTTCCGTTGGTTGCAACTATTTTCCCTAATAAAACTAGTATAAAAATGCTGTCTAGCCTTATTCATAAGAAAATTAGTACAATTTCTTTGTCTACGAAAATGTTCAAGATCATCCTCATTTTTAGTGAGTCGCCATTTTCTCTCAGCTTTACGACGTAGTTTTTTGGATGTTTTGATCTCTTCGCTAAGCCAAGGTACAGCCGGTCGTATATTAACGGTTTTATTTGGAAAAGTATTGATGGCAACAGGTCATCTGTGGGTTGTTTTAAAAATGCTTACCCAAAAAACATATTCTCTAAGTATCATTTAGCTTCTTGTCTTTTCATCCTTCACTTCTATGAATTTCTACTTATGTTTTACCATCTTGTTAATTCCTATGACTCGTTAGATCACGTTAGCTTTGTCCGTTTGGTTGTCCAGTTCCGTCCCTTGTCTGTCCAGTGCGGTCTATTATACTTGCAGTATACTTGTCTTACAAAGGCATTTCTTTACAAGACTTTTGGTCTTCTGAATATGCCCCCCTATTTGCTTCTGCTCCATTATGTCTCTTATAATTATTATTCGTTTAGTATAGTGAAGCATCGTTGTTCATTTGACCTTCTCAACAATTATTATATTAGGCTATGTGAATTTTGCAGTAAGGAAATGAAGATTGAGTTAACGTTCAGTTAAATTGAATTCAATTGAGTGAACGTGGTTAAAGCTTGTGCAGAATGTGACAAAGGAACTGCGGTTATAAAGTTTTAATGAAAAGTTAATGAAATTAACGTTTTTTCACAAATTGAGTACCGCATTGACGCCTACATACAAATCATAATATACGCGCCTTCACACAAGTTGTACGGTCGCGAAAGGTAAAGCTGCGAAGCGTCCAAAGCGATATGCATTTGGAGTGTTGGGACAGTATAGACCATGTGACTTGACATCACATGTTTTAGGTTTTTTTTCTTCTGTTTTCTCTCGATTCCTCTCTTTATTTTGATTGTTATTCCTGTATTAATATTTAAGTCTGTTTAAATTGAAAAAGTCTAGTCATGTGAAGCCAATCATGTGAAGCTTTAACCACGTTCACTCAATTGAATTCAATTTAACTGAACGTTAACTCAATCTTCATTTCCTTACTGCAAAATTCACATAATATAATACGCAGCTCAAGGGAAGAAAACAATAAATCTTATATTTTATTGAGATTGCACTGTCCGATTTTTCTCAACTTTTGATATGAAGAAGGGGGGACATCTCAAAAGCTGTACAGCAGTTGCTTTTGTAACTTTTGAATTTATGTGAAAATTATGACACAAAATGAAAATTTTCCCATATGACCTGTGCAACTTGCCCGTCAGGAAATGCATTCATTTCTGTTAATAAATGTAACATGGTCTAATACATGGCAAACTGAAGTATAACGCGTGAGCGTACACGTGAGCGTGTCTACCCGTTGAAACCGAGGACTTAAACAAAAGGGATCCCGGTTATTTGACAGAGCGAGGACGTCCTCGCTTCACATTCGTGTACAAAACCAATGGGGACGTCGCTAACAAGTTTAAGTCCAAACAATGGGAGAACAAAGAGACGTCCTCGATTTACGGGATTCACAAACGTGTGTGTTCCTACATTTTGGAAAAATGGAACAGAACAAATACAAATCACTGTTTTAATTGATGACAACTTCAATGTCAACACTAACTTGAACCGCAATGCAAAACATGATTCGCCATGATCTTTGTGTGTGTATCATTTTGCAAAAAAAGAGACAAGACCCCTAACATTATTGTATGCCTAGGCAATGTTTTGTTTGAAAATGTTGGAGTCATGTTTTGTACATTTAATTGGCAAGTTGATCAACAAAATGTAGCATTGTTGACAATCTGCCCAAATCATCCCCTTTCAACTGAATGCAGTGATCCAGCCACAGTGAGTGAGTCCACAAACCACGGATCGTAGTCCAGACCATGGAGGTAGGAAGGAAGCTTCCTACCTCTATGCCAGACTAAAGGACCGTGGATTAATTAAGAACTCGTTCTACCTGCAATAGTGGGGCGGCTTAGCTGATAAATTGTGCACTTTCCCTTAAAAGCGTGAAACTTGGCACATGGTTAAAGTAACACAATACAAACATTTTTAGTCATGGGGCCACCAGAAATTGCACCTCGTATGGCGGCCATCTTGGATTTCAAAATGGCCGCCATGTTGGACCTGTTTTGTTAAATATCTCCTTAACTAGTACATATTTCGAGACAGTTGAAATGCCTATACCTACATTTTAGGGGTGTAGGAATCCAGTGGTGACATAAATGTGTCCAAAATATGTGGCGGCCATCTTGAAATCCAAGATGGCCGCCACCGGCAGACTGTTTTGCTCAATATCTCAATAAGTAGTAAAGGTATCAATACAGTTTTAACACCTTTACTCATATTTTAGGAATCCAATGGTGACGTCAAATAATTATTTGAAAAGTGTGGCTACCATCTTGAAATCCAAGATGGCCGCCATCCAGATACTATTTTGCTCAATATTTGTATAAAGGAGATTAGGTAAAAGAGATAAACATTCTAGTTGTGTAGGAATGCAATTGTGACATTAAATTTGTGGTAGTTATCTATATTCCAGAATAGCCGCCATCTTAAGGCCATTTTGTTAATTCCTTATTATGTAACAGACATATTAACATAGCATATCATCAGTTAACAGGTCTGCACACAATATGTGAAGGAACAATCATCAACAAACATCTGAAGCAGTTGGCCAAAAAAGCCATTACCTTCACTAGACTTTTCTAGTCTCTAGCTGATGCATTCCCCATCACAAGAACAGCGTGACGTACGTGGAAGTGCAGACTTCTTACACCTGCACCGACCAGTGCATCCTTTTGTGCATCCGCACCAGATAAGTTCATTGCAGATCTTGGCAGCTTCCGGAAGTGTTGTTAACTGGTAAATTGGTTTAAACTGACCGTCAGATGTTTTTTCCCAACCCCACTCACTTGGGCATGGGAGTTCAGGCTGTGCATGTAATGCCTGGCCCCAGCATAATGCTCATTGATACACTGCACGTCTAACATGCTGCATCAGAGCATGGTGTGTAGGCGGAATGGATTCCAGAGGTCTGCCTTTCTTTGCAAACAGTTTCTTTCGGTGCTGTATTAATGTCACTACAGGTACTTGAGACCACATACACATGTATACATTGTATGCTTGGTGCACTGGACTTGTGTATATGTACAAAAAATCCTTCAGGATCAAGAAGTGTAACTTGTTACTGTCCATTGCATAATGAATTCTAACTGGCACTCATTTATTGAAAGCTGGCTACTGCAAGCTGCTTGTGTTGGAATGGAGGTGCTGGTGTGTTGGTTTTTCACAACAAAATGTATCACTTCATATCACTTGCAAGCTTCTTCTTCTGGCGTATGTCAAGAACAAAACTTTTTAGATTTCCAGAGTACTGTGAAACAGCCACTCTCTAGTAGCCTCATCCACTTCCATCAGCCCAGGGATGTCATTTGGTGGTTTAAACAGGGGGCAGCTTGTGATTATATGATCTGCTGTTTGCTCCGCTGCACCACACTCACAAGCTGGACTTTGGGCCAAGCCCCATCTGAACATGTTGGCCTTGAAACCTCCGACACCACTTCGCAGACGGCTTAGCTTTGTCCAAGCATGCCTGGGTAAGTCACAGCCTGGACTAGTATACGTTGGGTTCTGGATGAAGCGCTGCAGTGAGGATGACGATTTGTGCCACTGATCTCTTGAAAAGCTGAAAAGCAGCAGAGACGGTCTTGTTCACGCTTAGCTTGAGCCTCCAGTATGGAATTCCATCTCTGCCAAGTTACACGGCGCATGTGTGGCATTCTGGCTTGGATCTCCCAAACATGCGCCGTCGACGGCGCATATTGTCGCGTCGTGCCGTCGCATAGTCGCGTCGTGCCGTCGCATAGTCGCGTCGTGCCATCGCGTCGCCGCCGTCGCATTGTTTGTACTGTTTGTATAGGGCCGTCGCATAGTCGTGTCGTGCCGTCGCATTGTCGCGTCGTGCCGTCGCATTGTCGCGTCGTGCCGTCGCATAGTCGCGTCGTGCCATCGCATAGTCGCGTCGTGCCGTCGCATAGTCGCGTCGTGCCGTCGCATAGTCGCGCCGTGGACGGCGACTATGCGACGGCACGACGCGACAATGCGATGGCACGAAGCATGTTTGGGAGATCCAAGCCAGAATGCCACACATGCGCCGTGTAACTTGGCAGAGATGGAATTCCATACTCCAGTGCCGAAGGTATAGGTAGCTCGGGTGTCCATGTCTTGACTTAATGTGCTCTCGATTGTGAGACCCAAGTTTCGTCAGATGTCAGAATAGCCAGGTCATCTGCATATCCATACTTCTTTGAGATGGTATCTGGCAGGTTGGTATCTGGCAGGTTGGTATCTGGCAGGTTATGGATATAGATGTTGAAGAGTAGAGGTGCTAAGACGGAACCCTGGGGAACACCATTTCCCAGATGACGTGGTCTGCTTTGTTGTCCATCACTTGTCTTTAGGACAAAGCTATGGTTGGACATGAGCTGGAGGATGAAGGAAACCAAGTGCCTGTCTGGGAGGAGCTTCAAGAGCTTATAGGCAAGACCTCTGTGCCACAAGGTGTCATAGACTGCTGTTAGGTCAACAAACACAGCGCCTGCCTTCTGATTTCCTTCGAAACTGTCCTCTATGTCCTGAGTGAGGAGGGTCACCTGGTCTGCTGTCGATCTGCCACAGCGAAAGCCAGCCTGTTCTTGAGGTAGCTGGGAGTCGATGATATGATTGATACGGCTGTGTATCTGGCATTCAAGTAGCTTGAATGGTATACAAAGTGGGGAAATGGGACGGTAGCTTTTGGTATCATCCTTCGCCTGGTTTAGGCAGTGCTATCACTGTTGCCTTTCGCCGGATCTTTGGAATCTTTCCACGCTCCATACAGGATGACAGGAATTCACGAAGCCAGTGTGTTGCCGCAGTTCCAGCATGGCGGAGGAATTCTGGGTGGATACTATCTGGCCCTGGAGCCTTACCAGGCTTGGGGAGTTTCAAGCCTGCTACCATTTACTCCATGGAAAAGGTATCAAAAAGATGGATGGTGCTTTTTGTCTTCCAGAGTGCAGCCACTTCCTTCCTGACCTGCCTGGTGTGATCACGGTCTGGTTTGTCAAAACGACCATTGTTTACGAGCACACTGGCGATGGAGTTTACTGTGACGGGACACTTTTTAGCACTTGATGTAGTTCTGCCAGTGAGGCAGTTGACAGCTTGCCATGCCCTTTTGCTTGAGTGGGTGAAGTCAATTGATTCCACAGTCTCAATTCATCGTTCCTCGCATTTTTTGTCCAGCCTTGACAGTAATACAGTAGCACTTGCGTCAGATTGATCTTCCTTAGATGTAGATGAACTCATACAGTTCTTGGCATTCTTCATCCCAGCAGGGGATGTAGCTCTTATGGTAGCCCTAGGGATGGATTCCTTGGCTGCCTCTATCAACATGCTACAGTAAGAAATGGTCCCTTTTTTCTTGGATTTCAAGGTGGCCGCCACATATTTTTGAAACATTTATGTCACCACTGGATTCCTACACCCCTAAAATGTAGGTATAGGCATTTCAACTGTCTCGATATCTGTACTAGTTAAGGAGATATTCAACAAAACAGATCCTAAATGGCGGCCATTTTGAAATTCAAGATGGCCGCCATACGAGGTGTAATTTCTGGTGGCCCCTGGACTAAAAATGTTTGTATTGTGTTACTTTAACCATGTGCCAAGTTTCATGCTTTTAAGGGAAAGTGCACAATCGACCTGTTTGTTGGAGCTAAGCCGCCCCACTATACAAGGAGTTGTTTGCGCGCCAGTAGGTTCCCTCATTATCTGTTGGTGCCTTTTGTTGGTCGGATTACATGGACAAGGCATGCTTCCTTAGAGGGTCGTGTTCTCCCATACTTGCTTTGGTATTAGACACTAACAGTTTTCAATCAAAATACACGTTACATGGATGGCAGGTTTATTCAATCTTAACCCACACTTGTGACGTCATGCTATTGTTCCAGCGCTCCATTATTTCGCACGAATGGCGCGATGGGTACATTTCAGCCATTGTGCAAACGGGTCGAAATCATAGAACAATTTTGTTATCGTTTTCGACAACGGTTAGAGCTACGCATTTTTTACAAAATGGTCGTATAAGTCTCTAAATAATATAGAGACTTTCCACATTTGAACAACAGCCACATTATTAAATTGATATTTAGTTGAGACATGTTCAAAAATATTAGTTAACAACAACATTCCTTATGTTGGCCATAAAGTCAGGTGTTTTTTTTGTTTTAACAAATAATTTTTAAGATGCAAAATGCTCAATTGATCAAACACAAAATGATACGTGATTATTTAATTATTTAAGAATTATGTTTGCAAAGAGAATACTTTCATATCAATATAAATTAACAGGAATTTAACTGAAATTTATCATAAAGTTAACTAATTTATTTATCAAAGTTATATCGAAAGCGTTCAATCACGTAACACAGGAGTGAACATGGTTACGTAATACATAAAAACACTTTACTTATATTAAACAATATCGCGCCATTCGTGCGAAATAATGGAGCGCTGGAACAATAGCATGACGTCACAAGTGTGGGTTAAGTCGCATAATGCCCTCGGTGTACGCGCCATTCGTGGGTACGAATGGCCCTCGGGCTTCACCCTCGGGCCATTCCTACCCACGAATGACGCGCACCTCGGGTATTATCCTTTACTGCATTCATAAACCATAAGACCTAATTTAATTTGTGTGAGCTTGCTGCCGAGTTCGCCATTCAGTGTCGGTGGAAAAGCCCAAGATGCTTGACTTCCAAAACTGACCGTTCAAAGGCACCTTTTTTTAAGTGCTCCCCTTCACCTTCTTCTAATCAAATAGAAAACGTGCTTTTTAGAAAGAAGAATTAATTAATACAATGCTGAGCGACCTAACATCAACACTAAACACTTTCTTAAAGCTGCTGTTTGGTAATTGGAGCCTACTGATTGTGTTAATCCTATATAAATGTAGGTAAATACAATAAAACTAACCTGTGAAAATTTCACTTCAGAACGTGGTCGCGTTTTTGAGATATCACCGAAAAACCGGAGCGAATATTTCCACGCAGGAAGAATATTCCCTATAGGAATACACAATAATAATATTATGAGAAGCATTACGGCCGTAACGCTTCTCAGATTCAAATTTTGGGGGATAAAAAGTGATATATTTTTCCATAACTGTAGCACTTCGAAGTGAAAAGTTTCTCAAAATGCATTATACTATCCAAAGCTGCTGTACTTCTTACCAAGTAAGTTTTTATTGCCATTAATTTTCAGAGTCATTAACAAACGTATACAGACCCTTTAAAGCTGATGAAAACGTCTCACGAGTGCGTGAATTTTAAGAGAGCTGTGAGGCCACGCTATCTCTTTATATTTAAATCAAAACAATGACAACGAGCTGTAAGTGCGGTTGATAATTAGGCATTGACAATGTGAGGAGCAGGTCGTCACAGCGTGATAATGACCGGGTAGGTGGCTGGCTGCTGGTAATGAAATGAGCCGAAGTCGGGGTCTCTTATAACAAGGGCCACAACCATGGCCGCTTCTTAAGCCCGGTTCATACTTCCTGCGAACGCGAATGCGATACGAATTTTGACGTCACAAATTCGCAACGAATAATTCGGAAGAGTTGACTTGTGCTCAACTCCTGCGAATTATTCGCGGCGAAAACAGCCCTGTGACGTCAAAATTCGCTTCGCATTCGCATTCGCAGGAAGTATGAACCGGGCTTTACGCGAAGTGAAGACCGGCTCCCCACACATAATCCCATGCCTCATTATATACGGTATCGCACTTACAGGTCTTCAGCATTATGCGAAGGTCAAAATACTCGTAACATGTCCCAACAAAATCAAATAGTAATATATTAATGAATAAACAGGCCTTTAAAAATATATTTATATAATATATATACATTTTTATAGATGGCTGATGGACGTGAGGTAATGTCGGGATCCCAACAATAGTTATTTTTAGTTTTAATTAACTATCGCTTATCATTATTTTGTGGATCTTTTTGTGTAAACACCATAATGAAAGCATATCACGTTCTCGGTTGTCCCAAAACATTTAGTTTTACAGTTATATAAACATGTTTTTTCGGGTCAGATTTGTAAGAGATATAATCGGTTTGAGTATTTAAAACGTATGACCGGTGACTGTTCAGAAACACGAACCCTTAACATGAATCAAGTGCCTAATTGATGCGCAAATCCTTGAAATGCCCAATAGCTCATCTAAGGTATATCAAAAAAATAAGTTGTGTATTTCCCCACATTTTTTACATTTAAGTGAATTCTTTACATGCCAAGCTATTGTCTAGAATTATTTGAGTCCAGTGGTTACACAGTAATTGATTTATTACCCTAATTAGCAAAGCTTTAAGGGGCTTGGAAATATCCTCGACTTCATCCCAAGAAGCGAAAGGGCAAATAGTCACTACCACACAATCCAATTTTTTAAATAAATATGTGTATTTCCCAATATGTTTTACATCAAAGTGACTTCTATACATGCCCAGCTAATTATGCCTTAGATCGATTAACCAGTAATTGATTTGTTACCCTAATTTACAAAGCTTTATAGGGGCTTGGAAATACAAGCTTTATACTTTTATAGGGGCTTGGAAATATCCTCGACTTCATCCCAAGAAGCGAAATTCAATTTTTAAAATAAATATGTGCATTTCCCAATACATGCCCAGCTATAGATCGGTTTAAGTCCTTTAGCTACCCAGTAATTGATATATTTCTATTATTATCTAAGTTCTTAAGGGCATGGCAGTGCCTCCCAACTGTATCCCGACGAGCGAAAGGGCCAATATTTACTACCACACCATCCAATAATAAATAGTTTTTAAATACTGTAAACAAATAAATAAGCAAATAAAACAAACAACTTCAGGGCCTGACCCCCTCTTATAATTATAATAATTATGTGGAATGGTCCATTCTATGATACCAATGAATTTGACTCACCCCATTCATTACACTTTGGAGAAATGTTTTAAATTAGTGATTATGTGGTATCTTCAAATGGCCCTTTCGCTTTCGCTCAGTAGAGGGAAAAAAGAAGCAAAACTTCATAGTTAGTAAAACAAAAATAACTGAACCACTATCAGTAATAACAGAAATATACAGTAAAAGGCATACCTGACGTTTTACGTGCAAAGGAATGCAGTAAACTTCTTGGCAGGCCATGATGTTGACACTGGGCTTGAGATCGCAGTAAACGGTTCTCTCTCTTCCCGTGAGATAGGCTGCTATCAATGCGTGACTAGAATACCTCGCATGTTTTGGGTTTTTTCGCATTAGTATAAATAGACAAAACTTAGACATCTCTTTTATGTCCTTTATATAGCGTGTAGATGAGGTGATCCAAGTGTCCAGTGATGTGCTCAGAAGAAATGCGCAGTTTCAAAAGAAATCAAAGCGGTGGTTCTTTGTGTTATGCCGACGTGACTCTCGGTTCCCGTCCCGAATGCCAACTCTATTAAGTCTAACTCTAAGTGGTATTCGGGTATAATAAGGTTATGCACTACGTCATTCAAAAATAATTCAATGGACTAAAGCGAACAATATGCTCCGATGTTATCTAATCATTGCGTAGTATGTCAGATTGTACGTACGGAGGGGATGTGAAAGTAAAACACAATGTAAAAAAAACCTGAGTATGGTGTTCTAAAGACGACAAATGTGCGTTGCGTTGTGCCGTCGTGTCGCCTGTGTCGGCCGGTCGCGTCGCGCGTCACAACGTGCCTTCGCCCGTTCAACGTCGCGTCGTGCTGTCGCCCGTCTCGTTGCCTGTTTGTCAGTTGATTTCCGTAGTGGATTTGGCTCCCGTTGTTCGTCGCGTCTTGCCATCGCGTCGTGCCGTCGCGTCGCGGCATGCCGTCGTCCGTCGCGTCATGCCGTCGTCCGTCGCGTCATGCCGTCGCCCGTCTCGTCGTGCCGTCACCTGTCGCGTCGCCCATTTTATATTCAGTTTTAACATTGGTTTCTCAAAAACTCGACACAGTGAGAATCTTTGTAACTGACATATTTTTAAAGATCTCATTGACCATCTGGAGTACGTTCCGGTCGTCATAATGTTTATGTTTTACTTTCTTATGTTTAGGGATTAATTACTGATTAAAAAAGTTGAAGGAATTAAAACACACTGACTTTTCTGTACAAATAAAATAGTCAGCTGACCTCAAAACAGCAGTTTGAAAAAATGCAACATCAATCGTGATTTGATCCAAACACGAATTTTGTTTTTATTGTTATTTTTTGGACGAGATAGGTCACTTTGTGGTACGAGATACGAATTATAAGCCTGTTGGGAATCAACAAAAATACAGACCAATTCAATAATAGAAAAACTCATTTATAATGTTGAATTTGAATTGCCCTTTTTTAAATAAAAGAAAAGATCAGTCAACCAGTTAACCGTTACTTCCATTATAAGACATGTTGTCCTTCAACGTTTATCAAATGAAATACTAACAAAAAACCCGTATTATACAAATGTGCTTGTTTGCTCCAATTTGATGGAAGGTTTAGAATATTGAAGGTTCACAAAAAGCCTTTTGTCTAGAATTTATTTCAGGTATAAAGCTTTTCCAACAAACAAAAAATAATGTTTTAATTTTGTCTCATGGGTGGGAAATGTATTAAGTATGTGCCGCACTGCTGAGTGACAACCACTGCGTATGCGTCAGCATATCTGATCAACTTGAACGAAATCACTAAAACTAATTTTGACTCTCTTTTTGTGCGTGTGTGTGTGGGTAGATATACACATTCAAACCGGGGACCTATAACAAAAGAGGACAATAGGGTTCCCGGTTGGGGAAAGGTCCCCACCCAGTTGGAGAGCGTGTACAAAACCAATGGGAGCTGTTGCAAAAAAGTTGTAGTATAAACAAAAGAGGGTCAATGAGGTCCCCGATTGCAGGTGTTTACTCACCTGTGTGTTCGCACGGATTGGCACTTGTGGGGTCCTGACAACAATGGAACAATGGACCCCACAAGGTCATTTCAATAGGAACAATTGGACCCCACAAGGGAATTCTTCAGAAAAGGGAATAATAATAGAACAACAATAGCAGTACCCCACAAACCGGATCTGTAAGGGCTTGTGTGTGTGTGTATAAATATTTGGTCATAAGTTTGAAGTTTTCTGCACTGCAATTTTGTTGAAACTGGATCGGAAAGCCCCCACTGCCGTTTTTTAATTTTCAAACTAATGTTTTTTGTCGAGTGGCGGCGCCCTCGCATGGTCGGAACCATTTACGTCACAATAAAGACTGGCGGAGATTGTTTATCGTCGTCTCTACAGCAACGCGCAGCGCACTTGCACGCGCGTCTCCTGTCCGCCAATTTTGGTGTCAAAACGTGCACAAAAGGAATGGTACATGTGTTTACGCACCTCCGAACAATGCGCGTCTACCATTTCTGCCTTTTTGGGGGAGTCCATTCCTTTTGTGAACGTTTTGACACCCAAAATGGCGGACCGCGTTGAAAAGTTGTAGTGTGAAAAGGTCAGTGCACATTACACGGATCGTAGCCGTGTCCAACACGGAGATTTTTTGTAGTGTGAAAAGGCCTAATGAATATAATACCTAGATCGGACGCGCGTACATACGCGCCATTAGCCGTACACAAAAATCCTTGTTCTTCATGGACGCACTAAAAAGTCACGTGAACAAGGTAACGCGCTGAAGATGAAAACATAAAATAGGCCTAAATGATACTGTAAGGCTATACTATTTGACAGGTTTGTGGTACATTTTGAAGACCCATTTCATGGAATAAAAATTTAAAAAAACAAGATTCATCAAAAGCACAAAAGCGTTGAATACGGACACATATACAACATATTTTGTATCAAAAGGGGATAGTCATTTATTTGTCTTCGAAAGTAGAGTACAAGTTTTAGATCATCAGTGTATTCAGTACAAAAGTAACAATCATAAAACAGAAAAACCATCATTTGTGGTAGAATTATGAAACGTTAACATTAACTTACCTTCTCTATGGACCTTATGCATATGACGTCATTTGAGTAGGGCGCCCTCACCTAGAGGTCAAAAGGAAGATGCTCATTGGCCAGTCTTGTGCGCCGCGCGTACAAATCAGCGCGTTTCCATTGTTTCATCATCAGTTTACCTCTAAGATGGCGGCTTGGTGACGTCAATGCATAAGGTCTATTGTAAAGTACTACTTCCTGAGTATTGACGGAGTCAGCTTAAGATTAACAATCTTCCGTCTAGACTCGGTTTCACCAAATAGAATTAATTCTTTGCCGTCAATTCAAATTCCCTTATTATATTGAAGAAATCCAGTCGACGACGCTGCTTTTTTCTTGAATGATAATTATGAAACGAAAATGAATGTCCTTCACTGGGAACTTTTCTATACAAACGATGTTCTATACAAACCCAGACTCTATGATTTCGCTTATTAATTTAAAGAGAAAGTTCGGCGTTTGCGCTTACTTATTGAAGTAGACAATTTCTTTCAGGAACTCAGACATTTAGTTGATCGGATTAAGGATCAACCTAACACAACTACTTTGGACAATGAATTCATTGCAATGCATTTCAAATCCGATGGAAACGAAAATAACAGAAATATCATACGTGAGCTGATAATTTTCCCATCCGCGACCGCCATTTTTTTATATATCTAATGAATAATGTGGTAAGCAAATCTTCAGTAGCCCAGCAATACAAGCAGATGCGATTTTGTTGGAAGGCGAAATTTGGCATATTATCATACATATATATTTCTTTTTAGTTACGGTGTTAAACTTGCCAGAAAAATAAGTACAGTTGAGCGAACGCAGTAAATACCACGACAAGTTAGTGAAATTATTATTCTTTGAAGATAAAGAACAGCAGTTTTGGTAGAGACAATAAACGGTCAATTATAAACTATAGGCCTAATTTCAAATTTTTCAAAATTGAATAATTTCTCAGGATGGTTGATTCTTGTTCCATCGTTATAGACCAAGTATTTTTTTATTTTTTTTAATAGCTGCCAGTATGGGTCATTATGGTGGTTTTAAGCCATCAGGTGCGTATAAACTGGTTTCCAATTGGGAGGAGTGTTAATTAAACTACGACAACACCACCACTACCCAAAAATAATATTTCATTATTGTGATACTCATTTTCCGTCAGTTCGTTAAAACCTTACCAATATCTTGTCTATATGCAGGCCGACAGTCAGCGGTTTACATAACGTACATAAACATTATTTTGAACAAGGGATTGACTTAAAATTGCGCTATTTGTTTGAGCAATTTATTTAATAAACAAAATGGTTCTACATGGACGCGCTAAACTAAAGTCACGTGACAGGGTAACGCGGTGAAGATGAACAAATAAAATGGGCCTAAATGATACTGTAAGGCTATACTATTTGACAGGTTTGTGGTACATTTTGAAGAACCATTTCGTGGAATAAATAACAAAAGCAAGATTCTTCAACTCTACCTACGCCCAAGAGCGTTGAATACAGACACATAGTTTTAGATCAGTCAGTGTATTCAGTACAAAAGTAACAATCGTGACACACACAAAAACACAAATTCTGGTATGAAACGTTTCAGTAACGTATACCTTCTCTATTGTAAAGTACTTGATGGGTATTGACGTATAGTCGATTAACAATCTTCCGCCTAGACTCGGTTTGACCAAAAGAATGAATTCTTTGCTGTCAATAAGCCATTTGCGAGTTAAATTTGAATAATGTCTGGTACAATTTACCGCTTAAATTTGAATTCCTCAGACTATCGAGACAGTTGCTATGTCACATGGTTCGGGGCAAGCTTTTGTATAGCAACCTCCAGATGAGCAAACCCTGGTACCATTGTGTCATACACATCCATTCAGAATTGTGTATGGGTGTTCACCGTCTCTTACGTAACTAAGCAAAAGCTTGCCCCTAATCATGTGACATAGCAACTGTCTCGATAGTCTGAGGAATTCAAATTTAAGCGGTAACTTGTGACTAAACAAGTCATTGTACCAGACATTATTCAAATGTAACTCGCAAATGGCTTATTCAAATTCCCTTACTGTGTTGCCCATGTACACAACATCATTAAGAACCTCTGCACAAACAGGCTAAAGGTCATCCCCTTACCACAAACCCTCCCGAATTGAATTTCTTCAAGAACCGGAAAGGCCTGGTAATAGAATAATATTCTAGGGATAGCCTTGAGAAAATGATTGCTAGGCCTAGGGCCTATTATTTTGAAGAATTCCGGTCGACGAAATTGCTTTTTTCTTGAGTGATCTGATCACGAATGTTCTGAAAACGAAAATGGGTGTCCTTCATAAAATCGGAAACTTTTCAGATACTTGGTATTGTGATGTTCTAGACTCTATAATTTTGCTTTAGATGAAAGTAGGTTATTTCATCTTTACGTAATCAGATTGCTACGTGAATATAACTGTCATTCAGAGTGAGTTTAGTTAAATCATGGAGGAAGAAAATTCTAATTTTCTTCCTCCATGGTTAAATCATGTTCTGTCTAAACTTAGGCCTACTATTACGTATCTCATTAAAGTGAACTATCACACCACTACCCAATAATATTGTCCTCGTGTGTATCATTTTATTGTGATACTTCATTTTCCGTCGGTTCGTTAAAATCTTCCCAATATCTTGTCTAAGAAAAGCCGGCAGTCATTGTTTTACATAACGTCCATAATTTGGAACAAGAGATTGACTTAAAATTGCGCTATTTGTTTGAGCAACCTAGTTTTTTTATAATAAAATCATAAACAGTTAAACCATAGGTTCGACAAATAATTTGGAATAATCGGTCTGAGCAAGCCGCGTGTGACTGTTGGATGGCACTCCAATATTTCAAAATCATCATGTACGACCTAGTACTGAAAACAAATTATACGCCTAAGAATCAGTGTTGTAGTCGAGTCACCTGTGTCGAGTCCGAGTCCGAGTCTCAAGTCACTTGTTTAAATATTGATTGCAAACCAAATGTCGTAAAATAAGAATTGGAAATGACAAAATAAAACACATTTAATTTAAACAAAATTCTGTACCTGCAGCTTCAATTTTGCGCTTGTAAAATTTGCACACTGCACTCGATTTTGAGGTTTCAACATTTTTGCTAAAGTTGGTATGCTTAACCAAAAGAAACAAAACGGGGCGGAACGACAGATGCCATGATTAAAGAAATCTACTTTTTACTAGTGACGTGACCAAACTTGACGTCGTGTGTGTCGACCATGTGTGGAAACTGGTGCAAACAACAGAGAGCCATCACAGTGTAATATGCAGGCTGTGTTTTACAGGTACCAGACATGCCATTTCCCTGGTAATATGCATCAAGCACAAGCAGTGGCTATGGTGTTAACGTTGACAGAATACCAGCATTAATATTGGTGTCGTGCATCCCAGTGCTATTATGCGTATTGAACATACGAATCGAACATAACGCGCTATACGTACATGGCCATCTACACAATAATCACGAAAACTATTACTTGCAACACCATACGACAGTGTACTTATTTCTTGTGCTAGACGTTAAAATTCCTCCATGTGCACTCCGGGAATGACAATCGGATCATCGGAATTGTTTTAAATATTTAAAAAGGGTATTGTTTGTGAAAATACGTGACTCGCAAGTCACGAGTCCTCGGGGACAAGTCCGAGTCATGATAGTCGAGTCCGAGTCCAAGTCCGAGTCTTTTGCAGACGTGACTCGAGTCAAGTCCGAGTCACCGAAATTGTGACTCGAGACGGACTCGAGTCCGAGTCCTGGACTCGAGTCATACAACACTGCTAAGAATACATGAAGGAGGGGTATGTGGAACCTTGATATGTTCGCATTGTTTCTGCATGAACGTTGTCTTTGCAGCCAAAAATCCCTCACTATCGTACCATAAAAAGATACGAAATTAATACAAATTCCGATGGAGGAAAGAAAAGAGTTAAAACCTGATAAATAATTAAAACAGAGCTCATAAACAAAATGTTAATTGGCTTTTTCTAACATGTACTTACTCACTCTTGCGAAGGACTTTTCCAGGCCCTTTTCTCCTTCTTGGTTGTGACATACGTTTTCTCCCCTCTAATAAATTAGGCACCAAATCCCTCCTCCCACCCTACCCTACCCAACACTACTACAACTTTCCTATGCAGTTGCCCTATGACTTGTGCGTCCTTTGACAGCGCGCTCTGCGTAGTATTTAGCACAGAATGGATCAACCACAGAGCTAATTAAAATACCCCTTATATTTGGATATTTCAAAGTCACACTTCCAGGGGGATATGATCGAGCGATGCATTCTGGGAAAGAAAAAAACATGGCGCCCGGCGAGATCGTATACCACTGGGAACGAGGTCGAGTATAGATATATATGCTATAGACCATTGATCTCACTATAATGAAGATCAAGGCTAAAGACCCGTTGCACAACGCGCAGCGCGCATCTCCTACTCTCCTGTCCGCCATTTTGGGTGTCAAAATGTGTACAAAAGGATGGTACACGTGTTAACGCACCAAATTCGCGTGTAAACACATGTACCATCCTTTTGTGCACGTTTTGACACCCAAAATGGCAGACACGCGCGTGCAAGTGCGCTGCGCGTTATGCAATGGGTCTATACCATGTGTTTTGTTAGATCGTTCCCGGTTTTTTGTGTTTTTCCTTGCGTGTAAGTTTATATCATGCCCTAGCAAATGTGTCGTCAGTGGATTCCAGAATTTATTATACTGTTATTATTATTATTAATTATTGCCGTATTTTTTGTGTCCGGCGTTGTTTTGAATTGTTCACCTGAAATCACTTCGAGAGCTGGAAATTATTTCGTGCTCTGGAAACAATTCCCGAGTAACCAAAACGAAATCAAGTTGACAAATTAATCTATTTTGGGCCAGGGGCGAGAGAAATGAGTTCAAGTGAGCAAAATAATTATTTCGAATACACACACAAATGATTTAGAGTGCACAAACTCGAGTGAACATAATTATTTCGGGCACACGAAATGAAAAACTCAAATTATTTCTGTTGGGTACTTATTATTTTTCCAATTAATGAGTAATTATTTTTTTGCCATCTCATGTCCCTTTAGGGGCTCGGTATGCTTCATTCTCATTTGCATTCTACTATTTTATAGTTTCCTAGTTGAAGCATTGTTTGTTGTTCATAACAAAGTTCTAATATAAAGATGCGAACCATGATCCATACATTAGTTACTATTAGAACTAACTAATGGTGACAACAATTCAGTCTTTAAAAAACACAAAGGTTTCAAAATGGGCATCATTTGCTGACTAGAATAAAACTATTTTATTGCATTTGCTTGTGCTGCCAGTTGCGAGGACACTTGTGCGAACCGGTGTGCCTCAGCTCTGCGAACCTCGGAATGCACATGTTGTATCCATCTTCTGCTGGAGAACTCCTCTGGTCACTTGAGCTGATATCGATCCCATCAGAAGTACTTGATGGTCAAACTTATTCTTCATCAACACTACGATGATGGTACCACGAAACACTGCTTTCGGTATTTTGACCGGCTTTTCGTTTCAGATACATACTTATAATTTATTTCAATAGACCCCTTGCATATGACGTCATACTCTCAACAAGCGCCATTACCGAGGCCCAAAAAGCGCCCACACCGAGGCGAAATGACGCAAATCACTGGACGAAGATAACTGTTCGTTGTGTATAAAAATGTGTGCGTAACCTCAGCGTCCCTGTAAACTCTCGCGTTATGCCATGGTCTATAAAAACTACACGATTGAGTACGTGTATGGTGAAAAAAAGAGGTCGGATCACTAGTGCCTTTTTGTTTCGTTTAGGCGCTTTTTGTGCTCAGCGTCTAAATTCATGGCTCTGCTTACCATTGGGTTCTACGCTTACCGACCCCTACGCTTACCGACATTGCATACCCACTATGGGTCACGTGACTCCAGTCGCCGATTGTGTCTCTTCACAAAATTGACAAACACACAGTTTATAACATTTCTCAACAATTTATCATCTTTCCTTACTTTGCTTAATTGTATAGGATGTGCACAAAGTGTTCATACAATAACCATAGATCCAGTACCTACTAAACTTAACCTTTTAAAACCGAGCCAAAAACTAGTCCAACTGAGCGTGGTGCATTCATCGACGAAAGCAGGACAAACAGAAATACTTTAGGGAAGTCAATTATGTTTGCGAACCACAGATACAGAGCACGGAGAATGCCGACAGGTTGACCTAATTGTGTTATACCCGTCTGCAACACCACATGACACGATTGTGTGGCAACTAATGGTAAAGATGTCAAACATCTCAAAATGGCAAACCGCATGAATTGCATCAAAAGGTGATAATGCATTCTGAGTACGGACAACTATAAACAGCAATCTCAGGGTCATATTTCTAGCTGTAAACTAAAACACAAAGGTTGATATTATAAAGTTGACAGCTCAAGACAGAATTAATACCTGCATCTTTCTTTACAAACATAGTGATTAATGTCAACAGTTTTGTTTATTAGTCTAACCCAATAGACCTTATTATGCTGCCGCCATCTTGGTCATGTCCCCTTCATCCAATAACAGTAATGAATAATAATATCCATCCAAAAAATAGAACCAGGCTATTTTTTCTTCCAATTTTGGTTTGGTTATGATGATTTGATCTGGAGAGAAATTAAGATGGCCACACCATGATATAGGTATACATGTATAACCCATTTAATTTTGTCTTTGTAGTTCTCAGACATCTTGTAATAGTGGTAAGACACCCTTTCCCCACCCCTAAATTAAAATTGTTATTTTGATTATTTTCAATTTTTTTTTTAAGCAGCATTTATTGTTCCAAAATTCTATCAGTGGGTTTAAATCCGTACAAGAATATTCAGAAGCAAATCCTTCAGAAAAAAAAGTGAAGGCTAGAATTTACCAGAACATAAATCACCGAATGATCAAGTTTAAGAAATTTTCCAATAATTTCTACAACAATTTCTCAGTTACGAAAGTTTCAAGATGTGGAAAAGGCGTTTCTTAGCACAAAAGAAATTTGAAAAATGTTCACAAAGTCAGATAGCTTGTAGACACTACCCCTTAAAAATATTTCATTGAGCCGCTATGCAGAAAATGATGCTTGGCAAGTTTTTCTGAAAATCAAAATTTAGCAGGGAACCAGTTTACCACCAGTACACATAACAGGATATTTGGGCTGGTAACCTGTTTCTGCTCAGCAATGTTTTTCTGGGCTAAACAGTTTATAATATTTGGCCCAATTTGAACTTGTTTCTTCGGCCATGTACAATCGCTTCAGCTGTGGCTTTGAGATGCTTGGTTCACAGTGAAGCTAGCCTCAGCCATTTGTGTTTGCCTCGGTCCTTCTCAGTCTTTTTTTAAAACAAGTGCCTGAGAATGTTTTAGTCCAGGAAATCCACCACCACTACTTGACAACCTCAAATCTGTTATACCAATGCTTACAAACATGACTACACAAAACCAAATTTTGTCGCAAACTAAGCTGCACCCGAGCCATTATAACCATCTCCGATTGCATAGACTTTTTAGACAGGGGTTACTTTCAAACTTCACAATTCACTGAAAAGTACTCTACAGCAAACCATTTCATGCTTTGTTAAATCCTGGTAAGGGTGGTAGGTTAAGCTTAAGACTAGGTTTGGCTATCTGTCGATATATAGGAATTAATAAACATTTGTACAGGGATGAATTGGAACTGCTTCCAAACAGACACTACCACATGTTTCTCTTTTAGTGCTGTTGGGTTTTTATTCCGCTATAGTATGAGACCACCATGTTCAAATAGTAAAAGGTACATCACTCCAAAACAAACAATTTGTTAGACTGTGGTTGTTTTTTTTTTTTAAGATTCTAGCTCCAGACCCAGACCCAGCTTGTGTCCTCCTTGGTTCAAGCTCTTGCCATCAATGAGGGTGGATAGGGTCACTTTGACTCCTGATGGGGGAGGGAGTAGACAGGATGGTGTGGGAGAAAAGAGAAACAACATTAATTTCAGGTGAGGTTTGCAGTAAGAACCGATGGTGGACAACTCAACGTTTCAATAGGTACTTTGATCATTTTTAAGAGGATGCTTGACTCTGTTGCTGGATGCTGCTTATGTACTGCCATAGATATTAACTGGTAGTTGGGCTTAGGCGGGAACAGGAACAGGATAAGCTGGGCTTAGCTCAATTAAGTGTGTAGGCTGGAGCTGTAACTAAAACTAAACTGAAACCCACTGGGTAGGGAGAATGTGCTCACTGAACAGAGCAGGGAGCCTAGTGGAGACTTGAGGCCCAAATTAAGGAGTAGGGGATGTGAATGTGGATATAGGGGATCCATTGGTCGGAACAATTTGTTTCCAAATATTGATCAACTTGTTGGCTCATGCTGGCTTTTGAAACTTTGTATGGTAGAAAAACAATGTAGTGAAACCAATAATGATGCCGTCAACTTACCTGGTCTGAGAGTGTGGGTGAAGCCAATTCCGACTTGACTCGTGTTGCTGACCTTTGCCCTGAGGGAGGAGTCTTCGTCCAATGTGTACTTAGCACCTACGGCAAAGCGTGTGGCGTTAGTCCCCGACGTCCAGCCAACATTAATGGCGCTCTCTAGTTTGTCGTTCACCTTTTGGTAGATAGCCCCACTGAAATCTGTGCCTTCATTGCTGTAAGATATGACAGAAGATTCTCAAACTTGGCACTCACTTAAAACAGCAAGAAGTTTATTGCACACAGCTTTGCAATTTGGAAAAAGGAGTTCATGGCCCCAAATAAAAGAAATGTTAGTACCCTGACATTCTTATACTTACATAGCTGTGTGAAGCTGGAAGTCGCCAGTCTTGAAGCCCAACGCGAAGTTACTCTTGGTCAGCTTGGATTTGGAGGTGTCGAATGACATCTGGTAACCGGCTAGCCAACCTTCATATCTATCAACATGCAACCAGTGATTTATTGGATTAAGGGATTATCTACAAAAGAGGTGTTGAGAATTGCGGCCATCTTGTATTCTTTCTGCTACAACCAATGTTACCAAACCAAGGCTGGTAGGAAAACAACCCGGACCCTCTTTAATTCATTGAAGTTTAGTATTTCTTAATGCTTTGGGAAGACAGGATACATGACAAAGTCAATGACAGCCCATATCTACTGCCTTCCCACTTCCCTAGTTTTTCTGGGATGTGATGGTTTTGACAAAGTCAAATAATGTGTTCCTTGACTTACCCTACAACAGCAGCACCATGGATGGTAGGTCCAGCAAAGTCAAAGTCTACATCTGTGTTGAGGTTGACGTAGTCTCTCTTGTAACTGGTCTTGATACGTCCGTTTTTCTTACTGAATCAAACCAATAAATCAATGGGCTCATTAAAGGTAGTGGACACTCTTGGTAATTACTCAAGAAATACATTACCATAAAAACTTACTTGGTTAGGAGCACCTGAGAGCTTCTGACAGTGTAAAACATTGTGAGAAACAACTTCCTCTGAAGAAATGTAGTTTCTTGAGAGCTAATTCCTTACTAAAATATTTGAATCTGAGAGAGGCTTCAGGCATTAAGTCTTTCTCAGGCATTTGAAAGCACACAATTCTATGCAACATGGGGATTTTTTTTATTTAATTATTTTCTTCAGGCATGATATTTGGTGCTTGGAAAAAGTAGGAAAATAATGTTTGAGCACAAGAGCTGACCTACTTGTTCATATGGTGTTTGGTTTAATATATTTTTCAGGCTATTTAATCACAATTTTTCTGATTTTTCCCAAGGGCAAAAAAATCGGAAATCAGTCTTAAAGGCACTGTACACATTTGGTAATTACTCAAAATATTTATTAGCATAAAAACTTACTTGGTAACGAGCAACGGAGAGCTGTTGATAGTATAAAACACTGTGAGAAACGACTCCCTCTGAAGTAACGAAGTTTTTGAGAAAGAGGTAATTTCTCACTAAAATAATAAAAGACTTCTGGCCAGAAGCCTTTTATTCCTATCTGAAAGCACACCAATTTGTACAACAAGGGTGTTTTTTCTTTCATCATTTTCTTGCAACTTCAATGACCAATTGAGCCCAAATTTTCACAGCCTTGTTATTTTATGCATATGTTGTGATACACCAAGTGAGGATACTGGTCTTTATCAGTGGTCCGCTGGCCAAATGATAATTCTGCCCAAGTGGACCAGCTGGCTAGTGAGACTACTCAGTGATCTCCCTTTTATCAGTGGTCCGCTGGCCAAATGATAATTCTGCCCAAGTGGACCAGCTGGCTAGTGAGACTACTCTGTGATCTCCCTTTTATCAGTGGTCCGCTTGCCAAATGATAATTCTGCCCAAGTGGACCAGCTGGCTAGTGAGACTACTCAGTGATCTCCCTTTTATCAGTGGTCCGCTTGCCAAATGATAATTCTGCCCAAGTGGACCAGCTGGCTAGTGAGACTACTCAGTGATCTCCCTTTTATCAGTGGTCCGCTGGCCAAATGATAATTCTGCCCAAGTGGACCAGCTGGCTAGTTCAGTATTAAAAAGAATCTCTATCAACTATAAAATATGGACCAGTGACAAAGCTGGAGGACTAGTGAAACAACAAACTAACTGGTCAAGTCTGCTGGTCACTGAAAAAGTTAAGGGCAAACCTTGCTATTTCATTGATTTTGTTTTCACAAATTAATGTTATGCAAACTTTTATCAACATCTCTTTATAACCCCTTAAAAGGAAGTGACCATCTCCTTTTTTAATCTTTCATATCATTGTCCCAAACCATTTCATCTTGATCTTAATCATTGATATCTATCTATTACACAATTTTTCCATGTGAATCAATTACATTTCCTAACTGCATATCCGTGTTTTTACTGAATTTGTGGACATCAAACTCAAATTCAATTAAAGGCTGGACAGGCAAGGAAGACTGTGCCCTGTTGGGTATACTACTAATCAGTATAAATTATTTCTATTTCAAACAAGGAACAAGTCCTAGATGGCGTGACAAGGGGGGGTGATAGTAATTGTAAGTTCATACCCAGTCTGAGGTGAAAAGCTAGTGTCAAATGAAATCTTCAAGCCCTGAGCAATTTGGTTTTCAATCGTCACTTCAGTGGCCAGTGTATTATCTGTGTTCCATTTCTCCTTGAAGGACAGCCCTGTAGTAAAAATAAATACGCTTCAATCAGATACCATGGCAACATCATACAACAATAACATTTCAAAACAAGGTGCTAAGAATGGAGAATCAATGAAAAGTGTCACTGTGCATTGTTGGACTTACCATAGTCCTTCCAGCTGTATTTTGTCTCCAGGCTACCATCTACTTTACCGGTGTCATTATTAGATGCTCCTACAACATTGAAGTCCTGTCAAAAACAAAAAACAAACAAAACCATAATAGTAAAGTACTAATATAAAAGTCTATGGATATAATTACATGTCTACATTTTGCTTTATCTTGCAAACAAAGGTGTTTGCTCAATACTGTAAAATGATTCCGGTGAATTATTTGTTGAAGCACAAGTTGTTAGTAATTGACATTCAGATGTTAAAAGTATGTTGTTTTGGATGGCTTTTTTTTCAGGGTTCTGCCCTTGGTGGTCGGTGCCAGAAAACCCGCCCGGCACTCATCAATTCCCTGACCATCACTGGCAGAATTTTTTCTTTTTCCGACCACCACACATTTTTTTGTTCCCCCATTTTTTTCAAAATATTTTTAACATGTAAACAAAAATATATTTACTAGTAAAAAGTTCCATCCAAAGTTTCGAGTAGCCTACTTCTTTGGTTTGAGTTTATTTTAATGATCCAGGATCGAGCATCACTCCCGCCTGTACGATGTACATAATATCCAACGATCCAACGAAACCCGCATTGATTTCACAATGGTTTCCAGTCACGCTGATTATAGCTTTACGCTGGAATAACATGATACCAGTTTCATCATGTACATGTTGCGTACTCTATTTTATAGCGTTTAATACAACAGAAATGAACTACAGAGTAAGCACCATGCTATATATGCTGTAAATTGTTTTCCCATGGTGGTAAAGGCATGCACGCACTATGTAGGCACAGCTGCAGGGCGCACGTGTGTAACCACTCAGTGCACGATCGAAAAGAAATTGACTTGACCGTACTAGGACAAACTTTTTCTGTACGCTTTCCAAAATATTCACGAAACTTTGAAAAAGTTTGCTGTTTAGTTTAGGCCATTAAGTGTTGTCATTCATTGTTACCAGTAGGTATTGTAAAAGGCAAGACCTCATCGTATATTTATGAGTGGTCTTTGACCCTGTTTTCTACTGCCTCTTACCCGCCCCGCCCCTCTCCCTCCCCAGTCGCCTTTTTTTCCGGCACTAAAAGAATCCTGGGCAGAACCCTGTTTTTTCTGGGATATTTTTGTGGGGGGCTGATGGAACTTGAAGAAGTACCGGTAGTTGTTTTTATACTAAAAGCTTTTCAAGTTAGAATGTTAAAGCAACTTACAACGCCTGACTGGGTGGTGGTCTTGGCATCTAGCTTTACAAAACCAAATCCTAGGAACAAAAACCAAAGAAAAATTCAAAAGCAAAACAAAACACATAAATTGAAAGTTCTTGTTACACCAGTAAACCTGTTTATGTGTGTTGTTTTGTCATTTAGCCTTCAAGAAAGACTCTGCTAGGGTCAAAACATCGCACCACTAACAATTGTTTGTTTGTATGGTCCTTTTGGTTGGTAGGCAGTTTGCAAAAGCTGATTCTATTTTCTCATTTGATATTTCCAGTCACAATTTCTTTGCATTTTAAATGTTTGTTTAACTAACAAAATATCTTTTGTTAAAACAAGTGCACCCCGGCCAAAATTGGGACAAAGTTTAACTCAATACGGTGGTTACTTCAGGGGTACAGTTGCAATTAACTCTGTTGCCGATTATGTCTGTTCCGAAAAGGAAGTGCAAGCAATATTCATGTGATTACACCCGGGTCACCACCAGGACGACCCTGTAAATGTTCAGGAAATTGGATCTGCTGACACACTGATTATGACACACACTCCATGTATTTCTTTAACGATTGTACCAGGTATTGAACGATTTATCTTTGCACTTCTGACCTGCATAAACACTAATCTCATCTAGCAAACAAGAGCATACAAACTGTTTACAGCCAACAAAGCATTAAACAATAAGCAATTTTTTTTTCTTCTTCTTTTTCAGTCATTATCTGGTAGGCTTATTCCTTGATAAAATATTATTTTTTAAATGTGGCTTTCTGGGTGTTGTATTCTGCAAATACTGGTGGGCTGGCCATCTTTGTTACTGAGATTTATAGCTGGACAAAAAAGTCTGTAAAACATGTCAAAAGTACCGTTTGGGCAGAAGAAAAAGGAGAACAGAAAGGTAGTTGGAACAAAGGGATAATCTTTAATCCCATTGTTTGTTTTAAACTCATTCCATTAGTACTGTTAAAGGCCATCTACACTATTGGTAAGATCGAAAAACACAAATGTTCACAGATTCACACATAACTTACATGATTTAAAGTAAGTAATGGTAGAAAGGGTTCCTTAAAATATTTCTGCCTAAAATGCTATCGTTTCTGAGAAATGAGTAAAACAATAGTTTTTATCGCGCGCGATAATAAACTCGATGTTTGAAAAACAGAAAACACATAAGGTCTCTTTTCACTATTTTCTCGTGACCTCGATGACCAATTGAGCTCAAATTTTCACAGGTTTGTTATTTCATGTATGTGGTTGATTACACAAAACATGAACACTGTCTGTAATTATTTTGTCAGCTCTGCCAATCCTGTATAATACCTTTAAGTAAGGGTGGACGATATGAAGATATTATCATCGCGATGCGATATTAAAACAATATCGACAATGTCGATGATGGTTTTTTTAAATATTGAAATATCGCGATATTTGCGATATTATATAAAATAGACGATAAATTATGGTTTTAAAGAAAGCTTTATCACGCTTTTTCCGTTCAAAGGGTTCAAATTTTTGTAGGCCATTCAATAATTTGGACGGCGACCAGGCCTCAATATTTGTAAACGCTAGTTTTTTTTATGTAAATGCCGCAAAATCAGACTTAGTTCAATGAATTGGGGCTTTCGAATTGTATACCGAAGGAAACCGGTCCCATTGTGTACGTCTTCCCATCTAGCCATGGTTGTCTTTCTTCGTGGCATCGCCGAACGTGAACGGCACAGGCTGATTGGCTGATTTCCGACTGGCCGCTTTCCGATTGGCAGAAATTCACTAGATTGGCATGAATAATTATGACGTCATGCTTCTCACAGCGCTGCCATTCAATAGTATTTATCACCTTGATCCCGCGGATGTGCTTGCTCCTAACTTAGTAAACTTTATAGTAAGGGGGTGAAGGAAGGGCGTGTAGCCGTGGGAGCAAAAAGGCGAGGGAAATTCCCTTGATGGGAAATCACTGCGTGATCGGGAAACGTTTCTACATAGCACATGTACGAGATCGGAATAAACGTCAAGGCACCAGCTTTTAGAGAGCGCAACGTTCAATCGTTGAGGTAAAACCATGAATTAATTGTGTCGGAGCCAGTTATAAAAAGCACATAAAAATGTAAGACGTAATATGGATAATAAATTCAGTGATTTTTTCTCAGCGGTTTATCCATACAGTCATGTCTTGTTTGTTTATTCTGTTGCTCATGTCCTCCCTGCGGTAAATATCGCCAGTCAAAATTCGTTCAGGGGTACTGTTAAGTTGTTTGACTTGAGTAAATTTGTTAAACAGATACTTCCTGGTATCTTATTGTTTACCACATCTAACACTCTAAACTTGAAGTCATGTTTTAAGAGTCATTTACATGTACACTTTAAGTGTATTACCTGCGCAATTTGGATGACTGGGGCCCAATTTCATACCTCTGCTTACTGCCGAATTCTGCACTTACAGCCCATGTACTTTACAGGGCATAAGAGCAGAATTCCACAGTAAGCAGTGCCATGAAATTGGACCCTGTTGACAAATTCAAGCTTAAAGAGCGGTTACAGGATGCTCTGAATTTTTTAGTTTTTACATTTTTCCAATAGATGGAGTCCCAAAGAAATATAAACAATTATTATGAGTCCCTTACCTCACGCTAAAACAGAGTAAAAATGTCTTTTCCTCGAAACACTCCCAGCTCAAAATCTGAAAACGCGAGGTCAAACAAACCATGCGTAACAGGATTCGTGACGTCACCGGCGGCAAGCAGTTTGGACCTGCCTATATGAATGTACGGAGCTAACGCAATATAAACCGCCAAGCTCCACCATTTGCAATCAATACGGCCGCAAATGTGACTCTTCAATGGACGATCCAACAGGTTAAAAACCAGCAACACAATTTACAACGGATTTGTGATTTAGGGATTTTCTTTCTTGAATGGCGAGGCGATTCCGCAGCTCGGCTTGATTTTGAGTACATCGATCCACATATCGCAAGTAGACTGGTACTTTGTTTACGTAAATGTTATCACTATGGCGAGGCATGAGGACCCAGTCTACATAAATCCATCCAGCTCAAAGTTTTTTTTTTATCCTGTCCACGGACCGGCTGACCGTGCAAAAAATCCCAATTAGGAGCCAACAGTGTACCAACTATTGATTCTTGCTAAGCTTCGGTTGCATGTACCTTTTACTGAGAAACTGTCTGGTCTTTAATAGAACGAAGTCTCAATCCTGATCTGGCATGAATCACCAATTGAGTAAACTTACCAAAGCCCTTTCCAAAGATATCTCTGGCTGACTTGCCCAAGTCTGCGTATACTGGTGGGACGGCCATCTTTGTTACTGTAATGAGCTGGACAGAAGTCTACAAAAAATGTAAAAAGTACCATTTGAGCATTATAAAACTTCTAATAATGATAGTTCTGAAAACTGCCAGCACTGGAATTAAGTACATGTAGGTTAACTGGATGAGAAGCAGTTTTTTATCAAGTGAAAGGGAGCGTATACCTCTTTGGTTTTCGGAACCGTTTGACTATTTTAATCCCATATAAATGTAGTACAGTAAAACTAACCTGTGAAAATTTTCATTTCATAAGGTGGTAGCGATTTTGAGATATCCCCGAAAATCCAGAGCGGTAGTGTCCATGCAGGAAGAATAATCCGTAATTGGAATGCACAATCTTTTACAAAATTATTTGTTTCTTTGCACTGCAGAACCCTAAAGAATACACCTTAAATTGATGCCTAACTCCATGGATATAAGACTCTTCTTATAAAGTGCTTTACTTCAAAACACTAGTTTCGATAATCATAACCATCCATCCTTCCGATTGTCAGACCGAAGAATTAGACAACCCCAGTAACAAATCACACATGTACATTTTGTCAGACTTGTTACTAGACTTCCCCAATGTTTACCACTTTCAAAAGATAAAAATCATGACACACATTACAAAAACTTAGCTGAATTATCCATGAACCGGAGTAGTAGCAAGGATGCGAATATTTCAATTGTTGCTTAAACGTATCCGCTCCGCCCACAGCCTGGCCGGCTGTAGTTGCGATATTTTTTCAATGATGTTTTGAGTGTCTATATAAATGGATTTGTTAGACATTGAAGATCAAGTCCGTGTTCTTAGAATTTGTATCATGATTTTTGAAAGTGGTAAAAATTGGGAAAATCTGTTGAATAGTCTGGCAAAAATGGTCAAATTGCAAGTATGGAGAAATGTTACATGAGCCGTCTCGTAACCCTCCGGTCTGCGAAAGTCGGGAGGATGGTAGGTTACGTCACGATTATCGCAACGAACTAGGCCGGCTGATGACATTGACATAGTGATTTGATTGGCATAATTGGGGTCATTCCAAAATGGCCGCCGAGCGAGGAAAGTAATTCGGAGGAAGTTGCACAATTATTGTTTGAAAATGAAATAGAATTTTTAAAGGTAATTTTTTTTAAACATGCAAAACACCCAGGGCAAGCTACTAAGTTAGCACATTAGCTAGTTTAATTAAACCGCCGACCCGCCCACTACTGTATGGAATATGCTTTCATTCAATTTGTTTTTCGCAAAGGAAAGAAGCTTCAGAAAAAATTTATTGAATGGGCCCCGAGCGACGTGTGGCCAAGCCCAAGGAATAGGATTCAGCTTGGCCACACAAGTGGAGCTAGCCTAGCCCCACTTGTGTGGCCAAGGCTAGCTGAATCCTTGGCCACACGTCCCGACCATTTCTTTTTAAGCTAAGAAATAACCAATTAAATGGCGCATTATGGCGCATTCCCTACGGGCCAGTCGGCGGTTTAAACCAGCTGAATGTGTTCACCTGGCTCTTACAATTAGCTTGCCTTGGGTGTTTTGAATAATCAAACAAATAAAATGGTATTGTTAACAAGAAATTTTAAACGATTATTGTGCGATTATTGTGCGAATTAATTTCCGCGATGTGTGAGGTACCAAGAGCCGCCATTTTAGAATGACCCCAACAATCATGCGAATCGAATGCGACGTCATTGGCCGGCTGGGCTGTGGGCGGAGCGAGGTCGGTGGGAACATTTCATTGGTTGCTTTGTGACTGCTCCGCCCACAGCCCAGCCGGCCGATGACGTCGCATTCGATTCGCATGATTGTTGGGGTCATTCTAAAATGGCGGCTCTTGGTACACATCGCGGAAATTAATTCGGAGTAAGTCGCACAATAATCGTTTAAAATTTCTTGTTAACATTTTATTTGTTTGATTATTCAAAGCACCCAAGGCAAGCTAAGAGCCAGGTAAACACATTCAGCTGGTTTATTAAACCGCCGACTGGCCCGTAGGGAATGCTCCATAATGCGCGATTTAATTGGTTATTTCTTAGCTTAATTTAAAAAGAAATGGTCGGGACGTGTGGCCAAGGATTCAGCTAGCCTTGGCTGGCCACACAAGTGGGGCTAGAGCTAGCCTACCTCTTTCCCTTTTTCCATACTTTAAATAAATCTTCCCCGTGTATCCAAATAACTTGATAAGAACAGCATTTTCATGAATGATGGGGCTAACTGGTTTATGGGGCGAAGCGGACTTTTTTAGGGAGTTGGTTCACGGACGAGTTGACCAAGAAATAGCTAACGTTACATCATCATGCACATCGTTCATTCCATTCATTCTCCATTCGATTAAAACCATTAAAACAACATTAAACGCTATACAGAATAGTTAAACAATTTCAATGAGTTTAAGAATGCTTCATAAAAAGTACTCTCTTCTAAGCAGTTTCTTACGTAAGACTCACCTGTGTAAATTCACAGAGTTAGATTGGATCCGTACTCACGGGATGCAGCGCACAAAAAGCCGGAAAATGGCGTCAGAGCGGGTTTCACGAGGATTTCCCAGGGACGAAACGAATCCAACTCCTTACATTGGTGGCGCTCTTCATCTTCAACCTCGCCGAACGAGAAACTTGCCCAACTCGCCCAACTCTTTTTATCTTGGGATGGGGCGGGCTGTGCAGCGAAAACAAATTACAAGAAATTACATGACAAAGAGTAGAACCTAACCAATGCAAACTGTTGAACATATACTCCGTTCATATTGATAATATAGAGATTGTATGCAAAACTTCACTTATTTCGCTCCTGTGTTTCCAGCGAGAAAACAAACCCTCCCCTCGACAACTATAATCGTGATTTGTCGACCTCTTTTAAATTGAACTCATCAAAATACACATTGAATCATCACCTGTGGGGGTCTACATCCTTTTTTTGGTAACACCCACTGAGTCTAGTTCCTTTTGTTTAATAGTTACAACAATCACTATTCATCTAAAGCTTGGTCAAGTTATTTACAATGTCTTTCTCATTCAATACCAAGTTTTATACCGTTGAAAAGCCCATCTCAAGTGCTCTCCTCTCGTTTTAGTTTCGTTTCTGTGACGATTTTGTAAGGCGAGGCGCGAGCGGGGTGGGGTTACTACCACCACCAAATTAACCAACTGGGGCTACATATTTTAACACATGCAAGAACTTTCCTGCCGATTAATGGTTTTAAATCAAAACTGCGGTATGTTTGACAGTAACTGCTGAACTAAGCATGTTGGGGTCACAAAATCTGTACCTGAGTCTGCCTTGCATATTCCTGCATGTATCCAAAAGTCAAAGATGGACACTTTGTGCCATATTCAGACCGGAAATGGGCAGCAAGGGGGATACTCAGACTGCTCCATGTTCAACGGGATTTTTAAACACAGAGCTGTCAATTGGATACAAGGTAAAGACGGTCAAATCACTCTCAGAATGGGTTTGGACGAGTTTTAAGCCCATCTCAAGGGATCTGTTCTTGTTTTAGTTTTGTTTCTTTGACAATTTTGTAGGCAATGTGAGCGGCCAGGAAGCAGGGCTACTACCACAACCAAAACAACCAAAAGGGGAAAAGTGTGAACACCAGCAATTTTTTTGGCACAATGTTCCGGTGAAAAAAAAGGTCGCTCTTGACATGGCACTGCAAAATGAATTATGCTTGTGTTCACTAAAAATGTCACACGGCGCAGTTCTTAGAATTGATCAGCCATGCGAGAAAAAAAACGTGGCTGATGCAGAGAAATAACCGCGATCTCAGACTTGAAATCAAGTATAAGGACTTCGTCGTGTGATTATTTTAGTGAACTCATGTTTTAACTGAATTTCCAAAGCCTTGTGAAGAGCGCCCTTTTTTCTGCCGGAACAACGTGCAAAACAAAAGTTTGCCTGTAGGAATATAGACTGGTCCCCTGTCTTTAGCCGCAAGGATAAAGACAGGCACTGGTTTTACAGGCTTAATGATTTCATTGGATACAGTTGGATAAACGTGCTGTGACGTAAGCTTTCCATATCTGCGTTATGATTGGTCCGAGGTGATCGGTCGTCTGCATGCAGCGTGTGCATAAAGTTTATGTACATGTACATTCTGACCTGACTGTGTTGTTAGATTATGTAAATTGCTACGAATCCCCATGAGAAATGAATACGAGGTCAAAGGTACATCCGGCGGGATTCCGCCGGGCGCTCAAGGCTGGTATCTGGCGTTATTCACGAGCCTCGAAGTGTGACGTCAGATGTTCAGGCTAATAGGAATAGAGCGTGAGGGTTCAAGTCTGAGATCGCGGATATTTCTCTGCCGTCAGCCACGCAAAATTCCCCCGCAGATTTACCATCACGGAGGTTAATCCACAAGAGGGCGCTATATCAGGAAATATCGCATTGGCTATCAGGTAGACTAAAAACCACAATCACAGACTTGGAACCAAGTCTAGGGTGAGGGTGTGAAAAACAATTTTTCCTTCCCTGCCAGAAAATTCACCAAAAATCATTCAAGGTCACTCTTTAGTCAAAATGCAGCCACAAAGTTTACGCTACACAGAAGCCGTAAATCAGGAAGGATAAAAAAAATCCTTACATTCATCTAAAATGTAATGTAACCAACTTCATGAGAACTTTGCAATTTAACATTTCACGGGGGAGGAGTAGTCTTACTACGAGATGGTTACTCATCATTGTATCACTAACACTAACAGCCGACGCGGGCGCAGTTCATGTAAACAGGATCCCGTGTAATAAGATTCAGCACCAGACTACGGGAGGAAATGAAAAGTAATACACTTTTTAAAAGTAATAATACATTTCACTGCTTGATAACTTCCCACTGCATGCACTAATATTAAGTCAACCGCAGATAGAGAAAGACATTAGCAAGAGTGGGGATTTAGGGGGCGGAGTCTACCTCCCAAAATACTCTCAGTTGAAACGTACACCCAATGGAAATTTACCTTGAAAATAAGACGCCCAAAAGTAAAAAATAATGGCGTGTTGTCGGAAGAGTGCATGTAGCATAGAATCGGGCAGCTGAAAACCAAATGGCAATCTAAGCTTTCTCTATTTTCGAACTGGATCCGCAACTGGGTATCAGGATCGAGTTCCTTGGATCCCAAATCCCATTTGCACATGGGACCCCCACCTTTCTCTACGCTCAAAGTCTAACAAGATCCCACACTGTTTAAAAAGCTTTGCTAATAAAGAAACTATTAATTTACGACATCAATTCCCCGTCTTTAATTCTAAAAAAGAGTCACTACAGTTGGCCTTCTGTAAGCACAGAGGAACGACGTTTTGAAGTTGAACTATAGAGCCATGGAGCTATATAAATTATAAGATAGAACGCGATGACTATCGATATTCCAGCAGAGCATGGGGGGGGGGGATTATTTTCAAGATTGTGTAGAAAACAAGTAAAGTGGACTGGTGTACTGGAAGGTGAAAAAGAAAGTGCAGTAAATGTAAACAGCATCAAAATCGAACTCGTTGATGTGTGTCATATTCGCATAGGGCTCCGGTGTCTAATATTCCGGTGCAAGTTTCACTATACGTCTCGGCCCTTGACTTCAAGTCATTGAATACAAAAAATCTCATGCATTTAGTATCTTCCTGCTTTGTACTTTATTTATACTTGGCACGACCGAGCCATAATTCTCCAATTACCAATGCTTTGCTTTTTTTATTTTATTCTTATTGAATTCAAACTATTGTGTTCATACAAGTCAAATTTACAAAATGCTGGTAGTGTAGACGAACAACTTACTTATACATTCGGGGTAAGTAAGTAAAAATACGTTTTCTATCAACAGAAATAAGCAAAACTGTCCAGAATGTTTTTGGAATGTATTCTTTAAAAAGCCACAAGAACGTCAGTTTTAGAACTTATGCAAACAAGGCTAAAAGACACTCTTTAGTAGCTACAAGGGGGAAAAATATCATGAAAAAACTCAGGGGGGCTGAAGCTAAGAATTGATATTCCTCTTAAAGGTATTATACAGGATTGGTAGAGCTGACAAAATAATCACAGACAGTGTTCATGTTTTGTGTAATCAACCACATACATGAAATAACAAACCTGTGAAAATTTGAGCTCAATTGGTCATCGAGGTCACGAGAAAATAGTGAAAAGAGACCTTATGTGTTTTCTGTTTTTCAAACATCGAGTGTAATATCACGCGTGATAAAAACTATTGTTTTACTCATTTCTCAGAAACGATAGCATTTTAGGCAGAAATATTTTAAGGAACCCTTTCTACCATTACTTACTTTAAATCATGTAAGTTATGTATGAATCTGTGAACATTTGTGTTTTTCGATCTTACCAATAGTGTACAGGGCCTTTAAAACAGTCTAGATTGTAGGATGGACGGAAACATGCCCCAGGCAAGGAGTTCCAAAGAGATGCAATGCGTGGAATAATACTGTTGGGGTGGCTCTTTGTTCTACATCTCAGCAAAGCAAGTACTATGGCAGTATGGGTGAGAACATGCAGAATGATGTGCATCACTTTAAAACTTCAACTTTACATGAACCACCATAACAATAAAACAATTCGTAGGAAAAAAAGAAACTCCCATGATATTCCTTTAACTTTAAGAAATCAAACCAATCATTGACCCTTGACCAACCATCCAAAAACTAGGTCACGAGTAATCTTCTATCCATCAAACATTTACCTACTCTACACCATCGCGTCGTCTGAGACCAAACGACGAGGGCTCCAGAAATAATAAACGACACATGTGTTACACGGAGATTGTACACCGGCTGGTAAACTCATTGAGTGTTATACTCATACAGTAGACGGTTGGGTACCAATCGGTTAGGTTATTTTTCAATGCCCGTATTTGGAAAGGAATGCTTGCCGTTGCGCGTCGAGAGAACGCGCTTGTGTCTCGGTGATGCCAGGGCGCCAATGAGATTTTGTCCACAATCACGGACTAGTTGGGGAGAAGTGATGTGCCATTCACTCGTTTGAGTCATTGGCATGTTTCAATATTTATATTTCGTCTGCTGCTGAACATCTCGTTACCCTTGATGTACATTGAAATATACTACTCATTTTTATATCATTTATACATGAACACACAACACACAATGTCGGCTACAGTACCAGTACACAAAAAATATGTTGATGATTTAGGCCTACATTTACACATGTTGTTTGTCTACATGTACGATGGCTCTTGGCCCTTTTCACACTACTCTATTCCCCAGGGACAACCCCAAGGAATAACGGCCAACCCTTTCACATTTGGATTGCTTTACCCCTGATCTACCCCCACAAATGGGCATACCCCGGGGGATAGCCACCCCTGCTCTGGAGTAGGGGTAAGCGGTCACCGGGATATTCTTGTAACGTGCACTCGGAACCCCGTCGGCGCCGGGGTAACCGTGGGTAAAAAAAATCTCTTGGGCCTCCCCAGGGCTGCATTCCACTGGATAAGAGATAGTTTGAACAGGGCTTTTGGTTTATGACCAAAACATTATTTTGGGTTTTAGTGCGTTTGTTCACACGAGAAGCTAACTTCACTGCTATCTTCGCTGCTAAATATTGACAGCGGGGGTTCACTTGACAAAGCGGACTTAAAATTACCTTGCATTCACACGAGGCATGGTCGCCGTTAGCCAGCACTGTGTTTCAGCTTCCTGTAATTTTCTTTGCCACTGTAGTGTAGTTTTGTTGAAGAAATTTCAATAAGGAAAACTTAAAAAGAGTTTCGGCCGCATATGAGGAAGGAAAAATGTTTAGGCCTATGCGCAACTCCACCAGGAGAAAAATCAAACGGCGTCATTTACACCGAGCTGTCGTCTACAGCTAGCTGGTGTGTTCCGAGGGTGGAGTAGACTTAGTCAATACAGTATCAGTGTATTCCATAATATACAAAGCATTTTAAATTAGACTTTTAAATTGGACTTGATTCTTTCCAAACAATTTCACTCACAACAAATCAAGAAACTTCCATTGCTATAAAGCAAATTTAACTGCTTTGCTCAGATTTGTCTCGTTTGTTGGTGCGATTCTTAATATTCAGACATATCAAAACCTAGACCATGTGTAAGATAAGCCCGAAGTAACTTACCTTACTTTTTTATTTCCCTCCCAGGGCCAAAATATCATGCCTGTTTGTTATTCAGCAAGATACAAAAGTTGAAAGGTTCATGACCTCATCTTGAGATTCTTAAGAATTAATGCTCGACTTTTGTTTCATCACAAACCAATAACGTAACTCATCATTTTCCAGAATGAACAGCTTTATTCAATTTACTCGCAATAATGATCTACGTGGCTTTTGTACAGAGACTCAAGTTAAAAACTTATACAGCACATCTTCAGTACGGTATGATTAATAGTTGGTTACCATTTACTATATACATCATACACGTATATTATATCATTACTACATCATGAGAACCAGTGGGCTATCAATCACCAACCAACTTCATAAATTTGGCCAGTCAAAAATACTTTTTTGTTTCTCGTTTAATACAGACACAGTATCCCCCGTAAAACTGCATATCGCCATCCTGTGTCAAATTACAAAAAAAGAACAATAACAACAAGCCGTGCACACATTGGTTTGATAATAATGTACTGTAAAATGTGTTAACAAATCCAAATGAATCATGAACCATGAGCTATGCTTGAAAAAAGGACCAATCTTTTAAATGTCCAATTTGATTAAATGGTTTCACTTCACTACCAGCTGGTGAATCGCTTCTACCCTATTTTAACCTTCAAAGCACTTTCTCAAAAAGGGCAAGTCGCTTCGGAACTCAGATTCTTTGAACATTTGCACAAATAAAAAAATTAAAAAAACCTAATAATATCTCGGTAAGTTTTGGTAACCATGTTTGGATTTGTTATTAAATTGCTTTGTCATTTTAATTCTGTGACTATGGACAACCAGTAAGAGGACATGCACCTGGGCTCGATTTCACAAAGCACTAAGAAAGATTCAACTTTAAAACAAGTTGCTAATATTAATTATAGTTGGTTCTTCGATAGTTCACATATCCTTATAGCAAGCTAGATCAAGGCGTTTTGCAACATTGTTATCCCTGTTCATCAGGCATATTTTTAGACCATTTCTACATCTTTCTCAACTCCCTGTGGAGCATACAACCCCAAACTGGTTAAATCAGCGCAAAGTGAATCCTACACAACACTGTCTCAGTTCCCATTTATACAACGGGTTAAAGAGAACAATTATGGTTAAGTGCTTGCTAAAGGACACAAGTGTCCTGACTGGGAATCAAACCCACACTCTGATGATTCAGCCACATCACACTTTGCTTAGCAATTCAAGATTGATTCGCACTTAGCATCAATCTAGGTTCTTAGTGAAATCAAGCTCTGGTTGTACACCCGTTTGTTCCTTACAGGCGCGGTTCGGAGCAAAACACATTAAAATGCATTCAAATAGTAAATACACAAATTAGCATATTTTGAATACAACTACAACGTTGGAAACAAATACATTCCAATGTGTTTGACTCTTTGATTGAGAAGGTTCACAACTCATCTGATCTTAACAGAGTTTGAATTACATTTATTTAACAAATTCAATGCATTAATAAAGTTTCCAATGTTGCTGTGTTTAGCACAATGCTTGTGTGCTTTATAGACTTGACTGTTACTAGTTACCCCCAGCAAACTTATATACTTGTCTTGTACTTTGAATGTTTGCTTGAAAATTGCAAAGATATGTGGAAGACCTAGGAATGTTTCACAAAATGTGAAAGTATGTTTTCCAGCTTGAAAGCTGAAACATTTAATTCAACAAATGTGGCCAAATATATTTAGTTGCTACGGATAGATTAATCAAGAAAAAGTTCGATCCACCAGAGAAGTGTACAGTTTGTATAACAACCTAAAATGATCTACTGATAACATGTTACATCTTTGTTCCACCATGGTATTGGTAACCTCCATGCAAAAATACTGATAATTTAAGAGAACTCTTGGCCTTACAAAGCGATAAAAATTTCCATCAGTGTATAGTAAGAGACGCAACAAAATATATATATTAACACTGCAATCCTTCCATATTAACATGGCAAGACTTATTATTATCCATTACATGTATCATGTATTATAAAAAACAAAAGCTGTTTACTATTTAAACAGCGTGTTAACACCAAACTCTCAACTCATTACATTAACAAAAATTTTTTTCCTTCTCCTTTTTGTTGTTGTTGATGAACAATTATCATTTAATTGTAATAAACGCTTATTTATTAAACCAATCCACACAGTGGCAGTTTCTTGCGAACTCACGCACCCAAATGAGTAGTGAGTATACCTCCCTCGCTTCCTGCAAACAATTGGAACATCTCAAACGTTAAGATTACATCACTGTTCTAGGACGAACCAAATTGAAACAGGCAGGGGGGATTTTACTCTTCCCCTCAAAAATGAGAGATGTAAGAATACAATGTGAATGTACATGTACCCCACGCAAAAATTAAATGTATGTAGTTTAAGATACAGAAAAATATGAACAACAGTCTTTTATCAAAGCTCTTACTAAATGTACAGACGGTAAACTTTTCTTAAAATTCCACTATTACAAGATTCATCTAACATTAACAACTAAACTGTGACAAAAACTACTTCTTCACATTGAAATCTTAACATTCTGCAGAGTTGATTATTCAGTACGAAATTATACGATTTATGTGAAATTCCATATTCATTATTGGCAAATAATTGGCATATACTGGTGATTGCATGTGTTCACACATACAATACATCATTTTTAACACAAGCAATAGGCAATTAAAAACATACTGCACAAAATATAGACTATGTTTTTGAACACTCTAAAACCAACCCTCTATTGGTGTTTGTAAACCAACCCTCTATTGGTGTTTGTAAACCAACCCTTTATTGGTGTTTGTATAGTCTAGCAAACTGTATTATGGATTCACTATTAGATGCTGATTTTTCAAAAAAAACATTACTAAATTAAACATTTTGCTGATAAACCTCATATTATCATAATGTGATTTTTCGATGGCAGGTGGATTTTCACTTTATGTCTCAATCACACTATATTACCATTTCATCACACTGAAACCATATTCACTTCAGAGTAAGGGCCTAATCAATGTCTCAAAATTTCAATTATGCATGTTTTGTTTTTGTTTTTCTTAAATTGCTTTGAGCCTCCCACCCAAAATGTCCACTTTAAAATATTGTCAGACTATTTCTTTTCACCCACCAAAATTTTCGAAAAAATACATACAAAATTTAAACATTGATATTTCTGAATTATTTCCTATACATAAGAGGAAACAGATATCATCTCCTGGAATAGTCTCTAAGTTTAATTACATCTATTTGAATGGACAGAATATCAAGACTGTTGCTTTGAAAGTCATGAAGTCCAGAATGATAAATCCCAAACATTCATTTTAGAAATGGGGACAAGATGGATGACAATGTGGATACCAGTGACCCATGATCTCAACCAAAGTAATCGAAAAACCAAAAAATATTAGCATGTATAGGACTTGGAACATCTGCAAATCTTCAACTTGTAACAGTTATAGTACAACATTGGTAATTGCCAAAGACCAGTATCCACACTTGATGTGACCCAACATATATGAAAAAACAAACATGTGACAGTTTAAGCTAAATCGATCTTCGGAGTCATGAGAAAACAGTGAAAACCCCCATTATATATTTTCACTGTTTTCAAACCTCGGATTTTATCACGCTTGACAAAGAGTAATTGTTTTACTTGTTTCCTAAAAGGTATAGTACATATTTCAAGCAAAACTATTTTGAGAGAAGTTATCCACCATGAACATCTTTATACCATGTAAGTTATGTGCAAATCTGTGAACATTTATATTTTCAATCTTACCAATGTTGTACACACCCTTTAAGACACTGCCACTTCGGTATTCACAAAATGGTGTCTACAAGGAATATTAAGGTTGTTCCCCTCACTTGATTAATGGATATATAAAAGATGATCTATAACTATAGTATCATATTTGACTATTGTAACAAGGGCTATGTTATTTGTTTAATCTGGCTGTTAAACAATAAACAAATTGATTCAAAAATTTACTAAATTAGTTCAATGTTTAGTCTTAATATATTTGTTGCACTGCCAAAAATCTGATAGCCTTTGACAAAGTTTCAAATTGAAAATGACCTCATAGTTGCTGAATTCCCAGCATCCATTCTTTTATACAAAACAACATATAAAAACACCCTGTCTCACTGGAATATGTAACTTATCTCTGCCCTGTTTTGCTAGGTATAATATTCAGCCTTTGTAGAAAAATAAAACCAGATTCAAATAAACTGAACTCATTTGTATCACAGAAGGGAACAAACATGTCACTATGAAAACAAAGGGAGTTGCTACTTTTCTACAACCTACTTCAAGAAAACTGCCAACAATTTTAAGATGTTTCAAGGTTTACACTGTGTTCATTAATCATTGAAAACATTTGTTTATTTGAAGGAAAGCAACTAACCACTAACTATTTATACATATATCACTTAGTCTTCAGTTCCTTCACTGGGAGAAAAAATATCCATAAATCTTGTCATTTATTTGACTAACAATGAGCTAAAATACACACATTATTTTATCCTAAAGAAATGAGGACACAACCCTCGCCACACTCTATAATATACACACATAACCCAACAAGATAAATAGTGTAAAATTCCGACTGTATATAGATAGAAGCCAATTCTCAAAAATTCTTTGAAAAAAATAAAAAGAGTTTTTAAAACAAACCTAGTAAAAAAAAAAACCTTAATAAAACTAGGTTTTCAAGTACAACTTTTAACAAGAAAGAATTAGGAAAGAAATTATGGTGAGTTTTGTACTATTTAAGGCGTACCTTCTTCCGTTCAAATATATTCATACAAGTCACTAAATTGTCATTGACAGTGTTACGTTAGCCCTCTATAATATGGATATATAAAAACTTACAACTTAAAAATTAATCAAAGCGAATACTTAAAAGCATGAATATTAGTAAACAGCAAAGAACTAATCAAAGACAAATTGCCTACGAACTTTACAAATAAAGGCTGGATTTTGTGGTTTCTTTCAAGAATGACCTGTTTCCTGAAATCTCAAGGACTGCATGCCAAGTTTAAAGGGGCTGTGTCGTCATGATCAAAGCAGGCCTGTAGCTGTAGCTGTACATTGAATTATGTACTCTTATCCAGTTCCTGCTCACATGCGCGCGCTCTCCATAGACTTGATATGGTGGGAGGGAGGGCGTGCGTGCATTAACTGGGTGAGAGTTAATAATTTCATGTAAAGCCACAGGCTTGGTATGATCGTGACAATACAGCCCCTTTAATAGTAAATGGCTACGTTTATAACCCCAGTCAAAAAACTAAGCAATCAATTTAATGACATGTCATTAATTCCAAAACACAACATCGTAAACTAAAATGAAATAATTCAACTTCAAAGTCACTTATTTCAATATTAACCAATAAGGAAACATACCCTTAATTCTGAAGGTTACATTCAGTCATTTGAAGACAACATGAAGAGGCGTCAATATTTCAGCATATGTCCACCAGCCAATGTGCTTTGAATCAGTTCATTGCCAAATTAATTACACCTCATAATAAAAACGAATCCTTAAAACAATAGAGTACATATACATCGTTAACAAATTTACAACTAACAACTGAACAAGTTAACCTTACCCTATTCTACAACTAAATTCCTAATGAACATGATTATAATAATAAAATCAAATTAAACAAATTAAAGGAATTAACTCATTTCTCATGTCAGTCTTTTTTTCTTTTCTTTTCTTTAATGACTAATTATTATACTAATCAACTGGAATTGTTGTCAATTATTCCTTAGCATTTTTTTAAAAGTCCAACCCTGATTCTTGACATGATCTTGAAATTCTACTGTGTTGGCTTTCACACAACCACTCAGAAACCTACAGTGTATGTACAGGTATATACATAAGGCAAGAAGCAAAGGGCAGAAAATTCACAAAAGAAAATATACTTCCAATATGATAACGATATCTTATGGAAATTCTTCCGATCAGGTCAAGAATTCAGTACAATTGTCAACTAGTAATTAGGAAAGGCATGGTTTATACCATAGCTTGGTTTTCACACTTATCATTGCTGGTTGTTGCTACAAAGTTTGTCACTTAGGCTTGGAACGTCACTTGCTACAATCAAGAAATTAGGGCCAACAAAAAAAGACACTTCCCATGAGAAAAGGCAACTTCCATGAGAATAATTATCAGTAAGTATGAGAAAGGTTTTCAGGGGCTTGCACCCCAGCAGAGAAATAAATGTTGATAGTGTTCCAACCTGTCAAGGACAGTGGCATAACTAGACATTTTCATTCATGTATCTAACCATTCAATAGTACATTTTAATGATCTCATTTTGAGGCAAGAAGGGGGCCTTCGTGCTGGTTATGCAACTGATCAAAGACTACTTCTCTGGGCCAAATTTCATGGCACTGAATTATGTGATCATTAGTGCCATGAAATTAGGTCTGGATCCCCTGTTTTGTTCCAATGTTAGAATGTGAAAGGAAGAAAATGTTCAAACAAATCCTATAAAAAACACAGACTATTTTGATTTACCCAAGCCTTGATTTGTCCAGCTTTGAAAAAAAGTATACGTATCAAGCGTAGATTTCAATATATGCGCTTCTTTTAGACACATTTTCAAAATATTTCCTTCTATTTGTTCGCCAAGTGCACAATCCAGGCCTCCTCTCACTTTACTTCCATTTGCACTGAATTATATACATTCATCAACTGATTTATATATCAGTTTGCCAGAAATCTTTCGCTTCACAAACGACTAAAAGTTTCAAAAACGTTCAATAGAACATGTGCATTTGTGGCAAATATTTCAAATGATAAATGTGAGATAGTGGATATAAATAAACCATGCCTTCCCAAAACAAAAAGGTTAGCAATAAGGCCAAGTAAAAAAAAAATCCAGTTGATCGTCCCCGCCCGCATCCTTTTTTGAGGCCGCATCCTTCTTTTTTGGGGGGCGATTTTTCCTAAAAAAATTGTTTGTATTTTTAATCCACCCTTGACATATATATTTTAATTTTTGATGTAAACTTACCTCATGCAACAAATAGATGTAAAGAAAGTTTGCGGTGATTTCAAACTGAAGAATTGGTGGCCTGTTTGAATTGAAATACTTGGTGGCCATCTTGGAAAAAAAAAAATAAAAAAAAAAAAAAAAAAAAAACCCTCATCCACCTCTTTTTGTAAAAATCAGGACGATCAACTGGTATTTTTTTTTATTTGGCCTAATAACCCCTCTAAACCAAATATATCCTGGCAGATCAATCAGACTATTCATCGATGAAATATTTTCTGGAAGACTCGTTTCTGAGAGGGGGGAACAATGAGCTTCTGAACTTGGAGGAATCTAGATTGAAGAACATGATCCAAGGGGATTTAAAGTTTTGGTTGATAACGGTATAATCAATTCTACATTTAAGAAAAAGGCGTTCATCAGCGGCTAGTTTCGATAATAATCTCCAATACATTGAATGAAAAGGAATCGCAACTAATTATTAAACAGAGTATTTATAAGTCTGTTGACGGAAAACTTCTTGCAAACTTTTTATGATTTTGTTATGACACACTCTGTTGTTTATCAGTTCAGTTATCTACCATCACATTTGTTACCTTCTTGTAATTGTAAGCCCCCCTCCCCCCTATTTAATAAGAAATAAATATACATATAAATATATGCATATATTCATGTTTTATTAAACTTCCTGAAGGAACCATGTTTGTTAGAATTGCGACTGAAATGGGCCAGACACAATTCCAATTTGTTTGCAGTGTGTCTGTTTTTACTGAACTCGACGGCAATAGTAACCCAGGGCCTTACATTTCTCGCAAAGGTGTTGTGGATGCTCCTTACTTTGGTCAGAGACGTCCAAACCATCCGGTTTCTCCAGAGGGCGCTGTTTGGTGAAACAAAACAAATCAGTTTATACCTGAATTGCAAATTGACAACATAACGACATATGCCATCAGCAGTTGACAGCACCAACATTCGGATGGCATTTAAAGCATCGTTTCGTTGGCTTAATTTACTAAGATCTTTAAGTGTTATTCTTGAACTGAATTGAAGCAATACTTTGTGCAATACAACCCTAATGGTTTCAAATCTTCAGAAAATGCAAGATTCAGGAAAATGCCTGGCTCTATGGGATTTGGTAGTGCAGGTCACAAAAACGATTTTGTATCATTGGAACAGACATACCAATCTTATTATTTAGAGTCCAAACAATTTGATGCTGAGTAACTATAGAATTGAGTAGTTTGGAGGATATTCTCTTGCAAAAGACACTTGGGGGGGCGGGGGTAATCAAATGGTTAGGGTTTATTAAAAAAAGAAGTATAAAAAAAAGACCAGACAGAATGTTGTTTCAATGGTACCAACTCAAGGAAATATTAATAACGTTTAAACATTTGATTGTTTCAAACATTTTCATGGATTCTCAACAAATGATCCATTATTACCGATTTATGTTTTCTTCTTAAAAACCAAACATGTACAGATCAACTTGTTTCTTGGGGCAGCTGGTACCATCAGCATGAAACAGCACCTTGACTACTGTTTAAAAAATCTATCCAGAAATAATTATTTTTAATATTTGATGGGGTTTTTTTTGCTTCTGATTTTAATCTTGGGGGAATTAAGATTGATTTCATTGCCTTTCACATAATTAGCACACAATAAAATTTAACAAAAAACATTAATTTCCACACATAAAAACACACAAACCTAGGTAGGCACCAAGGCACTTTTTGAGATTTCCAAAGCATTAACGTATTAGTTATGAAGAAGGCAGCAAGGCAATTTTGAGGGGGAAAAATGCTTTCTGTGAATCCATCAGTAAATTCTTGCAAATTTAATCCAATTGGAACTTGTTTTCTTCCACGAAGAACATTGGTTCTTAATTGTAAGTGGTGGTATGTTTTGAGGGTGGGCAGGCATGAAGCAATGGCATGATTGCATGGCATATGTTGCTAACAAAATCACAGTTTTTGAAAACGAATGATAATGTTTCCTGTTGAGTGTCTTATTTTGAACTCAGGTTTTCCTGACTTGATAGTTCATGAGGTGTAATGGTTGATCAAGCATCAAATCACCTTCTTTTTCTGGATACTGATCCACCTGTATAAACTCAGCTCTATTGAACTGCTTTGCATTTGCTTTCATGGTCTTTATGAAGGCTGGAGTTTGCTTAATGGTGGTCAATGCTATGCCTCACCTAGAATGTTAGAAGCGGTCTTTCCAACTCAAACGCACCTGCTTGTGTGGGTAGACATTAATATGGCATTTGATGCACTCCTGTCCCATGTTAGCCCAGCTGTTGCCGCTCATCCACTTCCGTTTGCACTTGGGACATTTGTATTCCCCAAAGCACCTCTTCTTACCCTGGTATGGTGTCAGACCCTCTCCTTTTGGACGTGCCTATATTGAAAAGAAAGTTGAATTTATTCATGATTTATGGTTTTTAGAGGCCTAGCCTAATATTAAACTCAAAACGTTGACCAGTTGATTCATGCCATTTTTACATTTAAAGTACACTGGCCTCCGACGCATCAACATTTGTTTTAAAAATTGTGAAAAAAAAATAAAAATAATGCCTCACTCAGTACAGATCTGTTTAAATTTTCAAATGATTATATGGAGGTGTGTGTGTTAACCCTATTTCTACAGCGCCCTCTCTAATTTGTTCCATACAGGAGTTGAGTGAACTTTCAGCTCTATTTTGGGGCTCACCCTCCACTGTTTAAGCTTACCCCACCTGTTTTAGTTAGTGGAGTAGTCCACTGTTGCCATATAAGGTATTGCAGGGTCAATTGTTTATTGGTGTGGTATGCAAATGAAAGTTTAGGAGAAAAATAGTGCATATATGCATTGTGGCATTGCTCAATGACCTTTTGTCTTGAGCTTTCAGTCACCATTGTCTTACCATCATACAATTGAGTATATTTATTTTGGCTTTTCCTACCTACAATGGCTAAAAGAAAAAGATCTTGTGAATCTATAGAACTTCTAGAACAATCTGATATAAGTTTTAGCATGGATGATGAATATTCTGTGGAAGAAATGGAAGTTTGAAGTTTAATAGTGACTTTGAAGACTCCGATTGGGAGCCTGAGATTTCCGCTGATGTTGAACCTTCAACAAGTACTGGTTGAAAAGGGTGAGTTTTTCTTGCTTTTGTATATCAAATTAGTTTGTAATAGAGTGATTTTATGAGAAATTATGGTCTCTTGTGCACATTTCAAAAGTGTTATGATTGAAAAAACATGTAATTATTATAAATTGTTGATATAAATTAGTACAGGATATCAAAAATATGCTTGACCTTTGGTTGACCTCAAACCGGAAGTACATAATATGTTATATGTTGTGTTAGTTTTCACTTCAAAAAGTTGCCTTTCAATGTTATATACCTTGTGTAAATGTCACATAGTGTTCATAAGCTCAAAATATACAAATACTAATAACATTGAATATGTCTGCATTCAAAATTAATTAATTACTTAATTTTTATATAATTTATCAATAGTGGGCGAGGTCAAGTGAGAGCTGGTCGTAACCCAAAGAGAACACTCCCTAAAAGTGGCTCTACTGGTGGTAAATCTGGCTCAGGTACAGGGATGCGGATGAAATTCTTTATCTTCAGTGGAAGGACAAGAAAGTTGTCACTATGAATGATGTCATCAATCCACAGGGCAGATGAATGGGATACGGTGAAATGAAAAGAAAAAACAAAAGATACAAAATGGTCCGAAATCACCATCGACCGTCCAAAATATTGCAGAGTATAACGAACACAAGGGGGATGATGTGGATCTTTCTGATCAATTCATTGCTAAGTATAATGTGCTGAAGAAAGTAAATTGAAGAAAGTAAAACCAAGTATTAGCTTCACCAAACCCCCCCAAAAAACAAAAGTTCAATTTTGACCTCGTGATTATGAATATGCAAACCAGGTCATCTCATTAGCATATTTTGTAATTAAAATTCATTTGCATAACAAATTAATGAAAGAATGTTTGGTAGTTGTATAGCACTGCTCATTATAGTCTTGCATTTACTCTTTTGTTATATGAAAGCAAATAAAACTAGACATAATTTTTTGTTGGAAACAAAAAAGAGGTGTTCGGTGTGACCTCGTGTTTCAAAGAAATGTTATAAACATGTCTGTGTATTAAATATTTTATACTTCTATAGAGTCTTTAGAATGGTGGTTCTAAAGATTTGACCAAACTTTTTGGATGTAACACATCCCAGCTTGAGTACATGCAAAGTTTCCATTTGATCACCAAAGTTGTTCTGTACATATAGATCTTGTAAAACACTACCTTGGTGGTGACATAACATGAAAATCGATGACGTCGTGAAAACGTCACTCCACGTTTCCTTGTTGGACCTTCCAAGTCTCATGCAAAATGAAATTTGACTATAGCTTGCTTTGTACTGAAGATATGTACCAATTGGTCAAAATTTCTAAAATTTGAAGAAAAAAAATTTGATGACGTCATCAAGTCGTCACTCTAGCTTTAAGTAGTCAATATAACTGTCTATCAACATGCCAAGTTTCAACTCAGTCAAACTTGTGGTTTTGTAGATACACAGCTTCAAAAAGTAAACCTTTAATGCGATACCACGTGACACATGATGACGTCATCAATCTAAAAATTCACACATATGTTGTCTGTATGAAGGTCATTATGTATACCAATTTTGAAACGATTAGCATAAACTTCGCCACAGACATCTAGTAAAAGTGTATTTTTAATTGTTTTCAACCTGCCGCTAGAGGGCGCTCTTGACTTTTATGACGTCACTTGTCTTATTTTTTGAAACCAGACTCTTGCTCGACTATAACACCGTTAAAAAAAACTTCAAAAAGTGTGCCACTTTTAAATTACAAGGCACTTCCGGTTTCTTCCTGTTTCGACCAGAAGTAGAGGTCATGTGAGGTCACGCACACGACAAAAAATAAAGACCTATATGACCTAAGTATGATCCCGCATAAAACAACCGCCGGTCTCTTAAATGTGATTTGTTACAGAATTTCAAAGATTAATTTATTTTTTTCTAAAAACCTTGTAATTTGACACCTGATGACGTCATCATGACGTAAATGAAACGGTTTCGTCTCCTAATGGTTATCTAACTATGGTAAAAATTTCAAGTTTATATGAGCTTGGGAAGTGTGCTTTTGTTAGCGGACAAGCAGGGAAGAGAAGAAGAAGAATCTGAACTAGACATAATTTTTTGTTGGAAACAAAAAAGAGGTGTTCGGTGTGACCTCGTGTTTCAAAGAAATGTTATAAACATGTCTGTGTATTAAATATTGTACACTTCTATAGAGTCTTTAGAATGGTGGTTCTAAAGATTTGACCAAACTTTTTGGATGTAACACATCCCAGCTTGAGTACATATGCAAAGTTTCCATTTGATCACCAAAGTTGTTCTGTACATATAGATCTTGTAAAACACTACCTTGGTGGTGACATAACATGAAAATCGATGACGTCGTGAAAACGTCACTCCACGTTATATCCTTGTAGGACCTACCAAGTCTCATGCAAAATGAAATTTGACTATAGCTTGCTTTGTACTGAAGATATGTACCAATTGGTCAAAATTTCTAAAATTTGTAAAAAAAAATTTGATGACGTCATCAAGTCGTCACTCTAGCTTTAAGTAGTCAATATAACTGTCTATCAACATGCCAAGTTTCAACTCAGTCAAACTTGTGGTTTTGTAGATACACAGCTTGACAGTAAAAACAACCTATTGTTACACACCAGTGTCTCTCTCAGCCCAAAGTATATGGATTTGTTACTCTTTTTAATTTTTGTATTGACTTTTGTATGAATATTAAACACCTTATTTGCATAATAAAATAATTTTTTGCAAATTTTGAAGTTGTTTACATGTTGTCCACTTGATACTCTTTATGATGGTATTCAGTTTGTCCTCATAGGACTTAATTCAGAGAAGTTATGGCTAATTATTCATGTTTACCACATTTTTGACTAATTTTTGCCCAATGTGTGCTGTAGAAATAGGGTTAAAAGTGTTTGTTTTTGCATTTTTTTTTCTGCAATTTCTTTATCTTCGTGTGTTGTTTAGCCTACATGTCCAGGTATTGCCTGCGTAAATTTAAGCTTATTTGTTGGCTTAAAGGGTATGCTTGGTAATGACTTGGCAATAAAAACTTACGTGGCAAGAAGTACAGCAGCTTTCGATAGTATAAAGCATTTTGAGAATCATTTCACTTCGAAGTAATGTGGTTATGGAAAAAGTTATCAGGTTGTTATGCCCCAAAATTTGAATCTGAGAAATGTTTCTGTAACGTTTCTCAGATTGTGTATTCCTATAGGGAATATTCTTCCTGGGTGGACATATTCGGGTTTTTTGCGATATCTCAAAAACGTAACCACCTTTCGAAGTGAAATTTTCACAGGTTAGTGTTATTGTATATACCTACATTTATATAGGATTAAAACAATCGAATGGTTCCAAAAACCAAAGGTATACTTCGCCTTTAATTAATGAATGTTTGTTTAGGTTATATACCTTTTACAATTGACAGACCAATTTTCGTCATGAAAGATGCTGGCAGAGTTTTTTCATGCCTTTAAAAACCAAACCACTGTCTGTTGATTGACACCCCTGTAGTAGGACCTGCAGCATGGTCCAGAGTATTATCTAATGGAATATGAGCTAACCAGTGTGTTAGATATGGTTAAAACAATGAAAATATTAAAATATCTCAGCATCTGCTGACAATGTACCTCAATTGAGAGTTTGAATGAACTTTTAATTTGGTACAGTATACCTGCTTATAAAAAATGTGAGATTTTTAAAGAGGTATTTGAACCCCCAACCAAGGCTGTTAAACTGCTCAAAAAATTACAACCTTGAAAGGGCCTCAAGTCTACACTGGCAGCCCATGAACTGTTTATTTGTATGGGCTTTTCAGATCATCAAAACTTACTCCAGAGTTTCGTTAATCCAAGACCCCCCCCCCCCCCCCCCACCCAAAAGGTTCACTTCAACCCCCGACCCCCCCCCCCACCCAAAAAGTTCACTTCAACCCCTGACCCCCCCCCCACCCAAAAAGTTCACTTCAACCCCTAACCCCCCCCACCCAAAAAGTTCACTTCAACCCCTGACCCCCCCCACCCAAAAAGTTCACTTCAACCCCTGACCCCCCCACCCAAAAAGTTCACTTCAACCCCTGACCCCCCCCCCCCCCCCACCCAAAAAGTTCACTTCAACCCCTGACCCCCCCCCACCCAAAAAGTTCACTTCAACCCCTGACCCTTGAGCATAGTTCTTTAGGGCAGTATGAGGAGCTCAACCTTTCTCCCATCATCATCAATTTTGTAACCACTATGAGACCCCAAATACGAAGAGAAATTTTGTGCATGTGATGTTAACTGAATTGTAGATTTCTTTTGTTTTAGTGCACAGCCACGATCATGGGTACACATTTTTTCCGTGTCCGCTTTATGAACAACAGTTTGAAAACCACTGGTAGCAGTTATCTTAATGTTATTTATATACCAATTAGCAGTCAGTGTGTCAATGATGAATAAAAAGAGCTTGAGTTTATCAAATACAAGATCTGCAAAGAGTTACTCAATATTTATATGTTGTTCATTTGGTGTCTTTGTAACAAAAAGTGTACCCATGATTGTGGCTGTGCACTTTACCAAGTAGGCCTATAGTTGGCTTTACAAAAATTGTGTTATTTTTGTATTATTCATTTGAAAATGGGTTGAATATTTAGCTAAAATGATTTTCATTTCAAAATACAAATCTTTATAGAGAGAGTAGGCCCTACATCTTTGGTTTTGGTTGAGTAAATACGTTCATGTACTTTGTTTACATGTACGACCTACATGTGATAAATAAAATAACGGTTGTATGGCTTCTGACTGACACCTCCGAACAAAGATATTGACAAAATAGGGAGACCACCAACATAGGGCTAGATAGCTCAGTTGGTAGAGCACCAGCACGTTAATTTAGAGGTCATTGGTTCAAAACCTGCTCTAGTCAATGTTTCTTTGTTCAACCCCAAAATAATAGTCAATAAACACACAGAAATGGCCAACCTGTAAACAATTTAAATATTTGTTTCTATTCTTGTCCGGGGGGGGGGGGGGGGGGGGGGGGGGGGAATAACTCTTATCTTTACAAAAAATTATTTGTCTGAGTTTTGCTTTTTGAAGACTTTGATAGAAATGTCTCTGCATGATTGTTGTTGTTAACATGATTTTTTTTTCATTGACTTTTTTAAATTAAAATATTTTACTTTATTTTACATATTTTAAAGGCCCTATAACTATCCTGTACTTTGGCTTTTAACAATTTTGTCTACGTAAATACTTAGGATGTATTATACACTTGTGCAGCCTCACAAAATCATACTAAACTATCAAAAGGTGTAGCTTCCCCATCCTTAGCAAGGAATTCAAAGTAATTACTTTGCCCTTCATAGTTCACACAAGTCAAGCCTGCAAGATGTCTAATTAATGTCACTAATCAAAATGCTACAAAAGATCAACATTCTCAAAGAGTTTAAAAGTCTCATTTACTGTAACAAGGACATTATTAAACTGTTATCAACCATATAAATATAGTAAACATGTAGCCCTTGCATCATATTTCAATATTACAATTGAGCAAGGTAAAGCAAACTTTTTGCATGTCCGATGTGCTTTTTGCATGTCCGATGTGCTTTTTGCATGTCCGATGTGCTTTTTGCATGTCCGATGTGCTTTTTGCATGTCCGAAGTGCTTTTTGCATGTCCGATGTGCTTTTTGCATGTCCGATGTGCTTTTTGCATGTCCGATGTGCTTTTTGCATGTCCGATGTGCTTTTTGCATGTCCGATGTGCTTTTTGCATGTCCGATGTGCTTTTTGCATGTCCGATGTGCTTTTTGCATGTCCGAAGTGATATTGAGATAGTCTGCTACATGTTTGTATTTAATACTGTCATTGGTTAGGGGCCATTCAGAAAAATTAGTGTTAAATAATTATAGTACTCTAATGTAAACCAATTAATAAATTAATAAATACAAAAATAAATGATGATTATTCTGAGTGGCCCTTTACACTACAGGAAAGGATGTTAAGAGCAATAAATTGAGGGTAAAAATAATCTTTGTCCAGAACGTCTTAAACAGCCTCATCAAGTGAATGCCAAGTAAATTGCCTGCCAAGACAACATTGAAGTAACTTGTATTCCCGTTTCAAATTTTGAAGTGGCAACAGAAATTCTCTGAGATCATCATGGGAAAATCTCAAAGCTCTATTTGCTGAAGCAGCACAACAGCATTCGGTTTCCATATGGGGATAAGATTGTAACAGACCAACAAACTAACATGACCTTTAATTGACTTTCTTGGCAGAGATCTTTCCCTCTATTAAATGCTACCACAGCCTGAGGGGGCACAGCTAAGAGACTCAAGGAGACTTACAAAACACAAACTTCTTGGGACCAGGCTTCCATCAATCTACCATCTGGTGCTGGATGCTGAGAACTATCAGCTGTGGGGGAAAATTCCTGTAACCCATGGCAACAAACCTAAATACCAGCAGTAAGTCCAACCCCTGTGGAGCCAACAATCTCTGTTGCCCAACTGCTGTTTTATGTTCTACATATTGAGGAAAAAACATACTTTGGTCCTAATAAAATACCTTTGTTCAGTTAAACAATTTAGTTGAAGACATAACTAAAATTAAAATACTATCGCCTTTTCTTCTGAAAATTTGTTTAATATGTTTAAACTGGGTCAATCTTTTTGATTGTGTATTTTCACATGAAAAACTGTCAAAAAGTGTTATAAATGATCTTAACACTGTTTTCTAAGATTATGAATGAAAACATAACAAAACATTTGATATCTCACGACACAATTTTCGTTTTAATGTGAACATATCTTCTGTTGAAATTGAAATTTCACAGCAATGTTTTTAGAAAACTACACAAGTACTCTAGTAGAATGAAAACATTTTAGAACAATGTGCGAGTACAGTTCCTTTAATTTGTTAAATCAACAAGTAGACCTACATGTCTTTTTTTTTAAAAGAAACTTGATACTTCCCATTCATCAAATTAAATCAAAAATTATTCACAATCAATTTCACAGTCTATTGTTTTCTTCCATATAAAATTTTAGCACAGACAACAAACAGCCAATGACTAATTTTCAGAAAGACCAAAGTGACCTCCACCAGTGACCCCTTTGGTCTGGTTGCTATGGTTTCTCTGCCAGTAAGAAAATCTGGAGGTGTTCCTTGAGGGTTTGAAGGGGTGGGGCTTACCAAGGAAAGCAGCATAACTCTTCATGTTATGACCCTCTGGTAAACAACAAAGGTTGACTCAAAATCAAGACTATTTTCATTACTGACATTATATCAAGACTGAGCTTTAGTATTTTATTAGGCCAAGTAAAATAAATAACATGTTACTCGTCCAGACTTTTCAAAAATAAATTGTGAGGAAATATCAAGGGAAAAAACCACAAGGGAAACTAACTGGTAATAAAAATCAAACTTGGTGTGAAAAAAGGAAAAAGTTGACCTGAGACAGACATTGAGCAAAACTAGCTCAATGTTGGCGGTCCCACCTAAAACAATTGTAAACATATTTGGTTCTGGGCCAGTAGCCCATCAGAAGTCAACAGTGTCCATGTTCTGCAGTAAATAGCCAAGGATCAATCCCAGTTTAAACAACCTGGGAAGCAACAATGCATGTATCTTGATGACATTTCAGTCTGGTTGATTAGTGTTTTCACTGAAAATTAGTGGTTGGAATATACAACAACAAAAATACTGTACAAATAATTTCTGCGAGCATTAATCACAGATGAATAGCTCAGGCCCATGGTCCTTTCTTTTAGTTGCGATGCCTTCCATCCTCCCAAAGGTCTCAGACAACTTCAGTAGCAAATCACCGTATGTGCAATTTCAACCATTTTTGTCAGACTAGTGACCAGATTTGCCAATTTGTTTCCACTTTCCAAAATCCTGACACACATTATAAGAATGAAATGATAAACCACAAGGGAAAACTGACTGGGTACCCCTCCCCCCACAAACATATTGACAAAATAGGGAGGCCGCCCACAAAGAGCTGGATAGCTCAGTTGATAGGGCATCAGCATGTTACTTCGGAAGTCCTTGGTTCAAATCCCACTCTAGTCAATAATCAAACATTATAAGAACACAGATTTGATCTTCAATGTGTAATGAATCCATTTTGAAAACTCAAGACATCATCTAGAAAATATTTTGAAGAAAAAAAAACTCCCTTAGACCAATTCCACCTCATGTTCTAAACAGTAACACAATACAGTTTGATTTCAAATCCCATTTGATGTCAACCAGAGATTCTAGTTCAAAGATTTTAACTTTAGATGGGAAATCTTGAGGGATCCCTTCATGAGATTGATTGAAACCAGATCCCATCAGGCTCTTGACCCATTCTCTTACAACCTGACAATAGGCCCATTGTTGTACAGCTTAATGGGGATGTTATTGTCACTTGAATGATTTCAGATGATTTACAAGTCTGGATAAGACCATACAGGCAGGCCACCCTTGTTGACAGCAGTCCTCCTGCCTTTCCCCTTGGAGGACCCTCTTCCTGTCTACCTCCTGGTCCAATAATCCAATTAAACAAAGGGTCACCTGTAGGTGGGTATCTACCTACAATGATCAGAAGGCTCTGTAGTTGTGTTAGAGCTTTAATTAGTTCCAAATGGATAAATCTTGCTCTGTGGTTAAATCTACAACCAGCACCAGATGGTGTTAATGTGGCTGGTGCACATCAGGGTCTGTCAATTGGGATAGAGCAAGACCAAAAGAGAAGTCCTAAAAGTATCACGTAAGGAGCTCCAAATAAGACTGAATCATCTCTCCAATAATCAAAATTTAACCCATGTTCAACCCTAGGAAAGTATCTTGGACTACTATCCAATTTAATTGAGTTTTTAAGAAAGACTTTTTGATGTTCGAGAAAACATCTAGTTATCTACAATGTACATTGGGATTTTGTACATGGATAGGTTTATTTTGTACACTTAAACTTCACAATCAATTCTTTTCTGAATTATTTGAACAAATCCAGTGAAATCAGTTTAAGTTCAGAAAAGGTTAGGACAAAATTCTTGCTCTAACCCAGACCAGGCAGTTGGGCTCTCCTCTTCTCCTCGAGTGAAACAATGTCATTATAAGCGTGGTTTTCTACAAATTTAAGAAAGTAATCAACCCAAGATCAGATTAATTTCTTACTTTCATGAGAGGTCCAACAAGTTACTTCCTACCTCTGCACTCTATCAAACCAATGTTACCACCAGCCTTCTACCAACCCACCTTCCTATGTTTCCAATTGACCAACCCAACTCCTATGTTTCCAATCAATCATCATATTGAATAAACAATCCCAGCAGCCAGCAGAGAGAGAGGGACCCAACATCTCACACCAATCATAAACTCCTGTTAAGCTGTTTTTTCTCATCCAATTAGGGCATTAGCTTGGATTGCCAGTTCATTAGCAGCCAAGCTAATGAACCATATCCAAACATCTGATAAGACTGAGGTAGGGTTGGGGTGTAGAAGTGAGAAAGAACATGTTTATTGCCACTGACATAAATTACCACAAATCCACAAAAAACAAGCTCAATAACTTAGCTTCAGGACATGAAGAATAATTTTCAAGTACACTTTATGCAGCCATGGAATTTCATCTTTGAGAGGGCAAGACCATTTTCATTTTGCAAAGGGCACGTCCATTGAAAAATCTTTAAGTCTATTGGGTACTTTTGAAAGAGCATCAGGATCAGCCAAGACCAGGGCAACGGCCCTGGGTGGCCACTTAGTCAGGTCTGTTGTGTATTTTTGTTCCAAGTTCTTGGGGATTAGCAAAACTATACATTTTTGGAATCTGTATAGCATACTGAATCAGAAAACCGATGTTTCCATTTGCCCCAAGGTGTGCATGGCAGCCATCTTGGATTTTTCAAAATGGCTGTCAAATTACATATTTTTCAATTATTATGGCTTCTAGATGACATAGCAACTTGATTTCAACAACAAATCTACATTTTAGTGGGCAAGGAACCTGCACCACTTTCAATGACTTTGTATCTGTTGAATTCCAGGCCTCTTAATGCTAATAATAATTTAAAGTAGGTTTACCACTACAAAGGAACCAGAAATGGCAGAATGAGGAAAAGATCATACAAGATCTTGAAGGTTACCAGCTAAAATACCATGTCTGTGAATGGTGTCCAGCCATTTTTTACTTCTTAAGCAGCTCTAAGAAATTGGACCCCTGATATGTTCCTGATGTTCACTACACCCTAACTTTTAAACCTGTATTACAAAAATTAATGGTTTTTAGTCTCCAGCTGTTTGCGGTTTTGCTTCATGATACATGCTTAAAATTAAAAACTTTTAATGAACATCCGTTTCCCAAAAGAATTGTTGACAACACTTAGTGTGTAGTTTAATTGACGGGTTCCTCCGTATGCCACATAGTCATGTGTACTGACAACTTACACTACACCCTAAAACAACAAATAGGCTTCAAGAATAATATGTGAGGTTATTCTAAATAAATGGTACATAGGCCTTAATAGATATTGCAATCTGAAACATGAAATCATTGAATTTTTTTGATAAGTGAAAATAATGACTAATAGGTTTGGCCCAATTTCATAGAGCTACTTAAGCAGCAAAAATTGCATTAGAAAGTTTGCTGGACAACAGCCAAAGAATTAAAACCTTTGACATGGTATTTTGTCCGGTAACCTTATTCTAGAAAGCAACATTTTGTTATGCTTTCACTGAAAAGAAGCTGAAAGTTTCAGCTTCTTTTTGTACTTAATCAGCTCTATGAAATTGGGCCATGTAAGATTGAAACTGTGGCTATAGTGTGGTATGAATTTTATTATCACAATCACACAGCTGCCGAAGCAGCAAAAAATTGCTTAAACATTTTCTGATTAGCAGAAATTGGCTGGACACACTTTCACAGTTGTTACATGTGACATTGGGATTTTGGCTGGTAACCTCATTCTGGTAAGCATAAAACTTCATTGTGCCAGCTTCTTCACAGTTTTCTGTTTTACTGGAAAATTAAACATGCAGAACGTGGTTAAAGGGTCTGCATACGTTTGGTGATCACCCTTAAAATTATTGGCAATAAAAACTTATTGGTAAGAAATAATGTGGTTATGTAAACTGATTTTATGCCCCCAAATTTGAATCTGAGAGTATTCCTAATAGGGGTTATTCGGACATATTCGCTCTGGAATTTCGGCTATATCTCAAAAACGCGACCACCTTTTGAAATGAAATTTTTCACAGATTAGTTTTATTGTATATAGACGATGTGACCTGTGACATCACATGTTTACAAAAGAACCACAGAGCCTGGACTTCCTGCAGGCACATTTGTACACAGCTCAATGGAAGAAAACAACAAATCTTATGTTTTATGGAGATTGCACCGTCTGATTTTTCTCAACTTTTGATATGAAGAAAGGGGGGACATCTCAAAAGGTGTACAGCTGTTGCTTTTGTAAATTTTGAATTTATGTGAAAATTATGACACAAAATGTAAATTTTCCCATATAGCCTGTGTAGTATCTTGCCCAGCAGGAAACGCTTAAGAATGTGCAAGGTCACCACTCTGTAAACAAAGGTAACATGGTCTATACCTACATTTATATAGGATTGAAACAATCCAACTGTTCCAAAAACCAAGTGTATACTTTGGCTTTAAGCAAAACTAAAAGATGAAATGGCCAATCAGAGAGCCTACAGTGTTTTTCAATGTTCCATGGTATTATCCAATTCTTTAGGAGAAATCAGCTTGTTACCTGAAAAGTCACATTTTTATTAAAGGGTGTGTACAGCATTGGTAATTGCCAAAGACCTGTATCCACACTTGATGTGACCTAACATATAGATGAAATAACAAACCTGTGAAAGTTTAAGCTCAATCGGTCTTCGGAGTCATGAGAAAACAGTGAAGAACTCTCCATTATATATTTAAACTTTTTTTCAAACATTGGATTTTATCCTGCAGGATTAAGACTATTGTTATACTCATTTCCTAAAAAGTATGGCATTTCAAGCAAAACTATTTCAAGGGAAGTTTTCCACCATGACCATCTTTATACCATGTGAGTTATGTGCAAATATGTGAACATTTATATTTTCACTGTGAACATTTATATTTTCAATCTTACCAATGTTGTACACACCCTTAAAGATTCATGTGTAATCATTTTTATTACGATACATGTGCAATGATGCATTCAATAAAAGAGGGGCAGATTACGTTACCTTGCAATTACCACATTGTGAATGATTGAAATAAGTCTGGATGTCAGACAGACAGTCATGGCATAATAATTAAATCTCTAAAGGCGAGGACTTTAAATATGGAAGATATTGGTTGATAACACTAACAGCCACCATAAACAAAATATATGGACAAACAGGGTTAATTGAAAAAATCTTCCAAGAGAAATCCTGAGTGAATTCTGCTTTAAAATAGAAGAAAACATATTCCAACAATCTCTAACTAAAACATAAATCGTTTCCCGAAAAACGGTTTGCCTAATTTATTAAACAGAGAGTATAACAACTAAAATCCGAGGCAAAAAATCTTTGATGTTGGGAAGAAAGAAAGAAAACCATTACAGGAACATGCATATTCTCTCCTTGCTCTATGGTATAACGAGTTACCACAATGAGGCAGCGCTGACCACTAACTAGCCTGGCCTTACATTGTCAAGTAAAAACTGCAACCTACTTGTTTATTATTTTCACATTTTCTTCAGATGCGCATTTTTTTAAATTAAAATGTTGTAATTTGTTTTTAGAGTGTTTGACTGTAACTTCATTTGACCATTATTGACTGGTTATGACAGCTACCATTAATTAATACATCAGAAAGATATATTTATGACAATACTTGTTTAAAATCTGGGCTACTAAAAAGTTTGAAGGGTAAGTAAAATGTATATCTTACAAGCTCATACAAAAAGCTTCATCACAAGGCCTGGCAGGAATGCCAGTTTTGCCAGCTTCTAAAACGGATGCAGACATATTGTTTTGGTTACGGTTTCATGATGCAAAGCTTCCTATGTTTATTCACTGCTATGTATTTTTGCATCTTGTTGGTTTCATAGCTTCAGACAGTTCAAGGGCATACTAGAACGCCCTTCCTTAAAAGTAAAACTGTATCAGCTATCATGATTAAGTTGGTGTCAATGATATACAAACTAGCAATAAAATATTTAGTCAAAATAAACTGCACATTTTGTACATACACTGTGTATGATATGGTTACTCAACTAAAACATCTTTCTTAAAACCATAGGCCTATGTAGTGTTCATTTCAAAAGATGAAATAATCACAAATCTTGAATAAAGAAGTTAAATTTGTTAATAACCCAGGCCTTTCACTGATGTACATGTATGATTGACAAGTACAGTGTACTCTGATCTTTCCAAGTTCTGTTAAAAAAACTTCTCTGGTTAAACTAGTACGGGAGAGATTAGGATCTAGGACCCCCCCCCCCCTCCCCCCCTTTGCGTTAGAACAAATGCCTTATCCGCACTACAGGCTAACAAGCTTGCCCAATGACCAGCGGTCATTTTGAATCATGTAAAGAGTAGCATAACAATTGAGGAAAATACCCGAGGGGTGTCGGAACATAGGTGTATATTTTACTGCGTAACCGAAAAATAAGAATGCGTTCAAACAATATTTTCTCAAAAATTTCTTTTTTAATATATGAATGCGTTCAAACAATATTTTCTCAAAATTTCCTTTTTTATTTTGTTAAGGGGACTTTAGTTTGAAAGTTAAGTCCTGAACAATCTAGTCATTCGCATGATCACCATGACTACACTTGTATGTTTTAGCAGACATCTCTTCTTCCTACCAGTACCATGCAGTTTCATGTAAATTATACTAAATCATATGTAGCCTACGTTACTTTAATTTTATTTTCCCCAGATAATCATAGCACTAACATCATCGAAACTGGAATCTAGACATTCCCTCCTACTCCAGTCTGGCCACATTTTCCAGCAAGTTGACCAATTATTTAAAACCATTCAACAGCATGGGTTGTGTATGGTGGCCATAAGAGTGCACTGACTGAACTAACTGTGCACTGCATTTCTGTGTAGTTCCACATTTACCAGCTCTAGATATCATATTGCAGGCTGCATAGCATAGTTTATAAAAAACTATAGTTGATAATATTGAAAGGTCAAGCAAGATTATAGACCTAGACCTTGACCTGTACCAGCTATAGATGATGTGACCTGTGACACCACATGTTTACAAAAGAGCCACAGAGCCTGGACTTCCTGCAGGCACATTTGTACACAGATCAATGGAAGAAAACAACAAATCTTATGTTTTATGGAGATTGCACTGTCTGATTTTTCTCAACTGTTGATATGAAGAAAGGGGGGACATCTCAAAAGCTGTACAGCTATTGCTTTTGTAAATTTTGAATTTATGTGAAAATTATGACACAAAATGTAAATTTTCCCATATGCCTGTGTAGTATCTTGCCCTGCAGGAAACGCTTTAGAATCTACAAGGTCACCACTTTGTAAACAAAGGTAACATGGTCTATAAACAGGCATGTGAGCGGGTCACGGAAAAAAACGCGGAAAATTTTAGCAAGCGAAATCTGTGTCCGGATTTTGGGCCAGCGCTACAGTCTGAATATCAGGCTTTTTACTGCAGCGTGGACGAAACAATATAGGCCACAATTCTTACTTGTAACAATGTGTTTTTGTGACATTCCTTAGAAATGTGTTGCGTCCATCACACACGTGAAAGATCGTGTGCACTTAGTCTTGGCTTAGGGTGTTGGCTTTTTTAATACAGTTTTTAGTAAAGCGCCCTCTCTTGGTGGAACGGGATGACGACATGGGTATAAAGTGTAATGGGACATCGCGCTTAACGACAAATGAACAACAACGACTTTAATCAAAGACTAACGTGGAGCATTTTACCGGGTCTAGCCCCCGACTCACGTGTTGAGATCAAATTGCAATTAAAATGATTCCCGATGCCAGGTTCCCCTTCTATGTGTGAGTGTTGTGTAGTAGAATTACTTGCTGTTTGATGATCGGAAGAAAAAAACCGCGGACCGGCCATTCACGGCAGAGACGGGAAAAAGCGGAGCCCGCAAGAAAAACGAGGAGCCCGCAAGAAAAACGCGGAATGGGAAAATAAAAAACAAGGATTTCCGCGTAAACGAGGAGGTCTCACATGCCTGTATAAACCATTCCCAGAATCAAATACTTGTTTCTTCCAAGAATCATAAGTACTACAAACGGTACAAACACAACATTTCTGTGATTTGAAATAAGCAACAAATTAGCAAAACTTCCAACATAAACAATCAAACGTTACTAACACATTTTCTGTATGGTTGGACGGCAATTTTTATAAGCATTGAGCAATTTTTTAAACTCGGCCAATGAAATGATACAAACACAGTTTATAGTCAGCTGTTTGGGATTACATACTGTACCCCTATTTGGGAATACAGGCAGTGTCACTGATGTTAAATATACTACATGTACAGCATGCATTCAGCATGACTCAGTGCAAGAATTAAGCTCAGATAGGAAATCATTATTCAGTGATCTCCGGAAAGTAAAGGCATCCGGCAGCCAGTCAAAAGGGGAAGGGAACTCCTTCCCAGGAGCTGCCACAACTGAGCGCATTGGTGGGATAGAGGATATTTGTTATTTTTAATGACAGACAGGCATTATGGGTATTCCCCTGTCTGCCCCATTAGGAAATGCCTGTTTCCATTTGGCTGCCTGTAAGTAGATGGGTCATTGTTTTGACAAATGGCTTTGGAGCCCTTCATGCTTCATGTTCTTCCTCTGTCAGGAACCAACTGATTTTCAAGGGATCCGTTTTTTAAGCTTTCTTAAAACTGTTGAATTTTCCACTTACTTACATGTACTTGAGAGATTACATTGGTTGAAATAGTGTACTTTTCTATTTTGAAAGATTCTTCACGTTAATTAAACAGACATATCTTTCAAATACACACAGGATGTTCCCTGCAAAACACTAGTGATCACACAATGTGTTTTGAAAAATGTCGCTCACTCAATGTTATATTTTTTAAAGCTTCAAACTAGAATGAAAACTTCAATGTTTTCCTAAATTATTTTTCCATTTACACGCATACAATGTAGGCCTACTTGTTTTTACACTCTCGAATCAAGAGTGCTAAAAAAAGGGTTTTGTTTAAAAGAAATACAAATGGAAACTACAGTTTTATTGACAAGAAGTGCCCCCCTAGAAAAAATGGTGCACCCCCCTTGTCCTTTTCCCATCCCCCCTACACTTTTACCCCCAGTTCTGGCACTGGCGAGAAGTGGTTGAAGAATAATCAAATTTTTAAACCCATATCTTGATTCAAAGAAAAGCAGGCTACAAAAAAGACTTGAGGTCAGTTGAGTCAACCCATGTTTTCAAACCTTACCTGTGGACAGTCCTTGATGTAGTGGCCCTTGTTGAAGCAGAGATGACAAAGGTAGGTTGGAGGCGGTCTTCTTCCCATCTTACGATCGATTGGTGAGAGTGATAGATCGCTGAATTGATCTGCGATGTCACCAATACTGCCATATGGGGATGTCATCATCTTTGTCTATATAATTGAAACAAAAAAATTACACGATTGGTATGAATCGTCAGGGAGGAGATTTGACAATTGTGAAAAAGGGGTGTCCCCCCCCTTTAGTTTCGACACGGAACCTCCCAGATGTTTACAATTCAGAAGGTTTACAGACTATGTGCATCACCAGAAACACAAAACTACAGGTTTGGACATGTGGACGCTTTCTTTCACCATTTGGTGATGGCTTTACTTCTTTCAAGAAGTCTCAAGATTCGAGGAAAATCTAGTGACATCAGGAAAAGTCCTTAAAAATCACAGGCCAGAATCATGATTTGTTTTTAAATTGATAAATTTCAACCAGAGAGCTGCCTTATTTTAATAAAGCTCACTCCTATACCAATCCTCCAGAGAACTATTTCCATTCTAAAAATACTGTCAATGAAAGTCAATAAAAATCATTTGAAAAACCTCCCAAATCACCACTGCTAGTATTTCAAATGTAGCCACAACAACAAAACATAAATTCATCAGCTCAGGATAGCAAGGTCGTAACTGCAGTTTTGGAGCTCCTGGTAAATGGCGTTTATTGGTCAAGAGTGGTCTTCAAAGTAATTGTTTGGCGAAAAGAAATATTCAGTTTCTAAGAAAAACATTTACTTGTAGATTTTGACCGTTATATTATTTTTCAAATTTATACATATTTTTTACTTAACGCCCTTTTAATTATTACGAATATGAAATTGCAATTAATTATGGTCATTAATTTTTTGAGTAAATACCAAAAGTAAACCCTCCCTTTGAGTCAATGTAGAAAGACTTATACCGGAATTTTTTTTTTTTTTTCATTGGTCCATTCTTTCCCTGTAGTCTGTACAAACACGCAGCCTCAGGAAAGGAAACTAATGCCAGTTCAAAAACAACAGAATAAACCTGAGCATGAAATGTACACTTATTTCCAACCAGTTATCCCAACTGTAATTCAACACTTTCAAAATATCCTGGTTGGTGGAGTGGAAGCATCCAAACTCTACCATCCCTGTTTGATCAGCTAATTGCCACTAAGAATATTTGTCAGAAAAAGTCCTACAAGAAATTCCTTGAGGCCACCCAATCATAAGAGGATTCAACATAATGCAGCTGGTCAGTGTTTTAACTAGCTCCACCCTGTGTTAGTTAAAGTGTGAAATTGCCTATACCAAGCTTAACAGCCAATTAAGTTTGTTTACTGTTTGGAATCCCAGCTGGTTTTCAAAGAAAACTGTTGGGCTCCTTGGTGGGAATAGCACCCATATTGGGGTTTTGGCAGGAACTCATGGTTTATTCCTGTGGGGCAAACCACCACCAGTATCTAGTTTGGAATGCCACCAAATCACAAATTAGTCTTGCGTTTCAAATGTCTTGAATTTCAATCAGGTTCCAGTGTGCTACTGGCAGAAAGAACGTGGTTATTATCACACAACCTGTGGACACTTCTCCAAAGTTTGTGGCCAACTGTATTTGAGAAAACTTTGTCGGAACCACATGATTTTCTAATTTGTTCTGGTATCAAATTTTCAAAAAAGGAAATCTCTCAGAATACCAATTCAACCAACCATGCATACAAACTTTAAGCATAGAGGAAGGATACAAAGATTATGTTTGAATAGATAGGAAGAAACTGATTGCATTTAACCCCATGGAATTGGCAGCATGGCAATTGCAAATTGAACAAGGAAACTCCCTTCCCTTAAGAACAGCAAGATCTACATAGGCCTACAGCCATTGCTTTTGACTTAACTTCAGAATGATATAAAACGAGAAATGAAGGATATTTCAAACTTACCATGGTTTGCAGCGGACTCATTTGGTTCTGAAAAGAAAGCAAAATGAATGAGATTGAGAAATGGACATAAGGTTTTTTGAACAAGCACTGCTCAGTTTTGTTTTACTTTGATTAAATTCTCATAGAAGACCTCTCACCTTTGACAGGCCTGGTCTTCATTCAGATACCGACTTTAAAAATTATTTTACACCAGACCCTGAATCTGACCCTAACTTTGACCTTCATTCTAAACTGAACCATGTTCTATAAGACCCTAAGTCGTACCCTCACCCCACTTTGTTCAGGAATTGTGATTTTTTTAAATATCATCATCCTATTTGGACCAGAAGAAAGGTCAAATTGAGGTTACATTTGTGATTTTTGTTTTTCAATATTTCATGTCGGAACAGCTAATAAGTGAAATCCGAAACTGAAAAAAAATTCAAAACTTTAACAAATTCTTAAGAGCTATTTAAGCCAGGGATATTTATTTCACAAACCGTTTTATAAACAAGGTACACACATGTACCATTTGATGCCTTATTGTCTACCGGATATCCTTAGATGAGAAATAATATCTATGTAAAAATACCCAGATTCATGTTTCGCTTGTGGTAGCAGATGATTTGGTGACTGCCACAGGGTATTACAAATACCTCTTAGATTACAAGCACAAAATTCAAAATATTACAAATCTTGATTCTACTAAAATTAAAGCTGTAGGTTTGTTCCCAAGTTTGGGACAGCTTTTTATCATAATGATGAGGCAATCAACGCCATGTCCCTCTAAGTATACCAATGGCAATGTATTGTTTGCTCCCTTTTTTAAACGTGCATTTTGTTTGTTTTCTCTTACAGCCCACACCAGTCCAATACATTGAATTATTGAGCAACACAAAATAAGGTACATGTACAGTGAACAATTTGTCTTTGTATAGCATCACAAAAGGCAACATAAATGTATAAGTTAATACTCAAAAATCATTATGTTCTACTCAATATTAGCCTTCCCTGTTCACAAAACATGCTCCGTCTAAAATTGTTGCTTAATTGTTGCTGGGAAAAATCATTAGCTAGCATGGTTAGTGTCGTGGCCGAGCGGATAAGAGCACGGACTCAAGCTCTGGTGTTTCTGTTCAGCAGAGTGTGGGTTCGAGTCCCGGTCGTGACACTTGTGTCCTTATTAAGCAAGACACTTAACCATTATTGCTTCGTCCTTCGGATGGGACGTAAAGCCGTTGGTCCCGTGTGTTGTGTAATGCACGTAAAGAACCCAGTGCACTTATCGAAAAGAGAAGGGGTTCGCCCCGGTGTTCCTGGTTTGATTGGCTGCATATTGCGCCACAGCACCTTGTAAACCATTACATGGTGCTATGTAAAGAAATAGGCCTCAAAATTCAAAAAGTAGCTCCACATATACCTTGCAGGAAAATATTGACTGTTGAAGCGCCTTGAGCGTCACTGAGTGATGGATATGAGCGCTATATAAGAAGCCATTATTATTATTATTATTATTATTATGGCTACACAATGATAAACAATCAATGATGCAGCTTTTTCTTAACAATCTTAACTAAATCAATCCACAACAAACTGTAGCAATCTGGATTCCCCTTTTCCCACTGATTTTATACGAGTTCTTTCAAGCCAAATACTTCTAGGCCCTCAAAGCACCTTACATTACCATTACCTGGGCCCAATTTCATAGAGCTGTGTAAGCAGAAATTACTGCTTACAAATGTTTTCTGCTCAGCGAAAATTAGCACGATACCAGTCACATATTGTACATGTGTCATTGTATATTAATTAGCTGGTAATTTTATTCTGGCTAGCATAATTTAGTTATGCTTATCTACTTTTTGTGGAAAAAGCAGCTCATAAAATTTTATCTTAACTCTATTCCTTTATTCCTAATATGAGTATTCAGCACCAGCAGCCCAACATGGGTGCACAGATTGCCAATCATTTCATCAACAATCTCTACCCTCATTTCTCTCATACATAGGTACTCATTACTGGGTGACCGTGGGAGCAATCATTAAGGGTCTTACTCAAGGACACAAAAGTCATGGCCTGGGTTCGAACCCACACTCTGATGATCATCAACCACCAAAAACTGAGTTTGGTGCCATATACATGTAGACCCCTTGCACAACGCGCAGCGCATGTATACGCGCCTGTCCTGTTCGCCATTTGGGGAGTCAAACTGCACACACAAATCAAAGAGTTGACTCCACAAATGGAAGGGCGCGCATCATGTGCGGAGGTGCGTTCCGCGTTGTGCAAGAGGTCTATAGACCACATGGCCAAAACAAACCCCAAGAATCATGGATAATAGAGAGCTGCCAACATTTGCATGTTGCCATCAAGGAGATTGTGTCAACAATAAGGGAAAAAGTTTCTAAAATCAGGGAGATTGTTTCAATGTGTTCCAGAAGATGGAAACATTAATCTAATTTCAGGCAACTTGCTGCAGAATCAGGGAGAGTTGGCAGCTCTGATAGTATTATTCTAAAACTAACCTTATTGTTTCTGAAATTAAAGTTTGCCACTTCTTCAAGTCTCTGGGAGTGTCTGGCTGTGTTCTTCTGGAAGTATGGATGTTCTCCATTCTGCATCATGAGGAAATCAGAAAGTTGACTGGAGAGGTCAGGATTCTGTCAGGAAAAAAGTAAAACAAGAAATGTTTGGAACTTTACGAAATGCTTCGAAAACAGAATAACTCCATTTCAGAAAAGCTCATGTTAAATCTAAAATTTCTCATTTTCTCAGAGTAGTTTGATACATTTTGTACTATCATCAAACCCAAAACTTGATCAGTTTTACTATATCTGAGATCTGACAAGAAGCTATTCCATGCCTTTCCTAAACCAAACTTACTACTACCACAAGGAAGATACAACGATTTTAAATTCAAAAAGCACAAAAAGTAGCTTCTCACAACAAAATAAGTGTTGGTAAATTAGGTTACCCCCTAAATAAATATTTCACATAAACCATTTGTAACTGGTATCCTTGCAGGAAAGTGTAAGTAAGCAATAATTTCTGCTTAAGGAGCTCTATGGAATTGGACCCTGTGTTCATACTCAGTAAAACATATTTTTAAAGGCCCTGTACACTATTGGTAAGATCGAAAAACACAAATGTTCACAGATTCACACATAACTTACATGATTTAAAGTAATGGTAGAAAGGGTTCCTTAAAATATTTCTGCCTAAAATGCTATCGTTTCTGAGAAATGAGTAAAACAATAGTTTTTATCGCGCGCGATAATAAACTCGATGTTTGAAAAACAGAAAACACATAAGGTCTCTTTTCACTATTTTCACGTGACCTCGATGACCAATTGAGCTCAAATTTTCACAGGTTTGTTATTTCATGTATGTGGTTGATTACACAAAACATGAACACTGTCTGTGATTATTTTGTCAGCTCTGCCAATCCTGTATAATACCTTTAAGGCCCAATTAAAAAACAATAAGAAATCCAGCTTTCATTTCCAGTTTTATACTATAATAAGTATTAATTTCATGTTCAAAGTATTTTTATTGAAAGGGGTTAAACTCTTTCCCAGACTTTAATTATAAAATCTTGTCCCTCTTTCACCTTCCAGTGAAAAACAAAATGGAACAAAATACTTTTGCAACCCACATCAACACATGTATGTTAGCCACTTTAATTGTTCTACTACTGAAGCAGTCACGGTAATAATCTTGTCCATCAAATATGTCCCAAGCTCCCATGGAAACCAACTTATAATGTATACAACTGATGACAGGGGTCACTGGGGTTGGAGATTTTAATGACCTGGGGTACAAATTGTTGTTATGGGACACCCTTGACAAAGTTTATGCCTTATCTTTTCTTTGTTTATAAGACTCTCTCTATTCAAAAGTCATTGTCATTTTTAAATGGATCACATTAGTGTTTCTTTTTTCCTCTTTCATCAAAATGGAAATGAAAATATTAGCCACAAACACATCGCCTACCAATTAAAATACAAGGCAGCCCAACTTCGCTACTACTACTAGAAATTATTATGTAAAGTGCAACCACCTCTTCCATATTTTGTCGATAGACTTTGCAAATCTTGTGTGTATTCCAACAATTGGACTTGTCAAGGTGTGCAATTTCGATTCCTTTTGTTTCATAGTAAGCAGCTTCTGACATAGCAGTTTGAAAAATAGTAGTTTTAACAGCAATTTTCTCCACTAAGGAAGTTTTTACTGTGGTGGACCTTTACGTCACTTCGTGGCGTGAACAGCGATGAAACATTCTATAACCGGGTGAATAATATTATAAAATCATAAATTAAAAAAATATATAAAAAGCTGTACAAGTATCACAACTGAACAAATTAGGACATAACCCAAAACATTTACTGTAGGCCTTATTGACAAATACAGGACCTGTTCCCATAAATTATAATTAGGCCAGTAGTTCACTTGTTTCTTTCCTCACCATAGAAGGTTATAAACCAGCAACAAATGTACAGAAGTTCAAAAGTAAAATCCATTTAAGGTGTGACACATTATTGGTTATCTTGTGTTTTTGAACAGCACATGTGTTCTAATCCTCTGCTCTGGTTAGCATAATTTTGCTGTGCTTCGCTACTTTTGTGTTTCACCAATTCTATGAAGGGCCCACGTGTTAACATGTGTGTACAGTAACTTCCAGAGAACTCACAATTTTTAGCATTTTTTTAAAACTTGGGTTAACCTCTAGCTATTCTGCCAAATAAATTATCATTTGTATCTTATCTGGAGGGAGTACAAATTTGTGTACATGTAAGCCTACGGATCAGTGTCGAGTTCATGAACAAGTAGGCTACATTGTGAAAGACTAATTGTTAAATTCAACACTTCAAGAGTTCGGTGAGTGACAACTCTTTGTTAAGTCCGTGTAATATGTACCTGCACGTGCAGGCTTTCAGGAACTTGAAAATCAAAACTATCTTCATTGATTGTAGAATTATATTTTCTGACTTTCGTGGGTTCAATTTTACGTGGAACATATAGGCCTAAAAAGCTTGAATTCTGCCTAATAAAAATGTTTAGTTAAATAGTCTTTTGTTTAATTCCTGGACTCGGCAGCGTCAGTCTCATTTCATTTAATGCCAAACAAGATGCCCAAACGTATATGTATGTATTCAACATGCATTATGAGGTAATCCAAGATGGCCGACACAGAGCTGAAGGCTATAGCTTGTCTACAGTGTACAGACCCTGCTGTGATGAGCTACTGATCCCACTGACTGACAGTAATGCAACTCCTCTGACTCACAAACATTTATGATTACTCCTCCCAAAATAGACTACAGTTTTAATTTGAAATGTCAGACACGTTTGCATCTTCTTTTCCAACATATCTAGACCTACACGTACATGTTCATTACATGACAATGAAGGGGCCTTACTCCATAATAATTATGGCTAGATTGTATCTAATTCTAAACAACATTTAAAATGTCGGCCCAAATAACTTTAAGAGAAAGTGCATAGTTTACAGAAAATAAATTTTTCCCATCTGTTGTTTCTTAGTAATTACGCCATCAAACTTTCCTTTGTCATCAAATTCAGTGTTAAGGTTTTAAAGAAATCAACAGCAAACAATTTTTAGTTTTTGGGGGGTTTTTTTTGGGGGGGGGGGTTTAGGATTGTTATGCACATTCATAACTGACTTTGATTAAGAAATTCCAGGCCATCAAATTTTAAAAACTGGTTGGGGATTTTTGTTTAACACAAATGCTTCTCTTTGTAACTTTAACAGTATTTCAGACATTTATAAGGAAGATTTAGTACTTTTATAACGAACTTTTCAACCAGCAAGCTTTCAGACTACATAAGTACATCCCCTTTTCGATAAACTATCTATGTAGGCCTACTTTATTATTAATGAGGAATTTGATGTTTGAAAATCTTTTGTAAAGATAAATGTTCATCACTAGTTCATAACTATAAATGTTCATCACTGATTTTTAGGAGGACACTTTTATTCTCAATTAATTAAGCTTTCAATAAACGCATTTATTTTATATTTAAGACCAGCTTAAAAAAGAAAAATGACGACCAGTGATCTTTGCTGAAATATTCATTTAAAAACTGTTCAACCAATAAGGAAATGAGTTCACAATCACATGAGAGGTAACAGATTTTAATTGTTAAAAAACAATCATTTTGAAGAACCTTCTGGGTTTATTTGCGAAAAGCCCTACATCATTAGTGGGAGCTCTATTTTTGTATGCAATAACAAAGCTACATATCAACCACAAATTTTGTCAAAGTATAGGGGGCCTAGCTATTTAGACACATGCCATCAGTAGCAGGAGTATAGACATTTTTAATAACATTGAAGTTGGGGTGTTTTTTTTCCCAATAGATACAAAATAATTATTCAGAAGAGTCAAAGTTACAATTTTAAATAGAAAACAAACACATTATACACAAAATTCCCATTGAAAAGTTGTTGACTAGAATAGCATTTTGAACACATTTACATTAGGCAAAGTAAAATAAATAACATGTTGCTCGTCCGGACTTTTTAAAAAGTTCTTGTTATTTGTTATTTTCAAATTTGTTGTTATTTTTTTCAAGATGGCCACCATGTCTAAGATGGCCGCCATATCGTATTTGAAGATGGTTTTATGGTTTTATGAGCATGTTCTGTATGTCCTCAAATTCTGTTTAAAGTTGCCATGTGTGTTTCTGTGTCCATTTCGATACATATTGTTATTCTTTCCAAGAGTTCTTCTTGCTTTTGCTCCAAAATTATTCTGTGTGTGTGGCATCACGTCCTGGTGCAAAGATCTCGTTCAAAAAAGAACTGTGGCATGCAAACGTGAAGAGCAAAACGTTTCAAAGAAAATGTGGAGTTTCTCACGATTGCGTTGTGGAAATAGCATTTTTTGTAGGCCTACATGCAAGAAAGATGATGAAATTGCTCAATAAAAATGAAGGATACATTTGAAATAGCTCTCAATATGTAAATTGATTTCAAAGATTTAAAAAAATAAAAAAATGATTTTTTTTTTTTTAAATAACAAATAACAAAAAATTCGGTGCGGCCTCCAAAATCGGAGCAGGCGGGGACGAGCAACATGTTATTTATTTTACTTGGCCTTATGTGGTTTGTAATTTTACTTCCAGTTACATGTATATTGTCCAGCAGCCCCATGTTGTAATTGTTCATTCCCATAATATTTCAATTTTGGATTAACATCGGAAAGGCAGGATGTCTGGAACCTAAACCAAAGGTCAAGAGGTCACCTGCTGGATAGGAAATTCAAACCCACAACTACAATAAACAGACAGTGTTTTGAAAACACACTGAAGAAATGGATTTCACAAAACAATTAAAAATAGAACTAGTTCTAGAATAATTTACGTCGAATTCAATCTGGAGATCACCGATTTATAAAGTTTTACCACTAACAATCTTTCAGAGAAATAATAACATCTGAGAACTGAGATTCTGTCAAAGTTTACTCCAAAATTCTTACTTTCCCATAAATCACCATTGCTTACAATTGCTGCAATCGAACCTCAAGCTCAACACTTGATGTGACCCAACATACATGTAGGCCTACACAAGAAATAACAAGCCTGTGAAAGTTTAAGCTCAATCGGTCACTATAGTCAAGAGAAAAAAGAGGGTAAAAACATTTCATGTTTTCACTGTTTTCAAACATTGAGTTTTTGATTCGCGACTTCAAAACAAATTGTTTTACTCATTTCAAAAAGACTATAGCATTTCAAGCAAAAATTATTTAAAGGGAGTTTCCGACCATGACCATCTTTATACCATGTATGTTATGCGTGAATCTGTGAACATGTTTACTCTTTTTACCAATGTTACAATAGGGATGTGATAGGCTGTTGAAAAAAAAACCCTGAACTCTGACCTCAAAGCATGAAAGCTAAATGTGAGCTCAAAAACTTGTGAGCACAAAGCCCACTAATAACATTTATCTTTGATTTTAAAAGCCCTACTCTGTAATCTGAAATTATAATATGGTTTTATCTTCACTTTTTATGAATTTGATCTTCACTAAAAATAAAAAAATATATAAATACTAAAAAAAACTGATTTCTGGTTAAAAATGGAGAAATCCCATCTCTGTACAAACACCTTTAAAAATGATTATTGGCCCGAGGGTTTCGATCTGTTCGATCTCAAAAACAGTAACAATGTTGTCAATAACAACATCAAGTATTAAACAAACCTAATACAATTCAGACCTCCACAGGGCTTTGTCCCTGATTTCAAATCCTTGCTGATCCCTAAATGATAGCCATGTGTTTCAAATCAGCACTGCTCACCTACCAGACAGCTCCTCTCAACAGTAGCCCTACAGTGCTCTTCCAACAAAACAACTTGCTAATGGAAAATCCATTAATGACATGACCTTCAATGCTGAGGTATCAAAACCATGGGACTTTTTTTGTACCTCCATCTAGGGAAGCCATGTACCATCCACACAAGGGGGTTCCATCCATTATTGGTGTACTGGAGGACCATCTCACAGTTCTGAGCACATGCATGCTATTGCTTGACCTTTTATAGTGACCTTATTTCCCATTTGAATATTTAGTGGGCAGGGAAAAACACTTCATATGGTATCCCACTTTTCGGGATTTATGTATTACACAGGTTTCGTTAGAAAGACTTCGTAATTTAAGTTTTTACTGGTGAACCTTGCCTAAGGGTAGGACTATAGTTATAAATGCTTTAACATTTTAGACACTGTTTTCTTCTACCACCAAATGTGAACAGGGAAAACAAGTTGCTAGATTGTAGAGGCTGCTATCAACAATATGATTGAATGACTGTTTCATGGGCTTCCCACAAAACTTTTCATGAATTTCCACCTGAAAAAGTTCTAAATTCATACTTCAAATCCCACTCAATTTTGTTTACATTAGACTAATCTGCAGTAACAGCAAGGTGTCCAAGAACTCAAGAAAAAATGCAGACAGTGCTAGCAGACACCATAATTTAAACTCCAAAAAAGCTTAACAATGTTTTCCTAAACAGCCAGTTTAAGATGTGTGTTTCTCACTTGAAATGTTGGTTTGAAAAGGCCTATCATTGGTTGTTTTTGTTAACATATACTTGTTTTTATTGTCATTGAATGTTGGTCGCTTTGGATGAAGTTCTACTCCTTAGCACTTGATTAACACTTCTCATTGATGAACAGAACAAGGTTGCTAATCATAGTTTTATATAACATGTCAATTGCTGTTTTTTCTCCAATGTTGTCTGAAGAGTTAAGTAAGACCATGGTGAGACGAAGTTTTGATCCTGTGCTTTGCAAATTCTTTCTGCTTTCCAGTCCGGCCGGCCAAGTTCACTGACCCAAGATGTCTTTGAGGTCTTTCACCTCCCATGATCTCAACGAGAGAGACAAGCCAAATTTCCAAACAGCTCATTATAATGAATGCAAGTTAAAGGTAAACACGTTTATGACAGGGGCACTGACATTGAAAGGCCGTCTCCAAAGTTTCAATTTGTTTTACTTAAAAACACAAAGTATGTATCTTGCTTGGTTTACCCTTTGAAGAATTAGTTACCCGTATAACAGTTTACAAATGGGGTCAAAAGGCAATTTGTTCAAAAGATTAACAGGCAGTTTAAGTCGTTCAGTCAACAATAGATCACTCGAGAAACCGCCCCATGAAGCCGCACACAAAGGCAGGTCTGAACCCTAACAGGACAACAAAGGTAGCGAATTCTAAATAGATGTTGTTAAAAAGTGTTGTCAAAAGACCCCGCACGCGCGGCGGTTTTAGTTCATTGATGATGCAAACAAACTTTGAAATTGAGAAGTTTGCTACCAATTGTATTGTAATACTACTGTACTAGTGAAGGGTCGGACACTTTTCAAAATCTTTGAACACGATTTAGTCGAACGAAAAACTACAAAAATTATGAAGAAAAGATCAAATTAATTCAGTAACCGTGCATATACTGAATTGCTTGGTAGAAAATCGATACCATTACTATACTTAGAAAGGACCTTGATATGTTGTCTGGATTTGTTCTTCACCTACTTCCGGTCCATGACTATATTTAAAGCCAGCTGACATTTTCATATAGACGAACTAGTCACTCCTGTGGTTTAATAATCTCGGGGTATCTCACACAGTTTACCAACAGGATCTGACAGTTTTTCTCGACGATAAACAATCTTATAGAAAATTGTCCTTGGCGTCACTGGTTTTTCTCGCCCTTCAAATATCCTGCTCTTACTAATAAATTTTAGCAGTGTTTACACTCGAGTCAAACAGATTATAATTTTTCTGAGAAATGTCTTCCAATAATATAAATTCGTTTTTCCTGCACCTACATGTACATATTGACTGAGTTCATTCAGTTCGGTAAACCGCCGGCCGCGGTCGATCTGCCAGTTTCGCGTCCCGGAAGCCGAAGATCAGTTGCGAACAAACAATATTCTCTCACAGATTCACGCACAATTTCTAGAAGAAAATCTTTATCTTTAGTCTGAGATTGTGTTTAGTAAGCAAGTAACATGCTCAGGAGACCGAAACTCTTTAAATTTAAGTGAGCGTAGTGCCGTGGGACTGCCACGCAGCGCGACCTTGTTCACCTCGCGTCTGCAAATGGCTGCGCGGTCGGGAAAACTCCGTCTACGGCCCGGGCGCTTGATGCAGAGATCAGTGTTTTTCCTACCAGCACTGCAGCCTGGCCGCAGCAAACAGCATCAACGCATCCATTGAGTTGATCATCTACGTCAATAAATAGAGCTTATTCAGTTTGCGCAAGTATTTACCCAAATGTGTATGAAACGAATTACAGAAATCTGCTCAACAACTGTCAGTGATCAAGAGTTTATGTGGTAGTTACAGTTTAAAAACGTTATTAAAATATCGAAAACGAGGGAAAAATCTGAATTGAGACAAAACACTCAGACGTCGAGACTGCTGTCTACTGCCTCGGTCGGAAGTTAAAGCTGAACATTTGGCTTTTTACTTTTTGTTTTATAGGCTAATGAGTTGATATGTTAGAGATAGTTAGTTGTCACAGACAGGGGTATGCAAAACAAAACCACATAAACTTAAAGCCTAAAAATGCAATAACCTATGTATGTGCTGTGAAAACAGAGGGGTATCATACACGAAAGCAAAATTAACTGTTAAAATTTCAAATTTGTGTTTACTTTTATACTAAATAGCTATTTGGTATTATTATTACTAGAAAATGGCGGTTGGTATCCAAAACTAAAAGAGGTTCGTCTAAAATTCATAGACATGAAATGAATGATCTATCATATTGAGAACCACAGAGCAAATCCCTCTTTAACTGAAAACGAAATTCGTTTAAATCACTGTAAATTTAGGCATATTTTTTATCAAATCGTACTCGGCACCTTCTTATAGTCTTAGTCTTTTCGATGAACACAATGTATTTGTTATTTACAATATTATCGTAGGCCAAACCAGTCGTATTTCTGCATATTGTGATCTTCGCATCAATCATTGTAACGAAATCCTTTAAAATAACCTCAGAATGTTAATTAAATATTCAGCCATTGTTTCAGCCAGAATTTATCCGTGGAATTTTCGACGTGGCTGGCGCGAAACTCGTCTCGGGACTCCGAACAAAATGTGGTTGTTCCGATGGCCGATTAGTACTCATGGAAAATATGAACGAACAAAATCAGAACGTGTTGTTTATAGTTGTACACAACGATTTTAAAACATATGTGAGACTTTTATGAGATTGTAAAAAAAAAAACATTAACAAGTACTCTGTTTGACATGATGAGCGGTGCATAGGTAGTATTGGTGTAATAAAAAGCTGACAAAACAAACCTCTTGTATATATTTCTCGGACCATGTCCCGGAGAGCCCGAGCTGATCTGCCGCCGAAGCGCTCAGCCCGTTCGGTAGCTGATGACCGCCCTTCGGTCCGATCATTGCTGCCACGTTGTTTCCCTGTTGATCTTGTTGCTGTTGCTGCTGCTGAAATTGGGGCAAGTAAGCCATCCAGTTGTTAAACAATTGCTGCGATCCTGGCGGAAAACCCGCCGAATTTGCCATGTTTGTCGCGTTCATATCCACAGCGCCCATGGGGGAAACCTCCGCCATGTTGCCAGCCAAACCGATCTGGTCCGTATGCCTCATTCAAACCGAAGTCCTTCGACTCAGCTTGGGACGTTTAGCAGCCGCCTACCCCCCTAAAAATAAACTCGGTAGTCGAAATGGACTAAAATCTACCAGCCAGAGAGTACAAGGGGCCCCAGTGTATTCCGTAAAGTCGCTTCGTACGGGACTCCAGTCTTGATTATGTCGACATCAACTCGACCCTTTTGACATGGACATCAAATTCTTAGCTGGGAATGCCAATCACTAGACCAGCCAATAAGCTCCCAGCACGGCTCGTCAAGCCAGAAAGCAGATGTAGAAAATATTACGGGGTCGGAGTGCGATAATAAGCTTTTAAAGGGCACCACGCGAGGGTTCTTCCATTGTTTTGAATGGGGAACGTAAACAAAAAACTGTTTATGGGACGATTTACCCGAAGTAATAAACTTTTCGGGAGTTTTTCGGCTGGATTATCTCCAACAAAGTTGATCTGTAGGCGACCAGCAAAGCAGCCATGTTTTGTTCACCTGAAAGATGTACGGAGGTGTCTTTTATTTACGTCCTGCCGCCTTCAGTCAAATGCGGTCCTTTTGATCTTGTTTTTGCTTATCTGTGAAGATGCGCAGTTTCTGTTGTGTACTTGTTTAGAAGCATACTGGGCCCATTCTCTTGCTAAGACTAATAGCAAATAAAGACGTGTACTGTTGAGTTTTTATTTTTTTCGAGAAATTAAAAGTAGCCACAACAGTTATTATTAGGGATACGGGGGCCACGAACTCCCCCCCCCCCTCATTGGTGTCCGTGCCCCCTCCCTCCCCCATTTGAAATCTGGACTTATGGATAACAAATTATCAGAGTAAGATGTTTCATTGTATTAACTTTAATATGATAATTTCACTGTTTTGCAAAGTATTTTTCCTTAAACACGCATTTGTTTTTTAACTTGCGTCAGATTATTTTATTAATTATGATAAATGGCATAACAAGCGCTAATACAAGGGGCTTGTTGAGGGACATGCAAACTGAAGTATCCCCCTAAAAATATGGTGCACCCCTTATGCCCCCGTAAAAGTTTACCCTAGTTTCGGCATTGCCACTGGTTCAAGCAATCGTTTGAGCTTTTTAGCGCGCGCTAAAATAAAACAATGGTGAACATAAAGTATATGTTTAACGCCAACGGTGCCATATAATAACATTCAAACATGAAAAATATATTTTACCTTTTTAACCACGGGTCATTCTACACATTTCGAAGTAAAAGGCTTGTTTTTTATAGAAATGTTGCCTTAGAAACACCATAAAAACTAAAGATATAGGGCACAATATGGTTGGTAATACAAAACATTTGAATCATTTGAAAAACACAGTATTAGAATTCAAATACTTTTTATTCCGATATTCACAAGGTTTTTGTGATTACTTACAAAGATTACAAACACTATATAGGCCACGTAACCTCTAACATCACTTGTTTACAAAGGACAGAGCCTGAACTTCCTACTGAGTCTGCAAGGCACACAGCACAACATGCACAACGGAAAGAACATAAAATCTTATATTTTATGGAGATTGCACTGTCCGATTTGTAAAATGTTTTGATATGAAGGAAGGGGCACATCTCAATACGTTTTTGGCTGCCATTTTTCTTCAATATGGAAATTATGAGACAAAAAGTAAAGCTTCCCATATGACAAGTGTAGTATCTTGCCTATCAAAAAAGAAGCTGCAATGTACACGGTCACTCTTTTTACAAACAAAGGTTACAAGATTGACAGGTTTCTGTTTTTCATGGAGGGAAAGAATACATGACTTTAGGAATTTGACACTACTGTTCAATTGTTAGCAATTACAGTCTGATCAATTTCTGCAATTAAGTCGTCCGAAAAGAGACATTTACACAAAATGGTCTGACTTATTTTCCATCCTTCGATAAGTGGAAATTGGTAACGAGCACTGCATCATACTTGGCAGGCATTTCAGGTATTTCTTGATACCACTCATTTCCCCATTTCCGTCGATTACTGACATTTACCATCCAAAGGAAAGGAGCCTATACCGATCTTTCTTCTTTCTTTCTTTTTGCTAAAGAAAATAGAAACCAGAAAGGTGCATACACTGCAAAAACTGGAGTGTTAAAATTTACACCTGGGGGTGTTCTCACATACAGAAACCAAAGAAGAATCAAAATATATCATAGAGTGTTAAAATAATACTGGTGTTATTTAACTCTTTATAATGTTAATTTTGATTCCTTTTGGGGTATCTATATGTATATGTATCTAAATGTAGCAACACCCTGGTGTAAATTGTAATACCCCAGTTTTGTCAGTGTAGTGTTTTGCATAGACCTTATCTGCAGACAAACTTGCTGTACAACTGTACCTGATTTGCCACCAGTGGTGGAGCAATCAAAATAGACGTAAACATAATCTGTTTGGCAACTTGTTGGTAAACGAAGGCCACTTCGGTGTTATCATTGGTAATTTTGCATGTCAAAACCTTCTGTTCACAACAAACACAAATCAGCAAGTCTTGGTCGAGCGCCAACACAATCCATTATTAGTGAACTTTCTGAACTTTAAACGGAATTAAAATCGGGCGTGTAATTCTCGGTAAAACCACGATCAACCGTTTCCATGGCAATCATGCCGTCACTAAACATAAATGTGACGCGCTGATATACAAACTTGACTACGCAGTATACCCGCCAGCAGAGTAAAGTATAGGTTTAAATCAAGCTACGGCCGCATTTTTTCAAGGTTTGTAGACAAGAAGACACAAAAAGTGGTTGTTATTTTTTCATAAATAATTCATACTATTTGCATATCACTATCTTCATTAATTGGTTTGGAGGAGAAAAATATTTATATCCAACCTCTTCTCAATAAACACAACATTCAATCAATTGAGGCATCCAATTCCAAACTGACAAATTAATCAACTTACACGAGTCGGTTTCTTCGAAAGTGACAACAAAAATCGGGGTTGTTCTAAAACCCCCTCGACCCCCTCGACCCACGACCCACGACCCCCTCGACCCCTCGACTTATGCTCGGTTTTTTTTTATGTACACCAAAATTGCCACATGACACGATCTCAGCCAATCACGCACGAAGCAAACTGCGCGTGATTGGCTGAGATCGGGTACTGTGGCAATTTTGGTGTACAGAAAAAAAATCGCGGCATTTCCAAGCGTATCTCTTGGCCGACCCGAGCCTGAATAGGAGTATATCCCAACTGGGATCCTGCGTTCACCGCCCGAGTACGATTTAGGCCAACTCATTACGTGATGATCAGGCAGACTCATTTCCGGCTGATCGCTCCCGTCCTGTGTCAACAATTACTACTTGCTCTATGCGGAGCTCGAGGTTGTAGACCCGACCGACCATGGCCCACACGTGTTTTGGGGTTGTCAGTCTCCCACACCCGGGCCCCCGACCATATATGAAACGAGATCATGATCGGTGTGCACGTAACGTGCGGAAGCGGATTAAATACGCCCATTTATGCTATAAAGTGGCCTCATTTGTCCTGGGGAAAATACGCAGACCATTTCTTTTCGGATTTTGGTGTTGGCACAGAATGTTAAAATTAGCAGTTCGTCGGAAGGAAGTCGCGTCGCCTGTTCTTTGGATCACACGCTGTGAATTCTAAATCGGGGACTTAATTCTTACTCGGCCGTAAAGCGATGTTTTTATGAATTCGGAATTGGGACACGTTTCGATTACGGGGCGGACGTCGAGGGTCGAGGGGTCGTGGGTCGTGGGGGTCGAGGGGGTCGAGGGGGTTTTAGAACAACCCCAAAAATCGTGCTTTGACAGGAATTTTATCCTTGTTTGTCGAGCTTGTTTTGATTTGTGGCAATCAAAATTAACATTTATGGTTTTGGTGTCTTCTTTTACTTGAAGTTAAAGAAGAATCTCTCTATAGGATTGGTACTTATTGGTACTTATTTTCTTATACTATGAAAGCGTATTTTTTCTACACCGTCCAGGTGTCCTAGGAACATACTTTACGCCTAAAATACTGACGTTTCTATTCTTTGAATCAAACTAAATAAACTTGTCTGTAAAAAGAAAAGTGGATCCAATACAATCAATTTTGTACGTGTCTTTTCATCATCCGTAAAACAAAACCAAAGTGTTTCTTGGACATTGCATGTATTTAGGCCTATCCTTCAAAAATCAAACGATGTTTGTCGAGGTGAAGCACAGATAGCTGACCTTTCACGGGTGAAAGGCGGTTTGTATTTCTGTTTATTCAAAACACCAGCTGGGTCAGCTCAGTCAAAGCATTCAGCAATTTTTCACAAAAAACTAAGAAGACTTCCAAGTTAAAATGTGAAACTGCAAAGGTAGACGGCTCTCAATACTTTAAACATGGATGGAGGCCTCAAATAAATTTAAGACATGATTATACCAAAAGCTGTACATGTACTTCCTCAAAACTTCAGCATGTAACTATAGAGTTATAGCTCTATGACGTAACCTTGATAGAAGAAATTAGATGTAACATACTTTACCCCAAAATGACTGTGAGATCGATGCCCTAAGGGTATATATGCTCATGATTACGTAATGGTTTACTGATAAACCTGGGACACCCAGGGTCCGACTCTTGGTTTGTTTATTGGTCCAAGTGGCAGAGCAGGCCTGATGAAGTTGTTTATCCAAGCTTGTTGAACTTTGACCTACACGATGCTGTTTTTGTTTGGACTGCTGTTGGGCTTCTGAATTAGTCCGTGGGCTAGAATACCCCCCATGCATCTCTCCCACCACCCCCCCCCCCCCCCCCAGATCCTCCGCGAGTGGTATCATTTTGTTTGGGAGACCCATCTGAGTGATTAATTTGATGTTATCAGTAAAAAAGTTGGGATGCATAAAGATGGCGGCCATTTTTCAAAATGACCGCTTTCCGAAATTGGTTATGCCTATATCTCGGTCTGTGAGACTCATAGAGACTTGGTTTTGGTGTCTATACTAATGTTTTCAGGGTCAAGGAACCCAATAAGACCAAATTAAAAAATATTGGATCAGTTGGTTAAGGCGGCCATTTTGAATTTCAAAATGGCCGCCAATCAATTGGGTTTTTGCCCGTATCGCGGTCTATAAGCCTCACAGAAACTTGGTGTTGGTGTCTATACCCATGTTTTCAGGATCAAGGAACCCAATAAGAACATTACTAAAAACATTGGATCATTTGGCTGAGGCAGCCATCTTGAATTTCAACATGTGACGGTATACAGCCTGTATTGGGTGTCCAAGCCACGATGGCCTTGACAAAAGGCTAGGCCAGTGCCGGCTTGGTAAGGGCAGACCATTATGATGTGTCAGACATAGCCTGAACTGGGCCAGTGCCGGCTTGGTAGGGGCAAACCATAATGATGTGACGGTATACAGCCTGTGCAGGGCCCTGTACAGGCTGTATACCGTCACATCATTATGGTTTGCCCCTACCAAGCCGGCATTTGCCCTGCACAGGCTGTATACCGTCACATCATTATGGTTTGCCCCTACCAAGCCGCGGCACTGGCCAATTACAGGCTGTGTACCGTCTCATCATTATGGTTTGCCCCTACCAAGCCAGCACTGGCCCTGTATAGGCTGTGTACCGTCACAGTTTGCCCCTACCAAGCCGGCACTGGCCCAGTTCAGGCTATGTCTGACACATCATTATGGTCTGCCCTTACCAAGCCGGTACTGGCCAACTACAGGCTGTGTATTGTCACATCATTATGGTTTGCCCCTACCAAGCCGGCACTGGCCCAATACAGGCTGTATACCGTCACATGTTGAAATTCAAGATGGCTGCCTCAGCCAAATGATCCAATGTGTTTAGTAATGTTCTTATTGGGTTCCTTGATCCTGAAAACATGGGTATACAGCAATCCTTCACCGATCTTGAACTCTTGGTGGCAGCAGATATGCCTCCATTACTGCGGTGTGGGTGGTACTGCGCTGCCTAGCGACTGGTATAAGGTTTGGGCTACACGGCGATCATTTGATCAGTCGCGGGTTAATGGACTTTTACCAAGAGTTCAAGATCGGTGAAGGATTGCTGTATAGGCACCAACCCCAAGTTTCTGTGAGGCTCATAGACCGCGATACGGGCAAAAACCCAATTGATTGGCGGCCATTTTGAAATTCAAAATGGCCGCCTTAACCAACAGACCGAGATATACGCACAACCAATTTCGGAAAGCGGCCATTTAGAAAAATGGCCGCCATCTTTATGCATCCCAACTGTTTTACTGGTAACATCAAAATAATCACTCAGATGGGTCTCCCAAACAAAATGATACCACTTGCGGAGGATCTGGGGGGATGCATGGGGGGTATTCTAGCCCACGGACTAAATGCTAATTAGGTGTTTTCTTATAACACCCACAAACTTGTATTTAGCGTGTCTCAGGGTCTTTAGTTGAAGCATGACCTCCAAGTCAAAAATATTTGATGATTATGTAAAATTCCCCATTGTTTTCAGTTAGCAAGCCCGGTAGACTCGCCGTTGCATCCAATATCAGTCACGGTTTAATCGCTTTCAGAATTCGTTCGCTCAAAAAAAAAACACCCACAGATATTCATACAATAATGCTTAGATTTTTGGGTTGAACAAAGGCAAATTTACTCAACCGGAATTTCAACCAACGACCTCCGGATTATCGGTTGTTCAGCCCAAAAATTATTACAAATTTACCCAGTCAGTTTCCCTCGTGGGTTATTTATTTGATACAATAATGCTTTGTCTACATTTACAATCACATACGCTTCATTCGAGAGGATGCTTCAAAGCAAAAGTTGATGAATGGAATTATTTTTGGGAAAGCAACGAGATGCCTCCCTTTAACGAGTACGTCACCGCAGTTGAGGAACCGTCAAGAATGCTACATTATTTCATGCACTGTCTTTTCCTAATATCTTTCCGGCACTCAATCGATCAAAACACACTTGCTGTCCACGTCAAAACGGTCAAGTTTGATTGTTAATGATGGTACTTTAATTAGTTCGGCACTATCTGTCGTCGTATTCATTTGTGTCTTTTATCTTTGATCTCAGAGATCTGTTTGAGTGTGATTAACCAAAGGTGAATAAGCCATCGTTAGGGGGTAAAATAAAATCACCAAGGAACAACAACTGTAGTTCAATGCACCCGAACTCCTTTGGAGCTCTTTGCTCAACTGACACTCCAGAGCTCGATAACTGTTTCCTCTGAAAGCAGCGGGAGGCTGCGGGTTATTCGGCGGGAGATTGGCGATTGATGACCGCATCTGCCTGCCAGAACGCCGCCGCTCGAACTCATGGAGACAGGAGCAGCGATCAGCCCCGGCGGCTCTTTCCGAGTCCGAGCTGTCTGTTGGCGGCTCGCAGTTTGTTTTAGAACATCTATTCTGTGCTTAATTAAAATGTATGACATTTTCTAATTACTATGAGAGAAATATTGTCTGTAGACCTGTAGTCCAGAAACAAATAATTTTTTTTTAAAAGTTAGCCTACTCCCTACTGAATAAATTTTATTTTGTAGTTAAAAATGTCCCCATAGTTGTCAAAAGAGGGCGATGTGGGGGGGTGGGGGGGTGGGGGGGTGGGGGGGTGGGGGGGTGGGGGGGTGGGGGGGGGGGTGGGGGGGTGACAATTTTTGAAAATGAAGGCCCAATTCAAGCCATTTGGTCCATTTTTGCGCTTATTTTTTTTTGTGCGCACCATTTTTTTATGTTTGGGTCGACTATTTTTCTTTTTTCTGATTTTGGGGACTTTTTTAAAATTGTAGTTTATTTATTTATTATAAATTTATATATTTATTTTTTGGGAGGCGTCCGCCCCGCCCCTACCCTGAGTACATTGTGTACCCCCACCCCGACTCAAGTAACTAAGGGGCTGCATGCACTTGCTGATTTTCTATTGGGAGGGGCTGTTTTACAAGCAAAATTCGGTTGTGAAATCCCCTAGACATTGCACATTGGGAATCAATATTAAGATCACTTCCCCATTCTAGAAAACAAAGAAAGGGGTATATACTATTTTTAAGATGTATGCTCGAGACGGAGATACCTGGCACGAGATTGGGTTTATATTCTATCAGAATGTGGGGGAAAGTTGTCTTGAAAGTTCTCCATAATTGTAGAAGTAGATCATTTTTGCTTTTCATAATTCATTTGTTTCATGAATGATATCGTCGTTGCAGCACTTGTAATTGTGGAATTCTTATTAAAAAATGTTCTTATTCTGTGATTGGCAATTTGTAAAACGCGTCTAATTTACCCTTTTCAACCACCGGGATTAGGCTATTATTAAAAAAAGAAAGCCACATTGTTCCCACCCAAATAGGTAAATTTTTAGGGGGGCACAAGGGGGGGGGGGGGCACAATTTTTTCTAGGGGGCACTGCTGGCAAATCAACTATAGATTCCTTTGCACTTTAAAAAAAATGATCTTAATCTACGCAATGGCGGGTTCCAAACAGCCTCTCAATTAAACCAAAGGGAATATGGTCAATTTGCAAAATGATGTTTCTCTCTCTTCTTTTTCGCACATCTAGAACCACGCAGTTACTGTTTGAAGGTCTATAAATAAATCATAACTGTGTTTTTTTTTTTTTTTTTTTTTTTTTTTTTTTTTTTTTTTTTTTTACGGAAGTCGCCCAACACAAGGCCCAAAGGATTAACAAGGGATTGCGAGACCAGAGTCTTTTTTATGGGGATTTATGTATTTGAGGACTGGCACTAGTACTTATTTATTACACACTTGGGGCCGTGCACAGTAGGCCTAATCAATGTTAACAACTTTGATCTTTTTTTTTCGAAATTGTTTTGATCCATCCGCCCCCACCCCCCCCCCCCCCCCCCAATTCGATTTTTACATATTGACAAACTATTTAAAGGGACACGTTGCCTTGGATCGGGCGAGTTGGTCTATGAAAAGCGTTTAAAACCGTTTGTTATTAAATGCATATGGTTAGAATTATGTTTTAAAAGTTGAATATAATTAGATCCACACAAATATGCCTCGAAATTGCGTGGTTTTCCTTTTACATCGTAAACTAACACGGCACGCCATTTTGTGGAGTCAAATTTTTGACTCCACAAAATGGCGGACCGTGTTAGTTCGCAAAGTAAAAGGAAAACCATGCACTGGCTCTTTTGTAAACATGTGATGTCACAGGTCACATGGTCTATAGGCGCACGTTCTTGTCTTTCACGGTTGGACATTGTTTAGCCATAACCTTCCTTTAGAGATTAGGGCCTAGGCCTACTGGAAGAAAACCGAAATTATCTCAGAAACTTGCAAAAGTTTCAACTTCGTAAACGACCCTCGCCATTCATCGGGCACTTTTGACTTGCTCCAACAAGCATGTATCCTTTCTCTATGCTGCAAGTATTTCCCTCCTCCATGCTCTCAGAGGCATTACGTGACTTCGAAGAACATTTTCCAATTACAAGTTGCAGGCAAGCAGCCGATGGCCGATGATGTTGCCCGACCTCCAACTCGAGCACCCCCACCCCCAAACCCTCCCCAAACCTTCTTCGGTTAACCTTCATTACACTGTTGTTCTTCCATGGGCTATAGTAAGAAAACGCAACGGAATTTTAGCTCAGTGTTCTGTGTGAACAAGAGACATGGAAGTTCAACATTATAAACATTACCGATGCCAGCAGGGTTAGGCTTATGTAATAAATAAATATTAATGTTGTTCTCGGGACAGACGTATACCCCCCCCCCCCCCCCCCCATATTGTGATTTGGGTGGCAAGTCGGTTTCTTTATCATTTTCTTCAATTCTGAACATTTTAAAACGTGTTACGCGCTTTTGATAATTTTGTGTGTAAGGGGCGCAATATAAATCTTAAACTATTACTGCAATATTCTATATTATTAGCATTGAAGAAACTAGCTCCTGGTGTCCGTACCCATACTCGCTACGGTGAATAAGCCTTCTCCGTCTGTGCCCCAAACTTGGAGCAATCTCCCCATCATCATACGTGATTCTCGAACGACTATGAACACTTTCAAAAATTGATTGAAAACATAATCCAACTTCATGATTTTTGCTTTTTCTTTGATATCTATTAGTATTACCTGTTGTTTATTCTTGTAAAAAAACAAACATTGTAAAGCACTCAGAAACACTACGTATGAAGCACTATATAAATGTTGTTTATTACTGTGTTGTTATTATAATAAACATTGCGCCTTATTTCCGTGTTTGTAAAAATTGGTGTCACCCGGAGATTCTGCCGGAGACAAACTCCCCTATGTCACTGGTACCCAACGTGCTAACACAAACCACAAGAAGGAAAGAATGCAATACATGGACTTAAACACTTTCTGATTTGCATTTATTTCACCTGTGTATTATATTATATTTTTGATATACATATACAAGTGCCTGATCGGCTTGTCATGAATTCCTATAAATTTGTAATAAAAAACCAGTTGGTAGCAACATAACCAACACCCCCTTCTTAATTTTCAAAAAAGAACAGTTTGTTTTTACAAAGTTATCCACATGTAGCAAATGATTAATCTCTGAGAAAATAGGAATCAGCATCCAATTAGCATGCGTTCTCGAAATTGGTTTTGTCCAACACAATAAAACATTACCATATAACTTTCTGTGGTGTATATAGGCCTAATGGTATTATACAGGATTGGTAAGAATAAAAACATCACTGTTTAATTTTAGTCTGAAACATACTGATTATGAAGTTCATACTAGAACCATATTTTCTGTGAAATATTTCAAGTCATATTCAAGAAAACTGTATCTGAAAACACCAAAAAGAGTTGATTTCGGTAGTTACATTATTATGCAACCAAAATTACGGACAATGTGTTAATAAGCTGAAAATTGTTTTTCAAAATTTTCTCCCGACTCATACAACAGATTAAGCCCAAATCATCCCAGGTTTTTTATTTCATGTATACGGTTCACACAAAACATGAATACTGCCTGAGACTATTTTGTCAGCTCTACCGATCTTCTATGCTCTGACATCACTATGTTTCGACAACTATACTCGCTAGGGTTAGGGTTAATGGGGAATAGGGTGAGGGATAAGATGAGGAAAAATGGCGAGTCAAAACATTGGGGTGTCAGAACGGGTGTAACAGTTAAAGAGTCTGTTCAGGATTATGGATGGTTATGGGTTCACCTTCAACCTGAGGTGTTCTTGGACTTATCGGAAGCACTCTGACTCAGTGCTGTTTAGTCACTTGTTTGTCAGCTACATCATAGAGCAATTAGGACATCATATAGAGCTCACCTTGGTCTATGGTTACTTTTATACAGCCTTCATGACTTAAAGGTGCTGTATACGTTTGGTAATTGGAGCCTACTGTTTGTTTCAAACCTAAAGATTCAAATTTTGAGGGATAAAAAGTGACATATTTTTCCATAACCGCAGTACTTCGAAGTGAAAAGTTTCTCAAAATGCATTATACTATCCAAAGCTGCTGTACTTCTTACCAAGTTTTTATTGCCATTAATTTTCATAGTCATTACCAAACGAATACAGTATTGCAGTTATAGAAATCAAACAAGCCCCCTTGAAGGCAAAGTAATCCTTTGTTTTTTTGAACTGTTCGATTGTTTTAATTGTAATAAATGTAGATATTATACCCAAAAAACTAACTAATGAAAATTTCACTTCAAAAGATGGTCGCGTTTTTGAGATGTCGCTGAAAAACCGCAGCAAATATATCCACGCGCGCAGGAAGAATATTCCCTAAAGGTATACACGATATGAGAAACGTTTCTGACAGAAAAACTTCTCAGATTCAAAGTTTGGGGCATAAAACCTGATATCTTTTTCCGTAACCACATTACTTCGAATTGAAATGATTCTCAAAATGCTTTATACTATCGAAAAGCTGCTGTACTTGTGACTAAGTTTTTATTGCCATTAATTTTAAGAGTGATTACCAAACGTTTACATTCCCTTTCTATCACTGTGGAAACCCTTGATACTCGATATACGGCATGGTGACCCCCTCCCCTTCCTATAGATCGATCCATTAAGCCCCGCCTCCTTACGAGTTGACCAATCACAGCCGCGAAACCCGATCACCGTTAGAGCAAAGATCACCAAACGTCTCAAATGGTGATCAGATTTCGCGGTTGTGATTGGTCAATGAGAAATGGGCGTGGCTTAATGGATCGGTGTATTGTGTCTTCATTGTGTTCTAGTGGGACTCTCATGAATTATTTAGGTAATTTTTGGGGGAGGGGGTCTTTCCGTACAAGAGGAAAAGCAAGTGTGTAAAAACATAAGAACATTTAAGGGGGAACGCATGCGGTGTGGACCCACTTTGCCACATATCGGGCGTGGTACAAAAGCCACTGGGGGATCTAGAGGTGACCCATAGGTGATCCAGCCACTGGGGGATCCAGAAGTGACCCATATGTGATCCTGGGGATCCCCACCAAGTTTATCAAAGTTACTGAGTATGACTAAGTAAATAAACTTGACTCATTCATCTTTAATCTGAAAGCTCGCTTAGTTTGATTATCCACAGGCACTGGCTGCAATCATCCAATACCTAATAATATTCTGTCATATAATAAGCATTTACTGAATCTGTTTCTTAGAGTATTAAAGGCACTGAACGCGTTTGGTAATTATCAAAGACCAGTATTGTCACTCGGTGTATCCCAACATATGCATAAAATAACAAACCTGTGAAAATTTGGGCTGAATCGGTCATCGAAGTTGCAAGAAAATAAAGAAAGAAAAAACACCCTTGTTGCACAATTTTGTGTGCTTTCAGATGATAATAAAGGGCTTCATGCATGAAGTCTTTTATTATTTTAGTGAGAAGTTACCTCTTTCTCAAAAACTACGTTACTTCAGAGGGAGTGGTTTCTCATAATGTGTTATACTATCAACAGCTCTCCATTGCTGGTTACCAAGTAAGTTTTTATGCTATGAGTAAAAATTACCAAACGTGTTCAGTGCCTTTAAACCAGAAGGGTAACCTTCTTGCCTGGGTACAAATAATTATGTTTTCACCCAAAATGAAATTATTTGAAAAGTTCAAACATTATCACAAGTATAGAAACAAAACTACATAACTAATCATTTCTAACCCTCAAGCGAGGAACATGCTTGGTTGCAATGCCCCAGGTAAAGTGGGTTTGTGGTAAAGCGTGTTTTTTACATATCCAGGTAATGTCTTGATTAGTTTAACTCGTTTGTTTGCTTAATTAAGTTTTACAATTTGGCTTCATCTACCATTGACAATTGACATACTGTAACCGTAATTTTGTAAACAAATATGGATGATGGCAGAGTTTTTTCCTACCCCCTCCTTACCAAATCACTGACCCCCTCTAGGGCGTGTGGTATGGTCCAGCTTAGGATATCATGGCATTATAAGCTGACCAGTGTGTACGACCGTGGTTAAGACAATGGAAATATTAAAATATGTCAGCATGTACTGACAGATCAGAGCCCTCACTGCAGAGTTTTAAACCATCCTTGAGATCGGGAAGGAATAAATACTCCACTATCCAACCAAGCCTTGAAATGCTAGTTCATACTTCCAATGTGTGGTAACTTAGGGAGGGAAAACATTTCAAAATTTCCGTACAAAACTATTTCTTTACATCTTTGTTTTTTTGTAACTTAAAGTTCTGCTTGATGGGTGACACTGTGTAAATTCGTCTCCGTTATGAAAACACATATTTATAAAACTTGAATATTAGTTGGAGCTTGATAGGGTGACTGCATATCTGATTGAAACTTGCATATTTTTTATTAATTTTTTTTTCTTCAGATTTTTGATCATGTTCTCCCATAAGGTTGACTTTAACCCTGTTAATTGAATCTCACACTGGTGTCCTCCACAGGAAAGTTAGTCCCTGCGAAATCATTTCCAACAATCAAAATACATTACAAATATAACTGTAATATAAAAACATTACAAAAAGCGATGAATCATGAATGTGTCAAGCAATAAAGTTAGATTTGTGTACATTTTGTTCATCAGTAAATAAAAAAATTGAGACGTTAACATTCTGGATTGCACTCTACTAAATCATGCCATTTTCTATTTAAAGCGATCAGTTAATCTTGTATGTAATTTGATTCCATAGAACCACTTCAATAGCAGACAGCGTTTGTTTCCTTTTCACATTAGTTGTATTTTTCACCAAATGGGGGCGCTTTCAACAGTGAAATTCCTTGCATAACAATGACAGTTTTATCTTACATTTGACTGGCGGTGTATCGTTCTCTTGTATCAATGGACAAACAAAGAATAACAACAATGAAAAAAGAATAAGTTTGTTTTACTTGACGTAAATTCGGTTCACAACACGCCCTCACACGGCCAAAAACATTGCGATTTGGAAACCAGTGAATATCAATTGACACTACACAGCATTTCAATGGCTGGTAGCCTGCCAAACTTAAGTGTGCTACACAAAATGTTGTCCTAAGCTTCTCTGATTTTGGGTTGAACAAAGAAAAATTGACTAGAGCGGGATTTGAACCAACAACTGAGCTATCTAGCCCTATGTTGGCGGTCTCCCTATTTTGTCAATATCACAGCTTCTCTGTGATATCAACAAAGGTCACATCAAAAGGGCCTGGAGTTTCACCTGAGAGGGCAAGACTATTTTCCTTTTGCAAAAGGCACTTCTATGGGAAACCTTTTAAAAGGGCACCAAGGCCAGGACCAGCTGGGCCAACAGAGGCCATGGTGGATTCCAAATGTTCAAATGTGGGTTCGGTTTTGTTTTTATTTTTTGTTTTCCTCATTTAGGAGAGCATCTCATCGTCAAAAACCATACATTTCTCAAAACTTCTTAGAACTGAAGAAAAGAGAGTTGGAATAAGCCCGCGGACAGCATTTGAACTTGTAACTGAGATTAATCTTGAGAAAATAGAATTAGCTGTTGCAAACTGCTTACCAACCAAAAGGACCTGAGGTATAAATGCAAAAAATTTGTTAGTGGCCTGACGTTTCGACCCTAGTCTTTCTCGAAGGCTAAATGACAAAACAAACACACATACACAAGCATACAGGAGGTACAAGAGCAGTCAAGTGGAAATACATGAATAGAGTGGAGGGAGAAAAGCAGAAAGCAGTCAGAGAGGGCAGGGGGTAAGCAGGGATTATGAAGACAAAGGGGGGGGGGGGGTTATGAAGATTAATCTTGTATGAGGTACTGTTGCACTGGTATCCGTTTTTTTCAAATAAATATAAAACAGATATTTGATGAATACAAAAAGTCCTGAAAATCATATCAAGTGTGGATGCACCCTTATACTAGACCCAGAAGCTCCCAGATATTACAATTCAAGATGTTTACAGACACTTTGCAGAGTAATCTGGTTTGGACACAATGTGGACTGCCTTCTCCATTTGGTGACTGTTTCACTTCAAAGGCTCAAAGAGGTTTTCAGACAATCCTGAAATCAGGAACAATCCTGAGAAATCACATTCTTTTACGTGCTTTACACAAAACGAATTAACGTCCCAGTTGATTGAGCATAAAATGTATTAAACATGCACCTTGTCAAAATACATAATCATTAATCACTTATCAGTTACTCATGGCCCAATTTTATAAAGCTGCTTAAAGGCAAAAAATTAGCTAAGCACAAAGAAAATGTGCTTACTGGAAACGGGTTCACAGCCAAAACACTCTGTCACATGTACCATTTGCAAACTGGTTTCCTGCATATTGTTCTAAGCAACAATTTGTTGCTTAAGAACTTCCGTGTAATATGCAGGCCTGATGCTTTGCTCTTGCAAGGGCGAAGACACCACGGCCTTTTCACCTTTGTCAAGGGCACCTCTATGAGCAAATTCAAGGGGCAGGAAGGCAACGAGCAGGGGGCATGGAGGCAATTGCCTCAGTTGCCTCCGTGAAGCATCATGTCTGAATCAATCAATCAATCAAAGGTCATTTATAGAGCGCCAAAATCAACAGTTTGTTCTAAGGCGCTGAGGTACAGTTGAATGGTTAGTAAGCCTGCTGGAACAGTGTGAGCTTTAAGGAGTGTCTTGAATGAGGGGAGTGAGCTGGCATTTCTGATATGTACAGGAAGCTTATTCCACATTTTGGAGCCATATACAGAGAATGATCTCTCTGCAAAAGTTGAATAGCGAGTTCTTGGCACAATAAATAGGGAACAAGAGCTAGACGAACGAAGATGTCTTTGTTTAGATCTCAATTTGAGCATGTCCGTGATATACCCAGGGGCTTGTTTATGGTACGCTTTATACATCAGGATCATAACTTTGAATATGGAAAGCGAAAGCGAAAGCAATTTTTTGCGTCACAATTGGAAAAAACCTGCACGTACCGATTTTTGCATGAACGAAATTCCGTTCGCATTGGCTTTTGCATGAAGTATGATCACGGCTTTACAGTACCCCCTCTACATTTTTCCCAGGAGAGGGCCATTTTTGCAGTGTATCATGGGTAAAGGTATCTATAAGAATGTCTTGTAGTGCCGCCCCATCACCCTGATCGAGTAAGTTCTTCCACAAGCAGCAAGGTTGGGGTTTTTTTTCTCGTGTTTACAGCATAAGCCGGTATCTTTTGTGATGCTGGTGAATTCTCCTGAAGACAATCAGAGCATACTGATCGAAATGTTGAGTTGTCAACCACCGGTTCCTACTCAAAAGAGATTAACACATGGTGCTACCGCAAACCTCACCTGATTAGACTCCCACCCTGCAAAGTTTCAAATCCTACTTAGGCTGGTGAATGTTTTTTGACATTCATGTCAGTACGAAGTTGCGAGTGTCGTTGTTTTTTCAGTCGACCGCCTTTTGGGAAAAAGACCTTTACTGAGTAAACTGTAGAGGGTGCCCTGTATTGTGAATCACCCACATTGGGACCAGGAGTTAATTTCATATAGCCGGTGTGCAGAAGCCCCTCAAAAATGCACTGAGCTGGCTTTTCTTTGGATGATTTATGTATGACCAATGAATTTTCACATCTTCTTAGCTAAGAATTACAAGGTTCCTGTTATAAAAAAAGTTTTGGAACAATGATATGAGTGGGTTAGGGTTCAATTACACAAAACTGTAAACCAGTCTTGGGAGCCGATGTGGTAGGGGATTCTGTCGCAGAGATTCTGTGTGCCCCCACCCCTCTGATAGCGCTCTCATTAGAATCAACTTCCTGCAGCCCATGGTAATTTACCATATGTGAGACACACTAACCGGGGGGGACAAAATCCCCTAAGCTTTGAGCAGGAGGCAGACACCTGGGCCCATATTCATAGCTCTGCTTAACGTAAGCAAAGAATCGGCGCTTACGGAAGCAGGGAATTCCGCGCTTACGTCAAGCGTATTTCACGGGTTAGCAGGGAATTTTTTGTTGTGAGCTTGCGTAGTCCACGTTACTAGGCACTCTAGGCTTACACAGCTAGCGCAGAAATTCTACGCTTGCTCGGTAAGCAGAGAATGGTGATCGCAAGCGCAGAATTCGGCGGTAACCAGAGCCATGAAATTGGGCCCAGCATGTGTGATATTATACATATGGGACAGTAAACACAACAATAAAAATTGAATTGAATTGAATTGAATTGAATTGAATATTCTATCAGTAACCAAGCTTTTTAAAATTGGGCCCAGCTCTGTAACTAGCCTTTGATATTTCATGTTCTTGTCTCTGATCGCCCACGGGAATCTCTCTGCATCAATCTCAACGCAGGCCAACTTCTTTCTGCTCTGAGCTTTTTATTTAAATGTATTGCCCGTATTTCCCTTGGTTCACCTCCAAGGTGGCGAGAATCATTACTCATTCTTAATCCAGCCACAACGATACAGTCCAGCAGAGTTAAAACCTCACATCAGACCAGCGCGAACCCCTCGGTGTGCTCGATAGCGGTCAGGAGTTTTCCCCTCAGCTTGTCTTTGGCTTTGTAGATTGGAAGATCCAAGAGGTTGAAGCAGGTGTGAGCGACCGGCAGGAAGTCATCGCCGCTCCGGACCGGTTGGATGATGGTGTGCAACGTTTTCATTCCCTGAATTGGAACCCGATCTGTGCCGGTTAGGAATACTGTCAGGAAGATATAAAGGTAGACTATGAGCATTGAGCGTTGATGAAGTAGTGAAATTGGAATTAGCGTCGTTTCACAGAGTTGATGATGAATGGTAACTCAATCTGTACCAGTTATGATTACTTGATTGTCTGACAATCCCTAGAAATGACGCTGCGAAGCATCCAATAATTATCCATATTGGACAGGCATCTGTCCGATATTATACAAATATTGGACAAGCGTCTATCCAATATACAAAAATTGAAAGCATATGAGTAAAGTATATCAATATATCATCAGGAGGTGAAAACTGGACTGTTGCAGTCTAGATTTCAACGAGTGGTTATATTCTGCTTTATTGTATATTTGGATTCATCATTTATTTCAACAATAATTAATACAAAGTTAATAACAACAATAATGAAAAGTGCTTCTGTTACACACGCCCTTACACACGCCATGCATCCTCCTTGGGGTACCACTAGAACAAAGAAAACCTTGGGGTAGCGTTGATCCTTTCTTAAAAGTACCCCATAAGTTGGCGTGCGTGTGTGTGTGTTGTCATTATTTAGCCTGTAAGAAAGACTCTCCAAGAGTGGAAACATGAAGCCATCAACCATTAATTGAACCTTTCTTTTCACTCACCAAGAAACTTCTTTTTCTTCTCCAGATCCAACTCTCGGAAGACTTCCCAGAATAGCTTGATTGTTGAATGTTGCCGGTAGTATTCTCCCTTGTACTCAACATTCTGTATCAACCCAAACCATTACCACAATAAAATCAATAAAAACTACATCAATGAGCCTTGTTCCAAAATGCCAGGTGGCAAGTAGTTCCAAAGAGATGCAGTATGTGGAATAAAGCTGTTGGAATGGCTCTTTGTTCTACATCTCAGCAAAGCAAGAGTGTATGGATGAGACGAATCAGAAAGCATCGTTTCAAGCTCAAACATCCTGATAGGAAGAACCAGATCGGACACACTGGTGGAACAGTTACCATGTCCTTATTACAACTGGGTGTCATGGCCGAGCGGTTAAGAGCATCGAATGCAAGTTCTGGTGGTTATGTCATCGGACTGTGGGTTCGAATCACGGTCATGACACTTGTGTCCTTGAGCAAGATGCTTGACTATAATTGCTTCTCTTCACCCAGGGGTTTAAATGGGTACCTGTGAGGGTAGAGGTTGATATTGTGTATGAAAAAAGCTTTGGAGCGCCACAGCAGCTCGGGCTGTATACTCCCCAGTCCCCAGGGAGTTGAGAAAGATTAAAGGAATGTTTATTGGCCCAATGACCAGGGCACTAATGTAAAGTGCGTTGATACGTTATTGTAAAATGCGCTATATAAGAACTAGTTATTATCATTATTATTACAACTTCACCTGAAAGGTTGAAGATCACGTTTGATTCTGTCCCAAAACCCACCTGCTCAAATTCATCCCAGTCGTAGTGCTCGTCACCGATCACCATGTCCATTAACTCCTGCGGGTGGAACAGGTTGAAGACGCGCCCTCCGCAGACATGCAGAAAACCCTTGCTGAAAAACGTGTACTGTTTCTCCACCGAAGTGTTCAGGACAAAGTCCACGTATCGATCGACGTACTCTTGCCTGTTCAGTTGAAGTACCAAAAAGGATAAACTGTGTTAATCGGAACACCTTTTAAAAAAACATCACAGCGATGAGATTAGACATTTATGATCATGGGGTAGCCTTCTTGTCTGTTCTTCCATACAAACACCGTGTACTAAAATTGTATTTTGTTTCGTTTGAACTGCGTGAATAAGAACGAAATGTAATTATCAAATGAAATGTGGCATGAATAGGCCGAGCGGTCTAATTCACCGGACCCAAGCTCCGGTGTTGTCAGCAGCAGAGTGTGGGTTCGAATCCCAGTCATGACACTTGTGCCCTTATTAAAGCAAGGCACTGCTTCGTAAAAAGTTGGGAATAGGTAGTGCATTCTGCTCTACCAGACAGAAAACCTAGTGGATGATACTTATGCCTACATCCTTACAGACTGTGAAGGGGGTAACCCTGTTTCAGCCCCAGGGTAGGTGTCAACGCGCCCCTGGTGGCAGTGAGTTGATTTGATGTCGTCATTGGAGGAATACAAGAAGAGGTAAACAAGGGAGTATATAAGGTGGTGCCAAGCTGGCAGGAGCCATCTGCACACCAACGGGCTAGACCAAAATTACATTAACTTATTATGACCATGGATGAACCATGCAAGGCTGTCCTACAAACCATTTGCAGTTGTGCATAATGACAGAACTCTGCAAAGAACAGCACAGAACTATCTGTGTACTGTGTACAGGTATTCACCACATGTTATTGGATTTTAGGCTAATTTGGAGTTAAACAAAGAAAAATTGACTACAACTGGACTTGAATCTGCGACCTCCAGATTAACATACCAGTGCTCTACCAACTAAGCTATCTATCCCTATGTTAGGGGTCTCTCTGACTGAATTCATCGCTTCAAACTCACCTTTTCCATATCTTTTTTCCTTAGGCTATTCATTTCATCCTCATTCCTTTTGAATTGTTTGTCGTTGTATTATTTGTTGTAAAGCGTTGTGATACCCTTTAGCGTATGAACGCTGTATACGTGCTTGGATTGATCATAAGGTTTATCGCGATTCCAGAACCGCAATGCATCATGGGAGGGCATAGGGGGCAAATGCATACCGCAGTACACGATGTTCGCAGGCATGGCCTAGGCCCTGTGTAAACTAAAAAAGGGAACAAGCTTATGATTTGAACGTCGCAACAATTTTATAAACAACACAGTCAGTCGTCGTGCGCCCAGGCTACCGATTTCCCGGGTTGCCCCCTTTTACTACACCCGACATGCTTGGCAAAACAGCGCCCTCTCTTGGTATTTTGCTAATCACGATAAACCTTATTGCCGGGCACCCTAAGCACAGAATACTGTGGTAACCAGTACCATGAAATTGGGACCAAGTGAGAAAATCCCACTTTTAGAAAACCTTCAGAAAAAAAACCCAACCAGTAAGTCAAATCAAATCTAAAAACTACTCAAAATTTATTTGTTATAAACCACAAGGGAAACTGACTGGTCAGTTTCCCTTGTTGTTTATTACTTGATATTTTTAAGATGATCCCTCTGCTGCTGCTTCCCAGGTTGTATTGTAAACTTTGGACAGATCCCTGGCTATACAGCAGCTACTGGCACTGCCTAACAAAGATATTGACAAAATAGGGAGACCGCTAGCGTAGGGCTAGAAAGCTCAGTTTATAGAGGGCCGGCCTGTTAATTCGGAGGTCGCAGGTTCAAGTCACAGTCACGTCAATTTTTCTTTGTTCAACCCCAAAACTTGTTTTTTTCTTTTTTTCTACTCACTTGTTTTCCAAAGTGACCTGAACTTCGGCCCCGCCCGGTTTGAGCTCAGTCGTCTCTACTTCCCCGAAGTTCTCCGTGGTGATCTCAAATGTCAAGCCAAGGTCAAGAACACCCTCCGCCTCCTCCATATCAAGCAGACTCTGGAGATTGCCGGCTACGAGGGAGTCAAGCTGCTTTAAGTCTTCAAGGGTGTCGGCCGGTCTAAAAGATTAACACAACAAGAAGATGACTTAGACCCTGTTCACACTAGCTCCAGAAATGTGGATCAGCCCCGGATCAGGGCCCATGATTTCATGGCTCTGCTTACCGTAAGCAAAGAATCAGCGCTTACAGAAGCAGGGAATTCTGCGTCTACGGCAATCCTATTTCACGGGTTAGCAGGGAATTTTTGCTTGTGCGCTTGCGTAGTCCACGTTACTAGGCATTCTACGCTTACACAGCTAACACAGAAATTAGGCGCTTGCTCGGTAAGCGGAGAATGGTGATCGCAAGCGCAGAATTCGGCGGTAAGCAGAGCCATGAAATTAGGCCCTGATCCAACAATGTGGATTAACGGCTAGTGTAAATGCAAAAAGGCATTAAACAGACCCGGTGTGGCAGGAGATTCTGTCCACCCAGAGAATCTGTCCCCCCATATGGAGAACTGTGTACAAATTTCTTCTGATAGCGCCCTCTTTTGAATCATCCTCCTTCAGCCCATGTTTGTTTCCAATATGGAGGACAGTTTTTCCTAGGACACCGGTTCAAGTTCCTGCAATTTTAATCCAACTTTTGAGGAGGGTTGACCCCAGAAATTGGTGGATCAGATCAAGCAAAGAGGATTCCTACAATTGGATTCCCAAAACTGGTTCCCCGCACCACTATATGAAGATGAAAATGTTGCAGATGACTGACAAAGGCTCACCTTTTGAGTAGTTTCTTGTACAGGGCCAGTGGAAATGGTAGTGATATAATAGTGAGGTTATAGATGGCCAGACCAACGATGATTCCAACCAGGCAGAACATCTCTCCGTCTTCAAAGCTCTACCAAACAAATAGGTGGTATAGACCATGTTACCTTTGTTTACAGAGTAGTGACCTTGTACATTCTAATGAATAGACTGTGCAAGTCTCGCGCGTATCCGAACGAGAAAACACGTCAAACGAAGAACATTTTTATTTCTGAAATTAAATCTTTGTTTTAAATTATATCTCATGACAAAATCTGAACAACAAAAATAAATCATTACAATTTTATGAAAAGTTTTAGCTTTTGAAAAAAAAATACAATAGTGTGTATATTATTATTGGAAAAAAAATTAAAACTCTGGGACAAGGATGCCTATTTGATGTTAACTTTTTAGAAACCCCTTACGCGGATTCGTGAAGGTCAAACGGGTCTTAAATGGACCCGTATCGCAGTTTAAAGAGGATGCTGATGCCTCAACAACCATAGACTGCAATGAAAAGGGTTTGCTTTGCAATTACAGCATCTGGCGATTATAATTGTGTATCCAAAACAAGCATTTACGTAAGTTTTACGATCGGAGGCGAGCACAAAATTCTAAATTTTTTGCAATAACCGGAAGCTGAGGTCAAGTTTAATTCTTGGGTTTTCTTCGTTATATTGTTGAATTGGTTTTACTTTCATATTTTGTATATCACTTAGTATTACATTCCCAACAACATGTATACTTTTCTAGGTCATAACCTACGTTAAACTAAAATAATTGACGAAACAAAATCTCGCCCACGTAAAACTCCATATGGTTGGGACCACTATGGTCCCGGAAGTTCGAATGCGCGCGAGACTTGCACAGTCTATTCCTGACAGGCAAGATACTGCACTGGTCATATGGGAAAAGTTACATTTTGTCATAATTTTCACATAAATTGAAGAATTAGGAAAATAACAGCTGTACAGCTTTTGAGATGGCCCCCCTTTCTTCCTATCAAAAGTTGAGAAAAATCAGACAGTGCAATCTCCATAAAACATACGATTTGTTGTATTCTTCCAATGAGCTGCGTACAAACTGTGCCTGCAGGAAGTCCAGGCTCTGTGGCTCTTTTGTAAACATGTGATGCCACAGGTCACATGGTCTATAGATTTGTAATTGAGTCTAACTGTGGGGTTGCTGTCGAGCCCACTGCACATAAACTCAGGATCAGTTCGCTAACCACATAGAATCTTGTTTAGCATGGATGGTTTACCAGCCATTTATTCCATCAAATGCATTGTGTCTGTGACTGGTTCCCTGAAGATACTCGAATAGTAAATAGATTTACAGCAAGTCACACTATACGTAAAGACTTTTCCTGAGGACATGTAGCATTTATTGCTGCATAATTACAATAATCAGTCCTTATTTTACTTCCTTGCAAGTCAAAATACCCCAAGCACTTGTTTACAGGTTTCCTCATAGGGTTGCGAGCTATAGTGATTAAGTTCACTTTTGAGGCATCCTTGGTTTCACTACCAGAAATATGTAAAAATAATAATGAATAATAGTGATCCATTCAGAACTACATTAATACCTTATTGTTGAACCATATTGTATGCAACCCCTCATAGTGGCGGAACATCCCAAACTTAGGTGAAAGTATCTCCCGAAGTATCAGCATAAAGAACTCCTAAAAGGACGACAGACAGGATTGGTAGAAACATCGTTAACAAATTCTACAAATTTACCCTGGGACTCTTCATAACATCATAGAAGTAAGTTACTCTTATGAAGGAAACGTTTTGAAATCCTGAAACAATGTGGTTAAAGGCACTGGACACGTTTGGTAATTCTGTCAAAGACCAGTATTCTCACTTGGTGTATCCCAACATATGCATAAAATAACAAACCTGTGAAAATTTGGGCTCAATTGGTCATCGAATTTGCAAGAGAATAATGAAAGAAAAAACACCCTTGTTGCATTACTTTGTGTGCTTTCAGATGCATAATAAAAGGCTTCAGCAAGAAGTCTTTTATTATTTGAGTGAGAAATTACCTCTTTCTCAAAAACTACGTTACTTCAGAGGGAGCCGTTTCTCACAATGTTTTATACTATCAACAGCTCTCCATTGCTCGTTACCAAGTAAGTTTTTATGCTAACAATTATTTTGAGTAATTACCAAAAGTGTCCAGTGCCTTTAAGGGGTCTTCAAAAATTATTTTCTTGACACTTAAGAGTTTAAGACAAAATATTTCACAGCAGTTAGGTGAATTTGCAAATTAGTTGCAATTTGCTTCCCGATTTCTCAACGGAAATAGTACCACAGCTGGTGCGTCAAAAATTAGGAAAAATCTGGACTGAACCAGTTATCGATATTGGAACCCTTTCCGAACCTTTTTGAGTCCTCCGGCATCCACAGCCTCCTCTCCGAGGAAGGTAACCATCAATGGTTTCTTGACGTCCATACTGCCCTGCCGTGAAAGCTCCGTCAACGCACTCTGCACGATGTTCTTCCGATTGATGTTCAGGACCAGGTATGGATTGATGGGATCGAAAAAATACTCCACGCTGAAGTTTCTCCGCTGAACTTCTTCAATGGCACTCTGGAATTAAAAGACAAAGAATTCAGTGGGAATTGAAAGAGTGGCAAGTGCTTAAAACTGACCTGGGTCTAATCTCATAAAGCCTATAAGCACAAAAAACTTGCTCAACACAGAAAAGTATTGCTTAGCAGAAACAGGTTACCAGCCAAAATTACGTACAGTTTGCATTGTTGTGACCGGTGCCCCACTCAATTTTTGCTTAGCAAACAAATTTGTCAATTATGAAATTGGGCCTTTGTTACAATATGACATTTTTTTTTCGTCTTTTATGGGTAGTTGCCAATCAGAAGGCCTTCAAGACGATGGCTAGAGCACGCTAGTGAAACGTTGAGACCAATTAAGAACTCACTCTGTGGCAGTGAAGTTAATAAAGAGATGTCCCCTCAATCCACTAAGCTAAAGTATAGTAGTCCCAGCCTATTTCCTACCTCCTGCCCAGGTAGTAGTTAATAAACAGAACACGGTTTTTTTTCAGAACTAAGTAGTCTTGATCTCCCGAATTCCGGAATCTTCTCAGCAGCAGTAGACCAAATAGCAAGACAAGTTCTCAAAGAAAAAGTCTACACAGCGAGTAGAGATATACACATATGGTGTTACCACAAACTGATTATACAAGGATATCTGAATTGAATTTGTTTATTACAAAATTCCATCACGGCCAATGGCTAAATTGTGAAATCCTTCACAATAGATAGTTCCCAGTAGACGCCATCTTTACGGGCAAATCGCATTTTGGCTTGCAGGCGCGTCAAGCGCTCAAATTATTAACGCAGCCGCGTCATTCACTCACCAATCATACAATGAGTTTTGTGAAATGTGCGCGTGATGCACGCCGTTCTCACGCGTAACGCATGACTGTGTGTTCCAAATTGCCCGTAAAGATGGCCGACTTACGTCATACTGCAACCTATCTATAAGAAAAAGCAGATTATAACCAACCAACAAATAGATAAACATAAAATAATGCAAAACAAAACATTTGAAGTAAACAACTTATGTGTACTCAGAATATTGGCGGGAAAGGGAGAGGGGACACAAGGAATAAATTAGGAATCCTTAATTTCGATTACATAATTCTACAACTACAATTATCTCCTCTGAAAAAGGAAACAGTTATATAGCAGGCCTGGAATTACACGGAGGCCACGGAGGCCATGGCCTTCGTTGCCCCTGGTCTTGGCCTTAGTGCCCTTTCAAAAGTTTCCCATAGACTTAATGATTTTCCAATACAAGTGCCCTTTGCAAAATCAAAATGGCCTTGCCCTTTCAGAGATGAAATTCCAGGCCTGATATAGTACTTAATATTGAATGAGAAGAGAACCATGTGTTTATATCTGGTTTATATCTGGTTTCATTGGTGCTAAATGACTGATAATATTTCTATTCCCCCTGGATACAGGATGCAAGTCCATCACAGTTTACTCCCCAGCTCTCACCGGTACCATTTTTACAGTCCTGGGTGGGGAGGGGGGGAAGCAACTATGATAAAGTCCCTTGCTCAAGGACATATGTGTCGCCACTGACCAGGCTAGGATTCGAACTTACATTCAAAACTTTCAGAATTGTTGTGGTTTGTGTGTACATCTGGTCTTCTTTAAGTGAATTACAACATTTTGACAGTTTCAAAGACGCGTAACATCAGTGCTGTTTCATGAGATACAATGTTTTCGCACTGACACAACGATAGGATGATGAGTAGATTTAATAAATCTCACCTGCATTTGTAGTATGGCATCTTCCTTCAGCAGCTGTGTCTTTGCATTCGCATCCAGGACAAATGGATAATCACAAAAGTTGACATCACGGCACTGTATTAAAATAACAATTTGTTTTTAGGTTGAACAAAGAAAAATTGACTAGAGCAGGATTTGAACCAACGCCCCTCCGGATTAACGTGCCGGCGCTCTACCAACTGAGCTATCTAGCCCTATGTTGGCGGACTCCCTATTTTGTCAATATCTTAGTTCAGTGGTGCCGGTCAGAAGCCATTCAACTGTAAACTGCCGTGTAGCCAGGGATCACACCCAAGTAAAGGATACAACCTGGGAAGCGGCAGCCAGGGGATCACCTTAAGGGGATGTGACTTTTTATATCAGATATCAAATAATAAACCAAAAGGGAAACTGACTGGGTAAACTGACTGTAAAAAGTTCTACTCTTCTGTCACGCTAATGCTGATTTATTGGCAAAACTATCAAGAAAGATACAATAAAAGTCACTTGTGAAAGTTTCAGCTGAATACAGTGTCTACTTGCTGAGAAAACAGCCAAAAACTGTCACAGGATCTTCACAAGAATGTCGAAACCATCCACGCTTAGCGTGGAGATATGTCGTTTCTGTGTTGGTTTTATTGTTCCTTTTATTGCCTTGTATTGTATTTTTGTTCTTGTATTGTTGAGGTTGAATAAATAATAATAATATTAATGATAAAGGGTACCAACGGCAATTCTGGCTGCAGCATTCCAACCCTCAAAAATCTGAGAAACAATCGGCATGAAACGTTTCTCAGAATCAAATGTTTTGGGGTGAAAACTTTTCCAAACCATATCACTTTTGCAGTTGCAATCAGCTGATGCATCATTCAAATCAACTGTGTTAGAAATCTATAACTGTACCTCAGGGCGGTATTGTTTTTTCCCCGGAACTTTCATAATTATTTACTTATGAGAATATGTTTAATAGATGTTGATTTTTTTGCATCGGGGTGATTTGCCTGTGGATTTCTTTCCCCCACAGAACTCGGGTAAGTACTGAGAATACAGTGCTTAACACAAATCGGTGTCAGGGTAAAAATCAAATTATATTTGAGAATATCGTTGTCACAATGAAAAAAAAATGTAAAAAAATGTAAAGACAAGAACTGTTCACACAAAAGGCACCAGGTTTTGAAGGAAATGTAGGATGTATTCACCTTGAATCGACCAAACCTTTTCATCGGCTGTGGTATGCTGGAATTGCCAATTACAACAATAAACAATGGTGGCAGCCCATCGATCTTTCATAACCCTTGTTTGTGAAACAAAAAAGACAAAACAATAACCCCCCGGGAAAAAGGGAGATTGGAAGCATGAAATCCAGTGCCCTTTGTCCCTCTTTGTACAGGGGGAAACGAAGCACAGTGAGTGCATGCCTGTGCAGACTACAAAAGGGAATGTCCAAGGCACAACTACACTTCAACCGACATGACCAACCCAACAAAAAAAGGAAATTCCAAAAAGTTTTTAAAATATGTCCAACATAGTTTAGTCTTGAAACTCATGCGTATATAACACATCATTTCAGCGTCAAGTGATTTTAATTGATTGCCTTTTTTGTTTTGACAATTTGAACTTTGACCTGAGTTGTTACCTGCATCCCGCTGGGTCTTTGCAGCCATTCTAAGAAGTGCTCTCTGATTCCAACATTCTCCGTCAACTCATTGATGTAGAAAAGGTAATACGGAAGAATTTCATTGTTCTGATTGTTCATCTTCAAGAAAAGGAAAAAAGAAAAACATCTAAATAAAACTAGATGTCAAGTGTTTGGTCTGTGAAGTAACACTAGGAGCAAGTTTGAGTGCGCACATTTTGTCGACCCGTGGTTGACTACCGACTAGCAACATACATGCGCAGTGACATACTCACGCGAACGACTCGTTTGGAAGTCTAGTCAACCATTCGGCATGGTATTCAGCATTTCCATTGCCTTCCGCCTTTTCGATATTAGTGTCACTGGTTCCCTTCTGCGCTTTACACATGTTAGCATGAAACAAGGCTATCGGGACCACAGAAGAAACCATGATTTTAAATGCTTTTTATAGCCCAAAGCTCCCCGGGCAATCTAAGGCAAGGTGTCCCTTTAAGAAATCATCTGATCGTTTGGTGAACATTTGTAACTGTACCTTGCAAAGTTTGCTAAGGACTTCTAGGCAAGTCTTGATGTTTCGTCTGAGGGTAGGACGATCTGCGACCTTGGGCGTCATACTGAGCTGGCCCATCATACACAACTTGTATGTTGTCAGGATTCGATTCAGATGACGCGGTTGTAATGTTGACCACCATTGTGCTACAAAATAAAGAGGAAAATTTCAAGTATTCATTACCACACACAAATTTAGGGCGTGCAGCAGATACGCACAGGTGTGATGCAATGACTTACCAATAGGACTACCGTACTACATAGACATGAGGGACTCTGACCCAGATAAACAGGGAATCAACTCAGTGAGAAGGACTTGGGCTCGGACTCAAACTAGGACTCGGACAGCAGGAACTCAGACTCAGACAACATGGACTAGACTGTACAGCACTGCGTGTCGTGGCCGAGCGGGTAAGAGCACCGGACTTAAGCTCTGGTATTTCAGATCAGCAGAGTGTGTGTTCGAGTCCCGGTCATGATACAGTCCTTAAGCAAGACACTTAACCATTCGTCCTTCGGACATAAAGCCGTTGGTCCCATGTGTTGTGTAATGCACGTAAAAGAACCCAGTGCAATTATCAAAACTTGAGAGAAGGGGTTCCAGTGTTCCTGGTTTGATTGCCTGCATGCATATTGCGCCACAGCACCTTTAAACTATTACATGGTGCTATGTAAAGGAATAGGTCTCATACTTCAAAACGCAGCTCCACATTACTATCAGGAAAATACTGACTGTTGAAGCGCCTTGGGTGTCACTGAGTGACAGATATGCGCGCTATATAAGAAGCCATTATTATTTTTATTATGAGGTTTGCATTAACTGTGCGTAGAAGGCTTAAAACTGGCAAAGAGCCGTAAACTTGCAATGTGTGTGACACTATTGAGCAGGCTTCACTTCGTAAAGTTGTGTGATTGGCCATGTGCATCAATTTAGCCTGGCTAGTGATCAAACAAGAAGTGTAATCAAAGATATACCTAGTTGGGTTTTGGTTCTTTTTTTATGAGAGATCGCCTTACATCAAAAGGCCACGAACAGCTACATCAGGATGAGGGCTACACTTAACTGATTTGGGCTATCGACCCAAATCAATTGACACCAGGGGCACGTTACCTCCTACTCCTGGGGCTGAAACAGGGTTACCCCCTTCAAAGGGCATGGGATCATCCACTAGGAGCCTGGCTGGTAAAGCAGAATTAATACACTACCTTCCCAATTTTTTAAGAAGCAATTATGGTCAAGTGCCTTATTCGAACCCACACTCTGCTGCTGACAACACCAGAGCTTAGGTCTGGAGAATTAGACCGCTAGGCCACGACATGCCACAAAAGGTGTGGAAGCCAATGTGTGCTCAGTTGGCTTTTGATTTGAAACTTTCCACCAGCCGTTATAGTATAAAAATTATGCATGGGAAAATATTATAAAAACTAAAAAAATTAACAGTGCAGCTGGCAGAGAGAGGGGGGAACAAAAACTGGAAATAATCACATTTGGGTCTTAATCACTTCACATGATTGGACATTGTCTTTAGATGTAAGTTAATTTTGGACATATTGAAGGCAGATGCTTTTTAATGCCCTTAACAACTTTGAATTTTCCCCAATACCAGACATTTGACCTGTTGTTGTACAAATGTGACATACACGTATGAGCCTTCCGACATTCCATCATACCTTGGCAGATTTTCGGCCTTGGCTAACAACTGAGGTTCTGCATTCATGGTGAATGCCTACATAAATTTCCCACACGACACCATCAAATCACAGAACTTGTGAGTACTATACTTTTGGTCGTTACTTTGCCAAATTTGGGTTTTATCGTGGCAACAATTACTCACAACGCTCAATTAGGCACAGTAATTTTTTTTTACCCCAGTATGTGTATGGGTTTTATCGTGGCAACAATTACTCACAACGCTCAATTAGGCACAGTCATTTTTTTTTACCCCAGTATGTGTATACCTACCCACCCACACACAGACACGCGACCACTATTGTGCCCCCTTAAGGGGGCACAATAGTGGTCTCGTGTCTTTAAGCTTCTCCTACCAGGCATAAAATGTTCCTAAACAAATCAGCTTGGTGTACAAAAGCATTTACCAATGACCGGATAACTTCTGGTGTTAGCATATATTTTATTGTCTGGATACAACCTTATTGTTCCTTGTTTTTTTTTATAAGAGTTATTTACACAAGCGCAAATTTTCAGACCTGTATACAGACCTGTATACCATTTTGAGAAACGTTTCACTTCGAAGTAATGTGGTTATGGAACAGGATATCAGGTTTTATGACCCAAAATTTGAATCTGGGAAACGTTTCTGTCAGAAACATTTCTCAGATTGTGCATTCCTATAGGGAATATTCTCTCTGTGTGGACATATTCGCTCTGTTTTTTGGGCGATATCTCAAAAACGCGACCACCTTTTCAAGTGAAATTTTCAGAGGCTAGTTTTATTGTATATATCTACATAAATATAGGATTAACAAAATCGAACAGCTCCAGAAACCACTTTGCCTTTTAGGGATCTTCTACAATGCTATTTCCCAGATTTTAAAAGGATTTCAGGCAGAAATATTTATCAGGAGAATTGTCACTGATATCCCTTTTATAACCAGTTTTATAACCAGTGACCTTCCAAATTGAAACTAACAACATTTGTGTTCAGTTGATCATTACCAATCCTCCATTTAGGCTTTTATGAAAATCACTTCCTCAAAAAGGTTTTTTAATTAGGGGTTAAAGGTGCTGTATACGTTTGGTAATTGGAGCCTACTGTTTGTTTCAAACCTATATGATTGTAGATATATACCATAAAACTAACCTGTGAAAATTTCACTTCAAAAGGTGGTCGCGTTTTTGAGATATCACCGAAAAACCGGAGTGAATATTTCCACGCTACTTTTAAGTATAACTTAGAATAGTAAAAATGAGTGCAGTCTTACATATAACGTTAGCACCAGCACTTTTGAGGCTGCACAGTGCTTCAGCAAACTGGACAACCAGCGTCCCGTAGCGTTCCGGCGAAGGATCAGTGAAGACGGGTGACTCTATCAGTAGAAGGTATAACCGTAACGCCTCGATGTCTGGGGGCGAGGAAGGAAGGTCTGGAATCAAAAGAACCCTGAGGATTTCTGCAATCTGTGACAAATCAAACAACAACAAAAGATAGAGGGATTTACATATAATTTGTTTATTCTGGTATTATACAGGATTGGTAGGGACTCAAAAAACATCACTGTTCATTTTTAGTCTGAAAGCGTTTTGATTATTCTTTTCTGAGAAACAATTCGGTCTGAAATAAGGTCGAGAATACTATATCGACAACATTTTTCAAAAAAAATGCAATCGGCTGATTACTGTTGTAACAACCCAAAATAAGGACAATGTGTTTGTGCATGGTGTTTCACTGTTTTCTCCTGACTCACATCACGGATTAAGCCCAAATATCTGATGTGACGATTTTGTCAGCTCAAGCCTTGTACCTCAGCTTTTTGTAGAGTGGGCTACTAAAGTGTGCATTTCACTTGCTCCCAGCAAGTTTTAGTATTAAGTAATCCATATTTTTAATAGGTATTATCATAAATTTGTCTTTCTAATGTTTTATAATGGTGATGATCACATCCAGTTTCCTGTTTCTAAAAAGTTAAGATCAAATAAGCATCCTTGTCCCAGAGTTTTAATTTTATCTAAATAATAATTAACACATTACTTGTGAATTAATTGTAAAAGTTTAAACTCATTTTTTTAAATTGTAGTGAAAATTGTTGTTGTTCAGATTTTGTCGTGAGATGTATTTCAAAACAAAGATTTGATTTAAGAAAAAAGTGTTTTTCGTTTTATTTACTCGTTCCGATACGAACGAGACTTGCACAGTCTTTACCAAGTGTCTGAAAATAATAGGCTCTGCTAAAACAGACACAATTGAGGTGTTTTGTTAAAACCCTGTAACTGTTAGAATTCACACAAATTCCTAGCTTACTGGGAAAAAGTACATCCTTTGTAATGTATTGTAAGCAGGAGAGGCACAGGAGCCAAGGCAATTTGTATTGTATAATAATAAATCATTCTTGTAAAGCGCATTCCGTCCATGGCAAGACCCCCATGGCAAGACCCCAAATACTTGTATAAACAGCAATAAACCAAATCAATCAACCAAATCAATCAATTAACCCTAACCCGGTCAGGCATGGTAGCGGTTTGTAAATGCTCCTTTTTGGTAAACATTTAATTACTCAATCATGGTAACAAAATTAAACTTTCATAGGAACCTATATGCTCCAGGCAAGCCCATTGTGTGTATATGCATTGTGTTTGAACGCAAGTATGGTTCAAAGTGGCGCCATAGAGCAAGGAACATGGTGGCGCTGGCCTAGCAGCATCTGATCAATCATACTGCCATGATTGGTGGCAACACTTATGACAGTTAGGTGCGATTGACCAATAAACACTCTTTATTTGATTTGCGTGTGGATGGGGCTTGGATACTGTAGCGAGCTGCACCGCTGTTGGCCCACGATCGCCTTCTGGTGATCACGTGATTGAATAGGCGAAGCCAGCACGAAACTAACACATGCAAACCTCATGGCATTGCACCTATCAGTGGATGCTGTCTGTCTCTTTACCGTGTTGTAGCAGATCAAGCTCACAGTCTTCGATCGGCCAGTAACTCAAACAGTCATCTAGTTACTGTAAGTAAGAGTTGTTATCACAAAGTTGCTTAAGTTACAGAAATAGCGTAATGCCTCTGAATGTGTCCATGCTTCGTACCTAAATTCCCGCCCACAGATACTTCTGTTAATACCAACCTCAATCAACTCGTACAGTCACTGAACAGTCTCTGTACAATGCACATTAGAGTACAATGAGCTATAAGGTGTGTCGTTCACGTAAATTACTGCACTTTCAAGTATCGTTAAATTCCAAGAATGGCTTTGAAGTGACCCTGTATTTAGCATGGAGATAGCTTAGTATAGGCAGTTATGCCACCCTGCACAGTTTAATGTAAGTTTGTTAAAAGTGCTGTTACTGGTGCAGGGTGTGCTTTAAAGATTAATGATCGCTGAAGGTGCAAGATGAGGAACAGCTCTATCTATTGTTGGAATTTGAAATACGCATGAGCGCCATGTCAGCAAGTAATTGTTTTGTTATTCATTGTCTGCACTGATCTTATCTGTGGTTGGATCAAGAATTGCTTGCTAAAATAGCCTGAATTCCCTATCTTGCGCCTTTGGCGCTCTATATATATTCTTTGGTGGGCAGGTTGTTGTTTGGATGTTTTATCATGGACAAAGTAAAATTAGTACTGTGATCAAGGAATTATGTACTGGTATTCAAAAAACCACAAAAACAAATCTCTGGACAAATTTTTTTTTGGCCTGCACATCAGCTGATTATTCAGGGGTGGGGGGTATCTTTTTGTAATTCTTAATTTATAGGCCTAAATGGCTTATTTTTGACATTCTGATTGGTTGAAACTTGATCATGTTGTAGTGTTTAAACAAACTAAATCACTGGTAATGTTTGGAGCTGTTTAACACCAGCTTTTCACAATCGTAAAACAAATTTGGTATAATAATATACGAATATCGAATGTTTGTGAGTTCAATGGAGAGAATATTTTCATGAAGTGAAAGATGTAAAGTTCCATTCAACGAGGCAAAGCCAAGTTGAATGGAACATTTCATCTTTCAAAAACTGAAAATGTTTTCTCATTGCACGAATGCAAAACATATATTGTTCGTTTTATACCAAACCTATATGTATCTTTGTCATTTGGAGGAAAAACCAATCACCAAAATGAATGTACAAGAATGTATTCTGGCACCCACTTACGAGGACGTTTTGTACAGCGTGTGAAAGGCTGGTGCAGTCGGTAGCGCAAAGGGCATCAGCGTCAACCTCAATCTATGGTCATACACTTTTAATCTATGCAAAACCAGTTTACAATAAACTACCGCTTCAAGAATTAAATAGTATGTGATACTCGGCTTTGTACACATAACCATAACACATTCATGGGCCATGGTCATAACTTTTTTTTAAATTATAAAACAAAGTAAAAAAATAAAAATTATGACTGGGTGGTGTGGGTGGGCCATGGGGAGGGAACACACCAAGTTATCTCCTGATAAAATAATTATCAATAAATTTACAATTTCTTGTTGTACTTAAAAAATACTGAATATAACAACCTCTTGCTCTCCATCCCATTCACCCACGTACCGGTACATGGTAGGAGTGCTAGATGTACCAGACAGTATGTTACGGTCTACCGACCACGCCACCCCATAATACGGTCTACCGACCACGTCACCCCATCATACAGTCACTGACCACTTTTATTGTTGTGCATTTGAGATAATAATAAATAACAATAATAGGCATTTGTAATGCGCCAAATTAATCTTAAAAAGATTTTAAAGTCAGGTAGAAGCAGGGACAATGTAAAAAGAAAAGAAAAAAGGGAAAGTACATATTATGCAGGATGTTTGTTGCTCAAGTAAATTTACAGTATTTTTAAGTGAGCACTGTTAAATTCTGGGAGTGGCTTTGAAATGGGCCTGCATTCTGTAGTTGTATCTAAGTGTGGATATAGCTCCATTATCTTTTAAATATGGCAATTAGGACACCGTGTACGATATAAATTACAATAATTGTGAAATTGTGACGAGAGGCATTTCAATTTCAATGATCATTATTTTATAATGATTTTTGGCATTAATAAAAAAGTATAAGACATTTATGAAAATTAAGAATAAAATACGTCTTGCTTGATCTTAAAAAAGGGCTGTCTAAAACAGGGCAGCTAGGGTCTTGAGCTCTACTCCTGTTTTGTCAAATTCTGAAGACTGTGATAATGATGACGATTATTTTTTTGTCAAATTACACACAGTGACAGATTAACTCCATTTACAGCCATCCGCCTGCTGTGATAACCACCGTTTGTTTCATTACACACAGCCACAGGCAACAGGTGAAGTCAGAACAGAAAAGCGATACAGCGAGAGGTAAGGAAATTAATCTGGCCTTTACTTGAAACAGGGCGACACTCATTGATGCCGGAAAAGTCTGAAACTGGGATCCAAATTTTAGTAGGTATGAGGCCATGATGGCATTTGCACCTTTTGATAAAACCTGGGGCTATAGATTCCAAGTAAAAAGTATCCTCAGCACTAGAGGGATCAGATCAAACAGCAGGATTTGTAGATATGTAAAGAAAATAACTAATCCCTTTTTAACCAGGTGGACAATAACAAAGCTGAAATTTATCATTCTTGTTTAACGGATGGATCCACATGGGAAGGGATAGACATGGTGCCTCTGTTGCTCAATTGCTTGGTGGATGCTCATTTATGATTCTTGTTTCATGGATGGCTTCACATTGGAAGGGGTAAAAATGGCCTCTTTTGTTCCAGTGTTCAATTGTTTGGTGGATGCTCATTTGTTCAGTGACACTCTATAAGAGTTGTCTATCAAGTACAATACAGTCATTTTGCTAGTTTGGGATGACTGATCTCTCCTCTGTAAGCATAAGAGTTAGCTTATAAACAACACTTATGATTCATCAAAGACGCGATGAACTAGCAAATAATAGCAACCAAAGAAAATGCAATCTAAAATTTGAAAGCTTTTTAACCCATCACTGTCATTCAAAATTTCAGTGCTTTCAACTTGAGTTTTCCTATAAAGTTATAATGGACACTTGAAGCTTTGAACTGAATAAATATAATGTTTTGTGTCCTAAATTAATCAGCAATAAAGTAAGAGAGGTTCGCATTAGTTCATGAAACTGAAATAAAAGCAAAATACAAATTTTCCTCTTTCATGAAGTGACACAATTTAAAGGATTACAACACTACATGTGTGTCACTTTTTTTAAACAGACACACAGTGCTCCCCTGCCACACATAATGTTTGTGTCAGTTTGTGGACACACCCATTGCATCAGGGGAGGATTGTTGCACCACTGGTGTGCAATATCATTTGTACATAGGTAATTTTCCTTATAAGGGTTGTTTTCTACATAAGGGTTAGTATTTGTAAGTTTTGAGGTACACGAATGCAGGCCATGACCTTTAGGAAAAACTTGGCTAAATTTTCCTTGACCACTTTGTGATATCATTTTTTATCCTCCTGGTTCTTGGCATTTTGCAATTTGTTTGTCCAATTTATGTTTTATTGAAACTTTTAACTTTTCTGCTCTAAATTACAGCTGTTTTGGATTGTTGCAAATTTCTCATTAACTAGTCTGTCAAAATGTCACAAAAATTCCCTTACACTTTTGGAAGCAAGACATCACCATGGTCTTTTTGGGGCCACGAATCACTAAACATGACACCACTGCAGAATGGCAAGAGTTCCTTTACAATGACCCGCATGATGTACAATACATCCTTAATCAATGGGAGATTCTGAAGATTAAAAACATTAAGTAATAATGATACTTCCCTTAATTGTGCAATGATCCGTGGTACATCCCCCATATACTGACAACAACCTCCACCTTCCATTCCATATGTTTGCGCAATGATGAGGGGCTATTCTACTGGTTCTCAAACAGTGAAAACAGAGGCCTTAGAGGGGAGTTTTCCCATGATGTAATGACCGATTGAGCTTAAAGTTTCACAAATTTGTTATTTTTATGTATATATTCGGTCACAAAAAGTGTTATTACTTTTGACAATTACCAAAGTTGTCCACATGCTTTGCTGAAATAATTCCATTTCATTGGCTCTTTACAGTAAAAGTACATCACTGTTTTTCCCCATCAGTCAAGGCAGCCTTCAGATATCATTTCCCATCCTTGTTCTAAGGAAAGTAAGTACTAAATCATTCTTTATTTCCCATTAATAATGCCAGTCTAAAATTCATATTTGTGTTCATACTTAATTTAAGCACCTTCTAAACACGGTTTAGAGTAGGAATTGCTGCATCAGTATTCACACAGCTGTGTAGATATCATATCGATACTTTGATTTGATGTGAGTAAGTTTGTGTACAAATAATCCTGATGTGATCAGTCAGTGCACACATACTTTTGCACACACAGTTGTGGGGACTTCTTGTTGTTGTTCTATTATTCCCTTTTGTAAAGAATCACATTGTTGGGACCCAGTTTAATAAAGAAAAATGTTGTGGGGACCTTTGTTTATCCTGTGAGTAAAAGTTCCTTTAACTCTGGGTATGCCTACTCACTATCACAGCCAGCACAGAAAACCACTGCCTGTAAATGGTTTAATGTAATGCCATGATAACCAGTAGCAGGGCTACTCCCTAGCTCATTAGTATGCAGTCCTTTTCAGACAGTCCTTTGTCCAGAAGGATTAGTGTTCTTGACTAGACTCTAGAATTGTCATGAATATTTAATAAGGTAGACTAACTGTGTTTTTTACAAAAGGGCATTATGATATTTCTTGTTGGTCCTTTCTCTATGCTCTATTTAAGGAGTTTATTTTCCTTGGCTAAGAACCTTTAATCTTTAGCAACAGATTTCAAAAATTTCTTAAGGATTTATTTAAGTTAACTTTGATTTAATTTCTATTTTTTTAAACTTTGTTTTATTGATATATAGTTTGATGTTTGCTTATCATTGTTCTTTTCTGTTTTCTTATTTAGACTTACTAAACAACTTTTTTTGTTTTCCTTTTTTTCTGTCCCTATTCAATTCAATTAACTTGTAGGTCTATAAAGAACTAACTCACTGGGTCACAAAAACATTTTGTTCACAAAATAAGCAGAGGTGATTTGGGAGGTCTTGTCACAGTATTTCAAACAATCATCATTTCTCTGGAGGATTGGTTCTGAGATGAACTTAAAAAATATAGGGTGTCATGGCCGAGTGGTTAAGAGCATCGGATTCAAGTTCTGGTGGTTTAGTCATTGAGGTGTGGGTTCGAGTGCCAGTCATGACGCTTGCGTCCTTGAGCAAGACACTTTGCTATAATTGCTTCTCTTCACCCAGGGGTATAAATGGGTACCTGCAAGGGTAGAGGTTGATATTGTGTTTGGGGCTGTATACTCCCCAGGGAGCTGAGAAAGATTAAAGGAATGTTATTGGCCCAATGACCAGGGCACTAATGTAAACAGCATTGAGACGTTATTGTAAAAATGCGCTATAGAAGAAATAGTTATTATTATATGAACTTTCAAATTGCAACTTATAATGTCTGTTTTTAATCATTACCAATCCCATACTTTGTATTGAAAGGTATTATACAGGATTGGTTGGGATAAACCAAACATCATTTTTTAATTTTAGTCTGACAGCTTAGTAATTATGAAGTTCATACAATAAATATTTTTTCTATGAAAAATTTCCCTCTGATTGTTAAAGGCACTTAACACGTTTGGTAATTACTCAAAAAATATATTAGCATAAAAGCTTACTTGGTAACCAGCAACGGAGAGCTGTTGATAGTATAAAACATTGTGAGAAACCACTCCCTCTGAAGTAACGTAGCATGAAGCATGAAGCATGAAGCCTTTTATTAGCATTTAAAAGCACACAAAATTATTGTGCAACAAGGGTGTTTTTTCTTTCTTTATTTTCTTGAAACTTTGCTGACTGATTCAGCCCAAATTTTCACAGGTTTGTTATTTTATGCATATGTTGGGATACACCGAGTAACAATACTGGTCTTTGATAATTACCAAACGTGTTCAGTGCCTTTAAGACATATTTGAAAAAACTGTACTATCTGAAACCTTTGAAAAAAATGCAACAGCCAATTTTTGCTGTTACAAGCAAAATGAAGGACAATGTGCTTACATGCTGAAAATAATGTGCATGGTGTCAGTTCCAAAGGTTTGTTGTTTCAACTATTTTGTCACATGCCCAATCTGACTAACTTTTGTAAACATTTCAGGTGGACACAATTAAGAGAAAACAAATACTTGTCAGGGACTCAGTGTATGTTTTGTCTATTTCAATTTGCAGCAAATGAAAGCAGTGGTGATTTGGGGGTTTTCAAATACTCTTTTCTAAACAGAGACAAATATTTCTCTGGTACTGGTAGGAACTTTACAATGAATACGTTTTTAGATTGAAACTAATAAAACAAATTGTTTGTACAATTTTAATTTGTCTTTAACAATTAACAAATCCTTCTTACTTTAACTTTCAGATCAGATACGGAAAAGTGGAAACTCGGATCAAGAGTCCCAGCAGAGTCTTTTGTCCTAAGGCAATAAGTCTCATGGAGATGCTCAAAAGGTGTGTTACCTTCTTCCTGTTACTGCATAGTCTGCAGGTAATTGTACAGGCTGAACCTGCTTGCACACTTAACACACCGCAATTCAAGGTTGCGTATAACAATAATCAGACTAACATTACATGTACTTACACATGTGGAGATAACAATGTGTCAAGTGATATCTTTCTCAACTGGAAAACAAATCTGGACACCACCACAGTTTTCCAAACACGGAGTGAAATGTCCATAACTTCGACCTTATGTCTATCCCCCCACCTACAACATGGATCGGATAGCCTACAATTGGAGTTGAGCTGCGAAGCCTATAACTCAACCAGTCTAATTTTGTCCGAAAAAACAACCCTCTCAGTTTGCCCTTCTGAGCAACTGCAATGCGACCAACTCGGTCAATCGGCAACATCACTGTATAACATTTCATGTGGGTACAAGAAGTCAAAGTGTGGAACTGCATTGCGGTGTGAGTTTGGAAGTACACGCAAGCTACTTGAAAATCCTCAACCAGTTGAACCCAGAACTGAAGATGAGTTGAGGTTTACGTACATTAATGTCGAACTGAAGGAAGATACTGTTAAGTGTTACCTTCACAATCCATACATGAATGAAGCCCAACGCATTGAGATAACACTTACACCTGACACTAACAGTAAGACAACCCAAACATCGGACTTCACCAGCCAAGTAGTACCGACAACTCCTTGTACATCCATTAATGACAGCAAAGGTGTTTTCATAATGATTGGAATTGTAATTGGGATCATTATTGTAATTGTGGTCTTTTTATGTATTAAGTCCACTGCCAAATTTCGTAAAATAATAGTAGACTGCCTCGGAGGGGAAAGGGCAGCAGGCCAAACACCGGGTTTAGGGGTTTCTGTTCCCTTTTTGGAGGTGAACCAGCCGAATGGAACAGTTTGACAAATTTTGCCCCTTAAAAAGTCAACTTGGTAAAGTCAGAGATTTTGAAAAGTCGGAACTGAAAATAAACTAGGCTGATAAACTGTACATTTCAATTGCCTCCAGCAAGTTTTAGTAACCCATATTTGAAACACTTACTGATGGAAATGTATATTTCTAATGTGTTTTAATGGTGTAAAAAAGGAAAATGTCCATTACAATTATGGATGTCATACTTTTTTCAAAGTTAATTACATTTACAGAGGTTGTAGAGAATTATCTTTGCTTGTTAAATGTTAAATAATACCCCATACCCCCATCTCAAGTCAGTGACTTCACCTTGGATAATTTACATTATTATTTTCATCATTGTTATTATTAAATATATTTCTGAGTAATGAAACCAAGGATGCCTTATATAAGTGAACTTAATCACTGCAGCTTGCAAGCCTGAGGAAACCTGTACACAAGGGTGCTTGCAATGTGAACCAGAAACATTGGGGTTTATCCCTACACTTCTACTATAATTGTTCATGTTATTTTCTTCTTCTTTTATGCTGATCAGAAACACAAAAGCCAGTGTGCAAGGCTATTAAAGACCTACTTGAACGAAAACGGCAAAGTGATCTTTGCTGAAATTCATTAAAAGAAATTCAATCAATAAGGAATCTCAGTTCACATGAGATTTAACAGATTTTAATTGTGTAAAAAACAATCATTTTTAATACCATTTTCCGGCACTTTTTAGAAATATTCGCTACGTCCTCACTCATGCTACAGGGGAACTCTGTCTGGTAAAGCTGCTTTGTTGCAGCATGGAGGTATTTAACAAAGCAAACTCCCAAACATGACGTCAAAGTTTTGTCATTTTGACGCACGCCGTCAACGGCAGAAGTGTTTTTAGTTTTTCAAAACCTCGAAGTTAGGGGCTAAATTTCTTTGTCGATAATTACAAAAAATTCAGAAGCGTTAACATATCTAAATTACATATAAATGATAAACAAACACATTAAAAACAATATAATTTGGTTTTTACCCTACACCGATGTGTGTTAAACACTGTATACTCAGTACTTTCCCGAGTTCTGTGAGAAAAAAACCCACAGGCAAATCACTCGGGTGGGATTCGAACCCACGACCTTTGCATAGCTAGAGCAGATGTCTTACCACTAAACCATCGAGCTAGCCCGATGGCTAGAGGCAGTTCGAATCCTTGGCAGCGGGTACCTAAACAATTTAATAGATGTTAACTTTGCATCTGGGATAATGAATATAATTTGGTTTTTAACCTACACCGATGAGTGATGCGGGTTCGAATCCCACCCGAGTGATTTGCCTGTGGATTTTTTCTTAGAACTCAAGTAAGTACTGAGTATACAGTGCTCAAAACACATCGGTGTAGGGTAAAAACCAAATTATATTCATTGTTCATTAAACAAGTTTAAATAGCGTTCCTGTTAAACAAATTTCCCATCAAGAACCTGCTCAACCGCTCGGCCATGACACAAGAAGTGCTTGATATTACAAGGTGGATAAACTATAGTCTGTATGTGTAGGTCATTCCAATGGAAACACACTTTGGTCCTTCGGGAACAGAGGAAGGGTCCGGGTGTAGGCCAATAGGCTTAAAACCAGACTACAATTTTCATTTTTCAAAAATCTACAACATATCATCATTTGTCAACAAATTAAAAATTAATGCATGTTTAATGCATGGAAATGTGACAAGTTTTTCGCTCACCATCTTTCAATGTTAAATACACAACATTGTTTGAACACGGAGCTATGGTTTGACCTTCGATGATCTGATTACACCACGGCTTTGTTGTCACATGGTTATTGTGTAATTTGAGGGCTTGTCTGAGAAAATATTGATACTTGAGAACAAACAAAAAACATTTCCACAAGTTCAAACATTACAGTGACTGACACAAGATGTGATGTATTATGTATGTTTATTGAATTTGAATATATTAAAGTGAATTGTCATTAACATTAATATTGATACATGAGAACAAAAAAAACATTTCCAGGAGTTCAAACATTACAGTGACTGATACGAGATGTGATTTATTGTGTATGTTTATTGAATTTGAATAATAATAATAAGTGAATTGTCATTAACATTAATTGTTATTTCATGTGCAGATCGATGTATCTAATCTGTCTCACCAAAGTTAGGGCTACCCAGTGCATTGCTGCTGCTGCTCTTAGCCGCGTTTGTGTGCATAGGCGAACAGAGCGTGAAGGCATCCACCATGGATAAATGGGTAGAGCTAGGTAAAGAGATGGGTTTGATTGGGCAAGGTTTGATAGATTTTGTGACAGAGAGAGAGAGTCAGTAGCCAGAGAGGATAGAGTACAGATGCTAGAACTTAAAAGACAAGAAAAAGAGATAGTTGAGTCTCCAGTTGTGAAGAGGGCATGCCAAATGTTCTGTTGCTCTGCTACTAAATAATTGTACAGAGATAGGTACATGCTGTACTAATAAATAAGGGAACCTTTTTCTGCAAGCCAGATTCAAGTTTTGCAGCCAAATTGTACATGCTAGACGAGCGCTGAGGGTTTTATTCGTAATCCGTTTTGCCCAGACTTTGGCAAGGGAGAAGGGTTAGACGACCTGATCACCAACCATGGATTGTACTGGATTGTAAAGGGCGAGCGCAAGAAGGCGCACACCCAAGTGTTTTAAATGGTGAGAATCATCAAAGAACCACTCCTGGCTCTAGTGGAAGTGAGACTGTGTGGTGGGGTTTTACGGCGAGGGGGAACATACACCCAACGTCATGAAAGTCAGATCAGCTTGATGGGCAAGTTCAGAAGATACACAGTACAGGAATAAACTGTGAACAATATTGATATTATTCCCCTTGGCCAAGTATTTTGTATGCTCAAACTATTATTTGTTGTGCACCTACTGAGTTGTAGTCGTCAGTGAAGTAGGGTGTGTCACAGTATAGAAATATTGACTGCTATGAGGGGCACAGTTAAAATTATAGGCCCGAGGTGATGTCAAAACCATGACTATGCCCGATTGGTTGTATTTAGGCCTACATACCACTAAATGCAGGTAACGACTAATATTCAACAATGCTTGTCTTTGTGAATTTTATGTTGTGTCTGGCAAGCAAAATTCCCAGAATGCACAACAATGCAAAACAGCGAACGCAAATTGAAAGACCCCCAATTTATGTTTTGAATATGCAAAGTTTATCCCAAAATCAACACCCACAAATCATCTGCCCGTCACGCAAGCTCCGCTACAGACTAACCCGCCGCAAAAAAACCCATGCTTGACGGGTATGAAACACGAAAGGGCCGACCAATGCGGGTGTCCAGCTAAAGTTGCACACAGACCCCAACCACCCCAATGCGGGTATCCGCCTGCTGTTGCACACAATTGCAGCTACACGTCAGAACACCAACGCAGACCCCAACCTACGGGTACCCCGACAATGACCCCAGGACGCACCAATTCAGCAGGGTGCGGGCACCAGTTCACCTGAAAAGATGGCGCGCTTCTAATCCAAGATGGCGCGCTTCTAATCCAAGATGGCGCGCTTCTAATCCAAGATGGCGCGCTTCTAATCCAAGATGGCAATATAACGATCGTTATAGTATAGATAACACATCCACAGGTCAAGGTCATTTTTTTTTTTTTTGAAATTTATGACTGGGTGGTGTGGGTGGGCCATGGGGAGAGAACACACCAAGTTATCTCCTGATAAAAATAATTATCAATAAATTGACAATTTTGTTGTACTTAAAAAATACTGAATAGCCTCTTGCTCTTCATCTCATTCACCCACGTAATTGGTAGACGTGCTAGATGTACCAGAAAGTATTACACAGTGTACCGACCACGCCGCCGCCCTATCATACAGCCACCAAACACTCATTGTGCATTTTCAGCTGAAGTGTACATGTACATGTACCGGTACTGTTAAATTCCGGGGGTGGTTTTGAAGTGGCCCTGCATTCTATAGTTGTATTTAAGTGTGTGGAGATAGACACCAGACAGATTAAGTCAATTTGTTAAAAGAACTGGTTGTTACTGGTATTGCTGGTTGGTGTGCAGGTTGGCGTTTGGATGTTTTATCATTGAAAATAAATTGATTTAGAGTACTGTGATCAATGAATTATGTACTGGTATTCATAAAACAAATTTTCAGATAAATCTTAGGATGGGGGGGGGGGAACAGGTCATAGGCACTTGTGCGGCACTGTTGCATGAACTGATGCCTCCATGATAATGATGACTATTATTGTATTGTAATTCCACAGAGTGACAGATTACAGCCGTCCGCCTGGTTTCATTACACACAGCTGGAGTGACATATACAGCAGTCCGCCTGGTTTCATTACACACAGCCACAAGCAACGGGTGAAGTCAGAACAGAAAAGCGATACAGCGAGGTAAGTAAATTAATCTGGTCTTTATTAAAACAAGGGTGACACTCATTGATGCCGGGAAAAGTCTGAAACTGGGCATGTGGGATCCAAATTTTAGTAGGTATGATGAGGCCATGATGGCAGCTGCACCTTTTGATAAAACCTGGGGCTATAGATTCCAAGTAAAAAGTATCCTCAGCACTAGAGGGATCAAATCAAACAGCAGAATTTCTAGATATGTAAAGAAAATAACTAATCCCTTTTTAACCAGGTGGACACAAACAAGGCTGAAATTTATCATTCTTGTTTAACGGATGGATCCACATGGGAAGGGATAGACATGGCACCTCTGTTGCTCAATTGTTTTGTGGATGCTCATTTATGATTCTTGTTTAATGGATGCCTTCACATTGGGAGGGATAACAATGGCCTCTGTTGCTCCAGTATTCAATTGTTTGGTGGATGCTCAATTGTTCAGTGACACTCTAAGTTAGTTTTCTATCCAGTACGATACAGTAATTTTGCTAGATGGGGATGGCTTATGTCTCCTCTGTAAGCATAAGAGTTAGCTTATAAACAACACTTATAATTCATCAAAGATACCACGAACTAGCAAAAACTAGAAACCAAAGAAAATGGCATCTAAAATTTGATAGCTTTTGAAACCATCACTCTCATTCAAAATTTCAGTGCTTTCAACTTGAGTTTTCCTATAAAGTTATAATGGACACTTGATGCTTTAAACTTGATAAATGTAAGGTAAAATAAAATAAATAACATGATGCTCGTCCGGACTTGTTAAAAAATTGGTGAGGGAGGTCCTTGTTATTTGTTATTTTCAAATTTGTTGTTATTTTTTTCAAGTGGCCTTATGTTTTGTGTCCTAGATTAATAAGCAATAAAGTAAGAGAAGTTTGCATTAGTTCATGAAACTGAAATAAAAGCAGAACAGAATATTTATATTTTCATGAAGTGACACAATTTAATGTATTACAACACTACCTGTGTGCCACCTTTTAAAAACGGACACCAGTGCTCCCATGCCTCTAGGCGTGTCAGTTCCTGAAAATGTTTGTATTTTTGAACCTGAGAAAGCTAATAGACTGTGCAAGTCTCACGTATCGGAACGAGAAAACACGTCAAATGAAGAACTTTTTTTTCTTCTGAAATCAAATCTTTGTTTTAAATTATATCTGTGATGTAGTGAAATTTTGACTCAAGGGGGTAGACCAAAAGCCTCTCATCAATTTCTTTTTTCCAAGCCGTGGGCTGCGATCACCTTTGAAGTAAAATATACCAGTGAAGTTTTAGCCTGCATTATTTTACTGATGTACTTACAAATCACCTAACGCGCCACGTTCTGTTTTGGGGTTCCCTTGATGGAAATTAGATATGCTGTTGCGGAGAACTTGGGTTTTTTCTCTCTTTTTTCCCCTATTAATATAGGCTATTTCCATTACTATTTTTGTCCTATGAATTTTAGTGGTTATAAAGTTAATGTTTTAGTGAAATTTTTTTGTGAAATTTCAGCCTCTGGCTCATGGGTTAATAGTAAAAAAAAACTTGCACCACAATCTTCTTTGAACTACATACAATTGATACAACTTTTTAAAGCATTTTTCAAAAAAATTTCACCAATACTTTGACAAAGAGAAACATTGTTGACAGGCATGCCATCCTTTTTGATGTTTCTTTAGTTTCTTGTTTTGTTTATGCCTTTGTTTTGCTGTTGCTTGAAAATTATTGATAGTACTTAGGCCTACAACCACTAATGCTGCTGGTGATGACAGTATTAAAATATTTATTGTATTGTATATATTTATTCAGCCAATTAGTAAGTAATTATCAATTTATAAAAGAAAATAATAATAAAAGAAGAAAAATAGAAAGGGGACCCGTAGGAGGCCACGTGAATATAAAACAAAATAAAAAATACTAAATTATGACTGGGTGGTGTGGGTGGGCCATGGGGAGGGAACACACCAAGTTATCTCCTGATAAAATAATTATCAATAAATTTACAATTTCTTGTACAATACAAGAACCACTTGCTCTCCATCGCTTTTCACCCACTTACCAATACTTGGTAGACGTGCTAGATGTACCAGACAGTAAGTAGACAGTGTATCGACCACGACACATTATCATACAGTCACTGAACACTCATTGTGCATTTGAGAAAATTATAAATAATAATCATAGGCATTGTAACACGCAAATTCAATCTCAACAGATGTTTAAGGCACATAGAAGCAGAGCCATGTAGAAAAACAAGTTAAATGAAAGAACATAATAATATATGCGGTGTTTTTTTTTTGTTGCTCAAGTAAATTTACAGTATTTTCAAGTAAGTACCGTTAAATTCTGGGAGTGGCTTTGAGTAGGTATACACATTCAAACCTGGGACCTATAACAAAAGAGGACAATAGGTCCAGGGTTCAGGAAAGGTCCACAGTTGGAAAACGTGTACAAAACCAATGAGAGCTGTTGCAAAAAGTTAAACAAAAGAGGGACAATAGGAGGTCCATGATTGCAGGCTTATACACACTTGGGTGAAGTGGCCCTGCATTCTACAGTTGTATCTAATTAGTGTGGATATAGCTCAATAAAGGCAATTAGGACACCAGACAGATTAAGTCACTTCGTTAAAAGAACTGGTTGTTACTGGTATTGCTGGTTGGTGTGCAGGTTGGCGTTTAGATGTTTTATCATTGAAAAAGGAAATTAAATTAGAGTACTGTGATCAATAAAAAAAAAATTCTGATAAATCTAAGGACAGGAACCGAACAGGTCACATAACCTACACAAATGAGTGTCAATGGCCTGCACATTTCAGTTGATTAATTGAAAGATTGATTGATTGATTGATTGATTAATTTTTGTTTATGTGTTTACATAATTATTTATTTATTTATTTTGTTTATGTTTTTATATATTTTTTTCCTTTTTCCTTTTCTTTTCTTTTCTTTTCTTTTTCTTATTTGGGGGAGGAGTTTTATTTTCTTCATTTTTATAAATAACTTAGAATTGTTTTGATCATGTGGTAGTGTTTAGCTGGTCTTAAATCCTTGATGCTGTTTGGAGTTGATCTAGAATGTTTTTTTAGCAATTGTAAAATTGATAAAAATTACAATAATTTTTGATATAGTGACGAGAGGCATTTCTACTTCAATGATCATTATTTTATATTGATTTTTGGCATTATTAACAAAATATAAGACATTTATGAAAATTAAGAATAAAAGACTTCATGCTTAATCTTAAAAAAGGTTATTTAAAACTGGGCTGAGTCTTGAGCTCTACTCCTGATTTGTCAAATTCTGAAGTGTATCAATGTTACTGCACGTGCGTGCACTTTGCGTGAACTGATGATAATGATGACGATTATTGTTTTGTCAAAATCCATGAGTTAATGATTAACTCTGTTTTAAGCCATCCGCCTGCTGTGATAACCACCGTTTGTATCATTACACACAGCCACAAGCAACGGGTGAAGTCAGAACAGAAAATCGATACAGCGAGGTAAGGAAATTAATCTGGCCTTTATTTAAACAAGTGTGACAGTCATTGATGTCGAAAAAGTCTGAAACTGATATCCAAATTTTTTAGCTGGTTGGTGTGCAGATTGGCATTTGGATGTTTTATCATTGAGAAAGGAAATTGATTTAGAGTTCTGTGATCAGTGAATTATGTACTGGTATTCAAAAAACAAATTTTAGGATAAATCTAAGGACGGGGTAACAGGTCATATAACCTTTACACATGAGTGTCTATGGCCTGCACATTTCAGTTGATCAGTTTATTGGTTGATTGATTAATTGATTAGTTGATTTATTTATCAATTTTTAGTTACTTATTTATTTATCTACATATTTGATTTATATTTGATTTCTATTTTGTTTATGTATTTTTTATTTATTCTTTTTTTTGGGGGGGGGGGGGTGTGATTGTCTTAAATTGCTGATGCTGGTTGAAGCTGTTTTATACCGTTTTTTTAAGCATTCGTAAAAAAATAAATAAATGGTGTGTTAACAAATACAAATGCCCCGCTGAGATTAATCCCATTATTGAGTTATTGCTTGGACAAGATTTCTTTTGTTTTGAGCCATAATGACCTTGATATTTGTCATAGGGGTCCAAAAACAATAGGCTTCTGGGGGATTTCAAGACCACTTTACACATCAAGTTTGGAGTTGATGTGCCAAGTCCTTGGACAGGGCTTGCTTGCACACACACACACCAAAACAAATCCCCACACAAAGGCAAGTTCTTGCTTGTCAGTGGGGCATACAAATTTATAGAAAACTACAATGAATGATATAAATTAAAATTGCCCGGCTGAGATGAACCCCATTGGTGAGGTATTGCTTGGACAACATTCCTTTTATTTTAGCCATAATGACATTGATAACTGTCGAAGGGGGTCCAAAAACAATAGGATTCTTAGGGACCCCAAGACCAATCCACACGTCACTTTTTGAGTTGATATGCAAAGTCCTTCTAGGGTTATCGCTCGTACAACAACTCTTTTGTTTTAGCCATAATGACATCGACATTTAACGTAGGGGTCTTAAAACAATAGGCTTCTGGGCGATCCAAAGACAAATCCACTCGTCAAGTTTGGAGTTGATATGCCTAGTCCTTCTTGAGTTATTGCTCGGACAACATCCCTTTTATTTTAGCTATGATGAACTTGATATTTGATGTAGGGGGTCCAAAAACAATAGGCTTCTGAGGGAACTCAAGAACAATACGTACATCAAGTTTGGAGTTGAGGTGCAAAGTCCTCGGACAAAGCTTGCTTGCACACACATCCCCACGCAAAGGCAAATTCTTGCTTTGCCGGCTGGGCATCAATTGACATAAATTACAATAATTGTGAAATTGTGACGAAAGGCATTTCCATTTCAAATTAAATTATTTTATAATGGTTTTTTGGCATTATTAAAAAAAATTAAGACATTTATGAAAGTTAAGAATAAAAGAGTTCTTGCTCGAACTTAAAAAAGGTTATTTAAAACTGGACAGGGTCTTGAGCTCTACTCCTGTTCTGTCAAATTCTGAAGTGTATCCCTATTTACTGAAAGATTGTGCACTTGTGAGGCACTTGTGAGGCACTTGTGAGGCACTTGTGAGGCACTTGTGTACTCATTGTACTCATTGTACTCACGTGGCACGAGTGCTATTCCATTTACAGCCACCGGACTGCTGTGATAACTGCCGTTTGTTTCATTACACACAGCCACAAGCAACGAGTGAAGACAGAACAGAAAAGCGATACAGCCAGGTAAGGAAATAAATCCGGCCTTTATTCAAACAAGGGCGACACTCATTGATGCCGGAAAAGTCTGAAACTGAGATCCAAATTTTAGTAGGTATGATGAGGCCATGATGGCATTTGCACCTTTTGATAAAACCTGGAGCTATAGATTCCAAGTAAAAAGTATCCTCAGCACTAGAGGGATCAAATCAAACAGCAGAATTTCTAGATATGTAAAGAAAATAACTAATCCCTTTTTAACCAGGCGGACACAAACAAGGCTGAAATTTATCATTCTTGTTTAACGGATGGATCCACATGGGAAGGGATAGACATGGCACCTCTGTTGCTCAATTGTTTGGTGGATGCTCATTTATTCATTTTCATTGACACTCTAAGATAGTTGTCTATCGAGTACGATACAGTAATTTTACTAGTTTAGAATGGCTCATCTCTCCTCTGTAAGCATAAGAGTTAGCTTATAAACAACACTTATAATTCATCAAAGATACCACAAACTAGCAAAAAATAGCAACCAAAGAAAATGCAATCTAAAATTTGAAAGCTTTTGAAACCATCACTCTCATTCAAAATGTCAGTGCTTTCAACTTGAGTTTTCCTATAAAGTTATAATGGACACTTGATGCTTTGAACTGAATAAATATAATGTTTTGTGCCCTAAATTAACAAGCAATAAAGTAAGAGAAGTTTGCATTAGTTCATGAAACTCAAATGAACGCAAAACAGAAAAGTTCCGTTTTCATGAAGTGACACGATTTAATGTATTACAACACTACCTGTGTGTCACCTTTAAAAACGGACACCAGTGCTCCCATGCCACACACCAGGCTTGTGTCACTTCGTGAAACTGTTTGTACTTTTGAACCCGAGAAAGCTAATTGGTGAACAAACCCCATTACGGATCCGCCTTTTAAAACTCAACCCGAGTGAGCCTTTTGTTCACTCGGGTTGGAAAACATCCTTTTCAGAAAGAAGGCCTGGGAGATTAAGATTCTTATCACCGCTAATAATCCTGGGAAGGTGGACTGAGCCCTGCCTAAAAAATTCAGTCATATTTTGTAAAGCAAAGTTTCACAATCTGAGTAAAAAACATCGTTAAAATAATATTCTGTGAAAACTGTTACCTTATTTTCTTTTTTGAACCGTGAAAATTAACCCCAAAATGGCCGAGAACGATCTTTTACCTGGAGTTTGTTTTGATGTCCGGTGCAAGTCTTCCGTGCGCATTGATAACTATCGGCTTTAACTGTAGTCCGTCTAGCTAACCTAGGACCTTGTTCTCTGCTCCACATGGTTAATTTAGAAGTGTTACCAACTGTTGGTAGACTTCAAACTTTATAGTAAAAATACACGAAAACAAAGTGGTTGACAGAAATTACCATCTTTTAAGTTTGAAATGTTACTTTGTTGATTCGTTGTTTTGGCTAGACAGTATACAGCAACGATCACAGTGGCGGATTTTTATTGGTGTGATTAGTCTCGAGCGCGTACTCCAGTCATAAGACATCCTGTTTATCGGCGCTTTATACACTTTCTTCGTTTTTCTACTATGAAGGACAGTAAAACAGAAATGCGTTGCTAAATTTTATAAGCAAAATGGCGGGGAAAATCGTGTCGGCTGCCGTGTTCAAGCAGTGGATGAGCTGGGGAGATGGTGCAATTGTCACTCAACTGAATTAATTTCCACGCTAAATACTAAATAGCCGTTCCGCAGTCGGAGGTAGTCGTCATGTCGCAGTAAAATTGTACCTGAAGTTCTGAAGGGACTTTTTACTGACACCCGTTGCATTGGTCAACGAACCGATCATTTAATCCAGTGAGACAGCAATCAATAAGGGGTTTATCCAGCTTTCCTCCCTCTTTTACAGTCACTGAACAAGTATTTTTTGCTCGGATCGTGCTTGCCATTCATTGTGATTTGGGATCCACCAAACTTTGACAGAACGCTGAATCTTGCACTTGATCACATGCGACATAGCATTTTGTTTACATCATCAAGTATCAGACTATTTCGTTTACATCGCGTATTACACTTCCCGTCTAGCACACAACCCCAGAGCCCCGGTATTGCATACCCGATCTACCGAACGGTCCACATGGGCTGTTCTCTCTATTAAGCACAGCCCCATGCGCTGTGTGTATTTGATATCGAAACATGAGGGAGGCACAGAGTTACATGTAGCTAGCTCTTACCATGCTCTCTGTGCCGTGCGCTGCAGGCCCGCGAAGCACTCTGTATCCATCCATATCGGACCATGATCGACCAACGCAATGCGTGATCGAAAACGTAACACGATGTTTTGGGGGGTTTTTTCATGAGCTTTTTCTCAATAAAAGGTCGACTAATTATTTTAAATAATCTGACCAAAGTTTGAATATTCGAAGCCGGGACACAAAAAAAATAAAAAAATGAATGGATTTTCCAATTTTAATTTTTTTCGTTTTTTAAACAAAACGCGTCGCCGCAATCCGTAAACCAACTAATAAAATTGGAACGGCCTAAAAAACAGGGAGGTCTAGAAACCATGTTAAAACAATAGTGCACTTTATGTGTACATGAAAATGCATTGAAATAGTTCCAGCAATAATGAAGCTGGGTGAGTGAATGTTTATTTACTGGATTAGGGGGATTATCTCAGTGGGGAAGAGGAAGTTTGTTTACTTAAAGACTCCCCACAGAGGTTGAAAAGGATGTGTGAAAACTGCCAAGATTTTTAAAGGGCCGGATCCGTCATGCATTACACCGGTGTGCAATATCATTTGTACACGGTTAGTTTTCCTTTTAAGGGTTGTTTTCTACATAAGGGTTAGTATTTGTAAGTTTTTGAGGTACACAAATATGCAGGCCATGACCTTTAGGAAAAATGTTGCAAAATTTTCCTTGACCACTTTGTGATATCATTTTGTATCCCCTGGTCCTTGGCATTTTGCCATTTTTCGCAAAACTGTCCGATTTCTGTTTTATTATTAATTTCTTTATGCAACCTTTAACTTTTCAGCTCTAAATTACTGTTCTTTTCTGCTGTTTTGGATTGTTTGTAATTTCTCATTTTTACCTGTCAAAATGTTTTTTAAAAATCCTTTTCATTGGACACAAGACATCACCATATTTTCATGATCTTTTTTGTGCCACCAGGAATCACTAAACATTACACCACTGCAGAATGACAAAAGTACCGTACAATGATCTGCATGTGCAATACATCAAAAAACAATGGAAGTTTCTGAAGATTAAAAAAAAAATCATCACCATTCTTTTAAAAAAAGAAAATAATTACATTTCCCTATTAAACTGTGCAATCATCTGTGGTACATCCCCCATACACCGATAACAATCTCCAACTTCCATTCCATTATGCAGTATAAATAACAGGTACATTGTAATAAGTAAGGGTCTTGACGGTGTAGTGTAGTCCAGTTTGCACTTCCAAACATAGGCTATGTTTCTCTTAGATTGTGCATTCTCTTAGATTGTGCATTCTCTTAGATTGTGCATTCTCTTAGATTGTGCATTCTCTTAGATTGTGCATTCTCTTAGATTGTGCATTCTCTTAGATTGTGCATTCTCTTAGATTGTGCATTCTCTTAGATTGTGCATTCTCTTAGATTGTGCATTCTCTTAGATTGTGCATTCTCTTAGATTGTGCAATCATGAGGGGCTGTTCTACTGATGTTCTTAAACAGTGAAAACAGAGACCTATAATTGAGCTTAAACTTTCACAAATTTGCTATTGTATGTATATTTTATGTTTGGTCACAGAAAGTGTTATTACTATCGACAATTACCAAAGTTGTCCACATGCTTTGCTGAAATAATTCCATTTTATTGGCTCTTAGCCGGGACATGTATAAAACCTTTTATGTATCTCAATTAAATAAATATTTTTATTATTATTTCAGATCTCAAAATGAAGGGGTGCTACATACTTGTTGTAGTGTCTTTGGTCCTACTGCAGTTAAATGTAACTGTAGGTACAACACTAGATGGGACACCTACAGTGCCGGATCTCACTATTGTACATGGTGGTGAGCAGGCCAAGATAACATGCACCTACAGAGGTGAAAATGCACCAGCTACCATTTTGAAATGGCAACCAGGGAATCAGAACAGCAATCAGCTCTATAACTTCACTAACCAAGAGAATGAAACCTGTGTCATCCAGACACTAAGTATTACACCCCAGCTACAAGGGCTGGAACCACAATACATCATCCTGGTTTGCAGGGCATTCCACATAACAAGTTCAGGAACATTTACCTCTCAAACCACCCAGACCCACCTTTTGGTTTGCCCCTCCGAGGAACTGCATTGTACGGTACTCCACCAATCACCAACGACAAAACTGTTCCACTTTACCTGTCGTTACAAGACACAGTGCCAAACTGCACTACGATGTCAGGTTGATGGCAAGACTATTGGCAATCCTCAAAGTGTACCAACCAACGACGGGTTCACCACATACCAGTACACTGGTGTGAACCTAAAGGGAAAGAGAAATCACGTAGGGAGGTGCTACCTTTTCAATCCGAAAATGGATGAAACTGAACAAACTGAAGTTATACTGAGAGCTGTTGGTGAAAAAAGCCCACCACTGACAACTTTAGGACTATTTAGCCAAGAGGACAATAGGCCTACATGTACATGTAAGTCATCAGCGCCAGATTTCAATGTTAGTATTGTATTAGTTTCAGCCTGGTTCATGGCACATTTTATGATTTAATATTTTATAATGCCCATTATTAAAGATCTACTTCAACGGCACTAAGATAATTTAAACTTTGCCGAAATCCAATCAATTTGTGTTTCATGATTACGTATATTTCAAAGAAAATCCTTAGCGGTGGTTGCGTAATAAAAAAAATGGGTCATTTTGACCAGCGTTCAGCAGCTCCTCATAGCGAGTTTTTGGAAACAGCGTGTCACGTGATGAAAAAATATCATAGACTTTGATGACGTACATGAGTGGAAACGGCTTGTTTACCCCCCCGCGCAGCAAAGTGTGTTTATTGTACGCGTCTATAGCTATTTTCACAGTAACGAAAACAAAATGTCAGACACTAGCGGATCGTGGGAGGAACATAGTGTGGACGAAGAAGAATTAGTAAATACATATGATAGTATTGATAGTGAGGATAGCTCTGACGGTTGAGGGAGCTCCTCCGAAGACGAAGAGGGCGTTGATGAAGCTGGGGGAGTTGCCGAACCATGGACATGTAGGTTTGAGCCACTGGCCGCCGAGGATCGCGAACTTATATATTTCCATTAACGTCAACGTAACAGGGTGTTTAGATAATCTTCCAAGTTAGCTGGTGGACAGTACAAACGAACTATTCAAACTTATCTCCCCACTCCAAGCTGTGTACAATTGGGCTTTGTACCATTAGCATTTGAAATGGTGCTGTAGGAAACAGCATTTATCTAGAAAATTCAAACTGTCAATTAAGCAGTCACTGTTTTTTATTTAAATGATCTAGTTGTAATACATCTAGGATTCCTCAAAAGGTTAAGAGTACAAACGAGATCTTAACAAAGCCCAATTGTACACAGCTTGGAGTGGGGAGATTAGGTTTGAATACATGTAGTTCGTTTGTACTGTCCACCAGCTAACTTGGAAGATTATCTAAACACCCTGATTATCGAAGCCATCAAAGTGCTACCACAAAACACCAGTGCTGATGGTGTGAATACCACTTGTTTAATTTTGCATTTTTCACAAACTTGATGTGATATTGTGATGACCAGTTTGAATGAAACCTGCGGCTATTTATTATCAACAAACATTTAAAACTATTGTATATAGTATTATGCTACTACAGAAGTATATGTTTTGATGCTTCTGTGCCTGTCCAGTCTGACTCTCCGTTTGTGAAGCATGTGATGGCACTGTAGTTGGCGCTTTCATGGTTGGAATTGACCCTGGCGTAAGCCTGTTGTTTTAGTTGCGATGTTGAATCCCGACAGTCGTCTGTAAAATGGGCACTACAAATCATTGTCCATTTTGTCAACGTGAAGTTTTTCCGTGTGTTGGTCACGAAACCCACCCCCTTCTTTGGACAGGATCTCTTGGAAATCGGTAAAAAACTCACATCTGGATTCTTATTTGTGTTCCGAGCACATGAGTTCAGGACGGTAAATTATCTCGTCTTAACTTGGTGAATGTCTTCGAATAATGAGATCATCATACATAGTTACCGTGTAAACACACGACACCTCGCTACTTCCTGGTTTCCCGTCCCAACAAATACGTCATCATTCGCTGGTTCACGCACGTATCCTATAGTGGGTTTGTGGTGCGCGTAAATGCAAGTGCTATAGTATTGGACAAGCACAGTGCCTATGGAGGGAGCCATGGAAGCGCGCGAGTTTTTAAAAACCCCAAGAAAGGTTTAATTTTTTCAGTTAAAATTACGAAAAAAATATTGGTGTAAAACAATCCAATCTACAAATTCAGAATACTTAATAACATTACGTATGAAATTAAGAAATCTGTTTTATTTCTCAATTATCGTTGAAGTAGATCTTTAACTTATTTACTCTTCAGTACCGTAATTTCCTGCATAAGACGCGTCTTATTTGACTTTCAAAGGTAAAAAACCCACTGATGATTATTACTATGTGAAATCTTACATTTATACTGCAAAATAGTTCCTTTATTTTGTCCAGGGTAATTCTGCATGTCACATTTTTCTTAAAATAAAATCTAAACCGTTCACATTTTGGACGAAACTTAATGAAGAACGAAGTCACTGGCCATGCTGCTGCCCACAATAATAATAATAATACCTGTCGTGAATCAGCGACGACCAATGCTGCACACAGTTCACTGCTATAGCCCCCACACCAGTGACATACCCGATGACAGATAGTTTCTATTAGTAAAGTCGTTTTTGTATGATATCGTGAAATGCGCTGTTAAGTTTCGCTGTTAAGTTTCGCCAACAGAGGGCATACATTCTTATTGTGAAAGCCTTATTAAGAAAGCGCCCTCTAGCCTTCGATGGTTCTTGCGTGTATTACAGCATTCAAAAAAATCTTTCAAACTAAGATGAAACAAATAATAATGAAAAAGTAGAAGTGATGTTTTACTCATCTTCGTGAATAAAAAATTCTGATCCCTTTGCGTTATGGTAAGTGTGCTTCCATCACAATGACCCCTGTATGTGTTGATGTACCAGCAGTATGGGACTTGGGGAGCGTGTGTGATAAAGTAATATTGCGCCTTATGCGGCGGTGCGCCTTATCTGTTAACCCTTGTTTCTTTTACGCCGAGCGCCTCATACTCAGGAAATTACGGCAATTCATGTTATCCTCTTCAGGGTTAAAGGTGTTATACAGTAGGTAAGGATAAAAAACATCATTGCTTAATTTGAGTCTGACAGGTTACTGGTTATCAAGTTTTTATTACAATTTTTTGTGTAAGATAGTTCCCACTAAAGTGAAGTCATATTCAAGAAAACTGTATATAAAAACCCCCAAAATGCAACAGCTGATTTCAATTGTTACAACCAAAATTAAGGACAATTGTGCATGGTTTTTCACTATTTTCTCGTGACTCACAATGGATTAATAATAATAATACGCAGTTCTTATATAGCGCTTTATACTCCCGATGGGTGTCTCAAAGCGCTCAGTATTTTTCCTACAAGGTATGTGGGGTTACGTGTAATGGTTTACAAGGTGCTGTGGCGCAATATGCAGCCAATCAAACCAGGAACACCGGGGCGAACCCCTTCTCTTTACGATAAGTGCACTGGGTTCTTTTACGTGCATTACACAACACACGGGACCTACGGCTTTACGTCCCATCCGAAGGACGAAGCATGTGGTTAAGTGTCTTGCTTAAGGACACACGTGTCACGACTGGGATTCGAACCCACACTCTGCTGATCAGAAACACCAAAGCTTGAGTTCGGTGCTCTTATCCACTCGGCCACGACACGCCACAAATTTTCATGGGTTTGTTGTTTTCATGTATATGGTTGATCACACAAAACATTAACACTGTCTGCGACTATTTTGACAACTCTACCAATCCTGTATAATACCTTTAATGTAAATTTAAATTGTTTACTTGTTATAATTAAGTTGTGTTCCAATTTTTTCTATAAATCGTCCATTTTAGCTTCCACCAGTGTCATTTCTTTGGATAACTGGTTTTATCGCCTAAGAACATGCCTGCATGAATAGGGCCCTTTATAAGTGTTGATATTATTATCATCATTATTAATAACAGACTTTTGTAAAGGATTAGCACTTTATTAGCACAATAAATGGAAAAATTAATTGTAATACCTGTTTTGTGGGCAGCTAACAAAAATTACAGATTTCATGCATTTTTTATGAAGTTCTTGGCAAAGAGTTGTGAGCACATAAATGAAGTTCTTCTTTTGATATAAATGAAGCTTTTTCAAGCCCACCTAGGGGATACATTTTTTGAAAACCCACGCTTACATTATTTTTTGAGAATATCGTTGCCAAAATGAATCCCACCCGAGTAATATATGCCTGTGGATTTTTTACACATGACTTGTGATTGGGGAAGTACACACATCAGTGCATGTGTCAAACCAAATGGTACATCTTGAATATGAAAGAAAATGTACATCAGCACGTTAGGAGTAGGTCATTTTTATAAAATGAAGGCAATTCAAGTCACTATTTTTGCACCCTTTTTGGGGGGGCAGACCTTTCTTATTTTTCTTCTTGTTTGGCAGTGCTTCTTTACCAAATAAGATTTTTTGATCATTCATTTTTTGACTAGTTACCAAAGGTATACCCTGCCTATAAATAATGGTTTTATGCCCATCCCAACATAACCTCAACCAAGTATTTAAAAGCCATCAATACTGGCTGTGCTTTAACCCTTTCCTTACCAAATTGTTTGCTTTCTTCCTCCATGTTTGGACACAAGCAACCACTGCTGGTACCCACCACATTGTTGGACCACTGAAAACATGAAGGACACGATCTTACACAAGAAAGCTTTTGTTCAAAGGCCACTTTTACAAACTCTATTATCACTTTGAAAATATTGTTTTACAGCAAAATAAATGATTATGTGCTTTTAAAAGACTTTTAGAATACATTTTTAAATCTGCAAACCATTGTATTACTTGTAGATTTATTTGATATTTCAGAGGTTTTTCCTGTGGGGGTTATCGGGGGGGGGGGGGGGGGGGGGGCAGGCCTGGCAAAGACACAAGGGTCCACCAAAACCATAGCGACAAAGTAGAGAATAGAAAAACTGTATATCACAGCACACGCACACACAAAAACATTTTGTTTTTGGCGCTGAAATTAACTCACTTTCAACATTTCATTTAGAGCCAGTCAAGTATGGCTGTATTAATGTAAACTTCCAAGCATACGTAATTGCAAATAAATTTGCACATTTTTGTAAAATACGCTATGATATATATATATACTTGCTAGGTAGATTTTGTTCTTTGAATTCCGAATAATCTTCTCCACAGCAGTTAAATAAATAGCAAGACAAGTTTTCAAAGAACAAAATCTGAATTTGAATAAGTGATTTGTCATTAACATTAATATTGATACACAAAAACAAACAAAAACGTTTCTACGAGTTCAAACATTACAGTGACTGATAAGAGATGTGATGTATTATATATGTTTATTGAATTTGAATAAGTGAATTGTCATTAACATTAATTCGCTTAAAGATTGTTCTTTCATGTGCAGATCGATGTATCTAACCTGTCTCACCTGTCAACCAAAGTTAGGGCTACCCAGTGCGTTGCTGTTGCTGCTCTTAGCCGCGTTTGTATGCATAGGCGAACAGAGCGTGAAGGCATCCACTATGGATAAATGGGTAGAGCTAGGTAAAGAGATGGGTTTGATTGGGCAAGGTTTGCTAGATTTTGCGACAGAGAGAGAGAGTCAGTAGCCAGAGAGGATAGAGTACAGATGCTAGAACTTAAAAGACAAGGAAAAGAGATAGTTGAGTCTCCAGTTGTGAAGAGTGCATGCCAAATGTTCTGTTGCTCTGCTACTAAATAATTGTACAGAGATAGGTACATGCTGTACTAAAAAATAAGGGAACCTTTTTCTGCAAGCCAGATTCAAGTTTTGCAGCCAAATTGTACATGCTAGACGAGCGCTGAGGGTTTTATTTGTAATCCGTTTTGCCCAGACTTTGGCAAGGGAGAAGGGTTAGACTGTAGCGTTTTCTTCCACATATTACAAATACATTTTGTTAACTTTAAACCCCTGGACAATGCCCCAGCAACAGTCCAGTAGCTTAAATAGTTGACCTGAGAACAACCTCCCTGAGGGATTATTTACTACTCACTGTACCAAGGCCCAAGTGTATTACCTTGTCCTTCCTACCACATGTCATCACCTAGGTAAAAAGCCCATTAACATTCTTCTTGTCTTTGGTTTATGATTGCTCTTAAATTGGATAGTCTGACCCACAATACTTTTAATATTAGTTTCTTCACTCACTCTATTTCCAACCACCAAACGAGACACATGTCTCTGTACTTCGCCTTGTAAACTACTGCCTACTGGATTTATTTCATTTGCGTAATAAAGCCTATCGTAAGATCAGTATGTGTGTGATTCCATGTTATTCCATCAACTAACTCCCAAACTGGTGACCCAGACGTGATCTGAACACAGCATTGGAATTTTGGAATTAACAATGTCTACTCCGGCTACACCTAGTACCAGCACAATGGCGCAACCACCTGTAAGCCTCACTGCAGCAATCAGCCTAAAGCTCCCACCATACTGGCCATCCGACCCAACTATATGGTTCACTCAAGTGGAGGCGCAATTCACCACTCGGGGTATAGTATCTGAACATACTCAGTATGCTTATGTCGTGGCATCACTGCAGCCGACAATAGCACAAGAGGTGAGAGACATATTAATAACGCCACCCTCTGACGCTCCATACACCACACTAAAAAAGGAGCTGATTAAACGGACATCCCAATCCGAACAAAAACGTTTACATCAACTCCTGACAACAGAGGAGTTGGGGGACAGAAAGCCCTCCCAACTCCTCCGCAAGATGCAACAGCTCTTAGGAGAGCGTACATTGGAGCCATCCATCATGAAGCAACTTTTTCTCCAGCGGCTTCCCACCAATGCTCGCCTAATTCTTGCGTCAACGTCAGAGGAGGTTGACATTGACCAATTGGCAAAGTTGGCAGATAAAATTATGGAAGTTTCCCCGGCCCAAGCATCTGTCTCCGCGGCACACATCGCTACCATAGATTCTCCCCCATCAACCGAGATTCAACAACTGCGGTCCGAAGTAGCGCATTTGACATCAATGATATCCACCCTCACCGCCCATTCACGTGAACGCAGTCGCAGCCGCAGTCAACCACGTCGTCAACGCTCTCGTGACCGTACCCCAGCAGCCATGGCCACTCCCGATAACCCTGCAGAGTGTTGGTACCACTGGACCTTTGGAAATATGGCCCACAAATGTACACAGCCATGCTCCTATAAGGCCAGTACCCAGGGAAACGACCAAGCCGGCAAGTAGGGGCGACTTGCTCTGCCGGCCGTTCCACATCTACTCGCCTATTTTACGTTACAGACCGAGTTACAAAGCAACAATTCCTGGTGGACACAGGAGCAGAGGTTAGTGTCATCCCTCCTTCATCTCACGACCGCGCCCACCGTAATCATGGAAATGACCTTCAAGCAGCGAATGCATCGCAAATCGCTACTTATGGTGAAAGGTCATTGACACTTGACATTGGAATTCGGCGACCATGCCAATGGGTTTTCATTGTCGCCGAAGTTCAACATGCAATTATAGGCGCAGATTTCCTTCGTTATTTCAACTTTCTTGTTGACATCCGCAATTGCATGCTAATTGATGCTACAACCAATTTGAGCATCGGTGGAAAAGCATCAACGTCACCATCGCTCAGCCCCATCTTCAAACCGCCAACCCCATCTCGATTTGCGGATATTTTGAAGGATTTCCCCAGCATAACGCGTCCGACCTATAGTGACACTCCCATCAAACACAACGTTGAGCACCATATCGTCACAACTGGCCCCCCTACAGCCGCACGCCCACGCCGTCTTCCACCCGATCGTTTGAAAGTTGCCAAAGATGAGTTCCAACACATGATGGACTTAGGGATCGTGCGCCCTTCGGCCAGTAACTGGTCCTCACCACTTCATATGGTCCCCAAAAAGCAACCTGGGGATTGGCGTCCATGCGGCGACTATCGGGCTCTCAACAACTCCACGGTGCCCGATCGTTATCCTGTGCCACATATCCAGGACTTTACATCATCACTACATGGCACTTCGATATTTTCCAAGATCGACCTCATCCGCGCCTACCATCAGATTCCCATGGCAACAGACGACATCGCAAAAACGGCTATTACGACTCCATTTGGGCTCTTCGAATTTACCCGTATGCCATTTGGTTTGCGCAACGCCGCCCAAACTTTCCAACGCTTCATCGATGAAGTCACCAGAGGTTTGGACTTTTGTTATGCATACATCGATGACCTCTTAGTTGCCAGTACAGATGCCGATCAACATGAAACGCATCTTCGTCTTCTGTTTGACCGCCTACACCAATATGGCGTGATCATCAACCCCGCGAAATGTCAGTTTGGCACGGACTCGCTGGAATTCCTTGGACATCATGTTGACCGCCACGGAGTGCAACCACTTGCAGGAAAGGTCAGTGCTATCAATGATTTTCCCCAACCATCAACTCTCACCAAACTCAGAGAATTCCTTGGTCTCGTCAATTTCTACCGCCGTTTCATTCCCCATTGTTCCCAGATCCTCCAGCCACTCACCGATCTACTCTCTAATGCTGGAAAGAAGTCAGCGCCACTCCCTTGGACTGACTCTGCTACAACTTCATTTCACGCTATCAAAGTTGCCCTCGCTAACGCCACTCTCCTTGCACATCCAAAGCCAGACGCGCCGCTGTGCGTCATGACGGACGCTTCGGATGTCGCAGTGGGAGCTGTTCTTCAACAACGAATTGACAATGCATGGCAACCACTCGCTTTTTTCTCAAAGAGACTGCAACCCGCCGAAACACGCTACAGCACATTTGGTCGCGAACTTTTAGCCATATACCTCGCTATTCGCCATTTTCGCCACTCACTCGAGGGTCGTCATTTTCATGTGCTAACGGACCACAAACCACTTACGTATGCTCACGGCACCACAACGGACAGACACTCCCCTCGCGAAATTCGCCACCTCGATTTTGTTTCACAGTTTACCTGTGATATCAGACATGTTAAAGGTGGAGATAACGCTGCCGCAGATGCTCTATCTCGTGTTGAACTTAATGCTCTTCGCACAGATCACACTGCCCTCATCGATTTCCACAAAATGGCAGAATTACAGAACACCAGCGAAGAACTTCAACGCATACGCACATCGCCAACCTCGCTCAATTTCAAGCGATTTCCCCTACCGTCAGGTGACGTAACATTACTTTGTGACATTTCTACTGGCAACGCACGTCCATTTGTGCCAGTGGAATTGCGTCGTGCAGTGTTTGATGCGCTGCATTCCCTATCACACCCTGGCATTCGTGCTACACAACGCCTCATCACGGATCGCTATGTTTGGCCAAGTATTAACCGTGATGTGCGACAATGGGCAAAATCATGTATACAGTGTCAGCGATCAAAGGTCCATCGCCATACCTTTGCCCCACTGTCTCAGTTTTCTACTCCAGATGCCCGATTTTCACATGTTCATATTGATCTTGTTGGACCATTACCACCATCCAATGGATGTACATACATGCTGACCTGCATTGACCGTTTCACACGATGGCCAGAGGCCATTCCTTTACCGGACATCACAGCTCAAACTGTCGCTCGTGCTTTTGTAACGCGTTGGGTTGCCACATTTGGCGTTCCATCGATTATCACCACTGATCGCGGTGCCCAGTTCGAATCCGCACTTTTCCGTGCTCTGACTAACCTACTTGGTACCCAGCGCATACGTACCACGGCTTATCACCCCATCGCTAACGGCCTGGTGGAACGTTTCCACAGGCAACTTAAATCATCACTTAAAGCACAAGTTGATACAACTAACTGGACAGAAACCTTACCACTCGTTCTCCTGGGAATTCGCACTGCGGTCAAGTCTGATTTTGGTCACAGTGTCGCTGAACGGGTCTATGGCACCACCCTTCGCGTGCCGGGAGAATTTTTCGACACTACCTCCGACATTTCTACTTTGGACCCCACTGCCTATGTGCATCGTTTACGACTTGCCATGCAACATCTCCAACCGCCTACCGGCCGTTCTCAACAACGAACTAACATTAATGTTCCCAGTGATTTGCAAACATGCACCCATGTTTTTGTTCGCCGTGACTCAATACGGAAACCTCTTCAACAACCCTATGATGGCCCTTTCAAAGTACTCAGTCGTTCAGCCAAACATTTTGTCATTGAACTGACCAATAGAAAGGACACCATTAGCATTGATCGCCTTAAATGTGCCCATTTGGATATTTCTTATGCCACACATTCTGTTCTTCCCAAACCAACCCAATCTATCCCAGCAGTTCAACCAACTGCTCCAATCAATACTGAGCAGAATTGCCAAACTTCAGCCATTCCACCAAACCGTACAACCCGCTCAGGCCGCACTGTTCATTGGCCCAAACGCTATGTCACAATCGTTCGTTTTTAAGTGTATTATAAATTTTCATGTTTTTTTAAAATTACATATCACTCCTGTAGCGTTTTCTTCCACATATTACAAATACATTTTGTTAACTTTAAACCCCTGGACAATGCCCCAGCAACAGTCCAGTAGCTTAAATAGTTGACCTGAGAACAACCTCCCTGAGGGATTATTTACTACTCACTGTACCAAGGCCCAAGTGTATTACCTTGTCCTTCCTACCACATGTCATCACCTAGGTAAAAAGCCCATTAACATTCTTCTTGTCTTTGGTTTATGATTGCTCTTAAATTGGATAGTCTGACCCACAATACTTTTAATATTAGTTTCTTCACTCACTCTATTTCCAACCACCAAACGAGACACATGTCTCTGTACTTCGCCTTGTAAACTACTGCCTACTGGATTTATTTCATTTGCGTAATAAAGCCTATCGTAAGATCAGTATGTGTGTGATTCCATGTTATTCCATCAACTAACTCCCAAAAGACGACCTGATCACCAACCATGGATTGTACTGGATTGTAAAGGGCGAGCGCAAGAAGGCGCACACCCAAGTGTTTTAAATGGTGAGAATCATCAAAGAACCACTCCTGGCTCTAGTGGAAGTGAGACTGTGGTGGGGTTTTACGGCGAGGGGGAACATACACCCAACGTCATGAAAGTCAGATCAGCTTGATGGGCAAGTTCAGAAGATACACAGTACAGGAATAAACTGTGAACAATATTGATATTATTCCCCTTGGCCAAGTATTTTGTATGCTCAAACTATTATTTGTTGTGCACCTACTGAGTTGTAGTCGTCAGTGGAGTAGGGTGTGTCACAGTGTGTGATAGTTGATCAGTTGTACAGATAAATGATGTATATTTGAATTGAATACCAGTGGCGGGTGATAGCCATTCCCACATTTACAAATATTTAGTGGTCAAATGCGTTTATTGAATTCAATTATACTGCTATTTTAATTATTTGCTATTCTGCCTCTATTTATAAAGCCTTGGTTACGAATAACATTTGTTTTTGCTCGAGTTTGAGAAAGATGATGGGATTATGATTAGATAATACACACGTGTACATGTAGAGCAAATTGTATATTTTAGGAGAATAAATGAGCACTGAACAAAAGGAGTTGTGACCCACTTATCATTGATTGTAGTTTGGATTCAGTAAGAGAATTGGTTAACCCTTTGTTCTGACAATCATCATCAGCTTGTCCACAGTGCGTAATGAAGAGACCAGGGATCAAATGGTTATTAGCCCTGCATAATATTTTGCAAGTCTGAACATGTAGGAGCAAGTTCAAGTGTACGCATTTAGTCGACCCATGATTGACCAATGACTAGCAATGTAAATGCGCAACCATCGGTACGGTGTTCAACATTTCCATTGCCTTCTTCCGCCTTTTTGCTATAGTGTCACTGGTTCCCTTCTGCGCTTTACACATGTTAGCTTGGAACGAGGGTATTGGGTCCAGGGAAGAAACCATGGTCCTGAGGCTGGTTCAAAATGGTCGCCCACAGTAGTCAACCAATGGTCTATCAGCCTGGGTTCGAATCAAACTTGCTCTAGGTGTACTAATTGCCTTAATTAAAATGAACTCAACTAGCGGGACCCCCGTGTAGCGTAGGTTTCCTGCTAGTAATATAAATAATACAGGGGACACAAAAGGGGGCAAAAATCAAAATAACATAAACACAACCTGTGTAAACTGACAATTTGCACAAAAGACATAACTGCACAAAAAACACCCCTCTGAGCCATCAAACTATTTAAATTAAAATCTTTTTAAAAACAAGATTCACAAGTAAAAACTACAGACAACAATAACGCACATAAAAGATTTAGAAATAGTGCCCAACCCTCCCCATATTAAGATCAATCGGAGACAAATTGTTTTCAAATCTATATCAACAACTCGGGCAGAACACAAAGTAAACTGTGACATGAATTAGCTTTGATAACATTAAGGAAAGACTTTGAGTGTCAAATTTGTTGTTGCCTCCACTTTTATGGATTTCTTTAAAAAGTACAAGTCTGCTAAAGTGCAAATACACTGAGCATGGCAGAATTTGTGTCACTGGTTTTACACTTTTAATGAGATGCAAAACCAGTTTACAATAAACTACCCTTCAAGATTTAAATAGTTATGTGATACTCAGCTTCGCGCGGCACCCGCTAGGTGGGCGCGATTCTTGCGTATAAAATGTTGCAAAGTGGGGCGAGGGGGAAGGAGATAATTCGAGAGGGTATGATATGAGAGGTTATCATTTTTAGAATGGGTTTGGTAAGGATATTGAAAATCAGTACGCAATGTAGTTATGTGTTATGATAAAATTTTGAGCATGCAAAAGGTGTTGTGGTTGAAACGTCGCCTTCCCTCCTCACCCTTTTCTCGCCCCTTTTCTCGACTACGAAGCAAGTTGGGGGTGAGTTTGAATATTTGGGAAGGATATACTAAGGCAATGATGCATGCTTGGCATGATATGTAGGTTTTTTGATATGTGCGGTCTTTTTGAATATCTAACAAAGGCCCGAGTAATCCATGGAATATGATGCTTCTGTGGTCCTAAAATTTGTAAAATGTGTGAATTTATGTATATACTTGATTTCCTTTTTTCTTTATTTCTTGATTTCTTTTGACCTATTTCTTGATTTCTTAAATGTGTGTTTGTTTCTATACTTTCTCTCTCTGTATATCCGTGTTTGCCTGTGGTGAACTTTGTATTTGCTCAGTATATTTCGGTGTTTCAGTAATGATGTGTTTTTCTGTTTGTCTTTTTATTTGTTTATTTTGTTTATGTCTTAGTTTCGTTATTTCCTTAGTTGCATAGGGGGTTATAATATCTTTGATGTTTCTTGATATCTCGTTGACGTTTATTGTTTGATGTTTTAATGTTACAGTTGATTTCGATGCTTGTATGTCAGTATTTCTGTGTTTTGTTTTTTTTATTTCGGGTGTGATTGTGTTTGTTTCCTTATTTCGTTCTTCTAGATTTTGTAAATGGTTGATGAATACAATAATAATGTTAAGTGTTACAGGGGTGTGATTGTGTCACATTTTGTTGATGACAGTTTTGTAAACTTGTTCGTCTTGAAGGACCCTGTTCAAATTTTATTCATGGTAGGCCCTACGTCTAAAGATTTAAATAAGAAACGAAAATAAAATAAAAATTATTTGTGTGTTAGCGTTTTCCTTTATTTGTTCCTTTCTGTCTGTCTTTGATTTCTTGATTTATGTGCTTGTTTGGAGGAGGCTTTATTTTTGTCTGTTTTCCCTTTATTTCATTGTGTCGTTATTTCTGGCTTTCTTTATGGCTTGTTTCTTTATTTCTTTATTGCTCGGAAATTATTGGTTGTATTTAGGCCTACATACCACTAAATGCAGGTAACGACTAATATTCAACAATGCTTGTCTTTGTGAATTTTATGTTGTGTCTGGCAAGCAAAATTCCCAGAATGCACAACAATGCAAAACAGCGAACGCAAATTGAAATACCCCCAATTTATGTTTTGAATATGCAAAGTTTATCCCAAAATCAACACCCACAAATCATCTGCCCGTCACGCAAGCTCCGCTACAGACTAATCCACCGCAAAAAAACCCATGCCTGACGGGTATGAAACACGAAAGGGTCAACCAATGCGGGTGTCCAGCTACCGTTGCACGCTTTCGCGGGGAGACGTCGGAACACCAACGCAGACCCCAACCACCCCAATGCGGGTATCCGCCTGCTGTTGCACACAATTGCAGCTACACGTCAGAACACCAACGCAGACCCCAACCTACGGGTACCCCGACAATGACCCCAGGACGCACCAATTCAGCAGGGTGCGAGCGCCAGTTCACCTGAAAAGATGGCGCGCTTCTAATCCAAGATGGCGCGCTTCTAATCCAAGATGGCGATTTAACGATCGTTATAGTATAGATAACACATCCACGGGTCAAGGTCATTTATTTTTTTATTTTATTTTTTTTAGAAAACAAAATACAAATTTATGACTGGGTGGTGTGGGTGGGCCATGGGAAGAGAACACACCAAGTTATCTCCTGATAAAAATAATTATCAATAAATTTACAATTTCTTGTTGTACTTAAAAAATACTGAATACAACAGCCTCTTGCTCTCCATCCCATTCACCCCTGTACATAGTAGACGTGCAGATGTACCAGACAGTGTACTGACCATGACACCATATCATACAGTCACTGAACACTCATTTGATAAAGTAATCAATAATAATCATAGGCAATTGTAACACGCAAAATCAATCTCAACAGATGTTTAAGGCGCTTAGAAGCAGTGACAATGTAAACAAAAATTAGGCAATTAGGCAATTAGGACACCAGACAGATTAAGTCAATTTGTGAAAAGAACTGGTATTTACTGGTAATGCTGGTTGGTGTGCAGGTTGGCATTGGGATGGTTTATTATTTAGTGTACTGTGATCATGCTGTGATAGGGTAGGGGGGGCCAAAAACAACAGGCTTCTGGGGGATCACAAGACAACTCCGTACATCAAGTTTGGAGTTGAGGTGCAAAGTCCTCGGACAATGCTTGCTTGCACACACATCCCCACGCAAAGGCAAATTCTTGCTTTGCCGGCTGGGCATAAATTGACATAAATTACAATAATTGTGAAATTGTGACGAAAGGCATTTCCATTTCAATTTTAATTATTTTATAATGGTTTTTGGCATTATTAAAAAAATTTAAGACATTTATGAAAGTTAAGAATAAAAGAGTTCTTGCTCGATCTTAAAAAAGGTTGTTTTAAAACTGGACAGGGTCTTGAGGTCTACTCCTGTTTTGTCAAATTCTGAAGTGTATCCCTTTTTACTGAAAGAGCGTGCACTTGTGAGGCACTTGCGAGGCACTTGCGAGGCACTTGCGAGGCACTTGCGAGGCACTTGCGAGGCACTTGCGAGGCACTTGTGTACTAATTGTACTCATGTGGCACACATGCTATTCCATTTACTGCCATCCAAGACGTAAGTCTTATGCTTACAGAGGAGAGATAAGCCATCCCCAACTAGCAAAATTACAGTATCGTACTTATAAACAATACTTATAATTCATCAAAGACGCCACGAACTAGCAAAAAATTGCAACAAAAGAAAATGGCATCTAAAATTTAAAAGCTTTTTAAAACATCACTTTCATTCAAAATTTCAGTACTTTCAACTTGAGTTTTCCTATAAAGTTATAATGGACACTTGAAGCTTTGAACTTGATAAATGTAAGGCAAAGTAAACTAAGAAACATGTTGCTTGTCCGGACTTTTTAAACAATTTGTGAGGGAGGTGCTTCTTATTTGTTATTTTTAAATTTGTTGTTATTTTTTTCAAGATGGCCACCATGTCTAAGATGGCCGCCACATCGTATTTGAAGATGGTTTAATGGTTTTATGAGCATGTTCTGTATGTCCTCAAATTCGGTTTAAAGTTGCCATGTGTGTTTCTGTGTCCATTTCGATACATTGTTATTCTTCCCAAGAGTTCTTCTTGCTTTTGCTTCAAAATTGTCCTGTGTGTGTCACATGGTGCAAAGATATCGTTTAAAAAAGAACTGTGGCATGCAAACGTGAAGGGCAAAACGTTTCGAAGAAAATGAGTATTTTCTCACGATTGCGTTAAAAAAAACATTTATTTTTTTAATTTACTTTTGAATTAATTTCATTGTTTTATGTTTTGCGCATAGAGGCTCCTGCATTATGCGCTACATAAATATCTCATATTGTTATTATTGTTATAAATATTGGCATGGGAAATTCCACACAACAGGGCACAAAGGTGTGACTCGGGAGGGGAACAAGGATAGTAATAACAAAATGAAGTATGCCGTCATGTGTGCATTCAAAGGCATATGAGGATTGTGGTTGGGAAAAAAGGGTAAAATGGAGAGGATAAATCTTCAAGATTTATTGGTATGTAACAAGGACATACATATTTGTTATCATTTGCTAGAAGTTACACTAACATAAATTGATTGGCCCAATTTTTGTCCAGATACCAATTCTTCAGACCCTTAGGAATAGCCAAACTTAAGAAAGCCCCTTCCCTAGCTATTTAATATCTCAGTTTTACTGTGTTAAGAATGTAACTCAATACTGGCACAATATTTTATTATTTGTTGAACTCTTCCTTCACTTTCCAGTCCATATGTCTGTTTTTGTTACATACATAACACTTTTTCAAATGACCGTGCAATTTCTAAAGGCAACGATTAATATAAAAATATTTGCATTTAAATGGCTATGGGACTTATATTGATAGCCATTTAAACTGGAATGTTAATACTCAAAAGTTATGTTCTAAGGCGAATCAGCGGATTTATTTTCTGAGGAAACTCAAGTTATTCAACATTGACCGTGATATTATCAGGATGTTTTACCAAAGCGTCATTCAATCCGTTATTGCATTTTCTTGTATTGCATGGGCTAACGGTCTGTCTGTTGGTAATCTGAATAAAATCAACAGAATCACTAAAAAAACTGCTGGTAAGATCATTGGTACTACTTCTAAAGACTTGAGTTCAATCTAAGAGGTAACTCTAATGACTAACTTGTTATTTTTAAGCTGCTTGTCCTTGCCCATTCCTTATTCTTGTTACCCTTGGCCTTCCCACACCCATGTTTGTTTCCCATCCTTCCCCCTCCTCATTCTCTATCTTTCCTTGTCTCAAGGTCATATCCCTTTTGTTTCCCTCCCCTTCACCCCTTCACCCCTCACTCTACCTCTTACTCCTTCCATTTAGTGGTTTAGTTATGCATTGGCCATTTTATAACAATAATTATTTTAATGATTGTATCTCGTTCTTATATGGCGCATTGTGCGGTAACGTGTCGGTGCGTTTTGCGATGCTCTGGTCATGGGGCCAGTGACATTCCTTTTTGTTTTCTTCTCCCTGGGGAGTAGCGCATCTTGCATTTATTGTTTTTTGAATTTTACTCTTTTTGTTGGCATTTTTAATTTATTGTCCCGTTTTAATTTTGGGTGAATTTTTTATATCTTTATATGTGCAAACCGAGGTAAAGATTTTCATGTTGGCATGATAATTAAATAATTGAATTGAATTGAATATGAAGGCTTAAATACACAACGTCAATAAAAAAAGACTTTGGCAAAAAGGGGCAAAAATCAAAATACAATAAACACCACCTGTATAAACAGACAATTGCTTATAAAACAATTGCACAAAAGACATACATGTACTGCACAAAAGACATTACTGCACAAAAAACACCCCTCCCAGCATTCAAAAATATTTAAAGATACTTTTTTTAAGCAAGATTCAAAATTCGTGCTTCGTGCTTCGTCCTTCGGATGGGACGTTAAGCCGTAGGTCCCGTGTGCTGTGTAATTCACGTAAAAGAACCCAGTGCACTTATCGTAAAGAGAAGGGGTTCGCCCCGGGTGTTCCTGGTTTGATTGGCTGCATATTACGCCACAACACCTTGTAAACCATTACATTGTGCTAGGCAAAGGAATAGGTCTCATACTTCAACATGTAACTCCACATACCTTGTAGGAAAAATACTGAGCGCTTTGAGACACCCATTGGGAGTATACAGCGCTATATAAGAACCGCGTATTATTATATTTATTGTTAGAAATTAATCTAAAATGACCGCATTTATTTGCTCTTTAATAATAAAACCACCGCCGATTTAATAACCAAACTCGTATCCATATTGAGCTACCCAGCCATACATTGGTGTAGTTCCATGTGGATATGTGAAGTACGTTTTTAAAGACATTTTGTTCAGGGAAAAATGAACAGCCCCCATGAGAAGGTTCTGAATAGAATAGTAGGCCAATAGTTATTTTGCGCTTGAGGCATGGATTGTAGGGCTTATGGGGGCCGCAAAGTATCTATAAATATTTTTTTTTTTGGGGGGGGGCGTTGGCTGTATGGCTAAATTGGCTGTGATATGGTATTATCAGTAGATTAAGTATAGACCTTATGCACATGACGTCATTTGAGTAGGGCGCCCTCGCCTAGAGGTAAAAAGGAAGATGTTCATTGGCCAGGCCTGTGCGCCGCGCGTACAAATCAGCGCGTTTCCATTGTTTCGTCATCAGTTTACCTCTAAGATGGCGGCTTGGTGACGTCAATGCATAAGGTCTATTGTAACTAAACTCAAGGCCTGGCCTTACGCATGAGCACAGGATTTTTATTTAATCTTATTAGTTTTGGGGGGGAGGGGGGAGGGGGGATACGAAATGGGGGGGGGCGCAAAAATTAAAGAAAATAATACATCGAAGCATTATAGCGTAGCCTGTTGCGCAGCATTGTAGGGGGATTTGAAAAATTTTAGAAAATGAAGGCCCAATTCAAGCCATTTGGTCAGCTTTTGCAAATTGTTTTCTTTTCATTTTGGGGCCGGACTTTTTTGTATTACTTTTTTATTTTGACTGACTTTTTTTAAAAGAAAATAAGACTTTATTCCGGGAGGAAAATAAAAGTAAACAAAAATATGTAAAAATATTGTTACTTTGTAGTAGAACAGAAAATCTGTCAGAGACTGATCATAGAGGAGTGCGGAGCTGAAGAATTAAAGTAGTGATCGCCAATTCAAATTACAATTAATCATCTGTCTCAATGTAACTTTGATTGTGTTATCTCTGTCTCAACTGAACGACAAATAAATAATAATAACAACATTTATAATGCGCACATATCCACCCCAAGGGATGCTCAAGGCGCCTAACAAGGTATATTATTACCCCTGGTCACTGGGCCATTTATTTCATTCATTAAACCATCTCAGCTCCCTGGGGAGTATACAGCCTGTGCTGCAATATATGCGCTACTAGGCTAAATCAATCACAAGAACCATCTCTGCCCTCACAGGTACCCATTTTACCCCTGGGTGGAGAGAAGCAATTATAGTTGAGTGTCTTGCTCAGGGACACAAGTGTCACGACCGGGACTCGAACCCACACTCTGCTGAACAGAAACACCAGAGCTTGAGTTCGGAGTTCGGTGCTCTTAACCGCTCGGCCACGACACGACAAACCCCTTTCCCTTTGCAAAAAGTATATTTCTACCACTCGAAGGAGCAGATGATATTTTTACAATGCTTTTTCGAGGAGAGGACTCTGTCAGCTTCAATCAATTTTCTTGCTAGAATTAACCTGAGAACTCTAAGCAGTGTTCTCCCTTCACAGTGGTCCGCTGGCCGAATACCAGTTAAAACACCTGAGGACCAGTCAAAATCCACTCCAAGTGGTCCGGCTGGCTACTTCAGTGTTAAAAAATCATCCCTATTTCATTCGAGACATGGACCAGTGAAAATAGTTGGTGGACTCTTGTGAGTAAAATGACAAGCTAACTGGTCCTGCTGCGGAAATCATAAAGAGTTACTAAAGCTGTGATGCACTAAAGTCTGTTATATATATACCTATAAAATATACAACAGTTTGTATTCCATTTTTCTACACCAAACAATTTGAAAAAGTACTTACATATCTGACGACGGCTTCTTTAGATGCAATTCTGCCAAACTGTTCCCTCGCCTTGTCGAGATCGACACCATGGTTCTGTCTCCCACTCCCATAGTGCGCCTCATTCCTACACAAAATCAATTCCACAAAACACTTCTTTAATTCCTGTTCTCTTAAAATATATGCATCCCTATGAACCAGTTGGCAAGATAACTATCTGACCACACAAAACCACACAACTGTCCGGTTTTTGCATGATGGAATGCCTGCGAACAGATTTCACTGAAGATCACTTTTCCTCCGACATCATTTTCTGTAAATAAATCCATACTGTCGTTTTTTAAGTTATTCAAGAGCATACATGTACATGGCCACCAAAGCAAGCAACTAACTAAGGTAGCCTGTTGCCATGGAGTTTGTTGTCTGTAGTCATAGTGATGCGGGTGACCCTATATTATATTCCAACAGCTCTGTAAATCGTTAATGTTGTTGTCTGTAGTCATGGAGTTTGTTGTCTGTTGTCATAGCAATGTGTGACCCCGTCTGACCTCAGACATTGTTTGCAGAAAAATTAATTCAATCCTAGCTCTATGGTCCCACTTATTTACACAATACTGTTGAAACTATTGTATAAAAGGCACTGGACACATTTAGTAATTACTCAAAATATATATTAGCATAAAAACTTCCTTGGTAACGAGCAAGTTGATAGTATAACACATTTAGCTTTCATGCTTTGAGGTCAGAGTTCAGGTTTTTTTTCAACAACCTTTCTCATCCCTATTGTAACATTGGTAAAAAGAGTAAACATGTTCACAGATTCAGGCATAACATACATGGTATAAATATGGTCATGGTCGGAAACTCCCTTTCAATAATTTTTGCTTGAAATGCTATAGTCTTTTTGAAATGAGTAAAACAATTTGTTTTGAAGTCGCGAATCAAAAACTCAATGTTTGAAAACAGTGAAAACATGAAAGGTTTTTACCCGCTTTTTTCTCTTGACTATAGTGACCGATTGAGCTTAAAGGCACTGTACACTTTTGGTAATTACTCAAAATATATATTAGCATAAAAACTTACTTGGTAACGAGCAATTGAGAGCTGTTGATAGTATAAAACATTGTGAGAAACCACTCCCTCTGAAGTAACGTAGTTTTCGAGAAAGAGGTAATTTCTCAATAAAATATTTGAATCTGAAAAAGACTTCAGGCCTGAAGCCTTTTTCAGGCATCTGAAAGCACATAAATTTGTGCAACAAGGGTGTATTTTTGAGCCAAAATTTTCACAGGTATGTTATTTTATGCATATGTTGGGGTACACCAAGTGAGAATGCTGGTCTTTGACAATTACCAAACGTGTCCAGTGCCTTTAAATATGAATGTTCTATAAAAGCACAGGTGTACATGCACCTGTACAGTTTCTAGATTTGCGATCACTCCCTCCCCACAAAGACTGTGTCAGGATCAAAATGCAATGAAAACCAACGTTGTACAAGACTGTCAAACTCATGATTTTCAAATGTCTGATCATTTTATTGTTAGGTGTGTCATAAATGCTGATAAGCCTCCTCCTAAGAAAGTTACCATCATATCCAGGAACTTTCGATCTATTGATAATGATATTTTTAGCCAAGATATTACTCTCAAATTGAATCAGTTGCCGCTTACAGATAATGTTAATGAATGCCTTGATAATTTCTGTACTGTTACTCAGGGTGTATTAGATGACCACTGCCCACTTACTGTTCGTACTCGTACTCAAAGACCATGCATCCCATGGTATAACAATGTTATTCACTATGCTAGACGGTTGAGACGCAAATATGAACGAAAATGGCGGAAAAGTAGACTTGAATCTGACCGGTTAATTTACATTACTCAGCAAAATACTGTGTCTGAGCTTATTCAAGAAGCCAAACGTAAATTTTTTACTGATAAGTTTGAATGTGCTAATGCTAAGAGTATGTTCAGTACACTGAACTCGTTGCTTAATACTAACAAAAAGAATCTCCCATCCAATGATAATAAGGCTGCTCTTTGTGATGAATTTGCTGATTTCTTTGATGAAAAAATAGCCGGCATCAGGAAACAGCTTGACAGTCAGTCATCTTTATCACTGCCACCCAGTGAATTGAATGGCCAAGTTAAATCTAAACTGATTTCTTTCAGAGAGACAGATCAGATTGAGGTTGGGGAAATCATAAATCGTTCTGCTACAAAATCTTGTGCGTTAGATCCTTTGCCTACCTGGCTTCTGAAAGCCAACATTAGTGTGGTCTTACCCATTATTACTCAAATTGTTAACCGTTCACTATTGACAGGTGTTTTTCCATCCAGGTTACGTGATGCCATTGTCACTCCTATTCTAAAAAATCCTAACCTTGACCCAAATATCCTAAAGCATTACAGACCGGTTTCCAACATTGCTTTTATGTCCAAAGTTATTGAAAGTATTGTTGCAGCTCGCCTCTCTCATCATCTGGAAGAAAATAATCTCAACGAGCCTCTCCAATCAGCATACAGATCTCACCGGAGCACAGAGACAGCCTTACTTCGAATCAAGAACGATTTTCAAAGATCAATATTGATAATCAGGAGGCAGTTATTTTGGTGATGTTAGATCTAAGCGCTGCCTTTGACACTTTAGACCATGACATAATGCTGAAAAGGCTTCACTCTGATTTTGGTATTTGTGAAACAGCTCTTATCTGGTTCCAATCATATTTAGGTGGCCGTTCCAATCGCATTTCCATTGGCAGTCATTACTCTGTTGCTCATCCAGTCTGGTTTGGTGTTCCTCAAGGATCAGTCTTGGGTCCGAAGCTGTTCACCATGTACACTAAGCCAGTTGGCACTATCATCAAGCAGCAGCATGGTGTCCAGTATCATATATATGCTGATGACACCCAACTTTATGTCAGGTTTGACCCCAAGATTCCTGGTGAGCTGGAAAAGACCTTGTACATTCTTGAGAAATGCATCTCCGACCTGAGAAGGTGGATGTCAATAAACAAACTTAAACTCAACAACGACAAAACGGAACTGTTTCTGGCAATATCACCACGAATGCGTTGCTATCTTCCAGCTGATATCAGTATTAAAATAGGCGACTCTTCTATTCATCTCTCCGAAACAGTTAAGAATCTGGGTGTTCACTTTGACTCCCCTATGTCTATGTCTCACTACATCACTACTACTTGCCGCTCTATTAATTTTCACTTGCGCAACATTTCACGCATAAAAAAGTATATCACAAAAGAAGGTTGTCATCATGCAATCAGATCACTTGTCTTGTCTAGACTTGATTATGCCAACTCTTTACTAGTCAACATTAACTCCACTGATATATACAGACTGCAACATCTTCAGAATCATGCTGCACGAATAATACTCAGTGCCAGGAAGTATGACGATCCTCTTCCCCTTCTCAAAGAACTGCATTGGTTACCGGTTCAAAAGCGCATCACTTTCAAACTAGCTCTCATCATATTCAAATGCATGAATGACTCTGCCCCATATTATTTACAATCTCTTCTTGAGCGTCACTTTGTCAGTTCATATGGGCTCCGGTCATCCAAAGACCCTACCTTACTTCACATTCCTCGTACACGCACATCTGCTGGTGACAGGGCCTTTTCACACTCTGGACCGGTCATCTGGAATAGTCTTCCATCTAATGTCAGGGCATCACCATCAGTTCAAGTTTTCAAGAAGCGGCTGAAGACATTCTTATTCCATAATTAATTCATTTTCTACTTTATCCATAGTATTCCTTGTTGTTTAATATTGCAGTTGCTTGTTGTTATATTGTCTTGTACAGCGCTGTGATCTCTTGTAAGAGCGCTTTATAAATGCCAGTTTATTATTATTATTATTATTAATTTTGTTATTAGCTAACAATTTCAGACATGGTATTTGGTCCTTGGTAAAAAAAGTTGGCAAATTTGATTGAATATAAGGGCTGACCTCGAATGACCTTGTGTAAGCTTTAGCAGACCAGGGCCCAATTTCATCAAGCTGTTTAGCAGAAAACACCGCTTGACAAATTTCTATGCTAAGCAAACATTTAGCGGGGCACCAGTCACAACAATGCAAAGTTTATGTAATTTTGGCTGGTAACCTATTTCTGCTAAGCAATACTTTTCTGTGCTGAGCACGTTTTTGTGCTTACAGGCTTTATGAAATTGGGTCCAGGATATTTCATCACAATTTTTCTGATTTTTTTCCAAAGGCAAACAAATCTGAAATCAGACTAATGTAGGAAGAATATCATGCCTGCTAATTACATGCACAGCATCACTCAACCCCAACCCCAACCCCAACTTGAACAAAGCTGGTAATTGTAACAAACAATTGGTTCATAACAATCTGAGAAGCCACTGATTATAACATTCATATCAGCTCATATTTTCTCCCCAATAAATCCCATTACATTTTATGTAAAATTTGTTGAATAAGTGAATCCGTTGCAGATAATGGAATGTTGTACGGAAAGTTAGGTTTCAGATAAAAGTTCATTTGGTACTCGATTTGTGGTATGGTGTAACGCCCCTCCTCCTGTTGTGTATTCATTGTGTTATGGGAATCTCAGGAATTTTTCATAGGATTTCATGAAGGGGGGGGGGGGGGGTATTTCTGTACAATAGGGATCTTTTCTTAATTTTTTTATATTTTTTAATTATTTTATTACACTTCACACTGGCAAAACAACTAAAAGTCTTCAAGAAAGCTTCAGTTCGTGCAGGTTTTACTCCCGTTGTACCCGATACCTGTGCTCAGCCGGCTACCACCACATTGACTACCCTCCATATTGCCTCCTCAGATGAGATTTCCGCTGCTATACTCAAGTCTCCAGCAAAATCGTGCAATCTTGACCCCATACCAACTTGGCTCCTAAAACAATGTGCTGAATTTGTTGGTCCTGCCATCACCCAGATTGTTAATCACAGCTTACAATCTGGCATTGTTCCTGATTCCCTCAAGGTTGCCCATGTGCGTCCTTTGTTAAAGAAACCATCCCTGGAGCCAAATGATTTTCAAAACTACCGCCCTGTATCCAACCTGCCATACATCTCAAAGTTACTCGAGCGCATCGCTTTCTCTCGACTGACCACATTCTTACGACAAAATAATCTTCTTGATAACTACCAGTCTGCCTATCGTCAAAATCATAGCGTTGAGACACTACTTGTGCACATTTCAAATCATATTCTACGCCAGATGGATGCTGGGAAAGTTACATCGCTTGTTCTTCTTGACCTCTCCTCTGCTTTTGACACTGTTGACCACACCATCTTGATTAATCGATTGAACTCATTGGGAGTTCAGGGTACAGCCCTTCTGTGGTTTGAATCGTACTTAACCAATCGACATCAATCTGTCTGCATAAATGGAGCCAAATCTTCCCCTGCTGTCCTTGACTGCGGTGTTCCTCAAGGCTCTGTCGGAGGCCCTCTCCTCTTTACACTCTACATTCGCCCACTTGGTCAGATCATTGAAAAACACAATCTACAATACCACTGCTACGCTGACGACATACAGTTATATGAGTCATTTACTCCCACCCAGAGCAATGCTTTATCCACATTGAAAAAGCTTGAGGCATGCATCTGTAACAGGTTTGAGTACAGCTGGTGCGCACTCTTCACTGGAACACAATAAATTTACAAGGGACACGCTGTTTAGTGGTATTGTAAAAATAGTGAAAGGTTTTATTCTAATCCCGACTACATGTAAAAGGGAGAGGCGATTTAAACGCTGTATTAGACATTATAAATGAGATGATGATAATATATCTCAGATAAAAATAAAGAGAAAGAGAAACCTGGCGGGTCTCGACAATAATCAATAAAATAGCAGTTAAAATTTATACAATGGGAATATAAAACAAAAGTAAATGAATGGCCTATCTGTTGGTGGTGGACTTGGCGGTGCACCCAGCGAAGGTGAAGAATGACTAGCTGAAACACTTGATGATAATTTGAAGACGATGATGATACTTGAAGAAAACAATAGAAGATGATGACACAAGGGGTCGTTGAAGTTGAAGACGGGGGGACTTGATGACACGGTGCGAAAACAGTTCCTTGTCCTTGATCAGGGGACAGGATAACTGTTTTCGTTACAACCAGATAATGACGACGAACAAAGAAGTGATGATAGTGTTTCGCTGTCCTGCTGGCTCTCTTGTTTTGAATCCGCCTAGAGCAGGACAGGGGATGAACACATACGATAAATATGGTGATGTTGGGCTGGCGCAATCCAACGCAGATATCCGACAGAGGCAAAGTGCATAAACTGAAGAAACTTGGGAGGTTAAATCTTACAACTTTGCTCTGTCAGAGTCCAGTGGCCAAGTGTAAAATTAATCCTATGCCATTCAAAAATATAAACGAAACTAAAATTAAATACTTAATCTAAAACCTATAATCCTTCTACAAGAAAGGAACAACTAATCCTAAAAATAAAGTAAATGTGAATCAATGACTGTGGGAACATTTATCTCACACTGGTCAGGGCAGTCCCATGGGTGTTAGAAGGTCAGACCAGACCAGACCAGTGCCCAAGGCAAAATGAAGGACAGGCTACTTAAAAAACCAATTAAGGGATACTCCTTGCATAGTGTGTGGTATATAAGACATTTCATGGAACAATGACTCATTGATACCATGAAATCAGGAAAGTTACAATAAACAATGAAAAAATCATGGGAATTGCTCTGACTGCAATAAATTATATACAAAATGGTAAACTTTCAAGAAGTATAAAATAAAAGTAAATGTAAAGCATCAAAAAAAAGCAAAGAAGTAAAATCAAAGATATATCAAACCATAGAGCAAAACTATGATCAAAATGATTACTGACTAAAAAGTTTAGTTTCAGTAAACTAAAAGAAAGATAAATGCATAAAACTAGAATCAGTTAAACTTATAATACAAAACTATCCTTTGTTCCTTCCCAAGCTCCTGAAAGAATCTAAAGTACTATTATAAATTGTTTCCATCAACCAACAGGTGAAAGCAAACAAATCAATCAATAAAACTATCAGTATCAGACTTCAGCAGAAGTCTCTGGTTTTACAAGGACAAAGTGCAGACGATAATAAATTAAAGAGTAGCCTTCAGTCTCAAGTACTTTAAATTGAAGGAGACATTAAAACTATCATGGTGGTCAATGCAACCAAAATTAAATAAAGCAGTGCATCTTAAAAACTGTACAAAGAAAATGCTAACTTCGAATGAAGTTCTAAAGCAATGAAATAAAAGAGTACTGTACTATTTCAAGAGTTAAAAGAGCATGGAAAACAACAAGTCAATAATTATTAATTCAAAATAAGAGCTTTTAAAAGGAACTTTGTTCTATAACTTCAATACTCAAAATCCAAGACACTTTCCCTCACACAATAGAAATTAGGCAGTGATATTGTTAAAACAAAATGTAAACTGACAATCTGATATGAACTTCAGAAACTAAAGGAAGTACTCCTAAGGCTAGGAATAAAAGAAAGATAAAAGTAAAATCAAACTCACCTAGAGCAGGACAGGGGATGAACACATACGATAAATATGGTGATGTTGGGCTGGCGCAATCCAACGCAGATATCCGACAGAGGCAAAGTGCATAAACTGAAGAAACTTGGGAGGTTAAATCTTACAACTTTGCTCTGTCAGAGTCCAGTGGCCAAGTGACCAAACACTTTCTTGAGTAAAGTCACTGACCCCTGGACAATCTTTCCTCAATGCGCCGTGATTGGTTGCATATCCTGCAACCAATCTCCCAATAGTCACTTATCTCCAGGCAACCACCCACCCCTAGACTCGCCCTAGTCTGTGCTGGACATAGGTAAACTAGGGGTTTATAAAAAAAAGGGGGGCCTACAATTTCATCCCATTACATGCACGCCTGCTTTCTGAATGTCGTCCCGACATAAGTTAAAACAATCACTACGCATTCCTATGCGCGCAAGTAGCATGCCCAGAAAAATGAGAGAAAAAAAAAAAAAAAAAAAAAATCGCTCTATTTTGCACTAATAATGCTTAACATTGCAGTAATGCACGCATCTTTACTATCCTCTGAACATAACTTAGTCATAAAGGATTCTAGAAACTCTGCCTTTTCCTTCCATTCTGGGGTACTATGTTGGAGGGAAAAGCCAAGACGGTTAGGGGGCTTGATGGTTCGGCGGGGTCTTTGTGGAACTTTGGCACGAACAGTAGGGGGGTCATCGTCATCTGACACTGAGTCTTCTATTAATGGTGCATCCGATTCAGCATCAGATTCAGATGATTGGGTTTCCTGTGTCTGCTTTGCCGTGCTCCCTGTGCCTCCAGTGGAAGTAGGTGCAGGGAGTGGCAAAGAGTTAAATGGCAGGAGCAAGTTCCTATGAAGTGTTCGAGTAGAACATCCACCTTGCTCCTGTTGCACCACATATACAGGAATGTCGGGGTTAACCTGTCTTATCACCTTGTAAGGATGTTCCTCCCATCGGTCAGCAATCTTGTAATTACCAGTGGGAGCGACAACCTTAACCAGAACTCTGTCACCGGGATGGAGGATGGCAGCTCTCAAATGTAAATCATGACGAGCCTTATTACGGGAGTTGGCTTTCTCAGAGTGACTAGAAGCCAATTTGTATGCATCAGCAAGGCGTTGTCTCAGTTGCTGTGCATACTCTCCCTGAGTTCTTGTGGTGGACTCTCTAGGTTCTAATCCAAGAAAAATATCGACTGGAAGTTTTGGATGTCTACCATACATGAGGAAGTATGGTGAGAAACCAGTCGCATCATTCTTTGTGGAGTTATATGCATGGACTAGAGGGGCTACATACTTTTTCCACACTGACTTCTTGTCCTCGGGCAATGTACCTAACATCTCAAGTAGGGTTCTGTTGAAACGTTCTACTTGGCCATTGCCCTGGGGATGATATGGAGATGTTCGGCTTTTAGTGATGCCGGTTATTTTACACAACTGGTGTATAACATCCGACTCAAAACCCCTTCCCTGGTCAGAATGTAGTCTGCCAGGAAATCCATAATGAACAAAGAAATTGTCAAACAGTACACGGGCAGTAGTTTTGGCTGTTTGATTTGGTACTGGGATTGCTTGGGCATAGCGGCTAAAATGGTCGGTGATAACCAAAATATCTGCTTGTGAACCGCCAGTCGTTTTGAGGGACAGATGATCAATGCACACCAGTTCCATTGGTTCACAAGTCGTAATGCTTACCAATGGGGCTGTCCTTAAAGCTACCGGTGGCATTTTACGTCTGATACATCTGGGGCATGAACGGATCCTATTATCAACATCACAAGCCATGTAGGGCCAAAAGAACCGAGAACGGATCAAGTCAAGGGTCCGCTCCCGACCAAAATGACCGGCTTCATCATGGAGACAACGGAAAGCAACATCCCTGTACAATTTGGGAAGCACAAGTTGGAAAATTTTACCGCCATTTTTTTCTGTACGCTGGCGGTAAAGGACACCATCCCTGAACGTTAGTTTGTCCCAGTCCCGTAAGATTGCAACAACATCACGGTGTTCATGACGCCGAAGCTTTCCTTGGGGACATTGTCCTTCCTTCTTGTATTGCATGACTTTCCCAATAATTGGATCATCCCGTTGATATTGCCTCCACTCCTCTGTGGACACTTGAGGAATCGGACTCTGTCCTGGCCATAGTGGAGGATTATCAACATCTGGTGGGACAGCTGTGCTCTGTAGGGCTAGGGTCTCTACTAATGGGGTTGGTGACAAGGCTGAGTTGGCAAGGTATACACCGTGTGAGCCTACTACAGCTTTTACAGCTTCAGCAGAAACAGTCTGTGAATTAGCTGCAGTCCCATGATGGGGGCGGCGGGACAGACCATCTGCATCACCATTGAGCTTGCCACTCCTGTACTCCAAGGTAAAATTATAAGCAGACAGGGCAGCAAGCCAACGATGTCCAGTGGCATCTAATTTAGCAGTGGTAAGGACATAAGTGAGTGGATTGTTGTCGGTTACCACCCTGAAATTGGTTCCATAAAGGTAATCATGAAACTTATCTGTTACCGCCCACTTCAAAGCTAGAAATTCAAGTTTGTGGGCAGGGTAGTTTGCCTCGCTCTTTGAGAGACCTTTGCTGGCATAAGCAACAACTCGCTCCCGTCCATCCTGCAGTTGATACAGTGCTGCACCAAGACCAGTGACACTGGCATCAGTGTGCAGGATGAAGGGTTGACTAAAATCAGCATACGCCAAAGCAGGTGCTTCTGTTAGCTGTGTGATCAAGAATTCAAAAGCATGTTGACACTGAGGGGTCCAGGTGAAAGGAGGGGGTTTGGGTTTGTGTGAACGACCAACATTTTTCTTCATTGGGAGGCCCACAGTAAGGGCATGAAGAGGTTTTGCTATGTTTGAGTACCCAGCGATGAATCGTCGGTAGTACCCAGCAAATCCCAAGAAGGATCGAACTTCATGGTGGTTACTGGGAACTGGCCAAGTCTTCAATGCAGCAGTTTTATCTGGGTCAGTCTCAACGCCTGTTGCTGAGATTACATGACCTAGGTACTTGACAGAGGAACGGAAAAGGTGGCACTTTGACGGCTTTAGTTTTAACCCATGCTGCTGCAGCCGTGTGAGTACTGACTCAAGTCGTTTGAGATGTTCTTCAAAAGTACTTGAGAAAACAATGATGTCGTCCAGGTAGACTAAACATGTTTTCAAGTTGAGATCACCCACGCAACGTTCCATGAGCCTCTGGAAGGTTGCTGGGGCATTGGTAAGACCAAAAGGCATACGGTTTGCTTCATAAAACCCAAGTGGGGTTGTAAAAGCCGTCTTTGCTTTGTCTTCTTCTCGCATCTCAACTTGCCAATACCCAGCTTTCAAGTCTAATGAGGAAAACCATTTTGCGCCATGTAGGGCATCCAATGTATCCTCAATGCGAGGTAGTGCATAGGCATCTCGTATTGTGCGTTCATTTAGTTTCCGATAATCTATGCAAAACCTCAGACTGCCATCCTTCTTCCGTACTAAGACAACGGGGGATGCCCAGGGGGAGTGGGATTCCCTGATTGCCCCAGCATCGAGCATTTCCCTGATCAGCTGTCTTACTTCATCATACTGAGCTGGAGGAATTCTGCGATGCCGTTCCTTGAAGGGTGTGTCATTGGTCAATTTAATGTCATGTTGGACAGTGGTGGTGTGTCCTAAGTCTTTGTCATGAAGTGAGAAAACAGAAGTACGCTGTTTCAAGAAATGTTTTACTGTTGCCAGATTATCTGCACTAATCGGTGACTCAGTGAAATTGAACATACGTAAGAAATCGTCTGGCTCTTCTGTAAAATCACTTGTGGGGTGATTGGTTGTTGATTCGTTCTCATAATTAAGAGGAGAAATTGAATCAACATGCTCCAATTTGCACAAAACAGTTCTAGGGTGAATAGTGCACTGTTTGAGTGACATATTTCTGACTGTAATAGGAACAGAATTGTGTTGAACATCCCGGTCCAAAGTAAGGACTGTAGGAAGAACTTCCAGCATGCCAGGTAGGGCATGTCTCTCTGCAGGTTCAACAATTACTTTCAAATGCACAGCTTGGAGATGTGCCTTCGTGGAACCACGAACAACAACAGTTTCATTCGGGTTAATTGTTATAACCTGATTACCGGCTGCCCGGACTTCTCCAAGTTTCTGTTTCTTGCATTTGTCCCGTGCAGACAGATTTTTGAGTGCAAGTTGCAAGGCATTTGGCAGGGTCACCTTTTTAGAGAATCGTGGCCCATACGATTGAAAACAATGCGACTGGCACTGGGCAATTACATTTGTACCAACCAAAAGGGGAACATTGGCATGATAGGCCGTGTCCGGTACAACCAGTGCTAGTGCCCAGTAGGATGCAGGCTCATTACGAAGTCGAAAAGGGAAAGAGATTTGAACTTCGATGTATCCTAAGAAAGGGACAGAAGCGCCACCAGCACCTTGAACTTGAAGAAGGTTACTGATGGGCTTAATGGAATTGGAGGAAAGATGTTTGGTATGGAATGATTGGGAAATAGTGGTTACCTGGGACCCAGTGTCAACGAGGCAAAGGCATTTCACACCTGACACACATGCTTCTGTCTCATTGGCACCACCTACTAAACGACTTAGGACTGTTGGGGCGTGGTGGACGCCGGGTTTGTCGGCGGAGCTGCCTGCCACATCACCCCCTGTGGAGGCAGGTGCCTGTTTAACGGCATGGACTTTGGTTGTTTAGGGGGGTTGCGACACCCAATGGCAATATGTCCGACTTGACCGCATTTATAGCACTCAAATCGGGCTGGTGGGGGAGGATTGTGTGGGGTCATAGCAAAACTCCGAAAGTGGGGTGGGGGCGGTATTGGGGGAGTTGCTGGGGTGGCCGACAAGGCGACTTTAAGTTCGGCCAGAGAGGAGGAAATGACCGAGAGGGCATCCTTAAATTCAGTAGCAGGAGTTGGACGGGAAGGGCCAGGGGGAAGTTCCTTCACTGGGCGTTTAGCCACCAATTCCTGCTCGCCCAAGCGGACGAGGCGCACTAAACTATCAAATGTGGCGACCTCATCCTTCTTGTGGCGGCAGATATTTTTGAGCTGCTGATCGCGGAGCCCACGCCAAAAAATCTGCATTAAGACCACATCCATGGAGGCCACAGGAAGGCCACCACGACGGCATGCGTCATACACAAGGAGCTTGAGACGGCGGCCGAAGCCAGCAGCCGTCTCCTGGTCCTCCTGATGGCTATTGTAAGCCTTCTGGAGGAGAGTCGGGCCATCCTGCACTGTGCCGTAACTCCCCTCCAGTTCAAGGACAATGGCGCCAATCGATGCATTGGGGCCAAGCGTTTGGATGAGTCGACTTGGCTCACCACGGATCGATTGGCGGACATATGGGGCCAAGATTTGCTCAGTGTACGTGCCGTCTCGGAGCAAGGACTCGACTTCGAATCTCCAAGAGTCAAAGTCGACTCCATGCCCCTTCGACGACACATCTCCAAAGAAAGGAGAAATCTTAGGGGGCTGGACATAGCCGGTTGGGAGGCGTGGCACAGCTGGGGGCTGAGGATGGGAAGAGAAATGAGTAAGTGGGGAAAATCCCAGAGATGGAGGCGGATGAGTTAAACGATAACTGTGTGGCTGCATTGGTTGTGGCGCTGGCTGTGGTGCTTGCTGCTGCGCTGCAAAAATTGCCTGTGGGTGAGTAGAAATTGCAGGGTGAGGAGGAGGGGGATGGGAGAAAGGAATGGAAGGGGGAGGGGTAGCTGGGTGAGAAATAGGATAAGGGTGTGGTAGGTTCTGGATGGGTACCGGGAGCGGAGTTGGTGGATGGAGAATAGGGATGGGAGAAGTTGTTCGAAGAACATCTTCAGGTGAGGGAATAAGGGAAGCCATTGGAATAGGGTCAGTTCCAGGGGGTGGTGGCTGTCGGAAAGGTTGCGACAAGTGAGGGTGGCCACTGAGGAATGGCTGCCCAGTTAGAAACTGGACAGCGTGAGCTGCCTGTGCGGGGGAGTGGTAATGGCAGTACACATAAGTGCCATAATCACTTCCGGAATGGGACAGCTCACTAATGCTGCGGATTGCACCCGCCCTGCTTAGAAAATACCTAACCTGCTCTAGGCTGGCTTGTGGTGGAATGTTTGCCACTAACACAGAGGACATCATGATGGAAAAATAATGTTAATTTAAATACAATAAATAATCTGCAAATAATAATCATGTGCAACAAAAGGGCACATCTAATTAAGAAATACAAGTTAAAAATGGCAAGAGCGATACAATCATATAAAATCAAGAAATTTGGCAATACTAGTAGAAAACAATGTCGAGAAATAATATTGTGGGCCCCTTCAGTAGCCGTCGAAAGGTGTATTGTTTTTTACACACAATCAATTTAGGAAAAAAATACAGCGTATCCCCACATTGGGCGCCAATTATGTAACAGGTTTGAGTACAGCTGGTGCGCACTCTTCACTGGAACACAATAAATTTACAAGGGACACGCTGTTTAGTGGTATTGTAAAAATAGTGAAAGGTTTTATTCTAATCCCGACTACATGTAAAAGGGAGAGGCGATTTAAACGCTGTATTAGACATTATAAATGAGATGATGATAATATATCTCAGATAAAAATAAAGAGAAAGAGAAACCTGGCGGGTCTCGACAATAATCAATAAAATAGCAGTTAAAATTTATACAATGGGAATATAAAACAAAAGTAAATGAATGGCCTATCTGTTGGTGGTGGACTTGGCGGTGCACCCAGCGAAGGTGAAGAATGACTAGCTGAAACACTTGATGATAATTTGAAGACGATGATGATACTTGAAGAAAACAATAGAAGATGATGACACAAGGGGTCGTTGAAGTTGAAGACGGGGGGACTTGATGACACGGTGCGAAAACAGTTCCTTGTCCTTGATCAGGGGACAGGATAACTGTTTTCGTTACAACCAGATAATGACGACGAACAAAGAAGTGATGATAGTGTTTCGCTGTCCTGCTGGCTCTCTTGTTTTGAATCCGCCTAGAGCAGGACAGGGGATGAACACATACGATAAATATGGTGATGTTGGGCTGGCGCAATCCAACGCAGATATCCGACAGAGGCAAAGTGCATAAACTGAAGAAACTTGGGAGGTTAAATCTTACAACTTTGCTCTGTCAGAGTCCAGTGGCCAAGTGTAAAATTAATCCTATGCCATTCAAAAATATAAACGAAACTAAAATTAAATACTTAATCTAAAACCTATAATCCTTCTACAAGAAAGGAACAACTAATCCTAAAAATAAAGTAAATGTGAATCAATGACTGTGGGAACATTTATCTCACACTGGTCAGGGCAGTCCCATGGGTGTTAGAAGGTCAGACCAGACCAGACCAGTGCCCAAGGCAAAATGAAGGACAGGCTACTTAAAAAACCAATTAAGGGATACTCCTTGCATAGTGTGTGGTATATAAGACATTTCATGGAACAATGACTCATTGATACCATGAAATCAGGAAAGTTACAATAAACAATGAAAAAATCATGGGAATTGCTCTGACTGCAATAAATTATATACAAAATGGTAAACTTTCAAGAAGTATAAAATAAAAGTAAATGTAAAGCATCAAAAAAAAGCAAAGAAGTAAAATCAAAGATATATCAAACCATAGAGCAAAACTATGATCAAAATGATTACTGACTAAAAAGTTTAGTTTCAGTAAACTAAAAGAAAGATAAATGCATAAAACTAGAATCAGTTAAACTTATAATACAAAACTATCCTTTGTTCCTTCCCAAGCTCCTGAAAGAATCTAAAGTACTATTATAAATTGTTTCCATCAACCAACAGGTGAAAGCAAACAAATCAATCAATAAAACTATCAGTATCAGACTTCAGCAGAAGTCTCTGGTTTTACAAGGACAAAGTGCAGACGATAATAAATTAAAGAGTAGCCTTCAGTCTCAAGTACTTTAAATTGAAGGAGACATTAAAACTATCATGGTGGTCAATGCAACCAAAATTAAATAAAGCAGTGCATCTTAAAAACTGTACAAAGAAAATGCTAACTTCGAATGAAGTTCTAAAGCAATGAAATAAAAGAGTACTGTACTATTTCAAGAGTTAAAAGAGCATGGAAAACAACAAGTCAATAATTATTAATTCAAAATAAGAGCTTTTAAAAGGAACTTTGTTCTATAACTTCAATACTCAAAATCCAAGACACTTTCCCTCACACAATAGAAATTAGGCAGTGATATTGTTAAAACAAAATGTAAACTGACAATCTGATATGAACTTCAGAAACTAAAGGAAGTACTCCTAAGGCTAGGAATAAAAGAAAGATAAAAGTAAAATCAAACTCACCTAGAGCAGGACAGGGGATGAACACATACGATAAATATGGTGATGTTGGGCTGGCGCAATCCAACGCAGATATCCGACAGAGGCAAAGTGCATAAACTGAAGAAACTTGGGAGGTTAAATCTTACAACTTTGCTCTGTCAGAGTCCAGTGGCCAAGTGACCAAACACTTTCTTGAGTAAAGTCACTGACCCCTGGACAATCTTTCCTCAATGCGCCGTGATTGGTTGCATATCCTGCAACCAATCTCCCAATAGTCACTTATCTCCAGGCAACCACCCACCCCTAGACTCGCCCTAGTCTGTGCTGGACATAGGTAAACTAGGGGTTTATAAAAAAAAGGGGGGCCTACAATTTCATCCCATTACACATCGTTGAGATCAAGTCATGGATGAATGCAAATAGTCTAAAATTAAACAATAGCAAGTCAGAATTCATCATGTGCGGCTCAAAGCAACATCTTACTAAGATCAACATCCAAAGTACATGTATCCGTATCGGAGATGCCTACATCCAGCCTTCTTCCACATGTCGCAACCTAGGTGTCACCTTCGATTGCCATATGTCACATACAAGTCATATCACATCCGTATCAAAATCTGTCCGCTATCATCTACGCAATCTAGGATTTATCAGGAAATACCTAAATCGCAAAGCTACCGAGCAACTGGTTCATGCCTTCATATCATCCCGTCTAGATTTTTGCAATTCTCTCTTTTACAACCTGCCAAAGAATCTAATTGATAAACTTCAGCGTCTTCAGAATGCATTTGCTCGTCTCGTCACCTTATCCAAACGCACAACCCACATAACCTCGGTACTGAAGTCCCTCCATTGGCTTCCCATCATTGACCGCATTTCCTTTAAGATTCTCCTTCTGGTTTTTCAATCTCTGCACGGCACTTCACCAATCTACATTACCGACATTATCTCAAGATATCACCCATCAAGAACTCTTCGGTCTTCAACATCTCTCCAATTGTCCGTCCCCAGAACCCATCGTTCTTGGGGAGACCGCTCTTTCTCCCGTGCTGCACCTGAACTATGGAACAATCTTCCTCAACACTTGCGCCAATTAGAATTCCTGTCAACATTCAAATCTTCACTAAAAACTCATTTTTTCAGTACTCGTTTTCCTGAATAATTGTTTACTGTTTATTATTGTTTATGCGCCATGAGCGTCATACCTGACGGATACCGGCGCTTTACAAGTGCTCATTATTATTATTATTATTATTATAAGAAGTACAATCCACAAATAACTGTGACTGAGAAACTAAATGCAAATTCAAAATTTTCAAAATTGAATAGAATAACAAGCCAGTGAGGGGCAAGGAGAAATAGAGCCCAATTTCATAAAGCTGCTTATAAGCACAAAAAGTAGCTAAGAACAACAACATTTCGCTTACCAGAATAAGGTTACCAGCCAAACTACCATGTCTCATGTACAATTTGTGACTGGTATCCTGCTCATTTCTGCTTAGCAGACAATTGTTAAGCAATATTTTCTGCTTAAGCAGCTCTATGAAATTGGGCCCTAGTGACAGGGGCTCTGCTTACTGCCAAACTCTGTACTTACGATCACCATTCTTCGCTTACAGGGCAAGCGCCAAATTTCTGCGCTAGCTGTGTAAGCAAAAAATGCCTAGTAACGAGAACTACGCACGCGCACAAGCAAAAACTCCCTGCTTACCCGTGAAATACACTTGACGTAAGCATGGAATTCCCTGCTTCCGTAAGCGCCGATTCTTTGCTTACGGTAAGCAGGGCCATGATATTGGGCCCAGCACCTCTACAAGGCCATCCTAGCACAACAATTGTCAACAAATACTCTGCCCCTCAAAAGAAGTCAGGGTTTCATTGTGACAACGATATTGTAAGTAAAACAAACTATTCCGCCAGTTCCGGAAAAGTAATCCCTCCCCAGGCACGGAAATCTTTTTGGAAACCCTGTTGCTATAAGTGTTTCAAGAGGAAGGGGAAGTGACCAACTTAATTTTTGTTTTGTAATCATTTTCTCATAGATAGAGTCCTCATGTGTTGGATGTTGACAAATTTTGCACTAGGCGGGTATCGAATAAAATTTACACAATTTTAATGTGGGGTTAGAACTTGCAATTTTTTCCCCGCTCACATGAGGATTCTATCTATTGGAAAATGAGTACATCACAAAACTGAATCGGTCACATCCCATCCTCTTTAAAGACAAGGCTTACTAACGTTTTGAGGAAGGAGGCGTTCAGGCAAGCTGCTGATGAAAAAACTTCTTCTATGGAGCTCATAACTTGCTCAGACAGGCTCTCACCCAGCGGGGCTCCCTCTAAGGTGTCGATGAAGCTAGTATCTATTCTTGCTATATGCTTGTCGACGCAAATCTCACGATGGTCGACAGGTTTTATAAAGTCCTGGTCGGAGAGAGAGAGAGAGAGAGATTCGAATGGTTTCATGATAATAATACTGTTTTAATAGTGAATATATTTGCAAAAACAAAAACCAGCTTGTTATTTGGTTTTGCCATAGAGAAAGGACTTGCTCTATGATTTTACCCATACACCGACTTTATTCTCAGTAATCGGTATAAATAAAACTGTTTGTGTTTACCAAAGTCCTGTGAAAAAAACATAGGCATATTAGTCAAATGGGGTTCCAACCCCTGTCCCTAAGCTGGTAGTAAAGACCAGTCCGAGTCCTACTCCTACAGCTTCATGCTCTGGTGCAGGCAATAAGACAGGTTAATCAGCCCATTAAAAAATTAAATGAAGTATTAACAAATGTTTGCAACACAACTGGGAATCAGGTTGGCTCAGTGGTTTCTTTCTCTGACTTTCACCTCTGTTGGCCATGGTTCGAAGCCCACTTCAGTCCAGAGCCTTGCATGTGGATTGGGTCTTTCAGTCCCTACCTGTTTGTGTAGGTTTTCCCCATTTGAGGTTTTCCTCACATGCCTAAAACTTAATATTTCTTCTTGTTTCCTATTGGTTCAATTATTGGCACTAATTACGCTGTTTGATGTGTAATAAACTGCTTTATTTAATTCCTTGTTGTCATGTATTTTAATGTTTATCTCTCTTTGTTATTCATTTCCTAATTTATCCATGCAATTGTTTGTCTTAATGTTCAATGTTTGTTTAACCTATTGTGTTGATTGTAGCTTGGGTCCTTCCTAACTACGACATACCCTATCGACATAATACAGGGCGCCATACTCGACAAGCTGTGCTTCTTACAACTGGTAACCAGCCCCCCCCCCCCCCCCCCCCCCCCCAGCAAACTCATCAAGCCCCTCTCGATTACATTCACTACTAAGCCTATACCAGTAGAAATGAAAGTCACATAACTGGAAATTATAATTATAATAGTCATTTGTCGGTTAACTGCTATTGTCAATTTAAACAAATGCTAGGACCTCGTACTCGAAAGGTACATTCAGAATAGTAGCAGAATACATTATGTCCTGAGTTGAAAGTCACTGGGTTTTATCAATCGTCTGCCGTTTTACTTCTGCCGTTTTACTTCTGCCTTTTTTTAACCAGTCCGAGGCTGGAATCTAAAAAAAAATTGGGTCTCCATTTCAGGAGTTTTTAATTAGAGCTTGTATTGTCACTGTGTGTACCATCAATGCTGAAGTGCAAACAAGATTTCAAGTTCAATCCGACCTCAAACTTTGTTCCAACATTATTGCAGAGTTGCTTAAAGAGTTCCCGACTAAGGATCAACACCACCGCGTCTAACATGTCAGATATCGACCCACTTCTAGCCGCTCCAGACAAAGCACACCCTACTGAAGGATATGGTTGGAGTATCATCCGGGAGGAGCCAGACCAGAGGGAAAGGGCAAGTTCACATACCCTGTCCCCTCTCACACCTTCTGGGGAGAACGGTGAGCACAGTGCCCATCAGGGCGACTTTGTGGTGTACAAGAGCAGATGGTTTATCTTGGCGGTCTTCTCATTGCTTGCATGCTTCCAGTCAGCTGCTTGGAACACGTGGGGTCCAATTGCAACTACAGGTATTTAGACGTGGCTTAAAGGGTGTGTACAACATTGGTGATTGCCAAAGACCTGTATCTACACTTGATGTGACCTAACATACACATGAAATAACAAACCTGTAAAAGTTTAAGCTCAATCGATCTTTGGAGTCATGAGAAAACAGTGAAAACACCCATTATATGTTTTAACTTTTTTTCAAACATCGGATTTTATCCTGCATGATAAAGACTACTGTCTGACTCATTTCCTAAAAAACTATGGCATTTCTAGCAAAAACTATTGCAAGGGAAGTTTTCCACCATGACCATCTTTATACCATGTAAGTTACGTGCAAATCTGTGAACATTTATATTTTCAATCCTACCAATGTTGTACACACCCTTTAACATTGGACCTAGCACAATGGTCATAAGACAAATCCTACAATGGCTCACAGTAAAAAATGCATGATAAACTTAAGAGCAACTTTACAAGGTGAAAATATCTACCTAGCCTATACAACCTAATGGCGTGTCGTGGCCAAGCGGATAAGAACACCGGACTCAAGCTCTGTGTTTCTGATCAGCAGGGTGTGGGTTCGAGTCCCGGTCATGACACTTGTGTCCTTAAGCAAGACACTTAACCATTATTGCTTCGTCCTTCGGATGGGACGTAAAGCTGTTGGTCCCGTGTGTTGTGTAATGCACGTAAAAGAACCCAGTGCAGTTATCGTTAAGAGAAGGGGTTCGCCCCGGTGTTCCTGGTTTGATTGGCTGCATATTGCGCCACAGCACCTTGTAAGCCATTACATGGTGCTATAAGAAAAGGGTCTCATACTTCAAAAACGTAGCTCCACATACCTTGCAGGAAAAAATACTGAGCGCTTTGTTTCGCCCCTAGGGGTGTGATAAAAAGCGCTATATAAGAACTGAGTATTATTATTATTATTAAATGATCTTATTAACGGTGCTTTTGTGAATCAAACTTTAACCCATACGCGACAATAAGACCTTCATTGTTTACTGCCTTGCAAATAAACATATCCCAACAAACTGTATACCTTTGGAAATAACATTTGTCATTTTTAATATGATACATATTTTGCTGGGTTTCCTGTCTCATATTATCACAAGTAGTGAGAGTACAAAGAAAGACACGAACTTCTTGTTCATCTACACATTATTCCGATTATTCCAGTTTAGCTTTTCACTTTACCTTCACTGGTTAGTCAGCGCAGTGTGTATAATGTAATAAATGTTGGTGCTATCCCAACCAGTGACGCTGTATCTGTTGACTTTTCGTTAAAAATGAAAGCTGCATTTGTGACAATACAGATTCAAGTGTGGTAACTGTGCTGGACTATTTCCACTTGTGTTATTTTAACGGAAAAGTGGTGGGGAAATAGAACAACTGAAATATGACCTTTTTTGACCATGTGGGTCGGTAGTGAACAGGGGGTTTCGAGATAAAGGATTTTTTTTTCAGATCCTCTGGGTAGCAATAACTAGCTTTCGGAAGTCATGTTCGCTTGCTCATCAGTTGCATTTGGGTCGATTCAAGGAATCGGGTAAATCTCTTTTTCACTAGCCCATACTTCAAATGAAAAAGGGATGCTTTCCAACACTGAACTAGCCAGCTGGACCACGTGGAGTGTATTTTGACTGGTCCTCAGGTGTTTTAACTGGCATTTGGCCAGCGGACCACTGTTAAGGGAGAATGCTGGTTAGGCGCCTAACAGCGTTTGTGTGTTCTACGGGGATCCCCATAGTTAGGGAGGCAGGCACAGATTAAATTTTGTTATCATTTAAAATTTACCCAGTCAGTTTCCCTTGTGGTTTATTATTTGATATCTGATATAAAAAGTTGCATCCCCTTAAGGTGATCCCCTGGCTGTCGCTTCCCAGGTTGTATCGAATACTTGGGTGTGATCCCTGGCTACACGGCAGTTTACGGTTGAATGGCTTCTGACTAGCACCCCCTGGAACAAGGATATTGACAAAATAGGGAGACCGCCAACATAGGGCTAGATAGCTCAGTTGGTAAAGCACCGGGACATTAATCCAGAGGGCGTTGGTTCAAATCCCGCTCTACAGTGTGAGTAAAAAAAAAACTATACACTTTTAAAATTGCCCATTGTTTTATTGTGTAGCAATATAATAATAATAACTAGTTCTTATATAAAATAGCGCATTTTACAATTACGTATCAATGCGCTTTACATTAGTGCCCTGGTCATTGGGCCAACAACATTCCTTTAATCTTTCTTAGCTCCCTGGGGAGTATACAGCCTGGGCTGCCGTGGCGCTCCGAAGGCTTTTTCAAACACAATATCAACCTCTACCCTTAATGCAGGTACCCATTTACACCCCTGGGTGAAGAGAAGCAATTATAGCAAAGTGTCTTGCTCAAGGACACAAGCGTCATGACCGGGACTCGAACCCACACCCCGATGACTAAACCACCAGAACTTGAATCCGATGCTCTTAACCACTCGGCCATGACACCCTACAAAAATCATTTGAAACCCTTCTCCTCGTTTTAATCCAAGTTCATTCAGTACTAACATGTAACATGTAAGATATTTTCATATGTACTTGTAAAGTGACTCTTTCTGCTTCTTTTGATGCCAGTTTCACTGGATTGGATTTCATGCTTGACTGCACTTTTAAAAGTGTACAGTTTTTTTGACTCACACTTGGTGTGTCTGCATCGTTTCTGATAGGCCCACTTGTCGTTAGTAGTATCCCCCAAAATGACAGGTTGGGATAAATGATGAGTTTGATTCATCTTTTGGTTGATGTTTATAATTTTGCTTTTTGAAGGCACTAATCTATTAATTTGCTTTGTTGTGTTTACTGTAGGTATAGACTGGGCAAGTCTCGCGCGTAATCTAACTTCCGGGACCATTGTGGTCCCAACCATATGGAGTTTTACGTTGCCAAGATTTTGTTTCGTCTATTATTTTTGTTTAACGCACTTTATGACCATGAAAATTACATATGTTGTTGGGAATGTAATATTAAGTGATAAAAAATATGAAAATAAAATCAATTCAACATTACAACGAAGAAAACCCAAGAATTAAACTTGACCTCAGCTTCCGGTTACATGCAGAAAATTTAGAATTTGTGCCCAGCTCCGATCACCAAACTTGTTTTGGTCGCGCGATGATAATCACCAGACGCTGTAATTGTCAGACGCTAAGCCTTTTCATTGCAGTCTACAGTTGTCGAGGCGTCAGTGTCCTCTTTAAAGTGCGTCACGCGTTAATTCTATGCCGATCATCGCGCATCTGTGTATAAACCTGCTTTTAGTGGTTGCACGTACTTAGGCGTGGATTTACAAAAGGGGTTCCTAAAAAGTTAAGATCAAGTAAGCATCCTTGTCCAAGAGTTTTTAGTTTGTCCAAGTATTTTTTTTTCTTCAGATTTTGTCATAGATCTAATTTTAAAACAATGTTTTGATTTCAGAAAAAAATGTGTTTTTCGATCGATGTGTTTCTCGTTCCGATACGCGCAAGTGGGGTGTTTCTGTTTTGTTTTGTTTTTTAGTCTTTCTTTTCCGTTTATTTTACTCCAATCATGGAATAAAATTACACAAGGCAGGGCTTGCTATCACTGTGATGGGTCCAGGGATGTGATTGGCGGTTGACAAAACAACTGAACTCTGAGCGCAAAGCGCGAAAGCATGCGAGCTCGAAAACTTGCGAGTATGAAGCCCACTAATAACATTTATCTCTGGTTTTTAAAGCCCTACTCTGCAATCTAGGGCGTTATATATGGTTTTGTTTTTATTTATTAATGAATTTGATCTTTAAAAAAAAATAAAAAAAAAAAAAAAAAAAAAATTGATTTCTTTTTTATGGAGGGCAGAAAAAACAGAATTCCGGTTAAAAACGGAGAAATCACATCCCTGTGGGTAGGTAAACACCACTTCTCAACTTGCCGTGTGGGTTAACAAAAGGTGTGCACTATGCAGATCTGTTGAAAACGTTCATCGTCTCGTTTTTTTTCCTTAGATGTGAATACTACAAACAAATGTTTAAGTGTTTTTTAGAGTGTGCGATTGTGAATGATCTGACCAATAGACCAGTTATGATACCTAATGGTAAAAATTGTGACATTAATGTTTAAAATCTTGGCTTTTAATAATTCCTAGGGGACAAGTAATAAAGCACAAACAAGCCTGGTGGGCTACTTTTCAAAAAAGCTTAAGCGCAAGGCCTGCACGGGTACGGTACTTACTTCAGGCAACAGTGTGACAATAGGGCCGATCAATTGGAAATAAACTTTTCAATAAGTCAGTATACTATGCCCTTGCCTGCTCGTTCAAATATTTTGTGCTACTACATTCAATTTAACAACAAGCCCCACCTATTTTTGTTTTGATATTAGAAAGCCACGTGGAACACTTGGCACCAGCGATGCGATCTCGCTATTTCGAGATGTATGTATTTAGGTATGTATTATTTTGCTTAGACAGATCTACCTAACCTATACACGTTAAGCAAAAGCGTCATAGCTGAGCTGTCAAGAGCACTTGACTCCAGCTCTGGTGTTCCTGATCAGCAGAGTGTGGGTTTTAGTCCCGGTCTTGACACTTCTGTCCTTAAGCGAGACATTCGTCCCTTGGATGGGAGGTTGGTCCCGTGTAATGCACGTAAAAGAACCCAGTTACAAGTATCACAAAGAGAAGGGGTGTCTGCCCCGGTCAGTGGCTGCTGAATGCACCGCAGCACCTTGTAAACCCTTACAAAACTTGTCTGGAACTAAATAATGATAAGCGCTTAGACTTAGAGACACCCGATAAATAAACTTAGATAAAGCGCTGTAAACAAAACTAGCTATTAAGAAGTCAAACAAAGGCTATGCACATGACATGTTTTGGCTGCTAAGTGCTAACCCATTTAGTTTACTGCTAACCAAGATCAAATTAGTCCGATTATAGTAATTTGTTGTGCTTATAACACAATGAATCAGCGACACAAAATCAGACCATGATAGTTTACCTGTTTGTTCATGATTGTTTTGACAATCAGGGCTCACCCTTAACACTAGCCCGGTGTACATTGTTTAGTGAAAAGGCCTACATCGGCTAGTAGACACCACTTCTCAACTTGCCCTGTGAGCTACTAAAAACTGTTCAACCTACTTGTTTAGATTGGTGATATTTCTTCCTTTTCAAATGTGAATAGTATAAATAAATAAAAATGTTTGGATATATTTTTGAGTGAGTGCATGTTTGACCAATGAACTGGTTATGCTTGCTACCAATAATGCATCAAAAAGATAAAGTTTTGACAATACATGTTTGAAATTTGGGCTGATGAAATTTCCTGGGGGCAAGTAAAATGCTCAATTTACTAGCCCGTTTGCTATTTAAAAGCTTTTAAAATCGCAAAGCCCGACAATGTTCCAAACACGTTCTTAAAGTGTGTTAGAAATGGTTTGGGTCATGTGCAGGGTTGTCCACAGATTTTGAAGTAGCAGGTGAACAAAAATAAGCAGCCTGTTTTCTTGCCCTTACAGCGTGGGGTCCGGGGCCCCGAAAATTGTTTGGATTCTAGATGCTCTGTGGTGCAATCTGAGCAATTTCTGGCTTAATCCATTATGTAGTAGTGTGCGTAGGATGCATTGATGAGATTTAACCAGGATTCTAGCCAGGATACCTTGAGTGGCGGATTTTTTTTCCCTGGTGTAGTTTAGGCAATTTTGTGTGTGCACTGATTGTGTTCAATCGTGAGCCCTATTTCTTTTTAAAAAAGGAAAAAAGGAAAACACAAAATTAAAAAAAATAAGTAGCCGGTAAAGTCGCTGGCAGCCGGCGCTTCTGGACAACCCTGATGTGTTTGTGTTTTTATCACTATGCATTTAGAGTGTGGTGCTATGGCCATCGTGGTGGTTGCGGCCATGCTGTATTTTCCCGAGAGACCTCAGACAGCTCCAAGCGTGTCTGCCACCATATCTCGAGAGAGCTTTAAAGATGGCGCCCTCGCCTTGATGAAGTAAAAGCCTCTAAGTCAAGTCGCGTGAGGAGTTCCTCTTTCTGTTCAAAATTCACAAAAGGAAGACCAAGCAGTTTTCAAGCTGACCCACAGTCGAGCCTGGTACAGTTTGATCCCGCGTGTGCCTTGATTTACACTGAATTAATCAACAAAAACAATCTACCAAATAAATAAATAAAATCAACGACATTACCTGTAATGAATGAAACTTTTTTATAATTCCTACTCATCAAGTCATCCGCGTGTGCCTTGATTTATACTGAATTAATAAACAAACAAAATCTATGAAATAAATAAATAAAATTGACGATATTCACTGTAATGATCGAGTATCTTTTTATAATTCCAACTCATCAAGTCATCACAAAGCCATCTGGCTCAGACTGAATTGATTTCAGCCAGGGGTGGCTATTAGCCCCAGGCTAAGAGATCTATTATACCAGTCCTGTAGGAATCTCATTGATGGAATTTGATTAATCCAGAATCAACAGTTAATTTGACACTTTCTCTGCTATTTGGCTAGGTCTGCAATAGAATACACAACACTATTTACATTTTGGTCTATTAAGTTGGGAAGGTAGTGCTTTCTACTCTACCAGCCAGGCAACCTAGTGGATGATACCCATGATGTTTCAGCCCCAGGAGTAGGTGACAGCAGTACCCCTGGTGACAGTTGATTTGGGTTCGAATCCCGGTCGTGACACTTGTGTCCTTAACTATTATTGATTCGTCCTTCGGATGGGACGTAAAGCCGTTGGTCCCGTGTGTTGTATAATGCACGTATAAAACCCAGTGCACTTATCTAAAGGAGAAGGGGTTCGCCCCGATGTTCCTAGTTTGAGGAATACGTATCATACTCCAAAAAATGTAGCTCCACATACCTTGCAGGAAAATATTGACTGTTTAAGCGCCTTGAGCGTCACTCACTGAGTGACGGATATGAGCGCTATATAAGAAGTCATTATTATTATTTCATTTCATCACAGCCTACAAAAGAAAGATCACATTTTCCTTTGTGCCGGTAACTCCTTGAGTCGGGCTACGTCCCGTAGCCTTAGATCTCAAGGGTCTTTCTCAGGATTCTCGCTGTTCCCAAAAGTGCTGCCTTCTGTAACAGATCTACCCTCACAGTTGTACCTATTTCATCTAGATGTTTCCCCAGTGCCTTTGGAATGGTGCCAAGTGCTCCAACCACCACAGGGGACTACTTTCACTTTCACCTGCCAAATTTTACGGAGTTCCCTGGCCAGGTCTTGGTACTTTTGGATCTTGTCTAACTCCTTCGAAGCTACCCTTATGTCACCTGGCACTGCTATGTCAATGAGATGACACATCTTCGTCGTCTTATCCAAGACTACAACATCCGGACGCCTGTGTTCTATAACATGATCAGTCTGAATGTTAAAGTCCCAGAGGATCTTGACCTGATCGGTCTCTATAACTTTCTCCGGCACATGGTCGTACCATTTCGCAGTGACGTGGACATCATACTTCTTACACAGATCCCAGTGGATCACCTTGGCCAACTTGTCATGTCTTCCCTTGTACTCCGTCTGGGCCATCTTACTACATTCGCTGACAATATGAAATACAGTCTCCTCAGCCTTATTACACATTCTACACATAGGAGAGACGTTTGCTTTCTCTATCCTTGCCTTCATTACATTTGTCCTTAGCGATTGGTCTTGCGCCGCAGTAATCAAGCCCTCGGTTTCCTTCTTCAGCTCTCCGCTCCTTAACCAATTCCAGGACTTTTATTATTATTATTATTATTATTGTTCTATACTTCTGGTAATAAAACCAATGATGCCTCATAAGTGAACTTAATCACTGTAGCTCACAAGCCTGGGGAAACCTGTAAACAAGGGTGCTTGCTATGTGAACCAGAAACACCGGGGTCAACCCCTTCTCCTCCATGAAAATTGTTCTGGGTTCTTTTACAAGCACTGCCAATCCTAGTACATGGGACCTGTGGCTGAATGTGCCATCCGAAGGACAAGACAATTGTGGTAAAGTATCTTGCTCAAGGACACAAATGCCTCAACCAGGGACTCAAAATCACACGCTGCTGATCAGAAACAAAAACGTTCGAGTCTGGCGCTCTTATCCGCCCTTCCACGATACGCTACAACTAAGCTTGCACTGGAACCACCCTTCTCACCAGTGGTAGCAAGTCCCCCCTCCCCCCAACCTCCACAATTGTTTGTTTTGAAACAGCTCAAAAGACTGAAACAGCCATATAAATTAATTCTAAATATTATTGTTTTTGTAGGGATAAAAGTACAATGTACTCCACACTATATGTATGATTTTATAAGTATTTTACTTTGTAATGTACTGTGTGTAAGATTTGAAACTTTGCATGGTGGAAGTATAACTAAGGTAGGTTTGCGGTAACACCATGTGAAAATCTGATTTTCACATGGTGTTACCGCAAACCTCTCTAATGTACTGTGTTGAATTGCTGAGCATAATTAGCCGGGCACCAACCAGTCCAAAGTTGCATGTACTACATTATATTTTGGCTGGTAACCAAAGCAAGATTTTTCTGTAATAAGCAACTTTTTAAGCTTAAACAGAATTAAGAAATCGGGCTCCAACTAAATATGCTCTGGTCACGCAGAGACCTTGAGAGCAATCTTGTCTGCTCAAAGTGGGCGGAGCTACATGTAGGTCCTGACAGCTCAAATTAAAAATGTGAATTCCTCTGTATCTACAGAATCTTGTTGGTATAATTGGATTTGTTACTCAACTGTTAATCGCAATAGCAGGCATGATACTTGGAAGGTAAAATAAAGGAATGGACTACTTGTTATATTTGTTTGGTTTTGGGGTTGTTTCTTTTTGTGGGGGGGGGGGGGGGGGGGGTTTACATTCAATACTTCTTTTATCAAATAATAAACCACAAGGGAAACTGACTGGGTAAATTTTAAATGATTTTGGGTTGAACAAAGAAAGATTGACTAGAGCGGGATTTGAACCAACGACCTCCGGTTTAACGTGCCGGCACTCTACCAACTGAGCTATCTAGCCCTATGTTGGCGGTCTCCCTATTTTGTCAATATCTTTGTTGGGGGGGGGGGGGTGCCAGTTAGAAGCCATTAAACGGTAAACTGCCAAGTATACGATACAACCTGGGAAGCGGCAGCCAGGGGATCACCTTAAGGGGATGCGACTTTTTATTATCCTTTTTTAACACAATTTAGGGGTCATACAGAATAATCATTGTTTAATATTGACCCACCCACCCACACCAAGCTTTGATTTTTACATATTGACAGACTATTTATTATACCCAATTTTCTGAAGAACAGAGTAATGCGCCAAAGAAGCAGAAGTTTGAAATCAATTTTCTCCCAGCTCAAAAGTTTTCAATAATTTTTTCCTGGCTTCAAGTTCTAACATGCAACTATCGAAACAAGTCTGACCGATAACAATGTACAGCACAAACATAACAGACATCAGAGACCATCTGGGCGGGGCCGCTGGGCATTTTTCACCTTAATTTGGTTTTGGGGGGGTGGGGGTCTATAATTTTGATTGTAAAATTAATTTTGATTTTCAGTTATTTCTTTTCACCCACCCACCCACAGTTTGGCAAAAAAATAGAAAGAAATTCTTCAAGATTGGTTATTCAAAATTGTGGCGTGTCGTGGCCGAGCGGTTAAGAGCACCGAACTCAAGCTCTGGTGTTTCTGTTCAGCAGAGTGTGGGTTCGAGTCCCGGTCGTGACACTTGTGTCCCTGAGCAAGACACTTAACTATAATTGCTTCTCTCCACCCAGGGGTAAAATGGGTACCTGTGAGGGCAGAGATGGTTCTTGTGATTGATTTAGCCTAGTAGCGCATATATTGCAGCACAGGCTGTATACTCCCCAGGGAGCTGAGATGGTTGAAGGAATGAAATAAATGGCCCAGTAACCAGGGGTAATAATGTTCGAAGCGCTTTGAGACGCCCTTGGGTGTGATAAAGCGCGATATAAATCCATATTATTATTATTATTATATGATTATTCTGACTGGCCACTTAGAACAGATTTATCTATTTCTCTTGATAGGTTTGTTGATATAATTGGCGGTCGGACGAAAGCTGTCCTGGTAGTATGTCTAATTGTTACCAGCCTAAGCTGCACATGGTGTGTATTGTTAACAATGAAGTACATCCCATACACTGTTGGTAAGTCATCCTTCATCATTTTAAGATAGTGGTACCAACATGGCCAAGTGGTCAGAGATGTGTATTGAGAGAGAGTTGCGACAACTTGACGCACGTCAGACCAGACTGCACATTGGGTTGTGCTGCATTTGGAACAAAAATGGCATCCAGCAACCACGTGACCAGAGAAAACTGGTCAGTGTTGTAACCAAGTCATTTTTTCTCAAGTCAAGTCAAGTCGCAAGTCATCTTTGCTCAAGTCAAGTCAAGTCACGAGTTATCTTTGCTCAAGTCAAGTCAAGTCGCAAGTCAATGAAATTGGCGACTCGAGTCTGACTCGAACTCGAGTCAACACCACTGAAACTGGTACCTCCATGTTGCAACTCTGTCAATGCACAGCTCTGCGAGCGGTCTACTGCATCGAACTCAAGGTTCTGATGGCTTAACCATCGGAGTATACAAGAGGAAAATAGTCAACATTCTGAGAAAGACTTCAGGCTTTCTCAGATTCAAGTATTTTAGTGAAAAATTACCTCTTTCTCAAAAACTACGTTACTTCAGAGGGAGTCGTTTCTCACAATGTTTTATACTATCAACAGCTCTTCATTTCTCATTACCAAGTAAGTTTTTATGCTGATATATTTTTTGAGTAATTACCAAATGTGTCCATTGCTTTCAAAGAATGGGAACAGAATCTCGGAGTGCTCAGACTAACCTCTCAATGAAAAACAACGTGGCAGCCTGTCTATTCTTGTGAGCCACATTTGTACAACAAATCTTTGTGCCGGTGAAATGAAGTGCAGCATGAGACATTGTAGGTACATGCCTGTGCTCACTACACACTTGAAAGTCCAGGTGGATATTTCCATCAGCTGTCGGGCTGCCAGCCAAAAAATGAGGGCGCTCCGAAGTTGTTAATAAACCGTAATAAACCGTCCGCCAAAAGTCAGTTAAGAAAAATTGTGCGGATAAACACGTTATCCGACGCGACGTTGTTAATTACATGCATTTCTTTCATTTTCTGCAGCGAGTCTGTATCTATCTAATATTATCCTTGGGGTAAGTCTGTGTGCACCTCTCCCGATCTTTAACGAGATGATGGTAGAAGGACTGTACCCAGTTGCCGAGAGTCAAATCACTACGGTCCTGTTGTTCATTTTTAGTGGAACGTCTCTCATATTCTTGCTGCTGTTCATGATCCCTAATATAGGTAAGGAGGCTTCAAAGGGCCCTTTTTAAGACATGATAACAAAAATACGGAGGCCTCATAATGCCCTTCTCGTCTTAAAAAAAAATATACCATTATTCCTGTTCCCGACAGGTACAGAAGCCTTAAAATTTTCTCCCACCTAAAACACTTTGTAATTCTGATAACTAGGGCTATACATACAGGTAAGGAGGCCTAAAAAGGCTATCCTCACATTTCAAAAATGTTTAGAGATTCCTGATAACACATACATGTACACACAGGTAAGGAGGCCTAAAAAAGCCATCCTCACATGCCCTCACTCCTCCCTGGTGTTCCTGGTTTGATTGGCTGCATATTGCGCCACAGCACCTTGTAAACCATTACATGGTGCTATGCAAAGGAAAAAGGTCTCATACTTCAAAACGTAGCCCCACCTAAATCTTGCACGAAAAAACTACAGAGCGTTTTGAGGCGCCCATCAGACGTGATAAACCGCCATATTAAAACTGCTTTTGGGTTGAACAAAGAAAAAAATAATAATAATAATATATATATATATATAACAAATAAAATATAAAAAATATATATATAAAAATATTTTTAAAAAAATAAATAAAAAAATATATAAAAACTGCATAATATTATTATTACTGTTATTATTATTCACTTCATTTGTTTTTGCCCAATGTTTACTGTACTCAGAAAGAAATTGTATGATACCATTGCTCAAAGTTACACGGATTTTAGTATCTTATTGGAAAAGGACAAATTTTTTTCCTTATGAGTTCTCACGATAAAACCATTATGAATTGTGTTGCGAAGTACATATTCTCTGCTTTTAAGTTAAAGGAAAACCAAGTATAATTTAATATTTGTTCATGCTAACCTCTCCTTCTTTGTTATATTGTAAGTTTAAAATTTTGTTATTGTTGTAACCCTTCCCCAGGGTATGGGGTTTGTTCCGTTTTGGGAATAAAATTAATACAATACAACAACAAAAAATTATTATCACAGTAGGAAGAATATTATGGTATTTTAGGTGTTTTATGCTAATACTGAAGCAGATGTTTTAAAATGTTTACTTTCAGGTGTGATTTGGATGACTTGGTTTCTCCTTTGCTCCGTCATTGCATGTCTGCTTCTGCTTTTACTTTACAAAGAACACTACAACCGTATGGACATTGACAACCCAAACTCACAGCAATCAAGTACACCCAATAAAGAAAACGAGTCTTAACCCTCCTACTGTTCGCAACATTTTCAAGTGAGTTGACCAACCATTTGAAACCATTCAACTGCCAAAGTTGTGTATGGTGGCACAACTGTGCACAGAACTAACTGTGTACTGTGTACATGCATTCCCTCATGGTATCATATTGCAAGGCTGGCATAGCTTATCTATCATTCAAAACCACAGTGAATGGTATTGAATGGTCAGACAGCAAGAGGGTTAAAGCACGCTACCAACCAGGGTTTGCCCTTAACGTTTTCAGTGACTGGCCAGCGGGACCAGTTAGCTTGTAACTTTACTAGTCTGTCATCTTTTTCACTAATCCATATTTCATTGTAGATAGGAATGTTCTTTATTTAACTCTTTCAGTACCAGCAATTTTTTTACGTTTTGAACCTAAAATTACCAGCTTTTTTTAGCTTTTTCAAAATTCTGTACTAGAAACAAAAAGTCTTTCTCACCAAACAAAATGTATGTTGCTGATTTGTGTTGTTTCATTTATCCCAAAGTCAATAGTATTTATTGAGTGATATTGCCCTTTCATGATAACAAGCACATTAGGCCCTATGGGTTGCACATACGTTTGTCGACACTTTTTGAGTACAAAAAATAGATCGTACATGAACGATAATGGCACGTTCGGAGTACATAAAATAGATCGTACATGTACGATAATGGCGCTTTCAGAATACATAAAATAGATCGTACATGTACGATAATGGCGCTTTCAGAAAACATAAAATAGATCGTACATGTACGATAATGGCGCTTTCAGAATACATAAAATAGATCGTACATGTACGATAATGGCGCTTTCAGAAAACATAAAATAGATCGTACATGTACGATAATGGCGCTTTCAGAATACATAAAATAGATCGTACATGTGCGATAATGGCGCTTTCAGAATACATAAAATAGATCGTACATGTACGATAATGGCGCTTTCAGAATACATAAAATAGATCGTACATGTACGATAATGGCGCTTTCAGAAAACATAAAATAGATCGTACATGTACGATAATGGCGCTTTCAGAATACATAAAATAGATCGTACATGTGCGATAATGGCGCTTTCAGAATACATAAAATAGATCGTACATGTGCAACCTTGGCACTAAAAAAAAAAAGTCAACTGAGCTTGCAAGCCAGACCACTTAGAAAGAATTTTGACCTGAAACTCTTAACTGTAACTCTAAATGTTTTAAATTCTTAATTGCTACTTATAAGTCTGCATGTTTCATAATTCTGTGAATTAGCTTGACTGTTTTAGCATAATCCTGTTACAAAAATCTGACTTTTTGTAGGACAAATTTTTAGATTTTAAATTTGTTATATTTAAAATAATTATGTTTCTGAATGTAGTACTTGCTTTCACTTTCGTTTCTGCTAATTGCGGGAAAACATTTCGTCGTCTTTGACGGAAAAGTAACCCATAAACTGTTCTCAATTTAGAGTGCATACAAAATAAAAAATATATATTTACCTCTGAACTCGATGCAATCAGAAAGCACTGATCTCCACCACTAAAAATTGCTCTAGCCCTGGGCCTCCCACTCTCTCTACATGCGTCTTCTTCAGCACTTCCTCCTGCCTTCAACTGATCTTGAAAGTTTGTATATACATCATTGTCCATTGACTCCTTCACATCCATTTCATCAGCATTGTCCTGCACCGAACCCACTCTAGACTCCAACCCCTCATTTCCAGAGTCACTTAAAAGTTTTGTGGGCTTCAAATCCCGGTCTGCCTTCGAACGAGTCTTAATGTTTCTCTGCTGGTCTGACAAGACCTGTGTGTCTGATACAGCTGAAAGTCTATCAGAAACTTCAGCGTTACAACTGTTCTGGACCTGTGGTCCCTCGGCCCAGGGGCCGGAGACTCTGGTAGGGTTGCTTATGCTTCTCTTGAAGACTGGACGGTGGGTGGGTGTTTTATGGCTCAGCAAGCCAAAGGAGAGGACACGACTGTTCTTCGGGATGAAAGCCAGGGTGTGACATCTGGAATCAAAAATGAAGACAACTGAATACTACTTCATGATCAATGCAAAGGGATCGTGTTAGCAAACACACGCCTGGAATTTCATCTTTGGGAGGGCATGGCCATTTGTAATTTGCAAAGGGGTCTTCCAGTAGAAAGTCATGAACTTTTGAAGGGCACCAAGACCAGGGCAATAGAGACCTCCATGGCCTCCGTGTAATTCCAGGTCTGTGTGGTACTGATATTTCAGAGGCAATTGCCTCCATGCCCCATGGTCATTGCCTCGGTGCCCCTTGAAATGCTCCAGTACAAATTTGTATTTTATTCATAGAGGTATTCAATAACTTACTTCCCACAGGAAATCTGAGACACTTCACTGCCCATAAGCTCAAACACTTTTCTTGGATTGATTTCATTGCTGGTTGAACTGTGGCCAAGTTGTTTACTCTCTGCAGCACCAAAAGTAAATACACCTCCATCCTGTGAAAAAAACAAAAATAATAATTAATAATCAAAGTTGGAAACATGTATGGTGGATTGTCGTGTGGCGAAGCAGTCTGATGCGCTGGTATCAATTTCTGGCGCTGTCAGAGTGTGTGTTTGGGTCCAGGTAATGTCACTTGTGTCCTTCAGCGAGGCACTTAAACCATAATTGCTTCGCCCTTTAGATGGGACGTAATGTCAGAGGTCGTATGCGTAAAAGAAATAAAAGAAACCGTACATTTATCTTTAAAGAGAAACGGTTTGCGGTGGTTGGCAGCAGATTCTTGCTTTTTACAGGTCATCAAAATAAAAGCGTAAATGAACGTGTACATGATTTCCTTCGTTTCTTCACAAACACTTGACCACTAAATTTGATAACATTTTCCAAGTTAGGTGTATGGAAGTTTATATTGACAGAGAAGAAGAGAATAAATTAACCGTTCCAAAACCACATAACCTTTATAGGTTGGGTCATAAGATTGGTTTTTTGATACCCATGCCTACACCCTTACAGAGTGTAAAGGGAGTAACCCTGTTTCAGCCCCAGGAGTAGGTGGCAGCGTGCCCCTGGTGGCAGTTGATTTGGACTAACAGCCCAAATCAGTTAAGTGTAGCCCTCACCTTGAAGTGGCCGTCCGTGGCCTTGTGATGTTAGGCAATTTTTCATAAAAAAATGTAAACAATTAAATTAAAAACTAGAGAGAAAGATACAATAAAAGTCACATGTGAAAGTTATTTTCACAAGAAAGCTTAATCCATCCACAGTTAGCGAGGTGGCAGCGGGTACCAACCGCATCTCTGGCTGCAGCATTCAAGAACGGACACCAACCCAGACTCAAACGTTTTGGGGTGAAAAATATCCAAACCATTCTACTTCAAAGGGAATCCTTCCTCAAAATAGTTTTCACTATTAACAGCTGCAGTGCTTCTCACCAATTAAGTTTTTTATGGTCATTAAATTTTTGAGTAGTTACCTTATGCACTGACGTCATCCAGCTGCTCTTAGAGGTAAACGGATGATGAAACAATGGAAACGCGCAGATTTGTACGCAGGGCGCACAGGATTGGCCAATCAACAGCCTCCTTAAGAAGTTTTGGGAAACACTTCATTTGTAAATAACATATTATGAGATCCATAAGAATCATTTATCATAAGAATAACAATAGACCTTATGCACTGACGTCATCCAGCTGCTCTTAGAGTTAAACGGATGAACAATGGAAACGCGCAGATTTGTACGCACGACGCACAGGATTGGCCAATGAACAACCTCCTTTTGACCTTTAGGCGAGGCGCCCCTCCCAAATGACGCCATGTGCATAAGGTGTATTTGAGAAGACCTCCATACCCACCGCAGTAAGCATTGCAGTGTGGTTCTCACCACATGCGATGAACTTCACTCTCTGGGAGCGTAGACTCTTCAATAATGTCGGCTGGGGTCGATCTGTTCAAAGTGAAAAGAAATAATTGTCATATAAGGGACCATTCAGAACAATAACTGTTTAAAGGCAAAGTATACCTTTGGTTTTTGGAACCGTTTGATTGTTTTACTCCTATATAAATGTAGATATAAACAATAAAACTAACCGGTGAAAATTTCACTTCAAAAGGTGGTCGCGTTTTTGAGATATCACCGAAAAACCGGAGCGAATATTTCCAGGCAGGAAGAATATTCCCTATAGGAATACACAGTCTGAGAAGTGTTACGACCGTAACGCTTCTCAGATTCAAATTTTGGGGGATAAAAAGTGATATATTTTTCCATAACCGCAGTACTTCGAAGTGAAAAGTTTCTCAAAATGCATTATTCTATTCAAAGCTGCTGTACTTCTTACCAAGTAAGTTTTTATTGCCATTAATTTTCAGAATATACCTTCCGTTTAAACATATCAAAAAATATGTTTTCAAAACTTTGGTGGGTTGGTCAAAAGAGATAATTGAAAATTGATATTCAGTTTATGGTACATGGTTTATAGTTTATAGTTTATAGTACGTAGGGTGTCATGGCCGAGTGGTTAAGAGCATCGGATTCAAGTTCTGGTGGCTTAGTCATCGGGGTGTGGGTTCGAGTCCCGGTCATGACGCTTGTGCCCTTGAGCAAGACACTTTGCTATAATTGCTTCTCTTCACCCAGGGGTATAAATGGGTACCTGCAAGGGTAGAGGTTGATATTGTGTTTGAAAAAGTCTTCGGAGCGCCATCACGGCAGCCCAGGCTGTATACTCCCCAGGGAGCTGAGACAGATTAAAGGAATGTTATTGGCTCAATGACCAGGGCACTAATGTAAAGCGCATTGAGACGTTATTGTGAAATGCGCTATATAAGAACTAGTTATTATTATTATAGTTATTATTACAATTGAAATAAGAAACCAAGAAAAAAAAGAGAAGAAACATTATTTTTTATATAAGGGGACAATTCAGAGTAATCATGTTTAAAATTTGTGAACAAAATATTTTTTCAAAATTTTGGTTGGGTGGATCAAAAGATATAATTGAAAATTGAAATTCAGTTTATGGTACACTTGAAATACAAGAACAAGAAAAAAGGGGAGAAAAATTGCCAGCAGTCTGTCTCTTCCAGATTGTCTGTCATGTCCGTGCAGTCTATTGTTATCGGTCAACCTTGTTTTGATAGGCGACCTTCGTGCCTGATGTAAAATGGCACAATTTCCTCAACTACAAAGACAAAGTTCAGGGATGAGAGTCATTGCTTGCAAAAAAGTCTGAGACTACATGTTGGATCCAAATTTTAGGGCCTACATGTATGTTGAAATGATGGCGTTTCTACCTTTTGGTAACCCCTAGGGAGGATTTGGAATTCAAAGGGCTTTTAGGAACAGTGTCCTTAGCACTAGTGAAGTAGATCAAAGGGCAGTCTTTCTTTTATGTGGAAAAATGAAAGGCTTTTTTTATTCACCAGGCTGACATAAAAAGTCTGAAAGTTACCTGCTGGAAACCAGGAAAAGCCATTAAAAGCTCCTAAGCTGGGAGAGCACTGATCTGAAATATCTGCTTCATTTGAGGCATTACTTTTTTCTTCAGTGTTATAGGGTTCATTGAAAAATCTCTCAATGTAACAAATAAAACATTTGGGTGGGCGGGTCAAAACAAATTCGAAAAAGATCTACATTTATAAGCATTGATTACTCTGAAATGGCCCCCATACAAGGTGCTGTATTAATGGGCCTTACAAATCAAACAGAGCTATGCATACCTGTTTTGACATGCCCAAAGTGCTATTGAGAACTTTGCATTATTCAGAGCAGCCAACATTTGCATCTTGCCATCAGCGAGATTTTTGTACAACAATCAGGTATATGTATATCTGGTTTGCGGTAACACCATTTGTATATCTACTTGCTAGGTAGATTTTGTTCTTTGAAAACTTGTCTTGCTATTTATTCTACTACCGCGGAGTAGATTATTCAGAATTCGGGAGACTTCACAGTTCTGAAAAGAACTGTCCTGGTTATTAACTACTACCTGGGCGGAAGGTAGGAGAGAGATATTTAGAATTACATCCAACAAGAATGGGAAGGAAAACAAAATCCATACTCAGGGAGATATTCAAATTTGTTCCTCAGAACATGGAAAGATTGGTTTATTTTCAGGGAACTTTCTGCAGAATCAGGGAGAGTTGGCAGCTCTGATAATTATTCACTTCAGGTGAACAAAGAAAAATTTACTACAACAGGATTTGAACCCGTGTGACAGTTTGTTCACATTCAGTGATATTCAGCATTGTAATGTGTGAAAGCCTGATGCCCCAAGTCGTAGAGGTCGTCCAAACATGACCTTGAAATCTTCCATCAAGGCTGGCATGGGTCTAAGCGGTCCATCACTCTCTAACACTATGCTTGACAGAGTCAGATGGGCACAACTCATCAAGTCATCACAGTAGGGAATGAACACATGAAAAGAATGAATGGCGAGTTGAACCTTACCATTGTTGTCGCTAACACCTAGCTGTCCACAGTGATTTCTACCCCAGCCGAATATTGTGCCCGAGACCGACACGACGAATGTGTGAGCCCCTCCACATGCCAACTGCCGGACTGGTATACCGTGAAGAGATGTTAGTTCTGTCGGTTTGTGATGAAACAGTGGATGGTTCTTCCCGAGACCAAGTTGACCGTAGGTGTTGTCTCCCCAAACAAAAAGTTTGCCTCCTGATGGTAAAGCGAAGAGGGTTGTAACATGAAGAAATTGAATGACTGAGAAGGAAGTGTATACCTGAGAGGCAGGATTGGTTATTACCAAGAACAACAAACTTATTAGGTCCAAATTGAAAGTTCTCTCAGTATAGACCATGTTACCTTTGTTTACAGAAATAGTTACCTTGTACATTCTACTGCATTTCCTGACAGGCAAGATACTACACTGGCCATATGGGAAAATTTACATTATGTGTCATAATTTTCACATAAATTCAAGAGTTACAAAAGCAACTGATGTACAGCTTTTGAGATGTCCCCCCCTTTCTTCATATCAAAAGTTGAGAAAAATCAGACAGTGCAATCTCCATAAAACATAAGATTTAGTGTTTTCTTCCATTGAGCTGTGTACAAACTGTGCCTGCAGGAAGTCCAGGCTCTGTGGCTCTTTTGTAAACATGTGATGTCACAGGTCACATGGTCTATAAAGTTGATCAGAAACACCAGAGCTTGAGTCCAGTTCTCTTAACCACTCGGCCACGACACACCATAAGTTCATACTAATACTAACTCCTCTGATTAAATATTTCAAATTTGAAATAAATACCATCAAAGTCGACCAAGTGTATTTGAACATCCCACAAACCACTGCTGCTTAAATCGATTGCAACATTCTATACAAGCCCGTTATGAACGTAAACAAAATTCCCTAACAATTTCTTTTTATTAAGACATGACTATACAACTTTTCAAAATTTAACCAGTTGATCATAGTGCATATTTATTGAAAAGAAGGGGGGATGGGAATTTACAAGAATTCCAAGATGTAATTTCAATTTGTTTCTACCCACTGTTTTTTTAAAGAAACAAAAAAGTATCAAATTAAGTTGATTTAAAATGTTAACAATATAAGGATTCTGTCGAGGTTACTCTATATAATGGCATGACAAAGCTGTTCAGAATTTTGTACACAGCTTGACAACATAAACTGCACTGCCAACTACAAAATACAATGAGTTGTTGATGCAGCCTGAATGGTGATGTAATGACATTAAAAAGGGGAAACCCCATCATCCAATGTTACAGCTGTATAGCGCCACCTATTGTCAAAGCATTCAGCTACATGTATGTTTGATTAAGGGAATAAAAGACTGGCGACGTGGTCTAAAACGGCCATTTAAAACCAGCGGGGTTGTGGCCGTTTGATCCCTGGTCAATGGGCATACATTCAGTGTATTCATCAGACATTTCCATAAGGGTATTAGAACTAATGTTAAAGCAGTCTCATGTTCTGTACCTGGGTGCAGAGAAGCATATCATGGTTTTATCATTGTCTTCCCCAAGGACACAAGCGTCATGGGTGCTATGAATATGATTCAAATCCCACACGTCTTACCTTTCGTTAATGCTATACAATGTTTTCCTCCACAGGCAACTTGTACTACTTGATGCATCGCTAAACCTTTCAGTAATCTACAATAAATAAAGAACAGACAACAAAAGGGTGAAAGCCGTTATGACTCATGTAAATATTAATTCTCAGTCTGCTACACTGTCTGCTACAACTCATGGGTGCCATGTTCCCATCTTCTTATATTTAAATGTAATTTTGATATTTTTAACATCCTGAATTTTTCATAATTATAATTTTTTTTAAAGGCCCCAACCTCAATGTTTTGAAAAACTAGCCACACTTCTGGCTGCCGTTGACGGCGTGCGTCAAAGGACAATACTTTGACGTCATGTGTGGGAGTTTACTTTGTTATACCTCCATGCTGCAACAAAGCAGCTATACAAATCGGAGCTCCCACACATGTCGTAGAATGAGGGATGACGTAACAGGGCTTTCCGCGAATCTTTCTGAAAAGCACCGGAGAAGAGCGTTGGAAATAATTGTTCACTATACAATTAAAATCTGTTTAATCTAATGTGAACTCAATTTCCTTTCACATTGAAAACATTTCAAATGAATTTCAGCAAAGATCACGTTCCGTTTTCGTTCAGGTAGGTCTTTAACACTGTGCAGGCGTTTTCCACAACCAGCAAGTTCTTCGGCTGATATTTCTCAGTCAATCATTTTCAGAAAAGATTGCTAGCGAAGAGTGCACTGTATTGTAAATTGCCAGGAAACGTATTATACCTTTACAAAGTGACCGGCACTAACCTAGGTTTTGTTTTGATATCTCTGGTTTCTGACCCCCATCCACACTGGCCACAGCTGTCCTCTCCCCAGCTCAGTATTCTTCCGTTGTCGGCTGTTACCATGGTGAATGTATCCCCACATACTACATGTCTAATGACAGAAGTCTCCAAGGCTGTCACTTGGACTACGGAAAAACATTAAAATATTTGATTAACATGAATGATCAGTGTTAAAGGGCCACATTGCCTTCCTTTTATAAGAGTTGTTCATCCACTAAAACACCTATAGTGTGTTTTGATTTGCGAGTATTGATTTAAAACATAAATTTGCCTCTGGAAATACAATCAGTGAAATAACGGTCCACCTATAGGCCTATGCAGAGTCAACAATTTTTTTTTTTTTAAATAGTGGATCAAGTTCTGTCATAAAATTACACCCAAACAAAATCACACAATTTAAAGGGATATTTATGTGAACCATTAAACTGTGCTTTAAACAAATATTTCCAACCATATTTCCATTTCATAACAAAAACGCTTTTGTATAGCCCAAAGTGCTGAATCCAGAGGCAATGTGCTCCTTTAACCCTAACTCCCAAAGCGTTTTTACTAGAATCCACCCCTAACCCAACACATTCCAACAGCTTATACTACCATGAGATGGGAACTGTGCCCAATCTTAGGTGGACGATACACAACCTAACAAACTCCAACAGGCTTTTTTTGTTTGATTTTGTTGGAGTGTGTACACTTGGCATGTGCAAAAATTTGATCAGTGAAATCACACAGTACCCAACATAACATAATCCAACAACTATCTCATTAGACCATGGAGGAAAGAGCAATGCCAGACATGTACATTTCACACATCCACCATACCCACTCAATCAAATTCCAACACCATTACTTGTCAGCAAGGATACACAATCCCACAGAATCAAACACCCAATCCTAACTTCACTGTACTTAACCTAACAAAATTAAACACTTTGCCCTGTTTGAATTTGTAGGGTATGGGAGGGTTAGGGTTAAAGGTGCTGCATACGTTTGGTAATTGGAGCCTACTTATTGTGTTAATCCTATGTAATTGTAGGTATATACAATAAAACTAACCTGTGAAAATTTCACTTCAAAAGGTGATCGCTTTTTTGAGATATCACTGAAAAACCGGAGCGAATATTTCCACGCAGGGAGAATATTCCCCATAGGAATACACAGTCTGAGAAGCGATATCTCAGATTCAAATTTTGGGGAATAAAAAGTGATATATTTTTCAAAGTTAAAAGTTTCTCAAAATTCATTATACTACCAAAAGCTGCTGTACTTCTTACTAAGTAAGTTTTTATTGCCATTAATTTTCAGAGTCATTACCAAACGTATACAGACCCTTAAAGGAGTGCCTTCCCATACTCGGTCTGTTTTTCTGTGCCCACAGAAAGTCATATTAATTACTCAGACTTTAAAAACATCATATAAAAAAGACTAGCATCTCAAATCAACTTCAGCTTCCTGACATTGATTACAGATGTTTTGTTATTACTTGGTTTATTTCAGAAATAAAACCTTCGCAGCCTTAAAGGCCCTGTACACTATTGGTAAGATCGAAAAACACAAATGTTCACAGATTCACACATAACTTACATGATTTAAAGTACGTAATGGTAGAAAGGGTTCCTTAAAATATTTCTGCCTAAAATGCTATCGTTTCTGAGAAATGAGTAAAACAATAGTTGTTATCACGCGTGATATTACACTCGATGTTTGAAAAACAGAAAACACATAAGGTCTCTTTTCACTATTTTCTCGTGACCTCGATGACCAATTGAGCTCAAACTTTCACAGGTTTGTTATTTCATGTATGTGGTTGATTACACAAAACATGAACACTGTCTGTGACTATTTTGTCAGCTCTGCCAATCCTGTATAATACCTTAAGTTTAAGGAGGCTGAATTCAGTTTTAGTGAGGCTGAAATGAGGCTGAATGGAGATCAAATATATCTTACATAGCAAAGCTTTTAATTACATTTACATGAAGAAGTCCTTCCCCCACACCTCCCGCCGATCTTCTTAGTTCCTGGTTCCCCAAACTACTCCATGATATTAGATAAGTAGCAAGACAAGTTCTTATCGGAACCAAATGTACTCAGTTACCAAATAGTGCAACTGCAAACCAAAACTATCGACAATCCACCATGCAATGCCTTATAATCATGTAACCTTTGTTTACAAAAAGAGAGTAAGTTCAAGTGCGCACATTTAGTCGACCAAAGATTGTCCACTAACTAGCAACGCACTGCGCAGTGACGTACTCGCCCGAACGACTCGCTTGAAAGTCTAGTCAACCATCGGTACGGTATTCAACATTTCCATTGCCACTTCTGCCTTTTTGCTATATTGTGTCACTGGTTCCCTTCTGCGCTTCACACATGTTAGCATGAAACAAGGCTATCGGGATCAGGGAAGAAACCATGGTCCTGAGGCTGGTTCCAAATGGTCGACCACAGTAGTCAACCAATGGTCGACCAGCCTGAGTTTGAGTCAACCTTTAGTTAACCATGGTGCGCACTCGAACTTGCTCAGAGTGACCTTGTACATTCCAAAGAAATTTACTGGCAGGCAAGATGGGTCTACTAAACTGGTCATATATAGGAAATTTGTTGTCATAATTTCCCCATTAAATCAAGATTATAAAAATAACAGCTGAACAAGTTGTAAGATGTGCCCCCTTCCATTGTATCAAAAGTTGATAAATATCCGACAGTGCAATCTCTATCTATAAAACGTATTGGATTTTTTCTACAATTGACCTGTGTACAAATCGTGCCTGCAGGAAGTCCAGGCTCTGTGGCTCTTTTGTAAATAATGTAATGTCACAGGTTACATTGTCTATAGACCTTATGCATTGATGTCATCCAGCCGCCATCTGAAGGGTAAAACACTGATGAAACAATGGAAATGCACATATTTGTATGCGCCCCACAAATAACTGGCCAATGAACAACCTCCTTTTGACCTCTAGGCGACAGGCGCCCTAACTGAAATGACATCATGTGCATAAGGTCTATATCTTATAATTTACAAATAGTAGAATCAATCTAAACCAATGCAGGGAACGATTTCGTCCAGCAATCTTGCATAGCAAAATATTTAGACTGAACTTGTTTTGTGCACACTGAATACTAATATTGAGTAGCAACTCCTGATTTTTGAGTAGCAACTGATGCATTTTGTGTAGCATTTTGCTCTGCTATACAAGGGAAAACATCCGGAGTAATTGCAGAATGCCCCGCCACTCTGTCTGAGGTACCCTTTTTTTGTACACTGTACATAGTGCGATCACTAGACCATGACTGTGTAGCCGACTACGAGGTGCTTATGAGTTGCGGGGTATTCTGCAATTGAGCCAATCATCCACTGCTGTGTACCTGGAGTTATCCCTGCCTTGTTGTGGCCCAACTGGCCTCGATCATTTGCCCCACATGTGTAGACAGTTCCATCCCTCAGCAGAAACGCTGAATGCCGCAACCCACATGCTACCTCATAGATATCACGGTGCCGAAAGAATGACACCTCCTGTGGCTTGGAGATAACCTCCAACTGGTCACCTTGGTCAGTTTCCATCTCATCACCCTCGTCCTGAGGACTCTCCTCTTTACCTAGCAACCCCGGCACAACCCCACCCCAACAGTAAGTAAACATCATGGAGCTGGGATGAAACTTTAAGCTGTCATCAAGATAGAACTTTCTTCTTGTTGGACGTCAAAGAGTGCGATGCTCAAGTCTGTTGATAAAAATACATACACACTGATCAGATGTATAGTCGGACAGGTAAAATTTGTTCCACATTTGTCGTATATTACGCAGCCAACAGGAGAGCTGCTTTCAATTCGCTAGTGGGACAATAAATTAAAATAGAACGAGTGGTACATTTACCACTTCCCAAGTTCCTGATGGTATTAAACAAATCTTTACTGTGCCTCTGTGCAATATTACTTTTTTGTAACTTTTTGAAACTTCCAAAACAACGTTTTTCAAGAGTATTATTATAAGGCTAGAGTCAAGTACAGTACTACACAATTAGCTACACAGCAGTGTTGTTTCATCGGTCACACACATGCGTAATCTTGGCATGATCTCCCAAAATGGGCATGATGGGACTTTGCCGAGTAACAGCGCAGAAGTAGAAGTAAAACCCAGTCATACAACCAATTACTACTTATTCAGTAATTGATACCAGGGCCGGCAGTACAGGACCACCAGAGAGAGAGAGGGGGGGGGGGGGAGCTTTTAAGTTTTATCTCTCACTTCTCAACTTAGTGTAGTACTAAAGGGAAAGCCTAAATTTGCTAAAACATGCTATTTAGTTAAAATGCAATACGAAAGAACTGGGGGTAACTGGAATCATAGACTAAGCAAGGACTATGCTGGAATGTGCGCCCCGGCTCTGGCTTTTTCCTTAACAATTCAAGATAAGCTAACAAACAAACAACAAGGAATTATATTAGTCATTGTTAAACGAATACAGACAGGAATTCCTTTTGAAATATGAATGTGAATGTGGTGATTTCCTACCATTGACACAGATTTATAACACAACAGCGATTGCAATACATGAACACTCCATGTTTAGTTTATAATCATTATGACTACTGTTCATGGACGAGAGAGGGCGCTACATTCTTTGAGGAGTTTTTGTAGTGTGCATCGCATGCATGCACGTAGACTTGGTTCCAAGTCTGTGCTCGTGGTTTTTAGTCTACCTGATAGCAATACATAATTGCCTGAAATAGCGCCCTCTTGTGGATTAACCTCCGTCTTTAACCTACGATTATTGCGATTAACTGCAGAATCGATACTGCCGAAATGATCCTCCTGAATGATCCAATGCACAAAACATTTCTGTGTACTAATGGCAGTAGCACCATCGATTTGGTTTTCGTATCGAAGCAACATTGTGACAACTTCAAAGTTGCCGTTGAGCCGTCCCTGGAGACAAAGCACCAGATCGTATCAACCACTTTCGACATGACCTACTCTCTGTCTCTGAAGGAACGTCCCAGACCTATACGCCGCACGGACCATGGACAACTTGTCACCAACTTTAATAATGTTATCTTCTATGAATCACTCCAAGAGACTGGGAATGCTAATAATGCTTTTAATTGTATAATTAGTGCCATACATGATTCCAAGGTTACTGGTATTTCTAGGAAATCAAAGGCATGGTTTGATAGGGATTGCTACATTTTGAAAAATGAGGTCAGGCGCTCATATAACGCCATAAAGCGCTCCAAAGGGAGTAACAAAGTGGAACTACTCAAACACCATAGTGACCTCGTAGTAGAATTCCAACGAACAAAGAGAAAAAAGAAGGCAATACACGAGGAAACAATGTTGGCTCGCAAGATTGCTAAGGCTGAGAATGATATTAATGATTTCTGGCATTTCTGGAGACATAGTAAAACAAAATCATCTCCTATGCAAGTCCAACCTGAGATCTGGCACACCCATTTTTCGAACATGCTGCAATCCCCCGAACCAGTTGCTATACCTGCATTTATTCCTAGTATATCTGATGTTATTCTTGATGCACCTATCACATTAATTGATGTTAGAAGAGCTATCAATCATGCTAAGACCAGTAAGTCCCCAGGACCAGACGGTATAACGTACGACTGTTACAAAGGTGCCATAGACATTTTGTCCCACCCCCTTCAAGCATTATATGACTATATTTTCACACATGGTACATGCCCTGCTATATGGCTGGAAAGCCACCTCCTTACCCTCTATAAGGGCAAAGGTCAGTTGACATCACCTGATGCATACCGAGGAATAGCCCTCCAGGTATGTGCAATGAAGCTTTACACATATATACTGTCTCAGCTTCGACTTTATGTTTGGGCTGAGAAAAATGATATAATCCCTGAGCAACAACATGGTTTTAGGCGTTCTAAGTCCACACAAACTGCTATAACTGAACTGCGTGCACTAGTAAAAGATTCATTTTTGACAAGCCAAAATGTCCACTCTACGTAACTTTCGTAGACTTCACCAAAGCATTCGATAGTGTGGATAGATCATTACTTCTTCAGAAACTCACACATCTGGGTGTGTCGTACAAGTTCTTACACGCTTTAGCCGCAATGCTAACACAGAACTTCATACAAGTTACCGTCGGTAACTGGGTGAGCGATCCAATAAAACAGACCAGGGGTGTTCCCCAAGGTGAATGTTTATCACCACACCTTTTTTCGCTGTTTACCTCTGACCTCCCCTCTGCCTTGATAGGTGACATGGAAGATGTCCACATTCTCATGTATGCGGATGATGTAGCTATTTGTTCAAATAACTTGACCTCAATGCATCAGGCTATGATCAATCTAGACCACTACTGTGAAACTAATAGAATGAAAGTCAACACTGGTAAAACTAAAGTCATGAAATTTCGCAAAGGAGGGAAACTAGCATCATCTGATGTAGTCAAATATAAGGGAGAAAGTCTGGACATCATAAATCAATTTACATATCTGGGTGTTGTTTTCCAAACGAAAGGTGGCTTGTCAGGGCACACCAAGCATCTTCGTAACAAGGGTATCTCAACATGTGCAAAAGTTGCTATGAGAATCCCACTTACCAGAATATCTCTGTCCTCACTTGAGCGCATATTCCTTAGTATAGTCCTTCCAACCTCAACTTATGCATTAAAAACACTAGCCCCAAACCTCACCGACAATGACTATATGTTTCTGGATGAGATTCAAGGGAGACTAATCAAACTGTGGTTTGGTGTGTCTAAATATGCGTCGACCTCCTCTCTTATGTCTGCCATTGGATGGCAACCAGCCTCATTTTTAGTGAGAGAGTCTTTCCAAAACAATACACGTCTTGACCCACTTCATTATGCTCCTGCTCCTGATAGTCTCTCCTGTGACCGTACTAGACGTAATTTAGGCATGTGGTATAGCAATGGTCTTCACCATCTACTCTGCAGTACGTCAAATTGTTATAGGCCAAATATGTGCATTTGCAAACTATGTAATCAAACAGCATTTGATAAGACCCATCTTCAGCATTGTCAGTGGCTGGCTGTAGGTTGCAACCCTGCCGCAGGTTCACTCATCAATATGATGAGTATCAATGATATTGTTAAAGCATTATATAGCCTGCAATAAATCCAACAGGCACTGCTCAGGTAATATATACTTATTCTAAAGGCATTGTTTTAATATGTAATAATGTTGTTATGAGTGGCTGCTCAAATTGTTACGCTGTGTAGTTAATTTTACACATTATATTCTTAACTGAATAAAACGATCGAACAACAACAACAACAATTATTGCGAGTTAGACCGCGTGATAGCCTTTCTGCGGGGGAAATTTTGTGTGGCTGATGCAGAGAAATAACCGCGATCTCAGACTTGAAATCAAGTCTAGCATGCGCGGGACATGACAGCAGAAGTAAAGAAAACCCGCGTTACACTAGCCTTGATCAAGGCGTTGGAGTTTTGTTTTCATTTATTAATAATTTTCTTTGAGCGGCGCTAATACCCACTGTTTTAAATATAATACTTTTCTTTGCGCGGTGCTAACCCGCCGTGTGTGTGCATGCATAGAGCATGCAAGGGCGTGTGTGCGTGAATGTGATCAGTTTGAGTATGTATGTACATGTCTGTGCAGTTTGTGTGCGTGTGCTCTGTTGTATGTGTATGTACGTGTACCTGACGGCCTTCGCATGCGGATAGTAATACGAGTGCGGTCTACCTGCGCACAGTAGTAATACGGGCAGTGATGTGATACTCGCATTACGCACAGTGCTAGTGTCTTTTTGGAGTGAAAACTGCGACAGCCTTGAGCAAGGCTAGCGTTACACATGATTGTCTTTTCCGTAAAGTTTCGGCTGAGTATTGTATAGTAACGCACGGGAGCAAGATGGATTAGGCAGATAATTATATTACATAATGAAGAATGTAGAAAGGGATTTAAAAGCTTTGTAATTGTTGTTAAAGCCAGTTCTATCGTCAGTATCACTCACGGGCACGTAGGCCAACATTTAATTTTTTTCGTTACACAAAATATTATGGTAGGCCTATAGGCCTACCATTATTATGTAAATCCAGCACTGAGTGGAGCAATGACAGCCTTTTTGGACACAGACTTTCAGAGCAAAACGCTCTGAGGTTTTTCAACGGGCGTCTTGTTCCCTCGATGATGAGGGACGGTACGCGTAATTCAATTTTGCAATAAATGACAATGTTATAATTATGGTATACTTAGGCTAGGCCTACTCCAAATATAACCATCAGCAACATAACGTAGGCCTATGCTCAGAAGGCCTTTATTATTATTATTATTATTATTATTATTATTATTTATTCGACCTCAACAGTACAAGTACAGAAAATACAGTACAATGCAATAACGGAGGGGAAAAAAACCCAAAACAGAAACGACAAAGCAACAAAACATAATGAAAAACAACATAAATAAATTAATGAAAAACAAATAAATCAATCAATCAATCAATCAATCAATCAATCAGTCAATAAATTAAAAAGGAATTAAACCAATAAATAAATAAATAAATAAATAAATAAATAAACAAACAAACAAACAAAATAATATAAAATAAAATAAAATAAAATAAAATAAAATAAAATAAAATAAATAAACAAATAAATAAATAACTGAACAAATAAACAAATAAGTAAATAAATAAGTAAAACAAATATATAAAAAATTCTGATGACGTGAGGGCAAATAGAGAGAACAATGAAAATGAGCCTATGAGGGGAGCATGCACGTATAAGAAGTTAATCTGAGGAAGGACACAAGAAAACTACTCAACAAAAGGACCAAACAATACTATGTGGGTCAGGGACAACAAAAGTAAACTATATTACTGTTGCTCGGAAGCATGTTGTCCCACACATAGTAAAACAGGAAAACTGGAGACAATAAACTTGACAATAAGAGGGAAGGGGAGAAGATCAACATCTACATCTACATCTATTCTGCTACTTGTCGAAGCCTATTCAGCATCTAGACAACGGGTGCGGCTGCCGACGGTGGGCGGCTTGTGTACTTCGGGTGCCGAAATATATACAAACAAAAATAGTGTGCAAGTAAAAAAACATGATGCTGGATGGGCCTTAATTATTGGTAAGCCCTACTTCCAAGCTAAAACAAAAAAGCTTTGCCAAACATAATGTGGCCTAGGCCTACTCATTGCGACAAGCGAAAGAAATAGCTCGATGACGTAATGTTTGCGTCACGGACTCACCGCTCCATTGCTGAAGGGTGGTGCAAAAAAGACAGAAAACATTAGGGAAATCCCACTTTTGACAGCTGAGTTTTTTGGCCGTACTTGTTGAGCTTATTTCTAAAGTTCAATTTAATAAGTATTAAAATATTGATTTTTGAAGATAAAGTAAGGAAAAATGATTTTAAATGCATATTTTTGTCTCTGAATTATGATATCCCACTGTCAAATATTACATTGGAAAAAGCTCAGTGTTTGTCCACGGACTTGAAGACACTTCCTACATAGTTCAGTGTAGTGTGTACACACTACTATACTTTCTTTTTCTGCGTTTCTTTAATTATCATCAAAAGAATAAGTTAAAGTATCAAAATAACAAGTTTTTACCTTTCCATGTTTTCTTTCAATGTTTTCTATTAATTAATTTTCAAAAAGGCGTGCCACGTTTTTACATTAACCGCATAACTCTGGTGGGTGTCGATCGACAGTGGTATCACTCTCCCTCCCCCGCCCCTCCCCCTGTGGACAAACAGAGCCTGTCACACGATTCTGAGTACCATTATCTCAGAGACAAAATGTGTATTTGCAATTTTTTTTTGTCGCTTGTGTTTAAAGAACAATATTTTAAACCCAGTACATTGCACTTTTTAAATTATGCTCAAAAGTTAGGTGAACATTGCTGTAAAAGGTTGGTTTCCTTCTTTTGCACCGCCCTGTACTCAATTCAAGGATGCGACGTGCACTTAGACTTGTGGACAAGTCGTTAAATGTCTGTCACGGTGATAGCGGAACGGCTTTCTCGCAATATCCCGCGAGAGGGCTGCTCTGTGCGAGATTACTGTTCGGCAGCCAGCAACTTCGCGCGAGAGCAGTGATCTCGCGAGAGCATTCTTTATTACGCTACACACGCGACTCGACCCACCGCGACCATCATTAACGACTTGTCAACAAGTCTACTGTGCACTCATCGTTTTTGCAACGAACTTTCTGACACACATGAGCCTAGACTGGCCCCACTGCACAACGATGGACGCCGTCGCGTACCTGTACAGTGTCAGTACTGTGTGTGGACGACTTGGTAACGTACCTGCCCATCTTTAGTTGCTGCTTGTAAAGTTACTGCACACGATTGTTGCAGTCCCCGTGACAATATGTCTGTTCTAAGACCATGTTTGAGATCTGTTTTGTCTCATAAGAACATAATTCCTTGTGTGGGTGTGTCTGGTTTCCACAGGACAGCGATTCAGTAAGTCATTAGGTTTGTTTTTAAAATGCATTTAGCCATTGTTTGATAAAACTCTGAACTAAAAAACTACGTGAACTTTGATTTGAGTGAAAGAAGGCATCAACACCGTGCAGCATTGCATAGCACACTGCACTGGTGGGGGCGCGGTGAGGGGGGTTCTTCTAAGTTCTATGTCAATTTATTAAACAAATTTTAAACTGACCCTCACCTCTTTATGTTAATAAATAATCTTTAAAATTCAGTTATTGATCGATGACTTTTACTTTAGTTTTAAGTTTTATTTTAAAATTAATCTTATTCAGTTATTGCAAATTAGACCCAGCAGTAAGTATTCTATTAACTGGGGCGCTGTACTGTACTCCCTTTTTCGAAATTTTGACATCATCGGTCGTATCTAGCGCCCCAGGTTATTGTTGTATGTGACCAAACTCTCAGCATGGTCGACGGGTGCCCTGCCTCAAACCGTGTAATCGTCACAGTCGAGGCACGGCACCGTCTAAAATTTTAGACGGGTGCCCTGCCGCAACCAATATGATTACGCAGTTTGAGGCAGGGCACCCGTCGACCATGCTGAGAGTCGGATCATGTATGGACATACAATAATAACCTGGGGCGCTAGATACGACCGATTATGTCAACATTTCGAAAAAAAGGAGTACGGCGCCCCAGTTACTGGGTCTAATTGCAAATGTATATTAAACAAATTCATGCAAACAATTATTACAGTCAAATTCAATAAAATTAGGTTTAGTACTTAGTAGGCCTTGTATTTACCTTTTTGTAAAGAAGCCCACCGGGCTTGTAATCTTTTCATTTTACTTGCCCCAAGAAGTTGTAGAAGCTGATCTGCCCAAACTTGACAATCGCACCAACTATTGGGACTGGTCCCAACTTGAGTGTTAAAGTTGGGGTGTCCCAACTATAGTTGGGACAGTAGTAATTATACAGAGTACCAGCGAACTGAGCGGAGCCAGCTAGCATCGGAGCTCTCTGCATTTAATAGTTATTACCAATTGAATGGCTGTTTGCTGGTTGTGTGTGAAAGTGTGTGACAAGACTGAAGTGCTGACTTTGGTAAATTTAGTGCCAGCGCCAAGTTTGAAAAAAAATAAAAAAAATAAATTGAGACTGCTGGTTGCGGCAGTGGGAGCTCCCCGCCCGCATGGTTCGCTTTCGCAGAGGCTATTGTATAGTTCTATGGGCGATCCCAACTACAGTTGGGACGCCCCAACTTGAACACTCAAGTTGGGACGCCCCAACTTGAACACTCAAGTTGGGACCAGTCCCAACTTGAACACTCAAGTTGGGACCAGTCCCAACTATAGTTGGGACGATTGTCAAGTTGGGACGGAACATTGTCGTAAATGTGTCTTTCTGATGTTTTAATGGTAGTGATAGCAACCAGTTTAATGGTCAAAAATGAAGTTACACATTTTTGAAATTAATTATTCACATCTGAAAAGGAAGATTTAAACAGAATTAGATTGCACAGTTGAGAAGTGGTGTATGCTAGCAGGGCTCAAATTTTGGGGAAAAACCCACAAGACCACAGGGCTTGTAGCTCAAAATATTTACTGGACCGGACTTTTGTGTACAAGACCAGAATTGAAGTGAGAAGAAAAAATGCCTACACAGGTAAATAATTGGACTGTTTGAATTTGAAAAGGCACAAAGAGAAGATTTATCTCATTTGTTTATTATGGGTAAGTAGTCTTCGATAATCATTAGAATTATATATATCAGACTGAAAGTCAACATTTGAACACAAACACAAAAGACCACCGGACTTGTCCAGACATGAGTTTACTGGCCCGATGCTAAAATCACTGGCCTCGGGCCTGTGGTCCAGTGTAAAATTCGAGCCCTGGCTAGCCCGTAGCAAATTTTGTAAGACAATGTACGCCAGGCTAGTGTGTTAGGGTGAGCCCTGTTTAGATATAAACAAAAGACTCATGTTCAGTCACTAACCTTATTTTGTGATACCAGAAATGCGGAGATTATCGATGGTAAGAAGATCTCCAAGATGGTGCAAGCAGAAGTTGCCGAGGAGGTGAAGGCTTGGGTAGCGGCTGGCAATCGACCCCCTCATCTGACCGCCGTCCTGGTAGGTGAAGACCCAGCAAGTGCTGTCTACGTCAGGAACAAGATGAAGGCAGCTCAAGACTGTGGTAAGATATTAACATGAGGCGTGTCATGGCTGAGTGGTTTAGTGCATCAGACTCAAGTACTGGTTATTATGTCATTAGGGTGTGGGTTCGAATCATGTTCATTATATTTGTGTCCTTGAGCAAGAGACCCAACCATAATTGCTTCTCTTCACCCAGGGGTAAATGGGTACCTGTGAAGGCAGAGATGGTTCTTGTGATTGATTAAGCTCGGCAGCACAGCTTGTATACCCCGAGGGAACTGAGATGGTTTGCCCAGTATGAGCCGTTGCGATTATTGCAATCCTCTATCCTCCAGTCTGTCGTAGACGGGCTGACCATTGGATGGGTTAAAGGTTTTGATTAACACAAATAGAGACCCACACTTACAGGACAAATTCATCCAATACCTGCTTAAATTCAATGGCACACTGGATCAGTGGCCACCCAGCTGTTTTGACAAATGACTCTCAATCACCTCAACTAATGATGATTTGAATCAGCATTTGGTCTCGCCCTCCTCGTTCAGGCTTTACTTACCCCCCAAAATATGTGCTTTACCGCACATATTTCTATGAGCCGTAGCAGGGCGTAATCGTGGCATTCCCTGGTAACCAATGCCATAAAATTGGGCCCTGACGCTTTACGGGGGAGAGGGAGGCAATTAATTTCATATCCTTGGCCTTTGCCTCAGTGCCCACCATCCCTCCTTCACACAGATACCACAGACTTCCACAAAGTACAATACCTTCTAAGCTAGCATTGGGTGCATGGGTTTCTTCTGTTTGTACAACTGGTATTATGAGGGGGGGCTTGTGTATTGTGGACTTCGTCTCTACAATCGTCTCCACAGTCTCCTGTTTAATTTTGTGGAAAGAGCCAGTTAGGCAGGAGAATGCACCAATAGTAGAGGGGGTTTAAACTGCTCTTTTAGTAATGACCCTCCTTGTGTATTCAGCACATTATTTTTGTGTTTATTTCGAACATCACAAGGCCACGGACGGCCACTTCAAGGTGAGGGCTACACATAACTGATTTGGGCTATCGACCCAAATCAATTGACACCAGGGGCACGTTGCCACCTACTCCTGGGGCTGAAGCAGGGTTACCCCCTTCACAGTCCTTAAGGATGTAGGCATGGGTATCATCCACTAGGAGCCTGGCTGCTAGAGCAGAGTGCACTACCTTCCCAACTTTTTACGCAGCAATTATTGTTAAGTGCCTTGCTCAAGGGGTTGAACCCACACTCTGCTGCTGACAACACCAGAACTTGGGTCTGGTGAACCAGACCGCTCGGACAGAACACGCTACGACACATCACTAATGCAGGTTGATTGTCCCTATCTTTCAAGACAATGTGAATGTTGCAAAATGAAAATGGCCTTGCCCTCTCAAGATGAAACTTCAGGTCTGAAATAGGGCATGATTCATGAAACCTAAAAGGTTGGTTTTGTATTTTTAAATTTCCTTATCCATGTATTGGTTTTTTATTTTCTCTCTAGGTATCACATCGGAAACCATTCGAGAACCCAACACCATGACCGAAGCAGCCCTCCTATCCTTGGTTGACGACCTCAACAAGTCCAAGGATGTTGACGGGATTCTTGTTCAACTACCCGTCCCGCCTCACATGGACAAGAGGAAAGTATGTGACGCTGTCTCCCCGAACAAGGACGTTGATGGGTTTAACATGGTGAATGTAGGAAGGCTGGTGCTGGACTTACCCACTCTCCTCCCAGCGACGCCTTATGGTGTATGGGAACTCATTAAGAGATCAGGTACGATGTGCTTCATCTTGGGGTTTTCTTTTTGTTTGCAAGTTTTCTCCAAACAAGGCTCAAAGCCATTCTTGGTAAGGGACTACAAGAAGAAGATATTTAAGATGAAAATAACTAAGATAAAAATATCTCTTTACACTATGAACAGCTGCTGCAGTGCTTTCCACCAAGTAAGTTTTTATTGTCATTAATTTGTTGAGTACTTACCAATCTACGGTCCTACGTTTAAGAAGTGTGTTTGTTTGACATTGACAAAGAATTTTCTCCTTGATACTTTAATTTGTGTCCATTTTGATGATTGGTCCCTTGGAATGAATATTTAAAGTGGTATTATGATAGCGCGTCGTGGCCAAGCGGTTAAGTGCATCGGACTCAAGTTCTGGTGGCTGAGTCATCAGGGTGTGGGTTCGAATCCAAGTCGTGACACTTGTGTCCTTGAGCAAGACACAAACTGTAATTGCTTCTCTTCACCCAGGGGTAAAATGGGTACCCGTGAGGGTAGAGATGGTTCTTGTGAATGATTTAGAACCACAGCACAGGCTGTATACTCCCCAGGGAGCTGAGATGGTTTCAGGAATGAAATAAATGGCCCAGTGATCGGGGTAATAATGTGTGAAGCGCAATTAACATTCTTTGGAATTGCGCTATTTAAGAGTCGATATTATTCTTGTTATTATTATTATTATTATTATGTGATTTTTTCTGAAGGTGTGGAAACGGCAGGAAAGAACGCTGTGGTGATGGGACGGTCAAAGAATGTCGGACTTCCCCTTGCTTTACTTCTCGCTGCAGACACAAGAAATGGTGAGTAAACCACCCTAGTGACCCCCTTGCATATATGACGTCACAAGCTCAGCGCTCACACTAAAACCTTTCATTGGCAGAGCCGCTGGGCTACCCCTGCGTGGGTGCAGAGAGGGCCCTTCGAGAAGAACGCAAAGTACCAAGTCGGAGGCGTTCGGAGGCGCTGCGACACCCACGAAGCGGCTCGGCAGACTTGCGCAAGGCGCGTACACACGTGTACGTTTCTATTGTTTGACCTCAGTGATGGCGCCCTTCGCAAGTGGTCTCTTTTGGTCTTGGCAACATTCTACTCAAACTAACTTGACATGAACCACATCCTTCTGCTTTCCCCAGGGATCTGCCCAGCAAACAGATTGTATGTGATTGGAAAGAATGTTAAAACTTACCCTACTCCAGAGGTGGTAATTTCACTTAGAACTTTTAACTGACCCCGTCAAACTGACAATATTTCATCCTAATGCAATAAATTTGGGTAACTTGCTTACTTGCCTTTGAAAGTCTGCAAAATCTGCTGGATAGTGGCTCTCCACTTGTTAATGCTTTCCCTAAGAAAATCATCCTTAATGTTGACTAACATTACTGAGTACTGCCTCTATCAAAAACCAGCAGAAACTGCCTGCAGATTTGAGATGCGTATGGGGAAGGTAGTTTTGGGTTGAACAAAGAACAATTGACAAGAGCGGGACTTGAACTTGCAACCTCCGGAATAACGTGCCAGCACTCTACTACCTGAGTTTTACTATCTAGCCCTATGTTGATGGTCTCCCTATTGTGTCAAGAGACTGCCAACATAGAGCTAGATAGCTCCGATGGTAGAGCACCGGCACATTAATCGGAAGATCATGGGTCCATGTCCCGCCCCAGTAAATTTTTCTTTGTTCAATCCAAAATTAGGTAAAATTTACCCAGTCAGTATCACTTGTGGTTTATTACTTAATATGAGTAATGTAAGTATAGCAATTGTCACATAAAAACAGCGCTAATGCCTTTTTGCCATTTGGGAGCGCTGTGCTATCAATAGAGGGCTAATGATTCTTGATAAAACTTACACACACGGCCCGCTGTGCTGATATTCGTGGGGTACACTCGATAGATTCAACACCGCTGAACTCATCATGTTTATCTTTATTTCCCAGAACTGAAGATGGGCCTCAACTGCAACGTGACTATATGTCACAGCAAGACATCTCCGGAAATGATGCGTCACTATATGCGCAATGCAGACATCTTGGTCGCAGCCGCAGGGCGCCCTCAGATGATCACAGCTGACATGGTCAAGGAAGGGTCGGCCATCTTCGATGTTGGCATCAATAGGATTAAGGACCCAAAGACAGGGAAGTTCCGTCTTGTCGGTGACGTTGACTATGAGGGTGAGCTTAGGATGCTTCTGGGAGGTTCCCTTTTTATTCTTGTTGAGTCGTTTATTGTGTCACTTAACTTTAGAATGGTTTTTTTTGGGGGGGGGGGAATATACTTTCGTTGGATTTACCTTTTCAAACCTAACTACTTTCATAATTTTTTATTTTTATGAATTAAATAGATTTGTGGCAACCGTATTTACAACAAAAGGATAAAGGTTTAGAAAATCAGGGATAACACAATAACCCCTGAAAAAGGGAGATTTTGAGCATGAATCACAGTACCCTTTGAACAGTGAGTGCTTATTTCCGCACATAATTAACTTGGTTGAGTGTCTTGGCCGAGCAGTTAAGAGCAACTGATTCACGCTCTGGTGTTTCTGATCAGCAGAGTGTGGGTTCTAGTTCCGGTTGAGCAAAAATACTTTACCATAATTGCTTTGACCTTTGGATGAAACTCTTAGCCATAGGTGATGTGTACTAGGATTGGTAATGTATGTAACAGAACCCAAAACAGTTATCGTTGAAGATTAGGGGGTTAACTCAGTGTTTCTGGTTCACATAGTGAGCACCCTTGTTTACAGGTTTCCCCAGGCTTGCGAGCTACAGTGATTAAGTTCACTTATGAGGCATCCTTGGTTTTGTTACCAGAATTTGATTATAATAAATTGAAATTTGACTAGTGCTTTCCCTAGGTTACCCTAGGGTACAAGCAGCTCATCTTTTGTCCTAATTTTCTCCCTTAAAGGCAAAGTATACCTTTGGTTTTTGGAACCGTTCAATTGTTTCAATCATATATAAATGTAGATATATACAATAAAACTACCCCGTGAATTTTTTTTTTTTAAAGGCGCTTGCGTTTTTGAGATTTCGCCGAAAATCCGAAGTGAATACATGTATGTCCACGCATGGGAGAATAATCCCTATTAGAAGTAAACAATCTGAGATACACAATCTGAGAAGCGTTTCTGAGAGAAACGTTTCTCAGATTCAAATTTTGGGGCATAAATCGTGCTATCTTTTTATATAACCACATTACTTCTTAGTGAAATGTTTCTCAAAATGCTTTCTGCTATCGTAAGCTGCTGTAGGCTTCTGACCAATAAGTTTTTATCGCCATTCATTTTAAGAGTGTTTACCAAACGTATACAGACCCTTAAACCCCTGAGAACTCGTTCAACTGGTGTGGAAACTAAAGTCATGAACCTCTTCTTGTTCATTCATGTAGGAGTGTTTGACAAAGTCGGTCACATCACACCTGTACCCGGCGGCGTAGGACCAATGACAGTTGCCATGCTGATGAAGAACACCCTTCAAGTGGCCAAAGGAAACATCTAGAAGAACAACAGAGGGCGCCATTCCATGCCAACAATTCTTGGTGCTGTGTCCATGGTTTGAGTCTACAGTGTGTGTTGTGTGAGGATGCAGGAGGGGCTTCAGAACCCATCCTCATTGCTCTGACATCAGTGCAAAGAGGCACCTATCGTGAAATGAAGCCGATTAAATTGAAATTTGATTTATGCAAAGAAATATTTTAAATATTCACTTACTTTTTAATAAGTGGCATTTAAAAAAAAAATTTATGACAATGATATTTTCTGTTATCTATGGACACTCAAGATATTTTCCAAGGCCCATCACATAAATATTTAAACTTGAAGACCTTTTGATATACATACTCAGTATGACATTAACCAGTGATTCCAACCTTCCCGGATCTTCCGGGAGTCTCCCGGTTTTGAGTGTATACTCCCGGTCTCCCGGATCAGACGAAAAACTCTCGGAATCTTTAAAAACAAGCCAAATAGTGTTTTTCAAGATAATTCTTATAAATAAAAAATTTCATAATGAAATGGCGACGTTCGTTTTGTTACCGAACGGTCGCCGATATCCCAATATGAACTACTACTGGAGAAGAAATAATTATCTGTATCAAACAAACATCTGCCCAGTCCATCCGAGCCAGTCAATGTTACGCCCTCTACCGGTGATGGTGACGTCAGGTGAATATTGTTGCAAGAGAGAAACCTCCCGGATTGAGGCATCGGAAGGTTGGAATGTCTGGTTAACTGTTGTAGCATCGCAATTAACCTTTTTTACTTATGGCTACCATGGGCAGTGCCATATCAATGCCTCTTGTCGCTTACCCCCGGTTGGGATGTGCTGGAAAACGACACGGATTGGCTACAAAACATACTGCTTTGCGCACACGCTTGTTCAAAACTTTTAAGCGCTTGTAGGTTGTAGGTAGCTCAGTATGCGCGTGTTAAAATGCAAGTATATTGATGCAATTCACTTCAAATGAATCATGTGTTGACATGGTCATCCTTAACTGCATACAGTTAGATGTATCACAAAATCAAAGAAGAATGAGAGGGGGCCAGTGCTCTATAACTTATAAGTCACACTTCCAGGGGTTTGATCCAGCAAGGCATTCTTTGGGGAGGGATGGCGCGGCGAGATTGTACACCACTGGGAACGAGGTTGGGTGTACACTATAATTGTGCACTGTTTGGCTTGGGTATTAGACAAATTGAGCCAAACCTAACAGTGCCCTAGTAATGTGTCCATCATATCTAAAAATGGTTTATTGTTTTGCTTCACTTTGTTTGTACTGCTCGAGTTTAAAATCATATTTATAGACGTTTGACAGAAAAAGGTATTCAGCCATTTTGAATGGAAACAAAAGTGGCAGCAATTACTGCAGTAGAGTCAGAAAAGCTACTGAGTTTCTAAGCTGTTCTTTTGAGGAACTTGAACATGGTCCAACTGTATTTAAAAATATATATTTTCTGAAATATTTCTACTCATGGTGTATATTAACCCTCCTACTTTTGGCAACATTTTCAAGTGAGTTGACCAACCATTTGAAACCATTCAACTGCCAAGGTTGTGTATGGTAGCACAACTTTGCACAGAACTAACTGTGTACTATGTACATGCATTCCCTCATGGTATCATATTGCAGAATGGCATAGCTTATCTATCATTCAAAACCACAGTGAATGGTATTGAATGGTCAGACAGCAAGAGGGTTAGTAATAGTATACAAATATTTGATGCTTGTGTCGCAGAATATAATCACGAGGTGAAATCTGGACTATTCCATTTTACTAGGCAACGCTGAGTGAAAAGGGAAAACCAGATTTCAGCGAGTGATTAAATTGTGCGAGAATGCATTCAGACACATGACAAGACACATAGATCCTTGTCATTTGGAAAAAAGTATCACAATAAGCAAGAAATAGACACAAAAACTTGTCCACTCCACACTCTGAAAATTCCCAAAACATACTCTAAACAACGTAGACATCAGCCTTGTCCCTCATGACATAACCTTGTTTCATTGGGTGGAATGTGCGGGAACAATTTTGGGGGGAAAGGACGCTGTGAAGCATCACTGCAAAGTGCCCCAAGCGTCCTAAATTCATCAATATAGGACTCCTATGTTAAATTTTTGAGCATCATGTGTCGCAGCAGTAAATACACAAGTAGAGGAGGACACGTGACACATGGTCCACTGACGAGGATCTTTGTTCGCATTATTTATTTTTTGTTGTAACACACCTTGCTGGTTCTGTATTCTGGTTGGTTGAAACATGGTCATGTGTGGTTCAATAATATAGGCTGGTGCATGAAATTAGACGTGGGTCAAAGACATTGTGCGTGCAACATACTCAACATTTTTGACTGGCTACAGCACCCTCTCATGATGTGAACAGTGAAAAGCGTCCCCTTAATTGCTCATGGTTGAATATCTCATGAGTTAATTGTTGAGTTATAACAGGTCAGCTGGGGGAAAAATGTTGGGTTTGGGGGATTTTATATGTATATATATTTTTTCCCCCACAAGGTTGTGTTGTAAACATGGGCTTGCATAATTTGATCACGAGAGAACGACTGTCTCCCCTTGGGACTGTGAGTCACCAGAAGAGGGTCCTATTTCCCTCAGCTTTCAACAGCTTGGTCCTTCTGGTTCCGCACTGGCCTTCGGGGGGGGGGGGGGTGTATCGAGGACTGGCATTAGTGACCACATTGTCGGTCTATATGTGTATACTAAGGTGTATAGTCCGTTATTACCTTTTATCAAAAAAAATACCATTGGAGTGTTGAGAGTTTGCTTAATGAACTCAGTTTGGACAACAAATTTGACAATTCGCCTTAGTATACACATATAGACCGACAATGAGGTCACTAATGTCTGTCCTCGATACACCCCCCCGAGGGCAAGTGCAAGACCAGAAGAACCAAGGTGTCGAAAGCTGAGGGAAATAGGACCCTCTTCTGGTGACTCACAGTCCCAAGGGGAGATAGTCGTTCGTGCTCAAGGCGGTCGCAGTTTTCACTCCGAAAAAGACGCTGTAAAACCCACCCGTAGCCTATAAATGTACTGTACACTAGCACATTGCGTAATGTGTGTATCACATAGCCAGTCACGACGCCCGTACTACTACTGTGCACGGGTCATCCACACATGTAGTACGATCCGCATGCGAAGGCCGTCAGGCCGACTGCCTTGTCGGGTCTGTAACTTCCGGGTTTAATGTGTTTAATAGCCATGTATAGTCTGTTGTTTGTTATCTTCTACAAATCCCCTACCCATAGAAGTCACTCAGAGGACCCCACGGTTTTTGTCTAAAATACAATGTGATCATGTTCAATGTAATTGTAACATTTAGCTTCTAGAATTGCTGTTGCAAACTGCTTACCAACCAAAAGGTCATGTAGTATAAATGCGAAAAAATAGTTAATAGCCTGACATTTTGATCCTAGCAGAATCTTTCCTTCAAGAAAAAGGAAAGACTCTTCTTGGGTCAAAATGTCAGGCCATTAACTATGTTTTTGCAAATTTTCTTGAATACATTTTTGGTATAAATGTAAAAGCTGGTGAACAGGGCTTTTCCAGTTGCCATCCTTGTCTTCAAATTCCATTTGATTTGAAGGATAAAATACATCTTTGAAATGGCCTTTTACCATGTTGCATTCATCTTGTGTTTCACCAATTATTCAAAACAATTTGACAGAAATCATTGCCTTTTTCAAACCTCGGCTTGGGCTCTTGATCCGTCTTTATTTTTGAAGCAGTGTACATTTGGTGCAGTGTTTCCAACATCAAATGGAGCACGGAGACGGAGCCGAAGCCAAGGATTTGAAAAAGCCTCAGGCTCAAAGAAAAGAAAGTCTGGTCCTTGACAATATGTATTCATATTTGCTTTAGTGTTGAGCATACAGAGAACAAGACCAAGATGGTTCCAGCCTTATGCAAGTGTGTAAGACTATTAATAGTCTTGCCACCATCAACTAGCATAGACTGTGCAAGTCTCGCGCGTATTCGAGCATTTGGACCCTATAAAGTGCGTGTGTTTCTTTCCTTCACGTGTTAAAGCAATGTACTTGGGACCAAAGTGGTTTCAAAACTGTTCGAATTTGCACAAGACCTGCATGGTCTATTGCCATTTATTTGAAGTGAGGGCACAAAACATTTATGGTGCATGGCTTTGCACTTTTATTATCTCATTGCTCTAAACCAGCATTATTTCTAGCAGGCATGAGGGATTTCCTTCATCTGAATTCAGAAATGCTTAATATGTCTGCATATCGGGAAAAAAAATTGATGTTATTGTTCTTTCTTCAGACCTAAAGAAATTATTTTCTTTGATCAACTGGTGTGAGGATTCCTGAAGGCTCTTTGAAATCTATAGCCCCAAGTGTGGAAAGCTATCGTTCAACAAACCTAAAACTTGGATCCTTGTTCCAGATATTTTTGTCTTTAATGAGTCACCCCTGTTCTTGGCATATGTAAGAAATTAACCTCTTGACCTCTTAAAGTTGAAACAGCATCGGTATTTGACAGCAGGGTTTAAGGTTTAGTTCTTTTTAAACTGTACAACACCATTATAAAGTGTAAAGCTTAGAGTAATATAAAGAAAAGAGCTTTATTTTCCACTTAATAACATAATAGTTGAGAATTTGAGCCTCTAGTCTCTGGTGATGGGAGTAAAACCATTTGCGAGTTTGATTTGAATGATGTTTGGTACAATGAGTTGCTCCGTCACAAGTTACCACTTGCATTGGAATTCCTCAGACTAAAGAGACAGTTGATATGTCACATGTTTCGGGGCAAGCTTTTGCGTTGTTACATAAGAGACGGCGAACACCCAAACACAATTCTGAATGAATGTGTTTGGCACAGTGGTACCAGGGTTTGCCCATTTAGAGTTTGCTATACAAAAGCTTGGTCCGAACCATTTTTGGGGGAATATATTTTGTATGAGATATCGCCTAATATCACAAGGCTGGGCCGCCGCGGCCATTTCAAAGTAAGGACTACACTTTAACTGATTTGGGCTGTCAATCCAAATCAACTGTCACCATGGGCAAATTGACACCTACTCCTGGGGCTAACAGGGTTACCCATTCACAGTCCGTAAGGATGCAGACATGGGTATCATCCGTCAGGAGCCTTGCTGGTATAGCAGAATGCACTACCTTCCCGCCTTTTTACGAATTAATTATTGTTAAGTGTCTTCTGTAAGGGTCATAGCAACTGCATCAATAGTTTGAGGAATTCAAATGTAAGTGGTAACTTGTGACTGAGCAAGTCATTGTACCACACGCTATTCAAATTAAACTCGCAAATGGCTGATTATAGAACACTCTTGTAACTAATCATACTTTTGGCCACAAAGAATGTTACTTAATCTGATTCCGTCACAATTTACCGTTTGTAAGTGAAATTTGCATGTTTGTTACAATGACTCCGAAGTTGTGACTTGGATGTGAGCTTGTTTGTATTGTGTAGCCGCAAATACTTACACACAATTTCCATTTTCATTTCCCAACTTTTTTGATTTCGCTAGATGAGGCTTTGCCCAATCTTGAAATAGTTTAAAATAATGGTGTTAGTTGACAATGACCTAGCAGGGCAGTTTTACTATACGTTATTCAAACTTATCTCAACCTAGGTTATTTTCAAGATACATTTTGAAACTTCATTTTTAAAACTTGTAAAACAGTCTTCACAAAAAAATCAAACTTCAGTGATCAGTAATTTTATTATTTTAAATTGTAAAAGATTTGTTGATGCTTTACAATTTCTGTGTCTTTATATTTATATATTATCACTTGAAAATAATCTGCTTATTAATTCCTAAAGAGGAATTTTATTATTTGATTTTTTGGGGTCCCCTAATCTGGTCTATCTTGCCAATGTGATTTTTACCCTTCCAATTGTGTTCAATCTTAGATTAATTTCTTTTTCCTATGATTTTGCTTTTGATTAAAGAAATGTGATTAAAAACATTATGTATTAACTAATTATTTACCTTTCTTCTAACCATCCATTTTGTCCTTTGTGTTCCCAACTTTTTGTGGTCAAGCTATCCCCTTCCCTTCATAACCCCCCCCCCCCTTTGTCTTCATAATCCCTGCTTACCCCCTGCCTTCTCTGAATGCTTTCTGCTTTTCTCCCTCCACTCTCTCTATTCATGTATTTCCACTTGACTACTCTTGCAACTCTTGTCTGCTTGTATGTGTGTTGTGTTGTCATTTAGCCTTCGAGAAAGACTCTGCTAGGGTCGAAACGTCAGGCCACTAACTTATTTTTTGCATTTATACCACAGGTCCTTTTGGTTGGTAAGCAGTTTGCAACAGCTAATTCTATTTTCTCATTTAAAAACATTATGAGAAGACAATTCTTGAGCATGGTTTACTGCATAATTTATTGATGAATATTTGATTATTGTTTAAATTATTTGGGGTTTTTTTTTTCTCATTTTTTTTGATCCCAACAAGAAAAATAATTGAATCAATCTAAAGCTCTATACTCAGGCATGATATTCTTCCTACTTTGAGTCTGATTTTCAATTTATTTTATTTTTTAATTTTTTTATTATTAGGAAAAACAGTGAAATTGTTATAATATAGTGAGGAAAAGTCTGTAAAGTTATAAAACATTTATAGGACAGCTGTGGTAAAATGGGGCACTGCCTCATGTGGGAGAAGATGGTTTCTCCTTCATGTACTTGCTGAAACGGGACACCGGCTTGACCAGCGCTGAAGAGCTGCGTACTTGCACGACTGGGTCGATCATTTGCGACCAAGATCACTAGGCAGGCTCGAGATCATGCTGTATGGCCTCAACAAGTTGATTTGTGGTACAATTTGTACTTTTTATAAAGGGCCAAATGATCATGCCTGATTACAGCAGTGCTTTTTGAAAAGTACATTAACTTTTTTCTAACACTTTTATCTATATACTTTCAATGAACACACACCATTCACATCCAACTATGAAAAGATCCAATTTATAGGTCATGTATTTGTGAAAACATTGAAAATAGGATGATGTTTTTGTGCAGATTCAAACATGGCTTATATTTCGATTACATTTAGTGCAATCATATTAACAAGCGTTAAGTTGGCATAGTGGTAACTTCCTCGCCTTCCACCTGTGGAACCCTGGTTTGAATCCTGTTGGGCGCAGTCCCTACCTGCATGACTGGGTTTCTGTTTTTTTATTCCCTTAAAGGCACTGAACACGTTTTGTAATTGTCAAAGACCAGTATTCAAGAAATTTTCAAGACTGAAATGTTATAAATTGCAGCCAAGACTGTAATGAGAAAGATTACATATTTGAAGTATAGTTCATTTGGCATTTCGTTTCTGAGCGGTCAAGTTCACGTGACTCAAGCTCTTGTGTTTCTGATCAGCATGAGAAGGTGGGTTCGAGTCCTGTTCTTGACACTTGTGTCCCTGAGTTAGGCACTTAACCATTAAGTGCTTATTTTAGGCCTTTGGATGGTACATTAAAGGCACTGAACACGTTTTGTAATTGTCAAAGACCAGTATTCTCACTTGGTGTATCCCAACATATGCATAAAATAACAAGCCTGTGAAAATTTGGGTTCAATTGGTCATTGAAGTTGCAAGAAAATGATGAAAGAAAAAACACCCTTGTTGTACAATTAGTGTGCTTTCAGATAGGAATAAAAGGCTTCTGGCCAGAAGTCTTTTATTATTTGAGTGAGAAATTACCTCTTTCTCAAAAACTACGTTAATACTTCAGAGCGAATCGTTTCTCACAATGTTTTATACTATCAACAGCTCTCCGTTGCTCGTTACCAAGTAAGTTTTTATGCTAATATATATTTTGAGTAATTACCAAACGTGTACAGTGCCTTTAAAATATTTTTTCGTTCTCTCAAGGTATTATTTTGTTCCTTCAAATTGCTATTTCGAGGGAACACACAATTATTTTCATGGAATGAAATAAATATCGGGTATTTATTTTTGAGTGCTTATTGAATAAAAGGTGCTTTGTCAGAATCACCCCAATGGAATTAGGTAGTCTTTAAAAAAATGCCCTCAGTCAAACTCCAACAAAGCTAGCAGCAGGGGTTTTATTTTGCAATAAATATACACCATGCACAGTACAGCTAGCTGCCCACGACAAGTACATGTGACCGTCAGTAGGTGCTGGGCAAGATTACATGTGGCCCCTGACTTAAGAAACTTGTAACAGTCCTCTAAGTTGGTGGCATAGAAACTTTTTGGGAAAAAAAAATTGGTTCGTGATTTATTTCATTTAAGGGTGTGAAATTTGTAATGGGATGTATAGCAGTAATTAATTTGATATCATAATTCTTTTATTCATTTATCTTGATCGTGTACCCTCCCCGCATACTTACAAAGAAGGACTGGTACAAGTTGATATACCAGTGTATAGTCTTGTTTCAATACGTTACCCAACCAGACGTAGTTATTACACAACATGCATACAACATCATTGAGCTCCATTTATACTGATGTTCAATGGATAACATTAAAAGCGCCCTCTTTAGATGGAATATGTCCCCAGTATTACGCATGGTCAAGACTACACCACCAGATCGTCATGTGTGAGCACGGCTTCGGCAGTGGCTATGGCCGAAAGTCGCATTCTTCAACGTTGGCGTTGTTGCAGCCAACGGCCGTAGCCATAGCTGGCCGAAGTCGCTTGACACCACCACCAAGAAACAACAACACGGCAAAAGCAACCGGGCGTCATGTGACCAAGAAGTGCAAGCATAGCGCATGCACAAAACAAACGACAGACGAAGCTTCGAAGACGATCAGCTGGGACATGAAAACGATCGAGGGCGGCCAGGCAGGATCCATCCAAATTGAATGCAGCTGAGTAGCTTTGTGTAAGACTGGTAAAACTTGGTTTATTTGCACAAAAAGTAAAAGTAGTATCGACAGTTCAAGCGAACGGCATTCAAGGAATCGTAATGTTGGAAGATGGTTAACGTCTGTTTTAATTTAACACCGAGTATTACTTGTTTACTTTAACGTTTCAAAATACCGGACGGGCGCTACGTGACGTCATGGGCAGATTGCAGACCTTATGACAGAACATTACTTGAAATTTTTCTTTTACAGGAGTATTCAATACAGATCGTGGGACTCTCAACTTTATCAACCAGTGTTCATTTCCTTGTGGTCTATATGCAACAACTAATGAGCTGAAAAGCTAAAGGTAAGATTGTTTATTGTGTGGCTGCCCTTTGCTTTGTTGGCTCATGGAGGAAGGAAAAGACTTAAATCTCTTCCCTCTTCTTTGTTGGCTGAACAGCTGACGAGTTCTCAATTGACAATTGCGCAATTTAATTGTCTCTAGTCTGTGGCAGTTTACTACACAAATGATTACACCACTGCCTGCTTTACCCCCCTTTTTATTAGCATTTAAACATTTTTAGATTTCACAAATTACTAAGATTTATCTTAAGATGAGTTGTGTGGTTGTGACATCACGTTCAGCAATTAAGATCAATCTTAGCTCTTCCGTAGTAGTACTAGCTACTAATACTAGTACTATATGTACATTTTATTGTTTGTGTGCAATATTTTTCATAAAGATAAAGGCCAATGATTGCCTTGACCTGTTGGAGTTTTATTTTCATTTATTAATTTGTTTTTTGTTTAGTTTGTTTTCCCTTTGCGCTACTATTGCGCTACTCGCCCGAGCTATGTGCAGTCTCTGTGTGCACATGCATGTAAACGCAGTGCTTGCGTGGTGTGAGATGAACACGTAGACTCTCTGAATCAACGCCTTGATGGTTCTGTTTTGAGCTAGCCAGGGTCGTTACTATAAATAATGCGTGGGGAAGACAAGACCCCATTGGTCAGTGGCGGAAGTCATGTTTACTGACAGGATTGGGGGGGGGGGGTTGCGCAATCATTTGCAATCGCGGTTTGAGTACATTCCATTTTTTAAAGAGATGCTTACCGTTAACAAAGAAAAAGAAAACCATATCGTTGAAATTCTTTCTCTATCACTATCAGCACTATAACAACATAACAGTAGTAGGCCTATAGGTTTTATATTAAAATTATTAAAATTACTAAAGCAGTTAGCAACGCAAAACAAATCAAATTACGAATGTTCTCTAGTGTAAAGATTAAGTGTTTACAACATTTGAAGATGTCATCACTCTCAGATAAAGGTGCTGGTCACCTGTTCCTCCTTGCCACTCACTGGCTCGGTTTCTATACAATTTTAAATATTTGTACCTATTTTTATATTCCCAGTCATAGTTTTATTTTTAGGATTATATCTATTCATTCTTTTTAGTGTTGCCAGTGTGAAGTGTAATAAAATAAATAAATAAATAAAATGGACTCGTCCAAGCAGTCTCAACGGCCATGGTGTTCGAATCTTGTGCATGTGTGGACGCATGGTACAAAGGTCATAATGAGGGAAGCTTGTGATTGGACGTCGAAAATGAATCATTCATTTGCTTCCCATTCTGCGTTGTTTGCAGTCGGCCTACAAAAGATTTAAATATTCATGATCTGCATACCAGCATATCCGAGGGCCCCCCATTTTCATCCAAAAGTGGACGAAAATTTAACCCGGAAGTTACAGACCCGACAAGGTAGTCGGTCGGCCTGATGGCCTCCGCATGCGGACAGTACTACGTGTGTGGATGACCCGCGCACAGTAGTAGTACGGGCGTCGTGCGTGCGATGTGATACACACATCGAAAAGTGCTAGTGTACAGTACATTTATAGGCTACGGGTGGGTTTTACAGTGTCTTTTTCGGAGTGAAAACTGCAACCACCTTGAGCAAGGCTAGGCCAATGACAGTACACTAGTTTCTCGTCAGTGCCCGCACCTAAAGATGTCATTAATTTATATAGATACTGAAATTTCATTATTTTGCGAAGAAAAAAAAGAGAAATCCTTATCAAAGCAGCCCTTGCACAAAATTTTGTTTCAGGTTGCGGGCTCTGATGTTGTAGCACAAACATATCACAGAATAATGCAATATACCGACCGCATATTATATACGGTCAAGCATGGAGTCTCCAGCATGCGTGGGCAGCATGTTGTATTAATCCCTCTCGTCACTAGTTCAGGAGCAGCTAATAATAATAATAATAATAATTTATATTGCGCAAATTCCATAAAAGAAATTATGTTCAAATGCGCATAACAAGGCAATGTAATTAAACTACAACTAAAGAATTGGTAAAAATAAAAAGATACTAATTAATAATAAACACATACACAGTACGATAACATAAATCAATCGATTACCCTGTAAATCAATCATTTATACATATGCGCTGAGGAACAAGTGTGTTTTTAACTTACACTTAAAATCTACAAGAGTCGGAGCTGAGCGGACATTTTGGGGCAATCGGTTCCATAAAGTGGGTGCAGATACAACAAATGCTCTGTCACCGAGTGTTTTTAACATCTTTCCACTAGGTAGACTTAGCAGATTAGAAGTTTGAGATCGTAAGGAATAACTGGAATTCACCCTTTTTGTTAATAGATCACAAAGATATTTGGGAGCCTGGTTATGAAATGCTTTAAATGTCAGTAACAACACTTTAAATTGAATACGAGCCGGAATAGGAAGCCAGTGTAGTTTCTGTAACATGGGGGTGACGTGAGCGCTTCTAGAAGCACCATATACAAGTCTTGCCACTGTATTTTGCACACGTTGTAGTTTATCCAAGTATAATTTTGGTAAGCCAGAATAAAGACTGTTGCAGTAATCAAGTCGGGAAGTTATTAAAGCATGGACCAAAATGTTAAGGGTGTCTCTAGATAAAAATTTACGGATATGTCTAATATTGTGAATATGAAAAAAGCTTACTGAACAAACACTGCTAATTTGTTTAGCCATACTAAACTTTGAATCAAACCAAAGACCAAGATTACAAGCCGTCAGTACCGGCGAGATGTTGACATCGCCCACTTTGACATTAGAAATATTCACTTTGGATAGTTGTTGCCTAGTCCCAATAACAATAAATTCAGTTTTCGAATCATTTATTATTAACCTGTTCTGTGACATCCATTGGCGAATGGCGTGTATACAACTCTCCATACTACTAACAGCTTGCTGCTGGTCAGTAATATTACCTGGTTTGAATGACATATACAATTGAGTATCGTCAGCATAACAATGGACACTAGGTAAATGTTTTTCAATAATGTCAAACAACTCGGAAGCATATATGGTGAACAGTAATGGTCCTAGACAGGACCCCTGTGGGACACCACAATCCACATCAAACCGGTCAGAGACTGCTCCTTGAAACAAAACCCGCTGACCCCTGCCTGTCAAATACGACTTAAACCAGTCCAATGCTATACCGGTTATCCCGATCCTGGAATAAAGACGGTCTAATTCGAGCAGGTCGGGGTGAAAAGGGAAAAGTGAAGTTGAGGATGCGAACAAACGCTGGCACGTCTCTAGCCCAGGTTGGACTCCTCCGTTGCATACAATGCGACGGAGTCCAGGGTATAAAGGTCCTCTGCCATTGTGAAAAAATTTATAACAATTTTTTTATATATTTTTTCCTTTTTGAGGAAGCTGAAACTTGACTCACATATTCCTTGTGTCCTGAACTTTACGCCTGCTTTATTCAGAATTGTAAATTTTATCCTTGGATGACATTATTTCCGAAAATAAGTCCGAGTTGTGCACTGGCGATGTGACAACCTCAACTGACATGGAACCAAGTCCACAAAAGAGGGCACTGTCTAACCCGTAACTCTCAACGTTTTTTCTTCCGGGCGGCAACACGACGGAGTCACATCGCCAGTGCACAACTCGGACTTATATTCGGAAATAATGTCATTCATGGATGTATTTGTTAGTTTTTGAACTCATCAAAAGTGTAGTTAAGGGCACCAAGAATAAATGAATGGAGTTTCAGCTTCTCAAATTAGGTAAAAATATGAAAAAAATTGTACTCAATTTTTTTTTTGCATTGTAAAGGATCTTTATACCTAGGACGTCAGTGCAGTGGCACTGACTGACGTCCTACCAGGGCTAGCACGTCTCGACCTTGTGTCCACACCACATTTATGGAAATATTATACATGTAATGTACATGACACTCGGATGCATTGTTGCTGTGGTTGAGGTTATTAATTCATAGTTTATAAAGGGTTGTATTTTTCTTGATGAGAAATGATGAATATTACAAAATTTAAAAAGAAATCACCAAAACTTGATAAATGACTGACAAGACAACTTAGTATTCAACTTTCATCAGCCTAACTAACCCTCGATTCTCCCACGGAATTAAGATTCTTCCAACATGCCCAACGGTACCACTGGAATATCTGAACATTTTACTTGCTCTTTTGCACTCTCAGCCATTTCTGTCAATCATGGCATTTATGTCAATTGTTAATGTCAGCCTGGTGACAATACTTGCCTGTTTGTTTATATCTTTCAAATAACAAAACACTATCAAAATTATCTCCATTGGGTTATGAATCCAGTCTAACTCTATTAAACTAGACCAAGCATCATCAAGAAAGACGACTCTTCCCCCCCAAAAAAAACAAAACAAACCCCAAACTACCAAACAGTTATCAAATACTGCCAAGTTGTACAAGTTTTATCCGTCTTCCGGATTATACATGTAAATTGTAAGTTTGAACTTGATTGTTAGCGTCTTTTACTTTGCTTCGTTTTTGCGTGGGGTAGGCCTACAGGGTTTGCCCTTAACCTTTTTCAGTGACAGGCAAGTAGGACAAGTTAACTTGTCATTTCACTAGTCTGTCAGCTTCTTCACTAGTCCGTATTTCAAATGAAACGGAATGGTCTCTAACACTAACAGTGAACTAGCCAGTCGGACTGCTTGGAGTGAATTCTGACTGGTCTGTAGGTGTTTTAACTGGCATTTGGCCAGCGGACCACTGTTAACTCTTACAGTGCCCGTTTTTTTTGCATTTTGAACCTAAAATGACCAGCTTTTTTAGATTTTATGAAACTCAAACAAAATGTAACTTGCTGATTCGTGTTTCCTTGGTACATCCCAAGTCAATAGTATGACTTGACTGATAGTGATAATGCCTTTTTGCAATAACATGGGTCGTACTTGTACTTGTACTTGAACACTTTTTTAGTACATAAAATAGATCGTACATGTACGATAATGGCGCTTTCAGAATACATAAAATAGATCATACATGTACGATAATGGCGCTTTCAGAATACATAAAATAGATCGTACATGTACGATAATGGCGCTTTCAGAATACATAAAATAGATCGTACATGTACGATAATGGCGCTTTCAGAATACATAAAATAGATCGTACATGTACGACCTTGGCACTGAAAGAGTTAAGGAAGAACACTGGAGTATAAACCGGGTGTAATGAATCAATCAAGACACTAAAACATCATCAATAAAACATTTTACAGAAGAGAAAAACCGAACCCCCTCAAAAACAATTAACAATAAAATAAAATATTTTCTTTTAATTTGCTTATTTCTTCCATGTTCTTTTTTTCCTTTCTCAGACTGCCTGAATTGTTTGAATGTGCTGAGAGAAAATAATGGAGCATCTTTCAAAGGAGAGGACCCTTGAACTGCGTCAGAAACATGTCGGGTAGGTACCCGGCTGCGTTCCGTTTGCACGAACATGAAATATACCAAACCCTTATGCAATAATCCTAGCTCTATTAAGGGAGGGTCATAGATTGGTTTTTGTCAACTTGCATGTGGTGCTGATTTTTAGGCAAAATTATACACCATGTGACCTGTGACATCACATGTTTACAAAAGAGCCACAGAGCCTGGACTTCTTGCAGGCACAGTTTGTACACAGCTCAATGGAAGAATACAATAAATCTTATGTTTTATGGAGATTGCATTTTCTGATTTGTCTCAACTTTTTATATAAGAAAGGGGGGACATCTCAAAAGCTATACAGCTGTTGCTTTTGTAACTCATGAATTGATGTGAAAATTATGACACAAAATGTAAATTTTCCCATATGGCCTGTGTAGTATCTTGCCTGTCAGGAAATGCATTATAATGTACAAGGTCACTACTCTGTAAACAAAGGTAACATGGTCTATAAAGAAAAGTACATTTAAAGTCACATGGAAGAGACTGTATTCACCGGAACCTTTTATTGTGATTTTTATTGTATCTTTCTTGATAATTGTGCCAGTAAATCAGCATTACGTTGACAAAAACCAATCTATAACCCTACATTTAAAATGTTTTTGTGATGGACCAAAAAGTTCTTGTATGTATCTGACACATACACTGTTCGCGGATTCAGAATGTTCAAACATATAGTTGATGAACCTTCTATAGTACATGTACAAACTTTTGTTAGCAGAACTGTAACTTTTTGAACTTTATCTTTACGTAATTGTGTGGTGTGACTTTGAAAGTTTTATCTAACCATACTATTTATGTCAACTACTTAGAGATTACTGTTAGCGTTCGATTCACCCTAGCCCACATTGGACTCCTCTAGTGCAAACAATGATGTATGCAACGGAGGGGTCCAACCTGTGCCAAATTTCATAGAGCTGCTTAAGCACAAAATATTGCTGAACAAATTTCTGCTTAGCAGAAATGAGCAGGATACCAGTCACAGATTGTACATGTGACATGGTAGTTTGGCTGGTAACCATATTCTGGTAAGCATAACTTTGTTGTGCTTGGCTTATTTTTGTGCTTTTTAAAGCAGCTTTATGAAATTGGGTCCTGAACTAGATTTGCTCATCATCAGGGCTCTGCTTACCGTTGAATTCTGTGCTTGCGATCACATTTCTTCGCTTACAGGGCAATACCCGATTTATAATTTTGTTTATGAATGCAAGTTTGCCCCAAACAAGGCTAAAAGCCACTCTTGGTAAGGTGCTACAATAAGAAAAATATTGAAGATGCAAATAACTCGGGGGAGCTGAATGTAGGAACTGATATTCCTGTTAAAAAAGTCTAGATTGCAGGATGGAGGGAACATGCACCAGACGTGTAGTTCCAAAGAGATGCAGTATGTGGAACAAAGCTGTTGGAATGGCTCTTTGTTCTACATCTCAGCAAAGCAAGAATGTATGCGCTAGCTGTGTAAGCTAAGACTGCCTACATGTAGTAGTAGGTAGTAACGTGAACTGTGCACAAGCACAAGCAAAATTTTTCCTTCCAACCTTTGAAAAACGCTAGACATACCAGGCCTTCATTTTAATAAATCTGTAAATTGCTCTCCTTAAATCAAGAAAGTGAATTAAGGAAAGCGATTTGAATTTACTGCGCATGTGCATGAGAATAGGCGATGAAAAAAAATCGGAAAAAATCTAACGCTAAAAATGCATGTCCGGATTTTGGGCTAGGCCCGAATTTGTGGTGTCCGGAATTTGGGCAAGTTGACTCGTGCGTCAGCGCCGCACTCTGTGAACCCCTCGGGCATTATTGGGACCATAGATGGGACCGGGGACGAGTAAATAGGAGGAAAATACTTTTACAAAAGATGAAATCAGACGTATATTGTCTTTAAAAAAACAAAAAATACAATATCTTCCGAAATAATCCACGAAAATATGAACGGAGCAGTCATGTTTTCAATGGTTTTTGTTAAAAGAAATTTTGATGTTTGGGGTCTTTACCTGTGTTAGTGAATCATTGGGTTAAGTGTTGCCCCCTTTTGGACATTGAAAATTGTTCTTGAAACACCTTTTAGTATCCTCGAAGATTGCAAACCGCATCATTTTGGAAAAATAATGCGAGACGTCAACTCAAACGTCGACGAATCCCCTCACACATGTGACTGTGTGACGCACACTGATTGCATGAATTGTCTCGAAGTTTCTTCCAGGTCATAGTTCAATGCGTAAAAATATCTCCAGCCGTAAAACACATTAAACGAATCGAAGAACTGGTGAAAAAAGTCTTAACGTTTCGCGGGCATCCACACAACACACCGTGTGTTGTTGTCAGTAGACTTTTCAATTTCTCCACACATGTTCCTTTGCTGCAGCAGTAAACATACATTATACATGTACTACGGTCAAACTGTACCGCGAATGAAGCGGGGAATGAGACAAGTCTACACATACATATATCAATAGATCTAGCTGCATACAATACACGACGCACATGGAAGAAACAAATCACCGCATGGTCCGGCCGCTGCCGGGGCCGCAATTTATTTACGAACGGTGAAATAAAGGTAAATTTAACGGGGGGGGGAAAAAGAAAAAGCGTGCACTCTTTAGATGTTGCCACTGCCAACTCCGAGATTCAAGCGGCTTATTTTAATCAACAATTAGGGTTTTGAAAAAACATGCTCTTGTTAAATTTGTAAGGAGCGCTTTTTTTGCTCTCCTTGGAAAACATTAAGGAGCGCGGAGGAGCGCGAGCGCGATCGCGCTCCTTTAAAATTATGGTCTGACATACGCGCAGAATTCCCTGCTTCCGTAATCACCGATTCTTTATTTACGGTAAGCAGAGCCTTGAAATTGTGCCCTGCTCTGTTTTGACACTTAATCAGTCAAAACATGGACTTCACATTAAATTGTGAAAACTGCAAATAAGCACATCGCACAGTTCACACAATAACTATTGTAATGTGTTTACTTACACTGTTGAGTCTAACTCTCGTTGAAGTTTTGGTGTCATTGTTTATTATAAGGAAGTGACACACTGTACAAAGCATTGGATCTTATAATAATAATGGTTCTAAATTAAATTGTGAACGTTAAATTTGAACGAGACCAAAATAATGGCGATTGTGGTGTGGACCAGCCTGACCACTCTTAAAATGGCGATTGTGGTGTGGACCAGCCTGACCACTCTTAAAATGGCGATTGTGGTGTGGACCAGCCTGACCACTCTTAGTCTAAGATCACTGTACAGTTGGTTTGTTTGTACGATCTTCCCAACAAGGGAACTCGGCAAAGCTCCCATTTAAAGGGATATAATAAACGCCAAGCATGCAACAGCCAATCTCTCTCAAAACAAACATTGGTTTGCTGTCTATGATTATGAAATGTACAAATCAATAAACTGTGACTCAGTAACTAGAAGACAAAACATGTACGGGTACAGTACATAGTAGTTTAGCTGTTATTTTAACAAACAAAAAATGTTGGGGAGTAATAAAAAAAACTAGCTTTCTCATATAGTACAGTACACTGCAATCCAATGATAACTTCATTGTCCCTGCATGCAAGGGAAATTTCTTTGGCCTTTTACATGAAAACACACCATTGTAAAATACCGAAGTTAAAAAGGATTAAACGGTACAACAGAGAAAGAGTAGGCCTACATTTAAAAGTTAAAAAGTAAACCCCAGAAAGATATGTTTGTACAACCAGTATACATGTACAGTACATGTACAATGTATGTGTTTAGTGTGCTATGTAAAGTGCATACATTTACATGCAGGGTTTGTCCTTAACTATACTGTGTCTAGCCAAAAGGACCATTTAGCCTTTTATTTTACTGGTCTATGTCAGCTTTTGCTCTTTTCCATAATTCATGTTAAATATGGATATTTTTCAACGCTGAACCAGCCACACCACTTGGAGTGAATTTTGACTGGTCCTCATGTGTTTTAAAACTGGCATTTGGCCAGCGGAAATCTGTTAAGGGAGAACGCTGCTGCTTGTATGTAACTTTGCATAGCCAGGTTTACGTTATGTAGCTGTGATGAGTTTTCATGTATGTTGTACATGTATATCATGTTCACCATGAATGTGAAGGGACATTATAATAGGCAATGTACATGTACATGTACAATGATGGAGTGTGTATTGTATTTAAATCATGGTGGTTCAACATTGTCAATGAACTCAAGGTCACAATGTGGGCGTTGCTGTTACCAAAAGATGAAAATCTGATTATTAGAGTTTGTTAAAAATTATATTCCAAACAAGGGACTATTTATAAAGACTAAGCTGGCAACAGCTAATCATTCAGCCAATACAAACATTGGTTTAAAATGTGATTATGAATTACACAAATCAATCAATTGTCATTCAGTAACTAGACGACAATACAATTGTAAAATCATGTACACATTTTACAAAGATACAACACATACTGTTTCTTCCTCCATACTATCGTAATTGTAATAAGTGTAAGGTAATTTTACTGTATGCCACGCCCACTTCACACAACCTGGCTCCATGTTAGTTAGAGAGAAGTCTGGGTGTCTTTTGGACACTGTTTCAAATTTGGACACAAATGTAAAGTTACAAGTTTTTGAATTTCCAGCTAATTTGGAGACCCTTTTACCAAATCCTGGCTAAAACTTTGTCTGGCTCCACATTAACAGAAGCCTATAGGATTTGCATTTAGTTTGTTTTGTCTCTCGCGAATTATACAAGAAAAGCTTATTTTACCAATTGAATAAGTGTGTTGAAAATGCTGGTTGGACATTTGAACACCCACCTAACTGATGAAACAAAAAATAACGCCAAATCAAAGTTTCTGCTTTTAGTGTTGTTATTGTTGTACATGTAGATGTGACTCATGGCTGCATGTATTTCTGCTAAAGGCCCACCGAGCCATGACTTCCTGAATGCACAGTTTATAATACACAGCTCAACAGGAGAAAACATGAAATCTTACATTAGGCCAAACAAAATAATATGTGTGTTTCCGGTTACCCGACCGACCCTAGGAGTTTTTAGACATTTTCAGAAAAAATAAAATAAAATATACCCGATCCCACTCCTAAGTTTTTGACAAAATACCCAATGATTTAAGGGTTTTATATTTAATATTTCCTATTTTTCAAATGGTTTTTATAAGTTGTAAAGTCTGGATATTTGCTAGATTAATGTGGCCGCGATCGCAATTCCGAATCGCGATCGTTCATTTCAGTATACAATGTCAAAACACGAACCACATGCCGACTGCTGAGTATCCACTGCACGTGTACAGGCCCGGGCCCCACGACATTCGGTCGCCCACAGTAGGTACATGTACATGTAATGTACATGTAGTACTGCACGTTCATGACACACATGCACAGCACACACATGGTCTGTTGTACTGCATGTATACTGAACAGCAGCGGTCCACGATAACCACCATTCCACAAGCTGTGATTGGCCGTTGATGGCCGTTGAAATTACCATATATTCATATTCATAAGAGAGCTGGGCTAGTCTTCAACGAGAACGCGGTAACGTTCAAGCCAGTAAAGAATTGCTGTACAGTGTTTGTGCCGCACGCGCTTGCAGATTGTCGGTAATACACAGCCTTGGATTAATACTAAACATCGTCAATGTTTGCCAATAGAGGGCGTTGCGGGGCAAAGTTCATTGAATTTATTCTCAACGTTGTACATGTACGTGTGTGCGTTGTCGACCGATCGTTGAATCACGAATGTTATTTCATTTACAAACGGAGTTCTACAATGTAAACTGCCGATTCCTCAAATCACAAACCCATGATAATGGTTGTTGATGGAAATAGTATTATTAATGGCAGAAATTATGTGATAAGAGATCGTCCCAAAACGCAATTTTGCCAACTTCACTTCCTTTTTTTTTTTTTTTTTTAAGTTTATGAAGTTTCAATCGACACCTACTGAAGAGTAAAGTATTTCATGATTATTGAATTCTTGTTTATATCTCCCATATTTTGTACAAGTGTGGTACTGCAACTATATTTATTGTTACTGGCATTGGACTAGATGTATGTCATTTTTAGGGTGTTCATGTATAATGCAGGAAATTAACGTGCAAGGGCAAAAATATTTTTAACATTCGTTCCTACCCTAAGTTTTGGAGCAATAAAATATTCTGTCAAAATAAAATGTTCTTTTGTCCCTACCTACCCTAAATTTTTGGTCAGTGTAATAGGAAACACACATATTATTTTGTTTGGCCTTATATAAAATTTTGATACAATGTAAACTAAGGGCCTATCAATTTCTGCACTTGTAATAGGTTAGGTCACAATTCTCCACTTGTTGGACTACATATGCTAATTTCTGGGCATGCTGTTAAAGTGAAAAACCACATGAGTTCAGAATCATGTTTGCTGAGTGGTAGCTGTTCCCCGTCGGAGCAGAGCCTTGCTTGCAGTTCCTACCTGATTGCATGGACTTTTTCTATTGGGATTTTCCTCCCACATCTCAAACTAAGATAACTCTCAACATATTTTCTGTCTTCAGGCCTATGGGTTGCAATGCAAGGCACTTTTTAGGGCTCCTCAGTTTTATTATTAGATATATGGACAAGTCGTTAAATGTTTGTTGCAGTGATATCATAATAATGATATTAATAATGACAATTTATATAGCGTCCATCCATGAAACATGCTCCTGGGCGCTTAACAATTTAAAAAACAATCAAACCATTCAGTTATAAAACCTTTGAGAAAATACAGTTAAAAGGTAATTATAGACAGTACCAGTACACTAACAAATCAAATAAGTAAAAACAGTTAGGATAAACACAAATTCAAAAACCTGGCATTGCTTAATATACATGTAGGTACTTAGTGGTTTAAAAAAAGCATGTTTAAAAAGGTTTGTCTTAAGGCCGGCCTTGAACCTATCACATTGTTGGTTTCCCTAAGTTACTCAGGAAGCATGTACATTGTACCACACTCTCTCATGATTATCTCACAACACTGGTGCTGTTCTCACGAGACTGCTGGTGCCTATGAGACTACTGCTCTCATTTGGTGTTTGATATGGGGCAAGCTAGTACCCCCCTCCCTCCATTGTTTCGAGACTGCTGGTGCCTATGAGACTACTGCTCTCATTTGGTGTTTGATATGGGGCAAGCTAGTACCCCCCTCCCTCCATTGTTTCGAGACTGCTGGTGCCTATGAGACTACTGGTGCCTATGAGACTACTGCTCTCATTTGGTGTTTGATATGGGGCAAGCTAGTACCCCCCTCCCTCCATTGTTTCGAGACTGCTGGTGCCTATGAGACTACTGCTCTCATTTGGTGTTTGATATGGGGCAAGCTAGTATCCCCCTCCCTCCATTGTTTCGAGACTGTTGGTGCCTATGAGACTACTGCTCTCATTTGGTGTTTGATATGGGGCAAGCTAGTACCCCCCTCCCTCCATTGTTTCGAGACTGCTGGTGCCTATGAGACTACTGCTCTCATTTGGTGTTTGATATGGGGCAAGCTAGTACCCCCCTCCCTCCATTGTTTCGAGACTGCTGGTGCCTATGAGACTACTGCTCTCATTTGGTGTTTGATATGGGGCAAGCTAGTACCCCCCTCCCTCCATTGTTTCGAGACTGCTGGTGCCTATGAGACTACTGCTCTCATTTGGTGTTTGATATGGGGCAAGCTAGTACCCCCCTCCCTCCATTGTTTCGAGACTGCTGGTGCCTATGAGACTACTGCTCTCATTTGGTGTTTGATATGGGGCAAGCTAGTACCCCCCTCCCTCCATTGTTTCGAGACTGCTGGTGCCTATGAGACTACTGCTCTCATTTGGTGTTTGATATGGGGCAAGCTAGTAACCCCCCCTCCCTCCATTGTTTCTTGATTGTGTGTTTGGAATCTCAGTTTTTTGGGGGATGATTTTAGGGGGAGGTACCCTGTACAAGAGGAAAATAGTGTGTTAAAGAATGGGAATGTTAGGGGGGGTACCCGCATATCGGACATGGTACATAACTGCTCTCATGACTGCAATACAGCAATCCTTCACCGATCTTGAACTCTTGGTGGCAGCAGATACCGCCATTATTGCGGTGGTACCTGGGTGGTACTGCGCTGCCTAGCGACGAGTTTAAGCGATTTGCAAAGTGAAAGTCCAATAACCCACGACTGATCAAATGATCGCCATGTAGCCCAAACCTTATACTAGTCGCTAGGCAGCGCAGTACCACCCAGGTACACCGCAGTAATGGAGGCATATCTGCTGCCACCAAGAGTTCAAGATCGGTGAAGGATTGCTGTATAGCCAGGAGCCAGAAGTCTTGCACGTGAGCAGGAGTCTCACTAAAGGAGCAGTCACCTCAGACAGCAGCAGTAGTATCGCGAAAGTTTGTTACGCTATCTTCGCAAAAAACATTTTCAACTAGTCGATTTCATTACTAGAAAGATATTATAACAATAATAAATAGTTATGAACATTGAATGAATCAATCAGGGATGTGACTTCTCCATTTTTAACCGGAAATCCTTTTTTAATTTTTTTTCCCCCCATTTTTTATTTATTTTTTAATAATTTGTTTTACTTAAGATCAAATTCATAAAAAGAATGAAGATAAAACCATATATAACGCCCCGGATTGCAGAGTAGGGCTTTTAAAACCAAAGATAAAAGTTATTAGTGGGCTTCCTGCTCGCAAGCTTTCGCGCTTTGCTCTCAGAGTTCATTTTTTTTTTTTTCAACAGCCTATCACATCCCTGATCAATTGCATTTATGTCTTTATTATTCCTTAGTGCGGCATGTAAGCTTTGGTATCCAAGCAGGCCTCTTAAGATTATCCGTGCCAAGGGCCAATACATGTATGATGAACTGGGCAGTGAGTATCTGGATTGTATCAACAATGTCTGTCATGGTAAGTGTGTCTCTGAATACACCGATCCATTAAGCCACGCCCATTTCTCTTTGACCAATCACAACCGCGAAATCTGATCACCATTTGAGCCGTTTGGTGATCTTTGCACTAATGGTGATCGGGTTTCGCGGCTGTGATTGGTCAACTCGTAAGGAGGCGGGGCTTAATGGATCGGTCTATTCTGTTGTAATCAAATATCTTCCCCTTTAATAATAATATGAACACTTGTAACGCGCCGGTATCCGTCAAGTCTTGACGCTCATGGCGCGAAACAAAACACATACACGAAAATAATAATATAGCAACATTCCAATGCAGCATAATATTAACAACAATCAATACAAAAACAATATCTGAAACTAAGCCAAACTACTATTCTGGAAGAGATGAGTTTTGAGAGCAAGTTTGAAATCACTAGAGTGACACACCCAAAATGTCGAACTTCTTGCAAAACCTGCATTGCATATCAGGGCTCTTATTTTACACTGGACCACAGACTCGAGGCCAGTAGTTTTAGTGTTGGGTCAGTAAATTCATGACCGGTAAAGTCCAGCAAGTCTTGTGCCTTTCAATTGAATAAAAAAAATACCTCACTCCGTGTAATATCTTGAACAAAAACAAAGTATGTTCAAATATTGAATCTGAGTCTGATGAAATAAAATTTCAATTCTATGGAGTAATTAATGAAGTATACTTATTACCCATAAAGACAAATGAGATAAACATTCTCGTACTTGGTGCTTGTTCAAATAAAATAGTTAAATTCATGTTAAAATGTGTCAGGATGTTTTTTTCTCAATTTGATTCCAGTCTTCCAGGGTTCTGCCCAAGGTGGTCGGTGCCGGAAAACCCGACCGGCACTCATGATTCCCCGACCGGCACTCGCAGAATTTTTTCTTTTTCCGACCACCACACATTTTCCCTTTTTTTTGCCCATTTCCTTCAAAATATTTTGAACAACGTGTAAAACAAATTATTTAACAGTAAACAGTTTTATCCAAAGTTTCGAGTAGCCTACTTCTTTGGTTTGAGTCTATTTTAATGATCCAGGATCGAGCATTCCTCCCGCCTGTACGATGTACAATATATCCAACGCACGAAACCCGCATTGATTTTGCAATGGTTTCCAGTCACGCTGATTATAGCTTTACGCTTGGAATAACATGATACCAGTTTCATCATGTTGCGAACCCTATTCTACAGCGTTTTATACAACGGAAATGAACTGCAGAGTAAGCACCATGCTATAGATGCTGTAAATTGTTTTCCCATGGCGGTAAAGGCGTGCGCGGCTACACACAGCTGCAGGGCGCACGTGTGTAACCACTCCGTGCACGATCGAAAGAAAATTGACTTGACTGTACTAGGAAAACCCAAAAATTCCGGCACTAAACAAATCCTGGGCAGAACCCTGGTCTTCTAACAGCAATTCTGGTCCAGTATTATTTTGAGTTAGAAGCCATGTGGTCTTTTGGATTTTTCGAGCACTGCATATTCAGCTGCATACATTATTACCAATACTTAGTGGAACAAACATTTAAAGGCAAAGTATAGACGATGTGACCTCTGACGTCATTTGAAAATCATAACATGATGCGCGCGCATGTCGCCGGGCAAAACCTTTGTGTACTTGACAGCCAGCTAGAAAGTACACGCAATATTACCATGACTACGCGTCTTTTTGCCCGGCGGAACATGACTTGGACAACAGACTTGGACAACAGACTTGTCAACAGAGGGCGGTTTGAATGTAAACAGAGGTCACATCGTCTATACCTTTTTTGTTTTTGGAACTGTTGGATTGCTTTAACCCTATATAAATATAGATAAATGCAATAAAACTAACCTATGAACATTTCATTTCAAAAGGTTGTAGCGTTTTTGAGAAATTGCTGAAGAACTGGACCCTAACCCTTCCCGCCAACATAGGGCTAGGTAGCTCAGTTGGTAGAGTGCTGGCATTTAATCTGGAGGTCGCAGGTTCAAGTCCTGCTCTAGTCAATTTGTCTTTGTTCAACCCCAAGTTTGTGGCAGCCAAATTGCCATGTGCTACTATTAAATAACGCGTTGCCGCAAATTGCTTTGCATCAACATTTACATTGTGCAACGCCTACCCAACTGTTGAATTGTGTAATACATATTTGTTAACGACCGACAAAATTTATGGTAATTACCCTGATATTCATGTAATATTTCTTCTCCGTGCTGTACAGTTGGTCACAGTCACCCTAAGGTTGTGAAGGCTGCAGCTGACCAGATGGCCCTCGTTAACACAAACAGCAGGTTTCTTCATGATAATCTGGTGCAGTACGCCGAGAGGCTAACAAAGACGCTGCCAGACAAACTCTCTCATATATTTATTGTCAACTCGGGGTACGTTGTAAACAGCATTTCTGAAACCTTAAAATATTCACTGTCAAGCTAACAGGCTCAGCAAAACAATTCTCCTCGATTAAAAGCAACTTTTAAGCTTTTCTTAATCCCTCATCTGGGCCCAATTTCATAAAGCCTGTAAGCACACAAAAATTGCTAAGCACAGACAAACTTTGCTTAGCAGAAACAGGTTACCAGCCAACATTCCATAAAGTTAACATTGTTGCGACTGGTGCCCCACTCATTTTTTGCTAAGCAAAGACATTTTCCAAGCAGTATTTTCTGCTAAACAGCTTTATGAAATTGTGCACTGGATCTGGATGTATACAATATTGGGCCTGGTGAGGTATATATTATGCATCGGATGCCAGTAACACCGTAGACTTGTGGACAAGTCGTTAAATGTCTGTTGTGGTGATAGCGGAACGGCTCTCTCGCAATATCCCGCGAGAGGGCTGCTCTGCGCGAGACTACTGCTCTCAAGACTGGTCACATCAATGACGAAGAGTCGGCAGCTAGCAACTCCGCGCGAGAGCAGTCTTTATTACGCTTCCATCTCGCGAGAGCAGTCTTTATTACGCTTCCATCTCGCGAGAGCAGTCTTTATTACGCTTCCATCTCGCGAGGGCAGTCTTTATTACGCTTCCACCACCCGACTCGACAAACACCACGACAAACATTAACAACTTGTCCACAAGTCTAGTAATACCGTGGTGAACCCCTTCTCTTTGTGATAATTGTACTGGGGTCTTTTATGTGCGTTAACACAACACACGGAACCTACGACTTTATGTTCTATCTGAAGGTCGAAGCAATACTGGTTAAGTGTCTTGCTCAAGGATAGGAGTGTCAACGCTGGGACTCAAACCCATAACTCCTTGCAAGCTAGAAACCCTTGAACCTGAGTCCGATGCACTAAACCCCTCAGCCAGAACACCCTCATAAAGGCAGTCAGGTTGGTCTTGTGGTATCTTGCCTCGCCTTCCACCTCTGGGACCCCGGTTCGAATCCCAACAGGGGCACTTTGTGGATTGGGTTTTCAGTCCCTACCTGATTGCGTGGGTTTTCCCCAGAGAATAATTCTCCCACATTTAATACTGAAACTTCCTTCATTGTCTTCTCTCCACAGGGTTCTTGGCTAGTATAGTGATAAAGTTCGTTTTTCTGAGAGTCCTTGGCTTCACAACCAGAATAAATTAATGAAATAAATGAAGGGGATATATATTTTTAGAGCCCCCTTGGATGTGGCACGAAATAAGCAACACTTCGATCTTAGTTGGTTACCTTGAATCGGTGTAAAAAGTAAATTGGTGTTAAAAGTCACTAATACTTAACATTTGCCTTGTCTGTAGATCATGTGCCATCACTACGTCACAGATCGCACACATGATTTTCAAACGGCCATTTGGGTGACCACGTCCACATAAGAAAAGTACACAAGGTTGATGTTTATCATAAATATTTTGACAGATTTGAGCGGGAATTTTGTAATCATTTCCAGAAACTGAACTATTAGGGGGCCGTTATCCCCTAATGAATGCATCAGGGCTCGAATTTGGGGAGAAAATCCACAAGACTACAGGGCTTATAGCTCAAAATGTTTACTGGACCAGACATTTTTTTACAAGACCTGATTCAAAATGTGAAAAAACACCACAAAACTTGCTGCCACAGTTTAACATGCATTTGACTGCTTTTATATGAACCAGAACTGAGACAAGTAAGAGAAGAGTATACTTGATTACTCATAGAATTGAAAGATAATTTATCAGACCCAAAGTCAACACTTGAACATAATTTGTTACTGTTATTCAATTGAAAAACACAAGACCATCGGACTTGTTAGGTCATAAGTTTACTGGCCCAACACTAAAATTACTGGCCTCGGGCCTGTGGTCCAGTGTTAAATTCGAGCCCTGATGTATGTACCGAGCTTACTTCCATATAATAATGTTTTTTTCGTATTTTGAGTGAAAAAAAGTAGATTCTATTCTCAACAAGTGTGTCAGCCCGGAAATATTTGTTTGTAGTGGTTGGCTCATTATTGTGTCTTGGGTAGAGGGCCAGCTATTTGTAACAGTTACACACACAACTCAAGTGCGCACCGGTGGTCACCAACAAAACTGCAATGGACGGTGACGTCATGTGCTTGAGGATACTTTGGAGTTAATCTTTCAAATATTTTGACAATTTTAGGTCGGAAGCAAATGATCTTGCCATCTCCCTGGCGCAGAAGTACACCAAGCACAAAGATGTTATAACACTTGATCAGTAAGTATTAGTCAGCACTCACTGCTCCAACAAAACAAGTACAAGGTAGAACTTGTAACACATATACTGTCAAATTTCTTTTTGACTTAAATACATTTATGCGCTCCAACTTTGTAATGATTATGTGGAAGCAGCAAAGACAAAACAAAATCATACAATGTTAGGATGTTTCATAGGTCTCCATTTGCCGTCAAATTTTCAGGAAAATTGTTAAATTACTCTCAAGGCAGAAAGTCAAAGCATTGTTGTGTTAAAGGGTCTGTATACGTTTGTTAATGACTCTGAAAATTAATGGCCATAAAAACTTACTTGGTAAGAAGTACAGCAGCTTTGGATAGTATAATGCATTTTGAGAAACTTTTCACTTCGAAGTACTACGGTTATGGAAAAATATATCACTTTTTATCCCCCAAAATTTGAATCTGAGAAGCGTTAACAGCCGTAACGCTTCTCAGACTGTGTATTCCTATAGGGAATAATCTTCCTGCGTGGAAATATTCGCTCCGGGTTTTTGTGTGATATCTCAAAAACGTGAACACCTTTTGAAGTGAACTTTTCACAGGTTAGTTTTATTGTATATACCTACATTTATATAGGATTAACACAATCAGTAGGCTCCAATTACCAAACGTATACAGCAGCTTTAAAACCTCAAAGAGGTGCCCTTTTTAACAAGAAAAAACTACCTGGCCCTTGCAAGAATGAAGCATTTTGAGAATAATTTCACTTTGAAGTAATGTGGTTATGGAAAAAGATATCAGGTTTGATGCCCCAAAATTTGAATCTGAGAAACGTTTCTGACAGAAACCTTGACACTATATTCTCTCCGGTTTTTCAGCGATATCTCAAAAACGCAACCACCTTTTGAAGTGAAATGTTCACAGGTTAGTTTTATTGTATATATCTACATTTATATAGGCTTAAAACAATTGAATGGTTTCAAAAACCAAATGTGTACTTTGCCTTTAATTCTCCTGACTGCAGTGCCTACCATGGTCATCTGCAGAGTGTCATAGCCATCAGCCCATACAAACACATCGGCGAAGAAAGCAAGAAGAAATGGGTCCATGTGGTAAGTTGTGTTGTCATGGAAATAAATCAACCCTAACTCATACCCCAACCCTTCGAAACCCAAAAGACTCTTCCCATGATATATGCAAATTACATTCACGCATGCGTACAGACACTATTGATTGGCAAACGCCATAGAGAAATGCACTAAGCAGACGCACAAACGCGTATGAGTCACCCCACCATCAACCACATACAAAAAAGGTGCGATAATCCATCATTTTGCCAACCAAAGTGTTACTGCGCACGCACAATCAGAGCACAACCTCAAATTTTGCACGTGGTAAAACCATGGTGAAACAAAACAGCAGTAGATAGCATAGCGTATGAGCAGACATGTGATTTCTCAGGAATTTGTTTCCTGATTTCAGGAATTTCTCAAAATCCATTGAGCCTTCAAATTTTTGAAAGCAGTACAGCAGTCACCAAAGTGAGAAAGAAATAGTCCACATTATGTCCTCACATGTAGTTGTGTATTTCTGGTGATGCACAGTCTCTGTAAACCTCATAAATTGTAACATCTACATGTAAGAGGTTCTGGGTCTAGAATAAGGGGAACCAGACCTGCAAGCCTCTGTTCAGGAATTTTCACATCCATCCAATTTCATCCCTGTACGAGATAAAAAATACAACAGTCTGCAAAAAACCCAGATTGTGATAATTATGCAGACCGTATTATGTAATCTATTTTCAAATGTTCAAAGGTCGGAAGTCATAGTCCCCAGCACTAATGTATGTATTTGCTGTGTTATGTGGACATGTACACTGAAATCATAACTGTGGCAGTCAGGCTTACTCAAAGAGTATTGCATGGCTCACCCTCAACACTAGCCCAGGGTACATTGTAAATTCCTGTGAGCCAATAAACACCGCTTCATAGCTTGCCAAGTTGGCAATAAAAACTGTTGAATCTACTTGCTTATAATGGTCATATTTTTTCCTTTTGAATGTGCATAATGATTTTTAAAAAAAATGTTTTCATATATTTTTGAGTGAGTGCATGTAATTTCATATGACCAATAAATTGGTTGTGATCACTACCATAAATAAATCTGAAAGATACATTGATGACTACATGTTTGAAATCTGGGCTACTAAAACTTCTTTTGGCAACTAGAATGACCAGTTTACAGCCCGGACGGCTACTTTACACAAGGAACTTAAGCACAAGACCTGTATAGTGCCTGGGTTTTGTGTGCAGAGAGTAATTGAGTAACAAGATATATGTTTGAAGGTGTTTTACAAAGAATATTTTCATCCAAAAGTTTTATTGATGATTTCCTTCAGGCTTTTGTATGTTATATTAAAAAATTTCTGTCATTTTAACTTTTGTTTGTAAGACTTTTGAGGAGTAATTCATCCACAGGTACAAATGTATAATATCAATCATGTCATGAAGGTTTAAAAATGTATATTTATTTGTTTTCCTTCTGTCAATTAACTTTTTTTTAAAGACCTTGTTGGTATTGTGCCAAATTTTCTGTGTGCGACCCATAGAGACAGTTGCTATGTCACACGGTTCAGGGCAAGATTTTGTATAAATAGGTTGCAGTATGACGTAAATCGGCCATCTTTACGGGCAACTTTGGAACACACAGTCATGCGTTTTGCGTGAGAACGGCGTGCAACACGCGCACATTTCACAAACTCATTGCATGATTGGTTAGTGAACAACGCGGCTGCGTTAATAATTATACATTTGACGCGTCTGCATGCCAAAATGCAATTTGCCTGTAAAGTGGGCATCTATTGCAATGTCAAAGCCCGAGTTTTTGCCAACCGAGGTTGGAAAACTATGGAAAGCCCTAACTGCAAATCAAAAAAATATTCAAAAATAGTGTTGAATTTGTTGGAAACAAATCAACCAATCATGGAAGGTAATTCAGTTCATGAATCTCTACAGAAAATGTCAAATTTGTTGACAACATTTTTTTACACGATTGAATGTTTTGCTAGCATTCGGCCGTCCATGCCAACCGGCGCACTTTGTTTATCAACAATGGAAAGGTCTATTGCAACCTACAGTTAGGCAAAGCCTGGTGCCATTGTGCCATACACATTCATTTAGATTTGTGTACGGGTGTTCGCCGTCTCTTACGTAACGAGGCAAAACCTTGCCCCGAATCATGTGACATAACAACTGTCTCTAAAGTCTGAGGAACCGCGGTAACTTGTGACTATGCAAGTCTTTGTACCAGACATTATTCAAATATACATGTAACTCTGAAATTGCTTATTGTTTACAGCTTTTGAATCTGAATCAATATTTTGCTAAGCATTGTCCCAGGCCTCACATATAATTTTTTTAAATTGGTTCTGAAGGTGGAACCTCCAGATATGTATAGAGGAACACACTGTGATGCGGAAAATCCAGGTGAAGCATTCGCTAATGAAGTCAAAGTGGCTATTGACAAAGCACACGCCGATGGAAGGAAGGTATGCAGGCATTTTGTTTTGCTTTACTGGTTATTGTTTTTCTACGCGTAGTTGATGTGCTTAAATGTGTAGGCGCACTGTGTTGTTGACTCGTAGTTGATGTGCTGATGAGCATGTTGTCATCTGTTGTGATGTGGTCTGGGATATCTTAAAGACGAGCTCTAAGGTCAAACTCAGTTTAGTGATGCACTCATTTTCCAATAGACAGAGTCCTTATGAAACAGGGGAGGAAAATTACAAGTCTCTAACCTTATGTTAAAATGCCTCAATGTTTACTTGTTAAACCATTCTTGAGTTGTTTTTTTTGTGTGTTTTTTTTATGAGATATCGCCTTACTCACAAGGCCACGGACGGCCACTTCAAGGTGAGGGCTACACATAACTGATTTGGGCTATCGACCCAAATCAATTGACACCAGGGGCACGTTGCCTCCTACTCCTGGGGCTGAAACAGGGTTACCCCCTTCACAGTCCTTAAGGATGTAGGCATGGGTATCATCCACTAGGAGCCTGTCTGGTAGAGCAGAATGCACTACCTTCCCAACTTTTTAATTTTTGATTAAAGTAAGTCAAAATGGCATTGAATTTTACTTTTTGACTGGCGCAAAAAGTCCTCTGTGGAATGTACAGGTCCTTTTGTTTTGATGTCCGATAACATTTTGTTTTGGAAAGGGTATCAAATAAAATGATTTTTTACACCATTTAAACATGAAGTTAGGGACTTTTGACTTTTTCCCAACTTTCATGAGGATTCTATCTATTGGAAAATGAGTTCATCACTAAACTTCATTAGAGCTTGCACCAACCTTAATTTGACCTTTCAGCCCCTCTTTAAACTTCATCCCAGAGGTCAGGGGAACGAGTCAAATGGCACCCAATGTGAAGCCAAGGTTGCCATTTACACTCAATGTTATACCAGCAGAATGGCAACCTCTTCCCCAGTCCGTCCCCATCATCATATCAGACAGCACTGAGGATGACCAAAGTACATGTAATGTTCCAGGGGAATAAACCTCAAGCTGTACATGGACTTTTGGGATCACATGACCAGTTCTAAACCAATGAAATTTCACAATTTAACGCCACGACATAACATCTATGATTGGTTAAGAACTGGTCGTGTGATTTATTTTTTCTCCTCGATTATCATCAGTGGTGTTGAATGCTTTGTCATCATGCGCTAATAAGTTGCCAGATTAGTGACTTTTCAAAGTTTTGTTTTTTTCTTGCCATTTTCCCTAAAATGTTGTGCAGAAAGGGGACAACAAGTTGTTTCTTCTAAAGAAATTAGGCACTATCCTGTTTAAAAATTCAAAAGAAAATATCGTAAGGAAAATATTGACAGAAAAAGAAAATCATTTAGAAATGTTGAAATTTAACAACCAAGTAAAGATAAGAAGAGCGTTCTGTCCAAGAAATTTGGATAAGACATTCTGTACACTCGGAGCTTCCTTTCCACACCAAGAGGAAAATGTTATTCAATTTTCATTGTGGTTTTTTGGGTGTGAAAATAGAATTAGATGTTGCTTACAACCAAAGGAAACTATGGTACAAATGCAAAAAATAAGTTCATGACCTGAAAATTCGACCTAGCAGAGTCTTTCTCGAAGGCTAAATGGCAACACAACACAACACACACAAACAAGTATACTAGTGTAACAGAAACAGCAAGTTGAAAGAAGTGAAAAAAAAGAGAGGCAAAAACACACAGAAAAAGCAAGGGATGAACAAAAAAGAGGATGACAAAGGAGGGGGGGTAGAGGGAAGGGACTGGTTTGACCACAAGAGGTTGAAAACAGGGGGAAAAAAATCAAAAGTGGGAAGAGGGAGAAAAGTAACTACAGTCGACTCCCGTTATTACGAGCTCGCATGTTACGAGGTACCGGTTAATACGAGGTTTTTTGCCGGTCCCGAACTGCCCCGTGCGTGTTTCAATGCATTTAAATACGGCTTATACGAGCACGGCAGTAACGAGAACACGGTTACATTTGTCGGCCCGTTACGAGCAAAACATTGTTTTCAACCCTTTTGAAACGAGAATAATAAAAAACCCAACAAAGGAAATACCTTTAACAGCCTGAAAATCGTTATTTATGGCTTGTAAGACAATCAATAGAGGTGCTAACTGGACCTATCGCAAGCATGCAATGACTCATGACTGCAGTCGCAAGTCAGCGAGCAGGTTGTTAATTCCAAACTCCGGACAATGGTGGGATTAGGAGGCTTGTTTGTTTCAAACAATGGAGCAGATTCCATACTAAGTCAGCATTCATCAATTCATGTGAAATCTTCACAAAACATACTGATCCATTGAGTTTTAGAAGTGCTTGATGTGCATTTCTAGCAGAAAAAGCCCCACCGCAACTGAAAACTAAAATATTTGCGCAATCAATATTTAACGCAACAGCAAGATTTCACTGGTATCCCGCGTTGCAATGAACCATCTAGCATTACAATGGTGGTTACCAATCAAAATCAAGATTCTATTTGTTGACTGCTGCGACCGAAGTTTTGCACGGAAACTTCGCTAAACAAGAACAGCAAGTTAAAATCTCAGACATTTGTTCAAGCATGCAAAATGTAAATTGATTTTATAAATTGACTTTCAAGCTAAACTAACTAAATTAAAACAGTTTTATTCGCCCAATTTGGTGCTTGTTTGTGCGGTACATGCACACACTATGCACACAGTTACCAATTGTATTGCATGCAGCAGCCTTATCTGTGTACACGTGCGGCCATTATGTCATGCACTTTGTGCATAGTGCATTGATATTACCGCGATCGGATATTGCGAGCTTCGGATATTACGAGGAAAACGGGCTAGTCCGGCGGACCTCGTATTAACGAGAGTCGACTGTAATTAGTGAATGAGACGGACTAAAAGGGGGATATCTGTGGGGAAAAGGAGAAGCCAAAGACAAAAAGTTATTTGTAATTTCCTTCTTGGATGTTCAGACCATGGGGTTGAATGGACTGGAGGTGCCTTATCCACAGCTTCTTCCTACTCAGTCAGACAAACAAATTTTCATACAATCTCATTTCTGATCATTTCTGTTCTGAAAGTCGCCCATTTACTGAAGACAACAATCCTCATACTGAAGACAACAATCCTCATACTGAAGACAACAATCCTCATACGTGACCTAGTATTACACAACATAGTATCACCTCGGTTATTCAACGAGTGACCGTGTACAATTCCCAGGGTCTGTATCTTTTTGCTTAATAGAGAGATTCCCGATTACGTCACACAACAAAAAGGCAAAATGCAGGCCCTTCTAATGAAGCTCGTTAAGGCCTTAATCAGGTTGTAATGAAGCCTATTTTTAAAGACTTGTTCGCCATCCAAAGAAACATGGGGATTAGATAAAATTATAATTGTCGTTCATAATTATATGTACTATCCCAGCCCCTAAAAGCCTGTGTCCCCCCCCCCAAAAGCAACAACAACATCATTAACATAAACAAACAACAACATTTGTTATTGCAATTTGTTTTTTTCTTAACATATGTGACCTGCTCTATCGAAATGAGGAATGTCTCGGAAATCACGTTTACGTGTAATTTGCCATACAAAAGTTGTTGACAATCGAAATCATGAAAAAAATATCCAAAACCCGATTCCGCGATTTCGGTGGCATTAGGTTAAGCAGAACTTGATCTCTCTTGTCGTGGTCTTACCTTTAATTGAAAAGATGAATAAATCCACAAGAAGTACGCTTTCCTGAGCATGTTTGTACGCAATTATTTTTCGTCCAGACGGTCTCAGCTGCCTTCAAAAATCATGAAAAAGGTGTTTAATTCCACTGCAGGGAACGAGCAGTTCCATTCACGTTGAACGACTGTTTTGGTACCATTAGAAAGGTCATGACCTCAACAGTTCTTTTTTATCTATGATAACATAGTCAGGAGGCCGGAAAACTTATCAATTTACAGCTGAAAACTTGATATTTAGATTAGGCGGGCTTTCCAAAAATCAAGAAACAGAGATCATTGATTGGATGAGAGGGGACGAGCGTGCGCAGTTTGGATTTTTACCTGAAGACGTCACAGCTTTCAGCCCATTCTGAAGGATTGAAGCCGGTTTTACGGCCGCGCGATGTTTGTTTTTTTGTTCTTCTATGCGATCGCGCGAGTCTCTCTACACGCACAGTGTAGCCTATCCTATACTACACAGCGTAGTTCAATGTGTTTTGGTGGGTAGGAGATCGAGAGCGTAGCGTGCCGTCGTTTGGGCCCTGCGCAGAGTTGGTGTCGCGGTTGTTTATCCCTCTGTATGAATTATTCATGAGCTACGTGAAGAATCGTTCTATGCGTGTGTGGTTGATCGCGTCACACGCGGATAGCTAGCTATTGTTCAAAACGATTATCTAAATAAACATGTCGTAAAAAAATGGAAGTGGCCTTGTCTTGTAGACCTTCTTCATTGCCCGATAACTTCGGACTGGAATAAGCTACGGAAATAATAAAGACATTGCTGGAAAGCCAGTGAGTTACTTGTTAAAGTGGTATGCATAACTCAATTTCCAAAATGTCCGAGACATTCCTCAATTCGATAGAGCAGGTCACATATATGAACTGGCTGCATTTATTGTTTCAGTTTGTTGTCGCCATTTTTGTGTCCGCTTTTTTGAAGAGTTTAGGGCCAAAGTCAGATTTTAGTTTGTGTTTATTATTAATTTTAAATTTTAATTTTTTTGGGGGGTCAATAGAAAGTTAGGTTTAAAAACACACTTATCTCTTACTAGTAAAAGACACTGTGCATGAATTCACAGTGTTAACAAAGCAAGACTTGCAAATGGCAGAGGGGAAGGTTCACAAATAATATTTAATGCGAGGGATAAACATGCTGACATTACATGGCAACTGCTTGTATGCGAATCATCTTATAAGAAGTGATGGTTCACGAAAAAGAACATGGAAAGAACTGGTTCCCAATAAACTCTTCTAAACAGGTTGCATCTGTTTCACTTGAAATCTTGATAAAATTAGAGCTCTGCTGGGCCCCAATTTCATTGAGCTGCTTAAGCAGAAACTATTGCTTAAAAATGTTCCGCTTAGCAGAAATGAGTAGGACATCAGTCGCAAATTGTATGGGCAACTTAAGCACAAAATGTAGCCAGTCCAACAAAAATTATGCTTACCAGAAAAAATGTTAACGGCCAATCTACCATTTCACAAGTACAGTTTGTGACTGGTATCCTGCTCATTTCTGCTTAGCAGCTCTATAAAGTTGGGCCATGGTAGTTCGGCTGGTAACCTTTTGTTGTGCTTAGCTACTTTTTGTGCTTAAAGTAGCTCCATGAATGGCCCTGGACAATGGGAGCAGGATCAGTTACAGTATGAGTTTTATCAGGAATCTTGGCTTCCTGATCCTGATCAAGGATCCTGATTCCGATCAAGGCTCTTGATCCTGTTCAGGGGTTTGGATTAAGGATCTAGAGGACGGTTACGTGATCTGGTATCCAGGTCATCTTAATTAGGAATCCTGATCCTGATCACGGATCCTGATTCTAATCAAGGCTGTTGTTCCTGGGTTTGGATTAAGGATCTAGAGGAGGGTTACCTGATCAGGGATCCAGGTCATCTAAATTAGGAATCCTGATCCTGATCAAGGATCCTGATCAAGGATCCTGATCAAGGATCCTGATCAAGGATCCTGATCAAGGATCCTGATCAAAGATCCTGATCAAGGATCTTGATCCTGATCAAGGATCCTGATCCTAATCTAGAGTCAGGAATCCCGAACAGGGGTCCTGATACTAATCAGAGTTGCAATAACAGGATCTAGATCATGTTGTAATCTTATCAGGGATCTCAGAGACCCCCCCCTCCAAATCAAAAAATAAATACAAATAAAATGTGCACACCAAAGATCCCATTTAGGATTGTGAACCAAATCCGACATTAAGGTACTATTATTCATACATGATTTAACCCCAACAACTCTATCAATATCATCCTTTGGCTGGTTCTTTCAGTTAAGGTTTTATTCAGCCAGGTGTCTCTGTGACTGCATTTATCATAGAAGTTTTGACAAGTGTGAAGTCGTCTTCATTTCAGTTTCTATTCTCCATTTCAAACCTGTTAATACAATACTAAATCTTTCTCCGTGTGACATCTCTCCTTCTGTGCAGGTTGAATATGATCATTTTGTGTATAGAGTCGAGTAACATGTCGGGAGCGTCATAAATTCCAGGCAGCTATGGACCATCATTGTGCACTCTTCCTAAATTATTATGTTCAGTGTGTGTGTATTACCTGCCAGGTAGACACGTGAGAAGGTTACCAACACATTCGCTGTGACTTGCCCAATCGTGAAATGCATCTTTCAGTGGAATTTTGTTATATGAATGTGGTTCCTTTTGAAAATTTTTGTAAATCAACTACGTCTAGTAAAAACAAGGCGAGTGTTTTGGCGGCAGTGATCAGCAGCTGCTGCATTTGTTGGTCCTGCAGAGTCTCCCTTGAAAGGTCGAGTCATAGATTGGTGAATGGTAACTACTCCATAAAAACTGGCTTGTTAAGAAGCACTGCGGCTGTTTGTAGTATGAACTATATTGAGAAAGGGTTCCCTTCAAAGTATTATGGAAACATTTGAATCTGAGAAATGATTCATACATGAATCGTTTCTCAGATGTCTGAGGGTTGGTATCCGTTTGATAATGCTGTGGCCGGAGATGCAGTTGGTACCTGCTGTCACGTCGCTAAACATGGATGGGGACATTCTTGTGAAAAATACCTTGACAGTTTTTTGCCGCTTTCTCAGCAAGCAGACACTTTATTCAGCTGAAACTTTCACATGTGACTTTAATTGTATCTTTCTCAACCATTTGGCTGTAAATCATTATTATATGACAAAAACCAATCTATGGCCCGACCTTTAATCTGTCAAATATTTGTACAATTTGAAACTGTTAGAAAATACATTGAGAAGTTGTTTAAATTTATTTTAATGAGGAAAAACCGCGAACAAACAAGGGTTCAGCTGAGGTGGTGTATTTTCATGATTGGATCAGTCACGATATCACTTTGTTTAATCATTTCCATAGACCTTATGCATTGACGTCATCAAGCCGCCATCTTAGAGGTAGACCGATGATGAAGCAATGGAAACGCATAGATTTGTATACACGACGCACAGGGTTGTCCAATGAATGACCTTCTTTTTACCTCTAGACGAGGCCCCCCTACTCAAATGACGTCGTATGCATAATGTCTATTAGTTGTCGCACTCAGTTTAATTTTGGGGCGTTTCTTTCAGGTTTTAACTGTAATTTTGTTGTCTCTGTTAAGATCTCTAAGCCTACTCAAATGACGTCGTATGCATAATGTCTATTAGTTGTCACACTCAGTTTAATTTGGGGGTGTTTCTTTCAGGTTTTAATTGTAATTTTGTTGTCTCTGTTAAGATCTCTAAGCTTACTCAAATGACGTCGTATGCATAATGTCTATTAGTTGTCGCACTCAGTTTAATTTGGGGGTGTTTCTTTCAGGTTTTAATTGTATTTTTTAATTGTCTCTGTTAAGATCTCTAAACTTACAGCGTTGTAAATTAATTAGAAGGAAACACAGAGAGGAGCAGTTTAGGTGCTTCCATCTGGAGAGAATCCACATATTTTTTTGTAACCCTTTGGAGAACGTGCGTTTCTCTGCAATTGTTACCAACGGCATGTCCGGTTTGACTCTGTTTTATAACTCGCCCTTTTTCTAGTAAAAATTTCGGGGGGAAAAAAAACACACCATTCTCTCAAAAATCTGTTCAAAATGCAGATTAGTAATTTAGAATTTTATAACCGCTCCAGAAAATATCTAGCGTATCATTTTGACATTGTAAACGTAAAACCAGGCAAAATATGCCTGTCGGCAGTATGCACTTTCATGATGATATATTCACCTATCCAAGACGTAACCAGGGCGGGAAAAAACAAATTAAGGGAAAGAAAGTATCTTAACTTCTCTATTACTTATTCAGGACATGAACTTTACCATGGCATTTTTAGTTCAATAGAACTAAGTCAAATTCTCACGGCCACTTTTGGAATTTTGGAAACAAGCCGCTTTCAGATAACTACGGTCTCTAAAGGGTTATACAATAATATATTTGACATTTGGCATTCCATGGACTGGTATATAACTTCTTCTGTTTTTACTCGATGGGGCTGCATGAAATATGGCTGAAAGTTGACTTCAATCACGCGTCAGTTCATATAAGGCCAATGTGATTTCTTGGAACACAATGAACAAAATCTACAACATGCTTCCTGAAACTGATTAGTATGTAGGTGGAATGGAAGAAAACAAAATCCAATTTGGACCCTCAGCCCTACCTGTTGGACGATCGCCTGTCTGAGGGAATTCTGAATTCTGCCCATATTCCACTTTGTTTCGATTCTTCACAGGATGAACTGGTCGAGACCTTCTCTTAGGGCTGTTCAAATTTGTTTTCAATCGCTAGGCAGTGAAAAGATCGTTGACATTCTGTGGAGACATCTTCAAATGAAAAGTTAAACGTGAATCCCTTTGCGAAAAAGAAGTAAAGGAAAACCTATAAATAAATAAATGAACAAAACTACATCTCAATTGCAGGATCATAGATTGGTAAACACTCCAATAATTTAAGACCATAGAAACTTACGGTGAGAAGCACTGCAGCTGTTGAAAGAACAAATATTTTTTTGAGAAAGGATTTCCTTCAAAGTAATATGGTTTGGATAATTTCTTGCCCAAAACCATTTGAATCTGAGAGAGCAATTCATGCGTGAATCGCTTCTCAGATTTCGGAGGGTTGGTGTCCGTTTGTGAATGCTGCAGCCTTCGCTGCCGTCTTGCTAAACATGGATGGATTCGCGTTCTTGTGAAAATCCGGTGACTTTTTGTTGCTGTTTTCTCAGCAAGCAGACATTGTTCAGCTGAAACTTTCACATATGATATCATAATAATAATAATAACTAGTTCTTATATAGCGCATTTCACAATAACGTCTCAATGCGCTTTACATTAGTGCCCTGGTCATTGGGCCAATAACATTCCTTTTAATCTTTCTCAGCTCCCTGGGGAGTATACAAGTCCTGGGCTGCCGTGATGGCGCTCCGAAGGCTTTTTCAAACACAATATCAACCTCTTACCCTCGCAGGTACCCATTTATACCCCTGGGTGAAGAGAAGCAATTATAGCAAAGTGTCTTGCTCAAGGACACAAGCGTCATGACCGGGACTCGAACCCACACCCTGATGACTAAACCACCAGAACTTGAATCCGATGCTCTTAACCACTCGGCCATGACACCCTACAATGACACCCATATCATATTTATTGCATCTTTCTGGACAAATTTTTTTATTTTTTTTATATTTATTGGTTTATTGCTAAAATCACATTGCAGCCAAAGGTTGAATTACATGAAATTTGCAATATTGAAAATTACAATATTAAAACTCAGACAATCTGAGACAAAAAGTATACAGAAATGCACACTAGAAAAGACAAACGGTCCGTAGTTTTGCCTGCGTTGACAAAAACCAATCTATGATCCTATCTTTGACATCGGAGAGTAAACAGAATACAATGGAACTTTACTGAACTGCTTTGAGCTTGGCAACAAACTTGAATGATTGTAATCTAGGACATGACGTTTCAGAGCTTGAACTCACTGTGACAAGTTGCTCTGTAGGCAAAAGGACATGGGATAGAATGGAGTCTAGACGAATGAGTGAAGCTTTGCGGAGTATGAGCTTACCATTTACAACTTGTCACAGTAGGCAGGCTAAATTAAACACTTAACACAAACTTAGATAGTTTTTGTTTGTTTTTCCCCTGCGATGATAGATTGCGGCCTTTTTCGCTGAATCTCTTCAGAGCTGTGGTGGACAGCTTGTTTATCCTCCTGGTTACTTCAGGAATGTCTTCCGGTAAGTTGCACAATATTCTCGTTACGTATAATGATAGTAATCATATAATGCAAAAGGGTATTGTTAATCTTGTTGGTGAAGGATTGAGATCAATACTACAACCTCTTTCCCACCATAGGTCTGTAGTCAGCCTCTGTCTTTTCCACAGATATTTTCTATTTTCACTATAAATGTTCCACCAGTGTGTCCGACCTGGTTCCTCCTATCAGGATGTTTGAGTGTAAAATGAGGATTTCTACTTGTTTTCACCCATACACTCTAGGGCTCGAAATTAACACTGGACCACAGGCCTGAGGCCAGTGAATTTTGGGGTCGGGCCAGTAAACTCAGCACATGACAAGCCTGGCGGTCTTGTGTTTTTCATTTGAGTAATAATACCTCACTATGTCATTTTTAAAAAGTGTTCGCTTTTAGTCTAATTAATAACCTTCAACTCTGAAGAGTACTGTCAAAGTATTTCTGCCCATATGACAAATGAGAAAAATGTTCTCCTAATCTTGCTGCTTGTCGAAAAAAATAAAACAGTTTGCTTACGTACATATTAAACTGCATAAAATATTTTAATCATTTTGAGTCTGGTCCTGTAATAGTTGTGAAAACAGAACTACAAGTCCTGTGGTCTGGTGGACTTTTCCCTTAAATTTGAGCCCTACACTCTTACTTTGCTGAGATGTAGAACAAAGAGCCATTCCAACAGTTTTATTCCACGTACTGCATCTCTTTGGAACTCCTTGCCTGGTGCATGTTTTCCTCCATTCTACAATCTTGACTGTTTTCCTCCATTCTACAATCTAGACTGTTTTAAGAGGAATATTAATTCCTACCTTCAGCTCCCCTGAGCTGTTTTCATCTTCAATATTTTTCTTCTTGTAGCACCTTACCAAGAGTGGCTTTTAGCCTTGTTTGGGGCAAACTTGCATTAAAATAACTAATAATATAATATTTATTATTTAAGAAACGCTTTCCATGTCACATAGACATCACAAAGCGCTGCGCAATTAAACAATCATAAGTTTTTAAGAAATAGATAAAAGCATTCAAAAGCAAAAGACAAGTAATCAACTAAATTAACAATAACGATTATTGGGGTTTCCAAAGAAGTTTTAAAAATGTTAATGGTATCAGCAGATCGGATTGCTACCGGCAGCCCATTCCACAAATGGGGTGGGGTGGGGTGGGGGGGGGGACCAATATTGTGAATGAACGATCGCCATATATCATGTCGCATGTACCATTTGTAACTAGTTTACTTCTAATTCGTGCTAAACAGATTCTTGTTAAGCAATATATCCTGCTGAAGCAGCTCTATGTTGGCCCTGGTAGAAGGAATTGATATGAATTATTTTTCCCAGACTCAATGGGGTTTTTTATTATAAAAAACAATTAATTTGTGTAATAGTTCCAACTTTTTTTCTTTTTTTTCTTTTCCTTTTATTTGGGGGGGGGGGGGGGGGGGGTGGCAAGGGGAGTAAGTTGTAAGTTTAGTTTAGTTTTTTGTTTCTTTGCAACTACCAGGAAATATAATGTCTCGGAATGTCTTCGGTCACAGCTCTTGACCCATGCATGCATTTCGTATTCTTTTTTTGGCAGATATGTGCATGAAGCCGGCGGTGTCTGTGTTGCAGATGAGGTCCAGGTGGGCTTTGGTCGTATGGGCAACCACTGGTGGGGTTTCCAGACTCAAGGACCAGGTAAAAACAAGAATGAGTTATGGCTTTTTATGAGGGAATTCAGTGTAAGCGGTAGGGTCCAGATTTAAAGATTGTTATCGGTCTTCCCCATAAACTTTGTAATTGGAAAAACCAATGCTGCTTCTTCCATATAATAATAATTTAAACAAATATTTCTATAGCGCACATCTCCTGTGCTCATGGCGCTTTACAAATATACCAATAGGCCAAAATTATAAATAAAATGAACAAGCAATTTACGAAACTATTCTTACAAAAAAATTTATTAGTACTAGAAAAAAGAAAAGATAGACAAATGGCACTAGACAAAAGAAGACAAAAAAGTATTAACTATTTATGAAAAAAACAAATAAATAAAAGATAAACATTTTACAAAGAAATCAGAAAGCAATTGAGAGTACAGTCCACCTTCTGGTGTATTTCGTACTGTGGTTGTTGTGTGCATGCGAGGGTGTGGATGTATACCCCACAGGTGGGTGAACAGCAAACATTGGGTGCGGCTAAAAACAACTCGGGTTGGCTTAGCGGAGCTGGACTGACTGCACATCCTGCTTAAAACCAGTTGAGCAGGTCTCGAGGGAGATCGTTTCCAGATCCTAATACTTGACCCAGCATCAGCTGCCTGCTCATTCCAATGATACAACTACTGTGACATGTAACGGAGATGTACTCGACAAATATTCAAACCAGCAAGTCTCTTGCAAGATGTTGCCATCAAGTTTTCTTCTCAATGAACACAACATCGCGGACTGTGGGCCGAGATTGTGTTTCATAGCATGGACTGACTGTTTTGAAAGTCAGAAATGGTCTACAATCCCGGCCAAAATGCTTGGGCCAGGTGATACTAAACATACCCTCAATTCCCCCACTCCCTCGCTCAATGTTGTTAGGAGCGCAGACCGCGCAATGAGAGCCAACATTGAACGGGGGGCAGGGGCCAACTAATTGTAGCTCCTACGTATCTTCAGAACCTTATTTCTAATAAAACCCACAGCTCTCCCAATCTTCTACTTTCCATTTGTGCTTGCTCCTTGCACCCTGCTCTTGTCTGCGGTATGGCCAACGAGTGTGCACAGTCAGTGCACCGATATTATGGAAAAATATCTTCACTTTCTTACATCCATCAGGCTTCATCTCATGAATCCTTCAAAGCTATGTTAAAAACTAATTTGCTTTTTTATTCCAAGTTACTACAATCTATGTTTGATCGATGTCATTTTGTACAGCGCTTTGAAACCTATAGACCTTTCTATTGCAACGTCACAGCCCGAGTTTTTGCCAACCAAGGTTGGAAAAGTATGGAAAGCCATAACTGCAAATCAAAAACAGATAGCCATAGTTTGTAGCAATGTTACACAAATATTCAAAAATAGTGTTGAATTTGTTGGAAACAAATCAACCAATCATGGAAGGTATTTCAGTTCATGAACCGTTACAGAAAATGTTGAATTTGGTCACAACATTTTTTAACACGATTGAATGTGTTGCTAACATTCGGCCGTCCATGCCAACCGGCGCACTTTGTTTATCAACAATGGAAAGGTCTATAAAAGGCACTTTATAAATACCATCATTATTACCATTTATTAATTTCTTTGCAGACATTGTACCTGACATAGTGACGATGGGGAAGCCGATGGGTAATGGTCATCCTATTGCTGCGGTGGTCACTACAAAGGAAATTGCGGCTAGTATTGGCAATGGTGGTTTCCAGTACTTCAACACAGTAAGTGGTCTGATCCCCAACCAGGGAATGTGATATCTTCGTTTTAACTGGAAATACGTTTATTTTTATTTATTTTTTTATATACTGAAGATTAAATTCATAAACAAATGAGCTTGCAAGCCTTCGAGCTCGCAAGCCTTCGAGCTCGCAAGCCTTCGAGCTCGCACGCCTTCGAGCTCGCAAGCCTTCGAGCTCGCAAGCCTTCGAGCTCGCAAGCCTTCGAGCTCGCAAGCCTTCGAGCTCGCAAGCCTTCGAGCTCGCAAGCCTTCGAGCTCGCAAGCCTTCGAGCTCGCAAGCCTTCGAGCTCGCAAGCCTTCGAGCTCGCAAGCCTTCGAGCTTGCAAGCTTTCGAGCTCACAAGCTTTTGCGCTTTGCGCTCACAGTTCAGGTTTTTTTTCAACAGCCTATCACATCCTTGCCCCAACCTCGCTTTCAGGGCTGATGACTCTTACCATGCCATTTTTTTTTTACCCAGCATACGCTCGTAACCCCTTGTATCAGTTAAGTAAAATGTGTCGATATGTTGCACATTTTTAGTTGGACCTGTGGCCAATCCAGTCTACGCACACGCTCAAGTATGGTAGCCTGTAAAAGAGGCATCAAGTTATAGAGCAACTGGTCCCCTCTCATTCTTTTTTGATCTTGTGACATGTCTAACTGTATGCAGTTAAGGGTGAAATAAAAGTAAGTAATTTGTTTCTGTATCTTTGTGCAGTATGGCGGCAACCCAGTGTCTTGTGCCGTTGGCTTGGCAGTCATGGACATTATTGAAGATGAACATCTGAGAGATAATGCAGTCCTGATTGGAGATTATCTCATGACGGAACTCCTCAAGTTGAAGAAGATTCATAAGACAATTGGAGATGTCAGGTAAACACCCAGTCGCCCTTAAAACCTTTTTGCTACTTCAGATTTAAATAATGTCTGGTACATTGACTTTATTGATCACAAGTGAACACCCACATTGGAGTCCCCAGACTAAAGATAGTGTTGCTATGCTAAATAGTTTGGGGCAAGCTTTTGTGTGCCAACCTCGTATTAGGCGAAGCCTGGTGTCTGGTGCATAACGTCTGGTACATTGACTTGATTGATGAAAAGTGAACAACCACATTGAAGTCCCCAGACTAAAGATAGTGTTGCTATGCTACATTGTTTGGGCAAGCCTTTGTATGGCAACCTCGTATTGGGCGAAGCCTGGTGTCTGGTGCATAACGTCTGGTACATTGACTTGATTGGTCGTAAGTGAACACTCAAATTGGATTCCCTTCGATACACTCCCAGGGGTGTGATAAAACGCTATATAACAACTAATTATTATTACTTTATTTGAATCAGTTAGTGGAACAAACATGTCTCACTTGTTGTGAATAAGGGTTTGTTTTTTACACTTTCTCTCTTTGTAGGGGTATTGGAATGTTCATTGGCATCGAGTTGGTCTCCAACAGAGAGACAAAGAAACCAGGTGGTTCAGAGGCAACATACACTGTTGAATAGTAAGTACATGGGTCAGGGATCTAGACCTAAACATCCTAGATGCATAAATGTGCACATGTGGATTTCATACACCTTTAAGAAAATTTGGCGGTCTGTGTCCGTGTTCACTCGTCTGAATTCTGTACTATAAACAGCCTCACAGCCTTGGATTGAGGCTATTTAGACATTGACAACTTTTGCCAATAGAGGGCCTTGCGTGCAATGCAAGGCACCTTGACCTAAACATCCTAGACTGGCCAGGGCAGTTGCAAACAAATGTGCACATAGGGTGTGGGTTTACTATAACCTTTAAGAAAATTTGTGTCCGTGTTTTCTCGTCTGGATTCTGTACTATACACAGCCTTAGATTGAGGCTATTTAGACATTGACAACTTTTGCCAATAGAGGGCCTTGCGTGCGATGCGTGGCAAAGTTCAATGAGTTTGTTCCCAATTTGCATCCTCGAAGACTGATTGTTGAATCGCGAAAATGTCGGTGCAAAAGAAGTTCTATAAAACCGATCTTTAAATCACGAATCCATGAAAATGTTTGTTGATTCAAATTCAATTCAATTCAAAGTTTTATTAGTCATGTTAAAATGCACATGAAATTCCTTTTCCTGGTGTGAAAAGTACATATAAAAATACAAACAACCACTTGATGAAACCATCATTGTGGGTAGGTATTTGGTGATGTGATTTTCCACACAAAGTTTTGCAAACTTTGCGTTTTCTTTATTTGGTGGGGAAGTTTTATTCACGCACAGCCATGTGCCATTTATTGTCGACATAACAATTTAACATTGATCTGAAAAAGGGCACGGCGGCCATCAGAAAACAAAGGCAAGTCATTTTTTGCCAGAAAATGTGCAAATTTCCTTGGTCCAAACTTGCGCGAGCCAGATATGCGATCTACCAGCTTAAATTGGGCCATGAATTTCGCCCACTCCCCGCAATCATCTGAAAACACCCTATTTTGACTCAATTTCCTCAGGACATGTTTACAAACTCCTCACCGTGTTTATATCACATGTTTGAAAATGGCCAATCAGAATGGATAAACTGTCCCATGTATTTATGAATGTGGTTTAAAGTCTGCATTGAGTTCGGAGTGAGGATATGTGCATTAGTTAGTACAGTGATATCATATTTAATACAGATTGTTCTAATACTGAGAGAAAGAATACTGAAGCTCAGATGAAATAATACGATTTTGAAGAAGGAAACTAAATCAGTGACAAATGAAGAGCAGGGATTTTTGGAGCATCACAAGACACATGGAAAGCAAGATTGCTATTTGCTGAATTGCAAATCGTTGTACCAAATATCCAATGTGCCTTTTTGTCTGGTGTGTTTTTACAGCATGAGAGATAAGTTCATCCTTCTAAGTACAGAAGGGCCGTACGGCAACATCTTGAAGTTCAAACCACCGATGTGTTTCTCCATGGCCGACGCCAACACCCTCCTCCACTGTCTGGACGAGGTCTTGACGGAGATCGAGACACTCCCCGTCAGTCAGGTGGAGACACAGGCCAAGGCGTGGCAGGCGGTCCCGACAGCCCACCACTTCAAGACGATCAACACCCTTGCCAACATCCCTGAGCTGTCGCTAGATGAAGACTACATTTTGAACCCCGGTTCGAGCAGTGAGGGGAGTCCCACAGGGCAGTCTGAAGATTCGGGGATCGAGGCCCCGACGAGGGACTGCGACGAAGAAGCATCACCCAGGAAGAGGCAAAGAACAGAGGTTGATTAAGCTTTCCCCCATCAACCAAGTCTATCAAAACTTGTTTTCTGACTCCCTATCGAGGGCTTAAACCAGTGATAATTTACAATGAGTTTTGCATACTTATTTAGGGCTGATACTTCAGGAAGGCAATTGCCTCTGTTGACCCTGTTCATTGCCTCGGTTGACCCTGTTCATTGCCTCGGTGCCCCTTGACATCTTCTAATAGAATAATATAAACGCAAGATATCTTGCTTTTGATAGATTCCCTACTGCAGGTCTAAACCAGTGATAATTTACAATGAGTTTTGCATACTTATTCAGGCCTGATACTTCACAGAGGCAAATTGCCTCTGTTGACCCTGTTCATTGCCTCGGTGCCCCTTGACATCTTCTAATAGAATAATATAAATGCAAGATATCTTGCTTTTGATAGATTCCCTACGGCAGGTCTAAACCAGTGATAATTTACAATGAGTTTTGCATACTTATTCAGGCCTGATACTTCACAGAGGCAAATTGCCTCTGTTGACCCTGTTCATTGCCTCGGTGCCCCTTGACATCTTCTAATAGAATAATATAAACGCAAGATATCTTGCTTTTGATAGATTCCCTTCTGCAGGTCTAAACCAGTGATAATTTACAATGAGTTTTGCATACTTATTCAGGCCTGATACTTCACGGAGGCAAATTGCCTCTGTTGACCCTGTTCATTGCCTCGGTGCCCCTTGACATCTTCTAATAGAATAATATAAATGCAAGATATCTTGCTTTTGATAGATTCCCTACGGCAGGTCTAAACCAGTGATAATTTACAATGAGTTTTGCATACTTATTCAGGCCTGATACTTCATGAAGGCAACAAAAGCAATCGCCTTTGTGCCCCCTGGTCATTACCTTGGTGCCCCTTGAAATGTTCCTATAAAATAAAATCAATTCCTCATAGCTGTGCCCTTGATGGAGAAAACACCTTGGTGCCATTGCCCTTTCAAAAAAGAAGCATCGGGCATGCTTATTTCACTATTTTTAAAATGTTATTTTTTTTATAGAGTTAATAATAATAAACGGCTTTTATATAGCGCCCTTACCCCCAAAAAGGGTCCCGAGGCGCTTTACAAAGGTTAAAAAAGAGGAACAAGTTAAGAAGTTAACAGATTAAAAGAAATACTAACGCACAACTACAATGATGTGAAGTGTCAGTCTCAAACGACATGACTTAGGCAGATGAGAAACTTTAAAAAGCTAAAAAGCCCAATTATTATTATTATTATTATTATTATTATTATTATTATTATTATTAGAGTGAAGGAGATATGGTATTTTTAAATAATAAACTTTGAATCGATTTAAATCAACACCTGATAATTTCATAGAGGAAGACGAGTTGCTTGATATTGTTAAATATTATATTGTTTTAAGTTTTAATCAAATTATTACAGTTTTTTCACATACATATCAGAGCTGCCAACTTTCATTGATTCTGCAGAAAGTTCCCTGAAAAAAACACAACAATCTTTCCAAGTTCTGATTAACAAATTTGAAAGTCTCCCTGATTATAGGAAGTTTTTCCCTATGATATTGAATGCAGTTCTAAATATCTCCCTGATTGTTGTACAAAATCTCCCTGATTGCAAGATGCAAATAATAATAATAATATGGATTTATATCGCGCTTTATCACACCCAAGGGCGTCTCAAAGCGCTTCGAACATTATTACCCCCTGGTCACTGGGCCATTTATTTCATTCCTTAAACCATCTCGGCTCCCTGGGGAGTATACAGCCTGTGCTGCAATATATGCGCTACTAAGCTAAATCAATCACAAGAACCATCTCTGCCCTCACAGGTACCCATTTTACCCCTGGGTGGAGAGAAGCAATTATAGTTAAGTGTCTTGCTCAGGGACACAAGTGTCACGACCGGGACTCGAACCCACACTCTGCTGAACAGAAACACCAGAGCTTGAGTTCGGTGCTCTTAACCGCTCGGCCACGACACGCCGTTGGCAGCTCTGACGTAGATACAATGTAAATAATAATAAAAAGGGTGTATATTATACCCTGTTAAGCTTTTACAGAGAGCAGATAGTAAGATGGAGGTGGATATTTTCTAATTTTCTAGAGAATTTATATCTTGGGTTTTACAATATACATTTGATTGAAGTCCTCTTGATGTAAAAACAAGATGGTACAGTCTAAAACAAGCAGGTTTATAGCTCATCACAACAAGGCTCTGGCTTTTTTTTTAAAGCAAATATTAAAAGGAAAGCACATCATTGTGTTTTGGAAATTTAAATCAATTCCTACCCACTGGTGTTTATTTGAACCCTTTAGAGATCATTCATTTCTGTATAGTCATCACCATACGCCCAGAAATTGCTAATATTGTTAGTTTTTCACGCGATTTTTTTTTCCTTTAATAGTGTCTGGGCAAAGATTACATGAAACAGAAATTCAGTTTTGTTTTTGTTAACATGGGAAACATTGCAAAATATAAATTCAGGTCATGACCTTTACTTTGACCTTTTTTGGTTAAGTGGAAGTGTGTCAGATCTTGCAATATTTTCAAGCCGTTCGCGGACGTCGTGGTCTCTAAATGGTTAAAAGACACCATACAACCAACCCGTTAGTCTTGGTTTCAAGGGGTTCCAGGTGTGTAGTCGCGAACACGTGTAGTCAAGAAAACCTAACCACTAGTTCATACTTCACAAAATCTAAGCAATTTTCTTTGCACCTCAATTGGAAATGATTGTTTACGGTTGTTTCCATCTCAAATTTTGGATGCGTTCGCTTTCATGCAGTGGTAATTTTAGAGTAAAAACAGCAAAATAATTCTACATGTGTTGTTTGTGATTTGTGCAAGTTCACATTTGGCTCATTCCAGTTTATTTATTTATTTTTGTTTATTTATTTATTTGTTTTATTTTGTTTTGCTTAAATCTAAGTTCGCCCTAAACAAGGCTAAAAGCCACTCTTGGTAAGGGGCTCCAAGATGAAAATAACTCGGGGGGGGGGGGGGGAGCTGAATGTTGGAATTGATATTCCTCTTAAAACAGTCTAGATTGTAGGATGGAGGGAAACATGCACCAGAAGGAGTTCCAGGAATTGAAACAAACTTAACTAAATTGAACTGAAATTGCAGTAGTTTTTAAACCAAGCATCAGCAATTCGTAAGCTTCAAATGCTGTTCAAAGGTAGGCTCATAGACTGGTGAATACTCTGAAAATTAATGATCATAAAATCTCATTTGGTGAGATGCACTACAACTGCTGATGGCTTAAACTTTTTGGAAAAAGGGATTCCCTTTGAAGTAATATGGTTTGGATAATTTTCCACCCCAAAACCATTTGGATCTGAGAAAATACTTGTTATTTCATAAGTGGTGGGTAACCGTGTTTAGTCAGGTAATTGCAAAGAAGAATATAAATTGTAGCACTTTAATGACTAACTAAAAATAATATCTGCATGATTGTTATTTCATGTATAAGAGGTTGATCACACAAAACATGAACACTGTCTTTGACTATTTTGTCAGCTCTACCAATCCTGTAGAATAGCTTTAAGGGTGTTTTAGTATTGAGCTGCTTTTTGTGATCTGTATAGAAACAAAAACAACAGTGTGTTTTTTAATTTGTTGGTTACACCCATTCATTGTGTGCACTGTTTGACCTGTTATTCTTTAGTCTTAAATTTAGCTTACAGATGCAATAGCTTTCTTTATGAAAATCAACTCATGGGAAACATTTAACAAATTTTCCTTCTGATTTTGTTTGTTGTTGCAAGTTAAAGAGGGTCTCCAAGCTAAAATTCAGTTTTGTGATGCACTGTTTTTCCAATAGAAAGAGTCCTCATGAAAGTGGGAAAAAAGTTACAAGTCCCAACCTCACGTTAAAATTGTGCTGATATTTTCTCAGAGCAAAATTTGAAACATGTCATCAAAAATATATAGTTCTGTCCATTCTAAAGAGAAACTTTTGAGCCAGTCAAAATCAATGCTTTTTTGATTGAATGTCATCAAATTCAGGAATGAACTGAAAGTTCTTCGTAGAAAAATGTACAGGCCATATATTTGAAATGTGACGTCATGAAATGTTTTTGGATTTTGACAATAGTTGCACTTGAAAGGTATCAAACACAGCGATATTTGACGCCATTTTAAAGGGTGTGTACAACATTGGTAATTGCCAAAGACCTGTATCCACACTTGATGTGACCCAATATATACATGAAATAACAAACCTGTGAAAGTTTAAGCTCAATCGGTCTTCAGAGTCATGAGAAAACAGTGAAAAGCCCCATTATAATAATAATAATACTCGGTTCTTATATAGCGCTTTATCACACCCCTAGGGGCGTATCAAAGCGCTCAGTATTTTTCCTGCAAGGTATGTGGAGCTACGTTTTTGAAGTATGAGACCCTTTTCTTATAGCACCATGTAGTGGTTTACAAGGTGCTGTGGCGCAATATGCTGCCGATCAAACCAGGAACACCGGGGCGAACCCCTTCTCTTTACGATAAGTGCACTGGGTTCTTTTACGTGCATTACACAACACACGGGACCAACGGCTTTATGTCCCATCCGAAGGACGAAGCATGTGGTTAAGTGTCTTGCTTAAGGACACACGCGTCACTACTGGGATTCGAACCCACACTCTGCTGATCAGAAACACCAGAGCTTGAGTTCGGTGTTCGGTGTTCTTATCCGCTCAGCCACGACACGCCACATGTGTTTTAACTTTTTTTCAAACATCGGATAAAGACGGTTGTTTTACTCATTTCCTAAAAACTATGGCATTTCAAGCAAAACTATTTTAAGGGAAGCTTTCCACCATGACCATCTTTATACCATGTAAGTTAGGTGCAAATCTGTGAACATTTATAATTTCAATCTTACCAATGTTTTACATCCTTTAAGGTGAAGTGAGAGACTAGTGGTTTTTCTCCCACTTTCTGGAGGACTCTGTCTATTAGAAAATGAATGAATTACAAAACTGAATTTGACCTTTGAGCCCCTATTTGAATTATTTATCGTTGATTCTGGGCATATATAGAAAACAAAGACGCTACTGTGTAGTTGAATTTGCTGTGGCCCAGCAATAGGCTTCATTTAGGAAGACAAATTTTTTAAGTAAATGTTTATTTGTTTGTAATTGTGAGAGGAATGATCATTAATTCCTTTAACCCTTTCAGCCTCAAGTTCTTTTGACATAAACAACTGCTAGAGCCCACGTTGTTTGACCACTCAAGCGTGAAGCACACTTCCTCACACAGCAGGAAGCTGGTGTTCAAAGTTTGATTTTACAAACTCTGTTATTACCTTGAAGATTTTATTTAAGAGCATAATGAGTAATAAAAATTGTCTTACTTATTGAATTTCCTTTCATATCATTCAAAAATCGTTGAAATCAGCCCCAAAATGTCCAAGTTCTTGGTCTTTGCTTCCTCGGTGTGTTCTGAAAACCCAAACACTTTTTTGCACACAACCTTATGGTGCTCCATAGGTGTTTGGCATTTCGGATCTTTCTACTCTAATTTGAAGCGGTTGCAAAATAACAACCCTATCTTATTTTTACCGTCATTGGAAAGATCCGATCTTTCTCTTTCCAATGATGGTAAGCTTGGGTATGGAGGGTGAACATGGGCAAAACTACAGCTTTTAAACAAATGGCCTTTGTGCCCAGACTTGAGTGCTTTGTTGTGTGTTGTCTTGGGTGACTATAGTCGCCCTTGGGGCTGAAGCAGGGTATAGTGCACAGTCGACTATAGTTGCCCTTGGGGCTGAAAGGGTTAAATGTCTATTTTAAGGTAAGAATGGAAAAGTGGTGAATTCATGTTCGAACAAAATAATGAATTTTTATGCAAGTTGTTTCGGGACAGCAAGTCGAAATATTGAGAGAAGTGATGTGGCCATGTTTGTGCTTTGCTTTGAATTAATTTAGAGCAGTTTTTCTGATGGAAAGAAAGGAATAAAGATTTGATTGTGATCATTGATTTCAATAAAATATAATTTTAACAATATTCAATCACTTTTAGTCATTTTTGTTTAAGAGAGTTTTGTTTAAGAGAGTTGATACAGTGAATGTTTATCCGGTATTTCTTTTGTATGGGTGCCTATTAACCAATAATTGTGGTTTTAGGGTGAAATTTCCATGTAATGGATGGGTTATTGTGGCGTGTCATGGCGGAGTGGTTGAGAACATCGAACTCAAGCTCTGGTATTTCTGATCAGCAGAGTGTGGGTTCAAGTCCTGGTCATGGCACTTGTGTCCTTGAGCAATATACTTTACCATAATTGCTTTGTCTTTCGGATGGGACACTAAGCCATAGGTTCTGTGTACTAGGATTGTAGTGCACTTATCATGGAAGAGTAAGGGTTAACCCCGGTGTTTCTGGTTCACATAGCAAGCACCCTTACAGGTTTCTGCAGGCTTGCGAATTACAGTGATTAAGTTCACTTATGAAGTATCCTTTGTAGTTTCATTACCAGAAATATATAGTATTAATTGAAAAGTTGATGTCTTGCTCAAATTTATAAAATAGATGCAGCAGTTTCCTGTTTCCCTTATTTTTGTTATAGGTTTCCAGATACAGTCTTCTTTAAAAATTGTTGCCCTGTTTTGCTTTTTGTTTTGCGCACCATTTAAAATAATTTGTTTGACTTTTTGTTCTTCTTTTGATCATTAAATGCATAATAATTCATCTTAGACCGGTGACATGGACTGGATGGACTGCTCACAATTTCAACAGAGGGCGCCATATACCGCCATCGTTGCATGCCGGCCAAACTTGTCCTTGCTCTATGCTCTCTTTCACAGATCACACACACCACATTGGAAAACTTTTAGTAACTTTTTAACTGTGAGAGAGTTGACGAGATCCTTGTATTGCTGTGTATTTTAATATTTGGGCACGGGTGACTGGCTCGCTTCCGCTGGAATTGACTGTAATTCAGTGTAATTATGAGGATTTCTTTGGAGGGCTAGGATAATGGCTGTGTTCTATTTTGAGTTCATCGAAGCGTGACGGATGAGTGACTCATGGTGGATGGGAACATAGGCATGGCAAACGATAGGGGGCTGCATGCTGCACTGGTTTTGCGTGTGTTTTTATAACTGTGTTTTCAAGAAAAGTCTATCAACGTTACACACAGGTCCCAGCTACTCACTAGCTACGGTCAGGCCGTCAACACTCCGGGAAAACTTGAACTATCCACGGACATTTTCTCCAATTTATTTAGTCTCGACCGAGTGCTAGGTAAGCTGGAAGGCTACTGACCGTGGATGTGTGTTTCTGTAGTGCTGACAGTGTGTGTGAGTGGAGCATTTTGGGAGTGGATATTTTAACTACAGCCAAGAGAGATTTGCTCAACCGCTTGACCGCAGTTTGCAGTTGTCGCCCCGGCGTAACTAGGCTCTGTCTCTGGTCGTCTGCTGCCCAGATTTGGACCGGCAAAATACAGGAGGAATTTATCAGCCTCAAAAATAGACGTGGTTTTTTCGTTTGAGGCACGAACATCCTGCTGGTCGTCTCGTCTGGTGGTGGACACGGAATAAAGAACCACTTCCAAGTTAACATCTGTCGGAAATGTGTGATTTTGATGAGTTTATCAACGACACAATTTAGGTTTTATAAGATGCACGGGGCTAGATGTGCATAGCTTAGTATAGCCTGCTTTGGCTGTTTTGTACCTTTTGGAAAATATTGATTTGTACACAAATTTACCAACTTCTCGTCTGGATTTTATAACCTGAAGATTTACTGAAGAAGAACGTCTTTCCTCACTTCCTGATACTTTCGTTCAACATCAAAGTGTGAAGGAATTTAGACATTCAAAACACAATTTGTTTTGTTTGGAGTTAATAATAAATACCTTCAACACCTCTTCCACATTTTGTGAGGAAAGTTATTTCTATTTTCTCTCTACGTGGATCTTCATAAGATTACCCACGACATGTCTTTGACTCTACGTTCGGAGTAAAAACGGTGAGATTTTCTGATGAAAATCAGATATGGAAATGCCGACTAGGAATGTGGTAAGAACTTTCTGGGCAAGATGGCTCGTCCTCGGTGCTGCGCTGTTGTGGTGTGCTGCCGGTGTTCAAGGTAGGTCATCTCGAATGGAATATTCTTATTTCACAGACAACGCCACAACAATACAATCGGAATTAAAATTATTAAAATTAATAAAATATTTCCTCGGTTGGGTGTGTATATTGTTATTAATCAATTAATAATAACAGAAAGGAACAATTAATGGATAAGTTAAATATTTCCATGATCTTCATTTTTGTTGTGGATGTATTAAAACTTGAATGACAAATTGACAATTGAATGACAAAGCCAATTGAAGGGTGTGACTATTGCCCGAGTACTAAGTAAAAGACATGAGTTGCACTACACTTGGTGTAGTTGGTGTATACAGTGCTTTGAGGGTTAACCCCATAAAATTACAATACCTTGAATGAGAGTTAATATAAGGAGCAGGTCTGATGCTTCATTTTTGAAAGGGCAAGGGCACCAAGGTATTTTCTCCATGGCAAAGGGCATGAGGAAAGTGTTGAGAACATAATATCAGGACCTATTATTAGGGTTGGCCAATGGCCAGTGCACAGTCATTCATCACCTTGTCATGATTGATCTGCAATGATGTCCGAAACCCCCACACAGGTCCTTCAGTGTATCTACAGGTACTTGAAGCTCTTATGTTTGGCGTCTACTCTAGACCTATAAATATAGGGACCCTAAGTGCCCTGTTTACAGTAAGATCTTGATCTTGATATTGGGTGATGCACAAAAGCCTATAGCAGTCACATTTCAAGAAAGCAGCATTAGAGTTGCAAGGTGAAGGTGGAAGGGTCCTCAAGTTCAAACAGTCGTTAACTTCCTGCAGTCCTAGATTGATCAGAATCAACTAGGAAATACCATAATTACTATACATGTATGTATCTACAACAAATGTTTGACAACTTAACTCTGAAATTGTTGCCAATCTCAACCAACGTTCTCCCTTAACTTTGGTCCACTGGCCAAATGCCAGTTAAAACACCAGAGGACCAGTCAAAATTCTCTCCAAGTGGTCCGGCTGGCTATAGTTCAGTGTTGAAAAGCACCCCCCCCCCTATTTCTTTTGAATTATGGATCAGGGAAAAAGGTGATGGACTAGTGAAATGACCTGCTATGACATGTAACTGGTCCAGCCGGCCAGTTACTAAAAAGTTAATGGCAAATCCTGCAAACTGATTGTAAACTTTTACATTTCAAAATTAGTACACATAATTAGCTATAAGCATCATTGAAATGTCATTTGGTAGACCCAGAACTTGAATTAATGAAATTCTCCACTAAGCCCACATGTCTTTTGCTTCAAAAACAATTAACCTAAAGAAATATTTTTTATCTTTCTTGTTTCTTGAAAACGATTTTCAACTTGCACTTGAAAAGCTAAAGTATAGGGAATGATTTCGTTCAGCAATTTTGCATAGCAAAATATATAGACTCAATAAGTTCTGTACACACTGAGTGCTATATTGAGTAGCAAGTGATGATTTTTGATTAGCAGCTGATACATTTTGTGGATAGCATTTTGCTATGCTATATAAAATCCAAGAAAAGTTGGGACCAATGAAGCACAGGCGAATTTTAACCAACAAACCATTTTATCTATTCCAAAATAAAGCAGAAGAATTTGGTTGCATATTTAATTGTGTGTTGTTCTGCATGCTACACAATACACATCGTAGAATAATAGTTGTAAAATTCCTGCTTTTTGTGAAACCTGTGGAGGTGATCATGTTTTGTACCATTAGAATGGTGTGGCATGCATGTAATCCCTGAATAAATTGCCCAGTTGACCTCTGTGAGTCCTTGAAATGGTCTGCAAACCATCCTATTGAAGAAAAAAACAAACCAAAAAAAAAAAAAACCTCCCAGAAGTAATTAATACATCTCTAGCAAACAATAGAAATTTCATTTTCAATTTACTGTTCGAGCGACAACCAACCATCCATTTCCAAGTTTGTATTCAAGTTTACCAGACTTGTGTGAAGCGGAAAGCTTGGGAGTGCAAAGCTGCACCGACAAGTTCCTTCTACATCTTTTGTTGGGTAGCGTGGATTTTCACAAGATCTGTTAAGCGTCCCAAAAAACTTGTTTGGCACAATTTCTATTCTGGATGGTTGCACTTGGGCAATGTTGCAGGCGCTTTGGATCATAGAAATGGGTTAAAGTGTTGTTCACAACTTGATGAAAACTGTTTTGCTGAAAGGTTAGACAAACAGTAACAATTGCATTGTGTGATATTTATCTTGTTTTCCTTGTAGTACCCTTGATGTTTTGATTTGTCAAATAATTTTGAAATAGTGAAATCAAGAAGTTGCATCGTTTCAGTGGTGGATCTAAGGGCTGCCTCCGGCATTTCCTGCAGGCCAAGATACTACACAGGCTATATGGGAAAATTTACATTTTGTGTCATAATTTTCACATAAATTCAAAATTTACAAAAGCAACAGCTGTACAGCTTTTGAGATGTCCCCCCTTTCTTCATATCAAAAGTTGAGAAAAATCAGACAGTGCAATCTCCATAAAACATAAGATTTGTTGTTTTCTTCCATTGAGCTGTGTACAAATGTGCCTGCAGGAAGTCCAGGCTCTGTGGCTCTTTTGTAAACATGTGATGTCACAGGTCACATCGTCTATAGGCTCTGTCTTGTTTCCAACACATACATATTTGGACATGATCTATAAAATTATGATACTTACCAAGGTTGTCCACATGCATGAGTTAGCGTATTGGTCCGATATGAGCGGATTTCAACCTGATACACATAAACAATTTTACTTTCCCCCTCTTCAGGTCTACATAAATCATATTAATTTTTTTTTAGGACGCTCCAGACTGCACAGTGGGGCTTTTGAAACCAGAGATAAACACCGAGTCGAAAACATTCGTTTTCAATTCAGGACCATATTTCAATTCAGACCAAACTTCAAAAACTTGGGTCCAGAATGCCTGCAGAGTTTAGAAAAAATCCTGTACGTATCCTCGCACTACTTCAACAATGTTGCAACAAGTCACCGGTATTGTAAAGTTGTATGTTGTTACATGTAGCACAGCAATCTCTTGGTGCTTTTTTCCATACTCATCTTAAGATTTGGAGAGAGTTAAATACTGGTCTATTACCAAACTTTGGAAAGGAATTTAAACCCTTTGCAGTGGCCCTTTAATACAGGAGAGTTGGGCACTTTCTTGGGCCAATGCCCCATTATACCGATAAGAGTTCAACCTCATAAAAACAGCCAAGCATTGGCCGAGAGGGATCACTTGCTAGATAGATATACTTCAAAGCTGGCTATGACCGGAAACTAGAACCAGTCTATTCATCATGGTCATAGGTACAGGTCCGCAATGCACCCAGTGTGAATTAAAAATAAACCACTGCTTACCAGTAAAGAATGCTGATCTCCTTGAAGTAGACATACAGAGGATCATCACGGTGTTGAAATCCCACTGTTGTTTTGTGTGGGCTACTGCCTGTGCTCTTTGCTCCACTGGTCAATTCCCCTTCATTATTAATTGGAAATCGATGGGCCGTGTCTTAGATCCCAGACTATTCATCTCTGGTGAATTTCAAGTATTTGTTTGGGATGCTTAGGCCAAGTAAAATAAATAACATGTTGCTCGTCCGGACTTTTTAAAAAGTTGGTGAGGGAGGTCCTTGTTAAATTTGTTATTTTCAAATTTTTTGTTATTTTTTTCAAGATGGCCACCATGTCTAAGATGGCCGCCATATCGTATTTGAAGATGGTTTTAGGGTTTTATTAGCATGTTCTGTACATGTATGTCCTCAAATTCTGTTTGAAGTCGCCATGTGTGTTTCTGTGTCCATTTCGATACATATTGTTATTCTTTCCAAGAGTTCTTCTTGCTTTTGCTCCAAAATTATTCTGTGTGTGTGGCATCATGTCCTGGTGCAAAGATCTCGTTCAAAAAAGAACTGTGGCATGCAAACGTGAAGGGAAAAACGTTTCGAAGAAAATGAGGATTTTTTCTTAAGATTGCGTTGTGGAAATAGCATTTTTTGTAGGCCTACATGCAAGAAAGATGATGAAATTGTTCAATAAAAATGAAGGATACATTTGAAATAGCTCTCAATATGTAAATTGATTTCAAAGATTTATTATTTTTTTAAATTTATTTTATATATTTTTTTAAATAACAAATACAAAATTCGGTGCGGCCTCCAAAATTGGAGCGGGCGGGGACGAGCAACATGTTATTTATTTTACTTGGCCTTATTTATTTATGGTAATCAAGATGTACATTTATGTACACAGTGTAAACATACATTACATGACAACATGTGGACAAGTTTGAAATTTGCAGTTCCTGCTTTTTGCTACTTATTGTTGTTTTTGCTTTACTCCATAAATACATGTACTTGTCGTTATTTTTCATAGAAGTACGGAAATAAATGTGTTTCTGAATTAAATTGAGTTCCAAATTTGTAAAAGTCATTGAATTCCCTTTATTCGGGAAGATTGTTTCTGCAATCTGGTCTAAGAGCTCCCTTGTCTATGTAACTTTCAAACGTTATGGGTGCAATTATTATCAAAACCAAAGGTATACGTGCATCCTTTCCAGGCCTGGAATTTCATCTTTGATAGGGCAAGGCCATTTTCAATTTGCAAAGGGCACTTCTTAACATCTATCTATGGAAAACATTTGACAGGGCACCAAGGCCAGGATTAGGGGCAACCATGGCCTCTGTTGCTTCTATGTAATTCCAAGCCTGTTATTTGTAGGCCCGAGCAACTAGTGAAATTCACTACCCGACTAGCTGCGCTTCTTTTAGTTGTGACTTTGACACTAGTCGCGACTATTTTCAAAACCAAAGATTGAGGATTGCCACAGGTGCAAGATGGTAAAATTCAGGCTGAAATGTGAAGTTTGCAATGCAAGAAATGCCATAGCAGTACGGAACTCTTTTGATGCAACAATATATCATAGCAGACGATGACAATTAGGCCTGGGCGACTAGTGAAGTTCACTACCTGAATAGTCAGACTTCAAAGTTCATTTAGTCACGACTTCAACACTAGTCATTAGCGGCTATTTTCTGAGTTAGTGATAGCGGCACGGTTAACCGGGTAGTTGAAAAGTGTTAGGCGTTACTGGACATAGCAATAGTCGTGGCTTTGACACTAGTCGTCGCCCACGCCTATAGTCCTTTGCCTCAGGAAGCAATTGTCTTCCTACTTTATAACTATAAGCAAAGTTTAATGATGGAAGGGAAGTTTTCATTCCCTTCCCCATGATGAAGCAAAAGATATAAATACACCATAAACTTGTCCTTATTAGTTGCATATTCTGCCATGCTCTTGATGCTTGTAGTGTACACTTAAAGGCACTGAACACGTTTGGTAATTACTCAAAATATATATTAGCATAAAAACTTACTTGGTAACCAGCAAAGGAGAGCTGTTGATAGTATAAAACATTGTGAGAAACCACTCCCTCTGAAGTAACGTAGTTTTTGAGAAAGGGGTAACTTCTCACTAAAATAATAAAAGACTTCATGCATGAAGCCTTTTATTGGCATCTGAAAGCACACAAAATTGTGCAACAAGGGTGTTTTTTCTTTCTTTATTTTCTTGCAACTTCGATGACTGATTCAGCCCAAATTTTCACAGGTTTGTTATTTTATGCATATATATGTTGGGATACACCGAGTGACAATACTGGTCTTTGATAATTACCAAACATGTTCAGTGCCTTTAAAGGGTGTGTACAACATTGGTAATTGCCAAAGACCTGTATCCACACTTGATGTGACCCAACGTATACATGAAATAACAAACCTGTGAAAGTTTAAGCTAAATTGGTCTTCGGAGTCATGAGAAAACAGTGAAAAACCCCCTTATGTGTTTTAACTTCTTTTCAAACATAAGAATTTATCCTGCAGGATATTAAAAGACTATAATTTTACTCTTTTCCTAAAAACTATGGCATTTCAAGCAAAACTATTTCAAGGGAAGTTTTCCACCATGACCACTTTTATACCATGTAAGTTATGTGCAAATCTGTGAACATTTATATTTTCATTCTTTTTAATACCAATGTTGTACACACCCTTTAATACATGTACATGGACATCAGAGTTGAGTAGGTGTGATGTAATGCAAATATATACAATGAATGTTTACTTTGTACACGATTTATATTCGCATTGTTATTATCCCACAGCAACTTCTCCATTGTACATATTTCATACACTACTACAGTATTGTCATGTAGGCTTTATTCACATTTTGGGAAGTGTTTAGTTTTGCATGTAATGCCATCTCAAATACAATGCCCAGCCCAATGTTGTTCAAAGTTATTAGCAGCTTTTGCATAACTATACACCTACCAGCTTTTCCCACAGTGTTGAACAGTTGTATTCAGAACACACCCATACAGGACCACTTTCCCCTTGAGTGCAGCAAACCACAGCTAGGGCTAAGACACATTCAATACCCAGCATGATTTACACTGCAAACAATGACATTGATTCTCTGCTGGAAAAACCTCAGATTCAGAACTTGGTTTGTGTTGTGGTGATTGGTTTGTCGCAACAAACCTTCACACAAACATTGCTCAGGGTTCAGACCCCCGCCTTGAGTTTGAATGCAAGACCTATTTAAAACCGTGGAATTTATAAGTTAGTATGCTTCCGGACAAAATAAGTGCCCATCACTAAAAGTTAAATTTTCTGGAATATCAAATTTCTTGCATGTGTTTCATTGTTTGTGTTGCAACTTTTAAAAAGGGTCGGGTGACAGGGTTTAAAACTTAAATATGACAGCAATTCATTTATTTTCATCCTGTTTTGCAGGCATCTGAAAGCACACACTCTCTATGCAGCAATACAATCTGTGCAACAAGGGTGTTTTTTCTTTCATTATTTTCCTTGAAACTTCAATGACCAATTGAGCGCAAATTTTTAGAGGTTTGTTATTTGTTATTAGACAATTACCAAAAAAAGTGTACCCTGCCTTTTGAAGCAAGGAATGTCACTCCAGTCTGTACATTAAATCTAGTACTTTACGAAGAACAGTGATAGAATTTAGATCCGTTTTAACATTGTCGTCTATTCATTTGATGTACTGTTCAACTTGGGCCTAAGCATAGAACCATGCGCCAAAACATAGAATCTTGATTGATTAGTTTTTTTCTTCTTCTAAATAGTACATGTTAGTAAAAGATGTATACAAGGAGTCCAAGGAGTCCAAGTCTGTCAGTGTTATATTCCACCTCCATCCCATACTTATTGTGACAGACTCTTTTGTACCCCAGGCCTTGGGTTATTTTTACCTTCATCAGCTTCATTTGCTTCATCAGCATGTCCTGAAGGTACTTAATGTTCTACTATTAATTGAGAACAGGAAGTATTGAGTCTGGATCATTAGTCAAGGCTTTGTATGTTCTTCACCACAAGTACCAGGTTCAGGATGAACAATACAGCCTCTGTTGGTTCTGTTTCATGGATGATTGTGGCTAGTACTTAGTGGGTGTATCATTAGGGTTTAAAGGCAGGGTTATAATAGATTGGTAAATACTCCAAAAATTACTCCATAAAAACTTACTTGGTGAGAAGCACTGCAGCTGTTGATAGCATAAACTATTTTGAGAGAGACTTCCCTTCGAAGTAAATGATTCATGCATGAATTGTTTCTCAGATTTCTGAGGGTTGGTGTTTGTTTAGAGATGCAGTTTGGTACTCGCTGTCACCTCACTAAACGTGGAGGGATTCGATGTTCTTGTTCTTTTTCTGTTTTCTCAGCAAGTAGACACTGTATACAGCCGAAATTTTCATATGTGACTTTTATTGTATCTTTATTTAAAATTTTGTCTATAAATCATGATTACAATGACAAAAACCATTCTATGACCGTACCTTTAAGCCTGTCTCCATGGTTGTATCAAAATATTTAAACCAGTGGTCTACTTGTACTCCTAACCATAACTTGTTTTGAGCATTGGTCTGAGCTTTGCTCTCTTTGTGGAAGGCTTGGCGCCAACAATTTGAGTTATTGCCATTTTTTACAGCAGAGCCATGGGTTGGTATAAATTAGAAACATGAAAAACAAAAACATAAATTGTTTGTGTGTTTGAAAAGTTTCAAAGATCATTTCTTAATTTTAATTTGAAGAAATAAACTGAAACAGTTTTCTTGACGGTTAGTAAGGGAACGCCTGAAACCTAGAAACACTTGGCACTTTGCTTTCCTTGCCTTGGTAGCGTCCTCTTACAGTCACACTCATTGTTTGAGTTGGAAACCATCTCATAGTCGGAGCATAGAGAAAGGACAGAGCTCAGTGTGAGCGCCAAACATTTAATCGTGAAAAATTATGACTTTCTTTTGGAAATGTACAATGGAGATCTGTGTGCCAGACACATCATAGTTTACAGGGGACAATCTTTTGGAAAATGTACTCTATTCAGAGCACATTGCTTAAAATATTTAAATTGTAAGAACTTGCCAAATGTTTTTCTCTGAACTACCCTTGGTCAAATGGAAAAAGTAATCTGATGCTTGATGCTACCCCAAAAAAGTCTCAAAGCTTTCCAGAAATTCCAGCCATTGTACACATTGTACACGTACCCAATACCATGACGTATCAAATCACAAACCCTTAGCCATAACGTCTGCTGGTACATATCCTTCCTTCACTGCTACTACTTTAGCATGCAACCTAGAAACACATATTGATTTGATTTCATGACTAGACCTAATCATAAAGTCTGGATCCGGACTATCCCAAAGGTCACAAGTATGCGTTTCCGTACAGCCGTATGATACTTCGGGACTGTGTGCCACTCTTTTCCCACGACTCTCCGCCATGGAAATTCAGAACTTAAGGATTAACCCTTCTACTGTCTGACCATTCAATATCATCCACTGTGGTTTTGAATGGTAGATAAACTATGCCAGCCTGCAATGTAATATGATGTGGTAAATGCATCTACACAGTACACACATGTTATGTGCACAGTTGTGCCATCATACACAACCAGTGCAGTTGAATGGTTCAAATGGTTGGTCAACTCACTGGAAAATGTTACCAAGAGTAGGAGGGTTAACGAATTGCAAAATGCTACACAATCATGACTCTCAATATAAATAAGTCTTTAAAAGAGAGTTATTACCCCAAAACTCAATGACCATAAAAACGTACATGGTAAGAAGCGCTGCTGTTGATAATATATAGGCCTAACATTTTGAGATATATATATTTTTTTTTGAAAGAGTGGTTTTAGAGAGAGGGTTTTAAAAAAATTAGAAAAAAATTGTGTATTCCGATTACGGATTATTCTTCCTGCGCGGACATAACCACTGAAGAATTTTCAGCAAAATCTCAAAAATGCTTCCACCTTCAAAAGAGTTGTTTTAGAGAGAGGGTTTCAAAAAATTGTTAATCTGAGAAAAGATAGGGTATTAATAATAGTGGCTTCTTATATAGCGCTCAGGTCCGTCACTCTGTGACGCTCATGGCGCTTCAACATTATTACCCCTGGTCACTGGGCCATTTATTTCATTCCTCAAACTATCTCAGCTCCCTTGGGAGTATACAGCTTGTGCTGCCAAATATGTAGCGCATCAAGCTAAATCAATCACAAGAACCATCTCTGCCCTCACAGGTACACATTTACCCCTGGGTGATGAGAAGCAATAATAGTTTTAAAAGTATCTTGCTCAAGGACACAAGTGTCATGACCGGGACTCAAACCCACACTCTGCTGATCAGAAACACCAGAGCTTGGATCCGGTGCTCTTATCCGCTCGGCCACGACACGCCACGACACGTATTCCATTTACGGATTATTCTTCCTGCGCGGACATATTCACTCCAGATTTTCGGCAATATCTCAAAAATGCTACCACCTTTTGAAATGAAATTTTCACAGGTTAGTTTTATTGTATATAATCTACATTTATATAAATGAGATTAAAACAATCAAAAGGTTCCAAAACCAAGGTATACTTTGCCTTTAAGAAATAATGCCAGTCTACTATACCTTTTGTAAGAAATACCTTTTCTGGAAAACATACATTAGTTTAGGAACTATATTGTAAGTAAAATGGCAGATATAAGGCCAAGTAAAAAAAAATACCAGTTGATCGTCCCCGCCCGCATCCTTTTTTGAGGCCGCATCCTTTTTTTATTTTTTTTTATTTTCGATTTTTCCTTTAACAAAAAAATTTAAAAAAATAAAATTTGTTTGTATTTTTAATCCACCCTTGACATATATATTTTAATTTTTGATGTAAACTTACCTCATGCAACAAATAGATATAAAGAAAGTTTGCGGTGATTTCAAACTTAAGAATTGGTCGCCTGTTTGAATTGAAATACTTGGCGGCCATCTTGGAAAAAAATAAATAAATAAAAAATAAAAAGGCCCTCATCCTCCTCTTTTTGGAAAAATCAGGACGATCAACTGGTATTTTTTATTTTTTTGCCTAAATACGAACATGTTTGTCCAAAATGTAATGCACATTTCCCTACTCGTGAGTACTGGACTTTGGACTTGAAGTAGCCAGCCAGAAACCCAAGCTACTTTGTGACCTGAAGTGGATGTTTACATTTTGAGCTTGTAAGGGGTCCGGTTGCAGCCACAGTAGTGTTATTTTCACCCACTCCATGTTTGCTCTTCAGGTTGGTGGTTAGATTCTGGCCAGCATTGTTTATAGTAGTTGAAGGGGTCTCCTTTCAATCCTTTATTTACACACAGTTCAATGTGCAACAGGCACATTGTCAAGGTTTAGGTGAAACCCAGTAGGTGTTATGTTTTTGCAGATGGCCATTGACCCATCATGGACCAATGCTTTGCATTTCTACAAGTACACGTATCTCCATGGTTCAAAACTGATTCTTGAACAAGATTTGTGAGAACTTTTTAAAAAGGGAACCAACCCATCTGGCTTACTTAGAGTGGAGTAAAAATTGACTTAATGAATCAAATTTCAAACTGACATTGTTTAGTGCATGTGCCTCAATGATATAAAACCTAGTGTTATTTGTACAAGTGCTCTGAAAAACTTGTTATTGAAGGTGAACTTAATAATACCATGGAGGTTAATCTCCATGGTAACACACCATGTTTTCATTTTATCGGGTAACATGTGTTTGTTGTCTTGTCACAATTGTTGTAACATGGACCTGTATCACCAATTCAGTCTCAGTCCTTCTGATTTGAGGCGTGCGATGACACAACCCCCCCCCCCCCCCCCGGGCCATTGCATGCCTAAAAGCTTTCCCACAATTTTGAATAATCACACGCCTGATCCCTCTAGTTCGCCTTGGCAAACATTTCCTGCACAACCATAATACTTCATAATTTGGAAAATATAGGAAATGAACAATACACAACCCCTTTCTGTGAGCTCTTGACAGGGCAAAGTTTATTTGGTCTCAGTCTCGGCCTATACCACAAATTTGGCGCTCAGCAAAATCATACGCCTAGAAAAATCCAGGTGTGCTTTTTTTTCCACACGCCTATGATTTTCAAATCAGAAGGACTACAGTCTAAAGGGAGTCATAGTTTTTTATCACAATGTAGCCACGTTGTTATTCCTCTGTACACAAACCAATGTAACCAAAGTGGGGGGGGGGGGGGGGAGTAGTCTGGAGCACGCTGTAAAGCCAATGCTTACCAATGCCTCCATTCCACCCTCCAATAGCGACTTCATTTGCATAATTTGCAGTAAGATTTGTTTATCCATTTTTTTAAATTTAATTTTTTTTTTTTTTAACATCAATAATTTTGATTTCTAAAACTAAAAGCAGATAAGTTCTGCTTTTCACTTTCATTGACATAATTGAATTACCTGGCAACAAAGTGAGTTTTATTGGTTTCCCCTATTGGTCAAGGTCAGGAAATGTCCAATCGCAGTCTGGGTGGTCTCATCTGGCCTAAATTGACACCATGGGGGTATCATGTGACCTTCAGTTATCCAATCAGCATCCTGTCTAGTAATTTGAAGCATGTTTTCTAAATAAAAGGGATGGGAGTTGAAGAGTTCACTGTTAACTGGCTAACATGGATTTTATATACATGTAGGTTAATTTGATGTGTCATGGATTATGAAAGATAGATTCAGACCAGACTGAAATTGTTGGACGCCATTTTCGGTCCAAAAAAGCAGCACAACCCAATGGGCAGACTAGTATGGCACCCTTCGTTTGCCCACACAAATGTACACAAATGGCTTCTAGCCGCAAGTTGTCGCAACTCTCTCAATATACGGCTCTTGAGTCACCCTTTAATGCTCAAAGTTTGGGAACACTAGTTGTACTGTAAATGAGCCTCCCACATTCACATGGCTTGCTAGTTCTACCACAATACCTGTAAATGTCATCTCTAGACTCTATCACTCCTTCAGGTTTACATGATACACAGATCAGAAGTGAAACTAACAGCTTTGTAAATCACAATCTGGCCCAAAATCACCAATCAACCACTTTGAGAAGTCTGTGCGGGATTTACCCTGGGAATACGACGATGTTATGTTCACATGAATAGAGTGCTTACCACTTCATGGAATAATCATTGTAATGTTAACAGTACTATTAAATGGTAGAAAATAAAACAACCCAAAATGCCCCAAAACAACCCAAAATATCATTCGGTTGCGAGTTGTATTTTCCTTTTGATCTCCTTTGAAAAGGCCTGCCAGCACCATAGTTGGCCTGCACAGTAGCTAACTTGAGGTTGATACAATGTATCTACAACAAGAATGTTATTACAGTGCTATTAAATGTTATACATTGTAGACTACAATGTATAACATTTAATAGCACTGTAATAACATTCTTGTAGTGTAATGTAACTTTATTCTGGTCATAGGATAGGAAATGATTCTATTTTTTTAATTATTTTTTTTTATATATTTTTTTATGAGATATCTCCTTACTCACAAGGCCACAGACAGCCACTTCAAGGTGAGGGCTACACATAATAACTGATTTGGGCTATCGACCCAAATCAATTGACACCAGGGGCACATTGCCTCCTACTCCTGGGGCTGAAACAGGGTTACCCCCTTCACAGTCCTTAATGATGTAGGCATGGGTATCATCCACTAGGAGCCTGTGTCTGGTAGAGCAGAATATTAATGCACTACCTTCCCAACTTTTCTATTGTCAATCTATCTATTTAAAGCCCTGTCTAATTGTTGTTTTCCCAGACAAATTTTACACAATAAAATACATTTCACCTTTGACCCATTGTGTCTGACAATTGAAGCCAAACCCAGTGAAGGGTATGTGCACACCATTTTATTGAGCATTGATTTGGTCAAAAAATCAAATTGTATGGAGCACAATTTTTTTTACGGAGCATGAGGAGATCACATTTAAAAAACCAATAATAATAATAAATAATAATTGTGCAATTTATAGAGCATCTTTTGTAGAAACTACCCCAAAGTGCTGAACAAAAAGTAAAAGTAAAACTAAACAACAATAATGACAGATCACCTAGTTTGGAATCATTCTCAAAGGTTGGGTCAATCATAGATTGGTTTTTGTTAACGTAATGTTGATTTAGATGCAAAGTTATAAAGAAAGAATAGATACAATAGAAGTCACATGTAAAAGTTTCAGCTGAATTACAGTGTCTACTTGCTGAGCAAACAGCAAAAAGTTTTCACAAGAGTGTGAAATCCATCCACGTTTAGTGAGGTGACAGCGTGTACCAACTGCATCTCTTGCCACAGCATTCGCAAACAGGCATCAACCCTCAGAAATCTGAGAAACAATGTATGCACGAATCGTTTCTCGGATTCAAATGTTTTTTGTGTGAACAATTTCCCAAAACCATAGTACTTCTGAAGGAATCAAATCTCAAAAATGTTTATAAATACGAAAATACTATCAACAGCTGCAGTGCTTCTTACCAAGTCAGTTTATATGATCATTGATTTATGGAGTATTTACCAATCTATAACCCTACCTTTGAATCAAGTTACAATTTTTCCATTTTTAAGATAAGTTAAAATCCACAAAATTTGACTAGAGAACTCCAGCAATAAATCATCTCAAAATAGTCTCAAATTGGTTGTCGTTAGTTTATCCCACTTATCCAAACATCATCTAACCAACTGGGACCACAGTTTTTCTTGCATTTTCTGCCAGCCAATTTGTACCAGAGTTCCCAAAAGGATATTTTTATTCCAGGGACTAATAGCATGTAAAACACAAACCATATTCCCATGTGTTTTTGATGAAGACTTTGTTGGGATGACATTGGACCCTACCTCGCACTCTACTTGATCTAGGGACAGTCTGTGGTAGAGTGGAGAGCTTCAGGCTGGCTAGGTTTTTCTGCAGGCATTTCCCTGATGACTTACCGTGATGAAATGTGCTGTAGCAACGTGACAATGAGGGTTGTTAGTTTGGGGGGGGGGGGGGGGGGGAAAGATACAAAATTCCAATGTCTCTGAGTGAAAGATATTTTTCTGCCAAATTCTCAAAAGTTCTCAAAATCCTCCTGCTCTCCGTTGTAAAACTCACTACCGTGTACCAGTACTGAGTATACATACCTTAAAATGTACTTCAAGTGAAAAACCACAAGGGAAACTGACTGGAAATATTTATATAAAAAATGTGATTGAACAAAGACAAATTTAATGCAGCGGAACTTGAACCTGGGACCTCCAGATTAATGTGTTGGCGCTCCACCAACTGAGCTATCTAATAGCCCTAATGTTGGCGGTCTTCCTATTTTGTCAATAATTTTTGTTTAGGGCTTGCCAGTCAGAAGCCATACAACCTTTCACAGGTTCAAGGCCCGCTCTTTTCAATTTTCCTGCCAATCCAAATTATCCACACTTTCTTATTTTTGCTTTCGTTATCTCTTCTTATTTTGTGGTTTTATCATTTCCCAACCGCAGCATTTACTGTCAGAAAAGGTTTTAAAAAATAGTTTTAAAAATGAAATAATTTTCAGAGGCATTACAGAGTCATCACTTGAATACAACTGATGAATGGTGATATGTCAAAACCATTGGTGGTAAATTCCTCGCATGATACCAATTCCGGCCCTGGAGCTCGCTAATTTATTTGAGATCGGATTTCCCTCCCAGTTGATGAGGGGTTGGTTATAGTTGCATGTGACCCTGCGGTCCCTCTTGTGACCTCCACTCAGATTGTCTTTGTGTTCAAGAGAGGTCAGGTCTTTCAGTTTATACTCACCAATTAAGATGCCAAGCAGTTTATTGAGTAACATTGTTTCTAAAGCGTGTTCATTCCTAATCTGGAAATTGTGGGATCTTTTTTTCAGTTTAAAGGAAAGGAGGAAATTTTGTTTGGTTGGGAAGTGTACTTATTTCTAAAACTGTAATGAATTGTATGTATGTACAGGCAGAAAGTTATCTTATACCCCAATACATTAGTATGGAGTTATGGATGCAAGAATGAACATAACCTGAAGCCAGGTTTTATAGCCAGGATTTAAAAATGTTGGGTAGCTGTTTATTTGCTGAAAAATAAGGTCGCAGGTATAATACTTAACGGAGGCAATGGAGGCAATTGCCTCCATTGCCCCATGCCATTGCCTTGGTGCCCCTTGAAATGTTCCAATAGAAATTAACAATTTCCTCATAGAGGTGCGCTTTACCAAGAAGAAAACACCTCGGTGTCCTTGCCCTTTCAAAAACGAAACATCACGCGCCTGGGTAGAGATTAATGAAACAGATTAGTAACCTGTGTACTTAAGCTGCATACTCCTGAGGAGTTGAGATGTTTTCAGCATAGAGAAAATCTTATGGTTCAGGAATGGTCAGGGTGCTTTAAGGCTAGACGAAAGGGGGGGGGGGGGTGGGTGGTAAGAGTAATGTCGGGTGCTTTGAGAGGCCGATTTGGCTTGAAACCAAGTTTGCTGTTACATGTAATTGAAAAATTGCATGTCTGAATTGCTAACCCAAAAATACTTTAACATGAAAATTGAAGATAAAGTCGGTCGTCCAAATTACAAACACCTGGCTGTGTCTAAGGTCCAAGTGACACCTTTTTACCTCAACACACCCCCTCTGGCTGACACCATGCCTGAGGATCTTCCAGGCTTGAAGTTTCATCTTTGTGAGAAATAAAATGGCAGGCCCTTTTTCATTGTACAAACGGTTACACGTAGTTCCATCCTTACTTATATCAACATTTACCAAAGTAGTGAGATCTGTCTGTTTTTTGAAATGATTTACAGGACTTTTTATGTTGAGGTTTGATTTCGATGGCAAACCGCAACTCAATCAAATTATTCAGACACCAGATGTCTGATTCCTGTCCTTGGTCTACCTTGCTTGGTGTACCCTTCCTCTATGCTGTAACTGTTCTCTGAATCATTCTGATACATACATCAGTATTCCTCAATCACTCCAATGTGTCATTGTTCAGTTTGACTAGGAAAAAGCATGCACCAAAAGGAGGTTGGAAGTTGAGTTCTAGGCATGCCTGTATTATATGCAAGACGGGCAGGTGCCCTTGTCCTTAGTGCCAATCTGGGCCCAATTTCATGGCTCCGCTTACCGAAAGCAAAGAATCCGCGCTTACAGAAGCAGGGAAATCCGCGCTTACGTCAAGTAACTTAAGACTATTCCTATCTCTTAGCATTGCCTAGGACTAGTCCTAAGTTAGGAAGAGTTTGGTGAAATCGACCCCTGGGCCCAATTTCATGGCTCTGCTTACCGCCGAATTCTGCGCTTACGATCACCATTCTTTGCTTACCGAGCAAGTGCCGAATTTCTGCAGCTGTGTAAGCGTAGAATGCCTAGTAACGTGGACTACGCAAGCGCACAAGCAAAATTTCCCTGCTAACCCGTAGAATGGATTTTGAATGACTTACCAGTAAATCAATAAATTAGTTGGTCTTAATGTAGGGTGTCATGGCCGAGTGGTTTAGATCACCGGATTCAAGTTCTGGTGGTTTAGTCATCGGGTGTGGGTTCGAATCCCGGTCATGATGCTTGTGTCCTTGAGCAAGACACTTCGCTATAATTGCTTCTCTTCACCCAGGGGTATAAATGGGTACTCGCCTGCGAGGGTAAGAGGTTGATATTGTGTTCGAAAAGCCTTCTGAGAGCCACGGCAGCTCGGGGCTGTATACTCCCCACCCCAGGGAGCTGAGAAAGATTAAAGGAATGTTATTGGCCCAATGACCAGGGCACTAATGTGAAGCGCATTGAGACGTTATTGTAAAATGCGCTATTTAAGAACTAGTTATTATTATTATTATTCTTAATGGTCTCAAGTATGGTGTGGGGCTTGTGTGTAGTGTAAGCTAAACTCAAAGAAATATCTTGGGGCAGCCAGTGCTTGTGAAAATAAGCATTGCTGAATGTCACGAAGGAAATGTCAACTGATAAAAATTGACTCTCGTTATTATAAGCTGGCGATTCTTTAGATTAGGTCCTTAAGGTTGTCATAAAGTGATCATAAATTACCATTCCAGAAGAAAAAACCCTTGGTAAGATATTTGTCACCAACGTTCAGATGCAGACCTCATATGTTGACCTAAAAAAAAAAAAAGCACTTGTAAGACTTAAGGACTAGGAGACACCACAATATTAGAACCAGATAAGTAGACTAAATGTAAATATTTGTGAGAAAAATAGAATTAGCTGTTGCAAACTGCTTACCAATCAAAAGGACTGTGGTATAAATGCAAAAAATAGTTAAATGGCCTGAAGTTTCGACCCTACCAGAACTTTTCTTGAAGGCTAAAAATATTTGTGCGATGCGTTATGTGTTTTGTCACAAATTGTGTGCACAATCCTACCAGGCTTATTTTGATTGGCGCAGTTGATATAGCATGGAGGTAGATCCATGATATAAGCAACATTGGTGATTTTTCTTTTTTTGGGGAGGAGGGTTCAATGCCAATTTTCTTGACTTTGACAACATTTTAGATGGTACTAGTTCTCTGGGGGATTGGTACTGGTATGAATCTTTTTCATCAGTGAGCTTTCTGTTTGAAACTCAACAATGTTTTCTCCTTCTGATAATTACTAACATGTTGTGTACTTGGTCTTTCATAGACCGTGCAAATCTTGCATGATTCAAATATTTCATTGGAAAACCTTAAAGTCGATGGGAACATTTTGAAGGGGTACCAAGGCCAAGACTTGGGCAACGGAGGCCATGGGAACATTTTGAAGGGGCACCAAGGCCAAGACTTGGGCAAAGGAGGCCGTGGGCTCTGTGGCCTCTGTGTTATTCCAGGCCTGTCTGTTGCATCCATTTGAAGATGGTTTTTGAAGTCATACAAAAATTGACGTCATGTGTACTCTTATCGCAGATCTTTCGATTGCGTGGGTCACTGGTGATTTGTTGTATATCACCCAGTAGTACTAATACTATTAACGGACTTGGATTGTTTCCTGTTCCGACCAGACACAACTTAGACTGACCTGCATCCTGTATTCAGGACGTTTTGTACCTGGCAATGATCTCCAGGAATATCACATTCTAACCGCAGAAGAAAACAGCACTGCAGTCTGGGATGAGGTTATAGGGACTGTAGGGGCCTTTCAGAGTAATCAATGTTTACAAATGTCGTATCTTTTTTTGAAATTGTGGGTGGGTGGGATAAAAGAAGTAACTGAAAATCGAAAAACATTTTACAATTAAGATAAGAGAACAAAAAACACCCAAGTTTTAATGGGTGTGTACAACATTGGTAAGATTGAAAATATAATTGTTCACAGATTTGCACTTAAAGGCCCTGTACACTATTGGTACGATCGAAAAACACAAATGTTCACAGATTCACACATAACTTACATGATTTAAAGTAAGTAATGGTAGAAAGGGTTCCTTAAAATATTTCTGCCTAAAATGCTATCGTTTCTGAGAAATGAGTAAAACAATAGTTTTTATCACGCGTGATAATTAACTCGATGTTTGAAAAACAGAAAACACATAAGGTCTCTTTTCACTATTTTCTCGTGACCTCGATGACCAATTGAGCTCAAACTTTCACAGGTTTGTTTGTTCATGCATATGTTGAATCACACAAAATGTGGACACTGATTTTGAGCTGTTACCAAAAATATACAATGCCTTTAACTTACATGGTACATGTATAAAGATAGTCATGGTGGAAAACTTCCCTTGAAATAGTTTTGCTTGAAATGCTATGTTTTGGGGAAATGTGTAAAACAATTAGTCTTTATCACTGGTGATAAAATCCGATGTTAGAAAACAGTGAAAACATATCATGGGGTTTTTCACTGTTTTCTCATGACTCCGAAGACCGATTTAGCTTAAACCTTTGCAGACTTTTATGTGTTGTAATAGGTCTCTGTGCAACATTTGCAGTAGAACATTTGAGTCATTTCACTAATACGATTCTTGGACATGTCTTCTCAAATTGCTGCTCTCCGTGCTCCTTCATCAACTTTCTGCCTGGCCCCCATTCTGAACCCCACAGCTGAAAGAGATGCGTAGCCCATATGCATGTATTCATAGGACCTTATACGGTCTACACCTCTGTACATGTACTGTACTACAGTCAGAGGATTATCAAAAATTCTATAGTGAGTTTCCTCTTCCCCCTGTGGGCCTTCTTTAATGCCTCGCATTTTATTCCTGAACAACAGGAGTAAGGATTTTGTGATTCATGAAGAAAAAACGGACTTGTAACTGGTTTTGATGGCACATTAACGGCGTCCCTTCAGGGGGGAGCAGTAAGCTATGAGTTAACTACAACTGGCAAAAGTTTGGGGAAGTATTCGTTTGACAGTTTTTAAACAGTAGGTTTCCTGTAGTCAGTTGCGTATTGTGGATTAGGTTAATGGGTTTAAAGTAATATTTATAAGAACTCCTTAAATTCAATTATGAGGATTTCTATTTCAATAGAGGGTTGGCAGTTGGCTTCAGATGCCCGATCGACAGAGATATGGATCTATAAAAAAAAAACTTTTTGGGCTTGTGTGTTCTTTTATCGTTTACCTTTGACAGCTCTTCACTCAATGGAGAAAGAAATTTGTTGCTAAATGCATTATGACTATCCACCCATACGGACTTATATGTGCGGTGTCAATAAAATGAAATGTTCCAATAGAAATTGCTCATAGAAAAGCTCTTTATGCAGGAGAAAATACCTTGGTGCCCTTGCCCTTTAAAAAAATGAGTGTCGTGGACGAACAGTCAAGTGCACTGGTTAGTTCAGACTCAAAGTCTGGTGTTTCTAATCAGCAGAGTGCGGGTTCGAGTCCCGGTCTTGACACTTGTGTCCTTAAGCAAGACGCATAACCATAATTGCTTGTCCTGTGGATGATATTTAAAGCCCATTGTCCCATGTGTTGTGTAAATGCACGTAAAAGAACCCAGTAATACACTTCTTGCTAAGAGAAGGGGTTTGCCCCGTGGTGTTTCTGGCAGTGGCTGCTGAATGTGCAGCAGCACCTTGTTAACAAACACTCAACAAAGTGTTACATAAATGGGGCTCATCATTCATTTAACTAAAATAAAATGTATGGAAATACATGTAAATAATAAGCGCTATGAGGCATACATAGATAAAGAGTGATATAAAAACTAAGTTGTTATTATTATTAACCCTCCTACTGTTCCCAACATTTTCAAGTGAGTTGACCAACCATTTGAAACCATTCAACTGCCAAAGTTGTGTATGGTGGCACAACTGTGCACAGAACTGTGTACTGTGTACATGCATTCCCTCATGGTATCATATTGCAAGGCTGGCATAGCTTATCTATCATTCAAAACCACAGTGAATGGTATTGAATGGTCAGACAGCAAGAGGGTTAATGAGGACAAGGCAGAGCTTTAACTTTGAAGTAACTGTCCCTTTTTGACATTCAGAAAAGAAAACCAGGATAGTTTTATTTTGGGTGGGTGGGAAGAAATTTATACACTGGCTCTATTTATACATGACCAGCTCATGATGATAAAGGTTTCTGGTTTCTGGTTCCCAGACGGCCTTGCAAATCATGCTCACCCACTCAACTCACAAGGAAAGACTGATTTGGAATGAGGGTAGTAACAATTATCAGAGGAAATCTTACCAATCCCTGTCAATCTTTTTAGTCTCATACTAGATGTACGTCGGCAGGCTTCCTCGGGAAGGGGTCTTTGCCTCAAGATACTGTGCATTGGTGCCTTCCAATAAGGGTTCACTCTTAAAGCACATGTACAACATTGGTAATTGTCAATAACCAGTATCCACACTTGATGTGACCCAACATATACATGAAATAACAAACCTGAGAAAGTGTAAGCTAAATCGGTCTTTGGAGTCATGAGAAAACAGTGAAAACACAATTATACGTTATCACTTTTTTCAATCATCAGGTTTTTGACATGCGCGATAAAGACTTATTGTTTTACTCATTTCCTAAAAACTATAGCATTTCAAGCATAACTATTTCAATCAAATTTGTCCACCATGACCATCTTTATACCATGTAAGTTATGTGCAAAACTGTGAACATTCATATTTTGTAATCTTACCAATGTATACACAGTACACCCTTTAACACTAGCCCAGCGTACATTGTCTAGTATTACTAGTAAAAGCTGCTACAGGCTAGTAAACACAACTTCTCAACCTGCTATTAGAAACTGTGCAATCTACTCGTTTAAAATGCTCATATTTCTTCCTTTTCACATGTGAATAATAATTTGTTTTCAAATGGGCTTATTTATTTTTGAGTGTGGGAATTTAACTTCATATAACAATACATGTTGTAAGGGGCAATTGCCTCCGGATTGGACGCTTTTGGCTATGTATAAAAAGTGTTTGTTATGAAACTTACGGTATATGGTTGGAAAGATGTTGTTAAAGTAGAATTTAACGACTCGCACAAATTTCCCTCAAAATTGTGTGGTTTTCTTTTTACTTTGTGGACTAACAACGGTCTGCCGCTTTGTGGAACCAACATTTTGATTCCTCCATTGCCCCTAGTCATTGCCTAATCAGGGCTCGAATTTTGGGAGAAAATCCACAAGACTACAGGGCTTGTAGCTCAAAATCTTTACTGGACCAGACATTTTTTTACAAGACCAGATTCAAAATGTGAAAAAACCCAAAAAACTTGCTGCCACAGTTTAACATGCATTTGACTGCTTTTATATGAACCCGAACTGAGACAAGTAAGAGAAGAGTACATGTATACTTGATTACTCCATGGAGGAAATACATGTGTTTCTTCCTCCATGATTACTCATAGAATTGAAAGATAATTTATTAGACCGGCCAAAGTCAACACTTGAACATAATGTGTTTCTGTTATTCAATTGAAAAACACAAGACCATCGGACTTGTTAGGTCATAAGTTTACTGGCCCAACACTAAAATTACTGGCCTCGGGCCTGTGGTCCAGTGTAAAATTCGAGCCCTGCCCTTGGTGCCCCTTGAAATGTCCAAATACAAATTTACAATTTCCTCGAAGAGATTATCAAGCAGAAAATGCCTCGGTGCCCTTGCCCTTTCAAAACCGAAGCATCCGGCCTGGTAACCTTGTAAATACAGTTATTTATATTTGAATAGTTCAATACAATTATCTGAAATCAAACCCTCAAATTGTTTTATATATTAATGATTATCTCTAATCTGTCATTTTGCAGGTAACTGCTTCTATGAAGGCTTTCAATATGGGGTAAGTACAACTTGTCGAAATTGAGAATGTGGACTTTGGGACTTGCATCTGACAGAGGTAATGTGTGCAAACACATTAAATAGTCTTCACTTGGGCAGAGATACTCAGTTGGGCATCTTGCAAATTCACTCAGAAATTCCTTTCTTAGCAATAAACTTTTTGGTTTGGTCAGTTTATACATGTATTGGGTCTCTATGATACCTGGGGCATTTCCCAAACCTTGGCTTAAGCTCCGTCTCTCGGCTTCAGGCTTCGTGTGATGTTGGATACACCATGCAGAATGTACACGTCTTCAACATTTGATGACGGAGCCCAAGCTGGAGCTGGAGCCCAAGCCGAGGTTTGGAAAAGGCCCCTGAAATAAAAGCACAGTGAGTGTCCATAGAGAGTTATTGGTTCCTTCCGCAGTGTTCTTTAGAACCCTTCCTTCACACCCAACCAGGTTATGTAGTCTGATGCCATAACCTCTAGGTCTGCCAGGTAGTTTGTCATCACACCAAGGGGGTTGGGGGGGGGGGGAATCTGATCATGAAACCTCATGGAAGCTCCTCTTTGCTCCTCTGTGCGATGCTGTGTACTTTATTTAGTCGTGACAGCATTTTGCAGCGAGGAACCAAAATAAATGACCTTTTAAAAGTAACCATGCTAGTGTCTTCAAGTAAGGATGTCAGTTCTTCGAATTCATACATGTAGCTGTTAGTACATGTGATGTAGCTGTTCTTTCTAGCATCAATGAAGCCGGAAGCTACTTAATGTGTCTGATATTAAATGTACATAGTACTTGTAAAACTGGTGGAGAGGTTTCTGATTTCGAAACTTATAGGTAGCAGGATTCCTGATTGGTCGGTACTAGCCCTAACTGGGCATGTGTTCCTGATTGGTCAGTACTAGCCCTAACTGGGCAAGGATTCCTGATTCAGTATGAGACAACACCACCTCATCCTGATTGAATTGGGTCAGGTGCTCTATCCTTAATTGGGCAGGGATATACAATTAAGTCCCTTAATTGAATAACTTAAAATAACACCATGCCAGAGATTAATACAGTGCACACAATCTGGGTAGAGACACTATGTGTGCACATACATGGACCATTCACAAAGTCACCTTGATAGGTCTCAGATAAGATAAGGTAATGTAGCCATAGATTACATACACCTTGCTGGGTAATGTGCCAGATAAATAGTACCTGTTCAAATAGGACATTATGGACAAGTCATATGTGTATTTTTAATATAAAGGGAGTATAAAAACTAAACCCCAAAATGTTCACATCAGGTCAAGATATTGAACTGGTGTGAGGGAAGGGGTGGGGGGGAGATTGAAATGTTGGAATTCAGAGATGCCAACTTTCCCCGATTCCTGAAAAAAGTTCCCTGAATAAATAAACCAATGTTTCCATGTTCTGAAACTTTTGCTCTATTATGTTGAATTTATTCTAAATATCTCCCTGATTGTTGTATACAAAATCTCCCTGATTGTAAGATGCAAATGTTGGCAGCTCTGCGAACGATGGAAACTGCCCGTTTTCTATTTCTTCCGAATCCTGAATGGGAAGACGCAGTTTTTCCCTTTATGGTCCAATACCGTTTCATGCCTTATATTTCATCTTTGAGAGGGCGAGGACAATCTTTTTGACGGGGCACCAAGGCCAAGACCAGGGCAACATAGGCTGTAATTCAAGGCCTACTGTTTGGTACCACTACCAGAGGAACATCTAAAGAATTCCCAACAGAACAGGTTGTTAGTGTTCGACATTAGTTGCTTGAAAAAGAGAGAGGTTTTTTGCACTCTGTGTGAACTCTGTTAGGATATTCGACTATTTTTGACATGTTCATTGTCCTGTATAACAAAGTGTAGGAAATGATCAGCAACACATAGACATCATCTTTGATGTTTAATCTTAACGTAAGGGGATATGGGGGGATCAGATAATTTCTGTGCTGACGATTGAACTTCTGAACCTTTTCACTCAAAAGCAGTGAGAACTTTTGTTTACACAGCACACTGTACTATATGTATTCATGTTGAGTTTGCACTGGGTCGAAAGAGGTTGATAATGATCAAGGTTTGCCATGCATGTACACCATACATGTATTGTTTAGGAATTTTTGTTTGGCTTTTGACATTGCTATACCCTTTGACTAATTCTCCATTCGAAAAACGATCCCAGACTATTTCTGGTTTACTGGGTCAATGAAACTAAGACCATTGCTTCTTAGATCTGTTTCATCTTTGTCGTGTTCCACGTGTTCATCACCAACCAGTTATAGTGATTCTCATTATACCATATAGGGGCCTGACCACTTTGTCTCTAAGCCTTGGTTTACTTTAGAAAGGCCGTATCGGATTTGGCGGCTATGGCTAAGACTGTTGCTACGGGTGTTACTAAGGATGCTCTATACTTCAATGCATAATGACATGGAAATTTAGCCGTAGCCATAGCCACCAATTTAGACACAGCCTCGAATCGATTTGAGTAAGAGAAAACTTTATCCCCCAAAACAAAAATTAAAGACGGCTGCTCCAAGATAAAAAGTCCATAGACCCCTTGCACGTGACATCACAAGACTGCGCCCTCACTGAAGTCAATGAAGACCTATCATTGGCTGACAGTTGTACGCGGCGTGTACATGCGGGCACGTTCCCATTGTTTGACCTCATCGATGGCGGCCAATGCAATGGATAGAAAAAATCATTGCTGCCCCGCGATTAAAGCACAATTTTTTAGGTGGACATTTATATCGTTGATGCCCCGTGAGTATCAAGGTTTAGTTTGTAGATGGACATTAACGTTGTGGAGTTGTCTGGGACCGATGACTTCCAGTGACCTCTTGGGACATGCTGACCTCTGGGACATGATGACCTCTGGGACACCATCTAAATAAGAGGTCACCGTCACTCCCTAACCATCACATCCTCATCATGGGACATTATTGTCTTCATGCTTGATCTACTTTGTCTAGTCACCCTTCCTTCAAATTGGCCTCAAACCTAGAGTTAGATGAGTCCTTATCAATCATGGGCAAGTTAACAAGAAATGACGGGAATAAAAAATGGATGTGATAGACGGAGGGGTTTCGTAATAGATAGCCTAAGTTGGCAGCAGACTGGATGGCCCAGAAATTAACAGCAGACTTTAGGAAACATTACTACCTCAAGATTTATTCTTGAAAATGTTCCCCTTGCCTTCTCATGTTTTCACAACTCATGGAAAATGACACGCCTCTCATTTTACATGACCCCTGCACTACCCCATATTGAAAAATCCTGGCTCATGAGCACATTGGTTTAAAAAAAAAAAAAAATGGCAACTTAATTCCTTCCTTTTGTGTCAAGAAGTTTATAAAGATTTCACAAATTCTCATTTTTTATAAGGAAAACTTGAAATACATTACTGTTAAAAACTTGAATTGGTCATAATAAAAATTAAACTGTTTGCAAGCTACATGTGTGTAGGTCTACATGTACAATACAAATGAATACATGGCAGAAAATTTGTTTATAAATAGTCATGGAATCTAGATGTACAATGTGAGAACGTTCAATTTCTTGACCTTGTTAACTTAAAGTGTACATTTGTTGTAGCATATTATTTTCGCTGTGAGAAATTGAAAGTGGAGGTTCCCTTTCTGGTCATTATAATGCATTCCAGAATGATATTTATTTTCTTTGGTAAATTGACCACTGAAAGTGGTAGCAGGCATGGTCCGGACCTATCAAAATAGTCCTGCTGTGGCCCTCCATTAGCAGCCACTTGGTGGAGTAACAACATTGGGTTGCTACAGAGACTGACCGAAAGCACAGCAACAGCTAGGAACAATTACACCAACTACAGGTAGCTGATTCCCACTCAGGTAGAGCTGCTTCACCAGAAAATATTGCTTAACAATTTGCTGGCAAGCAAAAATTTGCAGGATACCAGTCACAAATTCTACTTGTGACATGGTATTTTGGCTGGTAACCCTAGTCTGGTACGCATAATTTTGTTAGTGAAGCTCTATGAAGTTGGGCCCTGGATCTCATGTCAATTTTGCTCTGTGCTGTCACCAATTTATACTTGACTCTCACTTTTTTGTATGAATGACTTCACTGTTTTCACAAACCAACAAATGTATCAAAAATCAATTTTGTAAATTGTTTTGTGTATATGTTCTTGACACACTCATTGCTTTTGACACAGAATGTTTCAGGACCACACATGTAATGGTTTTGTAATAACACTAATTAGCATGACCAAATCACTAGATCTGCCATTTTCCATTGAACTACATACATAGTGCTGGCACTTGAGATCTGTAAACTTACTTTTTTTTAACGCACACTTTTGTTGAGGGACTTCAAACAGGCTAGCAGTGCCTAAGCCAGACCCAAAGCCGAGGCTGTGATTTCAAAATTGACCTTGATAAACAAGTGATGCCAAATTTGGTGCTGAAATTATGGTCTTAATGTGTTAAACTTGAGTTGAGTTTCATTTTGATAAATCAATTTCCTTTTAGTTCCTCCATGTATGTTACCTCTCCATGGTGAATTACCCTCCCAGTCCCAGAGAGGTCACAATAATGCAGCCTAATTTGGGAAATCAGGTCATAACCACATTGGCACATTCCCTTTAAAAGAACAACTTTTAAACAGTTAGAGGTACCCACCTTCAATTGACCCCCAGGCCCCCATCAATTATAACATACTGGGCATGAAGTGGCATACATCATAAACTGATCCTTGCAAATTTATCACTGCCTGGTGATCATCTTTGACCTCCCAAAACATACACCTAACACTCATGTAGTGTTACCTGTTTACATGCCATAGGTACCCCAGAAAAAATGCTTGTTCGATCCTCCCTGACACCCAGTTTAACCCACGACCCCAGAGTTCGCACTGTAAAGAGGAGTTGTCAAAATTATCGGTGTCATGTCATGAAATGGTCCACACTGTTATGGATTGCCAGCGAAAAACAGTGGAGGAACTGTTGTTATTTTGTTCTCACCTTGAATAGAGTTGAAGCTTGATCAGTCGCCCGTTAAATCAGAAATGGTTCTGTCCAGAGAGTTTCCTTGGTCGGAATAATGGGACATTCTTACAACATCCGCTTAGTTGTAGAAACTCATGTTTACTTGCTTTATTTGGAGAGGTATTCAAGTGTGAAATTGCAGAGGATGGACCTTGGTTGGTTACTTGGTTGGGTGTGTATGGTTCAGGGCAGAAGGGTGGCCGATTCAGACAACAAACAATCCAAAACAGATGTGGCTTGGTGGACTATTTTTTGTGTTTCAGTTGCTGATAACTGAAATGATTAGACATTGCAATTAAAATTTGTTACATATCATTGGGCACATATCATTAGGAAATTAAGTTGAACAAATCCAATAAATGGATCTGTAGCTATCACTAATTCACTTAGGCCAAATAAAAAAAAATACCAGTTGATCGTCCTGATTTTTCCCAAAAAGAGGAGGATGAGGGCCTTTTTATTTTTTATTTATATTTTTTTTCCAAGATGGCCACCAAGTATTTCAATTCAAACAGGCCACCAATTTTTCAGTTTGAAATCACCGCTTTCTTTATATCTATTTGTTGCATGAGGTAAGTTTACATCAAAAATTAAAATATATATGTCAAGGGTGGATTAAAAATACAATTTTTAAAAAATTATTTTATTTATTTTTGTTTTAGGAAAAATCGAAAATAAAAAAAAATAAAAAAAAGGATGCGGTCTCAAAAAGATGCGGGTGGGGACGATCAACTGGTATTTTTTTTACTTGGCCTTACTTTACTGGGTCTCTGTGGACTTACGAGGACAACAGTTTTTTTTTTTTACCTTTAATAAAGTATATGGTGTTCAGAATAAACAGTTGATGAAATGACATGATATTGATAGTAGTCTTGAACCTATTTCTGTTGACACTATCATTTTGCACAGACAAAATATTTGATATACAATTTTGATTGGTTTTGGGCTATGATGCAGCCGATTACCCCTGGTCATTCTTATTTTAAAAAATGTGTTTCTGGCTATGATGCAGATGTCAGACAACTTACCCCAGGTAATTTTTATTTATTCATTTGTTTACTTAAACACATCCAACACCGCAAGCGCCAAAAACAAGATGGTGATCTTTTATGAAACAAGAAGAAATGTTCAGTTTGTAGATGTGGGAGGAAAACAATCTAAATTGGGAAAAACCCAAGCAATTAGGTAGGGACTGAAAACTCCATTCATTTTGATTGGTCTAACTCGAATCTAGGGTCGGTCATTGTGTCTGCTGGTGACCCACATCCTCATGACACTGAGTATTTTTGGTATGTATAATCCATTACCCTGAATAACTTATTGGTAGGCATCCCTGAGTGACATTCCTCATCAACCATGGTCGCTCCTTGCCTCTAGGCTCGATATCTTATCATTTGTTACATGTCTTATGAGGTACCCTTAGTACAGTAGCTCCTGGTGAGATGCAAGACCAAAGGAGGTCATCATTAGTTTTTGGGGTCAATGTATTTCTACCTCAATGGTGTGAACGTGTGAAAAAATCTACATGTATGTACTACATGTACTATCAACTGATAAGCCTAACAAGAAATGGCTGAAATCTTTATTCCTAAATAGTCATTCTTATTCTCCAGTTTTCGGCAAAGTTTTCAAGAAAATCTGAAAATATATGGATGGGGTCAGAGTTCGTTTACCACTTTGCAGAAGAATGGGAAGCCATTTTGTCTCTGCACAACTTTTGGAAATGCAGTACCCAGTTACAGCACTTTGACAGAAAAGCAGTGAACAAACCATGCTGTCATCAGTACAGGGGGTCTATTTATGTTGTTACTGTTAAAAAACAAGTGTAGAAATAAATGTATTCTTTTATTTCATGTGTGTATGTAACCTGGAAAAATGGACCGCTTGAATAAAACTACGCTCTGGGGAAACTCACTTCAGAAAAACTCAATTAATCTAAGGATCGAATAGGGTTAAGATGAGAGGAAATGCAAAAAGTAGGACAGGGACTCAAAATGTAGGTTTCTCAACAAACAAAAAATGAAAAATAACTTTATTGATTATAAGGCAATGACCAAAAGCAAAACCAGTGATCGAAATATAGTCAATAAACCAAGTAAACTCTAAACCAAGACCAATAGAAACTATTGAACTAAACCCAGAATACTTGAAGAAAAAGAAATTATAGAAACCACTAAAAACAACAAAACACAGTGCCAAAGAAGGTTACAAATTAAATCAAAATGGCTTTAAAACCGAGTCCATAGCAGTAAATACTTGAAACAGGTAAAACATGAAGTTGTAGTACATAAAATTGAAGAAATAAGTGATGGTCAGAGAACACAAAAATGTTGAGTGTTCTTCTTGTGCTGCCAGGCTGCTATCTGAAGTCAATTACAGGGGTGACTATAGTATAAACCACACTACCAAGGATTATGCAAGTGGGTTCATTGTTTATTACAAAGGATTCCTAAGAAATTAACTAAGGGGGTGCTAGAAGAGCTTAAGGGGGAAGTATAAACAGTGGAAAGGTAATAAAACTCTAACATAGACACTTGGTCACCTGTAGAACAAAGGTTTTTCTACACCAATTACATGTACATTTTTTGGTTTGAAAGAAAGAAAAAACCCGAAAACGTTCTTACAGTTGAGTGCTACTTGAACCAAATTCAGTGTTGATAACTGTTAATATGCTGTACAGTTGAAGAAGCAAGTACACACAATTAAATTGAGTTATTTGGCAGTAAAACTATATGACTGAACTGAGCAGAGAACAAAGTTTTCAGCAGAAATTATTGGCTTTTTCATGAAGGTGATATTATTTTGCCCCATCACCTTCCCTTTAAGGTGTTTGTGAACATTCTTCCTATTAATAATGAGCTCATGATAATCCACCACTTTCCTGAAAATGAAGTTGTACCATGTGTTTTAAATCATTTGAGCTCCCTTCCATGGTCGCTTGGGTATTTCTGTTCAGTCTTTACAGACTTTTTTTTTTTTGGGGGGGGGAAGCTAGACATTTTTTGTGTGTGTAAATGTAATGGAGTTTTGAATGTTCTCATGGGAACAATGGCATGAATTAATGAGAGGTACATGTTCATGTTTCTAGGGATTTTTGTTATGAAAGCTATACCGTAATTTCTTGCGTACAAGACGCGGGGCGTACAAGGCGCAGGGCCGTGAAATTACCCCAAAAAAATCAAGCGTCAACAGACAAGGCGCACCGCCGTACAAGGCGCATGATCTTACATGCACTGTGACTGCAAACAGCAGACCGTATCGGTACATCGCCAAAAAGGGGTCATTTTGTTACCCTAAAAGTACCACGCTAATCAACATGTGAATAAATAGAAATCACATGTGCTTGAAACATGTAGAGACATGTAGAAAAGTTCATTTTAAACTGAAACAACCTACCGTTCAGCGACTTTTTCAGGAGATTCTTCTCCCGTGTGTCACAAGGGGTTGAAGGGAGTTTACAGGTGACCAACAGAGGGCGCTACCGCAGGGCTGAAGAGATCTGTTTGTTCAACAGAGGGCGCTACCATACAGGAAAAATCTCCTGCCATTCCGATATCGATGGGGACGTGACATTTATAATTAATGAGAAGTTCTTTTCTTTATTTTATACCACAAACATTTATTCAAAGACGTCGTTTTTCTGGTTTGTTTTCTCCACAGTTATTTTATGTCTAACTTTTGAGCTAAAATAAACGAAACAATTAACTAAGCTGAAGGTCTACCATAGAATTAGTTTCGAAAAAGGGTCACTTCCCGTGATTTATAATTGTTTTTTCGTTTATAAAATACAATCAATTAAAAAGTAACGATTACAGTTTATTTTTATAAAGTTGATTAAAGTAAACCATGGACATGGTCGCACCTTTCACACAGGTTGGGTGAATGCGTGAATCACCGTTCACACAATAGAGGTTGGGTGAATGCTTCCGCAATCGTTCTGATTAATCTGAATGCAGTATTTTTGGTACGAAATCGCGGCCACAAAAGAAGTGATGAACACGTTGCTGCATTGTTGGTATGAATTCACGGTCGTTATGTATAGGGACACGTGGCCACAAAGGCGGCTCAATACATCGCGTCATTGTCGGAATGAAAATCTGGCGACATTGTCTGGAGAGTTGAGCGCTGATAATGTACTACGTCAACAATGCGTGGTGAGTTGATGGTTGGCGACCGCATTATTAACCTGACCGCAGCTACATTAAATAGGGCCTAGATTATTTGCACGTCGGCCGCGGTCATTTTGATCTCAAGCGACATCATACAAGGCGCACCGGAATACAAGGCGCAGTGATGATTTTGTGGTCAAAAACGTCAGATAAGACGCGTCTTGTACGCAAGAAATTACGGTACTTGATTTATAGGGCATGCTTTTAATGTAACAGGTTGAAATTTTGCAGCAAAGTTCAATGTTTTGTACCATGACTGCTTGAAATTGAGTCAGTCATGTTGAAATCGAAAACAAGGAATACAAACATCACTACTTCTTCTTCTTCCCGATAAAAAAAAAATATGTAAGGGTGGGAACCCAGGTTAAAGATGCTCAGTCTGTTTGTTGGCCAATTTGACCCCCAAAATTATATTTAAATTTCATATAAGGCCAAATATAAAAAAAATACCAGTTGATCGTCCTGATTTTTCCAAAAAGAGGAGGATGAGGGCCTTTTTATTTTTTATTAATTTTTTTTTTCCAAGATGGCCGCCAAGTATTTCAATTCAAACAGGCCACCAATTCTTCAGTTTGAAATCATCGCTAACTTTCTTTATATCTATTTGTTGCATGAGGTAAGTTTACATCAAAATTAAAATATGTCAAGAGAAAAAAAGGATGCGGCCTCAAAAAAGGATGCGGGCGGGGACGATCAACTGGTATTTTTTTTTACTTGGCCTAACTACTTGTATAGATTTGAAAAAGTTACAAGCTTTTATTTAAGGTATTGCATGGCCCTTCAAACTTTTAAGCTTTTTTAAAGGTTCGTACACAAATATAGATACGCCCACACAACCTCAAAATGGGCATGGCAAGTTAGCACCTTAGTCAATATAGGCCTATCGTTTTCGATTCGTTCAAGATTTGCACATTCTATTGTCAACTGAGAATAGGAGCTGTTTGAGTACATGTTGTACTGTGTACATGTATGTCAATGCCATACACATCTTTTTTCTTTGCATGAATACCGTCGTGTAGGGCCTAAATACTGACATTGTCAAAAAAGCAGTAAGACGATTTTGTTCTTCTAGTCTCACTTAGGATGCATTGATAATAACAGAAGTAAATCAACACGATACATGTAGCTACTGTAACTATACAGGTGTGCAGTTCATGGACAGGAAGATCAGACAAATATTTTCACACCAGGCCTGAATGTGCTTAGGAATTTTATCTAAACACCTGATGAGAGTGAGATGTGCAGATGACCATGGAGGTATACCAGCCATGACATGTTCAGCATTGTTAGTATAGTGTACCCACACATTCTATTTTGTAACATCCCTGTGGAGACATTGTTCTTTCCTTTGTCCCTGTGCATGACATCCTCCCATATGCTTTGCAAATATTAAAACACCTACATGTACAAATGTACACAAACAGAGCACAGATCATTTCTCTATGAGAGAATTCCTAAGGTTTGCTTGCCCGTCACCTCGTCAGTGAAAGGCCTGCAGGAGAAGTGAGCTCGTTTTGTAACGAGTTCTGAGATTGTTTGTTCTTTGTTCTAAATCTTCTGAAGATGTGAGGTGACATCTGGGCTCAATTTCATACAGCTGCTTATTGGCTGATTTTGTGCTTACTGCACGGGTTTCCATTTCATAGCGCTGCTAACCGTATAAGCGCACAAAAAGGCATGCTAACCTTCTCGTGCTTACTGTATACAAATGAATGACATAACAATGCAAATCCATGATGACTTTGCAAGCTGGCTGCCTAATTATCTTGCCAACCTGTGAAATAGGCTTACTCAAATTTTTCTGCTATAATTCGCACGTCAATTTGCTTACTGTTAAGCAGCGTTATGAAATTAGACCCTGGGTGTTTCATCATCAGTATGTCGTGAATTCTCCATCTGAAACCAATAACAGGCACGTCTTTTTGTGTGAACATTATTTTGACCTCCCAATGTGGTATTCATGTACCTGTCTGTCTGTCTGTCATCTGCATTTTCTGTTGGAGACAGGTTTGAAAAACTTGCTTCCTGTATACTTGAAGTAGTGCAATCAATGAATGTAAAGCATGCAATTCAACCAATTCATTCGCCATCTGTGGTGTGTGCTTTTAGAACGTAGCTTTCTTTTTGAGGTCTCTGCACTGGAAGTCTCCAACAAGACTGAGGCTTCTATTGGTACACCGTTTTAGGAAATGTAAAAATGCCATCAACATTATGTAGTTGTGTGCAAATACCTGTGTTAAATGTTTTGATTTTGGGGGGGGGGGGGGGGAAATTTATGAATGGGTGAAAGTGTGTTTTTGCTGATTATATCATTGTTGAGGCCTACCCTAATTGAAGTTAATGCCTGCATTGAGGTCTTTATGTGCCATTGTTGAGGAGGTGTACACATATGTACCTTAATGAGGTTTATATTCATTGAAGTCTACCTCCATTGAGGTCTACATGTACATGTACCTTCATTGAGGTCTACCTCCATCCTGTTACTTTGCTTGTGAAACTCTTTCTAGTGAAGTAGGTTGTACTAAGTTACTGCTTTCAAAAACTTCTGCTTTCTGAACGGGAACAATGAACTAATCTTTCAATCTTTTTATTCTATTTCAAGATAATGGTATACAGTGGATGTTTTTAAGAAGATGTTTGTAATTAGAAGTGCTAAAAACTCATCTCAAGAAACTGCAAATAGTTAGCTCTAAACAAATAATTATTAATGACAGTGAATGATTTCCAATGTATAAAGCGTAGCGAAATGCTACACAAAATGTACAGCTGCTACTCAGAATTTGTTATTTGTTACTCAGCTAATGCTGTGTACAAAACATGTTCAGTCCAAATTATTGGATGAAATCCTTTCTTGATTGACCATTTGGTAGAAACTAAGGTCAGTGAATCAAGCAGTTTAAACATTTGCACATGGTAACATTTTTTGGCAATAATTAGAGACCCCTGTAGTGTAAATGGTCAGAAGTACCAATCTATATTGCTTTCATCAGGCAAAGGTCCACTGGCACTTGCAAATTTAAGCCAGCTCTCCTTCGCTTATCTTCAAGAGCTATCAAACTGTAACTTGTAAGGCCCTGTACTTCATATTCCAGATAGTGGTCGCTCTGAAGTACAAGTTAGGAATAATACTCTCCAGCCATGTGGTTCCCAGCTGAAGGTCAATCACACTGAGCGCGCTCCAGCCTTCCTGCTGCTCCCACATGTATTTGGTGTCATTGGTGTTTGAACTCATAAGATTCTCTCCAAATGTAGAGTTTTTAATGAAGTGAAACCATCCAGGTAGAGAGTTCATGGTCAAATTAGTATTTTTTTTGGGGGGGGTGGTGCATATGAGCAAAAGTTGACATGTACTGTGGGAGAGTGCTGCATGCACATTTCCATCTTTATCGCTTTTCAACATTTGTTTTTTCTCTCAAGCATTGCAGCGTTTGCCCTTATCTTTTTCAGTGACTGGCCAGCAAGACCAGCTTGTCATTTCACTAGTACATGTTAGCTATTTTACTAGTCTGTTTTTCAAAAAAATTGGGATGCTTTTCAACACTGAACTACCCAGCTAGACCACTTGGAGTGAATTTTGACTGGTCTTCAGGTGTTGTAACTAGCATTTGGTCAGCAGACCACTTGAAGGGAGAATGCTAAAAGGAACCTTGATTGTCATACCAGTTTGAACGCTTATAATACATGTATGCCTGTTGGCTACAGGTTTGTGTCAACAAACTATCCTGATTAAGGCATTTTTGTTCCCCCCATGCGGATATCATATGTTAACAATGATTTCCTTATAAGTTTGCTGGGATGGTCATCTATAGCCCGATCAATGCATATTATCCCAATTTGATCCCTTCCCTCAATGGGGGTATTATAAAATACCTTTATCAAGATAGCTTTAAGTGACAATGAAAGAACTTTATATTTCCCCTTAGCTTAAAGAAATTTGGATCAAGCGAAGAACAAAAACTCTGCCTTCGGCACTGTATTGACTTTTATTGTTTTCTTGTAAACTTTATGACGGATTCATCCTTCAAAAATATGCAGCCATCACTATTTGCTGAATGCCATTTGTAAAGAAAAAAAAAAAAAAACTCCCTCCAGTTGTCAAAATGTCTTTTGTCATTCTGGATAACAATCCTATTAACCCAATCCTTTCCCAAACAGACAAGCCTTAAGTGTACCCCAACCCTAAGCTGCAGATAAAACACTGTTTTTACGGGGAGACACCAGAGGGCACAGTGAAATGGACAAACACACAAAACAGAAAAGAACTTTTTCTGCTTTTGGATTAAGAAGAAGAAGAAAAAAAAAAAAATCAACAAAATCTTCCTGGTATGTCTTGAAAAAAAGTGTTTGAAACACTTTCAGAGCTTAAGTGTGCAATAATGTGCCCTTTTATGCCTTCGTTTTAGTCGTTGTTGCTGTCCATTCAGCATCTCATGCGTCCCACTCTGTTCAGATGAATCCGAGATTTCAATTTCAGAAGGCGGGTAGGCCGACACAACAACTGCAACGGGATTCTGGTTTTGTTAAAGTGCAGTCGGTTCGTGGCCTTTTACAAATATTCGTTGATCCCTTTGTGAGTCCATCCATCCCCCCCCCACCTGGAAAATCCGATCAGCAAATAAATCTGAGAGGGGTAGTGAAATGTTTGGTAAAGCTGTGTTCGCATTGGATTAATGTTTTACCGAGACAGTGGTTAACATTCCAAAAGGGGAAACTTACCAGCGCCCGCACTTGGATTAATGACGTGGGTAAACTAACCGACACGATCGGTAAAAACTATACCGACTAACTTAAGACAAACACAAGAGGGCGCTATCGCAGTGACCTTTGACCGGGGTGCATGACAGCGAGAATGCAATGAGTGCAACCGAGCTTCCGTGTAAACACGTGCGTGTGTAGTACGACGTGTCACCTCACGATCACATAGCGCGGCGGGTGATCGGGGGACCGGGGGACCGGATGTGGCTTTTTACCGGGACGGCTTTTACCCTGATCGCGTTCGCACTGGACTTTTTGGCTCGGTTAAACTGACCTGGTCAATTTAACCGGGCAGACGTGGGTCGGTTAAACTACCCATTTGGGTCGGGTAAGTTACCTGGGAGGGAAACTTCCTGGGCTGTTCGCATTGGACTTAAAATGGTTAAGTTACCCATTTGCTCGGTTAGTTTACCCAAAATAAGTCCAATGCGAACAGGGCTTTAGTCTTCCAAAGAGAAGCTTCCACTCCTTTTTCTGGGGGATTTTTTTTTTTTCCTTTCTTCTTGATTTCTGTGTGGCATCTCTATAGAATTTTCCTCCTCGGATAAATCTAAGATTGGAGAAGATTGACTCCAAAACAAGAGCAAATCTGTAAAAAGATTTGTACAACTGATTCTTGCCCTTTTTATGGTATGTCTCAATTTCTTGTTGGGTGTTTTGAGTTTGGTAGAGCATGAAGAATGGCCGAGTAGTTTAGTGTATCTGGAATAATAGCAGCTGGTCTACTTTGTTATGCAGTTAATGTATGAGATGAGATTGGGAGTGGGCAGTATGCTAAAAAGAGGCACTCCAGAATGTCTGGAAAGCAAGCTTTCGTTAGTGTCTTGTGGTGGTAGTACATGTACATGTACATGTACATGTACATATGTACATGTACATGTACATGTACATATGTACATGTACATGTACATGTACATGTACATGTACATGTACATGTACTTGTAGCTGAAAAAGACACACTGAACTCAGAAAGTGGGTTGAAATTCAGATTTTTGTCTCAAGCACATTTTGTCAAGTTTTTGGCAACATTGCTCATTTTAACCCTCTTGCTGTCTGACCATTCAATACCATTCACTGTGGTTTTGAATGATAGATAAGCTATGCCAGCCTTGCAATATGATACCATGAGGGAATGCATGTACACAGTACACAGTTTAGTTCTGTGCACAGTTGTGCCACCATACACAACTTTGGCAGTTGAATGGTTTCAAATGGTTGGTCAACTCACTTGAAAATGTTGCGAACCAGTAGGAGGGTTAATTATATATGTACTCCAACGTGACTTGCGGTAGTTGTAGTAGTTGATAAAGACCTTTATTTAATGACACTGAGTTCACAAAGTGGCGTGAAAACAGAAGGTTTTCTGTGACACATTTTGTCAATTTTTTGTCAGCATTTTTAATTTTAGTGAGAGAAGAAAATTGAATCTAATCCTTGAACTTCATTCTGGAAAGGCCAGAGTAGTTTTTTTTTTCTCCCGGTGTATAGACTGCAAGTCTCGCGCGTATCCGAACGAGAAAACACATCAAACGAAGAACATTTTTATTTCTGAAATCAAATCTTTGTTTTAAATTATATCTCATGACAAAATCTGAACAACAAAAATAAATAATTACAATTTTATGAAATTAGTTTTAGCTTTTTAAAAAAATACGCCAAAGTGTGTTAATTATTATTAAAAACAAATTAAAACTCTGGGACAAGGATGCTTTTTTGATGTTAACTTTTTAGAAACCCCTTACGCAGATTCGTAAAGGTCAAACGGGTTTTAAATTGACCCGTATTGCAGTTTAAAGAGGAATGCCGACGCCTCAACACCATAGACTGCAATGAAAAGGGTTCGCTTTGCAATTACAGCATCTGGCGATTATAATCGCGCATCCAAAACAAGCTTTTACATAAGTTTTATGATCGGAGGTGAGCACAAAATTCTAAATTTTTTGCAATAACCGGAAGCTGAGGTCAAGTTTAATTCTCAGGTTTTCTTTGTTATATTGTTGAATTGGTTTTACTTTCATATTTTGTTATCACTTAGTATTACATTCCCAACAACATGTATAATTTTCTAGGTCATAACCTACGTTAAACTAAAATAATTGACGAAACAAAATCTCGCCCACGTAAAACTCCATATGGTTGGGACCACTATGGTCCCGGAAGTTCGAATACGCGCGAGACTTGCACAGTCTATATAGGGAACTTCTATGTACTTGCCAGGAAAACAAAAAGGTTTGTTCAACTGATTCTTGCCCTTTATAATTATATGGCAAACCAACCATTGCATTTATTGTTGGTTATCAATTTCTTATAGGGGTGTTTTGAGTGTGATAGGGCATAAAGGATGGCAGAGTAGTTGAGAATACCAATGGGTGCAGGTTCAAGTCCTGCTCTAGTCAATTTTTCTTTGTTCATCTCCAAGTTATATGGAAACAAAAAGCTGCAGTATTTTGAGCTGTCAGTTTTATGATTTTTGAAACTCCATTCCCCATGTCCCCTTTAACCCAGTAATCTTAATTAAAATCTGTTATCTATTTGTGCAAATGATCCTGTTCTAATAGCTGTTGTCAGTCTGAAATCTGTTCACGAACCTAATTGGTCTGCCACCAATGTCAGCGTTATCACTTATTAAAATGATTATGATAATCTCTCTACTAGCTCTGGCTGGCAACCAACAGGATTAAGACTCTCCAGCTACTCTGCAGGAGTACAATACACCTGTCTGGCAGTTTGGTTCCGGAGAGTTTAAACTCTGAGATTTATTTTCCTAAGAACTTTGGTTCAGCTGTAAAAAGTTGACCCATGCACAGTCAATCGCGGTGACCTCTTCTTGACCTGTGGGGGACAAGGAAAGCAAACAAGATGTCCAGTGTAGATTTATTCACATGGATTGGAGTGCAGCGCAAGAGTGTGGAATCAACAACTCCAAGGAGAAAAGGCATAATATTTATGCAGTAGTCACTACTTAGTTTGCCCTTTTTTGAGATTTATTTGTGAGTGGCTCCTTGAGCTATTTTTTCATGAGGTCTTGTTTTTGTGAAGTTGGTAAGGCTGGCGAGTCAAGAGAAATAGGCTGGTTCCCATTATTCTTAAAGTTGTTCATGCTGGCGAGTAATGCTGGGATACAGGATTCTATTACAGAAAATACGTCACCTCCGATACCTACATATGCATTTCTATGCGCATGCGCAAGCATTTCGCTGACACAAAACAAATGGCTATTACGTCACCCACACACTGCACCTCCCAGTAGCCCATACGAATCGTCCTTCTTATTTCAGCGTGCGTGAAGTGTACACGCGTTTTTAGGTTAGCTCCTAGCGATACACTCTACAAGCGTAAAGGATCTTATTTCCGACACGACATGGCTGAACCAAAATCTAAAAAGACAGCGAATCGCAAAAATGTTTGCCGTTCCTGTGGTAATTCATCGTCACCTTTGGTCTTTGATATACATCCTTCCTGCTTCCGTTGTCGTCTTTGTGCACAGGATAACCCTTGCGGAATTTGTTCAAAATGGACGACTGCACAGTGGAAATCTTTCACTTCGTGGCAAGATAAATTCACGTCAGTTCCTTCACTTGGACGGGTAACTACAACCCCTCTCCTTGTGAATACTACATCGTCACAGGTTCAAAGCAGTATTCCTTCAGAAAATATCGTCGTTTCATCCTATAGTCGCCCTATTCCCGCCTCATCGGAGAGACGAAACGACACTTCTTGTCGGACTGAACCGGAAAGTCACATACATCGGCCCGGCCCGGACGCCCCGGCTTGGGCGTACTTCCCTAACGATCCCCGTCTGTACGGGCCGCAGGTATATCATTCTCGTCCGCCTTTGAACAACTCTCCTACGTGCTACACTCCGAGGATGGCTTTTTACGGCGAACGGGGCCTTGCTACCGACCATTTACCGCGCCCGAGGTATCGCTATGTTGATGCTGATTCCATCCAATACGATACTCGCAACTATTCCAGAGACCACGCTACATTGTCTTCGTCTCGTGATAGTGCCTCCCGCTCTCATCGTTACGACAGAGATCATTTCCCGGAGGGAACTTCCCGTCTCCGTTCTAGGGGTTTTTCCCGTTACCGCTCCCGTTCCCGATCACCTATCAGTTCGTCTCCGTCTTACTCATACACACACGGCCGTCCTTCGTCTTTTTCAACTACTTCCAGTGACTCAGAGGTAGACAGTCGGGAGCCCGAATTTAGTTCGATGTTTCATCGGGGCAAGGTGATCATCCCAGAAGTGAGTAAAATTTTACAATTTCCACCCCCTTCTCCTGTAGAAGTCTCCCGCTCCTCCTTCCGGAGAGAGTCAGCTAGACCCATTCCTCATCCGAATTTTGGGCTTCCTGTTGACAGTTTTTCGGCAGACATCATGGATACAGCTTTTTCTAATGTTCAGAAGAAAAAATATCCCAAACCCTTCTCCAGAGAACATTCACTTTTTAAAACAAAGGAGGATGACTCCAACCAGTTTTTTACTGTACCAACCATTCCTTCAGCTGTCAAAGACAAATTGCGTTCTTCCAACCCTTCCAAGAAAAATATTTTCCCAGACAAACGCACCAAGGATCTTAATTCTAACTTGGAAAGATTAGATCGTCAACTGCGTGTTGGGGCTCAAGTTTCAAATTTCTCCATATTACTCTCGGATTGCCTAGCCCGTGCCTCTGATGACCCGTCACTGGTTGACCCCGACCTTCTCCCAGTCATGTTCAAGTTTATGGATGATTGCTTAGCCTCTTGCTTACGAGCCTTTGCCACTAGTTCAGCTATTTCCTGTTCTCTTCGTAGAACACTGATACTTGATCAAATGTTCTGGCCCTCTCAAGGCTCCAGAGAGCGCTTGGAAGATCTTCCTCTCCTCGGGAACGACCTGTTTAACAACAAATTCGAGGAAGTTATGCTCAAAGAGGCAAAACGACTAAAGACAGAGGAAAGAATCAACTTACGACGCCCTTCCTCTAGTAAGCCTTCCTCATCTGTTACTCAGTCAACATATAAGGGAAACCAGGGTCACCGTAGTTCTTTTCGTTCATATTCCAACCAACATCGACAAGCCAAAGTCTCCTTCGCCCGGACTCCAAACAAACCAAGTTCTCGTCGACAGCCCTCGTATAACACATCTTCATATAAACCATCTCGCTCCTTCAAACCACAAGGGTCAAGAGGAGCCAAAGGCCAATGACGACATAATTCCCGCCATACTCATTCCAAAATCAGCCTCGGGACCCGTAGGGGGTCGACTAAGGGAGTTCTCCCACAACTGGTTCCATATCACCACAGACACTTGGGTTCTTCAGACCGTGTCCTCGGGTTATCTCCTGGAATTTACGAGCTCCCCTCCACAGCCACTAAACTGTCTCCGTCGACCCACTACGGTTCCCTCCGATCTGTCTCGCCGTTGCTTCCTAGAAGAAGAAATTGTGTCTCTCAAGGAAAAGAAAGCCATAATCTCTCTTCCTCACAAATCAACGACGGGCTTTACTTCAATTTTCTTTCTCACTCCAAAGAAATCCGGCGGGTGGCGTCCTATCATCAATCTCCGGCCACTCAATGCCTTCATCAGACCGAAACACTTTCGGATGGAAACTCTGGCCACTGTCCTGCAATCCCTACCTCAAGGCTGGTGGGCTACGACACTAGATCTGAAGGATGCTTATTTACATATCCCCATCCACAGAGACCATCAGAAGTTCTTACAATTCACGTATCGGAACATCACTTACCAGTTCCAGTGTCTTCCATTCGGCCTATCTACCGCACCTCGGGTTTTCACCAGGATCACCAAGGTGATAGCAGCAGCGTTACGCCGACAACATATACGCCTTTATATGTATCTGGACGACTGGCTCATCGTGGGTCCTTCACGAACAGCTACCCTTCAAGCCTTGTCAAAGACTGCCCAACTTACCCAGAAATTGGGCTTCATCATCAACCAGGACAAATCTTCCCTGGTCCCTACTCAAATTCCGAGGTTCCTCGGTGCCTCCCTCAACATGACAACAGGCAGAGCATCTCCTTCACCGGAGCGTTGCAGAGTACTGGAGGATTGTATTCAGATCTTCCTCTCATCAACAACCTTGCCAGCACGAGCATGGCTTCGTCTCTTGGGATTCATGGCAAGCCTCGTGGACCTTGTGCCATGGTGCAGAATGCACATGCGACCTCTTCAACTGCATCTACTGTACCATTACCGTCCACGAAGGGATCCCATTTCAACTCTGGTTCCTATGGACTTCAATATACGTTCCCATCTCAAGTGGTGGCTCTCTCACCGGAACCTCCTGTGCGGAACAGTTTTTCCCCGCCCCTTTCCTTCAGTAACATTGACCACAGATGCTTCAAAGTCAGGCTGGGGAGCCCACCTAGACGACCTTTCCCTAGCGGGACATTGGTCTCCTCCAGAACAGAATCTTCATATCAATCTACTGGAACTCCTGGCTGTTCAAAAGGCCCTCCAGTCAGCTACAGACAGGGTGAAAAATCACTTGGTCCTCGTGAAAACAGACAACTCCACCGTAGTGTCTTACATAAACCGTCAGGGAGGGACCCACTCCTCTTCCCTATGTATGCTAACTTGGAGCCTACTCACTTGGTGCATTCCCCGTCAAATCTCTCTACAAGCGAGCCACCTCTCCGGGAAGGAGAACATCATAGCGGATGCCCTCTCACGAGGGAGAGCTATTCCCACGGAATGGTCCCTTCATCGACTGGTGGTCAAACAGATCTTCAACGTCCTAGACACCCCACACATAGATCTCTTTGCCTCTCATCTCAACAATCAACTTCCAGTCTTTTGCTCTCGACATGCTCACCCACAGGCTTGGGCCACAGACGCTCTGAGCATCAACTGGTCAGGCTACCTGGGATATGCCTTCCCCCCAATCTCCCTTCTACACAGAGTCCTATCAAAGATCAACCTAGAGAGGTGCAAGATAATCTTAATAGCCCCCCTCTGGCCAAGACAACCATGGTTCCCTCAACTTCTGGACCTCCTCATTCGACCTCCCATTATTCTACCAAAACGACCAGACCTTCTCATACAACCTGTGTCCAAGATGTTACATCCAGATCCGGACAGTCTTCATCTTTGTGCCTGGATGCTATCAAGTCTTCCCTGCGAACGGCTGGACTTTCTAAAGACGCTGCTTCCCTTGCAGCACAATGTAGACGACCGTCCACTAGACGAACGTATGACAATCGCTTACAACACTTCTTCAGATGGTGTGCCAAAGAAGGTTTCAATCCCTATTCTGCATCTATAACTGTCATAGGGGATTTTCTACTTCATATATTTAATACTGGTCTCCAGATTAACACCATTCGAGGCTACAGATCAGCCATAGCAGTAATACATCATGGATTCGACGATGGCTCTACTCTGTCCAATAACACTGCTATATCTCAACTAGTAAAAGGCATGTTTGTAGAGAGACCACCTGTTAAGAAGCTCACTCCTTCTTGGGACCTCAGCACTGTCCTTCACAGGCTAACGAAGTCTCCCTTTGAGCCGGCTGGGTCTTCTTCTCTACACAACCTCACGATCAAGACAGTCTTCCTCTTAGCAGCCTCTACAGCTCGCCGTAGAAGTGAAATCCATGCTCTTTCAATAGAACCTGGACACTTGCGATGGGAACACGGAGGAGTTCGTCTTGTCCCACGTATCAACTTCCTAACCAAGAACCAATCACCAAGTTTTTCCCCTCCAGACATATTCATTCCGAGTTTGACTTCATTTTCAAGTGTCACAGAAGATAAACTCTGGTGTCCCGTTAGGATCCTAAAATTTTACATAGCACGTACCAAGGAGCTCCGTGGGAACACTACACAACTTTTCATCACAACAGTTCGTCCGTTCAACCCAGCCTCCACTGCTACTCTTTCTAGGTGGATCGTTGAAGCCATACTACCAACCACAAACTCTCCACCAGCTACTGCCCAGCCCCGGGGGTCTATGCCTGGTCCTACAGTTCAACCAGATTTACCAGGCGAACCGTTGACGGGCGCACTTAATAGCCCCCTAGGTTCACATTCAGCCATACCACAGGTGCGCAAAGTACCTACTCTGGCACGGAACACACCCCCTCGACCAATTGCTGCTCCGGTCAAAGCTCACCAAACGAGGAGCATGACTACCTCATGGGCTCATTTCCAAGGTGTTCCGATTGCAGATATTATGCAGGCAGCGTGTTGGAAGAACTCCTCAACGTTTACTTCCTGCTACCTTCGAGATGTTCTTCAATCCGAGGGGCACATGGGCAGACAAGTTTTACAAACAGCAGCACGCTCTTCAGCCCAGAAACACCGTAGGACTGTCAACTCATCCTCATAAGAGCTTTTGAGTACAGCTAACCGGTATGTCTTAACTCCTTCATTTACCTCTATTTTAGATGTGTACCAGGCTCAGCTAAGACATCTTTTCTAGGGCTCCACACTGCACTTCCCCCCCCCCCCCCTTCTGTTCAGTCTCGGTGCTACTCTGCATATGTAGGTATCGGAGGTGACGTATTTTCTGTAATAGAATCTCCCTAAATCTGTAGGGATTTACTATTCTATCTAAGAAAATACTCACCTCCGATACCATCCCGCCCAGTTAAGTATCCTAAAAATAAACCATAAGGTGAAATAAGAAGGACGATTCGTATGGGCTACTGGGAGGTGCAGTGTGTGGGTGACGTAATAGCCATTTGTTTTGTGTCAGCGAAATGCTTGCGCATGCGCATAGAAATGCATATGTAGGTATCGGAGGTGAGTATTTTCTTAGATAGAATAGTAAATCCCTACAGATTTAGGGAGAATCTCTTCTTGTAGTCGTGTCAGTCACAGCATTGCAATGATTTACGGAACTCGGAGACACTTTCTTTATATGTACAATATTTAGACACAGGTTTCAGAACCTTCATTTAAAAAAACTAAACAAAAAACAGCTCTATGATTTTGTCCTCTTGTTCATTATTCTTATTCTTTTTTGCATAAAACTCTGAAGAACCTAAACCTATACTACCAAACCATATTTCTAGCGATGCACAGAGTCTGTTAACCTGAAATGTAACATTTGGGAGGTTCCGGGTCTACAATTAGGGGGAACCCTGGTCTACAAGCCAATTCAGGAATTTTCACATTCATCAATGATTCAAATCTCATCTTCGCTGATGATGGGATTGATTTTTACTCAAATCTGCATTTCCGATAAGGCCAAATAAAGGCTATGCATTTAGGTATATGCTTGGACCTTGCAAAGTGTTTGCATTGTGACTTGTGCTTGATTGGTGAATCTGACAGATACGAATGACTAAGAATAATATGGTCTACTACCCAGAGGTTTAGTGATTCTCTTACATCTCTTGGACCAGAGCACCAGCCAGTCTCAGTCTCTACTTCTTCTATTATCTGCCCAGAGCCAAGAACTCATTAACTAGAAAAATAGCTTCCATTGTACAACAAAAGGTGAATAAGTAATACAAACACACTTTGGGGATATTCGTCTCTGTTTCCTCAGCCGATTCTTCCGTTCAGGATATCCTGTGCATTGATGAAGCAGTCGGTCTTCCTGTCTTGTCAAACTCCTAGACTAAGCCCCTTTCAAATGTCGTCTTTCATCAAATCCACAATGCTCAGACAAGAAACTTGGAATCTAAAAATGTTCCCCCCTTTTCAGTTGGTTTTGGGTCTTGTGTATTTAACCACGTGACTGGAACTAATTTACTTGTCCATTTTGACCAGTTCTCTGTGTGTGTTTTGGAGTGTTTTTTGTGTGGGGGGGGGGGGGGGGGGGATGCACTGTGGTTGTATGTTTTGTAAATGAAGGTCAGGTTTGAACAGATGCAGTTGGCTGGAAGTAATCAAAGACAACAAGAAGTACAGACAGGTACATGTTTCTATTCAAATGTACTTGTAGGTTTTAGAAAGTGGTCATGATTGGAATTGGAATTGGACATGATTTTGTTTTTCTTGAGGATTGGGGTTGGGGGAACTTGGGGGTAGAAGCAAAAGCTGCAGGTAATTACAGGTGGGGCATTCGTTTCAGCTGATGGGGGTCATGGTTATACACTTTTTAAATATTTTGTTTTTATTAGAGGTTGTGAACAGATGTGGCTGAAATTTGTTTTGTTAATTTTGAATTCTGTCGGGGGCCCAATTTTATTCTTGACAATTTTGAATTCTGTCAGGGCCCAATTTTATTCTTGACAATTTTCTATACAAAGAAACTTTAAGCAGGATTGCAAAGGGTACATGAAACATCATTGTTTGGATGGTGACCTTTTTCTGGTAAGCAGAGTTGTGATGCACTAAGCAGACTTTCATAAGGGCTCCATCTATTAGTAAATTAGTGCATCCAAAAAATGAATTTGACCTAGGAGGCCTTCTTAAACACCTTCACTGTTTTCTGCAATCAGGAGTTCCAATAAATCTCTGTCCTACTAACGCAGCCCTCACAAACCCCCCATAATTGTCATTTGATAGTAGGCCCTTGATACTAGTCATGACCTGATTGTGACATTAATACATCATAACTGTGATCTCGATGTGATCAGCTTGCATCATTCCCACCTTGTAAAGTCACACTGTTGGTTTTTAATAAATGCTTAATGTACTCTTTGCTGTCATGTTGATTCATGTTAAAGTGGATGGCAGCTGGGATCGGGAAGTGTCTGTGCATGGCCTGTGATGGAATCCTTCAAGGAAAGTAATACTGAACGCCAGACACATTGGAATTAGTCGCAGAACAAAATCAGAAATAGTTTATATCCATGGGTAGTAACTCCCTAGTCATACTAACTCTACGTTTCCTGTGCGTAGGTTCCACGTAGGTACGTGGTTTAGTCTACGTACGTTTATTGGGTTTTAGAGAATTTTGAATTTTCCTATCTTTGCTCTAGAGGTACAATCATACAGAGGGCTAATATTTTTTCCATAAATACAGTGAGCATATATGATGTGCACTTATTATTGTGTGGTTCCAACCGCCGCATGTGTATGAAATGGAAGGGGGGGGGGGGGGTGGTGCTGGCCAGAGATGGGTTTTGGTTCTTTTCAGTTTGGACTCACAGCTTCTGCTTTCATTTAGATGTAGCAGTTTGGGCACCACACTTACACTTCAAGACACTAGCTTAAATCAGTACAAAATCTGGGGGTGAACTGGGAGTAAAGGCCTACAGACTTGTACAAACTGTTTCTAACATACTGAGTGATTCAATGCAAGAACTTTGCCAAAATTTGTTTCATTTCCCAAGTACAAATAATATTACTTTCTAAGTCCCCCTTTCTCTCTTGGTTTCTGTAGTATGAAGTTCCTGCTTCATTCCTTCGGTCTTCATTACGTAATCAACATAATCTTCACTGCATAATTAATACATGTATGTAAAGTTCATACAACTCCCCCCTTTACTAACTATACTAAGTTATAATATGGAAACAAGTCTGTCACCCCTCCACCTTAACTGTACTTTGAAACACATGTAGTATTTGTGGATATAATAGGGAGGTTTCGCATACGAACGGATACGGTTAATGCGACGGATACGTCATCATTATGACGTCATACGCTACTCGCTATCCGCTATACGTGCAGACGACACTGATATCCCGCTTGCTACACGTAAGTAAAAAACACGTAGGAAAACTCGAACTTCTAGTAATTCTCCTGTATTTGTTTCCAAATATGTATGAATAGTATCAAAATAAATGAATCACTGAACATGTACGTGTCATTTTGTTGATTTCTAAAGACTTTGAAATACGAAAAAATGCACTGTTTCTTCGTCATTTTCCTCTAAAGCTATGAACATAAGCTCGTCTATGGAGGATGCCATGTTGAACAGCGCCACCAAGTGCTGTGCTGGAACAGCGAACAGTGCCACCAAAACGCTGGGGTTGCAAAACAACAGAAAGGCTGCTAACGGTTACGGATAGCTAAACGTATGCGTATGCGTATCCGTTCGCGTGCGAAACCTTCCTATTGATAACTATGGATAACCTGAAATACACTAAAGCCATGCAATTTTGACATACCATTCCCAGATGTTTTATGTAAGAGTATATTATGAGCTCATTACAGCAACATGTGAATAGTTCAAACCATTGTAGAATCAGTCATCACAGGTTTTTAATGGGGAATAATACCTGGAGTAGATTTGAGTAGGGGAGTGTCAGGCTTCATGATGAATCTCTCATCTAGGTGCTCAGGGTCTGTCCAGAGGTAAGTTCAGGGCTTTCTTGGGGGGGTCAGTCTTGAGCCATCTTGGCTCCAGGATTCTTACTATTTATAGAGGTTTGAGGTACTGAGAGAATGATGATTCCATAGAGTGCATACTGGTTTGTTGATGGGATATTTGGGGGTTTGTGTACCATTGAGACCAGGGACTTTAAGGGATATGGAAACTAGCAATGGTTCAAGAGAGTTGTATGGAAAATGTGGAGGGCTGGAGGCCCTCCGTTTTCTATAGCTATATCATGGGTAGGTGTAGCCTTTTGTCAAGGCCATCGTGGCTTGGACAGCTTTGTAAATAGTGGAGCGACTTGAACGGGAGACCACGCGCGCGAGCCTTTTTGTCAAGGCCTTCGTGGCTTGGAGCCGCGATCCCAAGCGACTGAAATGGGAGACCACGCACGCGAGTGGCTAAGCCACGAGGGCCTTTTCCAACTTGTTTGCGTTTTTTTAAATGAATTATTCATGAAGTATGAAACGTGCGTTATGCACTTCCGATTGGTTTGGACTTTTGCTACCGTTTCAGGTAGCAAAAGTCGAGATTATAAAGAAACACATTAGAAACCGCAAACAAGTTGGAAAAGGCCCTCGTGGCTTAGCCACTCGCGTGCGTGGTCTCCCATTTCAGTCGCTTGGGATCGCGGCTCCAAGCCACGAAGGCCTTGACAAAAAGGCTAGGGTAGGTGGGGATTAGGTGAGAAGGGGAAGGGTGGGGATATAGATGTGTTGCATTGAGGGGGGAACTTATGTGTTTAGATGCTTACAGACGATAGCCATACAAAGTTTATCTTTAACTTTTCTAGTAACTGGCCAGCAGAGCCAGTTATAGCATGTCATTTCATTAGTCCGTCAGCTTTTTCCTGAGTCAATAGTTCAGATGAAATCAGGATGCTTTTCAAAACTGAACTAGTCAGCCGAACCAGTTTGAGAAAATGTTAACTATCAGTTGGCGAGCCGACCACTGCTAAGGGAATTTGAGATAACTACGGCTGTGGCTGAACTGGCAGCTGTGGCTTTGGCTGTTGCTTAGGCCAACCTATGCTTCAACACATGTTAACAGGTTGATCCTGCTACACAGGGGCTACTTTGGAAAGTAGCCAATTAGCAAGGGTTTGCGTACTGCTGGTTTTTGCAGGTGAAAATAAAAACTTGACCAAATTCTCACTTGGTTTTATTCCGGGCGTCTGAAGGCCGCTGACTGATTCTCTGTCAAAGGGAACTGGGACACCTTGGTCTCTAAAATAACCATTTTCAACACCCAGAGAATGGCTGACCCCATTAATCTCCACCCGTGGCAAGGAGGGGACAAGTAATCATTCCAAGTCTATTTAAAGAGAAATCTGATAAAGTAAAAATTTACTCTTCTCCTATTCCCTTGTTGGCCTTTTCAGTGGAAAAAGGAAAAAAAAAAACTGGTCAATGAGCCTCAGAAAAACTCTTTATAACTGTGGCTGAAAAGGAAGACTAATGGTGTATTTAATCCAGAAACTTTGATGGGGAGGGCAGCTGTTTAGAAGGGAGCACACTTCGTGCGTGTAGATTCAACTTTCTTGTGAAATTGTTTTTTTCTTGTGGAATTGAGTTTCTTGTGAAATTGAGTTCTTGTGGAATTGAGTTTCTTGTGAAATTGAATTTCTTGTGAAATTGAGTTTGGATTTGAGTTTCTTGTATAATTGAGTTTCTTGTGGAATAGAGTTTCTTGTGGAATAGAGTTTCTTGTGGAATAGAGTTTCTTGTGGAATAGAGTTTCTTGTGGAATAGAGTTTCTTGTGGAATAGAGTTTCTTGTGGAATAGAGTTTCTTGTGGAATTGAGTTTCTTGTGGAATTGAGTTTCTTGTGGAATTGAGTTTCTTGTGGAATTGAGTTTCTTGTGGAATTGAGTTTCTTGTGGAATTGAGTTTCTTGTGGAATTGAGTTTCTTGTGGAATTGAGTTTCTTGTGAAATTGAGTTTCTTGTGAAATTGAGTTTCTTGTGAAATTGAGTTTCTTGTGAAATTGAGTTTCTTGTGAAATTGAGTTTGGATTTGAGTTTCTTGTAGAATTGAGTTTCTTGTGAAATTGAGTTTCTTGTAGAATTAGTTTCTTGTGAAATTGAGTTTCTTGTGAAATTTGAGTTTCAGCTGAAGCCGATACGAATTGTTCATGATGGAAAAGCTGCTGTAACCCTGAAATATCATGATACATAATTTGCTAAAAGGTTTTGTTGTTGTGTTTCTCGCCTGTCATTTTGTGACCTCAAAAGGTTTAAGAAGTTTGACCTTGTAAGTGTTGATTAGATTTTTTTTTATAATAGGAGATAGATTGCATGTTAATGCATTGGTACAAAATGTCCAGGGGGTCGCAAAGGGGGAGGCATTTACAGCCCATCCTTCCTCCCAGGGCAATTTTTTTTAATTTAATGTAAGTTTACTGGATGGCACATTAGATAGCACTCTCCTACCATGATCCTATTCGCCCTACTTTCAAACGACCCCCTGAACCTGATCAACGTATTTCTAAGCAGTAGCTTCCATTTGATAATGTTATTGATGTCGCTTTTTTGCATAGTCCTTGTTTGCGATCATAAAACATACAAACACGTCCCTTATTGTAGCCACTACCCATTTTCAAGGGCTAGAAGTTGTCAAGTTGCCTGTGTTGAAGACATTGCAATAACATTGGATGACAAATAGACATGTGCCATGGGTTGCCGGACATCCTCCAAGCAGTAACCCGCCTCAAGTCTCACAGGAAATCTTAATTATCTCAAGTATGGAAGGGTCCTTTTTCTTCAGAAAGGAAATATGCAGTTTGGAGTGAATGTCGAAGGTATATTATTGGTGGTGACTTGATTAATAATTATTAATATCAACTCATGGATTCAACTGAAGGCCTCTCTTGCTGTAAACCTTTGCTCCAGCCTCCAGGCTATTAAGCACTCCCAGTTATCATTTCTACTCAGAAGGAATCCGGCGAATTTCCAAACAGATTCATCTTCCTCATAGCTTAGTACAGCACACAGCAGTGGTGCCAACACTCCTCTATGGTTATGCCAAATACGTTTTGTTTTGAATACTTAGTAATTCACCTCTGTTTATCCTCGGGCTTTGAAGCTAAAACTGCCAATGCCTTGGTGCTCTCAAGGTGCAAGAATAACATACTCGGTGAACGATTTCCCTTGTAATAGCAGAGCAAATTGCTACACAAAATGCATGAGTTGCTACTCAAAAAATCAGGAGTTGCTACTCAATATTAGCATTCAGTGTGCACAAAACAAGTTCAGTCTAAATATTTTGCTATGCAAAATTGCTGGACGAAATGGTTCCCAGACACTGCCTTGCCCTTTCAAGATCAAACCTATTCTTACCTCCATGATCAAACCATCATATCAACCCTGTACCCTCTTCAGATTTCGTCAAGATTTAACTCATGGAATAGAGTATTTTTTGAAGGTCGGAGTCCCTAAATCTATGGCTTTTATTACCTCTGCTTTGGCTTGGGTTGGGATGTCCTGGTGTTAGAGTTACTTGATGTATTGAGTGAAGACTGAAGGAAGGTTTAAAGGCACTGAACACGTTTGGTAATTGTCAAAGACCAGTATCCTCACTTGGTGTATCCCAACATTATGCATAAAATAACAAGAGTGTGAAAATTTGGACTCAATTGGTCATTGAAGTTGCAAGAAAATGATGAAAGAAAAAACACCCTTGTTGTACAAATTAGTGTGCGTTCAGATAGGAATAAAAGGCTTCTGGCCAGAAGTCTTTTATTATTTGAGTGAGAAATTACCTCTTTCTCAAAAACTACGTTACTTCAGAGGGAGTGGTTTCTCACAATGTTTTATACTATCAACAGCTCTCCGTTGCTCGTTACCAAGTAAGTTTTTATGCTAATATATATTTTGAGTAATTACCAAACATGTCCAGTGCCTTTAAGTATGACCTCGGGGAATATTAGGAATGTATTGGGAGAGATGACCCCCATAGATCTCCCCCATAAATGATCTCTGATTTTTATAGAGGTCCAAAACTGTTATATAACCCTTTGATGTCCCAAAAGCTTTTGTCATAACTACAGTGCCAATTCTCAAAGAATGTTTAGGAGAATTTAAATCTAACCGCCCAGTTTTCTTTTCACACTTTCTCCACAAAGTGTTACCTGATGTTTTACGTAGAATGGAAGAATCTTGTCATAACATGGTTGTTTTTTTGCTGTGGTTATTTGTCATCTTTCGTTCAGGAGCTGTTTTCATGTAGTTCATGTTAACCATTCTGCGATTTTTCTTTCTGAGTGGTGGCTTGTTTATTTTGTGTTTAATTTATCGTCTATTCCTTGCAAGGGTACACATTAAAAATATCTTCAAAGAAGATGTGTTGAAATCTGTTCAAAACAAAGTTAATAACTGTTCACTGGATTTGTGATGCTTCGTAGTTTAAAGCCGTGTTCCCATTGGACTTTTTCTTCCGCGGCCACGCGGAAACTTACCGTGACTGGATTAGATGTAATTCTACCGTGCGTTCCCACCTGGACTTAAATTCCGCGATGGAACAGTTAACTCGCTGTTCGAAACTGGCAGAATGTACACATTGCGGGCGCTGTGCACAGTCACCTTTGACCTATGCAGGATATGACGTGACTGTGACGTAGTTTTCTCGCACTGAATTCATCCACATTTTCACGTTTATCTAGCCCAATTAAACTCCTCACAAAATTGATCAAATCTGCCATGTTTCTAACCACAGTAAAGCAAAAACTTGCTGCCGCTGGACGAGATAGAAAAGGCGTTATTTTTGTATTGCATGTACACACGCTACATACCACACGGCCATCAGTGCAAATGAAACAGGGAACCATACCATTTTCGCGCGCCCTCTGTGTATAGTTGTGTCGTAAACAGGAAGTGGTGTTGTTTGTATAGCGTTTTACACCGTGGTCGCGGTAGGTTTACAGCGTGGAGCGTTCCCATTGGACTTTTTAGCGGCCCTGTTAAGTTACCGTGGATGAGCGGAAGTCTTCCGCGACCTCCTTCGGCCTGTTAGTTTTACATCACGGCCGCGGTAAGTTGACAGGGAGGTCAGTTTACCATGCGTTCCCATTGGATTTAATTTTGTCATTCTACAGAAAAGTCGCGGTACTTTAGCAAAAATAAGTCCAATGGGAACACGGCTTAAGTGAACAGTAAAGTAAATAACTGTAAGTCAAAAAATCTGTTCAAAACAAAGATAACTGTTCACTGGATTTGTGATGCTTCCTAGTTTAAGTGAACAGTAAGTAAATAACTGCAGACATGTTTGACCTGAATGGTTTGAGCAACTGGCTGGAAAGAACGTGTACAGTAGACACAAGGCGCTCTTGCATCAACCACATAATCACATAAACTGTCTGCTCTGTCATTTAAAGTAAGTGTTTCCACTGCCCACTGTGTACGAATGTTATCCCTGAAAGATTGGAGAAAGAGTGGGGAGAGTGTTGGCAAGTTGTGGCTTCTGGTTCGCTTGAACTCAATGAGACAAAGCACTACACAGCGAACATGTGAAACTTTCTAATTGATCCCAGATCAATCTTGAAAGTGCACAAAAATGTCGTTTGATTTCTGTGTGTCCATTCAAAGTGGACATTACAGGAAGGATTGCATTACATGTTGGAGCATCGGTGTAGTTTCAGCTTGCTGTTAAACACCATATAATTTACGCAGTCAATTTCCCGTGCGGTATGATATCTGAAATAAAACGTCATATCCCCTATCCCCTGGCTGCAGCTTCCTAGGTTGTATCTTAAACTTGGGTGTGATCCCTGGCTACACGGCGGTTAACGGATGTATGGCTTCTGACTGGCACCAGCAAAGGAAGATATTAACAAAATAGGTAAACCACCAACATAGGGCTAGATAGCTCAGTTGGTAGAGCGCCGGCACGTTAAACCGGAGGTCGTTGGTTCAAATCCCGCTCTAGTCAATTTTTCTTTATTCAACCCCAAACCATATAATAATGTCTACTTTCGCTGAGTAGAATTTACTTCTTAAAGAACCTGTCATGCTTAGTTCTGAAAGAAGTTGTAATGCTCTTTTATCCACCAATGCGGAGTTCCCAGATCCCCAATCTACTCTGCTGTAGTAGTAGATGAATAACTAAAAGTGGGACAAGTTCTTTCAGAACCAAGCCGAGCAAGTTCTTTAAGAACTAAGCGGGACAAGTTCCTATCAGAACAAAATACTACTCATCTATATGATATCTCATGTTGTGGGCCAAACTGAAGCCATATTCTACAGGACTTTTTTTTCCATTCATGTTTGTAAAAAGTGAGAAAGTTTTTGACAGTGTTGCAGTCAAAACGATCTCAAATTAGAATTTTAACTTGACCCCAAAAAGTGCTCAGCATGAGCAACCAGATGCTGTACAGCAGGACTGGGATGTGACTTATGTAGCGGCAAGGCTATTATTTTGTCCCTGAAGAAAAAAAGGCACTCAGGGAAGTCTGTTGGAGAATTTATAATTGGCACCAAGGCCTAGACCAGGAGCAACTGAGGTAACCCCCTTCCCATGGCCTGTTAATTTGCGTTTTGCACCAATCTGGCATGTGCGTGTAGAGCCTCGACTTCATGTTTCATTTGTATTGTATTAAATGTATCTGATTGAATGAAAGTGTCATTACATTTCCAGGACAATAGATGGGTTGCAGTATGACGTAAGTCGGCCATCTTTACGGGCAATTTGGAACACACAGTCATGCGTTACGCGTGAGAACGGCGTGCAGCACGCGCACATTTCACCAAACTCATTGCGTGATTGGTTAGTAAACGACGCGGCTGCGTTAATAATTTGAGCGCTTGACGCGCCTGCAAGCCAAAATGCGATTTGCCCGTAAAGATGGCGTCTACTGGGAACTATCTATACAGAGTTATGTAGTGCTTCTATTCACTGCTATCCCCAATTCCAGGCTCTACACACAAATTGCTGACCTTGCAAAGGGTGAATGCCTCCAATTATTCTTCAATTAAGATCTGATACTTGGAGAAAACCTTGAGAAAGCAATAATACTAGCATCATCAGGTAACAACTTGATGAAAAGATCTGGTGAGATATATCTTCAAAAGGGAGTGAAAATCTAGGCGGTATTCCAGACCATACAGAGGCCAGACACTTTTCCCCATTATGGACAGACACACTAAACCATTGTAGATTAGTTTTTAGTGTGATCAGGTACCTGGCTTTTATAGCACCTGTATTTGAACTGATAACTTTTGGGCAGTAATAACATTTTAATTGTATGGAGGGTGTTATTTGTATGCCCCCTTTGATGTCTTTGGGGGGGGGGGGGGTTTCGTCCTTGAATTACAAAAGTATTTTATGAAGCCTGGATGATTGACTATGATCAGAAGGGGGTAATGGAGCCATGGATTCCAATTATGGTGCAATATTCATGGCGGTTTACTCTGTGGTATGTTTGTATCTGACATAATTTGTACACAGAGCTATGCTTTGTGCTCATGTGCTGTACAAAATAAGTACATGTATTGTACGTGCAGCCTACATATGTTGGCTCATATTTGGTACCCGAGACAAAACAAAAAAGGGAAAACAAAAGGTCTCCATATAAAAATTCTAAAGACTGGGGGCTCCTCAAGAAATTTGTTGTACAAAGTCTATGGGATGATGTTAAGTACATGACATTGGGAAACACAATAGAAGCCTACAAAGGGCTGCATTTTTGTGAATTTTTTGCACATGTTCTTAGTCTCAGTTCAAGAAGTTTTTGTTGGTAATTTATTTTCCAACCGCTACTTAGAATTGTAAGAACATGAAACATGAAACATGGAAACACAAGCGACAATGCTAAGAAAACCTGACATAACAGCTTTCACTTGGAGGACATACCAAGTGCACGCTCTCTGTCTTTGTTGCGCCATAATGCAACTAAGGGGAAAAAAGGTCTTGCACAAAGACTAGTTTGCCTGGGCAGTGTACATGTGTACATGTGTACATGTGTACGCTATCTTTGTTGCCTATAGAGAAGTTACAGGAACTGTTAAGTTTTCAGAAATGAAAAAAGTCATTTGTTTTTAAAAGGTAGCCGGATGTGAACCTTTTCAGATTTTTAAAGTCACATTTCTAAACCCTAATTACTACCCCCCCCTTTCATTTCCTTCCAATTCCTTCTCCTTTTTTGACTGAGTATGATGGATTCGGATTGACACAGAAAAAGTCAACTTCGCTTAGCATGGGGGCCAGGCATGCAAATCTTATCAGTGTCCAAAGGTTTTGGGCATTGACTGTTGAGTTAACATTCACTAAAGGGTTGGGGTGGTCATTTTGGAAATGGGCATGGCGTTGGCCTTCTGGAGTTTTTTGAGAGACTCTGAGGTGAGGTCGTATTCCAATTAATTAATAGCTTCAGACTTGGCTATGGCTGGAATGCAGAAAAGTCAAATTCTTCAATGCAGCTACGGCGTGTCGTGGCCGAGCGGATAAGAGCACCGGACTCTGGTGTTTCTGTTCAACAGAGTGTGGGTTCGAGTCCCGGTCGTGACACTTGTGTCCTTAAGCAAGACACTTAACCATTATTGCTTCGTCCTTCGAATGGGACGTAAAGCCGTTGGTCCCGTGTGTTGTGTAATGCACGTAAAAGAACCCAGTGCACTTATCGAAAAGAGAAGGGGTTTGCCCCGGTGTTCCTGGTTTGATTGGCAGCATATTGCGCCACAGCACCTTGTAAACCATTACATGGTGCTATGTAAAGAAATAGGTCTCAAACTTCAAAAAGTATACCTTGCAGGAAAATACTGACTGTTGAAGCGCCTTGAGCGAGCGCTATATAAGAAGCCACTATTATTATTATTATTATTTAATTATTACTTGCACTAGCCGTAGCCAAAGTCGCTTGGGACTTCACTTGGCTTTATAGTGATTTTTATGCCCTACATTTCAATTTACAGGTCCTTTTTTCAACCAAGCACTCGATATAAAACCCTGCCTACTTTTGGACAGATTTAAAGATGCCCTTTTGATTCCGAACAAACTTGGACATTCTCCCCTCCCCCCAATCTTGTGGTTTAATTGTAAAAGCTTGTACATGTACTTTCCAGCATCAGGCAATAGTTATGGACCAATGATTTTGTTTGACCATATTAACAGAAGTTATTGCTATATGACCACAGCTTTGAAAGATTGCCTGTTTTTATTACCTGTCAAGAAAATCATATCAGTGCTGCAAGACTAAACTGGCTTCGGTGCCAATAACCACTGCAATGGCAATGGGATAATCGTAGCAGGGTTATTCAAGCCACAGATCATGGCCCAATCTCATGGAGCTGCTTAAGTGGAAAGTTTTCTGCTAATCAAAAATTAGCACAAACCTAGTGAAGGACGGTGTATTTTAAAAGGTGTTTTGGCTGGTATCCTTATTCTGGTAAGCATAACTTTGTTGTGCTTAGCTATTTTTTTGTTCTTAAGCAGCTGTATGAAATCATGGGCCCTGGTTATTCGTAAAGGTTTGTGAGGATTGATCTGTTGAGGGTATATAAACAAAAAGTGACATTTCAAGTGAAGAAAAGTTGAAAACCATTGAGAAAACCATATTTATGATTGCTGTGGCCAATGTCATTATTAAATAAGCATAAATTGCCCAAGAAGCAATTAGCCAATATTTGTCAGGGTTTGCCAAACTTTTTCAGTGACTAGCCAGCAGGACCTTTTAACTTGTCATTTCACTAGTCCGTCAGCTTTCTCACTTGTCTATACTTTATATTAAAAATGGATGCTTTTCAACATTAAACTAGCTTTAGAGCTTTACAGGCTGGTCCTCTGGACTTTTTAACTGGTATTTGGCCAGCGGACCACTGTTAAAGCGAAGAATGCTGGTTGTCAGACTTTAAAGATAGGGTCATGGACAGCCTTGCTACCATAGGCAGCCGTATCGCCCGCTAGCTCCGTGTACGTCTCTTATCCCTGGAAGGGAAACACTAAAAATCAATGCTGATTGGCTCACCAAAAGTGATTGCTCTGTGTGCATGCTTGTTAAAAACTTTTGATCTGTTGTAGGCGCTTAGTAGGCGCTTAGTAGGCGCTTAGTAGGCGCTTAGTAGGCGCTTAGTAGGCGCGTGTAAAAATGCACGTATTTCTACGCAATACATTTCAATTCATTTCAAATTAATCGTGTTTTTATATGGTCACCCTAAACTGCATACAGTTAGATGTATCACAAGATCGAAAAAGAATGAGAGGAGGGCAAGCGTAGTCTCTAACACAGAATGGATCGACCACAGGACTAATTAAAATATCCAATATATTTGGTTATTTCAAAGTCACACTTCCAGGGGGATATGATTGAGCGATGCATTCTGGGAAAGAAAACAACATGGCGCGGCGAGATCGAACACCACTGGGAATGAGGTTGAGGGGGGATATGATCAAGCGATGCATTCTGGGGAAAAAAAACATGGCCCGGCGAGATCGTACACCACTGGGAACGAGGTTGGGTCATGGATTAGTAAATACTCCAAAAATGAATGGCCATAAAAACTTATAAAAACTTGCTTGGTAAGAAGCACTGCAGCTGTTGATAGTACACACAAATAAACTATTTTGAGAAAGGATTTCCTTCGAAGTAATATGGTTTGGATTATTAGTTACCCTAAAACATTTGAACCTTAGAAACAATTCATGCATAAATCATTTCTTGGATTTCTATGGGTTGGTATCTGTTCAGGAAGAGATGCGGTTGGTATTTAGTGTCACCTTACTAAACGTGGATGGTTTCGACATTCTTGTGAAGATCCTGTGACAGTTTTTTGCTGTTTTCTCAGCAAGTAGACACTGTATTCAGCTGAAACTTTCACATGTGACTTTTATTGTATCTTTGTTTATAATGGTGCCTATAAATCAGCATTGCATGTAGGTTGGCAAAAACCGATCTTTCACCGTACCTATGAGGGAAGAACACTGTTTTCCAGACTTTAAGATTATTTGTGTGTGTGTGTGCCATGGATGGTCCAAGGTGGTCACAGTTTCTTTGTCCCTGCAGGTTAGGCACCAGCAGAGCCAAAGGGATTTTCTGGTCATTAACTCTTGCACTTCCACATTCAACGCAATCAAAATATTTTAAGATTCAAAATGAAAACAGAATCTGCAAGCAAGCTGTGCTAACAACGGATTACAAGGTACCCTCCTGGCGTTTATGCAAGCAGTTCCTGTTTGCCCCTTTGTTGTGATATTTGTCCAGTTTTGTTCTGTTTTTTTAAAATCCATCACACTTGGCCTTTTCATTCTTGATGTTTATTTTTATTAGCTGGGATGATTTTATTCTTGTTTTCTATCAAGGAGTAGGGATCAATGTGACTGTGGTGTAAGCCGGGAGATTTTCCGTCGGGGGAATATTGTCAATTGGGTGGATTTCATTCCCGTCCAGTTCAGTTACAAATAATAAAGTTAAATACAGAAGTATACCTCTTTAATCCCGTCAGCATTGCCCTCAAACCATAATGCCCCGAGGGTGGATAGGGAAAGCTTTTCAGGGTATTCAACGGCCAGCAATAATATCAAATGTAGATGTTCTTGTTTGCATGATTTAAAGGCAGGGTCACACTTTGGTAATGACCCCCCCCCCCCCCCCCCCCCAAAAAAAAGGAAAGAAAAAAAAAAGGAAGTAATTTCAATCAAAAAACCTTAATGTACTTGTTATAAAGATGGTGATGGTAGTCCTGTGAAAATATTTCATCCGAAATGCCCCTGTTGATTAGAAATCAATATAATTATTTGAAAATTAGAAACGTTTCATGCATGAATTGTTTCTCAGGTTTCTGAGGGTTGGTGTCTGTTCGCGAATGCTGTGGCCAGAGATGAGGTTGGTACCTGCTGTCACCTCGTGGATGGATTTGGCGTTCTTGTAAAAATACCGTGGCCTTTTTTTCTCAGCAAGTAGACACTGTATTCAGCTGAAATTTTCATTGTGATTTTTATTGTATCTTTCTTTATTTTGTTGCCAATATGTCAGCATTACTACGTTGACAAAATTCAATGGTCCTACCTTCATGAAAGATTTCTTTGTGGGTGGTTTATGGAATACCTGTTTCCCCCTCACATTAGATAATATTGTAGTCGTTGGCTGGCCATCACTAGAATAATGTGTAGCTCAGATTAGAAAGACACAAGAAAGTCCAGTTTTTCAGCATCCTACACTTAAAAAACTACCATCTAAACTAACTACCATCTCACTAGAAAACCTCTTATAAGATACCCGGAGGGGATGCAAAAAATTCCTCTCTAACAACTTCCATTTTTGTTATTTTAGACGTTAACTGTTCGCCATGTTTTGGCAAGTGTTATTCCACCCATTAAGAAAAACTTTCCGAGCAGAAACTTTTCGGCCAAAACACAGTTGGTTGGACTGTCTAAACAGATCACGATGCTTGAAGCAAGTAGCCCATGTTTTGAATAGTCCAGATGATGCCTTTTTATCTTTAGGGACTTTTGAAGGACTTTTTCTATAAAAGCCAACAAGTTCAAAGTGTTTGTTAAACTTTAAATGCACCGAAACTTGATGATTTCTCTAAAAACAAGACATCAAACCCTGGGGATCTAGTTTTTTAGTTTGCCTCTTACAGTTGGTTGGAAAAACACCCTTTGGGATTCATCAAAGAGGTGCGTGTCGTTTTAACTCCGCCTGTACTTAAATTTGAGGTTGAGTGCCCTCTTCCCAGGATCCTGGTTACCAGTTTCCCACCTGGGAGCCAGTCCTGGTTTCGCAAAAATGCATGTACAATGTACTTCCAAACAGGAGCCCACCTAGACTTGTGGACAAGTCGTTAAATGTCTGTCGCGGTGATAGCGGAACGGCTTTCTCGCAATATCCCGCGAGAGGGCTGCTCTGTGCGAGATTATTGCTCTCACGACTGGTCGCATTTACCGACTTGTGAAACCCGCTGGCGGTTTGTGCACGGCCTATGGCCACTTCAGCCGAATTCGTACGGACGCATCTGATTGGTCAATTTCGTTATATCTATGAATATTCAAACTGTAGATGAATATTAAACATCAAATCCTGTACTGGATGGAGTTTTATGTTGCTTTGATCATGCACGATCAAAACCAAACACTGAGTGGTGAGAGTGATTGTGTTCATGAATATTTTGACACAAGAAAATACGTATTCAAATTATGGGTACAACTTGTAAATAATTACAAAAAATCGAACGTAAGATTTTATTTCAGTGTTTGACAGTGCACAGCGTGTGGGGACATGACGTAAAACACACGGGCAAATCGTGTAGCTGCATGCCATGGCGCGCAGAGTTTCTCTCGGTGGGGCTCAGCATGACGGAAACCCCTACCCTAGCATGCCAAGAGATAGCTGTACCTGGAAGCTCATGAACATGTGGGAGGGGTTAGGGAGCCAGACCACCAACTACCTTGTCATTGCGGGTTTGTTAGTCGGTAAACCTCGCTGATCGAATCCGCTGTTTTAAAATCGTTACGTTTCAATGTTCGGTGTACGTTCCTTTCCCCCGATTTGGAAATTAAATAAGATTTATGTCAATAAATAGGAAAACCACTCTTATATTGACGGTGCAATTAAGTTAAACAATTTGTGAGACAAAAACGAGCCCCCCCCCCCAAAAAAAAACAACACACAAAACCAGAGCCCCTGAAGGAACAGGTGAAAAATAAATTACAAATTAAAATGTGAAAAAAACATTCTCACTCTGAATTTCTTTTTCCACTCTCGACACACAAAATTCCAACAAAGTCATTTCGTTTCCTCAAAATATTATATAATTCAATCAAAATATAATTTTGTCACATAAAATTATATTTTTTTAAATTTGTAAACAAAGTTGTGTTTTTCTAGGTAGCAAAATAGATTTTTCCTAGAAAATACGTTTTTGTTCCCTCGAACACGCCTTCTCCACCCGAAATACGATTTTGTTACCCAGAAATACGCGTTTGTTCCCTGAAAGATACGCATTCGTTTCCTCGAAATATGATTTTGTTCGCACAAAATATAATTTTGTTCGCTCTAAATATGCTTTCGTTCAATAAAAATAATTTTTTCCACCGAAAGGAGATTTCTTTCCCTGAAAACAAGCTTTCGATTCATCAAAATACGACTTTGAATTAGTTGCCCGAAACATACTTTCATTCGTCCGAAATATGCTTTCGTTCTATAAAAATATGAATTTTTTCCACCGAAAGGAGATTTCTTTCCCTAAAAACAAGCGTTTGTTTCATCAAAATACGACTTTGAATTAGTTGCCAGAAATATACGTTCATTCGTCCGAAATATGCTTTCGTTCCCTTAATATACGCTCTCGTTCCTTCGCAATGAGATTTTGTTCCCCAAAATTCCTCTTTCGTTCCCTTAAGATAGCTAGCTTTTGTTCCCTTAAGATAGCTTTCGAAGCCCTGTAGTCCAATCACACAAATTTGTTAAATTCCCTTGTGAGGGGCGACTATGAGAGGGGACGAGTTTGTTGTCAGGGGCGACTTTGCTAGGGGCGACTTTGTAGTTGGTGACTTTGTACATGTGTTTTTTGAAATTGGCGACTTTGCTAGGGGGGCGAGTTGACTGGTTTCCGTGTCTGTTGTTTATACACATTTAATACACACAATCACTGTAGAACACATCGGGTTAAATGATTGGAGCGATCAGTAACTATTCACGGAAGGCATTATTTATTTTTATGAGGCAAAACACACATCTTAAACAATTATTATAATAATGAATTTTAAGATAAGTTTACTTTATTTCTTTAGTTACTAAATTAATGAAGGAGTTAACACCCACAAAACACACCCACAGATGTCTCAAGCGCAAGCATTCAGTACATTTACAGTAACTAAAATTACTACTACCCTTAGATAAAATGGACTCGTCTTCATGATCGTCGCTACAGCAACCGTAATGTACACTGCGTTCGTACATGAATAAATGAATATGAACCGCCGGCGGGTTTCACAAGTCGTTAATGACGAAGAAGAGTTGGCAGCCAGCAACTTCGCGCGAGAGCAGTGATCTCGCGAGAGCATTCTTTTACGAGACAGCACCAGATGCGACTCGACTCACCGCGACCATCATTAACGACTTGTCAACAAGTCTAGAGCCCACCCTGTACTACATCAAAGGTAAATAATAGGACCCAACCATCTGAAGACTATCAAGGGTCTCTCTGTTATGCTCTGTCAGACCATTTCTTGTCTCTTCCTCCTGACCTATTGTTTGAATGGTGGACAAAAACATCCTCCCAGTAGTCATTGGGGACACTATGGACCCACATCCTCTTGTCAAGCTAGTGATTTGGACTCCTGTTAATAAAATTAAATGTATAGTAAATGGTATAAGTGGTGGTGGTTGGATTCTTGTGTGTCTGATGTGATTACAATACGCCCAGGGAAGCCCTTGTCGGGACACCCAGTCTCTGTGCTCAACCAGGGCTCTACATCTACACTGTACTTTTCTTGTACAATAATCACGCACAGTCAGATGGGCTTGCGTGAGGAGAAACAAGAATTAGGATAAAGAGAACGACGGTTTGAAAGGAGGACCTGACGAAAGTAATTGCTTCCTCAAAGCACTTCCATTTTCTACATAGTGGTGATGTACAAAGCTGTGTTGGTTAGTTGAATTAGAGTGGGGGCCATTGGAGCACACTGTTTTGTATCAATAGGGTCTGCCCTTAACTTTTTCAGTGACTATGCAGCAGGACCAATTAGTCCTCCAGCTTCTTCACAAGTCCATATTTTATATAAATTAGGGATGCTTTCAAACACTGAACTAGCCAGCCGAACCTCTTGGAGAGAATTGTGACTGGTCTGCAGGTGTTTTACCTAGCATTTTTCCAGTGGACCACTGTTCAGGGAAAATGCTGTATCAGATCACCTGTACATGTATGCACCTCAGTCACAAAGTGAATTGGGTACCTCAAAATAAGAACTATGATGGTGACAAAAACCTTCCTTGTTCACGATCCATAAGGGAGTGTCTCAAAAGTGGTCTTGTTCCAGGTGCAAGGGCACGTTCCCTAAAGGCCTACGCCCGCAATCCAGCGGACTGCTAGAAACTTTCTGCTGAACTGCGACATTGTGCTGAAATACTGCAACAATGCTATACGAAGGAATATGCGCGTTAGCATTTTGAATGTTCCAATGGAATGTTCCGCTGGTATGCTTGACAGATGCATTTGGAATATTATTAAAGTTCAGACTTTTCAAACACTCCCAAACTAACATTCAAGTCCTTCTGCTGCAAAATTGATTGAGATTTAATTTACGTTTGGACCCCTAGAAAACATGCAATAGATTTAAATCCAACGACCAAGAATGGTTGAGGATCAATGGAGCAGATTTGATGATTAAATTTCCAGTGAAGAAAGCTGTTAAATCTTTCATCCTTAACTTGCAGAACAAAGTGGCTTAACAATAACATAGTGATGTCCTGCTAGCAGTGATTTGATTTGATCATTATTGTGAGATGATAAGCCCTCAAAGGGCTGGTGTTTATTGCTTCTTTTTCGTTTCATACTAACAAGGAAAAAACCCAAACAAACCTGCACCAAAATCCCACCGGGTCTCTGCTTGTGTGTGTACACAGGGATTTAGTTTGAATTGAGTTCATCGACCTGTGGTCGAATAAAAATGAAGAGGTGCTTTTTCTTTCCACGTCAATCTTTCCAAAGGATCTCTTTCTTTTGACTGGTTTTGTTTCTTTGATGCTTCATTTTGTAAATCGTTCATGGATGAAAGCTCCAGAAATGCCAGGGCTCTGGCAGTTTATCACAAGGAAAATTGGTTCAACATTCGGCGACGATGTCTATTTGTTGGGAGTAATGTTTGTTTCACATTAAGGGGGTAGGCCTACACCTGGTTAATTCAACAAGTGGTAACTACATGCATGAAATGACAAATGTTAGAAGTGCCAGGAATCAGATCTGTGTTTAACCTTGGTCCATTGTTGATGCTCAGCAATTAGTGGTAATTTAAATGTAGTAAATGGTAACGATAGAAAAGCACTTTGTGAGCTAAGTGAAACTTTAACAGCTTTCTTTGTTCATATATCTGTTGGGTCACATAAAGTGTGGATACTGGTTTTGGAGAATTACCAATGTTATCCTTGTGCTACCTGAAATAACCTTTTGCAATAGTCAAGTTTGCTTAGGGGCCGTTCACAATTATCAACATTTTCACGAGCGTACAAACCGTACACTTTTTCAAGCACCCCCGCCTCCCCCCTAAAAGTGTACGAAAAAAAATGTTGATTTTTTTTCACACAAGTCTACATAGTTGAACAACACCGGTTGAAAATGCGCGCTGATATGCAATTGCGTGTGTATGCTACAATTGTAGCTAGCAGGCATGTGAGACCTCCGCGTTTTTTATTTTCCCATTCCGCGTTTTTCTTGCGGGCTCCGCGTTTTTCTCGTCTCCACCGTGGAAATCACTCCGCCGTGGCAGCATCGGGAATCACTTTAATTGCGATTTGATTTCAACACGTGAGTCGGGGGCTAGACCCGATAAAATGCTCCGCGTTAGTCTTTGATTAAAGCCGTTGTTTTCATTAAGCGCGATGTCCCATTAAACTTACCCATGTCGTCATCCCGTTCCACCAAGAGAGGGCGCTGTACTAAAAACTGTATTAAAAAGCCAACACCCTGAGCCAAGACTAGGCGCACACGGTCTTTCACGTCTGTGATGAACGCATCGCGCTTGTTTTAATTGTGGAACACATTTGTAAGGAATGTCACAAAAACATATTGAAAATGAGGACGAACAACACATTGTTACCAAGTAAGAATTGTGGCCTATATATTTCTGTTAATGTTTTGTTTACGCTGCAGTACAAAGCCTGTTATTCTGACTGTAGCGCTGGCCCAAAATCCGGACACGGATTTCACTTGCTAAAGTTTTCCGCGTTTTTTCTGTGACCCGCTCACATGCCTGTGAGCTAGAGGGAACGGAAGGGGAATTGCGCAATAATTTGCACTCGCAGTTTGACATGTTTGGTTCATGTACATGTATGTGTGTAGGACTACAATGCCGAGCATGCTGTACACAATACGTTCATGGGATGCAATGCGGGGCCTGGCTCGGGGTGCGACCGTCTCGGCCAGTGCAGTGCTCGCTCAGCATCGGTTGCGGCGTGGATGGGATGTGAGCAATGTCGGCTGTGGCGACGGGCGAGAAAACAGATCGACATTAAAAAAAAAAAAAAAGCGTACGGCGGGCATTAACCCCCTCCCCCCCAGCGTACGGTTTGTACGCTCGTGAAAATGTTGATAATTGTGAACGGCCCCTTAGTAAATCTGGTTTAAACTTTGTATCCATCACCGGTTTTGTGAAAGTGTTGCAACTTCTAAGTTCTGCAAACTGAACCTTGAAGTCTTGCCTGTAGGCTCTTGCCTTCACCCCAATTAAATCTTTTCAGTGTCATTGTTTATCTTGCAAAGGCAGGGTATTTATTTTGGAGATTATTTTCAGAAACTGTCGCAGTTTGGGGATTATTGTTTCTCTCAATATCTGGTTGAAACCTTTTTGTCAGGGAGAAATTCCAGAGGAAAAAAGCCTGTAGGTTTAAGTCCTTTGTAACCTGAAGTTAAATATAGTTTTTCATCAAATATTGCAGTTGACTGGATGTATTGCGCCTGGAACTAAAATAGGTGAACGTCCTAATTTGTATAAGGTTTGTGATCTTTGGGAGATGAAGTTTAAGTACTCAAACATTGCCATCTTTGTCAAGTAACCCGTGTGCAACTACAATGTTGTCAAGTGCTTTCATTTTAACAAAAAAGTGCCAGACCATTTCCCATACCAGCTTCTCTTTGGTTATATTGATTTATAAGCACCATTATAAAGTTTCAGCTGAATATGGAGTCTACAGCCAAAAAAAATGTCAGGATGTTTTCACAAGAACGTTGAATCCATCCACATTTGGCGAGGTGACCGCATCTCTGGTGCAGCATTCAAAAGCAGACACCACAGATTATTGAATTTTCATCCAGCCCTCATAGAAATCTGAGAAACAATTCATGCATGAATCATTTCTCACTTTAATATGTTTTGTGGGCGAAAATTTGTCCCAAACCATATTACTTCGAAAAGAAGCCTTTCTTAACCACTTCACGTCGGATGATGGAAATTTCCGCACAATTCTGCTGAACGGAGATACGGTTGACGTCGACATCCGTCATGCAGCTTTTCGAAAATTGCTAACCGTGCTGCCTACGGACGTAAAAAGACGTCAAATTAGTGCATCCATTTCAGACGGATGACGTAAAAAGACGTACCGCAAAAACATTAGGGCTAGCCGGATGACGTTTATAAACGATAAAAAGGTCAGGACATTGCGACGGTTGTAGTGGTTTGGTTCTCAGTCCGGCTGACGTAAAAAGACGTCACAACATCGTTGTTTTTACACTTTGGAATTTTTCATTGTTCAAAGTTCCCATCCTGTTCGCATAATTATCTATGTGGAATCCCCTTACCTCATTCTCATATTCTTTGTTGTCATAAAATAAAGATGTAACATAATAAATAAAACTGCAGTCTCATGTTTCTTTGATTTGCATATAAATCCAGCCTACTCCTAACGCATCTTTGTTCATGCTGTCCGCCCCAAACAATGAGGATTATCAGCTTATCGGCAGGGGATAGCTTTTGCCTGTACACGGTCAACCCCCCAACACCTTTGTTCCATTTGTCTCCATTGAAACCCGTAACCCCTAACCCCTTGGTGCCAACTTAGCTGTAACAAAATAAAAAGGGTAAAGTAATAAACACAAGTATGCTATCAATATTCAGCCATCCCGGTCATATCCATCGGTACTCGGACGGGTTCAGTAATGCGATGCACGGGGGATAAAACTATGGTCTCATAATTTTTCTTTGACTTGCATATAAATCCAGCCTACTCCTAACGCATCTTTGTTCATGCTGTACGCCCAAAACAATGAGGATTATCAGCTTATCGTTTTCTGTCTTCATTGTCTCCTTGCTGGCCAACCATATACCTATAGAAATTTGTACCTGGGCTTGTGGACGTCTTTGCAATTTCAAATACCTAACCCGTGACCCCTTTCTTCTTTATTTGCTCCAGCATGCAAATGATTGTACACCTTTGTTCCATTTGTCACCATTGAAACCCGTAACCCCTAACCCTTAGTCCCCTTCTTAGCTGTAACAAAATAAAAATGGGAAAAGTAATAAACACAAGTATGCTATCAATATTCAGCCATCCCGGTCATATCCATCGGTACCGGGACGGGTCCAGTGATGCGATGCACGGGGGATACCTCACGGCCGACACGGTCAACACCTGTCACAGACTGCCGGGCCATTCCCTTCCATCTCCAAATGGGGCTAGCTTTTGCCTGTACACGGTCAACCCTTGTCCCCGTACCCCCGATTGCGCTCTCCCCTCTCTATTCTGGTGGGCCTGTCAACGCGTTACACATGGATACTTCATGCCTTGACCCGGTCATCATTTCGGTGCTTTGATCAATAATTTGTCTAAGTATGTGGAATCCCCTTGCCTCATACTTGTATTCTTAGTTGCAATACAATCAAGATGTAAAATAATAAATAAATAAAACTACGGTCTCATAATTTTTCTTTGACTTGCATATAAATCCAGCCTACTCCTAACGCATCTTTGTTCGGCTTATGTCTTCATTGTCTCCTTGCTGGCCGACTACATACCTATAGAAATTTGTACCTGGGCTGGTGGACGTCTTTGCAATTTCAATTACCTAACCCGTTTCCCGGGGATACTGCTTGCCAGCACCACCACGTCTTCCCTTTCTTTGTTCCACATGTGTCTATTGACGACCCCAATCCCTGAACTACACATCGCTTCTGACGGTTGACGTCCGTTTTGCAATGGACATTTGTTCCACACTGCCGGTTGACGTAAATTTCAGTCCGCGAACGGCGAAATGAAAACGCCCGCCACGGGAGTTCTATCGAAGGAATTTTGAAAATTCCGACGCCAACATTCTTGGCATGGGTGTATTGATCTATTATCGAGGAAAAAACTTTAACCTTTCGCCGGGGAAAAAACCCTAATTTTTTTCCAAAAATAATACCGCCCAGAGGCCCAGCATTTTTTTTATAATACCGACGTGAAGTGGTTAAAATAGCTAATACTATCAACAGCTGCAGTGCTTCTTACCAAGTAAGTTTTTATGGTCACGAATCTTTGGGAGTATTTGCCAATCTATGACCCTACCTTTTTTATGGTCACGAATCTTTGGGAGTATTTGCCAATCTATGATCCTACCTTTAAAAAATATTCTGTCCTGACACTGTACTCTCTCGCTGTACAGCTAAACTTTTGCCCCCAGTGAGTCCAATTTTTAGACTGAAAGCAGCAATAGAAACCATTGTACCTAGATTATACCATTGTGGCTTTTTCTACATCAGCCACACAAGGGGGTTGATGAGGGGTTACCGGTGATATAAAAGCGGTGGAATACCAGGGGCACTAGGTTGGGCCGTTAAGGTTTATGCATTGATAGTTCTATTCTCCCAAATACCTTTTAGTAATTTTTTTTTTAATGCAACAAAATCTATAATACAACTTTTGATATTGAGTTGGTTTTTTGGGGGGGGGAATGATATTTTGTTGTGAATTTTTAAGTTTATTAATAGATGTTTTTTCATAATAATATCAGAGGATATGCTGTCTTGAGTTTAGCATTAGACCCGGGAGGGCGTGGGGTCTACATGTAGCTGCGGGCAGACACTGTCAGTTTGGGACAAATCCACATCCAATTGGTATTCTTGGCATTTGGTGGTTTGTGGGATTATTGTCTGTGTCTCACTCAATGGTACCCACCATTTGTGTTTGATAAAACCCTTTCATAAGATGTCAAACAGCGCCCTCACTGAGGTCGGTGAAAGACCTCTCATTGGCTGATAGTTGTGCGTGGCGCGTACATGCGGGCTTGTTAACATTGTTTGACCTCAGCAATGGTGGCGTTTGCAAAGGTTGTTGAGCGACACGCTTAAAACAAGTGTAGTTTTCATTATGGTGGTATAATTATGCTAACACAGAAAACATTCCCATGATATTTGGCTCATGCTGTAGGCATGGCATGGGCATCTTAAAGGTACTGGACACGTTTTGTAATTGTCAAAGACCAGTATTCTCACTTGGTGTATCCCAACATATGCATAAAATAACAAGCCTGTGAAAATTTGGGCTCAATTGGTCATTGAAGTTGCAAGAAAGTGATGAAAGAAAAAACACCCTTGTTGTACAAATTAGTGTGCTTTCAGATAGGAATAAAAGGCTTCTGTCCAGAAGTCTTTTATTATTTTAGTGAGAAATTACCTCTTTCTCAAAAACTACGTTACTTCAGAGGGAGTCGTTTCTCACAATGTTTTATACTATCAACAGCTCTCCGTTGCTCGTTACCAAGTAAGTTTTTATGCTAATATATATTTTGAGTAATTACCAAACGTGTACAGTGCCTTTAAGGTCCCAGTGAAGCTGTATACTCCCCAGGGAGCTGAGATGGTTTCAGGAATGAGATAAATGGCCCAGTGACCAGGGGTAATAATGTGTGAAGCGCAATGATCATTCTTTGGAATAGCGCTTAGTAAAAGCCGATATTATTGTTATTATTATAAGCTGGCAGTGTTTGTCAAGCTTCAACAGAAGAATTCCCACTCAGGGCCTCTAACCTGAAACCTGAATCCGCAAATCATTTGTATAGACAGAAAAAGAAAAAAAAACTGTGAAGATAAATGCTCCGTTTCAAATGAATAAGTTAAACACACATTGCTTGCGTGGAAGGTCAGCACCGGGAGGGAGGGCTGTGCTAGGCGGTGGGCATGCAGACTGTAGGAGAGGGGGACCATTGTTGACCCGATCACCCCATGCCATCTCTGGGTTGTAGTCATCCGCCAGCACATGAGCAGCATGGCGAGAGAAGGGTCGGCGTGATTTGAGTCGCTGACGGTCTTGACCGTGTGCAGACACGCGGTGGTGAAGGGGGTGGTGTTGGTTCTCCTTTGCTGTTGTAGCGAGGGTCATCACGCGGGTTTCGCGTGGCAGAGACCCTCCACCGCTGGGGCATGCAAGCTGACGCAGCTTGCACATGCGGGCATCCGTCCCAGATAGTCCACCACGTGGTGACCGAGTGCACCACCCACAAGGCACCTGGCTCCTTCTCCACTCTCATCAGCCCTGATGCCTCAACACGAGACTGGATAAGAGACCTCTGGATTGAACTTTGATTTATGAAATTAGATTGACTGTGCAAACAATTATATATATATAGTTAAACTCATTCATTGAATCAGCTTCAGTATGCAACAAATAAACCCTTGTGTTTAATACAGCTTCTTGGCTCAATATATCATCAACTTGCTGCTTTATATTTAATATCGGACCAAGTCCCAGTGCAATCAGTTATTCTGACAGTTTTACTGTGAATTTAATTAACTGTAAAATTGAGTGGCAATCTTTTGGGAGTATTGTAAGCGTTCACCACTAACTGCATTGTGAAAGTATTGGATTACAGTAAAATGCACTGCTTTGTTCTTGGAGTGATTTACGGAATGGAGAGGCACATGTGTTGACCCTGAGAATTTTGAATATATTGGTGATATATATTTTTTAAAGTCATGATTTTGTTCTTTTTCTTCACTGGGTGATTATGAGATTTAAGCTAGAATTGAAACCAACTCTTCTCTCCCCCCTCCACACACATGCAAGGGACGGAATGATTGATAGCATAGCCTAGCCTAAGCATAGACCATGTTACCTTTGTTTACAGAAATGGTGACCTTGTACATTCTAATGCATTTCCAGAAGGGCAAGATACTACACAGGCCATATGGGAAAATTTACATTTTGTGTCATAATTTTCACATAAATTCAAAAGTTACAAAAGCAACTGCTGTACAGCTTTTTAGATGCCCCCCCTTTCTTCATATCAAAAGTTGAGAAACATCAGACAGTGCAATCTCCATAAAATATAAGATTTATTGTTTTCTTCCATTGAGCTGTGTACAAACTGTGCCTGCAGGAAATCAAGGCTCTGTGGCTCTTTTGTAAACATGTGATGTCACAGATCACATGGTCTATACGGCATGTAGGTTTGATTTCTCATGATTATCCTGATTTCAGGATTACAAAAAAAATATCCTGGTGCTGGTTTCACAAAGAGCTAGTTGATCTGAACTGTGAATCAATCGTATTTGCTAGCTGACTAGACAAAGTGTGATGTCACAATACAAATCACTATGGTGACATGGACAACTCGTCTTAAGATGAATCTGAGTGCTTTGTGAAATCGAGCCCAAGAGCCTTTAAGTCTTCTTGAAAATATAAGGAGTCACCAAAGAGGGAGAGAGAGAAATGGTCCACATTGTGTCCAAACCTGTAGTTTTGCATTTCTGGTGATGCACAGAGTCTGTAAACCTCCTGAATTGTAACATCTGTGACTGAGATTTGGGGTCTAGCTAGAGTAAGGGGGAACCCAGCCCCCCAAGCCATTTCTTGGAATTTCCACGTTCTTCAAATCTCATCCTTGACACTGTGAGCAGATACTCTTGGTAGAAGAGGGAGGGAACGTTCACAATCCTACCAGCAGCCAGGAAGACTTCTTTTGAAATGAATACTAACAAAACTAACTGTATTTTACAAATTGGCTGCGTTCAATGCATGATTCCATAGTGGTTGATTGAGGAGAAAAACACACACAAACATTTGCACTTTAAAAACCAACAACTATTAGACAGGACTTAGCAAGAACAACATTTGACCATTTTGTCTGCTCCCCCAAACTGTTTCAGTTAAATTGTATTTCTTTTATTCAATGCGCTTTATGTACATGTTTATACACACACTTTTGTAAAATGAAATTTTGTAAATGTGTGGTTGTTGAATCTAAGGCATTCTTATACACATTGGCAGCACACATTCAGGAAGCAAAGATATTCAAACCCAATCAAAGGTCCCATAATAATTGCCGCTGGAGTCAGTTTTTTTGAATGAGGGAATGGTGTTAACAGCACAATGCCTGTGTGTTCCCTAGCCCCTCCGAAGGCCGTTTTCTCTTTGCCTTATCAACTGAGAGAAACAGAGAAGAGCACATGCACACACAAACTCAACAGTAGTGTGTGACAGCGGCCATTCACTCCCACCCGTCCAATGTAGAACCCACGCTGGGAAAGTGCCCACTGTGAACTTCCCATTTCACTTCAGAGTTTAATAGCTCTACCAGGGAACCATCATGATGTTGCATTCTTCGGTTTTAGGATGGTCAGTTACCATGGAAACTCCTCAAGATAATTGAGACTAGAATTGTTTTCAAGGGTTGCCTAAATTGAGGTGGGTCCACGCAGCGGACTTGAGCACTATTGAAATCCCTCATTCAGACAAACTGTTTCTCTGAGTGTACCCTTGACTACTTGACATTGCTGTGATTAGTCTTGAGGTAATTTCCGTCCTTGAGACCAACCTGAGACCTTGCCGTTCCACACCTGAGAGACAATTGGTGAGCTCTGGCAGACAATGTACTCAATTATGGGGTAATTTTTCAGCAGTGGTAATGTTCCCGCGAGTCCGAGTGTGCATAGTGGGTGCAGAGAAAACTTAATGCGTGAAGCAGTCCAAAAGTCAAAAGGCCTAATAACAGCCCATCTGTTGAGGCCGAAAATAAGCAAGAAAATCTGTACTGATAGCTAAGGTAATTTGAATTTAATGATACCATAATTATGTGCAATTAGTGTCTGCTTTTAAGGGTTAGCTATGGATGGATATAGTTAAGGTTGTCAATGGCTGTATGGGGTCCACACTTACTGACTGACATTGTGTTAGTTTTCCGATTTCAGTTCAACACCTTGGTTTTTTTAATAATACTTTTACAAGAACCAGGGTTGTCCTGTCCTGGTGCAAGTGTATGTCTTGGTTGTCGGTATTGTGCTAAATATATCTGATAAAGGTTGCTTTAAACGACGCCAGGTTGATGAATGAGGTGGGCCATCATAGGACTCATTCATGAGTACCGAGAAAGAGTAGAGTTTTTTTTATTTGTTGTCCGAACGTGCTCATGGGGAGATTCTAACATTACAAACTGCCATCAACAAAAGGTATGAAATCAGAGGTGGTGCAAGGCCAGTTTGGTTTATTCTAAGGGCAGACTCACTGTGTGTGGTGGGCAGTGGTGGGGGACAGGAGAGTTTATATATTGCCTTGCGTTGATATTCTGCCTGAAAGTTTAAACAGGGTTTTCAGAAGTAACTATAACTAGTAAACTTGCAGGTACAATCTTTTTGGGGATGTGTGTTGGCTCTGAAAAAGCTGGTGTGGTCGCGACGTTTCGAACTGTGTACTCTTCTCGTCTTCAGGAGAAAAGGTTTTCAAAGTTGAAAGGTGGCAATTATTGTCCCTGGTTCTTCAAAATGGTTTTAAATGATGGATGTACGATGCCAGTAACTGATTGCTGCAATCGAAGTAAGCCCGATATGGTGACACAAAATCCCTTTAAAAAAAGCCCCATCCCCCCCAGATGAATGTGAGCAGGATAACAGTTAGGCCTATCTGAAGTGTCGTTTAAAAATTCGAGAATTTGAATGAATCTACTCCTCTGATAAAGAGTGATGTATTTTTACCTCAAGACATTTCCACACAAAACATTGCATGGGGGTCATTGATATTATAATAGGGATTATTACTTCTGATTGCACATTTTATATATTTATTTATTTATTTGTTTTCTTTTTGTGTGTGTGTGTGTGTGGTGGGGGGGGGGGGGGATTGTAGATACCGTAGCTGAGGCTACAGTTTGTATAGTAATAGTGCCATACAGAAATCTGTTTTGTTAAATAAAGACAAATTGAACTTTGGTGCAGGATCGGTTGAGTTTATGGCATCATTAAACAATTAATCAGTTTACAGTCAATAAACAACGATATCAGACCAAACAAATACAATTATACTTGAACTGATTATCAAGGGCAGAAAATGATATTTACTGCATCAATATGCTCATCAATTTAATTGAAAGAATAAACACTTTTGTTTGTTTGAACCAGGGTAGTTATTGCTCTAACGATCTCACCTTAGGCAATCTGTCGCCAACATTTAAAGAAATGTTACAACTTTTTAAACATTTCCTGTTTTTTTTAACCATCTAGTTTCAACCAGGAACAAAGTACTAATTATTAGAATTTAAAGGCACTGGACACATTTGGTAATTACTCAAAATATATATTAGCATAAAAACTTACTTGGTAACGAGCAACGGAGAGCTGTTGATAGTATAAAACATTGTGAGAAGTAACGTAGTTTTTTAGAAAGAGGTAATTTCTCACTAAAATATTTGAATCTGAAAAAGACTTCAGGCTTGAAGCCTTTTTCAGGCATCTGAAAGCACACAAATTTGTGCAACAAGGGTGTTTTTTCTTTCATTATTTTCTTGCAACTTCGATGACCAATTGAGCCCAAATTTTCACAGGTTTGTTACTTTATGTATATGTTACTAATTCTACTTCTGTGGAGTAGATTTCCGAATTCGGGAGACTGCTTAGTTCTAAAAAGACTTGTCCTGTTGATTAGTACTACCTGGGAAGGTTACTTGTTATTTGATACTTTCAATCTAAATTACGATAAGGCCAAGTAAAATAAATAACATGTTGCTCGTCCCCGCCCACTCCGATTTTGGAGGCCGCACCAAATTTTTTGTTATTTGTTATTTTAAAAAAACATTAAAATAAAATAAAATCATATTTTTTTTATTTTTTTTTATAAATCTTTGAAATCAATTTACATATTGAGAGCTATTTCAAATGTATCCTTCATTTTTATTGAACAATTTCATCATCTTTCTTGCATGTAGGCCCACAACGCAATCGTGAGAAACTACACATTTTCTTTGAAACATTTTGCCCTTCACGTTTGCATGCCACAGTTCTTTTTTGAACGAGATCTTTGCACCAGGACGTGATGCCACACACACAGAATAATTTTGGAGCAAAAGCAAGAAGAACTCTTGGAAAGAATAACAATATGTATCGAAATGGACACAGAAACACACATGGCAACTTCAAACAGAATTTGAGGACATACAGAACATGCTAATAAAACCATAAAACCATCTTCAAATACGATATGGCGGCCATCTTAGACATGGTGGCCATCTTGAAATTTTTTTTTAAAAATTTGAAAATAACAAATAACAAGGACCTCCCTCACCAACTTTTTTAAAAGTCCGGACGAGCAACATGTTATTTATTTTACTTTGCCCAAGTTGTAAAGAAACAAAAAGATAACCACCAACGTTTAACCCCTTCCTCGGTTATACGTCAATGTGTCAGTTACAACAAAACTCCCAAGTTATTTTGCTTTTATACAGGCCTGCCATGAATTTATCGTGGAATACCTAACAACACACAACTGAAACATGCAGACCGATATGCTCTTTGAAGAAAGAGCTCTATTTCCGTTTCAACAAGATCAGCTTTACGGAAAGCCATGTACTTGATGTTATCAGCTCCCCACATTAATGGGCTGCCCTCTCTATTATTGCCTCAACCCTAGAGACTTCTAGATTGCCTCGATACATTTGAAGGATCTAGGTTAGATACACAATGGGAGCCAAAACTTATCAACAGAAGCTGGGATTAATCTCTGTAAATCTCTTCCGACAAGCGTAAGTGATTTTCAGATAAACGTATTTAGAATTCTGTATTTAGAACAACTGCTAAGAGCAGAGCTCGTCCACAAGAGGAAGGGTTAAGGCTGTCGGGTCCAGTAAAAGAGAAAAATCAGAATTGACTCATGTGGCAAGCAGGTGTATTTAGGAACATTTTATGGGAGTAGTCAGGGCAGTTTTAATGGAGTGGATGTGATAGCCTGCAATAATCTCTTTTAGGAATAGTCCAACTTTGAAAGAAACTCTGTTTATGGTCAATGCCTACACGTTTAATGCCCAAATAAAAGAACTTCCATTGTGATCTGGGCCAAGTTTCATAGAGCTGCTTAAGCACTAAAAGTAGCTAAGCGTTTTGAAATTATGGTTATCAATATCAGAGTAACATTACCAAAATACCGAGCTTTTTTTGTTTAGCATAAAATTTTAGGCACAAATTTCTGCTTTGGCAGCTCTATGAAATTGGACCCTGGGCCCAATACCATAAAGTTGTTAAGCACAGAAGTGTTGCTTAGCAGAAATGGGTACCCAGCCAAAACACAGTGTAATGTATATTGCTCATAACTGGTACCCTGCAAATGTTCGCTTAGCAAATAAAATTGTTGAGCACTCTTTTTTTTGCGTGACAGCTTGATGAAATTAGGCCCAGCTTGGTAGCCATGTAACTCCTTTACAGTACGGTACTTTTCTTGCTACGATACCTCTGTGGAGCCGTGGTTCAGTTATGGTGCTCAAAAATTTCAGTCAGTTTTCCTTGTGGTTTATTACTTGATATTTGAAATAAAAAGTCGCATCCCCTTAAGGTGATCTCTCTGCTGGAGCTTCCCATATTAACTTTGGTGTGATCCCTGGCTATACGGCAGTTACAGGATGAGTGGCTTTTGACTGGCACATCCCTCAAACAAAGATATTGACAAAATAGGGAGACTGCCAACATGAGGGCTGGAAAGCTCAGTTGGTAGAGCACCGGCACGTTAATCTGGATGTCATAGGTTCTAACCCCCTCCACTAAATTTTTTCTTTTTTCAACCAAAAGAATATTCTCTTCTAAAGCAGGCTGTTTTCCAGAGTCTGGAAGTGGGGTGTCCTATTTTGCTAACAAATTGAAAACAAGGTATCCACGTTTTGCACATAAAATTCAGACATGTTGGGTGACAAAAAATAATGTCCAGCAGACCCTCTGGCTAACACTGTTCCAAACCATGGATTTCTAATCTATCATATCCTACAGCCTTGTGTATGTTCCCACACCCTTGTGAATGTTCCCACACCCTTGTGAATGTTCCCACACATGACCCTCAATTCAAAGTTGTGTGTTGTGTTAAAATATCACCTTGGCTTTTCCATGGTGTCACAGGTTTCAAAGGTTTGTAGGTTTCTGTTGGCAATTGCCCGCTTTGTGTAACTTTGCAGCATGGGTACAAGATTTGTTCAAATAGGTCTGGAAAACGAATGTGGAAATGATCAGTGGCATATTGCATTAACTGCAATTATATAGCAACCAAACAAGCTGATTTTGGATGGGCAGTTTGGAAGTAGAGCAGATTTGAACTGCTTTGAAATTTGATACTGTTGGGGATTATGGGTTGAGCTTTAACTCATTGTGTAGCAGTCTCTTGTGTAATTATTGTTTGGAAGTACCTCATGAATAAATCATGAAACATTGGTCATGGCATTTACGGTCATTTTTACCTTTGTTTAATTGCCACTGATATAATACAATGGAATTTTTTCACAGAAAATATGATTTTTATTACAAGCATAAAAAGGGCTCAAGAATTTGTGTTCTTTACATACCTACTGTTTTATTTCTTTGTGCCACTGATATAATACAATGGAATTTTTTCACAGAAAATATGATTTTTATTACAAGCATAAAAAGGGCTCAAGAATTTGTGTTCTTTACATACCTACTGTTTTATTTCTTTGTGCCACTGATATAATACAATGGAATTTTTTTCACAGAAAATATGATTTTTATTACAAGCATAAAAAGGGCTCAAGAATTTGTGTTCTTTACATACCTACTGTTTTATTTCTTTGTGCCACTGATATAATACAATGGAATTTTTTCACAGAAAATATGATTTTTATTACAAGCATAAAAAGGGCTCAAGAATTTGTGTTCTTTACATACCTACTGTTTTATTTCTTTTAAAAGTGCAGAGAATGCTTTGATTGTAGGAAAGTTCTGGGCCATCTTTTAGGGGTAATCTTAATTCAACAATCCTTCCATGCATCAAAGGGTTTAAATAGTTTTTCTTTTCCATGCCTTTCATAACAAAAACCCCAGTTTACAGATGCACAGTTCTGCACCCATGCATCATTTAATAGCAAATTGACCGAAAAAATTCCTATATTTTCTCCAGAAAAAAGTAGTGGATTTTACAACAAACCTGTTTTAAAAATTAATTGAAAGCACTTGCTTCTGAACATCTCTTTATTCAGAATATTCCACAAATACAGTGATTAGAAAGTCGTCAAAATATTTCACTAGAAATAACATAACTTTTTAAGAGTAAGTTTATAACTTTCCACTCATTTTGTAAATACATTGTTTGCTGGAATCTACATGTGAAGACTTAATCAAAGTTGAAGTTAGGCAAAGTGAAATCCCACACCAGTTGATGGTCCATGCCCTCATCGATTATTGAAGCCGAATCCTCCCCCTCCCCCCCCCCCCAAAAGGGGGACTCAATTTGAACCCACGACCACCGGATTAATGTGCTGGTGCTCTACCAACTGAGTTAGCTCTTATCTTATGTTGGCAGTCTCCCTATTTTGTCAATATTTTCTCAGGCTTCAGTTTCTCAGGCATCTGAAAGCACGCAATTCTATGCAATTTTCTTTCAGTATTTTCTTGCAAATTCAATGACCAATTGAGCCCAAGTTTTCACAGGTTTGTTATTTTATGCATAGGCCTATATTGGGGATACACAAAGTGAGGATACTGGTTTTGACAATTACCAAAAGTGTACCCTGCCTTGAAATGCTTAAATTAAACGAAATAAAAATGTTGAGTAGACCTGGTCTACTCTACCTTTTATTTAGTCTAATTTACAGATCTAGGGTCATCAATCAGAGTCAGCCTCTAAAGCCTTTTTTTTAAAACCATTGTTGAGCTGTTAATGCTATCTGAACTGAACAAACAGCAATATCAAAATGTCAATGTAGGAAGAGACATGACTTTGGCCCGACTTGTCTGACCGTAGTAAGTCAATTTAGACTTTGGATGTTTGGACCAGAAACCCTGGCAGTTAGACATACCAGAGAGAAAGGACTATACTACATTAGACATGGGGGCTTGCCCTGCAAAGAATCTCTAGAAAATGGTTAGGACAGGTAGATTAGAGGGGTGACCTTGTCATAAATACACGGGTTTCAGGTGATTAGGTTTGATGGGAATAGTTTTGTCTCCATAAACCATAGATGACAAATCCTCTGGAATGCGTTGTTTGAAGGAAGCTTGAACTTTGGAAATACAAGCCATTACAAACATTTTCAAATTTGTTTTGAACTAATCTAGAAACTCTGAAAGCCTGTTCGTGCCATCGCTATTTTAATGTCATTTAAACAGTTATTTTTATGTTTAAAAGCGGTTATTTTTATTTTCAAAGGTAGTTCTTTCTTTTTTTCAGGAGCAGTTATTTTTACTTTCAGAAAAAATATAACTGCTTTTGAAAATACAAATACCTGCTCATTTGAAAATAAAATAGCGATGGCACTAATGGGCTTCCGTAGGAAATGTCAGTGATTTTCGATGTTGTATTGTTTATGTATACCAAAAGCAACTTTAACAAAATACACTTTGTATGCTGAACAATACATATTGTTATTAAGAAAATGTATTAATGCTGTCTCTCTAATGTTTCATCAGACTGGCCCCAACTTGGTTTAAGGACAGTGTTGCTGCAATTTAGCAAAATCCAACTTAAAGTCAGTTTGAGCTCTGTAAAAAGTCATTGTTAGATTTGCATATTTAGACCAAGTAAAGTCCATGTTAACTTTGAACTTGCTAAGCTGCAGCGTGTCCAAAACACAGCTGCTAAGCTCGTTGTCCGTGCCAAAAAACACGACCATGTTAAACCCATCCTACACAATCTCCACTGGCTCCCAATTCGCAAAGGCATACTGTTCAAATCACTCTTGATGGTCTACAAGTCCCTTAACTACATGACGCCTGTTTACATTAGGAATCTCCTAAATCCATATGCCCCTATCCGCTCCTTGAGATCCAGTACCAAAGGATTACTGACAATTCCACAAGCATCACGTACATCACTGTCCTCCTATGGGGACAGAACTTTCTCCATTGCAGCTCCAAAAGAATGGAATAAACTCCCCGATGACATTAAATTTGCAAAATCACTAAACCATTTTAAGAGGGCTCTGAAAACCTATCTTTTTAAATTGTCATTTGTTTAAATAATTTATAATTTATATTGTGATCATAGTTGTCAAGAGTTTAGTTGTATTGTCACCTTTTGAGATTACCCAAATTGTGTATATTTTTAATCACTCCTGACTGGCTCGGGTTTTTATGTTTTATTTAATTGTTAGTTATTCTTAAATTCATTCATATTTATTGTAGTTTCAATTATTTTATTTTTTTTTTAAAAATCTTTTCTTGTTACAGCGCTTTGGGGTCGTCAGGGCGTAAGGCGCTTTATAAATGTTACCATTATTATTATTATAAGTTAGTTGTACTCTTTTTGGTATAAGGAAGGTAAAGAAACTCTGCCTAAATCATACAAAGCTAGATTTTGAGCAGTAATACTAATAGTTTAAATATTTAATTATTTCTGCTTTCAAGCTTGCCCCAAAAGTGCAACCTTTCTAGAGTCTTGCCAACTATGGATGAAGTCAAGTTCAACGAACGCAGTGTTTATAGCTGACACAAGTGTTCTGGTCATTTTCAGGATTGAAGAAACATTGTCAGAGAACTTTGAATTGCCTGTCTCTTGGGATGAAATTAGGTTCTTTTTTTTAATGTTTGGGATGATTGTAGAGTGGTGTGACTTGACCTAGGTTTTGTCATATTTATTATAAAACTAGCTTTCAGCAAAGAATCTGTCTTTGTACCTTTAGTACCTAGTGCCAGTATTGATGTAGCGCTGCAAAGTTTAGTTTCAAAACAATCTTTGCAATATGAATGCCAAGTTTGTTTGCTCACATAAAAGAGAGAGAAAAAATGTTGACTTTTTAGAAGGTTGCCATTTTTGTGGAGCTGTGGGTGAGGTAAAATGGTAGAGGAAGGTTTTTTTCTTCAGGTCTTTTTGAGACACTCTGACATTTCGAAAAAAGAAGAAGATTTTGGCGTGGAATTACATCATGTAATTTTTGTCAAGTATACTCTCTTGGTGGAAATCTTTGAAGAAAAACAAATCATTGGGCCTGTTTTTTTTAGTCATGGCATGTATGGCACCCTGGATGGCCAAGTATGGAAGTATACCATATGGGGTGTTTGTGTACACCTTTGCAGAAGGCTGGCCTACAAGTTTCCCAAGTATACATAGGTTTTGACACTTTATAAGTTCACATGAAAGCGCACAGAAAAGGTTCTTAAAATGTTCTAAGAAGTTTGAATATGTTGAATGGCTTCTGACTGACCCCCCCCCTGAACAAAGATATTGACAAAATAGGGAGACCGCCAACATAGGGCTAGATAGCTCAGTTGGTAGAGCGCCAGCACGTTAATCCGGAGGTCGTTGGTTCAAATCCCGCTGTATTCAATTTTTCTTTGTTCAACCCCAAAATCGAGTTTGGATATGTGCAAGAGTTTTTACAGTTTACTCCTCCAGGATGTCACGATCTGTATTCACTACCTTGTCTCTTTGTTTCTTGGCCCTTGGTGGCAAGTTCAACAACATCATCACTCAGTACTGGGGCTGTTGTCTCCTGCGCTAAGGGATTCAGTTGATAGATCGGTCTTCCCTAGGAACAATCAAACCCTGTCCCAGTCCCCCTGCCCCTAGCTAGTCGTTGAAGGAGAAACAGATGACCCTCGACCCCGCCCCTCACCTTTGTACATCTAGAGTCTTAGAAACCTTTCAGGGCAAACTAACTGCTCCAGGCAGGGTCGCTGCTCCCTTAATTGATGTGGGACTCCCAACAACTCAATACCCCTTGTTGGTTGGTTTTCAACATGTGCAGTGGGAAGGTGCAGCCTTTTAGAATAGTTCAGCAAACCGTTGTCAGTTCACACCTTAGGGGCAGGGAGATGACGGTTCAAGGAAAGTTTAGTTTCGGTGCCAGTGGAGTGGGAAACATTTTGAAAAGGTCCAGCTTACAAAGAAAATTGTCCCTAAAATTTGAAGTAGCACTCGGATAAATCTCTAAAAATAAACCAATCTTTCCATGTTCTGTTGCATAAATATGAAAATCTCCCTGATTATGGAAACTTTTTCCTTGTTATGTTGAATGTAATTCTAAATATCTCCTTGATTGTCATACAAAATCTCCCTGATTGCAAGCTGCAGTTGGCAGCTCTGCATTTTCGATACATTAACATTTATTGTATGTACTCTAGTTGCTATGCTGCAAGCCACATTTGGACTTCATGTATCAATGTTTGACCCATAAAAGATCACTTCTGTTGTCAGACTATGTGCTGGTGTTTCTGAAACATACATTATGTTACATATGAGCGTGTCTACCCGTTGAAACCAAAGGATACATGTGACATGGTATTTTGGCTGGTAACCTTTATTTGGTAAGCAAAGTTGTTTTGTGCATAGTTACTTTTTGTGCTTAAAAGCAGCTCTATGAAATAGACCAATCCATTAAGCCCCGCCTCCTTACGAGTTGACCAATCACAGCCGCGAAACCCGATCACCATTAGAGCAAAGATCACCAAACGGCTCAAATGGTGATCAGATTTCGCGGCTGTGATTGGTCAATGAGAAATGGGCGGGGCTTAATGGATCGGTGTATTGAGCCATGTCCTCAACACTGTAGTATTTTCTGAATTTCCCACAAGTTTCTCAAATCCTGTCCTCTATAAATCCTAACAAAACTTATCCAATCTGCTTTTAATAAGAATAGTAACCTTCTACTTGTCAACTGTTGCTCTCAAGTACATGTACGTGTACTCCTCAAGTTTGAGTAAAGTGACAGCCCTCTCCTCAGCAGCTGCATTATTCAGGCAGCTGATGCTGTTGCCATGGTGCTCTGATTGAAAGGGGTAACAAAAGTTCCAAAATGTTGAAACACTACCAAGGTTGTCAGCTGATCTGGTTTATCTCTGATAATCAAGTTCTTAGTGAGAGTGGCTTTCTACACAAGGACTTGTCATCAGGCCCATGATTTACAGACAAGTGTCAAAGAAATGTTGGCGTTTTCCAGGGCAGATATTTCCACAGTTCCCATAAAAAAAAGTCAGTAGAATTCCAATAGCAATCTTGAATGATGGTGAACTTCATTGCTTTTGATTACATTGTTAATCATTCGCTGTTAAGTGTTCTAACATTTGGTAACAAATGTTGAAATCCAATTAAAATTGATGGATAATATGAATTGAAAATGAAAGCTGACTTGACCCATTAGGTCCATCCATGGTAAATTTCAAAGTTGTTCAAACTTGGGCATAACTCTTGGTTAAGTAGGAAACCTTACTTTTAATTCAGGTTTTTTTCGCAACACTCAGAAGTCCTTTACTTAGGGATCTGTGATTATATGTAAATGAGAATTAAGCCTAATTGTTTAGGGTTTTTCAGGCATGGGATTGCCTTGAGAGGGCAAGATGATTTTCATTTCTTAAAGTAAAGGGCTCTTTCACTGGAAAACCTTTAAGTCTTTGGGAAACGGTTGAACTTGAAGAGGCACCGAGGCCAAAACCAGGGCTCATTGGTCTTTGTGTAATTTCTGGTCAAAGCCTTGGATTTTATAAACTGATTTTCACAAAAACAGTGAAATATTTTTGGCACACTATGTATTATGCTGCTAAGGGAGCAAACCTTTGTTAACCTTTGTCCTCTTTTCCCCCTCTCTCTTCCCCAACCACAAAATTCCATCAGTAAACAACTTGGTGCATTCAATTACAAATTTACACCCATTACTTAGCAGCCGCCACCACATGGTTTTCTTCACCATTTCACCCCAAACCCTTCACCAAATTGCAGCAAACCACTTAAATCAATTGGCCCTGCCAGACACCCACTTAACAGCTTATGAAATACTCTGAATTTGCTAGTTTCATGTTCAGTGTGTGGTCCTCCTCATGTTCAAGATCAAGACATCTGATTTGTGGTCCTTTGGGGAGCGATCTTGGATATGATCCATCTCATTTGTTGTTAGTAAGCCTTGAAGACTCCCGCTGGCCAATAAGAACACTGACAGACCTTCTTCTCTGCCTCCTTCGACCAGTAGCAAGTATGCCATCAGGGGGAAAGTACCCCACATGATGGGAGATTTTGAAATTTTATTGTGTTTGCGTCAAATTTTGGCAGCTTCTCTCATTAAAAGTACTTTACAACCTGCATGTTTTATTGTACAACTTGTTAAAAGTGTACTGCAGGCTGGCTGTTTTCAGAAAAATTTCATTTTAAGGAATAAATATTGTTTGGCTTTTGCTTGGGAGATATTTAGTGAAGTTACTGCGCCACCTAGGTCTTCCATCTTTGCAGCCTTGAATCAAGGCGATCATCTCTTTGGTCTATACCTTCATGACACATGAGGATACAGCACATATGGGTTTCATAGCCTCTATCTTACGCACTCCCCCAAATACAGTACACATGGGTTTCATAGCCTCTATCTTACGCACTCCCCCAAATACAGCACTCATGAGGTTCATAGCCTCTATCCTACACACTCCCCGAAATACAGCACACATGAGGTTCATAGCCTCTATCTTGCGCACTCCCCCAAATACAGCACTCATGAGGTTCATAGCCTCTATCCTACACACTGTCCCAAATAAGCACACATGAGGTTCATAGCCTCTATCCTACACACTGTCCCAAATAAGCACACATGAGGTTCATAGCCTCTATCCTACACACTGTCCCAAATAAGCACACATGAGGTTCATAGCCTCTATCCTACACACTCCCCAAATACAGCACAAGTGAGGTTTCATAGCCTCTATCTTACGCTCTCCCCCAAATACAGCACACATGAGGTTCATAACCTCTATCTTGCGCACTCCCCCAAATACAGCACAAGTGAGGTTTCATAGCCTCTATCTTACGCTCTCCCCCAAATAGAGCACACATGAGGTTCATAGCCTCTATCTTACGCACTCCCCAAATACAGCACACGTGAGGTCTCATAGCCTCTATCTTACGCACTCCCCCAAATACAGCACACATGAGGTTCATAGCCTCTATGTAACGCACTCTCCCGAATACAGCACGCATGGGTTTCATAGCATGTATCTAACGCACTCCCCCAAATACAGCATGTATGCGTTTCATAGCCTCTACCTGCACTCCCTAATGTGAGAAAAGAAATAAGAGTTTTCATAAAACTTTTCTTGGTCTAAGGTTATAGGTTCACATGGTACTCTAGTCCTTGTTTAAAACAATATTTACAAAAAATATACTAAGTGTCCTTCTATCTACATATTTAGGTGATGTTTTAAAAAGCCTATTACCGATTTAATAGCTCCTTACTTCCAAACTTGAAAATCTTTTGAGATTTCACTGGAACCCACAGCATCTCATCCATGATTCTAAGAACCCTTCTGCTGAAGAGCCTTCTCCTTGAGGAGTTTCCACCTCACCGACCCTTGGGATTACTTGTCAGGAACAAATTGTGTTTACTTTGGACAAATCCCTGCCAAGTGGAACTCATCCCTGCCAAGAGGAAATATAGCTTAAGCTAGAAAAAATGCTCCAAGAAGGTCAGAGAGCGTTAGCAAGTCCCCATCAAGTCTGTCCTCTCTTGAGGAAGACAGGAAAACAAAAGCCTAGGAATGGTTTATAGTTTTTGGATTTGTGTAGAGCTTTGGAAACTACAGAAGACAGTAGGTCCTTTGTGGTGAATTGGTTTGTGAGTTTTGATTGGTTGACCCTAGGGTGAGCTTGTGAAGTAGCACTTTCTGAGACAACTGATGTCATCAATATGTTTTCCTGAGAACAAAAGTGCAAATGCTTACTGCTTGTGTTTAAAAAAAATGAATTGTCATCATCTCTACTTTGAAATTTCTTACTTTCACTTTCAATGGTATTTAAAGGATTTTTATGGATCTCCGATCTATGTGGTTCATTTCTTTTTATTCAAAGGTCTTTGTTAGGGTGTTAAAAAATATTTGCAACCATATTTTCTTGCTTTTTTGAACAATTTTGTTCAAGGCAGACCTAATAATTCCTGGAGAAAATTACCTCCATGCTCTTGGCCATTGCAGTGGTGCTCCTTGAAGTGATCACTTGAAAGAGGTGCCTTTTACTAAAGAAAACTGCCTTGTCTTTAAAACAGTAACAGGCCTCCCTCTTCTTTTCGTTTCACTGAAGCTTGATGGTTATATGACAGTTTCCCATTTCTTTATAATAATAATAATAATAATAATAATAATAATAATAATAATAATAATAATAATAATAATAACTAGTTCTTATATAGCGCATTTCACAATAATGGTATCAATGCGCTTTACATTAGTGCCCTGGTCATTGGGCCAATAACATTCCTTTAATCTTTCTCAGCTCCCTGGGGAGTATACAGCCCGGGCTGCCGTGATGGCGCTCCGAAGGCTTTTTCAAACACAATATCAACCTCTACCCTTGCAGGTACCCATTTATACCCCTGGGTGAAGAGAAGCAATTATAGCAAAGTGTCTTGCTCAAGGACACAAGCGTCATGACTGGGACTTGAACCCACACCCTGATGACTAAACCACCAGAACTTGAATCCGATGCTCTTAACCACTCGGCCATGACACCCTACCCTCTTTACACAGTCCTTTGCATTTTTGTTGAACACTGCAAGGTCATTTGAGCTGCAAGGGTTGTCTGCGAGGTATGAACAATTCTAGCTTTTCTTCAAAACGTTGTGTCATTCAGCCTAAAGGCGTCTAAAATGTTTAGTGTCTTGTGTATGCAAACACGGTTGACCCAGATGCTATAGAGACAGTAGTGACGCATACAGCAGACAGGAATTCCCCCGCCTTGACAGAGACATTTCCACATACTCAAGTGAAAGTGACTGGGGCCGCCATTGGACTTTATGGGGATGTGCATTTAGAAATAGATAGCACTTCATGGCAAATGGTGTATTATTTATTACGGAAATGTTTCAGTGAATTGCAAAGAGATTCCCTCGTGTACCAATGGGGTTCTGCTGGACATCAAGTTGGCTCAATGGTTTATTTCCCGCCCTTTCACCTCGGTGGTCACTGGATCGAATCCTACCTCAGACCATGGAGGTAGGAATAGAGACCCCAGAGTCTTGCATGCGGATTGGGTTTTCAGTCCCTTACCTGATTGTGTGGGTTTTCCCCCCATTGGGGTTTTCCTCCCACATCTAAAACTGAAAATTTCTCCTCGTTTCTGATTCATTATGTTATGTCATTGTTATGTCATTATGTCATTATGTTATTAGTGCTAATTGTGCTGTTGGTTCTATAATACATAAATGAAATGAAATAAGATAAGCAATAAATGAATAAATACTGTAATTACAAAAGAAGATTCTGAAGAGAAAATATTAAATAATTTGGGGTAATTTGGAGTAATTCATAACCAACCTCCTCCGGATTAACGTGCCGGCGCTCAACTAACTGAGCTATCAAGCCCTATGTTGGCATTTTCCCTATTTTGTCAATACCTTCGTTCGGGGGGGGGGGGGGGCAACATGAGAAAATATGAAAATAGTTTAGTTATGATGGATAAGTCTGCCGTACATTACCACAAATCATCATTCAACTAGCATGAGTAGATATCCTGTTTGTTGACAAAAACCAATCTATATGACCCTACCTTGAATCTTTCAATAGGGGTTTTTCAAAAAAAAAAAGTTTGGTTGCCTTTTTTTCATCACAAGGCCATTAACAAGTCAATCTTAAAACGTCTGCATTGCTGGCAGTGAAAGGAGATAGTCCTGGATAAAAAGGGCACAGGAGGTACTCTCTACTCTGGACAAATGCTCAAGGGAAGAGATAATTAGTGGCAAAAGGGAAGGTCAAGTGAGCATTCAAGGAATCAGCTGCAATCTTATCAGGAATGGAAACCTCTTTATTATAAATTAACAACTCATGGCTCTTTTGCTATTATTAGACTGAGACAAAATAATCTGAGTAATTCTAATTCTGCAGCTTCGAGGCATGCTTTTGCAGATTGAGGTTTGTACAGTTCTTTGGGAACTGCTTTGGTGTAGACTTTTCAAGAGTGAACTCCCTTAAGCAAGGTTTTTTTCTTTAGTGTTTACAATAAAATGGCTTTATCATGTAGTGACCTCCCATTCCATCCCTCTTTCTTGTTTTTTTTTTTAGTTACAATTTATGGCCAGAATTTGTTATTTTATGTGGGAATATGTTTTCTTTAGGCTGGAAAGCTAGAAGTATTTTACTTATTTTCTGAGGAGGTGACATGTTAATGAATTTGTTTTTACTACCCTGAGGTGTTGCTCCCTGGTTTTTTTTCAAGTCAAGGTCTAAAGTTCCTGGTAGTTGTAGATTGATGCTTAGCCATCTTGTTTTTTTATAAGCACTAAACAAATGTGCTTACGGGAATAAGGTTACCTGTCAAATGACCGTGTCACATGTATTATCTGTCACTGGTCTCCGGTCAACTTTTGCAAAGCAAAAGATTGTTGAGCATCAATCTCCTAGAGCTGTTTAAGCACAACACGTAGCTCAGCACAACAAAGTTATGCTTACCAGAATAAGGTTACCAGCCAAAGTACCTAGTCATATGTACCATTTGTGACTGGTATCCTGCTCGTTTTTGCTGAGCAGGAAACTTTAAAGCAACATTTTCTGTAATAAGCAGCTCTATGAAATTGGGCCATGGTCATATAGAGCCATTGCACAATGCGGAATGCATGTTCGAACATGATGCGCGCCCTTCCATTTTGGGAGTCAACTCTATGATTCTTGTGTAAGTTTGACTCCGTTGTGTAATGGGTCTATAGCCACTGCTGAAACTGTTGATTTGCTCACAGCCAAGCATTTTAATTTAATGCAGGACTGCAGGGTTCAATTTCATGGCTCTGCTTACCGCAGAAGTCAGCGCTTACAAGAACGTAAGCGCAGAATTCCACAGCAAGCAGTGCCATGAGATTTGACCCAGTACTGGGGTTGAAATGTTGTGGGCTTGGCCCCAGGGTTGGACTCTTGAGTCATGGAGGAAGATGCTTCATAATTGCATTGTCAATGGGATAGAACATAAAGCAATGGGATGGGTTCAAGTGGAATGAATGGGGGTGGGGTGGGGTGGGAGGGGGTGGTATCGTGTGAAGTCGGTCTTGTCTCCAGTCAATGTACCTTGTGCCTATTTTGCCACCAACTGGCCTGATCTGCCCTGGTAAATTAGATTCAAGACAAGTTCAAAGCTGTTTTCACCTGAGCATTGGCATTCAGGGTTTCTGCACTTTTATTCTCCATAACTGGTAAAAATATATACCAGGAATTTTATGAATAAAAGTTAAACTTTCCTTGCTCATTCACGTTTTGTGAACCATGGCGGTTTGCTTCGTCGGTTTTTAAAGGTGACTAGATCTATTTGAGTTGGTTGTTAAAAGCGTCAGATGGACCGAGCCTGACATGATGAATGAATAGTACATGTTAGTGAACACAATGCCAAATCCCACCCTATTTTTTATGACAGTCGGAAATGAAGTCCAAAGATTTGAGATACGGTATGGAGTTTTTCACAAATACTATTTGTGAAAAATTCCATAACAATGTCGCTGACTTTTTGATCGAGAATAAATGCATTTATAGCAATCAGGTTCCTTGGTTGTTGCTTAGAAATTACCTATGTGATTGAAAGGTGCCAGTCTATTTTAGATGACAACCTCTTCTTGCAGGATGGGAACAAATAATTATGTGGACTGATATATTTTTTTTTTTTCTTTTTGCTCACGGCAAGAAAAAGCTTCTGGTTTTATGAGCTAAGGTTTTTATTTAGTTGCGGAAATATGGCTCCTAGGTGTCCAATGAATTGACGTACTTGAACGATTTCATTTACAAATCCAAACAATCCTTCTTCTTCCTGTCTTTTCTGTGGTTAGTATTCAGTTGTTTGTCCTTCCTGGCGGTTGATATTTAGTCCTTTCATTAGTCACTAAACACGTTTCAGGCTTTTACTCAGATTTTGCCGTTAACTCTTTCAGTGACTAGCCAGTCAGCTTGTCATTTCACTGGTCCTCCCGCTTCTTCACTGGTCCATAGTTTAAGGTTTGCTTCCAACATTGTCATTAGCATGGGACATGCAATTTAAACTGATTAGAAGTGGTTTACATGTAGGAGTGGGACTTCAGCAATAAACTAGCCTGTATGACTAACTGGACAAATTTTTGACTGGTGCTCGGGTGTTTTAACTGGCATTTGGACAGTTGACCACCCATAAGGGAGAATTCTGCTCTAAACTTGTGCTCCTTCTCTGGCTTCGCCAGCCATTTTGAAGCAGTGCACTTTGAAATGGCTTACAAAAATGGATGACAGAGTCCCTCAAGCTGGAGCCAGGGTTTTGTGAGTGCCATGGTTCAAGCATGGAGGCAGCCTCTGTGTTTCAATAGCATAAATGGGGTCTGTTTAGCAAGGAATGTTTGAGTGAGACCAAGTAGAAAGCCTGGTTTCATGCTCAAACTCCTAGCCCTTTCACCAACTAAATGTCACCCATTTTAACATAGAACCTTAATTTCTACAATCAAACCAAATGTTTGTTTTTTATTCTTTTCCAGAAATCTTTCCTAAAAAATTGTGTTAAAAATAAAATTCTGTCAAAAAAAAAAGCAACAATGGTGTAGCCTTGTCAAGTCGTATGGTGAAGATTCTGCACAATGGTCTCTAAAGGGTTTTGACAATATTTATATTTTCTGGACGTGGGGGAAGTATTTGGATTAGTACAATTGTATGCTGTGTGCAGTTGTGTAGTTCCTCAATGGGGAAATTGATGGGCTCGATGTTGCAGTTGATGACTGCATAATGCATGATGAAAGATGCACTGACAGGACTAGGTTTACCCTGGAGGGGTAGAGGCTTAGATTTAGGGGGGGGGGATGCCTTTCCATGAATACTTTCATGTCATAGCAGACTATGGAGGTACTTGTACGTAGATCAAACCATAGAGGAAGGACACAGAGGGTCTGATGCACACAGCAGTGGCTGATGCACACAGCAGTGGCTGATGGTGGAGCTATCAAGGCTAACAGAGAACATGATGTTTTACTAAAGCCCGTTTCACACGAGCTTTCTAAACCATGGTCGTTGGGAACGAAATCGCATCGGTGTCATGAAATCGCAAATTTGCGTCGTGTGAAAGGAATCCGTGTGATGAAATTACCTGGGACCCGCGTTATAAACAACCGGGATCAAGACCTCCTCCAAAAATCGCATCCCTGTTTAGAATCGCCAAGATCGGTCGTGTGAAATGACGCACGTTTATGATACCAAGGTCCCATGCGATCGCACAACGATCACGCATGCACAGCGGGAGAAATGTCGTTTGTTTGTTCGAGTATTCCTTCCTCCGTTAAAATGGCGTCGGTGGAAGAAATGTTCGTGTCGCAAATTATGTTAAGTTACCTTTGTTTTTGGAGTTGGCATTTCCACTTTCCATCTCTGACAAAACAGTGGAGCAGTGTACATTCTGCACGGTGTTTCCAACATCAAATGGAACCTGAAGCCGGAGCCTAAACTGAGGATTAGAAAAAGTCCCTGCTTTGCCCGGAGATTTTGGGTTCGAGTGTCTCTCTCAGGTGACACATTGCAAACGCGCTAATAAAGCACAGACGCTTGTGACCTCTATGTCACTCTAAGATTCAAATAGTCGCTGCTGTGCATAAAATTGATTAAAGGGCTACAGGTGCGGGGTCCCTGTTATGTTGACATGATGCTACACCCCCTAATCCTTCCTGTGAACCTCACCTCCCAAGGTGAGTCATATCGTTAGTAACGTCAGTCACTCCTAACTGGACTTCCCTCAACTTTGACAAAATGCAAAAATGTTGGCTTCCCTTTTCCCCTAGCTCCCTCAACTTAAAAAAAAAATACACAAGTTTTGGCTTCCCCTTTCCCATAGCTAAGGCCTAAATTTTTGTTTGTTATGTTGGCGTAATCCAACCTACCCTAAAACAGGGGCCTACCCTGGATATTTTTATTTTTTCAAGGGAAGAAATTTACTAATTAAAGTCTATAGAAATAAGTTATAAATACGTTTGAAACCGTTTCTCTCTGTTTCTCTTCAATTGTATGGCCATAGCGTTCATTGGACTTTGGAGTGCACAATGTTTTGCACAACATGCAGAAGATCATCGCCTGGCTGATACTTTAGTACATGTAGGCCTATGGCTATAGTCTCCTTCAACCAGTCTGCGACAAGTGTTGATGGGAAAGATTTCCCAAAATCTAGGCCATTTAAACACTGAAGGTTTATATTGCTGGAATGTCCTGTCCTATCCTATCCCATACCAAGACTATAAAATAAAAAAATACTACCTACCTACCCTATTTTTTCTGGCCCATTACGCCAACATAACAATTTTTTGTTTAGGCCTAAGGTAGAGCCTGTGTGTGTGATGGGTTTATGCTTGCCAGAGTGTGTATTACTCAGTGCTTTGTTAGGTCTGATTCTTCGCTCTTGCATTTTGCAAGGGCAAGGCCGTTTTTCCATAAGTAAAATGCACACTCTATGATGGAACTAAACGTTTGTAATGGAACCAAAGGGCACCAAGGCAATGATTGTGTGACATGAAGGCAATTGCCTCCATTGTGAAGTATGAGGCCTGCTAATTGCATCAGGCATGATACTCTTCCTACTTAAGTCTGATTTCCGATTTTTTGCCCTTGAACAAATTCAGAAAAACTGTGATTGAATACCTGGTAAAGTCTGTTAAAGCCTACACCATGTGTATTGAATGTAGGTCAGCCCGTGTTCTCCAAAGAATATTCCTACTTTTTTCCAAGGACCATTAAATAACAAGTAGTAGAAAATAACAAGTACCCTTAATAATAATAATAATAATAACTAGTTCTTATATAGCGCATTTCACAATAACGTCTCAATGCGCTTTACATTAGTGCCCTGGTCATTGGGCCAATAACATTCCTTTAATCTTTCTCAGCTCCCTGGGGAGTATACAGCCTGGGCTTCCGTGATGGCGCTCCAACGGCTTTTTCAAACACAATATCAACCTCTACCCTTGCAGGTACCCATTTATACCCCTGGGTGAAGAGAAGCAATTACAGCAAAGTGTCTTGCTCAAGGACACAAGCGTCATGACCGGGACTCGAACCCACACCCCGATGACTAAACCACCAGAACTTGAATCCGATGCTCTTAACCACTCGGCCATGACACCCTATATACACCATTAAGGTGTGATAAAGCACCACTTACATTACCTCTAGACGAAAGAACTGAGTAATCATTATTTTACATGTTTGTTTTTCAGAAGAAAATCTGAAATTATCACAGTTTATCACAAAATATTGTCCCCAGTTGTAGATCATCGGTGCATTTAAACATTTTATGGTTTCCAACTATTAACATTGCTTCAACAAGTAATGTTTGAAGCTTTGCATGCTGAGGGAAATAAGAAGTTGATATTAACAGTAAACTTGCGGGTACAACCATGTGTAAAATCTTTGTTTGGAGAAGCGTTGGCTCTGAGACCACGTCGGCTCTTTTCAGAGCCAACACTCCTCCACAAAAAGATTTAGATATGGTTGTACCCGCAAGTTGAATACTAGTTACTTCTTGTTACTTCAACATGTAAAGAAAACGACAAACTTTTACAGGCCTTTCAGTCACCTTCTTATTCGTTTAGGCGTGAGCCTTCCAGTCTATTATCGATTCAATACACCCTTCCTTTTGATTAGTTTAGTGTAACCTATTCGCAAATTGCAAAGCGCCAAAAGCAGTCAACTGTAAATTGGATGACTGATGTTAAGCATGGAGCAAGTGTTAAGGTACCCCCTACCCCACCCCACTTATTTATGTAGCTCTTATAAATAGAAAACAGACAAAGTTCTTGTCAGGTTACACCATGGTTACACCACTTCACATGTTTGTGTCACCAGGAATTGTTCTGTTCAGAGTTCCCCCCCCCCACTATGATTACGTGTAAGGTTGTAATTTGAGAATACAATTCATAGGTGCATCCATTTCAATGTGTAAAGCATTATCAGTAAACAAACTTTAATTAATATTATCATATATTTCCGTGCATCTAAGTGAACTTAATCATTGTAGCTCGTAAGCCTGAGGAAACCTGTAAACAAGGGTGCTTGCTATGTGAACCAGAAACACCAGGGTTAACCCCTACTCCTCCACGAGTGTTCTGGGTTCTTTTACGTGCACTTACCAATCCTAGTACATGGGACCTACCGCTTAATGTCCCATTTAATTATGTTAAAGTATCTTACTCAGGGACACAAGTGCCATGACTGGGACTCGAACCCACACTCTGCTAATCAGAAACACTAGAGATTGAGTTCGGTGCTCTTAATTGCACCACACTAGTATCACACTGGGACACTGACTTCTGAAATGGCACAACCAAGATTATTGTTTTGATGATGGTTTGGTGAATTTTCTTTTTTAGATCTGACATTTTTATTTATTTATTTATTTTTTTAAGGCAAAGGCAATTTTTGTGGTACATGTACAGTGTACATGTATTTATGATTATGTGGTATATGTGGTATTCATGATCTGGTTAGCTGTTTTGTAGTACCTGGTGTTCATGATCCCACTAGCCTTTTTGTAGTACGTGGTGTCCATGATCAGGCTAGCCTGTGGTTTCCCCTCATTACAGACCTTGAGCTGTGGTGCAGGCTGAGTTCAAACTCATTCAATAAACACCTATTCAAAGTAAGTCAAGTCTGTATCCTGTGGTAGTAAACAAATACCCACACACACCAAGCTAGTCTTTGCCACATTTGATGTTAAAGGGCCTATCTGGTTGCAGGTTGGCTTCCCAAGTTATCTGCCTTCAAATAGTAGCGTGTCATGGCCGAGTGGTTAAGAGCATCGGATTCAAGTTCTGGTGGTTTAGTCATCGAGGTGTGGGTTCGAGTCCCGGTCATGACGCTTGTGCCCTTGAGCAAGACACTTTGCTATAATTGCTTCTCTTCACCCAGGGGTATAAATGGGTACCTGCAAGGGTAAAGGTTGAAATTGTGTTTGAAAAATCCCTTCTGAGCGCCATGGCAGCCCAGGGTTGTATACTCCCCAGGGAGCTGAGAAAGATTAAAGGAATGTTATTGGCCCAATGACCAGGGCACTAATGTAAAGCGCATTGAGACGTTATTGTGAAATGCGCTATATAAGAACTAGTTATTATTATTATTATTATTATTATTATTATTATTATTAAATATTGTTGTTATTCTTCTAAATGGAGGCAAATTTATCCAATCACAGTGCTTGCATTTAGCTGCTTACCCCCAAATGATGGTGCTCAGCAAAGCTAATTTGTGACTGAGTAAAGTTTAGCAGGGGACCAGTGAGCCATGTTGCAAGTTGCTACTTTAAGAGAATATGTACACAAGCTTTTGAACAATGTTTTATGACAAATAAGGTTGGGAAGCACAGTGAACAACAGAAGTTCAGGTGGCTTTTCTTAACAGAATTATAATGGTGGTTTGTTTTCCAATTAGGTGGAATAAAAATGGTGTCAATTTGAGATACACAGTCTTGTTCTTTAAAACTCAGTCTTTTTTGAAAACTCAAACAATAGCGGTCACCTTTTTGTTGTCATGACAATAGACAATGAGTCATTTGGAACTCTTTAACATTATTGATTTTTTTTCTTAAAGGGGGGGGGGGGGTTGTGGTCCAGATGTTAAACATCAAGTATGACTATTTCCTGTCTACTGATTCCTGTCTCATAGCTGGAAATTTGTGAAAAAAAAAAAAACCAAGAACAAAAACAGTCAACAAACCCTAAAATAGCCTGTGGCAACATCCGTTGGGGGCCTGGACTGTCTGCTGAACATGAAAGAAATAATGAAATCTAGTGGAATTGAATAACATACTGAAACTAATTACTCATTATTGTTAATTGTTGAATTGCCTTTTGCAAATGACGCCAAGGCTGTGTATAGTTGAGGTTTTCCTTTCCCCCCAGAGATGCTATTAGTCTGAGTGTTTATTCATATGCTGGTCTTATTCCCACCACACGCTAGTCAAGAACACATTTTGGGTGTTGTCCAGGAGTTACATTGTAGAATAACAGTCCAAACAGTGACTTGAAAAAAAAAAATTATAAATAAAAAACCCAAACAAACAAACAAACAAAACCAAAACACCAAAACGACAACAAAACAGAAGGGCATCCACCTTGCTCATTTTCATATGTAGGCCTACATTGTGTTTAAATTTCAATAAAATGTAGGGCAGTCCAAATTGAACTTAGGCATCCCCAGAACACCCTGACCAAAAGAAACTCTGACACATCGATACATTGGTACCATTCATTAGACCAAATGTGGACTGACTGTTCGAGTATTGTGCCTTCCTGACAAAAGCACAAAGTCATTTTCAAATCCAAAAGCAAACGGAAAGTTAATGAAGTTGTATTCTGCATATAAACATAACATGTTCAGGCCAATGTTTGGCTTGGTTTATGCATGGAGGATGGTGACACAAAGTGATAAACATGCTGGCTCTCACTTTAAAAAACAAAACAAAAACAAAACTGACATACATTACAGTGGGAACAATGTATTTGAGCATTGGCTCCCAGTTAAGTTTCGTACAATTTATAAAATTCTTTTGTTAACTTTAAAAGCTCAAACATGTCAATCTCCTGTTTATTTATCTGAACTTGTTCACCATTATTCCCCTACTCGGACTTTACGTTCATCTCAACAGTCATTGCTTACCACAACTACAAGAGATTCTTCCATTTTTTATGGTCAAAGATCATTTTCTTACGCTGCTCCATTTCTTTGGAATAGACTTCCTGTGCATATTCGCCAGGCTAGTTCTTTACACTGTTTTAAAGTCTCTGTTAAAAACTCATTTGTTTGAAGCTGCTTCTTTGTAATCTGCTTACTTGTAATGTATCGTTCACTCTTTGTATATTTTATTGTTCTCTTTATGCGCTTAGAGGCTTTTGCATTAGGCGCTTTATAAATGTCTTTATTATTATAATCAAATTACATTCATGAGATTTTATGTTTTTATGAACAGCTCTCAAAAGAATCCTGATTCAGTATAGATGGATTGCAATAGACGTCATTGGCCGCCATCTTTGATGAATTGTGCACGCTATCATTGGCTGAGAGTCGTGCGTAGTGCGTACACACGTGCACTTTTCCATTGTTTTACATGTACATCAAAGATGGCGGTCAATGACGCGTATTGCATCCATCTATTGTGATCCCACACAGGAACCAGACCCAAAATGGTGAACTTCCATAGTAAATACAACCTTTGAAGGAATTGGAGGCTATTTTAACATCATGTCAAAGGCTAGTGCAATTACATCAATACCTATTTCATTCAACAATGCAGGAAAATCCTTCACATTCTGGAGTGGTGAACTAAAATCCACTTTGAGTGAGCTCTCTGTCAACCAAAACATGTTGGAGCTGACAACAGTCAGTAGAAGTCAATGAAGTGTGTAATCATGCAGTGTTTTTTTATTGCTTAAGTGACTGGCTTCTAGTTAACAAGAATTCGGGCAAACATAATGCAGAGATGCCAACATTTACGATTTAGGCGTAATTTGTACGATTTATTTATCAAATTACGACAATATGATCATCGCCTCGTTCTTTACGATTTTATAAATATCTAGTAATAAAACATTTAATGTACGTGTTGTGTCTTGAATCCTATTTATTTTCATAGCGCATATCACTAAAATGTATTCGGTATCTGACTTTTTGTGCGAATTGTAGCGCATGAAACAGCGCATACGTAGGCCCTTTTCGAAACGACCGGTGAAAACAACGCGCCCACGGTAGAAGAGCCTAATTGGGCGTAATAAGTATTAGGCTGGTGTCCTCGATTTACACGTAGACAATGTGTGTTAGAAGACTGGCAACCAGCCATGGTCAGTTGCTAACCAAATCGCCCCAGGTATACTGATGTTGATATTGGGGCGTTTGAGAAAACCGCGTGTAGTCTTGCTCGCCGTACTACACTGTTGATAAAATCATGTTTATTAGAAGTGCCTTTGCAAAATGAAAATTGCCTTGCCCTCCCAACGATAAAATTCCAAGCCTGTTGATAGCCCCAAATGTTTCGGGTTTCATTTTCATGTAATTGCAGTATAAAATCATGATATTTTCTCTTTTTGTTCCACCAACAGAAACCCTTGTGTTCGTTTTTACGAACACTTAATGTCCTTTTTATATATAGTTGAATCTTTATGAATAATTGAAAAACTACACTGCAAAGTCAAGTTAGAAAAGGCTTCGTGACTTTGACCCTGTGTGCGCGCATGTAGTCTCCCCTTCCTGACGCTTCCAGCTACCCACAGCTTTGTGTAAGCCATGAAGGCCTTGACTGAAACTTGAACGCTATAGTCTAGTCACAGTGTCATGTACCAACAGCCTCCTCTACATTCAACAGATGTACTGTTCACAGTGTGGACAGGCTCTACACGATGTCAAGTTCCGATGCATCTCCATCATTCTTCTTCCCGAACTCTGAGTTTGAAGGTTGGGGCTGTAAACCAGACAATTCATGAATGACGTCAGACTCTGTCATGTTGCCCATTCACGTTTTCCGGATTTTGCTAACGAAATTCACCATCAAGATATGTATACATTTTTAGTTGCACATTTGTTGTTGATGGACAAGGGTTTGTTGGAACTACAAATTTAATCCCAGAATATCTTCGTTTCAAATGTACATGGACATAGAAACTAATTAGTGATGATAATTAGTTGTCCAATTGTACATGTTTGGTGTTGTTATTAAGCTACCATTGGCTATAATTTGAAATGTTGTGACATCACGCATAAGGGTGCCTCCCTGAAGCCCCAACTGAATTTGAACATTGAGACCTGTTAAAGTGGGCAAGTTTGTTTCCTTTACGCGTTAAGGCAAAGTACTTGGGAGCAAAGTGGTTCCGAATTTAAGACTTGCACAGTCTATATTCCAGTGCTTCCTGCCCACCCCTCACCAAGTCCCCCCCCCCCCCTCCCAACTGTACCTCCTGGTGGGGGTGGTCCAACCATCCAGACAGGTCAAAGGGTGAATCCTAAATTAGTTGTGAAGTATCCTCTGATATGCGACTGTCTTGGCTTGAAGCTGCCTTTTAGTCATGGCCGACGTCTGTCTGGCCAGGAAGTGCCTTTATGTTGGCTCGGCTATTTCAGTCTCCGAGACCATTAATTATGGAACTGATTTTCGTAGACAAGAAATGAATCACTTATGATTTGGTATGATTTCATAATTTTCCATCAGCAGCGCCCTCTGTTGAAAAGTACTAGGCAAAACTGGGTTTGCCCTTCACTTTTTTAATGACTAGCCGGCAGGAGCAGATAGCTTGTCGTTGCACGTATCTACTTTTTAACACTAGACTAGCCAGCCGGACCACTTGGAGAGAATTGTGATTGGTCCTCGGGTGTCTTAGCTAGCATTTGGCTTGACCTTTTCAGTGGTTAGCCAGCGGGACCAGTTAGTTTGCCGTTGTACTCGTCCGCCATCTTTTGTCACTATTCCATGTTTCATACTAGATAGTTTCAACACTGAACTAGCCATGCAGTACCACTTGGGGAGATTTTTGTCGGGTTCTTTGATTTCTTTAACTAGCTTTTCTCCAGTGGTCCAGTGTAAAAGAAGTTAAAGTATCACAGAAAGACACAATGGTATAAAACCTTACAGTCCTATGGACCATTTGGAGCAAGACTTAATAGCAACAACTAGTGCTACTCTACGGCATTGCCTTGCCTTTAGGGAACCGGTAAATAATAACTGAAGCTTTAAAAAAAAGGGTTCGGTACAAGATAAGGGATCAAACTTTCAGATGTAAAACTGTCTTGACGTTACCTTTTACAATCTTAGCTAATGCTAATGAAGGGTATAACACCACCTGAGGTACAGACAACAGAAACTTCCCGGACTCTGTATACCGGATACCCCCAGGTGAAAACCTCTCAACAATGGCCGGCAATTTGCTGCAAAAGCTGTCCAACTCCATCATCTTCAATGCAGTTGTTCGGCCGGTGATAAGCTGTAGGGGCCTCCCGCTAAGCCCTGGGTACTCCACTCCCACTACATGGAGTACAGATCTTTCCTCTGTGTGTAGTCAGTGATACCCCATCTACAATTTGTTTCTTGTGTCTTGGAGGGTGGGAGGCTGGGGTAGGGAATCTTAAATGTTGCAGCTGGTGAGAATTTACAATAGTACACTGTAGGGAACATAGTGACAACCTTCAGGGTTTCTCATTGGATACTTGTGCAGATGTAGTTGTGGTGATTGATTCTTGTGAATAGAATGTTACAGGTGACAAATTATGACAGAGAGCTCACATGCAGCGCCCCCCCCCCCCCACCCCCAACATTTTAACTGGGAAGTATTGGTAAAAGTTCATTCATCTTTATGAGATAGTGTGCAGAAGTGTATCGTTAATTTTGTTGGTGAAGGGTTGGGATCAATGTTACAACTTCTTTCCCACCATAGGGTCTGTAGCCAGCCTCTGTCTTTTCCACAGATATTTTCATGGTGAATGTTCCACCAGTGTGTCTGACCTGGTTCCTCCTATCGGGATGCTTGAGTGTAAAACCAGGCTTTCTGCTTCTTCTCGCCCATACACTCTATCTTTGCTGAGAAGGAGAACAAAAAATCACAGTTTTATTCCACGTACTGCATCTCTTTGGAACTCCTTGCCTGGTGCATGTTTCCCTCCATCCTACAATCTAGACTGTTTACTATTTTAAGAGGAACATAAATTCCTACATTCAGCTCCCCTGAGTTATTTTCATCAAAATATTTTCCTTCTTGTAGCCCCTTACCTACAGTGGCTTTAGAGCCTTGTTTGGGGCGAACTTGTATTAAAAAAATGAAAAAAAGTTCATGAAAAGGTTTGACATGTGTATTTTCGGCCTCATGTATTTATGTCAGGACCACTATGCAAAGTACTTTGTGCTTGCAGAATATTTGTCTTAACTTTTAATTCACTGTCCGATATATTCTTTTACTCAAACTGTAAATATTTAAAAGAAAGGGTATGAAGCCATGATTTAATCCTGTTTCTCCCACAGATAACCTACAAGGATAAGTGATTGTTCCTAAATATTGATAAGATTGTGTAAAGATCAGGAAGTAAAACATACTGCAAATATTGATCATATTTTTCTCTTTTCTCGTGTTTTGCGAACAGAATAACTCGGTGTGGGAAGCAGATCCGTGTACAACGTGTTTCTGTCTAGGCGACTTAGTGGTGTGTGAACCAAAACAATGCCGTGATCCCAAGTGTGATTTCTTAGGGGTAAGTATAATAATACTGGGTTCTTATATAGCGCTTTTTTTCATACCCTTAGGGGCGTATCAAAGCGCTCAGTATTTTTTCCTGCAAGGTATGTGGAGCTACGTTTTTTTTATAGTATGATACCTTTTTCTTATAGCACCATGTCATGGTTTACAAGGTGCTGTGGCGCAATATGCTGCCGATCAAACCAGGAACACCGGGGCGAACCCCTTCTCTTTATGATAAGTGCACTGGGTTCTTTTACGTGCATTACACAACACACGAGACCAACGGCTTAACGTCCCATCCGAAGGACGCAGCAATAATGGTTAAGTGTCTTGGGACTCGAACCCACACCCTGCTGATCAGAAACACAGAGCTTGAGTCCGGTGTTCTTATCCGCTCGGCCACGACACGCCACTTTCTAAAATTGCCAAGGAGACTTTGAAAAATTTCACAATTTCTGTTGTTTATCTTTCTAAATGTTCCTTTCTTTAAACACAAGTTCACTCCCCCCCCCCCCCCCCCCAACTCCCTGGTTTGTGCAATTTTTTTTCTTGGAAGCAGAGTCTGGGTTTTCCCAGGATGGGATGGAGCAGTCTGGACCTAAATTTTAGAAAGTTTTGCCTAAGTGAAACGAGGTCCTCTAAATGTTTTGATTGGCGTTTATCTTTGGTTTTAAAAGCACTATAAACAAGTACTGTGCAATCTAGGGCAATGAAGTGAAAACAAAACAAAACATTGATTTATTTTTTATTTTTTATTTTTTTGCGCGCTTCAGCCCCAATTCGCACAAATTGGCACACGATTTGTGCATATTTATAGATTTGGTACGAAGGGAGGGTGCACACAGGCAGTAACTGGGTGTGAGTTCATAACGTCACAGTTCTCACGAAGGGACGGGCATGTCCAAACGCTTGATTGAGATAACCATTTGACGCTATGCTTGGCTTAAAACTGCAAAAATCTGCAATACTAAAGCCACGGTTTGCAGTTATAAACATCTCATATGATTCTGTATAAGTTTAACCTCTCCATTGACTAACTAATTTCTTAAAATATATTGGCTAATTGCCATAGTAATTAGTCAAAGATACGCGTCTCTTCGTGAAACCTAAAAAGTGAGATGACCTACTTAAACACCCAACTGGATAACGTATTAAACATAGGAAAGGGGCGCGCGTGTCACGTGATCACGCGCGCATAAAGATAGGTGGCCCTTCGTGAAACCTGCTACATTTTACGCTCTTCTGTTACAACATATTGCAATGCATTTTCGGGGCCGGCGTCTCTTCGTGAAAACGCAAAACGCATTTATTGAGATAAAAGCCCCCGCTGAAATAACCAATAATTTGTCATTTAAAGATACCCGTCCCTTCGTGAAAACGGTGACGATAATTCCATGTACAGCTATAGGCTCGGTTTGATCATGACGACACAGCGTACTCCCAAGGAGGGGTGGCTTTATCTGAAAAAAAGTTACAATTTCCCTGGATTTTGCCAGGGTTAGCAATAGATCGATCATTAAGCCCCGCCTCCTTACGAGTTGACCAATCACAGCCGCGAAACCCGATCACCATTAGTGCAAAGATCACCAAACAGCTCAAATGGTGATCAGATTTCGCGGTTGTGATTGGTCAATGAGAAATGGGCGTGGCTTAATGGATTGGTGTATTCAGGTGTGAAAAGGTCAACAACATTTCCACAATTAATTTTCCCAAGGAAATTTCCTGGGAACTTTTGTTTAGAGTGAAAGAGACTTTTGAGGAATAACAAAATGTGTATACATTTGTATGGAAGTTAATCCTATTGTAGTGTGGACCCTGTCTGAGCTGTGTTATTTCTTTTTATTTGAAAATTTTCAAATCATAAAACAGTGTAGCTTTAATATAATGCTAAAGTGACCACAAAATCAGCCAAAATTAATTCAAGGCGACATTTCCCATTAAAGTATGACTTTAGTTATTATGTTTTGAAATTTAAGGAGAATTTTAAGTAGCGTGTTTCCATTTTGTCTTTCTTCAAGGAAAGAAGCAATTTACTCAATTATGAACAAGTATTAGAGGAAACGGTTAGCGACGCTACATCTTTAAAAAGTGCTCCCTGGGGGGATAGAAATTTTGTCTTGTCAGCAAAGAATGTAAGGTTGACCAAAACATGTAATCCAATTTTCACTGTGGTATTACGCTATGTCAATATCCAACAGCGACCACCAAGGTGCAGTTACATCTTTTCCCTGGCGTCAAACTCGTACGCTTCCATTGGCTGACAGGAGCGATTACCATACCAACGGCACAATTGTTGCAATTGATTTTCAGCCACTTTTGGATGGTGTCCTAATTGTCGTGGGTGTGGACCGGCTGTCATTAATGCCCCCCTTCTACACGCTGTGGTTAGCCCCCAGTGGGACTGTAATAGCTACTGGTGGGGAGTGGGGTTGGCATCGTTGACTTTAATCCCTGACAGGGGTCGTTGCAGGTTGTTTTCTGTTGACTTTATTTTGTTATATTTTTTATTTTTTTATTTTATATAGTGCTGTAGTTTGTTGTTTCAAATAAATTTGAATCACTTGAAGTTAAGGATGTTTATTGTTTGTTAAGTGATGTTTAAAACTTTGCATGGTGTGAACCATAAGAAAAGCGATAAGAGTTAACTTGTGGAACTCTCTTTGGAGAAGAGTTGGTTCCGAGAGGAACCGGTGTGGTCTCAATGTTTTGAGCAGTATACTCTGCTCGCGGTATACTACTGCAAAGAGGAACGGAGTGTACTTTTTGTAACCTCAAGACCACACCGGTTCTTCTTAGAGCCAACTCTTCTCCCTGAAGAAGTTGTATACATGGTTATGGCAAGTGTATTTATTACTTTAGTTCTTCTTTTTCAGCTCTATGAAATTGGGCCCAGGTCTTATCCAAACAAAGAAACATAAAATAAATCTAAAACTAACGGCAAAAACAAAGTCAGAAAAGTTTTGTAATGATTTGATAATAATAATAATAATAATAATAATAATAATAATAACAAAAATAATAACTAATTCTTATATAGCGCATTTCACAATAACGTCTCAATGCGCTTTACATTAGTGCCCTGGTCATTGGGCCAATAACATTCCTTTAATCTTTCTCAGCTCCCTGGGGAGTATACAACCCTGGGCTGCCGTGGGGCGCTCCGAAGGCTTTTTCAAACACAATTTCAACCTCTACCCTTGCAGGTACCCATTTATACCCCTGGGTGAAGAGAAGCAATTATAGCAAAGGGTCTTGCTCAAGGACACAAGCGTCATGACCGGGACTCGAACCCACACCCAGATGACTAAACCACCAGAACTTGAATCCGATGCTCTTAACCACTCGGCCATGACACCCTACCCTCTTTACACAGTCCTTTGCATTTTTGTTGAACACTGATACCCTCTTTAGTAGTTTCATAATGTAGAGCGTAGAGGAATGGATTGTTTATATGTCCATGGAGAGATGATGGTTGTTAAATTCAGGCATAAACAGTCGATTGTTCCAGCCTGAGCCTAAGAAATCTTAGGATGATCTTACTGTAAATATCAGCCTCCAATGCAGCTGTTGGTGTTTGTGGGTATCTGTCATCAAGCCTAAGACACAAGGTTGGGGTGAGGGCAGGCTTCATGTGCCCATTTGTTCTGTCCATCATTATTGTCTTTTCTTGTCAGACTTGGAAAATGTAGATTGAAAGGTGATATCAGGAGAACAAAGAATTGCCATAAACTGTCACATCGCTAATACATCCCTTGCGTATGGCTTGCGTCATAAGCTCAAAACAGCGCCCTCACTGAGGTCATTGACGACCCATCATCATTGGCTGAGAGTTGTGTGGGGCCCGTACAGGTGTGCACATTACTAAGATGTTTGACCTCGGCAATGGTGGGTTTGGCACGGTGGTATTGTTTACTTAGAGTGGTGTATAGAGGGTGATAATTGTATTTCAGGGAACACCCTGCCAAAAAAGGGAAGAACAGTAATGAATAATGGGAAATGAATTGTGATGAGGGCGGTGATGGGGGAGGAACACGATTTTGATATTTAGATAATGATGATGATGATAGTTGAGCTTCACTGCACTTGCTACTTGTGACAATAGTAAATGGTAAAATTGTTTATGGCAAAAACAGATACTTAAAAGTATTAACTTTCTACTGAGAGATACTGGTTTCTTATTTTTGTTTGATCTTGTGACATGTCTAACTGTTTGCAGTTTAGGGTGACCATGTAAAAATATGGTTCTTTTTTTAAAATTTGTGTCAAAATACTTGCAGCATTGTTTTTCTGCACATCCCTAGCAGTGACGAGAGGTATCGATAGAGCAGGCTGCCAATGGTAGCACAGTTGGGCTACTCGTAATCATAACTTAAAAACAAAGACTACATGAACATGCATGCTTCTTTAACCGCTATTTTATTTTCACCAAACCAACCTGAGCATACCCCCAAGAGATCCCCAACAAGCTCAGCAATTACGCTGGTCCCCGAAGGGGTCCCACAACTATCCTTACAAAAACAACGTTAAATCCAAACTTCACCTGTAACCCAGGATAAATCTAATATTCTCAGGCCACACAGCATGCAGGGCCACCTACTGTCCACTTATGAGACATGAAACCTAGACCAATTTGGCCTCCCTCCAGCCAGCCCAGTATTGTAACGGTCCCTCATGGGAACACACTGTTCCAAATCATACTGGGCCCAATACTTATTGGACTTGACTGGTCAGTAATTGGCTGGACAAGTGTGCCAGGAGTACTGGTACTTTGCAAGGAGTGGGAAAACCACAGGAAAAGTTGATGAAAAGGGCAGAACTTTGTTCCTTGGGAAACCTGGTAAAGGGGTCAAATGACAATAGAAGTGCATCAAATATTCCTTCCTCCTGACACTTTCAATCTCTGACTGTGCCCTGGGCCCAATTTCATAGAGCTGCTTAAGCACAAAAAGTAGCTAAGCACAACAAAATTTCGCTTACCAGAACAAGGTTACCAGCCAAACTACCATGTCTCATGTATGATTTGTGACTGGTATCCTGCTCATTTCTGCTTAGCAGACAATTGTTAAGCAAAAATTTTCTGCTTAAGCAGCTCTATGAAATTGGGCCCTGTTGGTACTGTACATGTATACTAGGATTCTCTGACCCTCCATGCAATGTCATTCATGATATGGTAGTAATTGTTGGGGAGGGCTTGTAGTTGGTACTCTCTTATAGTTTTAGATTAAAATTCACTCTTAATCAATTGAAACTATTTGTGACAAGTGCAGATGATTTTGTCACCAGTTTCAATCGATTAGAGTAAGTTTCAGTCTAAAACTTTTAGAGAGTACTAGGATTCTCTGACCGTCATGCAATGTCATTCAGGACTTGTTAGTAATTGTTGGGGAGGGCTTGTAGTTGGTACTGCTAGAAGATTAGATTACATGCAACCCAGGGGGACCCTATTAAGATGTACGTGTACTTGCAGTTACTTGTATTACAAGTTGGCTAGATTCATGAACTCTGGAGAATATTATGAATGAATAAAAAATGATTTATGTATCTGGAGTTAAAGGTCAGTCATGGTTTACAAGATTTTCATTGTATCACGGTAATATTATGTTAATTGTATCACAGATCACTACCTAGTAATTCTGTTGAGGGAGGGAAAGTTGCATTTAAAGTAATGATTTTCTGCCCTCGACTACATATCAACTTTTGTGATGCTCCATGACAAAGCTAGACACCTCTTGCCCAAACTCAGAACTGGGTTTATTTGCTCATCAAATAGAAGAGAATAAGAGCATTCTTTTGACACACCCATCACCCATAATTTCGAAAAGATATAATCAATGACATTTTTAAACATTGATTTTTCTGAGTGGCCCGTAAAACGATCATATCTCCTCAATGCTCAAAGCTATGTGGACATACCACAGCAACGGAGCTTAATTACCCTCATCCCCTTCAAGGAAACTAGTTTAGAATATCATACGCAGAAAATTAACCACCGGTAATTAAGGTATTAACTCAATTAACAAGTCCTTGGGTGCTTCAATGGGAAAGGTAAATAACAAAGCTGGAATTATTTGAAAGAAATAGGACATTGGAGATTTCAATCTTATGGTGTTTTGTTGTTTGAATTTCTGAAATTCGTTGTCTTTTAATTTTGAAGTTTTAACACTGATAATGTTTGTACAGGCTAAATTAGACGCAAGAACCAGACTATCTTAGAGACACGTACATTCAATGATTTGCCACCTCATCCTCACTAGTAAAACAATTATATTTTTTTTAAACAATTCAACTCTTATGGGATTTGAGGCATTGCATGGTGAGGTGTCAATGTATATTTGGTTTGCGGTAACACCATGTGTATATCTACTTGCTAGGTAGATTTTGTTCTTTGAGAACTTGTCATGCTTTTTTATTCTACTGCCGCGGAGTAGATTATTCGGAATTCGGGAGACTTCGGGAGACTTCTCTGTTCTGAAAAGAACTGTCCTGCTTATTTAGAATTTAGAATTTAGAATGTTATTGTCCGCATCACAAAAATACAGAAATTTGGTTTCCATTGGCACATAAGAATAGAACATTAATTTAGTTAAAAACATTAATTTAGCAACGTTACACAGATTAAAAGGACATAAATAACTACTATCTGGGCGGAAGGTAGGAAATCGGCCGGGACTACTAGTACTACTTTCGCTTAGTGGATCGAGGGGACTTTTTGTTATTAACTTCACTGCCGCAGAGTGAGTTCTTAATTCACTCTTGATAATATTTTTCAGCCATTTGCCCAACCATTTAAAACCATTCAACTGTACGGGCTGTGTGTGGTGTGACACAAATGTGTTGAGAACTGTCTGTGATTCCAAGTGTACATGTGTACTGTGTAGATCAGACAGTAGGAGGGTTGACTGTGTAACTGTGTAGATGCATTCACCACATGATATCATATCACAGGCTGGCATAGTTTATCTATCCTTCACAACCACAGTGGATGATTGGTCAGACAGTAGGAGGGTTGACTGTGTACTGTTTAGAGATGCATTCACCACATGCTACCATTATTACAGTGCTACAGGCTGGCATAGTTTACTAACGTTCAAAACCACAGTGGCTGATAGTAAATAGTCAGAGAGTAAGAGGGCTGACTATGTACTGTTTAGATGCATTCACCACATGATATCATACCACAGGCTGGCATAGTTTATCTATCTTCAAAGTGGAGGATATTAAATGATACGACATTAGGAGGTTTAAACAAAATTGTGAAAGATTATTGATGGATATTAATCAATTGTCCAAATCAACAACTTTTGTTTAACCTTAATTGCTGTCCTCGTATGGTTTCCTTGAAAGAAAAAGGAAGGGAAAAACCCTGGGAAAAAAAAAAAAAAATTAAAAACACTGATGGTAAGACGACGACATAAAGGCTTTTTGTAAGGGTGGAGGGATTGGAAGGGCGAGATCATGGCTCAATTTCATGGCTCTGCTTACCGCCGAATTCTGCGCTTGCGATCACCATTCTCCGCTTACCGAGCAAGCGCCAAATTTCTGCGCTAGCTGTGGTAGTGTAGAATGCCTAGTAACGTGGACTACGCAAGCCCACAAGCAAAAATTCCATGCTAACCCGTGAAATATTATAAGCTCGACGTAAGCACAGAATTCCCTGCTTCTGTAAGCGCCGATTCTTTGCTTACGGTAAGCAGAGCCATGAAATCATGGGCCCAGATAATGTAAATGGTTGATTGGCCGACCTGTACGTCGGTTTGATGTATCGAGAAAATAGAATTAGCTGTTGCAAACTGCTTACCAACCAAAAGGACCTGTGGTATAAATGCAAAAAATTAGTTAGTGGCCTGACGTTTCGACCCTAGCAGAGTCTTTCTCGAAGGCTAAATGACAACACACAACACACATACAAGCAGACAAGAGTTGCAAGAGTAGTCAAGTGGAAATACATGCCTGTAGCAAACAAAACAAAGTATGACAAAGAACAAGGGAGGTAAGGAGGATCACCAAAGGGATACTGCAACAGAGATGATATAATTGAGAAAATAGAATTAGCTGTTGCAAACTGCTTACCAACCAAAAGGACCTGTGGTATAAATGCAAAAAATAAGTTAGTTAAGTTAGTTAAGTTAGGTTTGATGTATCAATAGGATTCATTTCAAGAATTCAAAGAGGTGACAAAGTACAACTACTGGTTAAAAAACCCCAAAACAAATAAACTAAGAATCTCTGAAATCGGATCACCCTTTCAAGGAACTTTCCTGCCAAGTAGTCGTTCGATATTCTAAGGTGAGCGGTAAAATGAAAAGCAAACACTATCAAGTTGATTGGAGTTATGGCATATTTAATTCCTTTGGTTACACCATTTGGCTTGAAGGTGTTTGGACAAGTTGGGTGTATCATGGAGGAATGTATTCCAAGGCTGATAAGGAGTGTTTTGACCTTGCATCTTGTGTCAGGACAAGGCACCACTGTATTTCAAGGAACTTCTCTCACCATAATACTAATAGAGTGCTGTAGACGATGGAAATACGTGGATGATCTGACTCTGGGGGAAATTGTCCAACATGGTCAACAACAAAGACTACAAACTCACCTTAACAACTTAACTATATGGTGTAAGGATAACGATGTTTTACCTAAGCCTTCCAAATGTAAGAGTATGATAATCAGTTTCTTAAAGCGCCAAGTACCAGTATCAAAACTTATCATTAACTCAAGTAACTTAAGTCAGGTGTCTCATTTGAAATTACTGGGAGTAACTATTCAGAGTGACCTTAAATGGAACTTGCACATTACTGACATGGTTTCAAAGGCTTCTCGTAGACTTTACACTTTATGTATACTTAAGAAAGCCAAGGTTCCTGTGTTTGACATACTTGCAGTTTACATTTGTTACATAAGACCAGTTCTTGAGTATGCCTGCCAAGTATGGCACACTTCAATAAGCAAGGAGCAAATTAATTCTTTAGAACGTGTGCAGAAACGAGCCCTTCGTATTATTTTAGGCTACAGGTACAATACCTATCCACATGCTCTTACTAATCTGAATATTCCCACTTTAGAAATTAGACGTGATAATATGTTGCTTAAGTTTGGTAATAATCTTCGATGCTCAACTAAGTTTCGTCACTTACTACCTCCTGAGAAAACTAACACTTGTGGTATGCAACTTAGAGCAGCTTCGACACCTGGCTTTCACATACCAAAATGCAATACTGAGCGCTACAGAAAATCCACGCTGCCCTCACTAGCCAGAATCATGAAATAACTTGTCCGGTTTCTGGGGAAATTTTAAATTAATAATTGTGACGCATAGCGGTGCATGCCAGTGTCTAAAGTTTATTGAGAGTGTTGTCTCTCATTCTTAAAATCAAGTTTTAAAACATTTTTCTATAATGCTAGTTTGCAACTATACTACTGTGTGTGTGTATTAATCAATGTTTTTACCCGGTTTTGTTAATTTTTAATTTTTTTACTTTGTAAATTTGAATGGTGTTAACCTTTTGGTTGTTTTTTGATTCAAATGAATAAACCATCAATAATAATAATAAACTCAAAAGCCCTTTTCACACTAGAGCTTTTTATCCAACATATTTTGCGATTTTTCGCAACCAGGATAAAAAATAGCAAAACCCACTCGTGTGAAAGCTATCCTAGTTATGAAATAGCAAAAGATCCCGACTAAAGATAACCGCGATCGAGACCTACTACAAAAAATTGCAACTGCGTTATAATCGCACTGATCGCCTGCGCAGAACGCGTCATGTGCCTTGACCGTGTTGACACCCCGTTGACATGATGACATGTCCTTCCAAGATGGCGACATCAGAAGAAATTATGTTTGTGCTACTTCTCTTGTGATTATGGACCATTCCCTCCATCTTTTTCTGGACGTCGTCGGTCCCCATAGCATAAATCAGCGCGATCGTTTCATCAAAACTCCAAGTAACTTTTTTTGCCCTTTTCTTTGTCTTCTTCGGTTCTTTGGGTTGCGACTGAACGGTCAATATGTTTGTCAAAATACTTTCAGAAAGATCCATGGTTTAGTAACAAAACTAATCAAAATTATTTCTTGGCAAAAAATTGACAACTCGATTCCTAATATAAAACTAAAAGAGTGGCACGCAAACAAGCTAGATTACACATCCATGCGGAACATACAACGCGGGGAAATCACTGGTTGCCTACTGAGAGCCAGCCAGTTGAAGAGTTTCGCGCGGCATACCAGCGAAGTAACACATGACCTTTGACCTCGCAGTAGCCAAGCCGACAACAAGGGACGTTGGTTCGGTTGTCGTGTGAAACACCGTTGTGAAATAGCAAACCACCAAGGTGCTAGACAGTTGGCGCCCGTAACCGAGGACGTTGGTTGTCAGCGCTCGTGTGAAAAGGGTTAAAGTCACAATCTTGGATCTGCAAACAAACTGCTTCTAACTGTCCCTAAAACAACCCCATCCTATGGGCTACATCTGATGCAAAAGTATTCTCACTCGATGGTTTTCTAACTTTGCACCATTTATGTCCTGATTGGATAAGTACAGCTCCAATTAGGGTCAGTGTTTAACCCCATAGAGGTATATAATTCCCCCTAGAGGTATATATATCCCCATAGGGGTATATATATCCCCATAGAGGTATAATATATTCCCATAGAGGTATATATATCCCCATAAAGCTATATATATCCCCATAGAGGTATAGTTTGATTAACTGACCCTAGTCCATTGCATATTGATCTCATTATAGTAATTCAATTTTTCATTCTACCAGTTGTTACTGCAGGGTTGATATTGGCCCTTAACCTTAATTCCATTCGTAAATCAATCCCTCTGCATTCACCAGTCAGGTCCCCCTGGTGTAACTCACACTATTCCAATACACAAGGCTAACAAATCTAATTTATGCAATGAAAATTTGATAATGTAATTGATCTAGTCCCTAGACTACCCTTATTATAGTAGCACACAGTATCCTATGTATCAATGATAGACAATCATTCTATACCAATGTTCAACCATCAGGTTCTCACTTTGCACTTTTGATATCATGCAATGTTCATGTACATTTTTTGAATATTGATCATACATTTGAGTACAATTTTTTGCAGGGATGTGATTTCTTCGTTTTTAACCGGAAATCAGTTTTTATGTGTGTGTGTTTTATATTTTATACTTATAAGATCAAATTCATAAAAAAAGGAAGATAAAACCAGACTGCAGAGTAGGGCTTTCAAAACCAAAGATATATGTATATTAGTTGGTTTCGCAATCGCAAGCTTTAGAGCTTGCACGCTTTCGCGCTTTGCACTCACAGTTAAGGTTTTTATTTCAACAGCCAACATCCCTGTGTTGAAGACTAAAGCCGTGTTCGCATTTGATTAATGTTTTACCGAGAGTGGTTAACATTCCAAAAGGGGAAACTTACCAGCGTCCGCACTTGGATTAATGACGTGGGTAAACTAACCGACACGATCGGTAAAAACTATACCGACTAACTTAAGACAAACACAAGAGGGCGCTATCGCAGTGACCTTTGACCGGGGTGCATGACAGCGAGAATGCAATGAATGCAACCGAGCTTCCGTCTGTGTAAACAATTGCGTGTGTACGACGTGTCACCACACGATCACGTGGCGCGGCGGGTAGATCGGGGGACCGGATGTGGCTTTTTACCGGGACGGCTTTTACCCTGATCGCGTCTGCACTGGACTTTTCGGCTCGGTTAAACTGACCTGGTCAATTTAACCGGGCAGACGTGGGTCGGTTAAACTACCCATTCGGGTCGGGTAAGTTACCTGGGAGGGAAACTTCCTGGGCTGTTCGCATTGGACTTAAAATGGTTAAGTTACCCATTTGCTCGGTTAGTTTACCCAAATTAAGTCCAATGCGAACAGGGCTTATGAAATCTTTAACATACTGGAATGTGCACAACAACAAGTTGGAAAGTATCCTTCATCATCAAACGACAAAGACCTCGTTTTATGGAGATCAAAAAAATTGCGAGCTTTGTTTCAAGGGTCTAATTTCATACTGCTTTGAGCAGGAAAAATTGCTTAACAATTTTCTGCGAAGCGAAAAAGGAGCAGGATACCAGTCATTCATAAGACATTGTATTTTAGCTGGTAACCTTATTCTGTAGCAGCTCATAAAGGCAAAGTATACCTTTGGTTTTTGGAACCGTTTGATTGTTTTAATCCTCTAGACCTATAGGCTGAATTTAGATATATACAATAAAAGTAATGTGTGAACATTTCATTTCAAAAGGTGGTAGCGTTTTTATGAGATATCGCCGAAAATCTCACAGAAAGAATGATCTACAATTGGAATACACAAACTAAGACATACACAAACATTTCTCAGATAGTTTTTTTGTTTAATCCCTCCCTCTTAAACCTCATTCCTCCGAAGGGAATCCTTTTTCTAAAAATGTTATATACATTATCAACAGCTGCAGTGCTTTTCACCAAGTAAGTTTTTATGCTCTTTTGATTTTTGGAGTACTTACCAATGGTGTACCCTCCCTTTAAAGGGTGAGTACAACATTGGTAAGATTGAAAATACAAATGTTCACAGATTTGCACATAACTTACATGGTATAAAGATGGTCATGGTGGAAAACTTCCCTTGAAATAGTTTTGCTTGAAATGCCATAGTTTTTAGGAAATGAGTAAAACAAAAGTCTTTATCCTGCAGGATAAATTCCCATGTTTGAAAAAAGTTAAAACATGCAATGGGTTTTTTCACTGTTTTCTCATGACTCCGAAGACTGATTGAGCTTGAACTTTCACAGGTTTGTTATTTCATGTATATGTTGGGTCACATCAAGTGTGGATACAGGTCTTTGGCAATTACCAATGTTGTACACACCCTGAGCTTGTGAGACATGATGCTCTAACCCATTGGAATCCAAGATTCTGTGGGAACGTTCTTCTCCTTTCAAGACCAACATGCCAGTGGGTCAGTTAGTGTGATAGTCAAGGGGTTGTTACTTCACTCTGTCCCCCTCAACACCATCCATCATCCAGACAAATTTAGCATCTACAGAGAGCCGTGATCAATCATACACTGTCATCAAAATGCCGAAAGGAGGGTCCTGACTTGAGTAACTTAATCTTCTGTGCCCTTCCCTCAATCCTTCCACACATTCTGATCTCATGGGATAATCCCCTACAAATGGTTTCACACCCAGTTGGATCAGAGTTTGTTGAGAGGTCGTCAGTTAGGCTGCAGACAAGCAAGGGATCTCTTGGGGGTGAACAAAGCTAAACTATCACATTGACAAGAATGTTCAAACCCAAACAATTCTGTTGAATATTAACTTATTTTTGAACTTCAAAATGTTGAGATATTTTGACCCATGAGAGTCATACTCAACTTTTTCCAGTCATGCATGCAACCATTTTGATATTTCAATCAGGTTTTTTTGTGTGTGTTTTAGTACTTATTTGGAGAAAACTAGACGGTATGCATCAGGGTTGAGAAATTTCAGACTTTTGTCTAAATTCAGACTTTTTAAAGTCTGCCCAGTAAACAAACAATTTGTATTTTTCTCAAAATGAAATAAGTCACGCTCATTGATCTACTTCTGTAGCACTAACAGTACTGTCCTAAAAAAACTCATTGGAATCTATAACTCCAAGGGTTATCAAAAGGTTGAAATGCTATCATTTCAATGTACCTCCACAGATTCTTATTTCAATTGCAGCAATCAAAATAAGCCTGATGTTAATGAAGATCTATCATAGGCTGAGAGCTGTGCGCGACGCGTGCAGGCGTGCACGCTTGGTTTGTTTGAGCTCAGCGATGGTGGCCAATGCTAGGGGTCTATAGAATCTCTTAAACACAAACATGCCCCCCCCCAAAAAAAAAAAAATGTAGAATCTCTTAAACACAAACATGCCCCCCCCCAAAAAAAAAAAAAATGGACAATCCAATTGATGGCATTTTCACATGTTAGCTGACAGTATTGAAAACTAGAGGATTTGAATGAATTAACTCTTCCAATAAACAATGATGAACTTTTATTCCAAACAAGGAGTTGACGACGAATGTAAAATATGCTTTCAAATCAATATGGCATTTTCCCCCAGAAATTTTGTCTTGCGAAGAAATTATAGGAATGCTATATATAATGATTGTTATGTTTTCTTGCCCCCCCCCCCCCCCCCCTTCCAGGGAGAACGACTGAGAATAGAGGCAAACAGATGCTGCCCTGAATGTGCACCCAGCATAGGCTCCTGTGAATACCAAGGAGAGATAGTAGGGGTAAGTGGATTGGCTGATTGCAAAATGTACAGATTGTCTCATTGGTTAATATGGTTTTTTAGGGTTACAGCATTCGTGGGACGGAGATGTTGATTGGCTTATTACAAAATGTACAGGTTGCATCATTGCAGAGCTGGCCAACTCTCCCTGATTCTGCAGAAAGTTCCCTGAAAAAAGCCCAATCTCTCCATGTTCTGATGAACACATTTGAAAATCTCCCTGATTATGGAAACTTGTTCCCTATTGTGTTGAATGTAATTCTAAATATCTCCCTGATTGTTGGACAAAATATCCCTGATTGCAAGATGCAAATGTTGACAGCTCTGTCATTGGTTAACAGGGGTCGAAATTAAACTACAGTGCTCACTAGCCGGCAGGGACAGTGGAAATAAAAAGTTACTGGCCCGCCAGACAATCTGGTGGCCCAACACCATTTTGTATTTTAAAATCAGCAATGCGGGGGTTAGTGCACATGTACATAAGGGGGAAAACATTTTTGGGGTCCTGCCTTTTTGAAAAAAGGAAGGATTTTTTTTTTTTTTAATGTTCGCCCTACTTTTTTTTCAAGACGACCGTCCAGGCTTTTTTAAAAGATGGTTGCCAGCCTCTTTTCCTGTGTGCTTTTTCGGTGTGCTAAATTAAAAAAATACGATCCTAATTATTTTATATAAAAATAAAATAAAAAACCCAGAGATCGTCAAAATGGCGCCCTTTATATGACGACATCGGACGTGGAAGCAAAAACATTTGAGATAATCCTTTTCTTAAAAAAAAATGTTATTAACCCCTGGGCCCCGACACTATCTAAGGAGAATGATTGACATCCATTTCGGTCAAAACAACCTTACTGTAAAGCTAATTTAAAACCTACCATTTGTTATACATTTTGCTTTGTGCGCCGCGCCAAAAACATCAGAGAGATATGCCGCACAGTGTGGGGTTTTAGAAAGCAGGATATGCGTTGGTGATCGGACACGTGCACAAACTTTTCAAAACGCTAAAAAAAAAAGCTTTAAAAAGAATGCGTTTTTGGACGATCTTATCCCCTAATTTCTGCCCTAAATAGTACCTCTTCCATCAACAACCATTTTCATGGATTTGTGATTAGAGGATCCGTTGTTTAGAACTTCGTTTGCAATAAAATCATCGAGATTCAACGATCGGTCGACAACGCACATTGCAAATTCAATGAACAAATTCAATGAACTTTGCCCCGCCTCGCCCTCTATCGGCAAAAGTTGTCAATGTTTGAATATCCTTCATCCAAGGCTGTATATTGTACCAATCTGCAGGCGTGCGGCACCACTATGCGGCACCACTGTGCGGCAATTCTTTACTCGGCTCGAACGTGTACTGCGTTGGAGTCTAGCCAAACTCTCTTGCAGTCTTATAAATATGGTAATTATCAACGGCCATCAACGGCCAATCACAGCGTGCGGAATATTGATTAGCTTGGACTTTGGACCTCGCTGTTGTTACGTGCGTGTCATGCACTATGCATGGACTACCGGTCTGCTGGTGTGTGGTGGTGGATGGGCCACCGAAAGTTGTGGGGCCCGGGCCGATGCACGCGCAGCAGATACTCGGCAGTCAGAAACATGTGGTTGTGTGCATCATGTTTTGAAATGAACGATCGCTATTCCAATTTGCGGTTTGGAAGTCAGGCTTGGCTTGTCGGCTACTCGTTTGATTGTGTTTAGTGCAGGCTAAAAATAGTTTGTTTGTATTTTTGGGCGGGGCGGCCAATTATCTAATTTTTAGCAGGGCGGCATTAAACGGACTTTTCTCACTGTCCCACCGGGCTATCGTTTTGGGGGTAATCGGTGGCCCGGAGATAATTTCACTGGTCACGGGCCAGCGGGCCAGCGGTAATTTCGACCCCTGGTTAATATGTTTTTGAAGGTTACAACATCTGTGGTACGGAGATGTTGATTGGCTTATTACAAAATATACAGGTTGCCTTATTGGTCAATATGTTTTTGAAGGTGACAACATTTGTAGTTTGGAGATGTTGATTGGGTGATTGTAAAATGCACTAGTTTTTCTGATTGGTCCATGCATTTTGACAGAAGCTTGGCTGTTTTCCACTAGCTGCTGGATTGGTTGCTTGTAAATTTTTAGTTGTCTAAACAGCTATGTGTTGTAAGTAACAATATTAAAAGCAGTTCTTTGGGAACAAATTTGTAAATCCTGATGGTCCTCTTCTAAGTTAAGTTTTTCATTGAACAAATCCAGTGGAATGTGTGTGAAATCTGTCTTAATAGCCGTTTCCGAAACACAACTTTGGTTTGGGTGTAGACTTGGGCTTTGTCAACTTTTTATACAATGTGTGCTGTCCTTATGGGGTTTCAAACGTTTGGATGGAACCCAAGTAGGAACCCAAGCCAGAGCTGTGGTTTTGAAAACGGCCAATAATAAAGAAAATAAGAAGGGGGGAAAAAGGACGGGTCAGAAGTTCACTTAATAAATGGATTTTGATTGGTTGATAACTGGTACTCCACAATGAGTCCAGACAAGTGGAGTGACACGCCAAAGTGGTTCAACTTGTGTGTTTCATCACCACTTCCTTACACTGTACCCTGGAGGAAATCTCATGTTTCAGAGCTTCATGTAATCCGAGCAGATGTTTTATTAAAAATTAATATGTTTTGGGAAGCAATAACTCATGGGTAATATATTCAGCATTGTCCCCAAGTGGCCTTCCACTGTACTCTGCCAACGCTCAATTGTACATTTCCCCCCCAAATCTAAGAAAACATGGGCGCAAATTTGCAGCTGCACCAGCTGCATTTAAAGAATCCCTAGTGGATGAAGGAGGTCATGGGGGTGGAGGGGAACCAGGGAAAACTGGCAGATGGACCCCTCGGCTAAAAGCTGTCAGTGTCACTAAGGATCTTGAGAGATGTGCATTTCAATTCAGGAAGTGTTCAGTTTTGCGATGGAACATTATTAACTTAATTTGTGGAGGAAATACTGCGTTTAGAAAAAGGGTGGACTTGGATGTTTATTTTCAGATGATAGCTTAAGTGCTTGAATTTGTGACACTTTCTTGGAGGCCTTCGAGAAAGACCGTACTAGGGTTAAAATGCACGCCATTAACTACTTTTTGCATTTATACATGTCCTGTTTTTGTTGGTAAGCAGTTAGCAACAGCTATCTCTATTTTCTCTTTTTAAAAGATATTAAATACAGTGAGATATTGCAATTCAATTTAAGGCCAAATAAAAAAAAATACCAGTTGATCGTCCCCTCCCTCATGCTTTTTGGGGGCCGCATCCTTTTTATTGTTATTTTTTATTTTACTTTTTTTCTTCTTCAAAAAGACGCATTTTCTGTGTATTTTTTATTAAACTTACCAATCTTTTAGAACTTGTAACTACAGAAAGTAAGTGGTGACTTTAAACTGAAGAATTGGTGGCCAGTTTGAATTAAAATGCTTGACGGCCACCTTCGAAAGAAATTTAAAAAAAAGAAAGAAAAAAAAGGCCCTCATCCTCCTCTTTTTGAAAAAACCCGGACGATCAACTGGTATTTTTGTTTACTTGGCCTAAAAACACAATACTATTGGCAAGTCCAGTATGAGTTTATTGGCCAGATACTAAATTCACTGGCCTCGGGCCGGCGGGCCAGTGTAAATTTGGAGCCCTGACCTATGAAAATGATACAATTGAAGTTTCACAGGTTAATTGCATAATGTGTTTCTTGAAAACTGGACAATTTGATTGAAGACCTATCCTGCACTAATTTTCATGTAGAACATTATTGATCCTTCATTAGGTTAACATTAAACACCCCCTGGTTCATAGACGGAGAATAATTCCACTTGGATAATCCTAAAGGGATGATCCTGCAGACTAAATAGAGCTCCAAGAATTTTGTTGAACCAAGATGTATAGAGGGCTTTGTGAGAGAAAATCAATAAATGTCTGGTGTGTTGATCAATGTTAAACATCGGTGTCAGCAGTGGGATTACATCAGGCTGCAGTCAAGAGACACAAAGATCACCTGTTGGATCTGGGTTGAATCGATCAAGACTAGGAGACGGGGAGACATTGTGATAGATGTGAATGAATTATTAAAGAGATTAAGCTCGCTGGTCATTTTGAGGTTCAGGCATTCTTTAGGAATTAGTCGTTAAATGAGAATTGCAAGCTTACAGTTAGTAAGGTCAAACATCTGATCAGCCTATGATATTTTTCTTAGATTTATTTGAATTGTCTGTTCACTACAATGACTAATAATTTGCATGAGAGATTTGAAATGGTGCCAAACATGCAAAGTGCAAAGTAATTATTTGGGATGCGGCCAGGGTTGTAGCTTAAAAAGAATGTGCGAACTATCTGGTACAATGGTGTTTTCTGGAAAACCGGTAAAAAATCCCAACATTGTGATAAACAATACAGGGCCCAATTTCATAGAGCTGCTTAAAGCTGGAATCATTGCTTAACAACTTTCTGCAAAACAGAAATTAGCAGGATACCAGTTACAGATTGTACATGTGGCATGGTATACTTTGGCTGGTAACCTTATTCTGGTAAGCATAATTTTGTTGTGCTTAGCTGCTCTTTGTGCTGAGGCGGCTCCATGAAATTGGACCCAGGTGTTGTTTATGCAATGGGTTTATTTCAATTGAATGTCAATTGTTGTAAAACATTTGAATGAAAATATAAGAAAAACCAATATTGAATTCTGAACTAGTGTACATTGTAGATTATAGGGTGTAAATTGGGTGTATGAATAAATGCGCAAGATTCTTCACTGCATGAGTAATAGGATGTCGGATAATAGGGGTTTCCTATCAACTTTCGGCTTGGCTAAATTAATGTGTCTCCGATAAGTGATTTCTTGTCTAATTGTCCCTATAAAGTCAGCTTCATGCAATTGCAATGTTAAGTAATCGTTAGAGGTGTTGCACTGTTTGCTTATAAAGTTCTGTACATGATGCAGGCCTGATGCTTCCTTAACCCTTTCAGCCCCAAGGGCGACTATAGTCGACTGTGCACTATACCCTGCTTCAGCCCTAAGGGCGACTATAGTCGCCCATGATAACACACAACAAAGCACTCAAGCCTGGGCACAAAGGCCATTTGTTAAAAATCTGTAGTTTTGTCCATGTTCACCCTCCATACCCAAGCTTACCATCATTGGAAAGAGAAAGATCGGATCTTTCCAATGACGGTGAAATAAAATAGGGTTGTTATTTTGCAATCGCTTCAAATTAGAGTAGAAAGATCCGAAATGCCAAACACCTACGGAGCGCCATAAGGTTGTGTGCAAAAAAGTGTTTGGGTTTTCAGAACACACTGAGGAAACAAAGACCAAGAACTTGGACATTTGTTGGCTGATTTCAATGATTTCTGAATAATATGAAAGAAAATTCAATAAGTAAGACAATTTGTATTACTCATTATGCTCTTAAATAAAATCTTCAAGGTAATAACAGAGTTTGTAAAATCAAACTTTGAACACCAGGTTCCTGTTGTGTGAGGAAGTGTGCTTCACGCTTGAGTGGTCAAAGAACTTGGGCTCCAGCAGTTGTTTATGTCAAAAGAACTTGGGGCTGAAAGGGTTAATGTAAGGACAAAGACATTTTTCTTTTTCTTGAAGGACACATCTTTGAGGTGACTGCTCTATTTTCCGACACCCTGACAACCCAATGTTCTGATTAACCTCCTGTGATCTACCTGCTAGGCCTGGGGTTAGGGTTAATGTTAGGGTTAGAGCTTGGATTAGGATTAGGATTAGGAAAATACATTAGGGCTGTTGGAACAAAGGGGTTTGGAACATAGGGGTGTCGGAACATAGGGGTGTCGGAACATAGGGGTTTGGAACGTAGGGGTGTCGGAATATAGGGGTGTCAGAGCATAGGGGTGTCAGAGCATAGGGGTGTCAGAGCATAGGGGTGTTGGAACAAAGGGGTTTGGAACATAGGGGTGTCGGAACATAGGGGTGTCGGAACATAGGGGTGTCAGAGCATAGGGGTGTCGTAATATAGGGGCGTCGGAACATAGGGGTGTCGGAATATAGGGGTGTCGGAGCATAGGGGTGTCAGAGCATAGGGGTGTCAGAGCATAGGGGTGTCGGAACATAGGGGTGTCGGAACATAGGGGTGTCGGAATATAGGGGTGTCGGAACATAGGGGTGTCAGAGCATAGGGGTGTCGGAACATAGGGGTGTCGGAATATAGGGGCGTCGGAACATAGGGGTGTTGGAATATAGGGGTGTCAGAGCATAGGGGTGTCGGAACATAGGGGTTTGGAACATAGGGGTGTCGGAATATAGGGGTGTCAGAGCATAGGGGTGTCAGAGCATAGGGGTGTCGGAGCATAGGGGTGTTGGAACAAAGGGGTTTGGAACATAGGGGTGTCGGAACATAGGGGTGTCAGAGCATAGGGGTGTTGGAACATAGGGGTTTGGAACATAGGGGTGTCAGAGCATAGGGGCGTCGGAACATAGGGGTGTCGGAACATAGGGGTGTCGGAACATAGGGGTGTCGGAACATAGGGGTGTCGGAGCATAGGGGTGTCGGAACATAGGGGTGTCAGAGCATAGGGGTGTCAGAGCATAGGGGTGTCGGAATATAGGGGCGTCGGAACATAGGGGTGTTGGAATATAGGGGTGTCAGAGCATAGGGGTGTCGGAGCATAGGGGTGTCGGAACATAGGGGTGTCGGAATATAGGGGCGTTGGAACACAGGGGTGTCGGAACACAGGGGTGTCGGAACATAGGGGTGTCGGAACATAGGGGTGTCGGAACATAGGGGTGTCGGAACACAGGGGTGTCAGAACCCAGGGTTGTCGGAACATAGGGGTGTCGGAACATAGGGGTGTCGGAACATAGGGGTGTCGGAATATAGGGTTGTCAGAACATAGGGGTGTAACAAATTTTGTCGGTAGGCCTAAACGTTTTTTGTTTTTTTTACTTTGGGCAGAGAATGCACTGTATTGTATGTCTCTTGAGACTAGTATCCTGCTGCATTTTCGTGGCAACTAAATTTGGAAAACAAAGTCAAAACATGCTTGTGTAATAACAATTTTGTGTCATACGATTCGCTCAGTTTTTCAAATATAAAACAAGTGTAAGGATTGCAACTGCTGAATCATCAGCAAAAGTGTTAATCTTTGACAAGACAACTGTTTTGTATCTTTGTGGGTGTGTGGGGGTTGGGTTGGACTACAGTGCAGTACAATATGTACATACAGCTTGATGAACTTGATTGTATGCAATGATTCATACGTGAGTTGTCAGAAGTAATAAAGATGACAATAAGTATCACTGCATTTGTAATTAATGCCATTGTACCTCAGTGAGTCTGTCCCTGGATCTTTGATTAGACGATGTTCGTCACTGATGATGCATGTAGTACTTAAGATATTAAAGGCAATTGTGAGAATGTCTAGACTAGCGTCCACAAGTTGAGACGTTGTGCACATGTTCCTGAAATGTTCGCCGATTATCTGTGGAAACTGAGTCAACCCAAAATCATTTCAAATTGACCCAGTCAGTTTCCCTTGTGGTTTTATTATTTAAAACTGAATCAGATATCACTTGTGGATATAGGCCTAGAGTCTATAAATCACTCTTAAATTTGGATCTCATTATTAAATAACGTATACAGGATTGGTAGAGTGGTTTATTATTTGATATCTTCCCAGGTTGTATCGTATACTTGGGTGTGATCCCTGGCTACACCGCAGTTTACAGTTGAATGGCTTCTGACTGGCACCCACCGAACAAGGATATTGACAAAAATAGGGAGACCGCCATCATAGGGCTAGATAGCTCAGTTGGTAGAGCGCCGGCACGTCAATCCGGAGGTCGTTGGTTCAAATCCCGCTCTAGTCAATTTTTCCTTGTTCAACCCAAAATCAGGATTGGTAGAGCTGACAAAAATAGTCAGAGACAATGTTCACGTTTTGTGAGATCAACCGCATACATTAAATCAAACTTGTGAAAGTTTGGGCTTAATCTGTTGTGTGAGTCAGGAGAAAATAGTGAAAACCACACACAATTTTCAGCAAGTAAGCAGTCAAGGAAAGAATCACTTTCAAAATTCTCCTGTTCGTCTATAAATCCTTCCAACGGCAATCTCCAAGTTGCATTTCTGACAGTCTAAATGTATATAATGAGGAGGGGCCTGGAGGTCGCAGGGGGCTTCGCTCTGATGTCACCCGGCTGATTGTTCCAGGCTCCAAAAAGAAGGCTGGGGACAGTTCATTCTTTGTTGTTGCCCCTAAATTGTGGAACAAGCTGCCGTGTGCTATCAGGGAAGCGATGTCTACTGCGACCTTCAAGCGCCAACTCAAAACTCACCTATTTCCCAGCTTATGATTTGTTTGTTTTACTGCTTTTTGTGTATTTCATTGTATTTAATTCTGTCGTTGATGTGAGGCGCTGTGTTCTTTGTAGAGCGCCATACAAATGCCTTGTATTATTATTATTATTATTATTATTATTAGATTGTCCTTAATTTGTTGTAACAACCGAAATCGGCTGATTGCATTTTTAAAAGATAGGTTTTCATTTTTTTTCAGAATATGACTTCATGTACATCACCTTGCAAACAGAACAGTGTGCATCAGAGCTGTGTACTGAGAGAGTTGCCACGACTTACAATTAGAAGCAATTTTCAGTCCAAAAAAATGCATGTGTGCACACTGCAGAAAAATTTCGTCCGGCAACCACGTGACCAAAGAACACTGGTCCCTCCATGTTGCAACTCTCTCAATACACAGCTCTGGTGAGCCGACAACTTGTGTATCAATGCGCTTTACATTTAGTGCCCTGGTCATTGGGCCAATAACATTCCTTTAATCATTCTCAGCTCCCTGTGGAGTATACAGCCCTGGGCTGCTGTGGCACTCTGAAGGCTTTTTCAAACACAATATCAACCTCTACCCTTGCAGGTACCCATTTATACCCCTGGGTGAAGAGAAGCAATTATAGCAAAGTGTCTTGCTCAAGGACACAAGCGTCATGACTGGGATTCGAACCCACACCTCGATGACTAAACCACCAGAACTCGAATCCCATGCTCTAAACCACTCGGCCATGACACCCTACAATTATACTAGCAGGAGCCATTTTCGGTCCCCCAAAATGCATGTATACACACACAGGGTGCCAGACTGGACTGCACATTTGGACAGAAAATGGCGTCCAGTAACCATATTACCAAAGAAAGCTGGTCCCTTCGTGTCTCAACTCTCCCAATACACAGCTCTGTGAGCTCTGATTGGTGTAGGAACAGAGTTAAATGATTACCCGGGGTACCTGACATGAGTCGGATAAAGTTGTTGTCATTGTGATAACAAGAACTTTTCCCGATTGTTATTTTTTAGAGCCTGGTTGACTATTTTTTCCCCCGAAACTATTTTGAGAGAAAACATTTGATGTGCTTGTGATGTTTTGCCCATGCAATTGTAATGACCTTTTTTTCATGTAACGGAGTATGAACACCAAAATAACAGAAATGTCTATCCTTTCCCCAAATTCAGAGGTAAAAAAAAAAAAAAGAACAAGTTACCTACCCGGGGACAAAAGACATTTACAATTTCACAGTCTGTCTGTTTCTGTCAAGTACAGCGCACAAAAGAAAAATAAATAGTGGAAGTCACTTTGGTTTTTCCACTGAAGGCAGGCAGCTCCGTCGCATAAAAGAAATGATGGATGTTTCGTTTTGACTTTTCTTGATGTATGGCGGGGTCAAAATAATGTGAAACATCAGGTGGGGCTAGTGATGGGGGGAAAACGGCAATCAATCCTGTTAGTGTCATGTGTATGAATGGAGGTGTATGTCATTAAACATGAATGTTGATGTCTTTGGATCAGTTGACTTTATGCCATAACAGGCACATTGTTAGGTAACTGCACTGTACATATTGGGTAACTACTGTACTACATACTGTAGGCATTCAAGGCAAAATGGTTGGCAGCAACGACAACATTATTTCAATGAGAACATTTCCCCTTTCTTTGTCTCTGCCAACATTTGATCAACCAAGGAAGATTTGACCATGCTCAATGTGTCATTGATCCCTACCCATCCCCAATCCCTCAAAATCTAATTCCATGTTTTGCTTGATTCCATCGGACCAAGGACTGCAGTAAACCGATTGTGCTCTACATGTGATCAGGCATTCCACCAATGATTAATCAGACTTCAACTGTCTGGGTGTTGGGTTACGTGATGTAATTCCACTGCAAAAGCCATGTTCACTTCACACAAACTGGCTCCAATGCTTACCAGAAGTCCACAGGAAATCCATTGAGCTAGTTTTTCATTGAGGAGTTATGCAAGAAATTTAATTTTAAATATATTTTTTTTTAAATCGTACCCACCTTTCACAAAATATCTTTCAAAGACCCGAGGTCTTGTCAGAATTATTGGTTTCTGTCATAAGAAATGCCTTTGAAAAATGAATTGGATGGAATTTTTGTAAAATTACGCACAAACGTGCCAGTTTTGGAGCTGGAAGTAGCGAAAACCTTGCGCGAGCAGAGGATGAGCAAGCGTGTGATGTAAGGACCAGAGGATATAAGATATTAAGGGTTAATATAAATCAATTTTGGAGCAAAGACATTGGGAAAAACAGGGAGACCTCCAACATACGGCCAGAAAGCTCAGTCGGTAGAGTACTGGCACGTAAAACCTGGAGTTCGCAGGTTTAAATTCTGCTGTAGTAAATTTTTCTTTGTTCAACCCAAAAATATTCTCTTCTAAAGCAGGCTGTTTTCCAGGGTCTGGAAGTGGGATGTCCTAAGTTTGAAAAACAAGGTATCATTTTTTCTTTCCTCGCCCCAAATTTAAGAAAGATAACTCACTAATTGTTCTCCTTTTTTGTTTGTTTCTTCTTCTCTTTCTACAGCACAACTCACAGTGGCGCATATCACCTTGTAGATCATGTTATTGTAATAATGGGGTAATTCAATGTAGTAATCAAACATGTGGGATAACGCAATGCAGTCCTGAGGAGATCTTACAGCAGGAAGAGGGGGAATGCTGTCCGACGTGCATCAGACCGGGACGTAAGTCTTCTCTTTTCTTAATTTCATTTTCTGTAATCATGTCGTTGCTTATCCCAATAAATTACCTGACAATGATTTGCTTGATTTGCTCAATGTCAAACTTCTCTCATACAGACGTAATCAATTTGCAAAATCTTGCCAAACACCGCCACTTATTTCCACAAATTAGACAAACAGCATCAGGTCGTAACCTCAGAAATTCTCAGCAACTAGACATTTCCAAAATCAGAACTTCAAGATACAAACAGTCATTCATTCCTTATATGATTAGCCTTTTAAATGCAGCCCCAACTAATTGTGCATAACTCTGTGTTTAGTTCATCCCTCTTTAATTCTTGTCTCCCGCCGTTTCTTGTTGGTTGTTCCTAATGTTTTATCTCTAATTTATTTTAATTTACTAAACTTATTTTTGATGTCACTCTTTGTAAACTGAATATTTTTAGTCTCCAGACTTGTTGTTTGGTATTTTTATTGAAACCGAAATGAAATGAAATGAAAATGAAATATGGTTGTCAGAAGAAGGGGAATGCTGTCCGACGTGCCATCAGACCGGGACGTAAGTCTTCTCTTTTCTTAACTTCAGTTTCTGTAATCATGTCGTCGGTCGCGTCACAAACTGATGTTTGAACATAGGATTGTCTGATTATAGGGTTGTCGGAACATAGGATTGTCGGAATATAAGGGTATCTGAACATAGGCTTGGTTCTACAAATCCTGGATAATAACTTTAAACCTTCACTTGCACAAAACTGTCAACATTTTTCTAACGATAATGTTTTTCTTTCTTCTTTCTCAGGGCGGTGTACATATAGGGGTCTATCATATAGGGACGGGGAGGAGTGGGAACCAGTTAAATGCTCCAAGTGTAAATGTGATGATGGGAAGACGAGGTGTTTTATGGCTGACTGCCCACCATTACTATGCGGTCAAGTGAGTATGAACACCAACCACCCACACGGTCCACCAATGTCCACAGTTGGGACTGAGATCTGCCCATTTGAGAATCGGTTGCTAGATTGAATCGCCATGAAAAAAGTCAGTGTGTGACCAGTCATAAGTAGCAATATGTAACCCGGAAAAATGGATCACTTGAATAAAACTAAATAAAACTAAGCTGGGGAAACTCACTGAGAAAAACTCAATTAATCTAGGGATCGAATTGGGTTAAGACGCGAGGAAATGCAAAAAGTAGGACAGCGACTCAAAATGTAGGTTTCTTAACAAGCAAAAAATAAAAAATAAATAAGTTTATTGGTTATAAGGTGATGACCAAAAGCAAAACCAGTGATCGAAGTACATCAATAAACCAAGTAAACTCTAAACCAAGACCATTATTAAACACTATTGTACTAAACCCCGAACAATGAAAAGAATTTATAGAAACCACTAAAAACAACAAAACAAAACACAGTGCCAAAGAAGGTTACAAATTAAATCAAAATGGCTTTAAAACTGAGTCCATAGCAGTAAATACTTGAAACAGGCAAATGAAGTTGTAGTTATATAAAAGCAATCGTGGTGGGAGAACACATAAGTGTGGAGTGTTCCCCTTGCACTGCCAGGCTGCTATCTGAAGTCAATTACAGGGGTGACTATAGTATAAACCACACTACCAAGGATTATGCAAGTGGGTTCATTGTTTATTACCAAGGATTCCTAAGAAATGAACTAAGGGGGTGCTAGAAGAGCTTAAGGGGGAAGTATAAACAGTGGAAAGGTAATAAAACTCTAACATAAGCCCGTTTCACACGAGCGCTCTAAACGATGGTCGTTTGCAACGAAATCGCATCGGTGTCATGAAATTGCAAATTTGCGTCGTGTGAAAGGAATCCGTGTGATGAAATTACCTGGGACCCGCGTTATAAACAACCGGGATCAAGACCTCCTCCAAAAATCGCATCCCTGTTTAGAATCGCCTAGATCGGTCGTGTGAAACGACGCACGTTTATGATACCAAGGTCCCATGCGATCACACAACGATCACGCATGCGCAGCGGGAGAAATGTCATTTGTTTGTTCGAGCATTCCTTCCTCCGTTAAAATGGCGTCGGTGGAAGAAATGTTCGTGTCGCAAATTATGTTAAGTTACCTTTGTTTTTGGATTTGGCATTTCCACTTTCCATCTCTGACAAAATACTTTCCGCTACATTCATCTTCGGAGTTCGTCAGGAAACTGAGAATTCGCACGAAAAAGCATAAATGTCCCGCCGAGAAAACGATCGATGGTACCCTACACTCATTTACGTAACATTAAACGGGACACCGACAGAGAACCAGCGAACTAATAAATAACCAATGATGACCTTTGACCCAATACGTAGCGAACTCACGAAAACTAGGGACGTTGGGAACACGAAGTGTCATCGTGTGAATGTTTGTCATGATATCGCACGCAACCTTTGGGACAGACAACTGGCGCCCAAAACGATGGACGTAAGTTTCCGATTCTCGTGTGAAAAGGGCTTTAGACACTTGGTCATCTACAGAACAAAGGTTTTTCTACACCTGTTACAAATACGATTTTGGGTTGAACAAAGAAAAATTGACTAGAGCGGGATTTGAACCAACGACCTCCGGTTTAACGTGCCGGTTACAAATACATCACAATTCATTTCGGCCGGTGATCTGTTTTTACCAAGTATGATTTTTCTTCACTGAAGAGTTTTGTGCTCTTAAACAAAAATACAAAATGCAAGTTTGCCCCAAACAAGGCTAAAAGCCACTCTTGGTTAGGGGCTACAAGAAGAAAAGAGACTTAAAACTTTCCCCTTACTTTCATGAGGACTTTATCAATTGGAAAATGAGTGCGTCACAAAACTCAATTGACCTTGGACCCCCTCTATAAAGTACTGGTACATAAAGGGTGTGTACAACATTGGTATTTTTGCCAAAGACCTGTATCCACACTTGATGTGACCCAACATATATATGAAATAACAAACCTGTGAAAGTTTCAGCTAAATCGGTCTTCGGAGTCATGAGAAAACAGTGAAAAACCCCATGATATGTTTTCACTGTTTTTAAACATCGGATTTTATCACCAGTGATAAACACTTATTGTGTTTCTAATTTCCTAAAAAACTATAGCATTTCAAGCAAAACTATCTCAAGGGAAGTTTTGCCACCATGACCATCTTTATACCATGTAAGTTATGTGCAAATCTGTGAACATTTATATTTTCAATCTATACTAATGTTGTACACACCCTTTAAAATAAACTAATTTCATGATAGCTTCACCTCTGTGGAGCAGGGTTCACATCCACACTGGACACTTCTTGTATTAATGTTTGTTGTCGTCTGTCTCTCCATCAGCATGAAGATGCGGTATTGCAAGAGGGCAGGTGCTGTCCGGAGTGTACTGGCAGGTCCTGTGAATTAGATGGATTAATTTATAAAGTAAGTCAGGGTACCCAACCCTCTACATAGGTTTCCTTTCTTCATATAAAGATCAAGCGTGTGATTTATCATTATTTTCCAGATTTCAGGATTTTTCAAAAATCTCGTTGAGCATTTAAATTATTTTGAAAGAAGTGAGGCAGTCACCAAAGGGAGAAAGAAATAGTCCACATTGTGTCCAAGACTATTTTTTTTCTTCTCCTGGTGATGCACAAAGTCTGTAAACCTCCTGAATTTGTAACATCTGGGAGGTTCTGGGGTATAGAATGAGGGGGGAAACTGGGGAATGCAAGTCATTGTCAGGAAGTTCCACATTTAACAAATATCCTTGAAATATGTCTGTCTTTAAGTTCTTTGCAGATTTAGGCAACAACAGTTAGCTAGCACCTACTAGCAACATTTATTTGTCTGGACATCAAAAAGACAACCTAATACTTACTAAAATTTATGTTAACAGTGCTTCATGACTGCACATGATTTTTCAGGAACTAATGGTTTTTTTCAATGGTAAAAAAAAAAAAAAATACAAAATAAAAATCTTCTTATGGTTTCTTATCGCAATTTTCTCTTGACCACCAATACGGATCATTTGGTAATGATGTAAGGCTGTGCCCAAATTTCCGGCTACGGCTACGGCTACGGCTACGGCTAGAGTTCCACGCATCATGCTATGAAGTACATTACGTCCTTAGCAACATCCTTACCAACAGTCAGAGCCGTAGCCGTAGCCACCAGTTCGGATACAGCCTCATTTGTAAGTTTGGAAGATGTATATAGAGGAGGTAGAGTGAAAACGCATTTTCTTCATTCTTACTATGGAAGTCGTTGTTTACTTTAATTTTTAACTGTCTCTTTGTACCCTTTTAACATAATTTTTTCTGTTTACTGGTACTGTTTTTGTTTAGTTTGTTTTTTATAGTGTGCTGAGATAATTGTATGTGGTGCACTTAAAACAATAAATGATTAGACTAGATTAGATTAGAGTGGAGTGGAGAGTGAGAGTCTTGAACTGTTTTGATCGGGTAATGGTTTTTCTTTTTGACAGGATGGGTCTCAATGGCAAGCAGACTCATGTACATATTGTAAATGTAACGCAGGAAGCATAGACTGCACTCAACAGCGCTGTGTGAGAGACTTCACCTGCCAACCTGTAAGTAGTTCAATTGCAACTCAAATAACACCACCAAAATAAACACCATGTTTTCAAAGAAACCAAGGGCACAGGTGAATCTTCAAAATGTTATCTTTTAACCCTTTAGCACTTACGAGCAAATTCAGCGTAGTCATTTACTCATTGAACAGGGTAGGGAAAAGTCACCGCTTTATCTGGAAGTCGTTCATTGTAATTATTTTTTAGTTTGGTTTATTTTGTAAAGGATAAAACTATCTTTTGAATGATTCACACATATTTTTATTTGCTTTTACTGAATTGAAGCTTTTAGATTGTAAATTGATGACACATCAACTAAAATAGAAACCTTTTAGTTTGCATTGCGTTAGCGTCAGTGTTTTACGGAAAGTTGTGCACACAACTTTTTCAACTATGATGTCGTTTCAAACATCAAACAAGAACAAAATGTTGAAATATATCAAAACATACCTTTGGAAATGAACAATCTTGTCTATATTACTTATGGATAACAATAAATTTCCTCTACAATGTAAATTCCTTTCAATAATGTGTGAAAAACATGGCGAAAGCCCAGCGAAACATCGTCGCTTTTGTAGTATACATATAGTGCGTAAAGCATTGTACATACAACCTTTGAACCTTTGGAAGTAGATTACTTGGTTTTTTCAATGGTGACCACATGATATTTTTAGACTGTCGCAGTCTTTAGATCACGCTCTTTCGACGGCTGTTTGCTGCGACCCGTTAGCATGTGTAAAACCCAAGATACGAAGTGTTGTTTAATCTTGGGCGGTTTCGGGCGGAACAGTGACTAAAGGGTTAAAGGGCAAGGCCATTTGCATTTTGCAAAGAGCACTTCCATTAAAAAGTCTTACAGCCTATGGGAAACTTGAAAGGGGTATCAAGGCCAAGATCAGGGTCAACGGAAGCCAGTGCCTCCGTGGTGTCCATGTAATTCCAGACCTGATCAGCAGTCCAGCATTCTCCTGAAGACGAGCAGAGTATGCTTAATGTCCAAACCACACCGGTTCATCTCAGAAGCAACACTTCTCCCAAAGGAGTTTTATACATGATTGTACCTGCAAGTTTACTTCTATAGTTTTTCTTATGATCCACACCAGGCAAAGCTTTGAACATTACTGGCATACCTGTTGTTTAGCCTCCCTATTAATATTTTATTGCATTTTTTATTTATTTTGTTCAGCGTCAAAGGAAGGTCTCCAAAGAAGGACAGTGCTGTCCTGAATGTGTCTCATCAGATGGTAAGTCACTTTTAAATCTTCCATGATTAGTGTTTCAGGATTTGTTCATATGTTTTGCTGAACCAGTGGACAGTGATCCATCCAGCAGAGCAGAACCAGCCTCGGTCCAATTTCATGGCTCTGCTTACTGCCGAATTCTGCGTGTACTGTGCCTGTAAAGCACATTGTTCTATGGGTCGTAAGCACAGAATTCCGTGGTAAGCTGAGCCGTGAAGCTGAGCCGTGAAGCTGAGCTAAAAAGTCCAGTCATTATAGCCAGTGAGTAACTCCGCCATCGAGCTAAGTCCAGCAGTTTAGTGTGTTTCCCAAATACATACTTTTTAAAGGCACTGAACACGTTTTGTAATTGTCAAAGACCAGTATTCTCACTTGGTGTATCCCAAGCTGTGCATAAAATAACAAGTCTGTGAAAATTTGGGCTCAATTGGTCATTGAAGTTGCAAGAAAATGATGAAAGAAAAACACTCTTGTTGTACAAATTAGTGTGCTTTCAGATAGGAATAAAAGGCTTCTGGCCAGAAGTCTTTTATTATTTGAGTGAGAAATTACCTCTTTCTCAAAAACTACGTTACTTCAGAGGGAGCCGTTTCTCACAATGTTTTATACTATAAACAGCTCTCCGTTGCTCGTTACCAAGTAAGTTTTTATGCTAATATATATTTTGAGTAATTACCAAACATGTACAGTGCCTTTTAAGACTAGCTGAGGCAGTTTCCATTTTGTTGTAGTATTGACAAGTTTCATTTCTGCCCTTTGAAACAATCTGTATCTATCTCTGTATTTTCACTCAGCTCCGTGTGATGACTCTGGTAGCCTGAGGTACAGTGGGGATGTTTGGAACATCACAGCTTGTGAATTCTGTATATGTCAACAAGGCAGGATAGAATGCACAACGGCAGAATGTGACAGAATACTCTGTGGAGAGGTGAGATTGTAAACCAACAACCATTTCTGGGCTTTAGTACTAAGAGCTCATTTTACTTGGCTTGAAGCCGTCCTCAGGTCAACCCTTGCGATGACAACAGAAAAAGTTGGCAACTGACTTGTAAGGATGATGTTTGTGAACATGTCAGTCGCTGACTGTTTACGGCCTTTGTCGATTGTGGGTGACACGAGCACGGTTTGGTCAGAGTGACGCTTGTTCTACGACATCCACACAGTTTCTCAGTTAGCGTGACCTGAGCGTCAATTTTCTGCTTGATGACGACTGTTTCGTCGCAGCGCGAGCAAATTGCAGGCTGACCTGAGGGGGGCTTAAGGAAATATAAGATTTAAATTTTCACCATAATTACAGTGTAAGGTTCAGTGAGTTTATTTTTGTTGTTGTTGAGAACAGGTGGTCAAGATTATATAAACCTGAGAATGCAAGGTTTCAAATCTTACTTATTAGTTCATTGTAGAACAATTTGCCAAATTTCATTAAAAATGTTCCAAATGAGAACATTTTAAAATCTATGCTAAAAACTTACCTTTTTAATTAGTGAAAATTGCTAATTTCTTTTGTTTGTTTTATTTCCATTCATTCACTGATTGGTGAATCCAAACTAATCAATACATGGTAATACAACATGTCTTTTAATAGTTTTGATAATTAATAATATAATATAATTACAACAGTATGAATAATAATAATAATAATACGCAGTTCTTATATAGCGCTTTATACTCCCGATGGGTGTCTCAAAGCGCTCAGTATTTTTCCTACAAGGTATGTGGAGTTACGTGTTGAAGTATGAGACCTATTCCTTTGCATAGCACAATGTAATGGTTTACAAGGTGCTGTGGCGCAATATGCAGCCAATCAAACCAGGAACACCCGGGGCGAACCCCTTCTCTTTACGATAAGTGCACTGGGTTCTTTTACGTGCATTACACAACACACGGGACCTACGGCTTAACGTCCCATCCGAAGGACGAAGCATGTGGTTAAGTGTCTTGCTTAAGCACACAAGTGTCACGACTGGGATTCGAACCCACACTCTGCTGATCAGAAACACCAGAGCTTGAGTTCGGTGCTCTTATCCGCTCGGCCACGACATTCTCATGAATGGAGGTGACATCCTGAGAAGGACTTGTAAAGGGCTTCAGGACATTTGTGTGAGGCGCTTTATTAGTACAGTTTATTATTATGATTATTATTCATTGATATGCACATATGGAATGAATGAATTGATCTTTATTTTGCTTTAGGGAGATACTGTGCTTCATCGAGAGGGACGATGCTGTCCTGAATGTGTGGCACCTCTTGGTTACTGCATCCATAACAGGGTGTCATACACTGTAAGTAACAATATAAGCAAAGTATATCTTTGCTTTTTGGAACCGTTCGATTGTTTTAATTTGTAAAACTGTAGCGAATATGTCCACACAGGAAGAATACTCCCAACAGGAATGCACAATCTGAGAAATGTTTCTCGGATTCAAATTTTGGGTGATAAAACCTGAAATCTTTTTCCATAACCACATTACTTCGAAGTGAAATGATTCTCAAAATGCTTTATACTATAGCGAGCTGCTGTACTTCTTACCATGTAAGTTTTTATTGGCATTAATTTTCAAAGTCATTACCAAAACGTATACAGACAGGGAAGGTATACGTTCGGTGATCACTCTTAAAATTAATGTCATTAACAACTCAGTTGGTTTTAGAAGTACAGCAGCTTTCGATACTATGAAGCATTTTGGGAATCATTTCACTTTGAAGTAATGTGGTTTTATCCCCCCAAATTTGAATTTGAGCAACCTTACTGTCGGATAAGTTTCTCAGATTGTATATTCTAATTACGGATTATTTGAGTTGCGTGGACATAAACGCTCTGGATTTTCGGCAATATCTCAAAAATGAGACCGCCTTCTGAAATGAAATTTTCACAGGTTAGTTTTATTTTATATGTCTACATTTATATAGGACTAAAACAATGGAATGGTAACCAAAGGTATAAGTTCCCCAAGATTTTTTCAAAACTCTGGAGCATTCTTGAACAAAATTTTGGAAGTTCGACCTAAGCAAGCTGAACTGAAACGAGGTCCTCAGAGAGTTTTTTACCTGGATCTTTGGTTTTATAAGCCCCTATTGACCATGCTAGTCACGCGTGTACCCGAACATTTTTGGGACCACCTGTGGTCCCACGTACATTGCTTTAAAGGCACAGTAAAAACTTACATGGTAAAAAGTACAGCAGCTTTGGGTAGTATAATGAATTTTGAGGAACTTTTAACTTCGAAGTACTACAGTTATCTGTGTGTATTCCTATGGGGAATATTCTTCCTGCGTGGAAATATTCACTCCGGTTTTTCGGTGATATCTCAAAAACGCGACCACCTTTTGAAGTGAAATTTTCACAGGTTAGTTTTATTGTATGTACCTACATTTATATAGGCTCCAATTACCAAATGTATTCAGCACCTTTAATGCGTGAAGGAAACAAACTAGATAGCTCAGTTGGTAGAGCGCCGGCACGTTAAACCAGAGGTCGTTGGTTCAAATCTCGCTCTAGTCAATTTTTCTTTGTTCAACCCATAATCATTTAAACATTTACCCAGTCAGTTTCCCTTGTGGTTTATTATTTGATAAGGAAACAAACTCTCACACTTTAACCTGCTCCAATGTTCGAACATGTGCTAGACTTGCACAGCCTATTGTGCAATCTGGGGCATTCTAAATGGTTTCTTTTTGTGAATTTGATCTAAAACACACCATTCAAAAATGCACACTGTAATTTGTCGCTGATTCTCTTGTAACTTCGCTCGGCAAACAAACTTTGCTTCACAGCGTCATCGTGAAATAGCGACCAGGTGTTAATTTTATGAAGTTGCCTGCACCTTGGGGTGACATGTACAGAGGCAGAGGGTTATAGGCAATGGGAGACTGGCGTGTCTGGCCCAAAGGTATTGGAGTATATTTTGAGAGAGGGGCTGGGGGGTTGTCTTTCCTCTATATATTTCTTCACCGTTGTGGTGGAAGTTGTGGGGGGGGGGGAGGTTAGAGAATGATCTGGGTGCCTCAGGCCCATTAGTTGGGTAGTTCAACCCTTGTTGTTGGATTCCAGGCCAAGATAGGGTGTTAGTATATCATAAACTATATTAGCCAACGGCAACTGCAAACAACACCAATGGAGGGGGGGGGGGGGGATAGAACAAATACTTTGTTCTAAAATCACAAAAGCCTGTTGCGCATTCTGGACCCAAACTTTTTGGATGTTTTACCGAAGCTCGCTGAATTGAAACAATGTCTTTGGAATGCTTTCTACTTGGTATTTATTTTGGTTTTAAAAGCCCTACTGTGCAATCATTTTTTAATTTTTTGTATTTGCGTATCGGCTGGAATTTGCACGTATAGGCACACAATTTGTGCGTATTGGCACGCAATTTGCACGTATTGGCCGGTACGCTAGCTTGTGCATGTTGAGAACCCTGATATTGTGTCACACACCTTCTCAGCTACTGATGAACCATAAAGAGCTAAAATTTGTATTTCTTAATACATTTTTTGGTGGGAGTAAAAATCAGAAGTCTGCTTTATAGAGCTCTGTTTTGGATAGTAACTAACCAGTGGTGTATAAATGTAAAATTTTGTTAGGGTTTATTGTGTCTAAATGCAATAAACAAATGAGGCTGATCTTTTCTACCAATCAGAACGGTGAAACATGGGAGCCTGATGACTGCCATACCTGTGTGTGTCAATCCGGAGAGACTCGCTGCTTCAAAGTAGATTGCCCTCCCTGCTCAGGGGATCGTATACCCGTGGAGGTGGAAGGGCAGTGCTGTCCAGACTGTGTCTTAGGTAAGGCAATATAAAGTAGGGCATCGTCAGTACAGTATCTTGAGTAGGGTCGCTGGTGTCTTCATTTGACTAAAACAAACAAATATTCTCACTCTCGGCATATGCTTTATAGGTCTAGCTGATGTAGGCATAGGTAGGTGTCTTACAAATTTGGAAATGATTTTGGGTTGAACAAAGAAAAGTTGACCAGAGCGGGATTCAAACCTGGGACCTCCAGATTAACAAGCCAGTACTCTACCAACTGAGCTATCTAGCCATTATGTTGGTGGTCTCCCTATTTTTTCAATAAATTTGTTCGGGGTGCCAGTCAGAAGCCATACAACTTATTACTGCTGTGTAGCCAGGGATCACACCCAAGTTTACGATACAACCTGGGAAGCGGCAGCCAGGGGATCACCTTAAGGGGATGCGACCTTATATTTTAAATATCAAGTAATTTACCCCGTCAGTTCCCTTGTGGTTTATTACTTGAAATTTTAAAAATTATATAAAGATACTATCTGGCTAGAAAGGTTACGAAGTAAGATGAGCAAGGGAAATGTCAAATTCAATTTTGTGTCGCATTCATTTTTCAATAGATAGAGTCCTGAATATAATTTTGTTTTACCCTACACGATGTGAGTTAAGCACTCTATACTCAGTACTTTCCCGAGTTCTGTGAAAAAAACAAAAAAAAACAGGCAAATCACTCGTGTAGGGTAAAACAAAATTATATTCATTATCACCGACGCAAAAATTTACATCTATTAGATAGAGTCCTCATATGAGTGGGGAAAATAATTAAAAGTCTCTGACCTTACGTTCAAAATGGTGTGAATAGCCACTGCATACGATACCCTTCCGGGTAAAAATTTGTCAACATCCAAAACATCTGATGACATCTTTGGGAGAAAAATTGGGTCTGTACACTTTCGTACGGGGATGAGGACTCTATCTATTGGAAAATGAGTACGTCACAAAAATGAGTTTGACATTTCCCTTCCTCTTAAAATTTGATTGCAAGTGAATGGCAGTTGGGAGGGGTGAATTAAAAAAAGTAAAGAATTTCACATGAAGGAATGAACACCTCATTTCCCTCCAATTGGAAAAAAATAAATTGAAAGAAGAACACAAAATGTACAGTCCTTTGGAGAAATGTATGTGAAAGTAGAATCCAGTTTTGTTTTATGAAATATTAGCAAGAGACAAGAAAAATAAACATTTGATTTGCAATTCCAACCCTTAACAGGAAGAACAAACAAATACTTTTCACTCCTTTTGAGGAAGCAATCTCAAAGCAGGGATGTGATAGGCTGTTGAAAAAAAAACCTGAACTCTGAGTGGAAAGCGTGAAAGCTTGCGAGCACGAAGCCACTAATAACATTTATCTTTGGTTTTAAAAGCCGTACTCTGCAATCTGGGGCGTTATATGTGGTTTTATCTTCATAAAAAAAAAACACAGATTTCTGGTTAAAAACGGAGAAATCACATCTCTGCAAAGATAATTGCAGTTTTATTGAGAGATTGTTTTTGGTTTTGACAGTACAATGTCGGCCTGATTGCCTTGCCTGTGACGCCCAGGGCTGTACGTCCTGCAGGAACCAGAGACTAGTACAAGATGGTCTGTGTGTGGATTCTTGTGATGTTGGATTCTACAAAGCATCGGAATCAATGTGTCAAGGTAAGATATTGAGTGGTTTATTATACCCTTGTGGGAGTTCCCTTGCCGGGAAGATCATCTAAACAAGCAAGCAAGCAAACAAACAAACAAACAAACAAACCATTCACGCAGGAGAGGATATTAAGTAACAACTGACCTGAACGTGAAAGAAAGCCCACACCATTCACTGGCCTAAAAATAATTACAATCTTATGCCGTAAACACAGCAGAGAAATACAACCTTGCTACTCTATCTGCTTGCAAACCACAAACATAAACAAGTGGGTCGTCAACCTTTTCCCCACACTGCAAGAATGGCCTCTCCTTAGCTGTAGAGGGCGCATTATAAAGGGAATTCAACTAAATCCAATTCAAAGCAACATTGATTTATTTTATTTTATTTATTTATTTCTTCTTTACCCTGGGGAGACCTCTCAGTGAAACACTGTTTTTCAGAGGTGCCCAGCATCTACTAACAAACATTAAAATAAAAACAAAATTACTAAATGACTAAAGAACATATAAAAAAACTAAAAAAAGCAGCCAAATTAAAATAAAGGCCACGGAAATACGACAACAACACAGAATCGTTACCACAAGTACATGAACAATAAAGACAAAGGTTAAAAATCTGGGCCAGCCAGGAAAAGCACCACATGCCCCATTAACCTTTGTAATTAGAGGATACAATGACTTGGATAATGTTACATTTTTTTAGTATATAGTAAAGCGAAAGATAGTAATTTAAGAAATCCATTTGAAATTTATCTGTCTTTCTCCCAGCTTGCCATGAAACGTGTTTATCTTGTACTGCGGGGACGGAGTACCACTGTGTGACCTGCCAAGAGAACTATCTACTGAAATGGAGCCAGTGTATACCAAATTGTGGAAGTGGATTCTTTGAAATTGAAAACATCTGCTCTGGTATGTCATATTATATTAGTTATCCCGCAAGAGCGAGTGGACTACGAAAAATATAGCGCCTCTGCGTCCCATATCCAACGAGGTCGGAGGTAGAAGAGTTTGATATCGGACGCAGACACGCTTTATTTGTTGCGTAATCCACAAGCACACGTGTGATTACGAATTGATCTTCAAGCAAACTTGATGCACAGTTTAACGCAATATGCGGTGTTGGAACAGCTTTACATTTTGCGTAGAGCTTGAAATAGTGCAATACGCGTTGTTAGAACAGCGCAATAGATAGGTTGCAGTATGACGTAAGTCGGCCATCTTTACGGGCAATTTGGAACACACAGTCATGCGTTTCGCGTGAGAACGGCGTGCATCACGTGCACATTTCACAAAACTCATTGTATGATTGGTCAGTGAATGACGCGGCTGCGTTAATAATTTGAGCGCTTGACGCGCCTGCAAGCCAAAATGCGATTTGCCCGTAAAGATGGCGTCTACTGGGAACTATCTATACACAGGGTGTGATATGGGCCGTGCAATATAGGTTTACATCACACCTCTTGTTGCTATGGGTTGACCAATCAGAATTGAGGATTCAAGTTTGCTTGAAGATGTTTATTAATTTTGTATTATATCTTTTTGGTAATGAAACCAAAGGCCTTTCTCAAACCTCGGCTTGGGCTCCGGCTCCAGGCTCCATCTGATGTTCGAAACACTGCACTGCGTGCAAATACACGCTACACCAATAATTTATAACAGAGTCCAAGCCGGGGACGGAGCCCAAGCCGAGGTTTGAGAAAGGCCCCAAGGAACCCTCATATTATTGACTAGCACTGTGACCCGTAGGCCTGAAGATACCTGTGTAGAGAAGATGATGAAGAAATGTTGGGTCTTAGATGTGGAAGGAAAACCCCAAATAGGGAAAATCCATGCAATCAAGCAGGGACTGAAAACCCAATCATCATGCAAGGCTCTGGTCTGAGATTCGAACCTGGGGGTCCACAGAGGTGAAAGGCAGTGAATAAACCGCCGAGTCAATCTGAATGCTCAATGCCTGTTAATTACTGTTTAATTCACCTGTTTCGTTAATGTAATGATAGTTTTATGAGTAAACGAAAAATCGAATTTTCCGATACAAGTTATTTAGATTTGAATTGGAAACTGTTGATGTAATATTGATTTGCTAACAGAAAGTGAAAATAACTCTTATTGAAAAAAATGTTTTAATGGGTTGACATTTTACTTGCATTTATGTGGTCACGCACTTCACATACCAAGCATTATCACTCTTTCAGTTCTATAGGAACTTTATGACGATTTGTGTGATATTGAGAAAATTGGTTTGCCATATTTTGAAGTGCCTGGTAAATTGAGTTTATTGGTGAGATGTAAATTCCCTGAGTATGGTTTAAAACTAGCGCTGCGGTAAGATATTCATAATAGTAATAATAATAATAACGTAGTCTTGTATAGCGTATGTACCGATGAGGTACTCAATGCACTTGAACAAACAGAACCATTTTAAGACGGGTTTATGAATTTTGTGAATGATGAGACTCATTTATGTAGCACCTTATGAAGGTTTACAAGGCGCTGTGGCGCATTCAGCAGCCACTGCCGGACACACTGGGACAAACCCCCTTCTTTTTGCGATAAGTGTAACTGGGTTCTTTTTTGAGCATTACACAAGACATGGGGGACCTACAGTTTTATGTCCCATATCTTGTGTCCCATATCTTCATTCAAAAGCAACTTTATGTCTAAGTTGATGTGGCAGAGAAATGTAACAGCTGGCAAACAACACTGAGCTTCTGTCTCGATAAAAACGGATCATTATAAACCATTAAAGCACTTCTAATAAAGTGTCTTAATCATCTTGTTGCCGGCAATTATCAATTTACTGCTATTTTCCTTGGCAGAGTGCCACGAGAGTTGTCAAGAGTGTACTGGTCCCCGGAAGTCAGACTGTTTGGTGTGCGCCAACTCAACGCACGTTATCAGGAGGAACAGTTGCGTGCCAGAATGCGGCCAGGATTACTACCTACAGGGAAACATCTGCCATCGTAAGTAGCATCCAGGAATAAATATTGGTAGTTAAGATAAATTATGCAGTGATAGTATCAGGGAGTCATCTGGCCTTTTTGGGGGGTCTTTTTCTTGGGGCCAATTTCTGGATTTCTCTGGGTGGTGTAGGTTTTGGTGATTTTTTTAAAAATTTTAAATGGTGAAGTTACCTCAAAGAGAGTGTGTTAGGAGTTTAGAGACTGTTATGAATTGCAGGGATGATGAATGTCAGACTTTGATCTGAATTCAGACTTTTTTATGTCTGCTTCGTGAAAAAAAGTAGCTGTAACTTTCTTCAGATTAAAATATATCCTGCTCTATGATCTACTTCTCTAGTGCTGAGGATATCGATCTCAGAAGCTCCTTGGAATCGATAACTCCAGAGTTTAGCAAAAGATGGAAATGCCATCATTTGAACAAACCTAAAACTTTGATCCTAATTTGAGACCTTTTTGTCAGCGACGACTCTCACCCCTAGTATTGCATGTACAACAACAAAAGTACTCCTGTTGCTAGGAGACGGGTTCGCCCCAGTGTTTCCTGGTATGGCTGGCTGCAGATTTGTGCCACACCCATGTTTGTGTTGCAGTCACTGTGTGGACATTCCTTTGTTCTGTACACTTAAGGGAAATCCTATTCCTCAACACTGTAAATAACTCTTGTGTAAGTCCACATAGTGTTTCGAAACCCTGCCTTTTGTGGACCTCTTTTGTTCTCAGGTCCACACTTCGTATGTAATGCTTTTACTCAGCACTGAAAGATGCTTTATAAATGGGTCAAATAAATCAAATGTATAGCTTTGCATACCTGTCGTATCAATATTGAGTGCTTTGAGATGCCAATCGGATGCGATAAAGCACTATATGAGAACTGCGTATGATTATTATTTTTGTATGGGATTTGAGGCATTGCATGGTGAGGTATCAATATATATTTGGTTTGCGGTGACACCATGTGTATATATCTACTTGCTAGATAGATTTTGTTCTTTGAGAACTTGTCTTGCTATTTATTCTACTGCCGCGGAGTAGATTATTCGGAATTCGGCAGGCTTCGGGAGACTTCTTAGTTCTGAAAAGAACTGTCCTGCTTATCAACTACTACCTGGGCGGAAGGTAGGAAATCGGCCGGGACTACTACTATAGTGGATCGAGGGGACCTCTCATTATTAACTTCACTGCGGCGGAGTGAGTTCTTAATTGGTCTCCTGAATATTTTTTATTAGTAAAAAGTAATATAATAAAAGTGATATAAACTGCGGTAGTTAATTCCAGGCCTTAACGGAAACAGTTATTCCACCAATCTTCCCAACTGTCTGTCCCAATAGAATTGGACAAACTGATTCATTTAAAATCACCACAAATGCCGCCTAGTCCATAAAACCTTCAAATCTTTATGGAAATCATGTTAAGACACGCTGTAACCACAAGACTGCAGTGCCTTATTTTATCTTGGTTACTTGGTAAATCTAATTGCCCCCCCTTCCCTCCCCCCTACCTCCTGCCATATGCTCTGTGAGTCACCGGCAATCTCCGCCCAAATTTTGTCGGGATAAGATCTATTTCCTCAGCTGGTCAGAGTGATTGTGACGATAAGACTCATCGGGGAATTCACTTTTTGTTGAAAGGAAATGTGGAAATACATTATATGTCGGGTCATTTCTGGTGCCCAATACTGGAGAGTTTAGATCATAAAGATTGTAACATGTACCTGGAGTGGCCTGTCTGTTTTATCCACTTTCGCAAATTTCTGAGAGAACAGTGTTCAAAAGTATTTATTTGAAATGCTGCATGTTCTTATGCAGTTTTGTAATAACCCTCCTGTCCTTGTTGAATTTTCTGACAAGTTGTAGACCAACCATTTGAAATCATTCAACTGCACAGGTTGAGTATGGTGGCATAACTATGTACATGACAGTGTATGTGTTTTCTGCACTCACCATATGATATCAAAATATTGCAGCCAGCTAAATTTCGTTCGTAGTTCAAAACCACAGTGGATAATATTAGGTGGTCAGACAGGCTTAGGCTCGGGCTCCAGCTCCGGTGCCACTATCAATTCGGAGCAGTGTGCCTTATGTAAAGTCGTAAAGTCGAATTTAAGTCAAGTCAACTCTCAAAGTCATTTTTTGCTCAAGTCGAGTCAAGTCGCAAGTCATTTTTGCTCAAGTCATGTCAAGTCACATGTCATTTTTGTCCAAATCAAGTCACAAGTCACAAAAATTGGCGAATCAAGTCACAAGTCACAAAAATTGGCGAATCAAGTCACAAGTCACAAAAATTGGCGAATCAAGTCACAAGTCACAAAAATTGGCGAATCAAGTCGGACTCGAGTCCAAGTCACCAACTCGAGTTAACAGCACCGATTACTGCAGCCAACAGCTATAGAGGTAGCCGAAGTCGCTTGGATCGGACGTAACCTTGTGTTAATAACAATTCCCTAATTACATTTGCATTTGTTTTCAAATATTTTATGGGTGGGGGTCCGATCCCATTGACTCCAAAACCCACTGTGCCCAGTCACTCAAACACTTCCTCCCTGTCTTCATCTCCAATCAACTGCAACATTGCTGCCTGGTCAACCCGGTCCCCGGTGTCTGTTATAAAGTCAAAAGATTCACATGCTCGTGTGAGCACTAATTTCCTTTCATTAACGTCCCTGGTACCTTCGTCCTTAAAGGGCAGGTTACTTGTTACGGACATTGATTCAAATCGGAGGATCTTCAAGAGACCATGGCTCGATTTCACGAAAGAGTTAAGATTGATCTTAAGTGCAAATCGATCCTAATTGCCGAGCAAAGTGTGATGTCACAATACAAATCACTATGGTGATTCTGACAACTCATCTTATGATGAATCATAGTGCTTTGTGAAATCGAGCCCAGGGACTAGACACAACAGCCATTGCCTCCGTGCCCTTGGTCATTGCCTTGCTGCCTCTTGAAATGTTCCGATAGAAAGCTACAATTTCCTCATTGAGGTGCCCTTTACCAAGGAGAAGGCGCCTTGGTGCCCCGTGCCCTTTCAAAAACGAAGCATCAGGCCTGTTTGCCTACATTCAACCGCATTCCTCCAATATTCTCCTCTCCTTTTGCAGTTTTGAAAACTAGGGCCTAGTTTCGTAGAGCAGACAATAGTGCCTAACGATTTTCTTCTGAGCAAAAACAAAATGCAGGAAACCTGTTGCCAATGGGACATATCACCTGGCATTTTGGCTGGTAATCTTGTTCTGGAAGGCACACTTGTTTTGTGCTGAGCTGTTTTTGTTTATTTTTTGCTTAAGCAGCTCTATTAAACTAGTGCCAATTTCATGAAATGTATTAGCAGATATTTTACGTTTACAGAGTGCCCTTTGCAAAGTGTCTATCAGGCCTTGAGTTATACAGCAGCCATGGCCTATATTGACCCTAGTCTTGGCCTTGGTGCCCCTAAAGAAGTCTCCCATAGACTTTAAGATTTGTCAACGGAAGTGCCCTTTGCAAAATGAAAATGGCCTTGCCTTCTCAAAGATGAAATTCCAGGCTATTTTATAACCACTGCCACTGGGTCTGGAAAGTAGATTCACAACGAAAATCCATTCTCAAATCTCCACGATCGTTTAGGAAACACACTTGTGCTTAAGCAACTTTTTTCTGCTACAGCAAGCAGAATAATTTGCAAACTGGAAATTAGCCTTTGAAGTTCAGGCTAAGCACCTTCCCTTTAAAGTGTTTTGCTGGTTGCTATAGTCGGAGTTGATCAAGCATACTTCCCCCATCCACAAAAAAAACACCAAACATCAGGAAGTCATTAAAGCCAATTCCATTAGAACAATCTCTTGATTTGGTCTGATTGTTTTCTTGTTGGAGGGCAGTTTCCCAGGAGGTCAAAAGTTTATATCTGCCAAGGTCGGCTTGTACTTCAATAAGCTGTTCTGAACAAAAAAAGTTCTGGCGCAATGATTTGCTCAGTCGCATGTGAACAAATTTTAATTCCTTAGAATGAAGAGAGTATTGCCTTGTTGTTTGGTCCGGGTTTTCCTTTTTGCTCAGGTACAAAAGAGATGGTGCACACTCCTACACGCATGGTAATCAGTTTGTTTTACAGCATGGTACCAGACTTTGCCGATAGTGGGCTTGTTATGCGAAAGGTTGCCCTCGTCATCAACGTGGTTTTAATTAATCTAAAGGATTTAACATTTGAGTGATCACGGTGACTTAGCATGTTATTGTAGCAGACATTATTCAAATTTAAATTGCAAAGATCGATTGGAAGTGAATTCTATGTCACCCTAGGATTCTCCCTAGTTGAGCTCGCTCAATTGTTGGGATCATGATTTTGCTTTTTAGCAATTGCACATTAAAACAAAAAAAAGTCTCAAGTGACATTGGGCACTGTTTAGATCTAAATTATGCAAATTCAATCTTTAAAAAATGTAAATTCAATCTAAATTATGCAAATTTAATTCAAATTATGCAAATACAATCTTAATGATGCAAATTCAGTCTAACTCATCCAAATTCAAATTAACTTATGCACATTCAATCTAAATTCCAAAAGTTAATCTATAGGTATGCAAACTCAATCTTTGACTCTTGTACTGTGAGCTTTATATTGTTATCCCTGGTCGTACTTTAACCCGTTTTGACCTATCGCCTGAACTTTGTCAAGTCTTGTTAGTCACAGTGCCAATTGTACTTTCCTGGCAAAGCCCTGCTCCCAAACCATGTCTTGTTCCTCAAAGCCCCTGCACAAATTCACAGGAAGTACATCATTAAGTGCGTCAGGTACCAGTCTGTTTATGTTTTTTTGTTTGCTTCTCGTAAAGTTTTCCTAACACGGTGTCCCCTCTGGTTAGTGCGTCCCCCTTAATACTGTTGACATCGTCCAGGAACTGTTTGTAGATGTGTTGTTATCAGGAATCCAAACATAGTGTCTGGTGTGGCCCTTTTTTAAGAAGGCAAACGGTATAGACAGGATGTTACCTTCCCAGTGATTTGACTCACATTGTCGTAATTACTCACAGTCAGCCAGACAGCCCGCTTGGGGATGTTCTTGTCTGTGGCCTCCCTTCAAGAAGTCCTTGTCATCGCTCCTCAATGCTAGATCAGTATATAAGAATGCTAACGAGATGAGACAAGTTGTAAATTTGTTTCACCCCTGCTTGAAGTTGAGGTTATGCTCTCGGCTAGTGAAGACATGACAGCCCCGGGGGTGACTGATATATGTTGGAATTTGAATACAATGTACTGACATGAGAAATGTCCCAACAAATGTCATTGAAAGTTTGAACTTGAAAAATAAATAAATACACACGCACACACAAAAAAACATCAAAATAGTTGTTGCAAACTGCTTATCAACCCAAGTGATGTGTGGTATAAATACAAAAAAAGTGATGAAGTTTTAAGCCTTCGAGAAAGACTCTGCTAGGTTCAGAACATAACATTAGGCCCCCCCCCTTTTTTTTTTTTTTTACCTTTTGGTTGGTAAGCTGTAAGCAGTAAGCAATTTTGCAGCAGTAAGCAATTTGCAAAAGCTAGTTATATTTTCTCAAAGTTTTAAACCTTTTTTTCCCCCCAAAATAGGGTTAGATCTGGGTTGTATGTTGGTCTTATTTATTACTTGTTTCTTACTTTTTCTCTTTTGTTATTTGATATATGGGATGTTCTTTCTTTTTTCTTGGATCGTGTGCTTTTTATAATCCTAAGAAATCCAATCAAAAGGGAATTTTGGAAATTTCTCACTTTTTTCCCCCAAAACTTCAGCACTTGACCTTCACAGCAACAGTTCATGTCCCCCTATTCATTATGACTGGTGAGAAATGTCTACCCACCCTACATTTATCTCCATGGGAACTAATGTAAGCCATGCTTCCTTCACTTCCCTTATCCTGTTCCCCTGTGTGTGTCCCCCCCCCCCCCCCCCCCTCTCCAGTCCACTAAGACTCACATGATTACATGGGTGTAGGCTCTTTCTCCGTGGGGAAACCGTATTTAAATTCCTAGATATAAGGGATATAATGTTCCATCAGTATGTTCCGTCAGTGTTATCAATATTTCATGTCTAGACGAGCAATGTTAAGTGCACTGAGTGAAATGCACGATGGCCGACGAATCAAGAAAAACTCTTTGCACCGTGACGGGACTTGTCTGGGGTTTAAATTTGATTAAAGAAAACGACGGATTTGGAACACTCCTTGGGTATGGTTTTGGTCTGTGAATGTTCTGTTGTCGGTTGTCGGTTGTTGAGTAGACCATGAGGAATGGGTGTGTCAGGGCGGTTCAATGAGTAGGCCAATATTTCTCTTGTGGCTGCTGAGGGCGCTGTTTGCAGACAGATGATAATATTAGGGTAGATAAAAAACAACAAGAGTATTGAAATTGATTTCAAATGCCTTTTATCATATTCACTTGATAAGTAATTATTGGTTTGATTAATATAATTGTATAATACATGCAGCTGTAATACTCCCAACTTTCCTTAGCATTTGCCAGTACGTTGACCACAGACCTACTTGTGTACTGTAGAGATGCATTCTTTACATTACATCATATTGCAGGCTGGTGTAGTTTATCCATCATTCATAAATACCTGGCACAGTTCATCCGTTCTGATTGGTTGAGAGGAGATCACGTGGCTATCTTTAAACATGCAGTATAAACCCGGTGTTTGAACATGGCCTGGGGAAATTTAGCCAAACGAGGGCGCAGTCAGATGATTGCGCAGAGCTTGCAAATTTCAAGGCCCAATTTAAGTTGATGAGTCGTATATTTGGCTCGTGCAAGCTCAAAATTTGCGTGCAATTTAAAACACGCAATTTCACAACACGCCGACACGCCACATAACAATCCAAATTGTCTTCTCTGTTCTATTCCACAGCCTGTGATCCATCTTGTTTATCCTGTCACTATGACAACCCTCGCTGTGTCGCCTGTCAGGCCGGTCAACTGTTAGAGGATGGATTCTGTGTGCCTCAGTGTAGTGCGGGCTTCTACCAAGGGAGCGATTCACATTGTGAAGGTAATAGGTTCAGGCTTGCAACTTTTCAGCTGATTAGGGCCCAATTTCATGGCTCTGCTTACCGTAAGCAAAGAATCGGCGCTTACGGAAGCAGGGAATTCCGCGCTAACGTCGAGCGTATTTCACGGGTTAGCAGGGAATTTTTGCTTGTGCGCTTGAGTAGTCCACGTTACTAGGCTTTCTACGCTTACAAAGCTAGCGCAGAAATTCGGTGCTTGCTCGGTAAGCGGAGAATGGTGATCGCAAGCACAGAATTCGGCGGTAAGCAGAGCCATGAAATTGGGCCCAGCTGATTTCCTCGTTTTGGGTTTCTCAGCTGTGCCATTGAAAATAAAAAATCAAGTTATAAATAACACAAGTGGGAACAAATTGGATAGATTTAAAAATAATTTTGAGGTTGAGTAAATTTTATCTTTGTTAACCAAAGATCATATTAAAATTTACCCTTGTGGGTTGTTTCTTGATATTTGAATTTAAAAACTGCATCCCTTTAAGGTGATCCCTCTGCTGCCGCTTCCCAGGTTGTATCATAAACTTGAGTGTGATCCCTGGCTATACGGCAGTTACAGATTGAATGGATCCTCACTGGCACCCCCGAACAAAGATATTGACAAAATCAGGAGTAGCCCTTTTCACACTGCTAAGCCGATTCCCAGGAAATATAACCCAAGGAAATTCCTGGGGATTTGTAACCCCATCGCCACCCATGTTCCTTTCACCATTGATTCATTTTTCCTGGGGGGGAAAAAAACAAAAAACACTCGGTATGCTAACCCCAAAGTTACCTCCAAAGCAGGGGTAGCCATTTTCCCGGGAAATTGCCGGGGTTAGCAATTCAAGTGTGAAACGGTCAACCCAAGTCTCCCACGAATTTCCCAGGAAACTCATCCTGTGTGAACGGGGCTTTTATATTCTATCAACATGTATCTTATTTGGTTACTACCACCAGCTTGCCACAACACGTGCCTGTTCTGCAGGGGGCCTAGTATCTATGAGTGTAGGGCATGTGAGCCACCGTACTTCCTGCAAGACGGACAATGCCTGCACAATTGCTCCAATGGCTTCTTTGATGAGGAATATGTCTGCAGAGGTGAGTGTAAAATCAAGAGGATATCAAACAAATTCATCCCTAGTAGTGCCCTGGGCCCAACTTCATAAAGCTGCTTAAGCACAAATAGTTGCTTAGCACAATAACAGTTATGATTACCGGCCAAAACACAATTTTGTGCGTACCATTTGTGACTAGTATCCTGCTCGTTTTAGCTTAGCAGAAATTTGTAAAGCAATATTTCTGCTTAATAAGTAGCACGATGAAATTGGTCCCTGGGCCCAACTTCATAAAGCAGTTCAGCCAAAAAAACTGCTTAGCAAATGTTTCTGTTAAGCAAAAAATTAACAGGACACCAGTTATAAACAATATACATGACATGGTATTTTGGCTGGTAGCCTCTTTCTGCTAAGCAAGATTTGTCTGTGCTTAGCAGTTTTTTTCCTGCTTACCAGCTTTATGAAATCAGGACCCTGGGCCGGTTTGTGGACTGCATTGTCAGGGGCGATTAGTCAGCCGTATTTATAACAATTTTTTTATTGGATGCAACAGACCATGTGACCTCAAACTGACCCCTGTGAAAATTCAGGTTGTGATGAAAATATTGCTTGGGAAGTCAGCGTTGAGCTTGTGCATGCCTTGACTGCAGTCGTTGTTTCTAGATTTTGTTTTAGAAATTTCTGAAAAAGGTTGCATGGCATTACACACATTTAATAAGGGCATTGCTAGGGTTAAAGAGGCCACCATCGGTGCTTTTTTCCTCAGTTAGGACACGGGTTGAGCTTGTCACATTTGCCGCAGTACTCTGTTGAGGTTTTTTAGTGGATTTTACAAGCGAAACTGACTGGGCAATAAATATAAATCAATTTTGTGGTGAAAAAAAGAAAAATTGTCTTTGATCCTGTTTCTTCCAGGTCAATGGCTGGTGCTCTGCTAACAAGCCTTCCCATTTTGTGATCCTTTTTTTAAGAATATGTTTTTCTTTGTTCTCCCTAAAATTCAAATTCTTTGTTGATAAGATCTTTTGATGCAGTCAGAGTTTCTGGTAGACTCCAAAGTCTGTTAGTCAGATTGATGCATCAACAAACCAGATGCAAGAAAGATGATTATATCATATCCGTAGATAAGGGTGAATGTTCTTAACTGGACAATGACCTCAAAGCAATTACAACACAGACTTTGAAGAAAACAAAAAACATCAAACTAATAATCTTGTGTGAATTGAAGCTTGTCTGATCCTCACCTGATATTTTGTTGCCTGCCCTGTAGCGTGTCACCCAAGCTGTCGTACCTGTCTAGGACCCAATGAGTCTGGATGCCTATCCTGTCGAGACGCCTATCAGGTCGTCCAGGGGAGACCTCCCTTCTACGGACTCATCAGTGGCTCCTGCACTAATCAATGCCAAGAGAGCTTCTATAGTGATGTGTGGGGTGTCTGCATACGTAAGTAGCAACAGAAATGCCCAGGTTCCACCAGAGATGTGTGGGTTGTACCAGAAATGCTTGGGGTTGTACCAGAAAGACTTGGGGGTTCTACCAGCATTTATTGGGTTGTCCCAGAAAAGCTGGGTGTTGTACTAGAAATGCTTCAAGTTGTACCAGAAATGCTTCAGGTTGTAAAAGAAATGCCTGGGTTTCCATCAGAAATGCTTGGAGTTCCACCAGAAATGCTTGGGGTTTGTCACGATTGAAAATTTTGGGGAGACAAGCAAAGAAAAGACAACAAAATCAGGGGCAATGAACTCTCCTATTGTTTTTGGATTGATTAACATACTAATCGTTTATGATGTAACATCATGCGTTGAATGCATCAAAAATTCACGCAGCTATCCCTGAATGGAATGAGAGAACAGTGTTTTGAAAAATTATTTCAATAGCCCATTTTGTCTGCCATTATTTCCCCCTTATTCTGATACCTAAGGAGTATTATTGTGCTGGGCTGATTGGTTGCAATAGGCCATCGTTACAGGCAAATTGAATTTTGGCTTGCAGGTGCGTCAAGCGCTGAAATTATTAATGCATCGGCGCTGTTCACTAACCAATCTTGCAATTTGTTGCTGCACACAATTCTCACCCGAAACCAAATTGCATGTAAAGATGGCCGATTTATGTCTGGTTACAACCTATCTATATGTTGACATGGCGATAGTTTGTACATACAATTTGCATCAAACAATAGATGCTGAATTTAGAAAAAAAAAACATGCAATTGGTTACATGCAATTTTTAAATGCCCCTTTCTTTGTTTGTAGCGTGTAATCCAACATGCCTGACGTGTACCGGTGATTCTATAGACAGCTGTACATCGTGTCGGTCACCGTTGCTTCTTAGGAATGGTCGATGTGATAAACAGTGTATGGAGGGACAGTACTCCGAGAGATCAGTGTGTCTAGGTGAGTCTGACAGTAGAGGTTCAATAACCAATGATCTTCAAGTGTGCTCTTGTTTTGGTGATTTTTAGTGGACAATTCAGAGATTAAGCAAAACAAGCAAGGAAAACTTTGCCCATTTTCTTTTTGTTGCTTACCAAGGAATTCAGCTTGGCACGTGTGGAATTTAGTGCTTAGGACCCGTTGAATTTAGTGCTTAGGACCCGTTGAATTTAGTGCTTAGGACCCATTGAATTTAATGCTTAGGACCCATTGAATTTAATGCTTAGGACCCATTGAATTTAATGCTTAGGACTCATTGAATTTAATGCTTAGGACCCAATGAATTTAATGCTTAGGACCCATTGAATTTAGTGCTTAGGACCCGTTGAATTTAATGCTTAGGACCCGTTGAATTTAATGCTTAGGACCCGTTGAATTTAGTGCTTAGGACCCATTGAATTTAATGCTTAGGACCCGTTGAATTTAGTGCTTAGGACCCATTGAATTTAGTGCTTAGGACCCGTTGAATTTAGTGCTTAGGACCCATTGAATTTAGTGCTTAGGACACATTGAATTTAGTGCTTAGGACCCATTGAATTTAGTGCTTAGGACCCATTAAATTTAGTGCTTAGGACCAGTTGAATTTAGTGCTTAGGACCCAATGAATTTAATGCTTAGGACCCATTGAATTTAGTGCTTAGGACCCATTAAATTTAGTGCTTAGGACCAGTTGAATTTAGTGCTTAGGACCCGTTGAATTTAGTGCTTAGGACCCGTTGAATTTAATGCTTAGGACCCGTTGAATTTAGTGCTTAGGACCCATTGAATTTAGTGCTTAGGACCCATTGAATTTAGTGCTTAGGACCCATTGAATTTAGTGCTTAGGACTCATTGAATTTAGTGCTTAGGACCCATTAAATTTAGTGCTTAGGACCAGTTGAATTTAGTGCTTAGGACCCGTTGAATTTAATGCTTAGGACCCGTTGAATTTAATGCTTAGGACCCATTGAATTTAGTGCTTAGGACCCAATGAATTTAATGCTTAGGACCCAATGAATTTAATGCTTAGTACCCGTTGAATTTAATGCTTAGGACCCGTTGAATTTAATGCTTAGGACTCGTTGAATTTAGTGCTTAGGACCCATTGAATTTAATGCTTAGGACCCGTTGAATTTAGTGCTTAGGACCCATTGAATTTAGTGCTTAGGACCCAATGAATTTAATGCTTAGGACCCATTGAATTTAGTGCTTAGGACCCATTGAATTTAGTGCTTAGGACTCAATGAATTTAATGCTTAGGACCCATTGAATTTAGTGCTTAGGACCCAATGAATTTAATGCTGAGGACCCATTGAATTTAGTGCTTAGGACCCGTTGAATTTAATGCTTAGGACCCGTTGAATTTAATGCTTAGAACCCGTTGAATTTAATGCTTAGAACCCGTTGAATTTAGTGCTTAGGACTCGTTGAATTTAGTGCTTAGGACCCGTTGAATTTAGTGCTTAGGACCCGTTGAATTTAGTGCTTAGGACCCGTTGAATTTAGTGCTTAGGACCCATTGAATTTAGTGCTTAGGACCCATTGAATTTAGTGCTTAGGACCCATTGAATTTAGTGCTTAGGACCCATTGAATTTAGTGCTTAGGACTCATTGAATTTAGTGCTTAGGACCCATTGAATTTAGTGCTTAGGACACATTGAATTTAGTGCTTAGGACCCATTAAATTTAGTGCTTAGGACCCGTTGAATTTAGTGCTTAGGACCCGTTGAATTTAATGCTTAGGACCCGTTGAATTTAGTGCTTAGGACCCATTGAATTTAGTGCTTAGGACCCATTGAATTTAGTGCTTAGGACCCATTGAATTTAGTGCTTAGGACCCATTGAATTTAGTGCTTAGGACCCATTGAATTTAGTGCTTAGGACCCATTAAATTTAGTGCTTAGGACCCATTGAATTTAGTGCTTAGGACCCATTGAATTTAGTGCTTAGGACCCAATGAATTTAATGCTTAGGACCCAATGAATTTAATGCTTAGTACCCGTTGAATTTAATGCTTAGGACCCGTTGAATTTAATGCTTAGGACTCGTTGAATTTAGTGCTTAGGACCCATTGAATTTAATGCTTAGGACCCGTTGAATTTAGTGCTTAGGACCCATTGAATTTAGTGCTTAGGACCCATTGAATTTAGTGCTTAGGACCCAATGAATTTAATGCTTAGGACCCAATGAATTTAATGCTTAGTACCCGTTGAATTTAATGCTTAGGACTCGTTGAATTTAATGCTTAGGACTCGTTGAATTTAGTGCTTAGGACCCATTGAATTTAATGCTTAGGACCCGTTGAATTTAGTGCTTAGGACCCATTGAATTTAGTGCTTAGGACCCATTGAATTTAGTGCTTAGGACCCATTAAATTTAGTGCTTAGGACCCATTGAATTTAGTGCTTAGGACCCGTTAAATTTAGTGCTTAGGACCCGTTGAATTTAGTGCTTAGGACCCGTTGAATTTAATGCTTAGGACCCGTTGAATTTAGTGCTTAGGACCCATTGAATTTAGTGCTTAGGACCCATTGAATTTAGTGCTTAGGACCCATTGAATTTAGTGCTTAGGACCCATTGAATTTAGTGCTTAGGACCCATTGAATTTAGTGCTTAGGACCCATTAAATTTAGTGCTTAGGACCCATTGAATTTAGTGCTTAGGACCCATTGAATTTAGTGCTTAGGACCCAATGAATTTAATGCTTAGGACCCAATGAATTTAATGCTTAGTACCCGTTGAATTTAATGCTTAGGACCCGTTGAATTTAATGCTTAGGACTCGTTGAATTTAGTGCTTAGGACCCATTGAATTTAATGCTTAGGACCCGTTGAATTTAGTGCTTAGGACCCATTGAATTTAGTGCTTAGGACCCATTGAATTTAGTGCTTAGGACCCATTAAATTTAGTGCTTAGGACCCATTGAATTTAGTGCTTAGGACCCATTGAATTTAGTGCTTAGGACCCAATGAATTTAATGCTTAGGACCCAATGAATTTAATGCTTAGTACCCGTTGAATTTAATGCTTAGGACCCGTTGAATTTAATGCTTAGGACTCGTTGAATTTAGTGCTTAGGACCCATTGAATTTAATGCTTAGGACCCATTGAATTTAGTGCTTAGGACCCATTGAATTTAGTGCTTAGGACCCAATGAATTTAATGCTGAGGACCCATTGAATTTAGTGCTTAGGACCCATTGAATTTAGTGCTTAGGACCCAATGAATTTAATGCTTAGGACCCAATGAATTTAGTGCTTAGGACCCAATGAATTTAATGCTGAGGACCCATTGAATTTAGTGCTTAGGACCCGTTGAATTTAATGCTTAGGACCCGTTGAATTTAATGCTTAGAACCCGTTGAATTTAGTGCTTAGGACTCGTTGAATTTAGTGCTTAGGACCCGTTGAATTTAGTGCTTAGGACCCGTTGAATTTAGTGCTTAGGACCCATTGAATTTAGTGCTTAGGACCCATTGAATTTAGTGCTTAGGACTCATTGAATTTAGTGCTTAGGACCCATTGAATTTAGTGCTTAGGACCCATTGAATTTAGTGCTTAGGACCCATTAAATTTAGTGCTTAGGACCCGTTGAATTTAGTGCTTAGGACCCGTTGAATTTAATGCTTAGGACCCGTTGAATTTAGTGCTTAGGACCCATTGAATTTAGTGCTTAGGACCCATTGAATTTAGTGCTTAGGACCCATTGAATTTAGTGCTTAGGACCCATTGAATTTAGTGCTTAGGACCCATTGAATTTAGTGCTTAGGACCCGTTAAATTTAGTGCTTAGGACCCGTTGAATTTAGTGCTTAGGACCCGTTGAATTTAATGCTTAGGACCCGTTGAATTTAGTGCTTAGGACCCGTTGAATTTAGTGCTTAGGACCCATTGAATTTAGTGCTTAGGACCCATTGAATTTAGTGCTTAGGACCCATTGAATTTAGTGCTTACAACCTGCATAATTATGTGCGTATGATCCACAAATTGCTGTACTTAGGAATCACAGATTTCTGTGCTTAGGACCTGCGGAATTCTGTGTTTAGGACCCACGGAAATCTATGCTTACATCCCACAGGTGCAACAGTGTTGTATCTCGTCGTGTACTTATTTTGTGTGTACATGCGGGCTATTTTAAGCAAGATACAACGCTTTGACAATTTCGCACAACTCATGTGCTGTTTTAGGACAAACAACATTTTTGCACTTACACTGATATGATAGTTAACTATTTGAAACAATTTCAAGCATATCATTTTAAAAGCTTTACTATCTTTTCATTGCAAGAGCCAACTAATGATACTTTTCTCCAACTAGTGGGTTTTTCATTGTCACCATTTCACCAGAATGACATTTTATTCCTTCACTTTCAAATCCATCAAATTTTATGATGATGATTTTTTTTTTTACAATCCACTTCTAAAGTCTTGTTCTGATTTTCTTTTTGGGCAGATTGCCATCCAAGTTGTCGCTCCTGCTTCGGTCCGGATACCAACCAATGCCTTTCCTGCCAAATTGGGGACCAGCTGCAGCAGGGAACCTGCCAAACAGGTTGCCCTGGCTCACAGTTCCCTAGTGACTTCGGTACATGTCAAAGTAAGTCCATCAACAAGGGATGAGAAAAATCCGATTTGTTTCTGAATTCATACTTCTTTTTACGACTGCTTTGTGAAAGGGTACTTATAACTTTCTTTAGCTTGAAATATGCTTTTTCTCTAGTGCTGTGGAAACTGGTCCCAGAATCTCCTTACTATTTATAACTCCAGGGGTTTTTACCAAAAGGTTGAATTCCTATCATTTCAAACTGCTGCGTAACAATTTGATTGTAGTTTCAGACCCCTTTTCTCAGCAATGATTCTCAACTGAAGGGTTGGGATGAACGTTACAACCTCTTTCCCACCAAAGGTCTGTAGCCAGCCTCTGTCCTTTCTACAGATGTTTTCATGGTAAATGTGCCACCAGTGTGTCTGACCTGGTTACTCCTATCAGCATGTTTGAGCTGGAAACCAGGCTTTCTGCTTGATCTCACCCATACACTCTTGCTTTGCTGAGCTGTAGAACAAAGAGTCATTCCAACAGCTTTATTCCACCTACTGCATCTCTTTGGAACTCATTGCCTGGTGCATGTTTCCCTCCATCATACAATCTAGACTGTTTTAAGAGGAATATTAATTCCTACCTTCAGCTCCCCTGAGTTATTTTCATCTTAAATGTATTCCTCTTGTAGCCCCTTACCAAGAGTGGCTTTTAGTAGAAAAAAAAGGACAGTCTGTTAAGAGAGTAGTCGTGTAGTTCAAGTTTGTGGAAGTAACATCAAAGCTGCTGAATTATTTAGAGGAAGGAAAAAAGGCCTTCAGTCAATTTCTTTGAGGAAAACATCGCACCGATAAACAGTTTGGGAAAAAGAGTTCGTTTTTGTAGTCTTGTTTAGTTCTACATTAAGGCTTGAGGAACTGGAAGTGACAAGTAAGGTGACGAGAGAAAGATAGGGGTGGAGTTAAGACTCTGTCTGATAAACCGTCTTTGATTATTAAAGGAAACATCCGATAAAATAAAGAGGTCATGTGTGCCCGCCTCATAGATCCTGCGGTAGTGGAAGTGTCGAAATTAGAACTGACTGAGCAACTCAAAGGATTACATCAATCAGATGTCCCAAAAGCCAGTGTTTATTGAAGGAAATGTCACATAAACCTAACAATTCATGCATGTAACACCTTGGGGGTGTATCGAAGCTTGAGACATTCTTCTGAGCTTGGTGTATTTCTGTCCTCACCTAGTCCCCACAATGTTTGTTGAGTCAGATGTTTTGACTAGACACTGGTCTTGGTCGGTGCAGTGGGCATGATTGTGGTGCTGTGATTTCCTGGTTGATTGATGGGTTGGGTTTGGGGAGGGGAGGGGGGTTTGGGATAGGACAAGGAAGAGTTAAAGTCGTTTAACAAAAAATAAATATATATAAAGAGTTTGATGAGAATTGTAGTTACCTAAAAAAAAATAGTATATATTTTTTATTCGATACCCCCTAACTTCACAAGGCATGAGGGCCACACTTAAACTGATTTGGGCTGTCATCCCAAATCAACTGTCACCAGGGACACGTTGCCACCTTCACCTGGGGCTGAAACAGGGTTACCCCCTTCACAGTCCGTAAGGACGTAGGCATGGGTGTCGTTTACTATGAGCCTGGCTGGTAGAGCAGAAAGCACTACCTTCCCAACTTTTCACAAAGCAATTATTGTTAAGTGCCTTGCTCAAGGGCACAAGTGTCATGACCAGGATTCGAACCCATACTCTGCTGCTGACAACACCAGAGCTTGGGTTCGTTGAACTAGTCCGCTCGGCCAAGACATGTCACATCTTTGGTCTGTAAGAATGACATTGTTAGACCAAAGTTGTCACCCTAAAGTTCAGACCTGACGGAATCCAGCCCACATTAAAGGTCATACATCCCCCAGAGACAATTTTTTACTTTACATCTTGTTGAGATAAGTGTGTTGCTAAGAGTTCTGTGGACAGATGACTGGCCTTTTGATTGCAGCTGAAGATTAGTGAGATTGTGTTCAGGGACTGGAGGTATTAACACAAGGATTATGGAGGGATTAACACAAGGATTAATGTTGACATCTGATGATGAAACCAAAAGGCTACAGCCTGCTGGGAGTGTACTGGCCGAGCGAGCCAGTACTCTGAACTCAAGTTCTGGTGTTGGTAGAGTGTTGGAGTGTACTGGCCGAGCGAGCTAGTACTCTGAACTCAAGTTCTGGTGTTGGTAGAGTGCAAGTTCATGGTCCCGGTCATGGCACTTGTGTCCTTGAGCAATAATAGCCCATAAGCACACGCGCCATCTTAAGAATATACCACAATGAATCTTGGGAAACCGAGTACAGTTTATTAATGAAATCAAGCTACAAAGATGGATGCTATGCTGTAGTTAACGTGTAACAGTACCAGGTTTTATAGTTGTGTACCGCATTGCTTCAAAACCAGTTCGCCATGATGGTTGCTGGCGTTGATGGACTCAAAGTTGCAAAGATGGGCGCCATACTGTAGTTTACATGTGGCTATGCAATGTTTTATAGTTGTGTCTCCCAGAATCCTTTGTGTGCAGATCATGCGCATTGCGACATATGGGCTATTGCTCTGTCCTTCAGATGGGGCATTGCACATTTTAGACTTGGCCACGTGATCTCCTCTCAACCAATCAGAATGGATAAACTGTCCCAGGTATTTACAAATTCTGTATCAACACCCAGGCTCTCGGTATTGTAACTGTCTGATGTTTCCTTTTCCCCCACAGACTGTAACTCTGAGTGTGGGACGTGCTTTGCCTCAATGGAAGGTGTTGGGAGTAGTATGTGTACCCAGTGCGTAGACAGTAGTGTGTTCCCCCTCGGTGATACATGCGTGTCTGAGTGTGGACAGGGCTACTTCTTAGATGTGGCTTCCTCCATGTGTAAAGGTCAGTATTAATGTAGCTCTAAATCTAGTCATACACAAGACGGATTTTAAACAGGAGAGACCCCTTGTGCTTGCATGAGTCAATCTATTTAACTTTTTAGCACTGACCTACAAATAACATTGAGTCATGTACTCCTTGAACGTGGCATGGAAAGTGACAAGATTTTCTAATATACCTACATCCCCCGAACAAGGATATTGACAAAATAGGGAGACCGCCATCATAGGGCTAGATAGCTCAGTTGGTAGAGCGCCGGCACGTTAAACCGGAGGTCGTTGGTTCAAATCCCGCTCTAGTCAAATTGTTCCTTGTTCAACCCGAAATCATACCTACAAATCATTAGATAACTACTATTCTGATTAGTTTTGTGTATTACAAGTTTGTTTTTGTTTTGTAGAGGATGGAGTTAACTTTCAAGTGATGTGCACAGTTTTGTTTCCTTTAACATACTAAAGCTTTGAGGTTGAAAACATAAGACAGTTCAACTAAAGCTAGAAAACAAGGAAAGCTGTTCACAGAAGTTTGCTTAACTGTAATTTTTTTTTATTTTTATGTGGATTGAAAATTTTCACAACTTGCCTTTGGAAAGTAATGTGCTCACAGTGATAAAAAAGAAGCAGTTTATTAATCTTGGATTTGAGCCTCACTCTGATTCCTTTACACTAGTGTTATAGAAAACTAACATGGCTGATGGATGATTTGCAAGGTCGAGTAATAATCTAGTACCTAACCTTCTTTTCATAGTGTGTCACATATCATGCCGGACCTGTAATGGCCTTGGTGTGTTTGACTGCTCCTCTTGTTACTCTGGTGCCGTACTGACTCACAACGGTCTCTGCTCCTCAAAGTGTTACGGTGGTTACTATGACGACGGTGGCATCTGCAAAGGTGAGATACTGAAATAATGGGTTTCACTTTGGAATAAAACTAGTCATCAAGTCATATAAATAGACAGCCAGGAGAATGCTGTGCTTGGTTTTGGTCTGTGTCTGCTGTGTACGCCCTCAATGTTACAGGAATGCAACTTATTCAGCTGTTTTCCTTGTTGGTTTCTCAGCTTTGCCATTGAAATTTTAAAACACAGAACAACGTCTTACTCAGAGTTTGCCTTTTACTTTTTCAGTGACTAGCCAGCAGGACCAGTTAACTTGTCATTTCACTACCAGGTAGTCCGTCAGCTTTTTCACTGGTCCATATTTCAAATGAAACGGAATGTTCTCTAACACTAACAGTGAACTAGCCAGTCAGACTGCTTGGAGTGAATTCTGACTGGTCCTATGGTGTTTTAACTGGCTTTTGGCCAGCGGACCACTGTTAAGGGAGAAAGCTGAGTATTAAATGTGCCTGGAATTTTTTGCTTTGTTAGATAAATTGCAGTTGCATTTCTGATGTTGGCAATATACAAAAAAAATCTAAAATAACAATACCATGTATGTGTTGTCCTATAGCCTTCGAGAAAGGTTCTGCTAAGGTCGAACAAAATCATTGTGAAAATAAGTATTTCATGACTTTGTTGTCCGTCATTTTTAACAGGTTGCCAGGCGAACTGTCTGGAATGCGAAAGCCCTTATGAGTGTTTAGTATGCCGTAATCCTAACGACGTGTTACAGTTTGGGGAATGTTCACCGTACTGTGCTGATCAGTACTACTTGGATCCAGTGACCAGACTATGCAGAGGTTTGTCACAGTCTTATCACACTGACAGAGTGAAAATAAAAAACTTTTTATTTTTTAGAATTGCGATTTTGATTTTACAGAACCCAGTTCTACAAACGCTTTTCAGTAAGATCTTACAGACAAATCTGTTGAATTGAGAGACAATACAATCAGGTGTTCTTATTACATGTATTATTATTTTTTAATAAAACAAATGAATGCTTAACTAAGTTCTAAAGTTGTGCCTTAAACATTGTGACGTAGCATTATTTAAATTCTAATTCTTATTCTCTTTCTTTATTATCCACAAACGGGATATTCATTTCAACCTTTAAAACAATACTTTACCATTTCAGTACAAAAATACATCAAAAACCCACAGAACTTCACTATATAAGAGGAATGACACAAAAAGTTACAGAAAAATAAAAGCAGTGGAACTATACATAAAAAATGTATAAATGGCAGTTGTTGTTTTACTTTTGAAAAATTCGTTTTTAGTTTGAAATTCCCACCTTATTCTCAAGATCGAGCACTGATATTTGTTATCACGACTGAGGTGCAATAGATTGTAAAACCATTTGGCTTGATCGCTACATCAACATGCTTTGAAGTATAGGATGCCCATAATAATAACAATAATAACTAGTTCTTATATAGTGCATTTTACAATAACGTATCAACGCGCTTTACATTAGTGCCCTGGTCATTGGGCCAATAACATTCCTTTAATCTCTCTCAGCTCCCTGGGGAGTATACAGCCCGAGCTGCCGTGGCGCTCCAAAGCTTTTTCATGCACAATATCAACCTCTACCCTCACAGGTACCCATTTATACCCCATGGTGAAGAGAAGCAATTATAGTAAAGCATCTTGCTCAAGGACACAAGTGTCATGACTGGGATTCGAACCCACACTTTGATGACATAACCACAAGAACTTGAATTCAATGCTCTAAACTACTCGGCCATGACACACTATGCGTTGTGTGTAAATACCGCATGCAGCAAGCAGGAGTTCTATCAAATTCATTGCATGATTGGTCATAGAACCACTTGGTTCTGTAGACAAATTAGAATGCTTGATGCGACACAAAGCCAAAACCCAAGTTGCCTGTAAACCGCTCGGCTATGACACCCATAGCAACAGCCAAAGCCGCCATTTTGGATTTGGCATTTGGAATCACTTCATTGCGCTGTTTTTTGATTATCATTTTTTTTTTTTTACTTGACAGAGTGTGACTGGAGTTGTAACGCCTGTAGCGGTCCTACGGCCAGCGAATGTACTCGGTGTATGGAGAGTCTAATGCTGAAAGATGGAGCTTGTGTCTCCGCTTGTGAAGAAGGCTACTATGAGTATGTTGGAGAGTGCAAAGGTCAGGGGTCAAACATTTGCTCATTTATACTTCCATTTTGAATAACTAAATTACTAATGTTAGTCACATTTGCAGAAACAAATAACAATAAAAGATAATTTAACAAAGTACAGCAGTGAACAAAATACAGAACAAGTATAAACTCAAAAAGAAAATGAAGTGAGGTCAAATATTAAAGTTGCATGTTAACCCCTACAATTCCACAATAAGTGTTCTGGGTTCTTTTATGTGCACTACCAATCCCAGTACACGGGATCTACCGCTTAATGTCCTGTCCAAAGGTAAACGCAAGTATGGCAAAGGGTGTTTCTCAAGGACACAAGTGCCACGACCGTGACTCGAGCCCACACTGCTGATCAGAAACACCAGAGCTTGACTCCGGTGCTTGTAACCCTTTGGCCACGGCACTTGCCAAATCTGGTAATATCTTTGGAATTCAAGCTGTATCTCTTGTTTGTTGTATCAGAATGTGGTGAGGATTGTAAGACCTGCAGTAGCCCAGGGGTGTGTAACTCATGTCAGCCTCCTCAGCTCTTACTGGGTGAAGAATGTGTCTCCAATTGTGGTATTACTTACTACAGTGACTACACTAGACATGTCTGCAGAGGTAAGCAGTTTAATAGATCTGAAAAAAACAATCAGAGCAGTGCTGACTCTACATTGAAACCTCTGAATGGGTATAAAGAGATCATCATCTGAAACACTCTACAGTCTCCTGACGATGACTAGAGCAGGCTAGTCCAAAATGTTGAGACCAATGAAGAACTCACTCCGTGGCAGTGAGGTTAATAATGAGAAGTCCCTTCAAAAGTAGTAGTCCCCTCTGATTTTCTATCTAGATCTGTTTTTATATTTATCTTTATGATCTGGCTACATGATCTACTCACATGCCAGCCATCGTTAGAAAGACACTGTGCATAGGCCGCTATCATTCTCTAAGGTCAAACAATGGAAACATTGAAGCCAACTCTCAGCCATTGAAAACCTGCCAACTGTTCAGATTTAATTGGAATTGTACAGATTTTTGAGATTGCAGAAAAAAATCAGAACATTCCTATTTCTGACAAGAGACAGCAATGAACGAGATCAAAAAAGTTCTGGCAAAAGAGGGTGCCATTTTCTTGCCACGATACAGAATTTTCACAGGATACAGTGATTTTTGTAAATTTTTAAAAATACATACATTATTTGAACGTGTACATGTAATAAGCTTTACTCGCACTACTTCTCGCATTTCTATCTGTGGACTCGTAAAACTGGTGTTCCTATTTCTGAGGTTTCAATGTTGGCAGGTGTGCATAGGCAGCTATCACTCATTAAAGGTCAAACGTTGAAGCCAACTCTCAGCCATTGATAGGTCTACATTTGACCTCAGTGAGGGCGCTGTTTATGCAAGGGGTCTATTGCTTACAGGGTTTGCCCCTAACTTTTTCAGTGACTAGCCAGCAGGACCAGTTGGCTTGTCATTTCAGCTTGTCCGTCAGCTTTTTAAATACTGAACTAGCCAGTCGGACCACCAGGGCCCAATTTCATAGAGCTGCTTAAGCAGAAAATATTGCTTAAACAATTTTCTGCTTAGCAGAAATGAGCAGGATACCAGTCACAAATTGCACATAAGAAATTGTAGTTTGGCTGGTAACCTTATTCTGGTAAGCATAATTTTGTTGTGCTTAGCTACTTTTTGTGCTTAAGCAGCTCTATGAAATTGGGCCCTGGATTGAACGTTAACTGGTCCTTGGGTGGTTTAATTGGCCATTGTTGGCAGCAGACTAATGTTAACGGAGATTGGTGGCTTACAAATTGTTGTAAAGTGTCTTTCTAAAGGTTACCTGCGCAACAACCGCGATTCCAAACCTATTTCCGTCACCAAATTCCGAACCTATTTCCGTCACCAAATGATTACTTTGATTTGAGAGACTTTGATATTGTCAACTGAGCGTTTAAAACATGTGTACAACATTGGTAATTGTCAAAGACCGGTATCCACACTTTGTATAACACAACATATACATGAAATAACAAACCTGTGAAAATTTAAGCTCAGTCGGTCATCAGAGTCACTAGAAAACTGTGAAAAAACCTTTATGTTTTCACTGTTTTCATATTTTTGGTCTTACCAATGTTGTTCACACCCTTTAACAAAAAAATGATGTTGTGATTCTCCTCAGAGTGTCCATGGAACTGTTTAGAGTGCAGTACTCCAGACCAATGCAGTAATTGTGCATCAGGATCCTATCTACTTCAGGGTAGCTGTGTCTTAGAATGTCCTTCTGGCTACTTCCCAGACCCGATCAACAACATATGTGAAGGTGAGTACAGTTAAACAAGACCTTGACGTTGGAATTTTTCTATCGATTGGTGATTGGTGGTTAAATTGGCCTCTTAGTTAATTGTGTTTATTTTTTTTTTAAGCCTGTCTTAAAACGTTTCTGTTTTTCCAAGCGCCTTGAGTACCCAATTGGTAGATAAGTGCACTATAGACCCATTATGCTTACCAGAATAAGGTTACCAGCCAAAGTACCTAGTCATATGTACCATTTGTGACTGGTATCCTGCTCGTTTTTGCTGAGCAGGAAACTTTAAAGCAATATTTTCTGTAATAAGCAGCTCTATGAAATTGGGCCATGGTCATATAGACCCATTGCACAACGCGGAATGCACTTTCGAGCATCATGTGCGCCCTTCCATTTTGGAAGTCAAACTGTGCAAGAATCGAGTTGACTCCAAAAATGGAAGGGCGCGCATCATGTTCGAACGTGCGTTCTGCATTGTGCAATGGGTCTATATAAGACTTTGTATTATCATTACCATATTAAATCTTACCTGAGGCCCTCCTTGAGTTTTTAAAATTATTTCAGAGCCAACATGGCGTAAATTTATTTGGACATTGCTTCATTAATTAAATCTTTTGTTTCGATTCACAGCCAATCTATACCCACCGTCTCTATTCGTCAACGGTTCCCTGAACAGCGACATCGGCGGCACAACCATCCTGGACACTTCTTTCTTCACGGCCTACGACCATGACACTGCCAGCAACAACCTGATCATCTACTTGATGAGCTCACCCACAAATGGTGAACTCATCAAGATCGAGAGAGGCGTCGATATCACCTTGGGATCCGGCGACTTCTTCACCTTCCCACAATTTGAAGAAGGCAGTGTCCGCTTTGTCCACAACCGGAAGCAAGACCTGATGGGGTTCTTCACGGTAAAAGTCAACGACCGTCAGTTTGACTCCCCGACAGAGGACATCAGTATCATCATCGTTTCGCCGATGCCGCCGTATGTCACCCGCAACCGACCTCTCATCGTAGAGGAGGGAGAAATGGGAAGTATCGCCTCCGACCTGAACTTGCATATCCGTGACGACGACAACCCTGAGATGGTGACGATAACGGCCATCGAGGGGCCACGCCACGGTCAGCTGGTGAAGTTCCCTGAGAGGTCAAGGCTGAAGACCTTCTCGTTAAATGACCTGATCGCGGGAAATATTCGCTACGTTCATGACGGTAGTGAGACACAGTTTGATGCTGTTGTCTTCCAAGTGACCGATGGACACAATGTTATCAATGTACTCTTCTACATTCAGATTAATCCAAATGTAAGTAAGCCTTAAATATTGTTTATCCAAAAATTTCAAATCAGATTTTTTTTTTTACAAAATAGAATTTAACATCATAAAGACCTTTTATAATTGAAGAGCAAATCTTGATTTCACCACAAGCAAAGACACATCTTAAGATGAGTTTGTATTGTTGTCATGGTAATTTTTATCATGGCATAATTGTTCAAAAGTAATTACTGTCTGACCATCCTATATGATCCACTGTGGTTTTGAATGATAGATAAACTATGCCAGCCCGCAATATGATATGATGTGGTGAATGCATCTACACAGTATAAAGTCAACCCTCCTACTGTCTGACCATTCCATATCATCCACTGTGGTTTGCAATGATAGATAAACTATACCAGCCTGCAATATACCATGTGGTGAATGCATCTACACAGTATAAAGTCAACCCTCCTACTGTCTGACCATCCTATATGATCCACTGTGGTTTTGAATGGTAGATAAACTATACCAGCCTGCAATATACCATGTGGTGAATGCATCGACACAGTATAAAGTCAACCCTCCTACTGTCTGACCATCCTATATGATCCACTGTGGTTTTGAATGGTAGATAAACTATACCAGCCTGCAATATACCATGTGGTGAAGGCATCTACACAGTATAAAGTCAACCCTCCTACTGTCTGACCATCCTATATGATCCACTGTGGTTTTGAATGGTAGATAAACTATACCAGCCTGCAATATACCATGTGGTGAAGGCATCTACACAGTATAAAGTCAACCCTCCTACTGTCTGACCATCCTATATGATCCACTGTGGTTTTGAATGGTAGATAAACTATACCAGCCTGCAATATACCATGTGGTGAATGCATCTACACAGTATAAAGTCAACCCTCCTACTGTCTGACTATTCAATATCATTCACTGTGGTTTTGAATGGTAGATAAACTATACCAGCCTGCAATATACCATGTGGTGAAGGCATCTACACAGTATAAAGTCAACCCTCCTACTGTCTGACCATCCTATATGATCCACTGTGGTTTTGAATGGTAGATAAACTATACCAGCCTGCAATATACCATGTGGTGAAGGCATCTACACAGTATAAAGTCAACCCTCCTACTGTCTGACCATCCTATATGATCCACTGTGGTTTTGAATGGTAGATAAACTACATGTATACCAGCCTGCAATATACCATGTGGTGAAGGCATCTACACAGTATAAAGTCAACCCTCCTACTGTCTGACTATTCAATATCATTCACTGTGGTTTTGAAGGATAGATAAACTATACCAGCCTGCAATATACCATGTGGTGAAGGCATCTACACAGTATAAAGTCAACCCTCCTACTGTCTGACTATTCAATATCATTCACTGTGGTTTTGAAGGATAGATAAACTATACCAGCCTGCAATATACCATGTGGTGAAGGCATCTACACAGTATAAAGTCAACCCTCCTACTGTCTGACTATTCAATATCATTCACTGTGGTTTTGAAGGATAGATAAACTCTGCCAGCCTGTAACAGTTACCAGTAGTTTTTAACAATGTGAATAAACTAACCCAAACCTTGGACCACTTACAAAGCCTAAATAGTTTACACCTACCCTCAACGGGCATTGAAGCTAGAAATACCCACCTACATGTGCTGAGCCACATATATGTTTGATTTCTAGATCGGATTGATATATCTTTGATAGGGCTGGATAGCTCAGTTGGTAGAGCGCCTGCCCGCTAATCCGGAGGTCTTTGGTTCAAATCCCGCTCTGGTAAATTTTTTGCTTTGTTCAACCCCAAATCATTTAAAAATTTACCCAGTCAGTTTCCCTTGGTTTATTATTTGATTTCTTCAGGATAACAAAGGCCCTATTTTGATCAACAACGTCTTAATGCGTGTCAGAGAAGGTGAATTAATACCAATCACCTCCGATCATCTCAAAGCATTCGACGTGGACTCTCCGAACAATGAACTGATGTATACACTCACCCCTCCCAACGGTAACCCTCGAAGTGGTAAGTCTCCACCTGCGTCTTCTTCCCAAGCTCATAGAGCTGTGTGTCAGTCTGTTCCAAGCATACTGACATGACTTCATGACTGAACCCGACTACAACAACTCTTCTGACCATGGCCCAGTTTCATCGAGCTGCTTAAGCAGAAAATATTGCTTTTCTAAGTAGCTAAGCACAACAAAATTATACTTACCAGAATAATGTTACCAGCCAAAATACAATTCCACATGTACCATCTGTGACTGGTATCTTGCTCATGTTTGCTTAGCAGAAAACTGTATAAGCACTATTTCCTGGTCAAGCAGCTTTATGAAATTGGGCACTGAACTGAACTGAACTAAGCAAGTCATTGTGCCAGACGTTATGTTATGCAATTCGCAAATTGGTTTATTGAGGACACACATGTTGCAGTGGTAATAAGGATCTTGTTGAAAGTGGTAAGTCTCCACCTGCGTCTTGTCAGTCTGTTCAAAGCATACTGACATAACTTCATGACTGAAACTGACTACAACAACTCTTCTGATCAGTGCTTAATTTCGTGAGCTGCTTAAGCAGAAAATATTGCTTTATCAAAGTGGCTAAGCACAACATACCAGCCAAAGTATCATACCACCCTGTGAGGGTAGAGGTTGATATTGTGTATGAAAAACAAATAATGAGCACTTTGAAATAACCCTAGGGGTGTGATAAAGTGCTTCATGAGAACCCAGTATTAATAACAAAGTTCAACAAAATAAGAATATTAAATAATAAACCACAAGGGAAACTGACTGGGTAAATTTTAAATGATTTTGGGTTGAACAAGGAAAAATTGACTAGAGCGGGATTTGAACCAACGACCTCCGGATTGACGTGCCGGCGCTCTACCAACTGAGCTATCTAGCCCTATGATGGCGGTCTCCCTATTTTGTCAATATCCTTGTTCGGTGGGTGCCAATCAGAAGCCATTCAACCGTAAACTTGGGTGTGATCCTTGGCTACACGGCAGTTTATGGTTGAATGGCTTCTGACTGGCACCCACCGAACAAGGATATTGACAAAATAGGGAGACCGCCATCATAGGGCTAGATAGCTCAGTTGGTAGAGCGCCGGCACGTCAATCCGGAGGTCGTTGGTTCAAATCCCGCTCTAGTCAATTTTTCCTTGTTCAACCCAAAATCAAAATAAGAATAGAGAGTTTTTGCTAGCCATTTACTTGTGATTGATACTCAAATCAGGGTGTCATGTTCGAGTGGTTAAGAGCATCGAATTCAAGTTCTGGTGGTTATGTCATCGGAGTGTGGTTTCGAATCCCGGTCATGGAATTAAAGGAATCCTTAATGGCCCAATGACCAGGGCACTAATGTAAAGCGCGTTGATACGTTATTGTAAAATGCGCTATATAAGAACTAGTTATTATTATTATTATTGTTATAAATTAGGTGAGATTGTGATGGTGTTACCGGTGCCTGATTCTGGCATTCCTGCCGGCTGGGAAGACATGGAGAATGGCTTCATGATGCAACCATTGAAGCACTTTGCTCAGGAGGATATTGACCAAGGCCGAGTTTACTACCGACACTCTGGGGGGGAAGTTACCAGTGACTACTTCATGTTTGAGGTAAATAGTGCAGAACAGAGAGTTTACGATACAACCTGGGGAGCGGCAGCAGTGGGATCACCTTAAGGGGATGCAACTTTTTATAAAGCACATGTACAACACTGGTAATTGTCAAAGACCGGTATCCAAACGTGGTGTGTCCCAACTTATACATGAAAGTCATTGGAGTCACAAGAAAAAAGTTTAAATGTTTTGCACTGTTTTCAAACATTGAGTTTTTGACTCGCGAGGTCAAAAACAAATTGTTTTTACTAATTTCTCAAAAACTGAAGCATGTCAGGCAAAACATTTTAAAAGTGAGTTTCCCACCATGACCATCTTTATAGCATGTACATTGTGTGCAAACCTTTTGAACAGTTATGTTTTTACTCCTACCAATGTTATGAACACCCTTTAACCCCAATTTTTTTTTTTTTTATAAACAAACCTTTTGAGAATTAAATGATAATTTGATTGAGATTTGAAGTAATTTTTATTTATTATGAATGTATTTACCTTCGTAGATTGCTGATACAGCTGACAATGTTCTAAGTGATCAAGCTTTTAATATTGAGGTGTTACCAAGTAACGATGAGCCACCAAAGTTAGTGACTGGACTTGTGGAACCACTGACGCTGTTGGTAGGTGCCCCTTGATTTGGTTTACATGCGCATTCATTGGGGCTCGAACTGAGGGGAACAAATCCTCAAGACCACAGGGCTTAGTAGATGTTAATTTTGCATCGGGTATAGACCATGTGACCTGTGACATCACATGTTTACAAAAGAGCCACAGAGCCTGGACTTCCTGCAGGCACATTTGTACACAGCTCAATGGAAGAATACAACAAATCTTATGTTTTATGGAGATTGCACTGTCTTATTTTTCTCAACTTTTGATATGAAGAAAGGGGGACATCTCAAAAGCTATACAGCTGTTGCTTTTGTAACTCTTGAATTTATGTGAAAATTATGACACAAAATGTAAATTTTCCCATATAGCCTGTGTAGTATCTTGCCTGTCAGGAAATGCATCAGAATGTACAAGGTCACTACTCTGTAAACAAAGGTAACATGGTCGATAAAGAATATAATTTGTTTTTTAACCTTATAGCGGTGTGTGTTAAGCACTGTATACTCAGTACTTACCCAAGTTCTGTGAACAAAATCCACAGGCAAATCACTCGGGTAGGATTCGAACCCACGACCTTTGCATTGCTAGAGTTTGTAGCTCAAAATGTTTACTGGACCAGAATCGTTTTGACAAGACCAGAATTTTTAACATGCAAACTGTTTTTAATTTGAACAAGCACTTTGACATATGGCGTGAGAGCAGATTTATCTCCTTTGTCTTGATGGGTATTATATATACTGCAATAATTAATAGTATTGAAAGGTATTTATGAGACTCAAATAAATATTTGAACATAATTTGTTTTTGTTCTAGGTATTTACACTGTGAAGTTTTGTTATTTGATTGACAAACACAAGACTGCTGGACTTGTGCGTTCATGAACTTACTGGCCTGACATTAAAAAAGTTTTTTAAAAATTATAAAAAAACTTACTTTCCTGAAGACGAGTATACTGTTTGGGACATCAAGACCACATCAGTTTTTCTCAGAGCCAACACTTCTGCTGAAAGAGTTTTATAGTTGACCCGCAAGTTTACTACGATGGTTTTTCTTATGATCAACAACCATGCAAAGCTTCAAACATCACTTAGGAAAGATGTTTGTTTGTTGTTTTTTCTTTCAGGTCTTGGAGGGCACTGTGACAGCAATCACCAACAACTTCTTGGCATACACTGATGTAGACAGTCCAGATCCTGATCTAGTGTACAACATCACTCGACCGCTACCGGTATAAAATCGCCCCTGCACCTTTAAAGTGAAACAACAGAAGTATTGTTACCTTTGACAAAACCCTATGACAATGCATAAAGAATAAATAAAACAAGCAAGACTACTGAAACAGGTTCATGTACAGGTTATGCTATAAGGTCTTTGCTTGCAATTTCATATCTGTATTTGGGGTGTCATGGTTGAGCAGTGTAGGGTGGTGGACCCAAGTTCTGTAATTTTCAGAATATGGATTGGAATCCTGGTCTGTTCAGTCGCACTACTTGTGTCCTTGAGCAAGGCACATTATCATAATTGCTACTCTCCACCCAGGAGTACAAATGGGTACCGGTGAGGGCTGGTATCCTGTCCAGGGAGAATAGTGATATTCTGAGTTGTTTAATGCTAATGAAACTGGATATAAACACTGGCCTGATGAGCCACATTGGCTTGGGACAGACTTTATTTTCTTTTATTTGACAAAATGGAATAAGCTTCTGCAAACTGCTTACCAACTAAAAGACCCATGGTTTAAATGCAAAAAGTAGTTCTTGGCCTGACGTTTTGACCCTAGCAGAGTCTGTCTCGAAGGCTCAAAAGGAAAAAGAAAAAAAGAGGCTTTTGAGAAAGACTCAGCTAGGGTCGAAACGTCAGGCCTTCAACTACTTTTAAATTTTATTTTATAAAATGCGATTGAAAAATACAGAGGTTAGGTTTCAACAAACTTCAAATGGACAAAGCAAACAGTCGAACAAATGCCAAAAGCGTACCAAAAGCGTACAAAACTAAATATGCAATGAGTCACAAATGTAGTATAATGAACTATGAGGGAGCTCAAATTGAACTAAAATGGTGATTTTGTATTTCTTTCACTTTTGTTCTTGTAGAACGGTGGAGGCAGTATTGAGTACGTTGATAGACCCTTTGTGGCACTGGACTTGTTTACGCAGGCAGACATCAACGCAGAGAAGATTGTATACCGCCCTCCTAATGTCAAACTTGGGGAGGATTCCCAGTCTTACATCTTCTATTTCACAGGTTAGTCTTAGAGCAAGTTCGGTTGGCTGACTAGAGTCGACTAGACTTAACCATAGTCGATCTAGATGTCACTCAAACGCTGCATGGTTGAGCTAGCTAGTCCAACTGGATCAACCTAGCTCCGGAGCACTGTTTCTCAAGTCAACTAACGAAGTTACGTCACTTTGTCAAGATGGGGCTTTTGGAACAATAAATTTGTTCTCTATTCGATACGTTGTTGCCATGTTGGTCGCCATATTTGCCGAATCAATCGACTAAACGCGTTCGAGTGAACAACGGACCACGCATGCGTGTTTTTAATGGCAAATTGACTAAAGGTTAACACCCGAACTTACTCTTAGCTGAGATAGGTTAGATGAGACCTTCGGAGGAAACAAAGCCCTTTTCACACCATCCCCCCCAAAAAACTTGGATTCCTTGCGACAAATTTTACGAGCGTGGTTTGTTTACTTCTCATCTCACGCTTCAGAGCTTTTGCAAGCTTTCACACGACACCAGGTAATAAATTGACTAACATTCCATGCGACGAGGGTACAAATAGGGCCTATAGCTGGTTACCGCTGAACTATCAAGTTTTTTGTTTTTAATAATCACTAGTACCAGTGAAATGATGACGTATCGCGTGTGCTTCCTGGCAGGTGCATTCAAATTGTTAGCGTGATGCACTTTTTAAAAACTATAACGCAAACGGTGGTCGGCCTGGTAACGGAGCATTCGCTCAAAGGTTTGTGCACATAGGTCTTCACGCATGCATGGTAAAACCGCATAAGCCTGTCAATAAACAATGGATCGTTTCACAAGGGGGATTGCACAAGATTCCTTGCGAAAAATTTTGCTAGTTGTTTTGTTGTAGGTCGATAGCTACTACAAACTTTAGCAATGTTTGAGAACATTTCGTAGGCAATGTAGATTATGTAAAAAATGGCTGTCCTTTCACACGAAGCTCATTTTGTAATATTTCACAAACGTGAGAACAATTCGCCAGTAATGCTGTTTTTTTCTCGTCGTGTGACAAGGGCTAAAGGCTTGAGTCTTGAGTAGGATAATCCCTATACAGCTCACGTAGGAAGCTAAACTGAGATGGTGCGTTGGTGACATCACTATACACTATTAAAAGGAAGTATTTCTAATCAAGATTTACATGTATATATGATAAACAATATCTTGCAATCATTTAAGCCTTCTTGTTTTTGTGCCCAACAGTTACTGACAGTGTTCCAGGCGGCAACTTGGTTGGTCCCAAACAGTTCACCATCTTCATCCTCCCTAACAACAATGCCCCACCCATTTTTGGAAATCCGTACCCAACTTTAGAGGTTTCCCGCGGGGGCTTAAAGCAGCTGCACAATTTACTGTCGGATATAACAGATGTGGACACCCCTGTAGCGGAATTGGTATATTCCATTATTAGTGCACCCGAGTATGGGAGTATCTTGAAGAATGGATTCACCCAAATCAGAGTGGGTAAGTTTGGAGGATATGAGGTATCCTGGAGGGTCACAGGTATTTGCTGTCGAGGGTTCTGCTAAGCAAAAATAAGCAGGATGCCAGTTACAGATAGTACACATCACGTGGTATTTTGGCTGGTAACCTTATTCTGGAAAGCTTCTTTTTGAAGTCAATTGTTTGAAGGATGTTAGTTGAGAAATAATCTGAGCTTTACTACCAATAGATTTAGAGAATGATGAGTTAATCTCTTTTGTGGTACATATGCATTTCTCATAGGAAAAAAAACCACCAAAAAATCAGGCACAGTAAGGGCATTTGCACTCTAGTCAACTTAAAGTTATGATTTATTAAAAGAATTTGGGGTTGAACATAGAAAATTTTACAAAAGCAGGATTTGAACCAACGATCTCCGGATTTAATTATTTACCCAGTCAGTTTCCCTTATGGTTTATCACTTGACTGACTCAAAGTAAGCAAATCCTGACTTGTAGAGCAATCTTGAATTGAATAGGGTTAGTAGATATTTCAAGTGGTTTATTTTTGTGTTCCCTCCATCTCAGGTGATCAGTTCACTTACACTGATCTTCGCACTGACAAATTCCACTACATCCACGATAACTCGCAGACTGAGCACGACAGTTTCGAAGTCTCCGTCACTGACGGCACCCACACTGCCAACATCATCATCGCCGTCGTCGTCACGTACACGGACACCAAGATTCCTTACGTGCGGCCGGGGTCAACCCTCTCACTCTTAGTGCCTGAGAATAACGTCGTCACGGTGACTCGGAACGAGTTATCGTTTGAGGATGACGACTCGATTGATTCGGAGATTGTGCTGACCCTGGATACTATGCCTCGGAGTGGGAGGTTGCAGAAGCGTATCGCTGGGAACTTCTTCCAGGACATTCCTCGAGGCGGGTCTTTCACTCAGACAGACATGAATGACTACGATATCAGGTAATAAGGAGATCTTTTTTTTGCCAAAAAATATTTAATGGCCTGACTTTTTAACCCTATTAGAGTCTTTCTCGAATGCTACATTTTTTTAAATGAGATATTGCCTAACTTCACAAGCGTGACGGCCACTTCAAAGTGAGGGCTATACTCAACTGATTTGGGCTGTCGACCCAAATCAACCATCACCAGGGGCACGTTGCCACCTACTTCCTGGGGCTGAATCAGGGTTACCCTCCCTTCACAGTCTGTAAGGATGTAGGCATGGGTATCATCCACTAGGAGCCTGGCTGGTAGAGCAGAATGCACTACCTTCCCAGCTGTTTATTAAAGCAATTATGGTTAAGTGCCTTGCTCAAGGACACAAGTGTCAAGGACACAAGTGTCAAGGACACAAGTGTCAAGGACACAAGTGTCAAGGACAAACAAAAGATTCACAACAAACTAAGAAACTCAGGGATGAGACATTCCATACATTTATCTAAATTTACATTTTTTTACTGGCCAGCCTTGTGAAAAAGTAGCTGTTATTTTTTCCGGAAAAAAATAAATCCTGCTGTTCGTACTTCTCTAGTGCTTGGGATACTGTTCCCGGAAGCTTCTTGAAATCCATAACCCCAGAGGGTAAACAGAAAGTGGAAATGCCGTCATTTCAACATTTAGACCTTTCAATCCCATTTAGTAACGGATGGCCATGTAAAGGTCTCTAAATTTCTATGTTCACTAAAAGGACATCCGTTGACACCCAAATAATTTGTTTGATTTTCTCCTGAAGACGATCAGAGCATACAGATCGAAACGTTGAGTATCAACAACAGGTTCTTTTCAGAACCAACACTACTCAAAAAAGAGATTTACACATGGTGCTACCGCAAACCTCACCTCATTAGACTCCCACCATGCAAAGTTTCAAATCTTACTGATTTTCCCCCCTGATGCAGATATGTCGCTGAAGGAGAAATCGGCAGTCAGGCCATCACAGATCTACTCTTCTTTAATGTGACTGATGCTAGTGGTAACATGCTCGTGAAGCAGGTTTTTACTGTGACTGTGACACCTGTTAACAATCAACCACCATCTGTTACGATCAGTGGTGACGGCATCAAGGTAAGAAGTCAAGCAAAGTTACCTGATGGGATTATTTTAGTGGAGTTGCTGGAATCACTTTTCTTTGAGGGTACCGCTGGCACACAGAAACCGTGACTTCACAAAGCCAAGAGAACAAAGATTCTGTTGTTTCTGGATAGTTCAGGTGGTAGAGTGCCGGCACGTTTAATTGGAAGTAAATTTTTCTTTGTTCAACCCCAAATCATTATAATACCATTTTCAGGCACTGTGATTTGCAAAATTTTGGCTGTGAGACCTAGCTACCAATTGTGACCTGCTCCGACGAAATGAGCGTAAAGTCGCACAATGAGATTCGGCAATAGGGCCATAGAAAGTCAAAATTTGAAGGGGTCTTTCATTTTGAGATTTATTTGTGATTGTGTGTGACAAATTATCTTCTTCTTATTCCTAGAGCTTCGTTTCAATCAAAAACTTATAAAAATATGCTTTAGTACTTTTTTTGACATGCATTGTCACTGCAAATTACTGCTGGATCGAAAACAAAAGTGTAAAAGAACGGAAATTGTTGCCTTTTTCAACCCTCTTTTTTGACCCTCTTATTACTTATAACCCTATCCACTTTGGTATCATCCGAAAGCGTACAGTCCCCTCTGTCTATATTTGGTACTATAAACCCTGACCCCTCATGTATTATTCACGTTTTTTGCAACTATCGACGTGCATTATCACGTAAACAATGCGTGCTTGTTGCCACATTTGGCATGCGCATGCGCAATTCGATCGTGTCCATTCCCTAAAGCATCACCTATTTCGTGAGAATCGCTGCTCTTGTCAACGTTTGCTGAAGGCCAGTCACAATCGCACGTTCAGGTTTACATTTTACAAGTTTTTAAAGGCTTTTTATAGTAAAAATACATTAAATAGAACAGTATTATAGTTATTGACTAGATGGCGGTGGAGGATCGTGTCCAAAAAGCTGTAAATGGTGCCAACATTTTTAGGTCTCGGCGACGTTGATAGTGAGTCGACTTCCTGCTTGTTGTTTTATCTTTGAAGGTCGTTTTCTCCATAATCAATAATTGAAACCTGACAGCTTTCTCGGGCTGTATAGTAAAAAGTATTTAGACTACCACCATGTGTCATATACCAATGGAAAGCTCTTGTTCTGGACAATACAATAGGACTAAAAAGCTAATTTTCAAAATTCCGACTTTACTCTCATTTCGTGGGAGCAGGTCACAATTGGTCCTATGACCGGAACCAGGCTGGAATCTTGGTCCGCTCCAACTTACTCCATTTAGCCCAAATACAACGAATTACAATGATGGGAGCCCCTTGATTGCCATGTAATCCTCTTCTTGCAATAAAAGGACAAAGGCCCGGAATCCAGGATTACACAATAACCCCAGCACAAAGACAGGATTGTCTCCTCTTTTTCAGCCACCATTCGTGTACTCAGAACTATAAGGTCCTTAATTGCAATTTCATATGCATTATGATGAAAAGGTCATTAAATGAAAAATGCGTATAGCCTATATTTAAAAAAATAAATCAAAATTAACAAATAAATGTTTTACTTTAAAAATTAATGTTTCATTTTGCCAAACAAATACTTTGAAGACCACTCTTGATCTATAAACTCCATTTACCAGGAGCTCCAAAACATGCAAAAGCAAGTTTATGACACCCAAACAAATTGCACTCATGACCGTATAGTTCTGAGCAGACGCATTCATCCTCTTTGTGTGGGTGAAACAAAGTGTTGCAGGGGGAGTGCATACTCTGACCATGCTCCATAGTGTAAAGTACGAGCAGCCTTTGTTCCTGGTTTGACACGAAAACACAAAATGCGTGTCGACCGAATTCTAGCAGGGGAAACAGGGGTTTCCCTTAACTTTTTTTGTTCACTAGCCGGCCAGGCGAGTCAACCAACATTTTGGGTCGCCTGCAGGTTTTTTCACTAGCCAACATTTATTAACGCACACAATTTTCAAAACGTAAAAAAACCACCAAAAACAACAACAACAACAGGGAAGTGAAGTTCGCAAAACTGCGTTTTGGGACGATCTTATCTCCTAATTTCTGCCCTTAATAATACTTTTCCATCAACAACCATTTCCATGGATTCATGATTTGAGCCGTTTAACTCCGTTTTTAATGAAATATTCGTGATTCAACGATCGGTCGACAACGCACATTGAGAATAAATTCAATGAATTAGCGACTGCTATTTTTGAACCTTGGGAAATATTGGCGTGTCAACACGACATCCAGCGTCCACTGGTTAATCCCTCCTACTCTCTGATCATTCAATATCATCCAAATGTGGTTTTGGAGAATAAACTGAGCCAGCCTGGGCCTAATTTCATAGCGTTGCTTAACGGTAAGCAAATATTTGTGCGAACTTAAGCAGACAAATTTGCTTAAGCGTAAGCGTACTTCACAGGTTAGCAAGAAAATTAGGCGGCCAGCTTGTGCGTTCACCATGAATTTGCATTGTTACGTCATTCGATTTCATACAGTAAGCGCCGGGAGGTTAGCATGCCTTTTCGTGCGCTTACGGTTAGCAGCGCTATGAAATTGAAACTCGGCAGTAAGCACAAAATCTGCCGTTAAGCAGCTGTATGAAATTGAGCTCAGATGTAATGTTGTGAATGCATCTACACAGAGTGCAGGCTTGTTTACAGTTAGTATTCTGCTTAGCTTGTACAACTAAATGGTTTCAAATGGTTGGTCAATTTTCCAATTTTTCACAATGGCTTCATTTCTACCCACCTAGATATGATGTAAATTGTTATACCTATTTGTACACAGTTGGTGGAAGGAGCGCGGGAACTGATCTCAACTGCCGATTTAAGAGCCACCGATCTTGACACCAGACTAAACCAACTCATGGTCATCGTTGATGCAGGGCCTAGTTTTGGCTTCCTGGAAAATATCAAAACAGGTATGACATGGAAGTGTGTAAATAATACTAGCATTGTAGCATTGTAGTTTTTTCTTGTACAGAATTAACGTTAACTGTATGCAGAGCTGCCTTCTCTTCCTGATTCTGCTGAAAATTCTCTGAAAATAAACATGTTCTGATGAAAAAAATTGAAAATCTCCTTGATTATGGAAACTGTTTTCCTATTATGTTGAATGTTATTCTAATTATCTCCCTGATTTTTGTACAAAATCTTCTTGACTGCAAGATGCAAATGTTGGCAGCTCTGTGTATGCAGTACTCACTGTACAAATATTGGATGAATATGAGTGCAATAAAGCAGAATGTAATCCCTGGCTGGGAGGAGGAGAAATCATTGTGAACATTTTGCCAACAGTCTTGTTAATAACTCCCGTTTAAAATCTCTTCTCCCCCCGACCAGAGAGAGTGTCCATGGTAGGAATACCCGCAATTCCAAACAATATTCCACTCTTCCAATGAGAACCACCCGTTTCCAAAACAGTCCGGTCCCTTATTTTATTAACATTTTAAATAAATAATTTTTTGTTTTAGTTGATGTTTTGATATTTATTTCTATTTGTTAAATTTTAAATATCATTCTCTGTACAGTCACATGCAATTTGGCCACTGGGCCACGATTTGTGGTTTTAATAAAATAAAATAATAAATAAAATAAACAAGGTGGAAGCTGGACTGTTCCATTTCATGAGGCAAATGGAACAGTCCAGATTTTCACCACCAGTTGCTTTCAGAACCTGGACTGTTCCATTTCATGAGGCAAATGGAACAGTCCAGATTTTCACCACCAGTTGCTTTCAGAACCATTGCAGCTCATTAGATTGGATGTACAGGTATGGTGTTTTTTTGCTGTGATTCAAAAACATAGTTTTCATATAGATTGATAACTTATGCCATTTTTCGGACATCCCAAACAGCCATTGGCTCAGAGCAACCTAATGTGGACATTCCCATCACAATCTTCCGGGTCAAAGACTTGATCGACAACACCATTTACTATGTGCAGAGTGTGCATAGAAACATTGAGCCTACCCAAGATGGCTTCCTCTTCCATGTTTCTGACGGGGAGAACGAGTCACCCCAGTATCGCTTCAACATCTCCATTAAGGTGAGAGAATGACTGACAGTGACGATTACATATCCAGAGAAACTGTCAATGACAGTGACAAAATTACCAGAGAAAATGACAATGACAGTGACGATTACATCGCCAGAGAAACTGTCAATGACAGCGGGACAATTATATTACCAGAGAAAATTACATTGGCAGTGACAATTTCATCAAGAGAGAAAATGACAATGACATACAATTACATTACTAGAGAAAATGACAATGACAGTGACAATTATAGTACCAGCCAAATTGAAATTTACAGTGACCATTACATTAGCAGAGTGAATGACAGTGACAAATTCATCACCAGAGAAACTGTCAATGACAATTACTATTACATTACCAGAGAAAATGACAATGTCACGAAGCAAATTTGACATCACAAATTTGCAATGAACAATTTCGCAAGACTTGAGCTGTACTCAACTCTTGTGAAACATTTGCAGCGAAAACAGCCATGTGACGTCAAATTTGCTTCACATTCCCATTCGTAGGAAGTATGAACCAGGCTTGTTTCATCTGTTTTCACAATTTGAAATAAGCACATATGATCGATGATGAAGTTATACAGAAAGTAAGTTTAAGATGTTTGACTCTTCTTGTTCTTGAACTTCTCAGCTTGTAAATGATGAAGAGCCCATGCTGATCACCGACACCCTCTACCTACCTGAGAATGATGGCATCGTAATCACCAATGTCTCCCTCTACGCCAGCGACCTCGACAGCTCCGACGATGACCTCCTCTTTACCATCACGGAGTACCCAAACTGCGGCACGCTGCGTCGGCGTCAGTTCATCGCCGACCCACTACACTTTGGTCGTATCTTGACCGTTGGGGACACGTTCTCGTGGCGTGACGTCCTAGAGGAGTTGATTGTTTACATCCACGACGGATCGGAGGTGAAGACGGACACATTTGGTGTGTCGCTAACGGATGGACTGTACGCGGTCTTGGGTTCGGTTCCGGTCCAAATTGGATTGATTAACGACGAGACACCTCGTGTTGCTGCCAATAGAGGGCTTCAGGTTCAAATCGGTAAGGACAAATTCAACGAGTTCTTGGACACAATTTGATGTCTTGGTGTATCATAACCCAACTACATGATGCCTGAAAATTAATGCAAAAGGCTGATGCTAGTTTATGAAACATTGTTAATGATATTTATCTGTTGTCAGGGCTTTGTGCATTGACTTTCCTTGACTTCATTTACAAGTGCTTGCCTGCATTGCACTTCGTCTGCATTGTTTTGTTGTATTCCACTTTCTTTATTGTATATGACTGTTTTTTGGGCCACTACATCTTCAGAACAGGTAGGGTCATAGATTGGTTAATACTGATTTCTTGGCGCATTCATTGTGAAAGATACAATAAAACTCACGTGTGAAAGTTTCAGCTGAATGGAGTGTCTACTTGTTGAGAAAACAGCAAAAAAAGCTGTCACAGTAGTTTCACTAGAACATCAATTTCATCCACGTTTAGCAAGTTGACATCTCTGGCCGTAGCATTTGCGGACGGACACCAACCCTCAGAAATCTGAGAAATGGTTCATGCATGAACCATTTCTCAGATTCAAATAGTTTGGGTGCAAATTCTCCAAACCATATTACTTCAAAGGGAATCCTTTTTCAAAACAGTTTATACTATCAACAGCTGCAGTGCTTCTTACCAAGTAAGTTTTTATGGTCATTAATTTTTGGAGGAGTTAACAATCTACGACCCTACCTTAAACCAATTAGAAGAAATTAATAAACAGTAAAACAATTAGAAGAAATTAATAACCAGTAAAACAAAGTATACATTGGGTTCCATATCAATATGTATTAGCCCTTTGCATGGATCCGCCATTTGTGTGTAGAGCCTCGACTTCATGCTTCATTTGCATTTATGTATCTGTTTGGATGAAAGTGTCATCACATTACCTTGACAATACAGAGTTATATAATTTTTCTAGTCACTGTTGTCCCCGATTCAAGGCTCTACACACAAATGGCTGACCATGCAAAGGGTGAATAAAAGCTAACTTTTGAAATATTTTCTTTGTTTTTTGTGTGCCACTTCAGGTTCCACAACGCCAATCACCAACATTGACCTGCGAGCAGAGGACGTTGACTCCCAGAACATGGAGTTGATTTACACGGTGACCTCTGACCCGACAGTGGGTCAACTCCAGTTTCTAAGGAACGGTCGGGGTGTAGTCTGGCTCCGGGTCAACGGAGAGATGTCCAGCTTCACTCAGAGTGATATTGATAATGGTATGTAAATACAACCACATGGTGGAGATACTAGCATTAGAATATATTTAATAGTAAAAATAATAGTTGACTTTTTTGGACAGTTGAACCTTTATTTCATTGTTTTCATTATAAAAATAATAAAAAACTAGTAGCACAAATTTGAATAATGGGGAATTTACAAAAAGCTATTATTATACAAAATTGTGTTTCAAAAACCCATAGAATAACAGGAAAAGAAGAAATCAAGTAATGAACCTAAACCCTTTCAGTCCCGTATACTTTGTACACAGCTACCCCCCACATCCCGCATACTTTTTCAAACGCAACAATTTATTGTGTGTTTTCATTGGAAAAATCATTAAAAAATTATCATGAAGTATTTTTAAAAAATGTTTGGAGGTAATGTTCATTATGATATTGTCCTTCTTTCTGGATAAATTTTGTGACCTCTGTGACCTCAATGACCTTTGTCTTCCTGTGAAAACGGAAGTTGTAAACAAAATAAATAAAGAAGATTTTTAATTTTTTTCAATGATCATTGTAAATTGTTGTGGCTGTTGTTTTTCAGTACTATAAGTTGCGATATAATAAACAATAATAGTTTACAGATGTAATAGAGGGTTTACGACATCATTGTAGCTTGGTGTGTCAGTAAATTCCATAGAAAGAACGATTTTATTTTGCATCGTTGTTCATGATCATGGCGGCCGCCATCTTGAATCGTTGTTTACATGTGTGGAAATGCATACAAGTTACTTGTGCACAGTTCCGCAAATGGTACAAAATACTACAACAAAATCTGATCAAAATAACGAATTTGTCGTACTGTAATGCTCTATATATACACCTGAATAACTATTATAGTATTTACCAAGTCACCAGCAATCCAGAAAGGAAATCACAGAAGGAAAACTAGCTACATTTTGAAGAAATTCTTGACGTAAATTTTTTTTCGATTCAGACTTCGCGTTGACTCAACCATGTAACGTACAGCGTAAAAACTCCCGGATGCTAGTCTGTATACCAAAAGAGGGCGCATTTCATCCTGTAGATGGTGCTGTATTTTTGTGTTCATAGTGCATTTGGTGCGAGCGTGATAGCGGCAAAAGTGCGGCGACCTCGCAACCCGGGATATCCCGGGAGCGGGATCTGAGTGCACGTTGCGAAAACCCCGGGATATCCCGGGAGCGGGACTGAAAGGGTTAAGGAATAGTTTAGATGATTCTCTTAAATCTTCACCCTCTCTATCTGTGTTTGTAAAAAAAAAATAAGAGCTCAGTTCCTTGACTCGTCTTCATAAACTATTGTGTAACTGCAAGTTGTGTTGGCCTTGTCTCACATTGTCTTGTCTGCTTCATTTGTCCCACATTGTCTTGTCTGCTTCATTTGTCCTTTGTCCTTTGTCCATGTTACGGTTCCTTGGTTGTATGTTTGTCTGTCCATAGGTTAGGGAACAAAAGCATTTCGCTTAACCTTACACCTAAATGTTGTCATTAATTTGCTGATTACTATTGAATCATTGTGTTCGAAATATATATCATATCTCATGCTAATGTATTACTTGTGTAATTTCTACATAATTGTGCATTATTATAATGAATATATATATATAGTTGATGCTTCTCGGGCCGAACTCGGCTCGAGACGTTGTGACCACGGGTTTTTGTAATGTTAGAAATTCGTTTTTGCCATCCAGGCCGATCCTGGGCAGCACGAACAGCCTGATCGTGTTGAAGGCCGATGGCGTTGAGGTCGTCTATAACCTGTGTTTTGTAGGTACAGCGCAGACTTCCACCCTGTCGAAAGGGTTCAGATGGTTGGTTTTTTGGATTTAAGAAGGCAGCGAGAGGCACCTCAGGTCTTCGCAGAGCATGGCCAATTAAACGAAGACGACTTATCAGCAGGGTTGTTGTGGCAGGTGCTACGCATGTGCGGGCGTTATGAATGACAGCATTGAAATAAATGTTACTGAATGAATAAAGGGAAAATGACTTTAAATATTTCTGGGTTGAACAAAGAAAAATTGAGTAGAGTGGGATTTGAACCTGTAACCAACTGAGCTTGATGAATAGGGAGACTGCCAACATTAAGGCTAGATAATCTGGTGGCTGTAGTTTCACATCCCGCTCTAGTTAATTTGTCTTTGTTCAACCCCCAATTAAGTTGTTTTCTCATCAGCGTTTCAAATTACCTCTACTGATGTTCTTGTCTTGTCTCAGGCTACGTCCAGTATGTACATGATGCTACAGAGGCTGCGGGTACCGTTGTCTTCAAGTTCACACTCGCAGACCCAGAGGGTAATGGGCTGATTGATCAGTCCTTCCTCATCACTGTGCTTGGTAAGTTTGCCGCTCTCTCTGCTGGGCCTAATTTCATAGCGCTGCTAAACGGTAAGCACATTTTTCGTGGTAACTATAGCAGAAACATTCATACGAGAACTGCAAGATTTCCTGCTGAAACTTTTTGAAAAGCACAATACCATATACTGTATTTATCTCTCTCTCTTTTGCCAATGAGGGTTTCTGCGATAAAGGGTTGAAAGAGACATTGGAAAGAGAGGGTTCAGAAGTTTGCTTCTCTTAAGTAACAAAGAAACGTTGAGACCTATTAAGAACTCACTCCGCGGCAGTGTAGTTAATAACAAGAAGTCCCCTCGATCCACATAGCGAAAGTAGTAGTCCCGGTCGATTTCCTACCTCCCGCCCAGGTAGTAGTTAATAAGCAGGACAGTTCCTTTCAGAACTGAGAAGTCTCCCGAATTCGGAATAATCTACTCCGCGGTAGTAGAATAAATAGCAAGACAAGTTCTCAAAGAACAAAATCTACCCAGCAAGTAGATATACACATGGTGTTACCGCAAACCAAATATACAACAAAGACCTTGTTTTGATAATTACAGAGGACAGAGTACCTCCCCAAGTCCTGGCAAACCATGGCCTGACTCTAGCAGAAGGCTCCTCCAAGACCATCACCACTGACTTCCTCTCCTTTACGGACGTGGACAGCATCCCCGGCAATCTCATGTACTCCATCTCAGACGGCCCGACCTACGGTCAGCTGGAGTTCACCGATAACCCCGATGTTCCCATCGCTGAGTTCACTCAGTCTGACCTGGCGTCCAAGACGGTGAAATACGTGCATACCAGCGAGACGGAGGCCATTATGGATAGCTTTACATTCACTGTGGATGATGGAACCAACCAAGTGAGTTGATTGTATTGTTTGGTTTTGACCCATACACGAACGTGTGTAAAACACTGTGGATGCAACCATGAGTGAATTTATTTTTTGTGTTTAGAGCCGCTGTTGTGTCTCGCATTCCAAACAGTTTTACTCTTCTGTCTTCAGGAGACTTACATGTAGTAAATAATAGCCTGAAAATTTCCATAAGAGCGTCTGTCATATGTAGGGCCAGACTTTGTGCTCAGTAAAATGTTCACCCTTTGTCTTTTTCAAGGTTCAAATACCATTCTTGATGTTAGCAAGAAGATTTGCATTTTTACTTCAAGCACGGTATTCTTTCGTAGTTCGATTTTTCTTTTTCTTTTTCTTTTTCTTTTTTTGCCCTTTGAAGAATCAGAAAAACTGTGATTAAATAATAATGATAATTATAGTGGCTTCTTATGTAGCGCTCATATTTGTCACTTAGTGACACTCAAGGCGCTTCAACAGTCAGTATTTTCCTGCAATGTATGTGGAGCTACGTTTTGAAGTATGAGACCTATTCCTTTACATAGCACCATGTAATGGTTTACAAGGTGCTGTGGCGCAATATGCAACCAATCAAACAAGGGGCGAACCCCTTCTCTTTTCGATAAGTGCACTGGGTTCTTTTACGTGCATTACACAACACACGGGACCAACAGCTTTACGTCCCATCCGAAGGACGCAGCAATAAGGGTTAAGTGTCTTGCTTAAGGACACAAGTGTCACGACCGGGACTCGAACCCACACTCTGCTAAACAGAAACACCAGAGCTTGAGTCCGGTGATCTTATCTACTCAGCCACAACACGCCATAATAGCCTGAAAATTCAATTAAATCCTACACATTATGAACAAGTACATAGGACAGCCTTTGTGCTCAAAAAACTGTTCTTACTTTTTACCAAGGAGCAAAACATCATGCCTGTTACTTACGATGTGGTATTGTCTTTGACAGATTACCCAGACCTTCTACATCACCCTGACGCCGGTAGACGACTCGCTCCCTCTAGTGACCAACTTGGGCATGAGGGTCCAGGAAGGTGTACGCAAAGCTATTACAGAGTTTGAGCTGAAGGCCCAGGATATGGACACACCGGTGAGATATAAATTCAATTCAAACTTATGTGATTTACTGATAGCTGTCTAGTAAGGGGGCACTGCGTCTGCTCAAGGAGCTTGCCGCTTGCCCGAGTATTTTCTGGGAGCCCATAATGGGGTGCAGCCTCAAGTGGGAGATGGCTCTCCTTCGTGGACACACTGAAACTGGACTCTGGCTTGGCCAGCGCATTCATGCATTTGTGCATTCATGCATTCCTGCGGCATTTGTGCATTCCTGCATATTCCCTTCTAACGAATGTGGTTTTAGAGCGAGGGAATCCAAAGTATTCTAATCTGAGAATTGGAAGTGTTTCATCTCAGATTGTGTACTCCAATTACGGACTTTTCTTCCTGCGATATCTCAAAAACCCTACCACCTTTTGAAACGAAATTTTCACAGGTTAGTTTTTATTGTATTTTATGTCTACATTTATACAGGATTAAAACAATCCAATGGTTCTAAAAACCAAAGGTATAATTTGCCTGTAAGTAAATGCTTACAGATACTTTTTCTGCTGAGCTACTTCTTGTGCTTCAGCAGGTCAAGGAAATTAGGCCCTGGGTAAAGGGTGAGATTTATCCATAAATCCATGCTTCTTAATTGGGATTGATGGCTATTTCTGACAGGCTGATTCCATCATGTTCACGGTCTTCCAATCTCCACGTCATGGCACAATTGATGAAGTACGGCGAGGACCAACCCTGACCTTCACAATGGCTGATCTATATGAGAACCGCATCAGTTATAACCACGATGGCTCTAACACGCTGGAGGACAGCTTCCTGTTTACAGTGTCTGACGGCACCAACGCACTCTTCATGGTAGAGCAAGGGACAGAACTGAGTACCACATCAGCACCCCAGGTAGGAATTGGGGCCCAATTAGGGATAAGACGAGTTCATTACTAGTAAGCTCTCCAGAACAGGTAGAATTTAAGCAAAGTTTTGAATGTGACTACTGGAGGAGATTGTTGGATGTTTTTAGGAAGATGATTCCATATCCTAGGTGCATCGATACCTGTACTCTAATTTTATGTGTTGCCAATTGATTATGCTTTTGAATTGATCAATACATATTGAATTGAATTGAACCATCCTTGTGCAAGTGTTTGACCACCTATATTTGACCTTCTTTTTGTCTTGAACTTTCTCTTCTTCAGAGATTTGACATCACGATACTTCCCGTTGATGACGGCACACCAAGAATCATCACCAACCTGGGTCTCTCCTACCTTGAGTACCTTGATGACCAGGTCAGTTTTTTTTTTAAAGACCAGCATTGAACGGAAAAAGGCAACAACTGATCTTTGCAGAAATTCGTTTAAAATGTGTTCAATCAATAAGGAAATTGAGTTCATGTGAGAGTAAACAGATTTTAATTGTTAACAAAAACCACCCAAACTTTTTGAATTCAGAAAAAATTATTTGTATAGACCTTATGCATATCGTCACGCGTACCACGAAGTGACCTATCTTGTTCACAGCCCCCGAAAACATGTTTGGAGAAAATCGCGATTGAAGTTGCACTACTTTTCAAACTGCTGCTTCAGGGTATACTTAACAAGTTTGTTTCATTTTTTCAAGACAAAAATAAAGCTGAATACTTTATTCGTGCATAACTGTCGGAGTGTTTTCATTCTTGCAAACAATTTTAATTAGTAATACAGTCCTAAACACAAACGTCACTTCGTGAAAATGAAAGCGAGTATTGCCCACAGCGCGCGCGTTGTGTACAAACACATTGCATATTGAGACCTATCGCGATAGGTCACTTCGTGAAAATACTACGCTTCCAGATAGGTCACTTCGTGAAAATGCGAAATGTCACACACGCGCGCCGAACTGTGTGTGTAACGCTTCGTATATCATTGGTGAAGTGGCGCGTCGAGATAGGTCACTTCGTGGAAATACAAAACGGCAAATCTAGTGACACGTCGTTTTTACTTATTAGTGTAATTACGAAACTATTAAGTATTAGGTATTCAAACTTGCTGAAAATGTTAACAGTAATGAGTTTATTAATAATTTGTATAAAACCCGATTTGCAAAAATTTATTAATTTTGACAGATAGGTCACTTCGTGGTACGCGTGACGATATGACGTCATTTGAGTAGGGCGCCCTCACCTAGAGGTCAAAAGGAAGATGCTCATTGGCCAGTCTTGTGCGCCGCGCGTACAAATCAGCGCGTTTCCATTGTTTCATCATCAGTTTACCTCTAAGATGGCGGCTTGGTGATGTCAATGCATAAGGTCTATTGTAAGCTGAAATTGTATTATGGCGAATTCCTATGGGTGTTTTTATTTTCAAGAATTTTGTGTAAATAGAATTTTAAAAGACGATTTGATTTCATAAAAAAACATTGTCTCGTTTTGGATTCGTGCGAGACTTGCACAGTCTATTAAGAAAATGGAATACAACTGAACAATGCAGACGAAGTACAATGCAGGCAAGCACTTGTAAATGAAGTCAAGGAAAGTCAATGCACAAAGCCATGATCACAGGTAAATAGCACTAGAAAAATGTGTTGTTTTGGGGGGTTGTTTTCGATACGCGTGAGACTTTCACAGACGTTTTAGGGATTTATTATTTTTTTATTTTTCGTTCAGGCCATGGGAGTCATTACTAGTAAGAGTCTAGTGACGATGGATGCTGACACTTCGGATAATCTTTTAGTCTACACCGTCACCTCTCAGCCTGAGCACGGCATTCTGGAATCCACGTTGTCACCGGGAACACCAATCACTGTCTTCACTCAAGGTAAGCAAGTATAGAGTAATTGTCCCCAATGATAAGAAATACCAGCCCCTTCCCTTCAACCCCGCTCCCTTTGTCTCTTTCCTCATTGTTCATCCCTTGCTTTTTCTGTGTGCTTTCTGCCTCTCTATCTATCTATTGTTCCATGTTCTGATAAACAAACTTGAAAATCTTTCTGATTTTTGGAAACTTGTTCCCTATTGTGTTGAATGTAATTCTAAATATCTCCCTGATTGTTGTACAAAATCTCCATAATTGCAAGATGCAAATGTTGACAGCTCTGCTCTATAGATAGTTCCCAGTAGACGCCATCTTTACGGGCAAATCGCATTTTGGCATGCAGGTGCGTCAAGCGCTCAAATTATTAACGCAGCCGCGTCTTACACTAACCAATCACGCAATGAGTTTGGTGAAATGTGCGCGTGCTGCACGCCGTTCTCACGCGTAACGCATGACTGTGTGTTCCAAACTGCCCGTAAAGATGGCCGATTTACGTCATACTGCAACCTATCTATTCTTGTATTTCCACTTGACTGCTTCTGTTACACCAATAGACCTGATTATAAGTGTGTGTTGTGTTGTCATTTAGCCTTCAAGAAAGACTCTCCTAGGGTCGAAACGTTTTGATTGGTAAGCAGCTAATTCTACTTTCTCTTGATGTACAAGAACTGTACCCCATACTTAACCATCATATTTTTCCTGAAACAAGCAATGGTTTAGAAATGCCAGAATAATAAAATGAACATTTGATGAGGCATTGATTTGTAAGGAACGAATGCAAAGTTATCCATAATAATAATAATACGCAGTTCTGATATAGCGCTTTATACTCCCGATGGGTGTCTCAAAGCGCTCAGTATTTTTCCTACAAGGTACATGTATGTGGGGTTACGTGTTGAAGTATGAGACCTATTCCTTTACATAGCACCATGTAATGGTTTACAAGGTGCTGTGGCGCAATATGCTGCCGATCAAACCAGGAACACCAGGGCAAACCCCTTCTCTTTACGATAAGTGCACTGGGTTCTTTTACGTGCATTACACAACACACGGGACCTACGGCTTTACGTCCCATCCGAAGGACGAAGCATGTGGTTAAGTGTCTTGCTTAAGGACATACGTGTCACGACTGGGATTTGAACCCACACTCTGCTGATCAGAAACACCAAAGCTTGAGTTCGGTGCTCTTATCCACTCGGCCACGACACACCACAAAGATATTGCTCGATTGAACCTTTTTCAGGGTACAATATGGTTACACGAAATTGAGCTTCAATTTACTGCTTGTTTAATTTTACATTCCTCCATTATGTTTTTCCTGCCAAGATAGACTGAATTATGCAGGGGTGGATTAAAATCTTTCATGCAACCATATTTAGAAAATCGCATTAAAAAAAAGTTATTTTAGTTTTTACAAATATTTTGTTTTAGTAAGGCTGGAAAATGAACCCCAACCCCAACATGAAGGCCTTCACACCACCATCATTTCTGTCTTGTTTCCTTTACAGAGGACATCAACAACGGCCTCATTCGTTTCATCCTTAACTACGGTGCAGAGCCAGAGCTAGGAGATGGATTTGTCTTCGATGTAGCCGACAGTAAACCCAACACGGTGTTAGGCACAGTGTTCCGTATCCGCTGGACGTTGATTCACTTTGTGAAGGGGTCGTACAACATCAGTGAGAAAGCCGGGGTGATCAGTGTCCCTGTGAAACGGAGCGGAAATCTCAATCAGGTAAGAAACCTGGGGAAGACCACTCAAACTGATCTTTTTTCTACTCTGTCAAATGCATACAGGCATTCCGCCGTAGCTTTTTTTAAAAGTAGCCCACCGGGTGAGTAAACTGTGCATTTTACTCACCCATTTTAGTGACCCAAATTTCAAACATGTATTGTGAAAATTCAATCTTTCTGAATGGTAGCGATCACAACCAGTTTATTGGTTTCATTGATTTAATGAATCTGCATGCACTCACTCCAAAAATTACTTTTAAAAAAACAAACCATTTACACAATTTATTTTGTGAAGACCATTAAAACAAAAGTAGACTGCACAGTTTTTAGTAACCCACAGAGCTAGTTGAGTAGTGGTGTTTGGTGTTTACTAGCCCGTAGCAGTTTTTACTAGACAATGTTGGTGAAGGGTTGGGATCAATGTTACAACCTCTTTCCCACCTTAGGTCTGTAGCCAGCCTCTGTCTTTTCTACAGATATTTTCATGGTAAATGTGCTACCAGTGTGTCCGACCTGGTTCCTCCTATCAGGGTGTTTGAGCATAAAACCAGGCTGTCTGCTTCTTACCCATACACTCTTGCTTTGCTGAGATGTAGAACAATGAACCATTCCAACAGCTTTATTTCACAAACCGCATCTCTTTGGAACTCCTTGCCTGGTGCATGTTTCCCTCAATCCTGCAATCTAAACTGTTTTAAGAGGAATATCAATTCCTACCTCCAGCTTCCCCAAGTTATTTTCACCTCTTGTGGCATTTAGCCTTGTTTGGGGCAAAATTGCATATTTTTTTGTTTTGTAAATGTATGCCGGGCTAGTGCTGAGGGTCTAGACAATGTATGCCAGGCTAGTGCTAAGGGTCTAGACAATGTATGCCGGGCTAGTGCTGAGGGTCTAGACAATGTATGCCAGGCTAGTGCTGAGGGTCTAGACAATGTATGCCAGGCTAGTGCTGAGGGTCTAGACAATGTATGCCAGGCTAGTGCTGAGGGTCTAGACAATGTATGCCAGGCTAGTGCTAAGGGTCTAGACAATGTATGCCAGGCTAGTGCTGAGGGTCTAGACAATGTATGCCAGGCTAGTGCTAAGGGTCTAGACAATGTATGCCAGGCTAGTGCTGAGGGTCTAGACAATGTATGCCAGGCTAGTGCTAAGGGTCTAGACAATGTATGCCAGGCTAGTGCTAAGGGTCTAGACAATGTATGCCAGGCTAGTGCTAAGGGTGAGACCTGACATTCTTTACCTTTACCTCTATCCTGTAGTATGCCATAGTGCTGTGCAGCACCCAGCATGGCTCAGCCACCTCCAGCGGGAATCAACCAGGCCAGAATGACTACCAAGAGCAATCAGTCCAGATCCAGTTTGAGGAGAGGGAAGACACCAAGATGTGTACCATCTTCCTGAATGATGACACGCTGTACGAAGGATCGGAGGACTTCATCGTTGAGCTTAGTATGCCTGCATATGCGTTGCTAGGCGATCCATCTGCTGCCTTGGTTAACATCTTCGATGATGAAGATGGTATGTAAGATCTAGTGTGTTTTATGCCTGTTTATTGAAGATATTCTTGTTATTGTTATTATTATTATATATTTCTGGTAATGAAATCAAGTGAACTTAATCACTGTAGCTTGCAGGCCTGAGGAAACCTGTAAACATGGGTGCTCGCTATGTGAACCAGAAACACCGGGGTTAACCCCTACTCTTCCACGATATGTGTTGTGGGTTCTTTTGCGTGCATTACCAATCCTAGTACACAGAACCTATGGCTTAATGTTCCATTTGAAGGACAAAGCAATTATGGTAAAGTTTCTTGCTCAAGGACACAAGTGCAACGACCAGGACTCGAACCCACACTCTGCTGATCAGAAACACCAGAGCTTGAATTCTGTGCTCTTAACCGCTTGACCACAACAACATAAATACAGTCATTCCGTTTGACACTTTATCTTGCGGAATGGATGTCTAAAGCCAATTATAATCCTAGTTTCAGCCGTGTTTTCAAATTAAACTAGTATTTCTTTAACAATTGCTTTTTTCTCAACAGAGCCAAGCATCGAGTTTGATGAGCTGATCTTCCACGTAAATGAAAGCTCAGGATTCATTTTTGCACCAGTCTCAAGGAAAGGTAGGTCACATTCAAGCGGTTTCTTGATCTGCTTTCTGAAAAGGACAGTTCTGTCAACAAGAGCAAAAAGAACTCTGGCAGTAAAGTTAATAATGAGAAGTCCCCTTGATCCACAAAGCAAAAATAGTAGTCCACAGGACGATTTCCTGCCTCCCAGGTAGTACTTACTAAGCGGGACGGTTCTTTTCAGAACTTTAGTAGTCTCCTGAATCCTGAAATCTACTCTATGGCAGTAAAATAAATAGCAAGACAAGTTCTCAAAGACAAATCTACACAGCAAAGTAGATATATATTCACATGATGTAACGACAAGCTGAATGTACAACAACAACATTTGAATATTCTTAATAGATGTTAATTTTTGTTTCTTTAATTCTTGTTTTCGATAATTATTGTTTCTTTAGTTACTAGAATTTAAATTTTATGTTTGAAAGCTTTGAGTATAAGAGAAATCCACTGTTATTATTCCCATGTAGGTGATTCCAGCCGTAGTGTGTCTGCAGTGTGTTTCACTATACCTGGATCTGCAACTGGAAGCAGTTTGACTGGTCTGGAGTCCGGATCTGACTTTAAGACCAGAGGAATGGCCAGCGAGTTCAGAGTGGTCTTCCCTAGGGGAGTCAATAAGGCGTCATGTGATGTCAAGGTTTGTAAACAATATCAGAAATTCTCATGTCTCAAAGCTTTTTAAGAACTTTGAATAATAATTATAAATGTGGCCTCTTCAGGGATGTGATTTCTCTGTTTTTCCCCGGAATTCAGTTTTATTTGCCCCCCCCCCCCCCAATTTTGTTTTATTATATCAAATTCATGAAAACATGAAGATAAAACCATATAGAACGCCCAAGTTGCAGAGTAGGGCTTTTAAAACCAAAGATAAATGTATATTAGTGGGCTTCACGCTCGCAAGCTTTCGAGCTCTCAAGCTTTCGCACTTCGCGCTAACAGTTCAGTTTTTTTTCAACAGCCTATCACATCCCTGCCTCTTATATAGTGCTCAAATCTGTCACTCAGTTAAATCATTGTTTTCTTAAGCGTTCCCAAAAACATTCTGAGTGTTGTTTTGAAATTGCAAACATAACTAGCAAACTAAGGCCCTTTTTGAAACCACGGTTTGGACTGAAGCTCCTTCAGTTATCCGTGCGCTTTCCTTCTGCGGTTTCACTCAGGCGGACGAATCCAAAGCCCAAGCCCAAGATGTGGTTTCGAAAAGGCCTTGGCAACACGCATGTTTCAGCAACCTTAACTACTGTTGCTCAGAACCTTGAGTAATTCTAAGACCATAGTACCTGCCACGAACCAGAAGCACTGGTCTAAACTCCTTTTCTTCTATCCTAATATTGATTTCTCACTTCTTTTGTCGTTGAAATTACTGTGGTTTTTTTTCAGATTATTGATGATGCTATGTTTGAAGCAGAGGAGGAGTTTGAGATTGCGTTGGTGATGCCGTCTCTTAGGAGTAAACTGGGCAAGAAATCACGAGCTACAGTTATCATTGAGGGACCAAACGACGGTACGTCTTACAAGCGTTCCAAATCAATTTTTACATTGATTTGGTATTTTTCCATTTTGCAAAGATGGCTGCCGACAGTTAGTTAACCAACAACCAAATGTTAATAGAGCTACTTAAGCATAAAAAGTAGCTTAACACATCAAGAAAATGCTTACCAGAACGAGGTTACCAGCCAAAATACAATCTCACATGTACCATCTGTGACTGATATCCTGCTCATTTGTGCTCAGCAGAATTTTTTTTTAAAGCAAGCTTTTTTGTATAATCGGCTCTATGAAATTTTGCCCCCTTGTCGAGAATTACTGCAGTGAAGTGTTAAACAAGATCTGTATGTAAGCATTTATCTGGATTAAAGTTTGAGCATTGGCAACGGTTATTTCATAAACATCGTTAAATTTGTGTATTTCCAAGAATAAACATACAAGACTTAATAACTAAAAAAATGTGATTCCTTCTCGATTCATTCTACTGAGGACTCGTTAACTCTTTATTCTTAGTGCTAATATTATTAGGATGTACAACATGTTCTTAAACGTATCATATAGGATTGATAGAGCTGACAAAATAGTCGCAGACAGTGTTTTATTTTGTGTGATCAACTATATACTTTGAATAACAAACTTGTGAATATTTGGGCTTAATCCGTTGTGTGAGTCCTGAAGAAAGTAGTGAAGAGCCAAGCACAATTTTCAGCATGTAAACACATTGTTCTTAATTTTGGTTCTAACAACCGAAATCAGCTGTTGCGTCTTTTAGGTTTTCAGATACAGTTTTCTTGAATATGACTTAGTTTTAGAGGGAAATATTGCATCTAGAAAAATTGTTCCAGTATGAACTTCGTAATCAGTAAGCTTTCAAACTAAATTTCAACAATGATGTTTTTTTTGTCCTTGCCATACCTGTATAATACCACTAATTACAAGTGCAATTTTCCAGTATTCAACAATTTTAACATTCTATACACAGAGTCTGTTGTCTCTTTGAGCCGAAACACGTACATCTTCAACGAGAATGCCGGTACAGTAGAGATTGAAGTGACAAGACACGGCAGTGATCTCTCCCATACCTCCATGGTGTGGTGCTCCGTTAAGCCCAACACCCCGCCCTCTGCGGCACCGGGGGCCGACTTTGTGCCCAGTACCAGCCAGCTCACATTCGGACCGCAGCAAACTGTCGAGGTGAGTAGAGTAGTGTCTATCTAAAACATGCTTTCTTGTTGAAGGTATTGGTGTTGTGATTCCCATGACTGTCCATAAAGTTTAATAATGTCCCCAAAATTTAAGATTCAGGCTCGTTAGTTCTCAGGATTTTACGTGATATCAGGATTTTCTCAAAACCCCCTTCAGCCTTCAAATTGTCTTGAAAGAAGTAAAGCAGTCACTAAGAAGTAAAGCAGTCACTATGTGTCCATACCTGTAGTTGTGTCTTTCTGGTGTTGCACAGAGTCTGTAAACATCCTGAATTGTAACATCTTGGAGGTTCTGAGTCTAGAATAAGGAGAACCCAAGCCTGCAAGCCATTTTTTATGAATTTTCACATCCATCAAATCTCATCCCTGAAGATCCTAACATAAGTAAGATTTTAAGAAAGCGAGAAGGTGTCCAACATAAGCTGAGAAACTTTGTGTTCTGTTTGTATGAGCAGACAAGAGTATTGTTTTTGTTTCATGTCTATTGTACCATCTGCTCCACCTTACCATGCAGGTATGTCGAGTGACGATTGTTGATGACACAGCGAGTCCGCAGATGGAGGGGAATGAGACGTTCATTGTCTACCTTAGCTCAGCCATGGGGTCAGGCCTAGCCACACCATCAGAAGCTGTCGTAGTCATCAATGACACAGTGGATGATAGTAAGTCAGACACATTTTACAGGGTTTGCCCGTAACTTTTTTTTGTGACCAGTTAGCTTGTCATTTTACTAGTCCATTACCTTTTTCACCGGTCCGTATTTCAAATGAAACAGGGATGCTTTTCAACATTAAACTAGCCAGTCGGACCACTTGGAGTGAATTTTGACTGGTCCTCTGGTGTCTTAACAGGCATTTGGCCAGCGGACCACTGTTAAAGGATTGTGTATACAATTGTCTTTTTCTAATTTTGTTGACTTCACTTTTCATCGTCTAATTTCACAGATGATTTCACTGTATAAAATTGTTCGTTAACAAAAATAATGTTAAATGTTGTATGGTTATAGTTTTATCAATTGCCCCTTTGCGTCTATATTTTTTTGACAACACGCCTTTCTGGCAAAAAAAAAACAAAAAAAACTTCAAAAAAGTTTTAAAGCAGCAGTTAAGTAAACGGACTACTTCCAGTGGTCTCCGTTATCAGTGGTCCGCTTGCCAAATTGTATTTAAAACACCTGAGGACCAGTCAAAAGTCTCTCCAAATGATCTCGCTGGCTAGCTCGGTGTTGAAAGGAATCCCTCGTCTGCTCAGAACTATAAGGTCATTAGTGCAATTTGTATGGGTTTCATAAATTGCTTTTGCATATTTTGGAACTCCTGGTAAATGGAGTTTATAGATCAAGAGCGGTCTTCAAAGTATTTGTTTGGCAAAAAGAAACATTCATTTTTTCTAAGTAAAACATTCATTTGTTGATTTTGATTTATTTTTTCAAATTTATACGCATTTTTCATGTAATGACCTTTTGATCATTAGGAATATGAAATTGCAATTAATAGTTTGAGCAGACGCCCTATTTCATTTGGAGTATGAACTAGTGCTCGCCAGTCACTAAAAGTGTTAAGAGGGAACGTGAAAAAGTGTAATTATATGAACTACCACTTCTTAATCCTTAATCTCCAGTGCAAATTTGAGCTTACCTGTACCTTCTCTTTAACCCAGTACCCACAATGCAGTTCTCTTTTCGTGACGTGAAGGTTGAAGAGCACCAGGGGTTAGTTCACATTCCCATCGTCCGTAGCGGTGATCTGTCTTTCGAGTCATCGGTACGTTGCTTCACACGGCAACGGAGCGCCTCCGTTATGATGGACTATGACGAAAGACGTAATACGGATGAATTCAGGATTATATTCGCCCCTGGGGAGAAGGTTAGTATATTCGACCAGTTAGAGACACCATAGTCCATATTGGCGGCTACAGCTTGATCACCTTGCCATCATGTGTTGAAGTATAGGACGTCCTTAGCAACACCCTTAGCAACAGCCATAGCAACAGCCATAGCAACAGCCATAGCCGTAGCTGTAGTCACCTGTTCGGACACCGACGAACCTGAGGACTTCCCGCCAAAACTCAAAACTTGGTTTATTTGCTCATCAAATAGATGAGAATAGAAGCTTTCAAATGTTTAAAGGCATCACCTCACATTGTCAACAAGGTTAATATTTCGGTCGTCCTCACTTTTAATATCACTATTTGCAAGAAGTGCCTGATTTCAGTGTGGGGCATCACATTGTATTTATACCATGTTTAACCTATTTTTATATATCATTGTACCATATCTTTATCCCATCTTTATTCTATCTTTATCCCATTGTACCATATCTTTATCCTTTCTTTACTCTATCTTTATTCCATCTTTACCCTATTTTTATCCCATCTTTATCCTATGTTTACCCTATCTTTATCCCATCTTTACCCTATCTTTATCCCATTGTACCATATCTTTATCCTTTCTTTACTCTATCTTTATTCCATCTTTACCCTATTTTTATCCCATCTTTGTCCTGTCTTTACCTTATCTTTATCCCATTTTCATCCTTTATTGAAGCCTGCAGCTCACTCAGTCGTTCCCTCATTAATCATGAAATTTTGTCCCTGTGTAGGTAAAGAACTGCACCGTGGGTATAGTGGATGACCAGACGTATGAATCGGATGAGCATTTCGTTGTGCGTCTTGGGGATCCAATCGGTAGCGACTATTGCCACGCTCAGGTGGGCAAGAACGACTCCACCACAATCACTATCCTAGACACGCAAGATGGTGAGTCTACATGTAGTTAGTAAACACTGTGTATCTGGGATGAGATTTGTCAGACTTTTGTCTGAATTCAGACTTTTTATGTCAAGCTGGTGAATAAAAAAAGCCTTTCATTTTTCCACATAAAAGAAAGACTGCCCTTTGATCTACTTCACTTGTGCTTAGGACACTGTTCCTGAAAGCCATTTGAATTCCAAACCCTCCCTAGGGGTTACCAAAAGGTAGAAACGGCATCATTTCAACATACATGTAGACTATTTAATATATCCTATACTGGAGAACAAAGTAAAGACTCAAATAAAGAAGTTATTTTAGACCAATGTTCTCCTAGCTCAGGAGTTTTCAATGGCTTTTCCTAGCTTCCAACATGCAATCTAGTAGTTGAGACAAATTGTGTCTTTTCACATCAGGCATGAAGGTCGGCTATCGAAACAAGGTTGACCGATAACAATAGACAGTGCAGACATGACAGACGATCTGGAAGACACCTGGGTGTTTTTCTCTTTTATTTTAATTGTTAACTGCATTTCAATTTTCAGTTATTTCTTTTGACCAACCCAATCCACAATTTCGAAAAAAGATTGACATTTTTAAACATTAATTTTTCTGAATGGCCCCTTAGATGTGCAAAAGGTTCTCAACTTTCATGTTGACTTTATTAGTTCAATTACTGTTTTCAACTAGGGGGCCGTCCAAAGTTTTCAACATTTTTAAGGTCGTACAGAGAGTACTACTTTTCAAGACCCCCCCCCCCTCCCCCCAAAGTAGTACTTTTCAACATTTTTTTTTTCAATGTTGATGCGCATGTTTTATCATGTACATGTACATGTACATTGTACTATTAAAGCAATGTTAACATGTTGCTGATGATCAATGCAAGTTAAAAACAAAACCAGATGAAAAATAAATTTTGTCAAAAACAATGTACACATACTTTTATTGTTTATTTTAAACATACAATCCAGTTCCTAAAAGCATGGCTGGTGTCTTTTTGTAAAAACATTGGTTCAGTCATCGTGAAACACTACAAATGGCATGAGATGCTATTTCCTTCTCAATTTTATTCTTAAAAAAGTTGAGTTGTAATAATTTCTTTTTATTTCAAAAGGTTTATTTGTTTGTACATGAGTCTGCCACTGTGGTCGCTGCTGCAAAATCCCACCAGCACTCAGGACTCAGCAACCATCATTGGAAAATGTCAGCTTTTTCAAAACACCACTTATTATTCTTTTTAAATCAAACTTTTTTATAGCCAATATGTGAGGCGTTCAGGCAAAATGAGACAGAACTTTAAAAATAAATAAAAAAGAGCACTGACAAATGTAGAATCTTTTTTTAAAGACAAGTGTCCCTCTGATATTTTGTCAAGTATTATACCCAAACAGTAATGTTTCTCCTCTGTGGTACATGTATGTGCCCGCATCCTTTTTTGCATCATTTTGGTTTAAAAGGAGTGACGGCGCAGGTCACATCGGCTTTGTATGATTTGGCCTGTTACGTCACTCCCTATATTAATCAAATTTAAAATGAAGAATACGAAGCCAACATCGTTGACAAAAAAGGTTGAAATTAAAATGAAAAAGTTCCTTTAACATCAGGAAGTGATTAGATCTATTTGAGTTAGTTTTTTTCCGTAGATGGGCGTCCTTTTTTCAGTTTGTGTTTTTCATTGGTCTGGTGTTTCTGCAGCTGGTACTGGGTGGGATACTGAAGATTGCATACTGGACATTTTTGAATCTTCTTCGCCTTTGTATCACGCTTCCCTCCATGAATGTGGAGAGTATGACGAACACAATCCGCCTTTGATGTGAATAAATAGCGGCATAAGGGGCAGGATCCAAATGAGGTCTTCTTGAAGTACTCTCCTGGCTTGCCAAAACTTGGGGAAGCACGCAATTGTCTGAATGTCATGAACGATGATGGATGAGCTGGATCGATCGTGATTGGTGGAATATGCCATGATTCTGAAGACGGCATATTCCACACCTTCAGAGCTGTCACAGGTTTTGCGGAACAGACACATGTGTGATCGTTGCAACTTCCTCTTTTGAATGACACATGACCAGGTCTCTTGTCAATGTGCTTCACCAAGAACCTCCACTCCTCCAGTTTCTGTAACAGTTCTGGATTCTGTTTGATCTGAAGGAGACTTGCCTGGAACATGCGTTTGACAGTAGCATAGTCATCGTAGTATGTAGTATAGCCATCAGGTAAATCCTGAACCTTCATAGCTATAGAGGTGACTTTGTGATCTCCATGAGTTTTGCCATCCCAGTATGTGTTCAAGATGTCAAGAGCGTTGTTGAACACAAGTCTCTCTTTCTCAAGCATTTCATCTGCAGGTAGACTTTGGTGTGCAGGTGGGCGTTCCTCTCCAGGCAAACAGGCAGGCAGAGAAACGCCTGCAAGCCACTTTGAGCATGGAGACCACTTGTGCTCAATAGGATTGTAGCGTGAAAGGCCTGCTGGCTCACACACTGAAATTAACATGTCCAGTTCTTCATCTCGCCACATTCTGCCTAAATAGAATGAATTCAAACAGGACTTTGGTGACCAGTCTGGACCCCCATCAGTGACATTAACTAGTACTGGGCGCTTTTCAGCTTTGTTCCAATCAAGGAAGTTTCGCTGATCATTGATGTGTTGCTCGATGGATGTTGATGTATTTTTCACTGTGCGATTAAAGAGCCAAAGAGGACCGTCATGTGGCACGACCACCTCTTCTCTGCCTATCTTATCAACAGATGTTTTATTTCCATCTGCAGCATTTCCTTTCAGCAACAGAAATCCGTCTGGCTCGATTAGATAGCTTGGAACTGGAAAATCATGGTCGTTATAATGGGGCATGTCATCAGAAGGAAAGAATGTACGAATTTGGTGGTAGCGGGAAACAGCTTGCCCTCCAATGTGAACTTTGGCCTTGCTGTCAGTAGAAAATACCATGCACTCATCTGGAAAGGTTGCACACATTTGTCGAACATTGGATACTGCTGCGAAGTGGCAATGTGCATCACAATTGTCCTTGCTAACATCACAATTTTTCACACCCAATCTGATATCGAGACAGTCTTTGTGGTTAGATGCTTCACGGGTGTTCTGTCTAGCTGGCTTTAGCAAATTGTAGATCTTGCTGCGTGAGATGTTCTCGAGTTGTGGCAATTTTTGTTGTACGTACTTTCGGATGTCATCGAGTCTTACACCGCAACTTGTGCTGGTCCCATCACGTCGTCTTGCATGAGCTGCAAAACCATGCATCTTGACAAAGTCCATGATAGTAGTTAACAGTTCTGGGTATTTTTCTTGCATAGGTGTCGGGCCTGTTTTGTTATACATGAAGATTCCTTCATCAGCTTCTTGCGTACCTTCATCACCCCGAGTTTCCAACTCCTTAACTTCAGCCATGTCAAGAAACAAAATTTCGGAAATTGTGTTTGGCTTCAGAACGAGTTCGGCAAAATCAATCAGAACATTATGATTGCCCTTTGTGACACAAAGGATCGGAAATGTCTCCACAAGTTGTTGAATGAGAGCATCCGATATCAAAACATCAAGCCTGTAGTGTGTGATGATGTCGTCAACAGAAATGCCACTGTTTCCAAGTGCGATTGAAGCATCCTTGTACTTTGCAAACATCTTGAGTTGAGTTGCTGTCAGTGGATAGAATATTGTGTTCCCATATTCATCAGCTTCAACAACATTTCTGATGGCTTGGTCCCATGACAATCCAAGTGAATTCGAGGCAACCAATCTATACTCATCTGACTTGGTGAGCTTGTTGAAGCTTCTTTGTTTTTGTGCTCGAATGCACCCCTGTAGATGAGGAATAGCATGATCCATGTCTTGCTTGGCATACAGTAAATTGGGGATAGCTTTGGTCACTTGGTGCAGTTTGTCCTGGCAAGATTTCAACTGATGCTCCAAATTTCCCGTCGTTATCTTCAAACTGGCAATTGCGATCAAATCAATTTTTACCAGTTTGAGTTTCTCATCTGCAGTGTTCAAGAGTGCCTTGATGGTTGTGCCCTTTCGCTGAAAGTTTTGATGAGACAGGTATCTTTCTTTCAAATCCACATACACCTTGAAGGCAATGGCAGTGGTTCCCAATGCCTTGATGAAGTCATTATGTGATTTGATATCATCTGTTAAAAGGTCTTCTCCAACTCCAAGGATGTCAGTGAAGTAGGTCACAACAGCAAGCTGTTTGTCGTTTATGAGCTGCTTACATGCTGTCTCATCATGGTGTGCTGCTGTTGGTGTGATGGTCTGCACTTGTATGGGTTTGGAAGGCGTGATTAGAACATGGGATTCAGCAGCTTCGCTCCTATCATCAGTTGTGTCAGAAACATCACCCTGAATTAATACAAAAAATACAATGAAATTATTGTTAGACCTTTAAATTATGCCATGGAAATAAAACCTTGACAAATCAGATCATGTTCTCCACTTTTAATTTCACCGGTATTTCATATAAATGGGAAGAAAAAAATATAAACAAACATTTTTAAAAACCCTGATTTTAGTAAATAGCCTGACTAGCAAAACAGCTGGTCAATTTTTTACAATCAAGTTGTGATACAATTCGTTTCCTCAAACAAAACACACTTGATATACCTACATGTAATTCTGGTAAAAAGTGTATGTACTGTATTTGTCTCTATCTGATCTAGCCTTTTGAAATAAACAAGTCACCTCCTCCATTTTGTGTATAACAAAAATCAAGCTCGACATAGGATGAAACAAACAAAATTTGTAGGATTTATTTTAAAATGGGACAATATCCCTTTTTCAAGAATTAAAAATATAAAATGTGTTTTATACTTTTTCACAGAAAGGAGGTCTTTTGATTTTTACCCCAAAAATATATAAAAAGGCCCAACGTTGGATATTAATTAAAAAAATGCTTTTTTAATAAGAGCCAACAAGCACATTTAATGCTAACGTTAAACGATGGACCTATAAATTTAATTAAACATTTAATGAAGAATTTTATGTAAAAGAAATAAAATATAATAACCATATTTAAACAAATTCTTTAGAAATATGTACATGAAAAACACCCACCTTTGGTTTCAAGAAGGCAAATAGTGTGCCTGCTCCCGTCTTTCTTTTCTTCACCTTTTCGACGACTCGCTCGAACAACTGACAACACGTTTGTTCGAGACAAAGTGGGGGGGTGTTTCTAGCCGTCTTCCAGTCCGATTGAGCTGCTCGCACAAGTTTGTCACGAGCCCCATTGTGACTGTTGACGTAGATGTGAGCATTAATGTAATTTTCGTAAATGTTTGACGGTGATTTATGAATGACAGATGACAAAGTTGTGATGTATTTTAGGTCTGATAAAAAGCGTTCGCACTGCAACAAGTGCGACGCCATGATTATTGATAGTGACAACCTCGCTCCATGTGTACAAACTACAAACACCGGTAGAGCGCGGTGTGGTGCATGGCGTGCACGATGTCCATGGATATGCTGTGGGAACGATTCGCGGTTGAGTGGTGTCAAAGGTCATTCATTCATGCTTCGCACATTTCGCTGTAGCTAGGACAGGGCACACTGTATGTATGTACGTGTACATCCCATGTACATCGCACGGATAGTTGCGCAATACCATGCAGAGATACGTATTCATTGCCAACTCGACCGACCGCAGCGTGTCTGGCGCCGTGGGCACGTCCTCGCAGCCTCGCCAGCCAGGGACGCATCGTATTGTTTTTTTTCTCGGAGTTGCACGATAGCTGTAAACAAGGTATGAGCTGCTGAAGTAATCCTTTTGGAACAGCGGACTTTGTATCGCTTCTGATTTTAATGTTGGAAATTCTTTCGAGAAAAAAAAAAAGAAGAAAACAAACATTTATATAATTTTCCGATGCTGATTAAAATCAACATTTTATTCACCATTTAAAGTCATACGCGGCTTCCGACCCCCCTCCCCCCCGTCGTACGCTTTGTACGACCATTAAAATGTTGAAAACTTTGGAAGGCCCCTAACTTACTGACCGTTTCAACCTCCCAGCTCCAACCATACAGTTTGAGAGGGTAGCATACAGCGTACGGGAACCCAACGATCCTGAAGAAATGTCTGTGGTCACGATAACTGTCATCAGAACCGGTGACCAGAACAGGACAACCAGAGTACGCACGAGTACCAGGGATGGCTCGGCCAAATCGGGGGTTGACTACGAGGCATATTTTAAGATCATTCGATTCCAACCAGGTATGTAAAGAAATGTTGACATTGTGATGTTTTATAGTGACTGGGCAACTAGTGTTTAAATTGATTGAATACAAGATTTGACTTGAAATGTCAATTTTTCTTTTGGACACGGATGGTTTCTGTATTTCCATTTGTTTAATTTGTTGTCGCATGTTTTTCCTGTCCGTGTAGGCGTTCGATCCGTTGACATTGAGATGCAGATCATGTACAATAAAGACATGGAATGGCACGAGACGTTCACCGTGGTGCTCGGCCCTGACGATCCCGTCAATGCTCTCCTCGGATCCATCACCACGGCAACGGTGACCATCATTGATGAGGAGGCAGCTGGTAGTGTGGTCCTCCCATCTATTCCATTAGTAAGTCAAGCTAGGTTGAAGATTGGGCTCAATTTATGCAGAATTCTTGGTCTCTTAATACTGAGTTCAAGTCGACAGGAACAGTTGAGAATGTTTTTTGTACAGTCAATGAGCAAACCTGAGTTTTCTTTTATCTTCAAACATTCTTGAATCCATGATTCTGATTTGGCAACCTATTGCAACAAAGGTGTGATTTTATTAGTTATCACACAAGCGTGACTGAAATACGAAAATATAGCGCTTCTGCGTCCCATATCCAATGAAGCCAAAGGCAATATGTGTTGTAGGAACAGAGCTGCACATTTTGCGTATACTTAGCCCAAAATAGTGCAATATGCGGAGTTAGAACAGCTCAATACACAGGGTGTGATATGGGTCGTGCGATATAGGTTTATATCACACCCTTTTTTGCTATGGATCTACCAATCAGAATTGAGGATTCAAGTTTGATTTAAATAAGATAAAAACTTATATTGTACAGCCCATATCACACCCTGTGCTTTTCCAAAATTACGTATTGCGTTAAGCTGCGCATCAAGTTTGCTTGGAGATAAGTTTGTTATCACAGGCACGCTCATGGAATACGGAAAAATATAATGTGTCTTCGGCCTCGTAGGATATGCGACGCAGAAGCGCTGTATATTTCGTCACGCGTACCACGAAGTGACCTATCTGTCAAAATTAATACATTTTTGCAAATCGGGTTTTATACAAATTATTAATAAACTCAATACTGTTAACATTTTCAGCAAGTTTGAATACCTAATACTTAATAGTTTCGTAATTACACTAATAAGTAAAAACGACGTGTCACTAGATTTGCCGTTTTGTATTTCCACGAAGTGACCTATCTTGACGCGCCACTTCACCAATGATATACTTCACCAATGATTCACCTGTGTTACACACACAGTTCGGCGCGCGTGTGTGACATTTCGCATTTTCACGAAGTGACCTATCTGGAAGCGGAGTATTTTCACGAAGTGACCTATCGCGATAGGTCTCAATATGCAATGTGTTTGTACACAACGCGCGCGCTGTGGGCAATACTCGCTTTCATTTTCACGAAGTGACGTTTGTGTTTAGGACTGTATTACTAATTAAAATAGTTGAAAGAATGAAAACACTCTGACAGTTATGCACGAATAAAGTATTCAGCTTTATTTTTGTCTTAAAAAAATGAAACAAACTTGTTAAGTATACCCTGAAGCAGCAGTTTGAAAAATAGTGCAACTTCAATCGCGATTTTCTCCAAACATGTTTTTGGGGGCTGTGAACAAGATAGGTCACTTCGTGGTACGCGTGACGATTTGTTGGTACTCTAATGGTTGAGTTGATGTTGCATGCACACTTTAGGCTGTATGCAAATTGTTAATTTTTCGTATGTATATTATCTCTAGGGGAAGGCTTGTGCGCTTTGTAAATAAAGCATACTTTAACAATGTTATTCTTGAATATTTTCAGGTGGTATCATTGATGGATTATGATGATATAGCAGATAGACTAGACCGAGATCCATCACCGGGTTATCCACTCATCTGTGTTACAGTAAGTAGCCCTATTCCACATCGTCAGCTTTGTAGATTGTAGATACGAGAAAACAAAATTCAACTTCATCTAAATTGGCTTTTGTTTTAATATAGATTTATTCATTGTCTCAGTGCAAAAATATTGTATCTCCTAAACAGGCATGGTATTCCTCCTACTTGAGTCTGATTTCAGACTTTTGGGCCCTCAGAAAAATCTGCGAAATTTTTACAAAATGACCTGAAAAGTCTATTCAAGCCATAGAAATAGAACCCGGAGAACGCTGAGTGCGTCATTGTGCGTGCGATTTCGTTGTGAGACCATTTTTTATGGACGCGCGTACGCCATTTTTTTTACGCGTGTATGGCAAAAGTAGCATTAAGCCAGTGATAATATTTTGCCATACAGTAGACGTCATGAACATTGACCAATGAAAACACGTAGAAACAGTCTCTGTGCGTTGCCATTTTGCCATACACGCGTGTCACGTGATGATCATTTTGCCATACACGCGTGTCGCGTGGTATCGATACGCCGCGTCCGCTTAGCGTTCTCCGGGTTCTATTTCTATGATTCAAGCCTACTCCATGTAGGTCAGCCCTTGTACTGAATAATATTATCCTACTTTTTCAAGGGGGCCAAATATCATGCCTGCCTAAAATGTTGTATTTCACTTTAAAAAGCCAGATGTACAAGTACAAGTACGCGCCGAGAGACAACCTTTTTGCAATGAGCATTTCTGTGCGTGATACAACGTTTTTAACAAAATCACGCGACATATTGTTTATTGATGCTGTATTGACCCTATTCACATGGTTGTCATTGCGCATAAATCTTGGTTGTGCCATTGTGGCAGTCAGATTATCTGTGTGTTAGTGTGCATTTTTAGGCAAAGTGCGTGTGGTCGGACTAGAATCATATCTTAAGGCGGAATTTGACTCCTAAAATGGCGGACCATATGCAGACAATAGCTGCACGTGATGTCAAGGTGACAGCAGTCAAGAAAATGTCATCAGTCAGTGTGTTTCCATTAAAGGGTGTACAACATTGGTTAGAGTAAAAATATAAATGTTCACAGATTTGCACACAACGTACATGGTATGAAGATGGTCATGGTGGGAAACTCACTTTGAAATATTTGTGCTTGAATTGCAATAGTTTTTGAGAAACGAGTAAAACAATTGGTTTCGATCTCGTAAGTCCAAAACTCAATGTTAAAAAGCAGTAAACATTTAAGGTTTTCCCCACTTTTTTCTTGTGACTTCAATGACCGATTGCGCTTAAACTTTCACAGGTTTATTATTTCATGTGTATGTTGGATACTGGTCTTTGACAATTACCAATGTGACAAATGTGCTTTAAACCTCTTCCAAATGAGCTGCATACTGCTCAGCTATTTGCAGTGTAAAAAGTTGCTGCATAAATACTTATGTATATGATACAAACTTTTATTCTCTAGTTTCCAATTGAGTACTAACAATATGTATTGCCAACTTTTGTTTGCAAACGATTATCATGGGAAACAGATGTTCTCAACGAGGTAAGATTGATGGTGGATGGTGGTGATTGTTTAAATAATATGATTTTTATGAGTAGAATTGTCTTTGTGTCGTTGTGGTGTAAATCTGTTCTTATTTTATTGTTGCATGTGATTTCTCAGGATTTGTCCTGTGATTGCAGGATTTTCTCAAAAACTCCTTGAGCTTTAAATTGTCGTGGAAGGAAGAACAGCAGTCGCCAAAGGAAGAAAGAAATAGTCCACATTATGTCCAAACCCGTAGTTTTGTATTTCTTGTGATGCACAGAGTCTGTAAACCTGAAATGTAACATTTGGGAGGTTCTGGGTCTACAATAAGGGAGAACCCAGCTGGCCTACAAGCCATTTTTTCAGGAATTTTCCTAAACTGTTCTGAGGTTTATCTAAGTTACGAAGCGCGCAAGGACAGCTCAGCCCAATCCAACAGACATGATATATATGAAGAACATCAGATTTACCCCTTAAATATTTTCAGTATAATTTTCATCTTAATGGTGGTAACTTGTGCATTTTATCATTTTTTACCATTGTTGAAGCTTTGGACATGTCTGAATTGGCAGCTGCGGCTAGTTTTCCACATCATAATTCTTGAGTATAGTACATCCTTAGCAATACCCTTAGCAACAGCCGTAGCTGTAGCCGCCAATTTGGATACAACCTTACAATCAATACTCTTTCCAACAAATTTTTGATTTTGTTTGATTGGATTATTGCATGTCGTGGCTGAGCGGTTAAGAGCACCAGACTCATGCTCTGGTGTTTCTGGACCAATTGCTTGGTCCTCTGAATGGGATGTAAAGTCGTAGGTCTTGTGTGTCGTGTAATGCACATACAAAACAGTTGCACCAGGGATTTACCCTGGTGCTTCTGGCAGTGGCTGCTGAATGCACCGCAGTACCGTGTAAACGCTTATAAGATGCTACATAAATTGGTCTCATAATTTTAAAAAGTTCAAAACCTGTCTTAAAATGTTTCTGTTTGTTCAAGCACCTTGAGTACCGTATTTTCCTGCGGATAAGACGCGTCTTATCTGACTTTTTAGACCCCCAAAACATCGGTGCGTCTTATCTTTCGATGCGCCTTGTCTGCTGACGATTGATTTTTTTGGGGATGATCACTGCGTACAATAATACCTTTATTTTGTCCAGTTCAAATCAACGGTCTTTGTGTGAAGAATCCTTACTCAATAATGCGGTCAAACAAGGCTCAACTATCCAGACACTGAGACCGTATTTTCGTTTCAACAATGCCGCAATCCCCCAGACTGTCCTTTCATTCCAACAATGCCGCAACGTGTTGATCCCCCATGACCGTGCTTTCATCATTCCAACAATGCCGCAATGCGTTGGTGCTTTCGGTCCAACAGACGTCGGCGTCGTACAAACGTTTTTCTGTGTGGCCGCGTAATCGTTCCGAAAATGCTGCAATCAGATTTACTGTCAATGCTGTTGTACAAACGGCATTCACCCAACCTCTATTGTGTGGTGAACTTTGAGGGTTTTTATTGTACAGAATATCTCCGAAGTGTGCTTTAGGCTTGACGTACTATTTAAGGATGGGATAATTAAGTACCAATGTTTGTTGGCCTACCTATACGAATTGCAATTTCGTTTGTTTGATTAAACGTTCAAATATTCATTTGAGAGATGGTTCATGTGTCTGTTTCATTTATTTCATTCATCAAATAAAAAAATGATCCTTGAAAACAAAACTAACATTATTAAAGAGGAGAGATGTTTTAAACAAATATCTTATGAACGAGATTATAAGTTTGAAATAAATAAAAAGAACTTTAAAACAAAATCTTATGAACGAGATTAACAAATTAAAGGTTTGAAATAATGGAAAAGAATTTTATATACAACAACAAAAATTACAACTAGAGATTTAGAGTTTGTAAAACAAACTCTAGGTGTTCGGGTTCTCGCTGGGCTCAGTGCTGTTTTAATGCGTTAGCTATTATCATTGAATCGCTGAAAACATTGTTGATAGCTTTTGAAATTTCAAGGAAAGTAAAGTGTAAATCTTCGTTGATTGAACGTTAGTTTACACAGGAAATTAATGCACATCACAATATGAATTTTTAAAAATAATAATCTTTTATTAAAGCCAAATTAACGAATCCAACCCTATTTTGGTTGCTAAAACAAATTATCCTTATCCTTACCCTTATCCTAAATTTGAAAACTGATGACGTCATTATGACGTTAGATAAGTTCTTATCGAGACATTGGTATTTAATTATGTGCTTTAAATTGTAAGTGAAAAACGAAGAACTTACTAAACGTATTGTCAGCAAAAGAGTACATTATATAATTTATTAGGGCAGAGGGTCAATATTGTCCTTTTAAACACGGCAACATTAATTTTTCGAATTTCCTTTCGTTTTGGTTGCATATCTTAAAACGAGCCTTTAAATTAATCACAAGTACAACTATCATTTATGCCACTCACTGAAGTTTATTTATTTTTCAATGGATATTGATTAATAAATCCAACTATGTGAATCATGTTGACATTATTAAGTTACAATTCTTATAATTAATTTATTGTTTGTTAATAAGGAACACATTGCCTTTTTGATTTAATTTTTTTTACTTTCTTTCACGCGCCTATGGCAGAAGGTGAAAAAAACATAGAAATTCCCGTTCTCTCGCAGCATAACTTCCCATAACTCGCACATAACGCAACGCATTCACCTGGATCGAGCTGCCTGTTCAAGCTGAACAATTTCTTTATCGATTCATGTAAAATGAAAGTTGATTGGTTAATTAGAACCAGTTGCCAATGTACAGGACATAAAATCATATCCAATGAAAAAGACTGTTTCATAGCATGTGTTATACGTTAGAGGTCAGATCAGAATACGCGGTGTGCGGTGGACACACCCAAGGGCATTTGTGGGGTCATGACAACAATGGAACAATGGGCCCCACAAGGTCATTTCAATAGGAACAATTGGGCCCCACAAGGGAATTCTTCTGAAAAGGGAATAATAGAACAACAATAGCAGTACCCCACAAACCCACAAACCGGATCTGTACTCTCTGTGCACATGTGTGAGCGTGTCTATCCATTCAAACTGAGGACTTTAACAAAAGGGATCCGAGTGTTTGACAGAGCGAGGACATCCTCGCTTCGTTTTCGTGTACAAACCCAATGGGGACGTCGCTAAAAAAAAATGGGAGAACAAAGAGAAGTCCTCGGTAAGCGGGATTTACAAACGTGTGTGTGCACGCACACAGCGCATCTCACGCACTATTTTCCGTGACTGTCAAAAGTAGTACAGACCATTTGCATATCAAGGTATAGGTCTTTAAAAACATACATTTTTTATCATGCGAAATAAGATTTCGTCATTTTTAGACCCCTGTAAGTGAAATGTCCGATTGCTTTTGTATTACATTTGGTTTTAAACTAGGTGCATGATTGTGTGACCTGTTTATAAGGATTATACCAATCACATTTCCATTGGGTTTTGGCAGGGGTCTGAATACTGCCTGTAAAATGCCTCCCAAAACCCCCGCATTTTAAAAGTGGATTGACAACGTGGGCCATACTGACAGATTTACATTTTTCCGCATAATATTTAGTCCACCTGTGTGGAAAGAATTCTTTCCGAACTCCTTCATGCACAAACAGGTTTTCTAACAAGTAAAATAAACAAAATAAATGAATATACCTAGATTAAGGTAATTGCTACATATGAAGTTATAAGTGAAATCACTTGTTTACAAAAGCGGCCCAGAGCCTGGACTTCCTTCAGGCATAATGTGTACTCTACGGAAACGTACTGCCGCCACATGAATAAACAAATCCCGCACTTTTTGTGTACGTACATGATAAGTAGGATTCTCAAATTTTGTGTATGTTCATGGCACACTAAGGGGGTTGTTTAAACAAAAATAGCAAAATCTGATACAGTGTCTGCCAACCCATCAGGTGAGTTGGAATGAAATGACCCCATGTACGTTTTCTTAATAAATTAGCCTATGCCATCAAATGGCCTGTTTTAGTTTGATCACAACCTAATATCATTGTTTTTACCATCGAGTTGTGAGAAAATGTATTTTAGTTTAATTTCAATAGGGAATCATATATTGGCCATCATACCGTAAACAATGTATTTACTTTGCATAAACAAATTATTCGCATTTAGACAATCAAATTGAATAGTTCAAACAGCTGGTTGGGATGGTTTTCAATTTCATTTATTAGCAAAAAACCATTTGCATAAAGCTCGACATCTCCTGCTCTCAAATTAATTGTCTAAAATGGTCATTCCGTGCCAAATCACCACAAAAGTTCGGCACTAACAGTCTCAAATTTTGTTTTAAAAAAACACTCAAAAACCCCAAATGGATGCCCTGAACACACACACAATTTGGAGGCGTACTGCCGCTTCATGAATAAATTAATCCCAACTTGTTGTGTACGTGCAATATAACTATCATGTACTTACATTTTAAGTAGGATTCTAAAATTGTGTTTACGTTAATGGCACCCATGACCTGCTTTGTTTTATAAAAACGTAGAAACTTTGTTTTTACCATCAAGTTGTGAAAATGTATTAAAGTTTGATTACAACGTAAATATAATAGGGAATTTTGCCTTTACCATCACATCGTAGACGTTGTTTTTTACTTTTGTATCAGCGAATTATTCATATTTAGACAATCCTATTGACTAGTTCAAACAGCCGGTTGGGATGATTGTTATTCTAATTTATGAACAAACAAATTGTTTGCATAATGCTTGACATCTGCTCTCAAATTAATTGTCCATTGGGTCATTCCGTGCAAAATCACATAAGAGTTTGGCAGGCTGCAGGGTCTCAGATTTTGCTTTAATCCCCTATATATGGGTGCCCTGAACACACACACAATTTTTGAATCCTACTCCTTAACATTTCTGAGATGTGAACCCCTAAAATTTAAGTCCCACCCCTTCAAATTTACAGTCGTGTTTTGGACATTTTTAAAGGTCTATATCTTACAAATGAATGTAAGATACGCAGCTACAAATAAGTACACATGGTATCTGGTATACCATCAACTAGAATCTACTGTCAAATGTAGCAAAGACCGATTGCTTATCAAGGTATAGGTCTTTTAAAACAGACATTTTATCCTGCGGAATGTCTTTTCATCCTTTTCTTATAAACCCCTTGTGCCTAAAGAGTGAAATTTCTGATTGCTTTTGTATTACATTTGGTTATATACTAGGTGCATATGTGTGACTTGATATCAGGATATACCAATCACATTTTCAATGGGTTTTTGGCAAGGGTCAGAATATGGGTCCACCTGTAAAAAATGCCCCCAAAACCAAGTGGTTAATTGACAACGAAGGACATAATCGACAAATTTACAAAATTTTCCCAAGTTCCAGTAGGCCTAATACTGTTTTATCCAGTCTACTTTTGTGAAAGAGAAAACAAATTGTTTCTTAGCTCATTGATGCAAAATAATATATATATATATATAAAAATATTTAAAACTGGACATGCCTAGTTTAAGGTAATTGCTGTGTATGCAGTTTAGTTAAATCACTTGTTTACAAAACAGCCACGCAGAGCCTGGACATCCTGCATGCAAAGTGTGTACACTATGGAGGCGTACTGCCGCTTCATGAACAAACCAATCCCGCATGTTTTGTGTACGTACACACTAACTAGCATGTACGCACATGAGGATTCTAAAATTGTGTTTATGGCAACCATGACCTGCTTTGTTTTATCAAAAGGTAGAAACTTTGTTTTTACCATCAAGTTGAGAAAATGTATTTTAGTTTAATTTCAACGTAAATATAATAGGGAATCATATATTGGCCATCATACCGTAAACAATGTATTTACTTTGCATACACAAATTATTAGCATTTAGACAATCAAATTGAATAGTTCAAACAGCTGGTTGGGATGATTGTTATTCTCATTTATGAACAAACAAATTGTTTGCATAATGCTTGACATCTGCTCTCAAATTAATTGTCCATTGGGTCATTCCGTGCAAAATCACATAAGAGTTTGGCAGGCTGCAGGGTCTCAGATTTTGCTTTAATTTTTTAATTTTTTATTAATCCCCTATATATGGGTGCCCTGAACACACACACAATTTTTGAATCCTACTCCTTAACATTTCTGAGATGTGAACCCCTAAAATTTAAGTCCCACCCCTTCAAATTTACAGTCGTGTTTTGGACATTTTTAAAGGTCTATATCTTACAAATGAATGTAAGATACGCAGCTACAAATAAGTACACATGGTATCTGGTATACCATCAACTAGAATCTACTGTCAAATGTAGCAAAGACCGATTGCTTATCAAGGTATAGGTCTTTTAAAACAGACATTTTATCCTGCGGAATGTCTTTTCATCCTTTTCTTATAAACCCCTTGTGCCTAAAGAGTGAAATTTCTGATTGCTTTTGTATTACATTTGGTTATATACTAGGTGCATATGTGTGACTTGATATCAGGATATACCAATCACATTTTCAATGGGTTTTTGGCAAGGGTCAGAATATGGGTCCACCTGTAAAAAATGCCCCCAAAACCAAGTGGTTAATTGACAACGAAGGACATAACCGACAAATTTACAAAATTTTCCCAAGTTCCAGTAGGCCTAATACTGTTTTATCCAGTCTACTTTTGTGAAAGAGAAAACAAATTGTTTCTTAGCTCATTGATGCAAAATAATATATATATATATATAAAAATATTTAAAACTGGACATGCCTAGTTTAAGGTAATTGCTGTGTATGCAGTTTAGTTAAATCACTTGTTTACAAAACAGCCACGCAGAGCCTGGACATCCTGCATGCAAAGTGTGTACACTATGGAGGCGTACTGCCGCTTCATGAACAAACCAATCCCGCATGTTTTGTGTACGTACACACTAACTAGCATGTACGCACATGAGGATTCTAAAATTGTGTTTATGGCAACCATGACCTGCTTTGTTTTATCAAAAGGTAGAAACTTTGTTTTTACCATCAAGTTGAGAAAATGTATTTTAGTTTAATTTCAACGTAAATATAATAGGGAATCATATATTGGCCATCATACCGTAAACAATGTATTTACTTTGCATACACAAATTATTAGCATTTAGACAATCAAATTGAATAGTTCAAACAGCTGGTTGGGATGATTGTTATTCTCATTTATGAACAAACAAATTGTTTGCATAATGCTTGACATCTGCTCTCAAATTAATTGTCCATTGGGTCATTCCGTGCAAAATCACATAAGAGTTTGGCAGGCTGCAGGGTCTCAGATTTTGCTTTAATTTTTTAATTTTTTATTAATCCCCTATATATGGGTGCCCTGAACACACACACAATTTTTGAATCCTACTCCTTAACATTTCTGAGATGTGAACCCCTAAAATTTAAGTCCCACCCCTTCAAATTTACAGTCGTGTTTTGGACATTTTTAAAGGTCTATATCTTACAAATGAATGTAAGATACGCAGCTACAAATAAGTACACATGGTATCTGGTATACCATCAACTAGAATCTACTGTCAAATGTAGCAAAGACCGATTGCTTATCAAGGTATAGGTCTTTTAAAACAGACATTTTATCCTGCGGAATGTCTTTTCATCCTTTTCTTATAAACCCCTTGTGCCTAAAGAGTGAAATTTCTGATTGCTTTTGTATTACATTTGGTTATATACTAGGTGCATATGTGTGACTTGATATCAGGATATACCAATCACATTTTCAATGGGTTTTTGGCAAGGGTCAGAATATGGGTCCACCTGTAAAAAATGCCCCCAAAACCAAGTGGTTAATTGACAACGAAGGACATAACCGACAAATTTACAAAATTTTCCCAAGTTCCAGTAGGCCTAATACTGTTTTATCCAGTCTACTTTTGTGAAAGAGAAAACAAATTGTTTCTTAGCTCATTGATGCAAAATAATATATATATATATATAAAAATATTTAAAACTGGACATGCCTAGTTTAAGGTAATTGCTGTGTATGCAGTTTAGTTAAATCACTTGTTTACAAAACAGCCACGCAGAGCCTGGACATCCTGCATGCAAAGTGTGTACACTATGGAGGCGTACTGCCGCTTCATGAACAAACCAATCCCGCATGTTTTGTGTACGTACACACTAACTAGCATGTACGCACATGAGGATTCTAAAATTGTGTTTATGGCAACCATGACCTGCTTTGTTTTATCAAAAGGTAGAAACTTTGTTTTTACCATCAAGTTGAGAAAATGTATTTTAGTTTAATTTCAACGTAAATATAATAGGGAATCATATATTGGCCATCATACCGTAAACAATGTATTTACTTTGCATACACAAATTATTAGCATTTAGACAATCAAATTGAATAGTTCAAACAGCTGGTTGGGATGGTTTTCAATTTCATTTATTAGCAAACAACTATTTGCATAAAGCTCGACATCTCCTGCTCTCAAATTAGATGTCTAAAAAATGGTCATTCCGTGCCAAATCACCGAAAAGTTCGGCACTAACCGTCTCAAGTTTTGTTTTAAAAAAACCACTCAAAAACCTCAAATGGATGCCCTGAACACACACACAATTTTTGAATCCTACTCCTTAACATTTCAGAGATGTGAACCCCTAAAATTTAAGCCCCACCCCTTCAAATTTACAGTCGTGTTTTGGACATTTTTAAAGGTCTATATCTTACAAATGAATGTAAGATACGCAGCTACAAATAAGTACACATGGTATCTGGTATACCATCAACTAGAATCTACTGTCAAATGTAGCACGAACCATTTGCTTATCAAGGTATAGGTCTTTAAAAACAGACAAAAACCATTTGGTCTGTAACAAGTGCCTTGACTGGCTAGCTACCCACCGTTGCCAGTCGCGAGGGGGTATGTCATGCTGCGTTAGGCAATGGATTAAGATTAAAGGCCAATTTCTCTAATACATCTATGAAAAACTTGATTTGTTCCAGTGTATAAAACAATAAGTATTCAGTACCCTTTGTTTTCAAGAAAAAACAACGAATTTATCTTTCTTAGTTTGCGAGTTCTGCATGGTTGTTAAACCAAAGACTCAAAATTTGATTAAATTATTTACATTTAATTACCCAATAATTCATTGGGTGACGTCATTATGTTGTCGAAATTTCTGTTTTATCTAATCATCAGGTGTAATATTGTTGCCAAGTTTCATGACCGTGTGAGTTTGGGAAAGATGTCAAAGTCTGTGGACAACGATGCGTGTATTTTTGAGGTGGGCGAACAAACTCAAAAATCCACTAGAGATTTAGAGTTTGTAAAACAAACTCTAGGTGTTCGGGTTCTCGCTGGGCTCAGTGCTGTTTTAATGCGTTAGCTACATCATTGAATCGCTGAAAACATTGTTGATAGCTTGTAAATTTTAAAGAAAGTAAAGTGTAAATCTTCTTACACAGGAAACAAAAGCTACTCAAGATATGAAATTTTATAAATAACAAACTTTTGTTTATCCAGATTTGAAAACTGATGACATCATTATGAAGTTACAAATGTTTTTATCGAGACATAGATATTTAAATGTGCCAAGTGAAAAACAAAGATTAACTTACAACAACAAAAATCAGCGAAAGAGTACATTATTTAAATTATTTGAAAGAGCAAAACGTCCATTGTCATTTCATAGTCATACAGCAGAGAAACATTTTCCCCTTCCCCTTCATCTTGGCAGCAGATGTTGAAACAATCCTTTGAATGACCCACACGTTCAACTATTATATATGCCATTCACTGAAGTTTATTTATTTGTCAATGGATATCGATTCTTTTTTTATTAAAAAACCACATTAGATGATATTTATGTTGACATTATTAAGTTACAATTCTGAAACTTTTTACAGTGAGTTGGATACTCATTAAGTATCGGTGCATGAATCATTAATTGTTCAAAACATATATGCACTGATGAAGATGTCATTAAAATTAGTCAAGTATTATGAGCTATCGGTTGCATGTTTTAAATTAGCTTGTTTGATTTTTAGACATTGATTTTCCTACAGAACAGTTTGTTAAATTTAGAATATTAAAATGAAAGACACTTTTTTAGGATAATTATGCAAGACAAAGGCAAAGCATGAGGACGGCAAGTCTAAGCATCTCGTGAATTTATACTAATAACATAATGAGTTAAGTACTATTTTTAGGAAAACCTCCATCGAAGGGTCTTTAAATATGCATGTCATAATACAAAGTTGACGAAAAACATTTATTAGTCGAACCATTCTCTGACTACAGTGACACAGCCAACAACCATACCAATCCCCCATTGCCTAATTCTACCTCTGCGACGATCATACTAAATGCTTCTTAGTTTTAAAAACATCTCACCAACGTCACAACTTGATGATACAGGATAAACTTTATAACATAATTGTGCATTAAATAAAAGACCCATTTTGAAAAGCAATGATGTTCATACGAAACGTACCGTTTCTAGTCACCGTGCTGCGACGATAAAGACTACTGTGTGTGAGGGTCTGAAACACCCTACACAAACCGATGACGCGTCCCTTCTTCTCGGTGTGTGATCAAAACACAACCAATGTCCGTCTTTTTCTGCTTGCATTTTCCCACATAATTAAATATCATACGAATCACTGAAGCAGGTGGTCATCTCAGTGAAACTTCGTCTTCAATTCCATATTGATAATAAAGCCATGAGAAGGGCAAGTAGGGGAACAATTAGACGTCGAATCTTAGCGGAAATCATGTTAATTCTAGTACGTAGTAGTAAGTACGCCATTGATAAGATTGCACTTGCGTTGTAAGTAAAACATGAATGGAAACTCTCGTTACGCCCACATGGCTCTGATAGTAAACAACTATCGTTGTGCCACGTTGGTCTGTAACAAGTGCCTTGACTGGCTAGCTACCCACCGTTGCCAGTCGCGAGGGGGTATGTCAATCTGCGTTAGGCAATGGATTAAGATTAAAGGCCAATTTCTCTAATATGTAGATCTATGAAAAACTTGATTTGTTCCAGTGTATAAAACAATAAGTATTCAGTACCCTTTGTTTTCAAGAAAAAACAACGAATTTATCGTTCTTAGTTGGCGAGTTCTGCATGGTTGTTAAACCAAAGACTCAAAATTTGATTAAATTATTTACATTTAATTACCCAATAATTCACTGGGTGACGTCATTATGTTGTCGAAATTTCTGTTTTATCTAATCATCAGGTGTAATATTGTTGCCAAGTTTCATGACCGTGCGAGTTTGGGAAAGATGTCAAAGTCTGTGGACAACGATGCGTGTATTTTTGAGGTGGGCGAACAAACTCAAAAATCCACTAGAGATTTAGTGTTTGTGAGAACAAACACTAGGTGTTCGGTATGGGGCACTGTTATGTTACTGAAATGCGTAAGCAGATTTATATTGAAAGTTTTTTAATAAAAAAAAAAAGTCGTTTGCAAACCTATTACTTTTATACTTTTAGTGTACACGGGGGAAAGTGATATCGTTGCTGTATGAGTCTCCATAAAGTAGTTTAGATACACATGTATAACAATTTTCATGTAAATAGTCACAAACTTAACATGCTTAACTGATAAATTAAAAGACTATCACTAACCATTCAAAAATTAATGTTATCAAACTACGCATGCTTGCTACCTTATGTGTGAAGCAACATCATTTGTCATGATTATGAAAAGGGCATAAGAACCTACTGTTTACACGATGTGCAATTTATGTTGAATTTATTTTGCTAGTCACATTGTATTTCTTGGAAGTATTCAACAGGATCTAAAAGTTAGATTCGCATAAAAACCGTTGTTGATCAGAGTCAAAGTTATGTTGACCTTTTTCCGATTGCATTTTCTCAGTTATCAAAAGTTATTCAAATCACCAAAACAGTTCAGCAAAATACACTCGTTCAGTTGATATTCACCACCAAGCCAACAAATGGCTAACACGAAGGTTATGCAATGAGCTATTCATTGCACCACCGTCGAACATCGTAGATTTCCGAAGGATGGTTGCATTTATCGACGAGTGCAGTAACAAAGGACCATTAACTTGGTATAGCGCCACCATGGATAACGTGTCACGACACAGCAATGCAGTCTTCGTGGACTTTGCACCCAAGATCAATGGCGCAGTGTGTGTACTGTTACATGTACATGCAAGATTACGCGTGGTCAATGGAGCAGAATGACCAGACCTGCGGGCTATACTAACGTAATGTTCAACTTACATTTTCAGCGGGAAGTCAAGAACAACCGGGATAACTCTTTGTGTAGCATTTGTTGAGTTTTAAAAGACCTGTCCGATGATGTATTGATTGAAGCAATCCATTCAGTAATGATTAAGTTATGATTTTTTGAAATATTAAATTTTGATTTACTGTATTTCAACACCTGATGACGTAATCATGACGTCACAACAACTTGATGGAGGTTTCATCAAGGTTCTAACATGGTGTAAATTTGAGGTTGATCGGATAAACAGAAGTGAAGAATTTGGGCAGAAAATGTTTTTGGTTAAGAATTGCAGAAAGGCAAACTTTGACCTTCCGTTACGACCGGAAGTAAAGGTCATGTGAATTTGGCGTTAACTTTTCAAATGTTGCCCGTGTCTTGATCTATCATAATGTTTAAATATGAATATTATAGCTTTCCTATTCAGAAACATACAGGCATTGGCATGAGGGCACTTTTTGACCTTAAATGGCTTGTAATTTGACACCCGATGATGACGTCATTGCTCACACATCTTCTGCTCTTTATGTTCTAATGTCACATTAAGTTTCATGTTGATCAAAGGTTTGCAAGTATGTTTTTTTCTGCGGACAAACTACAATCAGAAGAATAAGCAAAACAAAGAAAAAAAAAAAAAAGGAAAAAAAAAAAAAAACGAACAAAAACAAGGAGTTGTTCGGTCTGTGGACCGAACACCTAACTAGAGATTTAGTGTTTGTGAGAACAAACACTAGGTGTTCGGGTATGGGGCATTTTCATTTTCATTTACATTTTCATTTACATTTTCAGCGGGAAGTCAAGAACAACCGGGATAACTCTTTGTGTAGCATTTGTTGAGTTTTAAAAGACCTGTCCGATGATGTATTGATTGAAGCAATCCATTCAGTAATGATTAAGTTATTAAATTTTGATTTACTGTATTTCAACACCTGATGACGTAATCATGACGTCACAACAACTTGATGGAGGTTTCATCAAGGTTCTAACATGGTGTAAATTTGAGGTTGATCGGATAAACAGAAGTGAAGAATTTGGGCAGGAAATGTTTTTTGGTTAAGAATTGCAGAAAGGCAAACTTTGACATTCCGTTACGACCGGAAGTAAAGGTCATGTGAATTTGGCGTTAACTTTTCAAATGTTGCCCGTGTCTTGATCTATCATAATGTTTAAATATGAATATTATAGCTTTCCTATTCAGAAACATACAGGCATTGGCATGAGGGCACTTTTTGACCTTAAATGGCTTGTAATTTGACACCCGATGACGTCATCATGACGTCATTGCTCACACATCTTCTGCTCTTTATGTTCTAATGTCACATTAAGTTTCAAATTGATCAAAGGTTTGCAAGTATGGTTTTTTCTGCGGACAAACTACAATCAGAAGAATAAGCAAAACAAAGAAAAAAAAAAAAAAAAAAAAACGAACAAAAACAAGGAGTTGTTCGGTCTTATAAGACCGAACACCTAAAAACTTAAACAAAAATATATATAATGAAACATTTTGTTACGTCTTCCCGGGTGTGACGGGATTATTTGCGTAAGGTAGGCCTATATATAAAGGCGACGCTAGTTTTGGTATTAGTCACCGGTAGAGGGCGCACAACATCTACTGGCTCGGAGGGACTTAGACTGGTAACCTGTCTTTATCAGCAAGGATCCTCGTTGTGGGACATCGGATGTTCAGGCTAGGAGGGCCTGGGTTCGTGTTGCAATATCTTCAGACAGTGCGTGGACCATCGTTTCTGGCCGCTGATTGGGCCGGACTTTTATTATTAACAATGCACAGCGTTGGCTGAATGGATGGACGAAGGTCGGTATCAATTTACGTTGGTCTTTTCTGCATGGCTCTACATCACGCCCATGTGGTTACGGTTTCATTCATGCTTCAAATAGTGTGAACGCTCCAAAAGGCAACAAAGTGACGTCTTTGTGTCAATGTACCGACACCGGGTTCTTCTGTGTGCTGTTAAACATGCGTCTTATGCGGCGGTGCGCCTTTTCTGTTGACGTTTGAATTTTTGGGGGTCATTTTAGGGTCCTGCATCTTGTCCGCCGAGCGTCTTATCCGCAGGAAAATACGGTACCTTATTGGTAGATATGTGGGCAATATAAGACAATTATTATTATTTTTATTTATTATTATTATTCATTACAGCCATGTGATCCTCACTATCCGGATTATTCCATGACGCGTGAATTCTGCGCAGAGTCCGGTATCAACAACTCAAATATCCGCTACAACTGGGAAGTTGCCATGCCAACAGACGCAGAAGGCTCCAGAGCTCCCTTTGAGCGCATCGTTGACTTCACACCTTTCACCAGCCCCAATGAGAAGGTCTTAGACAGCCTCTACTTCAGTCGACGTTTCCACATCAGATGCATTGCTCAACCGTACGACAAGAGCGGACGACCGGGGGTGCCACTCCGAAGTAACATCGTCGTCATTGGAACCGATAACGGCATCTGCCACACTCCCGTCACGGCGGGCGTGTCGCGTGGATTCCAGGCGCAGTCCTTCATCACAAACCTACGCTACATCGATGAAACGGATGAGAACCACCCGAACACTCTCCACGTGTCTGTCGAGATCCCACACCAGGACGGTATGTTACCGGCCATCTCGACCGTCCCGCTTCATAACATCCGCCTCCTGTTGACGGAGCCAGTCTATCGTCAGCAACACATCTGCTCTAATTTGATTAACAATCCTAGCTGGGGTGGCCTGACTGACTACAGCTTCCTCCAACCCGTCGATCTAGACAGCTTCGTCATCAGTCCTGGTAACAACTACCCGTACCAATTCGATCGGGAGCTCCGCAGTGAGAAGGCTCTCAATCTATACCAACATCTCAACCTGAAGAGTTGTACGTGGACCTTTGACGCATATTACCACATGACTGAGTTAATTGATTTGTGTGGGGGCGCTGTAACCACCGACTTCCAGGTACGAGACACGGACGAGAGTTACCTTACAGTGACGGTACCCTTGTATGTTTCATACCTCTACGTTACCGCTCCAACTGGATGGGGCGCTTTGGATCACAGGACCGAGATGGAATTCTCCTTCTTCTACAAGTAAGTTACAATTTACTCATGTCCTAAAGTCCGCTGCCACCTACAGTTCCAAAATCCCCAATTGATATGACCTCATCACTCACGATAAATCTTGGCTGTGCCATTTTGGGGAATCAGACTCCCCGTGTGTTACTGCGCTGTGCAAATTTAAGGCGATGCATAACATTATCTTTACATCCAAATTGACTTCCAAAAGGGCAGACCATTGTCAAAAAGTAGCTTCATGTGATGTCAGTTCAAGAAGCCTCCCGAAGTCTCCTGAATTCCGAATAATCTACTCCGCGGCAGTAAGACAAGTTCTCAAAGAACAAAATCTACCTAGCAAGTAGATATACACATGGTGTTACTGCATACCAAATATATATGTCAGTTCAAGTTGTGTATTTGTTGAGATGGTATTGTCAGTAGAATGTTTGAAACCTATTCTTGACTTAAAGTATTATTTTTCTTTTTACTGTATTTTGTATCGTCAATGAAAAACACAGTTTGAATTGAATAGAAAATAATTTGTGAGTCTTAAAAAACAGGAGAGTTCTTATTTTGTTTCTTTACTCTCCTTTTCCCATCTTGATTAGAACCATACTGTGGAGGACAGGTCTTGAGACTGACAGCGTCTTAAGTGGGCGTCTGGAAGTTCTTAGAATCCGCATAGGAGATCAGGGTAACCTCATCATTGACTTCAAGACTACCACTAAGTATAGAGGTGAGTTAGTCTTAGCATGAAGGATGAAAGAAGGGCGGCAACATTAGTGTTCAAATTTGATATATTCTTTAGAATAATATCATCTTGACGATGACTAGAGCAAGCTAGTCGAAACGTTGAGACCTATTAAGAACTCACTCCGTGGCAGTGTAGTTAATAACGAGATGTCCCCTCAATCCACAAGCGAAAGTAGTAGTCCCGGCCGATTTCCTACCTTCCGCCCAGGTAGTAGTTAATAAGCAGGACAGTTCTTTTCAGAACTGAGAAGTCTACCGAATTCCCCAAAAATCTACTCCGCGTCAGTAGAATAAATAGCAAGACAAGTTCTCAAAGAACAAAATCTACCTAGCAAGTAGATATACACAAGGTGTTACCGCAAACCAAATATACATTGATAACTCACCATGCAATGCCTCAAAACCCAAATATCATCTTTTTAAAAGTGTTTGTAAGTCTGCCGAGGGTGGTTGGGTTGGCATAGTGGTGTCTTCCTCGCCTTCCACCTCTAGGACCCCGGTTCAAATCCCACTGGGGGCACTATGTAGATTGGGTTTTTAGTCCCTGCCTGATTACGCAGGGCTTCCTGGAATAATTCTCTGTGGTTTTCCTGCCACATCTAAAACTGAAACTTCCTTCCTTGTATTCTCTCCTGCGCTAGTACAGTGATTAAGTTCGCTTTTCTGGGAATCCTTTACAACCAGTAATTGTTTTCCTTTTTATTTCACACCCACAGGACTTTTTGTTATGGACCACCACACACTGCCCGAATACAAGTCAAGGATCGTACCACCATCTGTATTAGGGGTGGACTTCACACTGGAGCAGCTGTGGAGTGAGGGGACATTTGATAGCCCTCAGCAGTTGTGGAGAGCAACGAGTACATACAATCTAAAGGTCAGATCAATAATCAATTATTGAAGATCCGATTAATTGATCCAATCAGAACTATGAGAGCAGATGTTAATTTACTTTCAAGGATTAAAAATTGAACACTGTAACCCAGTCTTAAACAGTCATAAAACTACAAACCACAGTGGGGCAGCATACAAATCAAAATAATGTATTACATTCATAGAGAGAATAAAGATAAGAACAATTCCACCAAGAAAAGGGATGTCAATCATTATCCCTGTGGGTTAACATTTTTTATAAAGAAAAGGAAGTTCTATTTTTTGTACTGTGGGCGTCGCTTAACCCTTTCAGCCCCAAGGGCGACTATAGTCGACTATGCACTATACCCTGCTTCAGCCCCAAGGGCGACTATAGTCACCCAAGATAACACACAACAAAGCACTCAAGCCTGGGCACAAAGGCCATTTGTTAAAAAGCTTGTCCATGTTCACCCTCCATACCCAAGCTTACCATCATTGGAAAGAGAATGATCGGATCTTTCCAATGACGGTAAAATAAAATAGGGTTGTTATTTTGCAATCGCTTCAAATTAGAGTAGAAAGATCCGAAATGCCAAACACCTACGGAGCGCCATAAGGTTGTGTGCAAAAAGTGTTTGGGTTTTCAGAACACACTGAGGAAACAAAGACCAAGAACTTGGACATTTTTTGGCTGATTTCAATGATTTTTGAATTTTTTTTATGAAAGGAAATTCAATAAGTAAGACAATTTTTATTCAAGGTAATAACAGAGTTTGTAAAATCAAACTTTGAACACCAGCTTCCTGTTGTGTCAGGAAGTGTGCTTCACGCTCGAGTGGTCAAAGAACGTGGGCTCCAGCAGTTGTTTATGTCAAAAGAACTTGGGGCAGAAAGGGTTCACCGTTAAGGAAAATTTAAAAGGGATCTCGCCATTTGTTTACGGTTTAATGGTTAACCAGTTAAACGTCCCAACCCTACCCAACACATATTTACACCGGCATATCAAATCCAGTCAGCTGTTTTAAATTAATAGTCACAGCTGTAGCTGGTCAAAGATAGAGTAGGGGGAAGGGTTGGTTTACTGGAATTCTTATAAACCCATTGCAAATGACGTCACATTTTCAAACAGCGCCCTCACTGAGGCAAAAGGATGCAGATCATTGGACAACAGCTGCTCTGTGTGCATGAAAACGTGCGCAAGACCTCAGTGAACCAGCAGCGTTGCGCATTGTCGGACCTCAGCAAACCAGCAGCATTGCACATTATGAAAGGGGTCTATTACAAAAAATTCTCACTGACTAATCCCTTTAAATCTTTGATTATCCACGTTTTGACTTTGACGTATCTTTAATCCCATTAGGATTATTCTGGTGATTATGTGATTGAGCTTCTACCCTGTACCGTCACCCCAACCCAGGCTTATAACATCATGCCTGACATGCCGGTAGTCTGCACTGCTCACCCACCCGAAAAGTAAGTCCGATCTCTATGACTAAATCAGGGATGTGATTTCTTTGTTTTTAACTGGAAATCCAGGTTTTTTTTGCCCCCCCCCCCCCTCAAAAAAAATAAATAAATATATATATATATACAATACTTAAGATCAAATTCATAAAAAAATGAAGATAAAACCATATATAACGCCCCAGATTGCAGAGTAGGGCTTTTAAAACCAAAGATAAATATTATTAGTGGGCTTTGTGCTCGCAAGTTATCGAGCTTGCAAGCTTTCGCGCTTTTTTTTTTCAACAGCCTATAACATCCCTGCAAAATTATTCCTCATTTGTCAGGAAATAATGAAAGGAAAAAACACCCTTGTTGCATAGAATTGTGTGCTTTGAGATGCCTGAGAAAGAATTCATGCCTAAAGCCTTTCTCAGATTCAAATTTGTTGAGTGAAAAACTACCCCTTTCTCTAAAACTACATTACTTCAAAGGGAGTCGTTTCTAACAATGTTTTATAATATCAACAGCCGTCTACGTGCTCTATACCAAGTCAATTTTTATGGTCGCAAATTTTTTGAGTAATTACCAAAAGTGTACCCTCTGTTAACTGTAGACAAACTACAAACATTATCTCTTCCTGTAGGTTTGTGGTTCCAATAGCCTTCCAGCAGACCAACCGGCCAGTCCCTGTGGTCTACTCCCTCAGTACAGAGTTCCATCTCATGAACAATGAGAAGGTATTCCTCATGAATCCCAACGATGCTGCCATGAGCCTACAGGAGATGGACTACAAAGGGTCATTCGCAAAAGGTCAGCTTAAAATGTTAAGACTTTGTCAGTGTTTTTGTTGTATTATCTTGAAAAGTTTCTAGAAAGATGGAACGTTAAATCCGGGAATAAAGATATAACTCAGCTTGATCCACTTGCTTGTGATTTGTGACTAGTTTTTCTTGATTTCTAGATTAATTCAAAGATCATCCTTTGTCTTACCTCCTGATGCTAATCTCGACTGCTGGACTTAGTTGTGGAGTTACTCACTGGCTCAATGCTAAAATAACTGGACTCTGTGTTCAATCTCCAGCTTTGCTTATCACGAAAAAAAATGCGCAAATGCTCATATAACAATGTGCTTTACAGGCGCAGTAAGCAGAGCCATGAAATTGGACTTGGGTTAGTGCGGTCCAGTGGATACTTCCAGCCGTTTCTGCTCTGCTGGATGAGCCACTGTCCAGACAATCCTTCATGCTGGTTCACCAGAGTTTGAAAAAAAATCAATAGACACCAACCATGGAAGATAAGAAGTTTAAAGGTTACTTACCATCTGATGAGACACATTCAGGACAGCACTGTCCTTCTTTGGAGACCTTTCTTTGATACTGAACAAAAAACAAAACATAATGGAGTACATATGTTTCGAGTTTTAAAGTTTGTATCTCCTGATGCTACTCTCCACCTGTAATAGACAACTATACGTCATTTAACCCTTTAGAGACCATAGCGACCACAAGCGGCTTGTACCAAAACGCCCATAACGGCCGCAAAGTTTAACCTACTTCTATTCACATAAAGAGGTCAAAGTAAAGGTCATGCCCACATATGAAATTTTCCGATGTAGTATGTTGACATAGTATCCCAATTTTTCTAAAACAAGAAACTGAATTTTCTCTTTCATTTTATTTATGTTGAGATTTTTACTGACAAAATTTCCAATGTCTGGGCGTTAATTAATGGTCTCTAAAGGGTTAATGGAGTACTGTTGTCACATTTGTGCTTCTGCCTGTAATTTATCTTTATTAGATAGAGTGCAGAAGCGTAGTGTTAGTCTTGCTAGTGATGGTTTGGGATCAGCATTACAACCTCTTTCCCACCTCTTTCCCGCTGTAGGTCAAACCATCTTTGGTCGTGTGCTTTGGAATCCAGACCAGGATTTGGATCGAGCCTACAAGCTGCAGATCGACAAGGTGTACCTGTGCACTGGAGCTGATGGCTTTGTTCCTTACTACGATCCAGGTGGTGAGATCTACAACGAAGGTCCGCAGTTCGGATGCATGCAGGAAAACCGCAAGCTCAAACATCGATTCTTACTGCTGGTAAGAAGCTAGTTAGGAATTGACACTTTGTATGGTGTGGGTACAATTCAGGCATGATATTCTTCTTACTTTAGTCTGATTTCCGGAAAGTCTTGGAAAAATCTGGAAAACTGTGACTAAATAGCCTGAAAAGTCTAAGCCTACACCATGAATAAGATGGTCAGCCTTTGTGCTCAAATATAAATTTTCCTACTTTTTCATAGGACCAAATATCAAGCCTGACAATCTAATTAGGTTTGTTGTAACACGGGCATTCAACTGTTGAGACGATCAGCTGGTTTCTTTTGCAATTTGGTTCCAGCTGTGCCATTGAAAATTGAAAAACAGTACAAAGTCTTGATATACCTGGAAAGTTCCTCTCTGTTTTAGACAAACTGCAAGTGCATACCAGTTAACACAATCAGTAGCGTTACTATTAAGGGGGTTACACAATAACCCTCAGAAAGGGATTTTACTAGGCATGTTTTCCAGAACCTGTTGTCCCTCTAAGTACAGGTGAATTAGAGTGTATCGCAGTAGATGCCTGCCTGTGTACACTACATAATGAAAAGGACGTTTGAATAACAATCTCAGTCGTCCGGCTGTCGGCAACAAATTAAGGAAAATCTGAACTTGTTCCGGCCATTAAAAAATGTCTTCCTTAAGTCTGTCCAAAAAAATTGCGGATAAAGACTTCATCCGACGTGAAGTGGTTAAATGAAAGGAAAGTCAATAAGTCATTGTTTATTTATCATTATGCTCTAAAGTGAAATTCTTTCAAGGTAATAATAGAGTTTGTAAAATTGACCTTTGAACAAAAGTTTTTTGTTGTGTGAGAATGTGTGCTTCTTGCTTGAGTGATCATACAATGCAGGAACCAGCAGTTGTTTATGTCAAAAGAATTCGGTAACAAGAGGGGTAAACCTGTACCAATGCGTTAGTCTACTTACCATCTCAAAACTTCTTATCAAGCCTGTAATTAAAAAACCTTTTATATTTGGAAATGTTTTTTTAGGACCGAGGTGACCCGGATGCAGTCACAAGAGCCTTCAACGATGTTCCGTTTGATGCATCATTAGCCAGTTACACTGATAACTACAATGCTGTTAGTAGTATGCCTGGTGTAGATGGATTCACCATGCAAGTCGACCCATTGTACAAAGTAAGTCTAATGGGAAGCTTAGCATTACTTGATTGCAGCATTACTCTTAACATGGAAAATTGCTATTTGTTTTTACAAGGTATGCAGAGCTATGTTTGAAATATAAAACAATTTTTTTTTTTTACATGGCACAGTCTGCAGCCAATCATACCAGAAAACACATGGGCAAACCCCTTCTGTTAACAATATGTGTAACTTGGTTAATTGGTTCTTTTGCGTGCATTACACAACACTCGGGACTAACGGCTTCACGTCCCATCCGAAGGACGAAGCAATAATCGTTAAGTGTCTTGCTTCAGGACACAAGTGTCAAGACTGGGACTCGAACCCACACTCTGCTGATCAGAAACACCAGAGCTCGAGTCCAGTGTGTTTGAACGCTCAGCCACGATATGCGTCCACTTTGGATGTATTTGTACTATCATGTGAAAAAATGTGACGTTATCTGTTTTTCTTGGCAAGAACCTCATCCTAAACAGTCGTTTTGATTATTTGAGTGAGTAACCCATGTCGTGTTTGATGCTTATTTAGGTGCAGTCTGGTCACCAGTGGTACATGCAGGTCATCTACACCATTGGACCCTCAGAGTCTCTGCCAAGATTCCGTCGTTCCCTCTTGGCTTCCGTGTCCAATCCCCTCAACCCAAACAGTCACAAACCAAGCTCCCATCATAACGGTACCAATATCAAGTCCCTTAGTCTCAGCGAAGATGACCTGACAGCTGACCTTCAGAGAGGAACAACCAATGTTGTCGTCCCGTCTGTTATCGGTCTCCTGGTATTCGTCGGTTTGCTGGCGTTTGTCATCCTCATGGTTGCCAAGAGAAAGAAGCGGAGATGGGAGGAAGAGAGAAAGCGACATCGGACGAAGCCGCTCAAGTTAACAAATCGCAACGCCCCTCCGAGGCAGCCCAAGAGTCACCCGAAGGCGCAAGAAGTCGAAATGGACATGCAAAAAATGGTCAAAGTCAGCACGCTTAATATCTATAAGGAAAATTTAAACACGCCTGCCGTCAAAGTTAAAAAGGTGAACTTAGAAGTGAAATTGAGCGACACTGACGGTGGGACGGAGGTTTGATGGTTTCCACGTCTGAAGTAGATTTTTGCATTATTTAAAAAAAAGAAACTATGGGTGCTCTAAAATGTTATTTTATCAGTACAGTTTATTTTGTTGTCAACTCAAGAAAACATTTGACTTTTTCTTTCTTTCCTTTTTATAAGAATCTGTATACAATGAGAGTATAAAACTAGAGGACCACGATGGCATTTTTACTACCTCTAAGTTGTCGTTGTTTTTGTTTATGTTGTATTACTTGCTAGCCATTTTTTGTTTTTTATTTACAAATTGTAATTAGATGTGTATTTATGCTAATATTATATGCTTAAAGCTTGTTTGGTAGCGAGGTGTTTTCCCTGTGGAATAGTTGACATTGAAATTTGCTTTGCTGCTCTTAGTAAAATACACAAAAATGAAAATTGTAGGAAGAAGGGTTATGTCAAATTTTGTTGATGATTTTTCTTGCTTAGACAGGGCTGTAGATTTGGCTTTATTTTGACGCTTTTTTCAGTTTGTTTCTATACCATATGCAACAAATAATAATACAAAAATAATAATTAAACATTGTGCAGTATTGTAGTTTTTTTAAATGTAAACTTGACGTAAACTTAATACTGACTATAAAAAGAAGGTATGTTTTTAGATCTTATTTATATTATAACAATGTGTTTCTATGTCGCTTGTTACCTTTTTATTTTGCAGAATGTTTTTCCTTCTTTTATTGTTTCTGGATATGTGGGGCGGGGGGCTTAGAATATTGTCACTGACATGTTTTCATTGTATCTTCTGTTCTTCTTTCAACATATATTTTAGAATAATTCCTGGCAGGTCTATCTGCTTATATGCTGAAATTTTTGAGACGATAGAATCACCAAATTGATAGGGAACGCAGAATGGAAATAATTAATCTGGAGGGGAAAGTATTAATGGTGCTAGAGCATTCACAAAGTATCTATTTTAATTTCATCTGCATCGGATGTTGTGATGATGACCAAGAAACAATCAAAAGGTGGGCAGAATGTTTTCCCCCAGTCACTCCTTGGTTTGTCTATATTTTTATGTAAGAGACGGCAATCATGCAATCATGAAATTTAGTTTTAAAACTAGCACTTTTGTGTCCCATATTTTTACAACTTGTGAGTTGGGTTTGTTCTCTGTCTAAGCCCATTCACTGCATTTTCTCGCTCTCTTTCTTTTGTTTGTATTTATGTGAAAAGTTTTAGATGGATACATGATTATTTATATTTGGTGTTTATTTAGTGTGGCCATGTCTGATGGCAATGACTTACGGCTATGGCTAGATGGCTGCAAATCCTACTTCTTCACCATTGCCGCTGCAGTCAACTTCTACAGCCGTAGTCAAAGCCACTACTGTCAGACGTGGCCCAAGTTCAAATCTTACCAATTCAGGGATAGTATGAGAAATTCACGATGCTGCAAAAGAGAAATAGACAAACAGATTGTAAAATGGACGTTTGTTCTTTCTCCCAAAGGCAACGAATATCAACAGAGTAGCGCAACATTGTCTGTACTCTAGAACAATTCTTGTCTTTGCATACAGACAGTGTCAAAGTGGCACTCTATCGTTGTCAATGTTGAAAACATCAATAACATTTCAACAAAATTCAATCAGTAATGATAGTGTGTAGTTGTTCTAATCATCTTAAAAAATTCCCATATTTCCAGATTAATATAAAGTGAATCTATCAGTCTGTAGAACAGACTCAATCGGTGACTGCAGTCATGTGACCCATTGTTGGTATACAATGTAAACAAACTTAGCAGGCAACGCACAGTGTGAATGGAAACGCATGGCTGCTTCCGAGCGCTTTTGCCGTAAGGTGGGAAGGAGCCATGCTTTTCCATGCTCACTGTGCATTGCTTGCTTGGTTTGTTTAGAGACTGTATACCCACTATGAGTCACGTGACTCCGGTCGCCGATTGTTTCTATTGCTGAGGTTTTGAAGGTATTCACCGTCTCCATACAATACTACAGCATGATCCAAATAAGATTTGATATAAACATTTATTATCCTATTTGTAAGTCATTTCATGTTCATTGGTCATACTTCTGGCTTCAAAGCTCACATACTCAGTGTCCATTCCCTCATTTTATATTACTTTTCAAAAATAATTCTTATTGCCAGAAATATTTTTCTACAAGGCAGTAAAAAGAAAATTTGTCTGCTTTTCTGATAACATTTTGCAGGTCCTATGTTAGTTTTATAAAACATTGACCAGTGTTATCCCTTTGTACACATGTAAATACATCATCTTCTTTTTTACAGCCAAAATTATTATTGAAGACGCATATTAATTTTAATTTCTTCCCAATTGTTTCTTTTGTACATTGTGACTCGCAAACAGTATGGTGCTATATTTTGTGTACAACAGGAGAAATCTTGCTGAAGACGTCTTGTGTATGATTAGGGATTTGTTAAGTTATTAGTTCAATTGGCAATGAGTGTGCCAGCAGTTTGTATAAGTTATGTACCATTTTGTTTTTCTTTTTTCGTCTGCGTTAGTTTGTTGAAGGAGTAAATGACTTTGTCAGAGTTGACGTTCAATTTAGCCAAACCAAAGCAACACGGGGAGTATAAATAGAGTTTGAAATTTTGCATTGTGGGAGTACAGGCTAGCAAGGTTTGCGGTAACACCATGTAAATGAGTAGGATTTAAAATTTTGCATGGTGGGAGTACAAGCTAGCAAGGTTTGCAGTAATTAGCGGCTAAAGCTACAAGTAAGACTGTTGCTAAGGACGTCCCATACTTCAACACACATTGACACGGCAATCCAGCCCTAGCCGCTACTTTGAACATGGCCTTGGGCTCCAAACTATATACACAAGCCTCATTCTGATCCATATATACTTGTGTGTATGTAAAACAAAATATAATGGCCACTAGAGGCGTTGGGGGCACTCTCTTCCATGGAGTTGCAATTTCATGGGGACTTTTGTTACCAGCTAAATTGTATGTACATTGGCTGGCAGGCTGGTACTAGGAACTGCAGAGATAGTTAATTAGCGAGGACATACATGAAATTAACCTAGTACTGGGTAGTAAATGTATTGGTACTTCAGTGGTGTTTATTTTTTGAAAAAGTTTTGTTTTGTTTGTCTGCAGAAATATAGTGGTTTGTTAAGAGGCTGCATTCTAAAGCCTGTATTGTTTACGCATGGAAATAATGACTGGTTTAATTAAGTACATCCATTGTACTAAGTAGCTAGGATTTGGGGGAGGGGGGTACGTTGGCTGATGTCAAACACCTTTTTTAGGACTGAAATGTAATATTACTACTATTAGCATTATAGAATTTTCAGCCACGTATTTTTTAGTGGAATTGTTTTTATTTAATTTGGGCAGTAGGTGCCTGGGGGAGTTTATTTCAGATTTCTGAAGAAATAAAAGAGGTACCGGTTGGGATAAAAACATCTGTTTGTTTCTTGACTGTAACTTCTTGGAGCTATGGTTGTTTGTATTCGGCTTTAAATAAGAACGGTGAACCTTTGACAACTAGGTGCAGAACTTGAACAACTAAATATAATAATACTCAGTTTTTATACAGTGCTTTATTTACGGGCGTCTTAAGCTAAATCAATCACAAGAACCATCTCTGCCCTCACAGGTACCCATTTACCCCTGGGTGATGAGAAGCAATTATAGTTAAGTGTCTTGCTCAAGGACACAAGTGTCACGACCGGGACTCGAACCCACACTCTGCTGATCAGAAATACCAGAGCTTGGATCCGGTGCTCTTGTCCGCTCGGCCACGACACGTCTTAAAGCGACATTTTTTAAATGACAGGTGTGTGGCGTAATGTTTGAATTAAGAGGACCATTTTATGATAGCAATCTGCATGCAGTCATCAACCATGCCTTAAACACCAGGGCGAACCCTTTTCTCTTAATGAGTTTACTGGGGCATCTCACAATCCCCTTTGGACCTATGGCTTTACCTTGCGGGGCGGTTCGTGTTGTGAGAGCAGTTCGTGGATGATAGCGCCCTCTTGCAGGGGAAAATTGTGACAATTCAAAACGAGGTCTTGCACCATGACTACTATGAATGACTACTATGAATGACCAAATTTGAAAAAAATGCTAGACTTCAACCTTGTGATGTGAAGGCTTGAGGCTTCCCAACTCTGAAGCCTCATGTATGCTTGTTGAATCAAATTGACTTGGCATGTGTAATCTTGACCCTACATACGTCAGAAGCATCCTTTACTTATTGGCATATGTATACATGAGGCTTCATACGTATTAAGCTTCCTGTATGCTTGTTGAATCAAATGGACAATTGCCATGTGTATGCTTGACCCTACAAACGTCGGAAACCTCCTGTATGCTTGTTGAATCAAATTGACTTGGCATGTGTAAGCTTGACCCTACATCCATATTTCTATAGAACAGTGAATTATAGATGCTAACCAAGTCACTAGAACAGAAAATAGATGCCTAATTCACAAGAGGCTCCTGCGTTCAATCCTCGGCCTTCAGTGGCCCAAAAAGGTGTCAAATAAAGTGCTCTATGAAAAAACCAACGAGAAACCTTGGAGTGTCATAATCGCCAAAAGACGCCCGAGATAGACAGGCCATCTCCTGAGACTACCTGATGAAACACCAGCCAAGCAAGCGCTTATGGAGTGTATATCATCACCAGCAAGAGGCAGTTAAAGCACAACATGGCTCAAAAGAATAATGACCTGAAAGCCACGGACCTCGACATCAAGAACAGACACACCTGGCACTTGGCACGCTAAAAGAAAACAATGGAGGAAACTAACAGAGTGCCCAATGCACTTGACGCAAGCGCTTAGATGATCATATGGTTGAGCTCAAAAAACATTAACAGTCTGCGACTATTTGGTCAGCTCCACCAATCCTGTATAATAAATTTATCAATATAAGACAAATTAATATCAACACATTTCATATCCCTGTCCCAGACACTATCAACAGTTTTAGATGCAGAGATTACAAGGTCAGGTTTTTATGACCTTGGAGCTAAGATTTCACAACAAACTGCCAATGTAGATTGCAATCATTACAAAACACTATTCAAGAAGGAATTATTTGGAATGATGGCATTCCAAGTACCTCATGTTTTTATAATGTAAAATTTTCTTACTATTATTGTGTTAACGGCTCCCAGTGGATGATACCCAAGTCTACTATTCTTTCCATGTCTCAGCGTAAGACAGTATGATGTACTGATCGAATATAGCCTATGATGTATAATGTAGATAAAGGGCTTTTTCCCAAACCTTGTTTAGACTTCAGCTCTGGGTTCCGCCTTTTTTACGCTTACACAGCGGCTTGCTCGGTAAGCAAAGAATGGTGATCACAAGAGCAGAATTCGGCGGTAAGCAGAGCATTGAAATTTGGCCCTGGTTTCAACAAGTTACCTCAAGTTACCACTTGTTTAATCCTGCAAATCTCCCATTCCAACCTGTTGCGACAGCTCCCAGTACACCTTATCCTGTCCACCATTTGGGGAGTCCAAAAGTACACAAAAGTAATTGAAAAATAATAAACCACAAGGGAAACTGACTGTCAGTTTCCCTTGTGGTTTATTATTTGATATCTGAAATAAAAAGTTGCATCCCCTTAAGGTGATCCCCTGGCTGCCACTTCCCAGGTTGTATCGTATACTTGGGTGTGATCCTTGGCCACAAGGCATTTTACAGTTGAATGGCTTCTAACTGGCATTTCCCGAACAAAGATATTGACAAAATAGGGAGACCGCCAACATAAGGCTAGATAGCTCAGTTGGTAGGTTCAAATCCCGCTCTAGTCAACCATTCTTTGTTCAACCCAAAATTAAATGGAATCGACTCAAAAAGTGGTGAAAATGGTGGAAGCGCATTGTGCAGAGGTGTGTTCTGTGTTGTGCAAGGGGGTCAATAATAATAATCAAAGTCTTATATACATGTAGCGCTGGTATCCGCCAATGCAGGCGCTCATGGCGCTTGTTCAAAAAATCTGCACTCTAGTCAGCTGAGCTCCAAGTGCACTGCTCGTGATATCTAATAAAATAGTTATAGTTATTATGCTCTGTGGTCAAATTCACATGTCCATATCAAAATAATGTCAAAGGCAATGATTAGTTGTGCATGTTGAACAGATGTGTTTTGAGTGCTGATTTGAATGTATCAGTTGTGACAGCTGCCCGGACGTTATGTGGAAGACCATTCCATATCTTTGCTGCTGCGACTTGAAATGAACGCTCTCCCCAAGAGTTGCGTGCCCTGTGTTCTTCAAGCAGAAATTTGTCTGCAGAGCGTAGGTTTTCTCGTGTTGGAACATAATTATGGCTGCACAAGATCACATATATAAGACGGGGAATAACCATTCATCGCCTTAAACACAAGCAAGCCAATTTTGTATTTAATCCTCAGTTCAATTGGGAGCCAGTGAAGTTGTTTCAGAAGAGAGCTGATGCTTACACTCTTTTTGGATAATGTAACTACTCTGGCTGCATTGTTTTGTGTAGACGTTGGAGTCGATTCAGTTGTGATTTGTTCAGTTTGTACAATGCAGAATTTCCCATATCAAGCCTGGAAGTGATGTATGCATATGGGATAAAAGTTCTGCAACATGGTCATTGATATGCTTGCGGACCATAGGCCTACCAATGTTTCTGAGTGACAGGAATACTGCTCGGGATACAGCGGAGATGTGGAGAGATTAGAATCCAAGATGATACCAAGATTCCTGACAGTGTCTGATGGAGGAATGACGCCTGTTGTTGCAATATGCATAAAGTTGTTTATTGACCTTTGGAGTGTTGCATTAAACGTTCCCGGATGTTAGCTGAAAACAGTGATTCCTGTCTACAATATTGTGCTCCTAAAATCATTGATCATTACCTATAGACTATTGAAACACCTGTACCCACCCTGATCCCAGAGATATTTACCTTTGATCTCTGATGTTGAGATCCAATTACTATGAACTCGGTCTTCCCATCATTCAGCTTTAGGAAGTTTGAAGTCATCCACTGGCGTAGCTCATCAACACAAGCTTCTATTTGCTGTACTGCATGGATTACTTCAGATTGGACAGGATTGACTGATAAATATATCTGGGTATCGTCCGCGTAGCAGTGGTAACCAAGGCCATGATTCTTGATGATGTCTCCAATTGGTGTGCAATACATACACAACAGCACTGGGCCAAGTACCGAACCTTGAGGAAGTCCATATTGCAATAGAAAGAAAACAAAACATTAAATATTCAGACTAACGAGCCGTCACAATAGACTGTGCAAGTCTCGCGCGTAAGCGAACTTCCGGGACCATTGTGGTCCCAACCATAATATGGAGTTTTACGTTGGCAAGATTTTGTTTCGTCTATTATTTTAGTTTAACGTACTTCATGACCATGAAAATTAAATATGTTGTTGGGAATGTAATACTAAGTAAAAACAAGTATCAAAGTAAAATCAATTCAACAATACAACGAAGAAAACCAAAGAATTAAACTTGACCTCTGCTTCCGGTTACTTGCAAAAAATTAAGAATTTGAGCCCACCTCCGATCACCAAAATTTGTTTTGGTCGCGCGATGATAATCACCAGACTCTGTATTGTCAGACGCTAAGTCTTTTCATTGCAGTCTACGGTTGTCGAGGCGTCAGCGTCCTCTTTAAACTGCGTCACACGTTAATTCTACGCCCGTGCGATCATCGCGCGTCTGCATTTAAACCTGCTTTTAGTGGTTGCACGAACTCAGGCGTGGATTTACAAAAGAGTTTCCTAAAAAGTTCAGATCAAATAAGCATCCTTGTCTCAGAGTTTTTAGTTTGTTTCAACAAAAACTAACAAATTATTAATTTGTTTATTATGAAAGCTTAAACTCATTTTATACAAATTGTAATGATTATTTGTGTTGGTCAGATTTTTTCATAGATCTAATTTAAAAACAATGATTTGATTTCAGAAAGAATATGTTCTTCTCTTGACGTGTTTTCTCGCTCCGCGGCACGCGCGAGACTTGCACAGTCTATAGAGCAACTGGCCCCCTCTCGTTCTTTTTCAATATTGTGATACATTTAATGTATTTGTATAAAATTTTGTATAAAATGAGTTTAAGCTTTCATAACCAACGGTTCAAACCAAGAAAACTGTTCAGGCAAGAATAATGTATACTCGTTTATTCTGGTTTCTTAGACCGCTGAAAGCACTGATTGTAGCAATGTTTGCGCTATGTATGTTTCTAGTAGCTGTACGTTTGTTCAATTTTACACATTACGTTTGGGTGGCATGCTTTTGTACTCATTCACATTACAATGGGCGATAGCGTGTTTTAACGCTCCCTATGATTCTCTGTTATTCGGTATGTTTGCTGTGTTCTTCCCGTTATATCCAGTGATTGTTATTATTATCCGTTTCATTATTCACTTACAGACATTTACTAACGCCTATCTTAGGATGAATGTTTACAAATGACTTCAAAATGGGCTCAAGTCTGATCGTATGGAAAATATCGTATATAGTCAATATTTATTTTCACACAAAAAAACCTAAATTTAGTATGGGGCAAACTGTTGAAGTTTGTTGCAAATAAGTCTTGAAAGTGTGTTAATTGTCTGAAATGTTTTAATTTAGATTTGTGTTTGGAAGGAATACCTTATCGATATAAAATTAATAAACTCGAATATTGGAGAAAAAAAACAAGAGTCCATGTTGTTTTTATTTAGAAATCAATTACTTGTATATTTAATAGTTTTGTTGGCCACATCATGCCCTCCTCGTGAACATCCACCCCACCCCCACCCCGATTCGTCCCGGAGTTTGGCTCCTAACATTTAGTCCCGTGCATTTATTCACCCAAAACACCCGTGCATGCCACAACCCCATCGTGTCCAGTCTCATTCCGAGTCATCGTACGTATCAGTTTATAATTCTCTACGGTGGTAACTCATTCTGAGATTCTACATCAAATAAAAATGCAAATTAGGCAGAGGACCACTGGCCTTGTGGACAAGGATCGGGACTCCAAACCCCATGGTACCGGGTTCGAATCCATGAAACATATATTTTTAATCCTGTTCCCCTCGGCATTGTAGTTTATTCAAAGGTATATATCTTATTATCAGAGGCAACGAGATGGCAAACACAACAGCCTAGTGGAACGGCTTTGGTTTCTTGAACGATGGGTCCCAGGTTCTGCAGATTTCTTTTTGAAATTCAAATAAATAAATCTGTCCTTTCTGAGGTTAAATTTACACGCAAACGCAATTGCAATAATGTGTTCTTCTTTATTTGTACCTTGTTTAATTAGTTTTGTTAATTCTAAGGTTTATTAGATTAAAACTCAACGGGAACTCCGAACTTGTGAAGAAGGGCAGTGGCCTGGTGGTAGAGCTGCGGACTCTCAACCCAAAGGTACTGTGTTCAATTCCCGGGTGTTCTTTTTGAACGAGGTAAAACCGTTGGAGTTGCGGGGCACTATGGTAAAAAGAAATCCTTGACTTACACGTAAATAATTTGCACACGCTATACACCAGTTTACTTTTAGCCGTTGATTTGATGTTCTAGGGTTAAATTACACTTGAACGCCCTCTTGATTAAGAGGAGCGGTGGCCCAGCGGAAGGGCTTCGGACTCTGAACCCAAAGGTACCGTGTTCGAAACCCGGCTGTTTTTGTTTACACGTTGTTGATTTAAAGTTGTTCAAACTTATGTTTTCTGCTTGTCCGTTTTTGATTTGATATTTAAGCAAACTCGAATGCAGTTTAATTAAGAGGAGCCTTGGCCTATAGTGGTAAGGCTGTGGACTCTGAACCCTAAGGTACTGGGTTCAATTCCCGGGTGTTCTTTTTGAACGAGGTAAAACCATTGGATTTGCAGGGCACAATGGTAAAAAGAAATCCTTGACTTACACGTAAATAATTTGCACACGCTATACACCAGTTTACTTTTAGCCGTTGTTGATTTGATGTTCTAGGGTTAAATTACACTTGAACGCCCTCTTGATTAAGAGGAGCGGTGGCCCAGCGGAAGGGCTTCGGACTCTGAACCCAAAGGTACCGTGTTCGAAACCCGGCTGTTTTTGTTTACACGTTGTTGATTTAAAGTTGTTCAAACTTATGTTTTCTGCTTGTCCGTTTTTGATTTGATATTTAAGCAAACTCGAATGCAGTTTAATTAAGAGGAGCCTTGGCCTATAGTGGTAAGGCTGTGGACTCTGAACCCTAAGGTACTGGGTTCAATTCCCGGGTGTTCTTTTTGAACGAGGTAAAACCATTGGATTTGCAGGGCACAATGGTAAAAAGAAATCCTTGACTTACACGTAAATAATTTGCACACGCTATACACCAGTTTACTTTTAGCCGTTGTTGATTTGATGTTCTAGGGTTAAATTACACTTGAACGCCCTCTTGATTAAGAGGAGCGGTGGCCCAGCGGAAGGGCTTCGGACTCTGAACCCAAAGGTACTGTGTTCGAAACCCCGTTGTTCTATTTACGCGTTGTTGATTTAAAGTTGTTCATACTTATGTTTTCTGCTTGTCCGTTTTTGATTTGATATTTAACCAAACTCGAATGCAGTTTAATAAAGAGGAACCTTGGCCTATAGTGGTAAGACTGTGGACTCTGAACGCAAAGGTCCTGGGTTCAATTCCCTGGTGTTCTTTTTGTACGAGGTAAAACCATTGGGTTTACGCATGGTACTATGGCATATGGAAATCCTTGCTTTACACTTGGTAAATAAATTGTGATTGGAAGGAACACGCTTTAATTACAAGTAGTTTACTTTTTGGCCTTGTTGATTTAATGTTCTAGGATTTAAATTAAACTCGAACGCACTTACAGTAAGAGGACCAGTGGCCCGGTGGAAGGGCTCTGGACGCTGAAACCAAAGGTACTGGGTTCGAATCCCGGGTGTTCTTTTTGTACATAATTGATTTAAAGTTGTTTATTCCAAGGTTTAAACTTAAACTCGAACGCAAATTAAGTAAGAGGACCAGTGGCACAGTGGAAGGGATCTGGACTCTGAACCCAAAGGTACTGGGTTCGAATCCCCGGTGTTCTTTTTGTACATAATTGATTTAAAGTTGTTTATTCCAAGGTTTAACATTAAATTCGAACGCAAATTAAGTAAGATGGCCAGTGGCCCGGTGGAAGGGCTCTGGACTCTGAACCCAAAGGTACTGGGTTCGAATCCCGGGTGTTCTTTTTGTACATAATTGATTTAAAGTTGTTTATTCCAAGGTTTAAAATTAAACTCGAACGCAAATTAAGTAAGAGGACCAGTGGCCCAGTGGAAGGGCTCTGGACTCTGAACCCAAAGGTACTGGGTTCGAATCCCGGGTGTTCTTTTTGTACATAATTGATTTAAAGTTGTTCATTCCAAGGTTTAAAATTAAACTCGAACGCAAATTAAGTAAGAGCACCAGTGGCCCAGTGGAACGGCTCTGGACTCTGAACCCAAAGGTACTGGGTTCGAATCCAGGGTGTTCTTTTTGTACATAATTGATTTAAAGTTGTTCATTCCAAGGTTTAAAATTAAACTCGAACGCAAATTAAGTAAGAGGACCAGTGCCCCAGTGGAAGGGCTCTGCACTCTGAACCCAAAGGTACTGGGTTCGAATCCCGGGTGTTCTTTTTGTACATAATTGATTTAAAGTTGTTCATTCCAAGGTTTAAAATTAAACTCGAACGCAAATTAAGTAAGAGGACCAGTGGCCCAGTGGAAGGGCTCTGGACTCTGTACCCAAAGGTACTGGGTTCGAATCCCGGGTGTTCTTTTTGTACATAATTGATTTAAAGTTGTTCATTCTAAGGTTTAAAATTAAACTCGAACACATCTTAAGTAAGAGGAGCAGTGGCCCAATGGAAGGGCTCCAGACTCTGGACCGAAAGGTCCCGGGATCGAATCCCGTTGCATATAAATTCGAGGCGTTTTAAAGAACCATCTTTTATTTTTTTTAAACAATCTTTGAAAAAAAGTGCAGAGGTTCGTTTTAAGTTTTAAGTTTCCTTCCCATCCTCGAATGGGCGGCGCGTCACACCGCGCGGTGAGTCTCACGGTCACCACTGGGGCTCGAACCGGGGACCTCTGGCTTCGGAGTCAGCCACCCTTCCACGACACCCACTTGGGTCCCCCCCAGGAACACATGCATTTTGAACTTGATGAACCTTCGGTTCATACTTTGCATTGGATACTATGGCATGGGAATTCAGTGCTTTATACTTAGTAAATAATTCGCGAGTGGAATACTTTACACAGGATACTATGGCATTGGGAAATCAGTGCTTCGTAGTAAATATTAATTTGCGAGTGGAAGGCACACGATATACCATTAGTTTACTTAGGGGTAGGTATAAGTATACAGGGAACTCAGAAAATAATTCGAATTGGAGGCACACGCTTTAGGTATAGACCATTACTAGTTAATTTAACAGAGTAGGCCTACGCATGGTACTATGGCATAGGGAAATCCTTGCTTTATACTTCGTAAATAATTTGCGAGTAGAAGGCACACGCTTATACCATTAGTTTACTTAGGAATTGGTATAATACAGGTGACTCTTTGGTTCCGACTCAGAAAAAAAATCGAGTGGAAGACACACGCTTTTAGTATGGACCATTAGTTTACTAAGGAAACAGGCATAATGGAGTTAGGTTCGGACTTGAAAGATAATATGTGGGTTCAAGGCACACGCTGTAGGTATAGAAAATTAGTGGACATGAAACGGTATATGGAATTATTGGTCTGACTACTGATGGGATGGGAGTTAATGCGGGGGAGGGTGGCGGGTCTCCAGTCTTGGCAAGCTGGAATCAACATGACGGCGGGAATAACAGCGTTGGTTCCACCAGTGTTCTTGGGATAATGCATTGACTTGGAGAGCGTTAGCCGGTTAGCCGGGTTGATGACCATGAGTGGATTGTGACCAAGGACATAAATTGTAGCGAAGAGCCAAACCGTAATTTCACATGTGTTTTTTGGATAATATTTGATTGTCTGACTCGGTGGTACTCGTTGTGGAACGAAGGTTGAATTTAAAGGGTCTTAGAGGCTCGTTCATGCCGTGGTGAGTGGAAAGTAGCAAGGGCAAGAAGTGAACAATTCACCGGTGTTCTCGCTAGATTTTGCGTGAAGTTCGGTTGAGTGGTTTCGTTAGGGTGTGAAAAATACATCGGGAAGAGACCGGGTTCGGGTATGGACTGGATGATTGGACTAAGTTGTATACAGGTGTTTTTTCAACTGAATTTATTGTTTATTTTCCAAATTTTTTGTATAATTGTTTAGGGGGGTTACAAAAGGGGAATTGGATAGAGCTGTTTGGTGTGGGGAGTTTTCCTGTGATGTTAAATGCATCGTTTGTGGCTGCGTCTCACACTGTGAACATAAAATTAGCCGAAGAATTCAGCTTCTTTAAATGGTCGATATCGGGGATTCTTTTTTTTTCCAGCTAGGATTTTGGGTACAGGAATTCGTTGAAGAGTCTATTGTTTTGTTTAAATAAATATCGTTCAAGAATTATTTAATATTTAGTTTCTTTATAGTTTTGCATTAACTTATATACGTATCAGGAGTAATGATTGTAGCATTTTATTATTATTATTTTTTTTTTGCTGTACAAATTGTAAAATTGTCCTATTTGTATAATTTGTGATTTATTTTTTGTATAGCCTTGCTTTTAGTTGTTACTTTGCGAAGCGCATTCAGCGTCTGTGAGAAGGATTTTGGCGTTGCATAAATCATCTTATAAAGGTTTGGAATACAGTGATTTGTGTGGCAAACAATAGTTGGGTGTCCATGTCTGGGGTATTCAGAATTATCGTTGTCGAAAAAGAATAATAACAAGTAATAATAATAACATCTACAATTTTGTTGGAAACTCCCGCACAACCAGACCTTCGATTTAAAAAAAGAAATCGTCTGTTTTTTTTTATTATATTTTTAAACTGAAAATAGAACTCCCAAATTTATATTATTTTCGGCAAGGAAAAAGTCGAAAAATCTAAATTTTAAAACATTGTTATCATTATGGGTCGTACATGTTCCTTTAATAAAGAGCTCATATTCTATCATATTCGAGCAAAGATGAACGATTAAAATATCAAATAAAATTTGAACTGGTACCAAAGTTCCTTTGATTATGAATAAATACTCTGGTTTTCATTTCGTTATTGTATTTATTTACACTGAATTGGGCAAGGTTCAAACATATACAACATTGAATATCATTATCAACCAGAAATAAAATTACACAGTATCGTCGTTGTCTTTATTCGGTAAATGTTTCAAAGAATTCACAACTTGAAATCATCAACTTTTATTTTTAAATCGATACCCACCCAACCCCCTTCATCTACGGAGTCTTAAAAATTGGTTAAGTTCAGGGTGAATGAATGTAGGTGCCAAACCTTAACCCGTTTTAGAGCGTCAGCCTTCGAGAAAGACTCTGCAAAGGTCAAAACGTCTTACCTTTATCAATTAGTGTTGATGATACAACATGTCATTTTGTTGGTAAGCGGTTTACTAGAACAGCTGGCGTTACATGAAGGCTAATTCCCTTTTTAGAAACCATGTAGGCCTGGGCCCTCACATTGATCACCGATTGTGCCTACAACTAGCTGTCCAGTCCACGCATTGAGGAAGAAATACAATATTATGAAAACTCCAATAGTACAAGTGGTAAAAGATCAGGTAACCGAGAAACTCTAAAAAGAAAAGTCGATTGTTTCATTTGATCGACCGCCAGTTAGTTGCCATTGACTGGCACAGTGCAATGACCTACGATTGGCCAAACGTTTACTTCCGGGTGCTGTACCTTCAAGTGCCGTTGTTTACGTGCATGAAGGTGGAAATAGAAATGACAACATTACCCTTTTTATGACAATCTTAGTGTTTACACGGGCTCGATGAGGGGCCTCCATGAGGCCTATTCCTATTCTACATTTTAAACTTAAATTAACTACACGATAAAGCTTACCTCTAGAGACAATAAATCACATCAAATGATCGTAATACATCCACGGTGTAAAACATAAATAAAGCATGGCTGGAGGCCATTTTGAATATCGCGTCATGGCATCAAGCCGTCGAGTACCCAAACCCTACTATATATTTATCTGGTGTTAGGTGGTAATCAGGTACCTGTCGTTTTCTTTGGCTGGTTCCAATCACCTGGGCTTGTCGAAGACCACAGGGTTACGCAACTGGCTCCCGCAAGGTCTCGCCGGTGTCACGTCCTCGACGTTCCGGCGTACTGAGCGTTCCAGGTGACGTACGCATGCGCGGCCGTACTGTTCGTTCTAGCCGTGTTGGTGACGTGTCCTTCTCGTGCTCTAAAATTGTCAGACAATTATTATTTATTATTATTATTTATTCGGCCAACACAAGCAACGATATACATATAGACAATAGGGTAAAAAAGATAAGTAAAGTTAGGAGGGGGAGGGGGAGGGGGAGGGGGAGGGGGAGGGGGAGGGGGAGGGGGAGGGGGAGGGGGAGGGGGAGGGGGGAGGGGGGAGGGAGGGGGAGGGGGGAGGGAGGGGGAGGGAGGGGGAGGGGGGGGGGGAGGGAGGGGGAGGGGAGGGGGGGGGGTGGGGGGGGAGGGGGGAGGGAGGGGGGGGCGTAACAAAGACAAACCAATCTAAGGAGGCCAGGATGAACAAAAGTGAAAGTCACTGTGGCCCAAAGGCCTGCTCATCCAACCCTAGACTAGGATAAAGGGTATATAAAATAAATATGTTTGTATATGTATAAATAATATATAAATAATAATAAAAAGTACAATATAAATCAAAAGTAAAATAAATTCGCAGCAATAAATTTAAGCAATGAAATCAAGTAATAAATAAGTGTTTGTAGATTTGTAATAAAAGTAATAAGAGTAATTAATAGTAATTAAAATGATTATATAAAAAAAAAAAAAAAAAAAAAAAAAAAAAAAAAACAACAACAAAAAAAAAAAAACAATACCGCGTCGTAAGAATATTTATTAGATTGGGCACGTACAGCCCTCTTTTCCCCCTCCGTCAGGCCTTCCACATACCTCCCGCTGGTAAGGTAATGAATTATTATTGATGTCTTCACACCTAGAATTACGAAACGACTTGACATGCTAATGCTTGTGCGTTCATCACTACTAGTAGTAGTACTACAGCTCATGAGCGACGCCATGACAGCTAGAGACTAGAGGAACACTCAGTGCGACACAAAATTGACTACTTTCGCTTGCTGCGCGCAGGCATGACATGACGTAATAATGTATTATATTTAGTCATATTCTGGAACGTTTAGTACGCCGGAATGCTCAGTGCGCGACACCGGTAATGAACAGAAATGCGATAGTTGGACTGGTAGTAGTTTTCTGGGATGTGGCCTGTTGGACATGACTACATAAATCAAAATGGGTAGATGACTGGGACGGGAGCTCGAATTGAGGGTAGGGGACAGAAGATTGCCCGGATTATTAATTCCTTGGATGCCTCCAAGGCTACTGGCCCTGATGGAATCCCTGTAATTGTTTTGAAAATGTGTTCCCCTGAACTTTCATCCATTCTTGCCAAGCTGTTCAATATGTGCTTGGCAGTCTCTGTGTTTCCTTCATCCTGGAAAGTGGCATCCGTTGTCCCTGTCTTTAAGGGTGCTGGTGAGCGTTCTGAAGCTACTAATTATCGTCCTATTAGTCTGCTTCCCATAATAAGTAAGATCTTTGAATGCTTCGTCAATCAACAGCTCCTTGGATACCTGGAGGACAATGACCTTCTAACTGACTGCCAGTTTGGGTTTCGCCATTCCCGCTCAACTGGTGACCTGCTTTCCCTAATTACCGATCATTTTAGTAGGGCTTTAGATCGCAGGGGTGAGGCTCGTGTTGTAGCATTGGACATCTCCAAGGCCTTCGACAAAGTATGGCATACTGGCCTGCTCCACAAGCTTCAGTCATATGGTGTGTCAGGAAGAATGCTATCTATAATCTCTGCTTTCCTTTCCAATCGCAAGTTGAAGGTTGCCCTTGAGGGTCAATCTTCTCCTACCTGTTCTATCAATTCCGGTGTTCCGCAAGGCTCAGTACTTGGTCCCACTCTCTTTCTTGTTTACATTAATGATCTGCCCGATGAAGTTTTGTCTCAGCTCGCCATGTATGCTGATGATTCAACTCTCTTCTGTGTTTCCCCTAACTCTTCCAACACTTCTCGCTGTGAGGTTGGTGTCTCACTAAACACTGACTTAGAGAATGTGCTAAAGTGGGGGAATGATTGGCTAGTAACCTTCAATGCAAAGAAAACTAAACTTCTTTCTCTGTCTCGCTCAAGAGATGTTACATTTCCATCTATTCATATGGGTCCATTGACTTTGCCTGAGGTAGCAGATTTTCGCCTTCTTGGAATTGACATCTCCACCAACGCCAGTTGGGAAAGGTATATCTCAGGCATTGCAAAGAGTGCTTCCATGCGAGTTGGCTGTCTTTACCGAGCTCGGAAGTTCTTACCTCCTGATGCTATTCTCTACCTGTATAAGACAACTATACGTCCCCTATTGGAGTACTGTTGTCACATCTGGGCCGGAGCTTCTGCCTGTTATTTATCTTTACTAGATAGGGTGCAGAAGCGTATTGTTAATCTTGTTGGTGAAGTGTTGGGATCAACGTTACAACCTCTTTCCCACCGTAGGTCTGTAGCCAGCCTGTGTCTTTTCTACAGATATTTTCATGGTAAATGTGCCACCAGTGTGTCCGACCTAGTTCCTCCTGTCAGAGTGTTTGAGCGTGAAACCAGACTTTCTGCTTCTTCTCACCCATACACTCTTAATTTGCTGAGATGTAGAACAAAGAGCCATTCCAACAGCTTTATTCCACGTACTGCATCTCTTTGGAACTCCTTGCCTGGTGCATGTTTCCCTTCATCCTACAATCTAGACTGTTTCAAGAGGAATATCAATTCCTACCTCCAGCTCTCCTGAGTTCTTTTCATGTTTTATAATTTTCCTCTTATAGCCCCTTACCAAGAGTGGCTTTTAGCCTTGTTTGGGGCGAACTTGCATAAAAAAAAAAAAAAAAAAAAAAAAAAAAAAAAAAAAAATTGGCTTACAGTATAAAAATCATCATGCTGGGGAATGGCTAGCTGGGTAGGTTGATGTAATTTAACTGTAGAGTGGAATTGAAATGAAGAAACAGTAATAGATAAATTAAAAATAAATATCAAATTACATGGAGTGTGGTTTTTGTATTTAAAGTTTAATAAATGATGGCTAATTAACGTTTGCCATCTAGGCTCCAGTCCTACCCAGTTTAATCATGCCAATCTCCAGCCAGCCACACCCAGGCATAATGACTACCAGTACATCTCCCTACCCACCCCATCAGCTTCAGCTCATCCCACTGGATGACTTCATCCCAACACCCCAGCCCATAGCCCAAGTCCTCCGCCCAGTATTATCATCTCATTCCAAGCCACCCTACCATCACAATTCACACCAAGCATTAAGTCCAACAGCCTAGCCCATTGGCTAACTTGACTGTCCAGCAAACTCCTCCCAGCCCCCCTGCCCAGTGAGTCTTAGAGCCAAGGTAACCCCTCGGCCCTTAGCAATTTTACTCCCCAATCCAAGCTCAGGAGAGGTCCTTGGTCAGCCTTCAGATCAGCCCCAAGGCTCTGAATTTGTTTTATCATAGGGATAAAAACCGTTTAGGAATTTCATGACAGCTCAGTAGCCGAGCGGTAAGAGAAAGTGCCCGGCTCAAGCCCTACTCAATTTTACAAAAAAAATCAAAAATAAAAATGTATTGGTAAAACAAGGGGCCCATCAGGATTTGAACCTCCGTGCTCACAGCTCTTGAAACTAGAGGGCTGTGAGCTAGCCGGTGTGGCCAAATCACCGCTTGAAAGAAATTGCTTGGACGTTATATATAAACCTTAGGATGGATAGGTCAAAAAAGTAATAATGAGATACGCCCTGACCTTTGACCTTAGCATGAGACAGGAGAGGAAACTTAGGATAATGAACTTAATGTTTGTTAGCGTCTGTTAAATAATAGTTAGCTCTGGGTTTGTGGAGTAAAAGTTAAGACGCTTATCAACCATTATAAGTAGTTTAACAATAAAAACTATTTTTGACAGAGATATGAATCCCTTTTTTAGTAGAACTAAATCAAGCGTATTTTTGACCGCATGAGGGCGCTTTCAAACAAAGAGTTTCCATGCTGCACAAAATTAAAATATAGTTTTATTTTATTTTGACTGCCTAGGCCTATATGCTGCCTTCTTGTAGCAATGGCCAGACAAGGAAACAAACAATTCTTTTTACTTGTTTTGCATCATATAGATTTGTCACATGGCCCCTCACGCGGTAAAAAATACTGCAAATTGCTCAAACATTAGTTACTTGTTTCTCTTGTCAAAGTACCAATCCATTTTTAAGCAAAAATAAGATCAAAGTTTCAACTAAGATCTTATTTCAAGATCTTAGTCAAGACTCAAAATATAAAAGTAAGTAATATTACTAAGGCCTTCGTTGTTTGATAATATCAAAGTTATCTGTTAATACTACCAAGTAAATTGTGAACCAAGTTTCTGCAAACACAATCTTCTCTACGCAATATTTTCCACACAGCTGTGCACAGGTTCAATATTAATCGTGTTTGGTGTTTAGGTTTAATACTGAAGTTGAAAAATATTTAAAAGGGTCAGGAATATTATCACAAAAATAGGAATGCAAATGTGACTGAAAGAGGTAAAGGTGGTTTTGAGAAAACTATAAACACATTGCTGTGAGCGTTAGGTTCGTTTCACAGTGTGCTTCTTAAAAACTAGAATCAACTGGTCCCTGGAACAATGCAGACTGAAAAAGTTGATTAGCGTCAAAGTTACAAAAATAGCGGCCAAGTAGTCAAGACAACTGAAATAATGACACATTTACCCCTGTGGCATCGGCCTTTATTCTTACAAATAAAACTCCCCAAAATTAGTAAACAAGATATTACAATAATCAATATGTTGAGATTGAGCAAACTAGTTATTGTAACTGTTGTCTTCCTTTTAGCTTTAAGTTAACCACCTGGTTTCAACAGTAAACATTATACAGTTACACTGTTTTAAAGACAAGATGAAAATTTAGTTAACTTGAAGTTGACAAATAAACCTTCTGATATTATTTTAAAACAATGTACATAGAGGGAAGTACAATGTAAAGGCAATTTACCACACAACTGGAAGTATGGATATGAGTCCACGGTACAAGTGTAAGTATGGGTAACTTACCAGATAAGAAAAGCATCACAAATGTATAATTATAAGTGTAAGAATATGGTTGAAACATGATTGTAAAAGAGTGTTTTTCTAACTGCCGTCTTACATCTTTAAACAAATTCTAGCAATCTACCTTTGTCGAGACTAACAATTCTAGCGATTTACATCTATTTGCTTGATGTTGACATAACTTCCAATAGATCAACTTAGAAACAAGATTTACCTGTGACACTAGGGAAGTTTAAATTAATTTTGCATGTGAGAAAAAATTCCTAATTTAAATTACATATCTTTTCAAAGAGTTTGTTTTAATGTCTTTCAGTCTTGTTGGAAGTAACATCATCATCTTCTTAGGAAGGGATAGTTTTAACTCTTCACAGTTTTATTTAAACGTCGGTTGTTCCCAAGCTGCAACAGGTGGCTTCATCTCATCCAGTAGCTCAGTGGAAATCATCAGCTGTATCCATGGTTATACATGTAGTTCCCTGCTTATTTGCATCACATGCTGATAAATCCAAGGCTTTAAGATTCTTAGTCCCCTTGAGGATCAGGTCATTTCAGAGTAGGAGTCCTCTGCATCAGTGTTCATCGGCAAGCTGTATTGAACACAAATGAAAACTTGGCACATCAGTAACTCAGTTGAGAATTAGAAAAAGAGACAACAAAACTGTGTAATGTCTTTTTCACGAGCTCACTGGAATATTCTTCAGGAAATCTGTCCACGTTATCAAAATGAGCCTTAAAGAGAAACATTGTTGTATAATTTTTTCAAATTAACTATTAATTAGGGCCATAACTTACATAAGTTGAGTTTCAAACCTTACAGTAATGAGACTAATGTTAAGGGAATCATTTGGCATAACCAGAAGAGCCCCGAACCACACTGAAGAGGCGTTTCTATAGCCACAGATCCACAGTCAACACCCAAAAGCTGGATACACCTGTAGGACACCACTTCAATCTTCCTAACCACTCCATTTTTAACATGAATTTACAGGGCATTGAAGCACTTGGTAACTGCAGAGAGACTGTTCGTCTGAGTAGGGAGAAATTGTGGATAAGGCGCATAAAGACCACTCAGCCCCATGGTTTGAACATCCAAGAAGGAAATGACTAATCAGTAATAACCTTTTGTCTTTGCCTTCTCCCTTTCCCCCACAGATATCCATATTTTTAGTCTGCCCTATTAACTAATTATTTACTTTTCTTCTAACCTTCCATTTTGTCCTTTGTGTTCCCAACGTGGTCAATCCATCCCCTTCCCTCCAAACCCTTCCCTCCAAACCCCCCCCCCCCCCTGTCTTCATAATCCCTGCTTAACCCCTGCTTTTTCTGAATGCTTTGCTTTTCTCTCCCCACTCTCTCTATTCATGTATTTCCACTTGACTGCTCTTGTCACCCTTGTATGCATGTATGTTTTTTTTTCCTTGTCATTTAGCCTTTGAGAAAGACTCTGCTAGGGTCGAAACGTCAGGCCACCAACTAATTTTTTGCATAAAAAAGGAAAAGAAAACTAAACAATTTTTTGGGGGGTTGACTGATAAAGTGATAGATTTGCATGAACATTTTTCCACTCTAATTTGTGCTTGCAATGTCACCTTCAGTTCAATACATTTCATATAATTAGAAATTAATCTAATTTCTTATTATCGGTCTAAACTTAATGTTCTAGTTCACTGCAATAAAGTGTAATTTTTTTAAATATCATACCAGAAAATAAACAGTAATCAGTCTTGCCTTTAAAGGTAAAACATATGCCAGTTACTAATTTTGCTTTGGGGATCACTACTCCGCCTCCCCCTCCTCACATACCCTATACCCGTCTCCCTACCCTACCAGTCCCAATGTCATACATGTCTCATAATGTTGGACTACTGACAGCCACTGTGCTCCCTGAAATTTGAAAGGTGAAGCTATCTTACAAGGTGCTTACCTTACCGTTTATTGTGCTTCACTTCCAATGTATGGGGGGGGGGGGGGGGGGGGAATAATTGTGGATCCTGGTGGCCAGTTGTCCGACACATCTTAGTGGTTCGTTGATTGTTCTTGAATGTACGTCTCTCCTCACTGCACACTGAGAAAAGGGAATCAACAATATTTCGATTTATAAAACCCTTTAATTACATCACTGAACAGTGATTACAAAAGTTGCTGAGGTTCAAATCTCTTTCTAGTCATTTTTTGTTTACTTTCCCCCAAATTTGATTAAACATTATCCAGTCAGTTTCGGCTCAGTTTCCTTTGTGGTTTATCACATGACTTCTGAATTAACAGGCTTTGAATGACAAACTTCATCACTGTAAATTCAGCATTCATACTATAAATACATGAAATACCATAATTGGAGGCAACCAAACTCGATAATTATTCAGACAGCTTTATCGCCCACCTTTATCTCCCCCCCCCCCGTCCACAACTGTTACTGAAGACATAACACCACCCCAATTTTCGGTATTTTCCTGTAGCAACTTAGATTGGCTTTTCTGTCCTAAACAACTGTACGAGCCGGATTCATTATCACACCTCGTGAATTTCGAATTCACCGCCAAGCCGAACGGATAAAACACAAGTATCGCTTCGTTTTGACTGTTTCGAAATCTCATATTCACTACAGAAAGTCTTCTAGGAATGCTATAAGATATATTCAACTCACCGTTGTCACTTTGCCGCAGTGTATAGTCAACCAAATCGGCCATAAAATGTAGAAAAACGGGAGAGCAAACATGCAGACTTTGGAGGTCAGCCATTTTGTTTGTCACGTGGGCGCTCGCATGAAACACGCCACTCAGTAATTTGCACTAAAGCTAATCCTTATGGTAATGAGATGCGTCATGAACGGTACACTTCCGTTGGGTAAAATATTTCTTGTGCACAATGCTAAAAAAAGTTAGAAACATTTGTTGACAAGATTATTGGCTTTTCGGTTTATAATTAGTAATTCGAACTAGCCTTCCGAGTGTTTGAAGACTTTGGAAAGATATTTCAGGAAAAGGGAGCTTTGAGATTAGTTGATACTTAATGAACATCCCCACTAAAGAATGGAACGTACAAGTCTTTCCTTATCGGAAAAGGTTAGGGAAGTTCAGTAATTAAAAGTAACTTGTAGGTAATAACATCCTCTAAATTGTCCGTACCTCGAAATGTTACTGCGTGAAGGGTCGCCCAGGACAGCAGAAATGGTTAATTTGGGCAGGGAGTAATGGTGTGTGTGTAGGGGGGGGGGGGGGGGCGGGGTTTCTTACGTTTTCCCACAATGCAGTTGGGTGTGTATTAGACGCATAAGAACTTTGTTGATCGAAAAATATTATACACACCCAATTTGTATTGTGGGTAAACATGGCCGCCAAGTATAGAAGACAACTCAAATAACGAGACATCAGTCATGGTTAGGGCACATCAACCAAAGGAGAATTTTCATAACTTATCACTTTATTTACAAGTTGAAGTGCCCCTAAATAGCATCAGCCTTTATTATTTTTAAAAGATTTTTATGGAGACAGATTCATTAAGACTTCTCAAAGCAAAACTTTGCTGACGATTCATATCAAAGTTAGGATTTAGTTCAAGGAGATTATACCTAGTGTCTAAATGTTGAGAATAAAAATAAAGTTGTGTCCAAAACTACTTTGTATTACTCATTTGTTTGGTTTGTCCTCCAGTTTTCCACAAAACAAACTTCTTATTCAGGAACTTTGAACCAACATTCTAGCAGCTTTACTATAAAACCTCAATCTTTGTTGACGACTTAATTTATATCAAATAATAAACCACAAGGGAAACTGACTGGATACATTTTAAAATGATTTTGGGTTGAACAAAGAAAAATTGACTAGAGCGGGATTTGAACCAACGACCTCCTGGCTACACGGCAGTCTGCGGTTGAATGGCTTCTGACTGGCACCCCCCGAACAAAGATATTGACAAAATAGGGAGACCGCCAACATAGGGCTAGATAGCTCAGTTGGTAGAGCGCCGGCACGTTAAACCGGAGGTCGTTGGTTCAAATCCCGCTCTAGTCAATTTGTCTTTGTTCAACCCAAAAATGACTTAATTTATATGAACAGTACACTTAAAAAAGGTTCTTCACTTTAACTCCATGTTGTTCTTTCAAACAGTTTGCATCCTGTCCTTCAGTCATCATCTTCATGGAAAAGATAAGTGTTTTTAGAGAATATATCAGTTTGTATCAATCAAAGTGGCAGTTTTATCCATTCTTTGTCATCTGATTATTTGTTCCCTCATCAGGCTGCAGTGATTCTTCGTCTTCTTGTAGACAAGATCAGTTCAGTGTAAAGTGGCCACTGCATCAGTAGGGTTAACGGCACTCAGTAAAAGTTTGACCAAACCTGTAATGATAATAAAGAAAGATGCTTCAGTTTATCAATATCTTGGAATCACTTGCAGTTGATCATGACAAACAGATATGACATCCCATGTGTTTATGCAGCTCACTTAGGCTCTACTGATGCCTTTTTATTGAACTGTACATGGGGTAAGTCCTAAAATGATGCAGAAGGCATTACTTATGCCTTTTGATTTACCTTGACCTAAGATTTAAGCTTTATTTTGGCAAATATTGATACTTGAAAAATAAGCCAAAAACTGAAAAAATCACAAGGGGTAAGTCCAGCATTTTCATCAAATTTGTTAAGTTGTGATTTTAGACCCTAAAATGATGCAGTAGGCATTACTTATGCCTTTTATTTACCTTGACCTAAGATTTAAGCTTTATTTTGGCTAATATTGAAACTTGGAAAATGGGCCAACGATTGAGCTTTTAGATTGAGACTACTTTGATTGTTGATTCTTCCAATGATGTAGTTTATCTTTTAGACATTTTATCTTTTTGATGATGATTCTTAAGGTAGAAGTCCACTCAGCAGAGGGTTGACATCACTGCAGCCAACACAGCACTGTGTGAAAAACACAAACAAAACATGATCAATATTGAGGTCAACTTTATCTAAATGATCGAAGCCTGCAAATATTAAGTATTTTCCTTGACAATGCTGTGCTTTGTATGGGTTCAAGGAGAGTAAGCTTTTGTAGTAAAGCAGTCAAGCCTAAAAACCCATTTAGTTTGCGTAGTTATATTTGTGATCTTAAAGGCACTGGACACCTTCATGTAAAATGATGGATGGACACACTGACTGAGTTGTGGGTGCTAGTAGTAGTAGTCTGCTTGGTGCATGAGATGATATCTTGGGAAACGCCAGCACAAGGTTCAAGCCTGAATGAAACAAAATGATGAAAAGGTTTAGAACAAGTTGGTTTTAAGCAACTTATTTTGTTTAACTCAGAACAAATGCATCTCTTATGGGAGAGTTTGGAAAGCTAGGGGGCAGCAGACTCACCATTGAAATTGAGACATCTGCTCTAGCGATGCAAAGGTTGTGGATTCGAATCCCACCCGAGTGATTTCCCTGTGGATTTTTTTCACAGAACTCGGTAAATACTGAGTATGCAGTGCTTAACACACATCGACGTGGGAATGGTTTTTGACTCCCTGTTCATATCTTCATATTTCAATTAAGTGCCCTTTTTTTAGATGGGAAGGATGGGTTAAGTGCACAAAATGCCACTATTTTTAAACAAGTAAATTTTTTTGAAATGAATGTTCTGGTTTTGACATGTTTCTGGACATGTTTCAACCGAGAAGAGCAATGTTTATGTCCAGGGTTCACAGGTTCAGATCCTGCTCTCGTCAATGTTTCTTTATTCAACCCAAAATTATTTCAAATTTACCCAGTCAGTTTGATATTATAATAATTGATAAAAATAATAAACCGACAAAAGTGTTCCAAACACTCTACTGAGGTGCCAGGAACCAACAAAAGGAAACATTTATATTCATCACACACCTTGGATTGTATACAGTATTCCTTGCAGTCTTTGCATGCAGGAATTATTACTTCATCTGGTGGGTGACACTGGGTGGAACCAAGGAGGCCTTCACTGGAGGGAGTCTTCGTAGTGGGTTGACGCCAACTTGTAACAGCAAGTAATCCCCTACCTCGAGTAAGGAACATGTAGAGTGTCCTCACATCGCAGTTGGGATGGTGATGTGGTTTCAATAGTTTGAGTGACGCACAAACATAGGTGCACTTCGGTATATGTAGGGGTACCAGAGTTACCTGTATAGGCAAAATTATAAAGAAAGGTACAGTATATTAGTCACATTGAAAAGTTCAGGTGAATACAGTGTGTACTTGTTGAGAAACATTTTAAAACTGTCACAATATTTTCACAACAACGTTAAGTATATTCACGTTTAGCGACGTGACGCGGGTACCAACCGCATCTCTGGCCTCAGCATTTCTCAAACACACACCCACCCTCAGAAGTTTGAGAAACGATTCATGCATATTCGCTTCTTAGATTCAAGTGTTTTGGGGTGAAACCAGCTGCAGTACATTTAAGTAGACAGGGTCTCTCGTGACAACCTAATGTATCTGACAGTGAAGGAGCTTGGGTACATGCCTAAATTACCGAGCATACATGAATGTTTTGGAAACCTTGCTGATTTCGCCCCTCGTTGTTTCCTCATTATGAGTACAAAATAATACCTTGTTCACCACCAGGCTCTTTTTGATATTTTAATGAATGTTGGACTTTATTTCCCTTTTTAAAAATGCTCCTCTTGAGGAATTGGTGGCTCCGAATTGGTAGCTGAAACACTAAATTTTGATTTTAAAAATGGGAAATTCATGTACCCTTTGAACCGCGCGGGTGGAACTCTTGCGCACTTATGCCCGAAGGAACAAAATGGAGTGTTGAGCAGCGTTGTCAACATGGTGAAAGCTACCATACTCTGGTGGCTTTATGGCTTAGAACCGAAAATTGTGGGGGTTTCTGAGGATTTTTACATCTTCTCTTGTAATAAATAGTTGTCAAAGTCCCTGTGCCTCTCTGTTTACATTCTGACAACACCTTTGGACTGGTAAGGATATAATTTGACCAAAATCAAGGGTGATAAAATATTTGCCAGATGCAAAATTTCAGCCGTAATGTGTACACAACAAACCTTAAGTCACTTTTCAACAAGGAAACAAACGTGGCTACACCCCCATATGACGCCCGTGATTTCTGCTCTTTTTAGCCTTGGCCGCGGCCTCAAAATTTTGACACAGAAACCCTCACAGTAAAAGACATTATTTTAGCAATTATTATCTCAAAAAACATAAAATAAACTTACCAAAACGTTCTACATTTCTTGTGGAATAAGTGAACCTGCCCCTGCTGAAAAAACCCCCATTTTGGGACGTTTTCCGACATCTTAGGCTTGAAAATTCTCACCACGTGTGTTGGAGGGAATTGATGGAATTTCTTTAGAGGAGACAATGAATTCTGATTGGTCGAAACCCGGTCATGTGGGGGTACCTTTAATTGCGATATTTAAAGTACCCCGCATACGTAAATAAAGAGTAAAAAAGCAAAGAACATGACTCTTCTGACCTCACTAAGTCGAGTATGTGACGAAATTAGTCAGAGGTTAAACACTATTCCATGGAATACCAGTCATTTGCTTCTTTATTGGAACCAGTGTGAAACTGTAATAAACAAGAATAAAACATACATTTAGTTATAAAGCATAACGTGAAGGAAGCCTTAGAATATAAGTAGGCTGGCATAGAATAGGTAAAGTCACATAAAAGACCCTAAATCCATGCTAAAATACGAAACAAAAGAATTGCCCAGTTTCCGGACAAACGTTAAACGTGTAGTGCCTTCGCAATGCACACATGGTCAAAAAGTACATGTACAACGCACATGTAGCCGATTTTGGCAACAACAGTTTTAAGGAACTAAACTAGCCTGAAAACCCAACAAATCGAGTGAGCTAGACAAGGAATGAACTATGATAATAAGACAGAATGTAAAACTTACAGATTGTGCTTGATCCAAGGGAAAAAACAAGGATATTGGGGCTCAAAACGGCAGAATTATACGAAGGCTTTACAACGGGAAAATGATAGACGTGAGTAAAATAATAATCTCTAGAGGGCGCTATATAAAAAGGCGAGAGGCCTAAGTTCTCGGGGCAAGACACTCCCCGCCTGGCATCTGTAAGATGTCAAATCTAGCAATAGAAGAGAGTTTACAGTGGGAGCACTTTTTGGTGATCACTATCTACTGATCAGAGTCTTTGGCGAGAAGGAGAACAACTTCAGTCACAGGCCTCAAGAACAGCTTCGGTTCTCCGCTTCGGATGACTTTGACTTCAATTTTCCTGACTTTCCCGTCATCACTTGGAAAGGTCTTGTTGATCATCCCAAGAGGCCAGCCATTTCTCTTGGCTTGAGAATCTTTCATGAGGACTACGTCTCCTTCTCGCAAGTTTGGTTTCTCAGATGTCCACTTAGTGCGTGTCTGAAGACAGTTGAGGTACTCCTGCCTCCACCTTTTCCAGAACATGTCAGCTAATCTCTGTACACGTTGCCACTGACATCTGAAGAGATCCTTATCATCAAACTCGCAAGGGGAGACAGAAGGTATACCAACCTTCTGTGTAAGGAGTGTCGCTGGTGTCAGAATGGAAGGGTGTTCAGGATCTGTAGAGACTGGGGTAAGCGGTCTGGAATTTATGATCGCAGTCACCTCTGCCATGAGAGTTGTCAACACTTCATGAGTTAGTATGCCTGGTCCAAGCTGAAGTAGCATGGCATCGAGAATGCGGCGTGTGATGCCAATCATCCTTTCCCAGCTGCCGCCCATGTGCGAGGCGTGAGGAGGGTTGAACTGCCACTCACATCTGTTATCAGCAAGGATATTCTCAATCTGCTCCTTCTGACGTCCTGAGGAGTTGATGCCAAGCTCACTACAGGCTCCTACAAAGTTAGTCCCGCAATCAGACCTCAACAGCTTTGCAGGTCCTCTCAATGCGAAGAAGCGTCTCAGTGCGTTCACGAAGCTAGAGGTGTCCATAGACTCGATCACTTCGATGTGAACAGCACGGGCGGCCATACATGTAAAAATCACAGCCCATCGCTTGCTGTTGGCTTGTCCTCCTCTTGTTTTTCGGGCTGTCACTGTCCAGGGGCCGAAGACATCTAGGCCTACATAGGTGAAGGGTGGACTTGTGCTAAGGCGGTCAGCAGGCAAGTCTGCCATTATCTGCTCTTGTAGCTTGCCTCGCAGTCTTCGACAGGTTACACAGTGGTAGATCAAACTGCTGATGACTCGCTTACCACCAAGGACCCAGAAACCGGCTGCTCTTATGGCACCTTCAGTGAAGTGTCTGCCCTGATGCCGGACTACTTCATGGTAGTGTCTGATGAGAAGCGTAGTGACATAGCATTTCCCGGGGATTACCACTGGGTGTGTCTCACCAGTAGACAGCTTGGCTTTCTCAAGTCGACCTCCAACCCTGAGAAGACCGTCTTTGTCGACAAAGGGGTGTAGCTTCTGAAGCGGGCTGGACCGAGGAATGGGTTGGCCACTTTCAAGACGTCTGAGCTCGTCTGCATAGGCTGTTGTCTGAACAGCACGAAGAATTGCCATCTTTGCTCGAGTCAGTTGGTCTGGGCTTAAGTGCTCCTTACATTGGTGCCATCCTCGACAAGGGCTACCTCTATCTACTTGCGAAAAGGAGTGAGCGAGGTGGGTGAGTCTCGAAATGGCTTTCTGAAGCGACCTCCAACTTGAGAAGTGTTTGAAGCGTCCACTGGTCAGGCCTGCTTTAGAAACGTCTGTGGCACAGGTGGTAACTTGGGGTCTCACTTCTGTGTCGCTTTCGGGATCAACCAAGCTGAATGTCTCCTGACATAAGGAGGGGGAACTGTGTTTAGGATCACAGAGGAATGCGGGTCCACTTAGCCAAGTAGATGTAGATAATCCAGATGCCGGTAGTGCCCTGGTAGCATGATCGGCAGGATTATGGTCCGTCGGGACGTAGTTCCACTGGCTTGCTTCAGAGGAGCGTTTGATGCGTTGCACTCGGTTCTGGATATAAACGTAGAAACGTCTGGTCTTGTTGTAGATATACCCAAGCACAACTTTGCTATCACTGAAGAACTTGACTCCATGCAGATGTACATCTAATTCGTCTTGGACTGTCTCTGCGATTTCTACGGCCATAACAGCTGCTGCAAGTTCCAGACGAGGGATCGTGGGTTCAGGCTTAGGAGCAAGCTTTGCCTTGCCAAAGATAAATCCTACTTCGCAATGACCCTCACCATCTGTGATCTTGAGGTATGAGACAGCCGCAATCGCTTTTGTCGATGCATCACAGAAGACATACAACTCTCGCTTCTGGGCTTGAGAGAGTGGGAGAGTAGTGTACATTCTTGGGATCTTCAGTTCCTGGAGATCTTCGAGGGAGTTCTTCCATCTCATCCATTCCTCATACTTTTCTTTAGGAAGAGGTGTGTCCCAGTCACAGGAGTCACGGTTAAGTTCTCTGAGGATGGAGCGACCCTGGATACTTACTGGAGCAGCATATCCGAGGGGATCGAATAGGCTGTTGATGGTAGACAATACCCCACGTCTTGTAAATGGCTTGTCACTGGTCGTCGCTTGGAAGGTGAATGTGTCTGCTGCCAAGTCCCACTGAAGGCCCAAGCTCCGCTGCGTTTGAAGGGAGTCTTGTCCAAGGTCAAGGTTCTGAAGCCCTTTGGCAAGGTCTTCTTTGGGAAAGGCTTTCATGACATCTGCACTGTTAGATGCGATTTTGTGAAGACGAAGATTGGACTGTGCTAGCATGTCTTGTGATTTCTCCAACACTTCAACAGCCTTGCTAACACTGGGAAATGACTGAAGCCCGTCATCGACGTAGAAATGTCGATCGACGAAGAGTCTTGCTTGGTCACCATACTCTTCATGTCCTTCTGCAGCCGTTCTCTTAAGTCCGTAGATCGCTACAGCTGGTGACGGACAGTTGCCAAATACATGGACCCTCATGCGATAGTCCAGGATGTCCCCATCAAGGTTGTTGTTGTCAAACCAAAGAAAGCGGAGGTAATCTCTGTGTTCTTTCTTGACGAGAAAACTATGGAACATCTGCTGGATATCGGCCATGATGGCTATTGGTTCACATCTGAAGCGAATGAGAATGCCTAGCAGACTGTTGTTGAGATCTGGACCTCTGAGTAGCACGTCGTTCAAGGATACATTGTCATGTTGAGAGCTGGAGTCGAACACGATTCTGATTTGGCCCGGTTTCTTCGGGTGATAAACACCAAAGCTAGGTAGGTACCAGCACTCTTGGCCTGGCTGGAGTGGTAAAGCTAACTCTGCATGACCACTGATGAAAATCTTGTCCATGAATTCAATGTAGTGGTCTTTCATCTTGGGTTTCTTGAGGAGAGTGCGACGAAGAGACATAAGACGGTTCACTACTTGTTGTCTGTTGTTGGGTAGGCGTCGCCGGGGGGTTCGAAAGGGGAGAGGGCCCACCCAACTGTTGGAGTCATCTCTGACAAATTCTTCATTCATGATGGAGAGGAAAGTGTCGTCTTCAACTGACGGGGCCAACTTGTAATCTTCAGGAGACTCAAGGAAGACATCGGAGCCGATACTATCTAGCTGTTGTTTCTCATGTCTGGGAGTCTTGTTGACGAACGTTTCCTTCACATGGAATTTGCTCTCACATGGTGTTAAGTGGCTTGGACGGCCGTTATCAAGGATACTCGTTTTGAAGCTATTGACGGCTGGTTTGTGAGCTCCCCCGAGGCAGACATCTCCCACTATGACCCATCCCAAGTCCAATTGTTGGGCGTAGGGGGCAGTGTGGGGTCCGTTGCTCTGACTGCGAACCTTGTGGACCTGAATTACATCTCTGCCAAGTAGAAGAAGAATCTGTGCTGTTTGATCAAGCGGAGGGATCATGTGAGCGATGGCCTTTAGGTGAGGATGATGCCTTGCAGCCTCAGGAGTTGGAATTTCACATCGATTGTTTGGGATAGAGTCGCACTCGAGGAGTGGTGGCAAGGCCAGCTGGACTTCTTCATCTGCTGATTGTATTATGAAGCCGTTAGCTCTCCTTCCATAGGCGCTTGTTGTGCCAGAACATGTGCGGAGTTCGTAGGGAGAGGTGTCTCCGAGAATGTTAAACATGTCAAAGAAGGCAGACCTGGCAAGCGAGCGGTTGCTTTGATCATCCAACATCACATACACCTTCACCTTCATGTCGGGTTGGCCCTGCGGATACACGCTGGCTAGACATATCTTGGAACACGATTTTCCAGGTAGACCATCTCCACAAACGTCTGTGCAACTTGTGGAAGCTACTGATGGCTCTTTACTGGGTTGCTCCCCGCCATGGTTTTCCACAGACAAAGAATCGGTTCTTTTCCAAGGTGGCAGGCCATTATGAAGGGCGGATACATGACGATCGCTGTCACACTCAGTGCAGCGAATTTGAACGTTGCAGTCATTTGCCATGTGAGAAGTAGAAGCACAGCACCTGTAGCAAATACCATGCTCTCTGAGAAAGGCCTTTCTTTCCTCCAATGGTTTTCCTCTGAAGCCACGGCACCTTCTCAAGGAGTGGGGTCTCTTGTGAATGGGGCACTGCTTGTCTGGGTCCATCAGTTCATTGGGGGCAAAGGTCGAAGTTTTCTCCACCTCAGTCTTGTGCACAGCGATTGAGGGCTTTGATATGAACGAACTTGGCATGTGGATGTCGTCATGCTGGACGAACGGAAAGCAAAGCTTGGATCAGTTCTCATGTCGGCCTGTGAGTACACAAAGTCAGCGAAGAAAGTAAATGGGGGGAAAGGAACATGATGCGTTTTCTTGTACATCGAGCCCTGAGTCAACCACTTTTCCTGTAGAAATTGAGGGAGCTTTTCAACAATCGGATTTATCCCTCTGGAAGTGTCCAAGTAGTTAAGTCCGGGTAGGTTGTCTTCAAGCTTTGCTGCTTTCACTTCTGTGAGAAGATCTGCAAGTTCCTGTAGTCTCGGGTAGTCTCTGTTCCCAATCTTAGGGAAGGTGTCCAGACGAGAAAAAAGTGACTCCTCTATTGCCTCAGGGGACCCATACATCTTGTCCAATCTTTGCCATACCTTAATTAGGCCATCTGAAGGATTGTTTATGTGGACTGCCCTGATCCTCGTAGCATGCTGAAGTGACTCTCCGCCAAGCCACCTAGTAAGTAGATCGAGTTCTTCACTTGCTTTTAGGTTTAATCCCTGGGTAACATTGCGATAACTGGCTCTCCATGACAAGTAGTTCTCTGGCCGATTATCAAAAACCTTGAGTCCGGCTGTGAGAAGGTCTCGACGAGCGAGGTGGACTGTGAGGTCAAAGACATCTGAATGGCTTTGCAAAAACGGGTTTGACCTCCCGTTGTCATGCCATCGTCTGTCTGATAGGTCAGTGTATTGTGCAGTGTGTAGAAAGGGATTTAGCACACCAGCTTGCGGGGGCGGAGTATAGAAGTCGGGCGGATCCAAGTGGGGATGAGCAGATGAAAGAGCTTGAGCTTCAACAGCAGTGCTTTGTGGGTGCAAGTGTTCATCAGGGCGCTCTTTAGGACTAATCTTAGTAGGCTGGTAATCGGTGTGGTTATCATGATGGTCAAAATGTGCGTTTATGTATTCTTCTGTACGTTGCTCGGGTTGGACTGATAGGGCAAGATGACTGGTGATGCTTGCTCTATCCTCAGTTTCTTTGGCATTTACAGCTGCCTCCAGTGTTTTGGCAGCAGCCAATGCAGATTCAGCTTCACCTTCTTTCTGCATGGCGAACAGCATAGCGTCAATGCGTGCACGTTCCACCTTCATCTCGATTTGACGCCTGGTGTAATCAGCTTTCGTGCGTGCGGCCTCTGCTTTAGCACGCGCCTCTACTGCAGCCAAGCTGATGTGTGACCTGGTTGAACATCGTGAAGATGAGGATGATCCGGGTTTGTATTCTGAAAGTATCTCCCAGTTCTGAGAAACTCCTGGAGGAGATGACATTTTGAAGTAGTGTTGCAGGGAACCACCACTTAATGAAGATGCTCTTGTTGAGAAGCTAATCTTTTCACTCTTCTGACCTCACTAAGTCGAGTATGTGACGAAATTAGTCAGAGGTTAAACACTATTCCATGGAATACCAGTCATTTGCTTCTTTATTGGAACCAGTGTGAAACTGTAATAAACAAGAATAAAACATACATTTAGTTATAAAGCATAACGTGAAGGAAGCCTTAGAATATAAGTAGGCTGGCATAGAATAGGTAAAGTCACATAAAAGACCCTAAATCCATGCTAAAATACGAAACAAAAGAATTGCCCAGTTTCCGGACAAACGTTAAACGTGTAGTGCCTTCGCAATGCACACATGGTCAAAAAGTACATGTACAACGCACATGTAGCCGATTTTGGCAACAACAGTTTTAAGGAACTAAACTAGCCTGAAAACCCAACAAATCGAGTGAGCTAGACAAGGAATGAACTATGATAATAAGACAGAATGTAAAACTTACAGATTGTGCTTGATCCAAGGGAAAAAACAAGGATATTGGGGCTCAAAACGGCAGAATTATACGAAGGCTTTACAACGGGAAAATGATAGACGTGAGTAAAATAATAATCTCTAGAGGGCGCTATATAAAAAGGCGAGAGGCCTAAGTTCTCGGGGCAAGACAATGACTTTATTATAAAAATTAACTATCTATGGAGGTTTATTACATAGTGTGAACATTTAGAAAGTTAACAGTAACAAGTTTATGTGCTAGTAATGTGAATTGATGTATTCAAGAAATGTTGATTCAAGGATTTGGATATAAATTATGTTGGTGTCTACGTTTTGAATTTACTTTGCTCATTTTTATTTACTTATCAATCATATTTAACGAGAAGAGTATTTGTTTTTTGCACACTATTAAACGATTTTGCGAGGTGTTTTACTGTTGGGCATTAATGTTTATCAATAGAGCCGTGTTGTCTAAGTCTAAAGAAGTCTTTTGTAAACAATAAATGTTGGAATTTAGTGGTTAAAAGGTACTGTCGTGGTCAACTAGTGCTCAGTCTGTTGTTTAAAATCACTTTGGAGGTTAACATGGTATTTACAGGTTAAAATCAAAATTGCATTAGTTGCAAAAATGCTGAATTCGGTTTTTGTATAAGCTCCAAGGGCTTAAAAGCTTACAATGGTTCCTTACTTGTTACTAAAATGCAAGAAAGGAGCTCTGATGGTATGACTTTGGCTCAAATGCGTGAGAAGTCAAAAGAAATGAACAGCAAGGCTTACCCCTTGTGTTTTTGGCTCAAAATAGATGAAACATCAAAGGGAATGAACAGAAAGGCTTACCCCTTTTAATTGTGGCCCAAATTACATGAGATGTCAACAGGAAGGAACAGTAAAGCTTTTGATAGGTCTCATCGTTTCGTTCAGCATACCATGTATGTATCTTCAGGAGATTTTTGGACCTCTATTTGAGATTCTACTTCATATTTCCACCTGAAACACTGTGTCAAAAGCGAGAAAATAGCATTTGAAGAAAATTAAAAATCACTATTGCATTTTTTGATCGCAGCAATCGAAATAAGCGCGTAGATGAACATACTCAAAATAAAGTGCGATCCTTGTGAGAAGTATAGCCTCAGGTCACAAAACTTGCAGACGTTTACTCGATGTTCAGTCTTTCCTCTAGGTTTGGCAATGATAAAACGGCTGGTTTGAAGACTACTAACAGCGATTTCTATCTATTGCCAAAAATAGAGTTAAGCTCTTCTTGATTTTCTTGCAGTGGTCGAGAATTTGTGATTTTTCTTTCGCCGTTAATTTTGGAAATAATCCACTCATGTTCAAGGGCCATTCTTTTGGCTGTTCAACTTTTGCGTGGCTCCTAGTCCCCTGCACTTAATTAACTATATCAGAAATGGAGAGAAATTACTATTTTGTGCATATTTTGAAGAACCAGACTTTTAAAGTAACAGCACTATAAAATACAGCCTCGCTACCATGGGCAGCGCGCCGTAACGCCCGCTAACTCCGCGTACGTCTCTAACCCCTGACAGGGAAACACTACTATCAACGCTGATTGGTTCACCAAAAGTGACTGCTATGCGTGTACGCTTGTTAAAAACTTTCGATCGGCCCTAGGCGCTTGTCGGGCGCTTAGTACGCGCGTGTAAAAATGCACGTATTTCGACGCAATACATTTCAAATGAATCATGTTTTTATATCATCTAAGCGCTTTCGTCAAGTGCATCTGACATTGCGCACTCTGTAAGTTTCCTCCACTGCACTCTATCAGCTGCCAAGTGCCAGGTATTTCGGTTCTTGATGTTTATGTCCGTGGCTTTCAGGTCTTCATTTATTCTTTTCAGCCATGTTGTTCTTTGACCGCCCCTTGGCAGCTTGTGATGACGTATACACTCCATAAGCGCTTGCTTGGCTGGTGTTTCATCAGGTAGTCTCAGGAGATGGCCTGTCCATCTCAGGCGTCTTTTTGCGATTATGACACTCCAAGGTTTCTCGTTGGTTTTTTCATAGAGCACCTTGTTTGACACCTTTTTGGGCCACTGAAGGCCGAGGATTGAACGCATGAGCCTCCTGTGAAAGGCGTCGATTTTCTGTTCTAGTGACTTGGTTAGTGTCCATAATTCACTGTTGTATAGAAATATGGATGCTATGAATGCACGGAATGTTTTGAGTTTCGTTGCATGGGAGATCGACTTGCTGTTGAAAACACTTCGAAATTTGTTGAAGGATACCATCGAAAGTACTTTTCTTCTGGTGATGTCTTCCTCAGTGTCCAGTAGGGAGCCTAAGTATTTACACTTTTTCCAGCTGGTGTTAATTCCGTTTCTGCTGATGTGATGTTTTTCTGTCTTAGCGTTGTTTACCTTCAGGTTTCGCTCTTTAAGTACCTCAGGTGCCCTCCGTTCTATTTCCCTAAGTGGGTGAGCATTGTTACTTGCCCATGTGATGTCATCAGCATATTGTAGCCCAATCTCAAAGTATGATGGTGGACAAATGGCATAGTTGTGGTTTTCAAGTTCCGCAGGTAGGGGCTGGGACTGAGACTGCAGTAGATTGGCAGAGTAGTTATGATCTTGGAGATTCGGTGGTGCCGCTGGTGTTTGTACATTTAGTTGTCTCAGTGCTTTCGCAAGGTAGATTGTAAAGAGAATGGGACTCAGGCAGTCTCCTTGAGGTACGCCAATGTTGGTTTTGAAGGGCTTACCTAAGATTGTACCCACTCTAACTTGTAAGCGGACTTCTCTGAGTATGATTGCCAAAAGATGAAGTTCATCCTGCTCTAGCATTTCTTTAAGGTCTTTAAAAAGAACTACTCTCTTCACGGAGTCAAATGCCTTTGACATGTCAAGAAGCAAAAGGTGAAGTTCGTAGTTATCAGCTGTGATGGCCTTTTCTGCTAGGATCTTTAAAGTGAAGACTTGTTCTGTAGTGCTTCTACCGTGTCGATAAGCGGCTTGGGAAGCCGGTATATGGTCATTTAGTCTGTCAGCAATTCTTCTCGTCAAGCATATGGCCAATATTTTGCGGATTATTGTCAGTAAGACAATTGGTCTTATGTTTTCGGGGGGTCCCTTTGGTTTGCCTGGCTTGGGAAGGGGGATGAGAATGCCTTCTTCGATGTCATTTGGGTAGATACCTGTGCTTGCTATATCATTCAGAGTAAGAGCGACTTCTTGAGCAATTATCTCTGGTCCATACTTCAGCAATTCAGCATTGAGGTTGTCTTTTCCAGCACTCTTGCCATTTTTTAATGATTTAATGGCTTTCACAACTTCTACTTTGGTGAATGGTTTGCTCATTGTTTGTGGTGGAAATTCTTCAATTATAGCTTCATCATTCAGGTCAAACTTGCTTTGAAACCAGTTTCTGATGATCTCTTCTTGACCATCTGCATCGATGACCGCATTACCGTTTTCGTCTGCAACCTGTATCCGATTGGGTTTCATCTGCTGTATATTTCTGATGGCCTTGAAATATTTTGTAGAGTCATTTTTCTGGTTTTCAATGTCTTCAGCTTTTCTTATCAGTTCTTGCTCCTTTATCTCTTTCATTGTGTTATGAAGTTTGGTGAGAACGCTATTTCTTTCTTTCCTCAGTGCGTTTCTTTTATCTTTATTTTGTGTCGCTTGAATGGTTTGAAATAGCTTCTTTTGCTTCAATGATAGTTCTGTGATAGCGGGGTGTGTAACTTTAGTAGATTTATTTACATATCCCAAGACACCAGAGGCTGCTGATAGGCATGCTTCTTTGATGTTGTTCCATCGTTTGTTGCTGTCTGTTAAGTCTTTTCCCTCTAGAATTTTTTGATGTGCACTGAGACAGTAATTCCTTCGGTGTTCTAGATCTTGCAGTTTGGCCAAGTTGATTTTTGTCACTCTGGTATGCCGGTGTGTCTTCTTCTCTGGGCATAGTTTGAAGGTTGCTCTCACCAACTTGTGATCCGATGTCAAACTGCATCCTCCGAATGATCTTGAGTCGGTGACATACTTCCTTAGTGTGTTAGGTACTATAATGTAGTCTATTTGGTTATAGTACGGGTTGCGTCGATTTGGTTTGTTTGATTGAGGGCTAGTCCACGTGGTACGATGTCTAAGACAGTGTCTGTGTTTTTATATGGGCACCCTAAACTGCGTCACGCGTTAATTCTACGCCCGTGCGATCATCACGCGTCTGCGTTTAAACCTGCTTTAGTGGTTGCACGTACTCAGGCGTGGATTTACAAAAGGGGTTCTTAAAAAGTTAAGATCAAAATAAGCATCCTTGTCCCAGAGCTTTTAGTTTGTTTCAACAAAAACTAACAAATGATTTGTGTGTTTATTATGAAAGCTAAAACTCATTTTATACAAATTGTAATAATTATTTTTGTTGGTCAGATTTTTTCATAGATCTAATTTAAAAACAATGATTTGATTTCAGAAAAAAATATGTTCTTCGCTTGACGTTTTTTCTCGCTCCGATACGCGCGAGACTTGCACAGTCTATAGATAGGTTCACTGATCTCTATATACTGTCAGTATATAGAGATCAGTGGATAGGTTGCAGTATGACGTAAATCGGCCATCTTTACGGGCAGTTTGGAACACACAGTCATGCGTTTCGCGTGAGAACGGCGTGCAGCACGCGCACATTTCACAAAACTCATTGCATGATTGGTTAGTGAACGACGCGGCTGCGTTAATAATTAGAGCGCTTGACGCGGCTGCGTTAATAATTAGAGCGCTTGACGCGCCTGCATGCCAAAATGCGATTTGCCCGTAAAGATGGCGTCTACTGGGAACTATCTATACCAAAAGGACCCACATATCGTCTGCTCAGAACTATAAGGTCATTGGCGCAATTTGTATGGGTTTAAAAAAAAAAAAAATTGCATATTTTGGAGCTCCTGGTAAATGGAGTTTATAGATCAAGAGTGGTCTTCAAAGTATTTGTTTGGCGAAAAGAAACACTCATTTCTTGATTTTGATTTTATTTTTTTCACATTTTTACGCATTTTTCTTTTAATGACCTTTCGATCTTTATGAATATGAAACTACCATTAACGACCTTATAGCTCTGAGCAGAAGATGTAAGCATTCAGACCTTGCAAATCACTCCGCAGTTGTTTACAGTAGTATGAGCCAGACTTGAAAACTGGACAATCCTTTAATATGAAATACCATCTCATTTATAACATGCAACAAATCAGTCATCATACATTCTCAGTGGCATAACAAATTCACATTGAATTTGTATTCATATTTCATAAGAAAGAAAACAAGTTTCATTAACAAGTAATTGCATTTTTAACACATAAATTACTAGTACATTTGAAGAAAGAAATCTGGAGTTAACATAAATTAGGCAGGTTTTATACTTGCAGTAAATACCATCTATTGTAATTCTGTTATTAATAGTACCAAGTAAATTAATAGTAGATAAAAGAAATTAATACTTATACGACCTAAAAAAATATCTGAGCAAAATGATATGCTCATAAGATTTAATTTACATACATTGTGGAGACCAGGGCCCAAATTCATGGCTCTGCTTACTACAAACGTCTGTACTTACGGCGCCCTGTTAAGCACAAGAATCTATGGCTGTAAGCTCAGAATTCACAGTAAGCATAGCTATTAAACTGGACACAGATCCTAATCTAAAACTGAACAATCGACAGCCTTTTTGTTTTAATACAACATTCAGCTTTTAAAAATGGAAATTTATAAAGTTTCCCAAGGTCAGTTTCCTTTTAATTAATTATTCTAGAGCTCATTATTAGTTACTTTGAAAAATGCTTGTCCATTGTGTGCATTAAATTTAAGGTGAAGCCTGTAGAGGCGCCATCTTACAACTCCCTTTGCAAAGACAGTATACTGTGCAAAGAATGTCAACTCATTTAGTGCATGACCTACCGACATGGTAGAGTAATATATATATTTTTTTAAAAGTCGACACTATGAATGTTCTGTTACATAAGGATACAACGTTCATCAAAAAGCCACAACCTGGTCAAGTCAAGTGCTCCTCAAACATCATTTATGTACTTTGTATGCCAAAGAAAATTACTTTGTGTTGCATCCTTTTACTGACTTAACTTTTTATAATGGGGAGGGGCAACTATTTGAAGACTTTGAAGCTCGTCACTTCATCGTAATAATAGCAAAAAGGTCTTCCCATAAACAGACCCCCCCGCCATCGCTTATGTCAAACGTAATAGAAACATCAAACAGAATGGAAACGTGTCACGCCCAATGCTCAGCCAATGATAGGTCTTCATCAACCTCAGTAAGGGCGCTGTTTGAACTTTCAACGTCACATGCAAGAGGGTCTAGTCCAATATATTAACTAGTCTCCACAGGGCCCAATTACAAAGAGTTGTTAACACACCAACATTGGCAGAGCAGAGAAATGTGCTAATCAGAAATAGGTTACCAGCCAAATAACATGTTTTATGTACCATTTGCAGCTGGTTGCCTGCTATTTCTTGCTTGACAGAACATTGGTAAGCAATATATGTTTGCTTAAGCAGCTCTTAAAACTGGGGCCAGATCGGTAGACTTGTACAAGTCTCTAAATCACACTGATGACCCTGAGGATTGGCAGAAAGCTTCAATTCACGATGATTAATTTAGAAAGCTTTTACTTGTTTACAGCACAATTAGGACCAATAACAGGATGAATAGGAATTCAGAAGAAATATTCAGTTTTAAGATATGGTGGAACCAAGGCAAAAAGGGTTAAATTTCTTGGAATTCTTTGCTTGTGGAGCCCTGTAAAGAACATAGTTCTATGGGCCCTAAGCGCAGAATTCCGCGGTAAGCAGAGTCATGAAATTGGGTACTGGTACAAACTGAAAACCCCAATCCACATAGGAGCTCAGGTCCCAGGTGAGATTCGAACTGGGGTCCACAGAGTTGAAAGGCAGGGAAAGAAACCACTGAACCGATTCCTTTTATGCGAAAGTATTGGCCATAACCAACTTAACCTACAAATGTTCCACCTGTATTGATCGGTTTTGTGCCACATTCTTCTAGAGCGTTTTGGTTTGGTTTTTTTAAAGCTCATTTGTTGTGAGCATCAAATTTCACTCAACATCTGAATGGAATAGTGCCCTTTTCAGGCTTGGAATGACAAGAAGGCCACAGAGTCCAAGGTCTTGGCCTTGGTGCCCATCAAAAGTCCCCCTGTAGACTTTAAGATTTTTCAGAAATGACCAACTACCCTTACACATGAAGAGCCAATCTTTGTCTAGTCTTTCGAACACAGGATGAAAAGACCCCCTGTCTCATCTCATGACTGGGGAGCCATGTCCGAATTGGCAGCTATGGCTACGGCTACAGCTACAGCTATATTTCCCCTTGTCATGCACAGTAGTATAGGATGTCCTTGGCAACACCCTTAGCAACAGTTGTAGCTGTAGTAGCCAATTCGGATAAGGCCCATCATTGAGTAAAATGAAATGAACTAAGTCCCATCATGACAGATCAACAAAATGCAAAGTTCCGTAAGCAATCTTCATGCCTGCAAGGAGAATTTGCATATTTAATGTTTCTAAGTGCTTTCAGACTCTATACGTCATTTCAATTATATATCTGATGGTTTGGTCTTTCGTTTCTGCATTGGTAATATCACCTCTTTTAAGAAAATCAAAATCTCTAGGTGCAGGGAAAACACTGAAAAATCCTGAAAATCTGGAAAAAGTCTAATATCAAAAACACATGCCTGTATTCCACATGACATGTCATCGAGTAAAGTAAGCCATCATCCAAGACACTTCTTGAGCAATGGGTCCAATTTCATGCTTACCGCAGAATTCTGAGCTTACAGAGCCCTTAAAGCACACTATTCTATGAGAGGCGTAAGCGCAGAATCAGCCGTAAGCATTGTCATAGCACATTAGAAATGGTTTATGGAACAGCATCAAGTCAAACACAATGCACGGAAATCAAACCAAAGCAATCCAACCAAAGAGGCACTACACACTATTTTGTTACAATTGTAGGTGACAATTCTCCCATCATCAAATTCACTGATGTCATAAGCATTTTATTCACAATACAATTTCATGAGATTCCAATTGTCAACTTGGAATGTTGTTAATTTCATTACTACATCAATTTGTACAGTTTTACAATGTATAAAATCCCACCACCATACTTTGAGCAGTGGCAGCTGGAAATAAAGGCTCCGGACAATTGGGATGGGAAGAAGGCTTCACATGTTTTCAATCTAGAAAGAAACAATTGGCAATGTTACATGACATGGCTCGCTTTCTCCAACAGGTTTCTAGGTTGCGAAGGTGCAACATATTTTGTCAACCACTGGACTTCAAACCTGACTTCCCCTTTAACATAATCCTGGACAGCATTTTACTTACAGATACAGTACAGAAGGAAAACCACATTAATTTGGTCATGAGTTCAGACAGATAAATACAGCAAGAACAGAACCTATAGTTCCACTGGATGCAGAGAAGCAATTATGATACTCAAGGGTACATGTAGCTAGAAACAACTTAACTAAGATTCGAACCCACATCCCACAAACACATCACAACACCAGTTGTATGGCCAAGGCACTTGCATCACTAACATGTAAAACTAACAATGAATAAGTTCTGCTGTCACCGACTCCTTTTCAACGTTTCAAATACTACTCGCTGCCTTTGCAATCCACTATTGGAAACTCACTTAGGATGCAAAGCATGCTAAATTGCCAATCTTGTTTTCATCTCCAAAAATCACATCAATTTGCCCAACACCTATTCATTCTATTGATACAAACCTCCACCATTTTTTATCAAGCCTTCTTACACCAACCTTTGTGCGCATATTGAAGGATTAAAACTTCCATGCAAAGTAACGCTCCCAAAATTTGAAAAAACAAAAACCCCACTTGGTGCTGTCCGTTAAACTCAATGGACAATGGGGGGGGGGGGGGGGGGGGGGGGGGGATACTCTATAAAAGCTCTAGTCCTTAAACAGTAGGACCATTTAACATTTACAAAATGTAGTATCAATGCTTTTTAAAGTATCTTTTACACTTTTGCAGATGCTTTTTGTTTTCTACTGAGTTAATCAATACATTAATCATTTACATCATCCCACAGGTATTTTTTGCAACCGCAATTTGAACACCAGTTTTGATAGAACTTAATAAAATGCATACTTTTGACGCAAGTCAAGACTACCGCAAGAGCTGTGGTTTTCATTACAACCAATGTCCTTACATGTTCAGAGTCTATTTCTCCAGCCAGTTAAGTATGTTAGCCTTGAATATTAACTAGTCCCTCCACCAAACTTCTTATAACAGTATCAGACGACCATGAATCAGAATTTGCCGATGTTACGTTAGAGGATTTATTAATTAGATACGGTTGTTTACTTTTTTTTTGTGATATGGGCTCAGCGGAATAATTCCCCTTTGGTAGAAGACAGTTCTGCTTTGGTCGTTTTAAAAAGAAAAAAATTCCCTCTTGAGTCCTTGGTGCTTGTTAATAATATAAAAAGCATGTAGGAGAGTTTATGGAATCACCCAGGGCTCCTGGTATATTACAATGCACACAAAGGCTAAGAGGGTTTTAAGTCTCTCGTTCCTGTAGATGTCCCACAGAGATCTGTTTTAGGTCCTCAAAACAGATCCGTATAAAGCAGATAACTGGTGATGAGGCTTGCTCGGAGTCCTGCCCTTGTTGTGACCATCACAAGCCTCCAGTAAAAGTCTAAAAAGCCGACAATAAGATATATATTTTGTTTTGTTTCTCAGATTTGGCGAAACAAAAGCCTCATCTCTGTCCATTTCCAATCGTTGAAAAACAATAGAGCCCAGTTCTGTTTGAGAAGTTGCTCACTACAAGATAAGTTTCTTGGGCACTTCCCACGGGAAACCTTCCTTGAAGTGGCCGTAGGACGCCGTCTTGAAGTAGATCGGGCGACGAAGGTCAAGCTCCCTGATTCACAAGAAATACAATTATTTTATTGTTAGAGAGAACTTCAATTCTTTTCAACCGATACATTTGAAATCTGGAGCATGATCTACAGTTTATAATTAATGGGATGCGGATATTGAGTTCATGCATATTTCTGACAATGCAGCAGGTTAAACAACAAAAGCAATGTTCTGAATTTTAGTTTAAAAAGGGGCTCTTAGGTCAAATTCAGTTTTGTTATGCACTCGTTTTCCAATATGGTCCTCGTGAAAGTGGACAAATTATTACAAGTCTCTTTTGAATTTGACATTAGATCCCTTCTTTAACAATATTTGCCATGTTATGATTTCTTTTAAGCCATTTTACTCATATCATACAAGCAGAGCTGCATCTTTTGCATCTTTTCACCAGGGAGATTTTGTACAACAATCAGGGATGAACTAGACATTCAATGTCTAAAAAGTTTCCATAATCAGGGGGATATCAAATTTGTTCATCAGAACATGGAAACATTGGTTTATTTTCAATTAATATTCTGCAGAACCAGGGAGAGTTGGCAGCCCTGTTAAGTCAACAGTTGGCACCATAATGACAGCCAATTCTTGCTTCTTCAGTGGTAGATCATTACCATTGTACTTTCAATCTTGATACTTTTTACTTTACAAAGAAAGGATTCATTATCTGATTACGTCAACTCTGACATCAAGAGTCCCAAACCTAACAGTCTCTTTACAGCATAACAGAAAGACTCTGGTATTTGGCATAATTAAGGCATCAACCAGCCTTCAAGGTACATGTAGGGTTGCAGATTGGTAACTAGACTACTCCAAAATCTAATGAACATAAAAACTTGCAGCTGTAAAAAAATTATCTAAAAACCTTTGATTCCCAGAAATGATTCATGCATGAATCACTTCTCAGATTTCTGAGGGTTGTTGCCCGTTTGTGAATGCTGCAGCCAGAGATGCAGTTGGTACCTGCTGCCACCATGCTAAACGTGGATGGATTTAAAAGTTTTAGTGACACAACAGTCACAGTTTTTAGCTGTTTTCTCAGCAAGTAGACATTGTATTCATCTGAAACTTTCACAGTTGACTTTATTGTATCTTTCTTTAAAACTTTACTTATAAATCAGCATTACACCAACACAAACCAATCTATGACCCCACCTTTAAGATTCAAAATGAATGTATCTTACTTGATAATGGCGCCTGGTCGCAGATCAAAATTGTCGTTGATGATTTTAAGCAGCTCCTTCTCCGACTTTTCAGACGTTCCGTATGAACTCACAAAGATTGAAAGAGGTTCTGAGACGCCAATAGCATAGGAAACCTTCCAGAAACAAAACACAAGAATATTCTTTATTCAAACAAAGGTTTCAAAGCTCAGGGATGTGATAGGCTGTTGAAAAAAAAAACCTGAACTCCGAGTGCAAAGCGTGAAAGCTTGCGAGCACGAAGCCACTAATAACATTCATCATTGGTTTAAAAAGCCCTATCTTGGGCATTATATATGGTTTTATCTTCATTTCTTGATGAATTTGATCTAAAGTAAAGGCAAAAAAAAAAAAATTCCGGTTAAAAATGGAAAGCTTGAAGACTAATGCTAAGGGTAGTTAACCCTAACCCTAACCCTAACCCTAACCCGTAGATCATGAGGTGTTATCGGAAAATAGGATTGTCATAACAAAGAGGGTGAATTCAGATAAAAGTATTGAAAAGAAAACACACACACGAAAAACCCTCTGCCACTGGTAGTGCTGATTACTGTTGATTTCTTTGAAGTCCCAAACACCTTTGTGTTCACAAGTTTTGACAACTTAATCATAATATTATATAACAAATGTCTCAATCTGACCTAGCAGATGATTTTAATCTGACCTAGCTCAGATGATCTCAGATTTCTGGTAAACACTGATAAGTTCTTGAACTGTTACAATGTCATGGACTATTTCAACAATAGCACTCTACAGGTGCCAATAAGCACACAAAGTAATATACATGTATGCACTCTACACTTCAAGCAGGGAATAACTTTGAACAATCTATTTCTAAGCAAGAACCTTTGATCAACTCCTTAAAAAAAGTTTTTTTTAATTGTAAAGCAGTTTTTGTGGAGAGTTTTGCTGATGGTTAAAATAGAAGTCCTTTAAAAGTTTTGGTTGAAAGTCTATTTACTAGACTTGATATTTGACCTGGAAAATTAAAGGCCAGCAGACATAACCAAGCTCTGGCTCAAAGAAACGATTCGAATTAGAAGCACAGCAAAGTACACTATCAACAATTTATGACCAGATCACTTAAAAACAGCAACCTTAAAAAATGGCGGCATCATCTAAACAAACAGTTACCAGATTCTTACTCCACACAATCACAATCGAAAGAAGGTTCCCGACAGAAACTGAAGCTAATCGACCGAGTACTTCAATTTTTCTTGAACTTGTGTGAACCAGAATCTACGTTTAAATTGACTTTTATGAACAATCCTTATGAATGTGTCCACATATATTAAAGCTAGCCTACATGTACATACAAGGCATGACATTTGGCCCCTGAACAAAAGTTGGAAAATTTTACTGAGAACAAGGACTGGCCTAAAAAATATGTACACACCATACGGGTTTTGATAGGCTTTCAGGCTAACAACAATTTTCCTGATTTTTCTGAGGGCAAAATAAAAAATGGCGGAAACAATCGGACATCAGATTAGAGAAGGAAGAATATCATCATGTCTGTCATCCCCACGTGTACATTAAACTTTTTATTAAAGGGACACGTTGCCTTGGATCGGGCGAGTTGGTCTTTGAAAAGCATTTGTAACGGTTTGTTATAAAATGCATATGGTAAGAAAGATGTTTTAAAAGTAGAATACAATGATCCACACAAATATGTCTCGAAATTGCGTGGTTTTCCTTTTACTTTGCGAACTAGAACAGTCCGCCATTTTGTGGAGTCAAAAATTTGGCTCTACAAAATGGCGTGCCATGTTAGTTCACGATGTACAAGAAAAACCACGCAATTTCGAGGCATATTTGTGTGGATCATTATATTCTACTTTTAAAACATCATTCTAACCATATGCATTTCATAACAAACGGTTACAAACGCTTTTCATAGACCAACTCGCCCAATCCAAGGCAACGTGTACCTTTAAGGCTTTTATAGACACTGATTTTATGAGAACAACAAAATTGGAAACTGGTGTAAAATAGTTAGAATACCATGCCAAATTACTCTGGAGGCAAAAACCCATGTTGAAGGTTTTAGTCATACGTTTGTAGTTTGGTGTTAAAAAAAAAACCTCAGTCAGTCTGCAGCGCCCGCGTTAATGAGGTCAAATCCCGGATTTTCTTTGCACAGAAAACCACAGCGAGCGCGCGAGAAACGTTCGTGAAAGAACGAGACTTCGACCGGCCTGTGTTTATCGTACCATAACGCACTGCATGTGTAGTGTGTGTACAAGATGGCGTGATGTGAGTCTGAGTCGTGAAATCTCCTTTCTAATGTTTTGGCTATTTTTGATGGAATTTACCTAACTTTAATCACTGTCAAACAAAGAGTAATTTCTCAGGATTATTTTGAGGTGGTACTGTACTTTTTGCGCCCTGACTGGACTACCAAAAATTATGACAGAAACTAACTAGTTTCTGACAGAGTATGAAATTTTCTATTCATCCATGTAAGTATTGGCGTGTGGGAGAATGTGTAAGAGAAATATTGTGTGTGTTCGTTTAGTTTCGTTTTGAACCAAAATTTGACAATCAAAATACACCACTAAAATGTCAGTGAAGTAAATTTGTTTCAAAGCCAAATGGACGATATACTCCTAATCTTAGCAATTGTGGGAACATTTTGGTGAATTAGCACCTAAAAACTGAGAAACTACACGAATTCCACGAACGGTTCCAGCTCATTAAATATTCAAAGAGGTCACGCACGTCCGAGCCATGCATACAGCGCAAGGAAAAGGAACGGATTTTGTGTGCGCTGCGGACTGACTGCCCTCTACATACATGTACATACGACTCCCAGGAACACCGGGGGGGGGGGGGGGGGGGGGGGGGGGGGGGGGTGGCCTACTTGAACTTTGGAGTACCATATTGACACAGGCCAGAATCTTATCAAAGATTAGGCAACATGCACCAACAAAATAAATGCCTGATTAAATAGATAAGATAAATAGTGATGGTGTTATGACATGCAGTAGGTGTGTCCCAATAGAGTGGCGCACAAGACTTTGTATTAAACACACACAGGTTACAACTTGGATGCCGAGTGTGTTCCACGGTTCAGTTCTCAGGTTTTAGCTTGCAAAACCAACTATTTTTGAGACTCGGCAACTTGTATTAAAGCCATATACAAAACTGTATATACAACAGTTCATCAAGTCCTGGTGACTATTTATTGTACAACTTTCTTTTGAGTACAGGTTTTTGTCATTAGACTACTTCAAATCTTACTGAGTTGCATTGTGTAATGAACTGCTATGAAGTCAACAAACGGAAAACGTTGATAATTGTTGAAGACACCGGTGCAGTTAGTGTGACCCAATATATACATAAAATAACAAAGCTGTAAAAGTATAAGCTCAATTGGTTATCAGAATCACAAGAAAATAGTGATATCCTTTTATGTGTTTTCACTGTTTTCAAACATTGAGTTTTGTACTTAATCTGTACAATGTCAAGCAAGGGTGAAGTAAGTTTGTACAACTTATCTAAACCAAGAGACACATAAAGCGCATCTGTTCAACTTTAATTTCATTTAATTGTACCACGTTTGCATTGTGAATGTTCTAATGTTAACATGGATAACACTTCACCTAGAACAGCTTCACAAAGTACAGGGTTTGCCCCATAGATTTATATCATAGAAGTAGAGGGAGCTATTGTGCCCTGTGGGTGAATTACATACAGATGTCCACTCACAAAATGTTGGTTGTATGAACTGAAACGCGACCTGTATTACGCGATAAGTAGGCACCATTTTCTCAGTGGCCGAAAAACGCTTCTTGTTAGGCTGTGTCGCATGAATTTGTACGCCCTCTCATTCTATTTTGTAACTCTTTGGTTTGCCCATTACTCTTTCGGTGACTAGCCACCAGTTAGCTTGTCGCTTGACTATCACTTCACTTTTTCACTAGTCCATATTTCATATTAAATAGGGATGCTTTCCAAAACTGATCTAGCCAACTGGTCAACTTGGGACTGAATTTTGAATGGTCCTTTGGTGCTTTAACCAGCATTTGGCCAGCAGAGCTAAGGAGAACAGTGGTATTTAAACACATGTAGTTATTGTTTTAGTAAAGGCTTTCACGATTGCTTGCAATCTGCACCATTGGCATACAATATCACAAAATAACCTTCCTCTTTCAATTGTTTAACTTTTAACAGCTGTTATTTCGATTCTTCCCTTTTTAGGTCATGAATTTGACTGCAATTTGTCCCTTGTGAAGAGCATCACCTGATGAACAACAAATATTATTCCCATTGTTAGATTTGTGAGAACCAGATCTGACCGGTTTAAACTCGATGTTGTGTGCGCACAAGATCAGTCTTGTCTAAATTATTTACCTTTGTACTTATTTGCGCCATCATTTGTTATTTGTTGTACCTCGTTGTTTGGGAGATAGAGTTGAATGTAAGGTCCCATTAAATAATATTCTCATGGAGTTTGGCGTTGACAGACTGTCAATGTTATCGCTGCATGGACCCCATGTCAACTAATAGACTTTGATTGTACACGAGTTACTCTTGAGAAATATATATGAATGAACTAATCTCTGTTGCAATGTAGAACTGGACGTAACCAGACTGGAGTTTCTATTTTAGGTAGGCTAGGGGGAAAACACTTTTTTGTTTGCATAACCGAGTCAATTGTTTTTCACGTGAGGGAAGTTAAAGGTTCACAGTGTTGAAGCATTTCTACAGATGTGTGTTTTCAAAAATTCAAAGATTTTCATGAAATCACAATGAAGTATATTATTTTACAATGGATCAATTAATATTAAAATGAGAAGAGATTTGGAGATTGCTGTATCAGATTTTTTCCAGAACTGCCTAAAATTGCTAAATATTTTCAAATGTGACCTATTAGCCTGGCACACATTCATCCTATAGGCTACCTAAAACTGGGCTACCTACTTTTCTACTTGCATGGGGTCCATCTTGGCAGCTCAATTAATTTTTTATAACTGTACTCTATTTTCCAAGATGCATTGTGGTATATTTTTACGATGGTGATTGTGCATATGGGCCATTTTCTGTTAAAAGCAAAGTGTCAAGGCTATATTGCAAAACAACACCGACACTGCGTGATACCAATGAAATTCTTACCTGTACAAGAACTCGTTTACACAGTTTAGCGGCTACCAGTGACTTGGCCACCCAGCGAGCAGCGTACGCAGCGGACCGATCCACCTTGCTGACATCCTTCCCAGAGAAAGCTCCTCCTCCATGAGCGCCCCACCCACCGTACGTATCTACAATAATCTTACGCCCTGTCAGACCAGCATCACCTTTTGGACCACCTGGGATAAAAAGATGGGTTTGGGAGAGAAGTAGACAAAGAAATGTCTTCATAGCACGTTTGGAATATTACATGAGATAATACATCACTGCAAACTGCCGACCGTGTCCGTCTCTGTATTTAGTGTTCTCCCTTAACAGTTGTCCGCTGGCCAATTGCTATTCAAAACACCCGAGGACCAGTCAACATTATCTCCATTAGTGGTCCGGCTAGCTAGTTCAGTATAGACAAGCATCCCTAAAAGCCCCATTTAATATGAACCATGGACCAGTGAAACCACAAGCCAACTGGTCCTGCTGGCTAGTAACTGAAACATTTCACAGCATACCCTGGTATAGACCTTATGCATTGACGTCACCAAGCCGCCATCTTAGAGGTCAACTGATGATGAAACAATGGAAACGCGCAGATTTGTACGCGCGGCGCACAAGACTGGCCAATGAGCATCTTCCTTTTGACCTCTAGGTGAGGGCGCCCTACTCAAATGACGTCATATGCATAAGGTCTATTGACTCATGATCACACGGAGCAAGACAATGATTTATTAAAGCGCCACCTGCAACCATGTTCCAGGGTTTGCCCTTAACTTTTTCAGTGACTAGCAAACTGGACCAGTCACTATTCTGCCAGCTTTTTTCACTGGTCCATATTTCGTATAATAAGACCATAATAGACACAAAGTCTCTTGAACCAAAATGCCCAAAGTGGCTGCAAGATCCTACTTGTGCTTAAACAAAGGCAAAAGGTAGCAGAATCAACATTTTCCATGTTAACAAAGAATCTGCAATTCTAAAACAAACCCATAAACTTTTGTCGTAATTTTCCTGACATTTTCCCTGAAAATAACGGGAGTCAAAAAATCAACAAGATTATCAGTGTTTGAGCATATGGTAATGTTTATGCAGAAATGAATGATCTCGAAACTTGACCTACCAATGATGAAACTTCCTGACGGGTTAAGATGATACACTGTGTTGTCATCTAGATACTTGGCTGGAATGACTGCGTCAATCACCTCTTTTTTCAGCGCCTTGCGTAATTGTTCTTGGGTGACAACACTGTCGTGTTGCGTGGAGATGACCACTGTGTGTACACGCAGGGCTTCCAGGTGACCCTTGATCGTTTTGTATTCAACGGTGACCTGTCGGAACGAGGACGGCAAAGTGTTATCATTGAATCACATTGTTACAAATAAGACCCGCTCCAAGAATTGAATTGGAAATGCTTTGGAATGCTAGGTGGCTGTAAAGACTTCACAGAGCCCAATTTCATAGAACTATTTAAGCACAACAAAATTAAGCTTACCAGAATAGGTTACCAGCCAAAATACCTTGTCCCATGCACTATTTCTGACTGGTATCCTGCTCATTTTTGATTATCACAAAATATCTAAGCCAAACCGTCTGCTTAAGCTGCTCTATGAAATTGGGCCTGGTAAAGTGCCATGTCTGAGTTAGGGAGTGTCCCAAAGTCGGGCACGTTCTAGGCGTAAAGAGACTGTTCCTGTGGGCACACGCCCCCAATCCATTGGACCACTCCTTGAGACCGCATCATTGTGCCGAAGTGTGAGAGCCATCCTACTTGAGTGAATACACGCATTAGTATTCAGAATGTACTGATGAAATGCTCCGGCGGTCAAGAAAGACAGTCCCCCTGTGTCCGATCCAATTAGAACGTTCCTATCGTTAGACTTTTGAAACCCTCTCTAACTGCTAGTTTACTGTAACTCTCCTGATTCTCTCCTAAAATCTAAATTCATTGCCAAGTGTTTTTCAAACCAAAGAGAAAGTTATTACAATATCTAAACTATTTTCAAAACTATCACCTGATAGTAACTGATCTTACCTGTGATTTATTGTCAGGCCTCAAGAAGGGTAGAGTTTTGTTTTTTCTGAGTTCAGCCAACTTTTTCGTCAACCCATGTGCGAGCACAACGGTCAGGGGCATTAGTTCGTCCGTCTCATCTGTGGCATAGCCAAACATTAAACCCTGAATCATGGAGAGGTAAGAGAACAAGAGATGGTGAAGAAAAAAAACTGCGAGTCAAAAACTAACAATAACTCAACACAGACATTTAAAGGCAAAGTAAACCTTTGGCTTTTGGAACCGTTATAAAAACAAAACTGACCTGTGAACATTTTATTTCAAAAGGTGGTAGTGTTTTTGAGATATCGCCGAAAATCTGGAGCGGTTTTGTCCACGCAGGAAGAAAAATCCAAATTGGAATTTACACAATCTGAGAAACGTTTCTCAGATTGAAATGTTTTTAAATCTCTTTCTCTTTGAAACACCACATTCCTTAAAATGAAATCGTCTCTCAAAATGTTATACATTTTCAACAGCTGCACTGCTTCTTTCCAAGTAAGTTTTTATGGTCATTAATTTTTGGAATATTTACCAAAGGTATACCCTCCCTTGAAATCCAAATAAATCTTACTCAAGTTCATCAAAACCCTTGCAGACGCAAAAAGCACCTCCGCAAAATGAGCGTCAACAATTATTCAACATTTTTTATCATAAGGGTAAAAAACAAATTATTCTTTATCTCCGATTCAAAATTACCATCTATTAAATCCATCAGATACTTCTCAAAACCCAAAGTCATCATGTTTGTTATAACTCAGGAGTCATTATTTTGCTGACATCTTGCACGTAAGCCAACAATCCATTACACAGAAAAACCACAAAAGTACAAGGAAAAAAAATTGGAGGGGGGGGGGAAGACATGATCTGGCAATGTTCCAACTTACTTGATCCCCGGCACCAATGTCTTCCTCAGCTTTGTTGATGTGAACAGACTCTGCAATTTCTCTGGACTGTTGCTCAATAGCTACCAGTACGTTACACGTCTCAGAGTCAAATCCTGGTTAAAGAAACAGTGCTTTTTTTCACAATTCATGTTTTCATAGAAACCGGTTTATGATGTCTACTGTAAAATGAAGACCCATTTTCATAGAGCTTGCTTAAGCACAAAAAAGTGGTTGAGGACAACAAAATTATGCTTACCAGAATAAGCTTGACTGGTATTCAATTAATTTTGCTTAACAGGAAACATTCAAGCAAAATTGTCTGCTAAGCAGCTTTATGGAATTGGGCATCTGGAAATGTTAATCTTTATTCTGATCTTATGATGTGTTATGCATAAACAAAAAAAGCCTCTTTGAATTTATGTAATGAGAACATTTGTATTTTGTACAAAAACCCCCAAAACCCACCCCAAAACCAAAGGTTTCCCCTTATTCTATACCGACAACATCTGTTACAATTCAGAGGGTTGACAGACTGCAATTCAGGAAATACACAATTACACAATTACAGGTTTGGACACAATGTTGACTATTTCTCTCTCCCTTTGGCGACTACTTTAATTCTTTCAAGAACATTTGAAGGCTCAGAAAAAAACATCCTGAGAAATCACTTGCCTGATACAGATTATGTTTTCTCTGGAAATACAAGAAAAAAACCTAGAAAATCCAATGCCCATTTAACTGGTTAGTCAACTGTTGTGGATACACATGTACATACACCACTGAGATATGGACCCACACAATACAATCTTTGTCAAAGTGATCACAGATGCACATTAAATATCCACTGATAATATCAGCAAGTGGTTGGTCCAAATTCCACAAGATAAGCAGTTTAAACTGATAATCCCCACTCCAAGCAAATAAACCAGCAAGTCATTAAGTAAACTAAATAGCATAACTTCAAATGTTTAGGAGCTACTGAGTACAGTCATTTATTGTATTTTACTGGCATTGTCCCCTTGGAAATGAACAAAGATGAAACAAATTTCGAATAAAATTCAAGTGAACCTTTTCCTCGGAATTGACCATATTCCAACCAACCACACCAATTGGAAAAACAAACATTGATGATGTGTATGCATTACAACTCAGGACAGTTTTGTCAAGACCCTGCTTTGACTTTCAAATAAACATAAAAATGCTTGGTTTTACAAGAAAACCATGCGATCTACTTAGACCTGTTCTCACCTTTTTCAGAGCTGTCATAACCAATGTGCTTGATGGTGTCTCTAACGATTTTCTGGTAATCGACGACAGCATTTGACGAGATCTCTCCCAAGATCATGATCATTCCTGTCTTTGTGGCCGTTTCTGAGATGAGTTGAAAATAAATGCTACATGCATTAATCAAATTCAATGAATGACTAGCGTAACACTGATGCCAAACCCTGCCAAATGCAACAAAAACGCGTGTTATATCTTGCTGCATTTAGCAGTCAACTCATCCCATACTCGTGGGGTTCATGTCTTGGGCTTCCCGCTGAATTCTGCCCTTGCGTTCACCATTTTCCGCTTACCGAGCAAGCGCCTAATTTCTGTGTAAGTGTAGAATGCCTAGTAACGTGGACTACGCAGGCGCACAAGCAAAAATTCCCTGCTAACCCGTGAAATACGCTTGATTCTTTGCTTCTGGTAGCGCGGATTTCCCTGCTTCCGTAAGCGCTGATTCTTTGCTTACGGTAAGCAGAGCCATGAAAATGGGCCTAGTTCACTTCACAATGTGCACACCAGAATCCAGTATGAATTTTGCTGCATTTAACAGTGCCCAAACAAAACACCTGGGACCATTTCATAGGGCTACTTAAAGCAGAAAATGTTGCTCAACAGTTTTCTGCTCCGAAAAACTAACCAGAAAACCAGTCACAAACGGTAGCCTACATGTAGGATGGTATTTTGGCTGTTAACCTTATTTTGATAACAAAATTGGTTTGTGATTAGCTACTTTTTGTGCTTACCAGCTCTTGAAATTGGGCCCCAGCGGGTTAACCTCCATTGGGAAAGATTCCTTAAGTAACAATTTTTTTGGGGGGGTTTCTGTAAATTTGTGCAAATGTAGCCAACCCTTCTCTAATTCTCGAGTCGTTCCGGACAAACACTGAATTATCAATATTCAGTTAAGTCCAGTGTATTCCAGTACCATTTTACTACATAAAAATACATATTGACATTTGGCATGAAAACAGTAACATTTCTGATGCATTGGTTTCAACCGAAGAAAAACCCATTTAGCGATAGCACCCAAAATGCCACTGTTCAGAGAACAGGTGGTTTGGCCCCACTCATGTTTGCATGACAGTATTGCAGTGTTAAACAAAGCGAACTTTGAGACATTTCTGTGCATGTATTTAAAAAGGCTATAAATGGGTCTCAGAAATGGGTAATTCAGAAACTTAACATACTTGTCATAAACATACATGTGTAGTGCTTTCAGACACTTGTAGATACAGCACTATATAAAAACTGATTGATTTGTACCAGTAAGTTCGTTATGCACTCACTTCAAGGTCAGACAGCCTTGCAAACTGTTATCAACAGGAGTGCAAAGCAATTTTCATTCTTGCTGGGCTTTCAATCATATGAATCTGCACGATCCTAATAAAACAGAACTTGAATCGACAGCACTTACCACAGGCTACCTTGGCCATGGGGTCACCGGCCAAGTGGGCATCCAGCACAGCATCGCTGACCTGGTCACATATCTTATCTGTATGCAAAAAAGGTAGGGTAGAGAAAATACATCAGCTTAACATTCTTGCAACATTTAAACAATGTTTTGTTTCTGATAAGTGGGGAACAAGACCTGCAATCATGTGGTGGGCAACAGAAATTAGAGAACACTTCTCCCAGTCTCACCTTCCCATGTGAATTGGGCCTATGTGTCTTCTGAATAGACCTTTATCATGCTGCCACCATCTTGGTCATGTTCCCTGTATCCAGTAATAGTAATTTATGCTAATATTCCTTGTACAAAAAGTAATTAGACTACTTTTTCCTTCCAGCCTCGGTTTGGTTAGATGGATGGAAGTTGGATGGAAGTTAATTATCTTAAACTGAATGCTGAAAAAACAGAATTTATGTTGATTGGGTCAAAAAAACAGCTCGACAAAATTCATGTTGATCACATCACTGTCGGTGACTCTAACATTACTCCTGTCAAACGTGCCCGTAATTTAGGTTTTATATTTGACTCACCAATGTCCCTTCATCAACATATCTCCCAAATAGTACAATCCACATCCAACAATCTTAGAAATTTAAGCAGGATCCGAAAATATCTTTCTCAAAAAGCAACAAAACAGCTGGTTCATGCTTTCATCACTTCTCGTCTAGACATGTGCAACTCGCTTCTATATGGAATTCATCAAAAACAACTTGACCGTCTTCAATTAAAGCAAAACACAGCAGCACGCCTAATTACACGCTCTCGGCGGTCTTCACATGTTACCTCAATTTTATGCAATCTTCACTGGCTTCCAATCAAATTTAGAATCATTTACAAACTCATGATCTTAACCTACCGCTCAACACATGGTACCGCACCCTCATATTTATCTGAACTCATCAAGCCATATAACTCCAGTCGATCTGGTCTTCGCTCAGCATGTCAAAATCTTCTGACTGAACCAAGATCTTATCGCTCCTGGGGAGATAGATCTTTCCGTACTGCCTCCCCTCGTCTTTGGAACAGCCTTCCTTACAACATTCGTTCTATTTCATCCCTCAGCTCCTTCAAAACTTCCCTCAAAACCCATCTCATGATACTTGCCTACAACGGCACAGTTTAAATTTTCATGTTTAGGCCTATTGTTTATTTTGTTTATTCTGTAATTGTTCTTTATTGTCGCGCCTTGAGCGCCTACTTGTTAGGTGGATATGTTTGCGCTATACAAGTGTTATATTATTATTATTATTATTATTGGTTACATTGATTTAAATGGCAGAAATCAAAATGACCGCACTGTGCTAAAGGTCTAGGCCCCAGTGAATGGCTCCTACCAGGGGTAAACTCTTTCAGTGTTTTCCCATTTTTAAAGCTTGCAGCCAACATTGTAATTGTTCGAGACTAGAATTCGCTCTTCATATAACCCAACATATAAACAAAATGCATACATGAACATGAAAATAACAATCCTGTAAAATGTTTAAACTCAATCGGTCATCTGAGTTCAAAGAAAATAATGAAAACCCCATTATAAGTTTCCACTGTTTACAAGCATTGGATTTTGGACTTGCATTTTCAGGGCTCGAATTTGGGGAAAAAATCCACAAGACCGCATGGCTTGTTGCTCAGAATTTTTACTGGACCGGAACATTTTTTACAAGACCGAAGTCATATGACTATGGGAAGAAAACAATCCAAAACGCAACAAAAACACACCAAAAGTTTACTTGTTTTTTCATACTTCTGCACCTGTGCAAGTTTTTCACTTGCAGATTGCTTAACAGGCAGTTTGGGCTTTGAAACCCCTTCGAGAAATTTCCACATACCTTCTTTTTACACGATGTTTGCTGCCATAGAAAAAATGAAATAAGTTTTGACGATCGTTTTGACAGGACAACAACGTTGTCAAAATTTAACATACGAAGCATGCAAGACGTGTGGAAACAAGACGTTACTTTTAATCCATGCAACACAGGGTTGTGTGGAGTTGAAAGAATACAACCTATACGTCATTAATACGATTTCAACACTGTATAAATCGTTGGTAAGGTATCAGACTTTAAAGTGACTACATCCAATGTGTTGCACCCAACACATCATGACATGCACATGGTCAGTGGTGAACGAACGAAGCGCTGTACTGTGGTGTTCCGCCGGGCACCAGTACAAATCACGCATGCACGGAATGGAGGGTGCCGTTCGCTCGTCCCCCCGGGTGCCTAAAGCCTATGGTTTGAGCCCAGTGCAGTGGTCGTGGGCATGAGCAAACTGGATAGAGGGAACGTTCTTGCAGCACGCGACGAACGGTCGGCCGGGTTGGATGTGTTCCGCGCTCGGAAATAATTTGACGACAACAAGTAAAACAACTTTTTAAACTGAGATTTAAATACATTTATTTAATGAAAGATAATACATTTCATGTTAATAATAATACTTTTATTATGTTAAAAAAACACAAGACCGCCGGACTTGTTCGTTATAAAGTTTACTGGACCGACGCTAAAATCACTGGCCTCGGGCCTGCGGTCCAGTGTTAATTTCGAGCCCTGATTTTACTAATTTCTAAAATAATTATCCAGCATTTCAAGTAGAAACATTTCAATGGTTTTAAATAACACATACATGTATGTTCATGTTTAACTTTTCAACATGTTCAGCATGCCTAAATGAGTTTGTTTTTAGCCGACTTAATATACAGCACCATGCACTGCCAACATGAATGGAAAAATACTTTGACTATGTTCATGCGCAACTGCAGGAATTCATCCACATTAGATGTACCATCATGTGCAATCTGTTAGCTAGGATTTGATAATACAGTGCCTATTATGGTGTTGTTGAATTGCACATTTCTAGATTTTACTTTCACTTTTATTTCGTATGATGAATAATCGATCACATGCAAGTCAGAATATCCTGCCAACCTGATACTTTCAAGGAAGCAATGAAGTGAACAGATACTTCCCGCAAAATATTTAAGTTACACATTGCGTACATGCTGGTTGGCATACGTGTGCAACACCACTGGTTGGCAAAAATGAAGAAACATGAAGCCTCTTTGTATGGGGCTAATGTGATCACGTGCGTAATTGTCGTTGGCATAAATCATGGGATGAACTAATTGCCTCCATGCCCCAGGGTCATTGCCTTGGTGCCTCTTGAAATATTCAAAATAGAAGTTGACATAATTTCACTCATCACAGAGGTGCTACATGTATCTACTGAGGATAGGAAAAACTGCCTTGCCCCAACAAGAGTAGAGTATCAGGCTGGAGCATGCCTTGGACACCCAGACACACCCCTCTCTGTAAACTAAACACTAGAGACACACTCAAAACTCAATACATCAACCAGAATTCAACATTGACCAACATGACTTGTTACCATCACCATGAGCTAAACACAACTTTGATGCCAAAAATGGCCGATTCATACAAATCATTGAATTCATAAAGTTCACAAAGCTATTATGTAATATTTATGAACAGGGGGGTGTGTCACTCAAGAGTTTAATCTGGCTTGGTTGATATCTAGAGATTGATCCTTTTTTGTTTTAAGAGGAGGCGCCAAAGGCAATTGAGTTTTGCGATGCACTCATTTTCCAATAGATAGAGTCCTCATAAAAGCAGGGGGGGGGAACAATTGTAAGTCTCCAACCTCAAGTTAAATTGGTGTAAAATGTACATGTACTTTTTATTTGACACGCTTTCAGAGCGAAATTTGTAACATGACTTCATCAGACATCAATAACAAATGGGTCCGTACATTCCAAAGAAGAATGTTTGCATCAGTCAAAAGGTTGAAATAAATGCAGTTTTATGAGGAAATTAACAATTTCTATTGGAACATTTCAAGGGGCAGCGAGGCAATGACCAGGGGCAATGAACTTCGTTAAGTATCGGACCTGCATTGGCTGCTTGATATGTGGCTTGGTGTAAACGCTTCCCCCTTCCTCAAACCAAAAATTAATTGTCATCATTGGATCTCATGAATTCTTTACTCTACTTTATTTCTGATTTTCTTTTGGTTTATTTATTTATTTATTTATAATTATTATTTTAGTTTTTTAATATTTTTTAAGGGGATCCTTCTCTCCCATGGTACACTTGTTATCAGGTAGCACATGTTTTGTTTTAATATACACAAGTAGGCCTATGTGAACAAACGTGTAGTGTATGGGCATGTATTTATTTCATTCAAGAACAAACTAATCATCACCTACACAAGTCAATACAAAATTTGCAAAGTCATGCTCCCTTCAGAATCCCCAAAGTTTTTTAAATTTCCAATGTTAATGATGGTACAGTTTTCATACAAACAGAGGATCCTGTGCAAACATCAAATGCTTTCAGTACAATTGAACCATTGTTACAATCGTGGTCATAACTCATTGGGGCCCGCCCCCCAATCAGTGTTGACTCTCATTGCATGGTCTGCACTCCAGCTGGGCTGCTTAGAATAATAAGTAGTGTATTTGTTACTGATGCAATGAAACAGCAACAGAATCAGATGACAAGACAAACTCATTCTAAAATGGCCAGGATTGATACAAGTGAACCTATTCATTGTGACTAGAAAGCCTTTAGTATAAATCCAATCCTAAATAATGGGAAAAGAATTCTGTAGAAATTAAAATCCCTCTAAACTGAGCAGGGGATGGCCCATCCTCTGTAAGTCACTGGTTTCAAGAAATGTTCTGTGAACAGTGCACCTCTGGCCAAATATTAGTTGAACACCGAGGACCAGTGAAAATCCTTGTCAAATTGTTTAGCTGTCTTGTTCAGTGTTGAAAAGATTCCCTGGGTTATATGAAATATGGACTAGTGAGAACACCAAGCAAACTGGTCCTGCTGGATAGTCAATGAAAGGTTTATGGCACACCCTGTACATGTGTCCATCCACTGTTACAAGGCTAAATATTTCAGCTGAAACCTTGTGTGGGTGCCTTTTGTTGTTACTTGTTTTCTTTTGACCAAAATTTGCCTTACTAACCAGACCAGGCATTGAAATCAAAATCCAGGGTGTTCACCCACCCTTATCAGGGAACAATTTCGTCCAGAAATTTTGCATAGCAAAATAGTTAGACTGAACAACTTTTGTGCACATAGAAGGTTTACATTGAGTAGCAAACTATGATTTGAGTAGCAACGGGTGCATTTTGCTCTGCTATACATGGGAAATCGTTCACTGCCTATCCCAAACCACTTTAATGACTCCCATCGAAATACAGTGTCCACACATTGGTACCTTAGTTTGCCTGTAAACTGGGCTCAATTTCATAGAGCTGCTTAAAGCACAGACACATTTTGCTTACCAAAATAAGGTAACCAGCCAAACTACAATCATCACAGGTACAAATCATCAACTGGTTTCCTGCTTAGATTTGCTCAGCAGAAATCTTGTAAGCAAATATTTCTGTTTAAAAGCAGCTCTATGACATTGGTCCCTGGTGTTCAATGAAACTCTCTTGCATGCAATTACCTACAACCACAACATAACAGGTCATAATAGTTTTTACAATAGCTAAACTGAAACATTAAATGATGACACACTGCATAATTTATATATTCTACATGCGTCTCATACAAGACCAACCCTAACCCTATCTAATGATCAAATGCTAAAAATGTGTGGTGTAGAATAGAGCAACCCCTTGAACTAAAACTTAAAAGGAAACTTTTGTTTCTTCACATTAGGCAGGATAATGGAAACCTTGCTATCACTGAGCACATGTTCAGCTTCCCTCTTCCTGTTAGAGTGACGAGTGTTTTGTCCATCATTACAGTATGTGATTCTACTGGATGGTCAAACCAGCAACAATAAATCCCAAAATCACATCCTTGACCCGAACTGAGGCACCACCCCCCTCTAGTATGGTACCTCTATGAGGGAAACAGGAGTTTCAACTCAAGCAATTCAAGGAGCACCAAGGCCATGACCAGGGGCATGGAAGGAAGATATATCTTTTGTTGCCTCAATAGACCGATCCATTAAGCCCCGCCTCCTTACGAGTTGACCAATCACAGCCGCGAAACCCGATCACCATTAGTGCAAAGATCACCAAACGGCTCAAATGGTGATCAGATTTCGCGGTTGTGATTGGTCAAAGAGAAATGGGCGTGGCTTAATGGATCGGTGTATTAAGTATCAGGCCTGTGCAAATTATGTAAATTACCTATATTAACAAGATTAATTCACCTGTATTGAGTACTTCATTGTATGAACCAGTCCATCTTTGTATTTGAAGACATGATGTAAATTTTGTGATCATTACAAAATGACAAATAATTACAATTTTGATTCTAAAAGACACAGGGCAGGGATGAGATTCAACAAATGTGAAAATTCCTGAAAAATTGCTTGAAGGTTGTCTCGATTCTCCCTTATTCTAGACACGGAACCTCTCAGATGTTACAATTCAGGTTTATACAGACGCTGTGCATCACCTGAAATACATAGGTTTGGACACAATGTGGAATATCTTTTTTCTCCCTTAGGTGATTGCTTTATGTCTTTCAAGAAAATTTAAAGGCTGAAGGAGGTATAAAGAATAAACAGTAGCGATCTTGAAATGTATAATACCATCCTGTAAAATTTATGTTCTGATGTCAACCATGACTGACACCGATCAGATTTGCATTCAAATCAGTCATTTCGTTTAGGGGACAAGGTTACACTTTCCATTGGAAGTGCATGAGAAAAGTTGTGCTGATCATCGATGCATAGAACCAGAGCAATGGGCCTTTATTATATGACAAGTCCATGTAGGCCAAGTAAAATAAATAACATGTTGCTCGTCTGGACTTTTTTAAAAAGTTGGTGAGGGAGGTCCTTGTTATTTGTTATTTTCAAATTTTTTGTTATTTTTTTCAAGATGGCCGCCATGTCTAAGATGGCCGCCATATCGTATTTGAAGATGGTTTTATGGTTTTATGAGCATGTTCTGTAGTGTATGTCCTCAAATTCTGTTTAAAGTTGCCATGTGTGTTTCTGTGTCCATTTCGATACATTATTGTTATTCTTTCCAAGAGTTGTTCTTGCTTTTGCTCCAAAATTATTCTGTGTGTGGCATCACGTCCTGGTGCAAAGATCTCATTCAAAAAAGAACTGTGGCATGCAAACATGAAGGGCAAAACGTTTCGAAGAAATCGAAGGATTTTCTCATGATTGCGTTGTGGAAATAGCATTTTTTGTAGGCCTACATGCAAGAAAGATGATGAAATTGCTCAATAAAAATGAAGGATACATTTGAAATAGCTCTCAATATGTAAATTGATTTCAAAGTTTTTTGATTTTATTTTTTAGATTTTTTATTTTTGTATTTTTTAAAATAACAAATAACAAAAAATTTGGTGCGGCCTCCAAAATCTGAGCGGGCGGGGACGAGCAACATGTTATTTATTTTACTTGGCCTTATTATGTTTAAATACTTAAAAATGGCTACAGAGACAGTGAAATGCACATTGGTTCTCAGTTTCAAGGAACATAAAAAATACTTTTTAAATCATTTATGATTTTTTCGTTGTCTATTACTTTTTGACAGGATCTTGCAAATATTTGGTATAAAAATTGTGATCATTAAAAAAATACACAACACATACCATCACGGGCATCAGTATACACGTACATGTACACATACACATACACATACATCATATGACATACATGGGTATTTTTCACAAGTCAAAAAAGTTAGTAAATAGCAGTCTTAGGTTTAGTAAGGGACTGTATTGTTTGTTTTTCCCCTTTTTGTCTTGCAAAAGAAGTGAGACAAAATGAACCTTTTAAAAAAACATACACTACACTCTACTCGATCCTACAGACAGTTTTGACAAATGCAATTTTCATTTTGGAAAATTTCTGTTTGCGACTGCCCCTTTTTGTTACCAAAGGCAATATCTCATTTCAGTAATTAAGACACTTTTTTATTTCATAATTATATTAATTAAAAGTCACATACAGAAATTTTACAGCATTTTGTAGTAGGGAAAATAGGACAAAAATCTCAAAGTTCCAATGATTTCAAAAACGTTCTTGTTACAAAAAGTGTTAGTGTTTATTTTGACAAGCCTCACTCTTCTCAAGTTCTTGCAAGAAACTTGTATCAAGCAAAAACGTTAAGTCAGAAAAAAGGCATGTAAACAAAATTCCAACTGCAAAAAGGCAAGTGCAAAATATTATAACCCAATATAATAATAATGTGTTGTTTTATTACGCCTACGGTAACACAGCACACATCACACGCACGAAAGGCATGCTCTTCAAGGAGACTCTTATCATCACATGACAACACAATCACAAATGATGCAACTCGACAGGGAGGTCATTGGTAAGAACTTCGCCCACTTTTTTTCACCAGAAATAAAACGATCCATTTCATTCACCATGAATGGGAACCCAGAGTGTCCTTAAAAACCTGATTTGGTAGCTTACCAGGATGTCCTTCACCAACAGATTCTGAGGTGAACAGGAAAGTGTTAGCGTCGTCTTCATTCATGTCGACGCTATTAATGTGGTTGTTCTCTGGGAGCATAGGCATTTGGATGGTTGTTGTGTATAACGCAACGTGCGTTGTCTGTCTTCCACGTGTGTGTATCGGCTGCGACCCGCTCACCAAAAGACAGATCGTCAGAGAACAGTCGATTTTTGTGGCCATGTAAAAAGGGTCAGGTGCTACACGACGAGATTTCTGATTGGTCGAATACCACTCTACAAAAATGTTTTTATTTTAATTTCTTATTTTTAGTATATATAATAATATTTAGAAAATATTATCAACAACAAAATTACCAATCTCTTTATCAATTTTGTATAATTTTATAAAAATGTTTAATTCATTAATTTTGAAGAATAAAATAGCCCAATTTATTTCAAATTGTAGAAAAAGACTGACAAAATAAATGGAATATTCCATTATTTACTGTGTACGGAAAATTTAAACAACAATTCAAATTAAAACAAAACTATTTATAGTACGTAAAAATTAGAAAATATATATCATATAAAGTTTCATTAGCTACATATTTGTAGATGAAATTTGTATTCGTTAACTTTAATACAGATATTTGATTACCTGTTATCACACTTGTTTAATGTACTACCCTATAAAATTTGGATTATTCCTACAATTTCAATAACAAATGCTAGCACTCATCTCCCATCAGCTCTGTCCACGACGACACACGATCATATTATTCATGGATTTGCGAAAATATTAGTGGTATTGGCTCATTTTTGTAACTATATAAAGTCCACCGTTTAAAACATTTACAGAAATGGCCCGACCTAGAAATCGGCACCAGGATGATGGCTGGAAGTTACTGTGCGGCTTTTCTGCTGTGATGTTCGTTTTGGTTTTGGTAAAGCTCGGTAGGTACTACTGTAGCCCACCTTGTTGGGCTGTAATGGCTCTCTTTTAACATCGGTCTCATAACACTCACCATTACAGCCCACCATCCATACATGTCTTAAACGCGAAGTTTTAAAGTACGAGCAAGTCGTACCTCTTTGATCGCACATTTCTCCCGTTTATAAACATCCCATACTACTCCAACCTACCTTACTTTGTTCCTTACATCTGAGGAATTTTTATGATACATTCCATGGCTCATCAAATGATGGCTTCATTTAAATATGATTTTTTGAAAATGGCAAAAAAAAACGGTGTACAAAAATCGCATTGAAGTTCGTCGTGCCTGGGGGCCGCCATCTTACTTTATGATTCGCTGCCTGTTAATCATGAGAAAGTCAGGGCGCCCGGCTGGTCTGCCAAGTCATAAATATGTATGAGGTGACGTCGCGCGGTACTGTAGCTAGCTTGAGACTTGCCCATCTAATGAATATGCAAGTAACCGTGACGCTGCATGTAGCTTCACAAGTTGCATGTTCATTGGGTGAGCGACGAAAGTTAGCCCGCGACGTCATCTTATGCATATTAATGACTTGGTAGATCAGCCGGGCGCCCTGACTTTCTCATGATTAACAGGCAGCGAATCATAAGTAAGATGGCGGCCCCCAGGCACGACGAACTTCAATGCGATTTTTGTACACCGTTTTTTTTTGCCATTTTCAAAAAATCATATTTAAATGAAGCCATCATTTGATGAGCCATGGAATGTATCATAAAAATTCCTCAGATGTAAGGAACAAAGTAAGGTAGGTTGGAGTAGTATGGGATGTTTATAAACGGGAGAAATGTGCGATCAAAGAGGTACGACTTGCTCGTACTTTAAAACTTCGCGTTTAAGACATGTATGGATGGTGGGCTGTAATGGTGAGTGTTATGAGACCGATGTTAAAAGAGAGCCATTACAGCCCAACAAGGTGGGCTAGTACTACTGTATTATTAAATCAACGATCCGATCCATGCCATGATAGGGTACACTCTACTCCTAGAACTATGAGGTTCATTCAGCTATCGTCTCCATTACCCTCATAGAGTGACATGTACAAAATCCTATTCGAAACTTTTTTCCCTTCACGTTTCTGCACCTACAGTTAATTTCCCAAACCGGATCACGCCAAAATTAGGCTCTATGTGTTCCTTATATAGTTATACAGTCGTTTGACCAGTTCCGGATCATTGACCAGTTCCGGATCACTTAAACTTTGCAACAACCACATAATTAAATTACTTCTCACATTACCAATTCCTGTTGATACATGTGAAGAATAACATCCAATAAACCAACAAACCCAAGATAAGGTGACAAACATCATCGACAAATAAATTATGGTAATTTTTCTTAAGTTTGTCGGCGATAATGATCATTATTTACCCCCCAAAATGTTGGTTGAAAAACGCTGTTAAAACTTCTCACCTTTCAAATTTGAATGCCAGGGCGAATAGCATTTATGTAAAATGGTAAGAATGTGTAAAACATATTTCCCATAAGGCCAAGTAAAAAAATATACCAGTTGATCGTCCCCGCCCGCATCCTTTTTTGAGGCCGCATCCTTTTTTTTACTATTTATTATTTTCGATTTTTCCTAAAAAAAGACAATATTTGTTTGTATTTTTAATCCACCCTTGACATAATTTAGGATTTTTAAAAATATTTTTGATGTAAACTTACCGATATTTTAGAATTTGCAACACAAAAAAGGGGGTCGGAAAACACAAAACCGCATTTATATGGGGCCGTCGGTAGACTGCACGCTGCATGCAGGCTCACGGACGTGCGTGCAAGATATACGAGCATAGCTCTATGCAACCTCGCTACCATGCATGGGAGCGTGCCGTATCGAATAGTGCTACGAGATCGATCATCCATGGGAACGAAGTTTAGCTAGGGTTACGGTCGTCACCACTTCGACCATTGAGACAACTCGACCTGTTATCTTACGTTGTAAGTTTTGATCGAGTTGACTCGACTGTGGAGTTATTTCAAACGTGTCGAGTTGGTCTTCATTGCCGCGTTGCTGACCCACGCATCTCGTGTGGCGTCTTCTGAATCTGAACACGTTTTTTTCAGAGTAAAATTTATCAGAGGTGAGCTGCAAGATGGTCTTTGTGTGTGTGTAATTCGCACCAAAAGCAAAATTCTTAAGCCTTGGTGCACGGTCAGTAGGGGACGAAAAACGCATGCTTGTCGATATTTTCTCGGACTATGCGTCGGGATCGGGAGACTTCGACAACGCGTACGGTGTCTGACCAGTACCAGACTACTACTGAGTGTGCATTGTTTGTATAAGATGTAGTCAAGGAACTAGTGCAGGTGGAGCCAAACATTTTTATTTACAAATACAACTCGAAGTTCAAAAGCTCTTTTTGTTTTATTTTTTTGAACTAGCCAAACCTATGGAATCTTCAAAATGTTGTTTTTAAATATTAATTATAAAAAATAGTAAACTGCATGATGTGTCGGGTACATGACCCACATCATTTTTATTTTTTTTATTTTTTTTAATTTTTTACAAATATTTTTTTCTGGCGTGCCGGGTACATGATCCAAGTCATTTGAATTTTGTTTTCACAAGTATTTTTTCATGATCAAAATCTGACTTGGTGTCTCTGATGTATTCTGTATTTTTTGTGTTTTTCTGATTGCTTGGGTGAGGTGTTACTATTTTGTTAATCCTTTGAAAAATACCTGCACACAAATAGATTTTGAGAAAGTGTATTTCTTTTCTAACTATACTTTTCCAGGTTCAGGTCAACATTGGGGAATCCAAGAACAAGTTGGATGTTTCGGCAAACCCCCCTGTTAACCTGGGTCCTCATGCAATAAATTGATATAAAGAAAGTTAGCGGTGATTTCAAACTGAAGAATTGGTGGCCTGTTTGAATTGAAATACTTGCCGGCCATCTTGGAAAAAAATAATAAATAATAAATATAAAGGCCCTCATCCTCCTCTTTTTGGAAAAATCAGGACGATCAACTGGTATTTTTTTTTATTTGGCCTAAATACTGAGCAGACGTTTTGGTTTTTTTATGAGATAAAATTACCGAAATCGTTTGTTGGGAGGCATCGTACCTTTGCCCAGTTCCGGATCACTCAATATGTTGGTATGTTAAATGGTGGCGCACTCAGTTAGTTCAAATCATACGGCTGTTGTAGAAAGTTTGTCATTTAAGTTGCACTGGAAGCGTGCATTTTTATATTTCAAGGAATGTAAAACTACATGTACTTCATCCAACAGCCGTCGATAACGTTGCATGTATTTTCAGTTTTATGAATGGGATTGGGAGTATTGGTTTGCAATAGAGGGCGCGCTACTGATTCGGAATAGATTCAACCGATCCGGAACTGGTCAAACGGGTGACGATACTTTTCTCGAAGCCACTTCAAAAGTATTACTTGTTTTTTGCCAATGGATACTTGGTGAATGTTATGACATGTGTAGGTAAACTGATCGACTTTTGTTTGTTTAAATGTTAAAGAGAATGCAACAAAAACATTGTGAATTCAAAAAGTGATCCGGAACTGGTCAAATGACTGTACTCTCATCGAGGTCGGGTTGGGTCCAGAAAATCCACTCCGCAAAACAAAAGTTGCAAAAAGTGATAAATTCTCACCGTTTTCAGAATCCTCGCCTTCCGTTAACAAAATGGCCGGCGTTGAAATTTTTGAGCTGGTAATGCTGCGTGCTACGCTGGTAACGATTATCAACGATTCACGTATACAGAACATTGGTTGTTGTGGACCAGCATTGCGCCTATGATTGTATACATCATGATTGTATACATGAACCGTTGGATTTGTCACTCAGGAAACTATTAATTGTATCCTTCCTGTTCCTGTATCCTGTTGTTTAATTAATTTACTATTACGACTGTTTTGTCCTTAGTTATTTTTGTTTTGTATTAATTGATGTTTCATGATTTTGTAAACTCTGTTGATGATAATGGCAACGATGATAATTTAAACAATACTTGTGATTATTTTGATTCCCAACAATTCAACAACATTAATTCTTCTCAAGGCAATTTTTCCATTTATTACATGAATTCCAGGAGCCTTTGTAGGCATTTCTTCGAAATACAGGATTTCCTAGCCACCTTGGACCATTCCTTTTCAATTTACGGTTTTACTGAAACATGGTTCAAAGAAGCCCCTCCGTCGTATGTACATTTGAATAACTACCAACTTGTTCATTCATCGCGATCTTCAAGACCCGGCGGAGGGGCAGCCATGTTTATAAGCAACTCGCTGAATTTCTCCATTCGTAACGATCTTATGCCTTCCCAAGATGGCTTGTTTGAAGCAATTTTCATTGAAATTCAGCGAGACAATGCTTGTAATTTAATCGTTGGGAATGTCTACAGGGCTCCTGGAACTCCATTTAATGACTTTCACAGATGTTTTGATTCTTGCCTTGAAGGGATTAATAAGGAGGGGAAGCTCTGCTACATAATGGGCGACTTCAATCTTAATATGCTCCTTTGTACCCACAGACCAATTTGTGAATACTTTTTATTCCTATGGCTTCCACCCACTGATTACCAAACCCACCCGCATCACCCCACACACTGCCTCTCTGATTGACAACATTCTTACTAACTCTGATCTTGCTATTACAGCTGGTCTTTTGTATTCAGATATCTCTGATCATTATCCTCTTTTCCAGATGACTGCCTCTTGTTTTCAAAAGTCTGTGCTTCCTGAGAAAAGCTTCCTTACTAGGGACATAAATACCAACTCACTTAATTCTTTCAGGCTTGAACTTAATGCCGTTGATTGGAATGAGGTTTATGAAGCTACAGAGGTCAACTCTGCTTACGATTCTTTTCTTTCCATCTTTACCTCTCGCTACAACAAAAAGTTTCCTCTTGTTACCAAAATTGTTGGGACTTCGCACAAAAATCAGCCATGGATCACCCAGTCTATAGTGAATTCCTGTCTATTTAAAAATAGACTTCACAGGCGTTACCTGCGCAAGCCCACCGAAGACAATGAGCGATTTTACAAGATCTATCGTAATCGTCTCACTTCCGTTATACGTTCTGCAAAGAAAAAATATTATGCTGATAAGCTCAATCATCACAAGGGCAACCTTAAAAACATGTGGCGTGAAATAAATGGCATCCTCGGTAAAAGCAAAGATTCAACGCTTCCAGATAGTTTCACAATGGATGGTGACAACTTTGTGTCGCAACCTCATGATATTTCTAATTCTTTTAACAACTTCTTCACTAACATTGGTTCCTCACTTGCCAATAAAATACCCTCCTCTCGTACGCACTTTTCAGATTACATGTACATGCACAATCCTAATAGCTTTTCTCTTTTCTTAACTCCCACTAATGCACAAGAGATCTTACATATCAGTAGAGACATAAAAAAGGGTAGTAGCTGCGGTTTTGATGGTGTTAGTTCTACTGTTATGAAATCTGCCCTTCCTTCCATTGCTGAACCTCTTGCTCACATCTTCAACCTTTCTTTTCTGAGTGGATCTGTGCCTCTTAATCTTAAGGTTGCAAAAATAATTCCCATCTTCAAAAACGGGGATAAGAGCAACATTAATAATTACAGGCCTATCTCTATTCTTTCTTGCTTCTCAAAACTTCTCGAAAAACTAGTGTACAATCGTCTTTCTTGTTTCATTTCTCAATTCCATCTTCTTTACGATCATCAATATGGCTTTAGATCTAAACATTCCACCGACTTGGCCCTTATAGAATTTATCGACAATGTTACTCAGGCACTAAATAAAAAAATGCATGCCGTCGGTGTTTTCATAGACCTCTCTAAAGCCTTTGATACTATAGATCACTCTTTTCTTCTTTCCAAACTTGAACACTATGGCATCAGGGGAGTCGCACTGCAATGGTTTTCTGACTATCTTGCTAATAGACACCAGTTTACGTCAATAAAGGGCTGCAATTCTGTTCGTTTAAATATTAAGCATGGTGTTCCTCAGGGCTCAATTCTTGGGCCGCTCCTCTTCCTTCTGTACATTAATGACCTCTACTGCTCCTCTCACCTTCTGTCTTTCACACTGTTTGCTGATGATACTACTATTTTCTACTGTAATCATCAACTATCCTCCTTGTTCAACACACTTAACACTGAACTCATTCAGGTATCTCTGTGGTTTAAGGCAAACAAACTGTCCATAAACCACGCTAAAACAATTTTCATCTTCTCTAAATCTCCTCGCTCTGTAGACATCAATTTACCACAAGTGATCATCGACGATATTGCCATTACTAGAGTTTCTTCAACAAAATTTCTTGGGGTCATCATCGACCATAAACTATCTTGGTCTGAGCATATCTCTTCTGTCAATAAACTTATCTGTCGTAATTCTGGTGTCATCTCCAAGATCCGTCATTTCCTCCCTGCCTCTTCGCTTGTTCTTCTTTACAACACCCTTATCTTTCCATACCTAAATTACTGTAACATTGTCTGGGCATCGGTGAGTAATACTAGGCTGCACTCTTTGTATGTGTCTCAAAAAAGGGCTATTCGCATCTGTACTTTCTCATCCTACAGAGAACATTCAGCACCTCTATTCGCACAATTAAACACTCACTGTCGCTGATATTAATAAACTCCATACTGGGATATTTATGTTTAAGTTCATTAATAACCTTCTTCCCAAAGTCATCTCTTCCTTCTTTACATCTATTCAAGAAACCCACGGCCACTCCACTAGATCTTGCACTAAACTTTTTGTTCCATTCACTCGCACCACTTATTCTATGAACACGATCCGCTTCCTCGGTCCTCGTGTGTGGAATGCCATAGATGAGCGCATAAGGTCTCACCGGTCCTTGAGTCTTTTTAAGTATTCTTTTAAACGTGACTTTATCTCCCCTCCTAAGTAATTTGACCACGTTTACCTCTTAATACCTAATTATTTTGTATTGCTTCTGCTTGAACTGTTCTGCCATTCTTTTGCTAATTATGAATTCGTTGCATTATCCGTCTGAATCACATTATGTATCTTGTGTCACTATAGCTGTTTTTGTCCAGTGTTTTTCTGTCCTTCTGTTTTCGTGTCTGTCTGCTTGTTTTTCGTTTGTTTGTTTGTTTGTATGTGTCTGGCTGTTTTCTACAAGCTTCGGCTTATCAAAACAGCCCCATACTCTATTTATTACATTATCCTGCGTATTGCTACTTATTGTTATTTTGTTTTGCTTTACTCCATAATTACATGTACTTATCGTTTTTCTACATAGAAGTATGGAAATAAATGTGTACCTGAACTGAACTCTATGAGGGTAATGGAGACGATAGCGGAATGAACCTCATAGTTCTAGGAGTAGGGTACACTCTAGCCCCATTTATAGTGCCAATAGTTACTCTGGACTTCCTCCGATCCTTGGCCCTACGCCCATGTACCTCCAGAAGGTGGGATAATTTTTCGAATATAAACTCACGTTTTTATGCCGAGATTTTTTCCCGTCGTCACTCATTGTATCCGATTTGTGAAAAGCACATTAAAACGCCATTGTGCAACCTCGTTTTGGTGTAATTTTGAAGAAATTCTGAGGCGTTACTGCCACCGATTTGACTGCCCGGCTAATTGTTTGCTAATGCGCATGCAGGCGCCGTTCACGCATTGCGCAAAAACTAAGACAGCGCTGTGTGCGCGGAGCCTAAAGATAGCGCAGTGTGCGCTGGAAGCTAGGCGGAAGGCTCCGCGCACACCGCGCTGTCTTAATTTATGCACAATGCATGAACGCTCTATTGTTGATCGGTTGATTTCAACAGGTGGCGCCCTTCGCTAGGGCATTATGGGATAGGCAAGGGACCCTTTCGCGCGCTAGGGCATGGGAGATGTTCCCCTGCCTATCCCAGCATGCCCTAGCGCAGGGCGCCCCCTGTTGAAATCAACCGATCAACAAATGGATGCCGGGCAGTCAAATCGGTGGCAGTAACGCCTCAGAATTTCTTCAAAATTACACCAAAACGAGGTTGCACAATGGCGTTTTAATGTGCTTTTCACAAATCGGATACAATGAGTGACAACTGGGGAAAAAATCTCGGCATAAAAACGTGAGTTTATATTCGAAAAATTATCCCACCTCCTGGAGGTACACTTGGGCGTAGGGCCAAGGATCGGAGGAAGTCCAGAGTATTGGCACTATAAATGGGGCTAGGTACACTCAAACCATGGAGGTTGGAATTACCTCCATGCTCAAATTCTTATAATTACAGAATCTATTATAAAATAAATTGGATGACCCCAAAAAGAAAACGTTATAGTTCAAAAGATTTTATCAGCTTGGCGCATGAATTTTTGCCTATTTTGGGGTGTGGTGCACCCACCCAAAGTCAACTCGTACCCGAAGCTAAATCATACCCCCAAATCAGTAGCCAAGTCAACTCGTACATGAGTCAACTTGTCGCACCCAACTTCCCAAGTTAAGTCTTACCGTCTAACTCTGACTCTGAGTCTGAGTGATAATTAACAGGGTGAAATTTTTATTATACAAAATTTGCTGACAAGTGATTGAAGGCAGAGACTAATTACTTATTAGGTGTGGCGTGAATTCAAGTCCTAATTACTAATTTAATTATTTTAGTCTTCATTTTTAGCGAATGCCTGTCAACTTGCCCCAGCAAAGTTGCCCACTGCAAGTACAAAGTCACCCCCGAGTAAAGTCCTCCCCCCCCCCTCACATACAAAGTCGCCCCTCTCAAAGTCGCCCCCCCCAACAAAGTCGCCCCTAGCAACAGTTTGAGCCATTTCACAAAGTGAGGGTGCAATTTTTGATTTATTTTGGCGGCCTTACGTAGTAACGTTTCAAGTCAACCCATGGAGAGTCTTTCACAAAAAAGCTTAGGCTTTATATTAGCCTTCGGGACAAGCTCTAATCTGCTAGTGCTAGAGTCGTAAAAGTTTGGTAAATAGTAATACTTGGATTTAAAAACGAGTTATGTAATTTACAGAATGTGGGTTAGAATTTTGGCCTGTTTGGTAGCGACACTTGTGTCCTTAAGCAAGGCACTTTTATCATAATTGCTTCTCTCTACCCAGGAGTACAAATGGGTACCGGCGAGAGCTGGGGACTGGCATCCGGTCCAGGGGGGAATAAAATGTTGGTATACATGTATCAACGACCATTTTGACAACGTATAGCGTTATGTAGGCCCAAAATGTTTTACCCTTGAGGCTCACGGGGGAGCCTTATAAGGCTCACGGGGGAGCCTTATAGTTTCTAGAAGTATGTTAACACCAGCCTGATGAGCCGTTATTAGCTCGGGACAGACTTTTCTCTTTTTTTTTTTTACTCAAATGAATTTATTTCCCAGATATCCGCTACATGATACGGATGGTCATGCTATGTTTGGTTGTCTTGGGGTCCTGCACCTTCTTCTTGTACCTGGTCGGAGACAAAGTTCAGATGCTTTGGAGCTACTTTATCACCAGGCAAAATAGACCGAGACAAGGTAATTTATCAATTAAAATAATAATGATGAATACTTTACAATTATACCACACTTAATACTACATTTCTAATAAGCTACAGTATTTAACCTACAAGGTGTGCGAAGCTACATTTTGAAGTATGAGACCTATTCCTTTACATATCACCGATCAGACCCGGAACACTGGGGCAAACCCCTTCTCTTTACAATAAGTGCACTGTGTTCTTTTACGTGCATTACAAAACACACGGGACCTAGGGCTTTAAGTCCTATCCCAAGGACGCAGTAATAGTGGTTAAGTGTCTTGCTTAAGGACACAAGTGTCAAGACCGGGACTAGTGCCCCCAATCTGCTGATCAAAAACAGAGCTGAGAAAGATTAAAAATGAATGTTATTGGCTCAATGACCAGGACACTAATGTAAAGCGCCTTGAGACAGTATTGTAAAATAAGAACTAGTTATTATTATTAATTATTATTATGTAACTCCCTTGAAGAAGGATTTTCTGACTTTCCAGGATATTCATTGTGTTTTGTGACCCCCTCCCCCCCAGAATTAACAGCTGAAGAAAAGGAGACTGAAAGATGGAAAGCTCGAGAGAAGATCCAGAATGAGTATCAAGAAAAGGTGTGGTATTTGTAAGGAAGATTTCCCACTTTGACTTTCCCTTATACCTTAGTGCAAGAGACTCACCTCCCAAACACCTACGAGCTAGGTTCAGCACCTCTGTAGTAAATGTATGCTAGAAGTCAACTTATAATAAAAATAAGAGAAGACCCATACATTTTCTCCAAGTGCGTTTCTTCAGTCGTTGTCAACCACTCCGCTCGCTCGCTCAGGATCTCTGTTAACCAGAGAAAATAGAGTTAAGAACGTATGCAAATCTTTACTAAAACTCTGTTACAGTATCAATGTCTATATTCATATTTGCAGGGGTGTGATTTTTCTGGATTTTTCCTGATTTCATGTTTTCTCTGAATCTCTTTGAGCCATCAAATTTTCTGGAAAGACGTTTTAACGTTTTTAAAAGTAGTCACCAAAGGGGGAAAGAGATAGTCCACATTGTGTCCAAACCTGTAGTGATGTAATTCTGGTGATGCACAGAGTCTGTAAACCTCCTGAATTGTAACAGTTGAGAGGTTGTGTGTCTAGAACCCAGACCCGGAAGCCATTTTCAGGAACTTTTACATTCGTCCTATCTCATCCATGTATTTGTAAAGCCAACCGAGACACTATGTAATTTAACCAGATTAAGTTCATTGCAAACATCCCTGGTACTCTCTTGTTAAACTGACCTACAGTTAACTTAACCATGGTTAGTGTAACTGACCAAGGAAGATTGAGAGTGTCAGCTTAACTGAGCCAGAAAAATAAAGTGGGAACAGTTCATTTCAGTTAATTTTCCAAGCGTATGTAACACATCCCTTGAGTCACAGTGGCTGCCTCTCAACAAGAAGTACTGTGATGTTTCTTGACAAAACCATAGCAAATATTTTCCAAATCGTTACCAGGCCTCACTTAAGGGTTTTTAAGACTTAATTTGTCTTCAAACTTCAGGGCGCCCGATATGAAGAAGAGGTTCTGAAACCAAAAGAAGAGGCTGAAAAGGCTCGACTAGAGGAAAAGTTCAACAAGTTTTCTGGGCCTGCCTGGAAGGGTAAATCCCATCGGCTTGGGGTGAGTAATAATGACCAATTCTAAGCCTGGAATTTCATCTTTAAGAGGACAAGGCCATTTTCATTTTGCAAAGGGCACTTCCATTGGAAAATCTGAAGGTCCTTGTGAAACTTTTAAAGGAGCACCAAGGCCATGACCAGGGGCAACAGAGGCCTTGGCCTTTGTAATTCCATACCTGCAGTTCATAAATCTTGCCTTTAGCACCTGCTGCTTTCCCCAAAATTGCAAAGAAAGAGTTGAAGAGGCTGTGTCATCATGATCAAATTAGGCCTGTGGCTGTACATGGAATTATGAACTCTGGCCCAATTTCTGCCCACACGCACCCTCCCTCTGTATGATTTTTATGGAGAGTGCGCGCACCCATGCAGTTACTGGGTGAGAGTTCATAATCCCCATGTACAGCCAATGTCTGCTTTGGTCGTGACATTTGGGTAAAATTTTCCCGCAAATTGACGTACTATTTGAAACCATGTAACTGCACAGGTTGTGTATGTTGTCATACATGTAACTGTGCTTAGAACTAACTGTATACATGTGTGTACTGTGTAGATATATTGCAGGCTGGCATTGTTTATCATTTTTTTTAAAAGCACAATGAAGGAATTTGAATGATGAGACAGTTGGTGTTGTGAAAATGTTATTTTGTAATGATTTCTGTCAATCATTTCACATCAGAAGACTTCTTATTGTGCAAAACTTTACCAAACTAAAATATGGTGGATGGTTAAATATGTTTCGGAAACGTCCCTTTTTGGTTGGTTCGGTCATGTCGGTTGGTGTATAATTATGCCCCTGGACATTCCATTGTGTAGTGTGCACAGGCATGCACTCACTGTGCTGTGCTTCATGCTCCAAATCTCCCTAGGATCGCAATTTTGTACAAACCAAGGACAAGAGATCGATGAACTGCCACCATTGTTTGTCATTGTATTCTGTAGATGGGAGGTAAGAATACCTTAATTTTCTCTCGCGAGAAAACAAGAAATCCCGGTGCATTTTATGGAACGTTTGTTTACTTTACTTTGTTTAGTCGGGGTATTATTGTGACAACAATATTCTGATTTTGGGTTGAACAAAGAAAATTGACTAGAGCGGGATTTGAACCAACGACCTCCGGTTTAACGTGCCGGCGCTCTACCAACTGAGCTATCTAGCCCTATGTTGGCGGTCTCCCTATTTTGTCAATATCTTTGTTCGGGGGGTGCCAGTCAGAAGCCATACAACCGCAAACTGCCGTGTAACCAGGGATCATACCCAAGTATACGATACAACCTGGGAAGCGGCAGCCAGGGGAATCACCTTAAGGGGATCCGACTTTTTATATCAGATATCAAATAATAAACCACAAGGGAAACTGACTCTTAAATAAATGAAAAGTGTAGGCCTACTGGATTATTGTACTTGCATTAAAGGTATTCTACAGGATTGGAAAGGATAAAAAATATAATTGTTGAACTTTAGTCTGAAAGCTTACTGATTATGAACTTCATACTAGAACAATTTTTTCTGTGAAACAATTCCCACTTTAATAAATGAAGTCATATTTGAGAAAACTGTATCTGAAAACTTGAAAAAAACACAACAGCTGATTTCTGTCGTTACAACCAAAATTAGGTCAGTGTGTTTACATGCTGAAAATGATGCATGGTTTTTCATTATTTTCTCCTGACTCACTTAACGGGTTAAGCCCAAATCTTCACAGGTTTATCATTAAGTGTATAGGTTTATCATTAAGTGTATTGGTTGATCACACAAAACCTTGTACACTGTCTGCAACTATTTTGTCAGCTCTACCAATCCTGTGTAATACCTTTTAATGTTCAATCCAAAAGACAAAGCAATTACGGTTAAAGGTGCTGTGTCGTCGTAATCAAAGCAGGCCAGTGGCTGTACATGGAATTATGAACTCTCACCCAGTTGCTGCACCCACCCACTCTCCCCCATATCATATCTATGGACAGAGACTGCGCTTAAAGTAACAGGGTGAGAGTTCATAATTCCATTTACAGTCAAAGCTCTGCTTTGATCATGAGGACGCAGCCCCTTTAAGTGTTTTGTGCTCAACAGCACAAGTGTCCTGACCAGGAAGAGAACCTGTACCCTGACAACATCAGAACTAGAGTCCATTGCACTAGACCGCTCGGCCACAACGCTCTACGAAGCACACCATACAGTTAAATTATTCTGAAATAAATGCATCTTTGTAATGAATTTATTATACAGTGATCATCTTTATTGATTTACATTATTGATGTTTTGGTTAGCAATGGTGAAGCTGAGCCAGGTGGTGAGGAATTGTTCAAATATTTCTATTGATTTTAATTGTGAAATGAAGGAAACAAACTTGGTAAAAACAGGCGTGATATTCCTCCTACTTTAGTCTGATTTCCGATTTTATTTTGCCCTCAGAAAAAGCAGAAAAATTATGATCAAATAGTCTGAAAATTCTATTAACCCTCTTGCTGTCTGACCATTCAATACCATTCACTGTGGTTTTGAATGATAGATAAGCTATGCCATTCTGCAATATGATACCATGAGGGAATGCATGTACATAGTACACAGTTAGTTCTGTGCACAGTTGTGCCACCATACACAACCTTGGCAGTTGAATGGTTTCAAATGGTTGGTCAACTCACTTGAAAATGTTTGCCAAAAGTAGGAGGGTTAAAGCATATGTGTACATGTACAGTGTAGGGTAGTCCTGTACTTGATCAAATGTTCTTATTATTTTATTTCATGACCCAAATATCATGCCTGTAAACAAATTACAGAGTCCATTGAAGATGCAGGTATTGAAAGATTACTCAATTTTTGAGCTAAAAAATTCCCAATGTATATTTTGTTATAAATATTTCTATTGATTTTAATTGTGAAATGAAGATAACAAACTTGGTAAAAAAAACAGGCATAATCTTCTTTCTATTTTAGTCTCAAAAAATGTACCGGGATTTGTTGTTTTCTTTTGAGAGAAATTACGGTATTCTTACCTCCCATCTACAGAATACAATGGTGGCAGCCCATTGATCTCTTGTCCTTGTTTGTACACAATTGTAATCCTTGTTTGTACAAAAAAGGGAGAATTGGAGCATGAAGCACAGCACGGTGAGTGCATGCTTGTGAACACCAATTCACAATGTTATAAAGTTTATACTTGAACCTACAAGCTTCCTAATACTCTTTATTTTTATGATAAATGCTGTCATCGTCAAGAAATAGTACCTGGAATAAGATCTTGTAAAAATGGTTTTGGCCTCACGCTTGGACCCTAGCAGAGTCTTTGCGTCTCTTGTTAGGGTGTGTAGTCACTTAAGACCTTTCCATTGCAAATTTGCAACGTCACAGCCCAAGTTTTGCCTACCAAGGTTGGAAAACTATGGGAACCCATAATGCACAACAGACTGCCACAGTTTATAACAGTGTTTACACAAACATTCAAAAGTTGTGTTGAATTTGTTTGAAACAAAGCAAGTAATCATTAATCAAGTAAAGTTTGCAGAAATGTTGAATTTGGTCACATCTATTAACATGATTGCTAACATTCGGCCGTCCCATGCTAATCAGCGCAGTTTGTTTATTACCAAGAGAAAGGTCTAGATAGTGATTGGTCAATGCATCATGAAGTGGGTTGCCCAGGTTTGATACATCATGGAGGCACTGGAGGCAGTTACACTGTTCATTGCCTTGGTGCCCTACAAAATGCTCCACAACAATTTTGTATTTCCCCAAATGAGGTGCCCTTTCACTTCGGAAAAACTGTCTTGCCCTTAAAATTACAGAAGTATCACGCCTTTATTATAAGATGCAATCTACTGTAAAAGGACTTAACACAAAATTGATTAAACTTTAAGTATGAAGTTTTTATACAATTTAATAAATGTATTACAATCCAAACTCTGTATCTTGAAATATAAGGTGGGTGAGAAAAACAAAATCAAAAACTTTGCCGACCTTACTCTTCAAAATGCCCTTACAGAAATATAAGTGAGCTAAACTGAGTCACTTTAAACAGGGACAATCCTTTGAGTGGCAGACAAACCAATTCTGTACAAATAGGGCCCTGTTAGTTTTCCATTTTCTGGTGATAACTTTTTACCCATTTATGATTTCTAATCCAAACACAAAAGCAACTGGGCCAGGCTACTTCAGGGGGGTTGGGGTGCTCAAGCCTAATCTTTTTTTTTTTCATGTCCCAACTCTTAAATTATCATTTTATTGAATGGTTTTTAACCTAAAACACTCCAATTCACAGTCCACCAGCAAGAATGCTACTTGAATATAAAATATTCAAAAAATTTGAAATTCAATCATAATAAAAATGAAAACATAAAAAAAGGATTAAAGAAAAACATTTAATTTTATGTAAATTCATTTATAATGAAAGTGAACTGTCAATTATCATCAGTAGATTGCTCTTGAACTAAATTTCCGCACACCAATTTATTACAGTAATTCTTGGTTGCCAGTAATTCATGCTTTTGGATCATTTGTTTGCTTTTATTCCAGGGAAAACAAGTAGTGTATTTTTGGATTTGGATTTTAAATTGAACATTACATTATTTATTAATGTTAAACATGATTAGATGTAATTTAACTGATGTAATATTTCATCCACAATATCAGGATTAATATTACACAGAGGCCATGTCCTTCGTTGCCCTGGTCTTTGCCTTGGTGCCCCTTCAGAGTTTTCCTTTAGACTTTAAGATTTCCCAATCAGGCATGTGATTTCCCAGGATTTTTATTGATTGCACGATTTTCTCAAAATTTCTTTGTGCGATCAAATTGTCTTGAAAGAGGTAAAGCAGTAAACCAAAGGGAGAAAGAAATAGTCCACATTGTGTTCAAGCCTGTAGTTTTTTTCCTGGTGATGCACAGAGTCTGTAAACCTCCTGAATTGTAACATCTGCAAGCCTTTTGCAGGTATTTTCACTTTCAGCAAATACTTCATAGACGTAATTAAGCAACCATTACCCTTTTTGAAAGTGTGGCTCAACTCCACTGTAGCCCCGCACACTCTATACAAACTGGCTCCAACAATGCCCAGAAGCCCACAGAAAATGCACTGAGCTAGTTCTTGGAGGTTCTGTGTCTAGAGTACGGGAAACCCAGACCCGCAAGCCATTTCCAGGAGTTACCAAATTTTTCAAATCTCATCCTTGCTCAATGGAAGTCACCTTAGCCGTCTCAAAGATGAAATTCCAGGTCTGGAATATAGAATATGAATTTGTTTTTTATGAGCACTGATCTACCCGAGTGCTTTCCCATAGGACATGTATGACTAGGGAAAGCACAGAGTATGCAGTGCTTAAAGGCACTGGACACGTTTGGTAATTGTCAAAGACCAGTATTCTCACTTGGTGTATCCCAACATATGCATAAAATAACAAACCTGTGAAATTTGGGCTCAATTGGTAATCCAAGTTGCAAGAAAATAATGAAAGAAAAAACACCCTTGTTGCACAAATTTGTGTGCTTTCAGATGCCTGAAAAAGGCTTCAAGTCTATTTCAGATTCAAATATTTTAGTGAGAAATTACCTCTTTCTCAAAAACTACGTTACTTCAGAGGGAGTCGTTTCTCTCAATGTTTTAGACTATCAACAGCTCTCTGTCGCTCGTTACCAAGTAAGTTTTTATGCTAGTATATATTGTGAGTAATTACCAAACGTGTCCAGTGCCTTTGTCAGAACCCAAAACCTGTCCAATTAACCCTTTCAATACCGCATTTTTTATAGGGGTCACACTGCTGTGTACCGCATTTTTTCACACACACGCACAAAAAAAGCAACGTGCAGTGTTCCCATTTTTTCAATCTTGATTTTCTGTGTGAAGACATATTTTTGTGGAAAAACTTTATGCATACAATTTGTAGCTTATGAAATGACCTTTTATATGATGTCAAATTTGTATACATTATCTTTATGTCCTTTGTCACCTCGATCGGCGCGAATGGGTCGAGGCCCGCCGGGTCCACGCCCAAGCCCACGGCGTTGAACGGGTGCCGTGCTCGGTCCAGCTACCGGTATATCGTCAGGATAGTTGTGATAATTGAACGTGCCTGGCGACGAAACATCACGAGTTTCATCTGAATCTTCACTAGGTTCTTCTTCAGATATTTCCGAGTCCAATTCGGAGTCACTTACGACAAATATTTCAACCAAAACCTCCAGGTCACGAACAGCCATGATGGTGATTTTTTGTCGGGAAAACGGAAGCGTGAAATCTGGAAGTACTGCTGCATGCAATGTAATTTTTCTCGCAATATCGTAATGGCGACCCCCTATACAATACACACCATTGTAAAGCTCGATAAACAAGCTACCCGTCTATATAAAGGTCAACAACAGAGGGCGCCAAACAAAATAATTATAGGCTCTCAAATGCCGCTGCTTTTTGTGTCGAGTAAACTCGACATTGGTACGGAAGCACTACACGGCGCACTGTCGAGTAAACTCGACAATGGTATTGAAAGGGTTAAAGGATTCAGCGAACACAACAAGAAAAATATCCACTCTGACAAATAAGTCTTCTTTTCAGAGGTTTATTCTCCACAATGTCTCACATCAAAACTATCATTTACAAGAGTACCGTATTTTCCTGCGGATAAGACGCTCGGCGGACAAGACGCAGGACCCTAAAATGACCCCAAAAAAATTCAAACGTCAACAGAAAAGGCGCACCGCCGCATAAGACGCATGTTTAACAGCACACAGAAAAACACCAGGCGCCACCCGGTGTCGGTACATTGACACAAAGACGTCATTTTGTTGCCTTTTGGAGCGTTCACACTATTCGAAGCATGAATGAAACCGTAACCACATGGGCGTGTAGAGCCATGCAGAAAAGACCAACGTAAATTGATACCGACCTTCGTCCATCCATTCAGCCAACGCTGTGCATTGTTAATAATATGAAGTCCGGCCCAATCAGCGGCCAGAAACGATGGTCCACGCAGTGTCTGAAGATATTGCAACACGAACCCAGGCCCTCCTAGCCTGAACATCCGACGTCCCACAACGAGGATCCTTGCTGATAAAGACAGGTTACCAGTCTAAGTCCCTCCGAGCCAGTAGATGTTGCGCCCTCTACCGGTGACTAATACCAAAACTAGCGTCGCCTTTATATATAGGCCTACCTTACGCAAATAATCCCGTCACACTCGGGAAGACGTAACAAAATGTTTCATTATATATATTTGTTTAAGTTTTTGTAATTTTTTTGTGTGTGTATATAAAATTCTTTTCCATTATTTCAAACCTTTAATTTGTTAATCTCGTTCATAAGATTTTGTTTTAAAGTTCTTTTTATTTATTTCAAACTTATAATCTCGTTCATAAGATATTTGTTTAAAACATCTCTCCTCTTCTTTTATAATGTTAGTTTTGTTTTCAAGGATCATTACCTTGTTTTCAAGGATCATTACCTTGTTTTCAAGGATCATTTTTTATTTGATAAATGAAATAAACGAAACAGACACATGAACCATCTCTCAAATGAATATTTGAACGTTTAATCAAACAAACGAAAGTGCAATTCGTATAGGTAGGCCAACAAACATTGGTACTTAATTATCCCATCCTTAAATAGTACGTCAAGCCTAAAACACACTTCGGAGATATTCTGTACAATAAAAACCCTCAAAGTTCACCACACAATAGAGGTTGGGTGAATGCCGTTTGTACAACAGCATTGACAGTAAATCCGATTGCAGCATTTTCGGAACGATTACGCGGCCACACAGAAAAACGTTTGTACGACGCCGACGTCTGTTGGACCGAAAGCACCAACGCATTGCGGCATTGTTGGAATGAAAGCACAGTCTGGGGGATTGCGGCATTGTTGAAACGAAAATACGGTCTCAGTGTCTGGATAGTTGAGCCTTGTTTGACCGCATTATTGAGCAAGGATTCTTCACACAAAGACCGTTGATTTGAACTGGACAAAATAAAGGTATTATTTTACGCAGTGATCATCAACAAAAAATCAATCGTCAGCAGACAAGGCGCATCGAAAGATAAGACGCACCGATGTTTTGGGGGTCTAAAAAGTCAGATAAGACGCGTCTTATCCGCAGGAAAATACGGTATATACACTGGTCATAAAAACATAAGTACAATCACTTCCATTTGGGCACGCGTCAAAGTGCTCCGCACAATGAAGTGTCAAATTTATATCTAAAGGCAACATGCTATGTCACTCAGACATCTACCAATTACTTTCTCCTAAAAGGAAAATAGCCACTAAGGCAACAGGTCACTTAGAACACTGATCACTAAGATCAAAATGAAGGTCACTAAGACCAAATGTCACAAAGACATAAATTGTTCCCACTAAGGGACTACAGCCACTCAGGCACATTAGCAAAAGCCTTGAAGCAAAATTACACAATATCCCAGTCTAGAGAATATCTCTATTATTACAAATTTATCATGCTTTTAATTAATTTACAGTGAAACAGTCCAAGTTCAAACCTAACACCTTTCCACTGTCTAAAAGCAACACTCAACAATAAAGTTAACGTAAAATTGCAACTACACGGAGGTGAACCCCCTAAAGTTTTAAACGCTCAGATCATCAGCCTTCACTCTCAAGTAAGGCAGTTAAAATTACAGCAGTAAATGAAATAAATGATATTTGTCGCTCTTTGTCCCGACAAATTCATAATTAAATGTTCAAAGTTTACTTGCTGCTACTCCATCCATCCATCCAGGTAAAAGAAAGGCTACTTGCAGAAGCACAGTTTCAAACTTGGGCAGTCCCAATGTACAGCAATGATGCGGTGTACCACCCCCCTGCTGATTCACTATAAAAGTGGTGTTCCAACGTAAAGTGGTGACTCAGAACCAAAGCCGTGGTTGTCGATCCTTCTCCGGACTTGTCTCCTCTCTCGCCAAAAGTTAAATATGTTAGGGGAAAAATCACCCTAATAACACTCGCATTTAAATGGATATAGCAACAGCAAACACAATCCTGGATGTTTGGTTTCAATTAAAACTAAGAGCCTGAATACTCTTAATAAATGTCGTGCAGCAGAGCTGAGTGTATAGCAGTCCTCACAGACCGAGATCTTGGAGACAACGCCCTGACTTTCACTTCACACAGAAATACCTAGAACTAAATATTTGCATCCTATTTACATCATCAGAATCATTCTTCAATCATGCACTCAACTTTCACCTCTAACTCCTTTTCTAATTCAAAACTTACCCGATGAATATTTAACTCACAATCCTGTAAACTCCAACCAAAGCATTCCTCAAACACTGCTACCTATTGTTATTACCTGTTCAGCTTCAATCAACCACAGCATTGCTGGATCAGGTGTTGGTCTAATGATATGCATTATTCGTACTTTGGGCTACAAGTCATCAATATTCAGGACGTAACTATAACTATAAATAGTAGTGAACTTGCGGGTACAACCATGTGTATAATCTCTTTTGGGAGGAGTGTTGGCTCTGAAAAGAGCCGGTTTGGTCTCGACGTTTCGAACAGTATACTCTGCTCGTCTTCAGGAGAATGCTGGACTGCTGATGGTGATTCAGCTTAAGTAGAGCTAGTGGGGTGCAATCATCAAACATTCACAAGAACAAGATCATCTCATCAAATAGAAGCAAGCCAAGCTCATCGTCAAGTTCTGGCACCAACGCAGAGTCAGGGAAGCGATCGAGATCAAGTCACACAACATGGTTCCACAAGACATCGGGTTTTTCATCAATGACATCTGGTCACCTCTACTCAAGCCAGTCCTCCCAGCAGCAGCTCACCACAATACTGACACACTCCAGCGCACACACATCCAGCCAGCAGCCAACTACCATGCATCACCGGTCAACAACAACGTGGAAACTTCCCGCCCAAAAGTGCACCCCACTAGCTCTACTTAAGCTGCAACACCACCAGCAGTCCAGCATTCTCCTGAAGACGAGCAGAGTATACTGTTCGAAACGTCGAGACCAAACCGGCTCTTTTCAGAGCCAACACAAAAGAGATTATACACATGGTTGTACCCGCAAGTTCACTACTATTTATAGTTATAGTTACTTCTTACTTTCAACACCATGCAAAGCTTTAAACACCACTTAATATTCAGGACAGCTAATAAATATGCATTAAAATACAAAACATGAGGGTTTCTCTGTGACAGCCTTTAACACACATCAGTGTAAGGGTATAAAACAAAAAGACTTGTTAACAATATTTAAGGGTAGGATTATACATTGGTAAGTACTCCAACAATGAATGACCATAAAAACTTACTTGGTGAGAAGCATTGCAGCTGTTGATAGTATAAAGTATGTGGAGTTAGGATTCCCTTCGAAGTAATATGGTTTGGATAATTTTCCACCTCATAACATTTGAATCTGAGAATATTAAACGAGATACGATTCTGTTGGTATCCGTTTGAAAATGCTACAGCCAGAGATGCAGTTGGTACCCCTCTCACTTCGCTAAACAAATGGATGGATTGGACGTTGTGATAATACCGTGACAGTTTTTGGCTATTTTCTTAGCAAGCAGAGACTATAGATAGGTTGCAATATGACGTAAATCGGCCATCTTTACGGGCAATTTGGAACACAGTCATGCGTTACGCGTGAGAACGGCGTGCAGCACGCGCACATTTCACACAACTCATTGCGTGATTGGTTAGTAAACGACGCGGCTGCGTTAATAATTTGAGCGCTTGACCCGCCTGCAAGCCAAAATGCGATTTGCCCGTAAAGATGGCGTCTACTGGGAACTATCTATATTCATCTGAAACTTTCACATGTGATTTTTATTATATCTTCCTTTATAATTTGCCTATAAAAATAAACCAGCATTTACATTGACAAAAACCAATCTATGATCCTACCTTAACTCAAATTGCAAACGGTCACATTAGAGACGCTTTGTGCATTGTAAATGTTGACTATTTTATTAATACTCTGTACACTGCTGTGTGTATGTGGAAATTGATTTTGTTATTAAAAACATCTGTTCGGGTAGAAAGTCAATTTCTCTGGTTCTACATTGAAAGGATTATTGAATAAAACTTGATGAATAGCTTTTGAAACAAATGAATTTCAAAAGGGTGGGATTTGGGTGTTTCTACAGAGTGTGGGCATCCTCTCTTTTGCTTTCGTCTGAAAACCAATGACAAAACAAATGGTGATGTTGCAAAAAAAAATATATATAATGGGAGAACAATGAGAAGTCCTTGATTAACAGTATTTTAAATATTATGTTTAAAGACTGAAAATATAAATGGTGGAAAACCTCCCTTGAAATAGTTTTGCTTGAAATGCTAGAATTTTTAGGAAATGAGTAAAACAATTAGTCTTTATCAATGGTGATAAAATCCGATGTTTGAAAACAGTGAAAAAATATAATGTTGGTTTGTCACTGTTTTCTCATGACTCTGAAGACCGATTTAGCTTAAACTTTCATTGGTTTGTTATTTTATGTATGTTAGGTCACATCAAGTGTGGATACAGGTCTTTCACAAAATACCAATGTTGTACACACCCTTTATGTACCAGTACTTTAAAGAGGGGGTCCAAGGAGAATTGAGTTTTGTGATGAACTAATTTTCTAATAGAGTCCCGAAAGTGTGGGACAAGTTTTAAGTCTCTTTTCTTCTTGTAGCTCCTAACCAAGAGTGGCTTTTAGCCTTGTTTGGGGCAAACTTGCATTATTATTTTTTTTTTAAAGTGCACAAAACTCTTTAGCAAAGAAAAATCATACTTGGTAAAAACAGATCACCGGCCGAAATGCATTGTGATGTAAGCTACTTATGACTGGTCACACACTGACTTTTTCATGGCGATTCAATCTAGTAACCGATTCTCAAATGGGCAGTGTTTTTTACAGTGTTGAAAAATATATGTATTTACTTAAGTGCAAAGAACAAAGGAATGTCCACAGAATGTACATAACACAGAGATGTGTGTGTGGGTATGTATTTTGCGTTCAAACCGGGGACCTATAACAGTACAGGACAATAGGGTCCTCGGTTAGATGAAGGTCCCCAATTGGAAAGTGTGTACAAAACTAATGGGAGCTGTTGCCAAAAAGTAACGAGCAAAAGAGGGACAGTAGGAGGTCCTCCATTGCAAGTGTGTACACACTTGTGTGCGTGCCCTTATACATGCTGACTTACAGGGTACTTTACGCAATGGAACAATGCTTCCCCAACAGGTTTTTCTTTGTGGTATATGGGCAAAAATGTCATTAAAATTCATTGTAGATTCACTTCAGTTGGCGCATTATGTTAATGGTGACTATTTGACAGCTGTTACATCATTTCAAAATCATATTTCTGAGAACTACTATGACTGGGAAAAAAAAGTTGAAGGTAATTAGTTCCATAATTAACTGGCTTTGGATTGTGTTACACAGCCCGGTTTTTCGTCGAAAGAATTTGTTTTTTAAAGAATTGTTTCGCTGAACGATTTTTGGCAGATTATTCTGTTTCAAAATGAAAAATTATACAAAAACGCTCGCATATGCCACAAAATATGTGTAGCATGCAATATTGTTTGTACATGGATGATGGACAAGAGATAAATGTTGAGATTCCTGACAACTCATTTTTGTTTTTAATTAGCTACCACTTAACCATTGGTGAATGTTTTCAAACAATACCTTAAATGAAAGCTTTCTTGAATCTCTCAAAATAGCTGTTTAAAATTTTACGGTCAAATCGGGCCAAAAATCTGACCAAACATCTTTAATTCAAAAATGACGTTACTTTTTTCTTTAGGATGACAAGGAGCCAAACGGGGATGAAGGATCTGTAAATGATTCAGGGAAGCCAGTGCTAAGGAAACGAGTGCAGGGTACCAGCCAAGATGCATCAGCTGTCAGGAAGCTTCCTGAGTCTGTAACTAGACTACCTCCTGTTGAACCAGACCAACCAAAACCACAAAAAAGGGTAAAGTGTCTTTCAGTTTTTTGTACTAGAAATAATTAAAGGGAAACGTTGCCTTGGATTGAGCGATTTGGGCTATAAAAATTGATTAAGAGCATTCGTTATGAAATGAATACGGTTGGAAAGATGTTTTAAAAGTAGAATATAATGATCCACACAAATATGCCTTGAAATTGTGTGGTTTTCTTTTTATTTCATGAACGAACATGGTCCGCCATTTTGTAAAACCAAATTGTTGACTCTACAAAATGGCGGACTGTGTTACTTCACAGAGTAAAAGGAAAACCACACAATTTCGAGGCACATTTGTGTGGATCATTATATTCTTCTTTTAAAGGGTCTGTACACGTTTGGTAATGTCTTTGAAAATTAATGGCAATAAAAACTTACGTGGTAAGAAGTACAGCAGCTTTCGATAGTATAAAGCATTTTGAGAATCATTTCACTTCGAAGTAATGTGGTTATGGAAAAAGATATCGGGGTTTTATTCCCCAAAATTTGAGAAACGTTTCTGTCAGAAACGTTTCTCAGATTGTGTATTCCTTCAGGGAATATTCTTCCTGTTTGGACATATTCACTCTGGTTTTTCGGCGATATCTCAAAAACGCGACCACATTTTGAAGTGAAATTTTCACAGGTTAAATTTTGTACGATGTCAGTTTGATTTTAATAAAACCATAAGACGTAGGATTACCCTGGACGAAAAAAACTAATATTTTACAGATACAAATTTTAGATTTCACACAGTGATCTTCACAATGAATTCACTCGATACCAGATAAGGTGCACTGTTAGATAAAGATGCAGTGATTTTTTAGGATCTTTGAAAGTCAGATAAGCCTTGTATAAGTCAAATACTTCTTGTACGCAGGAAAATATAGTATACTCACTGGCATTTGGCCAAAGATTACCACTTGATATCATATTGTTCTGGCTGTTTAATTTGACATTTATGTCCCGATATTTGCCATCTGTAATAAAATTCAAAAAATAAGACTTTGCCGGCTGGCAAAACTTATAATTCAAAACCATAGTGGATGAGGTCGAATGCTCTGACAGTAGGAAGATTTAATGAAATTGATCACTTTGAAATAAACAGGTAGTTACACTTCCGGAAGAGCCTAATCCAAGTGAAAAAGAGGTGAGAATTGAACATTTTTTATAAATCCTACTTGATCACAATATTATTGTTTATGAATGTACTCAAAGGGAGGGTATTTGCCCCTTGCACAGTCAGCCATTTGCGTGTAGAGCCTCGAATTGGGGACAGCAGTGAATAGAAGCATTATATAACTCTGTATTGTCCTCGAAATGTAATGACACTTTCATCCAAACAGAGGCATAAATAGAATACAAATAAAGCATGAAGTCGAGGCTTTACACCAGGGCCCGAATTTTACACTGGACCGCAGGCCCGAGGCCAGAGATTATAGCGTCGGTCCAGTAAACTTTCAATAATTTTGTTTGTAAAAGCAAATAAAAGGTACAGAAAATAAACTGTATTTATCTCCCTTTCTATTTACATAAATACATGTAGGAAGACCGACTTTTATGCGCCGTGCGAAGTTGACTTTAGTGCATGTACCCCCAAGATGTTTAGGAGCTGCATTTAAGTTCGCCCCACATCGTAATAATGCCCCACATCGTAATAATGGTAGCCATTACTGCAATCCACTAACTGTATTTTCCCCAATTTGAACCCAATATTTTTTGTAATGATTTTTTAACCCTGTTTTTCTCTTCTCGTGTGACTTCAGTCTTGTAAAAAATGTTCCAGTCCAGTAAAAATTCTGGGATACAAGCCCTGTGGTCTTGTGGATTTTGACCCTAAATTCGAGCCCTCTCGACGGATCCGTACAAACAGTGAGAAACCTTTGGTACTTACTCCAAAAATTAATGACCATAAAATCTTACTCGGTAAATAGTACTGGAGAGCTGTTGTTAATATAACACAATGGTAGAAACCACACCCTTTTAAGAGAAAGGGGCAATTTTTCACAAAACAAATTTGAATTTGGGAAAGGTTTCATGCCTCTCTTACAAAGTTATCTTTTGGCCCATTAGTGTGGAATTGCCCATGCTTAAAAGTACTGAGTACACAATGCTTAATACACATCAGTGTAAGGGTAAAAAAACCAAATTATATTATTAATCCCTGATGCAAAATTAACATTTATTAAATCGTTGCGGTGCATGCCGCTTAATTCGCTGGATTCGAACTGCCTCTAGCCATCGGGCTAGCTCAGTGGTCTAGCTGTAGACATCTGCTCTTGCAATGCAAAGGTCATGGGTTCAAATCCCACCCGAGTTATTTGCCTGCGGATTTTTGTTCACAAAACTCTGGGAAAGTACTGATAATACAGTGCTTAACACGCATCGGTGTAAGAGTAAAACACAAATTATATTCATCATCCCCGATGCAAAATTAACATCTATTAAAAATTAAAATTTATTAAATATATTTTTTAATTTGGTTTTCCTTTTTTTTTTTTCCAACAGTGTATAACAATTCGCATGAGGGGTTTGCAAAGTACCGTCAGGACAAGAAGATTCCTGTTCACTGACAAGGTGCAGGTAAGGAGTTGTTTTAAGGAGTTGTTCTTGTATATGCATTACACAGCACACCTACGGCTTTACGTCCCATCCAAAGGACGATGCAGTAATGGTTAAGTGTCTTGTTTAACCCTTCAGAGACCATAACGTCCACAAGCGGCTTGTACCAAAATGCCCATAGCGGCCGCAAACGATTTGATTTAGATCCATTCACAGAGAGAGGTCAAAGTGAAAGTTGTGTCCAGAATTGACATTTTCTACTGTTTCCCATGCTTACATACAGTTTGCATTTGTTATAACCACAAGGGAATCTGACTGAGTAAATTTGGGGTTAAACAAAGAAAATTTTACTACAGCAGGATTTGAACCAACGGCCTCCCAGTTTAACATGTCGGCACTAGAAGGTTGTAAGAGACTTTAGATCCTGCCTGGCACCTGGTGACACATTATTTGTTTTATACTCTAGATAATTGACCCAAATCACCTTTCTCTGTCATCACAATAATCCGGGCTTCTCCATTTTGGGAGTCAATGTCTCCATGTGTTATGCAGTGTAGTGTGCATTTAGGCACAGCGTTTACAAGTTAACTGTCACCATGACGACCGTGACAGCTATGAGCAAGTTCGGGTGTTAACCTTTATTTAGTCAATTTGTCGTTTAAATAACGCATGCATGGTTTGCGTTTCACTCGAACGCATTTAGTCGATTGATTCGGCCAACAGGGCGACGACATATCGAAGAGAACAAAAACATATTTTTCCAAAACGCCATCTTGACGTGTTGTAACTTTGTTAGTTGACTAGAGAAACTAGCTGGTTCAACCACACAGCATTTGAGTGACATCTAGATCGACTATGGTTAAGTCTAGTCGACTCTAGTCAGCTAACTGAACTTACTCGATAGCTGCCTGTAACTTTTTTAGCACAAGGGGACGATATTCATTCTCATTACCTTTTCTCTGTCTCCAAATTTAAGGTTCTTTTGGACTGGATGACCAAGCAGGGCTACCACCCTCAACTTTACACAGTCTGCACAACGTTCCCACGGACGGACTTGTCCGAGCACGTTGACAAGACACTGGAGGAAATTGAGCTCCGTCGAGATGTGATGCTTGTTATCGAGGAGAAACTATGACAAGTTTATGTGAGTCCAACTGTACGTCAGTCAAATAATATGCCTTACCTGGTTGCTGGGACTGCATAAGGGGCTTTCAGATTTTAAAGAGATTGCACCATTCACTACAATAATGTGCCTTGTTTATACTATATCAATAGATATACATTTATGTATTTATACTCAGATTATTTACACTAAAGCATATTTTATGCTATTCTTATTATTATGTTTACCCATACACCTATATTTGTTAAGCACTGTATACTCAGTACTTTTCCGAGTTCGACTCAGTACTTTCCCGAGTTCTGTGAAAAAAATCCACATGCAAATCACTCGGGTGGGATTCGAACCCACGACCTTTGCCATTCTAGAGCAGATGTTTTACCACTAGACCACCGAGTAGCTAGAGGAATCCTATAATTTAGCAGCGACTACAACTTAATAGATGTTACATTTCGATCAGGGATAAAGAATAGTATGTGGTTTGACCCACACACTGAAGTATGTAAAGCACTGCCTACTCGGTACTTTCTGGGTCGTGGGTTCGAACCCCACCCGAGTAATATGCCTTTGGATTTTGATTTTTCACAGGCTGAGTACAGAGTTCTTAGCTCAGATCAGTTTAAGGGCAAAAAAAAATTATATTCTTTATCCCTGATTTAACATCTATTAAGTTATTTCTGTTCATTAGAATTATAGTTAATTTGATTGCAATGGGGGACTTTTGGGACAGCAGACTTACCAGGTAAATCCATTGTTCTCAGTAATTTGCGCATCCTCAGAACTTCGTAAACATGGAAATTTACCTGGTAAGTCTGCTGCCAGCTAGCGTTCTAAAGTCTCCCATTGATGTAATAGTTGCATCGGGGATGAAAAACAATATATTGGGTTTTACCCTTGCACTAATTTGTGAGAAGCACTGTATACCTCTGTGGCATGTCGTGGCCAAGCGGTCTAGTGCACTGGACCCAAGCTCTGGTTTTATCAGCAGCAGAGTGTGGGTTTGAATCCCGGTCATGACACTTGTGCCCTTGAGCAAGGCACTTAACCATAATTGCTTTGTAAAAAGTTAGGAAGGTAGTGCACTCTGCTCTACCAGCCAAGCTCCTAGTGGATGATACCCATGCCTACATCCTTACGGACTGTGAAGGGGGTAACCCTGTTTCAGCCCCAGGAGTAGGTGCCAACTTGCCCTGGTGAAAGTTGATTTGGGTCGACAGCCCAAATCAGTTAAGTGTAGCCCTCACCTTGAAGTGGCCATCTGGCCTTGTAATGTTAGGCAATATCTCATAAAGATTGTTTTTTGTTTTAATACTCGCAGCTTTCCGAGTCCTGTGGAAAAACCACACATTTTCACACATTGCTGTCGGGGTTTGAAAGCAAAATAGATATACCTTGATTGTATTCATTTCTACAGTACTGTACTAGATCTAATGAAGTTCGGAACTCAACTTCTGTCTTATGAAACCATTGGTTTAAAATGTCTGCGTTTGGATTAAAGTGGTATACACTTAAAGTAAACGTTGGTGAGTGCAAAGGCGGGAGTATTTTCATCGGTTGAATGGAGCATTCACTTGGTTAAGGTTTCAGTTCCCTTTTTTGGTTGGCGTTTGCACTTTAATAAGGTGTGTCTACAAGAAAATTTACATCTCATTCAGTCTCCATTTTTTTATAATATTTCTAATGTCCAAAATAACCATCTGAGTTTTACTTTGTATATTTCTACTTATCAGGACAGTTAAAATTGTCTTGTATTAAGAGCACTGTACCAGGGTCTTAAAACTGTAGAGTTGTTTGTATGTCAATCTGTAATAGGGCGCCCTCGCCTGACGGTTAAAAGGAGGTCATTCATTGGCCAATCCTGTGCACAATGCATACAAAACCATACATTTCCATTGTTTCATCATCGGTTTACCTCTAAAATGACGGCTTGATGACATCAATGATAAGGTCTATTGCCACTTTGTCTAATTTGAGCACAGCATTCTCTTTTGTAAAATCATTGGCGCGTTGTGGCAAAGTGGATAAGAGCAAGGGACTGAAGCTCTGGTGTTCAAGAGTGTGGGTTCGAGTCCCGGTCGTGACACTTGTGTCCTTAAGCGAGTAAAACCCGTAATGCATTCTACACCAGTTCCATCCTTGCGTAAATTATCGTCAGACTGCGTTAACCGTCCACAAAAGGATAACTCAACACCAAACTCCCCCAACTATACTGCATTTGCCAACAACCTTACCATGACTCAAAAAGCATGATTGCGTGTGACAAGTGTGATTCCTGGTATCATTACTCCTGTATAAACCTCGAACCGGAGTCCAGACGTCAGTCGTATCTGTTTAATTGCGTGTTTTATTGTGGTTTAAATGGCTGTAATAAGGGGGGGAGGTTATTGACATACAAATCTCCGGTCACACCTTTAGATCAAAATGAAAGCGACAAACACCTGCAGCTCTCACAATTACCAACTGATAAACCGAACTACTTTTCGAAAGTAATTAAATGGATGAATGCAAACTCTGTTTACTTGGACGAAAACAATTATAAACCTGATTCAAAGTCATCCTCAATTTCTACACCTGATATTTCTTATACTGTTTCATCCCCGTTGGACGTGCATATACAATCAAAAGAATCAATGACATCATCTGAATGGCTACATAACGATGTTTTACGTAGCGACAAGGACAAGCACACTGAGTGGTCGTCAGAAACACCTGTAAAATCGTCAGTTCCAAAACATCCTAATCTCGCTAACATTGATAATCAACATCAAAAACATTGTCAAATTACGTACACATCAGTGATATTTCTGATGATGATTCATTACCTGCACGTAACAAGAAGAAGCAGAGTGAGTGGTCGTCAGAAACACCTGGTAAATCGTCAGTTCCAAAACATCCTAATCTCGCTAACATTGATAATCAACATCAAAAACATTGTCAAATTACGTACACATCAGTGATATTTCTGATGATGATTCATTCCCTGCACGTAACAAGAAGCAGAGTGAGTGGTCGTCAGAAACACCTGGTAAATCGTCAGTTCCAAAACATCCTAATCTCACTAAATTTCAGTCTTTGACCTCCGATTCCAAGCAGACCCACTACAAATTATTTGAGATATTATAAGAACTTGGTGTTACTACAGACTGTAAAATTTTGTCTAGATTATTTTCACAATGTGCAAAATTTGAAATCCTACTCATATTTTTATAATAAAACTGAAATATAACTTGACCGAAGTTAGTGTTTTTTGTTTGTCAGTTTGTTGGCTTTGTTGTTTACCTCCTTTGGTCCATTAATCCTACCACCCATCAAAATCTAACTGCATATTTTTGTTTGATTTTTTTTTCGACTGAGGACTGCACAAGTAAACAAACTGATCGTGCTTTACATGGGATCACTCATACTGTACAACCATAATCGACAGTTTGGATGTTGACTTACCATCGTCCATGGTGTTGGATTTAATTAGAGTGAGGAAGAATCCTAGTCAATCACTAAATGTAGTTGTATGACATGGGGAAGTGGATTTAACCCTTTATATAGTGGCCGCAAACGGTAACCTACTTCAATCCACATAAAGAGGTCAAAGTAAAGGTCATGGCCACATATGAAATTTTCCGATGTAGTATGTTGACATAGTATCCCAATTTCAAACAAGAAATGAACTTTTCTCTTACATTTTATTGATGTTGACATTTTTACTGACAAAATTTCAATAAAGAAACTAACAATATTAGCAATGTCTGGGCGTTTTGTGATGATCACACGGAAATAATGGTCTCTAAAGGGTTAAACTTATTAAGTTGCCGCTTCCCAGGTTATTTCATATACTTGGGTGTGATTCCCGGCTACACAGCAGTTACAGATTGAATGACTACCACAAAGGGAAAATACCAACATTAGGAACAATTATCCAGAGGTTTGCATGTTCAAGTACCACTCTTGTCAAATTTTCTTTGTTCAACCCCAAATTATTTCGAGTTTGCCTTGTAGTTAACTACTTTATAAATTGAAAATGTTTATGAAAGTCTTATTGAAAAGGACACAATTGTCCAGAAGATATCGACTCTTTAGAGAAAGAAAAACACATAAAGTACACCAGTTTTCTCATTTTATAGTTCATTTGTTTAATCATCCTTACTTACTGTTAATTACTGTGATAAAGGACTAGCAAGGTGGAACATGCATCAACAATCTGTGATAACACCAACAATCCACACGGTGTTCAAACCCTATTTCCAAGAGGTGGTGTAGAGTCTTAAAAAATATAAGAAATAATGGAATAGTCTTATTTAAAAACAAATTTACGTTTCTCTTTGCAAAAACACAATTACGCTAATTTACAATAAAAATAAATACCCAACAAATCTGTCACGGTTTCCACAACCTTAAAGCTAGCAGTACTTGCTTGAATAAAATCTATAGCAACCTATATACAGACAAACATTTCATAATACAACATAATATATACTCTGCCCTTTTTACCCCGAGTGTATACACATCTACAAAGTTTGGGCCTGTGACTGACCAAGGTCAAAGGTCATCGTAAATAACCACATCTAGAAATTAAAACACATTATTGTTTTCGAGAAGAGTACATTTCTTCTTATTATCCTGCTTTCAATAAATACACCAAACAAATGACGTGTGAATTTTGTTCAAAGAAAGCAGTGGTCAAGTTTTATTTGGGATTTTGCGCACTTAACTAGCTAAAATTCAATCCTGACAATCATGCAGAGCAAGTTTTCCTTCAGCATTTTTTCTCTGTAAAAAATCTCCACGGATATTTGCAATTTGTTGGGCCTCTTGCTTAACTGGTACCCCGTGTGTATTTATGACACATTCGTTATAGCTTATCACAGACAATGAACACCTACATAGGTCGTAGGTCAAACAATCACATTCAAAAATTAACAATCCTTACCACTAGCTGCTTGCCTACAACATATTCCCACAGTTATAAAAAAACAACTTCCTAACTCTAACATTGAGGCCTTTGTAAAGAAATGCAATCATTTCATTTTTCTTAAATCCCCTTTCAATCAAATGTGCACAATTGAGGCTGGTCATCTTTGATAACTAGCAAAATTTCTAGTTTGTGGAACTCTGTAATCCAGTAACCATGATTATATCACTAAAAGGTACAATTCAACGGTATTGGTTTACAATTGTAAGGGCTATAATTATGAGCAAGCACATAATTGAACAATTCTTTACACCTAGCCCCTTCACGTATTGACCAATCACAGCCGTCATTGTGCAACCAAACGCTTGATAAAACTCTGACATGGGAAAATCACATATATCAAACAAAAGTATACAACCTGCTGGCCATTTACACTTGATGAGTATCAAACACAGTACATCACAAAACTGAATTTGACCCTGGAGACACTCTATAGAAAGGTTTACTTCAGCCCTCAAATTAACTTGTGGCACCCACAGCAATTGCCGTGGTGCCCTGTGCTTTTGCTGTGGTGCCCCCTGCAAAGTTCCAATACGACCTCACATTTTTCTCAAAGAAGTGCCCCATACCAGAGGAAAACAGCTGTGCCCCTTCACGAACGAAGTTCAAGGCATAGTGTTAGCCAGAGGGGTGTCTGGGTGTCTTTTGGACACCCTGTTTTAAATTTGGACACCCTGTTTCATCTGTCCTTTACATGTAAATGTATTGTAAGTGAACAATTTGGACACCCAGTTTTTAAATTTCCAGCAGATTTGGACACCCTTTTACCAAATCCTGGCTAAAACCTTGGTTCAAGGCATGATATCTAACAAGATCAAGTCAGCATATAAATGATTCCACAAGTTTTACATTTGGCAATTATAATTGGTACACACTAAAAATTACATGTAAATTTGCTTTGTACATGATTATCAAATCAGACATGATTTACATAAAGCATGTGCATAATTAATTGTACACTAAACTGTTTGAATCACAATAAAAACCTGACACTTTACAAGGTGGAATCAGATAGCAAAGATAAACTTGTAGTAACACAATGTGATAAGTTCTCCACTAGTATTCAAAAGAGATCTTCTCAGATGTTCTTACCGCAAGAGTGTCTTTATTATTTAACCCTTTAGAGACCATAGCGGCTGGAAACGGCTTGCACCAAAATGCCCTTACATACTTTCACTCAACCAAAAAGGTTAAAGCAAAGGTCATGACCTGAATTGACATTTTTCAATGTCTTTTCGATGGTAACATGGTATTTATGTTTCTAAAACAAAACCAATTTTGTTTTCATATTATTTTTTCAGACACCTTTGCAAGAAAAATCGTTTTAGATCAACAATAAAAACCATGTTTGGGTGTTGTGATGATATTACATTATCAAATGGTCTCTTAAGGGTTAAATGGTATACAAAGAGCTAAAATATTCAAATTGGTAATCTACACATATGACATGTCTTCCGAATCCAATTTGCAGTCATGTTTAATCGGTATTTTACGTAGTTGTTTAGTCACCTGGTTACATTTTTAAAGCTACACAATTCTTTAGCAAATAACATTTTTTATCATTGCTCACAGAAATATTTAATCTACATGTAGAAGGGCAGGGTGTTGCTTCAGTGATTCTTAAAAAGTAGAAAACAACAGGAAATTTCATAGCACTTCCTAACCCTTGAGGTAGTCTTGGTGCTAGACGTTGTTGTTTATCATCACTGGACTATCTCGCTTCTCCCTTTCCACACACTATCAAGCATACAAGAACCATTGAATGATAGAGGGCGCTGTTACAAAAAACTAATATCAACCATGGCCCACCACATGAGTTTACTGATAGGTTTGTGCCTTCCAAAGAACGCCCTCTATTGGTGGAATTGTCGTGATGGGTATGTTGTCTTGAGTGTGAGTGGTTTTACTTACAAAACCATAAGAAAGTCTAGCACCAAGACTACCCTTGAGGTGGAAAGAGGAAGATAAAAAATGCATGTTTTCTTTTTTACAAACTAAAATCTATCTTATTGGTTGAGTGCGGGAATAAATCATTCTTAAAAAGGGGGAAAGCAACAAGAGGGAGAAAAAATTGTTTTTAAGATACAAAAATGTCTGCTTCTGTAACACACAAATTCTAAGGATTTAACACGAACGGCTGCAGTGAAACATTGTTGTTCTTGTTTTCTGCAGAGAATGTGGTTGGGTTTTCCACCCAGACACACTTCATTTTGTGCAATTTGTTAAGTCCTGAAAACTAACACCAACAAAATCTTGAAGCATACCCTGATTTAAGCATAAAACATACAAAGCAAATTATCACACACATTTTAATTATGGAAAAATCGGGTTCCTACAAAAACACATTTTAAAAAATCAAACTGTTGGCTGACTTTGTCTTAGAAGGCACTTTTAGGATTGCATTTTGAAACAACACACTTGGGTACAAGTTGAGCTACAGTCTATATTTGTGCACGAGTTGAAGAAACATTTCTTAAAATTAGATTGAGCTTTGTGCCACACACATACAAAATAAGTCCCCAGAAAGGTCAGTTCTACAATTTGGCTGATGAGTTGCTGAACGCTGATGACATGATCTGATCTGATTATGCAGTTATTGAAATAACCCTAAGTATGATTAATGCATAGGCCATTTTCAAATCGCGGCTTGGGCTCGGGCTCAGGCTCCGTCAGTTAATTAGAAAACATGCCATTTCCTTAAGAGGCTTCAAATAGGCGGACGGAGCACAAGCCCAAGCCATGGTTTAGAAAAGGGAGCCCGTATGGGAACTAGACTGTATAACAACACATTAGTGCACAAACTTGTTAACCAGTTAACTATTATGAATATGGACCCTTCCTTACAACTTCAATGTATCATGGAATAGACTCTTCCCATGAAATTTGCTAATTACATTCACGCATGCGTACAGACACTATTGGTTGGCAAACGCTAAGGAGATGTGCACTAAGCAGACGCACAAACACGTCTGCCTCACGCCACCATCAGCCCCATACAAACAGGCGCAATGTTCCATCATTTTGCCCACCAAAATGTTAATGCACACGCGCAATGTGCAATGTACATATTTCATGGGAATTGGGTCTACATGTATTCTCTTACCTAAGTATTAGAGTTACATTAAAAAGATTACATTGTATTAATATACAGAATTGGTAGATCTGACAAAATAGTCACAGGCAGTGTTCATGTTTTAATGATCAACTATACATGAAATAACAAACCTGTGCAAATGTGGGCTTAATCCGTTGTGTGAGTCAAGAGAAAATAGTGAAAAACCATGCATAATTTTCAGCATGTAAACACACTGTCCACAATTTTTGTTGTAACAACCGAAATCAGCTGTTTTATTTTTTTAAAAGTTTTTGGAAATAGTTTTCTAAAATATGAATTCATTTCAGAGGGAAATATTTCACAGAAAAAATTGTTCTCGTATGAACTTCACAATCAGTAAGCTTTTAGACTAAAATTTACAATTTTTAGCCTTCGAGAAAGACTCTGCTGGGTTCGAAACATCAGGCCACTAATTTTAAGAATTCAACAATGATTTTGTTATGCTTACCAATCCAGTACAATACCTTTACATGTAACTGAAATTATTAGCAGAAATTACACTTGTTATACTGTTTGCAGACTTACTGCTTCCATGTCAAAACAAGAACATTCCAAGTAAAAGCAAAAAATAAAACCATGGGAAAGAAAGCATATATCTACCATTTAATCTACATCTACATTGAATGTTGTGTACAAGGTGTGAAAAATAACTACCAGCAAATACTGCATCTATTTTTGGAAAAAAAAGAAAATGCTAGAATAATTTAGTTTCTATGTAAAAAGCTTATAATTTATGAGCATCTGAAAAATGTCTACTTCAATATACAATGGCAGTTATTTTAGCGTCACCCTGTACACAATGTATTATTTTCTGTCTCATAGTAATTCACTATTAAGGACGTCACAAACTCTCCGGAGATATTTGATCAATAAAGAATTACAGACTATAGAGGGCACTGTTCATGTTCAGCTTAGCATTGTACAAGGGCCACTTCATTATTATTCATTAAGGATGTCACAAACTTCCCATTGATATTGGAGTAATGAAGAATTATTGACTGTAGAGGGCACTGTTCATGTTCGGCTTAGCACAATACAAGGGCCACTTCATTATAATTCATAAATCATTAAGGACGTCACAAACTTCCCATTGATATTGGAGTAATGAAGAATTTTTGACTATAGAGGGCACTGTTCATGATATGCATAGCATCATATGGGGGCCACTTCATCAATGGTAACATGTAGCACACAAAAGGAAATGTGGTATAGGTCTAGAGACAGCCCAAGTGCTACACGCTCAGGACATGTCCAAATTGGTTGCCGCAGCTGTTGCTTAAAGACGTTAGCATCCTATGCTTCAATGCGTGTCAATGTAGTCACAAGAACTATTGCTGACCATAGTTTGACTATAAATGGACTATGCTAGTCAACTATTTGGAACCATGGTCGCAACGCTGATTATCAGTAGCCATTTTCATAGCACAGTGCAAAGAGGATCAGTTTTCGGAAAATGATAAGGTACATTGAGCTGCCGGTCGCGTTGACATGTTATGACTAGAGTTGATTGCACTTAAACTTCTGTGCGCATGTCCTACGTATGTTACTAAACAACCGCCAGTTAACCATTGGTCCTTGCACGAACTTGACCCCAGCTGCAGCTGCAGCTGCCAATTCGGACACGGCCCTGCACTCTTTATTCTGCTGCCAGAGGAATTCACATGAGGTGGATAGATGCCAAAATTCTACAAGCAACTCATATTTGGCTTGTCAAGAGAAGCACCTAGACCTCTTGCATTGGCAATCATCACCGAGGTCAAACAGTGGCCAATGATAGATCCTTACTGACCTCAGTGAGGGCGCTGTTTGAGCTAGTGATGTCACATGCAAGGGGTCTATTACTTACAGGTGGAAAATGATTCCCTTAAAGACACAGATGGCAGTTGACGAACCATAGATAAGACCTAAATCCCGGACCAGGACAAAAAGACCAAATGCCACTACCAAGAGTTTTTTATATTTAACTTTCAAGTGCACCAGAGCCAGAAGAAGCCAGAACACCTGCAAGTCAATATTTTGACAAAGAGCACAGGGTTAGGACTGTGACTGATACTTAAACAGTAATCTGAGCACCCTTGTTTTGCACTCTTGCTGCCCTCCGGTATGTACATGTATTGCATGCATGCTTTAACTAGTATCACACTGGCATGGCAGTAAAGTTAGTTTAATATTGGACATTGGACATTCACACAGGTTTGTACAGCGAATGTCTACTTTCTATTTCGATATTGGGCATTAGGTTAGAACTCTAGTCAATGTATAAATGCTATAATTATGGTCTATACCAAGAATAGAGAATAGCCTTCTGACAATAACACTGCACAAGTGGAAGTGAAATCCGAATATTATGACATTGCTCGTTCATATTGCCAACTTTTCAGCTGTACATGTAGAAATATGAGCTAATCAATATACAGCTTTATGGTCTATACCGTAAACAGCCTTCTGACCAACAAAACTGACACACAAGTGTAAATAAATTCTGAATATTGTGTGGTTGCTCCGTTCATATTGCTATTACTTCTCAGCTGTACGTAAAGAAATATGAAACCTGAAAATTCTGTGCAGTTCAGTTTTCTGTGTAATAAGGGTCATACTCATAGATGAATGGGCTTGGAGAAACCCCATTGGTGCATGATGCACTAAGTACTCTACTTCAATCTGAAAGTCGGCCTTTCTATTTCACCTCTAGAATTGTACCTTCTGCTATTCAAGGGGTGACGGACACTTCACAATGGCATCAGACAACCTGATTGGGTCATGTGACCACAACTCAACACTTCTCCTTAACCAATCCAGGTTTCCATATGACAAGCGACTGAAACAATCAAGTTCATTTTTCTACCGAAACTTCTGATCTTCCTCCACTAATAAAAGAAAAAGGTTTGATTCATACTTGAAAAATAATTCTTTTCTCATTATGGGATATTTTCTTGAAACCTTTTGGGAAATTTCCAACATCTCCCTCTTTCCCTACCCCCCCCCCGATCAATATCTACTATGCATAATCAATAACGAATGATTAGACCAATCAATATCCCACCCAGATGCAGTCCAGCGGTTTTCTCAGATCAGAGCCAAATTTCATACAGCCGCTTAAGCACAACAAGTTGCTAAGCACAACAAAACTGCTTACCAGAATAAGGTTACCAGCCAAAATAGCATGTCACATGTACAATCAGCTAGTGCGATAGCGGTTACAGGAATGATAACATTCTCTTGCGGCGAGTGGTTCATGGGCGATAGCGGTTTAGATAGCAGTTAGGTTTTTGTGTCTTCATGTGTTCGTGCTTACACAACTTGAGCGTTTTGGAACTAATACTAGTTTGGTCAAAACATTGCCACAGCATGGAAAGTGCAAAAATTTAGTAGCTAAGGGGCTTTAACAGATATATGTATAAAGAGTAGGTCCAAAGTTTGATTTTACAAGCAGCTAAGGAGTCTTCCATGAGCGACGAACTTGTTACTAAATACATGCACGTCTGCCAGCAGTCAGGGCCTTGCTTTATACAGGGCATCAAGAGGATATAAAGACAATAGAGCTTTGTTACAACATGAAACCATGCCAACCTTCCTCACAGTAATCAAGTGAGATTTCTTTAAAAACAATATATACAGCAGAAAGTCTCGATTTACACTTTAAATATTAAATATAAGTTGGTGAAATCACCAACGATTGGTAATGATAGAAAACAAAGTCTACAGTACACGTTCTCCCTGTCAATGGCTGCTTGGACTTTCTTTTACAGAGTCTATGACAATCAGATAAGGCTAGAGGTAAGTTAGACTGGTGCCTTTGATTCTACAACTCGCGTTATATTGCCACTGCATGGCCATTACATGGTACAAAACATAAATAAGTTATTGAAAGGTGGGGGGAATCTGAACCCAGCAAGATTAAAGACATTCTAATTTCAAACTCTACGTGTTCTGTCCCTCCCCACCAGCTAATAGAACATTTCAACTTGTCACTCACATTGACATGGATTAATGATTTAGACCACATCTTCTTCAACAACTCTCAATACGCTACATACAACTCATTCAAAGCAGTGTGACATCATGAGCACACATGATGTACCAAGTAGTTCCGTCAAATATCTCAGAATTGTCAAAGATACGCAAAGACTAAAAGCCAGGGACCAAATTTAGATAGCTGCAAATCAGAAAAACATTGCATAACAAAATTACTTGCAAAGCGGTAATAACCATGCAGTCAGTCACAAAATGTTATTCGTCATTTTGGTTGTGACCCAGGGACTATTTCAAAACATGTACGCAGATTGTTTTCTGCTTATGCGAACCGAGCAAAATGCACGCTTACTTGCCGAAGGTCTTGTTAGAAGATGAGTGGCTCAACAAAACAAACCCATTGTTTATGCACAACAGCGCTGCCAAATCTTCTTTATCACTTAAGAAATACACACAATTGTCTGCTAAAGTGTATACAAATTGGCTTACCCGTAACCAACATGTATGAAATTGGCCGCTGGTTTTTGCTAAGCAATTTTGTGTTCTTACCGCTTTACAAATTTGGCCCCCGATGGAGGGAAAGTCCATTTTACACTGACATGTCAATGAAGTAAATCCTGGCTCACCAAGAAACATAAAACTCTTCTCAAACCACAACTTGAGTTGTTCATAAAGCAAATTTCTGCCAAACGTAACTTGCTTGGTACTGAAAAAACAAATTCCAACATACCTTTAAAACTGTACAAATAAAGAGAATTAGGGTTTGCCGTTAAATAATGTGATGAGATCTTGTAGTGGAGCAAGCTCCTTGGACTCAATGAGGTTAAATTCCTGGACAAAGTAGATGAAATGTTTGAAGGATGTGTTGAGATGCGCCTCCTCTCTGAGCTTGACAATCTCCGAGAAGTGCTGATGGTAGACGTGGGCGTAAACCCGGAACAGACGCTTGAGTATCGTCTTGGCAATGGTGGAGAAATTCTTGGGGAAACTTACGCCTGGTTTGAAGAAAGGAGTTGGGAGAAATGGACCGAGATATTATTTTGGGGTTTTTGAAACTTGGGAACATCAATTCAAAACTTGAAAGTTTTCTTTCCTAATTAAAATACTCTGATGACAAAAGGACAAATTGTGCAACTGGAAATGATTAAGTTCAGCTGGGTAAGTGACGCCGGCCTAATCCTGGGGTAAAAGGCAAAGGGAGAATTTTGGTGGACACTGGGTGGCAGCATACGTACCAGGTGCATGGACTTTTTTGCAAAAAATTTCCAAGCCAGCATTAGCTGTAAAATGAGGTGTATGCTGGTCTGAAGGAGTGAAAAATGTTGCACGTGTAAAATATATTTGAGAAGTACATGGACTGCACGAATCACGTACATGGTCTACCGGTTCTTTTCAGAACCAACAGTTACTCAAAAGAGATTTTAACATGGTGTTACCGCAAACCTCTCTTAGTACATGGTCTAGTTTCACAAAAACTGTTTACGTGCGTGTTAGCCGTAAAATGTATACCTGAAATAGTCTATGTAAACCGATTGTCCATGTGTGCATGCTCAAAATTATGTACACAATGAAAATTTACCAGGTTTAACCAGGTTCAACGTAGGGTTAGGGCTAGGGTTATTTTTCCCAAAACTAAAACATTGAATTGAAAAACACAAAACCACTGGCCCCAGGCCTGTGGTCCAGTGTAAAATTCAAACCCTAATCCAAGTACCTCAGTTCATACAACGTCCCTTCATGTAATATAAAACAGTCAAGACTTTGTACCTCAAGACCTTTATTTTTTCTCCTATTTCACTCAGAAATAAGAATAAGTATAAGAATATGGTGTGCTTCTGATAGCGGGATCATTAGGACTGTATGGGAGTATGCTCCTTTAATACTTGCCCGGTTTCCCAATAGGTAACTTTAGAACCCCAAAGTTTTAATTTTTTAATGTGTGTTGTCATTCTGTGTATTGTATTTCTGCAGTTTCAGCGACTTTTTATTGTGTAATTGATCTTGTTGTTTGGCTGCGATGCATGATCTTTTATAAACCATTATGAATGAATGAATGAATGAATGAAATTATAACCAACATTTGTGTTACTATTGAGAAACACAAAACAAAAACAAACATCAGACCATCAACCTCTCTCTACCTACCAATCTTTGACGGGAATATCATCTCGTCATCCAGCTGGTCTTGTACCCATGTCATTAAGTAATCGATATATTTAGGTGCTGAGCACTTGATGGGTTTCTTGACTGTTTGGCCATCAGCCCAATGGTACTCATACCTAATGATGAAGAAATAATGTTGGGTAAGAGTGACAAGTATATCAATTATTAATATTTCCTTAAACAGCCACAGTTTGCCTAAGATCAGGCACAGAGCTAACCACACAAACATTTCAAATGCCATGCATGTGCATGATTAAGTCTCCTTCAAAAAAGGTGAGCAATGCTGTTGTCAGCACAATTTATTTTCTTGTGCAAAGTATCGCCAATTTCATTTCTGGGATAACTAAAGGAGGCCAACCCAAGGTTACATTCCATGAGACCATCAAGATGGAACACTCCTCCAGTCCCAGCAATAAGCAGCCAGGTCCTCTACAGGGATGCCATCTCAAGTCTGCATCCCAACGGACTGCCAAAAGGAACCCCTCCTCCAGTCCAAGAGGTAAGCAGCTGGGTTCTCTACAAGAGTGTCAACCCAAGCTCCCATTCTGAGAGACATTCATTTCATAGGAGTAAGGATCCCTACAAGGAGTCCATTCCGAGCTTACATTCCGAGGGACTGGTAGTGTCAAGGGGAACCCCTCCTCTAGTCCCAGGGGTCAGTAACCAGGCCCTCAACGTGGCTGCAAACCCACGCTTACATCTACAGGGACTGTCAAGGGGGGAACCCTCCTCCAGTCTAAGAAGGAAGTAGCCAGATTACCTACAAGCTTATATCCCACAGGACTGTCAAAGGGCACCTTTCTTCCAGTCCCAGGGGGGTAAGCAGCCAGGTTTCCTACAAGGATTTAAACAAGGTCATCCCAAGCCTACATTCTGTAAGACTGTGTGAAGGGGAACCCCTCCTCTAGTCCCACAAATAAGCAACCAGCACTAAACAGGGCTGTAAACAAAAGCAGGAATAGTCTCCATCAGTCCAATTAGCCCAAATCCCTAAAAGGACGCGACACAAGTATGCATCCCAAGGAAAATGTCATAAGGAGCTCCTCCTCCAGTCCAATAGGTAAGCAGCCAGGCCCTCAATGGGACTGCACCCCACGCTTGCATCTTTCAATTTTTCCACAGGATTTTCAATCAAGGGGGTTAACTTAGTCCTAGGGGCAAGTGGCTAGAGTCATACTTGGATCATGGACAAATGTAGGAACATCTTTATTGGGTACAAGGTCTAACGTTCTTGTACACATGGTGTAGGCTCAAATAAACTTTTCAGGCTACTTAATCACAATTTTTCTGAATTGTCCAAGTGTGAACAAAATCAAAAATCAGACGTAAGTAGGCAGAATATCATGCCTGCTTCAGTAATCCCAACTTAAGCTTTCATTCCTGGAGACTGACGAGGGAATTGTTCAATTACATAGTTCTCATTACACACAAGTTGAACCATACTCACTTTGGACCAGCCGACATAACGGGGCATGATTCTGCTGTACAGAACTCTGTGATGGTGCCGTACAGCATGTTGATTTGATTGAAGAAGTCCACCGCTACAAGGAGATGTCAAAAACAAGAAATAATAAACCATTAGAACCATCGGATGCTGCTCCCAGGAGAAAGTGATTGAATCTGTCCATTGTGAGATCTAACCTATCCATGCCATGGCACAACCCACTACAAGTTTTATACATAAGGGTCTTGTGATAGTATGGGTCAGGGGTCAGGGGTCAGGAGTCAGGGGTCAGGCATAATATTTGGTCCTTGTGAAAGAGTAGGAACTTTTTATCGAGTACAAGGGCTGACCTACTTACATGGTGTAGGCTCTACAACTATTCTGTTTTTTCCAAGGACAAAAAAATCAGAAATCAGACTGAAGTAGGAGGAACGGTAAGGGTATACTGATACCGTTCTTTTCCTGCGTATAAAGCACAGTACCCCAGAATCATGGAAACAAGGTTCCGGTAACAACATAAAAGACGCGCTGTCATAAAAGACGCGACATGACTGCTCATACAGATGGTCTGCAAGGTGCGACTTTCACTGTTGGTACATCACCACATACAGGGGTCACTGTGTTGGTGCATGACACTCACCATAACATAAACGGATCAGAATATTTTTAATCATGAAAATGAATAAACATCGCTTCTGTTTTTTAATTAAGTTTCTTTTCATTTCTGTTTTAAAGATTGTTTTCTTAAATTATTGCTTAATTGCTTTTTTTGTATACACAACACACACATCTGAGCGCACATAGCTCTTTGATGCAGTCACTCTGTGGACATTCCTGTGTTCTATAGACGATGTGACCTCTGACGTCATTTGAAAATCATAACATGATGCGCGCGCATGTCGCCGGGCAAAACCTTTGTGTACTTGACAGCCAGCTAGAAAGTACACGCAATATTACCATGACTACGCGTCTTTTTGCCCGGCGGAACATGACTTGGACAACAGACTTGTCAACAGAGGGCGGTTTGAATGTAAACAGAGGTCACATCGTCTATACAATAGTGAACAATATTGTAGTGTAGTTGTGTCATAGCCGAGCGGTTTAGAGCATCGAATTCAAGTTCTGGTCGTTAAGTCATCGGATTGTGGATTCGAATCACGATCCTGACATTTGTGTCCTTGAGCAAGATGCTTTACTATAGTTGCTTCTCTTCACCCGGGGGTATAAATGGGTACCGGCAAGTCGAGGTTGAAATTGTGTTTGAAAAAGCGTTCCAAGCGCCATGGCAGCTCGGGTCTGAATACTCCCAAGGGAGCTGAGAAAGATTAAAGGAATGTTTATTGGCCCAATGACCAGGGAACTAATGTAAAGTGCATTGATACGTTATTGTAAAATGCGCTATATAAGAACTAGTTATTAATATTATCATTATTGATCCTTCGGCACAAAATACTGCTGTCTGCACGATACTTACTATTGACAGCGACCCATTCATTCTGGTCTTCACCATCTGGTAGGACTACTGCCAGTCTAAGGTTACCACTGCCTAGCGTGGCTTCTGCATGTTTCATCAACTCATACTGATGTGTCCCTTCCGGAATGTTCTTTTTGGGTTTGAAAGTCTTCGTCGACCGACTCCCACTGTAGCAGAGAGTAAAATAAAAACCAGACAGAGTGTACGATAAGTCAACAATTGGAAACGGAGTTGTTTGCAGTAGGGTAGTAAAATGGGTAGTCAAAGTGGTTTGTACATGAAGCAAGCAGTTGTACAGTACATGTAAGAATCTGTCATTGTTACCGTTTCTTGCCTTTGTTGTTCAAGCAGGCCTTTTAACACACATGAGGCAATTTACGACAACCAGTTCCAGCCAATTTCAAAGAATAAGGAAAATTCAAACAAAGTTGCATCCCCTCATAGGTGATCTCTCTGCCACCACTTCCCAGGTTGTATCGTATACTTGGGTGTGATCCCTGGCTATACGGCAGTTACAGATTGAATGGCTTCTGACTGGCACCCCGAACAAAGATATTGTTAAAACAGAGAACCACCAACATTAAGGTTGGATGGCTAAGTTAATAGAGTGCTGTGTGCATTAATCCAGAGGTCGCAGGTTCAAGTCCCGCTCTTGTCCATCTTTCTATGTTCAACCCTAAATTATTACACATTTACCCAGTCAGTTTCCCTTGTAGTTTATTACTTGATAGAATAAAGAACATTCACATTTTAATTGAACACAATTTTCTCTGGGATAGTAACGAGAGGTCAAGTGTGCTGGACTCAAGCTCTGGTGTTTCTGATCAGCAGAGTGTTGGTTCGAGTCCCAGTCTTGACACTTGTACTTGTAGCCTCAGGCATTACTCTTATTGCTTTGTCCTTCAGATAGGATGTAAAGCCGCTGGTCTTGTGTGTTGCGTAATGCACACAAAAAAGCCCAGTTAGTCAGTTACACTTAAAGCTAAGAGAAGGGGGTTTGCAGCACGTCTCCGGCTGAATGTGCCAAAGTACCTTGTAAACCCTAACAAGGTGTTGCATAAATGGGTCTCATAATACAAAATAATAAAATAATTTTAAAAACCTTTGGAAATAAATGATAAGAGCTTTGAGATGCCCATATATAAAGCGCTATATAAAAACTAGTTATTATTATCATTACATGCACTGTCAGAGAAAAGTGTCTTTGAGAAGCTGATGCGTCCATTGTGGATGCAGCAGGGTTGGCTACCTCCCTACTGCATGAAAAGATCGCCAAGTGAGAAGGCCCTAATGTGAATACCACTTGAAGGTCCCATGGCAACTTCCACTACAAAAGGAACGCTTTGGGGTGAAATCTCCAATTGGCATCAAGTTCAAGACAGAGACAAAGATCTTAGTTGTATGCTGGTTGTTTCAGGCCTACATTTGTACACCAGAGCTGCCAACACTTGCATATTGCAATCAGGAAAATTTTGTACAACAATCAGGAAGATACATGTACATGTATTTAGAATAACATTCAGCATACATAATGGGGGGAAAGTGTCCATAATTAGGGAGATTCTAAAATTTGTTTAAAATCAGAACAGGGACAGATTGGTTTATTTTCAGGGAATTTTCTGCAGAATCAGGGAGAGTTAGCCGCTCTGCTGTACAGAGGTCACATTTTAATGTACAATACGCATAATACGTACAAAACCCCCATGGAGGAACAAAGACAGTAGACACCCCCTGGTTAACGCGAGACAAACTAAGAAGTCCCCACAAGCCCTTAAAGGTGGTTTGGTTTTGGGACGTTGTGCCACAAGGTCGGAAATTGATGCATCTGATGAACGCTTAGTGAAAGCCCAAATGGGTAGTCACCTTTAATGTGATGTACATACATGGCAAATGGAATAATATGCCTGCAGTTTTTTTTTTACAGAACTTGGGGAAAGTACTGAGCAGTGAGTATCACAGTGCTTAACATAAATTGATGTACGGAAAAAACACACAAATAATATTCTTTATCCGTGACGCAAATTTAATATCTATTAAAATTGTTAGGGTACCCGCCGATAAAATAAAATAGGTTTCAAACTACCTCTAGCTACAGTAACCGTCGCTATAATAAAATAGGTTTCAAACACTACAGGGCAAGCCTGGTACATGTGTGTAGTCTAGTGGTATGATTTCTGCTCTAGAATGGGAATGGTAGTGGGTTCGAATCCCACCCAAGTAATAAACCTTTGGATTCTTCTCACAGAACTTGCGGAAAGTACTGTGATACAGTGCATAACACTCACACAAATAACACATGCTTTATGTACATAATGCACATTGTACACACACTAAGTACATACCCTGTAAAAAAAACATGCACTACATGAATTACACAGAAGGCAAGTAAAGCACAAGTACATAAGTACATGTGACAAATTATCTATAATCAAAAAGTATATCTGATTTGTATGTGTACAAACAAATACTGATTAAAACTGGGAGGTGAAGGTACATGTAGGTTAACTATGTTATGTGTTCCTGACTGAGTGTGTAAGGGGGGTGGGGGGTAACAAATATGTTTTTCACCAAATTACTAATGCTTTTAATAACTTCATGACGATACAATGTATAGATTTATCTTTGAAGCACTCGGCCAACATTGGTATGTCATAGGACAGTATCCGCATTTTGTGTCACCCAACATGTACACATACATGAACACAAAAATGTGCAGTTTAAGCCAAGTTGGTCATCGGAGTCGCAAGAAAGACCCGTCACTGTTTTCAAACATCAAAATTTCAGACTCACAAGATAACAAATATTTGGTTTAAACATTTTGCAAAAACTATACCATTACAATTCAAGTTAAAATATTTACAAGGAAGTTAATACCCACCACGACAAATAAAATGTGCAAAAATTTATGCACATTTATATTTTTAAACGTACAAATGTTGTGAACACCCTTTAAAGGGTGTGTACAACATTGGTAATTGCCAAAGACCTGTATCCACACTTGATGTGACCCAACATATACATGTAATAACAAACCTGTGAAAGTTTAAGCTCAATCGGTTTTCGGAGTCATGAGAAAACAGTGACATAACCCATTATATGTTTTAACTTTTTTTCAAACTTCAGATTTTATCCTGCATGATAAAGACTATTGTTTTACTCATGTCCTAAAAACTATGGCATTTCAAGCAAAACTATTTCAAGGGGAGTTTTCCACCATGACCATCTTTTATACCATGTAAGTTATGTGCAAATCTGTGAACAGTTATATTTTCAATCTTACCAATGTTGTACACACCCTTTAAAAGTGAAGGAAGTTCATGAAATCAAATCTCTTTTGTAAGCTTAACAAACCAAAAGGTGACCTGTATTGATTTCTATCAGGTATTCTAACATTGGTTTGTGTTTTTGACCCACCAAGGGAGGTCCAATTTGTGGTAATTCAACCTGTCATCATGAAGAAAGGAAGTATAGGTAAAGTCCATGTCATTATAGTTATAATTGGCATTATAAGTCTTAATTATTTTCATTAGTAGGACCTCACTACTCGTCTGCTCAGGACTATAAGGTCATTTGTGTGGGTTTCATAAAATTGCTTTTGCTTATTTTGGAGCTCCTGGTAAATGGGGTTTAATGACCAAGAGTGGTCTTCAAAGTATTTGTTTGGCAAAAAGAATCACTCATTTTCTAAATAAAACATTTATGTGTTGAACTTGGTTAATGTTTTTCAAATTTGAACGAATTTTTCATTAAATGACCTTTTGATCATTACGATCATGAAATTTTAATTAATGGCCTTATAGTTCTGAGCAGACGTACTTAGAGTAGAATTAGGAGAGTTTCCTGTTAATCAGGATGTGGTCTGAATATAAAAAACAGAAAATCCTTAATACGATACAAGATAAGATTGTTATTTCAAACAGTACAGACAAAAGCACAAACATTTAGAACAGTAAGCAAACTGACAGATAGATTATAAAACCGATTAAAGAAAGAATGACTCTCAAGAAGAATAGACAGAGTAGAGGCCTTAATGCACACATCCTGGCCAATAGGTGACACACCTTTGTTCCAACACCCCTATGTTCCGACACCACTATGTTCTGACACCCCTATGTTCCGACACCCCTACATTCCGACACCCCTATGTTCCGACACCCCTATGTTCCGACACCTCTATGTTCCGACGCCCCTATGTTCCGACGCCCCTATGTTCCGACGCCCCTATGTTCCGACGCCCCTATGTTCCGACGCCCCTATGTTCCAACGCCCCTATGTTCCGACGCCCCTATGTTCTGACACCCCTATGTTCCGACACCCCTAGTGTATTTTCTTATTCCTTACCCTAACCCCAACGCTAAACCTAACCCTAGCTTGTAAATCACGAGGGAATTTCGGAACATAGGCAGTGAACGATTTCTAAGGTATAGCGGAGCAAACGCTACGCAAAATGTATCAGTTGCTACTCAAAAATCATCATTTGCTACTGAATATTAGCATTCAGTGTACACAAAATATGTTCAGTCTATATATTTTGCTATGCAAAATTACTGGACAAAATTGTTCCCCGATAGGGGTGTCCGAAAATAGAGCAGTCACCGCATGATACTTTGTTCTTGTAAAGGCAAGGCAGTTTTTCAAGAGACACCAAGGCAATGACCAGGGCCCAATTTCATAGAGCTGCTTAAAGGCACTGAACACGTTTTGTAATTGTCAAAGACCAGTATTCTCACTTGGTGTATCCCAACATATGCATAAAATAACAAGCCTGTGAAAATTTGGGCTCAATTGGTCATTGAAGTTGCAAGAAAATGATGAAAGAAAAAACACCCTTGTTGTACAAATTAGTGTGCTTTCAGATAGGAATAAAAGGCTTCTGGCCAGAAGTCTTTTATTATTTTAGTGAGAAATTACCTCTTTCTCAAAAACTACGTTACTTCAGAGGGAGTCGTTTTTCACAATGTTTTATACTATCAACAGCTCTCTGTTGCTCGTTACCAAGTAAGTTTTTATGCCAATGTATATTTTGAGTAATTACCAAACGTGTACAGTGCCTTTAAGCATAAAAAGTAGCTAAGCACAACAACATTTTGCTTATCAGAATAAGGTTACCAGCCAAACTACCATGTCACATGTACAATTTTTAGCAGACAAATGTTAAGCAATATTTTCTGCTCAAGCAGCTCTATGAAATTGGGCCCTGGAGAACGGAGAAATTTTTAAAGTAAATCAGAGATGCACATCACTTTAAAATATCATGACCAAGAAGAAAGGACACACTGAGCTACGTGTACTTCATCTCTAGGCTAGAGGCAAGGAACAATTTGAACAATAATCCTAAGATGAGTTGAAACCCTATCTAGGAAGTCAGGGGAAGTCACAGACCTGAATATGGATACAAATCTGTCTGCTCTTAGAGCCTTGTCTCTTATTAAAACATGGATGAGATTTGACAAATTCTGTGGACATTATGTTTTCCACGTTATTTAGAAGGGATTTTTTTGTTTAGTTTTCAGAGTTTGTGAGGTGGACGAGTTTCCATGGCTATTTAATGTATTGTTCAACATTTTTAAATGACAAGGACTTTATGTGTGAAACAAACATTAAGTGCACTGTCGGAGAATATACTCACTTGGTGATATCTGGCTAGTTCATTTCATGAGGCAAGGTCTCATGAAATGGAATAGTCGGACAATGTCCTACACGCTGAAACTTGTGCATGGTTTTTCACTATTTTCTCCTGACTAACACAATGGATTAAGCCCAAATTTGTTAAGGTTTGTTATTTCATTTATATGATTGATAACACAAAACATAAACACTGTCTGCAAATATTTTGACAAATCAATGCTACCTTCAGTGTAAACTTTTCACTTCCAAATCACCTGCTAAGTTTAGCATGTATTAAAAAAACAAAGTGAAATATTTCAGGTCTAGTAAAAAAACTATTTCTGGTCCAATGAAGGTTCTGAACTACTGTTGTCTATATAAAGAGTTTCTTGTAATTTGAGCGCTGTGTATGCCCACAGTTTATATAAATAGCGCGGTTCTTTTAGGAACAGCTTTGTTTCTGTGCCGTCTCCTGCTGAGTTTAGAATGTCAAGCCGTCTCAATCTTTTACACACATCCATGTTTTGTCCACCATCTATAGAGGACCTATCAAGACACCTGAACACCTTTGGGCCTCAAAACACAAACTGCACAAATTGAAGATTTTTCTTTTTTTTTTTATTCAAAAACTTCTCTCGAAAGATCAGCAAATACCATTAAAATGTTTTGTTTTTTACATCTTGTCGTGAATTTCTTGGAATTCGAGCAGTTATAAAAATATACCACAGGGCTTGAATTTGGGGGAAACCCACAAGCCCCAAAATGTTTACTATTTCAGAATTCTTCTTACAAGACCAGAATCAAAATAAGAAAGAACTCCTGACCCAGGTTAACATGCATTTAAGTTAACTGTTTTTATTTGAACAAGCGCTAAGACATAGTAAGAGATGATTGATTTAATTTGTCTTTATGGGGATGTCATTACTCAGGCTAGTATTGAACTTGGTATTTTATCAGACTCAAAGTCAACACTTGAACATATTATTTTTTGTTCAAGATGTTACACAGTGAGGTATTATGCTTCCTTGATATTCAATTAAAAAACACAAGACCACCAGACTTGTCGGGTCAAAAGTTTAATGGCCTGACACCAAAACTACTGGCCTCAGGGCAGTGGTCCCCTGTAAAATTCAAGCCCTGTTACCATCTTGTACAAAAACAGCAAGTAAAACTTCACAACAAAATCAAGCAATTGTGCAAACAGTCCCCTAAGAGCAAAGTAGAGCAATGACCATCTCTGAGAGGCTTATAATCAAGAGAGAATATTGGATGGTAAAGGTTATATGAGTGGGCAGGTACAATAGTCTCCTTAATTCTTTTTTCTTCTTCTTCAGTAGAACTACATGTACATGAATGCAACGCATGATTTAATGACTGGGGTGAATATACTGACAGCATATCATGTTTACAGCACGGTGAAATCAATTATTTGTACGATTCTAATTTGGTAGCAACGAGGGCCGAGAGGGTATAGGGGGTGTGACACCCCCCCCCACATATATAGTTTTTTTAATTGCCATTTTGAGCATCGGGCTGTATTAGTATTGGTTACAATTACAGCTACTGTTGCTAAGGGTGTTGCCAAAGATATCTTATACTTCCAACACACGATGACGCAGAAATCTAACCATAGGTGTAGCTGCCAATTCGGACACTACCTCAGTCAGTATTTTTCACTTTGAAATAATGTGGAAAACACTATTGCTGGTAGTCAGCATGATGGTTAACTGGTTTCCATACATAACCCAAGCCATTCCTCCCGAAAAGTGAATGACACCCCCCCAAAATTGTTGTCAGTCTGCATTTTTAACCTGTCTGCAATTTTCACTTTGAATTACATGTAGTTTATAATGATAAAAAACAATCAGAAAGAAAGGAAACTGACCAACAGTTAAACAAAAAGGTACAGCACCCCTGAAGGATTTTTTTTTTTTAAATCAGGTTGATATGATGCTACAATTTAAAGGTATTATACAGGATTGGCAGAGCTGACAAAATAATCACAGACAATGTTCATGTTTTGTGTAATCAACAACATACATGAAATAACAAAGAAACCTGTGAAAATTTGAGCTCAATTGGTCATCGAGGTCACGAGAAAATAGTGAAAAGAGACCTTATGTGTTTTCTGTTTTTCAAACATTGAGTTTATTATCGCGCGCGATAAAAACTATTGTTTTACTCATTTCTCAGAAACGATAGCATTTTAGGCAGAAATATTTTAAGGAACCCTTTCTACAATTACTTACTTTCAATCATGTAAGTTATGTGTGAATCTATGATCATTTGTGTTTTTCGATCTTACCAATAGTGTACAGGGCCTTTAAAAAAAAAGACGAAACAGACATTGAGGGCAATAAGTTTAGATAACATGGCTTTAAGAAAATCACACAAGATTGTAACTGTATAAATACACTGTACATCATTATACAGTTTTTAAAAGCACAAAATTCACGTAAAAAAATGGAAATGCTATTGAAAAATATATAAAAGACTGAAAGCACTGTAAGTTACTACATGTAGGGACTATAAAAAGCAAAGTGCAGAGCTCATTGATGAAGTAGAAGTAGTAATTCAAAAAGGTTTGCAAGGGAGCATTGCCTAATCTCATAGAGCTTCTTGAGCACAAAAAGTAGCTAAGCACAACAAAAGTATGCTTACCAGAATAAGGTTACCAGCCAAACTACCATGTTACATGTACAATCTGTGTCTGGTATCCTGCTCATATGTGCTTAGCAGAACAAAATTAAGCATAATTTTCTGCTTAAGCAGCGCTATGAAATTGGGCCCGGGTCATGCACACATTAGTCAGTCAGTCATAAGATATCAAATGGTTGGTTTCTTTGTCAGTGTGTTCACTGGGTATAGCATTGCATCTTGGTGCATGCTTGGCTTGGCAACAAAGGTGATGGGATTTTTGGGCTGTGTAGAATTCGGCCTAATCCTGCTGTTCATAACACACAATAATTGATAGATGTTTGGTATAAATGCAGAGATCTGTAAGCGCTGGTTAGCCTCCTACTGGGTTTTCTCAAGACTTCTCTGTATGCCACCATGTACATCATGTACAGCACACCAAATGCATGGGAATTTTGTTTGTTCTGATCTAGTCCATCTATTGTTGTTCGCTGGGCCGCATTGTAATGCACATGAAAACATTTCTCTAATTCTGAAATTTTGCCAGATTAGTTTCCCCACTATACTTTTGTCCTCCTCATCAACATTTGTTTGCCTTTTCGCTGTTTATTTGTTACTCCTTCCACCCTCTGCAACTGAATGTTCATTCCTTTGTGTGGATAGAATCTTTACATTGTGTGCCGTTCCATCCATGCTTTTTCCACCCGCTGTACATGTATGCAACTGTTCCATTCCTATTTCTTTCAACTAGTGAGTATTTGTGAATTGTGTGCATGGTAAAAGTCTTCATAAAAGAGCTCTCCTCTCCCAGTACATGTATATGATATAGTTTATTCTCAAATGGTTACTCTGCATACGTTCTTTTCTTGCATTTTACTTAATTGATTATTATCTCTTAAAGGCACTGAACACGTTTGGTAATTGTCAAAGACCAGTATTCTCACTCAGTGGTGTATCCCAACATTATGCATAAAATAACAAGCCTGTGAAAATTTGGACTCAATTGGTCATTGAAGTTGCAAGAAAATGATGAAAGAAAAAACACCCTTGTTGTACAAATTAGTGTGCTTTCAGATAGGAATAAAAGGCTTCTGGCCAGAAGTCTTTTATTATTTTAGTGAGAAATTACCTCTTTCTCAAAAACTACGTTACTTCAGAGGGAGTCGTTTCTCACAATGTTTTATACTATCAACAGCTCTCCGTTGCTCGTTACCAAGTAAGTTTTTATGCTAATATATATTTTGAGTAATTACCAAACGTGTACAGTGCCTTTAATCATTTTTCTGTCAATGTTCAACCTGCCCAGGACAAGAAATTTACTCTGGAACGCAGGCCAGAGGCCAGTGAGTTTAGCATCGGGGCAGTAAACTCAAGACCAAACAAGTCTGGCAGACTTGTGTTTTTTAAATTGAATATGTCCCTCACCGTACAGTGAGAACTTTAATTTGAAGAAAAAAAATGTTCTACATTGTTAACTTTGAGTCTGATAAACATCTTTCAGTTCTGTTGAGTATTGAAGTTATTACTCAGCCATAGGATTAATGAGTTTAATAATCTCTTAGTGCTGTTCAAATAAAAACATTTCTGTTTAGTCTTTTCTCATTTAGATTCTGGTCTTGTAAAAAGCATTCTGGTCCAGTAAAAATGCTAAGCTACATGTACCAGCCCCATGGTCTTGCAGATTTTTCACCCACATTCAAGCCCTGCAATTCATCCGAACGTTCTTTTTCCAGTTTAGGTTCTGTTTGTCAGTCCATCAGCCATCTCACTACAAACCCCCTGTTTCTGGAAAATGCCTCCATACACTATTTTGTTTGTTGTCTTGCAAAAAGCCCCATGGTCTTGCGGATTTTTCACCCACATTCAAGCCCTGCAATTCATCCGTACGTTCGTTTTCCAGTTGAGGTTCTGTTTGTCATACCATCAGCTATCTCAATACAAACCCCGGCTTCTAGAAGATGCCTCCAAACCCAATTTTGTTTTTTGTCTTGTAAAAAATGCATAATTGTTACTTCTTAAACCCGCTTAAATGTATTGTTTAGAAATTCGCATGAAGTATGGAAATAAATGTGAGTATGAATTATGAATGATGCATAAAACGTGCATAACAATAAATCCTGATAAGATCTATGCACTATGAAGTTCATTCATATTTAATACACACGCACCTGCAACACACATTGACACACACACACACATACTTTCTTTCTACTCCTAAAGACAAAATTGTGCGATGCACGTATCAAAACAATACCCAGCTTTAAGCTCCGGCTCAAACATGGAATGGAATGTCATAATTATGCACGATGATGATGACTCTATAACTAATAACACATCAAGGTTGGGTGATGATGCTTTAAAGATTAATCATTCACCATGTGGCATGGGATATAACAACCACACCCAATATAATTTATACATTGATAGTTGGCTCAAAACAAGCATCCTGTAGTAGTCACTACCCAGCTTGTTACTGTTACGTACGTCGTTGTAACTCCACTGTCTACGCCACGGTCACTTCACACAAACTGGCTCTACATTTAACCAGAAGACCATAGGAAACACATTGAGCTAGTTTTTCTATATTGGGTTGAACAAAGAAAATTGATTAGAGCGGGACTTGAACCTGTGACCTACGGATTAATGTGCCGGCACTCTCCCGAACAAAGAAATTGACAAAATAGGGAGACGGCAAACATTACAGCTAGATAGCTCAGTTGGTAGAGCGCCGGCACACTAATCCGGAGGTAGAAGGTTCAAATCCTGCTCTAGTTAATTTGTCTTTGTTCAACCTCAAACTAATGTAATATTGGTACAACTAACAATCCTTCATAGACAGTAACCACTTGAAATGCTTCTCTTTGTTTAAATGATGGCTGAGTACATTGCATGCATGTAAACAAATTATGCCTGCTACAATGTACATCATGTACGTATGTACCTTCACATTCAAATTCCAACATGTACGTTGTGTCCTGGCCGAGCGGTTAAGTGCATCGGACTTAGTTCTGGTGGTTGAGTCATCAGGGTGTGGGTGTGGGTTCGGATCCCGGTCATGACACTTATGTCCTTGAGCAAGACACTTAACTATAATTGCTTCTCTTCACCCAGGGGTAAAATGGGTACCTGTGAGGTCAGAGATGGTTCTTGTGAATGATTTAGTGTAGTGCGCTTTGGCAGCACTTCCCCCCCCTCTGTTCCCTCCCCCTACCTATGCCATTGGACATGTATACTGTACTATGTTGTATGCAGTTTCTTCATCAGTCTGTATTGTCAGTAAACATTACATGTTGATTGAAGAAAAGGAAGATTGGAAAAATGCATTCCTTGCAAAAAAAAAAGAAAACAATTCTGTTCGCGCTTTATGGTAACATACGTAGGACTATAGAGTTACTAATCCAACCATGGCTCACCGCTTTACCCATCATTGACGAAAAGAAAGTAAAGTCTGTCCCGAGCCAATATGGCTCCTCAGGCCGGTGTCTATATCCGGTTTCATTGGAATTAAACGACTGAGAATTTTTCTGTTTCCCCTGGACAGGATGCCAGTCTATTGCAGGTCACTCATGTTACTCCCCAGCTCTCGCCGGTACCCATTTGTACTCCTGGGTGGAGAGAAGCAACTATGATAAAGTGCCTTGCTCAAGGACACAAGTGTTGTGACTGACCAGGCCAGGATTCGAACCCACATTCTGTAAATTACAGAACTTGAGTTCACCGCTGTAGACGGCCCAGCCACGACACCCCACATCATTGACTACGCTAATCCAAACAATCTAATTCAAATCCAATGTTGATTGCCATGTCTTCTAAGCCCAAACTCATTACCTACACATACTGTAGTGTATGTGTCGTAGACACGTGTCATGATATGGCTGATATGTCGATTACCATAAAAACAATGTGGGAGAATGTGTGACTGTGTTTATACTGGTTTATCATAGCTCCGCGGTTTGATTTGGTTTGGCATTATATCTGATCTCTGTAATTAAACAGGACAACTTACACAAGGGCTGAACTATATTTTGATTGGCTTTGTGACTAGTGTCCACTATAAAACAAATTTAATGGGTTTTAAAGTACAACATGTGTTCATGTATGTACAGTAGACTTTGTAGGCCTACACTTGTGCTAGTGCATAGAGTAGTGTGCTTCTTCTAATTGGAAAAAACGTAACAACGACAATGCCAATAGACCATTATTTAACAAATTTACATGTATAATAATGTAAGTTTGCAAGAGACCTCAGCAAAGGTTGAACGTAAACTGAATTTTAGACTCTGAAGAAGCCAACATTGTACTACAGAACTTGATTTATAAGTCCAGCAGACAATCACTAGTCAAGTGTGCTGTAAAATGAAGCAATGATAATATTACTTTAGTTTTAACCTACTGTACACTGATGAGTGATGAACACTGCGGTTGGGATTCAAACCCAGCTTCCCGCATTCTAGTCTTTACTACATGTACTAGACCAACGAGGGTGCCCGGTGGCCAGTTCAACCTCTGAAATTAGCACTGGGTACCACAAACAGAATTGCATCGGGATAAAGTTGTTTTTTCACTGCTGCGTGATAAGCACTGTGGTTGGGATTTGAACCCAGCACCCTGTATTCTACAATGTAGTCTTACACTACTAGACCGACAAGGCAGTGGCCTCTGCAATTAGCAGTTGGTACCACAAACAGAATTGCATCGAGGAAAATGAGTGTATGATTAAAAAATAATTATTTAATAATATTATAATATATTCTTTACCCCCAATGCAATTATTACAAACTGTTGAATGTTTATTTAAACAATTGTTGGGATTTTCACTTTGTATAACTTTCAGGCTATAATTAAAACTAACTTTTGCTTTAAATCCTTGCCTAACCATAGAAGACTTTAGTTGACTGCACTCACACCCACTCTACATTACCATTGGCACTAATAGTCAACCACCATCCCAGTACCACACAAAAAAAGCACTCAAGCCCCACCACTTGGCCTTTGACGATTATAAAGCTGTACAGTAGTTTTGTATGCAATGTTTACCGTCCATAGCCAAGTTTACAATGGTTAGATTTTTCAAATGGTGGCCAAAAAAAAGAGTTGGTTGTTATTATCCATTCCTCTCAAAATGGCGTGGACATTTCCAAAATTTAAATCACCTCTGAGGGAGTGCCTTCTGTTTGTGTAAAGTGGTTGAATTTACAGAATTCAGAACTCGGCAGCCTGTCTGGTATGTCGAGTCAAACGTTGGAAACACATCACTCCGTTTCTCCGTTCACTACACTGGCTCCCGGTTACTCAACGCATCAAATACAAGATTCTTCTGCTCACTTACCTGACAGTTAATGGACATGCTCCTACATATCTCCAAAGTCTAATTTCTCCAAAAGTTCCAATGCATTCCTTCAATTTACGGTCGTCACACAACTCACAATATCAACTAGCAAATGGTCCACGTACCTATACTTGCTATGGTCAATGAGCTTTCCCCTCAGCTGCACCATCACTATGGAACAACCTCCCTCTCAATATCCGACAAGCTACCTCTACTGACTCATTCAAATCTCTATTAACCCTAACAGACTAGGCCCTTGGGTAGACATACTGCCCAAATCCTTCGATATCCTTCAGATTAAAGTTGTCATAAACCTAAAGTGCCCAAATCCTTCGATATCCTTCAACTTATTGTAAGTATACATATTAGCCCAAATCCTTCAAAATCCTTTTGAGACAGAAGTTAGGGTGTCAACTTTGTGATTTACTTTAGGTGCTCTGCTGGTTCCCTTGGTGTATGATATTTGATCAATTATGTGTTTTTGTTTCTTCTTTCTTTTTTTTGGCTCAGTCAACAGATATTTTTATGGTGGAGTTCGTACCACCAGTTCGCCCACTCAGATTGCAAAATATCTGATGTCATCATTGCCTTTTGTGTTTTTGTGTTTTTTTTGGTTTTTGGGGTTTTTTGGGGGGTGTTCTTTTTAACCCTTCTTCCTCCTACTTCTTGCTCTTGGCCTTCTATCTGGTCTTCGTCTCTCACTCCTTCTCTTTTTCCATCCTCTGTTTCTTCTCTTTCTGACTGTTCTTCTTCTTCTTCTCTTTCTTGTCTGTTTTCCCTCGTTTCTTCTCTGCTCTCTGTTTGGAGCGCTCATTGGACTTGCTGGAGTCGGCTGCTGATGATGAGTCAGTTGTTGTCTTGCTGGCATGCTCATGGAATTTGATGAAACAAGTTCCAGGACATAAATTCAACATGCACTGCTTGCATCCAACTCTAGTCGTCTTTATTCTACCTGATGCAGTGACTCCGTTGTGATTGATGCACCATCTACATCGTTTGGGGTAGAGCCCTGGCATCTTTGACGAGATGTGACCACCTATGTTTTGATGAGCGACAGATAAAAATGCCTTGCTCTGACGGTGGCTTGAGCCGGCGGCGTAGCCATCAATGAGGTCCATGGCCAAAGACAGGACAAATTGGCTGTGTGTGAGGGGCTTTGATTGTGCTGGCACATCACTGACATCACTGTCCTCAGTGGACTGAGCATCGATGCGGTGATGCTGCTTGTATGCTATGTAGGCGTTAACCCTGGCAATATCCAGTATGAAGTACAGGATCTTCTTCCACCAATATTGTGACTTTCGGGAACATGTGTGATAGGCACGGAGTTGGTCACTTCTGTCAACTCCGCCCATGTACTTTGTGTAGTCACACACCTGAGGATAAAAAAAGGAAATTTTTTCAAAACTTCCAATATAAATACAGCACAAAATGCAATGTAAAGACAGCATCTGATAAAGAAATGTACAGGGAAAATACATACCTGAGGGGGGGCAGCAATTGTCTTGGCTACTCTTCGGGTCGTGATGTCATCGGGTATCTTCCGGATGAGGGTGTGAAGATCTGGGTCACGCCAGCCTTGATGACAGGTAGACAGTGTCAGCATGATCCTGCTGTCTTTCCATGCTGTCAGCACCATCTGGCCATTCTGCCTGCTGTAGAACGTGCCACGAGGGACTTTAGCCATGTTCTTCATCCTCTGTTTGCTGGGATTTTTGTCAGAGTTGATCAGGTCTATAGGGAGTCGTCTACTTGTGCTCTTCACTGCGCCGGTGAGGTAGGTATTTTTTGTGAGGAGCAGCTCAGCGAGTTCCACTGATGTGTAAAGTCTATCGGTGTAGATGTTGTGGTAGCGCTCAAGATGGTGTTTGGCTACTTTCAGAGCGATCGCTGTCATCTTTGTGGGCTTATTATTATTGCATGGATGGACTATGAAGTTGAGTATGGCGCCAGTTGTGGACTCTGCAAGAACGTATACCTTGAAGCCAGCCCGGATCGGTTTTAGAGGCATGAAAAACTTCTTTACCGATGCCTTGAAACCTCGGTATTTTATCATTGCCTCATCGATGGTCAAACACTTTCCCGGGTTGTACTTGTGGAGACATTGTTGTCTCACACGCTCCCATATTGGCTCCAGTGGGTAGAGGGGATGGTTTTTTTTGTACCGATACTGGTGGGCCTTGTCATAGTACGAGGGATCTTTGTCAGGATCGTTGCAGGCCAGATAGGTGTTGAGAGCATTGAAGCGGTTTCTTGACATGGTTGCTGAGATGAGGTTGTTCCTGAGAGCTGGGTGGGTCGACCAGTAGTTCCGATAATTGCCCTGTTTGATGAGTCCCATCAGAATGTGCAGCCCGAACCATGCTCGAATCTCGGCTAAGTTGGTTGCCTTCTTCCCAGCTTCTCGCATCTTCAGGTTAGTCCACTTCACTATTAGAAGCAGCAAACTCAGCGGGAAAAACTGGAAGAAGTACTTTATAGCTGATGTTGAACGTTTGAAGCAGGCACCCAGCGGCTTTTTCCCCTTGAAGGGCCGCACCATCACACTTTGGAGGGATCTTGTCCAGCCGTGGTCATCTGAGGGGTAGTCTCGTGCTTGTGCGATGGGAGGCTCTGGGTCGTTGTCGGACTCCGGCTCTGCCACTCTTCTTCTCCTTCCTATGACATTTTCCTTTGGTGTCTGTTGTTTCTTTCTTGTCTTTGGGGCCAGCTCAGGGATGTCACTGTCTTCCTCTTCATCCTCTTCGTCCTCCTCGTCTTCATCGGCCTTGTATTCTTCTTCATCGTCTTCATCATCCGAATCAGAGACGCCAGGCTCATTCCCATCATCATCACCCCAATCATCCTGGGCAGGATCATCACCATCATCACCATCACTTTCTACGGCCAAGTCATCCTCATCATGACTTCCATCAAACCATGTGTCACTGCAAACACTGCTGTCAGTCTGCCGTGATGACTCGGCACACTGGTCTTCTGCCATCATTTCTGCTACCGCATGGTCTAGGTACTCCTCATCACTCTCAGAGGAGCTGACGACTGCCCTGTACTTTTTTCCGAAACGGACACCAGCAGCTTTGGAACTTGTGTACATCACGTTTCTCAACTCTTGCTTTTTGGCCTCAGCTTGACGCCGCAAAAAACCTCCATCTTTTTCCTTTGGTAGAGGCTCTTTTCCCCTTCCTTTCTTTTTGCTTACACCTTTTCTCGCTCTTCCTTTATCTTTCCCCATGGCAGCTCTTGTAAAAACATGAGACTCCTCTTGAGTCAAAGACTGCTGCAATGCTCTAGCTTCTCTAAATGACATGATTGCTCAATGGTTGTCTGAAGTAGACAGGGGAGGAGTAGCAATCTACACTGATATTTATAGGAAATCAGCACTTAGTTATTACATAATTCTTCATTGATATTAAAATCAGATCAATGTTCCTATTGTTGATACCCATTGACCTATATATCTCACTGAATTTGGTTTATGTTATTAAAATCAATTTAGATTATTACATAATATTACCCTCAAACAAATGGAAGTGCCCACATGCTGTATTATGGCTAGGACAATGCCCTTGAGAAATTCCAAAGATTCCAATGGCATGAATGGTGTGTTTACAAAGTCTGTGTGGTGTGCAATTAACATTCAATGCCTGGGAACCCTAAAAACAATGACCAAGCTAACAAAAAACACTTTAGTTGCCAAACAAAGAAATATGTCTTCAACCCCAAAAAGCCCAAAACCTCCAAAATCCTATTTTGGCTAAGCTGCATAATACCTAAATCCTTCAAAATCCTCCTATGTCAAAACAGCCCGATAGCCCAAGTCCTGCGAAATCCTTCCCTAACAAAAACTCATTTTAGCCCAAACCCTTCGAAATCCTCCTGTGTTGCAGATCCCTAATAGCCCAAATCCTTCGAAATCCTGCACTTTGGCAATGAGGATATTGTAGGACTTGGGTTCTTTAGGGTTAAAGACTCATCTCTTTGTAATTTAAGGTTAATGCGCTTAGAAACGCCAGTAACAAGCGCTATATAAATGTTATTATTATTATTATTATTATTATTATTATTAGGAACTTCATTTTTTTACCAATCTCAATGAATTTTGGATTAATGTGAAAGGGACTTCAAGAATAAAGGTTTGTTTTACTCCTTGTTTTACTCCTAATTTTGTTCTGAAATGAAGTCTTCAGGGTGATGATAGAGTTTGTACCTTAGAACACGTGCCTGCTGCTGGGTGAGAATGTATGCTTGAGTAGTCAAACAATTCGGTCACCAGTGGTTGCTTATATCAAAACAATTTAGGTAACAATTGGGTTAAGTAAACTAAGCAAATTTTAATGTTGAAGTGCTGCCATTATTTTTATTTAGCCATCGACTCAAGTCAAGTGTGTTGATTATGACTTCACAAGAATTGTTGCTGGTTGTTTAAAACAAAGAAAAAGTTGACAAGCCGAGTGGGCTGGGCCCAATTTCATAGAGCTGCTTTAGCACAAAAAGTAGCTGGGCACAACAAGACTGTCCTGAACAGAATAAGGTTACCGGCAAAATGTCATGTCAAATGTACAATGACTGGTATCCTGCTTATTGTTGCTAAGCAAAATTTGTCAGAAAAAGACATCTGATCAGGAAAATACTAGTTAGTACACCACCTGTATAGCCATCCCTTTATGGTTAACACCACTTTATGAATATTATAATAAGTTTATCAATTATGCATTTTAAAGACAGCTGAATAATTTGCATTGCCTGTGTGCACCGAGCGAATTCTAAATAAGAACGTCTTTGAAGCATTTAATAACATAAAACAAATTGGCAATTCATGTTAACTTTGAAAGGCTGTCAAATGAATTTAAAAGTGTTTTTTAGAAGTTTAATTTCAGTAAAATTGTTTCCAATCCATCAGCGGCATGCGCATTTAAATATTTCATAAAAATTACAAATTTTGTTTTTGCCGACACGTATTCATACTTTCAAGTCATTATGATTTTTAAGTTAAATTTGAATAACGTTTGGTTCAATGACTTGCTTAAATTGTAATTCCTCAGACTATACAGACAGTCACATGATAAGAGTTAAGCTTGTAAACTTACTCATTTGTAAGTAAATTTTAATAATGCCAGTACAATGACTTGCTAAAATTTTAATTCCCAACACTATAGAGACAGTCATATGATTGGAGTTTTAAATCTTTTGCGTAGGACGTATGTAAGAGACAGTGAACACCCATACAAAATTTTCAATGAGTGTGTCAGGGTTCTGCCCACGGTGGTCGGTGCCGGAAAACCCGACCGGCACTCATGATTCCCCGACCGGCACTCGCGGAACACATTTTCCCTTTTTTTTGCCCATTTCCTTTTGCCCATATTTTGAACAACGTGTAAAAAAAATTATTTACCAGTAAACAGTTTTATCCAAAGTTTCGAGTAGCCTACTTCTTTGGTTTGAGTCTATTTTAATGATCCAGGATCGAGCATTCCTCCCGCCTGTACGATGTACAATATATCCAACGCACGAAACCCGCATTGATTTTGCAATGGTTTCCAGTCACGCTGATTATAGCTTTACGCTTGGAATAACATGATACCAGTTTCATCATGTTGCGAACCCTATTCTACAGCGTTTTATACAACGGAAATGAACTGCAGAGTAAGCACCATGCTATAGATGCTGTAAATTGTTTTCCCATGACGGTAAAGGCGTGCGCGCACTGAGGGCCTACACACAGCTGCAGGGCGCACGTGTGTAACCACTCCATGCACGATCGAAAGGAAATTGACTTGACTGTACTAGGAAAAAAAAAATTTCCGGCACTAAACAAATCCTGGGCAGAACCCTGGTGTGTGGTACATTATAAAAGCAAAACTGTGACAAAATGTATTGTTAAAGCATGCAGCCATCATTGGTAATTATCAAAGACCAACATCCACCTTTTGCGTGACCCAACAACATAAATGAAATAAGAAACCTAGTGAAAATTTAAAGCTCAATCGGTCTTGGAGTCACAAGAAAATAGTGAAAAACCATATCATGTTTTTACTGTATTAACAGATTTCCAACTCACAAGATAAAAAACAATATTGTAAATGTTTTACCCATTTCTCAAACACTATAGAATTTCAAGTGAAATTATTTCCAGGGAAGTTGTCTACCTTGGACCATCCTTATAATAAGTAAATTATGTGCAAGTCTGTGCACATTTATATTTTAAATCTTACCAATGTTGTGCCCACTGGTATTGCATTTTATGTACTTAAATTTCTTAAGTAGTCTTCTGCATTGATAGCTGTAACATACCACATATATACTGAACGGTTGTTTTGAAAAATATGGACGCATATTAAATAGAAAATGTAATGTCGTGTAAATCTACTCGGTTAATGTACTTCCTCAGATGAGTACACTATGGCTACATTAGAGCATATTCTTGCATTGTGTCAAGTGAATGACTTGTCAATCTTCTCTATTTTTAATGCATAGCATTCCTGTGACCTTTTGTACAAAGGTCTATGAACCTTACGAGGTGTATGAGTTTGAACATTTTCATAGCACTTGTGTTAAGGGCATCAACAAAAGTAATGAGTATTGCTAGTACACTCTACTACAGGGAAACAGAAGAAGGCTTGAAAATATGTAACTCATGTTTTAAGGCATGATATTTTCATATTTTGCCTTTGAGAATGAAGTAGGAAAATATTGAATACAAGGGCTGTATACTTTTACATATATGGTATAGGTTTTAATATTATTTTCAGGCTATTTGATAACAATTTTACTGAATTTTCTACGGGCAAAAATATCGGAAATCATGTACATGTAGGACGAATATCATGCCTGTGTTTTAATATCATGTGTCATCTGTTTTGCGCTGGGACACAGTAGCTATGTTTTTTTATTTTAATTCTTTTTTATAAACTTAGCCAACTTCCAACTGTGAAACAAGATACTCTTGGTTTGTTTGCGGAACAAAAGAAATGAATAATTGTACTACAGGGACACAGAAGGTTTGAAAATGTGTAACGATCATGTTTTAATATTATGTGTCATCTGTTTTGCGCTGGGACACAGTAGCTATGTTTTTTTATTTTAATTCTTTTTTATAAACTTAGCCAACTTCCAACTGTGAAACAAGATACCCTTGGTTTGTTTGCGGCTCAAACAAAAGAAATGAATAATTGTACTACAGGGACACAGAAGGTTTGAAAATGTGTAACGATCATGTTTTAATATTATGTGTCATCTGTTTTGCGCTGGGACACAGTACATGTAGCTATGTTTTTTTTATTTTATTCTTTTTTATAAACTTAGCCAACTTCCAACTGTGAAACAAGATATCCTTGGTTTGTTTGCGGCTCAAACAAAAGAAATGAATAATTGTACTACAGGGACACAGAAGGTTTGAAAATGTGTAACGATCATGTTTTAATATTATGTGTCCTCTGTTTGGCACTGGGACAAAGTCGAAACAATGTTTTTCATTTTAGATTTTTGAGAAAATAGAATTAGCTGTTGCAAACTGCTTACCAACCAAAAGGACCTGAGGTATAAATGCAAAAAATAAGTTAGTGGCCTGACGTTTCGACCCTAGCAGTCTTTTTTATAAATTTAGCCAACTTCCAACTGTGAAACAAGGCACCATTTGATTTGTTTGCAGCTCAAAATACTGAATTCAAAACTGCTGTAAAGGCACACTTGAGCACATACTCCAAATTGGAAACACGTTTTGAGTTTGCGGAGTTAATCATTTGTGTAGCAAGATCTACGTGGGTCAGCAGATCAGGAAAGGGAACAATTTGACGCACTAAAGAAATGATAATGGAAAAAACAGTATAATTGAGAGCAGTGCCCCTCCCACAATCGGGCTTAGAATTTCATCTTTGAGAGGGCAAGGCCATCTTCATTTTGCAAAAGGCACTTCCATTAGCAAAGTCTATGGGAAAGTTTTTAAGGAGCACAGCGGCCATGGCCTCTGTGTTTTTTGTGTAATTCCACGCCTGCAACATATCATGAAACACACTCTATTAAGTTTTGTTTCTGTAAGGCCAATGTAATTTTTTTTAAGAGCACCTATTATGAGGAAAATCAGGGATGTGATAGGCTGTTGAAAAAACCCCTGAACGCTGAGCGCAAAGCGCGAAAGCTTGCGAGCACGAAGCCCACTAATAACATTTATCTTTGGTTTTAAAAGCCTTACTCTGCAATCTGGGGCATTAGATGTGGTTTTATCTTCATTTTTTATGAATTTGATCTTAAGTATAAACAATTTAAAAAATATTATTTTTTATTTTTTATTTTTATTTTTTGTTGGGGGGGGGGGGAAAGAATTTATTTTTTGAAGGGCAAAAAAAAAATGGATTTCCTGGAAATTGTAACAATGTATTAGAACATTTCAAGGGTCATCAAGGCAGTGACTAGGAGCATGGAGACAACTGCCTCTGTTTTACTAAACAAAATAACAAACGTTTTTTATAGATCCAAAATACATTTTACAAAATGCTCCAATGTTTTCAGTGAACATCAGGCTTGCAGTACAGCAACATTCCACTCACTAACAGGAACCAAGGAGTTCTTGATAATGTGGTATACATTGTACATGTATGCTAATAAAGACACCACATACATGTGCTTTATCTTTATTCGCTGAATGTACACACTGTAAACTACATGACCCAAACAACTCAGACAAAAGTACTGTTCCAAACAACCTTACTTTATTTACACAATTTTTCCCCTTTCGATTTATTGAAACTCAACCACACATTTGCATTTGTTACCTTTGGGGGAGTACCTTACCATGTAGATACTTTCTGTTTGGTTCGTGAAAGGTTAAATTAAATATAGTTTGTTTAACACATCAGAGAGTTTTGGGGCCAAACAGTCTGGTGCACCGGACTCAAGCTATGGTGTTTTCAGTGTTGTCCGGGTTAAATTCCCAATAGAGGCAGTTGTGTCCTTGAGCAAGAAACTAGACCATTAATTGCTTCGCCCTTCAGATGGGACGTAATGCCGTAGATCCCATGTGTTGTGTAATGCACAGAAAAGTCTCCAGTACACTTATCGTTAAGAGAAGGGGTTGGCCGTGGTGTTTTGGGGCATGGTTGGCTGCAGATTGAGCTGCAGCACCTCTTAAACCCTCACAGGGTAGTCATAAAATGGGTCTTATAAAAGTCAAACATAGTATGTATCTCTTTCGAATAGTGCCCTGATACAATGGGTCATGAGTCAGCCTGGGCGATAGTGAAGTTCACTACCCGACTAACCGCGCTTCAATTAGCAGCGACTTCGATACTAGTCGCAACTGTTTTCAAAACCAAAGACTGTGGATCACTGCAGGCGCTAGATGGTAAAATTCAGGCCGAAATGTGAAGTGAGCAATGCAATGGACACCATTGCAGTAAGCAACTCTTTTTGATGCAACAAAATATCAGAGCAGACAATTATGCCTAGGCAACTTATAAAATTCACTACCAACTAGTTGCGCTTCAATTAGTCGCGACTTTGACACTAGTTGCGATTTAATTTTTTTTAAAGTAGAAAGGCGATGCGGTAACTAGGTAGTTGAAATGCGGCAGTCGGGACTAGACATACATGTATGTAGCAATCAATAGTCACAACTTCTACACTAGTTACCCAGGCCTAGTAATGAGTTATTTATTATTACTAAGATGCAGATCTTCACAGTATGTAAAAATATTGTGGGGGCTTTCATTATAAAAACAATTGAGTGCACAGTTTGTAAACTGATGCAGACTCTCTGAGAAAAGAGATTGCAGAGTTTATCCAAGATGGGTTTTCAGACCAAGACAAATTTTAACTCTTTATTTATTTATTCATTTACTCATTTATTCATTACTTCTTAATTGATATCATTATATTTTAATTAACAACTTGATTTGTTTAAAGTGTTATATGCCCATTTCTTTTAGATTTCATCAGTTCTTTTCATTTTTTAAAACATGCCTTGAGCATTTTGATTTCACATCATAATGTTCTTCAGTCCCCCCTTTTCCACTCTTAAAAACTGGTTTCACTCTCAAATAATTCATGCTTTTAATGTTTTGTTTCAATATTTAACTGTTAAAATAAGCATGTGTTTTAATTTTTAGTATATTTGTGTGTGTTATTTTTGCATAAAGTATTTATTCTATCTACCCGATTTGTTTTACAACCAGATGTAGGGCAGCAGGTTTAAGGATCACAGTAATTGCTTTGCTTTTGTTTCTCCAAGCCCATCTGGGAGTATTGTTGTGATGTTTTTGTATTGCTGTGATAGCTGAATAAATAACAATAATATATTTGTTTTAAATGCAACAATATGCACCAAATGGTAATAGTTGTTGTAATTTGTTGCATTTGGCAGTCAACTGAGATGTCATTCTTTGACTGAATTTGTTGCATTTAGCAGTCAAGTGACTTCATATTGAAGTGACTTCATATTGGTGTTGCATTTTGTTGTATTTGGCAGTCAACTCCAAATTCATACCTTGATGGAATTTGTTGCATTTAGCAGCCAAGTGATTTTACTTGTTATGTAAGCTCTAAATCATGCCTCATTATGCAATTGTATGTAAACTTAGAGCTTGGGTGCTTCCATTGTTTCTGAACAAAGCAGCCACACACCACAGGAAGAATGACCTGGATATTGTTGCATTTGGCAGAGTTCATGGTCCCACATTAGCCAAGTCACCACTACACTGATGTGCATACTGTTGCATTTAGCAGGGCAAACACCCTTGCTCAATCCTAACACAAACAACATGCCTGCACAATGCAACAAAATCCCTTGTTGCATTTTGTTGCATATGGCATGGTTCTCATTTCAACTGTGTTGCATTCTGTTGTATTTGGCAGGGTATGTAGAGGGACCCTAATGGGGGTTAGTGTTAAATACCACATTTCCTTCCTGATGATTTCAAGGAAGACCCAATGTAATAGTAAACACTCAAGGAAGTATTGCAATTAATTCTTCCTTATTATGACACATTCTTGGAGGAAATAGGTTTACAAGTTTCAAGTTTGATGAGAAAAGGAGTGGTTGATTAAGTCTCTGGTTACCAGGTACAATCTGTTAATATTGACTCAGGTGTAGATCCATAGACTAATTTGTTTTTCTTCGTAGGTTGGGGTGGCTTTGGATTAATTTTGTTTGGGGGGGAGGGTCAAACCCACAGCATGAACCCTTAACAGTGGTCCACTGGCCAAATGCCAGTTTTAAAACACCTGAGGACCAGTTAAACTTCACCCCAAGTGGTCCGGCTGGCTAGTTCAGGGTTGAAAAGCATCCATGTTTCATATTAGAAATATCGACAAGTTACAAGAGTAGTGAAAGGACAAGCTAACTGGTCCTACCAGCTACATGTATTCACTGAAAAAGTCAAGGGAAAACACTGACCCACTCTATACCCCTGGGCACTGGAATCCCTACAAAAACATGTTTTGGTAACAGTTACAGTCTGTCTACTTCCCAAGAAATAAACCCCATTGTCATTTAAAACAGTGTTGATTTAAGATCAGCTGAGTGATACCAGGGAAAACATGAGATAACATAGAAAAGGTAGATTCCATAACAAAGCAATGGCTTTCGGTGTAATTTACATGAATGGGGAGAACATTACAAGTTTTGGTAACACCAGCCATGCAATGTTTAGTAGTCTTGACTGGTTTTCTACATACATGACATACATGTAATCACTGTTTTAAAATTAGCATCATTCAAACAGAGCACAGAATCTGTATTCATATAAACTACAGCGTACTTGGTGAGTATTATTTATAAATATAGGCAATGAATTGTTGTTGGAAATTACATCTGAAATCAGTTGAACATCACTTGAGCCCCAAAATAAGTTCAGGTGAGATATTGATTGACAACTTTATGTCTATTATGAATAAACATTTACATTATGGCATAAAACTTTCAAGTCATTATGAATTCTATTGTGATACATTCTGCAAATGTATCTGGCCTAGCATCTCAAGGTGCAGGGCCACTTTTCAAGTGAACAAATTATTCAAGGGGCAGGGCTACTTTACAAGTGAATAAAATATTCAAGAGGCAGCAGGGCCACTTTTCAAGTGAACAAAATACTCAAGGGGCAGGGCCATTTTTGACAAAATATTCAAGGTGCAGGGTCACTTTTCAAGTGAACAATATATTCAAGGGACAGGGCCACTTTTGACAAAGTATTCAAGGGGCAGGGCCACTTTTTAGTGGACAAACTGTTCAAGGACATGGCTACTTTTCAAGTGAACAAAATATTCAAGGGGCAGGGCCACTTTTTAAGTGAACAAAATATTCAAGGGGCAGGGCCACATTTCAAATGACCAAAATATATTCCAAAACTTGTAGGGGGTCCTATCATGTGTCTAACCATGGAGTTATCTTCAGGTTTAGAGAAATGACAGCACCTCCCATGTCCAAGATCACAGTAAGAGTGTATACCAGACCATGACCAGACCCTTCAAGCAGTTAGTTTATTTCCACTCAATCTGTTTACTAACTTTACTACATCATGACCATCATGACAATTACAGTACAGGAATGAAACAACTGAGAATTAAGTGATAGCGAGGTACAGTGTATTCTAAAAGATTGTAGAGTGGATAATGTTACAGGGCAAATTTGGTCACCCTGGTCAGTCAGTGATCATCAATCAACAGACAGGAATACACCACACCTGTCATTGCTTGAGTTCCAATGGATGATATTAGGAACATGTTCTGGTCAAGTACATTGCCAGCTGGGGGTATTATCTCTTAAAGGTCTAAACTCTAAGTATCATGCCAGGTGTTAGCCACTGTGACAGTGTGAGTGCTGCACCATAGAGCAACGACTTCATCCTCGGCAAGGGCTCAAATTTTACACTAGGCCGCAGGCCCGAGGCTAGACTTGATTCAAGTCCCTTTCTCGTGCGAGGTTCCTAACGTAACGCGCCAGCATGCAGCCACAGAATACCAGTGCGCCCTCACCGACAAAATGTAGTTATTTATGCGGTGGCGATCAAGGGACTTGACGGGGTCGTTTCCTACTCCACGCATTTGAATAGAAAAATCTCCCCAAATGGGGAGATGTACAAATCCAATGGGAGCGTGGAAGTGCCGCCCCTTTCATTTAGTATTCATCTTGCTCTGTGACGTTTGTATCATGTATCTATGGACATAAGCATCTCCAGAATGGCTGCCGGGCGGAAGAGGGGGGTGGGTGTTTTAAGTCGCTGAATTGCATTTGTCAACAATTCAAAGTATGCATTTGCAAACAATACCAATCCCAATGTATACGTAATATTAACTTGAATTCAAATAAATTTGTAGTTTTTAATATATATTCATGCATTTCGATCCTCGACAAAGTACTTTACCACCCCCGCAAATAAAAAAATCAACGAGTCTTCTTTTTGAACGCGTTTGATTGGACAACAAGTAATGCGCCATAACTTTGCATATTCGTAAGTGAATAAATTTACATATCAGGCAACTGCGGGTTCGTCAAGTCCCTGTCCCGCGCGCGGAACAGGTTGGGGAATGCAGAGCGCAAAATAATAGTTTTCTGACGATGAGGCAAGGAAGGGCCTTGCACGGGATTGGGACTTGAGTCAAGTCTAGCCCGAGGCCAGTGATTTTAGTGTTGGGCCAGTAAACTCATGATCGGACAAGTCCGGCAGTTTTGTGTTTTTTATTTGGATAATAATAACAAAATTTCAAATGTTAACTTCCGAGTCTGGTAAATCTCAATTCTGTTGAGTATCAAAATATAGGCCAACACACTACAAACATACAAACCCTGAGATCAATCTTCTGTTAGTGCGTGTTCAAATAAAAAAAGCTTTCATGTCCGGTCATCATTCTGAGCTACAAACCCTGCGGTCTTGTGGAATTTTACCCTAAATTTGAATCCTGTTAGCCATAAGCCAGCAGTGGCCTTGACTGCACCAAGCGCAGACTCTGCAGAGTTGTGCGTACACTTTTACATGCAAAAGTACAGTTATTTTGTATTATCTTTATTGAAGTAATTCCTACCAGGCCTGGAATTCCACCTTTGAGTGGGCCGAGGTCAAGTGTCCATTTCGCAAAGGGCACTTCCATCCATTGATGGACACTGTAAGAGTGCACTGTTTGGTTTGTGTATGCAGACGTATTTACCTACTGCTAATTGTTTCATAGTATTGTATCTACCATATCTCGAAATGGTTTTGAAAATCTAAAAGTCTATGGCGAACTTCTGACGGGGCACCAAGGCCAAGACCAGGGGCAACAGGGGTCATGGCCTCCATACACATACATGTTATTGTAGAGTTTAACCTATCCAGTAATTGAACAGATATCGGGTGGCATTATAAGCCTAATTTCAACCTTCATTCTTTCCTGTCTTCAAGCAGTTCACCAATCGTTTTGGTTTGGTTCTTACGGACTTGTGTCTGTGTAATTCCAGGCCAGTCTTGTACATAAATTACTATTTTATGTTGGGGACTTTGTGCTCAATCTCATTGCCATGGGTAGCGCATCGAATTCACCCCTCTAGTTATTGATTGAGCAAAGCATGCTGGTATAGAATGGCATGGTCAGATTGATACACCCATATGAGATGTTTCAGGCCTAACCTCCTTCCAAATAAAAAATAAGCTTTTCACCATTGCAAGTGTGTCGAGAGGTGAGATTTAAAGGCACTGAACATGTTTGGTAATTATTAAAGACCAGTATTGTCACTCGGTGTATCCCAACATATGCATATAATAACAAACCTGTGAAAATTTGGGCTGAATCAGTCATCGAAGTTGCAAGAAAATAAAGAAAGAAAAAACACCCTTGTTGCACAATTTTGTGTGCTTTCAGATGCTAATAAAAGGCTTCATGCATGAAGTCTTTTATTATTTTAGTGAGAAGTTACCTCTTTCTCAAAAACTACGTTACTTCAGAGGGAGTGGTTTCTCACAATGTTTTATACTATCAACAGCTCTCCGTTGCTCGTTACCAAGTAAGTTTTTATGCTAATATATATTTTGAGTAATAACGTGTTCAGTGCCTTTAAGACCTGGCTTTATGAAATATAGTTCAGCAATTTCACTTGACAAGTCTGATATAGTCATCAAAGGGAAGCTGAGAAGTCGCTGCAAACACTAAAATAGTCAAAATCTTCTTAGTTGACAATGTACTTTTTGGAGAATGTGACAGTTGAATTACCGTAATTTTCGGAATATAGGCCGCCCGCGGTATAAGCCGCTATGCCAAGAATTTGTCAAAACAAGATTTATGCGTCAGTGTATAAGCCGCCCGGCGTATAAGCCGCAGTAATGATCGCGCACACACAGGGGGGGGCATGCGTGTTTGGCGGTCCTTTGTGGTGATGTACGGTGACTAGCGGACGGCACAACAGTCACTGTACATCGCCACAAAGTGCGTCTTGCGTTGCATTAAAGTAAAAATGTACTGAAGTAACATGTATCGATCGTTATTGAAATAATTTATGAGAATGGTCTGCAGTTAAGTGGTTCCATTTTCTTTTCGTAAATTTTGAATGGTGATATATTTTGGGGTAAATATTGCCGAGATCTCGATATTCGTGAAGTTTTTTCGAACGCGGAAAAACGGTTTTACCCCGCAGGGAGGAAGTGAGCAATTATAAACAAACAAGACTTGACTGTTTGATAAACTGCTGAGGTAAAATCACTGAATTTAATATTCATATTCCATGACAACAGAACGTCTTTACATTTTTATGTGCCTTTTTTCACTAGTTCCGACTCAATTAATATATGGTTTCTACCTCCACGATTGAAGGAACGTTGCGCGCGATCTCTGAAAGCTAGTGCCTCGCTTTTTATTTTTATACACGTGCACGTGACGTTTCATAGTCTTGGTTCGTGACTACACAAATGGAGCGTCTTGGTCATGGTGTGGTAGCGGTTACAGGAGAGCGGTTAGGTTTTCGTGACTACACAACTGGAGCGTGTTGGAACCGAGACTAGACGTTTCCCGAAAACATGGTGATTGCTCACTAAGGGAATTTCCCTTGCACCCTCGCTCCCACGGCTATATGCCGTTTCTTCATCCCCCGATAATAAAGTATAGCAAAGAGCAAGCACATCCGCGGGGTCAAGGTGATGAATAATATGGGATGGCAGTAGGATGGTAAGCGGCCTGTGGGAAGTACGTTCGTGCTCTGAAAATTATGAAGAAAGACAACCATGGCTAGAACAACTTAACTACTGAATGGCTAACGCTAGTTAGAACGGAGATTTGTAACCATTTATGGAAAACGTTACAACAACGTTAATAAACAACACTGCATGGCGATACCACACTGGTCACCTGCTTCTTCACGGCATTAAGTACGGTACACGCAAGCGATCACCAGCGAAAGTCGCAAGCAAGCATGGTGGACGCAAGTTTGACGACTCCTCGCAGCTCAAAAGATAAGCTGGGATTTTCAACATTTCGTAAAAACTATCACTATATCACACAGGCCATGTTTTGGTGGGATTTTTTTCGTTTTAGAAAATTGTTTCGTTGCAGAAATATTTTACAAACGATCTTTTTAAAAACAAGTTTTATTGCTCGGTGTATAAGCCGCCCGGTGTATAAGCCGCCCGGGATATAAGCCGCCGAAATGTTTAAAAGGGCCAAAATCAATGTATAAGCCGCGGCCTATATTCCGAAGATTACGGTACTCATTATATAAGACAACTGAGATAAATCTTCTCTTTTGAAGGTAGGGTTATAGATTGTTTTTTGACAACGTAATGCTGATTAGGTTAAATTATAAATCCCTGTTTAGGGAGGAGATAGTGGGTACATGTACTCTATCTCTGGCTGCAACATTCACAAACAGACACCACGGAAATTTCAACTTTTAAAAAGTCGCCTTGAGGTGAGTTTTGGAGATTCAAATTTGTTGATGTATACTTTTATTGACTTCTAATCAGCGGGGCATTTCAAACAAAATATTTTTGCAGGATGCTATACTACAGAGAGGCTTCAGATCGATAAACAAAAAAAATAAAAAATAAAAGGGGATCATGACCCTATCTTTACCGAAGATGCATAATGGCAGCTCTTGATTACGTCCCTTAGAACTAAAAGCAATGATGAACAATGCATAAACTTAACAAGTTTTTCATTGATCCCATAAGTCAGTCTAGCATTAAATGCAGTAGCAGTACCAGTCGCTGTACTATATCATAGGATCTGTTCCAGCGTCCCCTCATCCAGCCGAAGAGAGTGCACAGGTGGTACGTTGAATTCAGCGCTCAATTCCAATGTTTAAAAACCCAAAAATCTGGTCCAGTAAGGATTTGGAGCCATAAGCCATGCGGTCTTGAGGATTTAACTCCTGTTATTAATATCACTATAGTATTATTAATTATCAGACAATCGTCTCACACTAGAATTACAATTCGCCACATTCTGCAAACTGCAGAAAAGATGTTGAATCCTATCGCCATTTTTCACTTTATGACTGGTAAATAAGATACTCCTTTTGATATTCTACTTATTTTCCAAAATTGCTCATGTCACCCCATAGACCCTATTATATTGATCTGTTAATTTCAACAGGGGGCGCCCTGCGCTAGGGCATGCTGGGATAGGCAAGGGCATCTCGCATGGGGCCATCACGCGAAAGGGCCCCTTGCCTATCCCATAATGCCCTAGCGAAGGGCGCCACCTGTTGAAATCAAGCAAGTAAAGATAATTCAAATCAAAGTAGTTCAACGAAAGATCATGAAGAAGATAGCCCTAAAGATACATGTAGGAAAAACATAATGCTCTTCGAGTCTTTAGTCTTAGTCTTATTGCTAACTAACTAGCCCAGGCCAGGTTGGACTCCTCCTCCTCCTCCTACTCCTACCAGGGCTAATTCAATTGCTAACTGATATTATTATAATATGGGTTACAGTTCTAAGATAAAGTGTACTGTCTTCGTAAGGTCATTTAAGACAGACATTCACAAGAGCAAGACAGGAGCGGCATGCATCCAGCATGCAGCTAGCATGCAGCATGACGAGCAACACTCACTCAGCCTCAGATCACACTCAGCAAGGCTCAGCTAGCTCAGTACCCCCTCAGCACACACAACACACACACAACACAGACACAACACACACAGACACAGTCTAGTCAATTACGAATGAGTCACCCGCAAAATATCAACTGGTAACTCCCCAATAAATACTTACAAAAGAAAGCTCATTTTCGACGCCACGATTGCTGTTGATGTTGGTCATCTACCCCGTGAAGAAAAATAAAATCTGCCGCAGTTTTGAAGAGAAAACAACAAAATGATTGTCACTATACAGTCACAACATCGAGATCACGAAGTATTGCTGATCGTTCAATGATCTAATGTATTCATTTTTTGTTGCGGTCGATTCAGACATTCAGGGATTAACTTGAGTTTTATTAAGTAGCAAATTTTGCATATCGAGTTCCCACGGATTTTGACGTAAAACATTGTATTTTTTGTTTTAAACTTGTTACATTACAATGAAATAAAGAATTTTATTGAAAAAGTAAGTGATTTGTGTTTAATACAATGCGTTTTTCAAAAGGTTCGTACATTTTTATTTTAGCATTTTACGAGAGCGTCCCGAACACCTGGAACTACTGGCGTTGGTGGCGCGCTACTTTGTATGTCAAAAATTCAGCTGTTTACTTTTTAATTGTAGAGGGCGCTTGCTTTGGTACTGGTTGAGTTCAGTCATCATTAATGTTTTCTCTCTAACAAACCCCGCCTTCCTCTAACAATGACAGGCTATAATTATTAGTTAAAACGCCCTTTTTACACCCAATAGTTGCAACTAACAAATGTTCATTTGGAACTTAGTTGCTTTTTCCATAGAGCAAGCCTTGCTCTATGCACGGAGGAAGGAAAGATAGGCCCGAGTGAATACCTGCCTGTAACAACAACCATTCACATAAATCGACCAGTTGGCCCTCTAGCTCTGATATTTACTGGTTGCTCCTACTAATTATGTATTTTTTATTAACTTTTTATCTCAATTGCTCCACCCAAAATAGGAGGGGAACGAGGCCGCCACCCCTTAAACCCAGACAAATGAAGTTAATTAGCCATTCCATTATTCTTTAATTTTGTTCGAGGCATAAAAACAACCAGTTGTCAGCACAATAAGCCTCAAGATTATTTCCGCTCTATAAATGATAATTATAGAAACCCTACATGATGATGGTTTTTCTGGCGGGATCTCGGCAACCTTGCCAGCTCCAAAACTGATAGACTTGTAGTCTCACTGGGTTTCATTCATTATTAAAAAATTGAATTACATTAACTGACTTGCCTTGAGAATTAGGTACCGTGATCCCATTGCCATGCATAGTGCGCCACGCTGGCGCTTGCTCTTGGGTTTTACTAATTAAGACGGTCTTTATTAGGTTTGATAAACTTCCAAAAAACATTATCATGAAGATTAAGTAACCACAAAACATTCATATCTAGCCATAAAAACGTTTCCCGGCCGGAGTATAGGCAAACTTCGTGTCACTCTATTTCCATACACATTCAAACCCCCTGCACCTCAGCGATCCATGCATTTTGGGGCTTGATTTTAAAAAATATATAAAAGAAAATTGATGTTATTTCTTCAAATTTTTAGTTTTATGTGTGCATACATGACTTATGGATGCACAAGGAGTGCACAAACGGTAATTGCAATTGCATTGATTTGAAAGCGAGAACTAACTAACCATGCAGCGGCGAGCTGATGGCGCCGGGAACTCAGACAGTGCTCAACGGCCCCAAAAATTTCCGTTCTTGACGGTTAACCTTGAATATTATTATACGGACAAAAGTGATTGTATCTCAAAGCATCCCCTACCCTCTATCCCGTCTTGGCTACAGACTCCTGACAATATTAGCGTATGACAAGGGATGGGGGCAACTGCCCTCCAAAATGAATTCGGGCAAAACATAGATAGGGGGAATCGGAGAAGAAAACACAGGAGAAAGGCAAAAATTACCTTTTCGTATCAGAAATTTGTATTTGTATTTTTATTGAGAAAATAGAATTAGCTGTTGCAAACTGCTTACCAACCAAAAGGACCTGAGGTATAAATGCAAAAAAATAAGTTTAGTGGGCATGGCCTGACGTTTCGACCCTAGCAGATTCTTTCTCGAAGGCTGAATGACAAAACAACACACATATACAAGCATGGATACAGGAGTTACAAGAACAGTCAAGTGGAAACACATGAATAGAGAGAGTGTATTTTTATTGTGTAAAATTACCGGCAAATCAACCCCCCTGCCGCCCTACCAAAGAGTCCCAATATGTATGCCTACATGCCACTGACTGACCGTCCTCTGCAATGTCACCAAAATGTTGTCAATCGATCGGCAAAGGTAACTGACCCCACCCCCCCGCCCCCATCTGTGTGCCTAAATCATGGATCATTTAGTTTGCTCACACTTCGATGTATGTTGAAAATTAAACATGAATCTCAATAGAATTTCTGGGAAATATAATTTATTACACACATTATTTTGGGAGCAAGTTGAAAATGGTTGTTGGTATGGGGGTCACGGTTGATTCTAGGCCCAGTCCCAACGTCCCCTTCAATTCAAAGCTCCACTCCCCTTTTACACACACATCGCTCGATTAAAAAAGAGCTGGTACATTAATGGGCGGTCAGGTTGGCGTAGTGGTATCTTGCCTTGCCTTCCACCTCTGGGACTCCGGTTCAAATCCCTCAAAGAGCACTATGGATTTGGTTTTCAGTTCCTGCCTGATTGCGTGGGTTTTCCCTGGAATAATTCTCTGCGGGGTTTTCCTCCCACATCTAAAACTGAAACTTCCTCATTGTCTTCTCTCCACGGCTAGAATAGTGATTAAGTTCGCTTTTCTGAGAGTCCTTGGCTTCACAACCAGAACTAAACAATTAAATGAAATGAAAAATACAAACCTAACAAAAGTTTTGCTCTTGGCAAAACTTTTGTTAGGTTTGTATTTTTCATAAAAACCGGTACGTTTTAAAAATTCTTCATCAGTCCCCCTCTAGCTCGACTGGATGAAAAAAATTTGATTACAATTATAATTGTCTATACGTAATCATTTTGCAAGTTGATAGTCACTCATTTTTCATGTAGGCCTAACATCCATTCAGAAAAAAATTAAGAAGCCCGAGTATCCAAAGAAATAACCCCTTTCATTCATTCACACAGGAAGAACAAGAAAATCTTGGGCAAATTTGGTTCACGTTTTCACACTTCAGTTGCTAACCCTGTGGCAAACCCCCACGGACTAGCCATAAAAACATTGATGTGGGATACAATTCCATGAAAATTTCTTCAGGTGGCTTAAGAGTGTTAACAGTTGTCTCGAGAGACCACTAAAAGTAATCGAAAATAAACAAGAATGATGTTAAGTCAAGATGTCAATGTTTCCCCAGTGGTAATAGCGCCCTCTCTTGGTCATATTTTGGACGGCGAATTATTGTCATCACTTTGTTTAAGTTTTTTGGGGGGACTCAACATTGATAAAGTTCGTGGAGGCCTTGAGGAATAATTGGCCCCTATAAACCCTATTAATTATATTATTTATTTAATGCTCATTGCAATAGGTAAAAACCATGGAGGTTGAAATAGATGCTAGCTGGACAAGAGACGGCTGTGTCACTGTTTCCAATGTTACACCAAATTTCCTTCCTCCATGGTTTACACACTTTACAGCAATGCAGGTGTACAAGAAGTATAGACAAAAACTGGGTGGGCCTTATTGAATATAAAATACATAAAAAGAAATAAAATCGGTTCAGTGCAGTTTTTCCCAATAGTGCATTATTTTCAATCCGGACGGGATATTATTGACAGTTGGTATGGGCATCAAGCAATTTTTCTGGTGGGGTTGGTGTATGCATAGTCATAGAGCAAGGACATGGTGTATATGCATGTATGGGATGACTATTGTACTTTAGTAGGTTGGGTGTCCTTTCTCTATGGGTTGGGGCGGGTTCCTTCCTCCATCTGGGAGGGGTGAGGGGGGCTTAATTATTTGCACAAATTTACACGGATGGTTTTTGTTTGATGATTGAACACCATATAAACATGGGGGGGGGGGGGGGCTACCTCCATGGAATAAACATTTTCCAGGCCTATGATCAATTCTGATCATCGAAGCATCATTATTTAATGCACATGTCGTATGATCGCACCGCATACACCACCTACGCACAGTGTCCATGCAACACAATAATTGAGAGACTATGTCAAGTTTAGTTAGTTAAACGTCGCCTTTGACCTTCCACCTCCGACCGCAAAACATGTTTATTTAGCCCGTTGCTCGCGGTGGTCGATAGAATGCACCGCGGAGTGCTCTCGATCGAGCAAAGTCTTTCGTTGAACAAATTCCACGTTTGTGGACTTTGAAACTGAAACGCATGAGAGAAAAAATGGCTAATTACACGGTCGTGTTGGAGGGTGGATCACCCTGGGGCTTCAGGCTCAAAGGAGGTAGGGGTACAGGAATACCGTTGGTTGTTTCCAAGGTGAGTGGATTCGTCTCACAAAATCACATTTCTGTTCATTTTTTACTTTTTGTGTGTATTGATTGTTTTTAGTGATTACTGTGAGTGAGGGCGCCCTATCGAAACGGCGCTCACCTTATTATTACTGTTTTGTTGATTTGCTTTTACTGCATTTATTTACCGTTAAATTTAATACTACCACTTTGCTTAGTTTGCCCACTTTTGAACAAAATGTAAGGGCTGTTGTCTAGCAAATTCACATTTCTGTTCATTGATTTAACTTTTTGTGTGGATTTTAAATAAACTGATCGGTTTTTATTGAGTGATTTGGTGAGCATGGTGAGAGTGCCCATCGAAGAAACGCCTTAACTTTATACTAAACAGTTAGTAACTATTTTTTGTTGATTTGTATTTTTAGTATTTATTTAGTATTAATGTAACCTTTGTTGGGCAGAAGCCGGTTGTACTTTGATTATCTTTCCAAATCCCAAATGGCAACGTTCAATGTCATTGTCAGTGATCGAAAAACAGAAGATTTTTTATTATTAAGTAAGTTCTATAAATCGAAGGTTACTTTAATATTTTAGTTGTGATGATCAAACCTTGACCCTCCCAACAATCAGCAGAGACTGAAGGGTTGTGACAAACTATTTGTAAAATTGAAAAGTACCCGTTGACCTGTATTGCTAAGCAGACAAGTGGTCTTCTGTTTTTAATTCATTTCATATCATTTCATAGGGGTTTATTAAAACAACATGAATCACAGCTGAAATAAAAATGGCAAAAAAGAAAGCGTAAATTACATCAATTTGAATAAAACACTTAAAAATTAAGAATAGCCTTTAAAGATTAATAATTTTTAAGCCAAAAATAAACTACATTTACACTGAGAAAAAACACAATGTATACTCATAAGAAATAAGTAATAATAGGGTATAAATACAATGGAAAAATATATAAAAAGAAAGATTTAAATATTACGTTTATTAAGCATACCTCAAAATTATAATAAAATGTACAAAAAGGTTAGAAAAGTACGTGTAAACCTAGACCCAGCATGGAGGTAGAATTCTACCTCCATGGACCCAGTAACTGGGAGCTGTATTCGTTTTTTCCCAAAAATTTTGACATCTGCGGTTGTACTACACAGAATCAGATGTAAAAATTTAGAAAAAACGAGTACAGCGCCCCAGTTACTAGGTCTACATGTAAGTGTAAACCCAGATTTTAGAGTATTCAGACATTGCGGTTTTTGTCAAGCCCCTGCAAATTTGAACATAGCACCTAGGTTACAACAAATCTTATTTACCCGATAATGTTTGGATATAACAAGAGAAAAAGTGGCAGTCAGATTTGGCATCTTTTCCTAGAATGATCTTCATCTTTCCCCAATGACAAGCAAGAGCTATGATCATCACAACAAGTGTGTCAGGGACTGTCAGTAGGCTTCACAGTCTTCTGTCTGTAGCTGTAACCATGGAGGTAAAATTTACCTAATGCTAAATAACCACCTCCATGTACATGTATGTCAGCATCATGACCATACAATGCTGACAGATTGGCTACATTTATTCCAGTTGGAAAGCTACACACCAGGTGTAGTAGTAAAGACTTCAAAGGATGTAAAACCATTATATGTAACTCAGGGTTCTGCCCACGGTGGTCGGTGCCGGAAAACCCGACCGGCACTCATGATTCCCCGACCGGCACTCGCAGAATTTTGTCTTTTTCCGACCACCACACATTTTCCCTTTTTTTTGCCCATTTCCTTCAAAATATTTTGAACAACGTGTAAAACAAATTATTTACCAGTAAACAGTTTTATCCAAAGTTTCGAGTAGCCTACTTCTTTGGTTTGAGTCTATTTTAATGATCCAGGATCGAGCATTCCTCCCGCCTGTACGATGTACAATATATCCAACGCACGAAACCCGCATTGATTTTGCAATGGTTTCCAGTCACGCTGATTATAGCTTTACGCTTGGAATAACATGATACCAGTTTCATCATGTTGCGAACCCTATTCTACAGCGTTTTATACAACGGAAATGAACTGCAGAGTAAGCACCATGCTATAGATGCTGTAAATTGTTTTCCCATGGCGGTAAAGGCGTGCGCGCACTGAGGGCCTACACACAGCTGCAGGGCGCACGTGTGTAACCACTCCGTGCACGATCGAAAGGAAATTGACTTGACTGTACTAGGAAAAAAGAAATTTCCGGCACTAAACAAATCCTGGGCAGAACCCTGGTAACTGTGATTTTTAAACCTGCAACAGACAGTTCTGGTGGTGTTGAATTTCATTGACCACTCGCCCAATGTTATGGAGTTCAAGTTTCATAAAATCTAATTTAATAGCTATTTTATAATGAGTGTCATACAAACATTACAAGTATCTAAACTCTTATGCTCATCGGCACAGAGTAGGGGCCTACAGAATTGTATAATGCAAACATAACTTCAAACTGATAAGGACATTACAAATGTGTGTTCTCCGTCAGATGTTCTGATGGAGTTGAAATTTGTACACTATACTGTACCTCAAAGGTGTAGGAAATTAGATTTTGATACCAAAAAAAAAATACCAATTTAAAAGAGCAAAGCCCTACAATGTAAAAAGGTAATCGGTCCCCTTAGAAGTTTGTATAGTACACCGAGCCTCAGACTTATTAATATTAATCAGGGTATTTAATTTCTCCAGATATTTAGAAGGTATTGTAATAAAAAACACCCTGCCCATTTCTGCCAAGTTCAAGGCTCAATATTACATTTCTACCCCAAAGTACAGTGCAGACTCCAGAGACTATTCATGTGCAATGTAATATTATTGTACATTTTTAACACAAATTAAAGTATGCTGTACCAAAACTACCATGTACTTGTACATGTCCTTTTGTGTGATTTGTGTTCCAGTAGGCCTATAAGCGTTTTTTTTGTAAAGCAGCAATTTTTGGAATTGATCGTCTGGTAATTTGCGGCGAACACAATGCACTGCGTCAATGGTCCACCTACACTTGACTGAACACTTTATGAACAACTAGTGCATACCCATTATAATACGATATTGCCTGTTCGAGATCATTCCAGATTTGCCATTCAAGTAATGAATCAGATATCCCCCATGTGGTACAATAAACACCAGAAATGATTTGGGCGAGACCGGTAAATCAATTAATTAGAAAAATGGGATAACAATTGCATTCCATGGCGGAGTATTTGAATGACCACCCGATGACCTCATCAAGGTTGACCTTGTTTCATTTGTTTGCCAATTCTGAGTCAAATACCCTACATATGTTACATAGTTGTGGGTTGATTTTTCGCTTCACTAAATGTATTTGAAAAGCTACACAATTTATTTTTAGGGAAGGTGCTTTGTGGTCAGATTTAAACATATGAATTTACTTTTTAACTGGACATTGTTCCAAGCATATATCCTATTGTAGTCCTTTTAGACCGAACATGTAAACCATTCTTTGAAATAAAATGGCAAATGAACAAAACAAAACAAAACAACACACGAGGAACTCAATTTCTCTCATTGTGCAATATGGTTCCAGCAGAACCATTTCTCTGGATGATTTATTTCAGTGAAACACTTCTTTAGGTAACTGCACAATTTTCTCACCGGATAATTGAAAAAGAAGAATTCATTAGCTAATTGCAAACTGCTTACTGATCGTAATGACCAGTGGTATAAAAAAATTGTTAATTGCCTGAAGTTTCCACCTGAGTAGAGTCACTGCTCAAAGCCTTAAAGAAAGACTAGATGCTAGGGTTGAAATGTTAGGCCATGAAAATGTTTGCACAAGTTTATTATTTAAGCTTGAGGAGAAACATTAGTGGAAAGGACAGCCAAGCTTTATCCATCAGATCTTACAAGCTAAAAACATACCATGGTTACAATACAAAATATCACAGAAGTTTCACTTGATGTTCAATATCAAGGTTAACTTACATACAAATGATAATTATAGAAATATATTCATTTTTTTTACAATTGCTGTTCATTTTAATCTAATCTTGCCGTGCAAGCCTCAAACTTTGTATCATTTAAAAACTCTTAAAAGTAATAAACCACAATTTTTTGAGTTTTAAAATCACATTTAAAACAATAGCTTTGAAATGGTACAAACAGAACACTGTATAGATAAAGGAAATAAGGATTAAAGTACACATTGCTCAGTTAATACATTGTACCTCCCTTTGAGATGAGAACTGAAAATATATTTTGCAGGAGGTTTTCGTTACAAATCTTCAGTAGCATTAATGGGTTTGTTCAATTAAAAGAAAACATTCAAAGTTCTACATTATTTAAAACATGTACTGTGAATGTGCTGTGAATTTCCTCTTCCATGAGGTGATCAATTATTAAGTTAGACATTTTGCCCAATCTCCAAAAGTTGACCTTGAAACTATCAGTCACAATGTGTAGTTTCACACCTTGGTATAAAATACACCAGGATGATTTATGGCTTCATAGTTCAAAACCACAGTTGTTATGGCTGGCCGCTATCAGCTTTCATTCCAGGCATCTATTGACTGTCCTTTCCCCACTGGTGGTGAAACCAACACCAGGCCAGATACCAGAGAAATCAAGAGAGGATGACAGCTTCATGGCCGCTAGCGGACATTCCTTGCAAGCTTGTGGAAGTATTGATCTCCTAATAAATGTTTCTGGCTTTCATGTCATCCCATTCCAATAGCAGCGTTAAAGTCTAACTAGGCCTTCACACTTTCCCTTTATAGTAACAGGCACCTCTCTCAGTCTCTGTTATTATTATTTCTCTGTGAGGGAAATTTAAATTTCTACTGGAACATTTCAAATTGGACCTAGGCAATGAGCAGGGACTTGGAGGCAACTGCTTCCGTTGCACCTGTGAAGTATCAGGATAATGCACTATGCATGCATAGTGTTGTCACTGATTGTATTGAATTTCTTTTTCCAATTGTCTGCTCAAATTATTAAAAAACTCACTCAAAGTTGTTAAAGCACCATACAGCCATACCTTACCTTTTCACCATGAGAAAGGTTAAACTACATGTACTCTTCTCACGTACATGTAGCTCATAAATATGGTTGACTAAATGCTTAATGGAAACCCAATGAAAATTTAAAGTTGCTTTGGAAAACAACCTTTTAAAAGCATGCTATTTGTAAAGTTTAATTGTAACTGAAGAGAAAGGAAATTAGGTGTTGAAAACTGCTTATCAACCAAACCAAAAAGTTATGTGGTATTAAATTAAAACATTGTTTTATACAGGGTTTGCCGTGCATTTTTTCAGTGACTTGCCAGTAGGGCCTACATATAGTATTGTGACAGGAATCGACAACTCTCAACATACTTTAGGTATCTTTCTTGATTTCTCTAAAGCATTCGATACACTAAATCATGACATTTTGCTGTATAAACTAAACCATTACGGTATTCGTGGAAAATCACAAGAGTGGTTCACCAGTTATCTGTCTAACAGGAGGCAGTGTGTTTCAATTGATTCAAATATATCCTCCTATCGCACATTATCCTGTGGGGTACCCCAGGGATCAATCCTCGGACCCTTGCTTTTTCTAATTTACATCAATGATATCACTAGTTCGTCCAAACTTCTTTCTTACGTTCTATTTGCCGACGACTCTAATTTATTTTATAGCCATACAAATATTGTTACTCTTGTTAATACCATAAATTCAGAACTTTGTTCTGTTTCTGACTGGATTAAATCTAACAAATTATCCTTAAATCTTAACAAGACTACATGTATGCTGTTTAGCAACAAGCACTATATTCTTCCTGCAGACATTTGTATTGATAATACGGTGATCAACTTAACAAATAGTGTAAAATTCCTAGGCTTATATATTGACAATAAACTGTCCTGGAAATACCACATCGATTACTTATGTAAAGTAATTTCCCGTAATATAGGTATTATTAATAAACTTAAGGCATTTTTTCCACATCATATTTTACTTTCTCTGTATAATACCTTAATATTATCTTATATTAACTATGGTATATTAGCATGGGGCAGTGCTGCCCCTACAACAGTTAACAGATTGACTATCTTGCAAAAACGAGCTCTGCGCATTGTCAACAACTCTCACTATTTAGCTCACACAAATCCCTTCTTTGTTAAAGATAAAACCTTAAAATTAAATGATCTATACAATCTGCAACTTGGCAGCTTTATGTTTCAGTTAGTTCATAATGAATTACCTAAATGTCTTACTACAATGTTCACCAGTAATAAACTGGTACATTCATATCCTACACGCCAAGCCTCCCTTTTTCACATTCCCTTAACTCGCTCTTCACTTGCCCAACGAAATATTAAGTATACAGGACCCAAACTGTGGAATTCTTTCGACAATTCTCTTCGGAAACTTAACAATATGAAGTCATTTAAAAAAACATTTAAGGAAACTCTTTTATATAAATACAAGTAGGTCTAAATAAAAATAATTCCCAACACATCTATAGTTATAATTGTTCTGTCAAAGCTCCGCTACCCCCACTTTAAACTTTAACTGAGACTATTTCATTATTTATTATTCAGTGCTTGAACTTTATTCACAAGCTTCACCGCTTTGCGTTTTTTTGTTTGTTTGTCTGTTTTTGTTTGTTTGTTTCTTGGGGTTACTTACTTACTTTTTGTTTACTTTTTTATTTGCTTGCTTAGGTTTATTTATTTATTTGTTCATTGTATTTTCTTTATTGACCTTTTTATTTATTTTATACTCATTTCAATAACTTAAAATGTTTGTTTTTTATTATTTGCGCTTTAAGTAGATTTAACTTGAAGCACATATAATATAAATGAGGGGGTTCGCACTCGACAAGCTTGCTTCTTGCAAATCCCCTCCACATCTTTGTTTAGTCTTATCTACTTGTTTATGTAATTAAAAAATGTACCTCTGCTTCTTATTTTTTGCATTGATGTGGAAATAAAATGAATGAATGAATGAATGAATATATGTACATTACATGTAGGACTAGTTTATGTAATGTAGCTTGTTATTTCACTAGTCCACCAGCTTTTTCTTTGGTCCATGGTTCTCTGCCCTGGGTGCTTTTCAACACTGAATTAGCTAGAAGATAATTTTGACTGGTCCTCAGGTGTATTAACTAGCAGTAATTAGTCAGCAGAAGGGAGACGCTGATAGTATCATGTTTTGACCCAAGCAGAGTGTTAACTAATGACAATGACAACACAATACACAAGAGCTTCAAGTAAAGTGCATAAGAATGTGGTTTCCCACTCATTATGCACAGTTTATCTAGTCAGTTTTTTTTTTACTTCACATGAACTTGGGCAATAAATAAAAATGTTGGCAGAACGTCCTTGAATTTGCTTGTCAGAATGTTGATTTACAAAGGCCAGCTGATCCAAAAGAAACTCTGCTGCGGGGACATTAATGTGTTTGGGATCTGAAACATGGACGTCATTGAATCTAACATGATGTTCATGCTTTGCTGACAAATGTGTCTGAAAGACAAAGTGATATTTGATGGTTTTTTAAGTGGTCATGGAAAAAAGAAGAAGAACTTTTAAAATTGCCCTACTGTATGGGGAGTTGCATTCCCCTGATTGCCCTGACTTGAAAGTTTTATCTTGTTGTGTTGTTCAAAAACATAAAATAAAGTTCATGCATTAATTTTTTCTCAGAACTAGGAATGTTTTGGAGTGAAAACCCACGATCAAAACCATATTTCTTCGAAGGGAAGTCTTTCCCAAAATAGTTTATATATTATCAACAGCTGCATTGCTTCTTACCATGTACGTTTTTAAATACCAAGTTATGAAACCACAAGCGAGACAAAAATAGGGAGACCACCAACTGTAGGGCTAGATAGCTCAGTTGGTAGCGCGCTGGCAGTGGCACGTTATACCGGAGTTTGTTGGTTCAAACCCCGCTCTAGTAAATTTTTAATCTTTGTTCAAACCCCAAATCAAGTAAGTTTTTATGGTCATTATTTTGGGGGAGTATTTACCAAGCAATGACCCTACCTTTAAAGATTCCGGCAGAATCTATTAGATTTATTGGCATGTACTGGTAAACTGACAGACTCTTTCATTTGCCTGTCTGTAGACTCTGCATGTCTTTTTAACATCCTTCAGTGTAATTCCTTTGAGTGTTCGATGGATTCCATACAATTTCACACTGTAGTAAAAACATCTGCACGTAATTCAAATTAGTTTCAATCATGGAATAGTTGAATGCAATGTGAAAGATGAAAGACACCGAACTTATTCCTTGGGAAATTATCGTCGATTGAGACTAACATTGTTCAAGACTAATTAAAGACCAATCACTGGAGAGGATGTCTTTATTAAATGTTTTGCTGTATTAAACAAGAATAACGGAATGGCAAATTGAATTTGTTCATGTACATGCCCTAAGTAATTTGGCAATCATGTATGTTCTACGGCCATGTTTGGATAGCCTATTCTTTTGTACCACAATGCAGACATTCCAACCTTCCGATGCCTCAATCCGGGAGATTTCTCTCTTGCAACAAAATTCACCTGACGTCACCATCACCGGTAGAGGGCGTAACATTGACTGGCTCGGATGGACTGGGCAGACGTTTGTTTGATACAGATAATTTCTTCTCCAGTAGTAGTTCATATTGCGACATAGGCGACCGCACGGAAAAAAATGAACGATTGCGATATCGGCGACCGTTCGGTAAAAAAACGAACGTCGCCATTTCGTATTTATAAGAATTATCTTGATAAACACTATTTGGTTGTTTTTTAAAATGATACCGGGAGTTTTTTGTCTGATCCGGGACACCGGGAGTATACAGTCAAATCTGGGAGACTCCCGGAGGATCCGGGAGGGTTGGAATCACTGACAATGTCCTAAATCATTTCTAAGTATGGAGTTACTTCAGTGACAGTTTGCCGATAGTAATACACAGGTCCAAATACAGGGTCATACTTTGGTGCTGATGACCCCTTCAAAACAAAATTCTATCTGAAATAAAGATACTTGTATAAAGATGATTACGGTACGTGTAGTAATTAGCATCTTGTGAAATAATTTCATCTGAAATGCCCCGATGATTAGAAATCAATTAAAACATTTGAATCTGAGGAACGATTCAGTCATTATGAATTGTTTCTCAGATTTCTAATAATAATAATAATAATAATAATAAAGACTTGTTATGCGCACATACATGTATCCACCCTGCTGGGTGTTCAAGGCGCAGTAAACCAAAAAACAAACAAAAGAAAACAGATACAACTAAATTATTCCTTGAAAACCTGTGACCTTGAAAACCTGTGATTTAAATTTTGTGGTACAAACACAAGATCTAAGATTATGTGGTAGAGAGTTCCAGATGCGTGGCGCAGCTGCAGAAAAAGACCTGTCACCCCAGGAGTGTTGAGACTTGGGTTCCTTGAGGAGAAGCATGGAACTGGATCGAAGATCCCTTGACGGAGTGTAAACTTGAAGTAGTTCAGAGATATAGTGGGGAGCCTTGCCGTTAAGTGCTTTGTGGACAATGAGCATCAGCTTGAAGATGATACGTTGAGAGATAGGGAGCCAGTGAAGTTGTTTCAGAATGGGGGTGATAGAACAAGATTTTTTAGACAGTGTCACGATGCGGGCTGCGGTGTTTTGGAGGCGTTGAAGACGGGAAATCTGGTTGTTAGGAAGACTGTAGAGAAGAGCATTGCCGTTGTCAAGACGAGAAGTAACAAATGCATGAATGACTTTTTCAGTGGCACTCTTGTTCAAGTACTTGCGTATCTTACCAATATTCCTGATGTGAAATGATGACACACGTATGATGTTGTTGATGTGTGGTTGAAGTGTCATTGATGAATCAAAAAAAAGGGTTACACAATATGTCCGTTCATGAATGCTGCGGTAAGAGATGTGGTTGGTAGCCCCTATCACCTCGCTAAACGTGAATCTTCTTGTAAAAATATAGTGACAGTTTTTCACTGTTTTCTCAGCAAGTAGACACTGTATTCAGCTGAAACTGTCACATGTGACTTTTATTGTACATTTTATCTTTCTTGATAATTTTACCAATAAATCAGCATTTTTAATACGTTGACAAAAACCAAACGAAGTATGTGCAAAAAACATAAGTGACTATTTGGACACATTTTTTTATTTTTATTTGGGGTTTAAAAACTCGTTGTTCACTGTACAGAGAAATTGTTGGCCTACACCAGTGGAGGACCTGGCATGGTATGGTGTTACACATAATGACTTCCTCATTCAGATGGTTAACCCATGGAGGAAGAAACTCCCTCCATTGTTAACCACACATTCTTTGGGTTTAGTGGATCACCTTTTATATACAAGTACCAACAATGAAGCTGAGATGTTAATCAATTCACCTGCTTTGTCCTCACTGGATGGACTACAAGGATAAAGAAAATTCCAAGTCCAGTACCAGCATGTTGTTTCTTTAATGGATTAAACATTGCAAACTCAACTTAAGATTGACCTGAATAGTGGAGATGAAAGTCATAGACCTGGCATGTTGGACAATTGTAAGCTTTAACCAATTGTAAACTTTGACCAATTGTAAACTTTGACCAATTGTAAACTTAACCATTGACCAATTGTAAACTTAACCATTGACCAATTGTAAACTTAACCATTGACCAATTGTAAACTTAACCATTGACCAATTGTAAACTTAACCATTGACCAATTGTAAACTTAACCATTGACCAATTGTAAACTTAACCATTGACCAATTGTAAACTTTGACCAACTGAAAGTTTTAACAAAACTTTAGTTACAGTGTTTCATAAGCCCTTTTCACACGAGAATCGGAAACTTACGTCCATCGTTTTGGGCGCCAGTTGTCTGTCCCAAAGGTTGCGTGCGATATCATGACAAACATTCACACGATGACACTTCGCGTTCCCAACGTCCCTCGTTTTCGTGAGATCGCTACGTATTGGGTCAAAGGTCATCATTGGTTATTTATTAGTTCGTTGGTTCTCTGTCGGTGTCCCATTTAATGTTACGTAAATGCGTTTAGGGTACCATCGATCGTTTTCTCGGCGCGACATTTCTGCTTTTTCGTGCGAATTCTCAGTTTCCTGACGAACTCCGAAGATGAATGTAGCGGAAAGTGTTTTGTCAGAGATGGCAAGTGGAAATGCCAAATCCAAAAACAAAGGTAACTTAACATAATTTGCGACACGAACATTTCTTCCACCGACGCCATTTTAACGGAGGAAGGAATGCTTGAACAAACTAACGACATTTCTCCCGCTGCGCATGCGTGATCGTTGTGTGATCGCATGGGACCTTGGTATCATAACGTGCGTCGTTTCACACGACCGATCTTGGCGATTCTAAACAGGGATGCAATTTTTGGAGGAGGTCTTGATCCCGGTTGTTTATAACGCGGGTCCCAGGTAATTTCATCACACGGATTCCTTTCACACGACGCAAATTTGCGATTTCATGACACCGATGCGATTTCGTTGCAAACGACCATCGTTTAGAGCGCTCGTGTGAAACGGGCTAAAGTCAGGGCCCAATTTCCTTAAGCTGGTGTTCAGCAGAAAGTGGTGTATGGGATTTGAGGCATTGCATGGTGAGGTATCAATGTATATTTGGTTTGCGGTAACACCATGTGTCTTGGTAGATTTTGTTTTTTAAGAAATTGTCTTGCTATTTATTCTATAGCCGCAGAGTAGATTATTCGGAATTCGGGAGACTTCTCAGTTCTGAAAAGAAATGTCCTGCTTATTAACTACTACCTTGGCGGGAGGTAGGAAATCGGCCGGGACTACTACTTTCGCTTTGTGGATCGAGGGGACTTCTCGTTATTAGCTACACTGCCGTGGAGCGAGTTCTTAATTGGTCTCAACGTTTCGACTAGCTTGCTCTAGTCATCGTCAGGAGACTGAAAGTGGGGCTTATAGCAACATTTTCTGCTTTGTAAAAAGTTCAAAGAACCAGTAACAAACGACATTCAAGGTAGTGAGTGTACAGTTTATACACAGACCATTTCCATCTACATGTAGTTGCTTCATTTCAATTCAATTGGATTCGATAATTACATTTAATTCCATCCTGGTGGAGGCACGATCCAAATACGCCATGAGGTTTGTAGTAAAGTGCCTTTAGAAAAGAAAAAAAACAAACAAAAAACGTGAGTTTAACAATAATTAAATGAGTAGTTAATTGATTAAGACAAAGACAAAATAGATAAACGCTTAGGCTTCAGCTTTGTTTTGGCTCTACAAACAGTTGGGAATCAATTTTTTTGCATAGGGACAGCCTGTATTTGTACATAGTTCATAATGTTGTCTCACACCTTGACTGTTTTATTGCATATTTTGGTAGATGGATAAAGCACCTGACCTTCCTCCATGGATAAAGTTACCTCCATGGATAAAGTGACCTGAATCATTTTTGTCAAACAAACCAAACCATTGCTTTACACTCTTTTTAACCTTTAAATCATTAGAATAAACGTGTGGTAGATCCTGCTGTAAGATTTGTTGACTTAACCCAATAACACCATGGCTCTTTATAACATCAAACTGTGTTTCAAATCACTGATCCATTTCAACCTACACAAGGCAAGATCTCTCACAAATTGCTTGTCCATAACAAAATACACAAAACATGCTTTCATCAAGTGGAAACAGAGTGTAGTCGTTGTGGAAAAGTTTAGTTCAAGCAAAGCACTGTACCTCTGGTTTGACCATAGGCCTACACTGTCATAACACTCCTAACTTACTGAACTCAAACAACAGAGGGCGCAATCATACACTTAACTGTTCGAGTGGATATTTCCTGCCATGTGCATGACACTATTAATTTATTTACACTGAACTACATCAGAAAATAGAATTAACTGTTATTGCAAACTGCTATCCAACCAAAAGGACCTATGGTGTATGCCTAAATGCAATTTTTTTTTATTATGGCCTGTTAACTACATCACTGAGTTCACACATTACAATCAGCAACATGGGTTTATAATGTATTGTATGGAATGAATTGAATTTTAATATTGTGACCAAAAAGATAGATTACCCATAAAAGAGGATAGACTCAACATTATGACTAAGAACGAAATGAATAATTAAAAATATATAAAATCTACACTTATGTTGCAAATGTTGATTTTGGATCACTGTATGTATTAATTGATCGTGTTTTGTTCAATGAAATCTGAAATGATGCATAATATTAATAAAACGTTTGTTCTGAGTTGTGTACAAATTTACATTTATAGCAGGATGTAATACTTGTTCAAATAAAAAAATAAAATAAAAAAATAAAGAATGTTTGTGTGAATATAAATTCCGAAAATATATTACAAGTTTTTGACGATTGAAGAACATCTTCAATACATTTTCATTTGAATATTTTGTTGTTCATAAGATGTTTACATTTTCAAAACAATTTAAAATTCATTAATAAGATCTAGCCCTCTTTTGCAGTGTGACAGTGTAATTTTGAAGAAAAGAAAATAATTAAAATCAGGGTAAACTTATTTCAATCTCGTACAGTACTAACTTATGTCAAACACATTAGCTCCTTTAACATAATTAAAGGTATGGTCATAGATTGGTTTTTGTCAACCTAATATCTGATTTATAGGCCAATTTTGGAAGAAAGATACAATGTAAGTCACCTGTGAAGGTTTCAGTTGAATACAGTGTCTACTTGTTGAGAAAACAGCAAAAAACTGTCATGGTATTTTCATCACGATGGAACCCATACACGTTTAGCGAGGTGACAGCGGGTACCAACTGCATCTCCAGCCGCAGCATTCACAAACGGACTCCACAGAAATTTGGATCTCAAGAACTCGCCTTGAGATGAGTTTTGGAGATTCAAATTTGACATACTTTTATTGATTTCTAATCAATGGGAGGGGAGGGTGGGGGGTGGGGCATTTCAACCGAAATAATTTCACAGGATGCTAAACCACTATTAGTATTACAATTTGTATAGGCCTAACAAGTAAACTTTTGTTTTGGGGTCATTTTAAAAGTATGACCTACACACTGGACACGTTTTGTAATTGTCAAAGACCAGTATTCTCACTTGGTGTATCCCAACATATGCATAAAATAACAAACCTGTGAAAAATTGGGCTCATATGGTCATCGAAGTTGCAAGAAAATAATGAAAGAAAATACACCATTGTTGCACAAATTTGTGTGCTTTCAGATGCCTGAAAAAGGCTTCAGGCCTGAAGTCTTTTTCAGATTCAAATATTTTAGTGAGAAATTACCTCTTTCTCAAAAACTACGTTACTTCAGAGGTTACTTCAGAGGGAGTCGTTTCTCACAATGTTTTATACTAACAACAGCTCTCCGTTGCTCGTTACCAAGTAAGTTTTTATGCTAGTATATATTTTGAGTAATTACCAAACGTGTCCAGTGCCTTTAAGAGCTTGAAACAGATCATTTCATCAATGATTGAGCCCATTACTACCACGCGCCACATCGATGCACTGAGAAACAAGTTTTAGTTGCTCAGCCAAGGATAATGTTAAAACCGCTTGCCATCCCGAATTCTTCTGAGTGAAAAGCCCGCATGCCACACATACCAAACTTGTTTTCCATGGTGTATGGAGTACGTGTGTTGTACATAACAGCCAGTGGAGCAGAGATTCTTCAGGGCATGTTGGTCTTCGCCTGGATGATGTATGATAAATAATCTGATAACCTCATTCTTGGTTGGGTTATGACATAATCAGCACAATTTTCATCTGTTCCTACGGCCATGATTTGTTAGGCCACACACCTCTCAAATTATACACAGTGTGTTTGTGTGCTCTCCCAGTGCAAGGAAATTGTATGGTTTTTATTGCCTGCTCATACATGTAGCATCAACAAGACAACAATACATTAACCTATGCTAAGCCATCAGCGCTTCGCTGAAGCAAAGCGCTGCCATCCATTCACTCTCTGCTCGGATCACTGTATTAACTTTGCTCACCTTTTTGAAAAATTTGTTTTGGGGCAGCCACATCTTGGACCCGGTTGACGCCCACCCTTTTCACTGGGATCACCTCTTATTGTCAGTCTCCATTGTTGAAACTCATCACCAGCGCAGTGGATTGATGCATACATGTAGAACCACAGGGTTGGTGTAAGCAATTTCAAACTGTGTGGCCGTGGTGTTTCTCTGAATGCTGGCTAACATCACTGCTGGTTAGGGTCAGTGTAATTAAAACCGGAGAATTCAATCAGCCCATCTGTGGTGACATTGAGGCACTGCTCATTTAGAATCGTGATAGCGGCCTTTACTGTATTTGTAGTCCTGGCCTGCGGAATTGTTGTTGTTTTAGATACTTGGTGATGTTTGTGCGCTATTATTGGTACCAGTATAATTCTCCGGGATTGGTATTTTTGATGTGTTGAGCATTGTGTTGGGGTCTTGATACGGACATTCTATCTATTTGCCATTTTAATAGGTAAGTACACATAATAACAGATTGGAGTAATTATGTATACATGTACTGTCTGTGCACTATGTACAGTATATTGAACTATTCTTTATGAGTTCTTGGGATGTACATACATGTACAAGTACGTACATACTTGTACTGTATGTTGGTACTGGGGTTTGTCATTGATTTATTTTTATTAAATTTTCTCAGATACTCTGTTGAATATTCTCTTCCAGAGAGAAGTGGTGGGTCTGAAAAGAGCCAGTTGTAGTTTACTCTAAACATTTGACTTAAATGTGCTTCTTGTTTTTCCAGTAGAGAGTGAAGCCATCATAATTTTTAAGTGAGGATAAATCACAACATGCACAATGTCATGTGTGGTGTGACTGTAATGGCACCACAGCATTTTCTCCTTGGTAAAGGAAGAGGAAATTGTTATTTTCTAATATTGGAACATTTCAAGGGGCACCAAGGCAATAACCAGGGGCATGGAGGCGATTTGCCTCTTTTGTCTCCGTGCGGTATCAGGCCTGTGCTTGTTATTAAATGAGTAAGGGTACAAATAATTTGCAACTCTGGCTCTGAGAATACAGGGGGTGCGTTGACCCAAGAGCTTCAATTTAATTTCAACATTAAAATAAAATAAATGACTTCAGGACCATTTTAGGCATTTCAAGCTCTACAAACTAACAACAGCTTTTATTAAAGGCCACAAATAAAATTTAAAATTAGTTCTTAAGATCTTTATTTTAATTTTTTTAAACAAAGCAGAGTTTGGACATGGGTTTCTGTAAAAGTTATGATAACAGCGACAGAAGAAGCTTACAGTCCCTTTTATCTTAGGACTATTTATAAATAGTCCTTAACAAAAACTTAACCATTTAAAGTCACCTGGAAATAGATTTTTTTTTTTTTAAAATATAAGAGTATATGTATATTAACAATAAAACAATTTTTTGAGTAATTGTTTGTCAGTATTTATATGTAAAAAAAATAGATAAAGTTGTTTGGGGGCGACTCCCCCATCCCTTTTTGTGACGTCAATCGAGGAAGACTTCGCCTCGATTGAACATCGACCCCACTCGAACTTGCCTGCATTTACGTTGTATATACACGTGCAAGTAGTGAGATTGTACGTTTCGTTTGGTTATCCAAAAGGGGGTTTTTTCTTGCATTTTTCCAGCGAAAATTGCTGCTGGATGCAGCAAAACGACTCAAGATGGGGTCAGCCAGCATTTTTTTCCCTGCAGATCCCAAATATAGGCATCGAAAGTTAGGCTAACGAGGGCAAGTGGTCCGGTCCGACGTCGTTTTCAGCGCTATGCAGCGAACACTTGGATAGCCCGGGGATTTTTTCGTTGGTAGTAGTGTGCAAGGGAAGTTGCAGTGAAGCTTAGGTTACCAGCGAAATGTTTCTGGTGGAAAAACAATACCTCGTATTATCCGTGTTCTCGTTATGACCATGCTCGTATCTTCCGTTTTTAAGACATAGAAACGCGCATGGGACAGTTCGGGACCGGTGAAAAACCTTGTATAAACTGGCGTCTCGTATTAGTCGACTGTACACTGTCCTAGGATTGCATTGGGTGGTGACGTCCGAATACGAAAACGCATCATACTGATCAGGTACCCAGACTTAATGTACGGGGCCAGACTACACATTTTCTCCTGCCTCGATTGACGTCACGAACAGCGCCATGTAAAGGGGGGGGGCCTATTTTTTAATTTGTAATTAAAAGAAAAATACAATTTTGTAACCTTAGTAAATTGTTTATTCACATTCCACTCATAAAAATGTATATATATTAATGACAAAAGCTTTATTTTGAAAAAATACCACTGCCAGGTGCCTTTAAAAGCCACAAATAAAATTTAAAATTAGTTCTTAAGATCTTTATTTTAATTTTTTAAAAACAAAGCAGAGTTTGGACATGGGTTTCTGTAAAAGTTATGATAACAGCGACAGAAGAAGCTTACAGTCCCTTTCATCTTAGGACTATTTATAAATAGTCCTTAACAAAAACTTAACCATTTAAGTATTTTTGTTGTACAATGCAATTTAAACAGTGTGTATTTATGTAGCATAAACAGGCATGATGATCTTTCCACTGTTGTCTGATTTCTGATTTTTTAGACCTCCGAAAAATCAGCAAAATTGTTTTAAAAAAGCCTTTAAAGCCTATACCACACGTATCTTAGACTTGTGGACAAGTCGTTAAATGTCTGTCGCGGTGATAGCGGAACGGCTCTCTCGCAATATCCCGCGAGAGGGCTGCTCTGCGCGAGATTACTGCTCTCAAGACTGGTCAAATACGAAGAGTCGGCAGCCAGCAACTTCGCGCGAGAGCAGTGATCTCGCGAGAGCATTCTTTATTACGCTACGACACCACACGCGACTCGACCCACCGCGACAAACATTAACGACTTGTCAACAAGTCTACACATCTCAGCCCTTGTACCCGATGAAATTGTCCTACCTTTTTCCGAAGGGCCAAATATCATGCCTGAGAAAAAACAGACATGTTGCTAATGACCAAAATTGTCTTTAAAATGTAAAATCAATTAATGATCCATGTAATGTTTTGATACCTAAAACACATTCTGTACACCTGTAAATCATTGGTGATAGTGTCAATAAAATGCAACGGCCATCAGCACCGATACACTCACTGTAAATGAACTGACATTAACCACTGTAGCTCTAATTGCCATTCATTCATATTTTCCACATCATTAAGCTTTTAAAAAAATTATGGAAATTCACCCTTTTAAATGGTGTGCCAGGTTTGCAAAAGGAATCCGTACGTGTTTTCTTAGATGAGTATTGAAGCATGAATCCCTGCAGCTCTACACCATTCAATGTGCAAGTTGTTCACTTCTGTGAAATGTCAAGCGTAAAGAGTGTTTTGACATGCATGTAGCATGTTATGTGGTCTGGTAAGAGAAGGCAGCAAAACTATTATAGGCCTAGGCAGCTAGATTTAACATGGTGACCTGTGTGCTGACAGAAACATTTGCTCTTATGGAAGAGTATGATTGCAAAAGACTTGTTGAGCAATCTTGTACTTAAGCACGTATCTAGACTGGGTGTAAATTTTAGAAATCCACCTGACAGTAAATTTGTAGAGCTATTAAAAAAATTTACTTTTAACTGACCTTTTAAGATAAAGTTTTGGCCTGGAATTTACACTGTTTATCATACGGAAATGGGAAAAACAAAACGAAGTTAGACCACCGGCCTCACTTTTGAGTTGAACTTGCACCATAAAACAACTGGAATTGAGCTGGCGATCCTGTAGATGTACTTCAAAATTAGGGCTCGATTTCATATGAGCAAACTAAAATATTTATCTTTTTGAGATGGTCTTACACTGTGTTTTGTGAAATCAAGTCTAGTGGTCCATTACATTATGCCCTGTCTGAATTGGGTTCTTCGGCTTTGGCTATGGCTGGATTGCCACGTCATCATGTGCTAAAGTATAGGACCTCCTTGGCAACACCATTAGAAACAGCTGTAGCCGCAGCTGTAGCCGCCATTTTGGGTATGGCCTTAGTGTACATGTATAAAGGAAAACCATTTATGGGTGCGTTCGATTAGCTTACACGTGTAACTAAAATTTACACGAGAGCGTTTGATTAGCCATCACGTGATACTCGTGTCTGCCCCCGGTGTAAGCCACCACAACCCCAGCTCACGAGCAGGTCTCTGGTGGATTCCCAGGTGTAATGACGTATCATACCAAGATGGCGGGAACAAGTTGAATTTGACGTGAGAACAAAAGTGCAAAAATACACAGATTTATCGTCATGAAACAATTATGGGAAATGGAAAGGAAACGTTCTTCCAGAAAAACAAACAGATGGTGACTGTGAGCAAGTTATTTATATATTTTATAAGTAAATTGTGTCGTTACGGACATCAACATTTTCTAAGTGAGCAGACGACGGAGCTTACACTTTTGTAAGTTTTGCCGCTTCGCAAAAACGTTTGACCTTAATTTTCCCAGAGCGCCAAGCGAAAACACCATAGCGTTCGATTAGCCTCGTTGCGTGGCTAACACGAGTGTAAATCCCCGGTACACACGGGGAAAGCTAACCAAACGCATCCCTTGTAAACTATCAAATTCAAAAGGTCAAAGGTTTTGGTTGGACCATGTTTACCACAAACAAATATGACGCTTCAGAATGTCACACAAAGTTCACAGTTTGCTGAACTAAATTAATAAAAAGGAACATTAACAAGATATTATTGATTGCAATCATGACATTTATGCACAACCCATTATATTCTTTGTCAATATGGTCACAATTGTTTGTTTACTATATTTTTGAAATGAAGCAGTCGCTGATGTTCAGTGTACGCACATGTAAGCAACTGATAGAGAATGGCCTAAATTTTCACATTGGATTACATTTAATCAACAACATGTTCAACAGCTGCTGGTTCTGAATTTCTGATGCAGGAAAACAGCCAATTGTACCTGTAATGTAAACGTTTGTACATTCATGTCTCATGTTTTACTTAGTAATTAGAACATACATGTAGGTTTTGTGTACGATAATCAGGGGGTGGTTTTATCCAGCAATTTTTCATAGCACAGTTATTAGACTGATCATGTTTTTGGTACACACTGAATGGTAATTATTGAGTAGCAAATGACGGTGTTTGAGTAGCAACTGATACATTTTGTGTAGAATTTTGCTCATGGTACAACGGAAAGCGTTCACTGATTACCTATGCTGAATAATGTAGCTTCGTGTCCTTATAATACAATGTGTAAACAGTCACAGAAAATTTGTCTACATTTGCATAACGGATCTGAGGCCTACATGTATCAGTAATTATATTGTGTTTAGGTTGAGATGCATTAAGCTCCATTGAGCTACATTACATGTAATATCAAGGTTCATAATTTATTTCCATGTATGGTTTAGGACAATGTGTAATTGAAGCCCTTTTCACACTTATTTCCAGGAAAATTTAAAACCCAGGCAATTTGCGGGGAATTTTAGCCCCACCACTACCCAATGTTAATTTCAGACTGATGTGATTTTTGTTGGGAAAAATGAATTACTCAGTTCATAATGCTAACCTTTGGTTTAACTTGCTTTACAAGCCTACTTCAAAGCAGAGGTAGAGCCTCTACATACAATATTTCCTGTGAAATTGGAGTTTATTAATGGGGCCTATTCATGTGTATGGCGCCCTATGTAAAATATCCCAAAGCACCTCACAATAAAAACTATAAAACCTAGGCAATAAAAACACTTCAAATAAAATTAGAAAATTTCTTAAAAGTGTACAGATGTCAGCTAAGTATTTGAGCTCTGAAAGTAGGTTTCAAAGGGTTGTCATGATTAGTAAATTCAAGTGTAAAAGGGTCAACAAAATTTTCCCGGGAATTGTCCAGAAAAGTTGTCTTATGTGAAAAGAGCTAATACACCTATCAATTGTATGACGCACTATCAGACCCCCGGGGATGGTGCGTCACTGTCCATATGTGGGGACGGATTTGCGTGTCCAAAGACCCACCATGAGTCAAAAAATTGACACACTTGTTGCAGATTTGGACGGTCTTCTGAACGTTTTTTTGACTCACCTTTCGCGGATAGCAACGCACCACCGACGGACAAATCGACGCACATAATCGCTTGCTATGCTGCAAACGATGCACGCGCAGTGAATACCAAGTATTTCAACCTTGTATGTACGAGTTTCCCGGCACACATGCTGAAAATACATGGCAAGTGTATGCACGAGGCGAGAATGTACTACTTGATCTTCGAGACGTGCGGTTCCCAACGCACTAGCTATCAAACACACGAAATAATAGAGAGGGAACCAGTCTACTAAATAATGCATCTTCGTATCCATCCATGACTCGACGATCGACCCCCAGTATCGTGCATGTGAGAGATATAATATACCACGGGGCAGAGGTTGACAAAAACCACCGCGCCATGAATTACATGTGACTAAATAACACACATCCTAGTAATAACTGGTAATGACTGGCCGCTTTCCGATTGGCCGATCGCGTGAATAATTATTTATGACGTAGTGCTTCTCACAGCGCTGTATTCATCACCGCGATCCCGCGGATGTGCTTGCTCTACCTAACGTGGTAAACTTTTATAGTAAGGGGGTGAAGGAATGGCGTGTAGCTGTGGGAGCGATAAGGCAAGGGAAATTCCCTTGGTGAGAAATAACTGCGTGGTCAGAGATGTTTTTACACGTGCGTGAGCAATACTGCAGTTTTCGTTTGTCAAACTCAAATACACACGGGACGGAAGTGATGGGGGATATTCACACGACTTCGACTCTGCGGGATGTTGTGCTTATAAAGATCGTGAAGGATTATCTCTCGGTCGGTAAATTTTTGGAAACAACATGAAACAACAAGGATTTACAAAATACACTGACACAGGCACATGTACAGTCTCGATGTTAATTGTCAAAACATTTGGGCTTCCTTATACATCGTCTTTGTTGTTCGTGTATTTTAGAACAAATTCACTTGCCGCCGACAAACGGTTAACCGTTTAGAAAAGTTTGAAACGGATAGTAAATTAAACGTATGGTCACAGGCTTACCTCGTATCCATCTATGACTCGACAATCGACCCCCACTATCGTGCGTGTGAGAGATATAATATACCACGGGGCCGAGGATGACAAAACCACCACGCCATGATGCACATGTGTATTGGGCTTGGGCAAAAGGCTTGCTATGTGCAGTGTGGAAAATAAACGGCCGTCTGAGCTGGCATGTGGTGATCGCTGACTTTCTGGCGGTAAATTCCCGACCCTCGGGCAACATAAATGTTAACAAAATAATACCAACATCATTTTACACAGGCGGGGAGGGTAGGTGCATTTTTATTCTCCACTAAATAAACAAAACAAATGTTGAAATGGACATCGACGGACCATGACGTACCTCGACGGACCATGACGTACCTCGACGCACCGCGACGTACCTCGACGCACCGCTCGAAGATTTTTTTGACTGACCACTATTGGACTTGACGTACCCACAGTCACTTTTTCCGAGAGTAAAGACGCAAACTTGACGCACCATCCCCGGGGGTCTGATAGTGCGTCATACAATTGATAGGTGTATAAAGTGTGTTCAAATTTGTTAAGTATTTTAAGGTTCTTCACTTGTTTGTGTGAATCTCTATTCTTCCATCGTCCATCCTATTAGGTGCATCAATGACTACAAATGTACCCTTGAAGTATTCAAATGTAAGATTTTTATCCACTGTCGAGTGTCAAACTGCACACCGAATATTTATCACTGTTAAAAATTCACAGTGTATTGTAGTAGGGCAATTCCAGCGTTATTGACATTACAGTTCAGATAAGTTTTATTTCTTAGTGAGTTCAGTAAACACATCTGCCATATGTAACTAAATTATACTTTGTAAATAAACAAAGTATACCTTTACACATACATTGTACTAAATTGTAGTTCTAAACTGTACACCAACTCAAATACTTTGTAAATAAACACAAGTACATGTATGTCATTGTACATTGTACCATAGAGCTATATGATTGTACTGTCCGAATCTCAAATTCTTCACAAATAAACAAAGTATGCCATTTACAGTGTACACTGTGCTATGTTTACATAGTTTATATGCCATCAGTCTATCCCCACCTGCAATTTTCTCTTTACTTGCCCACTCAAACGATTTATACAGTCATCATTACCACAGTGCAATATCATAGCCATATTAAGCCAGCCCCTTGCCATATAGATTACACTGTGCCATCCCAGTTGGGTTTGACTCACTGCAGATGCATTGCTCCCTGCCTCGACCTCCAACTGGTCTCCAGTCTCTTTATACTGCAGCCAGAGCAGTATTGTTGTATTTTTAACACTCGTTGAGTTCAATTCGGGTTTCAGAATGGGACTGATTCAACGACGGAGAATTTTATTTCTCAGTGTCTAGGGCATCTCACAGACTGTAGCCATTACACAGAGTGGCACGTGACAGGCTGGGACATGAAATGATTCAAGTGGGTATTGTGTATGGAATTTGGAGTCACTGTGTTGGATTTGTATCATGTCTAAGTAGATGACATGAAGAGAATATACCCAGGGATGTAGAGGGAAGGCACAACTCCCAATCATCATGTTACTTTTTTGGGATATCTTTGGCAGTACTAGCTTCATACTATGAAATTTAACACTTCATTCTGCTGTTGGCTTTGCAAATAGACAAAACAGTCCTGTACCACACATTATATAAATTGTCACATTTATGGAACAAGATGCTATAAGATTGACCTTTTTTGTAGCTACATAGCGCACTTGTGCCTTTCCTATCCGCCATTTTGGGAGTCAAAATTGCTGAAATGGTTGATGTGAGTTGTGTGGAGGTGCGTTCTGCATTGAGCAAGGCACAACAGGGCCTACTTGGATGTTATTTGGGAGATAGGTGCAACATGTGTATCAGATCACATAGATTAAGTTTTAGATAAATGCTAACTGCACTATACAATTAGAAACCTTTTACAGATTAATTTCTGTAAATTTGGACTATTGACTTAAGCATAATTTTGAAAATTTTGCTGATAGATTACAATGGTCTTCATAAAGGAGTATCCATCCAGAGCTTTGGTGCTAATGCGCACATGGCCAACACAAAGCAAATCACAACATCAACAAATGGGATTTCATGCAAAACATTCAGGAAGGTTGATCCTCACACATCACTTTGGGCAAAGCTTTAACAATTTATTTTTATTCCTTTACTTGTTTACATTGAGTGTGAGTATTAGGCTTTACATTAGTTTAGCATAAATGGATTAGAAACACTTCTTTAGGCCCTTCATGTTTTTGTTGTTTTATTGTATTTTTAGTGAGGGGGTTTGAAGTTAAAAAGTTTAAATACATAATATGCTCACTTGTAGATCTTGCAAAGTTACAAAGTGTTTGGAGAAACACTAGACTGCAGGACTTGTAAGGTTCCAGTGGTTCAGTGGGTATTTTGAGCCCAGGTACATGTATACATATACTTTCCAGTGTTGTATCTTGTAATAATAATAATAATAATAATAACTAGTTCTTATATATAGCCCATTTTACAATAATTTCTCAATGCGCTTTACATTAGTGTCCTGGTCATTGGGCCAATAACATTCTAATCTTTCTCAGCTACCTGGGGAGTACATGTATACAGCCCCGAACTTTCGTGGCGCTCAGAAGGCTTTTTCAAACACAATATCAACCTCTACCCTCGCAGGTACCCATTTATACCCCTGGGTGAAGAGAAGCAAATATAGCAAAGTGTCTTGCTCAAGGACACAAGCGTCATGACCGGGACTCGAACCCACCTCCCGATGACTAAACCACCAGAACTTGAATCCGATAATCTAAACCACTCGGCCATGACACCCTGTATCACCCAGGGCTGGTACATTTAACCATGATTTAACTATCCACATCAATGATCAGGTTCTGATGATGTTTACATACATCGACCTGGTTTCCTTGATATGTTTTGTGGAGTCCATTTACTTGCTGTATTAATCAGAATTCAATATATGTCATTTAGGAATCAGTTTCAGGTTTGACCGGGGAGGGGAGTGCGGAGGGGGGAGGGGGTTGAAGAGATGATGATCAACCAGAAACTACAGTACGGTGATCATTTCTCTTATAAATTAATCTATCAGCTGTCGTCAATAAATTAACCTACTTCAAGATAAGAAGGTTAAATCATTTACATTGTACATACTGTGCGTATGCCTACAGGTACATTTAGTGTATGTGCTCATGTACATTAAGAGTGTAATTTTATAGCAAAAATGTACTGTACAGATCCCTTGCAGTGGCTGCCATCGCCGAGGTCAAACAATGTAAATGTGCATGCGTGTACGCACCGCGCACAACTGTCAGCCAATGAAAGGTCTGCATTGACCTCAGTGAGGGCGCTGTTTGGGCTTGTGACTGTGACATCATACGCATGGGGTCTATTGGTACTTACCTAATGGTTTATCTATTTGAATTTATAAAAACACTTTTCAAATTTACATAGTTTAATATTGTAATGCAATCATGTCATGCATTTTCCTAGTTTGTTTTTAAATAATTGTTAGATTTGTATCAATTGTTGCAATTTTTCAGTTCGTCAAAGAAAAGATATTTAAATTCTGTCACTGCTCAATCTACAAGTACAGTGTATACAAAATCATGTACATTCGTACATCCTATCTTTCTGGCCATGGAATTATTCGGAGGACATGAAGGCCACGGCCTCTGTTGCCCTTGTCTTGGCTTGCTGGCCTTGGTGCCCCTTCTAAAGTTTCCCATGCACTTTAAAGACTTAAATGCCCTTTGCAAAAAAAAAAAGACCTTGCCCTCTCATAGATGTCCATAGATGTCTTTTGTAAATTACATTACTGTACTCCATCAGTGCTTTTTTCACATTAACCATACATTTATAACAATCTTGTTTTTTGAGATGTCAGATAATGTTTAGTACACTATTTCATCCATGAAGATTGGGACTCCTCTGTCACACTCAATATTTTAGTATTCGTTGTAGACTGAATAAAATGCATAGAAGGGAACAACGTGCCTCAAATTCCATTTGGCTCTTTTTACAAGAATGTCCAAATCTGTTAGCAGAGTTATTTTTATCTCACTCACAAAAATGGAATCAATATTCTGACAATATTCTGATGAATGATAAAAGAGATACGATCAAGCTGAGGAAAGGGGGTTGCATTTCACGGTCATTGACCTTTGACCTCAGCCAAAGGCCTGGATGGAATTCCGGGGATGTCACTCATTCCTGTGTACATGTTGTGCTTTCAAGAGTTAGCCTCTGCATAATAGTAGTCTCCGCTTCAAGCTGGCGTTATGAATTGCTCGGCAGATGTTTGCTCCAGTTCTACCGGACCAAGGAGGTTGGACAAATAATTCTAGCCTGGAATCAGTTTTTGCCTCTCTACAGGATGGAGAGGGTACTAGGTCAGGAGTTAAGAAAATGTTGAAGTAAACACTTTGTGGAGTTCAGTGTTAGCGCATGACTTGGAGGAGTTGGTGTGTTGATTGAGTAGGCCTAGGGTCAATAGATTGGATTGAAATTGAGGGGTTGGATTTAGTGGGCATTGTTGGTTTGGTATTGTTGAAGGGCAGGTTATTTGGGAGGATTATGCTTGATAAAGGAATGCTGAGAACCTTATTCTGTAAATCACCTCAGGGAAGTCGGGTCAACAGATGAGGAAGCCTGTAATATAAACCCCCAGAGTTATGGTAGTTGAAAACAGTGTACATTGTGCCAAAAATGAGCAGAAATACTCAGTTTTATCAGAATTTTTTCTGCTGGACTCTGTTGTGACTTTATGTTAATATTGTAAGGGATAAAACGGGTGGCAGTTTCACCCAACTTTTCAAAGGTTTCCTGATTTTGTACGTACAGTATGTACAACCTCATCAGGGTGTCATAGCCAAGTGGTTTAAATCATCGAATTCAAGTTCTGGTGGTTTAGTCATAGAGGTGTGGGTTCGAGTCCCGGGCATGACGCTTGTATCCTTGAGCATAACACTTCGCTATAATTGCTTCTCTGCATCCGGGGGTATAAATGGGTACCTGCAAGGGTAGAGGTTGATATTGTGTTGGAAAAAGCCTTCGGAGCGCCACGGCAGCTCGGGCTGTATACTCCCCAGGGAGCTGAGAAAGATTAAAGGAATGTTATTGGCCCAATGACCAGGACACTAATGTAAAGCGCATTGAGATGTTATTGTAAAATGTGTTATTATATAAGAACTAGTTATTATTATTATTATTATTATTATTATCAGGAGAGGGTTAAAACATGGAGGAAGAAAATTTTCTTCCTCCATGGTTAAAACAAAACTGGTTGCAGTTTGAGATGGAGGTGACACAAAGATCTTGTGAGGCTGTGACCAGGCAACTTGGGTTGTGGATTTGTGTCGCATCAAGCATTCTTATTTGTCTACAGAGCCAAGTGGTTCAATAACCAGTCATGCAATGAATTTGATACAACTCCTGTGTGCTGCATGCGATATTTACACAAAACGCATAGTGTGTCATGGCCGAGTGGTTTAGAGTGCCATCAAATTCAAGTTCTGGTGGTTAAGTCATCGGAGTGTGGGTTAGAATCCCGGTCTTGACACTTGTGTCCTTGCGCAAGATGCTTTACTACAATTGCTTCTCTTCACCCAGGGGTATAAATGGGTACCTGTGAGGGTAGAGGTTGATATTGTGTTTGAAAAAGCCTTTGGAGCGTCACATCAACCCCGGGGGGTGTATCCCCAAGGAGCCGAAAAAGATTAAAGGAATGTTATTGGCCCAATGACCAGTGTAAAGCACATTGATACGTTATTGTAATTGGCGCTATATAAGAACTAGTTAATATTATTTTTATTATTATAGTTATGCATTTAAAAAACGACTATCATTGTCCGTGAAGATGGCTGTTTTTTTGGTTTTAATCCATGTGACTGATTACTATCCTATTTTCTTAGTGTCTTTGGATAGCAACCCATCTTGGTCCAATTTCATGGCCCTGCTTACCGTCAGCAAAGAATCAGCGCTTACGAAAGCAGGGAATTCCGCGCTTACTTCAATCGTATTTCATTGGTTGGCAGGGAATTTTTGCTTGTGCGCTTGCGTAGTCCCCGGTTACTAGGCATTCTACGTTCACACAGCAAGCGCAGAAATTAGGCGCTTGCTCGGTAAGCGGAGAATGGTGATAGCAAGCGCAGAATTCGGCGGTAAGCAGAGCCATGAAATCGGGCCCTGAATCCACCAGAGTCTTCTAAAATACTCCACCTTGTGTTTACTCAACACTTGTGTTTGCCTGGCCCATGTAAAAGAATATCGGCCCAGCACTACCCTGTCAATGTCATGCTGCTATTCTAAGTCAGTCAACTTCCTGTTTTGGTTTTGTGAGGATTTGTGACTGTCAGAATTATGGTTGTATTTTGGATTAGTACGCATTGTGCATGATTTGTACAGGTACATTGTTCACAGGTACATTGTTCACAGGTACATTGTTCACAGGTACATTGTTCACAGGTACATTGTTCACAGGTACATTGTTCACAGGTACATTGTTCACAGGTACATTGTTCACAGGTACAATGTACATGTACATCTTATGTGCATGAAGCATTGAGCAGGTGTCAATTTTGTATACAATAGTCAATAGACTTGCCAAAAAAATGTATCAGCCATGAATCACTGATGAATAAGTGTAAACCAATTACAAGGTTATTTGTTGAAAAGGTGTTTTGCCTATTTATATTTGATGATCTCTTTCATTCTGTGTGATGAATTGCTTAATCATAGCTCAGCTGTTACAATGTACATGTAGGCCTGTACTGAATTGTATGTAATATTGTGTTGTAATCTTCAGCGTATAAGCCGCGGCTTATACATTTATTTTGGCCCTAAAAAGTTTCCTGCAGATTATATGCTGAGTGGCTTATACATTGACATTATGCGTAATACGTGTACTACATGTAATTATTATGGTGCTCGCAAAAGTTAGTTAGTGGCCTGACATTTTGCCCCCAGCAGAGTCTACCTCAGAGGCTAAATGACAACACAATACACATAAACAGGTATATTATTGTGCTTGGCAAAATTGAATGGCACACTGTAGGCCTAATATCAATACCCACCTCGGCAGTAGACACTTGATATCTTCTCTGCTCATTAGGGTTAGCACAGATTCTTTCTGTTGATTCTACGCTTATTGTAGGCAGTACTGCAAAACTTGGCCTTGAATCGCAGCATAAATAGACCAATCCAATCCATAGCAACTGTCTTTTAGCAGTGCCCCTGGGGAAGGATGTATGATACTTGCTTCTTGCCACACGTAAAGGGCACAACGCAATATTATTTTAATTGTTATTTTTATTAAGTTATATGTCCGACTTTTTTCTGAGTTTGTGTCCCCCGTTTGAAATTGTGATTGGTCAGATGCATTAAGAGGCGGAGCTTAGTGGATCAGCTGTTAACAGATTTGAAAGACAAATGGAGGATGTATTCGGCATCCACCCTTAACGTGTTCATCCAATTAATTTTATCTGGACTTTTTCAGGCAATTTTTTAATGTTCGCTGTAATTCTGTATATTGTATTTCCACATTTTCATGCAGACATTTGAACCAATGAGAAAATAGAATTAGCTGTTGCAAACTGCTTACCAACCAAAAGGACCTGTGGTATAAATGCAAAAATTAGTTAGTGGCCTGACGTTTCGACCTTCGCAGAGTCTTTCTCGAAGGCAGCACTAAATTGAATATCTTTGGTTTCTTGTCTTAGATCAACCCTGGCAGTAAAGCGGCCGTCGCAAGCATCCATATCGGTGATTCATTAGAGAAGATAAACGGGCAACCAACGTACAAGCTCGACCAGCATGACGCATTGAATCTTATACGCAACACAACCTCTCAATTGGAATTAGTTCTTTCAAAGTGAGTGAACACTTTACATAGTTTACAATAATAAAATAGCTGTGTTTGTCTGGTAGATAAAACAATGAAGATAGTGGTAGCACTTAAAATAACATTAAAAAGCATGAGCTTTCGTAGCAACAACTATTTCATCAGATGCAAGTAGTTGTTGCTATGAAAGCTCATGCGTTTTTTAATGTTATTAGTTAGCCATTAAGTGCTACCACTATCTTCAGGATATTGTTTGTACGTTGCAACTTTTATTTGCTGCCCCTCCAACCTCTCGTGCACACTACTATTGGTAAACTTTTTAAAGGGGCTGTATCGTCATGATCACAGCGGGGCTGCGGCTGAACATGGAATTAACAACTCTCACCCAAGTACTGCGGGTGGGCGCCCTCGCTCCATGTCATGTCTATTGAAGGAGTGTGCACGCAAGGGCTGTAGCTGAGAGGTCATTATTCCATGTACAGCCACAGGCATGCTTTGATCATGACGACATAGCCTGTTTAATGTTTTTTAATTGTTCAATTTTCCTCAATACAATTAAAATCAAGTGCAGGCCTGGAATTTAATCTTTGAGAGGGCAAGGCCATTTTCATTTTGCAAAGGGCACTTCCATTGGAAAATCTTAAAGGCTATGGGAATCTTTTGAAGGGGCACTGAGGCCAAGACCAGGGGCAACGAAGGCCATGGCCTCCGTGGCCTCCGTGTAATTCCAGGCCTGCAAGTGTATGAGTACTTTGTAAAAATAAAAAATATCAAATAATAAACCACAAGGGAAACTGACTGGGTAAATTTTTAAATGATTTTTTTGGGGTTGAACAAAGAAAAATTGACTAGAGCGGGATTTGAACCAACGACCTCCGGATTGACGTGCCGGCGCTCTACCAACTGAGCTATCTAGCCCTATGTTGGCGGTCTCCCTATTTTGTCAATATCTTTGTTCGGGGGGGTGCCAGTCAGAAGCCATTCAACCGCAAACTGCCGTGTAGCCAGGGATCACACCCAAGTATACGATACAACCTGGGAAGCGGCAGCCAGGGGATCACCTTGAGGGGATGCGACTTTTTATTTCAGATATCAAATAATAAACCACAAGGGAAACTGACTGGGTAAATTTTTAAATAATTTTTTGGAGGTTGAACAAAGAAAAATTTACTAGAGCAGGATTTGAACCAACGACCTCCGGTTTAACGTGCCGGCGCTCTACCAACTGAGCTATCTAGCTCTATGTTGGCGGTCCCCCTATTTTGTCAATATCTTTGTTCGGGGGGGGGGGGGGTGCCAGTCAGAAGCCAATAAAAATAAAAAAGTATGCAAAATGATGTATAAAACCATTGTTAAAAAAAAAAAAATTTCAAGACGACAATATGTGCTCAGAAAAGTGGTATTTTGGTCACTAGTACTTAAAATCGGAGTCCAAGTTCATTTCCATTCGAGTATCAAGTACACGACTTCAAGGGCAGATATTTTTTCAGTCGAATATTGAGTATGGGCTTTGAGTACGAGTATTTTGCTAGCTGAAAAACATTACGACTACCATTAAAATGGTATTTAGAGTTGTATTTTAATATGAGTACCAAGAACGAGTACGGCAGCATTAGTATTTTCTGATAGTTTCAGGTCGCAAACTGTGTAATTTTACTATAAAGCATTTACCGTTAAGACCAATATCAATAGAAAATTTGAAGGCAGTTACTCAGATAATGTATGTATGTAATATTGACACTCTGATGCCATGTGTGAAGCTAACCTTCAGCTACTGTATGTAGAGGGACATCTTGTTGTTGTACGTGTTCCTTATTCATGTCGAAAAAGCCCTGGGATATTGAAAGTATGCCAGGATTTCTGTGAATGTTGTGTTGATAAAGGTATGCCGTGGACAATTCACCATAAAAAACACATTGTGACCTGCTTCAGCAAAATGAGTGTAAATTGTGCCAATAAAACAATTTAAAGGAGATGAATGTGTAGCTTCTGTATACGCTCTGTACATTATCTAATAAAAGTCCAAATTGATGAAGGTTTAAACAGCTGTTTAAGACCGAGTCCCCACTCTTTTATTGGTACTGAGTACTTGGTACTTGGTACTTGGTAACTCCACCCTTAAATACTCCGAGAGGAAGTTTAACAAGGAAGCCTTAGGGGAGGTGGAATTGAACTTATTCCCTGTATACATATCAAACCTTTCTGTTCTGGCCTTAATGGCCGCCATTTTGTAACGCCTGGAACAACTTTAGAGCACTCTCAATTTTGTTGTATAGTCAGTCAGAAGGCTGACGTGCATATTCACCCAGACATTCCATAGTGTGTAGCGTGCACAGGCATGTACCTACCATGACTACATGTATTGTACACTTTGATTTGCCCATACAAACATGTACAGAAGGTACTGGAAATCATGCTCATAATGTCCCCTTTCCGGGGGTTATTGTGAAATCCCTAATTCTGATTCATGGTGAGTGCACGAGAACAATAAATCCTGGTGCTTATTATGAGAGCCTTTGTTGTTTTTCCTATGTCAAATCAGGGTTTATTTGTGGGACAATATTTGTAAATGAAAACACTTATTCCAAAAGCTCCAACAGTTCCGAAAAATAATACCTTACATGGGCACAGAAATTGTTTTCTTTTGAATACCAATGTGAAGTGGTTAATATTATCACAAAAGGTTACTGACTTACATTACATAAGAAAAAGAAAAACAACTCTAAATATTGATATAAAAACAACAAAATAGCCTTGAATCTAAAACTTCATGAAATCTTAGTCAGAACAAATAACTTGACTATGGAATTAAGAAAAACTAACCACAACTTTACGGAATATTTCTGTTCACAGGCCACCTCCATTAAATGGTCCACTAATCATCAACAACAACAACAACATGTCGGCGCAGACCAGTTCAAATGTTACAAAATAGCCTTGAATCTAAAACTTCATGAAATCTCAGTCAGGACAAATAACCTGACTATGGAATTAAGAAAAACTAACCACAACTTTACGGAATATTTCTGTTCACAGGCCACCTCCATTAAATGGTCCACTAATCATCAACAACAACAACAACATGTCGGCGCAGACCAGTTCAAATGTTACAGGTAAGACTAAGAGTTACTCTTACATACATCATCGCTCCGAGCAAGGAGACCTCGGTAAAATGTTACAAGGGTAACCTTGCCTTTTAATGAGATTTGAAAATCGTTAGATATTGGATTGTTATGAGGTTTGTGTACTAATTAGATGATTCGATTTCCTTTGCAGATTGGGATTGAGCGCCATTTCTATTTCACAAACTTTATTTCATCATTCATGCTGACTTTCATTTCATTCATGTCAAAAAATTGTAACGTGAAGTTCTAAACGCTCTTTTTAACAGGTTTAGTTGATCTTACTACATACAGTATGTGTACAGTTGTTTTATTGTTTCCAAAACTGTACATACGTACAGAATGTACTTGTTTCTAACCCATATTAAAGAATTATAATGGGTTTTCCAGTTCAAGTTTGAGTTGACTAATCATTTTTTTATATTTCAGCTGGTTTGTGCGATCATCTTTCTTGTCATCAAATCTTTCATCAACATTGGTGAAAGTTTGATTTTGTAGTAATAAAATACCCATTTTCTGTTTCAGTTATTCTGTTCAGTCGTCTACCTGTGCGTACATTTGGGCTGTTTTGTTGGTGTGGACCCAATGTCATAGAGCTACTTCAACAAAAATGTTGTACATTTTACACTGTGGCTGATAAGCACATACTTTTAGTGCAAAACAAATTCACGTTTATTAGATGAAATAATTACATTGGGATGATTATTTTGGTTTCAGCCTTAAGCCCTGCAAATGCGAATGCGAATGCGATAACAAATTTTTACGTCACAAATTCGCAACGAATATTTCGGTAGAGTTGAGATGTGCTCAACTCCTGTGAATTATTCGCAGCGAAAACAGAGGTGTGATGTCAAAATTCGCCTTGCATTCGCAGGAAATATGAACGGGGCTTTACACCGATGTGTGATGAGACTGCATACTGAGTGCTTTCCGAGTCTCGCAAAACCAATAGAAATCCACAGACTACTCACTCAGGTGGGATTCGAACCTATAACACCCGCATTCTAGAGCATAATTATGTCTTAATCATTTGACCATAGACAGTGATAAGAGGCAAGTTCAGATCCTTTGTTGTTAAACAGCTCTTTTAAATTTGGTCCAGACCAGTCCCATGGACTGAACTATGGAGAGTATCCAAAAGTGTGGACAATTTAATGTACTGTGAGTTTGACCAAAACAGGCCAACAGAGTGTGAACAACTTTACAGTCGATGACGAGACTGTTTCTGTCGATGGGGTTACCTTCCATGGGTTCTCCCCGAGTAACGTATCGGTGACCCGTACGACAACGACTAAAGTTACCAAGACGACGAGGAGTCGTTCCCCCTCACCCTCCAGAGGGCAGAGTGGATCGTCTGAAAACCTCCACGGATATCCAAGAAAGATGGCCGTCCGGTATGATTCGGAGCCTGAAAGTGAGGCTCCGGTGAAGTTCATGTCAGGGGTTATTTGGACGCCACCATCCAGCAAAGGTCAGTTGGCATGACCCGTGTCCTTTGACCTTTAAGCCCAGCATGCCAAATATGTGATTTTACAAGGAGGTGCCAGCTCAACAAAAATATTGGTTTACTGTATGTAAAAAAAATGCTCACAGCTGAATTGATTGACTTGAAATTGAATTTGAAGAGCAGATCTGCTGCATCTCCTCCTACCCCTTTAATGTTGATTGAAATTTTTATCAAGATTTTATTGGAGCTAGTGATACATGTAGTTTGAATTAGACTGGATTGGGACAAAGCCTTAAGCTATTTTCCAGATGGTATCATGTTCCAACTAAAGCACAATCTGGAATCAACGTTTTATTTGTCACTTTAAAGTGAGGCAGGGCAGATGTTTTTTCATCCTTAGAATATCTCAGACAAACAATGGGATGAAAGCGTATTATCTCACAGCCTGGAAAATAGTTCAAACAAAAACGAAAATGTGCAAACCAAATGCTGAAAATAGATTTGTAATTTTTTTGAATTTATGAATCAAATACATGTAACATCAATCATACCTTTATTTTTGTAATCATTGAACGACCTCATTAATTCCTAATACTCTATTTTCAATCTGAGCATCGATTACATATTTGCATTCATCTCTCACCCTCCTCCTAATTTGCATATGCAGGGATGTACCATCCGCATTCGGTTGTCATCCCTGTCAGATCAAATGGTACGGTCGATTGGCATGAATGGTTATTTTGAAATGCTCTATCAATTGCGGCATTATTACCAGAGCCCTGTGTGATTTTGTGTTTTTCTCATCATGAATGACGTTGATTGTGTTTATTTTTAGTTTGGATTTTCATGCAGTTTCATTGTCATTTTTTATTTTCTGCTTTGAGTTTTGATATCACCTCTGATTTTTGTTTTGTTTCTTTCGCCTTTTGGTCCTGCATGTACCTTCCTACCATCTTGTGACTTCTGTCTTACTTTTCAATTCATTACAATCTTTACTTCATCCTCCATTTTCTAACTACCCTGTTTGTTTGATCATTCATCTTTTACATCATGGCCTTTGACCCCTGACCTTTGTCACCAACCTCTGAACCCCGTCTTCTACCAGCCCAGATAGTTACTGTACATGCAATCAACCTAGGTCATCTTCTTCCCCCTCCCTTACCCAATCAACCCCCAGTCATATGACCAAAGAGTGCGACCAAATCACGACCCTGCCACCACGCCCAGGAGAACCGGCCACAAGGCGGGAACCAGGCCATCCAAAACGTCACCGAAGCAGTTTTTTCATACGACCAAGGTCACGAAGCAGCGATGGTATTTTTTTTTCTGTTTTGAAAAAGTAGATACAAATTTGCACTTTTTTAAAGTACAAAATCATAACGGAGTAACAAGATAAACTTAAACTACCTACACAGTGTGCATATACATGTACAATCATAGAGGACAAATGACTGGTGTACATCTCATTCTAGTAAACAATTATTTCAATTTAAACAAAGAGAAAAAAACAACCAAAAACGAATAAAAACCTTTTCACTCTTGGAAGAAAACTAATCTAAATGCTCAGTTTGTTTTGTGTTTCCAGAATTATAGTTTGACAATTTGTCAATTAGTTCCAACAAAATGTTTACCTAATTGAGTTAGTAAATCAAATAATTGCATCATACATGTAGTTTGTTAAATAAATTTGAATTTACTGTCAATGCTCCCATGGGTAATTCTTAAACATAGACTGCCCAAACATTAATATTGCAAAGCGTCAAATAGATAGACCCTTACATTTTGTTTGGCACTCCATTTGCCAATGCCCCCACTGTATGCCTTTTTGAATGAGTTAGGCTACCGCTGACAATTAGGTCAAGTTGGAAGGCTCCCTGAGGAGTAAACTTGAAACTTGAGCGTGACCTTTGGCCCCGGCTCCATCAGTAACATCATAGTCAAAAACAATTCCTCCCCCCCCCCCAAATATCTGGGCGCTGGCTTTTTCTTTTATATCATGCATGCTGTGTGGTTTGAAATTTCACGATTATGAGCATGTTATGTTGCCATGGCAACCATTATTTGCCCAATTATTACATTCATACCTTTGGCTTGGTTTTCATTTTCACAGTCTGTAGCACTTGCTTTTTATAATATTATTGGCATAATTTTTTTTCCTATCAATATTTCGATTCTTCAAAGTTTTTCTCAGATTATTTGAGTTCAATTGAAGCTTTGGAAAAATGGTAGAACAAATGATTTCCTTTTGTTTTATTGGGAGATTATGGTTAAAAGTCAGCATACAGTTCTAAGTAAGTTTACTTCATAAGTACAAACATGTGGTACCTGAATCATTTTGTACAACATGTTCGCCAAATTACCCCAAAATATATTATATGATTTGTCAAACCTGAAAGGAGTTCTCCTTAATGTGTAATTGATAAATAATGCAAGTCACTCAGCATAAGGACAACTGCAGTTGGCTATATATAATCGGCTGCATACATGGAATTCATGTGGAGTCTTTTCTCTCAGGAGATATCATGGGGACATCGTTGAGCATTGCGTCACTCACTTTAATAGAATACTTTTAGCATTAGCACTCATACTTTCTTCTTGTACACTTGCTCTTACTCATGAAGGCATTTTTGTCACTGTACTCACAGAAAATAATGTTGTGTACAAGTTTCCATACATGAAAAATAAAAACTGTTTCGTTCTTGTACTTGTGAGAAAATACTCGACAACAAAAGTTTGGAGCTTGATTGATTGATTGATTGATTGATTGATTGATTGATTGATTGATTGATTGATTGATTGATTGATTGATTGATTGAATTTATTTGGATAAAATACAGCAAGTGCAAGGCAAAAATACATACACAACATCAGGAGGTAAAACAATGAAATAAATTAAACCAAAATAGAACACAAGAAAGAAAAACTGCACAAATTTATCCAAGGATAGCTCCCCCAAAACACCAATAACTTAATAGACTTATTTCCATTGGGGGTCAGCTTAAACCTACTTTCAACAACCAACTGATCTGAACAGATTTTACAGACAGATATTGAACAGCTTTAAGAAGCTGCAAAGAGAATCACCCAACCTTATATAATTAATACTCTTTAAAATATTCATGCATCAACAGCACAGCCTGTGTCAGAATTGGGGGCTCTGACTACATCTAGATTGCCTGGCAATAGCCACATTTAAGTATAGGACGTTCATTGCAACACCCTTTAAGCCACAGACACAAATACGGATACAGCCTCACACTTAGACTTGTGGACAGGTTGTTAAATGTTTGTCGCGATGATAGGGTGCTGACTCTCTCCGCGAATTTTGCGACAGTGCTGATGTTCTTGCGAGACTGCTGGCTGTTGGGCAAATAGTCGAGAGGCAGCAGCCTGGTGTGAGAGCAGTAGTCTTGCAAGAGCAGTTTCCTCAGACAATAGACCTTTCCATTGTTGATAAACAAAGTGCGCCGGTTGGCATGGCCGGCTGAATGTTAGCAAAACATTAAAATATGTTGTGACCAAATTCAACATTTTCTATACAGATTCCAACAAATTCAACACTATTTTTGAATATTTGTGTAACATTGCTACAAACTATGGCCATCTGTTTTTGATTTGCAGTTATGGCTTTCCATACTCGGTTGGCAAAAACTTGGGCTGTGATGTTGCAATAAAAAGGTCTGTATCGAGAGAGTTGCAGTAGAGCTACATGTACCAAAAATGTATTACGCTATTACAGTGAAAAACATTAAACGGCTTGTCCAAAAGTCCACCTAACACTCTGTCAATTGGCGCAAAGATGCAAAAACTAATTGTTCATTTGCTTTTCATGTGAAGTATGAGCATAAAGCTGCAAAAGAGGTAGTTGTCAAGAAAACACTTTTTTGTGAACTGTTGACTACGACATTAGTTTCTTTGCTCGAGATTTGACAAGGTTTAATCCATCATATCATTAGTCGTGGTGGAAATTAAATTGGGCCAGTGGGGAATCCTAATGAAGCTTGAGGTTGGAGCTTTTTTTTTTTTATAAGAGAAATCTTGTTGGACAGAGGGATCCTTTAGAAAATGATTGAAGCTATTTCATCTTCATGATTGGAGAAGAGATAAACAAATCATGGATTAGTCTCTTCAGGTGTTGTAACAACATCTTACAAGGTTGAATTGCTACGCAGTCTACAATATTGTCCAGAATGGCTGCGTTTTTACTCAAAATACACGTTCAAATGTGCTTGCATGTAGACATTAAGTACATGTAGATGATGTCCCTCACAGTGTATTGTTAACACAATGTGTGAGTCTGCACAGGACCAATTTCATAGAGTTGCTTATGAGAACATGATGTTGGCCTATTCACGGCTATGGCTATTGCTAAAGAGTATTGCTATGGGCATCCTGTGCCTCAGTGCATGTTAGTGATGAAGCCATAGCCGCTAGTGATGAAGCCGTAGCCGCAGCTGCCAATTCGCACATTGCCTTATTCTCATAAAGCTGGTAAGCACAAATGGCGCAAACAAATCAGCAGAAATGAGTTGGCAGCCAAAATGTCATTCACATTGATTCTGAATGTTATCCCATGATTGCTTGGCAAACAAAAGTAACATCCAGCAAATCTGTTTGCCAAAAACTAAAATTTGCCCAGCATTGCCTTGCAGTTGTATCTGCTGAATACCAGTCACACACATAATAATTTGTTTATTTTAGCTGGTAACCGGAATGACTTTTGCTCAGTCACTTTGATTACTTGGTAATTCTATGAAATTGGGCCGAGGGCATTTTGTGGCAGACTAGAATGCTTAGTTCATAAGGGCTAGCACCCCATTTCTTTAATCCACAGGTACTATATTATTTGTGATTAATAATAACAAATTTGTTTTCAGATCAAAGGATGAAATTGAAAATCTAATTTCAAAATGATTATTGGTTTACAGCTTCTAGGAAAGGCGTATCACCATGGCGACCTGTTGCTTTCCAACCTCGTTCAAAGGACGACACGGCAACCTATGCCTTCTCCTCACCACCCGTCCCTCCCCCACCCCCAGAGTCCGACACTGAGGACTTTCCCCCTACTGTACCCCCTAAGCCCAAGGTGGTCCGAAGGAAGCTGTATCTGTCAGCCAATCAGCCGCAGCCTGGTAATTTGAATAAATGCATAATAAGTATCTGTGACTCACCTGCATGTTTGATTTCTTAGGGAACCAATGAGAGATGAGTACATGTGGCTCATTTGCATGGAGAAGAGTACTTGTTGGTGATTGCACAGACTGTCCTGGACTTTTATCCAATCAACTGTTAGCATGACACATGATGTGCATGGTTGGTCTGCCTCCACAAGTCCATGATTTTTGTGTTTTAATGTTTTGCATGTTTAATTTTCTCCAAGTATTTGTCTATGTAATTTGTATTTTTATTTTGCACTGCATTTGATTTTCCTTGGATGATTGAATTGTGTTAATGCCAGTTGTATTTTTGTTTCACATTCACATTGTTAGGGGTTTCATGCTACCACTATCTGTATGTGTTTATCATATAAATAAATGTAATTGTTTTGTATTTCAAAATATGTTGACATGCATGAATGTTAAGTTTGTTTACTGTAAGTATAAAAGTGCTGTTTTCAGACAAATACAGGTAATGGATTGTTTTACAACTTCTAAACTGTGTCAGCTCCAGAATTGCATTAGCCAAGACAGGGTTTGCCCTTAACCTTTTTAGTGACTAGCCAGCAGGGCCAGCTAGCTTAGCAATTCAACTACTCCATCACCTTTTTCACTGGTCCACATTTCAAATGAAAAGGGAAGCTTTTTTTAAACTGAACTAGCCAGTTGGATCACTAAACGGTAAATTCTGACTGGTCCTCAGGCGTTTTAACAGGCATTTGGCCAGCGGACCACTGTTAAGCGAGAACGCTGCAAGAGTTTGGGGTGCACAGTTGACATTTTACACTGATTGGAAGGGCTTTCCATAAAATCGTCTGGGTTTTTGTTGTTGCCAAATCAAAGGAGGGATGGGTATAGTTAATAATAGGACATTTGTTTGTTAGGCCTTCATGGCAGTGTGTCCTTCAACCTCTGTGTGTCTCTGGATCTCCTCTTCATGTTGAGGCCATAGAGTTTGGAAATGCCAGACTAAATCACATGGCTTCGTGAACATACTGTATCCAAAGAGTCTAACATAAAAGGTGCTACATTAAGCAAATCAAAACGATGGCTCTTGATTTATCGCTAATTTTGTCTAAGCTTCTTTATACCTTACACACTTCTGCTGTCGCAGGACCTTATAAATGCACCTTTTTAATATTTGTAAATAATTTTTTAATAAGTGTTTTATAGATTTGTTAATAGTAATTAATCATTAAATAATAAAAGCATATATTTCTACCCCACCCTTTGCCACTAATAACAAATTTTTAAAAGGGGGAACAAAATAATCAGAACACTAGAAGACAAAAATTTGTCATTTATTTCCCTGAATTTGAATTTGATTTTTCACTATCTGAAAAACTCCCCAAAAAGCTGTTGATTAAAACAAAAACCAATTTCCTCTTCTTCCATTCTTTTAGACTTGGAATGAATTTGGTCACTGTTTCCCATAACCCTAAGCTTCTTTATACCTTACACACTTCTGCTGTCGCAGGACCTTATAAATGCACTAAAGAGTATTTAAATGGCATTCGTGTCAATAGGAGTCAATGATCTATTCATTAGTTCTTACATGACACTAAGTAATTAGATCTTTTTTTGTAGAGGTGTCGGCTCTGAAAAGACCTAAGACCTCGGCCCAATTTTATAGAGCTGCTTAAAGCACTAAATAGTAGCTAAGTACAACAGAATTATGCTTACTAGACTAAGGTTACCAGCCAAAATACCAGGTCACATACAATTTGTGACTGGTATCCTGCTCATTTTTGCTGTGCACAATTTTTTAAGCAATATTTTCTGCTTAAGCAGCTCTATAATTGTGGGTTTTTGGCCCAATTACATGGCACTTTACCACGGCACCCTTCAAAGCGTGTGACTCTATGGACAGTAAACGCATCCATGGTAAACAGTGCCATAATATTGGGTTTGATTGGGTCGTTCTCAACTCTCCAACAGTGTGCTTTAGTCGTCAGGAGACTGAGGAGAGCACACTAGTCAAAAGACTGAGGGCCCAATCAGGGTCCACTTTCATGGCTCTGCTTACTGCGGAAGTCTGTGCTTACAGCGCCCCCTATTGCTTATAATTCTGCTGTAAGCAGAACCATGAAATTGGGCCCAGCCCTTCCAAGAGCCAACACCTCAAAAAGAAGAGCAAAAAGTTGGGAAGGTAGTGCATTCTGCTCTACCAGCCAGGCTCCTAGTGGATGATACCCATGACAACATCCTTGAGGACTGTGAAGGGGGTAACCCTGTTTCAGCCCCAGGAGTAGGAGGCAGCGTGCCCATGGTGTCAATTGATTTGGGTCGATAGCTCAAATCAGTTATGTGTCGCCCTCACCTTGAAGTGGCCGTCCCTGGCCTTGTGAGTGAGGCGATATCTCATAAAAAAATAAAAATAAAAATAAATAACATGGTATATCTGTAAGATTTAAGAGATGGATAACTCCACCATCCATGCAATGTCTCAGATGTTATGTCAATGTTATCCGCAACACATCGACTCGTGTAATGTCTGACCCAGTGGAGGCAAGCTGGCAGACTGCCAGTTTTGACGACTCAAAACATTGGTTAGATTCATTTGTATTATGATAACGTCTGGCGTAACTTAATTAAGTACATTGTGCAATGTATGCACACTGTGTGGCTTCAGACAGATGGTTGTGCGTGCAGACCGTTTGCTCAATCGTCGTATTTGTTTCAGAGAAATCAAAGAGCAATCAGATAGCTGATGGCTATCAAGTTTTATGTCAACCACTGACGCTCCATTCCATATTAGGATTCAAATCTTGCACTTTTTCGTGAAGGGTTTTTATCTCGTTTGCTATGACAGCATTATATAAAAAAAGAACTTTGAAAGGTTTCTCTTGACTAGTTTTTTCAGCAATGTGAACAAAATTGCTTGAAATTTGACAATGCTGTGTGAGATATTACAATTTTTGTACCTGTGCTGTCAAAAGCTTTTAAGAATACATGTACATGTACAGTATACAATGTACAATGTACAATGTATGTGTGTGTAGTGAAGCTGTTGAGGTTAAATTGGTTGCAATATTATTATGTGGGATTTAAGGCATTGCATGATGAGGTTGTATATTTGGTTTGCAGTATCACCATGTGTATATCTTACTACTTGCTGGGTAGATTGTGTTCTTTTGAGAACTTGTCTTGCTAATTATTCTACTGCCGTGGAGTAGATTTTTCGGAATTCGGGAGACTTCTCAGTTCCGCGGCAGTAGAATAAATAGCAAGACAAGTTCTCAAACAAACATAATGTACCCAGCAAGTATACACATTGTGCTACTGCAAAACAAACATACTTTTATACAATATTAGTTATTGGTAGCATTAACGCCAACTTTGTCACTTGTAAAAGGTTTGTAAGATTCTTGTGTTGCTGTATTTGTACAAATGCATATTCTCATCATGTCCTTTGTAAGTTTCTTTCATGAAATGTTCCCCCTTTATTTTGCACTTTTTTGTTGACGTTCTCCCCTTTTTCTGCCTGCTCGTTTGTTTCCCGCATGTTTACTGCCTGCAGAACTCCCAGTCAAACCCATTGGTATTGGCCGGGTGCGTAAGTCATCACGAGGGGCGGAGATGTTCTTTGCACGCCAGGCTGAGCAGGGTATTGCGAAGGACTCAGGTATTAACGCAGCTTTGCACGTCATGCATGACTGTCATCACCACTCTCACAAACCATCACAGAACATGTGTCCTCATCTCTAACCATTTTGGATGACATCACTGGTTGTTTACATGATATGTTTTCACCTTTTTAATATTTGTAAATAATTTTTTAATAAGTGTTTTATAGATTTGTTAATAGTAATTAATCATTAAATAATAAAAGCATATATTTCTACCCCACCCTTTGCATGCCACTCATAACAAATTTTAAAAAGGGGGAACAAAATAATCAGAACACTAGAAGACAAAAATTTGTCATTTATTTCCCTGAATTTGAATTTGATTTTTCACTATCTGAAAAACCCCCCAAAAAGCTGTTGATTAAAACAAAAACCAATTTCCTCTTCTTCCATTCTTTTAGACTTGGAATGAATTTGGTCACTGTTTCCCATAACCCTCCCCCCCCTTCCCTAAGGCAGTGTTAGTATATCTCTCACACATGACTGCACATTGCAGAAGTTTAGTGTGGGAAATCGGCAAACAAGGACTTGTTTTCAAGTCTACTGTCCCTCATGGATTTCTCATCAAGCAGCAAGAAGAAGTTATTATTATTATTATTATTATTTTATTTGCCATAACAGTACAAAACAAAATACAAGACAATATACCCCGAGATGGGCAAGGGACAACAAAAGCAAATACATACTATGATCCGTAGATCTGTTGCCCCACATCTGGGGTACACAATGAAATAAATATAGATTTAAACATATAATATAGTACACGCAATAATAAAAGCAGATAATTATACAAAACCAATAATAAATAAATAATAAATAACTAATTTATAAAACGAAAATAAATGAGTAAAATAACAGTAAAAGTAAAGATAAACAAATAAAGAAGTATGTATATAAATAAATAAATAAATAAACTTGTAAATAAATAAATAAATAAACTTGTTAATAAATAAAAACGATTTAAATAAAAACGATTTAAAATATTGCACAAGTGAATGGGCTATAGCAGGCTATTAAAAGGGTGGACTAAACCCCAAACAAGTCCCAACACAAGAGCCACACTCCCCTCCCCGGAGAATTATACATGTATAAATAAATAAAAATGAAAATGTAGGAGACAAGTGGTAAAGAGAAGTTCTGAATCCACAGAACCAAAAGGTCTGACCATGCAACTATAGCTCTATGGTGTGACTAGATGTAAAACACATCAATCCTAGGGCAGCTAATTCACCTACCTGGCCCCCTCCATTAAACATGTCATTGAAACCAATGGGCACACTTAACCCATGTTTCATGCATGCCTTCATCCATGTTTTATGCATGCCTACATCTATGTTATGTTAGATTAGAGGTGGGAATGTGACATTGGAATATTGTAGTGGAGTGATTTCCCAAGGTTAGTCTCTAGAACCTGGAAGACTCCGTACACCATTGGGTACACCATTGGTTACTCACAGGAAAAATGGTTGTCACTTTTCAATGTCAAATCTAGTTGAAACGTGAAACCTTTGCATTGCTATACTTGCAATAATAAGTTTGGGAGGGTTGCGGTTAGCAGCATGGAAATATCTCCAATGACTTGTGGTGGCTTAAAAAAGAGCTGAGGGAGAAAAAATAAATACAAAAATCGGGCGTTTTCATCCGTATGTTTCTTTTCCATCAGTATGTTGTTGAAGACCATCCGCAGAACTGCTATGTCCAGACAACAACAAGCCAAGATTCACTTGTTGGGATAGTGAGATGCTAAGTGAATCTCTTTAGCTTACATGTAATATTGCAGAGATTACTACCACCATTCTTGACTTGAATTCACCTAAATTGATGAGGCCACTGGGTGTTCAGTTTGATTTATGGATCTAATAGAAAAAGGAAAGAAGAAAAAAACTTAACTTTTTTTAACAGTACACTGCTAAAAAATATATTCTTGAAATAAGAAAAAAAAAAAAATTTCAAGAAAAAAGTATTGTGTCACTCCCTAGAAACATTTTATATTAAGATTTTTGGGAGAGACACAAGGAAAGTTTTCTTGAAATAGGATTTTTTTGTTATCTCAAGAATACCATTTTAAGCTGTATCACCATCCAGCATGGTGATCTAGAGTGTATAAAGAATGCCAGTAGCAGATGTGGGGAACACAACATTGGCCACGAAATGTACCCATAAATACGAAAAGTGACTCTTAAAGGTATTCTACAGGATTGGTAGAGCTGACAAAATAGTCGCACACAGTGTTCATGTTTTGTGTGATCAACCATATGCATGAACAAACAAACCTGTGAAAGTTTGAGCTCAATTGGTCATCGAGGTCACGAGAAAATAGTGAAAAGAGACCTTATGTGTTTTCTGTTTTTCAAACATCGAGTTTATTATCACGCGTGATAAAAACGATTGTTTTACTCATTTCTCAGAAACGATAGCATTTTAGGCAGAAATATTTTAAGGAACCCTTTCTACCATTACTTACTTTAAATCATGTAAGTTATGTGTGAATCTGTGAAAATTTGTGTTTTTCGATCTTACCAATAGTGTACAGGGCCTTTAAGAGCAATTTAAAATAGCTGCTTAACCACCCAAATGTACTCAGCAGCGAAATTCCTTGGTAAAAGCAGAGTACCAGTCAGACAGCCATGTGATGTGAATTGCATGCAGTTGGTCCCACTCAATTTTTTGCTCAAGAAATTTTTTTTATTAAGCAATATTTTCAGTTATATGAAAATTTTTCCTCAACTACGATTCCAAGTGTCACAGCCCTACCTCGTTAAGTGTTTCAGTCATTAAAAGTAAATCAGTGGTAACACCATGTGCGAATTCGTTGTTGTTAATTAACTTGTTTGGTTCCTTGAAACTACTCAAATCTATTCCATGTGTTTGTTTCATTCATTCAGCAGTTTAGTTAATATTCTCAAATAATTACCCAAGAGATTTACCCACAAATACGAAAAGTGACTCTGGTCCTGTTTGAGTCTGTTAATTTGGGGCACTCAATAACAATCTAAGACTATCAAACTTTTTGTGTAACTAAAAGAAGTCCATGGTAGTGCTTGCAGGAATCAAATATCATAATTCCATCATTTCTTTCTGCTAAGTGTGGCCTTCCATAGCAACCGCTGGACATTGAGGCCACATTCCTTAAAGTTCCTCTGTACTTTTCCCAAGGATAAAAACCAGCCAAGTGCATTCATTGAAAAGCTCATCAGCTGTCCAACGTGTTATGAATATCACTTGAGAAGAACGTTACGACTTATTCTTAGATGATGGAATGGATTAGAGATAGTACAATACGGGAACCTGAAACGGCTGGTCATTTCTCACTCCCCCCCCCCAATACATCTATAAAATTATCATGCAGTAATCTTTTCATCAAACTTTTACAGAATTAACAAATTATATACCACTCCAAAGAAAAATTCACCTTCGGTAAAATAATTTTAAATTCATCCAACTTGATCACTATAGAAAGAAATGCGCCAATCTAAAGCCCGTGAAACTTTCTGATAATTTTTAGTGTTTGTGTGAAAACAGTAGACAAGTGCTCTCACTTTCGGTACCTTCTGGAGACCAAGGACAAAACAAAAAAGGGAAAACAAAAGGACTCCACATGGAATTTCTAAAGACCGGGGTGCTCCACAAGGAAATTTGTGTACAAAGTCTATGGGAAACTGTTAAGTGCAGGGACAAAGGAAAGAACAAAAGAGTGCTCCACAAGGATGCATTTTTCCGTCTGGGTGTTCAGATTGATTCTGTACATGTTTTAATGTTGACAGTGATCCGCTTAGACATTTTTCAAAAATAACGACACATTAGCCTGAACAAGATCTCACTGTGATTTTTGGTATTTACTTCACTGACCTTTTAGTCGGTCATACAAGGTTTTTTGATGACAATGAAAAGCATGTGAATAAAATGATTGTTTTAACCAATAGTGTACCGAGCTGAGCATTTCAATATTTTTCTCTTGAGTTTTTGTCAGAAACAGAAAGGGGCGGGGGACCTGTGATAAACTTAAGTTATAAGATCTGTTGAAAATGTTTACCCAATTAAGTTGGACTAATACAATTTTGATCGATTAATATTGCACACGTTTTATTGCAAGCCTGTGTATTTCTTATTTGTAACTTGTTTTAACTTTCCTCCAGTTTTTCAAATGATGACCAGTTATTTCTGTGTATTCATTCAAATGTCCCAATAATTTTTTGTCTTAACCAATTTCGCTGTTGTTGTACTAAGTAATTTCCTATTTTTGTTGTTACAGGAAATAACCTTAATTTTTCTCCTTTTTGTTTTGAGTCATATGCACAAACATTTATTTATGTACATTCTTAACAAGATTTAGTTTTACGTACAAATGATGCATTAATAATCACCCTGTCAAATAACTTGACCACTTTACTGTAAGTAACCATTGTTAAAGTGTCAATTTAGGTACCACGCTGAGGCAACCACTCAATGTTATTTTGTTTGACATGGTACAGTGGTCCCCAACATAGGTGCAAATTCATTCCCATGAAATATTCAAAACTGTATTTGAATACAAAAATGTGATCCTCTGATTTGTGATCAGTAACACAGTTTGCTTTTCCTTTGTGGGCAAATGAATTTGAATGCCATATTATGGAAGGCTATACCTCCATGACACAATGCATTTAGTTGGAACCAATGTTCATGTTTATCCTTTGTGTATATATACATGTACATTAATCTTAACAATCAGTCAACAGTGGATTTAACGTAATTAGTTTGCACTAATATTTGTTGTACCTTTTCCCCCATCACTCACAGTGTGACATGTCCATGTTTGTTATGCCACCAGGTTTCCATTGGAGGTCTTTCGTCCTTCATAATGTAACACTTTTTTCGACAGGTCAAACAATAACCAGTACTAATGTTAGATACTTCTGTGTGATCGTAGCTCTAGTTGTAGATCTCATTAATAATTAACAGAAGTGCTTGTCATTCATTTACGTGTGACAGATTTTACAAAACATCATCTTTAGATAAGTTGTGAATTTCATCGTAGTGATTTGTATTGTGACATCACATTTTGCTTAGCAATTAATCAGATTGATAAGCGTGGTACGATCAATCTTAGCTCTTTGCGAAAATTGAACCCTGCATTACCAACGTCTAAAGTTCATGTTTAGAAAGACAACTAAACTCATGAATCATTCCACAGCTCTGTTTTAAAATTGTGTTATTGCCTCAAGTTCCAACCAAAGCAGAGTCTTTCTCAAGGGTTAAAATAATGAACAAGTGCTTAATCCCCCCCCCAAAACCCCCCCCCCCCCAAAACCCCCCCCCCAAAAAACAAAAACAAAACAACAACCCCAAAACACACCAAAAAACTGCAATTCAGTAGGGTTTGTTTGCAATCTGAAAAACAATGGCTGACTGACAAATGTTTACATTTATGAGAAAGAAAGAAAGAAATCTGGGTGGCCAAAAACTACTGTATCCACAGTGTAAATTCAAAACGGGGTGTCTGTGAACTGCTTGGGGTTCAACATATTAAAGCAACAGGTACCTTCAAAATGGATATGCTGGATCCTTTGTACACATGCCAGTTTACAAAATAAACATACTCAATTTGGAGGTGCAATATAATCCATTGTCATATTAGCTTTAATATGTCGAGCCACAAGTGGTTACAGGTACACAAAAAACTTGGGCAATTCAAAAAGGCAATGGACATTTAATACATGGAGTCTTGAGTGACAAGGAGGCCACAGAGGCCATGGCCTTTGTTGACCTGGTCTTGGCCTTGGTGCCTCTTCTAAAGTTTCCATCGACTTTCAGACTTTCCAATGGAAGTGCCCTTTGCAAAATGAAATTGGCCTTGCCTGATGATGTACATGTATATCCTGTACTAGTCATACTGTACATTTACTGTCATGTAACACCTTCAAGTTGTCAAACCACTGGTTATTCTCAGAACCACCACAATGTGAAAAGAGATTTACCGCAAACCTCACCTGACCTTCAAGTAGCATGTTTATGTCAGGCCTTGAATTTCATCTTTGAGAAGACAAGGCAACATTCTATGGGAAACTTCTGAAGGGGCACCAAGGCCAAGACTAGGGGCAACAGAGGCCAGGGCCTTTGTGTAATCCCAGGATTGTTGTACATGTACGATCTCCTGTTATAGATTTTCCTTGGGAGTACATTGCATCTCTTCATGATAGTCCAAAATTAATTACATCACTGTACAAGAAGAAATGCATCAAATGAACTAATGAAAATATTCACGATGTGGAAAAGGCCTGTCACGATTAATTGTCCGTTGCATTCAATTCAATTAACATCGGACTCACTCTCCCTCCAACCACGGAAAGTAATAATTGATCCTGGTTACCATATGCCTTGCTGAATTAGAATTTCTCTTAGGTGATGCTAGTAGGGAGCACTCAAAAACCACTTATAAGATGTTATTTTGAGGGAAGGAAGCATTAAAATACTACATGAATTATCTGGGAGAGACAGATCAGCCATTTTGTTTTCTGTGGCTGGGGTATGTTTTTGCGGCTGTAACCAATAACTGTTTCGGTCATTAGCCAGTGATTAACCAATGGCCAACTCAACCAAAACAGTTATCGGTTACGACCGCGAAAAGCGCACCCCTGATTGCATTATGAAATCCTCTTTTAAAAAGAAAGTACAATTTTGACTTGGGAATTTGTTAATTAACAATTTTCTTGAGTGCATTATGGTTGTTCCCACCCAGAATTTATGTTGCGACACATAAGTTGTCAGAGTAAAAAACAAATTGTCAGTTGAAATTGTTTGGTTTCTTGCTGAAAAAGTAAAACTAGCTCTCTCCTAATTAAAACAATCTTAGAAAGAACCAGCCATGAAAAAAAACAGTCCATCAGAACATGCTTGATACATTGTACATCATGTAGAATCTTTCTGCACACATATTGTACCAAACGACTGCAATCTGACGATATAATTAGTTATCACCCAATCCTAAGTGGATTACGGAAAACATTAATGCTTCCACGACACATATCCAATGAGGCTGAAGGCCGAGTTGGAAATGGGACGCAGTGCGCTGTATTTGTTCATATTCCACCAACATTTCCTAATTGTCATACAAATAATCCGATATTGCGATAACTGAAGTTTTTTTTCTCCTTGTTTGACAGATGCACCCGATGAGCTACCACCCCCACGGATGTTGACCAACAACAATCAATACCCTACCTCCCCGACGTCCCCCACCAAGCACCACCCCAACAACCTATCCCCTACCTCCCCCAAGTACCAGAATTACTCTCAGTCGCCCCCGAAGCAGGACACGTACTACCAGCCGGTGCGGCCGCAAAGAGCAGACTCTGGACCAGATCAAGACTCATGGCCTGCACCTCCACCACCGCTGACTAGCATTGATAGCAGCCCACAATATGCTGGGACATCACCCCCAAATCCTGGTACTACTCAACACTAATTCCTATTTCTGTAGTTCGGGAAAAGCAGTTTGTCATTTCAGGATCTAGTTAAAAAACAAAACTACTTCGCTTAGGCAACTGCAAGAGATTGGTCAATATTATGTTTCTGCAGACATTACCAAATTACTGCTTGAAATGCAGTCAGACGGTAATATTAGTTATCATACAAGCGTGAGTGGAATACAAAAAATATAGCGTGTCTACGTCCTACATATATCCAACAAGGCTGAAGACCAAGTTGGATGTGGGACGCAGATATGCTGTATTTTTTCGTATTTCATGAGCGCGCGTGATAAAGAATTTATCCTAAAGCAAACTTGATGTGCAAGTTAACACAAAACACGGTGTTGGAACAGCTGTACTTTTTGCGTATACTTAGCTTACAATGGCGCAATGCGCGAAGTTTGAATAGCACAATGCGCGAAGTTTGAATAGCACAATGCGCAGGGTAGAATATGGGTCATGGGATACAGGTTTATATCGCACCACCTGATGTTGCTATGGCTCAACCAATCAAAATCGAGGATTCAAGTTTGCTTGAAGATATTATTAGTTATCACACAAGTGCGATTGGAATACAGAAAAATATAGCGTGTCAACATCCCATATCTAACAAGGCTGAAGGCAAGACTGAGTTGGATGTGGGACGCATGCGTGTTATATAATCCCATATTCCATGAGTGCACGTGTGATATTGAATTTATCTTCAAGCAGCTTAGTGCAATGTGCGGTGTTGGAGCAGCTCTTCGTTTTTCCTGTAGCCGATGTACTATCACATGGCCGCCGATGTACTAACACATGGCATGCAGTACCTAGACGTCTTTTTTACCCACCTCGAACCCAATCAGTTTTGCATCTGTGTATCTGAAATGCGCGTACGAACGTTACGTGTACGAGGAGGATAAATAGTTTGTTGGGGTGTTATAAAACAAATATTGACTGCTTTTACTCGTGCTATGGTTAAAACTACGACTCCCTCTGTGATTCCCGGAGCGTTCGGGAAACCCGGAGCGTTCGGGAAAATAGAACGCTCCGGGGATCATTAGAACGCTCCGGGGTTCACCTCGGGAGTCGTAGTTTTAACCATAGCACTCGAAGCAGTCAATATTTATATAATATCACACCTCTTGTTGCTATGGGTGGACCAATCAGAATTGGGGATTCAAGTTTGCTTGCTGATAAATTTATATAACGATTTTGAGTCCTGAAAATATAGTTAGCACAGCCATCGTTAAGATAAGATTTGCTTTGGGTCTGTATGTTATGTTTCTCAGGAGTTTATTAACAATGATAATTATATTCTATATGACTTTAGCTTGGTCACCACAGCAGTCCAACCCAGCCCAGTACCAGCCAATAGAGAATAAGAGTCCATCAGCGTGGACTCCGGCCTCACCAAGCGTCAAGCCAGTGAAGGAGTTCAGACCGGTCAAGCTGGACCTCAATGCTGCTCCTAAACCATGGAAGCCTACCGGTGCCCCTCAGATTGAAAGAGCCAATGTAAGTAAAGCACTGTCCCAGAAAGCCATTCATGAGTTAGGTTTGATTGTCTGGTACAGTAACAAGCCTTGTCACAAGTTACTTGTTACTTGTTAGAATAATCCCCTTGCAGGTGGATAAGGTGCCAAAGAAAAGAGAAAATTGCACTATTTACAGGTGCAGAAATAAGGAAAAGAATTTGTTAGATTTGTGATCACTAAAATTTGAATTCCTTGCACTATATTGAGACATTTGCTATGTCACATACTGTAGTTCTGGTGAGCCTTTTGCATAGTAACGTACACGTAAGAGATGGCAAACACATTACACAATTCCGAATGATTGCGTAGGCAAAATGGTACTGGGCTTTGCCCATCTGGAGGCTGCTCTACATGTACAAAAGCTTGCCCGACCAATGTGATGTAGCAACACTATCTTTAGTCTGAGGAATCAGATTTTGGTGTTCACTTGTGACTAACAAAGTCATTGAACCAGACATTATTCATTTTACGAAGAAACATCTTAAAACTTTCCTGTTCAATGGTTGATTGCCATGGACCAACTATCTTTCCTATTATTTGTACCTTTATTTATTCGCTTATTGTATGGGTTTTTTTCTGAAAAAGAAGGCTCTACAGAACCTATTCTCAAATCACGAATCTATGGACATTTGTGTCGACGAAATTACCAATATTTAGGGCAGAAATTAGGCATTAAGATTTTCAAAACATGCAATTTTTGCGAACTTCGCTTCCGTGTTTTATTTTTATTTTTTCCTTGACGTTTCGAAAATTGTGTGCATGCATACGTGCGGGCAAGTGCAAAAACTTGTCCGGTCGGAGAGTGATGTACAAATTTCTGACTTTTTAATTTTGTCATAATCTCATCCCTGTGTAAAGCGCTGTGGTACCCAGTGTAAGAGTGCTCTATAAATGCCTGTTATTATTATTATTCCACTTTGGCATCTCAAAGTCTCCTGTTGATCTTCCAAGTTTTCCCATGTTGTGTGGCACAACCTAATCACTATAGTCCAGGCATTCTGAGCTGACAGTCCAGGCCTCCTGAGCTGACAGAAGTGCACATGCATCAGTGTTTTTTTTAATAATCTTTTTCATAATTTCCTATGATTTATTTTGATGTTGAAGGAGCCGGCACCAACCTCCTCTAGCCAACCATCGACCTGGCAATCCCCGCCGCCACAACGGCCTACCCAGCAGATCGGACCAGTCACAAATGGTGATCTGCACCCCAGTAATGAGGTCTTGGGTAGCCCGTATAGGCCTGGTGACCCTCAGCATGACCAGGACAGATATAACCCTGGCTACCGTCCCAATGACCCCCATCAGCGTCAACCCCTCAGCCCCCAGGATTCTAGGAGACCTGAGTTTAGACCTGTTCCGGAAGGGTATAGCAGCGGGCTTCCACGGTCAGTCAGTCCAACTGTGACATTACTACAGTACCAGAGAGGTAGGAAAAGTTGGCTCTTGTTTTAAAAAAAAATAAATAAAAAATTGCTGTCTTCACGTGTGGTTTTCTTGTGTGCAGCACTGTCACAGCAGAAAGATTTTTATCTCGGCAGTTGTTTCATAAGTAGAGTTAGAAGTCCATTTTAAATACAGTGAAGAGATAAAAAGTGCTGTACAAATGATTAACTAGTTTTCCAAGCAGACTTGCATGGCGAGACTACAGCCCTTTTCAAAACCACGACTCCAGCTTAAGGCTCTGCTGCTTATCTCAACAAATTCATGCTTACCAGAATAAGGTTACCAGCCAAAACACCATGTCACATGTACAATTTGTGACTGGATGGTATCCTGCTTATTATTGCTCAGCAGAAACATGTTCAGCACCATTGTCTGCTTAAGCAGCTCAATGAATTATGGACCAGGGCCCAATTTCATAGAGCTGCTTAAGCACAAAAAGTAGCTAAGCACAACACAATTTTGCTTACCAGAATAAGGTTACCAGCCAAACTACCAAGTCTAATGTACAATTTGTGACTGGTATCCTGCTCGTTCTGCTTAGCAGACAATTGTTAAGCAAAATTTTCTGCTTGAGCAGCTCTATGAAATATGGACCTGGGCCCAATTTTCATAGAGCTGTTAAGCAGAAAATACTGCTTAGCAAATTTCTATGCTAAGCAAAAAATGAGTGCGGGACCAGTTACAACAATGTAAACTTTAAGGAGTTTGGCTGGTGACCAGTTTCTGCTAAGCAATATTTTTCTGTGCTTAGCAAGTTTGTGTGCTTACACGTTTTATGAAATTGGGCCCTGGATATGATAACTGGATGGTACACTTTCTAGTTTAAAAACGTGTGTGCTTAGATGCTTGGCTATTTTCATACAGCTGCCTAAATTGCTCTGCACAGAGACGCTGTACTGAGCAAAACCAGATTACCAATCAAAATGTCATAAAATTTATATTGTTTTTGAGTGATTTTCTGATCTATAGCCGAGCAGAATTTTCTTTTAAAGGGTGTGTACAACATTGGTAAGATTGAAAATATAAATGTTCACAGATTTGGTAAAAAGATGGTCATGGTGGAAAACTTCCCTTAAAATAGTTTTGCTTGAAATGCCATAGTTTTTAGGAAATTAGTAAAACAGTTAGTCTTTATCCTGCAGGATAAAATCCGATGTTTGAAAAAAAGTTAAAACATGTAACGAGGTTTCTCACTGTTTTCTCATGACTCCGAAGACCGATTGAGCTTAAACTTTCACAGGTTTGTTATTTCATGTATATGTTGGGCCACACCAAGTGTGGATACCGGTCATTGGAGTTACCAATGTTGTACACACCATTTAAACAGTTAAGTATGGAATTGGGGCTGGGCTGGTTCGTTCCAGTTGAAAGTGTTTACCTGTCAAGGTTTAACCCTGTGAATAAATCACCCTGATTGTCCAATGATGATTGGTCTGAAACCGCAGAGTTTGATGTCTTGTCTCAGGGGACAGATGAAGGCATTGCCCTCCAATCGTAGGTATTACGGGTCAGTTGAAGTACGACATGGTCTTCCTTCAACCGAATAATTGCTATAAAAGTCTATTCCTAGCCACTGTAAAAATGTTTGTTGTTTTTTTATTAGGGGATTTCGGTTTAGGTTTAGTTGTAATAAAAGGATATTCAATTTTTTGTATCATATGGACATCTTATGAAGGACTTCACAGGAAAGCAACTGTTTAGCTTATTAGCTTATTTCCTTTCTTTTTTAATCATTTTCTTTCTTTTTTAATCATTTTCATAGAAGATTAGAAACATATCAAAAATAAAGGTCTCCCTATTTTGTCGGGGGGGGGGGGGGGGGTGGGTGCCAGTCAAAAGCCAGGGATATAAGCCAGCCGTATAACCAGGGATTACACCCAGGTTTATGATACAACCTGGGAAGCGCAGGAGGAGAGGGATCACGTAAGGGGATGCAATTTTTAAATTCAAATATCAATTAATAAATCACAAGGGAAACTGACTTGGTAAATTTTGTAGACTAGAAAATGTATACAACGTGTTTTTTGTTGTGCAATGTCCTCTTGTTGCAACTTTTAAGTTGCACATTTACTGCAAAAAGTTACTTAATTAAACAAACTGAACACAAGTACTGTGTGTCAAGGGATTAGGGCGAGGTTAGGGTGAGGGGTTAGGGTTTGCATTAGAGTTGTAGTTAAGGTTGGGGTTGGGTTTTGGGTTTGGGTTAGGGTTAAGGTTGGGGTTGTGGTTAGGGTTAGGATTGGGTTTGCGCTTTGGGTAGGGGGTTGGGTTAGAGTTTGGGTCATGATAGGGTTAAAATTTTAAATGAACGACTGACTTTTTAAAAGGATTTATCATTTATTATTATTTATTATTTGCGTTTTGACCAGTAGCTGTTTTGAGTGTGTAAGAAAACACTTGTTTTGTGCCCAAGCAGCTCAATGAAATTAATCCAGGAATGTATGATAAAAGTTTCTCCGATCATATTGAGTCGGTACAATATTTCTTGGAAACCATTAGGATCTATTTGCCTGCAGATATCAACAGTCAACCGCCCTTTTAAATGTTGCATTTATAGTCAGTCAAGCACTAAGTGATTGGTTATGAGGTAGCAGGTAGTATAGTTGTGGTATGACAATTGTGTCAAGTGATAGAAACAAACCCAAATGATATGCATTGTATGGTGAGGTGAAACTAATAACAGATATGATTTACACTGTTTCGTGGCACTGGCGAACAAGCACCAAATTACGGTATCGGAAGAAACTTTTTCCCTCTGAATTTAGGTCAATAGACAAAAAAGTTAAACCTCTAGTAGAAGACTAATTGAGGAAATATTATATTATTGGAATTTTTTTTATCAGCCATACAGAGTGAAGTTGGTTTCAAAGCCATCAAACCTAAACTGAAAAGTATTTTTTTTTTTAAAGGTATGGGTCACATTTCCTGAAAAAGAATTGTGTAATTTCTATCCAAAAGACTCCTTGCTGTCTAAAGATAGTAATAATGGGAAGCATCTTGCGAAATGATTTTGTCTGAAATGCCCCTTTTGATTAGAAATCAACAACAGTTCCAATTTGGATCAATTTATCTTGATTTTGGCCTTGAACTCCCAGTGAGGGTACATGGAGTTGTCCCCAATCGAGTGACAGTCTCACAGTTGACTCTTCTGATTGTTGTCACCAAAACTATCCAAATTGGGATATTATTTTTTACCCCACTATGAGCCCTTATTGCCCGATGAGGGTATCCATGGTCCCCAATTGGGGAATTCCATGAATGACAACTTCACCTACACTTTGGGTCCGTGCTTAGACCAAACCGCACTGTGTGCTGTGTTAACACATTCTGTATCCATCATTATTATTACAACTCAAATCATGGCTGCTCATATGTAGAGCGTGACAAGGATGGACGGAGCCAAGCTGATTACCTCCCACCAGATAAATCTCTCATGCCACCGCCATCTTTATTTGCGCCCTCTGTTGTGGCAAAAGAGCCAGCCGTAGTGGCCAAACCCTTGCATGCTGGCTCGGTCGTGTCAGCCGTTACTGGTGAGCTGAGTGCACAAACTAATGCATTATTGACCTTTGAACTCTAATCCTTCCTGCCCTTCCATGGTAGCTTTTGTTTTTGCATGATGGTATGCTGGTTGAGTTCACTGGTATACATGTATGCTTCATTTGTAATATCTTTTAGCATGTATGGTTGACCGAATGCACTCTGGCATGGACAGTCAAAATGTGTTGCCTTAATTGTTATTAGAGTAGTAAGAAGGAAACTTGGAGTTACTTGGAGATATGCAAGTCTTTTAGAATTCTGTACTACTATTTTTTCTGCCATTTTTTCTGTGCATGCCAGTATGCAAAATTTCCCGGGTTGTGTAATGAATGTTGAATTGCTAGCAGTATAATGCACATAAGGTAGCACGGTTCATTCTTTCGCCTTTGAGAAACATACCTGAAAATTTATGATTTATAGTGATTTTTGGTGGGAGAAATTGCAGCAGTTTTGCATTTCAGTCAAGTCAAAATTGTTAACTGGTTTGCAATGTTTTGTTCTGTCATTGTTTGGTTGTCAAACAGGAGGAAACAAACACGCATTGATTTTCAATTGACATTCATGTGAAATATATTGGATGATCCTAATCACTCTATGGATTCAGATGGTTTTCTCTTGGGTTACAGAATGTAGAAATGAATTTTGCTAACTGCTACATGTATGCGGATATCACTGTGACCCCCTTTTGCAATGCTTTTCATACACACAATAATTACAATTGTTTAACGTAACATATTCTGTTGGATACATTTGTTTCATGAAAAGATTTGTCTGAAACTAAAGATTCAAGAAAGACAATTGTGTAACAAACCACAAGAGAAACTGACTGGGTAAATTACAAAATTAACCCAGTTTACCACCATTTTTCTAGGTGGGCAATTCTGGCCAATTAAAAGTGTAGTTTCCATTTGCACTTTTCTTAAACAAGCCTCTTGTTTACTATTTATTATAAGATAAGTTGACCTGAATTTAAGAACAATTACATGGTCTGGGAGTTAATTGAAAATTTGTTTTTAAAACACTGAAATGTCACATTTTACTCTGGTATTTTTTAATCTCAAAAATCCAGATTTCAAGGGGGGGGGGGGGCACCTCAGGGGAGGGGATACAGACATGGAGGTAGAGGCACATGCCCCTGTATCCTCCTGTATCCTCCTGCGCCCCCCTTAATTATGCCACTGCTCCCCAACTCTTCCCACTAAAAACCGTATAATTTTTGTACGATTCTTTATAAAACACTCAGCCCATTAGTTTCATATGCAAACAAGTTAATCATTATGCCCGTGACAGAAAAGTTCATGGATCTAAAAGCAATAACCCCAGTGGAAATACTTCAACAGAATGTGCTCCTTTAATCAAGTAACAGCAGGGATAGATACACCATGTCATATTGCAGCAGTCACGCTTTGGTCACGAGACGCAGTGCACATGTTTAACCCATCAGCAAGATTTTCATTATTTTATTTTTGTCACTGATTCAATTTCAACGCTATGTACACGTGCCATGTGATGCACATTTAGATTAATTTGTCATTAGTTTATCTGCACATTGAATTCTTAAAATTTATTTTTACAGTGTATTGTACAAGTATCTTTCTGTGCTGACATGTACATCGGATGTTTTGCTTTGATTTTCTTCTATTTTTGTTTGTTGAGAAAATAGAATTAATAATAATAACTAATTCTTATATAGCGCATTTTACAATAACGTCTCAATGCGCTTTACATTAGTGCCCTGGTCATTGGGCCAATAACATTCCTTTAATCTTTCTCAGCTCCCTGGGGAGTATAGAGCCTGAGCTGCCGTGGCGCTCTGAAGGCTTTTTCAAACACAATATCAACCTCTACCCTTGCAGATACATGTACCCATTTATACCCCTGGGTGAAGAGAAGCAATTATAGCAAAGTGTCTTGCTCAAGGACACAAAGCGTCATCACCGGGACTCGAACCCACACCCCGATGACTAAACCACCAGAACTTGAATCCGATGCTCTAAACCACTCGGCCATGACACCCTAGCTGTTGCAAATTGCTTACCAACCAAAAGGACCTGTGGTACAAATGCAAAAATTAGTTAGTGGCCTGACGTTTCGACCCTAGCAGAGTATTTCTCTTTAGTTATAAGATTCACCATTACTCACCATTACTCACAGTTTGGCAAATTGACAGTACATATATTGAAAAAAGAAGCCCAATTTCATTGAGCTGTTTGGAATTCTTGTTGGTACTATGCAATCCAACCATGAAGATTTGGTTGTGTATGGACGCCACATTTGCAACTGGCTGTATGCACAAGCGCCATCATAGGAATACATGTATATACTGCAATGCATCTTGAGAAACTGAGCACAGTTACAAAAATAAATTGAGCTTCCAATGTGGATGCCATGGTGTAGTTCACATGTAACCACCATGCCAGGTTTTATAGTTGTGTACTGCATTTGCTTCAAAATCAGTGTTGCCTGTGTTACTTGCACTCGGATTTCACCTAGAATCCTTTACGTGCCAATAATGCGCATTGGAACATGTGTATGGGCTATTTTATTTTCGTCCGACTCTGGTAAACCCCTGAACTTTGACCAAATATTCAAAATTGAGATTTGTGTGTAGTTTTACATTTGATACTAGATTTGTGAAAATCGGTTTTAAAGGGATTAAGCCGAGTTATTTAAAGATCAACTTGAACAAAATTTACATAATTGTTCTTTTGTATAGCAATGTAAGTATGTATAGTGATTATGTAGCATAGTGATTACATATTTATTGAGTAAAACTCAATAAAAATTGGTCCAATGGGGTTACCCAGTAATGCTGCTTCCACATAGCATCCCCAGAAGTATCCCATTGCGTTAGGACATCAGGATCTAAACACTCTCATGCACCCAGAAGACTCGAGTAGAAATACATGAAGAAAAGACACTTCAGAAAAATGTTCTTGAGAGCAGAGCCCAATTTCATGGCTCTGCTTATTGTAAGCAAAGAATCGGCGCTTACGGAAGCAAGGAATTTCCACGCTTACGTCAAGCGTATTTCACGGGTATTAGCAGGGAATCTTTGCTTGTGCGCTTGCGTAGTCCACATTACTAGGCATTCTACGCTTACACAGCTAGTGCAGAAATTTGGCGCTTGCTCGGTAAGCGGAGAATGGTGATTGTAATAAGCGCAGAATTCGGCGGTAAGCAGAGCCATGAAATTGGGCCCTGCTCGATCCAAGACTGCCCCCTCCCCTCCCCCTCAAGCCTTCCTCATGGGTTGCATCATTGCAGTGCCCCATATACATTATACATGTACATGTAAACCATTGAGTGCATTGAACCCATTAATAATGCATGATGGATTTCTGTTGTGATAAAAATGCTGCAGCTTGAATCCATTGAAATTGACTTGTCTTTGTTGTTTGATATCATAAACCTATACAAGATTAATCATGTCACCCTTAGAAAGTGTAGATCCATGGTCTATCAAAAGCATAAGCCCCAACCTCTGAAATGTATAAATACTTGTGTCGTACTGCTGTACTGCTACTTGTTTTCTCAATGTTGTACACCTTTTAAGTTCACTATGCTTCATATTTTCCTTTTTATCTAAATGCTCATTGAATTTCCTGCACATTTGTAGCACATTCACGGTCGCATTCACAGGCTTGATACTTCATTCTTAAAGGACAAGGCAGGTTTTCCCTTAGTAAAGGGGCGCCCTCTATGAGGGAAATTGTACAATTCTATTGGAACATTTTATAAGGCACCAAGGCAATGTCCAGGGGCATTGAGTTGCCTCCATTGGCTTTGTGAAGTTATCAGGTCTGCATTCTTTTTAGTTTTTTTCACACTAATGCAACAAAGTCAGAGCTCAGTGTGGATTTGATGGAAAGTGTTGTATCTTGTCCTTTGGCAACTATGGTCTAATCTCTTGCCAAAGTTGGGTAATGATAATATTTTCTGCAAGTTACGTTGAGCAATGTTCAAATTAAAGAACCCATTTATTTACATAGCACCGTTAATAATTTACAAGGTGCTGTGGCGCAATCTACAGCCAGTCATACCAGAAAACACTAGGGTGAGCCCCTTCTTATAAATATAAGTGCACTGGGGTCTTTTGTGTGCAATACACAACACACAGGACCTACGGCTTTACATCCCATCCGAAGGACAAAGCAATAATGGTTTAATGTCTTGCTTAAGGACACAACTGTCAATAACCAGGACTTGAACCCACACTCTGCTGATCAGAGACACCAGTGCACTTGACCACTCAGCCACGAAACTACTGGTTCTTGTTTAATGGAAATAACCATAAACATAATGGACATTTATATTGCACTGGTGTCCACCATTTTGTGATGCCTTAGGGAGTATGCAGCCTGTGTGTCAAACACCATCTCTACCCTCACAGGTACACATTTACCTGTGGTGTCATAACCGGGATTTGAACCCACACCCTGATGACGTTGCCTACAGAACTTAGTCTGGACTGCATGGCCATGATACACACCAAAGATACAACCTCTTTCCCAAACTGAGTCACAACCTTGCTGCACTGATGTGGTAATACGTTGATACAATACATGGGAAAATTTTAACTTAAAATCTTCTGAGCCAATCATGTCAATCATGTGAAAATCACTGTGCCGTAATGCAGTACGTAAACATTGGTAGCTTGCTTTGGTAACCTGTTTCATTTCAAGCTGTCTATTTGCTAAATATGTGTTAATCAGTGTTGTCAAATTGCCTTTGCAACTGTACCGCCAAATTGTTTTGTGTAGCGTCATTGTCTGTTAATTTGCACTTTAAAATGTTCAAGTTTTAAAATGTACAATTCTTCGGCTCAGGACTATGAGGTCATTACTGCAGTTCAAATGTATTTCATAAAATTGCTTTGTCATAGTTTGGAACTCCCGGAAAAGAGTGGTCTCCAAAGTTATTGATCGGCAAAATATAAACATTCATTTTCTAGGAGAAACCTTTTTTTTTAGTTTGATATAATTTTTCAAATTGTTCACAAATTTTTCATCTAAAGCTCTTTTGATCATTACGTAAATGAAATTGCAATTAACAACTTTATAGCATTGAGCCAACGAATTTAACTCTTGGTACACCCGCAAGTGTTAAAATTGTGACAAAATCTTACAAAAGCACGGCTCGATTTCTCGAGGCACTCAGATTCATCTACAGATAAGCTGTCAATATCACCTTTTGTATTGCAACATTACACTTTCCTTCTTGGCAATTAAGATTGATGCACATCTTAAAGTCAGTCCTAACTCTTTTTTGACATCGAGCCTAAGCATAATCATATAAACTGTCCATAAATTTCACCACATACATGTAAACTGTTCTTTGAGACAAGAGTGTACGATACACTGAATTGGTGTGAACAGGAATTAGTAAAACTGTTCATTTGTAGTGTTGAGATACACAAATTAAAAGGAAAACACAAAATAAAAACCACAATTTCAGGTTGAAGTATTTGGTCACAATTTTGACTCTGCTGCAGAAACCTCTGAAGGTTTGTTTCAAGAAATTAGAACTAATGATCACTGATTATTGATTTGATTCAGATCCCAACGATCTTCCAGAAGGAGCAGTGTACCAGAAGCAGATAGTGGACGGTGACGTCATCCACACGGATACCTACTACCCGGTCAAGACTAGAGAAGTTACCAAGAAGACCATTCATAAAGAAGCACCTCACTATGAGGGCATAGGACCCCAGGATGAATCTGGACTGCCTGTTGGACTGAGAGCGGTAAGGTCATAGGTCACTTAATACTTGAGAAGGTCAAAGGTCACTTATTACAGGAGAAGGATAGTATGAATGCTTTTGAGTGTTATGGTCAAAACTACAACTTCCAAGGTGATCCCTGGAGCACTCTATTTTCCTGAAATAACCATAGCATGAGTTAAAGCAGTCAATGTGTGTTTCATCCACCATACATATGTTGTGCCTAGAAGTCTAGCCACCAAGAAGCTTCTGTTGCTATGGCTATAGTACACTGGTTGCTATGGGTTAAGTACACTGGTTTCTAGTGATATAGTACATTGGTTGGTAACACGTTCGTGCGCCAGTGACTCGCTCTAAGCCAATTACAAGGCAGAATTTTTGTTAGAGGTGTGTTAATATAAAATACACTTTGCATGACACCGGTGTGTGATGAAGCACTTGCATATTTTGTAAGTGTTTTCAGGGTTGCAAAATCTCCAATTTGAAGCGGATTTCTGCTTTTTAAAGCGTGCTTGTTGTATTTTTTGGTCATAAGTATTAGTCCCCCACTAAGCCAAGTCTGACAATATTTCAAAACATATTCTCTTCTGTTGCAGCATGTTAAGGAGGAGAACAGGCATGACTGGTATAAAGAGATGTTCAAGACCATCCACAAACAGGATAGGCCAGAGGGTAAGGTCAAAGTTCAAAGGTCAATAAGTAAAGTTCAATCTGCAGTGTTGATTTATACAAACCCTGTCAGTGTTAATGCAGTGCCACACTGTTTGGGGCGTTTATCCGCATAATGTTTTATGTTAAAAAGGCCGAATATTATTGCATACATTTCAAATGCGAAAAGCAAACTCCTGCAGCGAAAACCTTGTTGCTTACAGCTCGTGAAAAAGGCTAACAAATCTCAAAGAAACAAACTTGTTATTTTATTTTAAAAAACTGGCTTCAAGATGCTAATCAAGTACAAGTTGCTTATTACAAAACAACTTAAAAAAACGTTGCAGAAATTGTTGTAACACATTGTGTATGCAGTGATTGCTTCTTTGTGTTAATCTATGTATTTAAAAAAAAAAATCAAAAATTGATACATATTTGTAAGAATAATCAGCAATTCTGAATTTTTTTAAAGAAAAAGTCAAATCCTCTACAATATATGCCTCTTGAAGGTCTACTTTGACCTATTGAATTGGAATTTGAAACTCTGGAAGTGGCAATAATTTTACTGTTCAATTTATTTTGATTTATTTCAATTGTCATACAAGGTATTCATATGATTGTATATCTCAAAAATTGATTGTATACCACCTAATTGCAATGATGCATAGTTCTTTGACAGAGCAATGTTTGTAAAACTTTAACAGAATCCTGCGGCGCTTGACTAAAAACAACCAATGAGCTACAAGTAGCTGACATAACAGCCAATGAGCTAACACCATTTGCTTGCCACTAGAAGTGGGAACTTGTTTGAAACCATTGCAGTGACATGTCTTAATCGTTTGTAACTAACAGACAAATATTAAAAGGACCCAATTTTTGATGGATCAACAGTCATTGAATATTAAAGAAACATTTCCACTTTGGATTTGGAAATTATTGTAATGTGCCATATGGCAATATCATCAAGCAAAATTAATTTGGTAGACAAATATGAAAGGAAGTGTATTTTGCTCTTAGAAATGAACCTGAAAATTGACCAGTTATTATCCAGGTGACTCAGTTAACCAATACTCTTCAGTTCTTATTTACTGTATGGGATCAATGGTTATGAAAAATAGACAACTTTGTATTTTGGGAAAAATTAACAAAACTGGTTAAAAAGGCGGCTAGTTTTGGTAAAACTTAAAACATTTAACCAAATTTGGATTAGTGTTTTATTTAAAACACACCAGTAAGTTTGAAGAAAACATGATCGAATAAAACTCAACCTTATTTGTCAAGAACAGTCTTTACAGCCAGAGTTAAAACGATTGTTCAAGTAGATTTCTGTTAGAATGAACAAAACAAGACTTGACACCATTGTAATTAAACCTCTCTTTTTGGTATTTTGTAGTTCCAAGAATGTGGTGTTTGCGTGTACGCACAACCAATGATCAGATCTATGAACACCGCACACTGTACATTATTTTGTATAGAATAAACATAGAGGGCGCTGTGACTAGTGTTATTTTCCCCACCATCATCCAACAAAAGTTACACAGCGTCCTCAAAACTCTTATGTAAATTCATTACAAACGTGTACAGTGTGTGGTGGACAAAGATCAAATGTTGGTTGTGTGTATGCTCAAACACTATGGTCTTGTAATCAAGACTAGGTATTGTGTGGTTCCTTGGGACTACATATACTCAAGAGAGAGACATGGTATCACCGCAAAATTTCTTACAAGAGAATTAACAAGTTGTAGTAATTTTCTTGCATGCTCATAACACACACAATAACTGTGCCATGTAACAATCTGCATAATTTTAAACCCATACTAACCTTCATATGTTCTCCCCTTTTTCTTTGTATTTTTTGTCTTCTTTCATCAGATGAAATAGACCAATGTTACATGGATGCCTTGATGAAAGGTTAATCAACATTGTATTCATTTTTAAATTTGTTTTTTTTCTTCTCTCCATTGTTACCCCCACACCCTATAATGTTCTGGCAAAGGCAGAGTATACCTTTGGAACTCATAGTTATTTATAAACACCCAAATCTTTGGTGGTTGTACCTGAGTTTATTTGATGCAGCGAAGTGCAACCCAGCCTAAGCAGTTTGCGTCCGGCATGCCAGTTTGATCAAAGTTCAAACGGTTGTCTAAAGGCGGTCCGTTTATGTTAGCATATGTCTCAATGCAACAATTTCATAGCCTTAAGAGTAGGGTCCTAGATTGGTTGTTGTCAATGTAATGCTGATTTATTACACAATTAGAAAGAAATATACAATAACAGTCACATGTGAAAATTTCAGCTGAATACAGCGTCTACTTGCTGAGTAAAACAGCAAAAAGCTACCACATTATTTCACAAGAATGTCAAATCCATCCACGGTTAGCAAGGTGACAACGCATGGCCATAGCATTTTTGAAATGGACATCAAACCTCAGAATTCTGAGAAAACAATTCATGCATGAATCGTTTCTCAGATTCAAATGTTTTTGGGTGGAAAATTATCCAAACCATATTACTTCAAAGGGAATCCTTTTTCAAAATAGTTTATACTATCAACAGCTGCAGTGCTTCTCTCTTAGTAACTTTTTATGGTCATTAATTTCTGCAGTAGTTACCAATCAATGACCCTACATTTAAGTCCAGTTGGACATGGGACTCTGTACATCCAGCACTAAAAGCAGACCAACGCAATGCGATAAAGTCAATCATCACCACTTTGCGCAGTTGCGTTCTTCATTTTTTAGTGTGCTATTCACAATGCCAATCCATAGATAAATTCCCAATTCTTTACAGTTGGCATAATGTAGAAACTTCTATTAGTCATATTCTTTTTATAAAGTCACGGTATAATGTATGTGACCAATGGTATACTATACCTTTACTTTGATATGGTGCAACTATATTAAAGAGTGCACATGATGTGGCATTCATTAAGAAGCTACCAAGCGCTAGTGTTCCGTTCAATGTTTACCCCGTGGTCAGGAACAAGTTTAGCTTGATCCGTTCCAAAAAAAATTGTGTTCACCCTGTCATTCTCTGTGAGACATTTTGTTGCGCTTTAAGGGGGTAAGTGTTTTAATAGTTGGTAACGGTAAAATGGGTTTTGATCACTTTTCACTCGGGGTTTAAAACCATTTTGGCACATTTTACTCAGAAGTTTGAGCAATCCAGAAGTTGTTCTTATGAAAAACGTGTACATGTACAATCAACTCTTGTCATAACAAGATTGCTTGGGACTGGCCAAATTACCCTTGTATAACAGGATTGTTATAATTTGGTTTTTACCCTTACACCGATGTGAATAGGCACTGTTTACTCCGGAATGTTGTTATAAGACTTTAGAGGACGGCAAAACAAAGAAACTCAAAGTAGAAATGAGATTCGGGACTTCAGAGTGTACTCTTTATAAGCAGAACCTTTTTATAACGAGGATTGACTGTGTAACAATATGTCTGTCTGTTCAGTTAATTTATATACATGTAGGCAATGCCTTTTGTATCAAGTTTTGATAATGACGTGCTCATTGTAGTTTGTGTTCCCTTGTCTCTCCATCCTGTCTTTCATACCATTTCTTTTCATAATGGATTTACTAAAACGGCATGAATCGCAGCTAAAGGCCGAATTTCTCATGAATCACAATCAAAAACAGCAAACAGGAAAAAGGGAATCGCATCAGTTTATGATTGGTTACCTGAATTAGTCAAATACCAAATCAGCTAACATTAAACCTTGTCATGTGACCAGCCCTTTATTGCCAGTAGCTCTTCATGTGTGTTCTTGATGCTCATACATGTAGACCACAATGAATGGCTAAACATGGATGACATTGATCCTGTACTTTGTCCAAGTTTTAGCAAAAATTAAACCTGCAAAAATCTAGCAAACAAAAAGACATAAACAGTGATAAACGTTCTATATTTCGTTGGCTGAGGACTATAAGATCCTTACTGCAGTGTGCCCTACTTTTTACCACATGGTGGCGCTTTCAATGGCAAATTTCCTTGCATCACAATTACAGTTTTATATTATCTTGACTGCCTGTACGTTGCTTTCATGTATCAGTGGTCAAGTAAATGATAATGGAAATAGCAACAAAATGACAAAACAAGGTTGTTTTGCATTGCGTACATTTGGTTCACACTCTCCCTCACAGGGTCAATAATAATGTGAATTGCTTTTACCCCTGGTAAATGTAGTTTATTGATCAATAGTTGTTTGGCAAAAGAAACATCTCATTTCTAAGAAAAACATTATTTTTTGGTTTTTAACTTATTGGTTCATATTTATGAGAAAATAGAATTAGCTGTTGCAAACTGCTTACCAACCAAAAGGACCTGTGGTTATAAATGCACAAATTAGTTAGTGGCCTGATGTTTCGACCCTAGCAGAGTCTTTCTCGAAGGCTAAATGACAACACAGCACGCATAAACATGTATACAAGTGTTTTTTCATTATTATGGATACGCAATTGCAAAACAACCTTATAGCACTGAGCTGATGATTTAATTGTGAAATCATCCAACATTGCTTTGAAACTGCTCTTTATGCTGAGATATGAAGGCGCTCTGTCATTAACTCCATTGTTAGTTGTAACCTTAAACAGTCATTTGCTGATTTGTCAATCTGATAGCATTTATCCCATCCCTGATGGCTTAACTTAAGAGGGGTTTCGAGGTTAAAATTAAGTTTTGTGATCCACTCATTTTCTAATAGATAGAGTCCTTATGAAAATGGGAAGAAAACAAATCTACAAGTCTCTAACCCGAGGTTAAAATGGCGTAAAATGCCACTGTTTGTGATACCCTTCAAGTGCAATTTTTGTCAAGATCCAAAAACATTAGATTATGTTACATTTCAAAAATACGGTCTGTACATTTTTGTGCAGAGAAGTTTGATTTCATTCCTGAATTTGGATTATATTCATTCAAAACGGCATTGAATTTGACCTTTTGATTTGTGCAAAAAAATCCTCTATGGAATGTACATGCCCATTTATTTGTGATGTCAGGGGTCGATTTCACAAAGCACTAAGATTCATCTTAAGATGAGTTGTCAGTATTACCATAGTGATTTGCATTGTGACATCACTCTTTGCTAAGCAACTGCGATGGATTTGCAGTTACGATCAATCTTAACTCTTTGTGAAATAGAGCCCCGATGTCGTCATGGTTCAAATTTTGCTCTGAAAGAGTATCAAATAAAATGATATTTAACACCAGTAAACATTGAGGTTAGAAACTTTTAACTTTTTCCCCACTTTTATCAGGACTCCATCTATTGGAAAATGATTGCAACACAAATTTTCATTTGACCTTTGAGCCCCTTTTTATGCGACAATTTGCTTGTAATTGGCGAACCTGTCCCCTACCCCCAGACCCCCTGCCTTCCTCTCTGATCAATCACCCCTTCAGTTAATCATTACCCAACAACTGAATGCAGTGACATCCCTTCCCATACTAACAACCACTTACCTGTTTCTGTCTGCCTATGCAGAAGCTAATACGTATGAACCAAGCTACCATTTCCCGGATGAAGTGGCTTGGAAGGACAATGGTAAATAGCAAAAGATGTTTATGTTGATTTTCTGTTGGGGTAGTTTGTACTATTGTAGTGGCTGTCTACTTTTTCAGTCATTTTCACAAGCCAGCTGCCAATTTTACGAAACTTTACGCAACTGCGTAAATCTACTTGGGCAACATTTATTACATAAGTTGTGCACCGAGCAGTCTAGTTCACTGGACCCAAGCTCTGGTGTTGTCAGCAGCAGAGTGTGGGTTCGAATCCCGGTCATGACAATTGTGCCCTTGAGCAAGGCACTTAACCATAATTGCTTTGTAAACAATTTGGAAGGTAGTGCATTCTGCTCTACCAGCCAGGCTCCTAGTGGATGATACCCATGCCTACATCCTTACGGACTGTGAAGGAGGTAACCCTGTTTCAGTCCCAGGAGTAGGTGGCAACGTGCCCCTGGTGACAGTTGATTTGGGTCGACAGCCCAAATCAGTTAAGTGTAGCCCTAACCTCGAAGTGGCCGTCCGTGGCCTTGTGATGTTAGGCGATCTTTCATAACAAAAAACAAACAAACACAAGAAATCTTGCTCAAGTGGACTTACGCAGTGGTATAAACTTTTGTGAAATCGCCTGCAGGAATGTACCCATACAGGAACGTAATTAAATGACTTCAAAGTGGATTGGCCCATAATTACCATTAATGCATGAAACTTGAAATATTGTAAAATGTATGATTCTTAGTCAATATTTTGCATGAATCGGCTCAGTGTAGACACCATTGTGCAGCAATGTTTACGACTGACAAACTATTGTTTTTCTTTTTAAAACTATCTTCAAATGGTTGAAACTAAAACTTGCCTAACAACTGCATTAACAACTTAAAACATTATTTTTTATGAAACTGTTTCTGTGATGTCACACTCTTGATGAATGAAAGTGTGTTTTATTTTAACAGATCTACATGTAACAGTAGATTTATTACAAGTTTACAGTTTGCTGGAAACATGGAAAAGACGATCTTTGTATAAAGCTAAAATATACACCTTATACATGTGTAGAATTAAAGTCTAACATGTTTATTGTGAATTTGAAGCAGTCATAAAAGTGCAAGGAGTATAAAAATTCATTCTGTGGGATAAAAATAAATTTGTACAAAAGTCATTTCACAAAATACACCAAAAGGGTATAATTGAACAGATGAAATTACCAATTGGGGGGAAGTAGTGTAAGTCAGAGAATAGACTTGTGTAGATTCGTGCAAACAATGTGCTTGCTATTGGCTGGTACATTCAAGTCAACGAAGCTTGCTATTGGCTGGTACATTCAAGTCAACGAATCTATTCGCTTTCTCGCCCATTCTTCCTAACATACTTATAATATTTTGTTTTCTCCGCCAAATTAAATCACTGCATTTAATTTGCGAGATTAGTCTGTGGTTATACACATGAATCTGAACTTTTGCATGCAGCTCAAATTAATTTAATTTAAAAAAGAGTGCACTGATTTCGTGAGTCAATATAAATGAATGTTTAAACAAAAATTCTTATTAAGTTATTTTCTTTGGTTGATTTTCTGTATTTTTCTTTTGCTTTCTGCTTTGCATGGCTTTTCTTTCGGCACTTTTTTTTCTTTCTGTTCTCCGATTACGGTATTCTGCCTGCACCACCAATCTTGTGCTTGCTCTTCTATGGATTCTACAATGCCAATCTGCACGTGTCTGGTCCCCTTGCTGTCTGACCCCCCTCCATATGTACCATGATGTTTAGATGATAATGTCTTTGAAGAAGAAAGACCTCCTGGCAAAGGTAAAAGAGACGAGAAGGAAGGCTAGAGGGACCCTAACCCTAGGCCACTTGGGTGATTTACTACAGGTTTATTTCTCTTAAAGTCCAACACCCTATGGTCCTCAACAGCGAACTGTTAGATTGATTATGGTGGTATGCCTGATGGCTGATTTCACGAAGAGCTAAGATCGATCTTAACTGTGTATCAATCTTAATTGTGAAGCAAAGTGTGATGTCACAATACAAATCACTATGGTGATTCTGACACCTCATCTTATGACGAATCTTATTACTTGGTGGACTCGAGCTCTGATCCCCACATAAAGCACTACTGGTGCAGTCCTCGGTTCAATGGAATAAAAAAATTAAAAAACACAGTTGGTTTTTGAAGGGTTGGGATGGTAATGGTGAAAGGATCTTTAATTGGTCCCTACACTCTTGGTTATTACCCCAAAATGGTGGTTGAATATGAAATGAAAACAGAATCAGATAATAATGGAGCTATACCCCAATGTAGTTTAAGACTGCTGCATGTCCAGTGCTTCCAAAGTCTTCTAGAAAAATAACTAAGTGCTTCAGAAAGGGAAGGGAACATCCGATGACTTTCCACATTCTAAAGTGGAAGGCTTGTGATTTTGATTCCATCCAAGATGTCTGTATCTTTTAGTTTGAGTTAATTTTTAAAAAATAGTTATTATTACTTGAGTCAGATAGCACTGATTATGCAGTAGTTTGCAACTACCGGTACATGTGTTTTCATCGGTGATTGACAAACTACTAGTGATGTTTTTGGAATTCACTTTGCAAGAACGGTATCATTAAGAGGCCAGTGTCCTTTTGGAGGTTGCTAGCAATTGCAGAGCAGTTCACCAAAAAGTTAAATCAAGCATAAATGTGACCCGCCACCACGAACGGGCCGTAAACCCGCAATGTACCATTTTGAGTTATCGTCCAAAATAGGTCGAAATGCACGTACAATGCACGTACAATGCTCGGCTAGAATTGTCATAACTCTGGAACCGTGTGACCTATTGAGGTGTGTGACCCTTCATTTTAAAGCTCATTAAATTCTATTTCATTTGAGCATAAAATCTTAATTTTGATAGGAACTGACTTTACAGCCCTTTTGTGGTGACAGGTCACAAATGTGCATAAAGGCTTGTCTTGGCATGTTACTGTTTGAAGCTAACGTAGACTTTCACGTAAAAAGGCATGACCACTTACTGTGCGATTGTGAGTTAGTTGAGAATACAGTTATTTTAGTGTGATTTACATACAATGTTAACGTGGTGAATTTGGTGTTCAGTTTCTTTTTAATGCATGAACTGCATGTTTTAAATTTTTTAAAGGATTTTCAAAACCTTAGGTTGTTTTTTATTAGAGTGTGGTTTAAGGTTTAAACAGTGTATTTCAAACCCATTTCATGAGCCGTCTGGGAGTCATAAGTTAATAGACTATTACAAATGTGCCTCTCATAAGCTTTGTTCTGTTTGTTTGTTTGTTTAGATGATCTTTCCAACAAGGGAACTTTGCAAAGCTCCCACAGGGATGTAAACGCCAAACCCTTTAACAGCCAATCTCTCCAATAAAGATATTGACTTAACAAGTTAACATCTATGATTATGAATTGCACAAATCAATAAATTGTGATTTAATAGCTAGACTTATTTTAGTTATTGTGAATTCAGTGGTTAGCGTGGCCGGATTTGAACCCACAACCTTGTGATTGCAAGTCCTGCAGTCTAACCACTTGACCAGGTCTGCCCAGGACCTTGTCTTGATTTATTGATGTTACTTTTTGCTGTTCACTTCCTATACCAGTAAAGGGCAATAGAGGGCGCCACACACAGAGCTATCAAAATTTGTTCTGATAACAGTATGTGATACATCCTTGTGGCGCCATGTACTGGTAAAGTGTGATGGGCAGGATATAAACAGTGAAAAACAAACACCTATGAATCAAGACTACCAAGATCCTTCCAAAAAATCCAAAACCAAAGGTTGCCATCAATTATGAAGGGTGCAAATTTGGGAAGCTGCTAAGCTGCTAAGCAGAGGACCTTTCTTCTCTTTTTAAAGAAAAAAATTAGCTGGGAACCAGTCAAACTACATGTACATTTAAGGCATTTTTGGTTGGTAACCCTTCCTGCTATACAACACTTTTTCTGTGATTAGCAGCTGATAAGGACTTATCACAGAATGGAAAACTTCATGTTGTGCTTCATGCATATTCCATAGACATTGGAAATTTCATATTTCACTTAATACCCAAGTTTTGCATTATGCTGTAACACGTGGATATGTGCAAAGTAGTGTCTGCCTCTAAAATGTAACAGCGTTCAGAAGAAACCAAAACAAAAAACCCAGCTCTCAAAAATAGAACCACTCTAAATAGTGACTGATTTGTTAATGATAGAATCATCTTTCGTTTAATTGATACAGACCAGTGGAGTCATGACCCGACTGCGAATTCATCACCTCCAAGATCACCCCCACAAAGGTGAGCCTATTTAATAGCCCATATGCATGTCCCAATGCGCATGATCGGCGTGCAAAGGATTCTGGGTGAAATCCGAGTCCTAGCAACACCGGCAAGCATCATGGCGCGCTAATTTCGAAGCAGTGCGGTATGCTGTAAAATGTGGCATAGTTACATATAAACTACACCATGGCGTCCATCTTGCCAGCTTGATTTATTTTTTAACTGTACTCGTTTTTCCAAGATGCATTATGGTATATTTTTGAGATGGGGCTTGTGCAATATGGCCTATTGACCCCTTGTATAACGCGAAACAATACAGGGACGCTGAGGACACGAGTACATTTTTATGCACAAAGAACATAATATTATATCGTCCATTGATTTACTTCCTCTGGCCTCAGAGAGGGCACTTTTTGGCCTCAGTGAGATCGCTTTATTAGAGTGTGACGTCTTATGCAAGGGGTCTATTGGAAAGAGATCGTCCAGAACGCAGCGTTCAACAGCTGACTCCTTGTACAGTTTGAGTTGGAAAGAGTTTGTGGCTTGGGCCAATTGCAAATCAACAGTGGTTTGGTTGTAAAATTCTGATTTATAAGTTGTTGAAATGTCTTCATATGTTGAATCTTGCTGAACTTTTTCTTGTAGGTCTAAAATCCGGGTAATGGACCATGTAATCTTTGTCTCAACAAAAAGAGTTACTTTGTACACTCCAAGTCCTTTCTGGCAGGCACGATACTACACTGGGCATATGTGAAATTTTACATTTTGTGTCATAATTTCCACATAACTTCAAGAGTTATAAACAATAACAACTGAGCTAGCTTTGAGATGTGCCCCTTTTCTTCATATCAAAAGTTGATAAAAAACAGACAGTGCAATCTCCGTAACATGTTAAAGAAGTAATATTTTCTTCCATTGACCTGTGTACAAATCATGCCGGCATGAAGTCTAGGCTCTGTTGCTCTGTTGTTAACATCAAGGCCCAATTTCATGGCTCTGCTTAGGGCCGAATTCTGCTCTTGCGATGACCATTCTTCGCTTACCAAGCAAGCATAGAATTCTTGCCCTAGCTGTGTTAGCGTAGAATGCCTAGTAACGTGGACTACCCAAGCGCACAAGCAGAAATTCCCTGCTAACCCGTGAAATACGCTTGACGTAAGCGCAGAATTCCCTGCTACCGCAAGCGTTGATTATTTGCTTACGGTAAGCAGAGCCATGAAATTGGGCCCTCATGTCACAGGTTACATGGTCTATGCTTCAAGCAAGGTGTAAAAGTGAAGCAAATTTTATGTACTGATTCAAAATTTGCTTCGCATTTACTTTCTCGTGAACAGGCACGTAACTTTTCAGCTGATTGGCTGATTTTCTCTTTTTTCTTTGATAATGCCGTACTTCATGATATCTCTTCTCATTCTAATAATCTGCAGACATATCTCTCCAAACACCAGTGCTCGCAATACTATTGATCGTTACCACCAGCAACCTCGCAGCATTATTGACTATGAACCGGGAACTTCATCACTGGCTGAGAGAGATAAATCGGTAAGACCCGCTCATTTCAGACTCAGAAAGGAAGTCACTTAACCCTTTTGATACCTTCCGTCTTCTGTATAATCATCACCCTACTCCCAGACAAGGCTAATATTGTTTACTTTTTGACAGAAAAACTTTTATGAAACACAAAAGTTGGTTTATTTTATAGAAATAAAGATAGAATGTTAATATGGGAAACTTTGGAAAATGTCAAGTCTGTTGGGAGACATTGGAACGCTAGCTGGCAGCAGACTTACCAGGTAAACTTCCATATGCATTGTTTACATAGTTCTGAGTATGCGCACATTACCGAGAACAATGGATTAACCTGGTAAGTCTGCTGCCACCTAGCGTCTTAAAAGTTCCCCATAGAACATGATGGTTACCATGCTATGCATGCTGGTGACTGGTTCTCTTGCCAGCAGATAAAATTAATAAACTTTATATACCACACACAGAGATTCTTTTCATTTGATTCGTTGAACACACATCACATGTCATCCATTTTTCTGCCGTGTATTTACTGCTTCGACACTCCAAAATTTAATATTGGTCAGCCACCCGACCTATATAGATAATTTATTGGACTCTTTCCAGCGTCTTTACAAAAATAATTCTTCCCCACCTGTTTATCCAAATGAGGCAAGGTCATGTCACTGGTAAGAAGGGTTTTAAAAAAAAAATCAGAGAGTGGGGTGGATGAGTTTCCAAGTTTGTTGTGTTTATTGAGATTAAGTCTCAAATGACAAGGATCTATGTGTGAATTTTATTAGACAATTATTAAATGCATTTTGTTTGTGCATTGTCGTAGAATATAATCCCTCGGTGAAATCTGGCTTTTGGAATAGTCCATATTTCACCTCGCGATTATATTCCGGAACAATAATAATAAATAATAATACGCAGTTCTTATATAGCGCTTTATACTCCCGATGGGTGTCTCAAAGCGCTCAGTATTTTTCCTACAAGGTATGTGGAGTTACGTTTTTTGAAGTATGAGACCTATTCCTTTGCATAGCACCATGTAATGGTTTACAAGGTGCTGTGGCGCAATATGCAGCCAATCAAACCAGGAACACCGGGGCGAACCCCTTCTCTTTTACGATAAGTGCACTGGGTTCTTTTACGTGCATTACACAACACACGGGACCTACGGCTTTACGTCCCATCCGAAGGACGAAGCATGTGGTTAAGTGTCTTGCTTAAGGACACACGCGTCACTACTGGGATTCGAACCCACACTCTGCTGATCAGAAACACCAAAGCTTGAGTTCAGTGCTCTTATCCACTCGGCCACGACACGTCCACAATGCAATCATTCGCACCCAATATTTGTGTACTATTTTCTGATAAGCAATTTTAAGCTGCTTCAAATTTTGTCCTGGCCGTCAATGTTGATATCTGTCGAAGGCAAATAAAATAGACAAATAACAGATTATGGTTAGAGCATCCAATTGTGGTATGACTGAACCACAAAATTGGAGGCAATAAATCTGTTTTTGTTGGAACTACACATTTGGTGTGAACTTTGTTTGAAACTTTTGTTGATTTGTATTTCATTTTTCTATTCAGCCAACTTCTCACTTGTACAACCCACCAGTAGAACCAATAACTGCCGTGTAAGTACCACGTGTGATTATTTCAAAGATATCCTAAATAAATGTGTTAGATAAGTATTACATCTAACTAGAGGAAATAACTAATGACCTTTCAAAAGAGTATTCCCCTTTACGGGAAAGAAATTTCATCGGTCTTAGACACGTTAATTTCATATTTCAAAAAAAATACTTTAAAAACTTACCCTTGAAGGTTGTCTCATCTTACTGTTAGTTTGAGTCTTTTTATTGCACCCATCGGACCCTTTCAGTTGTAAAAAAACAACCCATGCAGTTATTTAATATTTTCAAAAGGAAAGTTTTCAGGATGATTGAGTCTTCTACAACTAATAACTAGTTAATAATAATAACAAGTTCTTAAATAGCGCATTTTACAATAACGTCTCAATGCGCTTTACATTAGTGTCCTGGTCATTGGGCCAATAAAATCCCTTTAATCTTTCTCAGCTCCCTGGGGAGTATACAGCCCAAGCTGCGTTGACGCTCAAAAGGCTTTTTCAAACACAATATCAACCTCTATCCTCGCAGGTACCCATTTATACTCCTGGGTGAAGAGAAGCAATTATAGCGAAGTGTCTTGCTCAAGGACACAAGCGTCATGACCGGGACTCGAACCCACACCCCGATGACTAAACCACCAGAACTTGAATCCAATGATCTAAACCACTTGGCCATGATACCCTCATCATACCTCACATCTAGTTTCTCGTAAATGTTATTATTTACAGTGACATTATTTCCTTTATCGTTCGTCCAGACAAAATACAAAGAGAAGTACCACCTTACCGAGAGATTTTGCTTCCTTTAATCAAGTACCGGCTGAGTCTCCATCAGCGAGACACGCCTCCTACAACGAACCCCCTTCTAGAAGCCCTAAACGAGGTAGGTGATATAGCCTGTGTCTGTCTGTCTTAGGGTTTAGTCTCCTTACTCCTAACCCCTTACTCTTACAGGTACAGGCTAGTAGAGATGTGGCAGATGATTGTATCAAGTGTTTTCTTTCTGAAGAAGATGAATTTGCATGCTGTACAATTCAGGATGACGGTCAACGAGAGAGCTCCTGATGCAAACCAGAGATTTGGTGTTAACAGTACACAGTCATACGTTGTCACAGAGTTTACGATATTATCTTGTTTTTTTTATGTTCACGTGGGCCATGAATAACTTATATTATCCTCTATTCATAAATACCCTCATTAGGCAGGCAGTCCTATTGGTTGATAGGTGGTCACATGACTGTTTAAGACCAGTTTAAGCGGCTGATAAAGACATAACTTTAGGTCCCAGTAAAGTTCCTTAGCAGAAAGTAATGCTGAACAGACTTAACCCCTAAGAGACCATTCAGCTTTATTTATCTTTCACCAGTTGCTCAGACATGACTAATATTGATATTTTGACATAACTTCTCCAGTAAAAATCTGGGAAAATAATACGAAACGTAAAATTGGTTTTGTTTAAGAAGTGTAGTTAGTATGTCAACATGGGCACCATTGGGAAATGTCAATTCAGGACAGGAGCTTTACTATGACCTTTTCAGTTGAGTGGAAGTATATGTAGGTCAAATCTTGCAGCTGGTTGCAGCCTCTTTTGGGGTTGTGTCACAAGCTGCTTGCAGCCACTATGGTCTCTAAAGGGTTAACTGCTGAACACTATTTTGTATGAAGGAGCCAGTCCCCAAAACCGAACATCACAGGGCATTGTGGATGTTCCTTCTTTTTTCACTAAACCAGTACTTAAATACATTTAGCAGGTCAATATGAAGCTAGGCTCCTAAAGTTTAAATACTTAGCTTCCTGTGAATGAAGTCTCGCATGGAACTCCAGCGTCATCTCATGGGATATGTTGCAAGCGTTTGCAGGGACCTTGTAGTATTGGTATTGACCCCATGCGGTAATGTCACACACCGCTAACCTCTGTCCATGGTCTGTCATTTTGGGAGTCAAATTGTGAGTTCTGGTGTAAGCGTGTCACCTAAAATACATGGGGGAACTGACTCCCAAGATGGCGCAACCAAGATGTATTGTGGTGAATTGTGTCAGTAGATGGAATGTGCCGTGAACGTGCACATTATTGGTTGTGATTTTACTTGATACTGTACAACACTCTGGTTGGTGATATACATACAAATTGGCGTGCACAATGCTCCGAGTCCAGATATTGAAACTATAATGTAGACATGTGACCATGACTATTTAAAATGCCATGAGTGCGTTTTCAACACTCGATTGATGTTTGCAGTGTTTACTTTCAAGCCTTGCAGTGACTTTACATAATGCATGTTTGAATAGGTTCTAGCTGCCATGGAGAGCCAGTTTATAAACTAAGGCCAGGTCTGAATTGGTGGCTTCAGCTACGGCTACGGCTAGATTTCTGCGTCATCATGTGTTGAAGTACAGTACATCCTTAGCAACAGTCGTAGCTGAAGCTGTAGCCGGCAATTTGGAAATGGCCTTACATTGGCTCTTCTGGACTTTTTGATTGGAGGATAATTCTCAAAACATGACTTTGTATCAGAACTTCAAGCTTTTTCGATTTTATTTAAAAAAAATCCTTTCGATTTAACTGTTTGGGAGATTTAGCACAAGTGCTTGTTTTGGAGAAAAGGACAGAGATTTTGAACAAATTCATAAGGAGCTTTCATTTTGCCGAAAGAAAAACCTGATAAGTCAGTTAAGTTTTATCAAAACAAGGAAATGGAAACTCTACATTTTTTGAATGAAATAATTTTAAATCCATTTCTACACATTTATAACTGTTGCTTACCTCAGTTTTTTTCCCTTAACATTTCCTCTCTTTAGTGTGATGTAAACTGCAGTGTGTGTGTGTGTGTGTTCGATTGAAACATGACACGCTTGAGTGTGTTTTGAGTAGAGGTAACAAAGCATGATAGAACTGCAATAGGACATCTGCTAGAACGAAAACATGCAAACAGACTGCCATTTGCAAATTGATGAATAGGAAGGTCTTAGCTGCGTGAATTTACCTGATCCTGTGAAACATTTGTTTTGTTGATGTCACCTCAAAAATTCACTGGTGTATCAAACTTGCCATTTGTCACGTCAATACTCTCGTGGTTGACTGTACCCGAGCTGGAATGGGCAAAAAGTAATGACGTTATCTGGCAACAGCACAAACTTAACGCAAACATGTTAACGATTTTTCCTTCATGTAACGTGCAGCTAAACCTTCCTAATGTTGTCTGTGAAATACCCAAATGTTTATATAATGCTATCATCATAATCAAGAATTGGCCGAAGACTTCACAACAAGTTGTGTATAGTTGAGATCGTTAACATTTATAATTTTCACCTCTACCAAAAACTAAACTGTTGTTCATTTAAACCCTTTGGCTGATCATTCAGTTTTTTATGATAAAGGTACAATACCAACCAGCAATTATGATGTCTTGTTAAATGCACATTAACTTTTAACAGTTCATTGTGCAGTCAAACACTGCATAATTCACAAACAGGGCAGTTTTGAATGGCAAGTAAAAAACCAAAAAGAAAGGGGATTTGAAGTCATACTGATTTTTAAATCCAAGATTATAGTGGCAAATCTGGGTGACACAAGCACCCTTAAACTAGAGCTAGGGTAATACAAGTTTAGTAACATTGGACCCAGTTCTTAAAAGAATGATGTGAATGTTAAGGCAGACAATTTTGGTAGTTTCTTTGTTGGAATTTCAAGACAACATCATCAATTTGCAAAGATTCTGCTTTTAAGGCAATAACATTTTATAACCGAGCCAAAAAGGCCTTGTGTGATGATACAATAATGACACATAGAACGATACGAATACCAAGAATGTTGATATTAAAAAGAAAGTCTTAGAACAAAAGAAAAAAGGTTTACTTTTATAGTACAATGAATTATTGCAATAATTAGTATCAACACAAGGAATTTGTTTCTGAATTATTTCTGCTCAAAGAAACTGCAGCTTAATGGACACTCTCATTTCTAATGAAAGAGATCTAAACAAGTTTTGGATCAGTTTTCATTTCAATTAATATTTTATCTGAAAGTTTCAATTGAACCTGATTATTATTTCATTCACTTTGAAGTAGGCGTCATATGTGTCATTATTTGAGATTTTAAATAAACTGTACTAACCCCTGTCATTTTCCATCTTTCCTCTGTTTTCTTACAACAGGCACGAACGCAAGCATTTTCTCTACTAACCCTTACCCACGTAACCAATCTGCATTCGATCATTGCTTATTCAGACTAGATTATTCATCCAGTCAGAGCATGGCTTCTCGTAGATCTGTCCGCCATTTAAAAATACAACCCTGTCAGGATTCGGTCTTGGATAGCAACACGGAAGTTGCCCCTAAACTGTTTGCTGAACACAAAATAAATGCTCGTTCAGGTACAGAGACTATTAAAACGGGGAGTTTCTCGAACCACTCAATTCAAGTCAACCAAACAAAAAATCAGGAAAATATCACAATTATCCTAGATGAAAGTTCCAACTACAAATGTCTCACTGACACTTCCCTTAAGAGTAATTATGAGATGTCACATGCCAAGGCCTGCTTTAAGCCACCACCTGGTGTCTTCAGAAAGGCCCGTTTAGATTTGGGCGGTGCTCCCACCCCTGTGCGGCCAAATGGGGCAATCCAGTCAGAACCAGGAACTAACAGCAATGAGTTGAGCCCATGTGGATGTTCCATTGAAGAGCGGGTAATTAATAATGACAATGAAGTAAGCAACCAGTCACCTTCAAGATTTGGTCCTCGAGGAATGGCAGACGGATGTCCTGGAGTTGAGCAGACAATCCATTCTGGAACAGCTTGTCTTGTAAATGAAGAGGACCAGGTGAAGTGTCTTGATGACGATACAGGAGAGACTGTTCGGTCCCGTTGCCTCCCTCGCCCAACATCATTATTTGAGCCATACTCACTAGAAAGGGAGCAAGAACGGAGCTCCACCCAACCGTCCTCTGCCTCACCAAGAAGTGATGCGTTTACTCTGGACATTTCATCTCGCCCAAGATCGTCAGATTTGAGATCAGCAAGTGATGCAGAGAGGAGTTCATTTTCAATGGACTCTCAGAGTGATCGATCAGGCCGCTCTGCCGATGATGAGGGGTCTCAGAAACCAGGATCCCTAAGCCCAGACCAGCTGGTTGCAGACGGGGAGCAGAAACACAAGAGAAGTAGAGTGGATGTCAAACATCAGAAACTCAAACACATCAAGAAACATCGCTCAGAGAAGCGTTCACCTAAGGATGATCAAGAGGATATGGTTCCTTATAGTGAAAGGCCCAATGCCAGGAACTTTGCACCCATGGAGAATAGAAGGGCCATCTCGGCTGAGAACCTCTCCATGGCAGTTAAGTCCCCCGCTTTTAACCAGGAGTCATACCAAAAATATGCTACAGGACTCAAGAAGGCCAGCCAGCAGTCAAAGACCTATGAAGATCTAGTCCAATTCTACTCAGAGATAAACCGGCACCTTGAGAGAGAAGAGAAGGCAAAAGTAGAAACCATGAAAGAAAAGTACATGCCTAAACCAGCTCAACTAGAAGTATTTTATAGAACTCTGCAGTACTACTCGGAGCTGGAGATGGCGATCAAATGTGGGGAAGATATGACTGATAAGGCAAAAAATGAAAGCTTCCGCTGGAACATTGGAAGTGATGTTGGCCTCAAGAAGAGAGAAAAGGACATCTTTGAGTTGTATGACTTTTATGAGAAGCTAGAACGTGGGGCAATCGGGACACCAACAACCGAAGAAAGGTTAGAGCAGATACGAATGAAGACGTACCTTCAGAAGGCAAAAGAACTAGAAGCAAGACAGCTACGGGTGGGTCAACTTTACAGCTGGTATGAAAATATGGACGCCAAGGGAAGCACTACACCGTCCTTCGCTAACAGTCAAGTGGCATCTCTAAAAGATTTTGATAGCACAGATGGTCAATCTGAGGAGATTGGAGGTGGGTTACCCACAAGTTACTCACCCAGCACCTTTAAAACTAATGTCACAGAAAGTCGAGTTCCCAGCCTAGATCCCAGCTTAGCAGATCTGGAAGCTCTTATTCCCAGGGTTCCTTTAGTTGATCCTCCATTGGAGAGCTTCCGAAACACACACAAACCATTAGGGAAAGCAAGTACACTGCCACGTTTGTACTCCAAGAACCAAAATCGTACCTATTCTCCTGTCCCGATGCCATCTATTGAGCTGAGCAAGTATAACAAATCAAAGGCAGACGATCAGATAGCCAGTGCAAGCAGTGAGGCTGAAGTGAAAAGTGAGGAATTTAATTCCAGTCTCTCTGAGCCCCCAAGAAGCTGGGATAAAGGAGATACTCTACCTGGTCGTAAAACTCCTCCATTTATGGTTACCAGCAGACCAACGCCAATCACACGTAGGAAGAGTTTTGATAAGGCAATTGAAGGCAAAGATCAACAGCAAGAGGAACTCAAGAGGACAGGTATTAGTGATGGTCTAAGTAACAGTGTGCAGAAAGGACCAACAAGTTTGTGTGGTCTTGCAAGTGTACCTGTTAATTCAAGTCATGAGGGCTTAGCAGGCACTCCTCCCGCTTCTCCAAGAGAAGAAGTGGTGAGACCAGGAAGCCCTGAAGCAAGAGCCCCTCCAAAGCTTCCTGAAAGGTCAATGTCAACAGGTGTCCTAGGAATAACACGTGTCATTGGCCCAACTTACAACCCTGGCCTGGGAAGACTTCAGCGATGGAATAGGGCAGACTTGTCTCAGATTGAAGATGAAGACCTAATGCCAGTTAAGGAGATTCCATCACCTGCTGAGTCAAGAAGTAGGGCTCCACCAATTGGCAAAGTTGGGAAAATGCAGTCGGATTCATCGCTGCCTACGGCTGCTAATGGTGCTGGAAAATCACTTGCAAAGAACGGCATGAAGAAATTTGCAGAGAGTCAGAATGAGCTGAGTTCAGGGTCTGGTTGGGGAGATTTTAATTCAAGCCCACAGCCATTTAAGCGGCTGGGCCATTCAGGTTGGCAGAGGGATGACACTGATCGGGAATCTAGTCTGGCTTCATTTGACCTTGAGCCGATGGACGGCCTAACGGAGAATGATGGCGTTGATACCAGTTCTATGACCATTGACCCCTTTGATAGAGTCCCACAATTTCATGGTGCGGCAACACCTGAAACATCTTCTGATCAACAGTTCAAAGGTCAACCTTTGAATGACTCTTCCTCATTGCTTGACCACAAGTCTAAAATTCAGCTGTTTGAAGAGAAAATCGGAGAGCAAAGCAATGCTATTGAGCATCAATCAGCACCGACTCAGATTTCAAAGGAGTTGAACAAGAGTCATAAGGAGGTCAAACCACAACCATCACCAGCTATCTCTGTGAGGAACACAAGTGAGGATCAGGTCACTAAAGTGTCCAGCAAGGCACATGGTGGCTTGGTTATTGGAATCTTCAGTAAACCACAGCCTAAACAAGAAGAGCCGCCAACCATCTGGCCACCGACCCCGTCACCTCAGCTGGAATTTTACACTCCACCAGGAGAATCCAGCTTGACCCAATCACTGCCTAGGAATTTCCAGTTATGGAGTGATCAAGGCAAGGGCAATGAGAATCCCGGTGAGGGTGTAAACCTTCTTCGGAGTACCTCTGCCAGTGCTGATTGTGCTGGAGTTGATTGGGGTACAGGCCTCCTTACAGACAGGAGGGTTGGAGAACCTTTGAAAGTCATCAAGAGGTATGCCTTTTCAACAGATGAGGTTTACGAGGAGCGCACACCTGTTGTTTCAAGAAGTGTCAGCCCTGTGCCTCCTAACATGGTCAGAAATTACCAGGTGAGTGATAAACTTGAATTGATTGTAAGTGACAGAACCAGAATAGCCTCACCAGATAAATCACACCAGTACACTAAGGAGGAGTCTACTTACTACCACAGCAGCCCAGTCACCAGGCACAACAGAGACGCTGGTGGACTCCAAGACAAACAAGCTGGACAAACTCAAACAGGACAGAACACCGACTTAATGAATGCACTCCCTCTGCAGAATTTGGACACGATTAAGGATGATCACTCCGAATCAACACAAGATGCTTACACTCCTTCTTGCTCCTACTCACCAAGTCCTTCTCCCAGCCAGGACTATACGGATGAGATCTCCTACACCCTGAATCAGTTTTACTCACAGCATGATACCACACAAGGCAGTACTCAAATGTCACTATCAGATGCCCCCTCAGGCAGCTGGCCAGAGCCAGAATCAGAGAATGTCTTCTTCTGGGATACGTATATTCCTGAGAAATATGACAGTAAAACAGCATCGCCTAGACGCAGCCAACAGCAGCAAATGAGAAACTTTGATAATACAGATAAAAGACATTCACGGACAAGTGACGGCACCCCAACAGGTGATTGGGTGGAGTCTTATAGCACCCTTCAGGCCCTGTCCCCTGAACCCCCTGAACCTGAAGATGTATCAAGTCCATACTACCAGCAACACCCAAATCCTAACAAATATTCCAGTCACACAACTTCCGAACATCCAAAACAAAATGTAAACACCAGGTCAAACGTTGTCACACACAGGACAGATTCACCCTTTTATGTTTCCCAAGGGAAAGCTGCCACAATACCCCAGTCAAAAAAGGCCTATCCAGTTCCCCCTCCTAAATATCCACGGGGACACCCTGTAGATATATGGCACAATCCGGTGGTTGCCAGCGGGTATCAGAGTCCCAGGCCACCTCCATTTTATCAAGGGGATGCTTTGGTCCCTCAAAAGTCTTCAACCTTGCCGCAGCAGAGGAAAAGCCCTAGAATGAAAGGTTACTACTGATTCATTTCCAGTCTAATCACATTCATGTTCTCTGTGGTGAAGTTTTTCTTTCTCTGTGTAGTGTTTTCCTGCTGAAAACTGTTCACTTCATTTTGTCATTTTGGTTGTCGGTAATTCCAATGTACATTTTCTTCATATCGCTTTTTTGCATGTCCAGTCATATGCTACATGTACATATGCATGATTACACCTTGGCTATTTAAAGAAATTCCTGTTTTTGTTATTCTGTTGCATAGTTATTTGCATGATTATCAGTTATAGCTTTTTGTTTCAACTGCAACAATATCCAGGTAAACTTTTTTTTCCCCTTGTAGCACATGTTATAACTTTAGAGAGAAAAATTATGTACACTACAATGGTGAAATTCACATTCCTATCACTCAGTTTTAACTTAGTGAATTAAGATTTTCAGATGTTGGTTCTGGCACCAACTCCAGCACTGTCATAGAATGTTTTGACCACTTATGTTAATGAGAATATTTTAATTGAAAATAAAAAGGATACTCTTGCAGTTCATTCCTGTAGTTAGTAAATAATAGGCTTTGTGTTTTTTTGGTGTCCCCGCCCCCCCCCCCCCCCATTTTTGTTTTGATGGTAGTGCAAGAAGTTGAAAGTTTAATTTTCACAAATGGATGAAATTCCAAAATTAAACACACTGTTTCTGTTGAAAATTTGTTTAGCACTGTCAAGTGTTCACGCAGTCCTTTTATGCAGTGGGAATTTGTTTTTGTGGCAGTTCAACCAAAATTGTTGGTCATAAATGCAGATTGCTCAACCTCGTTGGTACCAATCAAACGGCCCATTTGTATGCTATCTCTAAGGTATTTCTTGAATGTCGTTGGAATCGCCCTGGTTTCGGAGTTACAGACACCTTGAACACATGTTGAATGGCTAAACTTTTTATTCACCAATTCGGGGTTCAAATTTGCCACATGTGCAATATGTATCATTGTGTACACAGCCTGAAATGTGTGCAGATGATGCAGATAGTTAAAATACTCGGCTATTTCAAAAACCAAAAGGGCAGTGCATTTTAGGGGTAGACGACTTTAGCAAGTGATCTATTCTTGAATCTCATGGAAGAAAGGTACAGCATTGTTTAAATTGCCAGAATTATTTCTGAAAATATGCACCAAAAACCTGTGTTATGGCAATGTAAAAGAGTATAATTATTCAGTGATCTAGCTGTAGCCATGGCCACAACCATCAGCCCCCGATTTCACGAAGCGCTGCGACACGTCGTAAACGCAAGATACGACCGGTTACACATCTTAAGTTGCGATGCGTATAGAAACGATTTCATCAAAGTTACGATGCGTCGGATACGTCGCAAGTTCCTTGACTACAAGGAAGAACATGTTTCATTTGATAACGCGCAAATGCTTGCAAAATGGCAGAAATTCTTATCAACAACAATACTTACTTTGAGTACTTTTAGCAGACGACATTTCACTCTCCTCCAATCATTTTCCATGATTTCTCGGCGATGTGTCCATGGTGCGTGGAGCGGTACTGAGTGTCTGCCATCTTGAATGAACTACATGTATAACACAAAACAGCCACACAACTTAGCAATTCATCCTCGTCCAAAGGGTTGTTTTTATTAAGAGTGAAAATGGTTTTGAGTTGCGACTCGTCGCGCTTAAGACGTGTATGGTGAAACGGAATGTAGAACTCGTCGCAGCCGCGACGTGTCTTAGGTGCGACGTGTCTTAGGTGTGCGACGCATCGCAAACCATACGATGCATCGCTTCTTGCGATGAGTTTCGTGAAATTGGGGGCAGGCCAGACAGGGACTGACTTTCTATTAGTCAAATTATTCATTGAATATGTCCCTGCTATCTTTTTAATTTTGTCCACGGGATAAAACTTTGTCATATTTTTTTTATAATGCACTTTATATTAAGGAGTTGAGGAAAGAGTACCCTTTCAGTCCAAACAATAACCAGAGGAAGTTTTATTGAAAATCTGATTCCTTTCGTCTACATTTTTCTTTCAAAGAAAGATTGACAATGTTATGCACATTGACTGTGTCAGTTTTCCTCCTCTGTGGTGCCTCAACAAGAACAATCTTTGCATAAATGTCTTCTTGTGTTGATTTAATTTCACGTTGCCATTTCTGGCTACAAATGCTACTGCTACATCTTTTCTGTAAGCCTAAAGTTTGTGCTACTTTTATTGAAATTGGGCAGAATTTGACACTTTTACGAAGTGCAAGGTGATGTGTCTGCTGGGTTGCAGGGCAAGTTCCTTTACCCGAATTAGAAAAGTGAAAAAGCCTTCATGCATAAAATGTCTTTATGTGTGCAGTTTATGGCAATTATGTTCAAATTCTTTTGTTTTGTAGTAAAATGCTGCAGAACTGATGAGTTTTGTTATGTATTGTAGGATTACTTTCGATTTGTTATTTTACCTTTTATTTATAGTTGGATATTTAAGCAGCAATGTGTGTTTGATTTGTGTTTGATGCCATCTCCAAACAGCAAAGTTTTCATTAACCAAGTCAAACGAATCACACTGATTAGTTGGATTTGTAAATTATAAAATTGTAACATTGTCCGTAGCGGACTTATTTCTATGCTGCATTTGTTTGATGTGCAGAATTCGTAAGAAATGCTGTTTAAATAGATGGCATGAAACAAATACTTATCAATGTGTTAATTTACAATGCACGTTTTCTCCTATTCAGCTTTGTCAGTGCATCTTGGGGGTCATTTTCTTTCTATCTCATTTGCATGAAACTGTTTCTTGTACCCCAATAATGACTGTTTCTTGTACCCCCTTTCATGTGGGCAAATTTGTGTGATATCTTTGCTGTTGTATAATGAATGCATGATATGATTTGACTTTTGATTGTATGATTGACAAACCATGCAAGTGTAGATAGATACCCAGACAACAGTACTTCTTGGAATGCCTAACCAGAAACGGAAAATTTAAACAAAACTGCATCAATTGCTATTAAGAAATGTTAATAGAAAACCTTCTGTTCACATGGAGGTGGAAACTCAAGGAATCCTATGTGTTACAGGAAATTTGTCTCAGGCGTTAGAACAAAGTATGTCTAAAATGAAACTATGGCCAGTCAAGACAAATTGTGGAGGGTCTCATGACAGCTTCTTTAAGGTAGAAAGTTAAATACACACATATTTAAGATTTCTGAAAAGTTATTAGCAAGGTTGCTTCAAAAAGACGAGCATCAATATCAACATTTTGTTTTTAGAAAACTTAAACTTAATATAAAAGTTTTTTTTTGGTTTGGTTTCACACACAAAATATTACAGGCATTTACATCTTTCTCAAATGGTGCTCTTTACCTTCAAAAGAAATATTCACCCAAACCGAACTTTTATGATAAGTTTTGTGAAATATTTGCATACCTATCTCATTTCATTGTGCTTTTTCTCCTTTGAGATTTTTTGGGGAAAAAAGAAAATTTGGCTTTCCCTGTTATTAAGTTTCTTTAAAATTCAAATTACCCTTTGAAAATGCTTTTCCGAATATACAATGGTTGATTATTTACAGTCATTTTCTTGGGCAAGTTGACAGTTGTTGGTTTCTAGTCACCCATCTGGTTCATTGTTGCCCTCCGATCCGGTAGGATTTGGTGTAATTTCTCTCATTTGGTTCAGAGTTTTATTTTTTTGCTTCAGTTTTTGTCCTTTGCCTTCTCTTCAGTTTGTTAGATATCTGTGTAAACCTCTTTAACATCATTCTTGCTTGTAAGGGAAGGTACAACATTGCTAGTTACAGAATATCAAAGCCTTTGCAAGCTTTCTTGGACATTATTTTAAGTTGGGGACGTGGTGGTGCACGAGAAGGGGGAAAAGTGTGCACTCCTCACCCACATGCAAATAAAAAAATAAAAAAAGTAGTTTTGCTGCTGTGTTTTTGTGGAGTGTGTAACAGCACCTCGAAAGCCTCCAATCGGTATGTTACATTCACCAAAATGTTTGACCAACACACTCCCTTTTTGCAACAACATTTTGCCTTTCTGGCAAGCAACTTTCAGGTGAAAGTTTCAAACTTTCAAAGTTTCAAACTTTCAACTTGAAGCACCAGTATTCTAGATTCACATTTGTTGACATTTGAGGGAGAGGTATTCAATTTTGTGGGAAAAGTTGTGTGAAAATAAAATATACCACCAAGAAACATTTTCCTTCACAGAAAATAGAAAAAAGTATGTCAAGTTTTTTACACAAATAATGTGCCCTCTAAGATGGTTAAGATGAAAACAGTCTTGATACTTTTCTTTCCAAGCTAGGAAAATGGGATAAATATGTGTCTCTTAATACCAGTTGATGTACCTTCCCTACCTTTAGCAATAATGCAAGAGGCTTAAATATGATGTTTGAAATCTGTGACTTTTGCAATCAGATATAAGACGTTTTAGGAGAGTTAAAAAAAAAAATCCCAAAACAACAGTTCAGGTCATTTTAGCAGGGCATCCTCCAATGCTGCATGCAAAGACACTGCGTTTGAAAGGCCCAGCGCTGGGAAGGTCACAATGCAAATCAGAAACTGATTGGCCATAAGTAACCTCACATCTGATGAGGATTTCTGTATTGTGAAGTTGGAAAAAAATGCAGTCTTTAAAGATGGTGGCATTACTGGGATATTTGGTTTTCTGGTTAGGATTCGTTAGGGGTCTAAGACAAGGCATGGTTTGTGAATCAGTAACAAAGGAATTTGAACTTTTCAAATACTTTGTATCGACCAGACTGAATACACGTACAGATTAACTCACGAACATTTAACACACACCCGACAGTACAAAACCAACTCTCTAACAAACATGTAGCTGCATGTAACCAATCACACTCCTCGTTTCATCCTCCTCTCCCATTCTGCATATACAACAGAGGAGCCCATTCGTTCATCTAGCAGGCCACAGTCTTCTACTTTGCCTAGAGCAAAGAGCAAGCCTCGTCCCGATAGTAGCGGTCTATCCGCAGCCGAACGCCTAGGCATCAAGAGTCCACCCCCTCAAAGGACTCAATCAACAGGTGCATATATTTACAAAAATTTGCATAATCTGAATAGTGAGTGCTTCTGCTTCTTTTATTTTTGAAACCTCGGGTGTGGTTTCGCTTGAAAGCTTAATGACAAAATTTTCTTTATCGCTGCTATGGCTTAAACTCACAAAATTTCTTTTATGGCTTAGATTTCTTTATATAAAATGAACTTTGTTAAGAAACTTGAAACTAAATTAATTCCGAAAAACCCTTTCAAAAAGCCTATCCAAGACCAGCCTGCTAAGTTTCCTTTCCTTTTTTTCAACCACTGAAATTTCCTTTTCTTACCCTTTACCTCTTGTAACCTTTGATCTCTGAAGATGCATCGCCCGACTTGTTGCCAAATTGATGACAGAATTAGTCAAGGAAGTAAAAAACTTCCCGTATGAAATATTGAATAAAAAGTTTTTTAAAGGCACTGTACACGTTTGGTAATTACTCAAAATATATGTTAGCATAAAAACTTACTTGGTAACGAGCAACGGAGAGCTGTTGATAGTATAAAACATTGTGAGAAACGACTCCCTCTGAAGTAACGTAGTTTTTGAGAAAGAGGTAATTTCTCACTAAAATAATAAAAGACTTCTGGCCAGAAGCCTTTTATTCCTATCTGAAAGCACACTAGTTTGTACAACAAGGGTGTTTTTTCTTTCATCATTTTCTTGCAACTTCAATGACCAATTGAGCTGAAATTTTCACAGGCTTGTTATTTTATGCATATGTTGGGATACACCAAGTGAGAATACTGGTCTTTGACAATTACCAAACGTGTCCAGTGCCTTTAAGAATATGCAATATTTAGATGAAAGATACAAATTAGTTTTTGAGGGACCTGACATTATCTGCCATGTACAAACAATTTGCTTGTTTAAGTATTTTCTGCATTGTGCAAGGCATACGTTGATGCATTTTATGATGTTCCTTTTGAAATTGCATCAACCATCAAAATTTATTTTGAGCAAAAAAAAGAGCGAGAAGTAATTTCTTCTTTTGGCAAAATATTGGACGATGCAACTTAGAACCTATAGTCACTATTAATTCTAACTTGTTTACGCTCATTGCATTTAAACACCATTTGTTCCTCAGCAGAATTAAAACAATTAATAAATCTAGAAATTAGTTAGATATTAACTTTCGGAAATGTGGACACAGCTGGAGTCACTGGAAATACATTCAAACTTAGTAAAACAAAGGGCTGTAGTGATTCAAAACATTTAGCAGTTTTTAGTATCCCCCTAAATGTCCTTTAATTTGTTGTGCGGAATGAAAAGGTCAGGCAATTTGCTTATTACTAACACTGCTTGTGAAATATGTCTGCTTTGGTATTGAAGAGCACGTAAGGGATGCATTGACACGAAGGGATGCAAGTGCATGATGGGTCAATGGCCGAGTGACGTTTCTGTGGGGACTTATAAGTGCTATATCAACATATTTTAGCTGTTTGCTTGTGCGGAATTGCGGGTTAAGTTGGGGTATATTGACAAATTCTGCTGTTGGGATGACTTATAGAAAGAATTGTAGTCTTGATTGGCGCTGTTCATTTTGTTAATGTAGTTACCGATATCGCAACACGAATTACTGTCCGCAACATAAATTACTGGAGAAGAGGTATTTGTATCACACAAACATCTGGATCAAAACGATCCAGATTCATAGACTTGCCCAGTCCCTTTGATTCAGCCTGCAAAAAGTCGATGTTGCGCCCTCTACCGGTGACTAATACAGAAAACAGCATCGCCAATCAAGTCTACAAGAATGCAAAAGTGGCCAAATGGTGGAACCAGGGGTCTGTGATAATGGCCTGCACCCCTCCAGCAAAATTTTACCAAATGCCTGCTAGGTGGTAGCTTGCCGGATAAATGGCCACCCCTCCCCTACAGTAAAATGACTCTCGGCTCCCTCTAGATCCGCCCCCCGTACTTATCTTCTTGATGCATATGGGATAAAGTAGTTTCTTAGGAATGGCAACACTTATCAACATGACTTCCAAAGCACTCGCATTTTATTATCAGTGGTAATTCAGTAGGATGTATTATACTACTGAAGAATACTGTAAGTCTGTTGAGAGGGTATTTATCAACCTTGATCATGCTCTGCAGCCATCTTTGTTCCACTCTCTACCTACAATGACAGTCAAGAGTCATGTTCTTTTTTTCAAAAAGGAGCCAAACCTATTTGATCAAAAAGAGCCCAAACTATTGTTCAATAATAAACATGATAAATGTCTGTTTTGAGAGACACCATGGCCTGGTTTCTCTCAGCCAGTTGAGGGCACTATATCACTTGTGCCTGAAGAAAACTGACATGGTCGAGGTCGAGTAGGCAACCTCAGCCACCTTGGAATGCGCTGTTCACTCACAGTTAAAGGGGCATAGTCAGATTGAGGCTCTTACTTTGACAACCAGTTTAAACGCTGCTAGTAGTGTTTCGAAACACCCCAAAAGCTGATGAGACATGTTTTATTTGATAACTTGGTTTGAGTTTCCAGTCAATCTGTCATGGTTGCCCGTTATGCACGAGGACTACGGTGTGTGCAAAGTTGAAAGTCAAACGCAAGAGCTCTCATGCCTACAATGCCAATTAACAAAACAACCTGGCAACCAGGACCGAATATCTTACACTGCGTATCTTCCGAAGTTGGCACTCCCAAGCATTGTGAAAGCTGGAAATTCAAGTGTTTGAAATGATAGCTTGACTACATGCATCATGGCTAAGAATCTAAAGGTCCTGGATGGTATGTGATCTCACATATTGAGTTTCGTTTAACTGTGCACTCTTCACTGGTATTGAGGCACCAGGGATGCAACGTTCATTGTGCAGAATTGAACTTGTACGCAATTTTTGCATTCACAATTCTTGATACAAGTTCATCAACATGATTTTATTTTTGAAATTCATGAAATGCCACCAGATGTAGATATGCAAATTAGCATACATATGGTCAAGCGATTGGCTAGATTCTAGGTGGGTTTTAATTCATAAGGTCATCTTCATGATATATGGGAGTGCAAATATTTGAAATGGCCTCATTAGATGCCAGTGCTCAGCAAAGATGTGTTGTGCTTCATGCCAAGACAAGGCACTTCCTTCCAAAACTCACAACTTTGTTTATTTGCTCTTTAGAGAATAAGAACTTTCAAGTAAAACCTAATTAGGGCCTGTAAGGTAAGTATTTCCCAACATATAGAATATTTAAAAAGGGGCTCCAAGTTCAAATTTAAGTTTTGTGTTGCACTCATTTTCCAATAGGTAGAGTCCTTATGAATATGGGAGAAGAAAAAGTCTAACCACAGGTTAAAACAATGTAAATTGTCACTGTGTTCGATACTCTTCAAGTGCATTTTTGTTTCCAAAATCCAAAAACAATCAATGACGTCACATTTTAATGAGAAGGTCTGTACATTTTTGTGCAGAGAATTTTTATTTCATTCCTGTATTTTGATGATATTCAATCAAACAGCATTGATATGACCTTGACTGGTGCAAACAAATTTTCTGTGGAATGGACATACCCAGTTGTTTGTGATGTCCGAAGTCGCCATGTTTCAAATTTTGCTCTGAAAGAATGTAAAATTACATGACATTTAACACCAGTTTAGAGACTTGTATCTTTTCCCTCACTTTTATGAGGATGCTATCTATTGGAAAATGAGTGCATCACAAAACTTCATTTGACCTTGGTGCCCCTCTTTAAAGGTGCTGCATATGTTTTTTAATTGGAGCCTACTGATTGTGTTAATCCTGTATAAATGTAGGTATATACAATAAAACTAACCTGTGAAAATTTCACTTCAAAAGGTGGTCGCGTTTTTGAGATATCACCAAAAAACCCGGAGCGAATATTTCCCCATAGGAACACAGTCTGAGAAGCGTTATGGCCATAACGTTTCTCAGATTCAAATTTTGGGGAATAAAAAGTGATATATTTTTCAATAACCGTAGTACTTTGAAGTTAAAAGTTTCTCAAAATTCATTATACTACCCAAAGCTGCTGTACTTCTTAACAATTAAGTTTTTATTGCCATTAATTTTCAGAGTCATTACCAAACGTATACAGACCCTTTAAGACATCACATCACATTGATATCAAGACTGATGTTTCAATCGTCTTCACTTTGAATGCCATTTCACTATTTCCGAGAACTGTCTAATTTTGGCATGGGGTGTAACATATTTTCTGTCAACCCAACAAACCTGGGCATCATAGCAATTCAGTAAATTATTGATTTTGTTTACGACTAATGCCCATGTAGTTTATGCTTAGGGTTAGGTTTGTGCATTTGTGGCCAAGTGCAGTTGATATGAGCATATGTGGCTTTGACATCTGCAGTGATTTACTCTGTAGCCTCAAGTGCAACCAATTTGGTCAATTATCTTGAAAGTGGTACATAAAATGCACCATTAAGTTAACAGTTATTTGAATGTAATCAGTCATAAACTGCTTTATCAATGTTACCAGTAGATATTTCTGTTCAGTTGATTTGCCTTATACTGATGCTTACGTTTGTTTAAGAAAAATTGTAAATATTTACTGCATTCCAGAATGATTAGCATGTTTTTCTAAATGCACATAAAAAGTAGATAACCCTCGGAGTTGGACATGTATGAAATACCTGTTAACAGAGTATACCATAGCATACCTTACACAGTTGGGACACTATTATCTCAAGAAATTGAACAGGTCAATGCTATTTTAGAATTGAAGAAGTGGAAAGGTTGCGGATGTAATTGAACTATGATGTAGGTGTTTCAAATTGTTGGGTATTTTGTTCTGTGAAGTCGAGCGTTGAACCTGAATGAGAACTGTTTGAGCAAACTACTTGGTTTTTTAAATGGATTTCTGTAGCCTAGGTACATATAATGGTTTATTTTCTTCCTCCATTAAAAGAACACTTGCAGCCAAATACTGAGTTATGGTCAGTAAACAAAAGTATTTTTTTACTTACAATAAAAATGGGATTAAGGATACAAAATCACACTAAAAAATATAAGAACACAGCAGAGCAGAAAGTTATGAACCTAACATAAAACAAAATCTTCGCTCAATCAGGGACCAATATCGTAAAATAGTGGCTTAACAATTCTGCTCAGCAATAATGAGCAGGATTTTGGCTGATAATACCTTCGCCTCATATAGGCAGAAATATGTTATGATTTGCCAGCTTTATGAAATTGCGCCAAGTACTAAACAATGATACCGTGCGTTGAAGTGATGTTGAGAAGAAGATTAAGATGGTTGCACGTAGTCAGTTTTGAGCAATTTGTGTATAAATATGATTTTATTCAATATTAATTTTGAATAAGGGAATAAAAGAGTGGTGACGAGTTCTTAAACGGCCGTTTAAAACCGGCAGGGTCGTGGCCGTGCGATAAAGGCCCGAGCCGAAGGCGAGGTCCTTTATCGCTTGGCCACGAACCTGCGAGGTTTTAAATGACCGTTTAAGAACGAGTCACTACTCTTTTATTCCCATTCATATCGGTGGTAAAAAAGACAATCTGTTTGTTTAGCCAATTTTCGAAGTTTGTACATTTTCAAAAACTTTTGTAAAATTCTGTTTTGAGCTCGTTGGGTTGTGTGCACGCGCGTGTCGAAAAGATTACGCGCGGGTATACTAATAGCTGTATATTGCGTTCCGCGTAAGTAAATTGGCGTAAACAAGCTTGCGCGCCCAACACGCGAAGCCAGCCGTGTTTAAACACTTCTAGCCGTGTTTATATCACACGTTTAAACACCCCCACGTGACGTGCTCTCCACCAATCAGAATGGATAAACTGTCCAAGGTATTTAGGAATCAGGGATAAAGATTTTTTTTTTTTCTTTTCCCACACTAGTGTAAGGATACAAATCAGACAGTGCAGTGTACGAAATGCGCCTGCAGGAAGTCCAGGCTCTGTGGGTCTTTAGTAAACATGTGATGTCGTAGGTTACGTGGTCTATAATCAGATTTGTAAACCATTTTGTTTCCCTATTTGAGTGATGCGGCCTTTTTCCTTTGAAAACTTTTGCTTTGATAATTTGAAATGGATCAAGGGGAAGAATTTCACGTGCTATATTGATCATTGAATGTGTTCTGTGTTATGTTACAAAACATTAATAACATTAGAATTAGTACTCTTTATAAATATGAATACACTATATAAGTATAACTTTAATATAGTTATTGGCCACTGGTGTACTACTTGCGAATTAATCTTTTAGACTTGAACTCAATTTATTTTCAAAGGGATTGTGTACTTATAAAAAAGTCTATGAAAAGTTCCGCTATAGTTGGCACATTTCTTTCAGTTACCACTTATCTATCAGTGAATGGCATTTTGCATTTGATATCTCAAAGACTGACTGCGGTTAATGGACGATTCATTCCAAGATGGCTTATAACCACTCAAGTGCGGTCACTGACTCCGATAAACCTGTCAAATGTTGGAATTCCCTAATCGCAATCCACTCCTTACTGCTGACCCAATGCCCCAACTAAACCCAACCCTGATAAGTTCGTCAAACTCACTCCTTTTCTTTCATTGTGGCTGTTAATTTGTTTTCTGGTGGAGGTTTTAAACACTCGGTCTATGCCATCAATGGACCACCAACTTTCTCAATTACCAATAGCAACACTCCAGCGGCAGGGGCCCGGCATTCCTGAGGTTGATAAAATCGGTGGCCCCACTGATCTTACGAGGGTTAAAAAAAAATCCACTGAGGAATAGAGGTGAACTTAGCTAGGGTGAGGGTTTAAAGTCGTTTGTTGATGAGGTAAATCCTGCGGGTGCTTTTAAGGTATTGCACAATTGTTGAGATGATGGTTTGTGGATTATGTTGTAGAGATGATAGTGACTTTATACGAACAGCCTAAAGCAATGATGTGGTGTTGACGTTGACTGCCCACATCAGATGTGCATGAATGAGGAAAAAACTCACGATAGTAGAAAGAAACATTTTGGAAGTGATTCAAGATGTTGTGATTGCGTCATGTATAACTTGGTGGGTGTTAACTCTGCTGACGTTGAATTTTTCAAATGGAGATTCTTTGAATAACAAGTGTGTTTGGTGAATCAACGTGTCAGCTGTCTGAATTTGACTTGGAATAATCTGAAATGTGAATTCTTTTTTGATGATTTGCTGATTACTTGACACACGATTTGATGCATCATCAGAAATACCAAAGTCAACAGATCATCTGAGCTTGGGATCAATCTACAAGACCCTTTGACAGTCGGTAATGCTGAATACACAGAGAGAAAACTCCAGCATATGTTAACCTGAACTTTACCCACCATCCTCCAAAAACCAGTTCTTGAATCTGCCTGCATCCCCAGCGGACTTAATGCACTCGTGATGTCTAGGTAAAGAGTTTGAACTTAAGCTGTTGACAGACAACAACAACTGTGAAGTCATATGGTGTGATGCAGTCAATGCTGTCGATGATAAAACAAGTACTGGAAGATGTTAATGTGAAACTGTGAACTACAATACCGTATGTGTGATGACTCGAGAAAATCATAAACTTTAGGCATGACTGCAGTTGAAGCAGCAACTTCATTAAGAAACTGATCTGATTATCTTGATGGTTGTTACCGTGATCATCTGAAGAAGTTGAAATGCATTCCTAGAAGGGTGTTTTGTAACTGTGCAAGAAGCTCTATAAACTGTAGGTTGGAATTCATTTCAGATTCCTTTTATTCAAATATTCCAAGGCTGTAATGTAGATGGTGTTACATGTCAAGCAGTTGCCAGCAAGTCTCAAATTCACACTCACAGTCCAGTTTTTGAGGACATTTCTTCTGAATATTATGGAGAAAGAACTATTGGATAACAAATGCCCACAAGTGTAGATTACTTAACATCTAAACGGCTTATACTTGGGATTGAAATCAAGAATTTATGTCTGTAAAGTTGTCTGAATTTTGGTTTGACTTGAAATTGGTTGTATAGTCTTGACAAGAAACTTCTGCCTGAGAAGAAAATGCTTGCAATGTGTCTTTTTACCTTCAACTAATCACGGACAGTGGAGACATGCTTGACCATGCATAAGAATCAGCAAATGGAGGATGCACAAATTGCATTAGTCAATAATCCTGCAAGGCTTCTTTGGAAATGAGGTCACGTAACTTCAGCATCTGCGGTGTCTATCGTCTTGTTTGACTTGATCATCACCTTTTCGGTAACGCTATCACCACCTTCGTGTTAACCATTTGGATGATGATACATGCTTAACCAAATGATATAGTCGTTTGTATCATCCAGTGAAATATTTCTTTTGATTGTTCACCGACGAGGAGGACTCAGTGCTACTGACCTCAGAAGAAGAATTTAATATTGAGGTCAACTCAGTGTCACATTGCTTTTAGAGTCGGCTTTCACACAAGGACTTGATATCTGCACTTCTTATGTCCATGGAGAGAGTATTCACTCGGAAAGTTGTTGTCGGACTCCTCCAGTTCACACGTCAACTCATTGACAGAGGCGGTGGTGTAATTCTCTTGTCGCCAACGAGCCAATTACTGCGAGGAAATCGCTTATTATGAAATCTTGTCGCAATTGAATTTGTGTGGATTGTGCCTGCAGGGCTTCGGCTTTACCTGAACAAATATTGTCTGAGTGATTCACATGCATATGTATAAGTTCAATTCAATATCCATAGCCATTTCTTGATTGAACTAGTAATAAGAATATTGAACTTTCTTGAAGATATTTTTGTTATCCTAGTGTACTCATTTCTCCTGCATTGACTTTGCATTCACCAAAACATTTTACGGACAAGTTTATGCTGAGAAGAGCAACTTTCTATTCTCCTTATTTCATTTATTTCCCCGCACTGTGCCTCATTGTTTTGTTTGAGAGACCTATTTAAATGTCACCATGTTGTGACCATTTCAATCGCTAATTACCAAGAAAAACATACTACAGACTCTTGTCTTGAGTGATTGTCAACTAATTCAGCTTAATGAACTAACAAGACGTCTTATCATTTGAGCGAAGAAGAACCGCCGAAGAATTTATTGACATTGGTCATTAACATCCTCAGCGTGAATCAACAACAAGCGCGCTTCTAAAAGAGTTGCCGCAAACCTTCATCAGCCACCAGGATTTGTTATCCCCTAGATTGATACGATGCAAGACTCTTATAAGTGGAGCATATAAACTACTGAACTCCTTTTTATCCCCAAGGACATATGCTTAGACATGTTCATGGGATAGATATGTCAACCTGTACCGGCTGTTCATTTTCTCAATTTTCCTAGAGATTGAATTTTAGGTCAGGTTGGGCAGAGCACACGTGCAGACATCACACAAGTGTGAAGAAGCAGGATTGAGTCAAGATGATTTTCATGCCGGATTTGCCCTTCCAAAGACACAAACGTGGCCTTTTTTGTAACAATCCTAGCTTTGAGATGGTCCAGTATGCTGGAAAGTATCCAAGCACTGAGGACCTTCGATCGCCAAAGAAATCACCAAAGAAGCGGAATGAGCGTCGAAATCGTACTGACCCCGACGTAAAATCACTTGAAGCTCTCTTAAAAGATTTGGAAGTTGGGAAGTTTGCCGATTCAAAGAAGCAAAAATTTTCACCAGTGCCAGTGTCAAAGGTCGCCACATCTATACCTTCTGAAAAACCTCAGGGATCGTCACAGACTGGTGGGCTTTCTATGAATCATGGAATACCTGCTGGGACCACACCGTCACAAAGTTCTAAATGTGGTTCACCCACAAAACCAGCAAGAACAGCAGAATCATATGATATGCCATGGAACACACAACCTGCGAAGGCTCATCAGCAGAGTGCGACAGACACCCACAGATTCCCTATGTCAAACAGTCTGCCCGAGATCCGTACAAGGCAGGAAGGAAGTGTAGCCCCTCAGGAGCCTGTACTCGGTGTAGTTCACAGGCAACCACTGGTACTCTCAAAGGGACAACATTTTCCTGTGCCTCAGGGCAAACATGTACCTGTACCTCATTATGTACCTCAAAACTCACAAGTGGTGAGACCTATCTCATTACCTGCAGGACAGTATGTGAACAAACCCCAGGGGCAGCAGGTGCCAGTACCGTATCATGGGCAGCAGGTGCAAGTACCGCATCATGGGCAGCATGTGACAGTACCTCATGAGAACCAGGTGAGGCTACCCCAGGGTCATAACATGACCTCCACCCACGGGAGGAGTGGTACAGTCCCTCAAAGAGAGGTCAAACCAATTAGGATATATGAAAGGAATTCTCCAGTGCCAGTGTCATGGATGTCCTCAGAACCCAGAGATTGCTTTTCAACACCCCCAGTTCACCCATCCTCTCAAGTAGGTTGCCCTGCCCCTTCCCCTGGTCATCCTGCTTCACCTCAGGGCTGCTTTATACCACACCAGGGACAACCTACTACCTCAAAGAGTTGTTCTGCAATACCCCCTGCTCGCCCATCTACACCCCTTGGTTTCTCTGCAGTGCCCCAAGGTTGCCCATCTACACCCCTGGGCTGCTCTGCAACACCCCCGGGTCGCCCATCCACACCTCTGGGGTTCTCGGCACCATTGCCAGGCTGCCCAGCTACACCCCTTGGTCTTCAAACAATCACTCAGGGACAGACAGTGGTATACTCAAATGGCAAACCCGTGAGAATAGACACAGAAAGAAGCGCAAAATATCAATCATGTAAATATATCATACTTCTTTAAATCTTTTTCTAATTTCTTGACAATGCCTCACATAATTTTCTTGAATGCACAAAGGTTTTACTATAGAGAGATTTTATGTACAGTACGTGAATTTGATTTATGGTCAACAAAGCACTATAAAAAGAGCTAACTGTAAGAACATCAAAGTGCATGCACATTTTTATTACTAAACTTTCCTTTGCTCGATTTCAAAAACAAAACAAAAGACAACTTGACATTGATGTTTTATATACTCACTAGGTATGCCGTCAACTTGTCTAAGTTATCTAACACTTTTATACCTAGAACTTTAAAGAATCCCATATGGTTGATTGGCGATCTATTTCTGACAAAGGCGGACAATCTAAACTAGTTCAAGCAATTACTCCATGCTACTGTCTGATATCAGTAGCTGTCAGTTACTCTGAGCCTCAAACTTTAGCCAAGTGAACTCGAAGTCCACTTAGCCGCAAAACCTACATTTTTGACAGCTCTGTAGCCGCTGAGAGGAAAGGGACATCTCAATGGAGGTAGTTGGAAGCACATGTCCAATTTAAAGGGCAAATACATAATTTTATTTTGGAACCGTGCAACCATTCAAACTTTCAAGTTTCGTGAAAATGTCATGAAATTATGTTTTTGAGAAAACTTATAAAAAATACTGCTCAACAAATTTCTGTGAAAGTAGAAATGAGCAGGAAACCAGCCACAAATTGTACGTGTGATATGGCATTTTGGCTGGTAACCTTATTGTGGTAAGCAAAATTGTTTTGTGCTTAGTTACTTTTTGTGCTTAATCAGCTCTGTGAATTTGGGCCCTTATGTTCATCACCCACTATAAGTTTTGGTTGTGAAATTTTGGGAGGGGGATTTTCTGTGTGTTACTATGCATTATGCATTTAGATGACGTATGCGAAGTTAGATGCACAACATATCTGTGCATGGCAGACCGTTCGAAGACAGTAGCCAGATGTAACATCAGTGCAACAGGTCTGAAGGGTGAAATTTTCATATCTTATAAGCTTTTTTTAAGCTTATGCCAAAAGGAAAATGATAATTGTACGGTCGGAGAAATGCAATTTCAGAGGTCCGAAAGAAATCAACTTAGTTTTGCTGCAGAAATGAAATGAGAAATACTAGGTCATGTGTTTTTTGTCAAAGACGACTGTTCTCGAATCCTAAGGGTAAAGTATTGTAAAACCTGTGCCCAATTTCAAAGAGCTGCTTAAGCACAAAAGGTACTTAACTATTTTCATTAACACAAAATTAGCAGGATACCAGTCAAAGATGGTGCATATGACATGGTATTTTGGCTGGTAACCTTATTCTGGTGATCAGCTTTATGGAATTGAGCCCAGAGTGAAAGTCAGTGATCAAGTTTTAAAGCAAAAAGTGTGACAAGAACATTTCTGTAAGGATACTTTTTACAATTTGTTTATAATATGCCCTTTTTCTAGTCAAGTGCCACAGTTGTTTAGGATTGCTGTTAGGCCTAAACAATTTGTTTGTTATGTTTGCGTAACGGGCCAGAAAAAATAGGGTAGGTAGGTCGCGATTTTAGTTTATTTTTAAAATATTTTTTACATTTTATATTCTAGGTATAGGATAGGATAGGACAGGACATTCAATATAAGCCTTCGGTGTTTAAATGGCCTAGATTTTGGGAAATCTTTCCCATCATCAAACACTTGTCGCAGACTGGTTGAACGAGACTATACATGCGACGATCTTCTGCATGTTGTCCAAAACATTGTGCACTCCAAAGTCCAATGAACGCTATGGCCATACAATTGAAGAGAAATATAGAGAAACGGTTTCAAACGTATTTAAAACTGATTTCTATTGACTTTAATTAGTAAATTTCTTCCCTTGAAAAAATAAAAATATCCAGGGTAGGCCCCTGTTTTAGGGTAGGTCGGGTTACGCCAACATAACAATTTTGTTTTTAGGCCTTACTTTATTCAACTCGTCAACTTTTCAGTAGGAATAATTTTGATATCTGTTCTGAAATTACACTTTACATATGGACTGTGTTTAAGTAATTATTATCACTTTATAACATTGATTTTATCAAGCAGGCTCTTAACTTGGTAATACTTAATTAGCAAATATTTACTAATGGTAAAAGATAACATGCATATGTACACAAATTTGTGCACCATTGCACATTTGTATGGAAATGATTTTGTTATTGATCATGTGTATGCACTTTTAGACCTGCATCATGATTCCATGGCCATCTTGGTCATGTACCCTGTATGCATTAGTACTGATTCTCATAATACAGAAACCAGGGTCTGACTATTTCACTATTTAGCCTCACTTTGATTACATTGACTCCAATGGGAAGAATACACGATGGCCGCAGGGTGGTAAAGACCTATAGATAGGTTGCAATATGACGTAAATCGGCCATCTTTACGGGCAGTTTGGAACACACAGTCATGCGTTACGCGTGAGAACGGCGTGCAGCACGCGCACATTTCACAAAACTCATTGCATGATTGGTTAGTGAATGACGCGGCTGCATTAATAATTTGAGCGCTTGACGCGCCTGCAAGCCAAAATGCGATTTGCCCGTAAAGATGGCGTCTACTGGGAACTATCTATTGACAGCATGGTACAAGTTCACTGGAGTATTAAGATTATTAAATGTCAGACCGTTGACTTCAGCACTACTAATATTACCAACAGCTGGGGATGGAGGGATATGCTTATTGCAAAATGTCAGAGTGGACTGCCCGATATTTTAATATTGGCATCTGTCATGGTTGATCTGTCATTGGGCAATTGGTTAACCCTGGCACCATATTGAAACACTAGAGATTGATACTGCATGTACATGTAGGTGTGAACTGAAATGTTCATCTTGGAATACTTGTTCTGATTTAGTGAGATTCCGTACACCATCTATTTTATTTTTTTCGATTCAAAATATACTAGATACTACAAACTATAGTAACACCAGATATTTATATTTATCTAAACTTGAATCCTCTGTTCTGATTTGTTGCTCCATAGCAACAAGAGAGTGATATTTGCCTTTATTGCACTGCCTATATCAAACCCTGCTCTAACGTTCTAATTCCGCGCATTGTGCTATTTTAATCTTGAGTTTGCATGGAGATAAATTTGTTGGATATAGGACGCAGAGACCCGCTAAATGTTTTCGTATTCCACTCTCTTGAGTGATAACTAATAGAATGAATAGGTGTGTGAGATGATGGGAAATCATCCTGAAATGATGCTCAGTTAACAAGGGTCACAAACTGTCCACTTTTTACATATTCTTTTATGAAAAAAGAAGAAAGAAATAGCTGTATACTGCTTACCTAACTCTAAGCCAATAAAAGGGGTCTATTATAAGAAGTTGTGTTTATTGCAGCTATAAATTATCTGTCTTACATTAGGCCAAGTAAAAAAAACAAACAGTTGATCGTCCCCGCCCGCATCCTTTTTTGAGGCCGCATCCTTTTTTTATTTTTTTTTTATTTTCGATTTTTCCTAAAAAAGACAATATTTGTTTGTATTTTTAATCCACCCTTGACATAATTTTTTTACATTTTTGATGTAAACTTACCTCATGCAACAAATAGAAATAAAGAAAGTTAGCGGTGATTTCAAACTGAAGAATTGGTGGCCAGTTTGAATTGAAATACTTGGCGGCCATCTTTGAAAAAAAATAAAAAATATAAAATAAAAAGGCCCTCATCCTCCTCTTTTTGGAAAAATCAGGACGATCAACTGGTATTTTTTTTAATTTGGCCTTAGATGTGGTCTGAAAACCCCCAAATTGGTTCAACTTGTCATGAAGGTTATTGTACTCGCTTGAAACAAGTTCCACCAAACTCACAATAAGGAGATAACAATGAGCAAATTTGTTCTTTAGAAGATTTGGAAAGATTTCTAAACCAGAAACCTAATTGTTTGATATTGTGTAAAACACTAAGTGAGTTCAGTATCAAAAAGCATTATTTCTGTATAGACAATTGAAAAGTTTGAGAGCGACCACCAAGTGAATAACATCATTGACAGCAAAACCGGTTGAAACTGAGATGTAATTGATGAAAATATAAGTTCTGTGGATAGTAAGTTCCTCATCGATAATATTAAGAATTTTCGGAAGATGACCAGGGCACACTGATCCAAACATTGCATAACCAACCAGCTATTCTCAGATTACTTGAAACATATTTTCCTAGGGTGTCATTGCAAACCTTACTTATATTCACGACCACCATGCATGACGTCAAGTCTTACTAAGATAATACTTGATTGGATTGAAAAGATAAAAAATTGATAGCCATAAATACTTAATTTGTAGCAAAAAAGTATTCCATCTTTAGCAAATAATACTTCAGTAGTATGGGGCAGTATATATAACTGGTAGCCATATTGATAGCAACTAATACTTTTGGTATGGGGCAATATAAAAAATGATAGCCATTATTGGTAGCAACTAATACTTTATTGGTATGGGTCAATATAAAACTGAAAATGATAACCATTATTGATAGCAACTAATACTTGGTATGGGGCAATATAAAAAATGATAGCCATTATTGATAGCAAACGACACTTTAATGGTATGGGACAATATAAAACTGAAATTGGTAACCATTATTGATAGCAACTAATACTTTATTGGTATGGCATGTATGGGAAAATATAAAACTGATATCCATTATTGGTAGCAAATAATATTTTATTGATAAATTAGTTGATAGTACAGCATGGTTCTTTAGTATAAGTTATTGTAGTAATCCAAACTGTGTCATTGCTACAGTGCAGCAGTTGTAAAGCCATATTAGTATGGTGACCGGTAGCAAACAGCAGGGATCTGTGCCATCACCCACGCTGGGTCATCACACATCTTTTTTTATTATCTACTCGTCACACAGTGTACTTGTATCTATGCTAATACGGACCACCCTCGGTTTCTCCAATCAGGTTATGGAAGCCATTGAGCAGTGCTGGACTGGTTACCAATGATCAATTAATTTGTGTTTTCCCCCCACGATGTCTTCGTTGGTTGGATTTCTCAATGTCCATTTGGCAAATTACGTGTAGATTGGGACAAATTTACATTGATTGTGCTTGTTGAACGTTAGATGCCAGCATTAGGTATTTTAGAAGGAGTTATCTGCAGTGTTTTGTAGCCTGCAAAATGTGGACCTGTTGCCAAGAATTAATTTATTTGCATTTTATTCTTCTTCTCCGTTTTGGTTGTGGAAGGTATTGTGGAATCATTCACATTGTTGAACTTTAGATGTCAGTTCTGTGTAGGCCTTTGTGACGAGTGATCTTGCATGATGTTTTTCTAATCAGCAAAATGTCTGACTGGTAACCAAGGATCGCCAAAGTTTTTTTCTTGTCTCGGGTCGGATTTCTCCCTGCTGTACTGGAAAAAAGGGGGAAGAACCACATGGATTGTGTTTGTTGAACTTTAGATGCCAGCCACGTGTGATTCTTTGGGGAGTCTATGATGTTGTCACAGCCAGTGCTTGACTAATAGCTTGGAACCAATTAACTCATATTTTTTAGTTCTCATCATTGTCCGTGAGGAAAGTGATATTGTGAAAGTGACATTTTTCTGGGTATAGTTCAGACGCCAGCCTTTGAAGACGGCGCTTTTTGCCTGGTTGACTAGCAGGATTAAATTTTCCCCCAGTAGATCATTGTATGGATTCTCTTCTGGGACAAGTAATTGTGCGATTGGTAGTGTGAGTACGGTGTGTTCCCTTGCAAAGAATCGTCATCTGCTGTTTTTCTAAACTTAAAATTCAAGAGGAATTGAGTCGCTGAACCGAGACTCTGCCAGCCTTAGTGACATCTTGCATCGATCAATTATAAACTGAATTTAATGAGGGCACTTGTGATGCTAACTGATCTCATCAGAAAGCTTTGATTGTGTGGCTCAAGACCTTCAGAGTATCCACTCCAGGCATGTGCCATTGAGGGCGCTCTTAATGCCAGAAGCAGTTTGTCATTTGAAACATTTTAAAACATCTGAGACTAGAATGTGCTTTTGAAGCGGTTGAATCGTAGATAGGATAGCCAAGATGGATTGCCTGCTGAATGTCATGGACTTGAAGCAGAAATAGGCTAAGTGTGAACTGCAAACACTATCACATTTTGCCCTGGGCTCGGGAACTTAGAGCATTTTCACCAACAGAGGGCTATGATTTCAGTGGAGTAAACTAAGACATCAAATTTAAGCAGTTTATTTCTAATGATGTTCACTGCAGACTTGTTAAGTCATCTAATGTATACCATATCATGTCTGCAGTCTATTACAACAATTCCAGTGGAGCTGCTGATATTGGTGGATGCCAGGAATATAGATGCTTACCACATAGATGTTTGCTTACCAAGTAGCTTAGCAAGATGCTAAGCATGATGCTTGACTCTCTGAAGAATGTTCACCAAGAGACGTGCCGTTGATTTTCCCCTTGAACATTACTTGCTGTTTTGCCTGGAGTTTGACCGGAAGCAGAGGAAAGCATGTAATACTTTGTGATTAGTGCAGGGCAAGAGTTTCCTGACAGCAAATTTGTTTGAAAATGAACTTATAGTACAGTTTTGCACATACGTGTAGTAACATGCTTTTAAATGAATGAATGAAAGGGTGATGACAAGGTCGTAATCGGCTGTTTAAGACTGGTCAGGATTTTGGCCGTAGGGTAATAGACAGAGCCAAAGGTGAGGTCCATTATCCTACGGCCAAGATCCTGCCCGGTTTTTAATGTCTGTTTTTAGATCGATTCATCGCTCTCTCATTCAAATGTAACACTGTGTATTCTTTTTGTTTCACCTTGGAGATGTATCAGTAAGGAATATTCCAAAATAGGCTGTTCATTTCTAAGTTTGGACCAGATGCTTTGGTTTTTCGTTAATTTCAGAAACTTGACCACAGGAGCACAAAGTATAGAATAATCCGAACAGCCAATTTCCCAAATTGTTTTATCCAAATGTTTAACAGAATACTTTATTCATGAAAAGTGGTGAATCTATCTTTCTTGATCTAGTAAGGTCTGCAGTGACTGCATGTACATAAAAGTCTTTCTCATAGTGGTTTTTGAAAAGAACTGATGGTGTAACAACTTGCAGCAACACAGAGCCCTGGCTTTCTCCTGAAGACAATCAGAGCATACTGATCAAAACATCAAGTTGTTACACAACCGGTTCTTTTCAAATTCCGCCCTAACTCACAGGAGAGATTTTTGTTATGTACACGGTGTTACTGTAAACCTTACTAGATTGTATCTCTACCATGCTAAGTTTCAAACCCTTCTGTATTCTCTGAGCTTGTGAGCATTTGGATTGGTTAGGTTGAGCAACTAGTACAAGACTTTCATGTATGTAGAAAGATCAAGTTATAAACCACAAGGGAAACTGACTGGGTCATTTTTTTTAATGATTTGGGGTAAACAATACAAATTTGACTAAAACCAACGACCTCTGGTTTAGCGTGCCAATGCTCTACCAACTTAGCTATCTAGCCCTCCCTATGTTGTCAATATCTTTGTTTGGGGGTGCCAGTCAGAAGCCATACAACCGTTAACTGCCGTGTAGCCAGGGATTTATGTAGAAAGATATTACAGCTTTTTGCTTTTGAACGAATTTGTAGCATATGTTTGAATATGATTCTTGCAAAATAAGTTGAAGCCATTGGAGATGTTTTCACAGACCAACCAATTTTTTTCTTGGGGTTTTAGCTCTGTTTCCTTAATAAAGTTTCAACTGTTAACCTTTGAGCCCTACCTGCCTAAAGCCTAACCATTTTGCTTTTGCTATTTGTCTTTCAATTTTTTGTCTGAACAGTTCTGTTTGGTAACATATCAGAAACAAATTCAAATCATTTCCCATTTAATTTGTATTCAATTAATTAAACAGTTTGGTTATTTGCAACATTTACATCTGTTCCATACAAATTAAAACAATGCCGCTTTATTATCAGAAATTATTATTTAATTTGATACTTTTTGACGTTGGATAGCAGCAGACAAACTGGTTATTTACCATACAGCTATATTGACCAGAGCACGAACTCTTGATCCATGCACACATACTTTGAAGCCTCCTGGATGCAGTCATGTTTGAGGCTTGTGTTCGACTGTGGAACAAATTTATTTAATTCATAGAGCTTACATTCATGTTCAGTGACGCACATGCATGTGCGGGTTTGCGTTAGGCGCTTGAAAGTCTGCACATGTATGCATTCCGTTTTTAGATTCTGTAACAACAGAAAAGAATAAAAGCATATATATAAACAAACAGTCAGACAAAAACTCAAGCTTTTACATTAGTTTGTACACAAACATAGATGCACCCACACACTGCTTCAAAACATAGGGTAAGATAGCGCTCTGGTTGATATATAAATGCTGTATTGTAGTTTCCCAACAAATTCTTAGGAGTTGCACTGTTTCAAGAACAGTTACACCTCGAGTCTGCTTTAACCTACATGTAGGGTCTCACAATCTTCAACTGCTGAAAATGCTCTATTTAATCTCATTAACTGCTTTATGTTTATTTACATCTCCCTCAGCCTAGAGCCGAGTTCATACTTCCTGCGAATGCGAATGCAATACGAATTTTGAGATAAAAAATGTACAACGAATAATTCGGAAGAGTTGACTTGTGCTCAACTCCTGCGAAATATTCGCAGCGAAAACAGCCCTGTGACGTCAAAATTCGCTCTGCATTCATATTTGCAGGAAGTATGAACCGGGCTTAAGTACTGCATTTAAAATAAAATAAATATGGTATATCTTCTGAGGCAACTTACAGCCTAGTCATTCTTGATGAACTTGAATCAATTTTACACCAAATGGTGAATTCGCTTCTAATAGAACTTCTTGCTACACCACCTCATGTAAATTGACTTAAAATGAATAGCTTCTCTGCCTGTACATTTAAAGTGTGTATGTGTATGTCCCAGCTTTGGGTTATTGGCTAATTTTATTTTCAAGTCAGATGTTTAATATTTGATATTATTTGTGGTTTGTTTCAGGGTCAAAACCAACGAGACACTCATCTGGAAGTGATAAGATTTATAACTACAGAGATCCACCTCCCACACTAGACAAGACAAAAGCAGAGGTCAGGATATTAACAAAGATTATCAGAATTATTAGGACCATAAGCTGTGACATATGAATTGATTGTCAGGCCTTCAACATGCGCTGCGGCTTATATCCCGAGTGGCATATACACTGACATGTTAAGTAAGCTTTGGAAATTTTTACTAAAGTTAAACAGCAAAGTTCTCCGCCTTCAATATATTTACCAAAGTTAGTAAGTGGCCTGACGTTTCGACCCTAGCAAAGTCTTTCTCTTAGCCTCTGAGAAAGACTCAGCTAGGGTCCAAACGTCAGGCCACTAACTAATATTTGCATTTATACCAAAGGTCCTTTTGGTTGGTAAGCAGTTTGCAACAGCTAATTGTATTTTCTCATTCAGTATATTTACTGAACTTTTTTTAATAATCAGGGAAAAAAACCAAAGAGCATTTTAGTTCTGTACTTGCCTGTGCAGCACATCAATGTGTTTCAAACCCTGTTTTCTGTGCATGACATGAACATTTTGCACTTTCTGATGTGGCTGATATTTCGGGCAGCTAATACACTGACCTCTGAAAAAAATGACACATGATAAAGGTCTGTTTTGAGCCAGCAGCCACAGCCATTATTGTTATTACTATTATATCTTTTTCTTGTAATGAAACCAAGGATTCCTTATAAGTGAACCTAATCACTCTTAACTCGCAAGCCCTGAGGAAACCTGTAAACAAGGGTGCTTGCTATGTGAACCAGTAACACAGGTTAAGCCCTACTCTTCCAGAATAAGTGTTCTGGGTTCTTGTACGTTTACTACCTAGTACACATGACCTACAGCTTAATGTCCTATGTGAAGGACTAAGCAATTATGGTAAAGTGTCTTGCTTCAGGACACAAGTGCCATGACTGGAACTCAAACCCACACTCTGCTGATCAGAAACACAAGAGCTTGAGTCTCTTAATCGCTTGGCCATGACACGCTATAGCCAAACATTTCATACCGGGAATAACTTTTTGAATATTTTATCTGGTTTGTTTTGCAGAGATTGATTGAGGAAGAGAGGAAGAAGAAGGAACGTCTGCAGCTAGAGGATCAGCAACACAGACGACACTCTGACTACGCACCTATCAAATCACCTATTATCACTAATGAAAGATTCAATGATCCTATCATCAGCTCTAAAGAAGGCCCCCAACCTGGACGCAAACAAGAGGTGAAGATGGGGGGACCAGTGAAGGCATTGGTATGGAGGGGCTGGAGTTCAGGGGTTCCTATTGGGGGAAGACAGGGACACTCTGTCTTCTCGTCTATTAAGTCAACTTGTAATCACCAAGGATAAATGTCATAATTTTCGAAGAATGCCACTTAAAGGTATTATACAGGATTGGCAGAGCTGACAAAATAATCACAGACAGTGTTCATGTTTTGTGCAATCAACCACATACATGAAATAACAAACCTGTGAAAATTTGAGCTCAATTGGTCATCGAGGTCACGAGAAAATAGTGAAAAGAGACCTTATGTGTTTTCTGTTTTTCAAACATGGAGTTTATTATCGCGCGCGATAAAAACTATTGTTTTACTCATTTCTCAGAAACGATAGCATTTCAGGCAGAAATATTTTAAGGAATCCACCATTACTTACTTTAAATCATGTAAGTTATGTGTGAATCTGTGAACATTTGTGTTTTTCGATCTTACCAATCGTGTACAGGGCCTTTAAGTTGGGTGCAAGTATGAGTTCAAAACTTTAGTAATAGATCCTGGTTTGGGGTCATTATCCACCCATCTCAGTTCAAAGACCATTTTATGGATCTCTGCGGCCATTTTATTAACCTGTTGTTTTTACGCTTGTATGGCAAAATGACGTCACTTGACACACATGTATGGCAAAATTTGCCATACCAAAGCCAGGTTGTTTAAATCACTCACTAATAAGTGCTCAATGCGCCTGGCTATTTGTCCTTTTGTTGCTTGGTATTGATACACCACATCCAGGGTAGGACTTTGAGTGCAGTCAAGCCCAGCATTCTCCTGGTTCTATTTCTTTTAGTTGGAAGCTCTCTAGAGTTATGAGTTGGGAAGAGGTGAAGACAAACCTCTTAAGGGGTCATAGGGGAAGTTAAATTTCGCTACTCCACTCTCTCCAAAATTGACCACAATCTGTTTTGTTTTTGTTGTTGCATTAATTTGGTTATGTTTATTTATATTTGTTGGGGGGATAAGGGGCGACACCCCCTTCTTCCAACTACTCTTTGGTCCTGCTATTGAGGGAAGGGACATGCGAGGCGAAGCATGTCAGGAGGGTAAACATTGGACAAGGCACACGTGGTGAACATGAAAGTTCAAGAACAAGATTGGTTTGGAAATAAAATCCTAGTGAAACGGAAGAACTTTTTTGAAGAAGCGGGGAAACCAGTAAATGGGGAAGAGATGATGAGCATTTGGTTCTAGTTTTATGATCCTTCTTCTCACCTGGGTCCAATTAAAAGAGCTGTTAAGCAGAAAAAGTTGCTAATCATATCACAACTATGCTTACTAGAATAAGGTTACCAGCCAAAATACAATCTCACACATACCATCTGTGACTGGTATCCTGCTACTATTAGCTTAGCAGCAATTTACTAAGCAATATTTTCTGCTGAAGCAGCTCTATAAAATTGGGGCCCGGACATTATAGTGATTCCGTTTTGTTTTCTTTCTGATCTCATCAGGTCAAGGCGTGTGCTTTAGCTTTATATCCATTCAAGGCACAGTCCCACAAGTGAGTAAAAAACACAAATGATGCACTGTATTGCTGCTTATGTTCTATTGACCCAATATATGCAGGGAACGATTTCGTCCAGCAAGTTTGCATAGCTAAATATTTAGACTGAACAAGTTTTGTGCACACTGAATGCTGCAATTGAGTAGCAAGTGGTGATTTTTGAGTAGCAACTGATACATTTTGTGTAGCATTTTGCTCTGCTATACATGTACAAGGGAAATCGTTCACTGATATCTGAAGTCATCACCCATGATACATCTCGGTTAAGCCATTTTGGGTGTAATTTTCCCTGTGTATTTTTTTATGGGAGATCGCCTAACATCACAAGGCCACGGACGGCCACTTCAAGGTGTGGGCTACACTTACCTAATTTGGGCTATTGACCCAAATCAACTGTCACCAGGGGCACGTTGCCACCTACGCCTTGGGCTGAAACAGGGTTACCCCCTTCACAGTCCGTAAGGCATGAGTATCATCCACTAGGAGCCTGGCTGGTAAAGCAGAATGCACTACCTTCCCAACTTTTTACGAAGCAATTATGGTTAAGTGCCTTGCTCAAGGGCACAAGTGTCATGACTGGGATTTGAACCCACAGTCTGCTGCTGACAGCACCAGAGCTTGGGTCCAGTGAGACCGCTCGGCCACAACACGCCACAGTGTTATTGCGCAGTGTGTTTTAGGTGATACGTGTGTGGTGAGATGGCACCATACATGTTTTTAAACATGCAATTTAACTCCCAAAATGGCGGACCATAAGCAGCAGACAGCAGCCACATGTGACTTCAGTGCAAAAGGTCTATAGACCTCTGTACATGATGTTTTAAGCTCATTTTGTGTATGACTTGATCTATGACATTTTGTACAAATGAATTTGTAGTGTTTATGCTGATAAAACATAAATTACTGTTGTTGTGTTGTAGTGGCCGTACATCAAAGGGTGGTTGTTTGTTTTTTGGGGAGATTAGGGGGGCTGGTTAGTATTACATATTAATTTGTTTTTTTGTGCCTAGATTTGTGTTTTAAAATTTTCTATTTCATTTCTTACCTAATCATCCACAAAACGAGGCAATCTTTGAAATCTACAAAGCTTGTTACAAATAGTAACATGATAGGTTACCAAAGGCACTGAAGATTAGTAATAATGAAATAAGCCGAGGAAGTCCTTTTTGAAATTTCAAAAGGCAAATAGTTGATTGTTGAATAGTTGATATAGGATGAATGTTTAATAATAGATTTATCAGCCTTGTGTTGGTAAAGTTTTATTTGTCTGCTTCGACAGGGAGTTGAGTTTCGATAAAGGAGACACGATTTATCTTCTACGGAAAATTGACAAGAATTGGTACGAGGGTGAACACCATGGCCACGCTGGAATCTTCCCATCCAGTTATATTGAGGTTAGTAGTGACAAGTATTAATGCTAAATTGTCTGTAATATTACTTCATCAGGGATGTGATTTCTCCGTTTTAAACAGAAATTCATTTTTTTTGCCCCCCCCCCCCAAAAAAAAAATCAGTTTTATTTTTGGCCCCCCCTCCCAAAACCCCAACAACAACAATTTTTAATTTTTTTTTTACTGAAGATCAAATTCATTAAAAAAATGATGATAAAACCATAACGCCCCAGATTGCAGAGTAGGGCTTTAAAACCAAAGATAAATGTTATTAGTGGGCTTCGTGCTTGCAAGTTTTCGAGCTCGCAAGCTCAGAGTTCAGGTTTTCTTTCAACAGCCTATCACATCCCTGACTTCATGAAAGAATACTTACAATGTCATCCAAATTGTTTAGTGCAGCGGCTAAGCAAGAAAATTGTGCACTTTTTGAGAAAAGCATGAAACTTCTAGCATAGTTAGTTTTCACCATAAGATTTATTTTCAGATGTGGAGGGAAGTCAGATTTGACCTCTGATGACCCTGAGAGGTCAAATCCAAAATGGCCGCCAGTCCGCATTGTCTGATGTACAAACAAGCTTAACTTTCGAACCAAATAGTGTAGAAAAACGTTTCAGGTGTCATTTTTAACTAAATTGGGGATGCCAAATCATTTGGTAATACTTTTGAAATCGCCAAAACTCAAAAAATATGTATTTAGGTCAAGGTTAACGTCAAATTAGGCCAAAAAAGTGATTTTTGGTTAAACTTTGGCTCTGTTTTGACACTTTGAGTAATAATTAAAAATAAATAGAGAAGACCCATGTTAAATATTACCACCACTCTAACTATCCAGGGCCCAATTTCAGAGAGCTGCTTAACGACCAATTTGGTGCTTACGTATGAGTTTCTACTTCATAGCGCTACTACTAACCGTAACTAAGCACACGAAAAGGTATGCTAACCTTACGGTGCTTACTGCACGAAAATTAATGACATACCAATGCAAACCTATTGTAAACGCACAAGGTGGCCGCCCTATTGTCTTGCTAACCTGTGAAATGTGCTTATGCTTAAGCAAATTTGTCTACTACAGTTAGCACAAAAATTTGCTTACCTGTAAGCAGCTCCATCAAATTGTGCCCAGAAGACCCAAAAAGCTATTCCAAATACGACCTAAAACCTCTTCATTACCACTATAGATGTCCACATTAATTTAGCACTGTCCACAACTTATGAATATCCTAATGGTAACGATCAAAATCTAACAGTCTCCAGAACAAGAGCACAGTGCAGTGCACTTGAGTGCAGCTTTACCACATCTGCAACGTCCAGTGCACCCTTTCTTGCAGCGACAGTGGATCAAGTCAGGGCACGATTTTGATGCCTCAGGTAGAGTGGTCCAAAGAGGCTTCCGGCCAGTTGTTTTGTTTGTCCAACCCCAGTCAGATGGCTCTGTTATCTCTGGATCCTTGGTCAATGCCTGGTTCTAACAGTTGGCCTGGTAGCAAGTGCGCTTGATGTGCTGATTGAGTGCTGCCTGGGTTGGAGGAATGTTATCCAGGGTTCTAGACTTCTGTGTGAAGAGCTGTTTCCTGGCATCATTCACTTCCATGCTCTCACTGGTTTGGTCGTACATCAGCACCACAAATCGTTCTAGCAGTAACATTGATCCTTCACTGACCTCACTTGGCATGCATACATGTAGGAGCTCACTGAAAGCATCATTCACCTCTGGGAAAGACTTCCAAGTTTCCCAGGCAGTCTTCTTTCCACTGCCAGCGAATGCAGATACAGTATCACACCCGGTGAACGCATGAAAGACTGGGAGAGTCAGACACTGTGTCGGATTCATTGTGGCAGCCATTTCGTGAACAGCTATGTACCAAAAGCTTGATCCAACACCAAAGGCGATCCACACCTCATCAGGAGCTATCTTGCTTAAATAGCCACAGCCAGTACAAACACATCACGTATGGCTACCTTTTTACACCCTTTTTCACAGCGTCTGCCACATGCAGAAGCTAGTAGACGAGTGTCAGCCTCCACTAGTGAGCTTTGGGGCAAGGCAGGCAGAGTGTGACTCAGCAGGAGATCAGAGTATTCCACTTCCATCTGTTGCATACAGTTCCTTGCCCTGTGGTAGTTGAAGATGAACAGCTTTGCGTGACAGGAAAACAAACAATTCGGTTTTGTTCTCATTGACTCGAAGAAAGTCCTTCCAGTTTTTTGGCAGCACAGTAGAATGAACCACCTTTTTCCTGGTGTCCTTTCCCCTATTCTGTCTTGTTGGAGCTTTCAGGCTAGCAGGTAAGTATACATCCAAGACAAGGTCGATGCGGATGCTTTTCTCGAGTTGAGCAAAGATGTATGGGGCAAACACTCTTTCTCCATACTCTTGAAATGTTCTTGATGTTCCAGGATTAAGCATTTGAACCACAGCTGCACCATCAAGAATTATTGCATCGGCCATGCCACAGGTGCACTATTGTTTTCCAGCAGAATTTATTCCAGGCAGTGAAGTAGATATGCTTTAACTCCAATCTGCATTTTCCCTCCAGTTGACAGAGCTGCCTGGTTTTCAAGGGAGAAGAAATTGTCCATGTCTCCATCCTGTGTCTGACACGAGATTTACAGCCTCAAAAAGAAACCACAGTCACTCTAAAGTGCTGCGAGCTGTGCCTTCTGTTTTGACATTACCTTGGCCGGTGAGCTACTGAAAAGTGGCAACTTGTTCTTTGGAAGTGTTTGTGTGACAGGTGTTGTACACAAGTGCCTTAACACCCCTCAGAAATGCTGCTTGCACTCCAGGTTACTGGTCATGGTGATGGTGTCCAGTGTCAGCAGCACCCTAATATCTTGCTTTATGGCCTGTTCCTCAAACTCTGTAGTGATCCTGGCAATTTGCTGGCCCTGCTAGCAGCCAGCGTCAGAGTGCTCCTGGATTGCTAGTCAGTCCATTAGCCCCCACCCCCCCTATAGGACCTTTCACCATTGCATTGTTCTGCTCATGGCACTGTTCAATTGCCATGGCAGAGAATATGTTGCTGGTTTTGTGCACCACAACATTTCCAGAAATGAATTCTGCTGGGACATCTGGGTGTTTTACAGCGAGGTCGTCATGTCACGGATGTGTACGGAAGCCATTTGGAGTAGTGCGTGTGATCTAGGGCGAACATCCAGGGCGTTATCTGTGTCGGCGATTTCACGTACAGCTTGAAGTTACCTTTACGAAGAGACCTGATGTACCGCAGCAAGAGAAGCTCAAATGCCAGGGTCTAAAGCCAGTAACCAAAGTGGACACAAGCATTTGCTCGCCGTACGCACCACTCCTCAAAAGACGTACTATCTGGTTGAAAGGCATATAAGTATCATCGGATGTGCAGTCCTCAATGTAAGCTTGTTGGAGGAGTGTAAAGGGGCTTGCAGCTATGACCTGGTATGCGTGGCGGGTCTTGGTGCCATGGCTGGCAAGTATGAAGGAATTGGCTGTTCCGGAACTTGCAATGTCGGCCTGTACCAGGGCGTTCGTACAGGCACTGTCTTCCAACCGGTCTCCCAACAACTGTAACGTGGCCATCTCGATGTGTGGACCACCAAACATGATCCAAAAGCGATCCTCTCCGTGAGTGTCTGGCCAGGTCCACCGAACTTCCTTTGCAAGAGCATAAAGGGGTTGGTCAGCGGCAACGACAGGAATTTGACCTGGGTTAAAGTGCTGAACTGCTGCATTGACGATGTTCATGGAGTGCCGTATCATTGCCATGGAGTGTGTATTGTCAAAAACAGAGGCAATAGTGCGTTGAGTGCTGCAGGTGTGATGACAGCTTGGTGTGTGTCAGCATGGTAGGCATGCCACGATATCCAGCCATCCATGGTAGACTTGTCAACAGCCGTCTTGACTTTGCTGAGCCACGCAAACTCAGCAGACACAGCAGCCAGGAAGTTGGAAGGTCTCACGGGACCTTGTACAGCCGGCACACTAAAGTCATTTTTTCTTGAGGGCAGTTGGTGGCACAATTGTGTAGGCCGATGGCAGAGGTGTCACTGGCTTGGTGGAAGAGCTAGCTTGACTAATTACCGGTGCACTACGTTCAGTTCCACCATGTGTGTGTGACGGATGCTGCATAAGTGAGATTCCGATGCCGTGGAAGGAATCTTTTGCAGTTGCAGAGCTTGGATTGTGGTCGATGTTGTCCACAGCTCCTGTTGTAAACAGTTCAAGACGCAACTTTGGTGAGCACACTCTTCCATCCACCCTATAGCGCAGTTTTCCAGACTTGAATTGAGGTGTTTGCCAAATACTGCCTAGCTGCCCACTGACCATTATGCATACGGTCAGTTACAAGACAAAGAATGGTCTGGTGCCAATAAGTGAAATAAACTAACTGAAAATGGATTAAGATGGGGGACTATGCGGGGGAACCACTCCTTGAGCAATTTGAGAATATTATAGGGAAGAACACACGAAAAATAAATGGTAAAACATGTTGTAAACATTCAAAATTTGCTATTTTGGGGTCAATTTTGACCTTGACCTTGACCTTCATGCATTTCCTTGAGTTCTGGCGGTCTCAAAAGTCTCATCAAATGAATTGGCACCCCCAATTTAGTTGAAAATGACACCTGAAACGTTTTTCTACACTGTTTGATTCAAAAATTAGGCGTGTTTGTACATTAGACAATGCAGACTGGCAGCCATTTTGGATTTGACCTCCCACGGTCCTCACAGGTCAAATCTGACTTCCCTCCACATCTGAAAATGAACCTTATGGTCAAAACTAACTATGCTAGAAGTTTCATGCTTTTCTCAAAAAGTGCACAATTTTCATAATATGGGAGCTTATCCGCTGTACTAGTTGGTCATTTTCTTTTTTGAAAACACCAAGTTCATAGTTTGACAGGGATTTTGATATGGTGAATCGAAACAAGAAGCTGAGAATTAAGGAACAAGTTTTTCACACAGTGAATTTCAAATGTAGATCTTTGCCAGGACAATTGGTACTTGCATCAAATTGATAAAAACAAGCTTTCAGACCATTAGGAAATAAGTATCTTCAGACTGTCTCTGAGTTTTTCAAAGGTAGACAAACATTTTGAATTTTTTCTTTGCGATTGTGTAGGTGGTCACATCACTTGAAGATGCCAAGAAAGCCCAGCTTCAAGGTCCAGGCCTTGAAGGTAAAGCAAGAGCCAAGTACAAGTTCTCAGGGGAAACACAGACGGAACTCAACTTCAACAAGGTCAGTTTAAGATTCGTGGTTCCTTCGAAAAAATTGGTTTGAGATAAAAACATTTATTTCTTTGCAAATCTGTAAGATTATTAACCAGTTCACTTTGGAGGAAACAATAACACGCAAATATCTTATGCAACACACAGCGGCAGGCTTATCAAGTGGTAATGGAGTTTCTATGCGTGTTGGCAGGAGTCGTGTCAACAGGCTATGTGTGGTGAGACACTGTAGCGGATTGCCTGTTTCAAGGAGTTCATAGGGTCAAAAGGCACTGCAAACAATGAACAGATTATTTTGGTGCATCGATTTGTGCCTAATGCCTTTATAGAAGACCAGAGGCCGATTTCACAAAGAGCTGAGATTTATGATCTTAACTGTTTATCAATCGTAATTGCTAAGCAAAGTGTGACCTCACAATACAAAGTACTATAGTGTTGTTGGCAACTCATCTTAAGATGAATCTTAGTGCTTTGTGGGATCAAGCCCAGATCCATTCACAAACCAGACAAGATTTTGTAAAGAGAGATCATACTGCATTTTCATGAGGCCTTTAAATCTCTTTCCGGGATTAAAATCTTTAAGTGTCTATGAGAAAACATAGTTTTCATAGTTTTCTCTTTGGTAAAGTTCACCTCTATTAGGAAATTGTAAAAATCTACTGGAACATTTCAAGGGGCACCAAGGCAATAACCAGGGGCAATGGAGGCAATTTATGAAGTATCAGACCAGGGCCCAATTTCATGGCTCTGCTTACCGCCGAGTTCTGCGCTTGCAATCACCATTCTCCGCTTACCGAGCAAGCACCGAATTTCTGCACTAGCTGTGTAAGCATAGAATGCCTAGTAACGTGAACTACGCAAGCCCACAAGCAAACATTTCCTGCTAACCCCTGTGAAATACGCTTGACGTAAACAGTCCATGCTTCCGTAAGCGCCGATTCTTTGCTTACGGTAAGCAGAGCCAGGATATTGGGCCCTGTACTCTGTTCTGTCTTTCCTGTTCAAAGTGACATCTCTTGCTCTTCGAGTACATATAGCTATTTTTGTGTTGTGTTTTACATCAGGGCGAATACATAGAGCTTGTCAAAAAGATTGATGCTAATTGGTGGGAGGGACGTATCGGAAACAGAAAAGGCATCTTCCCTTCTGCCTACGTGGAAGTACTCCGAGAACCTACAGGTAAGGCATCAGAGTTTGCTCGTAATTTGTTCAGCAACTAGCCAGCTGGTCCAGTCAGCATGTCATTTGGCTGGTCCACCAGGTTTTTCACTTGTCCTTACTTGGGGTTTCCTTTCATGGGACTATGTGATTTGAAGCAATATGAACAACCGAGGGTGTACATGTAGCAGTGGCAAGCAATCAACTAGCCAGCCGGACTAGTTGGAGAGAATTCTGACTGGTCCTCCAGTGTTTTAACTGGCGTTTGGCCAGCGGATCACAAGGGGATAAAGACTATTGTTTTACTAATTTCCTAAAAACTAAGGCATTTCAAGCAAAACTATTTCAAGGGGAGTTTTCCACCATGACCATCTTTATACCATGTAAGTTATGTGCAAATCTGTGATCATTTGTATTTTCAGTCTTACCAATGTTGTACACACCCTTTAACAGCCAATATTGGCAAAGCTGGACTTTATTCTGATTCAAACAGACTAAGGGCCGTGTCACAGGAGGCAATTTACAGGCAACAAATTCCATGCAATCTCCAATAAGAAAATTTATTCACATTTCAGTTTTCTAAATTTTTTCTTGGGGATAGTGAGTCACACCTAGAAGAATTTCCCGTGTTCTGCCGAAGTGTTCCTTGTGCGTACAGTGCAATTGGTTGCCTTCAAGTTGCCTGAAAAATTTACTCTGTGTGACATGCCCTAAAACTACAAGTAGAAACAGTTGTGCAGTAACATTTAGCCTCATCTTTGAAGTTAAAGATTGGTGATAAATTGTTTCTGCCCAAGTCAAATGAAGTTATAAGTACTTTATATATATATGTAGGTCAGCTCAAGTAACGGTAACCCATGAATCATGATATTCCCCATGTCATGTCAAATCATAAGTCGTATTTATCCATGTCAGTTTTACAAGGAATTGGAATGTAGGTAGAATCCATGCGTAGCATGTCACAGTCGGGGACTGTGTCATTGAGCATGACATACGCATGAAGGGAATTTTTTTCCCACCAAGGTTGCAGTCGTAATACTGAAAAACCTTCAATTTTTTATCACGAACATTGTCTTCATTCACTGGTGTTCATAGGAAGAATGTAAGGGTGGTATTTTTTTCACTAAGTGAGTAGTACATGCACAAGCCCCAAATCTCAGTACAAGTTTTGCACATGAAGTGCATGAGGTTTTTTGATACCTGAAATTCCACAAAATTCATACTGAGTTGTTCCTGAAAGATAATTATGTAGAAACCAAGTGACCATTAATGGCGGCCGGACTGGCAGACATAAGTACTCTTCACTTGTTTGTCAAGATCTGAAGCATCTGTTTAAAAGGTTGAATTTAAAACATTTAACATTACTTCGCTACGCTGGGTATTTGAATAATGTTTAACACTATATGATGTACATACATGTACCATATGGGCCGTTTCACAGACTTATTAATAATATTTATGAAGGTGTTTTTTTCCTTTCTTTCTCTAATCTGTCACACATTAATGCTTGTGACGTTCCAACATTATTACCCTGGTCACTGGGCCATTTATTTTATTCCATAAACCATCTCAGCTCCCTAGGGAGTACACAGTCTGTGCTGCCGAAAGCGCACTAAGCTAAATCATTCACAAGAACCATCTCTGCCCTGGGTGAAGAGAAGCAATTATAGTTATGTGTCTTGCTCAAGGACGCAAGTGTCGTAGAAGGGGATTCAAACCTCCATCCTTCCACCAGCAGTTGAGTCCGGTGCACTAGACTGCTCTACCAGAACCGCCACTTTAGTCTTGATGTTTCTTTGTACTACCAAAGCAAAGTTTTGACTTGGTCATCATGGGCAAGTCCTGTTTGACTCACCGTCAACATAAAGTTAACAGTATACACCTTTCAGATGGATTGCCTTTTGCTCATGTATTTTTTCAATTAACATTTCTGGGTCTTTGAAACCGTTGGTTCAATAAATCTTTCTAACCCTGTCACCACATCGTGAAAATTGTGTCAGTTCCTCCCAAAAATAAAGCCATGATTTGATTTCCTTTTACTGAGGATGTGTTTTGTTAAGTTTTGTTTAAGAAAATCCTGTGACAATACTTTCAGGTCTTTTGTTCTCCTTCGAGTTGTCACATCGTAGATTCCCTGGAGGCACTGGCGTTCTCCCGGGGTGGGTTGTTTTTAGATTCCGTTGGATTCCCCCCCATTTCCCACCTCAGACCACTCATTTCCTCCTCATGATTGATCTGTAAATCGTTGCTTTGAGATTTTGTTGACAGTCCTTTGAGTGATGACTTCTCTGGATTAATTGCTGGAATTGTCTCATCGTGTTCCCTCGGGGAAAGTGTCCTGGGAGAGATTCCGTCGGGCACTCTCCCCACGTACCTTTTGCTCTACCCACTCACTTCCTCCTAAGTGAAGCAATTTTGCACAGCTTCAATTTGTTTGGATTGGGACCTAGTTTCATAAAACTGTTGAGCATACACATTTGCTGAGCACAGATGAATCTTTCATAGTAAGATTGGGTTACCAGTCAAAATACCACACTAACTACATTGGCAGTGACTGGTTCTTCGTTATTTTATGCTTATGCTTTTATGTTTGGAAATATCTGCCTTAATATACAGGGATGAGAAATTTCAGGCTACAATCTGACTTTATGAAGTCTGGCGCGGTAGATACAAAATGAAGGATTTTTTGTGTGATCAAATTAAGCCCGATGCTTGATCTACTTCCCTAGCCATGAGGATAATGTTCCAAGGATCTCCTTGTAATCTACAACTCCAGGGGTTATCAAAAGGTGGAAATGCCATCATTTCAACTTAAGCCCCCATCACACCAAACTCGTTCTCACTACGTTCTGAAAAATGTAGCTAAACGGGCTTGAACTGTGTGCAAACGGAGTGGACGTAGTAGCAACTTGTTACGGTCTGTTTACGAACTTCATGGACGGGCTCGGACGGGTTTGATCGGGATGGTGCTCCAGAACTTTGAGCCTGCTCAAAATTTTCGGGAGACCATTCCGTCCTGCAAGTAGACGGAGTGGCAACGTACTTAAAACAAGATGGCCGTACTACGAACGGAATTGCCGTACTTGGAACGAAGTAGAACTAGTTACGAACCGGTTTAAACTGACTACAGACGGGCTTGGGCTGAGGTGAAATTGATATAAACGGACAGCAGACGGGATAAAGACGTGGATGGACGGGTCACATTATCTACATTGTCCGGCCAAAGTTGTACGTTCTAGCCAGACCACAACCCGTTTTACGATTTTTTAAGGACGGGTTCGGACGTTTTAAGAACTAGTTTGGTGTGACTCAGGCTTTACCTTCTCAGATCTGGATTTATGTTTCAGACCTTTTCGTTTGCATTAACTTTCACCACTGTTGAAAGCTTTATGAAATTAGTCAAAGATCTTCTAAGCAGAAAACCATTGCTAACCGGACTGAATTGCAAAGCAAAATTTAAGCAGGAAATCAGTCACAAGCAATTTAAATCCCATGACAGTTTGGCCAGTAACCTGTTTCTACTCACCTCTATTTGTCCAGGGTGCGTTTCCCCCCCAGTCATAACCAGTAGCTGTTAATAGTTGTTGATCCTGTAGTCTTACCATTAAGCCACACCATTAAGCCACAACCCAAACAGTCAAAGGTTAAGACCTGAAAATATACATAAGTGCCCAGCAGATTTGTGTGGTTTAGATCAATGAAATCTGAACTTAATCAGTTGATGAACAGTTTGTCTAGGGGATAAGGCTCTCACAACCTTCAGGCAGGTACCCTAGAATAACTAAAGTTGAAAGTAATTAAATGGCTGTATGTTTTACATTGAAGCATAACTGACCCAATTGAGACAATTCACCTGACTTCATCACCCTATAGACATTTCTATAGCAACGTCACAGCCCGAGTTTTTTCCAGCCGAGGTTGGAAAACTATGGAAAGCCATAACTGCAAATCAAAAACAGATAGCCATAGTTTGTAGCAGTGTTACACAAATATTCAAAAACAGTGTTGAATTTGTTGGAAACAAATCAACCAATCTTGGAAGGTATTTCAGTTCATGAATCTTTACAGAAAATGTTGAATTTGTCACAACATTTTTTAACAAGATTGAATGTTTTACTAACATTCGCCCGTCCATGCCAACCGGCGCACTTTGTTTATCAACAATGGAAAGGTCTATAAAACTTGGTAGCGCCATTTTGTGAGTAAGATTCCCTGTGTGCTTCTGTGCAGGGCACATATGAGACAATGTGCACAAAGATGAGCACCATACCTTTAATGATCAATTTGAACTCTGAAATGGCAGACCATGTGTAGACAATAGCCGAGTGTGACACCAATGCAATGGGTCAATTGCTAAAACTAATCTCAAGGTTATGCATTTCCATTCGTTTACTTAATTTAACTTAACACAATTCACTAATCAATGGCTGTGAAACGATTAGACTTTCCTCCTCAATTGTCTCGAAATACATTGTTACTCATTAAATAGCTTACAACATTCTGCCACTGCCAGGCTGAGCTGTTTATAACCTGTGCCCGGTGCAGCCGGTAGCTTACACTACCCCCTTTTTGCTAGGCACTGGAGGAGCTTGGCTTGCGTCCAAATGTTTGATGAGTTTCTTAAACAACTGTAAGGACAGGGGGTTTCCTCATGAGTCCATCATGTTCATTTCTCGTTGATTTGTCCACACGCCTGTCCGAGGGCACTCATTTCCTTTACAATTATCCGTCATTTCACCAGGGATGTATTCAGTTACAGATTTATTTGACAAGTTCTCGCATTAAAACTACGATACATTTTGCAGTTGCTGAGTTGCCTTTAACGCTTACAGTCTTAAGAGAGTTTGATTTCTTGAGCTGTTCATGTGGATGTTTTTTATTTTATTTCCACTTTTATTAGGCCCAGGGATTTGTAATTTTATTTCAGTGATTTGTCTCCTGGTGGTTCTTGGCTTAGTGGGCTTCCTTTCCACCTGTTGAAAAGCCAGTTGCTAAGAAACTGTCTCTCATATCGCACAAGACACTTTATAACGAGTGGGCCCCTAGCTCCACCAAAGTGTATTTGATCTACTTTTTTCTTTTAAACCAAGTCTGTCCCTCCAACCATTTACTTGTCTGCTCATCTAGACCATGTAACCTTTGTTTTCAAAAAGAGTGACCTTGTACATGCCGGGGCCTTTCTGGCAGGCAAGATACTACACTGCTCATACAGGAATTCTTACATTGTATGTTATAATTTCCACATTAATTCAAGAGTTATAAAAGTAACAGCTGAACAAGTTTTAAGATGTGCCCCGGTTTGTCATATCAAAAGTTGATAAAAATCAGACAGTGCAATTTCCATAAAGTATAAGATTTTAAGTTTTCTTCCATTGAGCTGTGTACAAATCAAGCCTGCAGGAAGTCCAGGCTCTGTGGCTTTTTGTAAACATGTGATGCCACAGGTTACTTTAGGATCTATATCGACCTAACAAGTTGTGGCTGGATTCATAAAGACCTTTATTAGTTGGTCATCAGTCAAGCCGTTATGCAAATATTAAGCTGTCAGTCTCCCAAGGTTTCAGTATCAGAGGTTTCTGGTGAAGAAAATGAGGGTTTTAAACTATTTTGATTTGACAAGTTTCTTTACATCAAAGATGAATGACGGAAAAAGTTTGTTAGTTCTACTTTTTGAGCGGCCATTTTGGATATTACCCCCTGATTATCTAGACTTCGTCTCTTGCATAGTAAATTGAAAAGCAATATGGGGGCTCATTGATAAAGGTCTTCTGAAACTGTCTGCTGGGTTGAAGTCCACAGAGAATTGTACCAGATGTTATCGCAGCCTTTGTAATTTACAGGTTGGCAGTCTAGACTAGAACAGTGAGCCCTCGTTTGATAACAACTCCCCAATGTCCTGACCCTCAGGAAATTTGAACAGTGCCCTCACATGCTTAGTGAGAGCCAGCTCTTTGCATACTCTGCAATCTTGGGGTGCTTGGCATTCCGGAGGTAGAGGGAATGTATAGGGATGGATGCTGGTACTGGCCATAAACAGATGTTGCAGCCTTGGAGATGGTCTGATAGCTTGATTAACTTACAAGAGATGTCTGCATGGGGGCTTGGTTCTCCACACCAAGGACGAGTCTTGCATTATAACCAGTTATTTCTTCATTTTGTGATATTTGGAAAGCGACCAAGGCAAAACGCTGCATGATGTAGTTTTTTTCTTTTTGGCTAGATTCGTCTTCGGAGATGCGAAATGAGATTGAACTGATCAGTGTAGTTAATTTTTTGGTCCTGCATGAGCTTTGTCAATTTCATTGCCATGTAATTTGTTTTGACTGAGTTTGTTTTAATTACTTGAAGTCATGCATTGCAACACACCATGGGCTCCTAGTAATGAACAAACTGTTCATATTAGTTTGGACAGAAAGTAGATTTTATATTTTTAAAAGGTTTCTTGGTTTTTGTATTTCTGCAAATTAAATTGTGTGTTTTTTAACAGAAAAAAGAGAAATTTTAGCATTATCAGAGAGCAAACAGTATGAATTGAACCTGAACCATCAAGAGAGTGTAGGTTGTAGATTTGTAGGTGGAAAGAGGAGGGAGTGGAAAAAGCAAAGTATCCATTGTTGCTCTGGTGAAGATACTCTACATCACTTTAAAAAAACTATATTTTAGATAATAATATAACAATATTAATACTGAGTTCTAATAGACCATGTGACCTGTGACATCACATGTTTACAAAAGAGCCACAGAGCCTGGACTCCCTGCAGGCACATTTGTACACAGCTCAATGGAAGAAAACAACAAATCTTATGTTTTATGGAGATTGCACCGTTTGATTTTTCTCAACTTTTGATATGAAGAAAGGGGGGACATCTCAAAAGGTGTACCAGCTGTTGCTTTTGTAAATTTTGAATTTATGTGAAAATTTTGACACAAAATGTAAATTTTCCCATATAGCCTGTGTAGTATCTTGCCCGGCAGGAAACGCTTAAGAATGTGCAAGGTCACCACTCTGTAAACAAAGGTAACATGGTCTATATAATAGCGCTTTATCACACCCGATGGGTGTCTCAAAGCGCTCAGTATTTTTTCCTGCAAGTATGGGACTTATTCCCTTACGTAGCACCATGTAATGGTTTACAAGGTGCTGTGGCGCAATATGCAGCCAATCAAACCAGAAACACCGGGGCGAACCCCTTCTCTTTACGATAAATGCACTGGGTTCTTTTACGTGCATAACATAACACACAGGACCTACGGCTTTATGTCCAAATAAACAGAGACATGTAAGTATCTTTAAGGTGTTGACACTGTGTGGAATGGTACACTGAATGGCGTAACATTAAGAGCTTGGAATGAATGTTAATATCGCAGCAGTGATGGATGTAGCAATGATGCAGGGATAGTTCATAGAGTGTTGATTGAGCCATGAAGCAACTGGCTATTGGATATAATCAATGTGGAAGGCTTTATTTAAATGAATTACCTTTGATGAAAAAACAGTAATATTACAAAAATTGCTTTTAAAAAGCATGGAGCTTAAAGGGAAATGACATCATCGGTAATTGCTGTATTTTCTCGAGAAAATGTGGATTGCTGGGGTAGGATTTAACATGAAATATCATTCCAACGACCCGTTTACAATTGTCAGTCCGTGACTGCTGTGAAAAACAAGAGCCAATGGTGATGATAAAGCTGTTGGACAGGTCTTGTTGTATTAAATCTCACACATTCAAATGATGGTTGGGTGATCATCGCCTAAAATGACACAAAATTGCTTTTTTCTTAAAAATGAAAAAACACCTGGCGAAAAGATCTCTCTTGATACTTGAAAGTAATCTTTACTTTCAGTCAAGTAAGTTATTTTTTAGTCACTCAGAAATATATATTTGTTTATGTCCGCAAATGATGTAATCTACTGTTAGTGTCAACAATAGTTTAAAACATAAAGCCTTGCCCCTCTGACCAAACACAGTTGGGATGGCACTACTTTAAAAATTTCACCAAAGTCTAAGATTACAAAATTCCATCCAACCCTTTTTCAATTCAGTCACATTTGTCTGTGATTTACATGTACATTTTCATTTGCAATCGGTCAGCATTTCACTACAGTTAAGATAATATTGAGGCCCATTGTTTTGGGAAGAATATGTATCGATATTTAAATCTTCAAGTTTTCAAGAAATGTATTTCAAGACTGAAATGTTATAAATTGCAGACAAGACTGTAATGAGAAAGATTACATATTTGAAGTATAGTTCATTTGGCATTTCGTTTCTGAGCGGTCAAGTTCACGTGACTCAAGCTCTTGTGTTTCTGATCAGCATGAGAAGGTGGGTTCGAGTCCTGTTCTTGACACTTGTGTCCCTGAGTTAGGCACTTAACCATTATTGCTTAGGCCTTTGGATGGTACATTAAAGGCACTGAACACGTTTTGTAATTGTCAAAGACCAGTATTCTCACTTGGTGTATCCCAACATATGCATAAAATAACAAGCCTGTGAAAATTTGGGCTCAATTGGTCATTGAAGTTGCAAGAAAATGATGAAAGAAAAAAACACCCTTGTTGTACAAATTGGTGTGCTTTCAGATAGGAATAAAAGGCTTCTGGCCAGAAGTCTTTTATTATTTTAGTGAGAAATTACCTCTTTCTCAAAAACTACGTTACTTCAGAGGGAGTTTTTTCTCACAATGTTTTGTACTATCAACAGCTCTCCGTTGCTCGTTACCAAGTAAGTTTTTATGCTAATATATATTTTGAGTAATTACCAAACGTGTACAGTGCCTTTAAGCTGTAGGTCCCAAGTGTTGTGTAATGCATGTAAAAGAATCCAATACACTTATCGTTAAGAGAAGGGGTTTGGCCCTGTATTTCTGCCTGGTAGTCTGCATTATGTTTATTTGCACTTCAATCTATGAGTATACTCCGAAGGAGGTTTATGCACAGTGCAGGAAGATGATTGTGATGTAAGGAGTCATAGGTCTATCAAATTGTGAAAGCAATTTGTAAAACAGTGAATCACATATTAGGTATTCCTTGATAGAATGTTGAATGAAGGGGAAGATAGCCATCAACTTTCTTTAATTTGTTCACACTGTGGTCATTTGTTTGCCTGACCTTACTTGATAATGGGGGCTGCAGCCTGGGCCCAATTTCATAGAGTTGCTTAAGCACAATAAGTAGCTAAGCACAACTCAATTTTTAGAATAACCAGAATAAGATTACCAGCCAAACTACCATGTCACATGTACAATTTGTGGCTGGTATCCTGCTCATTTCTGCTTAGCAGACAATTGATAATCAATATTTTCTGCTTAAGCAGCTCCATGAAATTGGGCCCTGGCTGTTGCTAAGTGCCGCCTGTGCTTCAACACCTGTAGTGGTGATCCAACAGCAGCAGCTGCTTGGATATGGCTTCACATGCATTTGTTTTTGCGAATATTGGATAAGTTATTATTAGAATGAAAGATAAAAAGTTATATTCAAATACAGAACTCATACTTTGAATTCATGAATGAAGAAAGCACTTGGTTTTATTTTATGTTTTGGTGACATGCAAGAGTTTTTGATTCATTTGTTGATTAACTACTGTGATGACTTGATGGGTTATGCCCATCTGACTCCATCAAGCATAATATTAGAGAGTGATAGACCACTTAGACCAGCCTTGATGGATGATTTCAAGGTCATGTTGGGATGAACTTTAACATGGGAGGCATCAGGCGTCCAGAGAAGGACACAAATAGTTGGCTCATTATGGCAGAAAACGTGACCAGCTAGTCGAAGGCGACAGTGTCTCAGTCTGATGATGGTAGAAATAGGGGAAGGGAATGATATAAAGCTGAGTTAGGGAGATGTTGTGGCCAAGAGATATCCTGCACAGCAGGCAACATCCTTGTGTAGGTGCCATCGATGGATTTAGTGATTGGATCAGGTTTTTAACTGGCGTTCTCTCAACGAAAATTGAAATTAGGATTTGGGGTTTGTTTGTTCAGTGAGGCCCAAAGATCTAGTGTAGTCGTTAATCATTGCATACATGTATAACAGATGCTCATTAAAACAAATATGTGGGAAGGAGTTTCCCCAGGATAAAGGTCAGTTGATTGACCTCCTTTTGATGGATTGAGCATGTTATGTCAAAAACATGTAGCATTGTTAATTGCTAAGCAAAGTTACAGGGTACTGGTCACAAATTAGATATATATGTAGATAAACCATAAATCATTTAGGCTGGTACAGACTTGGTACTTCACAGAGGCAATGGAGGCAATTACCTCTATGCCCCAGGTCATTGCCTTGGTGTCTCTTGAATTGTTCCAGTAGAAATTGAAATTTCTCCTAAAGAGATACCCTTTCCTAAGGTAAAAACTGCCTTGCCCTTGTACATGAATTATCAGGCCTGCTAGAAAATGTTTCAAATCTAAGCAGCCTAAACAGTGGCAAGGTTTTAGCCAGGATTTGGTAAAAGGGTGTCCAAATCTGCTGGAAATTTAAAAACTGGGTGTCCAAATTGTTCACTTACAATACATTTACATGTAAATGACAGATGAAACAGGGTGTCCAAATTTAAAACAGGGTGTCCAAAAGACACCCAGACACCCCTCTGGCTAACACTATGAGTGGGGCAGATTGGAGAAATGGGGAATTCTGCCATTGATGATACAAGCATGGAATTTTGCACACAGTCCGAATATGCCATGGAAAATATATTTGGCTAAAAGGCCATTGCAGATTTGTCCTTTGAAAGCATATATAGATAGAATAACAAGAAATTTTCTACATGTTCCAAAATGGCTGCATTGCTTGTTATTCTACATATGGGTTCCCCTAATAACCACAGAGAGGTTTGCTGAGCAGATAAATGTAATGCATAGAAGGTTTATCTTAACTGTCATCTGTCTTCTGTGAAAGCCCCCTACCCCTCCCCCCCTCGATATCAGCTGTTGACATAGAGCATACCATGTACATGTAACATGCCTGTTTAGCAACATTAAGCGGCTCAGTACATACATTTTAATGACCCATAGAATTTGCTAGTAGCGAGCTCAAGATACTTCTGGTTTTATACAAAAATTTGCATCTGTAAAACTAAACTTGCCCATATTGTGGCTCTGAAAACATCGGGCAACGTAAATGAGCGCTATGTTCCGCTATGCCAAAGATGAATTTAATAGTATGTTTTTTTTATTTTTCAAAGTAATTTAAATCCTTAATGTAGTTTATAGTTTATGGGATTTGAGGCAATGCATGGTGAGGTATCAATGTATATTTGCTTTGCGGTAACACCATGTATATATCTACTTGCTAGGTAGATTTTGTTCTTCTGAGAACTTGTCTTGATATTTATTCTACTGCCGCGGAGTAGATTATTCGGAATTTGGGATACTTCGGGAGACTTCTCAGTTCTGAAAAGAACTGTCCTGCTTATTAACTACTACCTGGGCGAAGGGTAGGAAATCGGCCGGGACTACTAGCTCATAGTTACCAATAAATGCTATTTTCTTTGGTCTTTTTTTTATCTCTCCGTCTTCAAGAGAGTGTTCTGGAGATCCCTGAACCTAGAGTTATTTTATCTGGATATCTTTTAGAGTCAGAGCTTGAAGGTTGAATCAATGAAATGTTCAATACACAGTATTGTGACAGCCATGACGTATGCTATTATTTCATCTCATTGAGAGTGTAGTGTGCAACCAAACTGCAGTGTGACATTTTCCCTCAATGATCTATCCATGAGATACTGCCTCAATTTCTTGAATATATGATCGTCTGACATTTGGTTTCTATCCAGTCGGCTGAAGCAGAAATCCAAGATTTTAATCTGAATTTAATTGTTGGGGAAATTGTATTATGCAGGCAATCAAGTGGACTGAGGTAAATCCTTTATAAGGAAGTGGAAGTGAAGTTTGTTTTGGTTTGATTTTCCAGGGACCTTTCAACTTGCCTAGGGGGGGAATTGTGATAGGAGTTTGAGTAACAGACATAATAAAGGAGTAGATTGAGAAAACTGGGAGACACTCAGTTCTGATAAGAACTTGACTGTTGTTTATCTGTTTACTGCAACCTTAGAGTAGATAGGAATGGGGGGGGGGGGGCCTTCGATTTTCACTTGGTGGATTGGGGGACTTCTTGTAATTATGTTCACTATGGCAGATTGAGGTTGTAGCTGTAATGGAATGGTTTATACATGAAGTTTTAGTGAAAAGTGCTGTGTGTCGGGCAGAGAAAGATCTGTACTGGAAATCCAGGTTAGCTTTAAATAAAAATTTGTAAGAAGCACTGACTGTGACTTCACAGATGCTCAAACTTAGGATAGGGACTAATTGACTGAACTTGCAATGCCTGAGGTCAACTTCCTTTAGAGTATTTGATTGAAATGGTTTCATGTGCACTCTCATTCAGTCTAGGTCTTATGAATGTTAATTTTGTTTTACTCATTTACGCTAAGAAGGAAAACTTGAGACAGGAAAACTTTGATCAAGATCTGGGATGGATTTCAATAAGACTCATCTTAAGATGAGTTGTCAGTAGTTGCCATAGTGATTTTTATTGTGACCTCACACTTTGTCTACGAGTAAGATTGATGCACATCTTAAAGATCAATCTGAGCTCTTTGAGAAATCAAGTCCTAAAGATTTGAGATTTAGACAGATCTGAAAGTATGACTCTGCTACAGTAATCTGGGCCTAGAGCCTTTATGTATTAATGACATAATGCAAAAGTATAGAGCAAGACAGATGGATAGATGTGCCTGACATTAGATTTTTCAAGTCCTTTTGAAATTTGAAAAATTGACAGTTCATGTAGTCATGAAGTTTTCAGATTGCTCTAACTTGTACATAGAGAAAGCACTAAGAGCTTTGTAATGGACCTTTTGCATTGGCATCATCCAGCCGCCATCTTAGAGGTCAATCGATGATATAATTATGGAAACGCACAGTTTTGTGTTTGCGGCAGACAGGTTGGACCATTAACAACCTCCGTTTGATCGCTACGTGAGGGCGCCCTACTCGAGTGGCGTTGTGTGCTAAGGTCTATTTACCACTGTTCTCACATTGTCTTGAAATTGTGAAGTTTTTAACTTAACTATTTACATACATTGTAACTCCAGTGCAAAACCTGTGTTTTATAGATCAAACACATGGTTTAAGTCTTTGGAGAGATATTTTCCTGGCGCTTTTTCAAACTTCCTCTGGAAAGGGTTGTTGCAAATGTCATGCCTTATAAAGCAAGTAACTAGTAGCAGGCTACTCTTCTGGAATTTTGTTGAAATTTAGGTCAACTCTTAAACATGGCCGAACACAAACCCTCCCAGATTGACCTTGCTGGATTTTCTTACAGTTTCACACCTGCCCCAGCTGTCTGCTTCTTAGATTGACTTTCTGTTTGTAATTAGGTGTCATTTTTGTCTTGTTGTTTGTTCTTTCACAAGGTGCTATAAGTCCACCAGCCCTAAAGAGCCCCCCTCCCAATGCCCACGCCCCCATCCAGCCCTTCAGCCAACAACCGATTAAACCCAGTCCACTCCACCAGAAGACGTCCCAAACTCTACCTAGTAAAGGACGTGGCAGGTCATCGTTGGGGTCGGCAGGAAGTCAAGGGTCATACGGGAGCAGCCAGAGAGAGCCTGACCGATACTTTGAAAAGCGTTCTCCTCCAAAGGTAAGATTGCTGAGACCTGGGCCCAATTTCATGGCTCTGCTCACTGCAAAATTCTGCACCTAATTGTGTGCTTTACAGGAGGCTGTAAGAACAGAATTATGTGGTAAGCAGAGTCATGAAATTGGACCATTTCTGTTAAAATAGTGGTAAACGCTACAGTAAGACACTCAAAGTTATCAATAATGGCTTCATAAGTGTCTGAAGCTTAAGTGCGTTTCCAGCAATCCGTTAACCTTATGTCGTTGGAAGCGTTTTACTGGAATCTTGCCCATGTGTAATTCAGTCAACATGGTTACAACCATGTACCTGTGTAACTCAACGATGCAAACAACACATTCTGACATTGTACCACTTTCTAATCTTGGCTTGACGCCCAAGGTTGTCTCATCATCAGAGAAATGAGTTAGAGTGGGTGAAAGGTACAGAATCGATGCCTCAAACTTTCTAAGGAAAACTTAGACTCAGTTTGTCAAATGCACTTTGTGAAGTAGAATAGTCTGCAGGTTAGACATAATTATTGGGATGGATGTTCATTCAAGTTGCAAAAAATCGTTATGGCGTCACATTTCAACCCTAGGAGAGTCTTTCTCAAGTGACAACACAACACACACACGAACATCGTCGGCTCAGTGCTATAAGGTCATTAATTGCAATTTCATAATCGTAATGATCAAAAGGTCATAACATGAAATAATTTGAACAAATAAATATTTTACTTAGAAAATGAATGTTTCTTTTTGCCAGACAAATACTTTGAAGACCTCTCTTGATCAATAAATCTCATTTACCTGGAGCTCCAAAATATGCAAAAGCAATTTTAGGAAACCCATACAAATTGCACTAATGACCTGATGAAAAGGAGCGGCCGGGAATGATGTGAGGCCATTGAAGAATTTTGGCATTTATACCACAGGTCATTTGAGTTGCTGCAGCAGTTTGCAACAGCTGATTACCTTCTTTATCATTCATTAAGTTTGACAACATTTGTTCAAGGCACACAACTGAAGTTTATGCAAGAGATTGTAAAAATTTCAATGTTGTACCTCACTTGCAAAGGTGTATAATAAAGACCCGTAGGAATCTGCTAGCATTGATTAGGAATCCGCTTTGTTTGACGACTTCCTATTCCCAGCGGCAAGTTTGATTGTAAACAGGGAAGTGTGTTGTGACATATTCATTCAGATGGCGTCAGTACAATCGTACCTAGCGAGGTCTTTCTGTCAGTGTCCTTAACTCTTACTCATGTTGACTGTATGCTAGACTCATAGGATGTCATCAATTTGGTCATTATTGACACCTTGTTGGTAGGTCTCGCAACCATTTTTTTTGGAGGTGTGTTAAATCAGACAAAGTATATGAAATGCATCACTGATGAAATTATGGGTGCTTGGCTTTTGCAGCTTTATTGACAGCCCCCCCCCCCCCTCCTTCTTCAGATGGCACAGTAGTGATAAAATATGTACATCTGTTGTCATTTGTAAGTGTTTCATAGTGTATGAAGGAAAGATGAGTGTTGGTGTTTGGGCTGTTAGGGATGGGAGGGGGCTGGTGGTGAGTGTAGGGAAAGAATGGGTGATTTAGGGTATGGAGTTTGTGAAAAGTTTTACATATTGTACATTTGCAGACCACATGTGTTTCTGAAGAATATTAAAGGGGGACTGTGATCATGATCATAGCAGCTAGGCCTGTGGTCTTACATGGAATTATGAACTCTAACCCTGTTACTGCATGCACTTGCTGTCTGTCAGGTCACAATATAAGCGACGATTGTGAAGTGACGACCAGGCAGTAACTGGGTTAGTGTTCATAATTCCATGTACAGCTACAGGCCTGCTATAAATCTGATGACAGTCCCCCTTTAACGTATCTTTGGACTCGGACTATTTTAGAATTTCCTATCTTTGTCTGTCAATTCTAACATATGTTGACGTCTTTCCATTTTTCCCCCCTTTATCTTTCAGCCAAGTAATACCCTCGCAGCTGGCCAAGATTTGTAAGTACCCTAACAGTTCTTGCTTGAAGATGATAAAAATATTAAAGTCAAATCGAGAATAGATCTGCTCTTCCTCCAAATTGGGACCTCATAATTATTTACAGAGCTCGGTATTTAAGCAGCTTATTCAGGTCAAAGGTCAAAGGTCAAAGACATAAATTGCTCTCAGAAAGTGTTTCAAAGAATCAGGTGCAAATAGAATTTGACAAATTCAAAAGTTGATGGTGATGTCAAATGTCTTTCTAAAACACTAACCACCTTTTTCTAAAACACATGTAAATGTCTCATATCTTGATAAAAGTGGATTTGGACAAATTGTCCCACTAGGAAAGGAAATGGAAAGCTGCACAATTGAGTGTTGCAGACAGTCTTCACATGGGCTACTATTTGACCTACTTAGGTATAATTGGCCATCTGACATCTCCTGTCTTCAATCACAATCATAGGCCATAGTATATGGTAGCCCATGGTGTGCTTAGAGTAATGTATAATGACACAAGACAAAGTCAGCTGCCATGGTCATGTGATGACATCTGACAACTAATCTCAGCAGTGCAGCCAAAATCATTGAGTTTCTCTGTTTGAATATATTCAACAATGAAGAATTGTTCCAAAAACATAAATGAAACAAGGGTCAGATTTTACAAAGCCTCATTTTCGCCTAGAATGAGTAACGGAAATACCAGCAACAGGGAAACTCTAGACTTGGTGCATTGAGTCCAAATGTTGCTTAAAAATGTTCTGCTAAGCAACAATAAGCAGGATACCCCACAGATAGACAATGTGAAATGGTATTTTGGCTGGTAAGTGTATCCTGGTAAGCATATTTTTATTGAGCATAGCTCATTGGGCTTCAGGACTAACTTGCAGAAAATATTGCCCTTGAATTGTTGCTAAGAATTAATATGGAGCTAAGCATAATATAATAATGCTGACCAGATCACATGTACCATCTGTGACTGGTATCCTGTTCATTTTTGCTTAGCAGAAAATTGTTATGCAATATTTTCTGCTTAAGCAGCTCCATTACATTGGTCCCTGGATGTAAAATGTCAATGCACTTATACAAGACAACCTGTTTCTATTAAGAGATTAAGATTTTCCTGTGTAAAACAAAAAATGTCAAGTACTTTACAAAATTTGGTTATGATGTTTACTTGCAAATGAAGAAATTCCAAAAAAAAATTAAAATACTTCCTCATGATTCAGTTACCTGTATCATGGTGAGAGCCCATTCTTGTATCGTTTGTACAAAATGGGTTCTTTTAAGAACACTAAACCATTCTATCAACATCAGAATAGGGGTGGTTACAAGCATTCAATGTAAACTTAACCTGCATGGTAGTCCTCGATGGCTCGGTGTTGCACTGTGTCAAAGTGCTTGCCAGAGCCTGTAGACGTTTTACGAGTTTCCACCTGGAAAAGGCTTATCCAGGGTTAGCAATAAGCCCCTCAATTCATCCACAAGGATGTCAACTACTGTCTGCATCCCCATCGGTGCTGTCACACACTGAAAAGTGCAGGATTGACACACCGCTGCATATGGGAAAATCAAAACATCTTTCATTTTGTCTGAGCTGATTTTAAAAAACAAATAATAATATTAGACTGAACACTGTTGAAATTAGTTTGTGAGAAAATAGAATAAGCTGTTGCAAACTGCTTATCAAGCAATTAGTTTGTATCAGTTTGAGTGAAATTGAGTCGTGGGGTTTGTTTCATATACATGTACATGTAGCCCCTATTTGGAGGAAAGAAGTCAAGTGACTTGTTTAGCCACTATGACAAGTTTGCAGTGACCTCAGTCGGCCGCTGAGTTGACAACACACAGGGGGTTGTTGCGTTCTACATTAACCAATCAAACTCAGAGACACCTCGCAGGAAAAAATATCTGACAGAGCCAGTGTGTGAGCACACAGCATGTTCTGAAAAGATGTTATGGTGTTTCTGTCATCCTTTTTTATCCCCGATTCAATTTCAACTAATGGGAGAATGACAGATAGAGTATTTATGATGGCACTAAAGCAAAGAAACAGTCATGTGCACCAATCTACACTGACACTGTTGATAGACAGTTGTCATGGTGTGCGGGGCTTAATGATATATGTGGTGCAACAAATTCTTACCTTTACTTCACTTATTACTGCAAATATAGAGCAAAAGCTGATGAAGGAGCACACTGCACTCTAGCTGTGGTGTTCTGATCAGCAGAGTGTGGGCTCATAGGCGTTTGTGACACTTGTGTCCTGAAGAAAGACACTTAACCATTATTGCTTTGTCCTTTGGATGGGACGTAAAGCCGTAGGTCTTGTTTGTTGGGTAATGCACGTAAAAGAACCCAGTACACTTATTTAAGAGAGGGGGTTTGCACCCTGTGTTTTTCTGGCATGTTGGCTGCAGGATGCCCCACAGCACCCTTTAAACCTTTACAATGAAAATATTTAGTTAAATTATGCTGTCGCACCACGATATCTTTTCTAGAATACAGTTTATCTTCCCATCCGTACACTCAGCAACCATATTTGAGTATTTGCTTTTCTTTATTTCTGTCTGTAGCTTTGTGGCCTCCTTTGCCTATGCACCCCAGAATGAGGATGAAATTGAACTGCAGGAGGGGGACCTGGTGAACGTTCTGGAGAAATGTGACGACGGTTGGTTTGTTGGGATGTCAGAACGCACTGGAATGTTTGGTACATTCCCCGGCAACTATGTGTACAAATATGTAAGTTGACTATCAAGATCTCTGCATGTTTATTGATACATTTATAGACTTGTGTAACTAAATGGGGCGTTTGACGACGCACCTTGTTTGTCAGATCCAGTTTGGGTAAGATCATAGAGATACAGCCAGGAGAACGCTGTGCTTGTTTTTCATCTGTGTCTGCTGTAAAGGCCCTCTATGTTACAGGCATGCAACTTTTTCAGTTGATTTCCTTATTCTCTTGTTTCTCAGCTGTGCCATTGAAAATTTTGAAACAAAGTAAAAAGTCTTGCTTTGACTGTAGTTTGCAGTAATTTTCCTATTTGTTTGACAATCTGCACTGATGTTACTAGCCAATCACTTAAAAGAACAATACCATGTGACATAAGGTGTATGAAAAACTACCAGATTGACCAATAGGAAAGCTGTGATGTGCCATACACTCAAAATGGCTGCTCACAAGAATTTCCACAATGAGGACTTTAGTCATTGCCAGAAACACAGGGGCAAACCCCCTTCTTGCAGTGATAAATGTAACTGGGTTCTTTTACATGCTTCACACAATGCATGGGACCTACAGCTTTACATCCCATCCGAAAGATGGAGCAGTAATAGTTAAGGGTCCTGCTTAAGGATACAAGTGTCAAGACCAAACTCAAACCCAAACTCTGCTGATCAGATCACCAGAACTGGAGTCCAGTGTGCTTAAAGGCATAGCCATGACACGCCAACATGAGTATCAATTTCCCTGCCAACCTTCTTTCCAGAATGGCAGTGATATGAACTTTAGAAAATGCTGATGTAACCCTGGGTTAGAAAGTAGGACCCTTTTTTGCATTCACTTTCTCTACCACCATTGGTGAAGAAAGTCCCCCTAGCCACCTTGTGTCTGAACCTCCGACAGTGATCCTTTATGAGTCTGGACATAATCTAATTCATAACTGACATATACGCCCATAATACTTGGCCAAACTCCCCACAGAGTAACCATTTACTATAAGTGTTTTCTCATAGTCATCTTACCTCCTGGTGAACTGTCTGGTAGCTAGACAAAATACCTGGCTGAAATCCTCGGCGATCTGAAACGATTTGACCCTTTGGCATGTGCTGTTTCTATCGGTGCTATTGAGCAAAGTCCCCTGACCTCCCTGCTTCCTGACCACCAGCAGTGATCTGTGTTTGAAATCATGATTAACCTCAAGTGTCAGAGTTACTCTTTAAAAGAGATTCCTTGTGCAGCTATCACTGTGTCTACAAAGTCTCCATTCTTCCAGAGTGTCAATAATTTGGTCATCAACCTCGTTCCCAGTGGTGTACTTTCTTGCCGTGCCATTTGTTTTTCCCAGAATGCCTTGCTCGATTGTAACCCCTGGAAGTGTGACTTTGAAATACCCAAATATATTGGATATTTTAATAAGTCCTGCAGTTGATCCACTCTGTGTTTGAGACTACGCATCAAGTCACAGAGCAACTGGTCCTTTCTCATTCTTTTTTGATCTTGTGATAAGTCTAACTGTATGCAGTTTAGGGTGACTGTGTAAAAACATGATTCATTTTAATCATATTATGTCGTACTAAGCACCCAACAAGGGCCCTACAAGCATTCAAATGTTTTTAACAAGCGTGTGTGCAAAGCAGTAACTTTGAGTTGTCGGTATCACCATAGTGATTTGTATGTGACATCACACTTTGCTTAGCAATCACGATTGATTCACAATAAAGATCAATCTTTGCTCTTTGTGAAATTGGCCTAATTCTTGGGTTTTGTTGATTTGTTCAACTTATTTTACTTTCATATATTTCATGGCAAAAGTTTACTTTCCCAACATTATGACATAATTTGTACAACTAATTGACCCTTTAAGAAAATATTCACTAAACTAAAATATTTGAAGAAATAGAATCACACACAAATAAAACTCAATATAGTTGGGACCAACATTGTCCTGGAAGTTTGAATATGTGCAAGACTTCCACAGTCTATACTGACCTGAGATATTATTTGATCGCTGCGAATATTTCCTTAAAAATGTGTCATCCTGTTACCATATTTTCCCATAGCAATCATGAGGAGATTGCCATCCCTGGTGGTAGACTGGAGAGAACAGCGTCTGAATGTTGCACAAACCCACTCACTCATCCTGAGATGAAATCTGCTAATGACATGGGAGTTCAAAGTTCAAGGGTCACAAAGAAGGAAGTTGTCCACACCTTTTAGAATGTCTCCAAAGGTTAACTGGTATTTTGGTTTATAATGTGTATGATATGTGTAAAAGACTGAGTACCAGTGCACCCCCCCCCCCCTGGACATCCAGTGACCTGTGACCTGCCATTCCCAGTCAAGATGCAAGTCTACAGAAATCAATCACATGCTGTTTGACATTTAGCATCACCTTAGGTGTGTTAATCATTTGTGATACAATCATCCTTGGTGTCCCAAGGGTATTGGGTACAAAAAAGGTTTGTAGGCAGAGACCTGGATTTCTCCCAAACGTAGACTTATCATAGGAAATACTGATGATTCAAATTTGTAACTTATGGCAACTATCTCTGTATGGAACACTGACTTAGCCAAAAATTGCTGAGCAGAATATGTCATTAAGCAGAAATTCCTGTAAAGCATTATAAGAATGACAGCTAGCTGTTACCAATTCCATTTTGAAACACCAAATCATATTATCTGGTGAGCAGTTTTGTATCTTTGACATTAGTTTCTGATGCAAAGAAGATGCAAAACTGATTTCTGGTGAAAAATGTCTTAACAGGAATTGTGTGCTAAAATGACTGCTGTGAATTCAATGTGGTCATTCCATCAATTATTTTGTGAGATTGAGGTTATCCCTTGATCTGTGTTCAATTTCATCTTGCTGCTTCCCGCATTATTCTGCGCTTGTGATTCTCTGACCACGAGGTCAGCGCTGAAGACCATGGGAAGGTCTCGTATGAAAGTAGAGGTTTTAAAGGTGCTGACAGTCTACCGGGGGTAGTTTACTTCAGATGTATTGTACATTTGTAATTTTAATGACCTTCTGTTTTTGTCGTTTGGATTAGCTGTTGCCGAGTCCAAGCTGCGTGACTTCCGTTTTTCACAGGTTACTTGTACGAAGTGCCTTACTGCGTGTGTGTGCTATCTTTCAAAAAGAAATTGAAAAAAAGAAAACGGGCAATGCCAAAAATATTTTAAGGAGCCAGAGTTTATCATCAACATGTACATAGCATGACATTTGTAGCCGGGTTTCTGCTCAACAAAATTAGAATAAATCTTTTGGGAGGAAATTTCTTCCTTTACAGTAGCGTAAGGGTTCACTCAAAGATTGGGAGGTGCATGTTTATGTGTAACTTTATCGGATTTTGTCATCTTTATGCTTCCTAGTGCCTAGTGTGGTGCAGCGGTCAATATTTGGTTGTGCAGCATTATTGGATGTCATGGTACAAATGTAGCACTTTTAAAAACATTAACAAAATGTATGCGAATTAACGCAATGAATTTAAAGCAAGATTAATACTTTCAAATGAAGAACACTGCACAAAATATAGATGAATTTAATGAAACATATATTTAATATAAAATTAAACAAATGAATTGCTAGATAATTTTCGTTTTTAAACCAGTTAGTGTATTCACAGGTATGAAATATTAAATCTCAGTTAGTAATAACAAATTTATATTGTTAACAAGATGGGAGGACAGATAGTTTAACCTTTAGAGTAAAATATGGAAAGAAGTTTGTGTTACAGATATGAAACAGATTATGTTATAGATGTGAGACTTTTTTGAACACTAGGTGGCAGCAGACTTACCAACTAAAAACCATTGTTCTGGGAGGAAGTGCATGCATGCATGTATGCTCATAATAACATAGACAATTGAAGTAACCTGGGATATCTGCTGCCACATGAGCAAGGTTTATGTAACTGCACAGGAGACAGCGGAAATGCGAGATGACAGGAATTTTCACTGTGTTTTTCATTGGTTTGTAAAAATCCTTTACATGCACTGAAGTGTGTAGACAATGTAAAAACCAGGTATATCTACTTGGCATTTGGGAGAAACTACAGTATCCAAAACTAAGTGTATATATATGTCAAATTCACCTGTCATTGTGTGGGGAATCAACTTTTGACAAACCATGGCAACCATTTTAACGAATTATCTTCAGAAAAGGGACAAATTCAGAGGAGAATTAGCCTTTAACCCCCCTAACAAGGGCTTATGCTCCTCATCACTTGTACACACCATTTCAAGGTGAATGGAACAGATTTTGAAGGAAGTACAAACACAAACACCAGCATGTAAAACTTTCAAGACGTTCCTAAAGCACTCAGTCTGCAATTGTGATTTCCCGTGATCAGCACAGCTGGTGAAATTGTTTCAGACGTTATCAGATGTTATCAGCCATATGTGTTTATTTGTGTAGATGATTCAGTGGGAGCTGTAACCGCAAGCTGAATGCTATCAGTTGGATCTTACTTGGGGTCGCTTTGGAGTGGATTAGTAGGTTGGACAGTTCTTAGCATCTCTTGTTATGCATTATTGCTTTAGGTGGATTTGACTTGAAAAAAGGGTTGAAGTTCAGCATTTAATGAGTAAACCAGCATTTCAGATCTGAATGGGATTTGGAAGTTGATTAGGTGAAATGTTGCAACAAAAACAAACCTTCAAATGATTCATGTTTTTGGTGAACTAAAACAAAATGCTTCATAAAAGATTGGGGGGAAAAAATCATATTTCCAAATTTACTTTTCTCTTTTCGTTCAGTGTTTTTTGTGTGCATTTGATCACTCCAAAATGAATGGACAGATGTTAAAGGAATGATGCTTCTCAGGTCTTGTTTTACAAGCTGTTGTTTTCCACTAGGCATAGTGACACATTTGTGACGCGTCAAACAAATGGTTCCCTCTTAAATTAGATGTCTCGTGCCCTGCTACAAGATCAATAGGATGCTTATTGATCTTGGCAGGTCATCAGTCTGATGAAGTCTGATAAAGCAAGATGTCTTTTAGTAAGAAGGAAACGGCTACTGGCTTAGCAGATCATGTGAATAAAGAGGTACAATGTGATGGCATATTGCGTCAAGCAGTCGAAGATCTAGAAATAATTTTCACTTGAGTCATTTTAAAAATGGGCTTCTAACCAGAATCACGACCGTATAAATCTACACATAGCTGGTAACCTGCACAGCAGCTGAAATTCTAAAAGTTGAAACATGCTAAGCATGTATTCCTGATAACCTGGGAAAACATTATATAACTTATGTACCGTGGCTGGTCGTCTAATTAAAATTGCTTAAGGAAACTATTTGCTTAGCATTATAATGTGGTCCGACTTCTTTGAAATTGGCACCTGGTGTTAGCCATGGTTTGACATTCAGTTGTAACACTTTGACATTAAGGGAGACGGTATGTCTTGGGTTCAAGACTCTGCTGGACTGTGTCAGGGATCAGCCCCTGCATACCCCAGTTATCATCTGTGTTATACAGAAGGAAAGCTGGCAGCTGTTATACCGTGACAGGAAAAGATATGTGATAAGGCTGTACCACGACATGAGGGATGGATTTCCGCTATCTTTTACCCAAATGTTTCCAGCGTATAACATTCATTTAGTCCAACTCAAGACTCATTGATAAATTCCTATGATTGGATCTGATGTTTTTCAAAAAAGATAATCGCTCTGCTCAACTGCAGTTAAGTGTTGAGCTTTCCTTCAATTCATGTATAGATACAAACACAATGTTTGAAATCTGGGACACCCGTATGGTCTGACAGCATATTTTTGTAGTATATTTGTATTACCGGGTAGTCTAAAACATTTTGAACTATTGCACCTGGAAGGGGAGTCAAGCTAATTTCTATACTGGTTCATATCTGTTAACATGAACTTTAGAAAGTTAGAGTTTTCATTTTTAATTTGTTTGTGTCTGTTTGTTTTTTTCAAAAAAGAGGATGCTGTGTTGCCGCTTTGTAAATATTAATAACAGAGTATGTTTATCGCAAGAATATGTTTATGGGTTGTTATAGATACCAGTTGAGTTTTGTCACAAGTAGATTGTATTTCAAATGTAAAGTACTACTTAAATACTACTACTACAGCATAGTCGTATTATGACATCTGTATAAAAACCAAACTAGATGATTAATTTAGAGAAAAGGTGCAGTAGGCTAATAACACGGGTTATTATTGTTGAAGATTTTTTGCTCTGTTCTTTTTCTAACTTTGTTTGGATGCTTTTTAAAGATTTTGAATATTGAGTATGGTTGATACTCTTAACAACGGAAGGAAAATAACTGGAGTTTAATCATGTGGCTTCCGGAGTCAGAAATTGTAAAGAGTAATTTTGCAAGTCAGTTTAGTCTTGCAGATGTTTATGTTGAAGCAATGGTAAGTTCTGCATAATCATAGAACCTAACATACTTATGAAGGGCTGTGTGGCTGCCCAATTCATAGGGCGTATGTAGAAATAGTCAATTAAGTTTTGTATTAATAGTCAAAGGCAATTTGGTTTTGTCAAACCGAGGGTCTGTCTAACTTGTCTGTTTTGGCTTTAGTTATGGCTTATGGCTACATCACATCGATATACTTTAACATGTCATTGGTGCAGTAGCCAGCTGCTTCATTATTAGACGCAGCCAGGGAGGTTCTGTTCGATAACAGTCTTTGAGTGGCTATGGCTATGTGGCTAGTGATCTAACCTTAACCACAGTTAAATCTTGAAGCCCATGGATGGCCACTTAACAAAATTGTATATAAATGTTTGTGGTTAATATATTTTCATTGATGTTCAGTTCATTGACATGAAAGGATTGATTTGTATTCAACGCACGCATAAAAGTAACATATTGCTTTTTGTTAAATGTTGTGCTAGTACTTTGTTTGCAATTTATTGAACACTTTTTTGAATTGAATTAATTAGTACTACTATTATTGTAATCTTCTATGAAAGTTAATTTTTAGTTTTCATATTGAACCTATTTCTGACACTTTTGTATTCCGTGAAAGAGCTTAAATGTTCCGGTACCATGTAGTTGATCAAGTTTAACAGTTTCAGTATGTCTTTATATTGGAAGAAAAACCAAGACGTCTGCACTGTAATAGGGCACAGACTCATTGCAGTGAATACATGCCCAACTACAAACAGGGCCCACCATAGTCGCAATGCAGCTATAACGGTCTCAATAGAAACTTGTATCTATCCGAAATGTTGGTGCCACAACAAATGAATTTCTTATGGTACATTTAGGCCCAGAAACAATAAATGTTCAATTCAGTATAAGATAAACTCTATTATGTTGATATGATATGAGATGAATTTGAGAGAAGGTGCAGATAAGCAAGCCTGTTAAATGCAGTAGATTTACAAAACTTACAGAGCATTTTTATTGTTTTTCAAGTGCTATTCATCAAGTACATTAAAATGCATGAACTTTAGTTGACTAATAAAACATGAGTTTGATTTTTAATTCTTGCACTGAAATTCTTAGATTTTTCACGTGTACACTTGTATTCAAAATGCCCTCCTATTGGTTTAAAGTCATCTGACCAGATTAATTTGCATGTATTTGATTATTTAATATGATTGAGCTTTTTGTACAGTATGTAAGTTTTGTGTACTAATTATATATTACGGGAAGAGCTACTCGCAAAGTAGCGTTTTTTTAAATGAATTATTTTGACACACTCACTAGTTTTTTTCTCATCTACTTCACTTAGCGCAGCTTTTGGTTTCATTGGAGAAGCTTTGTGATTGATACCTTTAATCAATCTTACTACACTTGTGTCTTGTCGATACATTGAAATGAGAAACTAATTTATAAATATGTGATGTTCCATAAAAAGGCTATGCATTTTCATTGTCTTATAATAAGGCCCTATTTATTTGTAAACCCTTTATGAGATAAGCATTATTTTGATCATTCAAATACGACTTGAATATTAAACTGAGAAAGTTTACATGAATATTCATAGCATTCAAAGCATTAGAAAACAAACTATGGTGAGGAGAATTGTTTACATCAAAAGCTGAATTATGGATAAGCAAGGAATGCATTAGTCTCTAGAGTCCTTTAATGAGATGTTAAAATATGAATATTCATAGCTCATTTAATGAGGGCTGTACAAAGAATCATGTACTAGAGAGAGCGTGTGAAGAATGTTTTGTTAATTTGTAATAAATAACCTTGTCACTTGCACCTCTCGTACATGTAGATAGTGATAGGAATTGAGTACAAAGTGGAGGGTTCGGTCATTTGTTGTCTCGCGTGGTAACATCATTTTGATCCAAGCTGCACCTGCTGATACAAGAATCTTCCAGTTGTCTAAAGATAGTACTCCTGAGGTTTGTGTATCCAGTCTTTTGACTAAAACTACTAAATACAGTCACACTCTTGGTTATAGAGGAAATTGTTCACACTTTTTTGTTTAATGAAGTGTTTGATATGTTTGGGGAAACATGGAACCTCTGTTTTTTTATCGTTAATATGTTCTTTAATGAATGCAATAGAGGTACCATTTTACCGACCCTTTCCCAATTGAGAATAAGTTAAGTGTCCTCTTTAAGGAAGGAGGGTTTCAGTTGGGACATTTTACCCCAGTTGGGATAGCTTGGGTAACAAGGAACCAGAATACTGATGTTATTGTTAGGCCAGTTTCGGGATCCATTTCACACAAATTGGCAATGGGTTAAAATTTATAGAAATTGTTATCCCATTTGGGGTTAGTTGTTTCGAGCAGACCCGTTTAAAGAAGGTGATGTTTCCAGAAGTATCTCAAGGAGGATCCACTCATTTGGACATACAATAGTTTCCAATTTAAACCAACACTCCCCCACTTGTAATAGTTTGGATGGCGACAACTAGATTCTTGATATTAGGAGGTCCTGTTTTTGATTTGGTCATGTTTTAGTTTTAACCGGAATATGGTTGTGTTGAAAATAATAATTAATTTGATAGCATGCTTTTAATTCAGCTGGCGTTGCGTAAGTTGTAGAGCGTGCTAGACTAATCTTAGGTTGCTTGGCCACCGATAGCATTTTAGCTTCAATCAGTTTTTAATATTGAAACTTTAAGTTTATTCGGAATGTTGGGAGACTATTATTACTTCAGTAAGTTTGATCTTGGCAGAATGTAAACTACAGATTTAGCAAATTGCAATAAAGATTGAAATATATACTGAATTTGTGAAGAGTGATCTGGATCTGTTCTTTCAACAAAATTGTTGGTGTTTTTCTTTTAGTATTTTTGTTTCGATTGAATTGTAAATAATATGATTATTTATTTATTTATTCACTCTTAGTGTTTTATTAAAAAAATTTTTTTTATTTATTTACTTATTTTTAAAATGTATTTATAATATATATATTTTTTTATTTATTTTTTTATTTATTTATTTATATATTTATTTTTCTTATTCATTTATTCATTTATTCATTTGTTTATTAAAATTAAATTTTTTTGATCGACTTCTACAAATTAGACTCATTTCATAGAGCTGCTTTAAAGAATACCCATTCCCCGCATTTTACGTTAACTGGCAGACACATGAAAGATACAGTCTTTATTCATCTGGAAGGTCACATTGTAAACGTTCTGATAGAAAAGTGTAAACAATTTCTGTGGACGATTGTTTAGTTCATATATTTTTGACTTGTTCAAGAAATAATTTGCACAACTCGCCACTTCATTTGCATGCGTAAATATAGAAATCGGTGTGGGGGCGATACAAGAAAAACGCCAAACTCGGACTTTAAAACTACATTTAATGCACAATCACCACAGCATGCAACCGTTGTTTACGAGACAATCACAGTCAAAATTGCTTTACTGATGTCAATAGATCGATCCATTAAGCTCCGCCTCCTTACGAGTTGACCAATCACAACCGCGAAATCTGATCACCATTTGAGCCGTTTGGTGATCTTTGCTCTAATGGTGATCAGGTTTCGTGGCTGTGATTGGTCAACTCGTAAGGAGGCGGGGCTTAATGGATCGGTGTATTTAGTCCGTAACGAGCGTTTTTTTGTTCGATCTCCGCGCTGATTGGATGCTCAGACAACTTGCGGCCAGTGAAAACACAAATAATCTCTTTCCGCATTGCATTGTGGGATACTAATGCAGTATTCAGTATGTTTTGCACGAAGATTTAGTTGTTGTACACTTTTATTTCAAATTGTTTATACTGCTTGCTGGAAGACAACATATTGTTGTTACGTGGTTGACCGGTAGAAGGGCGCGCGACACACACCTGTTAAAGAACAAAACCTGACGAGAAGATGCACATACTGTACTTAAATTTCAGTGACCAAAGTTCTTCTTCGTTGGAAATAGACACTAAGAATGAGCAGATTCGTTTTGATGGAGAACACACAAGTTTGTGGTATCTTAGGCCTACTATATATAATTAAAAACTTTCAAGTGGACGGACCAATGTTGCTTTATTTCGAGGTCACTCCCTGTGGAATAATTCCATTTCTAACCCATGGAAGTTTTACCATAGTCTGAAGAGTAGCTGAAGACATCACAGTCATGACAGTGGGAATAATGTCATGGGAAAACAACGCAGGTGTTTTCCTCAGAGATGTTCCACAAGTTGTTTAACGGAAGATGAGGTTGATACATTACAAGGTTACCTTTCTGGTCGCTCTAACACCAGAAGTCTACCCCTGTGTCGACGAGGTAAGCTAATTTGTGCTGTGCATTGTATATTGTTTACATGTTCCCAAAATGGCACAATAAAGACAAATTAGTAGGCCCAAGGCAGTTTCCCATGTCTTGGATTCGGTCACTCGGGCAGTTGAAAATATAGCAATTGTTATTCATTGTTGAAGTTTCAATGTTCTGTTTGTCTTTGTTGAAGTTTTAATGTTCTGTTTGTCTCGTCATGCTCGTAGGGCTACGTAGTGACGAATGTCATATTTGCAGTCAGTTTGTAATCGCTTACACTGCTAGTATACTTCTCTCCTAAAACAAGTGACGTTGATTTGTTCTTTGCCCACATTTCCGGGCCAGAACTTGACCCGGATCCGGCGGCACGTGACCCATTTCCGGACATTATGAGCGACAAGCTGTGTCAAAATTACCCAGAAATTGATTAAACTGACGCAAAAGCCAAATTAAAAATCCCATCTTTAACCACTTTCCGGGTCAGCCTGACCCCGAAATGGATCAAGCCCCCCCCCCCCCCCCCCCGGGAGATACTTCGTCAATACAGTCAACAGTTAAGGGATAGGCTGTTCTTGTTATCCCTTAACTGTTGACTCCATAGCCGGCATGTGCTGCCGGAAAAAAAAATTCCCCCGGGACCCAGAATCCAGGTCAATTTTCTGGCTATGGAGTTGTAAGGGTGTAACTGCAAGAGAATCTAGAACTTACTGACAAATGCACGCCTATAGGGACTGTTATGATGTCAAGTTGAAAGACAAATTCCCACAATTCAATTTATGTATGTGCTCTGTATTATCAGAGGTGCTATGACAGAAGAATTCAACCCACAGACAAAACAGTCGGATAATTCTCGTGCTTGGCTTTTTGTCTTTTCTCGGGCACTATAGCGCGGTTGTCGAAAATACACGGCGCTTAGCCTACAGAGCTGTTTAGCCAGCTTCGCTAAACTTACTGAACAAAATCATTTTCACAATAGCAAATTGTTATGGCATACAAGAAAATAAAAGGCTCCGTGTTCGGAGGTTCGTCGTTGTGAAAGTAGGCCTATGAATACATTTTAATTTTGCACACACAATTGTTGTTAGGGTTAATTGTTGTTAAATGCCTTTTGATTTGGTTGTGAGTTGACGGGGGAGGGCGGGTTACAGTTTAAACCCATTTGAATGTAGGCTAAACAGCTAGTGTATACACAATCAGTTTCTCATTAAGACTTACATGTTTACATTTTTGTGTGGGTTTGTTTATTTCACTTAAAAACTATGGTTGATCAACGGGATAATAATTAAAACCTTGGTGGAAATGGTTTTTTCTCGTGACTAATTATCTTATAACGCTAGTCGTTCAAAATACACTGAGTATACTTTGAAGCACTCACTTTTACAGTTGAGTGGTGGGCCATCGTAAAGATATTCTGATAAACGGAGTATTCTGATACACAAAGTATTCTAAGACACGAAGTCTTCTGGTACATGGAAGTATTCAGGTATACGCGAAGTATTCTGATACACAAAGTAGGCTATTCTGATACATGGAAGTATTCCGGTACACGAAGTATTCTGATACATGGAAGTATTCCGGTACGCGAAGTATTCTGATACATGGAAGTATTCAGGTACGCGAAGTATTCTGATACACAAAGTAGACTATTCTGATACATGAAGTATTCCGGTACACGAAGTATTCTGATACATGGAAGTATTCAGGTACGCGAAGTATTCTGATACACAAAGTAGACTATTCTGATACATGAAGTATTTTGATAGGCCTACATGAAGTATTCTGATACACCACTACAGAAATATGAAATGCGAGTAAATTGTACATGTTTATATTGTTATATCAATGACAAGCCCCTTTGGTTCTGATATTAATATCAGAAGTGTAAACATCTAAATCTAATAACTGCAAGAGTGTCTACACAAAATACCTTTGCTGTATGAAAAGGGGAGTCTAGTCCAACAAAGACAATTGTCTGGACATGTTCTACTGGATGACACTTCCTGCTCTTGTGTGTGATATTTCAAAAGTTCATAAAAGTAGGCAAACTCTAAATATGCGAGGTTTGATGAGTCTGAACTGTTTCAGTCCACGATATTCTAAGTTCTGTTTGGTATGTTGCTTTAGAATTTTTCTTCACTTACAGGGAGCATTTATTTAAAATAACATTATAGTCGGTTCTGATTCTGACGAGTGGCCGGTACAAATTGAGTTTGTGTCGGTAATTGGAATTGAATCTTGAGTTTTGTTTGTGTTTGCAAGTGAAAGAGACATTCTGTAACCATTTTATCTGAACTCAACAAGTTGCCTATTCTTGTAGTCATTGTTTTTTCAGGGGGCAGACATAAGGATTTGTAAATCCTGCAGTTGTAAAATAAACACTCCCTTATCTGTTTATATCACTATACTATCCTTCATTCAATCTAACTCAACCGAGAAGTTCGAAACAGTCCTTTCCTTGGGCGGTTCACCTCTCACCCATTGCATGCAATGGGGGACTTTTTGGATGTTAATGGCATGCGACTCTACTGACCCTCAGGCTTGGCCCATTGTGACGTCAATCTGAGCAAAGCAGGGTACCGTAAATCTGCGGCCATTTACGTGCAATCTCCCATTGATTTCAAATCATTTCTTTCCATTGTTTTTTCATTTAATTTAACTATGTTGACAATATTATCATCCTGCATTCTTATTCTATTCCTAATAACTATTACCTAATTTTACACTTAAGTAGTTTTAGTTTACATATTATTTTAAAATGTTATAACCAACTAGAAATGTAAACACGTTTTTGTCACCTTGATACTCTGAAACTTAAAAGCGCTAAGTACTGAATGGCTTCGAGTATAAAATAAATAACAGGGATTCACAGGTCCTTCGAATTTAACGTCGGCAACGATCATGAACAAAAACCGTCGTACAGCCGACTGATTATATAAACATTTCTGTGATGGATTATATATTGACCTATCTAAAAACATTTATAAACATTTTTTTGTAATACAGGAAATTTGTAAGTCAATACTGCGCGTGAAACTGAAATGTGTTTACATGCAGGATTCGAACCAGCGACCCCTGTCTAAATAATAACCCTCTCTATTCTTCTCTACGTGAGTCAAAATGAGGCTTTGGTACATTATACGAAATGCTTTTCGAATTTCTGTTTCTTTAAACAGGGATCATAGTTGTTGTACTGGATAACGGAAGACACTTAGATTCCATAAGAGTGAAGCAATTTATATTGAAAACACTATCGTTGAGTACAACATACTTGCAAGCAAAATACGAAATTGAACACAGCAAGATAGTCCGGCTTAAGTATGTCCTTGTTGGCTTCTCGAGAGATCACTTTTTACCACAGGTGAAATTTTAGATATCAAGAATGTAAGTACTGGATGAAACAGTTCAAAGTCAAAAGACCATACAATGTTAACTCAAAATAGCTAAATACAAGAGTGTCATAAGTCATCGCTTTCATCTCTCCAAGTCTTAGGTCCGACCACGGCTCGCACCACTTGCCTTGAACGAGCAACATCGCTAGCTCTCGGACGACCTTGCTGGTGGTTGCCCTGTCTCTCTTGTAGGGGATTCCTATAGTCATCTTCCTGTTGCCACGATTTCGGGCGCGTGTTGAAATCACTGAACCCAGCCGGGCCGAACTTCTTTGGGCTTCTTGGGTCGCCCCTGCCTCCGCTCCAGGAATCGGCCTCGTCGTACTCGTTGCTCTGATCAGAGTAAGATGCCTCGGCGTCGGACTGGAATTGATTTGGGTTCCACCCCTTTGCGGCCCGGTTGTAATTCATGTAGGGTTGAGCCCCGCTATGGAAACGCGTGGTGTCACTGCCACCCTTCCAAGTGCAACCGATTTTGACGGGCTTGGTGGTGGTTTGCCTTGGACCTTGCTGACGTTGGCGGATCGAGTCGACCTCGCTGTACCCAGGCGGCCCTCTTTGTTTGACTGCAACTGGATTCTGCAGCTTAGGCTTTGGTTTTGGTTTTGGTATCGGTGGATGAAAGGCTTCATCTGGGAGACCGAGAGGGTGTTCAGCCGCTGCTTCCCACGGACTCCTCTGCCGTGGGCGCCCTCTCTCTCCATATCCTTGGTCATAGGGGTCATGTTGAGGAGCAGCGGGTACAGTGCTCTCATCAACTACATACTGATCGGATCTGTCCTTCATCCTCTGGAAGAGGGTTGCCGCTCGACCATCCCTTCTTCCCGTCATCAGCTCACGGCTTGACATGGCTCGACCAGGACTAAATCCCTTAATCAGTTGACGTTGTGACGGTGCTCTAACCTCTCTCGCCCTCAGCCGTAAATTTCTCCCAAAAGGTGGCTGAACCTCAGGATGTCTTGTGACTGGACCAGTGTAGAAATCGTGCTCAATTGCCCTGACAAGAGTCTTCAGGGGTCCTCTTTGTGGCCCGGTTTCTGCGAAGTGAATTGAGTCAGCTGGTATACCCCGCTGCTTCAAGTACATCAACGTGCCCCTATGAGAAGGGCGTGTGCCTGTCAATTCTTCCAAGCTAAGCTCGTGAAGTTCTACTGGGTGAATCTCCGAGGCGTGCTGGGGCCACATGCAGCTAGATTGCTGGTGTTTTGTTGTGAAGGAGCAGGTGCACCTGTTAGACTATCTGCATACAAAGAAAGAATAAGACAAAATACCATTGAACATCTTTTGTATATACAATTAAAGAGATCGTTTGCTGCATTCAGATGAGGCAAGCTTACTACTTTTCCCGACAACGAGAGAGGGGGGGGGGGGGGGGGGGGGAACACATCCCAATTGAAGTCTACATAATGTCTACACAAATACATTGATTTTTAAAGAGCATAATGACGAAGATAATTGCCATAATTTCCCTTCACGGTTTTTATCTTGCTATCAATTAACTTCCAAAACTTTCAAAAGATTAACTTTCCCTTTTTATTAAAAATATTTAAAGTAAAACAATTATCAAAGTTTTTCAATTGTTCATAACAATCTTGAATTATGCATAAGCAACTGCACCTACCACGCAACCTTCTTTTGCGGGTAGCATAGTACAGTACTTACAACATATCGTTGAACAACAACTGCATGCATTTACCATTTTGCGAATGGCACAAGAAGTTTGCAGAGTTCACGACCTTAGGTTACCAGCCATAGAAAAAATCAACTCAAGTATGCCATGCATTATGGTATGTGTCGGCGATACCAGAGTGCCTTACTTTGTGAATTGTTGGTTTGGAATTAAGTCCTGCAGCGGGACACCGTTTAACAAAAATTGTTATAAATTTTAGTTCAAACAATGGCATATGCAAAGTTATTATTGTGGTATCGGCTCTACGTACAGTAATTGGGAGGAATTTGGATTGGTAGGGTACTTTCTGGAAAACGAATTCACAATTCTCGGAGAAAACAACAACTAGGTGTACGTATTTGTACATGTATCTGTACATGTATTTTTATTCATGCCCTCCGATCTGTACAAAATTGCCTGTGTGCCCGTTGAACCTGATCACGGTTTTAGCCATTTTGGCAGTGGCGTAACCGGACATCTTTTTAGGGGGGGGGGGGGGGGGGACAAGCAGGAGCAATGGCATAATTGGGGAAAGGGGCTAGCTGTTTCATGTATCGAACCATGCATTTCGTGCATTTGTTGATATTGTTTTTATTATTTTTTTTTTGGGGGGGTGGGTTGCAAATGTGGTCACTGCATTTTGAACACCCCTGTTTAGATTGGGCAATGTTTGCGGATCTTATAAATAATGTTTAACAAAAAGAAATTTGTAGTATTTTGGTTCTTATAGTTTATGTCACACACTTGTATAATACTTGTTTGGATTCTTGGGAACATTCAACGACCCCTAATGTTTTATTGCCAAACCGTTTCCCCAACGCAGTATTCAAATAACTTACAGGAAGAGTTTTAGAGGACGTGGGACGGAAGTTTACGAATAGGCCTAACACCGACATGCGATCATCGGATGTTGCTATTGACGGAAGTTTGCGAATAACACCGACATGCGATCATCGGATGTTGCTATGATTTTCAGGCTCCCGTGACTGGTCAATGACACCAGCAATTATTTATCAAATTAATCAAAATTGGGAAAAGCCCTTTAAGAATTTTGTGACATATTTTCGTCAAATGTACTAGTTTGAAATAATCAGCACACGTCAACTTTAAAAAAGCAACCCCAACTTGTGTAGTGTGCGATTTGACCTAAGACCTATTTTAACAATTCGTAGCATTTTGTTGTAAGCAGTAGGCTATTGTTCGATCAACCTTTTCATGCGAAAAAAAAATCTCCACTTAAACAAGAAAAAACAAAAAAAATTATAAAAGTAACGCCGACATAAATAAAGAAAACGGAGGGAGTCTATACCTTGAATGAAAACATCTTTGGGGGAAAGCCTAGAACTATTTGTTGTTATTCTTATTCATTTGCCGACTATATAGCTCCACTCATTCACATGATTGCAAGGAGGTCTCTATAGGCAGTAGGCACATACCGAGTTTATTACCAACAAATCCCCCAACCCTCTCATGGCAGTCTAAAAAAGCTCCCCGGGCGCTCCTTAGATTTCCACCCTTGATCTTTCTAAACCACGATTCAATTACCCTTGAAATGGGGGCACATTTTTCCTCCATGACCAACTCCAAACTAAAAAACCGAAGTGAAAGAACTCTTTGTTGTCCGAACAAGCCAAAACAAGCCAACCGTTACCTTGAATACGAAATACATTTCTAAGAAATATAAATCAGGAGTTATTATGGTTCTAATTACTGTGTTCGTGCTTGATCGGAAACTGGCGGCTTCTTCGTCAATGCCTCTTATATACCTAAACCTTTGGACTTGGGTGGGAAGTTTCTCCATGCGACCACAAACATTCTTTTGTCGACTTCAAAACATTTCCCGAGGACTTGCAATTCAGAAATTGAATTGGATGGCAGCCTCCTCCGTAATCATAATGTAACAGGGTTCAAGCTCATTACCGGAGGGCGGAGACTCCTCAAATAATCCCATAGGACATAATTGGATAAATCTTATCGCACATTTTTATGGTTCGATGAAATCAAATCATGATGGACTACTTACAAGTATTAGATTCATTTCGACTCGATTTAAAAAAACTTCACATAACCGAAGTGCTTATGTTGGGTGGCCTGGTACATATACAGAAGATTTCCCCAATAACCATTTTAATACCGAAGAACAATTTTCTGCTCCAGTTCTGTTTTTTATATTAAAGTTAAGTTCTGCCTGCGGGGTTGATTTATAGATTAAGAATGCGTCCGACAACGAACAATTTAATGCCACTGATAAAAATGTTATAATATGTGAGCTAAAATAGGATTGGCATGGCGTCTGAAAACACTTTGACTAATTGAGCTAACATGACAGCGTTGACTTTGACAGCCCACCCTTTGAAACTGTGTAATAAATGGAGTCTAAAAAATATATAAAATTCAAATGCTCAATTCGTAGGCCTATATTATCAAAACTAACGACATTGAATAGTCAAAAGGAATATATCCGTTTGAATCACATCTCTCTTGTCTCGCATGCTAAAGTCATAATGTAGGCATACGGTAACAAAAGTATGAAAAACGTATATTTTCCCGAAACATTACCGGAACCCAATCATAGACTTTATCACCAATTACATGCGATTCCTTTTGTATGTTCAACTACACGTTCCCATTTCGACATCGGATTCGAAATTTTTTAATAATAGGTGTATAGGCCTATATTATATTTTATGTGTTCTGGGGAATGGTCAGACTGAAAAAGTTTCATGAAGTTTTTCACGAGTCATTATGGTTTATCCAGAGCTTGGTTTCTAAATTGCTAGTGGAAATATTTTACTTATCAATTGTACATGGCAGCCAAATTAAAAACTGACATCCGTTTGTCTGAATTGATGGTTTCGTACGTGGCTGTGGCTCGCTGAAAAATTATCCATTTTTTCAAAGTGGCCAACGGTCACAGCCGTAGCCTAAGTCGTTCATTTCGGAAGCAGCCATCTTCACTTTCATCTGTTTTTCCCCCACAATAAGACTGATAGTGTCAAGTGTCGGTGTAGTTCAAACAAAAATGCAAAAGAAGATTTTGGAAAACTAACTTTGACGTCAATTCACGGTCACGCTGTTTATTATCACCCGTCATCGCTTACATCAATAGAAACAACAAACCAAGGATGACAGTAGTTGTCACTTGATACACCCGTGCAGTAATTATGTGCCCTTCTTTAGGGTGACGCCCCGGGTGTTCTGTAAATTAATATTCTATTGAAATTAAGAGTTAGGTGATGAATGTACTTTCTGTAACTCCCGGTTGAACTATGAAGTTCAGAGGGAAGAGGACGACCGTCGCAGCTGCATCATGTAGGCCCCTAAAGCACATAACGTTTATGTAAAGGATACATTAATGCTGGAAGATCTGCTTTTAATCATGATCATTTGTTTCGTTACTTTCTTATGGATGCGGTTTTATTTTCTTAAAATAGTTTTGGAGTAACTAATAATGTTGTGGGCTTCATTAAATTGTGTGGTGATGCACATCGGAGAATACCATCTGGCATTGCAATTAGATCTCTAATACAGATAAAGATAGCTCTTCTGCTTGACGTGTGTTCAGGAAAATGAATTCAGAGTTTCTTTGTATTAATTTTGGTCTGCCGCATCTATTAAAAAGCCTTCGGGGATTTAAGGTGTGATTGTAAACAGCGTTGATTTGTCAATGTCATAATTATTGTTATCCCCATCACACCCCTTGGTATTCTTTTCAATACCACCATCATTGTTGGTATTTTAACCATGGGTAACATTTGCATTATCAGCTGATTCTCATTGCTGCCTACACTGAATCTCATATCGTATACTTCACTAATTAGTGTAATACCCCATGCACTGTGATGTGACGAGTCAATTATTGGATCAGGCGATATATTATAGATAAACATGCACGTGACTATTATTTGACCCATCGGTGATACATGCCACAGAAAGTGTAACCTGACATCATGTTCAACAAAAAGCATTTTCGTATGACGACACTTGTAGGCTATTTGTTTCAAACAATTATGTACATGTACATGTACATCAGGTGCTTTTTTTAACAGTCGATACAGAGAAAGAAAATCTTCAAATTCCTTTGAGGCAAACACTCCCACTAGGCCGATAAGCAACTTGATGTTGCAACAACTATGATATTACCTTTCACACTTTGGGCTAAAATTTAGGTCAATAATTTCCCCGCGAGAATACAACCCTTGTTTTAACATCGGCCTCTGTAAACTTGAGAGAATCGTATAGTGTCTTCAAATAATACGGGTCATTTTGCAAAAACAAGTATTAGTACGACTTATTACGTTTGTGTTTAATTTTTAAAGCAGTTTTGACATGCTTTTTTAATGCTATTGTTTTGAGAAGGAAACACGATTTACGGTTTATATTATTTATGGCACACGGGAAATGCAAGATTTTAAAATACCCAATCAGGTTCCCTAATTGTCATGCGTGGCCATATAACTGTTGTATAGACAAAATATTTTATTTAATTCTAAAACTTTGACCTACCTTTACGGGATTGTATAATGATCCAAGATTTTCCCCAAATGTCGTCCTTCCTCTCCCTTAAATTGAGGGAAGCCAACACAATGAAGACGGACCCCAAGGTCCGAACGGTCGGAGAGACAGATCAACGTACGGACTGACCGACAGTGGACCTTGAGGATCGTATGTTTGGTGGGGTTATCCGTCTGCTCTTTGCTCCACACCGATCTCTGCAGTTTCGTCCCAGTACACTGTCTTTACAAACCATGCAGCAGTGCGATCTTGTAGAATGCTGGGTATTTTCAGGCATCGGGATGGTGGTAGTGGTACCTGGTAATATATGCACAGTGTGGAATCCAAATATGGGCATGGGCTGGTTCAGTCTGATGCGGTCGTCCTATATATTATCACTGCGCCGGTGGATGCATCAGTTGTGGTCTACCGCTTTATCACTTTGTGGTATATCACTGTTGGTATCAAGTTTCCTTTTTTTTCTGGCAAAGATGATCAAACTACACTTCATGTTGGTTGTTATGGTTTCCTAACTCACATTATCGTACTTTTGCGGCCAGGTTTATTGAGAGCCAAAACAAAAACCTAAACCTCAAACAGTGACCAACCTTAAAGTTATACCTAAAACATTTTATAAAAAGTTGAAGACAAAATAAAAATAGTTTTTGTTTACACTTTCCAGATCTGTTAATTGGCCCCCATCCCTTGGCCGTGCACGATTTTTGTTATTTTGCTCACCTTATAAAGTATCACAATTTCAAAATATACCGATAATTTTCTTCTAGTAATTTTCTTCCCTCATACACCCCCTCTTCCGTGTGGCGTTACTAATTGTTGCGGCTACTCTTTGTAAAATATTCTACGTCAAACCGAAAGGCCAACCAAGCCCTTTGATAAAAGTTACATTTTACTCCAATTAATTACTTGCATTGACATTTTTTTTTCAGAAAGGGTGACGTGTGTGCGTTCTCGTGTGTCTTAAGTTCACTATCCGACCTACCGACTGTTCAGTATTCGGGATGAGGGTTAACTGATCTGTTTACTTCGATAATTTCCGGCAGCCCACACGTTATGTTTATAAACTACGCGACCTTAAAGGGACACACCGGCTTCGTTGGGCTATTTTGGCTACAAAATAGACTAAAACATGACTCCAAAGGTCTTCCAGGAATGGAGAAGAACGTTTCCTAAAATAAACCATCAATTTTGGTCGTTTTTGAGCATTTTTCAAAAAACGAAGGTCACATGGGTTATCCGAACCACTTTTTTGGTTCGGATAATCCTCGTGATGAGTTAGTTTTACTTCCAGCCGTATGAAAAATAATTACTGCACCGAATTCAACTCTGTTTTTTAACAAGAATTCATGAGTATTTGACACACAAAAATACGTATTCAAATCATGGATACAAGTTGTAAATAATACAAAAAAGTCGAACGTAAGATTTTATCTCAGTATCTCGGCAGTGCTACAGCGCGACGGAAACCCACTAGCCAAGAGATAGCTGTACCTGGAAGCTCATGAACATGTGGGAGGGGTAGGGAGCCAGACCACCAACTACGTTGTCGTTTTTGCGGGTTTGCTAGTCGGTACACCTCGTTGATCGAATCCGTTGTTTCAAAATCGCAACATTCCAATGCTCTGTGTACGTTCCTTGACCCGATTTGTACCGAATTTCTTGGTAATTAAATAAGATTTATGTCAATACATAGGAATACCACTTTTATATTGACGGTACGATTAGTTTAAACAAAATTTGTGACAAACAATTCCAAAAAACGAGCCCCCGAAAAAAGAAGAAAAAAAAGAAGAAGGAGCCCCTGAAGGGACAGGTGAAAAAGAAATTAAAAACCTCACTCGAAATGTCTACTGCATCCCTCGACACACAAAATTCCAGCAAAATCATTTCGTTTCCTCAAAATGTTATTTAATTCGATGAAAATATAATTTTGTCTCACAAAATATTATTTTTCATTTTGTGAACGCAGTGTGTTTTTCCAGGTAACAAAATAGATTATTTCTAGAAAATAGGTTCTCGTTCCCTTGAACACGCTTTCTTTCCCCCGAACTACAGTTAAGTTCCCCAGAAATACGCTTTCGTTCCCTGAAGATACGCATTCGTTTCCTCGAAATATGATTTTGTTCGCAAGAAATATTATACTTTCTTTCGCTCGAAATATGCTTTCCTTCCCGAAAATACGCTTTCTTTCCCTCGAAAGCAGATTTCGTACCCTAAAAAAAAGCTTTCGATTCCTCGAAATACGAATTTGAATTTTTTGCCCGAAATATACTTTCATTCACCCGAAATATGCTTACGCTACCTAAAAATACGCTTTCGTTCTCTCGAATTGAGATGTTGTTCCCCAGAATTCCTCTCCCCTTCCCTCAAGATAGCTTTTGTTCCCTCAAGATAGCTTTCGTTCCCCTGAAGTCCAATCACACCAATTTGTTACATTCCTTTGTGAGGGGCGACTTTGAGACGGGAAGAGTTTGTATGTGAGAGGGCGACTTTGATAGGGGCGACTTTGTAGTTGGGGGACTTTGTAATTGGCGAGTTTGCTGGGGGCGAGTTGACTGGTTTCCGTGTCCGTTGTCTATACACACTTCCAGATGGATAACGTGGACTGGATCCTAATGCCTTGTCGTGGTAAAACACATACATAAATAAACAGAGCACCAGTCTACTTGCAACATTGCACAGCATGTATCCCGTAAATTTGACACTTGCAACGGCTGGTAAAGCGTATACGGTGACCTTTGACCGCTTTTGTTTTTTTCGGTCATTTCTCGTTAATTACGTGATATTTTTGTAAAAAATAAAAAATAAAAACCATCTAGAAATAACTGTCTTTGATTCTACATGACTAAATTACGTGAACAGGTAACCGGTGTGTCCCTTTAACATTCAGCGAAATATTTGGGGCAATCACATGTCACTGTATCACATAGACCTAGATTCCATTATTGTTACCTTCCAAAAAATAAAAAATTAAAAATTACATGTAAAGCTCAGTGCAGTCGAAGCATGATAAAAACGAAAAAAGAGTGACTGTAATGTTTGGCCTTGAATTACTCGACGCGATATTACTTTTTAATGTGCTATTAAAGCACTGTAGTCGAGGCACGATAACAAGGCAATGTTCTCCCCCAACAGTGGTCCGCTGAAGAAAAAAAACCTATAAAAAACGAGGACCAGTCAAAAATCACTCCAGGTGGTCCGGCTCGGGCTGTTCAAAAGCCTCCCTATTTCATTTGAAATATTGAAAAAGCTGACGGACTATTGAAATGACAAACTATTATATAAGTCCTGCTGGCTTGTCACTGAAAAGGTTACAAAGGATATAAGAAAACCAGAAAATACATGTACGTTTATAGGAGGGAGCGCCAAGCACGAGAGACCAAGAAAAAAAGAGTTGACGGGTGTAAAAACTGTGGATGCAGTGATAAATGTTCCTCCCCTACTTTTTGGACGGAAAAGGCATATTATTATCCCCTGCGCCTAGAATTTCCAATGCAGTGAAAACGACGTGAATTAAGACACGACATAAATAGGGTTTTTAGTACCTCATAAATTAGTGTTAAGAGTGGCAGAGCTGACCCCGCCCCCCGCTCAGAACCCTTGCACCCCTCTTTCCCCCACCCCCAAATTATAGTTTAAAAATGCACAAATGAACGGTTCAAAAATATTAATAGTCCCACTAAGTGTGTCTTTGGCCCCGCTTGTCCCCGCTTGTCCCCCTCCCCCAAATGAAGAATCTTCTAAAGACTAATACTTAAAGTAATTCTTATGTACTCGTAACCAATATTCACATCCAAACAATTAATCCATTAATAGTGCCGCAAAAGCTTGTTGCACGCTGGATTTTAATTTGAATTTGCACCGGCCTTTCAAACCCTACAAACCCTATAAAAGCCGAAGATACTAAATTTCAAAATCATCTGCAATTAAGTTCCAACAAAGTTCCACTGACGTTGTTTACCAAGTTCCAACAAAGATTTACGTCACTGACGTTGTCTACCAAGTTCCAAACAAAGATTTACGTCACTGACGTTGTCTACCGCTGCATGTTTTACGAAAAACACGGACAGATCATTTTTTGCCACGAGCACCGGCGACGTTGAAGCGTCATCCAGTGACTTTTATACGCCTCAGTTTTATAACTGTGATTAGCATTTTATACGATAGTAATTTTCTGGTATGCGGTAAATATCGAGGGATTTCAACTATCAGTGGTGGATTGCATACTTCGAACTGAATCACACCACGGGGTGACAAAACAGGTAATAGGTTTTTGCCACATTCGTGTAAGCTGAAGAGAGTTATGTGTTCGTTCAATGAATGTATTAATTTAAGATGAACTTAGTTGTCAGTTGTATGTACCACTGGCAGATGTACTGATAAAAGTGGTGATGCCGACGTAGGGGGCGTTTGCATTGAGGGCGTTTTCACTGCAATGACAAGCCAGCAGAATGAACTCAAAGTCACATAACATAGTTATTTAAAGTGCACAACATGTTCGTAATGACATTGGAAAGGTTAACTTCAAGCCTCATTCATAACAGCAAACAAGTTGCTAATTCTACACACACAGCCTCCTAAGTGTACAAAACAAAGGTGCTACACCACAGGATAGGTGACTGCTCTATGTTCCGACACCCTCGTGATCTGTACGCTAGGGAGGGTTGGGTTAGTGTTGGGATTTATTAGGGATGTCGAAACATAGAGGTGTCGGAACATGTGTGTAACCGAATGGTTAACCACGAAGGGTTTAAACTTAATAATATAAAAGCCATGGCTGTTTCAGCGGGTCTTACAGATTGTCGGCTTTCTTTATATAGTTCAGCAGATAAGTGGAAACTTCATGCACTTTGTGGTAAAAGCATTAAAAATGGCACACGTGTATTTGTACCAGTGATGCCTTCTCTGAAATGGCCTTGGCGGCCTTTTTGAAAAATGACTGCATTTACGCATCATAATGTAGGAAGTATAAGAGGTATACAAATCTACAATTTGGTGTATGTACGTTTGTAGGGTCTAAGAGCTCCAAAAAAAAGCATCGTTGAAAGTATCAAACTTTTAAGTCTCCCATTTTCAAAATGTAATCCATATTTGTTGAAACTGGCGGCCATTAATTTTTGCATGATAGGGCCTACTACACAGCATCTTGGAAAGTGAGAGGTCTAGAATTTTTATTGAGTGTCTACAAAATAGTTTAAAGAGTGTTAACAGTTCAAAAGAAACATTTAGATTGCTTCAGACTTTAAGGTCTCCCATTTCAAAATGGTCACCAAATTGCAGACCTGCTCAGAGATGGAATCCTATTGTTCATTTTCTTGTACCACGTCTTATGTTTTTACCACAAATTGCACAAACTACCAAATTGTAGACTAGTATGACCACCCCCCACCCCCCTTAAAAAAAATTAAATAAATAATGTCATCACTTCATTCATTGTCATCTGTGCTTTATTAGTTTTACTTTTACCTTTGTAAAATGTATCTCCCCCTGCCCATTACTTCAATGGGTAAAATTTGGTTTGGGTGTAAACTCATCTTCGGAAACCAAATTACGACACACACAGTTTTTATTCAAAGCAAACTGACTTCGATTTTATTGACTCATTTGAGTTTTTGGTTGTTAATTTCCTATCTTATCATAAATCACACAATTCTGCAAGCAGAATATAACTCGAGTATCTAAACACCCATTAAATTAAATTCTCAATAATTACACACAACAGTAATACTCAGCGATATACATGTCTAATATATATTAGAATTTTCATCATAACTTATAAACTTTACAATCACTCTTCATTGTAAAATATCATGCAGTTAATGTTCAACGGTAAACCATAAAAACTACCGGGTCTACTGGGGCCTGACCCTTTTCGTGATCAGCATGACCCGAAATCTGTGTCAAAATTACCCGGAATTGGGTCAAACTGACGCAAAATCCAGGTCCCTTTTTGTACAAATTTCAGGGTCAAGCTTGACCTAGATGGGTCAGGCTTCATTGGAACTGGCCGGAATCCGGGTCAATTTCTGACCTGGGAATTGTTAGAGTGTACTGTAACTAAAAACACGTGTCAATCAATAGCACGTTTCAAACAATCACATCGTTTGGTGAATGTTTATTTTCTTATTTATTAGTTTAAAATAATACAAATTCAACGAGCCGATTGTGTTAAAGTATCCAATGTTTTCTTTCTGCATTTAATAACGGTTTATTTACTTCTCGTTTTGCTTTCCTTTTTTGATTTTTGAAACTATTTGACAAATTTGTTGTGGTTGCAAAGTTCCCAAGTAAGCCACCATAACGTAGTATTACATTAGTTCCCAAATCTGAATACATCTAAAATAAACAAAAAATAACGAAACTATATGTTTTCATATTATTCTAAATATACCAACATAAAAATTACTAAATAGTTCTCTACATTCTGAAGGCACACATTTTCATATTATAATGATCAACAAGAGAAATCGTTTGTATAAACTTTTGTTAGAAATCACAGTTCAATAATGGTTAAAATCTTTAATTAACTCACAATTAACATAAAATAATTTAAGAAAGTATCTCTTTTTAACCAAACTTTCACAAGCACTGATCACATCAGCCTGTCACAACAATTTACAGAAGAATTTTTCTATTAGGTGTCTTCCGGTACAACTGCCTTATTTACACACTTCAGTACATTTAGTGCAAAGCGTTTTAAAACTCTTTTAACACAATTGCAATACAGGGTATCTGTAATGTCCAATAATATATTAATTATGTCAGTCACATCTGTGCACACTCCGAATACTTACGGGTAAAAAATGATCGTGACCTCCCCCTCTGAGGGGACCGAAACCATTTTGAGTCATTTCGAATTGGCGTCTGCGGCTGAAGCTGTGAATGAATCAAAACGTTACTATACGAGGCAATGAAAGCATTCACTTAGCAAAACCTTTGACAACAGCCACATCAGTGCAGCTGCCAATTCGGACACTCACACACAGTCAGACACAGCTGTGTTTATGGTATCAACCGAGGACTTCTCTTTGTTCTCCCATTGGTTGGACATAGTTTTTTTTTGAGACGTCCCCATTGGTTTTGTACACGAAATCGAATCGAGGACTTTTTCCCAGATCCCTTTTGTTAAAACCCTCTCCAAGTCCTCGGTTTGAATGCGTGGACATGCCCACACTAAACTGGCCTCAACTTTATACAGCTTGTAAGATCAAACAATACTCAAAAAATGACATTCAAACAATTGTTGGATATAGTATTAAGTTTCTCGGCAGAAGTCTGTATGCTGTGAGTAGCTTGTTCAATGTTTTTCTGAGTGAATGTTGTTGAGCAATCTTTTTCTCATAATATGCAACTCTATGAAATGTGGCCATTCGATGGGTCATTATACACGAGGCTGTCAGCTGCGTACACATTATGGTGTCATAAAGACTCATTACAAACTAAATTTGACCCGGATTATGTGCCCTTCTGAAATGATCATCAATCTGTATACATTTTAGTCTCTGATCCGGGGAAATCTTGTGAGTGTATTTAAGTTGTTCGTCTTACTTTCTCTTGCGGCCTTGTGACCGTCTTTGTACTCCTCAGCGCCATACTACAGAATCACGTTCAGGATTATGTAATCCTTACACGCCTGATAGCTGCTCGAGCCTCTACTTCAATTCCTTCAAACAATCCCCTGTCACTTTCTGTAGAAATCTGTCCAGTCAGGGATGAGTTGTCATGGTTATTTTCACGAAATCAACAAGGATTTCAACTTTCATTGATCAAACACCTTTCCTCAGCACCCTTTTCCCGTGCAGCGAAACAGAAATCCAAGCCTTACGATCTCTATATGCATAAAAACCGGGTTGAACATAGCAGAGGCTGTTTTGATGACTTCGACTGAGGCTAGATCTCATCAACAAACCTTTATGAATGTTGTCCAACATACACAGCCATAGCTTAAGTCACTGATTCATTCACGGCCTGACCTACTGTGTATTTTTCATCTCACGGCTTTGTCATATTGTTTATCTCGATCGTAGTTCATAACCATCTCTTATCACGTTACGCCATCTTGGTTTATCAGCTACATAGTCCATGAGGCTCGATCAGAACGAAACATCTGTAACGTGTTGTCTGTTTATGGTCTGGTACCTGTGACGTATGACCCACTTCATAATGACTTATGCACGACCTTCAGGGAACGTGACAAAATGTCTCCCAAATGCATCCTGCCAGCGTAATTTTTTTAAATACTGTGATGGCAAAGCAGGTTTTATAAAAAAAAATTCCCTTCCAACTGCCATCGTATGCAAAGAAATTTCTCCATTCTGAGAAGTTTCGTTGTTTTCCCGCTTACAAGTAAACCACATTTTGTGGACTTTCACATAACTCATCCCGTGAAAAGTCATTTTGTACAGGTTATGCAACTTGTTTTCCTCAATGCAACTTGCTAAACAACAAACACAACTATACAAGCATCAGTGCAGCTAATACTAAGTACAAAGTCAAATCGGTGGCAACATTCGGCAAGATACAATGTTTTATGTCACAATCATTATTCATCTTGGCTGATTAAAGACAATGAGCCAATTAAGCAGATGTACACAAATATTCCTATAAGCGAGTTGAACATTCCATTGCAAAAATCTCAAAACATTTTTGATAAACAGGGAAAGACTCGACGATTTTAAAAGAACAGGGAATCTAAAAAATAGTGTACACTTGCAAACGAAATCTCGTTCTAAATTATCATGCATTGACGACCGGCAATTTACAAGCTATCTTGATTTTGGCTACAATCAAAACTAGGTTTGTGGTGAATTACATTGTAATGAACCTTAACAGTCATGATAGGGTATTGTAGAAAACCTTTGGAAAAAATTGAGGCATCAATCGCACTCAGTCTATTTACATAGACACGGAACATTAAATAAATTTAAGATTTGTGTTCAAACAGTTATTAGCAATTTTGTCTGAAGACTGTATGCTTCGTTGCTACTTTCGTCCATTATAAAGGTAAAAGTTTGTCAGATACTATGACAGTTTTTGTTATTTGTGTGGATACACTCACTGAAATCAAGCAGTTTCAAGAGTTGACAATTTACAAAACATGTAAAATCTATTTGGAAGTCACGCAAAAGTTTACTATTAACAAAAGAAACAACTGTACAGCTATTAGTCATACACAGCAACAGAGCATTTCTTTTCAAATTCATTTTGATTGGATATGACACAAAGCTCAATAAATAAGTGCGATGTTTAAAATGTGTGTCAAGTTCACTGCACCACGAGACGACAAGAAGATGACGAGAAAGGGTGAACTTGTGTTATTGAACAATAGTTTTATAGACCTTTCTTTTGTTGATAAACAAAGTGCGCCGGTTGGCATGGACGGCCGAATGTTAGCAAAACATTCAATCGTGTTAAAAAATGTTGTGACCAAATTCAACATTTTCTGTAAAGATTCATGAACGGAAATACCTTCCATGATTGGTTGATTTGTTTCCAACAAATTCAACACTTTTTTTGAATATTTGTGTAACACTGCTACAAACTGTGGCAATCTGTTTTTGATTTGCAGTTATGGCTTTGACGGGCTGTGACGCTGCAAAAGAAAGGTCTATAGGCTCATAAAGTTTCCGGGTAAACCCGAAGGAAAAAGTATGACCCCAGATAGGAAGAACAGGAATCGGAATCACTGACGTCACCACAGAAACGAAATATAAGGGATTGTGCTCATTGCTTAAATGGCTTAAAACACATGCGCAAGTTCGTGAGGCGAGTTGGATCATAGGTTACCCGAGTCACCACGCCCCGAATGAACGGTCATCGGAGAAGGCTTTGAACCATAGTGATAGCTAGCCGGCCTGCCGTTTGTGGCGGCATTGGGTTCTGGTTCATTAGAGTTCCCCCATCCACGTGGTTTTCGGTTATAGTCACTGAAGCCAGTGCTGTATTTAGCCGGCTTAGTCGGGAAGATTGAGCCCACGTGGGTATCTTCTGCCGAGTTCATTGACGTTTGGGAGGTAGGGGTCGTCTCACCGGAATTTGTAGGAGAATTCCATCCCCGTGGCTTGGGGTTAAAGTCTTTTGATTTTGATTCGACTGAGTGTTTCTTGGCATTAAATGCGGGTTTGGAGATCGGCGAAGCAGTTGCTGTCTGCTGCACGGACTTGGGGTCGTTGGCGTTGAACTTGGGTTTGATTTTGGGTGGTTCAGACAAAGCTCTGGATTGTACTGCAGGTACGATGTTTGAAGTGGCCATCCAAGCTGCTGGTGGTTTAGGTTTAGGTTGTGGAGCTCCGTGTCCCTTTGTTGTCAAACCATCCACCTGAGTGAGGGATGGTCTCTTCGGTTTGATATGATGAAAAGCTTCGTCACAGTTACCAACGGGTGATTCCATTGCTGCTTCCCAGGGGGATTTCTTTGGGACAAGCATTGGATTATCTTGCTTCATTTTGATCTGCGCGGAGGAATATCCTTTGGGCTTGTCGGGCTTTTTCAACACAGGTGGTGGCTTTGCGTTGGTTTCGTCAATGACAAACTGATCTGAACGTTGCCGGCGCCTCTCAAACATATTAGCTCCGCGACCGGTGGCAGATTTCAAGTCCACTACCAGACGACCCATATCCTCAGGGCTCACGATGTCATGGGCACACTTCTCTTTACTCTTCAAGTTGACCTTGAAGTTTGTCGGCTCCACTTTCAGCCTGAACTTGGTGCCTGGAGGAGGCGGTGGAGGTGCTACGGGTATAGCACTAACCTTTCCAGGTTCCGGAGGAGGTGGTGGCGGCGGCAGGGGCATCCCAATTTGCACGGCACCAGGAGGCATTGGGTTTCTCCCTGATGCCACTAAGGTGACCTCAAAGGGTTTGGCTTTCGGTTCGTCGTCATCCTTCTCATCCTCGTCTGGCTTTTGACCCTGGCCCTCTACTGACCAACGGTCGCTACGCTTGCGTCGCTTGGCAAACATCCTGGCACCTTTGGCATGCTTGTCAGCCGGGAACATAAGGAGGTCTGCAATGGTCTTGCAGGCCTTCATTCTCATTTCTGTCGAGATTTCAGGGTCATCCTCAGAGTGCTTTCCTGGATACGAGTAGGGACGCTTAACTGCAACGAAACAAACCATTTCGAATAATTATTATGCCTATAGATATTATGTGGACAATGTTTACTTAATACTTAGCTTTGACTGGTGTATTTGTCGTTCGTATAGGTTCGTCATTATGAGTCACCAAAGGTGCTTCACACTCTGAAAGCTTCCGGCTTAGATTCTGGGTCCGGTGGGGCCTGACCCTTTTCTGGGTCAGTATGACTCAAAATATGGGTTAAAATGACCCAGAATTAGGTCAAACTGAGGCTGCATCCAACTTTAAATTCCACTTTTAACCAGTTTCCGAGTCAGCATGATCCAGAAATGGGTCAGCATGACCCAGAAATGGGTCAGGCTTCCTTTGACTCGGAACCCGGGTCAATTCTGACCGGAAGCCTTCAGAGTGACTTCCTTCATATAGTTTCTTTGGAAAGCAGAGTTTTTCTTGCGTTTGTATTGCCAGGTGCCAATAATTTTATGCAGGAGAGTCTAGCTGTTAGTAAGCGAAAACCAATCGACCACCAGTTAAAAGAGTTCAGTAAAGCCACTTTATAACTTTTACTTTGATGTAATTATTATTTTATGATTATTATTTTATTTCTCTCCACAAGTTCAATAAAAATTTACACACAAAAGATGTACAAAATAGATATGGAGAAGGCTAGACTGAGGAGGAAAATACAAATATTTTCCTATAACCTAGGTTCAGTCTGCCGATAAAAATATTTCTAAAAGGTACAGACACTCAATATACACAGGGAAAAAGGATAACAATTTACAAAGATATAAACAATTAAAAACTTTGAATGCGAGGTTGTCATTAGAGTGTACAATTTTGAAGGGATTGTGCATTTACTTGTCATGACTGGCGTTCGCGGCTGGACATTTTGCTGTTTGTTTTCAAATTGTTAAAAAAGTGTTGACTTTATACTTTCTTTTGTTATTGTTTATATAAACACTTTTTATGGGGCGGGTGAGGGGGTTCACTTACGTTCAGTATCTGGTCTGAGTTTTCTTTTGCTGTCAGTTGTGTCTTTTGATGGTGCTGCACGTCTCAAGATCACAGTCGGTTCTTCCTTGATCTGCACTGGCATTTGCGGCTTGTTTCGAATTTCTGCTCGCGAAGAAATCTGAATCGGCTCTTCCTTTATCGTTGAGGGTGGCACACCGCTGTCTGTGGAGAGCCTCTTCGATTGGGAGGGTAACTGAGGTGCGAAGGTTATGGTGACCTCCTTGCCGACAGATGTCCTCCTCGGCCCGGAGACATTGCCAGACCAAGTTGTCGTTGAGGATGAATCTTTCTCCTTCCATGGCTTATTCGAAACTTGAATCTGTGGCTCCCATCGAACTGGATTAGGAGATGCATTCTGTTGCTGTTGGCTCTCCTGGAACGGAGTCTTCGTCTTCGGCAGTGGAGCTGACATCATGGGGACTACTTTCCGGTACGATGGCTGGTTTTCCTGATCCCCTTCCACACCATACTGCACATGCGCTGAAGTCGTGTGCGCCGGCGCACTGGTTGAATATGCTAACGGTGTTTTCTTAGCCTGCTGTGATTGACCACCTGGGGACCAAATGGCTGGTTTGGCAGCTACGTTGATTTTTGGAGGGTTGAAAGAGACCGTATTTCCTCTCCGCATCCCTGAAAAGTGTGACAATCAATTATAACAAAATGACTCAGGTGTCTTCTCTCATGAACATTAATAGTTAATGAGGTTTTTCAAATTGCATAGCCAACCTGTTAATGTGCAAAACGAAAAACGTTTGACAGCATTATTTAGTCAATTCGAAGGCAAATGGTTGCAGGGTGGAACGTGCTTGAAGCTAAGATATTTGTAGATTGGAGCCATGGAAAGTGGTGTCTTATTTGCATCAAAGAAGTATTGAGGTGATGTTTTTGGAATGGAAGATAATTTATTTCGAACCCCTTTGTTTTTAAAACACGGTGTTTAAAATATTAAACAATAATGTACCTGTGTCTGGGGACAGAAGCAATGTAATATAATGATGTTGTCGTGTTGTAGGAAGGAATGTAACCCTTCCTTAGTATGTAGTTTGGGCCAAGTGGTTTTGCATTGGGGGTTTAGACCGTTGTGATTGACCGTTTTGTAATTTTGAAATAGCATTGTTTCTCTAGACTAAACTTCTCACACGTGTGTTTCCTTTAAATTTACTCTCCATTTTAACTCATACCTTTTAGTGCAGTTTGACCAAACTTGTTGTTTTTGTGACAAAAACTAATAGTTTACTCACCTTCACCCTCTGCCGGTTCATCTCTAGTCTGCACATGTGTTATGGTTGGTACAAGCTTTCTCTGTGGAGTTCCTGTGAAAATGTAAATGTATATTGTGATTAATAAATAATCCTCTGTGTTGCTGGTTTTTAGTCCGTACCAGTATTATGGTACGTGTAGAAACGTTTAAGCCGCAGTTGATAAAGGTTTGTTGATTTGTGAATCATTAAAATGAGAGGTTGTTTATACATCTTCATTCAGTTCAAGGTCATTATAATTGGACAATAATACTATATAATATTGAACATATTTTTGTTAATGGTAAATCCTAGCTCTTCAGTGTCTACACCATGGGCGTTTAGTTGGTTACAGAATAAAACAAAACAGGCTACCTTGTTGCCTTTGCGGTTGCGGAGCAGGTGAAATCTGATAGGTTGGTACTCTGCGTGTCTCTGCACTACCGTTCACATGTTGTGTAGATGAGGCGTTGATGGGTATAGTCTGCCCACTGTTACTCCGTCTGTAAGCAATCAAATCATCTGATATCAAACCTTCCTTCTCTTTATTTGTCATACAGAGCATTCATTGTGGGGTGTCGTGGCCGAGTGGATAAGAACACCGAACTCAAGCTCTGGTGTTTCTGTTCAGCAAAGTGTGGGTTCGAGTCCCGGCCGTGACACTTGTGTCCCTGAGCAAGACACTTAACTATAATTGCTTCTCTCCACCCAGGGGTAATATGGGTACCTGTGAGGGCAGAGATGGTTCTTGTGATTGATTTAGCCTAGTAGCGCATATATTGCAGCACAGGCTGTATACTCCCCAGGGAGCTGAGATGGTTTAAGGAATGAAATAATGGCTCAGTGACCAGGGTTAATAATGTTGGAAGCGCTTTGGGACGCCCTTCGGGTGTGAAAAGCGCTATATAAAAATTGGTTATTATTATTATTATTATTATTACGACAGCCAAAACTGCCGTAACAATTTTATTTATACGAGTTAAAGGGTGTGTACAACATTGGTAATTGCCAAAGACCTGTATCCAAACTTGATGTGACCCAACATATACATGAAATAACAAACCTGTGAAAGTTTAAGCTCAATCGGTCTTCGGAGTCATGAGAAAACAGTGAAAAAACTTATAATTATGTTTTAACTTTATTTTCAAACATCGGAATTTATCCTGCAGGATATAGACTATTGTTTTAATCATTTCCTAAAAACTATGACATTTCAAGCAAAACTATTTCAAGGGAAGTTTTCCACCATGACCATCTTTATACCATGCATGTGCAAATCTGTGAGCATTTATATTTTCAATCTTACCAATGTTGTACACACCCTTTAATGTGTATAACACAAATATATGTTAAAACATAAATTGTTTTTCCACTCGAATAAGTTGGTGTAAATTTAAAGGTGTACACTCTGAAGACTTCCGGTTGATCCGGATTCCGAGTCCCGTAGGTCCCGACTCGCTTCTTTGCCATTATGACCAGCAGGAATCTGGTGTCAAAATAAAACTGAAAATGGGCAAAAATGACGCAGAATCTGAGTGAAAACTCAATCATTAAAACCAGTTTACTTGCCAGCCTGACCAAGAATTAGCCCAGTCTCCTGAGACCACGAAATTGGGTAAATTTTGACTGGACCCGAAAGTGAATGAATACGGTAGATGAAAAAAATAGCTGAAAAACTTAAGTATCATAAATGCTTTGAATTAAAAAGACTCTTCGATGACATTTATGTATAAAGTATAAATACACAAATTAAAGCTGGAAAATGGTTTGCGCATCATTATCCACAAATTAAATACGTTGGACAGATCATTTTAATCTCTGATGAGGGGTATGCAGTATATAGATCGTGCAGGTCTCGCGAGTTTTCGAACATTTGGGCCTGTTAAAGTGCGTGATTTTGTTTCCTTCACGTGTTAAATTAATGTATGTATGGCCAAAGTGGTTCTAAAATGTTCAAATCCGCGCAAGTCTTTTCTATGTATTCATTTTCCAGGGACCTAACGGTCATTGACTTTGAAAAATTAATTTATTTCCAGTGTTAAAGGCCCTGTACACTATTGGTAAGATCGAAAAACACAAATTTTCACAGATTCACACATAACTTACATGATTTAAAGTAAGTAATGGTAGAAAGGGTTCCTCAAAATATTTCTGCCTAAAATGCTATCGTTTCTGAGAAATGAGTAAAACAATAGTTTTTATCACGCGTGATAATAAACTCGATGTTTGAAAACAGAAAACACATAAGGTCTCTTTTCACTATTTTCTCGTGACCTCGATGACCAATTGAGCTCAAACTTTCACAGGTTTGTTTGTTCATGCATATGTTGAATCACACAAAATGTGGACACTGATTTTGAGCTGTTACCAAAAGTATACAATGGCATTTTTCCTTTTCAAGGTATCAATGAATCACTTGTTACAAAATAGGAATCAACTTGGAAATTATACATGATATTAAAATACGAGGTAGCGTAACTTGTGATAGTTTCCCAACTGCAGCTTGTAATAATTGCATACCGGATGACGGGCATTTCCGTCCGCCATCTTTGTCCATAAACTCCAGGGAAACAGTGTAATGTACACCTACTTTTGGTGCCTTCATGGAAACGTAATAACAGTCCATTATAGTTTAACAATCCCTCCATATATTGTTGAAGATAATGAGATTATATGGGGTGGTATCTTTATTCTTAAATTTACATTATATCTCAAACATTATATTATGTGCATATTACAATCTTGTACGTTCTCTCATATCTGAAAAGTTACCACGTATGGCATCCAAACCTGACAATAATGATGAGTATTGCTGAGTGTGTATGAAACAATATTTTTAAGTATCATTGAAATGTGAAAATTAAGTGTATATTTATTACTATAATCATGTGATACTTGTCACCACTGAATGGCCGTTTGAGGCTACCGTACCTGACAATTTCCAAGTCCAGTGTATCCACGGTGGCGTCCACGTAGCCCATGGCAACATCCCGTCCCACGTTGCGGACGTTGTGGCCGTTGACACTGATGACTTCATCCCCTTCCTGGAGTTTGGCGTTGAAGGCCTTACTTTTTCTACGAATCTGAAAATTAAAAGACAAGAAACGGAGAATTGTTATAATAACAAAGTTGTAAATTAACCAGGGCTCGATTTACAAAGCACTAACAATACATTCATCTAAAGATTAGTTGTCATGTCACCATCGTGATTTGTACTGTGACAGCACACGTTGCTTGGCGATTAATCAGATTGCTACAAATCTGAATACCGATCCCATCTTTTTGTGGATTCGAGCCCAAGACCTGCAAAAATTGCAAAAAAGTAACACATAACAGCAAGATATCCATAAAAAAGTGATGTTTGTAAAAGTGTTTTAAAGTTGTCGAAGTTTTTTCATTTTGTTGGATTATTTAGCTTTTGTTTATCCCAATCATAGGCCTATCATGCGTTATATATAGCTATCAGCTGTCCATGCCGAAAAAAACCCCCCAAAATCCCCCGTATAATTTGAAGTCAGGTTTATACAAATTATGTCTTTTGAATCAGGCAAGATATTCTTCCTACTTTAGTCTGATTTTCAACTATTTTTGCCTTTGGATAAACAAGAAAAACTGTTATTAATAAGGCCTGAAAAGTCTATACACTTTATGAACAGGTAGGCCAGCCATTGTACTTTATAAAATGTTCTTAGCTTTTTCACAAGGACCAATTATCATGCCTGTTGAATCGACCACATCATATACAGTTTCTACACTTTAAAAAATGATCAAAATAATATTGTCCCCTTTAATGCATCACGTCCACGACTGCATTGTCACAAACCAACGTCTCAGAGACCCACACCATGCACGACGTAGGAAACATATGTTTCCATGTGTTGCAACTCATGGGCCTCTTGGCACCAAACATGGCGCCGCTTGATTTGAAGTCAAGACAAATGTAAGAATTGTGGAGCGCCTTTCCGACTCGAATCTCATGGCAAGTTGTTTCTACAAAGATGGCGGAAATGCTTATTCACCAAGGATTGTTCCCTTGTGGTGTAGAAAAGAAAGAAAAGGAAGTGGGTTTTACGACAGAAATGTCGAAGTAAATGCCAGCTCCCTTGGCAATACAGCACTATTGTTGAGCTCCTTTTTGTAAACAAACTTATGATGTAACCGAACCTATGTCTCACGACGCAGTCAAAAGTTCAACACTCGAACATTAAGGTAGGGTATAGGTAGCGTGTGATTTTTACATAAAGTAAGTGCAATGAAACCCGACAATACCTAACAACTGTCCCTTGTAAGTGGTGTTTGAAGCTTTGCATGGTGTTGAAAGTAAGAAGTAACTATAACTATAAATGTAAATAGTAGTGAACTTGCGGGTACAACCATGTGTATAATCTCTTTTGGGAGGAGTGTTGGCTCTGAAAAGAGCCGGTTTGGTCTCGACGTTTCGAACAGTATACTCTGCTCGTCTTCAGGAGAATGCTGGACTGCTGGTGGTGTTGCAGCTTAAGTAGAGCTAGTGGGGTGCACTTTTGGGCGGGAAGTATCCAAGTTGTTGTTGACCGGTGATGCATGGTAGTTGGCTGCTGGCTGGATGTGTGTGCGCTGGAGTGTGTCAGTGTTGTGGTGAGCTGCTGCTGGGAGGACTGGCTTGAGTAGAGGTGACCAGATGTCATTGATGAAAAACCCGATGTCTTGTGGAACCGTGTTGTGCGACTTGATCTCGATCGCTTCCCTGACTCTGCGTTGGTGCCAGAACTTGACAGGTGCGATGAGCTTGGCTTGCTTCCATTTGATGAGATGATCTTGTTCTTGTGAATGTTTGATGATTGCGGATTTGTCCAGGTGTCCCAGTCTGCCGTGTGCTTGATGTTCCTTGATTCTTGTTGATACGTTGCGGCCGGTTTCTCCGATGTATACTTTACCACATTCACAAGGAATGCGGTAAACGCCGGCCTTGGCTTGGGTGTCTTGCTTGTCCTTGTGTGTGTGAAGAGATGCTTGAATCTTGTTCGGTGCTGTGTGGAAGGTCTTGACTTGGGCTTATGGGGGGGGGGTTATGTGTCACATGAGTCACAACAAATCCCAAGTTGGTTTTTGATTAATAGCTGGTAAAATGTACGTTCGAGAAAAATGAGTACAAACAGTGAATTTTAGTATTGACCTTCTCTATGAAATGACACGATCTCCGGGGGTGGTTATGGCAAATTTTCTTTGTGGTTTGTTTGTTTATCCACACCTCATTTGCTAAACCACTGGGTACATCTAGGCTTGATCTTTGAGATGATATGTGCTTAATTAAGGCTCATACTGCAACTCCATGTTATCTTACACAATTTCCGTCCCAGTCGATAACGATAATTTCTAACAAATGTAAAGAGGAAATATCCGTCAACAAGATTTCTTGGTCATACCTAAAACCAGCAACAAATGAGGTTTACTTTTTAGTCTAAACGCGCACTCTCATTCTGACAGGTTTTCCGTTTTTGCTGAGTTTTTTCTCTCCTCTGGACACCTGCGACACGGTACAGTCATTGCCAAAGTGGATGCCTCGATAGGTACGTACGGGCACGCAATTGCACCAATCTTGCGGCAAACACTGTATTAAAATCTTGCTTTTTCAAACTGATTTTTTTTACTCCAAATATTGATACCTGGACACAATTCCATTGGAAGAAACTGTGCGTTCAGAAAATCATAATTGCAATTTTGTTCATATTAATTAAAAATTTAGGAAAATGTTGGATACTCTGCAAAAAGACATAACATTTTTATAATAAACCGAATCAACCATCCCAAACTCTTTGTATTCGTATACCAAATTGAATTTTCTTGTAAAAAGCGTAAAAGCTTAAGAGTTTCCCCTGAGAAAATTCACAATCTCCATGTTTGTCTGAGAACCTGCGATTTAGTAAAGAAAAGTTTGGCGGCATTACAAAAAATAACCTGTTACTTTATATAAAAAAAAGACAAACTTTTCAGGTGTTTGAATTAGCAAACAACTCCCAGACTGAGTTCTCAAGCAAACTCAAATAATGTCCCTCCCTTGAATCTAAAGTGATTTGATTTGATTTGATTTTGTTTTTATTTCTTCCTTCTATTCCACAATAGGAATAACCTTAAAATATTAAAATAACACAGACCTTTCCATGACTGCCCGCAAGATATGTTTGTCCTTTCTTTTACAATTACTCGCGATAAAAACTATGGATCATCTGTCATCGCCCAAAGAATTGCCAAGAAATTTTCAACTTCCTCCATCAAAGTGAAATTGTTGGATGAGTAAACACTCAGCGATTCCCACATGATTTGAAACTGAGATATCCTTAGATGGGGGACGTTGAGAAAATCAATGAAACATCTCCGTCTTCACATTTTCCCGCCATATTCTTAATAGTAAATTGTGTGTATGTAGTAAAGTGAAGCGTAAAATATATGAATATCAAACCGACTGTTGTTTGTGTTTTGCCTCTCTACTAAAAAAAGGTGTATTAAGCGCTGTTTATTCAGTACTATTCTGTACTGTGGAAAACAACAACAGGCATATCACTCGGGTGGGAATTGAACGCACGACCTTTGTCAAGCTATAGCAGATGTCTTACCATCAGACCGCCGCGCTAGCCCGGTAGCTAGTGGCAGTTCGAATCCTACATTTTATAAAATAATGTAGAGCTCGAACTACTTCTATAGTCACCGGGCTAGCTCCATGGTCTAGTGTTCTAGCATGGCAAAGGTCTTTGGTTCGAATCCCATCAAGTGATATGCCGTGGATTTTTTTCTTCACAGGGCTCGGGAAAGTACTGATTATACAGCGCTTCATACACATCGGTGTAAGGGCAACAAGACAGTTACTTTATTTAATATCCCTTTTATGAAAAAAAACCTCCAACAAAAACAAACACCCAAAGACAAAAACAATCAAACAAACATGCAAAGTTAAAATGTTTTTTTTATATACTAAATGTTTGCCACTCAATAAAGAAGAAAACAACTTTATATTAGACATGTATATGTTTTTTGCAAAAAAACCAAAACCCTTTCTGACAAATTTCGCTGTAAACTTTTTATTGTATAGACACCTAACCGGATATCTTGTAAGTTTGACGCATACATTTCCAGAGGGCGTTTCTCAACCTATGGGACAATACATGTCCCCCCTGGAAATCAACTGGTTTTAATATGCCCTGTTGACACATGTCTTGGAATATAACAGGACTGACAACGATGATATCAGCAAACACCTACAAAAAAGTGGCACATAATTTATTCGTCTTTGAACCAAAAAGTAAGACAAAGCGATCGAGCGCCTGGTAACTATGAGCTGGGCCGACTTTGCCGAATTCGCCCTCTTCCTACTTGGAAAATGATTGACATAATTTATTCGAGACAAGGTGGAGCTACAATGAGGCTTACGCGCCTTTTGTCGACTCGATATGAATAATATACAAATTCGAGTGCTGCTGAATCATTCGTTCCTGCGTGTGGTGGCCAACATTATTCAGGATTGATGATTTAAATCACCGTTGGCCACTTACAAAATGGCAGCTTACTTAGTAAAGTGAGTACACCCTCTAGAGGAAAAGGACGGGTCAGCATAGGTATTCACGACCGAATTTTGACCAGACCGGTTGCCAGACCAGGCGGCGTCAACACAGACCCCATGGGTCATATCTTAATTTTTTAAGCGATTACCTGGGAATTGTTAGAGCAGTCAGTAGGGAGGTATGACTTGGCCGTCAACACGTATAGCAACTAGATTGTAATTACAATGACCAATATATAGCCACGGGAGGTCTTGGGGCAACGACTTGTAGGAGGAGAGGGGGGGGGGGGGGGCTTGAAAATGTGTCAATGTGACCAGTTTTAACTGCCCTAATAGTATCATAGAACAGTTAAAGTCGCTTTGGGACTCGGTATAAAACGTAGACAGTTAAGTGGTTTAACTGCAGGATCAGCCCTGTGTAAGCGCTCCCCCACCCCAATTAGCATATGGAGTTTCATGGTTTAGTGGTCTTGAGCACCGACATCTGGTGTTGTCAGACTACGGTTCGTATCCCGTTCATGGTACTTCTGTCATTGAGCAAGACACTTAATAACAATTTTCTCGTCCTTTGTGGGTTGTGCAATGCAATACATTGTTTTTGATGTGTTCAAAGTCGTACGACGACTGAGGGGACGTGGGCAGGGGTGGGGTTAACTGCCCTCCCAAATTCGGGCAAAACAGTATGGGGAAAAATCAAGCACAGCAAGAAGAGAGCAATTGAACAGAGAAAGCAAAATAGACTTTTGACCTTGTATTTGAAATTGGTACTTATGTTTTTTTTATCTGTGAAGCATTTCGGGTATTACAACTCCTCTGTCCCCCTTAACCAAAGAATCCCAGTACGCCCATGACAATGCTTGAACTATCTAGACACAGAAGCTCTGCATGTTTCCGCACGTGTTTTGGATGAGTTGCAAACGTTGAACCACGTTACTGCTTTACCAGAGAAGCATTGATGCTGCTGAAAGCTTCCAATGCTGCAAGGAGAAACTAACGATGAAAGATTCAATCGATGTTTCAATAGTCTTGAGAATTAGCTAAATATACATATACCCTTGCGCGTGTGTATCGGCACTTAGTAATACATTTACAACGCGGAAGTGGGAGCTGCAGTCTTTTCCGCTACCTGATGGCCAGTCATTCTGTGACTGTCTATAACCTTCTACATCAAGCAAATGGGAAGGGGACTATCCATCGAAAATAGTTCAATAAGTATTGTTTTTAACTGTTTGTTACGTTTTTGTTTTGAAATTATTATTTTCTCCCAGTGTCTGAAAGCTACTTCTCTGTTAAGATACAAATCTACTTCTCTGTTTTAAATTAGACACAAATCAAAAGTTTTGTAACGATATTAATACTTGGGGTTGAACAAAGAAAACATTGACTAGAGCGGGATTTGAACCAACGACCTTCGGTTTAACGTGCCGGCGCTTTACCAAATGAGCTATCTAGTGCTATGTTGGCGGTCTCCGTTTTTATTAGAGTATTAAAACTGTTTTATTTGAGTTAAGCTTATTTTTTCACACTGAGATTTCTTCCACATTCTGTACAGTCGTTAACATCGTCAAGAAAAAGTGGACCAGGCTTGCGTAGACCACCGAATGTATTCATTTGAATACCGGGCTGCTTCTGACGTAATTTAGCACACTCAAAGGCACAATCCCACTACCTACCTACCGTAGTATAAGAGGAAAATGTTTCAAACAATGTAAGTAAAAAAAAAAACCGCAAAAGATATTCGTTCAGTGTAACTGTTGCAAAAAAACAAAAAATAAATAAATTATCTAACACTTTATAACAGTCAACCCGTTGACCGTCGATTGCTGCGACAAAGAGTCAATAGCAATTATTCTGATTTCGATTATTTACCACTAATTAATTAACATCATCTGAGACCGATACTATGATTTGGTAGACCTGCTATTTATGCTTTAGAGTTTCTCGAAATAGGCCTATTCGGAAATATATATATATTTTTAAAATTCTAATTCACTTGAGTTTTGGTTGCTTTCAGTCTCCACGAATGCCCAGTTGCAAACCTCTGTGTTTATAAATCTTTTTTTTTAAATAAAGAAAACAGTTTATATTATAACATAAATGATCTTTCCCTATTGAAGAGTTCCCTGCAGCGGCAATTTGATGGAGCGTTGCCCGAGTGACCCACAGTGCCGGTAATAATTGCGCGAATTAACCAGGCTTCAAAAACCTGTCTGATCATAATTGACTAAATCGTATCTTTCCTCAAGCTGTCTGTCTGGATGGCATCTGCTTTATGTGTGAAATACTGCCACCTTTTTTCCGTAGGAAGTTCTTATTCGTATATCATGTTTTTGTGCATTAGTTTAATAAGGTTAACATTTCTAACAAAGCCATGAGATTGAGGTTCGGGTGGGGCTTGTTAGTGGTTGACCAGAAGTTAGAAGGAGACCACAGGAACATTACATTGACTTTGCGGTTGGGAACTTATATTATAACTTCCGTCGGAAGATGATTATGTCATCAATGAAACTCGGCTGTGACCTTAATTCCCTGAACTTGAAGCAAGATCATGAGATTATAATTTGTGAAAGAGGCGACGGCACCTGGTGGGCGTGCCCCGCCTGCAAATAAAAATAATGCCGACGTCACTGAATTAAGAATGCAGGGTCAGTTTGTTCTTCTTCTTCTCAAATGTACGTACCTTCTGTATGTATGAAAACAAAGACATAACTCAGTGGCGTCAGTTGATTTCGGCCTTATGTCTCACAAGAGAAGAAGAGGAATAAAGACCTACTTTTAATGGTTTTCAATCAATAAGGAAATTGAGTTCACATGAGATTAAACAGATTTTAATAGTGTAAAAACAGTCATTTTGAATACCCTTCTCCGGTGCTTTTCAGAAAGATTCGCGAAAACCCCTGTTACGACATCACTCATGTTACGTCAGGTGTGGGAGCTACGTTTTGCATATAGGCCCTATAGCCTCTTTGTTGCAGCATGGAGGTATAACAAAGCAAACTCCCACACATGACGTCAAAGTGTTGCCATGTTCACGCGCGTCAACGGAGGAAGTGTTTCTAGTTTTTCAAAACTTTGAGGTCAGGGCCTAAACTTTTGATCGATAGTTACGAAAAATTCAGAAGTGTAAAAATATCTTTATTACATTTAAATGATAAACAAACACATTATAAACAATTTTAAACAGCATTCCCGTTAAACACATTTCGCCGAAGTACCTGTTTAAGAACAGGCTATGGGCTTTAATATTCGGTTATGGTATGCAAGTGTCACGCATACCGTTAACTTTCTGTACAAGGTTTACGGGACCCCTGAAAAGATCACGTTCAAACTCTTGACAGCTTCAGGTACAAGATAATTACAGCATTAACACGACGAGGTGTTGCAGCAACTCTGCTGCGAACTATACCTCACAACCTCACAATTATGCATCCACATTAATTTATCACAACAACTATGTTTGAAGTCATCTTTAAAGTCATTCTTTCGGATATTTATAGACGCATGTAACACAATATGAATAGGCCTAGATCAAATGGGCTTAGCAGTATTAACTTTTCAGGGACCCTGTACACAACGTCTTGTGATGAGAAAGCACAAGCGATAGAGGAAGCACCAATGGCAATATAGCAACAAAGCTTTATGCCAAAAACATATTAATAATGATATAAGAAAAAGAAAAAGAAATACAAAGAAACGGCTTCAAAAACAAAACAAAACAAAACAAAACAAAATAATACAAAACAAAACCAAAACAAACCAAGTTTGCAGGTGAAAGAACAAACAGCAAGCACATTTTGTCATTTATATGGCAACATAAGATACTAATAAGAGGCAGCCACAAGCTTTACTTTGATTATCTTACGGGTGACAAGTTGCCTCCGTGTCGCACTTCAGTATCTATACTCGGAAGCCGTACAATTAAAGTTGTTACAGCCCTGCACGACGGGACAGTTATCACAGCCCCACTCCGTCCCGTCTCATCCCCCGGTAACACGGCAATCTCGACCCCCTCTTGGTCCGTCAACACAGACGGCACACCGTTTGTCACAGTCTTCGGTATACGGGTCCCCTGGAAGAGCTTTGCATTGTTGTCAACGCGTTTGACAAACTGCAGAGGATGGTTGTATTTAGAGTACACTGCAGGCCGGGCTTGGCCGAGTACCGGTTTGGTTGCAAAAATTGGCATTTTCGGTCCGAGGCTTAGGTTATTTCGGCGTCCTGTGACTGAATTCTCAGAGTAAAACCACGTATTGCAACTTCCTGGAGACAGTCAGTAAATTATCCGGTGATGTTTCCCAACAATTTGATGGTGGTCTATTGGGTAACAATGTGTCTCAAAATTGAAGCAGTCACAAAGAACCAATTTTACACTTGATGTGACACGAGGACATCAGTACAATACGCTCGATGGAGACCATAAAGCAACTAATCCTTCCGAAATGATGCCAAGTCACATGTTACTACTACTTGGCAATGCTGTCAAAATGGCGTGAGTAAAATCCTAGGATTGATAATCCTCATAAAAAAGGTGAGACAATTTCAAGGGCATAAGAGGGTCCTCAGCTGGGCTCTTATTCTCCGTCGCCTGGTTGTCCTTGATAATTATTCACCTCCAAGGGATGTAAACTTGTGCTTCGATTGCCCTTTTCCTGGACTTGATATTAGATAGAATGTAATTTAAAGATATTCTTAATCTTAAAAGTTCAACCTTCCCACCCGTCTTTGAAACGTTCGGTTGGGACGCACTCCGGTGCTGACAGAACTAGGAAGTGAAAGCAAAAGGGCACTGAGTTTTTTGGTTCGGCTGGCCGCTTACTGAGGTACCACCGCGCAAACCCATTCCCGGTTCCCTACCGGACATGACATCATTGGCCCAACGGGCTGCGGCTAGCTTGACTCACTTGTAAACACAGAGCACGTGTTTCGGTGCCCCTTGGAAAACGGCTTCGGAAGTAAATAGTTTTGGCACTCCAAATCTGCACTTAATGAATTTGAACATATTCAGGCGACAAGCTATAAATGCTGTAATGATGTAATGCGACAAAAGTGTGCTGTGTTCCGCTTGGTGATGAAAGTGCCCTACTTAAAGGGAAGGTACGAAATCAACATGGAAGCTTGGTTTTTCTCTTTCGCGAAAAGAGGAACTAATCCCAGACTGCTTACAAAGTATTGTTATAATTTAATATTAAACATTTTCTTCAAAGATATCAACTTATAACAATTACATTATTACAGGGGTAACCGACGTGGTCCAGTCTGGACTAGTTGATGGTTAATAATCATTCAAAGGTTAAAATGGATATATGATAATGTATCCAAGCATGACAAATAAAATGACCATAAATGAACACAAGGTGCAAGAAACAATGTTCATTCAGAAACTTAAAAAGGGCGTCAAATTCGCCATAAGTTGAATAGTGTGTATATGTTCATATATATATTACCGTTAGCTCTATGTCTTAACGAATTATATGAAGGAATCAACATTTATTTTGGATAAACAAAATACTCAGACACCCCAATGTTTGCACCACTAGGCCTATCATCTTTTTAAACATTCTGAAACTTACCTGTGATTACTAGTTCGCTGTGGCTTTTCTTGAGATAAGTTAACCGAAACAACCCTTATACTTTCACATGTTTTGTTTTATTTGGGGTTGAACACAGTCAATATTTATTTGTTCAACAACAAAATATTTAATATTTACCCAGTCAGTTTCCTGTGTGGTTTATAACTTGATTTTTTATTATATAATACATAAACACTTGATCATCATGGAACAATTCTTCATTTTCGCACAAAACTTTTTCAAATGTTTTACACCTCCTTTAAAGCGAAGATGAAGCCCGTTGAAGATACAGTTTTAGGAAATGCAAACCACACTATGTGGCGTCAAAGGTCGCGTCAGAGGTCTCGGTTCCTTTTATCAACATTATTGTCTGACACATTCGTCATGTTGTAGAAAACAAAATAATCTCTCAAAACAGCTGTTTCAGAGTTAGACTACAATTATATCATTTTTCAAATCGGCTGAGCATTCACAGACGTACAACAAAGTTGCTATTCAAGAAATCCCTTAAAACGCTGTAACTAAATTATGATCGTGACTGTTAATTCCAAATATAGCCCACCGTAGTATGAGTTTTTATTTCCCAACATTAAACAAATTGCGCTTAGACGATACATTTAGAATTGCTATGACTCGTTCGTCGGGACAAAGCATGTAGTCAACAAGGACAAATCAGTGGAAAACCTTCTCGACACACTCTTTTAAAGTTGCATGGCCTGATTTTCGTCGTATTTTGAAACAAAAATGTTTGCACATGCCACGGACGATGCATATAATGTAACTTGCAAACCATGGCTGATGGTCGTGATTTAATGTCAAGATCCCGAAAATACTTCAATTTCAGTTTTCAATTAACTATCACTTATCTTTGCGGATTTGTTCGTGCAATACTTTGAATGACAGCTTGTAACTTTGTCAAATATATACAAATAGTTATTTAAAATTTAAATCTAAATTAGTTGATGGGTCCAATCTGCCAAAACATGGACCAACTAGCATCTTTAAAACATGCTTGCTCGATCGAAAAAGGTATCCCCCGAAGTATACAAAGTGTAACGTCCACTACTTAAGGATCAGGCTTTGGAATGATATATTTATACACCATTGGTTAATGCATTGCTATTTCAATTGCAAACTACACATTTAATGTCTCTAGCATCGAGATAAAGAAAAATACGAGGATTATTCAAAAGAAAACCCCAATAAAAAAACGAACGAAGGCAGACTTATGACGTTTGAGTAAGGGGATGGCGGAAGTCACCACATTAAGGTGACATTCATACTGGCCAAGCGTGATAAGGGGCGGGGCAGTCACCATAGTAACATTACATTAAGGTGACATTCATACTGGCTCATTATGGTAAGGGCGGGGCAGTCACCATTAGTAACGTTACATTAAGGTGACATTCATACTGGCTCATTATGGTAAGGGGCGGGGCAGTCACCATAGTAACGTTTCACTATAAGGTGACATTCATACAGGATTACAGGCCGGTTATGGTTCTATATGCCGTGACTCCCCAAGCGTTAACGTCAATCGCCACTTATCCCCCTTGGTAATCCAAGTTACAAAGAAGCAACGAGGCCTAGAGTTATAGCTGTCTGAAGTTCCCTGATACACCTCTACCGCAATGCCGTGGGAATACAAATACAGAAAAGGCTAGAAACCCTCGGTCCATTGCTTCGGACGAATAGCTGCGACAATTAAGTTTCAGGGATTAACTATTCCGGCGGAAGAAAAAAAATGTCAGTCTGGGTATTCACGTCTACGGGGAATACTTCCCATTCTCGAACCCATCAGGGACACTCAAGGCAACAGTCAACAGTCAACAGTCGCGGTCAGTTACCTGATTGTCTCAGTCTGTGATTGACGACAATAAATGACTTCATATAAGGCTTTCTCAAGGAGTTCCATGGTTAACTCAAAATACAACTACGCGCTGAAATACCAACTTGTTCAAAGTGAATGACCAGTCAAACATACTTATTATATACAAAATCGTCCAGTAGTTTTTAAATCCACGATCTATATATTTTGCCTGGTAAATATGTACGAACAACTTTAGACCACGGAGGAAGGACCTTCCTCTATGTTTAGTCCAATAAAATGGGAGGTCCCCGGAGCTTGATCGTGCCAATATAATCTGGTATTCCCATTAATTGTAAGATAACTTCCGCATATTCAACAAAGCATTGCTCTTTTGAACTATAATCGGGAAGTTGAATAAAACTTAGTGTTGCCTATTAATACCCAATCCGGCGCGCAATACGGTACCACTACCACGTACCAGACTGCAAGAAGAGCGTATTAGACCAACAATGACTCTCAAATAATTGTTTCTAGGCCGTGATAGAAAGCTGCAATTTTACTCTGCAGTCTTGATCTATATAGATCTGTTCATCAGTTAAAAAATGAGAAATAGAAAACAGATTCACAGTCGTCCCCTTTCATGTCCCGACAGGAAAACATAATTTCCGTGTATGAAGTATCGTCATTCTTTGCAGCCTGTAAGAGAGTTCAATGATCTGTTAAAGCATCTAACTTCGGTACTTGCAACACTGAGGGCGCTATATCAACTTTCCACTGCTAGGGGTGCACTACTCTAAATCGACCAAAAATTCATGCGCCAAGCTACTTATCATAATTTGTAAACCCACAACTTATTTTTAATTATAACGTTTTGGGGGTCATGCAACTAATAGAGTGTGTAATTATAAGAACTTATCACAACCTGGGGGTTCTGGGTTTCAAGTTTTGAGGAGATTTGATAAATTTGGGCTTTAAAGTTGGTCCTATTTAGCTTGGGAATTGGAGGAGTGCCTCATGAAAACTGGCGGCAAGTCGGTTTGGGAAAAAACACATTTTCGGGGGTATTTTTTTCTTGGGTAATTAGCAAAAATTCCAAACGGCTGACCTGCCAAAAATTGAAAAGAAATCTGAAGTTTAGTGGTCTGAAAATATATTTGATTGGTTTTCAAGAGGCTGAGAGACTTTTAACTATTTTTTGAGAATTTTTGAATATTTAGCATTTATCATTGTTTGCTATGGGAGTCTATTTAGAGGGGTGAAACCCTAGATGCCTTGGTCCAACAGTGTTCAAATCTTTTTTTTACTGGTAAGTCAGGCGGGTTTCTCACAGTTCAATATCAGCCAGTTGTCAAAGTATCTAATGGTAACTGATTTAAACACATTGTTATTCGACAACATTTAGTTTTGGTTATTTCCACCTTAGATTAAAGCCAAAGTATACCTTTGGCAATCACTCTTAAAAATTAATATAGTTTCCTAAAAAAGTTTCCTTTTGCATTTCTTCAAAACAACCCCCTTTTCAGCGCTCTTGCTATTACATTTACTTTTTTTATAAAATACTTCGACGTGTGAAATCAAAAACATCGTCTGCGTATAAATGGAAAACTTAGTTTTGAAAACATTGAAATTATCACATTGAAGCTTATAAAATGTAACATTTTACTTTGATATGTTTGTATCTAAAAGTCGAGATTTCAAATGGGGGGGGGGGGGGGGGGTGGTGGACTTCAATGGAGGAGGAACACACGTGCCCCCGTGCCCCCCTTAATTTCGTAATTTATAATAATAATTAAAGTATCAAATAGAAATACGGTCAAAACTTCAACAAAAGTCATCAGGCTTTAAAAAAAAGTTTTGTTGATTTTTGTTCCTTTTTTTCTTTTGATTTCTGGTTGTTCTTATTATTTTGCTCTCAATAGTTGCTGTACTTGTACTAACTAGTCTTAACTACTTAGGTTTACTTGAGAACTACAGCTATAAAAGTGCGGCTTCTTGAGTTGTCAATTTGAGTTGATAATCACTGATTTAAGGTTTCTTAAAGACATTTTAAATTTCACGAGCTTAATAATGTTTACTAAAAACTAAATATCGTCAGTATTTCCAGTCCCTTACATACATCTGTTTTCAGCATTCATCCTTAGTAACTGTGTATGTTAGTAATGGAGAGTAAACATGTGATCTTGGAATTGCCAATGTGAAATAGAACACAAAACGGTGTTACATGGCTGTGTGCGTGTGTGGAAAGAGGGGCAGAGGGTCTTCGTACACCTATTTCCATGAGTTAAAACTGTCCCTCGATAACCGGTCTTGATATTATTCCTCTGAACGGTGACAGACCGCCCCTTGAGAGGGAGCTGGTTTCTTGAGTGAAATACCAACACACTGATGACCTACATAGTGACTTGTCCATTACCCTTATATGGGCCGCCGCCCTTCACAGCGCGGTAGTGGGTCCTCGGGTTAAGCGATCAAAACGGTACCGGTAGACCATGGGTAGACTGACTAAGTCTCAAGTGTATCAAAACGAACAAACTACTGGAACAAAGACTGAAGTTTTATATAAAACCAAACACTGAAACAAAATCAAAACATGGGAGGAGAATACCCCAACTTTTAGAAACCCCGTTTGCCAATAACGCCCGAATTTTCTCACTCAGAACCCCAATAATTATGTTACAAAAATGAGGACAGTAAGTTCAATATGCATCGGCTTGTTGGTCTAGTGGCATGATTCTCGCTTAGGGTGCGAGAGGTCCCGGGTTCAATTCCCGGACAAGCCCTTTGAGACAATTATTTTTGTATAAAGTCTGCATCCCAATCAGCAAACAGAAATGAGAACAGTCAAGGTCAATACGCATCGGCTTGTTGGTCTATAGTGGCATGATTCTCGCTTTGGGTGCGAGGGGACGGTTATCCGGGGGTTCAATTCCCGGATAACCTTTGAGAAAATTTGTTTTGTATAAAGTCTGCAACCCCATCAAGAAAGAGAAAAGAGATCAATCAAGGTCAATATGAATCTGCTTGTTGGTCTAGTGTCATGATTCTCGCTTTGGGTGCGAGAGATCCCGGGTTCAATTCCCGGACAAGCCCTTTGAGAAATATTGTTTTGTATAAAGTCTGCAACCCCATCAGGAAAGAGAAATGAGGACAGTCAAGGTCAATATGCATCGGCTTGTTGGTCTAGTGGCATGATTCTCGCTTTGGGTGGGAGAGGTCCCGGATTCAATTCCCGGACAAGCCCTTTGAGGCAATTTTTTTGGTATAAAGTCTGCATCCCCATCAGGAAAGAGAAATGATGACAGTCAAGGTCAATATCAATCGGCTTGTTGGTCTAGTGGCATGATTCTCGCTTAGGGTGCGAGAGTTCCCGGGTTCAATTCCCGGATAACCCCTTTGAGGAATATTGTTTTGTATAAAGTCTGCATCACTATCAGGAAAGAGAAATGAGGACAGTCAAGGTCAATATGCATCGGCTTGTTGGTCTAGTGGCATGATTCTCGCTTAGGGTGCGAGAGGTCCCGGGTTCAATTCCCGGACAAGCCCTTTGAGAAAATTTGTTTTGTATAAAGTCTGCAACCCCATCAGGAAAGAGGAATGAGAACAGTCAAGGTCAATATGAATCGGCTTGTTGCTCTAGTGGCATGATTCTCGCTTTGGGTGCGAGAGGTCCCGGGTTCAATTCCCGTACAAGCCCTTTGAGAATTATTGTTTTGTTTAAAGTCTGCAACCCCATGGCATCAGGAAAGAGAAATGAGATCTGTCAAGGTCAATATGCATTGGCTTGTTGGTCTAGTGGCATGATTCTCGCTTTGGGTGCGAGAGGTCCCGGGTTCAATTCCCGGACAAGCCCTTTGAGAAATATTGTTTTGTATAAAGTCTGCATCACTATCAGGAAGGAGAAATGATGACAGTCAAGGTCAATATGCATCGGCTTGTTGGTCTAGTGGCATGATTCTCGCTTTGGGTGCGAGAGGTCCCGGGTTCAATTCCCGGATAACCCCTTTGAGGGATATTGTTTTGTATAAAGTCTGCATCACTATCAGGAAAGAGAAATGAGGACAGTCAAGGTCAATATGCATCGGCTTGTTGGTCTACACTGTAAAAACGGCGCTTAGCGTTTAAACACACACACAACATGTTTACACGCAAACATGTTTAGAAATATGCTTGAAAGCTAAATGGGTATCTCCTTAACATGTCAAAAAGCTAAACGTGTTGAGATTTGTTATGCTTGTTTTAAGTGAAGTTTTGATTTTAAACACATACAAAACATGTTTACACGCAAACATGTTTAGAAATATGTTTGTAAGCTAAATGGGTATCTCCTTAACATGTCAAAAAGCTAAACGTGTTGTGATTTGTTGTGCTTGTTTTAAGTGAAGTTTTGAATTTAAACACAATCAAAACATGTTTACACGCAAACATGTTTAGAAATATGTTTGAAGCTAAATGGCTACCTCTTTAACATGTCAAAAAGCTAAACGGGTTGAGATTTGTTGTGCTTGTTTGAAATGCAGTTTTGAATTTAAACACATACAAAACATGTTTACACGCAAACACGTTCAGAAATATGTTTGAAGCTAAATGCTATCTCTTTAACATGTCAAAAGCTAAACGTGTTTTGAACTGGTTTGAACATTTGAATACACCAGAATGTGTTTACATCAATTGAATACGTTTGCTATTGGTATGAAAAAGCTAAGCAGCTAGTCATGATAGGCTTCCACGTAGGCATATAGGCCTTCCTTGGAGAGCGTTTTTGCTATATGGCATAAACACATAATTAAAAGGGTTTAAAATAATTCGCATTTTGGTAATACGTAACTTTACAAAGGTATCAAAAATGCTCCACACGTTTAGCCCCTCATGGCAAGTAAAATTGCTCAGGTAGCAAACGTACTAAAATGATGAACACACATTCTGGTGTATTTGAATGTTCAAACCAGTTCAAACCTGCATTGATCTCAACACGTTTAGCTTTTTGACATGTTAAAGGGATACCAATTTAGCTTACAAACATATTTCTAAACATGTTTGCTTGTAAACATGTTTTGTATGTGTTTAAATTCATCAGTTTGTTTAGAATGAAATGGGCGGGGTTTCATTAAATATGCACAAATATAGACCTCGGTGTTTATTCAAAACCATTGTAGGTATAACAGCCTTTCCTGCGCAGTAGTTTACACTTTAATGTGTGTAATTCAATTGAAGCAAATTTTTGTTGTATCATATTGGCCAGCACTTCAAATATTCACACCATGGGTAGAAAGTAAAGCCCAAAATGTATATAATTGGAACGGATTCTGAGACTTCAAAATGACCGTTTTCAGTATGACTGAAATTATGGCATCATTGCTCCTCAAATCATCTCGATGAAAATCATCTCGATGACCCGTTGAGATGATGATGATTTATCGATTCTCATGCCGAGCGTAGCTTGAGCGTTATGTTTCAGTAAGCAGGCAGGCGAATGTTGCAACATTTCTCTTTTCTTTTCTTCAGGTGTTTAAAAATTAAGCTTATTCTCTGAAACGTGTTGGATTCTAAACATGTTTAGCACTCACTATGAACCCTAAACACATTCAATCTAAACGTATCACAGGCTAAATGTGTCTCGGGGTAAACATGTCACAGAAACGCAAAATCTAAACATGTTGAGGGCTAAACGTGTGAAAAAAGTGGGTACAAGCGAGGCGTTTAGAAATGTGTTTAGATTCTAAACGCCGTTTTTACAGTGTAGTGGCATGATTCTCGCTTAGGGTGCGAGAGTTCCCGGGTTCAATTCCCGGATAACCCCTTTGAGGAATATTGTTTTGTATAAAGTCTGCATCACTATCAGGAAAGAGAAATGAGGACAGTCAAGGTCAATATGCATCGGCTTGTTGGTCTAGTGGCATGATTCTCGCTTAGGGTGCGAGAGGTCCCGGGTTCAATTCCCGGACAAGCCCTTTGAGAAAAATTGTTTTGTATAAAGTCTGCAACCCCATCAGGAAAGAGGAATGAGAACAGTCAAGGTCAATATGAATCGGCTTGTTGGTCTAGTGGCATGATCCTACGCGCTTTGGGTGCGAGAGGTTCCGCATTCAATTCCCGGACAAGCCCTTTGAGGAATATTGTTTTGTATAAAGTCTGCATCACTATCAGGAAAGAGAAATGAGGACAGTCAAGGTCAATATGCATCGGCTTGTGCGTCTAGTGGCATGATTCTCGCTTTGGGTGCGAGAGGTCCGGGGTTCAATTCCCGGACAAGCCCTTTGAGAAAAATTGTTTTGTATAAAGCCTGCATTCCCCCACCAGGAAAGAGAAATGATGACAGTCAAGGTCAATATGCATCGGCTTGTTGGTCTAGTGGCATGATTCTCGCTTTGGGTGCGAGAGTTCCCGGGTTCAATTCCCGGATAACCCCTTTGAGGGATATTGTTTTGTATAAAGTCTGCATCACTATCAGGAAAGAGAAATGAGGACAGTCAAGGTCAGTATGCATCGGCTTGTTGGTCTAGTGGCATGATTCTCGCTTAGGGTGCGAGAGGTCCCGGGTTCAATTCCCGGACAAGCCCTTTGAGAAAATTTGTTTTGTACAAAGTCTGCAACCCCCATCAGGAAAGAGGAATGAGAACAGTCAAGGTCAATATGAATCGGCTTGTTGGTCTAGTGGCATGATTCTCGCTTTGGGTGCGAGAGGTCCCGGGTTCAATTCCCGGACAAGCCCTTTGATAAATATTGTTTTGTATAAAGTCTGCATCACAACCTGGAAAGAGAAATGAGGACAGTCAAGGTCAATATGCATCGTCTAGTGGAATGATTCTCGCTTAGGGTGCGAGAGTTCCCGTGTTCAATTCCCGGATAACCCCTTTGAGGAATATTGTTTTGTATAAAGTCTGCATCACTATCTGGAAAGAGAAATGAGGACAGTCAAGGTCAATATGCATCGGCTTGTTGGTCTAGTGGCATGATTCTCGCTTAGGGTGCGAGAGGTCCCGGGTTCAATTCCCGGACAAGCCCTTTGAGACAATTATTTTTGTATAAAGTCTGCATCCCAATCAGCAAACAGAAATGAGAACAGTCAAGGTCCATACGCATCGGCTTGTTGGTCTAAAGTGGCATGATTCTCGCTTTGGGTGCGAGGGGACGGTTATCCGGGGGTTCAATTCCCGGATAACCTTTGAGAAAATTTGTTTTGTATAAAGTCTGCAACCCCATCAAGAAAGAGAAAAGAGATCAATCAAGGTCAATATGAATCTGCTTGTTGGTCTAGTGTCATGATTCTCGCTTTGGGTGCGAGAGATCCCGGGTTCAATTCCCGGACAAGCCCTTTGAGAAATATTGTTTTGTATAAAGTCTGCAACCCCATCAGGAAAGAGAAATGAGGACAGTCAAGGTCAATATGCATCGGCTTGTTGGTCTAGTGGCATGATTCTCGCTTTGGGTGGGAGAGGTCCCGGATTCAATTCCCGGACAAGCCCTTTGAGGCAATTTGTTTTGTACAAAGTCTGCAACCCCCATCAGGAAAGAGGAATGAGAACAGTCAAGGTCAATATGAATCGGCTTGTTGGTCTAGTGGCATGATTCTCGCTTTGGGTGCGAGAGGTCCCGGGTTCAATTCCCGTACAAGCCCTTTGAGAATTATTGTTTGGTTTAAAGTCTGCAACCCCATTAGGAAAGAGAAATGAGATCTGTCAAGGTCAATATGCATTGGCTTGTTGGTCTAGTGGCATGATTCTCGCTTTGGGTGCGAGAGGCCCCGGGTTCAATTCCCGGACAAGCCCTTTGAGGAATATTGTTTTGTATAAAGTCTGCATCACTATCAGGAAAGAGAAATGAGGACAGTCAGGTCAATATGCATCGGCTTGTTGGTCTAGTGGCATGATTCTCGCATAGGGTGCGAGAGGTCCCTGGTTCAATTCCCGGACATGCCCTTTGAGAAATATTGTTTTGTATAAAGTCTGCATCACTATCTGGAAAGAGAAATGAGGACAGTCAAGGTCAATATGCATCGGCTTGTTGGTCTAGTGGCATGATTCTCGCTTAGGGTGCGAGAGGTCCCGGGTTCAATTCCCGGACAAGCCCTTTGAGACAATTATTTTTGTATAAAGTCTGCATCCCAATCAGCAAACAGAAATGAGAACAGTCAAGGTCAATACGCATCGGCTTGTTGGTCTAAAGTGGCATGATTCTCGCTTTGGGTGCGAGGGGACGGTTATCCGGGGGTTCAATTCCCGGATAACCTTTGAGAAAATTTGTTTTGTATAAAGTCTGCAACCCCATCAAGAAAGAGAAAAGAGATCAATCAAGGTCAATATGAATCTGCTTGTTGGTCTAGTGTCATGATTCTCGCTTTGGGTGCGAGAGATCCCGGGTTCAATTCCCGGACAAGCCCTTTGAGAAATATTGTTTTGTATAAAGTCTGCAACCCCATCAGGAAAGAGAAATGAGGACAGTCAAGGTCAATATGCATCGGCTTGTTGGTCTAGTGGCATGATTCTCGCTTTGGGTGGGAGAGGTCCCGGATTCAATTCCCGGACAAGCCCTTTGAGGCAATTTGTTTTGTACAAAGTCTGCAACCCCCATCAGGAAAGAGGAATGAGAACAGTCAAGGTCAATATGAATCGGCTTGTTGGTCTAGTGGCATGATTCTCGCTTTGGGTGCGAGAGGTCCCGGGTTCAATTCCCGTACAATCCCTTTGAGAATTATTGTTTGGTTTAAAGTCTGCAACCCCATTAGGAAAGAGAAATGAGATCTGTCAAGGTCAATATGCATTGGCTTGTTGGTCTAGTGGCATGATTCTCGCTTTGGGTGCGAGAGGCCCCGGGTTCAATTCCCGGACAAGCCCTTTGAGGAATATTGTTTTGTATAAAGTCTGCATCACTATCAGGAAAGAGAAATGAGGACAGTCAAGGTCAATATGCATCGGCTTGTTGGTCTAGTGGCATGATTCTCGCATAGGGTGCGAGAGGTCCCTGGTTCAATTCCCGGACATGCCCTTTGAGAAATATTGTTTTGTATAAAGTCTGCATCACTATCAGGAAAGAGAAATGAGGACAGTCAAGGTCAATATGCATTGGCTTGTTGGTCTAGTGGCATTATTCTCGCTTTGGGTGCGAGAGGTCCCGGGTTCAATTCCCGGACAAGCCCTTTGAGAAATATTGTTTTGTATAAAGTCTGCATCACTACCAGGAAAGAGAAATGAGGACAGTCAAGGTCAACATGCATCGGCTTGTTGGTCTAGTGGCATGATTCTCGCTTAGGGTGCGAGAGGTCCCGGGTTCAATTCCCGGACAAGCCCTTTGAGAAAAATTGTTTTGTATAAAGTCTGCAACCCCATCAGGAAAGAGGAATGAGAACAGTCAAGGTCAATATGAATCGGCTTGTTGGTCTAGTGGCATGATCCTACGCGCTTTGGGTGCGAGAGGTTCCGCATTCAATTCCCGGACAAGCCCTTTGAGAAAAATTGTTTTGTATAAAGCCTGCATTCCCCCACCAGGAAAGAGAAATGATGACAGTCAAGGTCAATATGCATCGGCTTGTTGGTCTAGTGGCATGATTCTCGCTTTGGGTGCGAGAGTTCCCGGGTTCAATTCCCGGATAACCCCTTTGAGGGATATTGTTTTGTATAAAGTCTGCATCACTATCAGGAAAGAGAAATGAGGACAGTCAAGGTCAGTATGCATCGGCTTGTTGGTCTAGTGGCATGATTCTCGCTTAGGGTGCGAGAGGTCCCGGGTTCAATTCCCGGACAAGCCCTTTGAGAAAATTTGTTTTGTACAAAGTCTGCAACCCCCATCAGGAAAGAGGAATGAGAACAGTCAAGGTCAATATGAATCGGCTTGTTGGTCTAGTGGCATGATTCTCGCTTTGGGTGCGAGAGGTCCCGGGTTCAATTCCCGGACAAGCCCTTTGATAAATATTGTTTTGTATAAAGTCTGCATCACAACCTGGAAAGAGAAATGAGGACAGTCAAGGTCAATATGCATCGGCTTGTTGGTCTAGTGGCATGATTCTCGCTTAGGGTGCGAGAGGTCCCGGGTTCAATTCCCGGACAAGCCCTTTGAGACAATTATTTTTGTACAAAGTCTGCATCCCAATCAGCAAACAGAAATGAGAACAGTCAAGGTCAATACGCATCGGCTTGTTGGTCTAAAGTGGCATGATTCTCGCTTTGGGTGCGAGGGGACGGTTATCCGGGGGTTCAATTCCCGGATAACCTTTGAGAAAATTTGTTTTGTATAAAGTCTGCAACCCCATCAAGAAAGAGAAAAGAGATCAATCAAGGTCAATATGAATCTGCTTGTTGGTCTAGTGTCATGATTCTCGCTTTGGGTGCGAGAGATCCCGGGTTCAATTCCCGGACAAGCCCTTTGAGAAATATTGTTTTGTATAAAGTCTGCAACCCCATCAGGAAAGAGAAATGAGGACAGTCAAGGTCAATATGCATCGGCTTGTTGGTCTAGTGGCATGATTCTCGCTTTGGGTGGGAGAGGTCCCGGATTCAATTCCCGGACAAGCCCTTTGAGGCAATTTGTTTTGTACAAAGTCTGCAACCCCCATCAGGAAAGAGGAATGAGAACAGTCAAGGTCAATATGAATCGGCTTGTTGGTCTAGTGGCATGATTCTCGCTTTGGGTGCGAGAGGTCCCGGGTTCAATTCCCGTACAAGCCCTTTGAGAATTATTGTTTGGTTTAAAGTCTGCAACCCCATTAGGAAAGAGAAATGAGATCTGTCAAGGTCAATATGCATTGGCTTGTTGGTCTAGTGGCATGATTCTCGCTTTGGGTGCGAGAGGCCCCGGGTTCAATTCCCGGACAAGCCCTTTGAGGAATATTGTTTTGTATAAAGTCTGCATCACTATCAGGAAAGAGAAATGAGGACAGTCAAGGTCAATATGCATCGGCTTGTTGGTCTAGTGGCATGATTCTCGCATAGGGTGCGAGAGGTCCCTGGTTCAATTACCGGACATGCCCTTTGAGAAATATTGTTTTGTATAAAGTCTGCATCACTATCAGGAAAGAGAAATGAGGACAGTCAAGGTCAATATGCATTGGCTTGTTGGTCTAGTGGCATTATTCTCGCTTTGGGTGCGAGAGGTCCCGGGTTCAATTCCCGGACAAGCCCTTTGAGAAATATTGTTTTGTATAAAGTCTGCATCACTACCAGGAAAGAGAAATGAGGACAGTCAAGGTCAACATGCATCGGCTTGTTGGTCTAGTGGCATGATTCTCGCTTAGGGTGCGAGAGGTCCCGGGTTCAATTCCCGGACAAGCCCTTTGAGAAAAAATGTTTTGTATAAAGTCTGCAACCCCATCAGGAAAGAGGAATGAGAACAGTCAAGGTCAATATGAATCGGCTTGTTGGTCTAGTGGCATGATCCTACGCGCTTTGGGTGCGAGAGGTTCCGCATTCAATTCCCGGACAAGCCCTTTGAGAAAAATTGTTTTGTATAAAGCCTGCATTCCCCCACCAGGAAAGAGAAATGATGACAGTCAAGGTCAATATGCATCGGCTTGTTGGTCTAGTGGCATGATTCTCGCTTTGGGTGCGAGAGTTCCCGGGTTCAATTCCCGGATAACCCCTTTGAGGGATATTGTTTTGTATAAAGTCTGCATCACTATCAGGAAAGAGAAATGAGGACAGTCAAGGTCAGTATGCATCGGCTTGTTGGTCTAGTGGCATGATTCTCGCTTAGGGTGCGAGAGGTCCCGGGTTCAATTCCCGGACAAGCCCTTTGAGAAAATTTGTTTTGTACAAAGTCTGCAACCCCCATCAGGAAAGAGGAATGAGAACAGTCAAGGTCAATATGAATCGGCTTGTTGGTCTAGTGGCATGATTCTCGCTTTGGGTGCGAGAGGTCCCGGGTTCAATTCCCGGACAAGCCCTTTGATAAATATTGTTTTGTATAAAGTCTGCATCACAACCTGGAAAGAGAAATGAGGACAGTCAAGGTCAATATGCATCGTCTAGTGGAATGATTCTCGCTTAGGGTGCGAGAGTTCCCGTGTTCAATTCCCGGATAACCCCTTTGAGGAATATTGTTTTGTATAAAGTCTGCATCACTATCTGGAAAGAGAAATGAGGACAGTCAAGGTCAATATGCATCGGCTTGTTGGTCTAGTGGCATGATTCTCGCTTAGGGTGCGAGAGGTCCCGGGTTCAATTCCCGGACAAGCCCTTTGAGACAATTATTTTTGTATAAAGTCTGCATCCCAATCAGCAAACAGAAATGAGAACAGTCAAGGTCAATACGCATCGGCTTGTTGGTCTATAGTGGCATGATTCTCGCTTTGGGTGCGAGGGGACGGTTATCCGGGGGTTCAATTCCCGGATAACCTTTGAGAAAATTTGTTTTGTATAAAGTCTGCAACCCCATCAAGAAAGAGAAAAGAGATCAATCAAGGTCAATATGAATCTGCTTGTTGGTCTAGTGTCATGATTCTCGCTTTGGGTGCGAGAGATCCCGGGTTCAATTCCCGGACAAGCCCTTTGAGAAATATTGTTTTGTATAAAGTCTGCAACCCCATCAGGAAAGAGAAATGAGGACAGTCAAGGTCAATATGCATCGGCTTGTTGGTCTAGTGGCATGATTCTCGCTTTGGGTGGGAGAGGTCCCGGATTCAATTCCCGGACAAGCCCTTTGAGGCAATTTGTTTTGTACAAAGTCTGCAACCCCCATCAGGAAAGAGGAATGAGAACAGTCAAGGTCAATATGAATCGGCTTGTTGGTCTAGTGGCATGATTCTCGCTTTGGGTGCGAGAGGTCCCGGGTTCAATTCCCGTACAAGCCCTTTGAGAATTATTGTTTGGTTTAAAGTCTGCAACCCCATTAGGAAAGAGAAATGAGATCTGTCAAGGTCAATATGCATTGGCTTGTTGGTCTAGTGGCATGATTCTCGCTTTGGGTGCGAGAGGCCCCGGGTTCAATTCCCGGACAAGCCCTTTGAGGAATATTGTTTTGTATAAAGTCTGCATCACTATCAGGAAAGAGAAATGAGGACAGTCAAGGTCAATATGCATCGGCTTGTTGGTCTAGTGGCATGATTCTCGCATAGGGTGCGAGAGGTCCCTGGTTCAATTCCCGGACATGCCCTTTGAGAAATATTGTTTTGTATAAAGTCTGCATCACTATCAGGAAAGAGAAATGAGGACAGTCAAGGTCAATATGCATTGGCTTGTTGGTCTAGTGGCATTATTCTCGCTTTGGGTGCGAGAGGTCCCGGGTTCAATTCCCGGACAAGCCCTTTGAGAAATATTGTTTTGTATAAAGTCTGCATCACTACCAGGAAAGAGAAATGAGGACAGTCAAGGTCAACATGCATCGGCTTGTTGGTCTAGTGGCATGATTCTCGCTTAGGGTGCGAGAGGTCCCTGGTTCAATTCCCGGACAAGCCCTTTGAGAAAAATTGTTTTGTATAAAGTCTGCAACCCCATCAGGAAAGAGGAATGAGAACAGTCAAGGTCAATATGCATCGGCTTGTTGGTCTAGTGGCATGATCCTACGCGCTTTGGGTGCGAGAGGTTCCGCATTCAATTCCCGGACAAGCCCTTTGAGGAATATTGTTTTGTATAAAGTCTGCATCACTATCAGGAAAGAGAAATGAGGACAGTCAAGGTTAATATGCATCGGCTTGTGCGTCTAGTGGCATGATTCTCGCTTTGGGTGCGAAAGGTCCGGGGTTCAATTCCCGGACAATCCCTTTGAGAAAAATTGTTTTGTATAAAGCCTGCATCCCCAACCAGGAAAGAGAAATGATGACAGTCAAGGTCAATATGCATCGGCTTGTTGGTCTAGTGGCATGATTCTCGCTTTGGGTGCGAGAGTTCCCGGGTTCAATTCCCGGATAACCCCTTTGAGGGATATTGTTTTGTATAAAGTCTGCATCACTATCAGGAAAGAGAAATGAGGACAGTCAAGGTCAATATGCATCGGCTTGTTGGAATAGTGGCATGATTCTCGCTTAGGGTGCGAGAGGTCCCGGGTTCAATTCCCGGACAAGCCCTTTGAGAAAATTTGTTTTGTATAAAGTCTGCAACCCCATCAGGAAAGAGGAATGAGAACAGTCAAGGTCAATATGCATCGGCTTGTTGGTCTAGTGGCATGATTCTCGCTTTGGGTGCGAGAGGTCCCGGGTTCAATTCCCGGACAAGCCCTTTGATAAATATTGTTTTGTATAAAGTCTGCATCACTATCAGGAAAGAGAAATGAGGACAGTCAAGGTTAATATGTATCGGCTTGTTGGTCTAGTGGCATGATTCTCGCTTTGGGTGCGGGAGGTCCGGGTTCAATTCCCGGACAAACCCTTTGAAAAAAAATGTTTTGTATAAAGCCTGCATCCCCCACCAGTAAAGAGAAATGATGACAGTCAAGGTTAATATGTATCGGCTTGTTGGTCTAGTGGCATGATTCTCGCTTTGGGTGCGGAAGGTCCGGGTTCAATTCCCGGACAAACCCTTTGAAAAAAAATGTTTTGTATAAAGCCTGCATCCCCCACCAGTAAAGAGAAATGATGACAGTCAAGGTCAATATGCATCGGCTTGTTGGTCTATTGGCATGATTCTCGCTTTGGGTGCGAGAGTTCACGGGTTCAATTCCCGGATAACACCTTTGAGGGATATTGTTTTGTATAAAGTCTGCATCACTATCAGGAAAGAGAAATGAGGACAGTCAAGGTCAATATGAATTGGCTTGTTGGTCTAGTGGCATGATTCTCGCTTTGGGTGCGAGAGGTCCCGGGTTCAATTCCCGGACAAACCCTTTGAGGAATATTGTTTTGTATAAAGTCTGCATTCCAATCAGGAAAGAGAAATGAAAACAGTTTAGGTCAATATGCATCGGCTTGTTGGTCTAGTTGCATGATTTTCGCTTAGGGTGCGAGAGGTCCCGGGTTCAATTCCCGTACAAGCCCTTTGAGAAAAATTGTTTTGTATAAAGTCTGCAACCCCATCAGGAAAGAGGAATGAGAACAGTCAAGGTCAATATGAATCGGCTTGTTGGTCTAGTGGCATGATTCTCGCTTTGGGTGCGAGAGGTCCCGGGTTCAATTCCCGTACAAGCCCTTTGAGAATTATTGTTTTGTTTAAAGTCTGCAACCCCATTAGGAAAGAGAAATGAGATCTGTCAAGGTCAATATGCATTGGCTTGTTGGTCTAGTGGCATGATTCTCGCTTTGGGTGCGAGAGGCCCCGGGTTCAATTCCCGGACAAGCCCTTTGAGGAATATTGTTTTGTATAAAGTCTGCATCACTATCAGGAAAGAGAAATGAGGACAGTCAAGGTCAATATACATCGGCTTGTTGGTCTAGTGGCATGATTCTCGCTTTGGGTGCGAGAGGTCCCGGGTTCAATTCCCGGACAAGCCCTTTGAGGAATATTGTTTTGTATAAAGTCTGCATTCCAATCAGGAAAGAGAAATGAAAACAGTTTAGGTCAATATGCATCGGCTTGTTGGTCTAGTGGCATGATTCTCGCTTTGGGTGCGAGAGGTCCCGGGTTCAATTCCCGGACAAGCCCTTTGAGGAATATTGTTTTGTATAAAGTCTGCATCACTATCAGGAAAGAGAAATGAGGACAGTCAAGGTCAATATACATCGGCTTGTTGGTCTAGTGGCATGATTCTCGCTTTGGGTGGGAGAGGTCCCGGGTTCAATTCCCGGACAAGCCCTTTGAGGAATATTGTTTTGTATAAAGTCTGCATCACTATCAGGAAAGAGAAATGAGGACAGTCAAGGTTAATATGCGTCGGCTTGTTGGTCTAGTGGCATGATTCTCGCTTTGGGTGCGAGAGGTCCCGGGTTCAATTCCCGGACAAGCCCTTTGAGGAATATTGTTTTGTATAAAGTCTGCATTCCAATCAGGAAAGAGAAATGAAAACAGTTTAGGTCAATACGCATCGGCTTGTTGGTCTAGTGGCATGATTCTCGCTTTGGGTGCGAGAGGTCCCGGGTTCAATTCCCGGACAAGCCCTTTGAGAAAAATTGTTTTGTATAAAGTCTGCATCACTATCAGGAAAGAGAAATGAGGACAGTCAAGGTCAATATGCATCGGCTTGTTGGTCTAGTGGCATGATTCTCGCTTAGGGTGCGAGAGGTGCCGGGTTCAATTCCCGGACAAGCCCTTTGAGAAAAATTGTTTTGTATAAAGTCTGCATCACTGTCAGGAAAGAGAAATGAGGACAGTCAAGGTGAATATGCATCGGCTTGTTGGTCTAGTGGCATGATTCTCGCTTTGGGTGCGAGAGATCCCGGGTTCAATTCCCGATAACCCCTTTGAGCGATATTGTTTTGTATAAAGTCTGCATCACTATCAGAAAAAAGAAATGAGGACAGTCAAGGTCAATATGCATCGGCTTGTTGGTCTAGTGGCATGATTCTCGCTTTGGGTGCGAGAGTTCCCGGGTTCAATTCCCGGATAACCCCTTTGATGGATATTGTTTTGTATCAAGTCTGCATCACTATCAGGAAAGAGAAATGAGGACAGTCAAGGTCAATATGCATCGGCTTGTTGGTCTAGTGGCACGATTCTCGCTTAGGGTGCGAGAGGTCCCGGGTTCAATTCCCGTACAAGCCCTTTGAGAAATTTTTTTTTGTATAAAGTCTGCAACCCCATCAGGAAAGAGGAATGAGAACAGTCAAGGTCAATATGAATTGGCTTGTTGGTCTAGTGGCATGATTCTCGCTTTGGGTGCGAGAGGTCCCGGGTTCAATTCCCGGACAAGCCCTTTGAGAAATATTGTTTTGTATAAAGTCTGCATCACTATCAGGAAAGAGAAATGAGGACAGTCAAGGTCAATATGCATCGGCTTGTTGGTCTAGTGGCATGATTCTCGCTTAGGGTGCGAGAGGTCCCGGGTTCAATTCCCGGACAAGCCCTTTGAGAAAATTTGTTTTGTACAAAGTCTGCAACCCCATCAGGAAAGAGGAATGAGAACAGTCAAGGTCAATATGAATCGGCTTGTTGGTCTAGTTGCATGATTCTCGCTTAGGGTGCGAGAGGTCCCGGGTTCAATTCCCGTACAAGCCCTTTGAGAAAAATTGTTTTGTATAAAGTCTGCAACCCCATCAGGAAAGAGGAATGAGAACAGTCAAGGTCAATATGCATCGGCTTGTTCGTCTAGTGGCATGATTCTCGCTTTGGGTGCGAGAGGTCCCGGGTTCAATTCCCGGACAAGCCCTTTGAGAAATATTGTTTTGTATAAAGTCTGCATCACTATCAGGAAAGAGAAATGAGGACAGTCAAGGTCAATATGCATCGGCTTGTTGGTCTAGTGGCATGATTCTCGCTTAGGGTGCGAGAGGTCCCGGGTTCAATTCCCGGACAAGCCCTTTGAGAAAATTTGTTTTGTACAAAGTCTGCAACCCCATCAGGAAAGAGGAATGAGAACAGTCAAGGTCAATATGAATCGGCTTGTTGGTCTAGTGGCATGATTCTCGCTTTGGGTGCGAGAGGTCCCGGGTTCAATTCCCGTACAAGCCCTTTGAGAATTATTGTTTTGTTTAAAGTCTGCAACCCCATTAGGAAAGAGAAATGAGATCTGTCAAGGTCAATATGCATTGGCTTGTTGGTCTAGTGGCATGATTCTTGCTTTGGGTGCGAGAGGCCCCGGGTTCAATTCCCGGACAAGCCCTTTGAGGAATATTGTTTTGTATAAAGTCTGCATCACTATCAGAAAAAAGAAATGAGGACAGTCAAGGTCAATATGCATCGGCTTGTTGGTCTAGTGGCATGATTCTCGCTTAGGGTGCGAGAGGTCCCGGGTTCAATTCCCGGACAAGCCCTTTGAGGAATATTGTTTTGTATAAAGTCTGCATTCCAATCAGGAAAGAGAAATGAAAACAGTTTAGGTCAATATGCATCGGCTTGTTGGTCTAGTGGCATGATTCTCGCTTTGGGTGCGAGAGGTCCCGGGTTCAATTCCCGGACAAGCCCTTTGAGGAATATTGTTTTGTATAAAGTCTGCATCACTATCAGGAAAGAGAAATGAGGACAGTCAAGGTCAATATACATCGGCTTGTTGGTCTAGTGGCATGATTCTCGCTTTGGGTGCGAGAGGTCCCGGGTTCAATTCCCGGACAAGCCCTTTGAGGAATATTGTTTTGTATAAAGTCTGCATCACTATCAGGAAAGAGAATTGAGGACAGTCAAGGTTAATATGCATCGGCTTGTTGGTCTAGTGGCATGATTCTCGCTTTGGGTGCGAGAGGTCCCGGGTTCAATTCCCGGACAAGCCCTTTGAGGAATATTGTTTTGTATAAAGTCTGCATTCCAATAAGGAAAGAGAAATGAAAACAGTTTAGGTCAATACGCATCGGCTTGTTGGTCTAGTGGCATGATTCTCGCTTTGGGTACGAGAGGTCCCGGGTTCAATTCCCGGACAAGCCCTTTGAGAAAAATTGTTTTGTATAAAGTCTGCATCACTATCAGGAAAGAGAAATGAGGACAGTCAAGGTCAATATGCATCGGCTTGTTGGTCTAGTGGCATGATTCTCGCTTAGGGTGCGAGAGGTCCCGGGTTCAATTCCTGGACAAGTCCTTTGAGAAAAATTGTTTTGTATAAAGTCTGCATCACTGTCAGGAAAGAGAAATGAGGACAGTCAAGGTGAATATGCATCGGCTTGTTGGTCTAGTGGCATGATTCTCGCTTTGGGTGCGAGAGATCCCGGGTTCAATTCCCGATAACCCCTTTGAGCGATATTGTTTTGTATAAAGTCTGCATCACTATCAGAAAAAAGAAATGAGGACAGTCAAGGTCAATATGGATCGGCTTGTTGGTCTAGTGGCATGATTCTCGCTTAGGGTGCGAGAGATCCCGGACAAGCCCTTTGAGAAAATTTGTTTTGTATAAAGTCTGCAACCCCATCAGGAAAGAGGAATGAGAACAGTCAAGGTCAATATGAATCGGCTTGTTGGTCTAGTGGCATGATTCTCGCTTTGGGTGCGAGAGGTCCCGGGTTCAATTCCCGTACAAGCCCTTTGAGAATTATTGTTTTGTTTAAAGTCTGCAACCCCCATCAGGAAAGAGAAATGAGATCTGTCAAGGTCAATATGAATTGGCTTGTTGGTCTAGTGGCATGATTCTCGCTTTGGGTGCGAGAGGTCCCGGGTTCAATTCCCGGACAAACCCTTTGAGGAATATTGTTTTGTATAAAGTCTGCATCACTATCAGGAAAGAGAAATGAGGACAGTCAAGGTCAATATACATCGGATGTTGGTCTAGTGGCATGATTCTCGCTTTGGGTGCGAGAGGTCCCGGGTTCAATTTCCGGACAAGCCCTT